>CM055116.1:327070830-330024997 GCA_029206835.1 Rana muscosa | reverse complement strand
ATATATATATATATATATATATATATATATATATATATATATCTCTTATGCTCTATGGTTAAATTCAGACACCAATGCAATGATAGAAGAATAACGAGTTTACTTTCTACTGGCAATAAAAATCAACAGTTGTAACAAATCACATAAATATATCTGCAGAGCCCTGCAGCAATTGACACACTACAACTAGTAAGATGTGGTGCACACGCGCCACGTGTAACAGTACTTCACTATGCGCCCTATGGCGCAGCAACTAAATAAACTATCTGGCTGGCCAGGCCTGAACCTATAATTCAGTCTCTAGAACACATTCTTCGCATGCAAGTCTTTAAACGGTGGTGCACATTTCAGGAACACATTTGTAAGGGTAAAAGTACCAACACGGAACACTCCACTAGAGATCCGTTTGACTCAGTTCTGCTATGGATCTCCAGTGGGGACTTAAATATGAACTGGTGGGCCTCGGCAGTCTGTAGGCCTAACAATAGTGTACAGTATATGGATTGAGCAGGTGCTCGCTCACCCCTCCGGACGCGATCCCAGTCCGGGAACTTCCACCTGCTGTGTCTCCGGCTCAGCAGCGGTTAAGGATGACCGAGTCAGGTGCCACCCAGGCTCGCAATGAGGGTGGAAGGCTCTTTTGGGTAGCAGCACAAGGCCCCAGGCTTCAGGCCTTGCACCACAGCGGATCCGCACAGGAAGATCTCTCCACTGAAGTCTTGTGTCCCAAAGAGGCCGAGCTTAGCCTCCCCTCCTCCTTATATAGCTCCACCCATGAGTCTCTGGGGTGGAAACATTGCACCCTGGGTGCCAAATGGGGTTCTGGGTAAGGTAGTCCTGTGAGTCTTAAAGGAGACCCCGCTACATATATATATATATATATATATATATATATATATATATATATATATTCACACATTAATTCTTAGGTACCTATCATACCATCCTTTACATTTTACATGTAAACTGTTATATACTTTACACACCATTAAAAATAAATCTATAATATGACATACATACTGTATATTAGTAGCCTGTTAAAGAATAACATTCAAAGAGAACTGAAGAAAATGAAACACCATTAGGCTGGGTTCACACTGATACTACACGACAGTTATACGACTTTCATCCTTCTTTGCTCTGCGACATCAGTCCTACATTGGTCCTACATCCATCCGACTTGAATGAACAGGATACTACTTTGTTCCAACTTTGTGATAGTCTGACTTGTTCTTTGACCAATCAAAACAATCTCAGAGTGAGATAAATTCCTTTTACTGCTGCTGTAATCACCATGTCGGATGTCAAAAGTCGGATGGTTAGGACAAGTATCCTACTTTGATCCGACTTCAGTGATATTCAATGGGCTGAAGTAGGATCAAAGTCGGACCAAAGTAGTACAGGGAGCATTTTTAAAGTCGGACCGACTTGTGTCGGACCAGTTAAGACGGCTCTCATAGGGAAACATTGATTTTCACACGTCATGCGACATGAGCTCCCAATGTCGGAGCGATGTCGGACCAGCGTGAACCCAGCCTCACCCATTGAACCAATCTGGCTGTTATAGACAACAATTGTCCTGTTTTTTTTCAGATAAGCCACCTGGTTTCTCCATTGATTTTATAACATACTGTATATACTCGAGTATAAGCCGACCCGAATATAAGCCGAGGCACCTGATTTTACCAAAAAAAACTGTGAAAACGTATTGACTCGAGTATAAGCCTAGGGCATGCCTCACTTTGCCTCACTATGTCCATGCCTCACTGTGTCCATGCCTCACTGTGTCCATGTCTCACTGTGCCCATGACTAGACTGACGTTTAACATGGGAGTCTATGGAAGGGGTGCCCGACTTTAAAAAATCACTTCTCCCCGGCCGTAGGTCCCCCAGACAAAAAACTTTGCACACTTGTAGAGGAGAAATTGGGCTACATGTGTGCCAAGTCCCGGGTCCAGGGAACCTACAACCGTCTGGTACGGGGTCCCCAAATTCACCAGAGAAATTACCGTTTAACATGGGAGTCTATAGAAGGGGTGCCCGGCTTTGAAAAATCGGTGCTCCCCGGCCGTAGGTCCCGTAGCTCCCCCGGACAACAAACTTTGCATACGTGTAGAGGAAGAGTGGGGCTACATGTGTGCCAAAGTCTGGGAGATCAGGCGCAAAAAGGTGACTCGAGTATAAGCTGAGGGGGGCATTTTCAGCACAAAAAAATGTGCTGAAAAACTTGGCTTATACTCGAGTATATACAGTAATTTCCCTGCCAATCTTTCTGTGAATACGAATGAACAGAAAATTCTACCCAACCTCCCGTATATCTTGTAATTATTCCCAAAATGTGTACTGTAATCAATTAAAACTTTCCAGATAATATATATTTTACTGAAATGATTTTCAATAGACCAATTAACAGCTATTCACTTTCTGGTTGATTTGCCATATAACACTATGCTGTGTTTTGATCACTAATGTTTCCCTATGCTGAGTCGAACAGCATATGTCATTACATAGAGAGCATTATCAGGAACTTGTGTCACTCTGCAGTTCAATTTCCCGCATCAGGTTTGCAGACAGAGTCTTTGCTGCAGCAGCTGCCTAATTAGGCTAGCTAATGTGATAAAGTGCCCCTTCTCTCAAATTATTAGTAGAGATTCAATATGAAAAGAAGATCCAATGCTTGCCTTTATGATATTAAATATTCCCTGCCATATTTCTTCCACTTTGGTTTTATTAAAGCAATAACACTCAACATGATAACAATATAGAGTAGATTTTGTTCAAATGTAATGCATACAAAATTATAAAAGGGAAAGGGGTAAGAGAAGATAACGCATTCTTACAAGAAAAATACAGAGTACAGAATATAAAACATGCTGTAACAGGTGATAGGGCAGACCATCCTTTGGCGATGGTGAGTACCAACGTCCTAGGGCTCATTATTGGAATTTGGTGTATAGAGTAATGTCAAAGAGGGCTCCTGGGATTGGTGCCCCTAGTTTTGACATCACAAACAATGATTCCAACACAGACTATAATCAAAATCTTACAGATAGTAGTTTAAAAAGAAAAGTGGGAGGGGGTGTAATAGAGGGTAGCCAACACTCATTCCCTGTGCATAGTATTGAAAGGAATAGGGGGAAGCAACAAGGGAGAAAAGAAGGAAAGAGGTAGAAGGAAGGCGAAGGAGGGAAACATTAGAGAAGAGATTGGGAAAGGGAATGGGGAGGGGAGGGGGGGGATACCCCAGAGGCCAGCATGTTTTTAAGTGTACAACTGCAACGACTCTAGTCTACAATGTGCTTGATTCTTTCTTTTTTTTTTTTATATAATCTTTATTAAGTTTTCATATCTCATAACATAAAATCCAAATGTACAAAGACTTAATATTTCACAAAGAGATAATAAACAATACCCCCTACCCCTCCCCCCCTCACCCCCCTCCCCGGATCTCCCCCCTTTGGTTTCCCACCGTTCTATTGCTCCCTCTTTAACCTTTTAATTTCCTTCTCTTAGTCATACCTCTTTCTCATATAAAATCTATGTAATTTCTTAATCGGATTTGTTTTATAGAGCTTATATATATTTATATTTATATCTATCTCTATCTATCTATCTATCTATGTCCGTGTGCATTTACATTCATGTCTATATGCCCCCATATCTCTAAATATATATATATATATATATATATATATATATATATATATATATATACATACCTATACACATATATACACATACCCGCACTAATCTATACACGCGTATGTACCCACCCCGTACGCATATTCACAAACGTACACACCCTCATGTATGCCCATTACAGACCCAGCAACTCTACATATCCCATAGTATGTATAAATATTACCCAATCCCGCCATTTTTTTTCAAACTGCACCATTTCCTCCCCCTCGCTAGACTTTAGATATTCCAGTCTGTAGATGTCATCAATTTTGTGGCACCAACCTTTCTAACTAGGTCGTTCCATTTCTTGCCAATGTGTAGCTATTTGGTACTTTGCAGCATTTAGGAGTTGTGGAAGCAAAGTTCTCAGATACTGTTTGGTTGGGGTTCGAATCCTGTGTAGTATACAACCCCAAGGCTCATCGGGGACTTCTATCTTGGTTATGTCTTTGATTGTTTTTCTGATCTCTCCCCAGTAAATTTTTATTTTAGGGCACTTCCACCCAGTGGCGTCCCTAGGGGGGCCCCCTAACATTATGCTGTGCCCCACCATGTGCCCCCCCAAAAAAAAATTTTTTTTTTTCTTTTTTTTTGCATTTTTTTTGGAGAACCAGCCTGTAAATTCCGAGAATGGTGACTGCAAGCTGAGCCAAGTGTCAGTCTATGACACTCTTTCACAGCCCAGCGAGTCCAGCCACCCCCCCTCACTCTCCTCACATACGAGCAGGGAGGAATACAGCTCCTCCTCCTCCTTCCAGTCCTGCCCACACTATCCCAGCGTGCTGTATCTGAAGAGAGGGGATGTGTGGGCGGGAAATATGAAAATCAGCAGCATTCCTGGCTGTGTGTGAATGATGCCTGAGATTCTAGCCTGGACCGTGGGTAAGTGTGTGCACTGCAGACTGCAGTACACTGTAATCACTGAACTGCATTATCTCCATCCCTTTTCTCCCCCATCTGTCTCCCTCCCCCTCTCCTGTTCTTTCAAGACATTCACAATTTACTTTCACTTTCAGTTAGGCAGGTAATAGATGGTGCAAATTTCTTTCCTGCATCCACAGATTGCAGGGAAGAAACTTACATGATTCCCCCATCAACACAGACAGTGCTGACAGGGGAATATCCCTCCTGCCCAGCAATTGTATTCTCCCGACAAACAGTGATTATCACTAGTGGCTATAGCAACCACTAGTGATAATCATAAGAGAATCTGCTCATTAATGGTTCGAATCTCAGCCAGTTCCTGCTGAACCAGCTGAGATTTAAACTGTCTATGGCTGGTCTTAGCTCTTAGGCCCCTTTCACACTGACACGTTTTTCAGGCGGTTTAGCGCTAATAATAGCGCTGCTATACCGCCTGAAAAAATCGTGCCCTGCAGTCTTCAGTGTGAAAGCCCAAAGGCTTTCACACTGAAGCGGTGCGCTAGCAGGACCGCTCCAAAAGTCCTGCTAGACGCATCTTTACAGCGGTGAAGGAGCGGTGTGTTCACCGCTCCTTTACCGCTGCTGCCCATTGAAAGCAATGGGAGACCGCGGTAATAACCGCGGGCGGTATTAACCCTTTTTTCAGCCGCTAGCGGGGTTAAATTCACCCCGCTAGCGGCCGCATACCGCAGTAAAAACGAAGGTATAGCGGCGCTAAAAATAGTGCCGCTATACCCACAGCGCACCTCCCGCCCCAGTGTGAAAGGGGCCTTAGGCAGCCCATACATTGATCACTTTTTTTCATTCAACTATTAGGTTGAATGAAAAAAAAAGGAAATGATCCAATTCCCCCATCTACACATTATAGGTGGATGGGGGAATGTTCCCAGTGTGGACCAGTGCTGGAACAACCAGAGTTGCTGTCCTGTCCTGGCTATTCACAGCGCTGGTCTCTGTCTCCATGGTAGCGGCGGCAGCACATTGGAACCCAGTGCTGGTTACTTTATGGGGCTGATGTACAGGAGGGCCAGCATAATTTGTTGTTAAAGATGGGCTGGGCATGTTCAAAATTCCACATGCCAGAGCCTGCCAGGAAGCCCACACTGCACAGCGCTAATCACAGGCAATGAGACATTTCCCGGTCCGCAGCTCCACAGATAAGGAAATGTCTCACTGGCTGTGATTAGCAATGTGGAGTGTCGGCTTCCTGGCGGGATCGGGCATGTGGGATTTCAAACACACCCGGGCCCATCTCTATTGGTTGTAGACAGTTGAGCTCCCTGCAGGTTGCTTAGCAGCAGTGGAGCCTTCTCTGACATGCTGATCGTGATGCAATCCAGATGATGTTCCTAGTCAAATCCTAGTGTTAAATATCAGTGATTTTATTGATCAAAGCCCACACTTTACAGGTATAGAGCCCACATGGCTGCTGAACATACAGTTGATTATATATATGTGGTTGTACTCTTGATGCTAATAAATACTGTGTTTATTAGATCTGACTGGGAGCATCACTAGGATCACATCCCGATCAGCATGTCAACAGAGAAGGTTATACAGCATTACTGCTGCTAGGTGACCAGCTGGGGGCTCAGCTCTCTGTAACCAATAGTGCCAGCCTTCCCCTACATGCATGCATAATGTCACCAGCACAAAGTCCTAATAGACTGCCGCCGGTGCCAAGAAGACAGATGCCAGACCAGCGCTGTCAATAACACGGACAGGACAGCTGGGGAACCCCACAGTGGCAGAACACCAGGGCCCGGTGGCAAGACAACCTTTGCAACCCTGATAGTTCTCCCACTGCTTTGGACCCTTATATTTTCTTGGTGTGCTGGTGACATATATCTCTTGTTTTCTGCCACCCTGGTAGGGCCCCAGTATAGTGGGAAGGGAGCTCACTGTAGAACATGTGAAAGGGCCCATTGTGGGATCGTAGTAAAGGGCCCCAGGATATATATATATATATATATATATATATATATATATATATATATATATAATTGCATTTTATACAGTAGTTGGCCCCCCTACTTTTGTCCCTGTCCCCCCATGTGCCCCCCCTAAATATGAAAGCTGGAGACGCCACTGCTTCCACCAGATATGAACCATAGTCCCAATTTCCTTGCACCCCCTCCAGCAGAACTTTGAACTTTCATTTGAGCATTTATGTACCTTGTCAGGGGTTAAGTACCAACGAGCTAGACATTTATAATTTAGTTCCCTTTCATTTTGGTTTACTGATGTAACATGTACTCTCTCTATAATTTGCTTAATCTCCAGGTCGTTGACCTGCGAACCCAACTCCTCCTCCCATTTCTTGATAAATGGCGGTGTACCCAGCTTTTTTGTATCGATTAATATTTTATAAATCTTAGAGATTACTCCCTTCTTCACCTTCTCCTCACACAATCTCTCTAAAGGCCGTAAGCTTTCTATAGATCTATTTGGCCGTGGTAATTTTTCAAAACAATTTTTTAACTGAGCATACCGCCATTCATCCAACATCAGTGATTCTCGTTTGTTTTTTAATTCCTGATACCCTAGCAGTTTATCTTTCTCCATTACATCTTTCAGTTGTAAATTATCTTGCATAATCCATTTTCCAAATAATTTTTCGACACCCGGTATAAAGTATTTTGTGTTAGTTAATGGCATTAAAGGTGAATTGAACTCCCATTTCTCTTTTCTGTGAATTTTATCCCAAATTTTAAGTGCATTTCTGGTGATTTTGTGTATATCCGTACTGAGTTCCCGATATTGCTCTGGTATCCAAATCACCTATCCCAGTGGTGCTTTACTTATAGTGACTTCCATATTCACCCATCTTTTTTCTAAATTATTTTTAGCCCATTCTATTATTCGTGATAAAACTGTTGCAAAATAATAATTTCTCAAATCAGGAGCCCCTAATCCTCCTTGTGCCTTTTCCTTAATTAAAAGTGCAAGTTTAATTCGTGGTTTTCTCCCACACCATATAAATTTTAGAAACATTGACTGCAATTTATTAAAAAATGCTTGTGGTATTGGGATTGGCAACATTTGCCATTTATACATTATTTTAGGCAAAATTACCATTTTGTAAATATTTATTCTGCCACTCCAGGATAATTGTCCTGGAGTTATTCTACTCAGTTCAGCTTTGATGTCATTTAATAGTGGAATATAATTGGCTTTATATACCGTCTCGATTGTGGTTGTTATTTTAACCCCGAGATACTTCAGTTCTTTTACACCCCATCGGAATGGGAAATCTTTTTGGTAAGTAATCCTTTCTGCTTTAGGGATATTAAGACTCAGAATTTCTGATTTTGCCGGGTTTATTTTAAAGTTAGAAATTTTTCCATAGTCTTTTAAAACTTTCATTATGTTAGGTAGAGTTATTCTGGGCTGTGTTACATAGAATATAATGTCGTCGGCGTACGCTGCAAGTTTATGCTCTTCTTCCCCTACTTTTATCCCCCTTATGTCCACGTTCTTTCTAATTCCTTTTAACAAAGGCTCTAAGGTAAGGACGAAAAGCAGCGGTGACAATGGGCACCCCTGTCGAGTGCCATTTTTCATCTCAAAAGGGGTTGAGAACTTGAGACAAACCCATTTACTTTAATTCTTGCTGTTGGTGTATTATATAACGATTTTATCCAAGAAATCATTCTGGGTCCCAGACCTATAGCCTTTAAGGTACTCTGCATGAAGCCCCAGTCTACCCTGTCAAAAGCCTTTTCGGCGTCTATTGACAGGAGTAGACCTGGGGCCCCGCTCTCTTTTATTTGCTGTATAGCCAAAAGGGTTCTGATACCGTTATCCCTACTCTCTCTTCCTGGGATGAAACCAACTTGATCTGCGTGGACCATTTCTGTCATAATTGTTTTCATCCTAGAAGCAAGTATCTTGGAGAATATCTTGGTATCTATGTTCAGGAGAGAGATTGGTCTGTAACTAGAACAGAGTGTATTGTCTTTACCTTCTTTTAATATAATAGTTATAATAGCTTCTAATGCTTCTTTCCTCAGCTCCCATTTCCTACCTACCCCATTCAAGTAGGAACACAGTTTCGGGGTCAAAATTTCCAGGAATTTCTTATAATAAAGAATCGTAAAGCCATCTGGTCCTGGGCTTTTCCCATTGGGTAGATCTTGTATTATTTTTATTATTTCCTTCTCTGTTATTGGGGCCTCTAAGAGACTAATTTTATCTTCAGAGATTTTCTCTAATTTTATCTTGTTTAGAAAGGCTTTTATTTTTTCCTTCTTTTGTTTTAGTTCTTCTTTTGTCTCTCTTGCATTAATTGAATAAAGTTTTCCATAAAATTCCTGGAAATTTTTTGCTATTTCTGTTGTTTTATATCTTAATTCCCCCGAACTTGTTTGTATTTTTTCTATGAAATTGACAGATTTTTTCTTTTTTAGTAATTTTGCTAGATATTTCCCGGCTTTATTCCCGTGTTGGTATCTCTCTTTCTTGATTTGATTAAAGACTGTTCTAGTATCTTGCTCTATTACTTCTCTCAACTCTTCTCTTTTCGAATTCAGCATCAGTATAGTTTCTTTTTTCCTAGTATTCTTGTGTAGCTGTTCTAAATTGGCTATGTCTTTTATTAATATAATTTTTTTCTCCTTAGTTTTTTTCTTTTTTTCCGCCCCCTCCCTTATCAGGATACCCCTAATGTAGGCCTTATGGGCTTCCCAGATCACTGCCTCGGACATATCCTCTATGGCATTCTCTCTAAAAAATAGTACTAATTTGTTTTTTATTCTTTGGACAATTTTTTTATCTTGTAAAAGTTCTTCATTTAGTTTCCATATATTATTTCTCTTTGGGGACTCTCCTATCTTCAGTTGGAGTATTATTGGTGCATGGTCAGAGAATGTTATTCCTATATCTGTATCTTCCACTAATTCTAATAACTTATGTTCAACCAAAAAAAAATCTAATCTTGAGTACGTCCCATGTACCGAAGAGTAGAATGTAAATTTTTTCTGTTTTGGATGTTGGGATCTCCACACCTCCACTAGTTGATGTTGCTGTATTCTCTTTTTTAGTTTGTTTCTCTGGGCTATTCCAGTCTCCGGCACATGCGACGTACAGTCCATCCTGGGATCTAGACATAGGTTAAAGTCTCCTGCCATGATAGCCCCCCCTTTCTTGAAATCCATGAAATCATCCATAACCCCCATTAAGAATTTAATTGATTTTTTATTTGGGCCATAAACATTTGCCAACGAGATCTCCTCTTCGTTCAATTTGCCCCTTAAAAATAGGTAGCGCCCTTCCGGGTCTGTTTTCCTCTCCTCCAATATGAATTGGGATCCCTTGGCAAACCCAATGGCCACTCCTTTAGCACGTCTTATCGGAGAGTCCCCGTAGTACCATAGAGGATAATCATTTGAGATAATTCTCCGGTTTGAGCCCTGAAAAAAGTGAGTCTCCTGCAGTAATACCACTTCAGCCTTCATGGAACTCATTTCTCGGATTATATTTGCACTTTTTATAGGGGCACCTAACCCACGGACATTATATGAGATAATTTTTATGTTTGTCATTTTTCAAATGAAAACAAAAATGTGCTTGATTCTAGTCTCCAGTATGTGGTTAGCTGAGAAGATGGGTAATGATAAAGCCAAGGTTAGCACCAACCATATTTATATCATTTCATTACAGTTCTCAGTCCTAGAAAAACCTTGTGGACAGCCTTCCCAGAAAAGTTGAAGCTGTTATAGCTGCAAAGGGTAGGCCAACTCAATGCTGAACCCTATGGACTAAGACTGGGATGCCATTAAAGTTCATGTGCATGTAAAGGCAGGCATCCCAATACTTTTGTTAATATGGTATATATTATATATATATATATATATATATATACGGCCTCACCCCATCTCTTTTGTCTAGGGGTATGTGACACGACAGGGTGCGATGCGCTACGGCCCATGTCCTCCCCATAGCTGTGGGTGAGGTGAAGGCCAGTACCAAATATTTCCTCGGGCCTATGTGCTTTTGTCTAGAATCAAGTCCTGCTGCGCCAACACTTCCCTCTGCTCCCATTAACCAGAGTTCCACACACCGATCACAGTCCAACTCTTGTTTTATTGCATATCTCACAATAAACAGTGCTTCAGTAGCCAACTGGTTGCGACTTGATAAAATTTTGATACGGGGGATGAGCAGGTCGAGGCACTATCCTGGTTGTCAACTAAACCACTGCGATCTCGCCAGCGGTTACTATAGCATTAGCTAGGAAGGACTTAGAACTTGAGAGTCTCTACCAGCGACTCAAGAGAACATAGATAGGAGTACCTTCGCTGCGCTGCGGCCCCTGTCAGGGGAAGATGTCCCTCCAAGGGAGTTACCAGAGGCCCATCCGTTGCTGGTGGATGTTAGAGACCTTGCGTTCCTCCACCTCCCGTTTGAGGATGCCCCACATATGCTCAATAGGGTTTAGGTCTGGAGACATGCTTGGCCAGTCCATCACCTTTACCCTCAGCTTCTTTAGCAAGGCAGTGGTCGTCTTGGAGGTGTGTTTGGGGTCATTATGTTGGAATACTGCCCTGCAACCCAGTCTCCGAAGGGAGGGGGATCATGCTCTGCTTCAGTATGTCACAGTACATGTTGGCATTCATGGTTCCCTCAATGAACTGTAGCTCCCCAGTGCCGACAGCACTCATGCAGCCCCAGACCATGACATTCCCACCACCATGTTTGACTGTAGGCAAGACACTCTTGTCTTGGTACTTCTAACCTAGTTGCCACCACACATACTTGACACCATCTGAACCAAATAAGTTTATCTTGGTCTCATCAGACCACGGGACATGGTTTTTTAGTAATCCATGTCCTTAGTCTGCTGTCTTCTGCAAACTGTTTGCGGACTTTCTTGTGCATCATCTTTAGAAGAGGCTTCCTTCTGGGACGACAGCCATGCAGACCAATTTGATGACCCCCCCCCCCACCCCTTCAACCTTTGCAGCAATGCTGGCAGCACTCATACGTCTATTTCCCAAAGACAACGTCTGGATATGACGCTGGGCACGTGCACTCAACTTCTTTGGTTGACCATGGCAAGGCCTGTTCTGAGTGGAACCTGTCCTGTTAAACTGCTGTATGGTCTTGGCCAACATGCTGCAGCTCATTTTCAGGATCTTGGCAATCTTCTTATAGCCTAGGCCATCTTTATGTAGAGCAACAATTCTTTTTTTCAGATCCTCAGAGAGTTCTTTGCCATGAGGTGCCATGTTGAACTTCCAGTGACCAGTATGAGAGAGAGAGTGAGAGCGATAACAAATTTAACACACCTGCTCCCCATTTACACCTGAGACCTTGTAACACTAACGAGTCACATGACACCGGGGAGGGAAAATGGCTAATTGGCCTTAATTTGGAGATTTTTACTCAGGGGTGTACTCACTTTTGTTGCCAGCAGTTTAGACATTATTGGCTATGTGTTGAGTTATTTTGAGAGGAAATTAAATGTACACTGTTATACAAGCTGTACACTCACTCATTTACATTGTAGAAAAGTGTAATTTCTTCAGTGTTGTCACATGAAAAAATATAATAAAATATTTACAAAAATGTGAGGGGTGTACTCACTTTTGTGAGATACTGTATATATATAGTACATCTTAAGCCTCATACACACGATTGGACTTCCATCAGACTTTTCCGTGGACTTTGGTCCGAAGGGGCGTTGGCCGTGAACTTGGTATGCATACACACGGCAGAACTTTTTCAGCCAACATTCACCAGATCACGTAGTTTTTCAGCTCTTTACCACCACCCATTGGGCAACTTCTGCTATTGTTGTCTGATGTTTAGCATTGATTCTGAGCATGCGTACTTTGGACTTTAGTTTGATGGACTTGTGTACACACGATCGGATGATCCTCCATCAGATATTTGTTGCCGGAAAGTTTAAGAGCATGCATAGCGAATATTTGCTCGTTGAAAAACCGAAAACAATTGTCCGATGGAGCATACAGACGGTCGGATTGTCCGATAAAACACGTCTGTCAGACCGCTGTTGTCAAAAAGTCCAATCGTGTGTAGGTTAAGTGATACATGCACATTTCCTCATGTTTATTCCCTTTAAAGACCCTGCAAGTACAGAAAAAAAAATGTGACCTTCCATAAATGCACTCAACCCCTTTGCATATACATATACACACCAGCAAGAGAGAACCTGGGGTTTGAATCTTTCAAATGGCTATCCTATTGCATTTGCTGATATATAATGCATGTGTTCCATCACAAGCTGTAAATAAGTCATTATGCTTTCTTGTCTACTTGTAACAAGAAACCCTATTTAATTACCAGGACTTTGATCTAGGAGCCATGTCACAAGATTAGAAACAAAGCCTAGAGGCGATAGCACAGAAGAGCCTTCAGGTCATTTTCATAATTAGTCATGCACCTAATGAAACAACACTGATATAGAGAGCTTTACAGGCAGACAGCCTCAGCCAGGTTAGACAACATTTGTACTGTGCAGCCTCATGCTACATCAATGTTTTATATCTAAAGTTTCTTAGGGTTATCTCATTGCTATGAATAAAAAAGCAACAGAAACAAAGGGTGCTAGGAAATAGTGTAACCATGGCATGAATACCATCACAAGACATGTTTTTAGTCCGTATAACGATATTGTTGGGAGAACCTTATAAAACTTAAAGTAAGTCTAATGAACAATTTCAGTTTTATTTATTTTATTACAGGTACCTGCATAGTGCAGACCATTTACACAGTGCTTCACATATATTATATATTCACATCAGTCCCCGCCCTCAAGGAGCTTACAATCTAAGGCCCCTAACTTACATTCATACATAAACATACTAGGGCCAAGTTAGACAGGAGCCAATTAACCTACCAGCTTGTCTTTGGATTGTGGGAGGAAACCCAGACAACCACATGAAGCACACCCTAGGTAGGCAGTGCCATGGTTGGGATTCAAACCGATTACCCTAGTCCTGGCAGGCGGAAGTGCTAACCACTTAGCCACTGCTCATTATTATTTTTACAAGCCCTGCAGTACCGTGCGTCCCCCATACAGTTTTATCATGTAGCAGAGTGAGTACTCAACACTGCTTTTTTCTGCAGTACAAGAAGTCCCCTAAACTTTTTTCCTTTGTAGTACAGCCAGTCTCCAGTGCTGCTTTTTTACAGTGATTCCCCTAAATAGTTTTTCCCTGCAGTAAAGGGAGCACCCTACATTGCTTTCCTCTGTAGTAATGGGAGCACCCTACATTGCTTTCCTCTGTAGTAATGGGAGCACCCTACATTGCTTTCCTCTGTAGTAATGGGAGCACCCTACATTGCTTTCCTCTGTAGTAAAGGGAGCACCCCTACATTGCTTTCCTCTGTAGTAATGGGAGCACCCTACATTGCTTTCCTCTGTAGTAATGGGAGCACCCTACATTGCTTTCCTCTGTAGTAATGGGAGCACCCTACATTGCTTTCCTCTGTAGTAATGGGAGCACCCTACATTGCTTTCCTCTGTAGTATAAAGAGTCCCTAATGCTGCTTTCCTCTGCAGTACGGTGAGTGCCCTACATTGTTTTCTCTTGCAGTATTGTTAGCCCTGTACACAGTTTTCCCCTGAAGTGTTGCAAGTCTAGCGACCTCACCCTTTTCCTCCCGTCTATTTGGCTCACTCATGAGAGGAAAAGGCGCAAGGTGCCACCATGCCCGTACCCTCTTGATTGCAGAG
This sequence comes from Rana muscosa, assembly GCA_029206835.1. Classification (NCBI taxonomy): domain Eukaryota; kingdom Metazoa; phylum Chordata; class Amphibia; order Anura; family Ranidae; genus Rana; species Rana muscosa. The sequence goes on along the minus strand of CM055116.1, from coordinate 330,010,689 downwards.
GTTAAGCACACTTGTTTCACCTACGGGTCTTGCAGCGAAGTTCTCCTCAAAGTTGGTTTCTGTCCTCAGTGTGCAAGGACAGAGTCTCTATACCCCAAGTAACTCCAAGGTCCACACAAGTATATCACTCCAACGTAGAGCTTTATTTTTCTTTGCATGAAGAGAAAAAGGTGTTAGAAGGATAGACAGCATTCAGGCACTTCTGGCTTCGTCGCCACTCGGTCCCGAGTGGGTACAGCTCACCCGGATAGCCCCCTATGGTGCTAGCAGCCGGCGTGCAGCTCGAATAGTCAATCTAGATCCCTAATAGATGTGTCTAGGTGATCCTCTGCCACAGGATCTATAGTGTCCCAAACCTCCTGATGGTCCAGATTGTTAGGCCCCTGGGTTCCGGATGGATGACATCCCCCTGGAGAGTTACTGGGCCCCTTCCTTCACTGTGATGACTCACCAGTCCTTTGGAATGGTCCTCCCCAGCCTCCTTATCCAGAAACGGGTCTCCTCGCAAGGCAGCATCCTGAGATTCTTCCTTCCGAAGCGGGCTCCAGCTAAAAGTGCTGGGCCCAGGGCTGAAGTTGCAGTCCCAGGACTAAAGGTGCCTGGGACTGAGGCGTACGTGGCCCCATGGCCTGGAAGGCCATGTACTCGACTCCCGAACCCGCAGGTTCCCTCGGGTACAGGTCCCCGGATCACTCCCCTGGATCTCTCCCCGGATCTCTCTTGAACAATGGCGTCCACCCTTTTTGTATCCTCTCCCAGCATGCACAGCAGGCCGATCCCGCCCACTGCACGGCTGCCGAGAGAGGACACCAAATCGCCACTCCAATGCCTGTGGTTCAACCCCGAGTACAAGTGACAGCGCCACTCATACTGCTTAGGAGAACTGCAAGCCAGGTGAAGCAGCAGCAAGGCAGAGTCCAGTAATTGAAAGACTTGAGCCAACTATCACTCAAGTCACCCCTAAATTTGGCATAACATAACCTCAATTTAGGACCCCGCTACACAAGTCTTCTACACTGTTTTCATTTTTAGTACAATGACTTCCCTATACTGTTTTCATCTGTAGTACAATGAGCCCCTACCCCACTGCATTCCCGTATAGTAGAGAGAAATCCCCTACACTATTCTGTCCTATAGTAAGGGTCTGTAGAGCAGGGGTCTCAAACTGGTGGCCCTCCAGCTGTTGCTAAACTACAAATCCCATGAGGCATTGCAAGGCTGACAGTTACAAGCATGACTCCCACAGACAGAGACATGGTAGTTTTTCAAGAGCTGGAGGGCCACCAGTTTGAGACCCCTGCTGTAGAGAGTCCTACATGTTGCACTTTAATTAACCACTTAAGCCCCGGACCAATATGCAGCTAAAGGACCAGGCCCCTTTTTGCGATTCGGCACTGCGTCGCTTTAACAGACAATTGCGCGGTCGTGCGATGTGGCTCCCAAACAAAATTGACGTCCTTTTTTTCCCACAAACAGAGCTTTCTTTTGGTGGTATTTGATCACCTTTGTGGTTTTTATCTTTTGCGCTATAAACAAAAATAGAGCGACAATTTTGAAAAAAATTCAGTATTTTTTACTTTTTGCTATAATAAATATCCCCCAAAAATATATAAAAACAAATTTTTTTCCACAGTTTAGTCCGATACGTGTTCTTCCACATATTTTTGGTAAAAAAAAAACGCAATTGCCGTTTATTGATTGCTTTGCGCAAAAGTTATAGCGTTTACAAAATAGGGGGTAGTTTTATGGCATTTTTATCATTTTTTATTTTTTTACTAGTTATGGCAGCGATCAGCGATTTTTTTCGTGACTGCGACATTATGGCGGACACATTTGACACATTTTTGGGACCACTGTCATTTTCACAGCGTCAGTGCTATAAAAATGCACTGGTTACTGTGAAAATTACACTGGCAGTGAAGGGGTTAACCACTAGGTGGCGCTGTAGGGGTGACGTGTACCCTAAGAAGTGATTCTTACTGTAGGGGGGCGTGGCTACACGTAACACGTCACTGATTGTCTGTTCCGATGACAGGGAACAGACGATCACTGACACTCACCTCTCTCCGTTCTTCAGCTCTGTGACCCGATCGCGGGACACCGGCGGCGATCTGGTCCGCCAGGGAAAGCGCGTGCGACCCATGGCTGGGCTCTTAAAGGGCAACGTACCTGTACGTTGATGTGCCCAGCCGTGCCATTCTGCCGACGTATATTGGCATGAGGCGGTCCTTAAGTGGTTAAGCCCGTGTCACATTACTGATCTGGTCATTGGTAGAAACTGTCAGCAACAGACTCACCACAAAAATAACTCACTTTTACCCCCTTTGTCATTCTTTTTGGTTTATAAAGGAGTTCAGATTGCTAGTGTGATGTAGGCCTGATGCCGTGTACACACAACCGTTTTTAATGTCATTAAAAAAAACTGCGTTTTTCTCAACGCGATTCTTTTTAAAGCCTGCCTTGCCTACACACTATCGTGGAAAAAAATGCTTGAGTAAAGCGCGGTGACAAACAACACATACGATGGCACTATAAAGGGGAAGTTCCGTTTGGATGGCGCCACTCTTTTGCTGATCCTCGTGTTAGTAAAGTTTGTTGAGAGACGATTTGCGCTTTTCAGCCTCGTGCTTTTCAGTCCGTTACAGCGTGACAAATGTGCTATCTCCATTACGAACGCTAGTTTTACCAGAACGAGGGCTCCAGTCTCATACCCGATTCTGAGCATGCGCATTTTTTTTCACGTCATTAAAGCCTACACACGGCCGTTTTTCATGACGAGAAAAACGACAATGTGAAAAACGACGAGAATTCCAATTTTTTCATGGCCATTTTTCACGTCGTGAAAAATGCTCTGAAGCCCACACACGATCATTTTTAATGACCATTTTAAAAAATTTAATTTTTCTCGTCATTAAAAATGGTCGTGTGTACGCGGCATAACTGTTACTGCCAGAGCGTCACTTGCCTAACAGCAAGCCTCCTACAAAATGTGGGCACAGGGACTATGGTGTTGATTTACTGAAGTCAGATGGGCCATTCACATTGATTCACATTGAAACGGAAGTTGCACTTTGCAAGGAGATTTTCTCCAGAGCTTAGTGATTGTGGTGAAAATTCTCATTGCAAAGAATACTCAATCACATGCAAGGAAAAGAAAAACATGCAAAAAAAAAAAAAACATTTTGCTTACACATGAATGGATGATGGAAATTACTAAGAGTTTCACCTCATTCACTAAAAATTTCCTTGCAAAGTGAATAGACCATTCACGTTTAGTAAATCAACTCCTTTGGCAATGATTTACCAAAGATAAATAGGCAAGTTGCTCTGCATTGGAATTTTCCCCAGAGTTTAGCGAATGCGGTGAAATTTACTTTGCAAACAATACATGTGAAATGTGAAATGAACATAAAAAAACAGCATTTTTGCATGAACATGATTGGATGATGAAAACTGCTTTGCAAAGTACAACTTCTCTTGCAAAGTGAACAGTCTGTTTGCCTTTAGTAAATAAACCCCTTTCTGCCAGCACCTTGACTCCTTTGCAGGGACGGGGGCACGTACTGCTGCCAAAAGTGCAGCATGTGTCACATTCCCCAAGGCAGCAAGAAGCCGAGTTGTAGCTGAAAACAGCCAGCAAGGCAAATCACCTTAGGCTTAAAGCCTTAGGGGGGACTCTGTTATAAATTAACAATTAGCCATGTTTTAACACTATTTCTAAAAGCAGTAGCAAGATAAAAAGTTACTTCATTAACCACTTGCTTACTGGGCACATATACCCCCTTCCTGCCCAGGCGAAATTATAGCTTTCGGCACTGTCACGCTTTGAATGAAAATTGCGCGGTCGTGCGACGTGGCTCCCAAACAAAATAAACGTCCTTTTTTTCCCACAAATAGAGCTTTCTTTTGGTGGTATTTTGATCACCTCTGCGGTTTTTATCTTTTGCGCTATTAACAAAAAAGAGCGACAATTTTGAAAAAAAACACAATATTTTTGGATTTTTGCTATAATAAATATCCCAATTTTTTTTTATATATTTTTTTCCTCAGTTTAGTCCGATACGTATTTTTCTACATATTTTTGGTTAAAAAAAAAAATCGCAATCAGCGTTTATTGATTGGTTTGCGCAAAAGTTATAGCGTTTACAAAATAGGGGGTAGTTTTATGGCATTTTTATTCATTTTTTTTTTTTTTTTACTAGTAATGGCGGCGATCAGTGATTTTTTTCGTTACTGCGACATTATGGTGGACACATCGGACACTTTTGACACTATTTTGGGACCATTCACATTTATACAGCGAACAGTGCTATAAAAATGCACTGATTACTGTATAAATGTGACTGTCAGGGAAGGGGTTAACACTAGGGGGCGAGGAAGGGGTAAATGTGTGCCCTATTAGTGATTACTACTGTGGGGGGAGGGGACTGACTGGGGGAGGTGACCGATCTGTGTCCCTATGTACAAGGGACACAGCATCGGTCTCCTCTCCCTGACAGGACATGGATCTCTGTGTTTACACACAGAGATCCACGTCCTTGGCTGTGTACCGGCCGATCGCGGGTACCTGACGGACATCGCGGCGGCCAGGCACGCGCATCGGCAGGTCAGTGACACGCCGCGCTCGCGCGCCCCCCAGTGGCCGGAGGAGCGGAGGCCGTAAAAAGACGGCCTCCCGGATTTCTAGAGCCACCTTGTGGCCGTCTTTTGTACATGGCCCGGGTCAGAAGTAGTTAAACAGCAACAGACTTGAATTTCTGTACTGAATACAAATGTAATTAGTTAAATTCTATTTATTGAATAATTGTGATGTCTTCCCACACACTGATCTGCAGGTCACTATAGCTTATAATGTGTTATTATTATACCTTGCAGGCAATGGTAAAGTGAACGTTTTAACTACCGATATATATATTAAAAGCAACACAAGCATTACATTACATCTCTAAAAACATACTAGTATTCACTATTCAGGTCCTGCAGAATAAGTACAAGTCACCTCATTAGTGGTCAGCATATGGCTGAAGTCTTTATATACATCTTCCTAAGTGCTACTGGATAGAAAATGCCACATTGATATTAGAACTATAATAAAGCAAAAAATGTATCATCTATCAGCAGTCCAGCTTTACTTATTGTTCCTGACCTAGGTGTGTGAAGCCACACCCTCAATGCAGAGACAAGTATACAACTCAGGAAACCGATGTCCACAGAGCTAAATCCATTACAAATGAACTCCTGTCCGATAGCTTAATGCACAGCTGCAATACATATATTAAAGCTATTTTACCTACCAAAAGATGTGTTTTTCCATCTATCTAGCCCTGAGATTTACACATCCTTCCAGACTGCAGAGCCAGGTCAGTGACCTCCTTTTTTTCTCCAATAGAGTGAAGCCTCGTACACACGGCCGAGATTCTCGTCAGGAAAAAAAAACGTTGTTTTTCCTGACGAGAAACTTGACAAGAAACTTGTCCCGGCCGAGTGTACACGCGTACGATTCAAAAGAACCACCGTTCTTTTGAATGGCACGAACGCGGTGACGTCATCGATTACGACGAGCGTGCGCTCGTCACATTCGATGCCGTCGCTGCCATCTTGCTACACCCTATGCCTAGGAAGCTACCGCGCATGCGTCAAAGTCATTTCGAGCATGCGCGGGTTTCCACGGCGACAGGTAACTGTACACATGCTCGGGTTTCTCGACGAGAAACAGGCCGACGAGATTCTCAACGAGAAAAAAGACCGCAGGTCTTCTTTTTTCTCGTCGAGAATCTGGGCAGTTTTCTTGATGAGAAACCTGAAAGCCTCGTACACACAGCCGGTTTTCTCGGCAAAAAAGCTCTCCCGGCAGTGTTCTTGTCGTTTTTTTGCCGAGAAAAACAGTCGTGTGTACGCGGCCTTAAAGTATATGTGAACCCTTATCAAAATGCAAGGCAAAATGTTTGTGCATGTATTATACACACACACAATATATATATATAAAACAAATTAAATAAAATGCATTTTTATAGGCGATTACATACATGACCTTTCTTCTCAGCTGCATAAGGGTCTAAAGCCTCGTAAACACGATCAGATTTTCCGCAGACAAAGCATAGGACTTTTGTCCGAAGGGCGTTGGCCAGGAATTTGTCTTGCATACAAATGGCACACAATTGTCGGCCAACAAACACAAAACGACGTGGTTTTTCAGCTCTTTAGTGCCACCCTTTGGGCACCTTCTGCTAATGTTGTGTTTGGTGAGCATTGTTTCCGAGCATGCGTGTTTGTACTTTGGACTTTTGTCCGACGGACTTGTGTACACACGATCAGAAAATCCGACAATCCAAAAATTTTAAAGCCTGCCATCCAACATTTGTCCGTGGAAAATCAGACAACAATTGTCTGATGGAGCGTACAAACGGTCGGATTTTTCGACAACAGCCTATCATCACACAATTCCCGTCGGAAAATCCGATCGTGTGTACGAGGCTTTAGACAGCCGTGGGTGGAGACAGGCTGTGCTCCAATGTAGAATGCAAACAAGAAGACTGACCACTCATGGGTTGGATGTGTTTCCATGCCTAGCAAGGTCAGTTCGAAATAGGAAAGTATGGGGACTGGCAGGATCACCAGGTAGTTCAAACAAAAAAAGAAATGCAAAGAGAACAGGATACTTTTTCATACATGGTACAAGTACATGGTGCCACGGACACATATCAGAAATATGAAATGCTGAGGTAAATACTTTAAGTAATGTATCCCAGCCACCACCTTGCCCCCAGTCAGGGACAATAAAGGAGCAGCAACAGAATGGTGCATGCATCCTTTTCTTTACGCTGCACTCCTGTGAGTATGTTCCTTGTAAGTACATGTGCATGCAGCAGGACTGACTGACATCTAGTGATGACCCTTCATTTCCTAGTTTGAGTTCTGCTACACTGTTCCAACAAAGTATTGAAATATATTCTATTAAATGTAATGATTATAAAGTAATTTCAGACAGCCCCACCATGCATGCTACATTGTTTTATATATAAGACTTGACATTATCCAAGGCAGGGAACACCAGAGAGTGGCTAGGCCAACACATAATATGGCTGCGTATAAATATGATGTATAAGGACCCTGAAGATCTGAAACACAACATACTGTAGCCAGGTGCTGGGCTACAGCAATATGGAGATGGAGACATTGCCCCTTTTTTCTTCTCTCCCTCAACTGAGATACTGATTGTTATGCTGCACCATCCGCCTCCGGCCAGCAGGGGGAGAGCTACAGCCAAGCAAGCCCATAGACATATGCAGAGCACTGAGAATACTGGGGGTTTGAGATGGCAGCCATATAATGAGTACACTATAATGGCTACACTGCAGATCCCAATATGAACTGTGCAGTAGAAGGAGTGGAGAGGTGATTTTTATTAAACTGCCAGGGAAACGTCTTTCTGTTAGCACTGAAGGAGTTAGAGAGAGAGCACCTCTGTCTGAATTTTCTTCTGCCAGCTGGAGACCTGCAGAAATTCAAGTCTAAAACTGGGAGTCAAGACCCCGGGGGCAGTGCAGCACTGCCCATATCAGAGCACCTGCACCACTGATGCTGGGAGACTGGAGTGTCCACTCATCCTCTGCTTCCCACTGCTGATCGCCAGAGGCTTTCGGTTAGAGACTGAGGGGACTACCCTTCTATGACAAGAAATCACCGCAGCATCCCGGGGACTGGGGAGAGACCTATTCACCCATTGCTGATACTACTAGCAGGGACTGCGCCACAAAGAGCAGGACACCAAGTGTACCCAATCCATACCGCACCCATACTGCATCCTATACCACACTTATCCCAAGCCTAGACTGCACTTTTTCCAAAACTATACAGCAGCATACCAAACCTTTGCTGCATCTGACCTTGCACCTGTGCGGAGACTATACCGTTCCTTTACTGCACCTAGGCTGCATGCAGGTTAACTGGGACTGTCGTTAAGTGCACCATTGCTCTTAAAGAGCCCCAACTATAGCCGATAGAACATCTCAAAGGACTGTCATTTTTTCTGCAGGCCCCCCTTTGTTCCCCTGCCCCCTCTACTCAAATTGCCCTTTTCTTTTGGACAGTGCATACCCACTAGAACTAGAATTGCTGCTATAAATGTGCTCTGACAGTATAGTTCCAGTGCTCAGTAGATTAAACTTTACTACTACGCCCTTCTGCATTTGAGGTGGCCTTGCCACTGTTTATGCTGATCTGGACACCAAACGTCATCTTATGCCTAGTCCCTAATGTTAATCAATCACTTTGTATGCTAATGGTGTTATTACGATTGTTAATTAATTTTATACTTGCCTAGTTGACAACCTTATTGGGTGACAATATGTTAAGTTTGCCTTTACTACTTGGTTTGGTGCTGTTTTTTTCATTTTATATGGCACAACTACTGGGTACTAAGCATTACCTTCAGTTATTTCCTGTACACTCAACCTGGAAGGGGCTGAGGTTTTTTAAAAAGGTTGAGGCAAAGAACAGAGGACCCACGCTAATCAGTGGCTCCTATGGGGGTAGGGCTACCATACTATAAGGCCTCATGCCCACGGACGTTTTTACAGCCGCGTTTTTTGCAGCTTAAAAACGCCTGTCCATGTTATTGTTTCCTTCTTTTTTTTTTTCCGAAAAAAAAACAAAACGTCGGAGCTCGGCGGTTTTGCACGGTTTTTATGCCTAACGCCGACGCCAAAGAACGCACTGGTCCTGTTTTTTTTTTACAGCTTAAAAACGCCTATGCTATTTGCAGCTCAAAAACGTCTAGGTGGGCATGAAGCCATAGACTAACATGGACAGGCGTTTTTAAGCTGTAAAAACGCTCAAAAACGCGGCTGTAAAAACGTCCGTGGGCATGAGGCCTAACTTGGAGCCCATGTGCAGCCCATCCACCAATCAGATAGATTAAGTACTATCACACTGAAGTGTAAAAGAACACTCAGGCCTGGTTCACACTGGGGCGACAAACGCTCCGACATTGGGAGCTCATGTCGCATGACGTGTGAAAATCAATGTTTCCCTATGGGAGCCGTCTTAACTGGTCCGACACATGTCGGTCCGACTTTGAGAATGGTCCCTGTACTACTTTGGTCCGACTTTGATCCGACTTCAGCCCATTGACTATCATTGAAGTCGGATCAAAGTCGGACCGCAGTCTTGCATGATCCGACTTTGGCATGCGACTTGTGCTGTACTGCTCTTGAGGGGGAACTCCAGGCCAAATTTTAAATAAAAAACCGGCATGGGTTCCCCCTCCAAGAGCATACAAGGCCCTCTGGTCTGGTCTGGATTTGAACGGGCACCCCTACGCCGAAAAAACGGCGTGGGGGGTCCCCCCAAAATCCAAACCAGACCCTTATCCGAGCACACAACCTGGCAGGCCGCAGGGGAAGAGGGGGGGACGAGAGAGCGCCCCCCTCCCTCCTGAACCGTACCAGGCCGCATGCCCTCAACATGGGGGGTTTGGTGCTCTGGGGCAGGGGGGCGACCTGCGGCCCCCCCACCCCAGAGCACCCTGCCCCCATGTTGATGAGGACAGGGCCTCTTCCCGACAACCCTGGCCGTTGGTTGTCGGGGTCTGCGGGCGGGGGGCTTATCGGAATTCGGGAGCCCCCTTCAATAAGGGGGCCCCCGGATCCCGGCCCCCCCACCCTATGTGAATGAGTATGGGGTACATCGTACCCCTACCCATTCACCTGGTGGAAAAAACTGCAATAAAAAAACCACACAGCTTTTTAAAGTATTTTATTGCACAGCTCCGGGGGTCTTCTTCCGACTTCGGGGGGTCTCCGGTGTCGTCGCCGCGCTCTCCGGTTCTTTCTTCCGCCGGGCCTCCGCTAACTTCTTCCAGCTCTTTTGCTAACGGAGGCCCGGACTTCTAGGTCTTCTCGTCCAGCTCTCCGTTGTCCTTCTGCCGGCCCCTCCACTAACTTCTTGGTAGCTCTTTCGCTAGTGGAGGGGCGCAGTCTTCCCGTCGTCGGCGTCGGCGTCTTCTTCCCTCTTCTCCTCCTCGATGTTGACGCGTCGCTTCCTCCCGCTGTCATACTGGCTCTCCGCTCCGCATTGATATAGGCTTCTCATGATGTCACAGTCACATGTTCCCATGACGTCACAGTCACATGCTCCGGGGCCATGTGCCCCGGAACATGTGACTGTGACGTCATGAGAAGCCTATATTAATGCAGAGCGGAGCAGAGAGCCAGTATTACAGCAGGAGGAAGCGATGCGTCAACATCGAGGAGGAGAAGAGGGAAGAAGACGCCGACGGCGATGAGGGGAAGACCGCGCCCCTCCACTAGCGAAAGAGCTACCAAGAAGTTAGTGGAGGGGCCGGCAGAAGGACAACGGAGAGCCGGACGAGAAGACGGAGAAGTCCGGGCCTCCGTTAGCAAAAGAGCTAAAAAGAAGTTAGCGGAGGCCCGGCAGAAGAAAGAACCGGAGAGCGCGGCGACGACACCGGAGACCCCCGAAGTCGGAAGAAGACCCCCGGAGCTGTGCAATAAAATACTTTAAAAAGCTGTGTGGTTTTTTTATTGCAATTTTTTTCCACCAGGTGAATGGGTAGGGGTACGATGTACCCCATACTCATTCACATAGGGTGGGGGGCCGGGATCCGGGGGCGCCCTTATTGAAGGGGGCTCCCGGATTCCGATAAGCCCCCGCCCGCAGACCCCGACAACCAACGGCCAGAGTTGTCGGGAAGAGGCCCTGTCCTCATCAACATAGGGGCAGGGTGCTCTGGGGTGGGGGGGGCCGCAGGTCGCCCCCCTGCCCCAGAGCACCAAACCCCCCATGTTGAGGGCATGCGGCCTGGTATGGTTCAGGAGGGAGGGGGCCGCTCTCTCGTCCCCCCCTCTTCCCCTGCGGCCTGCCAGGTTGTGTGCTCGGATAAGGGTCTGGTTTGGATTTTGGGGGGACCCCCACGCAGTTTTTTCGGCGTAGGGACGCCAGTTCAAATCCAGACCAGACCCAAGGGCCTGGTATGCCTCTGGAGGGGAACCCACGCCGTTTTTTTTATTTAAAATTTGGCCTGGAGTTCCCCCTCAAGATTCATACCAAACACAGTGCCTGATATTGGCGGGGATCCAAGTCGGATCCCCGTTCATTGAAAGTCGGACATATGTCGGCTTCATGTCGCAGGGCAAAGTCGGATCCAAAGTAGGACAGATGTCGTGTCGCACTAGTGTGAACCCAGCCTCAGGGATGAATACAACACTTCAGTTCAATGTGTCCCCAGTTAGAGGTGCAGTAGCAGCCTATATACCTATAAAAATACTTGAAGCAAAAAAAAAAATGTTGCCTTTATGAACCTCATGACTCCGAGTTCTGTTATGCTCAGGGATTAAGCCTGCAAGCCCTTCGTCCCTGTTATGGTCTTCGGTAGTTTAGAAAAGAAACAACTACTATATTGTGTTGCTAACGCCCTTTTGCTAAAACACTGCTAGATTAAATGATTCTTGCAAAATAACAGCGATCAATTGCAAACACATTTGGCACGATGGCCATGTCATCACTGATCTATGAATCTTTCTTAACGCTTAATGTCTCTCTATCGATTCACTTAAAAGTATTGAGATTTAATTTAACATTACACTAGTGAACTCAAACCTAAACATATAAATATTTTTTTTTTTAGATTTGCAAAGCAGAGGGGGATAATTGTCAGCAAATGCTCTTTTTTTCCTTAATGGATTTTCTGTATTCTGCTTCCAAGGATTACGAGTTTCACATCACTTTTGTAGATCTGTCTTCCCAGCAATAAACATCCTTCTTATCCCACGGATCTAGAAGCTGTCTTCCTGCAATCCATGCAAGCAAACGTAACCTTCATCAGCTGAAGGTCTTTAATATCACTCCAGGTTAAAACCCATGTCTAATGCAATCATTATTTATTTATTACATCCAAAAGCAGCAGCCGTTTCTACAATGAGCCTCAATATTGTTTGTATGCTATGCATATTCAGTTTAAAATGGTGTTGCGGAAGTTACAAGGACAGCAAACTAGAACATGTTCAAGAACATTTTGGAAATCAAGGGTTATAGCAAGGTTATTGTGTCCCCAATAATATTTATATCAATACAGAATGCTGAACTAAGAAACTAATGAAAAATCTACATCTGGGAAATATCAGTTGGCCACAGCATCTCCTTAAAGTGGATGTAAACCGGATTTTTTTTTTTAATTAAGGCTTGCACCTTGTCTAGTATAGGATTTCATGTCATCTGTGCCCAGTCTTGCCACAAAGAGTTAATCCAGCTCTAAACAGTCCTCTTATCTTTTTTCAGTGAGAAAAAAACGGACACAGAGAAATAGGAGTCAGTTCTTCCCCCTTGCTGTGAGTGACAGGTGATTTACTTATCCCATGCACGAGCCTGAGAGAGAAATTCTGTGTACTTCAGATCCCCTCCTCCTTTCTTCTCCAGCTCTCCCAGGCTTGGCTGTTCCACACCTCAGCATGATTGAGCATGCTGAAGTCATGTGGTGACTTTTCTGGGTTTTGACTGGATGTTAGTGATCATAGCAGAAGTTCAGTGTAAGAAATACACGAAGAAAATGCATGTTGACAAGGGGGGTGTAGAGGGGGGCGGAGAGTCTACTGACTTCACGACTCCACCCACTGAGCTTCAGACAACAGACCCACCCACAGAATCTTTTGTTTTTTGGGTCTCATAACAGACAGAGGGGAGACATTTGACAGGTAAGGATACATGCAGGAGGCATGTATATCCTTATAGATAACCACTATGGCAGTAGATTAGAAAGTATGAGAGTGGGTTTACATCCACTTTATGTTGAATTGCTGACAAATACTAACAGAAACCAAAATGCAGGGCAACTGAGAAAATAAATATCCTTGACACTGCTTAGCATGGATGACATTCGGCTACACAAGAAATTTCAACATAGTAAGAAGAAGCCATTTCCCCAAGTAATGTTGAAAACCAAGTGCACTGTAGGTGTACAGTATGTCCAGGCAAATCAAGCATGTCTACAATTATATTCTCAAACGTTTCTGCTTCGCCAAAGCAGACTTTTCCATTATTTCCTGTCCAGGAGGCCAGAAGGAACTAAAAGGAAAGATCTCCAAAGTAAAGAACCACCCTCTTAAAGTGGAAGCAAACCCATCCATAAAACAGTTTCATTTCCGGCACGTGCCGGAAATGTAACACTCCCATTGGTTGTGCTCTCAACCAAACTGTCAAACCATCCAATGGCTGGTGTCATAACTGATCACATGTGCAGCATCATGGCAGTTGTAGACTAAACAGAGGCAAAGATGGCAGCTTCCTTGACTGAAAACGATAGGAGGGTTTACTTCCACTTTAAACAGTTATCATCATACAGGTATCCCATCACCTCCTGTTCCGACAATTGTAAAATTTTGGATTTCACATCACTTTCTGCTCTGGTAATAAATAGAGGATCCAAAATCCTATACATATTATTGTATTTGGAATCATCACAAGGAATGTAACAATTTCCATTCAAAACCAAAATATCAGGAGTTGAGCCAAAATGTCTCATGTAATTGCAATGCTAATTGTTGGTTTATCGGTAGCTGATCTGAATGCTGATAAAAATAGCACAAAGGTATTCACACTTCAGCATTTAAGTGACAGTATACTGATGATCACTAGCAGAGATCAACATGAATGCAATCTGCTCGCTAACAAATTTGCCAGCCTTTGCCAGGCTGTATCTGATGACATCATTTAATGCAGAGCCTGGCAGAGGAAGTGAGTAGTGGAAGCATTCCTCTGCCCCTCTGCTTGTTTTCAAGTAACAGAAGAAATTGACTGAGCTGCCTGCCACTGTACTCACCACAGGTCTGTACTGATGGGAGGTCTGAAATGGGCACAACTTAACTAAATTATCAAATACCTCCTGTAACGACAGGGGTTAACGCCGTTTAAGATATTCCATTCCCGAACACACGACACTCCAACCAGCCGAATAAGACCCCATACAAATAATTCTCCATCCACAAACGAGACAACACTCTGTGTTGAGGTTTCCAGCAGGTCTGACAATCTTTATTGAGAAAGCAGGCTCTTATATACACTAAAAGAATACTGTATTAATGACCCAACTCCACCCACAACATCACACAATGGTTACATAACGAGCCCCCAATACACATTATTCTGACATCCCTTAGCAGACAACAGGTGAGTTCATTAACTAATCCCTTTATACAATTACAGAGTTATTGATAAAAGATCTTTAGAAGTTAGCCTGGAGTCATTTACATTACACAGGCAGCCAGGTGGTTGGAGGTGATGACATGAACACCTTTCGATTAACCTGTTGTGTTCAGAATCAACAACCAGTAAATAGTTCTTTACAGATATCCTGGGGAATATTGTGGATTAATATTACAGACCCATTCTAAAGCAATCCAAGACATATTCTCAATGTCCATTATTTTCTGGCTCATATTTTCTAAGAACTTCTGGGTTCCACGCGCCCAACCGTTACACCTCCCATCCTGGGGCCTGGGGGATATGAGTTTTGATGTCACTGCAATTGAAGCAGGTCTGAATGGATCATTCTATTAAGGTTCAATCTCTGTTAGTAAGAAACCATATGCCATGCTGTACATTCTCAGTTCCCTATTATGCCATGCAATATTCTGTACATGACATTCCCTATTATGCACCACCCCATTCCCTATTTTACATTCTGTATATCATCCTGTTTTTTTTCCTATTCCGCACTGCCTCATTCTATATACCATGCTGTACATGCCCTATTCTGCACCGCCTCATTCTACACAGTATGTTGTACATGTTATATTCCACATAGAGAAGGCAGATTTAATGATAAACGGTCAGTCACTACCATTACCATGGTTATTAAAACATGTCCAGAAGCGTATTAGATTGCATATGGTTGAACTAGATGGACTTGTGTCTTTTTTTAGCCTAACTATGCAACTATGTATTATTTCTCATTTCCTTGTCCCTGACTGATCACAAAGACTTTGGCAATCTCATTCCTGGGTCTCCATCTCCGCTCCCAGACCCTTCCTTATGCTTGTCTTGTGCTCAGTAGCCATGGCAGGTATTGCATCCAAGCCTGGGGAGTACCTCAAACCTGAAACCAAGAGCCCATGAACTTTTCTGTTCCTTGCTGTGTCTCTAAGCTATCCTAAATAAGCAACACCATCAAATACATATTCCTCACATTCAGGGAAAAAACAGCCTTTGGGTGTCTAAGGATGGGGTCACAAGCATCAATGTGTGCATTAAAATCCAGACTAACAGTAGATGTTGCAGCTACTGAAAAAAGCATGGAGACTGAACAAACTGCAATATTTTAAAATCAATAGGATTCAGTCTACTTTGGTGCTCCCTTTCCTGCATTTTAGGGGTTTTGGAACACTGCAATGCAATAAAACATGCATTAGGATGTTCTAGAATATTTGATAATGCTAAAATTAAAAATTAACCTTTCAGTGTGTCTGGGGCAGATCCGAGGGGGGGGGGCAACAGGGCAATTTCTCCCCCCCAATAAAATAGTGAACAAGAGGGCCAACCGATGAGCAGGCCAGCAGGTGAGCGGGAAGGCAGGTCAGTGAGTGGATCTCTCACCGCCTGCCCTGCATCACCGCAGTTCCGCCATTATTGTGCAGCCGCAAGCAGCAGAGAGATTACCTCATCTCTCACTGCCCGCCCCTCACTCTCGGACACAGCCATTGCCAAGTGACAATCCGCATCTTGTGGGAGGCGACGTGGCAAGTGACAAGTGACAATCCGCATCTGGTGGCAGGTGAGGTGGCAAGTGACAATCCGCATCTTGTGGCAGGCGATGTGGCAAGTGAAAAACCACATCTGGTGGCAGGTGACATGGCAAGTGACAAGCTGCATCTGTGGCAGGTGACATGGCAAGTGACATTCCACATCTGGTGACAGGTGACGTGGCAAGTGACAATCCGCATCTGAAGGTGACATGACAAAAGGACAAGCTGCATCTGAAGGCAGGTGACGTGGCAAGTGACAAGCTGCATCTGAAGGCAGGTGACGTGGCAAGTGACAATCCGCATCTGAAGGAAGGTGACATGACAAAAGGAAAAGCTGCATCTGAAGGCAGGTGACGTGGCAAGTGACAAGCTGCATCTGAAGGCAGGTGACGTGGCAAGTGACAATCCGCACCTGGTGGCAAGTAACGTGGAAAGTGACAAGCTGCATCTGGTGGCAGGCAATGGTGGCAGGTGACAAACTGCATCTGGTGGCAGGTGACGATGGCATGTGACACAATCAGGGCTCCAACTGATTCTGCATTATGTTGAGTTGAACTATTTAATTTTATATTACAATGTAATAATAGAAAAAATGTGCTTCAATCATCCCTATACAAACCATGGTGTCCTGATGATTGAAGTGCCAACACCAGACATTGCCCTGACAAATTGCCTGCGAAAAACCTTATTTTCTGGCAGTGCCCCTCCCTAGACTAGACTTTGGATCCCCCCTGGAGTGTGTATGAGTTTCTGATGCTTGATCTTTCAGCTTCCCTTGAGGATAAAGGACAGTTCATATTCCTTCTCCTGATGTGTGAAGTGGAGCTCTAGCTTTATTTAGCAGCCTCAACAATTAATTGAAGAGGGGCACATAGAAGGAAAGGATGGAGCTTTTTGCACATCGGGTAAGCATCTGCTGATATACAATTTGTGCTGGGGGCTGTGTACATTAGACATTATATTCATACATGTAGCAATCCTGTTTAAGTTCTGCAAAAAGTCCCCCACTGCCTTCTCAAAAGCCACTACACGTGTCTGTGCAATATTGATTTAATAGAAGCTTCTGCAGACTGCAAGTCAGTTACTTCTCACACATTCACATACACTTTGATCTGTGCTATCTGTCAGTCTCAATGTAACTCTCTCAATCATTACTCTCCTGGAACTTACTAAATAACACAGTATGGGAAGGACATCCTGGAGTGAAAAAAATGAAAGGGGGGAAAATGTGACAGATGATACTGTAAGCACTCTATAGTGCCCAGAATGCCCACGTGCTTTAATAGGATCCACTGCAAACGGAGAACTGTCCACTTCTTTCCTAGGGCCTGTTCATAAGTGTGGCATGCACTGCCTCTCCTCTAAAAAGCGATCCAAGCTGAGAGGTGTTTGACAGGGGTTGAGAAGGCAATTAGTCACATCCTCACTGCCTGATTTAACCCTATAATTGCTGTACTACCACGGCACAATCGCATGTGTACGGTTGCAGTGTGGTTCCAATATGACCCCCCATAGAACTGCATTAGGTGTGATCGGTGGCAGCATTGCTGCTGAAAGCGACATGCTGTTTAAGTTTTGCTACAGCAACCAAGCACAGAATGGTGGCAGGTGTGCAGCTTCCTGGATTTACCGCCCCCTGACCTCACTTATGAAAGCGCCTTAAGCCCCGTACACACGATCCGAATATCGTACGAAAAATGTTGTTCGAGGAAGAATCGTATGATAATCGGATCGTTAGTACAGAGCTTCGAGAGCCGATTATGACAGTTCATCCGATATTATTTTATCGGACATGCACGAAAATTTTCCTCGCACGATAACAAATTGTACGATTTTCGTTTAGTCAGTACAGTTGTCGTCCGAAAATACAATACAAATACATTACAACACATGACATCACTTTCGATTTTTTTTTCTGTCATACGAGAATTTTCGTGACTTTAATAACCTATTTAATTTTACTTGCGACTATTAAGTGAAAAAAGTCGTACGATCTGTCGTACGATATTCGGATCCTGTGTACGGGGCATTAAGGTGTCTGCGCTGATCATATAGTATATATCCACAGGGACGCACTGGCAGAAGATGGACATTTGTCCTAATACACTTAAAGAATATACAACAGAAGGGGATAAGCCTTCCATTTATGTACTTTATATTAAAACTAAAAATGTTTTCTTTTATTTTGGATATAGTAAGGAAGGGTTAAAACCCTTGTTAAAGTAAAGGAACCCCTGGTTGTCACTAGTGTCCCCATTGGAAGACTTCCCATTTATTCCTGTTTCGTTGACAACCCAAAATGTGGAATTTTATTTTTCTTCCGCTCTCAGTGATAATGGTAAACAGGACAAATAGAGGGAGGGTGAATCCCCCTAATAGGGGCACAGTCTGCAATAAACGGGTGTTCTAGTCCCTCACCACTCTACTCAAAACTAAAAAAATAAAATGTTTTTTCCCTTACTTAGATGCCGCGTACACACGGCCGTTTTTCTCGTCGAGAAAAACGAAATGTTTTCCTTTCGACGAGAAAAACGATCGTCTGTGGGCTTTCTGCCGTTTTTTTAGACGAGAAAAACGGCATTAAAAACGACGAGAAAAATTAGAACATGTTCTAATTTTTCTCGTCGTTTTTTTCGACATGTTTTCCACGGCAGTGTTTCCCATAGGGAAACACTGCCGCGGAGCCCACACACGGTCGTTTTTTTCGACCAAAAAAAAAATGACATTTAAAACGGCCGTGTGTGGGGGGAACAAGCTGTTCCTCGTTTTTAACATCGATTTTCTCAACGGTGTTTTCACCGTCGAAAAAAATCGATCGTGTGTACTCGGCATAACAGTACGAATAACAATCATGAATTATTCTTTGTGTAACATACACATTGAAGACAATGGAGCAAGCAGCTGTGATATTACTTCCTTTTTGTTATGTGTTTTGATCGTTAGTATATGTATACAGTACATAGGCAGCAACAGATTTATCCTCAACGCTATGTGAATTCCAAAGAGACAGTTGCTTGGCTGCACTGTTATGTACACAATAAGTGTTCTGTGCCATATGGTGTTGAAAGAAAACAACGCATTAAGCACTTTGATATATGCCATTGACAAAGCATCGCTCATTTTGGAAGGTCCATTGAGTGTAAACCTAGACATTAGAGATATTACACCAGCCACTGAAAACAGCACATCAGAATACAGTCATCAAACATAAGGGGCACCAAGATCAGTGGCACACAGTTGTTGGTCTCCGTGTTTAAACACAGGAGAGGTGAAAAGACTAATGCCGCGTACACACGACCGTTTTTAATGACGAGAAAAATTAAATGTTTTAAAATGGTCATTAAAAATGATCGTGTGTGTGATTTCCAGCATTTTCCCCGATGAGCAAAAACGCAGAGAATCACGACGAGAAAAATTGGAACATGCTCTAATTTTTCATGTCGTTTTTTTACATCGTCGTTTTTCTCGTCATGAAAAACGGCCGTCTGTGGGCTTTAACGACATGAAAAAAAATGCGCATGCTCAGAATCAAGTATGAGACGGGAGCGCTCGTTCTGGTAAAACTAGCGTTCGTAATGGAGATAGCACATTCGTCACGCTGTAACGGACTGAAAAGCACGAGGCTGAAAAGCGCGAATCGTCTCTCAACAAACTTTACTAACATGAAGGGTGGCGCCATCCGAATGGAACTTCCCCTTTATAGTGCCATCGTACGGGCTGTACGTCACCGCGCTTTACTCAAACATTTTTTTCCACGATAGTGTGTAAGCAAGGCAGGCTTGAGAGGAAACACGAAAAATCATGTCGAGAAAAATGCAGTTTTTTTCAATGACATTAAAAACGGTCTCGTGTACACTGCATTAGACTTAAGCCCTGTACACACGATCGGTTTAACCGATGAAAACCGTCCGATGGATTGTTTTCATCAGACAAACCGATCGTGTATGGGACCCATCGGTCTTTTTTCCATCGGTTTTAAAAAATAGAACATGTTTTTAATTTTTCCGATGGATCAAAAAACGATCAAAAACTCAGATCGTCTATGGGCAAGTCCATCGGATAAAAAACCCACGCATGCTCAGAATCAAGTCAACGCATGCTCAGAAGCATTGAACTTCATTTTTCTCGGCTCATCGGAGTGTTTTACGTCACCGCGTTTGGAACGGTCGGTTTTTTGACTGATGGTGTGTAGGCAAGACTGATGGAAGTCAGCTTCATCGGATTTCCGATGGACAAAACCATCGGATTAGAATCCATAGGATATCCGATCGTGTGTACGAGGCTTTAGATTTAGAATATAAATAATAATCCAGAATGAAAAAGATTGCATTCTGAAAAACAGTTCAATGTGCAGAAGACATGGCGTGGATGCAAAAAAAAAAGTGATCCACCCTTGTAAGAGCTGTAATGATGCTCAGTATTTGTATTTTATGTGCATTTATACATCTTCTTCTATTGGCCAACACTAGAAAAAAACACACAGATTTAAAACCTAACTGAACTTTCACTTTAAATCATCTATACATGAGCTTTACCAATTACAGAGCTTTTGTCCTCACTCAGTAGCAGGGCTGCCAATAGGGGGGCACCACTGCGCCTCCTGTAGAGGGCCCGGCCACACAGGGGGGCCCGGACAGCAGGGGGATCAGTACGGCAGGATAGGAGGACAATTATAAAACATTGCACTGTGTCTTTCCCTCCAGCAGCTGAAAGCTGGTTTCTCCCCCTCTCTCTCCCACCGGCTTTCAGTTGCTGGAGGGAGAGACACAGTGCATTGTTCTGTAATTGTCCTCCTGTCCTGCTGCACTGATCCCCCTTCCTGTGCTGCCCACATCCGATTCCCCCGTGTGTCCGGGTGCCCCCCCCCACAGCGCCGCCGGCTTCCCTTTCTCCCTAGCTTCTGTGGACACACAAGCAGATAGAGAGTAATGCTGTGTACACACGACCGTTATTCATGTCATGGAAAAAAACAACGTTTTTCTCAACGTGATTTTTCGAATTTCCTCTCAAGCCCTTGCATACACACGTTCGTGAAAAAAAATGCTCGAGCAAAGAGCGGTGACGTACAACACGTACGACGGTACTATAAAGGGGAAGTTCCATTCGAATGGCGCCACCCTTTGGGACGCTTTTGCTGATCCTCGTGTTAACAAAGTTTGGTGAGAGACGATTCGTGCCTTTCAGTCCGTTACAGCGTGAGGAATGTGCTATCTCCATTCCGAATGTTAGTTTTACCAGAACGATCGCTCCCGTCTCATACTTGATTCTGAGCATGCGCATTTTTTTTCCCCTCGTAAAAGCATACACACAACTGTTTTTCACGACGTTAAAAACGATGAGAAAAAATAGAGCAGGTTCTAATTTTTTTTCGGGGATTTTTCTTGTCGAGAAAAATGCTCTGGAGCATACACACCACCGTTTTTCACGACCATTTTTAAAAATTGCATTTTTCTCGTCATGAAAAACGGTCGTGTGTACGCGGCATAAGGGAAGGGGCCGATAAACATGTCATTTATCGGCTTCTCCTTTGGTGAATTATACGCAGTGAGCGATCGGTAGGATTGCTCCTGTGTCCATTCATAACTTGCTATGCTTTAGTTTATGAATGAACAGAAGCCTCGGATTCCTGTTTATTCATCTTCAGTGCAACTGAGGCTACAGAGAAAGGAATTGAAGACTGTGTCCTCAATTCCTTTTTCTGTCTCAAAGGGATGTTGGGGGGTCTGAGATTTCATCAACCCTCCACTCCTAAAGAAAAATGTTAAAAAAAATAGCTTATATGTAAAATGTTAAAAAAAATAATTTGGAGTCGGGGGGTGTAGAGTGCTCCCTGTCAAGTAGGCTGTACAGAGGCCCCCGTGATTTCTAACGGCAGTAGATGCATTTCAGATCTTTGCAGAGAGATCACTGCTTCCACAGAGAGCAAAAGTCCTTCTCTGCAGCATGCTGGCAAGAGAAAGCCTTTCTATTCAGGCTTTAGCTGCTTTTCTAAAGGAAATGAATGGAATGACTTGCATTATCAGATATGTCTGTGTCTGAGGCTGCAGTGACCAGCGTATCACACTGGCTTGACTAGTAAGAGGAACATGTGGTGACTTTTAGTTATGGAAATTATTTAAGTAACGTTTAGGTTGGGTTTCTTGAAAATTGCTGCACGTTACGTTTTAGAAAATCGACCCCCTTTATACAAATTAGGCGATCGCATGCTTCGTTTTTAAACATCCTAGTCAATGGGGACGTTTATGAGCAGCATGTTAATCAGGATTCCCTGAAGCCATTTAGTGTTCTGCCTGTAATTTTAAACAATGCTTTTGTGTTACATTTTCTTAAAGATTATTCTCCTCAGGAGATCTAATTACTTTTAGAATATGAAGATATGATTTTTCGAGGCTAGGCTCAGAAGGTGTAGCAAAACAAGTTAAAAATAGATATGTATTCATTTTTTTCCAAGCACTATTTTTTTTTTACACTTTTGATCTTTATATAATCCTGAATATTTATCATGGATTTGAAGGGGAAGTGTTCGGGTTTAATTATATAAGATTAGTTACCGGTAGTTACTAAAAATACAGCTAGAACCACTTTAAAGGAAACCTTAAGAGCCGGTTCACACCAGGGCGACTCGTCAGGCGACGCTTTTCAATGGAACCGTTCTAAGTAAGAGCGACTCAGGCTCCGACTTAGAAAAAGGTTCCTGTACTACTTTTGGGGGCGACCCAAGGCGACCTGCATTGACTTCTATACAGAAGTCATTATGCAAATCGCCTCGGCGGGCGTCTCAAGTCATCTTGAGATCGCGCCGCCGAGGTCGCCCCCAAAAGTCGTGCCGCGTCGCGCCGCCCTGGTGTGAACCGGCTCTTACTTGGCAGATTTTTTAATGACCCCTTCCCCAGCAGCATATACTTTTCTTCAATCTCCCGTCACACTGTTCAGCAGCTACAAGCAAAGAAAGTACCAGGTACTTCCAGGTATGAAGATTCTATATGATAGAGATAGTGCTTGGTGATAGACCCCAGTGCTGTCACAGGGGAAAGGCAGGAGTCCTTGGCTGTAACCTGCGGCTGGAGTTATTTGGGATTGAGGCCTGATTCACACCTTTTTTAGTGCTTTTTGCAGATTTGCACTACAGTGCATTTAACATGGGTTTTCTATGGAACACGTTCTGTAGTGCAAATCTGAAAAATGCAAAAAGCACAAAAAATGCATAGGTGTGAATCAGGCCTTATCCCTTCATCCTCCTGGCAGGATGAAAGCTTTTGGCTGGGAATCTCGGCCGTGTGTATCCTCCATCGCAGTTTTCCCGACAGGAATAAACTGCGGGGAAAAAAAAGAGAATATGTTTTCTTTTTTCCCGCCGAGATTCGTGGCGGTCTTTTTCCTTGCAGTTTTCCTATAGGAAAAACTGCGATGGAGCATACGCACGGCCGGCATTCCCGGCCAAAGCTCTCACCGCAGTTTTCCCGACAGGAAAACCTCTCGTGTGTACGGGGGAAAGTTACCGAGCAGGTTCTCGGTTTTCCCCTCGGGATTCCCGGCAGACTTTTTACCGCCGGGAATCCCGTACGTGTGTACGAGGCATGACACAGGACTGTCTTTAATCACTCCCGAGGACTGAATGAAGTAGCGGGAGGTGAAGAAAAAATATGAGCTGTTGGAGAGTGAAGCACTGAAATCAACTTACTACTTTGCCCTTCACGGGCAAAAAATACATACACTTTAAAAGTGGTATTAAACCCCAAACCAAAAATTTTATATATTGCAACTCACCAATTATTGGATGTGGTGGCTGCATTTGTTTTCTTTGCTTTTTAATCCCCCCCTCTCCCTTGTTGTCAACTGGTGATCTGGCTAGTAAAATACCTCCTGTATTAGCCCCGGTTCATACTGTTGAGACTTATTATGCAACTTGCGACACAAAGTCAAAACACATTCATTTCAATAGCCTCTTAATCAAAAACATTTATATAAAGAGAGAGGGTTAGGACAACAACTTTAACATTGCAGTTTATGGCACGCAAGTCGCACCAAAGTCGCAGAAAGGTAGTGCAGGAACATTTTTTTTGATTAAGCGATAAAAAAAAAAGAGAGAGCGGGTAGGACTTTAAATGAGGCCATGACTTTGTATAGTCATGTACCTCCATCCCTATTATAGTTATATAAAGAGAGAGGGTTGGGACTTTAAATGAGGCATACAGCTGCAAAACAAGTAATATAGAATAAACAAAATATATGTATTACTTGTACATATAAATTCATTAAGGAAAAGACCAAAATAATGTTACTGATGAACATTTAAAATACATAACTGTACATAGCTTCCAACATGATGAGTAAAAAAAAAGAAAAGGTAAATAAGAGCAGCTACTACCATTTTTTTTACTCATCACACCTTCTGTGTGCAGCAGCCCCCCCCCCATCTTTACCTGAGCCCCCTATGATCCAGCAATGTTTACGATAGCCTTGGCTGTATGGGGACTCTTCCTCCTCATTGGCTGAGACAGCAGCGGGAGTCCATTGGCTCCCACTGCTGTCAATCACAACCAGTAACTCAATGAGGAGAGAACAGGGGGGCGGGGCCGAGTCACGGCTCTATGTGTTTTATGGACGCATAGAGCAGTGGCTCAGAAGCGAGCACATAGCGGTGGCCCCAGGGCAAGTGTCTTCCCATGAGGGCACTGCTCGAAGGGTAAGAGCCAGGAGTGCCGGCGGAGGACCCGAAAAGAAGAGGATCTGAGCTGCTCTGTGCAAAACCATTGCACAGAGAAGTAAGTACTGTATAACGTTTGTTATTTAAAAAAAATAGCAAAGAAACAAAACAAAAAAAAAAACAGCTTTAATATCGCTTTAAATCACAAAAGTTGCAAGCGAGTCCTAAGCAAGTCTCGTAACTTTGGTGTCACATTTGGCACCTTTCAGGGGGAGGGGGAGCAGATATCTGTCTAATCCAGGTATTTGCTCCCACTTCCGGCTCTGTCGCTCCTCCTGCTCGCCGCCCGCAATTTATTCCTATGGATGCGCTGCATCTCGTGGGGGCGGCGAGCGCGAGAAGCACAACCTCGCAGCGGCGATATCCAGCGCAATCCCATTGCGCTGGATATACAAAATCGGCGGCACCTACTGTATGTACCTGTATTATTCCAAGCTATATGCCATAGAAACAAGGGTTTAGACTCCAATGATGGTATTTATTCAAGAAAATCCATCTAAAACTTGCATCCAAAAAAAAATAAAAAAATCAATGAAAAGATTTTACATCCTCCTAAGGAAATGAACAATTTACATGCAGTGTAGCTAATTTGTGCTTGCTTTGACATAAAAAAAAATAAATAAAAATTAGCGAAAGAAACAATATGTAGATTTTTGTTTCTTCTCAATCCAGAAAATACAGTTAAGTTCGACTTAATTGAAGAATAAATAAACGCAAAAGAGGCAATTATATTGGGATAAAGGATACGTTTACATTTTTACCTGTGGTACAGAATAAATGCAAGATATTTCTGCTACCACATTTTCTCCACCAATAACAGCAATATGAAGCTAAATTGAACTAGAGCTGAACTGTATCTCAGAGAACAGAAATGTGAATGCCCTGTTGTGAAGTTTGACGTGAGCAAAGTTTAACAATGCGCCCTGAGACAGAACAAGGCATAAACCATTGAATTAGAAAGCACATAGCTGCAGACACAATGAGAAATCCATGGGTTCAGCTGACTGTGCAGAACATCTACAATGAAGACCCTTGCTTTAACAAGTGTCACCATTTTCAGTCTTCATTATACCACTTCAAATGTGAAGCTGTTACAGTGAGGTGCCAAAATTATCTCTTCTATCTGACACTATCAGCAGGATGCCTATACTTTTGATGTCCTATGGAGCAGAGACAGCCAGAAGCAACAATCTTGCAGGTACAATCACAGTCTTATTTTACCCAGTAATGTGAAATATCCTGAAAGGGATGGGAGAGCCAAGAGTGCTAAACATAAAGCAAAATACGGAACAATAACTTAAGTAAAGTCGCCATCAGTGTCTGCGTAAAAAGGTTTGTATAGCTTACATCCCAACTGTCATTCTATGCTGGAGGCTTCTGGGGAGAGGGCCATGTTAATAGCAGTCCATATCACAGAAAGTTGTCATGTTTGATGCTCACCATGCTACGTCATAAAAGGGGTTAAAAACACAATGGCAAAAACAGTAGAATTTATTGGGTGTACAACCCATACCATTGTGTAATTATTCTCCTATTACATTCCAACATTGGACTGTGCGATCAAGCTGAGTGGTTTAAATACGTGTGTAGGCCCAAACTGGTGGGCACCAAAAGATTGGTGTCTAAGACCCCATTCACACCTGAGCATTTTGTAGCTTGAAGCCTGAAGCTACAAAACGCTGGAGGGGAACAAATCTATTATTCTCTATGGAGATGGTTCACATATCCACTCCAAAACGCCTGAAGCTAGAAGCTCCAAAATGCCTGAAGCTCAACCAAGTTCCGCAGCTTCTTTTTTAGGCAGATTACAGGCGTTTTTCTTCTTTTTACCGTGGTGACTATTTGACCTGTACAAAATCACGGCAAAAACATGCGACTTTCAGCCTGAAAATTATACGCTCAGGTGTGAATGCAGCCTACACACGCTTGGAAATTTCCGACAACAAATGTTGGATGGGAGCTTGTTGACTCCATCGGACATTTGCTGTCGGAATTTTCAACAACAAAAATTTGAGAGCTGGATCTTAAATTTTCCGACAACAAAATCCGTTCTCATAAATTCCGAGCGTGTTCCGACGCACAAAATTCCACGCATGCTCTGAACCAAGATCGAGACGGAATCGCTCGGTCTGGTAAAACTAGCGTTCGTAATGGAGATAGTACATTCGTCGCGCTGCAAATTTTTTAATGCAGCGCATTCTCTTCTTTATAATGCTAGAATAATTAAGTTGTTTTGCTGCTGATATTCACAAGGAGTTCTGACAAACGGATTTTTTAATTATTGCTGAAAAGCACGAGGCTGAAAAGCGTGAATCATCTCTCACCAAACTTCTACTAACACAAGATTAGCAGAAGGAGCCCAAAGGGTGGTGCATTTGGTATTGAACTTCCCTTTTATAGTGCCGTTGTACGTGTTGTAAGTGACCGCATTCTTGGTGATCGGATTTTCCGACAACATTTGTGCGACCGTGTGTATGCAAGACAAGTTTGAGCCAACATCCGTCGGAAAAAAATCCACGGTTTTGTTGTCGGAATGTCCGATCGTGTGTACACGGCATTATAGTGTAAGGCTCAGGCATGTTCGGGATCAAAGTCCCAACCCACCTGAGCAATACTGCCAGGAACTTGACACCGCCCACCGCCAATCATAGGCAGTGAGGCATTTCCCGGTCTGTGCAGCTGAGGACTGGGAAATGCCTCACTGCCTAAGATTGGTGGTGTGAGATGTCCACTTCCTGGGGGGATTGCTCAGGTGGGTTGGGACTATGATCCCAAACACGCCTGAGCCCATCACTAATGGCTAAGCTTTAACAGATGCAACATTATTTTTATTATTATGACAGATTTATATAGCGCCAACAGTTTGCACATCACTTTACAACAAGAGGGCAGACAGTACACTTACAATATATTTTTAATACAGGAGGAATCAGAGGGCCCTGCTTGTTAGAGCTTGCAATCTAGGAAACATGCAATCTTGTTTGTTATCAAAAAGTTGCTGTGCCACACCAATTATAAAGGAAAGACTGTACCATTGACTTTCAAGCTTGGCATTCTTTACCAACACCCATGAAGCACTGGATTGAAAAAAAGATTATTATCTGCATGGCTTAGTGCACACAAGTGGCTAAGCAAACCCTTTCCTTTGTATTTCACTGCATCATATTATATTGTACATGGCATTTAGCCTGACACTGCATGCTCAATAACATAGATAATGATCTCAAGTCTATAGTAAGGGTACTGCAAGATCCAGGTTGGACATTTCAGTTCCTAGAAATTAATCTAAAGAGGGTGAATGTACAGGATAAAGACACAGTTGATTGGATAAGAGATAAATTAAATGCAGTCTTTTCATGTACATGAACAGACCAGTCTGAAAAGCATCAATCCATGCAGCATTTCCTTCTACAGAGTCAAATATTTGAATATATATTTAAAGGAGATATTTCAGTTACAGGTGCCATCATAAAATGCTTTTCTTGGAGTCCATTGAGGGACACAGAAATTCTTAGACTGTTGAGATATACTGCCACCTACAGAATAAATGGACACTGGCAACAAATCCCCACAATGATCATGTCTCAGTTTTGTAGCAAAGCAAAGTAGTCTACAGATAATAAAAATATACCCCTCAACAGATTCCAAGGAAAATATTTACGAAGTATATAAAACCTGTTTTATTTCTCATCCATTGAGGGACACAGGAATTCTCAGATGACCAGGATGTTGAAAAGCAATGCAACAAAGGGGTTGGCAGCATAGCAGCAAAGCTAACAAGCCCAAGGAGAAAAAAATTAATGACTGCTTGCAGCTCAAAAAGTCACCTGAAGGACCCAATACCTGAAGCTGGCATCAGATGAGGTCTGAATATGCTTCTGACAGAATTTAGAAAGCTAAAACAGAAGAACAGATAAGTAGCCTTGCAAACTGGGAAATGATGCATGATGCCAAAAAGAGCAAAAAGCACTAATAGATCAAGTAGAGTGTGCCTTGACAGGACAGTGTGGAACCCGACCCTTAAAGTGTTACTAAACCCACAATAGTAAAAATCAGTCTGTATATGCAGCAAAGCATGCTTGTTATACTCACTGTGGAACCTAAGGGGTTAATCATCCACATTGTGTAAAAAAGCTGTTTGATCCTATCTTCTCTGATACTCCCCTTCTTCCACTGTCCCCAATCCATCTCCTGATAGAACAGAGCCTTTGGAGTGACTCTGCATATGCTCAGTTTGGTGTGAATTGTTAAGGAGTTTTTATTTTTTTCTTGGGAGGGTGCATGTGATCAGCACAGGGTCAATGAGCACTGTCCAGACAGAAAGTCAGGGGTCATGCAGCCTCATAGGACAGTCAGAGGAGATTGAAAACTCCTCCGACAAACTTTAACCAGACACTGATAAAAGTCACAAGACTGCTCAAACTGCTGATGAGAAAAGGTATTTAGCCATTTATATTTACTAAAATAATTGCATTTCCATGTTCTGTGTACTGTGGGTGACCAGGTATAGTGAATGTAGGATCCTGGATTTAGGAACACTTTAAGACAGTAAATTTGGATGATAGTCTGAGCTGCCTAGAGATTGTGGACTGAGAAGTCAGCATACTCCTATGAAATACATTCAGAATACAAAATTAATCAGACTTCCTGAAGAAGCAGTAGCTGAGAAATAGACTTGCACAGTTACACGGGCCACATTTACACAACAGACTAAAAATTTATTTTGGTGGAATTGGAGCCACACAGAGGCACAGGAGAAAAATTCCCTGGTTGAGGTGAAAGGCAGAAACTACCTTGGGCAAGAAGAAAGCCCTGAGCCTCAACCCTACCTGGTCCCTATGGAAAAACAAAAAGGGTTCCTTGCAGTATAAGTCCACCACTTCAGAAACGTATGTAGTAGAGGTGATGGCTACACCAACTTGTGGATGAGAGTAGAGAGAAATGTCTCTTATGGGTTCACATGGTGATCTTTGAGGCGTAGACTGAACAGAGGGTGAAAGACCAACATTCTCCAAAACTGCATAGACCAGACAAAAACCTGGCCCTTAAATGGTTTGAGAGCCAAACGCTAGACCTAACTGCGGGAAAGAAAGGATCTGTCCCACGGAAAAACAGTCCCCAGCAGATAGTTGAATCAGACCATAGTGAACCCTCTTCACACAACAGTAAAATGGAACTAAAGCCGATCAAGCATGGATTCAAATTTGTCCGGTTCAGAAGGGACCAGCCAATTTTTGATCCATGCCATGTATGAACACTGAGGTTTTACAGAAGTCATTCTACCATTTGACTTCTGTACAACCACCCTGTTGGATTTTGCCTACGCTGCAGGTTATAGCCTGCAATACTTATCAATGTAGTCTAACAGTGGTGAAGTCTCCCCACTGTCAGAATACAATAGCTCAGTGGCCAGGACCCCCCCCCCCTCCCATCCACATCAAGTGTGTGGACAGGGGAATTAAGTCCGTTGGTTGAGCGGGAAAAAACACCCTGTATCATCTATTGGTTGCCTAAGTCCTGTGGTGCGCTTGGATACACAGAACAACCCCACTTCTGTTTATTAGCGATAGAAGTGAATGCCAAAAAAAAAGCTAAGAGTAAAGACCCAAACCAAACCTCCAAAAACCCAGATGTACTACAATACTAAAAGCAATGAGGGGGTCTGTAACAAGGCTCTGAATAGTACCGTGTCAAGCAAAAAAATGACAATGTGGCCACAGAGAAATGGACGGAATTTCCACTGGCCACTACAGTAAATGGGTGAGGAACTGTTAATGTCACATTAGGGTAAGTGGAGCTGCATGGAACAATCCACAACAGCTGTTGCATAACTAACCAGGAGTGACTAATGCCGCGTACACACGATCGTGATTCACGGCGGTGAAAACACTGCCGTGAATCACGACAGGAAAAACGAGGGAACGGCTTGTTCCCCCACACACGGCCATTTTTCCCGTCATTTTTTCTCTTGGCGAGAAAAACGACCGTGTGACCGAGCATGTTCTAATTTTTCTCATCGTGATTAATGCCGTTTTTCCCGTCGGGAAAAATGACAAAAAGCCCACAGACGATCGTTTTTCTCGTCCAAAGGAAAAAATAAAAATTTTCCCGACGGGAAAAATGATCGTGTGTACGCGGCATTAGAATTGAACTCCCCAAGTACAATCTGACCATAACCTGTCACTGCCTGCGATAGCATAGAATATAATCTGACCATGATCCGTTATGTAGCCTGCATCAGCATAGAACAAAATCCGATTGTGGTCTGTTAACACCTGTGTCAGGGTAAAGTGATGTTGCTTGGTAACATCTGCACATAAAAATACATAACAGCATTACAATTGCCAGGAAGGTTTAAAAAATGTAGACACCACAAGTATCTGTGGACTACATTTCTGCATAAACATGAGGTCTCTGCTCTCTAACGCCCAGAGAAGCTGTGCTAGAACATGTGGTGGCTGCACTAAAATCTCAAGCTCTTGAGTTACAGCCCCCCGATGGAAGGGTGAAATGCATCAGGGTGTGTGATGTGGTGGAGACATGTAGGCTGAGGCTGCTCCTTATCGTTTATTCCCCTGGGCTACTGGGGAGTAGCAGCAATCCTTTCCTCTTTATACCTACTAGCTCTGTCTATAAAGATTGTATTTTTGAATAAAAAAAAAATTTGGAGTTCTGCTTTAAAAACAGTTGATTGTTTTTTTTTTCCACTTGCCAGTTGGATAAGTACACCCAACACACCTGTGTTCTACACCAAATAAATTACTCTGACAATTTGCGTAAATTGCATTCAGTTTCACCTTGACTCATGTTGTGCAATAGTTATCAACAAAAACATGCACCATTGTCTAGTAGAAAGCTCTTTATCTTGCCAAAGGAAACATATTTGCTTGCATGATAACCATCAAAGCAATGATCACTCACTGACTGCCAAATCCTGTGAAAAGTTTTATTGTTGAAAGAATCCCTAAAGAGAACACCACAGTCCTATGCGGTTGCTATTTTCAGATGTATATTCTAGTCTGGCACAAACAAAATGAAAACAAGTATTAAGAGGTAGCTGCCAAGTAAAAGCATCAGTAACAAACAGTGGAATTTATTTGTTCCAATGTTGTCTACTGCCTAGTGCTTTGTTAAGAAAAAACAGTGTCCTGCTAGGACGACTTTCTATATGCAAGATACTACCCCGCCTGCAAGATGACAGCCTATTTGTGTAAATTAAGAGTGTCCTGCCCAGAAAAGTGCACGTTTGTGCATTCTGCTTCCAAGATTAGTACATGTCACTGTGTCAGTGCTTGTCCCTATGTCAAACATAGCACCTCTTGTCCCTCAAAATACCTAGGGCTCAATCTATCAATGTTTTCACCCATGGGCGTCCGCTACACAGGGCAAGGGGGGTCGTTTGCCCCCCCCCTGGAATCGAGAAGGTGTTGGCCGAATTGGCAGTGTTCTACACCCTCCGCCGCCCTTACACCCACATCCAGCCCCGCACAGATCTGCATCGCAGCACATGTACTCCCTCCTCCTCCCCCCGGGCACACTACACCTCCCTGTCGCCGCTTTAAGGCGGCCGCGTCTCGTGGTTTGGCAGTGCTGGCTGGGCGGGGCCTCGTGCTGCAACCCGATTGGCCCCGGCTCTTCTCGTTCTCACGGGCATGGGCCGGCTCCGCCCCTGGACTTTGGACTGTGCAGCGCGCCGGGGAGAAAAGAAGAAAAAGAGCCAGGGGGGGATGGCAGAGCAGAGGGTGTCTCGAGTGGGTGGTGGTAGTACCTCGGGGGCCTGGCCTCCTGCGGGTGGCCTGCTGCACACACCCGCTGGACCTGCTGAAGGTGAGAAGGAAGGAAAGCCGGGCTGTTTGTGCGGTATGGATGGAGGAGGAGATGTCTTACAACACGTGTGTGTGTGTGACTGCAGAGACATGATGTCATAGGACACATCATACATATGGTCAGTGTGGCCAGTGTGCAGTGTATTTGTCAGTAGTCAGTGTGTAGTGTATTGGCCAGAGTGTAGTGTGTGTAGTTTCCAGAGGTACAGGGTGCTGCTGTGTAATGTAAAGGGGTGCAGGGTGCTGTGTAATGTAAAGGGGTCCAGTGATGCAGGGTGCTTTGTAATGTAAAGGGGTCCAGAGCTGTGGGGTGCTGTGTAATGTAAAGGGGTCCAGAGGTGCAGTTGTGGAGAGGGGGTACACAGTAGTGACAAAGATATTTAAAGATGCAAGGGGCACAGTGGGGTGTTTTTACATTTTAACGTGGGGGGGTAACTTTTAACCCCTGCTAGCGGTCGAAGAAAGGGTAAAATGCGACTGTATCACCGCTGCCGAAGCGCCCATATTTTCACCCTAATGTCACATATTTTTCTAGATGAAACAGGTAAATCCTGGGAAAGGTTGTGTAAAACATGGGTAAAAACAATGATAAATAGAGCCACAAGAGTTCAAGGATAAGTACACCATTTGTAACATGTTACAGGTTTCACCCATATTCAGTGTGTACTGTGTAACATGTTAAATATGCACCAGGCCTGATCTCCCATAATCCCCCATGCTGACAGCTAGCGGGGGATCTTTTCCCCTGGCTAGCGGTCACAATAAAATAAAAACGTGGTCGTGTGGCGCTCCGCCCACCTGCGCCATCCATTCACAGTCCTCTGTGAATGGGAAAACTATAAGGTCCGATAGCCTTTGCGGCTGTCGGTTTGTAGTTCTCAATGAACTACCACAGCGCTGTTTGTTGAGTGCTGTGGTAGGTCATGGAGTCATGGAGTCATGGAGTTTCCTGTCTCAAGTGTAACTGCTTGCTCGTATTGGAGGTAGGGGCAGATACACAGACAGTCTGCTGATCGTGGGTGCAATGCTTTACAAGTCCCTAACAAAAGAAAACAAATGCATATTTTTTTTACCTGCAAAAAAAAATGTGCATCTATTATTTTATTGTAAAGGTGAACTTACCCTTTTACATTAGAGGCCAGTCATTGACATCTTTGTGTATTTATTGCTTCTGAGGTATTGACTAAGGTAAGGGCTTTGTGTGGATCCATGGGGCATTATCCTACTAGTTCTGCTTTTGCTTCTTTTCTACCTGCCTTAAACCCAGACTGTCCAGAAGTGGATTTATAAAATTCATTTTGGAAATTCCGAATATTGCATTTAATAACATGTAGCGGGTGTTCAATTTAGGGGGAGTGTGAGTGGTAATTAGGCTCAGACACACTGATTGTTAGGGTTTATGGACCATTTCTGTTCACGGGGGATAGTATTGGTGTACAGTTCCCTGTGGCCTACAGGTGGCGCTGTCGCCGTGGGCCAGGGTTGAACCATGATAGAGGGCTGTGCCTTTTGTGTCCCCTCCCGGCAGTAGTGCGGCAGGGCGGGGAACCTGCTGTGCCTGTCGGGAGAGGGTATAAAAGGGGTGGACATCTTCCTTCGAGGTCTACGCCCAGGCACCTTCGGCCTGGGGGTGAGTGAGGGTCGTCTCCGGGTGCCCCCACGCCGGAGGTGGAGTTCCTGTTCCATCCCAGACACCTTCAGTCTGGGGTGAGGTACTATTTTGAAGGCCTGGGGCCCAGCACCTTCAGCTGGGGTCCGCTAGGGATCGAGGACACCCAGGGTGCCGCCTTGCGAGGGGACCCGTATCTGAGACGAGGAGGCCAGGGAGGTAACCCCCTCCGAAGACCCAGTGCAGAGTCGTGGTGACAGTGGGGGCCTCTGGTAACTCTCCGGAGGGATGTCTTCTCCTTGACAGGGGCCAGATACTCTAAAGCCCTGTACACACGATCGGTTTGACTGATGAAAACCATCCGATGGATGGTTTTCATCAGACCAACCGATCGTGTATGGGACCCATCAGTCTTTTTTCCATCGGTTTTAAAAAATAGAACATGTTTTAAATTTTTCCGATGGATAAAAAAACGATCGAAAACTCTGATCGTCTATGGGCAAGTCCATCGGATCAAAAACCCACGCATGCTCAGAATCAAGTCGACGCATGCTCAGAAGCAATAAACGTCATTTTTCTCGGCTCATCGGAGTGTTTTACGTCACCGCGTTTGGAACGGTCGGTTTTTTTAATTGATGGTGTGTGGGCAAGACTGATGAAAAACAGTTTCATCGGATTTCCGATGGACAAATCCATCGGACGAAAATCCATAGGTTATCCGATCGTGTGTACAGGGCTTAAGAAGGAAGTTCACGTTCAAAGTCAGTGGCAGTGACTTCATTCACCCGGTCTGTGGCAGAGACCAACCTCACGGTCTGTGGCAGACATTGTGCGCCAAAGCTGTTTGAGAAACCTAAACAGTCTAAAGAGTTAAGCTACGTTTGTGCCTGGACCTCTTCCACACCTAAGCTGTCCTGTATCTTCGCTCCAACCTGTCTGCTCTCAAAGAGGCTGTTTATTATCCTGTGAGAAATAAATATTGAGTTGGACTTTCAGCTAGTGTGGACATTCACATTCCTGGGGAAAAAAAAGAACTTGCATCTATCGAAGGTAGAGGTGAGATCATTCTCGGGAGGACTTTGACTCTGGCAGCAGACAAGGCCCAAAACTAACACCGCTCAACCTCTTTACACAGGAGGGTACGGGCTTTTGGTGTGGTGTGCCTCTCCCTTCCTGTGAGGAGCCCAAGTTAATACAGGTAAAGAGAGGGGTGTGTGCGCTACAAACATATCAAGTTTTATAGCTATATCTCCATTGGGAATATTTCATCTAATTTCTTGTCCAAGAAACCACAGCAAAAAATAAAAAATAAACAAAAAACTTTAGTCGAGTGGAAGAAGGTTGGAACATGTGGACATTTTTTATTGGGGGTAGTGAGAGGGAAATCGCCCCAATGGCAGCATGCAAAAATAAAAATGAGAAGTTCAAACCATTTAATCTTATTCAACAGTAGCTAGAAATGTGTTGATTTTAGTTTGCTTTAAATATGGCAAAGTTCATAAAAAGTGTACCTGAAGACAGAATCCTACCCCCCACAATACCACCAAAATTCTAAGTTGTACATTTATGGAACAACACAGCTATACAATTAAGCTGCATTTACCGTACAAAACCTTCAAGACATGACATAACCAGACCATCACAGAAAAACACACTTAATAAAGTTAGACTTCTTAGGCAGATGGAATTGTATAGATAAGATACATAATGGTTACCATGGCCTGTCTGTATATCTTTCTGTATAAATTTTCTTTATCAACCTTCATCTGATTGGATAATGCTTTTTGTTTCTCATTTTACTATTAAGTTATTATTAAGCAATCCCAAAAAATCTGAAGATATTATATCTGTTTCCATTCTGTTCCATGGACAAATGTGTATATGTACTTAGGGGAACATATAAACATAATAAAAAATAGGCATTTTTCTCTTTTCCGGTTTCTCCCCCCGCCATCCTCAAAGAGCACCATTATTTAAAGTGTGCTGCCTCTTATACCTTCAGGGAAACAAAAGGAAATTAATAGTAGGTTGTAGTCTCATAACACATCCCAAACATATCATGCAGTTAAGACTTAAGAGTACATTCCTAATGCTAAATGACTTGCTTTGTCTCAAATTTTTATCTAACCTGACACGTGTAGTTTGGGCCCACTGAATTATCATGACATCCTATTCAAGCACACAAAACACTGCGGGTATTCAAGTGTATTCCAATCCTATAGAACAACTATAGCATCACATAGGACAAATCTTAGAATGAACTGA
Source organism: Rana muscosa (assembly GCA_029206835.1). NCBI lineage: Eukaryota > Metazoa > Chordata > Amphibia > Anura > Ranidae > Rana > Rana muscosa. Next base: position 329,974,527 of record CM055116.1, on the reverse strand, counting down.
CTCATGGCTCAATGCTTCCTTAACTTGACGTGTTTGTTTCTAGAAATTTCTGGACATAAACAGGGGAGATTTCTTAGCTGTAAATAACAAAGCTAGATTTGTTAAAAGAGAGCCCCTCTTTGCAAGAAAATAAAAAAAAGTCAACTTAGATTATGTCAGGTATACCCTGTGTGACAGCAGGAAGGTAAAGTCACCTGGTTGCATCCAGGGGGGTAGATATATTTCTCCCAGATTCAGGCTTTATGCTGACTTATACAACTAGGGTGGAGAGTTGTATAAGCCCAGCTGAGGCTAGTAGGCTCATGGATGACTCATACCTCTAGGGAGAGGGCTGGGCGTCGTGCAGACAGGGAGTTGATGAGGCCAGCTGAAGCTTGTCAGCTCATTTAGGCCTCTATAAAAAACTCCCAGATTCATTAGATGTTAGCTCATGCCTGGAACCAGACCTGTGTGGACTGTCTAGGGAGAGTGAACCCCTGTGCGGTGAGGCAAAGCCTGTGTGGCTATTTGTTTGGACTTTTACTAAACCAGGGACTTAGGGACTAGGACAGCACCAGGCTGATCCCAGTTGTTAGTTTAGGAAACCTGCATGTTTAGTCAGAGGTCAAACTGACCAGGATTTATTTTGTTTGTTTCTTTTTGGCTTTGCTGTGTTTTTGTCACTGTACATAGAGAAATAAACCGCACCTTTTTGATTTTGAAAACCACAACCTCCGTCTGCTGGCCCTGTTTTTGTGTGGGGAGCCCAACCAGGGGGTCACACACACCCGCTACCGAGTTAACCCCCTCACAGTTGGTGGAGAACCAGTGGCAGTTTTTTTTAAGCCAGCATGGAGGAGATACTGAAACAGCTGGCTCTAGCAAATGCCAATCAACAGCAGACAAATGCAGGTTTGCAAAGGAGCCTTGCAGCCCAGCAGCAAGCTCATCAACAAGCCCAGCAGCAATCTGAGGCCCGCTTCATAGACCTGTTACAGAAGCAAGAGCAGAGACTACAACAAATGGAAGCAGTAATGCAGCAACGTCCGCAGACCAGTGAGGAAAGCCGTCCCACTAATACCGCGTCCTTTGGGGTGAGTCGTTTATTGACAAAAATGACTGGAGAGGATGATCCAGAGGTATTTTTGACCACATTTGAAAGGACTGCTGAAAGAGAAAAGTGGCCTGAGGAGCAGTGGGCTGGACTGGTGGCTCCTCTGTTAACTGGTGAATCGCAGAAGGCTTACTATGACCTAGAGCCTGACCAAGCAAAAGACTATGTGATGCTAAAAGCTGAAATATTGGCAAGGCTGGGTGTCACCCTGGCTGTCCGGGCTCAGCGTGTGCATAACTGGACTTTCCAGCTTGGAAAACCCCCCAGGTCTCAAATGTATGATCTCATTCACCTGAGCAGGAAGTGGCTACAGCCAGAGACTTTGTCCGCACCAGAGATTGTGGAACGTGTTGTAATGGATCGGTTTTTGAGAGCTCTTCCTACTGCCATCCAAAAGTGGGTAAGCCATGGAGACCCAGAGACGGCCGGTGGTCTTGTGGATCGTGTAGAGAAATACTTGGCTACAGAGAACCTGACGGCCTCTTCCAGAAACACTCGGACTTTCCACCCTAAGACCAGACCATCCCCAGGGGCGGATAAGAGGATTCCAAGGGGTGAGGGTGGAGAGAGTGAGAGGGTGGGAGCTCTACCCCAAGTTTGGCGAGAACAGCCTGGGAAAATCAGCGGCTCAAGAGGCCGCAAGAAGGATCGTTTGCTACCGCTGCCGGCAAGCGGGACATATTGCAGCCAATTGCCCGGTTGTGGAGGAACCCATGCAGTGTGACTTTCTGACGGGCAGACGTCAGTCGCTGTGTGCGACAGTCGCATGCACTGCCATTCGAGGAACTGAGAAACATTTATGCAAAATGTGTATTAATGGTAGAAATGTTGTGGTATTACTGGATTCAGGTAGCCTTGTGACCCTGATAAAGGCTGAATTAGTTAAAACAGAGGTCTCTGGGAATAGCAAGGTAGCTGTTATTTGTGTGCATGGGGACACCCGAGAGTATCCAGTGACTACAGTGTGTTTCGAGACCCCCAAAGGTACCCTCTCTCATCCAGTGGGCTTAGTATCTCAGTTACCGCATGACGCCATTGTGGGAAGGGATTTTCCGAAGTTCTGGGAACTGTGGGATGATCCTGAGCCCCCCACTGGTGCCCCTATGTACCAGGAATGTGATAGCCAGAACTCCTCTGAGAGTGGTGAGGACTCTCCAGAATTTCCCTTGTCAGTATTTGCAGGGGAGACTCAAGAAACTAGAGAGGAGCCCACCTCCTCAGACGAAAACCTACCGTCTGTGGAGTTTTCTGATCTGGAGGTTCACAGGGAAAATTTTGCCACAGAACAGTTAAAAGACCCCGCCCTAATAAAGGCACGGGAAAACGTAGTGGAAATAGATGGCGAGTTAGTGAACCCAGATAATACCTGCACTTACCCATACTTCAGCGTAGAGAAGGACCTACTGTATCGGGTGGCAAAAAGGGCAGAAGAAACCGTTGAGCAGCTGGTGGTGCCCAAACCTTACAGGAAGTTGGTGTTGGAGTTGGCCCATGGGCACATTCTTGGAGGTCATCTGGGGACAGAGAAAACCCGAGAGAGGGTATTACAGAGATTCTATTGGCCTGGGGTGATGAAGGACATAGAAAATTATTGTTCCTCCTGCCCTGTGTGTCAGAGGTCGGCCCCGATGCCACATTTCCGTAGCCCGCTGGTCCCTCTACCCATCATTGAGGTCCCGTTTGAGAGAATCGCAATGGATTTGGTAGGTCCTATAATCAAGTCCGCTAGGGGGCACCAGTACATATTGGTTATAATGGACTATGCCACCCGTTATCCAGAAGCGATCCCTCTCAGAAATACCTCGGCCAAAACCATAGCCAAAGAGCTATCTCTTGTTTTTAGCCGGGTGGGTATTTGTAAAGAACTGCTTACGGACCAAGGTACACCCTTTATGTCCCGGGTTATGAAAGAGCTGTGTAAATTGTTCAAAGTGACGCAATTGCGTACATCTGTGTATCACCCCCAAACCGATGGGCTGGTTGAAAGATTCAACAAAACCCTAAAACAAATGTTGAAGAAAGTGGTGGATAGAGATGGAAAGGATTGGGACTGTCTACTTCCTTATTTGATGTTTGCTATTAGGGAGGTGCCCCAATCCTCTACGGGATTCTCCCCCTTTGAGTTACTGTATGGGAGACACCCAAGAGGGCTGTTGGATATTGCCAAGGAAACTTGGGAAAGTGAGAGTTCTCCCCACAGGAGTGTGATTGAGCATGTCGCCCTGATGCAAGATCGAATTGCACAGGTAATGCCCATCGTGAAGGAACATTTGGCCCAAGCGCAGTTGGCACAGCAGAGAGTGTACAACCGTGGAGCAAAGACCCGTACCTTTTCCCCGGGGGATAGGATATTGGTACTTGTCCCTACGGTTGAAAGTAAATTCCTTGCCAAATGGCAAGGCCCCTACGAGATAATGGAAAAAGTGAGCGAAGTGAATTACAAGGTCAGACAACCAGGAAGGCGAAAGCCCGAACAGATATATCACGTTAATCTGTTGAAAGCCTGGAGGGATAGAGAGTCCCTAGTCGCAGAAACTTGGTCACCAGCTCAAACTGGTTGCGTGATTCCGGAGGTTGGAATAGCAGCCACCTTGTCACAACCCCAACAACAGGAGGTTAAGGAGTTTGTGCTTCGCAACAAGGAGGTGTTCTCTGAGCTGCCGGGACAAACATCTGGGGTAGAGCATGATATTATTACCCCGCCCGGTGAAAGGGTGAAGTTAAAACCCTATCGGATCCCAGAGGCCCGACGGGAGGCAATACGGGAGGAAGTACAGAAAATGCTGAACTTAGGGGTGATAGAGGAGTCCCAAAGTGATTGGTCTAGTCCCATTGTGTTGGTGCCTAAACCGGATGGGAGCTGGCGATTTTGTAACGATTTTCGTCAGTTGAACAAAGTTACAAAATTTGACACCTACCCCATGCCACGTATAGATGAGTTGATCGACCGGCTGGGAACAGCCCGATACATGACGACTCTTGACCTCACAAAAGGGTATTGGCAAATTCCCCTGGCCAAGTCGGCCAAAGAGAAAACCGCATTTGTAACCCCAGACGGGGCGTTCCAATATAAGAGAATGCCGTTCGGGTTACAGAATGCGCCGGCCACATTCCAGCGGAAAATGGACCAGATGCTGAGGCCCCATCGGAAGTATGCTGCGGCTTACCTGGATGACGTAATTGTCCATAGCACAGATTGGGCCTCACATCTGCCAAAAGTGCAAGCAGTCCTAGACTCTATCCGGGAAGCGGGGTTTACGGCTAACCCCAAGAAGTGTACCATTGGGCAGGAGGAGGCCAAATATCTTGGGTACACCATTGGCAGGGGAGTGATAAAACCCCAACTCAACAAAGTCGAGGCCATCCAGAGTTGGCCACGTCCCAACAGCAAGAAGCAGGTACGGGCCTTTCTGGGAATCGCGGGTTATTATCGGCGCTTCATTCCCCACTTTGCTTCTAAGGCTGTGCCCCTAACCAACCTGACGAAAGGGAAAGGGTCGGTCATGATTAAATTGACCCCCGAGGCTGAGGCAGCATTCCAATTCTTGAAACAAGCCTTATGTAGCCAGCCAGTGTTGTACTCACCCGACTTCTCTAAAGACTTTGTCGTACAAAGTGATGCGTCAGATGTGGGGTTAGGAGCAGTATTGTCCCAGGTCTGGAACGGGGAAGAGCACCCAGTCATTTACCTCAGCAGGAAGTTGAAGTCCCATGAGGTAAATTACGCCACGGTTGAAAAGGAGTGTTTAGCGGTGAAGTGGGCTCTAGATTCCCTTCGGTACTATCTGCTAGGTAGGCACTTTGACATGGTTACGGATCACGCTCCGTTAAAGTGGATGGCTCAAAACAAGGAGACAAATAGAAGAGTGAATAGGTGGTTCCTGGCCCTACAGGAATTCAACTTCACAGTAAAGCATCGCCCTGGCGTTCAAATGGGGAATGTGGATGCTTTGTCTCGAGTACATGAATGCCTGATTGCTGGTGTTCCAACCCCAAGGTTAAAACAAGAGGGGGGGGTATGTGACAGCAGGAAGGTAAAGTCACCTGGTTGCATCCAGGGGGGTAGATATATTTCTCCCAGATTCAGGCTTTATGCTGACTTATACAACTAGGGTGGAGAGTTGTATAAGCCCAGCTGAGGCTAGTAGGCTCATGGATGACTCATACCTCTAGGGAGAGGGCTGGGCGTCGTGCAGACAGGGAGTTGATGAGGCCAGCTGAAGCTTGTCAGCTCATTTAGGCCTCTATAAAAAACTCCCAGATTCATTAGATGTTAGCTCATGCCTGGAACCAGACCTGTGTGGACTGTCTAGGGAGAGTGAACCCCTGTGCGGTGAGGCAAAGCCTGTGTGGCTATTTGTTTGGACTTTTACTAAACCAGGGACTTAGGGACTAGGACAGCACCAGGCTGATCCCAGTTGTTAGTTTAGGAAACCTGCATGTTTAGTCAGAGGTCAAACTGACCAGGATTTATTTTGTTTGTTTCTTTTTGGCTTTGCTGTGTTTTTGTCACTGTACATAGAGAAATAAACCGCACCTTTTTGATTTTGAAAACCACAACCTCCGTCTGCTGGCCCTGTTTTTGTGTGGGGAGCCCAACCAGGGGGTCACACACACCCGCTACCGAGTTAACCCCCTCACACCTGTTTAAATTATTTTTTAAATATTTGAGCTGGAAAAATGCCTCAATTGAAAGTTCTTTCAATGATTTACTGTATATACTCGAGTATAAGCCAGCCCGAATATAAGCACCTAATTTTACCACAAAAAACTGGGAAAACGTATTGACTCGAGTATATGCCTAGGGTGTCCATCTGCATGCCTCACTGTGTCCATGCCTCACTGTGCCCATGCCTAGACTGACGTTTAACATGGGCCGCTCCAGATGAGGTCATTACAACGAAACCGGTAGAGCGGTAGCAGCACAGCATCACACCACTTCCCAGCCAAGCATTGTTTGTTTGCTTATATGAGTTTTATTACTACTAAAAATGTGAGTACCTTGTATACTTTATATGAATAAAGATTGTGTACATAGCGGTATCACACTATTGGGAGTATCCCCTTTTCTCTCTTCCATCTGGGTAACATTGGAGCCCGATTACCAAGTACAGAGGAACATAGAGGAATAGAGTTTTTGCCACAGAGCCTCACAGTGGCTAACACTGTGGATGCCACATACCCCTTGAGGGTAAGAATAATCTGGTGAGTGAGCTTTTTATCAGAGCACGGATGAACTACGGTTTGCAGTGATCACCAATATTACACCAGCAATTCTTTGGCAGCACCAAGCACTTTATTTATATGAAGAAAATGAACTCTTTTTGAACGCATTGGAATTATTTATTTTTCCCGTTTTGAGTCACAGCACTTTTATCACCACGGACTTTATTATTAATCTCATCATAGTTTTTTTACAGTTTACCGTTTTATCACAGTATTTATCACAGATGTGGTTTTACAAATATTTTTATTTTTATATTTATTATTTATATTATTATCTTCCTTGCTATTGCTATTTATTTTCACATATATTTTTATTAATTTATGGATGGTTTAATTATCCACTAGTACACACTCAATATTATTATCCACTGGCTTATTTATTCATTTTATGTACACACCTTATTTGGTATGGTACTAAGACAGCAATAGATAGCACCACTCCTACTCCCCCTCTCTTTCTCATATCTCATTGCCACACTTAGGTGTTGGCAATCAGTAGAGGCAGCAGTCTTTATTTGTCTTGCTTATACTCTCTTTTTTCTTGATTTTTCCTGTCATTACTTAATTTCCATTTGCGCGGATTAATTTTTTCTCTCATCTGCTAGAGGGTTTGTGTCAACCATCTTTAGATATTGTTTTAATGTCACTTTTGCACCATTTATATATATTTTTTTAGTATATATATATATATATATATATATATGTAGCGGGTATACACTTTTCTCTCTATTTAAAACTGGCAGAGACACCAGCAGTGTGCAGTTCCTTGCAGTCCAGCAGGTGGCGATGTCGCCCTGGGCTGGGGTTGAACCATTGCTGTGTGCCGTGCCTCCTTTTTGTCCTCCCTCGGCAGCGGTATGGTGGGGCGGGGAACCCGCCATGCTTGCTGGGAGAGGGTATAAAGGGGGCCGGCCATCTTTGTCACAGGGTCGAGTCCCAGGCACCTTCAGCTTGAGGGCGGTGGTTCGTGTCGGTCCTCTAGGCGGCCTAGGCCTAGAGGACGTCCGGAGGTCGTGTTCCATCCCAGGCACCTTCAGCCTGGGGTGAGGTACTCGGATGGAGGTCTGGAGCTCAGTGCCCACCACCGAGTTCCAGGAGGGAAGGAGGTCCTAGGGAACCCAGGGATTGGGTACCCGAATACGGAAGGCGTAATGGACCGAGGGGAGCTACTCACTTGAAGACCGGGTGCAGCAGATTGCCAGTGACAGGTGAGCCTCCCATCGGAGACCGCCTGGAAGGAAACCCCCCCGCTCGGAGACCTCAGCCCACTTTCATGGAGGAAAGTGGAGAGTTCATTGTGTCTGGGCCTACTCGCATCCACACCTCCTTGTTTGTTCTGTTCTCTAAGGGAGTCTAACTGATTGTGCTGTTCACTCGAGAAGAATAAAGGAGTGTTGGACTTTAATGGTGTGGGGCTCTTTTCTGGTGGACATTGTGCAAGGTAACTCCAGGTGCACAACACTGACCCGAAGGTAGAGAAAGAACTTTGCTTACACCACACGGACATCTGTGGTGAAGGCTTGGCGTGGTGACCCCGCTCTCTCCCCTCTAAGGTACCCCTAGACAAGAAGAAAGACGAGCTGATGCAAAGAGGGGAGTGAGGAGGCCACTACATTATATATATATATATATATATATATATATATATATAAATAAATGTTTATACAGTAGTGTACTGTGTACTGCTGTTTCCATGACCAAAAAGTTTTCATACAGCAAACAATGCCGACTAGTTGGAGAGTTGGTCATAAGTCTGAACGGTCCTTAAACAGGTAGGTTGTTAAAGGGGTTTTAAAGGTTTGTTTTTTATTTTCTAAATAGGTTCCTTTAAGCTAGTGCATTGTTGGTTCACTTACCTTTTCCTTCAATTTCCCTTCTAAATGTTTTTTTTTCTTTGTCTGAATTTCTCACTTCCTGTTCCTCCTCAGTAAGCTTGCCCCCATCATCTGAGCCGTTCTGGCTGGGGGTTAGTCAGTGTTCTTGCCCCCTTCCTTGGGAGACGCTGTGAACGTTCACAGCGTCTCCCCGCAGGGATGTAGTCCCAAGGGAGGGGGCGAGCAAGCTGACTAACCCCCAGCAAGAACGCTCAGATGATGGGGGCAAGCTTACAGGAAGTGAGAAATTCAGACAAAGAAAAAAAACATTTAGAAGGGAAATCTAAGGAAAAGGTAAGTGAACCAACAATGCACTAGCTTAAAAGGAACCTATTTAAAAAATAAAAAACAAACCTTTACAACCCCTTTAAGTGAGGACTGCCTTTGTTTGTTTGTGTCCCCAATATTCTCAAATATGAGTTTGCCAGACAACAGATTTATTTTTTTGATGCAGACTAATTGTTATACAGTAAGTTATTTTTGGGTGCAGGAATTTTGGCACAGCAGTTCAAAGATGGGGTTTGTAGGTAGGGTTGCCACCTCATCCCTTTAAACCCGAACACATATTAATTACACAGGTTCTGTGGCTGATTAAGGTGGTAATTAAACTCACTTGGTGCCTTATCTGCCTTTAATTAGCCTCAGAACCCGTGTAATTCATATGTGTTCGGGTTTGAGGCTGGGTTCACACTGGTACGACACGACAGTCATACAACTTTCATCCTACTTTGCTCTGCGACATCTGTCCTACATCGGTCCTACATTGGTCCGACATCCATCCGACTTTCATGAACAGGATACTACTTTGATCCGACATTGTGCTAGTCTGACTTGTCCTTTGACCAATCAAAACAATCCCAGGGTGAGATAAATTCCTTTTACTGCTGCTGTAATCACCATGTCGGATGTCAAATGTCGGATAGTTAGGACAAGGATCCTACTTTGATCCGACTTCAATGATATTCAATGGGCTGAAGTAGGATCAAAGTCGGACAGAAGTAGTACAGGGAGCATTTTTAATGTCGGACCGACTTGTGTCGGACCAGTTAAGACGGCTCTCATAGGGATTCATTGATTTTCACACGTCATGCGACATGAGCTCCTAATGTCGGAGCGTTTGTCGGACCAGTGTGAACCAGGCCTAAAGGGATGATGTGGCAACTCTAGTTTGTAGTACTGAAAATATGTGAAAAATAAAATGTATCCCCAATAAGGTTGCCACCTTTTCTGGAATAAAACACACCTTGTGATCTTTTTACTGATAAGGTTTACTGTTATTATATTTCAAGTGGCAACTCTAGTTCTGAAATTTCCCTGAGCTCTGATGTTTTCCTAGGGGTTAAATATCCCTGTTAGGGTTATACAACAGGAAGAGAGAGGAAATATTTCCACAATCAGAAGAAGCTGTCAGTAGAACAGGTTGGCCCACTTTATTCCTTTTATAGGGACAACTCAAAATGTTGGATTTTTTCGCATTGCCACCTGGACAATCAGGCACAAAGATGACTATAAAAACCCAAGAGGAATTCTAACAATTCCTTGCTCTATCCAAAACTAAAAGAAAACTAAAAAAAAAAAAAAAAAATGTTTGTGGTTTAGGATTCAGAATCACTATAGTGTACAACACTAATAAATAGGCAACTAGGTGAACAATATACATACATGTCTTTTCTCGGGCTGATTTCTGGATGGATGGGTCTACCTTTATTAGAAGGACCACCAGAGCAAAACTCAAAGTTTGAATGAGAAAAGCTGCAGTGCCTGCATCCCTTTGGATGCAGGTCCACCTTACAAAGGATGAGCCTAAAGCCTCGTACACACGGTCGGACTTCAAACAAACTTTTCCGTGGATTTTTGTCCGAAGGGAGTTGGCCGGCTACACCCATAGCATACACACGGCAGGCCTTTTCTGCAAACTTTCCCAACATCACGTGTTTTTTCTGCTCTTTTCTGCTCTTTACCGCCACCCTTTGGTCAACTTCTGCTATTGTTGGTTGATTTTAACATTGGTTCTGGGCATGCGTGTTTGTACTCCGGACAAAAGTCAGATGGATTTCTGTACACACGGTCGGACTTTGCGCCATCGGACTTTTGTTGCCGAAAAGTTTGTCCGTTTGCAGAGCGAACTTTTGTCCGATGAAAAACGAAAAAGTTTGTCCGATGGAGCGTACACACGGTCTGATTTTTTTGAAAACGTGCTCATTTTGAAGTTTGTTGGCAAAAAGTTAGACCGTGTGTACGAGGCTTTAGGATGTTATCTCAACAAAAATGTAACTCCTGTTGAAGGGTATGCATCAGATTTGACATGCATCTCAGTGCAGACTTCTGGGAAAAGCAATGAGGCAATCACACAAATAGAAAATGATATTTCTGAATATTGTATACCAATGTATACAGAGCACCTCACCATTTTACAATTACAGAAATTATAGTGAAAGCAGGTGGAAATAAAAGGTCATTCATAAAAGCTTTAAAATTACAAAATGGTTTGCGTAGCAACAATTCATTATTATTATTTTTTTTTGTAAAAGTGACGTTTTTCCTAAAACATTTAACCTAATCCTTCTAAACAGACTTTGAAATGTAACACTCAATCCTCATTCTAGCATTTTTTTTTTTTTTTAAGTCAGCAGCTACAAATACTGCAGCTGCTGACTTTTAAAATAAGGACACTTACCTGTCCAGGGCGCCCATGATGTTGGCACCCGAAGCCGATCTGTCCCTCGGCTCTCGGGTGCTGCCACCGCCATCTTTGGTAAGGGAATCAGGAAGTGAAACCACTTCCTGGTTGCCTACTGCGCATGCGCGAGTCACGCTGTACGATCTGAATGGTCCCTGCTGTCTTCTGGGACCTGTGTGTCTCCCAGAAGACGGGGGGGCTGATATGGCATAGATATCCGCGGATACTGCGGCTATGTATGCCCGGAAGTGGGAGCAAATATCTGCATTATACAGGTATCTGTCCCCCCCCCCCCCCGAAAGGTGCCAAATGTGACACCGGAGGGAGGGGGAGGATTCCGAAAAGTGGAAGTTCCATTTTAGGGTGGAACTCCACTTTAAATAGTGCATCAAAACAAAAGCAAACATGCATAAAAAAAGACACAACATATTTATGATCTGATTTTTTATTTTACCTTAAGGTCTCTTAAGGTTTCAATGCTGAAATGTATTTACGGTTACTTTTTAATAAACTTTTATGAAAGCAGTGCAGCTATCATTGCTTCTAAGCAAGCAGCATAATATAAAAAAAAATTCAAAAAAATGAAAAGTAATGCTGTTACTCCTAACCCCCCCATTGAATATGCATTTTTTTAAGCCCCTAATACATAAGCTGTAGTTTCGCTATAGACAACAAAATGTTCTCTCTTTTTTTTTTTTCAGAATGCGTTATACAGACTGTTTATTGGCTTTCTATCCAAAACTGCTGCATATTGATCTCTTGTACTTGTACTTTCTACTTGTACTTGTAGAAAGTTGTTTGTATTATGTAACTGCCAAAGGTATGCAATGGTCAAAATGTTAATCCAACGTCCCATTTGTATTATGTCCAAATCTAGCCCTGTTGGCAGGAATGGTCGTGCAGGGTCCTGAAAACGGACCATCAGTTATTTTTTTTCAACTTCCCATCTATTAAATCTTCTGTCCTTGTTGTTTTAACTTTAGATAGTAAAACATTTTTCTGCCAGTAAATACCTTATACAGCCCACTTCCTGTTTCTTGTCTGGTCATTAGCCTAGGCTTATGACATCATGCACAGCCCTCTCTCTCACTTTCGTGACAGTTTGCCAGAAAGGGAGGGGGGGTGAGTCATAAGAGGGCCAATGAGGGCTGCAGAGCTAGAGGTGTGTCTGTGTAAATCTAGGAGGTGAACAGGCAGCAGCTTCAGCTGCCCACAATTAAAATGGTTGCAGCCAGACACAGTGGAGGGAGATTTCTTCAGCATATTTGATAAGTACAGAATCACAGTATATATAAAATAATATGCAAAGTGGTTGAAGGGAAGCTTCAGAATGGCAAATATGTTTTTATTACAAATTATGTAAGCAGACTGCATTCCTCTTGAATGACCTAACCTAAACGTATACATGGATACTTACCATTCAAAATGAAAAAATTCTTTGTAATGTTATTCAGGAATAAATACATAAGTAAAAATGTCAAAAGGAATGGTCAATGTGATACCTTTTAGTGGCTTGCAAAACATTTGAAATATGCAAGTAGGCAGATGTCACAATATGCTAAGTTATGTACTGCTAAATAACTGAAAAATGACCAACAGAAAATGTACTTTCTACCTGCGATCTTAAACCATGGGCCAACTTTAGCTATAGAGATGGCATCCTAATAGGCTGCGTAATTCAGTGGTGAACATTATCACTTATATCCCAGCATTCTTTCAAGCTCGCTCTTCTATACTTTCAACATTGCATGTTCATTTTTCTGTTTCCTAGAGACCCCAACATACCATATATACTCGAGTATAAGGCGACCCGAATATAAGCCGAGGCACCTCATTTTACCACAAAAAAATGGGAAAACTTATTGACTCGAGTATAAGCCTAGGATGTCCATCTGCATGCCTCACTGTGCCTCACTGTGCCCATGCCTCACTGTGTCCATGCCACACTGTGTCCATGCCACACTGTGTCCATGCCTCACTGTGCCCATGACTAGACTGACGTTTAACATGGGAGTCTATGGAAGGGGTGCCCGTCTTTGAAAAATTGGTGCTCCCCGGCCGTAGGTCCCCCGGACAACAAACTTTGCACACTTGTAGAGGAAGAGTGAGGCTCCATGTGTGCCAAGTTTGGGGTCCAGGGGACCTACGGCCGGCCGGTACCGGGTCCCCAAATTCCAGGAGATCAGGCGCAAAAAAGGTGACTCGAGTATAAGCCGAGGGGGCATTTTCAGCAGAAAAATTTGTGCTGAAAAACTTGGCTTATACTCGAGTATATAGGGTTCATACAAAAAAGAGCATTACCAACTTTTCACAGCAAAAACTACAGGTTGACTAGCCCACCTCAGAGGTACAGTAACAGTTTATATCTAAAACACATAAAGAAAGAATATTTTTATAACAGCTAAACTATAGGGTATATTTGTATTAGTTTAAAGTTGGTGAGCAGAATAAAGCACAGTTCTCCATGGAATTAGTAAAACTTGATTTATCATCCACAGTCAATAGTTCATCTGATATCTAAGTCACGGCAATGCACCAGTGGGAGAGCATTTGTGGAAACTGGACAATGGCTTGGAATATATAAAGTACTCAAACTAAATAAGAAATTCTAAATTCAGCAACCGCCAGTTCACACCACATGCAGTCCAGCGTGTTTTTTTTTTTTTTCTGCATCAAAAACGCATGGAAAGTAGGTTATATGGTTTTTAACCACTTCAGCCCCGGACCATTTTGCAGCTAAAGGACCGGGCCCCTTTTTGCGATTCGGCACAGAGTTTATTGATTGGTTTGCGCAAAAGTTATAGCATCTACAAAATAGGGGATAGTCTTATGGCATTTTTATAAAAAATATTTTTTTTACTAGTAATGGCGGCGATCAGCGATTTTTATCGTGACTGCGACATTATGGTGGACACATCGGACACTTTTGGGACCATTGTCATTTTTACAGCGAAAAGTGCTATAAAAATGCACTGATTACTGTGAAAATGACACTGGCAGTGAAGGGTTAACCACTAGGTGGCGCTGTAGGGGTTAAGTGTTCCCTATTGAGTGTTTCTTACTGTAGGGAGAAGTGGGCTGTGTGTCACATGACACTGATATTCGCTCCGAGTACACGGAGCGGAGATCCATGTCATTGTCACTAGGCAGAGCAGGGAGATGCTTGTTTACACAAGCATCTCCCTGCTCTATGCCTTTGTGAGATGATTGCGGGGATCCCCACGGCGATGGAGTCTGCGGGACCCGCGGTCCGACTCACGGGGAAGGCGGCAGGCCACACGTCAGGCATTTAAAGGGCAACGTACAGGTACGTGATTGTGCCTGTCCGTGCCATTCTGCCAACGTAAATCTGCATGGGCCAGTCCTTAAGTTATTAATTGCATAGTTCACACCAGTGCTTGAAGTTCCAGAAAAAAAAGTAGAACATGCTGCATTTTTGCTGCACTGGACTGTACTGGAAATCTGTAAAAAGCATCAAAAACGCACTGGAATGCACCTAAACGGACCAAAAACACACTGGAACACACATGTCCTTATTGAAGAAATGGATTCTGGACAGCCGCACTCCGATTAAAACCTTTATTAGTCATAATGACTAAGCAACAATGATGTTGTGAAACGTGTCAGCTGTTTGTCCTGCTTCTGTTGTCACATGAACGTTGACTATTCATTATGCCTCGTACACACGTTCCGATTATCGGATGAAATCGCTTTCGGATAGATCGTTCGATAATCTGATCGTTAGTACACAGCTTTCAACAGCCAATCACGACAGTCTGTCCAACAAAATCCGAAGGGACAAACACGAAAACTTTGCTCGGACAACAGCCCATCGTATGACAATCGTTTAATCAGTACAGTATGCATCCGCTAAAAAATCGATAGACAAACACGCGCATGATCGTAAACACAAAAATAAACCAGAAGAACACAGGGGTCACACGTATTTGACATAATTTCAAATACGTAGCTACGCACACCGGAAGGTTTTTCCAGAATCGTACGACAAAAATCTTACTTTTCGTAGAGCACATTTTGCAATGTTGTATTCGATGTTGGTTTTATACAAAATAATGCGAACGATACGTCGTACGATAATCGGAACGTGTACACGAGGAATTGCAATAAAAGGCTTTTATGGGAGTGTGGCCGTCTAGAATCCATTTCTTCAATATTGCTCGTGCTGAGCCTGCACCTGGCTTCCAATTTGAGGAGGGCGTTTTCTTTAGTACACCACCTGGAGCGGTTCACCCTTTTGTTCTCATGTCCTTATTGAAGGTTAGGAAAAAAGGAGGGGGAAAATGCACTGGAACGCATCAAAAACACGCATGTCGAAAAGCATCTGGAACGCATCCGGACTACGTTTCTCTGGTGTGACCTGGCCCTAAAACATTTGCATTAAAACAATAGTTACACTTGGATACAAGGTTTATGGTATTAATTGGCACCTAACAGACTTTAGGTTTTATCGCTTAAACCTGCTTTGCAAATAAAAGCGGGCTGCATTCTTATGCCCTGTACACACGATTGGATTTCCGATGGAATAAAATCCGATGGATATTTCCGTCGGAATTCCGATGAAGCTGACTTTCATCAGTCTTGCCTAGACACCATCAGACAAAATTCCGACCGTCCAAAACGCGGTGACGTAAAACACTCCAACGAGCCGAGAAAAATGAAGTTCAATGCTTCTGAGCACGCGTCGACTTGATTCTGAGCATGCGTGGGTTTTTTCACCGATGGAGTTCCTCACAGACGATCGGAAATTTGCCATTGTTTTTTTTTTCCCCCATCGGTAAAATTTAAAACATGTTCTATCTTTTTACACCGATGGAAAAAAGACCGATGGGGCCCATACACGATCGTTTTTTCCGATTAAAAAAGTCCATTGGTCTTTTTTCATAGGAAAAACCAATCGTGTGTACACGGCATTACTGTCTGAAAATGATAGTTGACCCCAATCGGAAAAAATTTCCAGGTAACTGGCTCCAATTACTGAAACCTTTGGATTAACATGACAGTGGGTCAAATAGCATTTTCTAAAGAAATAGTTATCATTGATAGCCTTAAACATTTTCCTTCAATATGCCTAATAAAATGGTTTGAGGGCTTGCATTTTAAAGGAGAAGTTTAGAGTTGCTGCAGACACCCAAGAGGCACCGGTGCAGTGTCCAACCTCACTACCAGCAACCTGTTAAAATCGATGAAAGTGTAAAATACACAGCAGCTGGGCACTGTACCGGTCAGCACTCACATTTAGGACCACAAGCGTTCAGGGACAGATGCCTCGTATACAGAGGCTCGATTGCGGCATCTGTGTCTTCTAGGTGATTGAAAACCTAGGATTTGACACAAAGGGGCCAAACCCTCCGTGTGCATGTAGCATTAATCTAAAAGTAAGGTGACCAGATTTTTAAAATTAAATCCGGGGACATTTTTTTTTTTTTTACTAGTAATGGCGGCAATTAGCGACTCTCTGCCCGTCGCCGCCTCACAGTCTGTCAAGTATTACTCTCTGGGCCCCGGCTACTACTGGGTGGGGTGCGGAGGAAAATCACTCCACCAGGAAAGGCAAGGAGATAAGCAGGCAGACGGCTGGCTGGGACTTCAGCCAAGGCAGAAGAACAGCGAGCGGAGCGGAATGGACATGCACCCAAAACGGAAGAAATATTCCCTCCGCTCCGACCAGCACATGATCATCAGAAAGGGGCACAGATAATGGAAAAAAATACACCCCCCCTAAGCTAGTAGGCGCGCAGGGGGGGTGTAATTCAGATTTGTTTTTAATTCGGCACTGACTGTCTTTGAAATTGCCCCAGCCCCTGTTCAAATCCAATCCGGGGACAAAACCGGGGACAGACTTGTTTCGGGGACAGTGTCCTCAATCCGGGGACTGTCACCTTAAACTGGGGATGTCTGGTCACTCTATCTAAAAGGTCATAGGAGCAGTCACTGCTGTAAAGTGCTTTTCCCTACAAACTCGGAACAAGATTCTTCAGTTTGCCTTTAATTCAAATGCCATAAAAACTTACACAAGCAGTGTCCTTCTCTAATAGATTAAGATGCTCCAGGCTGTACAGCAAGGCAGTAACTAATTAATCTATAATACATACAGTACATTGGAGACGTATAGCAGAGACATTTCAATCTCTCGTTGTCAGTGATAAAATATCTCAGGAGTAAGCTTGATGCTGCTATAAATACAGCAAGACATTTATTATTCTGGGTAGCGTTATAACATATAATGACTCATTCAACTTAGTCATTTTGCTCTTTGCAAAAATGTTGTTATGGGGCACATTATCTCATGAGAAGATCCACTTTCGTGCCAAATACAAATAACTTTGCATGGGAATTTTCCCTTAGCTTGGTGAATAAGGTGAAGCTCTGCTGACTTCCATCATCCAATCATGTGCAAACAAACAGTTTTTTTTTTGCACATCCCATTCCAAAATTATGGGCAATAATATGTTGTTGCCCACCTTTGTAGCTATAACAACCGCTATCCTTCCGCAAGATTATGAAGCATGCCTATGGGACTCTTTGCTTATTCAGCCAATAGAGCATTGTGAGATGAGGTACTATTTTTAAAGCAGTTGTATACCCACATTTTTTACTTTTACCTACAGGTAAGCCTATAATAGGGCTTACCTGTAGGTAAAAAGAATATTTCCTAAACCTGTACGGTTTAGGAGATATTCCCCTCGCAATGAGCTGCTGAATGCAGCGGTGCATGCGCAGCGGGGATTCTCGGCTAAAGGCCGGCAGCCGCCGGACCTTGCCGACACGTGGGAGTGACGACATCGCCGCTCCAGCCACTCACAGCGCTGGAACGGCGATACCCGGAAGACACGCTGAGGCAAGATGACATCTCCCTCGGCGTGGCCCTGGTAAATTCCCGATGCCTCGTTCTAAGGTAAGTATTTCATAATGAGCTAGTATGCGGTGCATACTAGCTCATTATGCCTTTTGCCTTTCAGGTATGAAAAAAAATTAAAAATACAGCAGCGGGTATACAACCGCTTTAACAAGAAGACCTGGCACATAATCAGCTATACAATTTATTCCAAAGGTGTTCAAGAGGGCTGAGGGTCAAAGCTCTGTGCAGGTGTTCCATCAGATTAGGCGACCCGTCAAAACTTGTAATAGAAGTGACGTTCCGTCAAGGCCATCTTGGTACACCCCGCACTCAGCTACAGTAAGCTTACAGTCTGAAGTCGCCAAGCGAACATCTTTATACACCCACCAAAATCTTGAATTTCACACTTATTTTTACCACTAAACTGAGCTTATATAGTGAAATACAGTATTTAGAAAGCTGTGACACTGTTTTGATGTTGAATTTTAAAAGCAGCGGTTTTCTGTCAGATCAAACGTGTGACATCAGCAGGCTTGCCGCTGCTTTTAAAATTCAACATCAAAACAGTGTCACAGATTTCTAAATACTGTATTTTACTATATAAGCTCAGTTTAGTGGTAAAAATAATTTTGAAATGCAAGATTTTGGTGGGTATAAAAAGATGTCCGCTTGGCGACTTCAGGCTGTAGGCTAAAGCCCTGTACACACGATCGGATTTCCTATGGATTTTAAACCAATGGATTTTTCCATCGGAAATCCGATGAAGCTGACTTCCATCAGTTTTGCCTACACACCATCAGTCAAAAAACCGATCGTCCCAAACGCCGTGACGTAAAACACTCTGACGAGCCAAGAAAAAGTTCTATGCTTCTGAGCATGCGTCGACTTGATTCTGAGCATGCGTGGGTTTTTTATCCGATGGAGTTCCCCACAGACGATAGTAATTTGCTATCATTTTTTTTTCCATCGGATAAATTTAAAACATGTTCTATTTTTTAACACTGATGGAAAAAAAGACCGATGGGGCCCATACACGATCGGTTTGTCCAATGAAAAAAGTCCATCGGACTGTTTTCATTGGTAAAACCGATCGTGTGTACAGGGCTTTAGTGTGGCCGAGTGCGGTGTGTACCAAGATGGCCGTGACGGAATGTCACTTCTGTTACGAAATCTGACGGGTCCTCTAATCTGACGGAACACAGGCCACTTACATTTTTAAACCCCAAACATTCTTTGTGGACCTGGATTTGAGCACAGGTCATGTTAGAACAAAAAAAGGGCCTTCCCCAAACTGCTGCCACAAAGTTGGATGAGCACAATGTTTTACTATGCTCCAGCATTTACAGTATTCTTCACTGGGTACATCTAAATGAAATACATTTGGAGGGGAGTCCATGTGCTTTTGGCCATACAAGTAGATTTAATGTTCAGGTATTCACAAACTTTTGACAATATAGTGAATTAAATCTTACAGCAGGTTCCAAAGAAAGGAAGCCAATACAGCAAATCACAGAAAGTGGAGCAATGTAAAATAAATAAATAAATGATTCAGTTAAAAAAATGATTCAGTTATTGAAATATTAAATATACTGTATTAATTGGCGTATAACGCTCACTTTTTTACCCTGAAAATAGAGGGTAAACTGTGCCTGCGTGTTATACGTAGGGGGCTGTGGAAAGTTTTTTTCCTGAAACGTCCCTCTTAAAGTTAGGTTGCGTGTTATACGCATGTGCGTGTTATACGCCGATAAATACGGTATATTGTAGGCTTGCATTTAAAAGACTACAAATCATCTAACTTTACCACGATTCACGTATGTTACCTCACAGGACATTTTATTCATAGTTATAAAACTAGAGAATTAGGGCTCATTCACTCCAGGTGCTTTACTAATCCCCACCAATGCACAGACAAAAACAAAATTTGTTGTTTCCTATGGTGTCACTTCACACACCAATGTTGCTGTGGTACACGCTGAAAAAAAAAGACCTGCAGCAGGTTGCCACATGAAAAACCACATTGCAATGTTGCTGCAGTGAAAAGAACTGTACAGTATTGAAATGTCACTCGTGACATTAAAATAAAGTTCTGTGAAAAAAAAAAAAAAAAGGACACAGTTTGATGTACTGAGATCAGTGAAGCTTGCTGGTGTGAACGAGCCCTAAATCTCCATTGAAAAACTTAATTTTACCATCATGTTCTTTCATTTTTACCATGTAAATGGGTGCAAACTTTTGACCTGTCTTATAATGTAACTAAGTAGGACAGTTCATTCAAGTGTTCACAGAAAACAAGTGAAGCTTAGTCACTGATGTTCTCAAACTAAATTACATCTAAAATGTACTGTATATTACATAATAGGACAATGTTAAACCATTTCCTAAAGTAATAATGAACAATGAAAATACCTTAATATTTTATGTTCTCATACACTTAAAAAATGTTTTTGGATAAAAGTTCATTAAAGAATATAATTCAAAATTTCTGATACACTTTTTACACAGGCACAATTCCACTTAATACACGAGTGGCTTCCAGTCACAGCAGTTCTTATTCAGGACTTGTTTACACCAGATGCTTTGTCATGCATTTTGCAACACATTCATTAGCCCAGGTTCACACTGGGGCTGCGGGAGTGAAGCCGTGCGAGTTCAGCTGAACTCGCACGATTTCACTCCTGCCTGTCAGTCCCGATTTCAGCTTGATTACAGAGACATCTGACACAGATGTCAATGTAAATCGCGGCTGAAATCGCAAAAAGTAGTACAGAAACGACTTTTTGTAATCGGTGCAGCGCCGCAGATGCAGCGTCGCACCGATTAGGACAGTGCCAGTGCCCGCAATTTGCGGCAAATTTCACCGATTTGACATGCGATTTGACATGTCAAATCGCATGTCAAATCGCACCAGTGTGAACCAGGGCTAAAAATAAGAATGCGTGTGTATGGTCTTAAGGTGTGTTAAACAGGTCTGCATGCTGCACTTTCTTGTGCCTCGACTAGATTTATTTTTGCATTTAAGACAGTTAACTGAAATCCTTCACAACATATGTAAAATGTATAAATACATTAAAAAGTTTTATAATATAAATATACCATATTTTCCGGCGTATAAGACGACTTTTTAACCCATAAAAAATATTCTTAAAAGTTGGGTGTCGTCTTTTATATGCCGGTACATACCTGACATGTAGAATCTCAGTCAGACCGCGTCCATTTTTCAAAAGCCGCGCCTCCTTCTCGTGCTGTTCCGTGATAGGTGGAGCCTCTGTTCAGTGTTCCGCCTATCACGGATGCCCTCTCGTCCTCGGCCTCGGATGAGAGGGCATCTGTGATAGGCGGAACACTGAACACAGTGTCTGCTGGGAAGCTGAGTGTTCCGCCTATCACAGAACAGCACGAGGAGGAGGCGCGGCTTTTGAAAAATGAACGGCCGCGGTCTGACTGAGATTCTACATGTCAGGGATAAGGTATGTGATCGTCGAGGGGCACAGTGAGGTATGCAATGGAACAGTGAGGCATGCAGGGGCACAGTGAGGCATGCAGGGGCACAGTGAGGTATGCAATGGAACAGTGAGGTATGGTGAGGCATGACTAGTCGGAAGGGGGTCATCCTATACGGCGAGTATATCCCAAAACCAAAATTTTAGCTGGAAAATTAGGGGGTCGTCTTATACGCCGGCAAATACGGTATATATATTTATTCATATTACAGTGGTTGCTGCTGCACACATACTAGATGATACCAGAGATAAAAATGGGTCTGGGTGTGCAGAAAAGACTGTAGTGCATATAATCCAAAAGAGAGAGCGGCACTCACGGGTCTTGAGAGGTGAACGCACTGTGAAGATTTTATTTTGACGAGGCACAAGCTCGTCCTGAGGAAGACGAGTTTGTTCCTTTGTCGAAACATAAAAATAAAATCTCCACTGTGCGTTCACCTCTCAAGACCCATGAGTGCTGCTCTCTCTTTTGGATTATATATATATATATATATATATATATATATATATATATATATATATGATAGACCAACACAAAGTGTGGAGTGGAAGGAATATGATAAATGGCTTAATTTTTTTTTTTTACAAATAAATATTTGCAAAGTGTGGCATGCATTTGTGAGTCAATGCTCGCAAATTGCAAATGAGACTTCATATGACTTTCTTTCAACAATGGTTTTCTTCTTTCCACTCTTCCATAAAGACCAGATTTGTGGAGTGCTCTGGTAATAGTTGTCCTGTGGACAGATTATCCCACCTGAGCTGTGGATCTCTGCAGCTCCTTCAGAGTTACCATGGGCCTCTTGGCTGCTTCTCTGATTAATGCTCTCCTTGCCTGGCCTGTCAGTTTAGGTGGACGGCCATGTCTTGGTAGGTTTGCAGTTGTCCCATACTGATTCCATTTTCAGATGATGGATTGAACAATGATCTGTGAGCTTGGAATATTTTTTTATAACCTAACCCTGCTTTAAAACTTCTCCACAACTTTATCCCTGACCTATCTGGCCTGTTCCTTAGCCTTCATGATGCTGTTTGTTCACTAAGGTTCTCTAACAAACCTCTGAGGGCTTCCCAGAACAGCTGTATTTATACCGAGATTAAATTACACACAGGTGAACATTTGTCATTTTCCTTCCACTTCACAATTATGTGCCACTTTGTGTTGGTCTATCACATAAAATCCCAATAAAACACATTTACGTGTTTGGCTGTAACATGACAAAATGTGGAAAATTTCAAAGGGTATAAATACATTTAAGGCACTGTATACACATAATATATATATATATATATATATATATATATATATATATATATATATATATATATATATTAAAGCGGAAGTAAACCCATCAATGTAACATTTTCAAAAAACAGTTACATTCCCGGCATGCCGGGAGTGCTAACTGCACATTGGTTGTGCTCTCAACCAAGCTGCCAAACCATCCAATGGCTGGTGTCATAACTGATCACATGTGCAACATCATGGCAGTTGAAGATTAAACAGAGGCCAAGATGGCAGCTCCCTTGGCTGAAAACGATAGGGGGGTTTACTTCCACTTTAATACTTTAGTGGCACACTTAACAGTCTATACAGACACTTTAGTAACAAGGGAGATGAAATTATTTAAAGGATGCCATCATAAATCATCTAAACATACATATACACCAACACACCTTTCTATCGTCATAAAAGATATTTATATATATATTGTCACAGGGAACACAGAAAGCCAATGTTTCAGAACCACGAGGGGACTAGTCACCATGCTGCCTTGATAAATAGGTCTTGAATGGGCCCAAAATGTGGGACTTATAACAATATAAGTAAGCATCTTTCATGAAGAAAGGCTCATGTGCTAAGGTATAGGTCTATAGGTCTGTTTACATAACCCTTCACGTGCTAACATTAGTTAAGATGCATAAAGACAGTATATTGACAAATAATTAAACCATGTAATAAAAAACCATCAGTGCAAAACAATTCCTAATGAAAAAGCAGATGAACACTCCAAATCCAAGCAGATAAACAATATACAATACTGAAGCGCTGGAAAACTAGAAATATATTCAAAAAGTTGATGGAAAGCAGAACACACAGGCTTCCAAAGAGTGTCAAGATGTGCATCTAGATAGTCTCTCGTGGGTGAATCCGTGCAAAACCTCCAGTTACAGACTGACCACCCATCTCTCCCTGATGAAGATTCTTTAGAAATTGAAACGCGTCTGACTCACAGTTTGGAGATCTTTTTTCGGTGGCAATACCCAGGGGGGTATGGGCTTATGTAAGTATCCATCCCAGCCTGTTTTGCCTTATGATTGATTCCACCACATCGGACCTTTCATTAACAACAGAATACACCAGGCGATATTGCATTGATTATTACTCTGTATGGGAATGCGCTACTGACCTACCTGTTAATTCAGGGGTCCACAAGTTGAGGTGAACTGCTAGCAATATCTGTTGTGGAGGTTTTGCATGGATTCACCCATGAGAGACTATCTAGATGCACATCTTGCCACTCTTTGGGAGCCTGTGTTTTCTTTTTTCTATGAACTTTTCATATATGATTCTAGTTTTCCAGCGCTGCACTATTGTATATTATATAAATAAATAAACCAACCTCCTTTACTGGTCTTGGTATAGTGCATATATTCAGTCTTGTTGAAGTGCTCCAAATGAGCAATATAATTTGCTCTCTTCACTGTGAATGTTTTACACTGTATAAATATAAAGCCAGCACAGTATGGGTCCACAGAATAAGGTATGGCTAGATGGTGAAGTGGTAACGTAAAAAAAAAAGTAAGTAAAAAAACACTAGTGCATGAAACTGGTTTCTGGGCGTAATAATTAGATTTTTTGTATATTTTTTACCTAGATTGGGTCACTTACTCAAATCTTTTTTTGCAACAGGAATACCAGAAGGCAGCACATCTATCAAATCCCAAATCAATTTCTTGGTGACTAGCAACACGCAATTCCTGTTACTTTCTACATAGGACTTACTGGCTCCTAATTATGTTGTTAAACTGGAACTCCAGTTTTAAGAAAAATTATTTTTTTTTTTTTCTTAAAGGGCTTTGGTTATAACAGTTTTCCCACAGAATATCTTTTTGGCCAGCCTCATTCAAACCTGTTGCTACAAACTAGGGTTGCCCCGATACCGATACTAGTATCGGTATCGGGACCGATACCGAGCATTGGCGCGAGTACTTGTACTCGCGCCAATGCTCCCGATGCTTCACCCGATACTTTTTTTTTCTAGTGTAGTGTGGCTGGAGGAGTCAGTGGCTGGGGAGGGCGGGAGAGGGCGGGGGAGTGCGGGCGGAGTCTGGCTGGAGAGGGGACGGGCAGAGTCTATGGAAGGAAAGTGTGGGCGGAGTCTGGCTGGAGAAAGCGAGCACAGTCGGTGGACGGATTTGGTGGACGGATTTGGCGGGCAGAGAGCGAGTCCCTCACCTGGTAAGCTGGCAGGGGTATAGGGCACAGCCGCATCGGGATTGGTGACCGGTGCTGTCAAATTCGGTCGTCGTCAGCGGCTGAACGTCCTGACACCCATCTTGGTACACCCTGCACTTGGCTGCAGTAAGCAGCAGCAGACATCTTGTTACACCCAGCCCGAGCTATATGGGCTGGGTGTAACAAGATGTCTGCTGCTGCTTACTGCAGCCGAGTGCAGGGTGTACCAAGATGGGCGTTGCAGCTTTTTGCAGTGTTTTTTTTTTTTTTATAAATCCTGTGTCATTTTTTGCAGCATTTCAGTGCCAGCCACCTATCGGTGCCATCTATCAGTGCCCACAAGTGCCACTTATCAGTGCAATCAGTGTCATCTACCAGTGTCACCTGATAGGTGGCACTTGTGGGCACTGATAGGTGGAACTTGTGGGCACTGATAGATGGCACTGGTAGCACTATCAGTGCCACCTATCAGTGCCACCAGTGCCACCTATCAGTGCTCACAAGTGCCATCTATCAGTGCCCACAAGTGCCACCTATCAGTGCCCACAAGTGCCACCTATCAGTGCCATCTACCAGTGCCACCTATCAGTGCCATCTACCAGTGCCACCTATCAGTGCCATCTATCTGTGCCACCTATCAGTGCCCATAAGTGCCACCAATCAGTGCCACCTATCAGTGCAATCAAGTGCCATCTATCAGTGCCCACAAGTGCCATCTATCAGTGCCCACAAGTGCCATCTATCAGTGCCCACAAGTGCCATCTATCAGTGCCATCTACCAGTGCCATCTATCAGTGCCATCTATCAGTGCCATCTATCAGTGCCCACAAGTGCCACCTATCAGTGCCATCTATCTGTGCCACCTATCAGTGCCCATAAGTGCCACCAATCAGTGCCACCTATCAGTGCAATCAAGTCATCTATCAGTGCCACCTATTAGTGCCCATCAGCACCAGTCACCAGTCAGTGCCCATAAGTGCCGCCTATCAGTGCCAGCCACCTGTCAGTGCCACCTATCAGTCTCCATCTGTCAAACTGTCACGTGACATTGAAAAAAAAAAGTATCAGTAAACGGTATCAGCGAGTACTTGGAAAAAAGTATCGGTACTTGTACTCGGTCCTAAAAAAGTGGTATCGGGACAACCCTACTACAAACCCATGCTGTCATGCACCACTTTGGGTTTCTTCATAATGCTGACCTGGGCTCAAAATGCTAGTATACAGAACAGGGCTTACATGTAATTTCTGCTGTTTAGTGTAGATGCAAGAACACCCCATCACTGGATAAGAAGAGGAGGAAATCATGGACTGGCCAGAAGATCCTTATGTAGCACTACCCCCGTAGGAGCTGCTGGTTTAAAGCTTTGGGCCTACCGTTACCTTTCTGTTCACCACACTCGTGTCAGGGATCCCTCTTGAAGAGCTTTCATGAATGTTCACACCAATGCTTGGTTATTTTTTCTTCAAGAGCTTTATTTTACCAGTTCCAACAGAGGGGTAGAGGGATAGGGGAGGTTCAGGTACCTTGCTTTGCGGATCACGGGCACAATCTTAGATCCAGAGGACAAATCAGTTCCATTGATGAGTGCCGTCGCGTCGTTCCACAATCTTCCGCCACAAGATCGTGTAACCACACTGACACTTTGCAAAAGTTCCTTCAAAAGTACACAGCTCACGGTGCCAGAATCTTTCAGCCAGCCAGCAGCAACGTGAGGCAAACTGGCCAGGATGCGTCCTTCAATTGAGTCCCCAATTGTTCCGCTTCTTCCCGCAGGCAGGACCATCCCTGGACTAGTAGGCCCCAGCAACTCCTGGGCCTACTTCTTAGCTGCAGAGCCTCGGGCCGAAAATGGCTCGCACATCCCTGAGGCCAGGAGGACCCTCAGGTCAGGATCCGGCAACGAACCCCGATAGAGCAGTCTCTGTCTCTTAAGTACCTCCTCCCAGAATGCACAGTGGGTTGACCACGCCCCCGCCACTTCTGGGAAAGGAATACCCAATACACCTAGCCTGCTGCATTTCCAACCCTGACCTGTGGTAACAGTGACACCTACTGTCAGGTGGAAAATGAGCAACCCAGCTAGACTCAAACAAAGCCAACAATTTAGCATAATCCTTCTGAGCTAAACTACAGCTCAGATAACTAAATTTAACACATAGCACTTACCCAACAGGAGTAGGGCGCTACACTTATATACAGTATATACATAAAATAGATTTCCTGCTATAGCAAATGATGCTTCAGGCCTTGAATAGTTTTTACCCCGTGTCACATCTCATTAGAAGTGTATACACATCTGTTTACCACCCCCAACAGAATTCTTGTGTTATTTTAATAAAATAAAAACGAAGAAAATGAAAGGATGATTCCTCTGAGCAGCCTGTAAGTCAAAATGTTTGATTGTCCATCATTCAATTTTTCCTTTCAGCATTTAGAAATGACATAAGCCATCTGACTAATGCATGCTGTCAGGGGTTGATAAACTGCATTTTTACACGTGATGTTGCCAAAAGCTAAAGTAACATAATAAAACGTAAACAAAGCATTGCTATGCAACATAACCCGAACATAAGATACAAAGAAGATTAAAAAAAAAAAAAAAAGACAACTCCTGTCATTTGCAGTTATAATTACCATTTCCTATTTTTTATTGAAAAGTTGATATATATATCTTAAAGCAGCCTTTCTCGACCTTTGTATCACATGGAAACCCTGTAAAAGAGAAGCATGACCAGGGTTTTTTTGGTTACACTTCTCTTCTGGGTCACATGAGCTAAAGCCCGCTGTCTGATGACGTCACTCATGCTCTAGAACACAGGTGTGAAACACAAAGCCCACGGGCCGAATCCGGCCCTCCAGGCCATTTCATGTGGCCCTTGCACCTTTCCTGCAGCTGCAGGAGAACTCCAGCCCTCCTCTGGTCCTCCTCCAGACCCTTACTTTCTGCTTTCAAGCAATGCATCCAGCTTTTTCCCAGCAGCAGCATAAGGAAAGGGGGTGCACTGTGATGTAAGGGAGAGTAGGGGACACAACTTCTGATGGTGGGGTGGCTCTTGACATCCAATGTAAGGGGAGGGGATGCGTTGGACATCTAATTTTACAGATACAACCGGCCCTTTTGAGTGCAATCATAATGCTGATGCGGTCCACGATGAAATTGAGTTTGACACCCCTGCTCTAGAAGGATACCGACCATATTGTTGGGATCCACCCAGCTGCTTGACTGACAGCCGTTTCTGGCTCTTAGGGCATAGCTGAGATCCAAAGACAGCTGCGCCCACCTCCTTTCCTTCCTGGAGCTTCAGTGAGTGCTGAAGGGGCCGAGTAGAAAGTGGTTACTGACAGTCACTGGCTCTATACTCAGAGATGTCCAAGAATTGAACAATCAGCAGTCATGTGATCACTCAATTCTTGGGCTTAGAGCAAGCGGGGGACACCTACAGCATCACACCTGCTGCAGCATGTAGATGAATATGCATGTTTGTTTTTTTTTCTACCCCAAAATCTCCTTTAAATAATTTTCATGTCTCAGGAAACAACTGAGTATACAGTACATTGGGGTAATCAATAAGTTGTAAAGATAATACATTCAAGAATAAAGATTGTTGTGCACCTAGCATATTTGACATGCAGAACAGACACATTTTTAGCCCCCACTGTTCTAGAAGGCTAGGTTCACACTTATGCAAGTTGCAGTTGATACAGTTTCCCAGTGCCTTTTGCATATTTTTTGACACACGTTTTTAATGCACTTGCGTTTTTGAGAGGTATCAGTAGTCGTATAGGAGAAGCCAGCAAAAACGCATAAAACGCAAGCACTACGTTTTTGATGCATTTCTGCTGCATTAACATTGAAGCCTATTGAACTAAAAATGCAACCTGCTGCAGGCAAAAAAGCCCCTGACCCTTTCCAAAAAGCACACCGGTTGAAAATGCACAGATGTGAACATGACCCATAGGAAACCAAATAGGAAACTCATATTATTTTAAACAGAACAAAGTTTATATTCAATTGTTATATTGTATACAAAACAGCCATAGAGGAGAGACTCAGTCCACCTTACCACATCACTTTAAGGAACACCAGTGGTTTAGGAGGAACCCTCCATATTGAGGACTTTCTTCACCTAAATTCACTCATAGTGACTTTCAACCATTTCTATATAGCTATTCCCACACCAGATGTTGGTTATTTGGTTTAACCCATTTATTTTTACTTGCATTCACTATATGTTCACATTTCTTTGATGTAATATTTTGTGTATTTTGTGTATATTGTCATTATCCCTAATGGGATTTCTTTAGCGCTAATCACCATTTATATTTTATCCATTTATTGTGTACAGTGAACACTGCTAGATTCTGCTGCTCTAGAACACATTATATCCCCTTGGTCACATCTTTCTTTACTCACTAGTAGTGCGAAAGCCCTTCACAATTTATATTATGCAGGGTATCCATGAGCCACCAAATGGGTACTAAATCCCTTCTTTCAAACAATTATCCTTCGGAAATCATGGTAAATAGACTGTAGTGTCTATTTACCATGCAAAACTGAAAACGCACTGAAAATGCGTAGGTGTGAACCAGGCCTAAAGGAGAGCTCTAAAACAAACTATTTGTATTATTTTATCATTAAACTTAACCCCAGCGCAGTTTCAGAAAAACAGCAACTCTTTCTTTCTATGAAACACTGTGGGTTAATTTACTAAGACCAAAGAGAGCAAAATCTGGTGCAACTCTGCATGGAAACTAATCAGGTTCCATTTTTTTTTTTTTGTCAAAACTTAATTGAAAAAGCTGAAGTTACAAGCTGATTGGCTGCCATTCACAGATGCACCAGATTTTACACTCTAGTTTTAGTAAACCAACCCCACTATTTAATGGCTTTTTGCTGCCCTTTCAATCAACCAAAAGCAATATAAGCAAAATAATATATGCATATTATGTATAAGTAAGGTTATGTATAAGGCTTTAAAATAAGCCCATCCTGTAGTTACATCCACTGTGGAGCAATTCATCCTCAAAGCTAACAATGGAAAGCAGTGTTTGTCAGGTCTTAGCACTTTTCTCTCTCCCATATAAGAGAAAATGATTTTCAGTAATAATTATTATAGTTACTATTGAGAGACAGAAATTGCTCATTGCTCAAAGAATCTTTATGAACTTATGGAGGTCCAAGAAACCTGGTTGTTGAAAGACTGCTTTAGAGTACATATTAACCCAATCAGCTTTTTTTTTGTTGTTTTATAGTATGGAAGGGTTAGAACCACCCTCTCTTTCTATTTGCTACCTGTGTCCTGGGGAGATTTCCCTTCCCTTCCTGTGCTGGGGGATACAACAGGAAATGAGAGGTAATTTTCCCAAAGTGAGGGGGATACCCATCTTATGCAGCCATCACCAAAACATTTGTCCCGATTTGATAATTTAACCACACCGCTTCTTCTCACGACGACTCTAAAATTTGGGATTTTTTCTCACTTTCTGTCTCAGTTACAGTGGTCACCGACACCAGGGATAATATATAGAGGGTAAATCTCCCCAGCAGGGGCACAGAGAATACTAAAAAATTCACAGATGGTCTAAGCCTTCCCTATTCCATGCACAAATGAATCAAAATGCTTGCCTTTGCATGCACTTTTTTTGTATTTTATATTTTTATTGTTTTTAAATGCTTTCATCAATATCCAATACATCCATATAAATCCAATTCAAAAACATTCCCATCGACCTTCCCCTTATCCCTTACCCTCCCGCCCCCATAACAGAAAAAAGAAAAAGAAAAACCAGAACATCCCGAGTCGGTTCCGCTGGCTAGTAAGTCCATATCAACAGCTGTTTTTGGCAGCTTAGTTTTTGTCCTGGAAGAAAGCAGCGAGTGAGCTCTGAACATCAGCAGTTCAGCAACGCATATGTGTGGCATATTGAACCCACCCTTTTGCCTAAGCACATGTGTTACATGAACAGCAACAAGTTAAAGCGGAGTTCCGGACAAATTTTTATTTTTACCTTTTTAATAATCCCAGCATTATTAATTAAAAAACAAAGTATATAAGGTTCTTTTTGGATGCTGTTAAAATATAAAGTTCACACTCACAATTGTGAGCCTCCTGTTGTGGTCATTGCCATCATGATTGTGGGCATCTGAAGCCCAATCGATCTTCCTGGATAAGCTTTGGGGAGGTGTATTGTGGGTAACCAGCATGCACCTCTCGATCTTGCGCATGCGCAATTCATCGACGGCCGTAGCGCCGATTGTTTGTAAAGTTGTCATAACAACAGGCGGCGGCAAAGGAAGGTCCCGGTCCGTTGTTATGGTAACATAGATAAACTGTGCTACATGCTGGGTGTTTGGTGTGCTCCTGTACCTTTAAGAAGAGGTGGCTCCCCTTTAGTCCACCTGTCCTCATCTATCCATCAGAATGCATGTGCCTCCATTGTGGGGACACTCATAGTTAGTGTAGGACCACAGATTCCAGGATGTCGTGACGTGGCTCTGTGGCTCACGCATGCGTTTGCAAATGCATGCGGACAAAACCCCTGTTTTTAACGCATACTGTTAGACAGGTTAATTGGTTGTCTGCGAGCTGGTCGGTAAGTAAGGCTTGGTTTTCCCCAGGCTTTTGTTGTTAACATAGATAAACACATCTCGGCGCTGTGATCCACCCTAAATCGCGTCATTTCTGGTCAGGAAATGACGTGATTTTTGATCACAGTACTACTCCTGGGAAATGATGTGTCATCATTTCCCAGGAGCACAGGTGAGGGAGGTAGTGACCTAAGAGCGCCGCGGACCAGTAAGTGGCAGATTACGTGGACTACATAGCAACAGGGCGATTCTGGTAAGTAAAAACATTTTTTTTTCCATCAAATGTTTTTTTATAGGTCTCCAGGAGTCTGATAATGCAAAAAAAAATTCAGGGTGGAACTCCGCTTTAAGCCGTCAACTGCAAGAAAATAGACTTGCTATAAGCAATTCATGCTACTTTCTTATTATATTTCCAGAGCTACTGCCCTGCATGATTTTTTTTATTTAACCTGGTCCATGTGATGAATGTTCTCAAATTAATTGTATTAAAGATGAGAAACGCAGGCCACTTCTGTGGCTTTGTGTGAAAATAATACACAAAGACTCTTTCAAAGAAGACACAGAACTGTTTGAGCCAATTATGACACTGAGAACCGTGTTCTTTCAGCTACATCCGCACTTTAATGAGTGGTCCTGGCAGCTCCTTCCAGCAGCAACTGTTTTCCTGCAACCTTGTAATTCATCTGTCTTGAGATGGGATGTGTCCGAAACACAATTAAATACTTTCTCCTGGGATTGAGCCAAATACTGGTGAACGTGAAATTTTCTTTTAAAAAAGACACGCCACAAAAAAAAGAAGATCTAAAATGATTTAAGAATATAACTATATAATTCTATTGCTGCACAGTAGTGATAAAGTCTGGGATGGGGATTCAAGAAAACACACACTGGGCATGGTGAGGATCTGCATTAGTGTTTGCAAGAATTCTGTTCAGAACCTGAAATGCTGAAAAGTTTGTGTCCGCTAGTTCAACTACGTCATGATGACCATGATTTCATGTCACTCAAACCCCCTACCCCGGCACTTAGCCCATCGGTTTCAGGTGGACGGCGGGCAGTGGCCGGGTTGCGGACTCCTATGGGTGGGTCGCAGGCTCCTACAGGCGGCAGGTTGCAGGCTCCTATGGGTGGTGGGTCGCAGGCTAATATGGGCGGTGGGCAGCTGCTCCTGCCTCCTCCTCCTAGGCGTCCAATAGGATCGCCTGTCCTTTCAGCCAATCAGGTGACCGGTGTCAAAACCAGCTTCCTGATTGATGGAGGAGGATCAGTGAATATTGATTCGCTGTTGTAACACACCTGGGTGGGCTCGGAGCGCAGCCTATATTGAAGCCTGTTAGAGTCTCTGGCTCTAATTGGTGCTTCAAAAAAACAGCCCCTCCACATTGGAATCCATGCGCCGGTGTCCTGAAAGGGGGGGCCGGACGCATGGATAGGGGAAGCGACGATGGATAGGGGGGGCGGCGCCCATGCGCTCTTAATGGATGGGCCGCCCCTGATGGACGGGGCACCACTGCTGTATGCCCTTTTTCAAGCAAATACAGTATGTATCAAGTGCTTCCCTCCACAAACTGAGAATCCAGCCACTGAAGATGCATTAACCTTATATTAGTTTTGAAACATATTCTCTACCCCACATAAATTAGCGCTTTTGGTAGAAAAAAAGATCAAACTCAACATTTGATTACAGACAATATAACCAAAGCTTTAACTTATTTCACAGTGCCACAGAAAGCCATCTACAGTTCTACACCATTAATACATATAACTTAAGAGCCGGTTCACACAGGGGCGACCTGGGCTCCAACATGAAGTCGTCCCAAGTCGCCCCAAGTCGCGCTGTTGAGAAAAGCAATGGAAGTGAATGGAGCCGTCTTAATGCACACTACTGCAGTCGCTCCGACTTCAGAAAAGGTTCCTGTACTACTTCAATCCGACTTCTAGGCGACTTGTATCCATTGATTTCAATGGAAGTCGCCTCCAAAGTCGGATCGTGTCTTAACTGAAGCAACAATACAGGAAGAGAAAATAATTTTCTCATGTTTTCTCAGGCAAACCCCTCCCTCCCATAGAGCTGATTCTTGTTTGATTGGCCACCGGAAAGCCTCCTGTCCTGGAGACGACTTGAAGTCGCCTTGTAAGTCGCCCCAAGTTGCACTGTGATGCGCGCTCAGGTCGCATCCAGGTCGCCTCACAAAGTCGCGGCCAGAGTCGTGCAGCCTGTGTGTGAACCGGCTCTTAAGATATATCAAATAATATTATAAACCAATATTTTTGAGAAAAATAAAAATGACACTAAAGTTTAGAAAATTAGGTTGTGTTAATAGGCTAACTTTTCAGAATAGACAAAACATGATCTTTTCTTTTTCTTTGGGTGAGACATACCAACTGTGAAAGAAAAGATAAAACTTGCTCATATTGGCAAGCTGCAGACATCTATTTGAGAGCATGCATTATAATAAGCCAAGCATACATTTATCATGGTCAGTTCAGAAAACCAATATAAGTCTACCAATTAATCCTTATTATAAAACTTGGCTAGAGCTGGAAGCATAGCCAGATGGAAGTTCTGCCCGTGACATTTGAATTTGATAAGGGTCATAATAGGTTCAAGCCCTGCATAAGTCAATGATACCATTCATCCCCCTGAGATAGGTCACCAACGTACAACATTTGTGATGATGTATTTGAAAGTGATGTAAATGCAAAGTTATTTTACTAGGCACCATAGCTTATAATGACAGCAGCAATTGAGCTTTCCTTGCATTCTGGCTCAAGTGTCCTTAAAATGATAATGATTTCACCTTGAACATCCATGTCATCCATTGAGTATATATTGGATTCCATCTTAGTATACATCTGTTATTGAGGTCTGTTAAGTCTGCTTCCAACTGTTGTATCTCTTTCCCTGCATATGAACTAAAATCAGCTCTTTCATAACCGAGACTAAATCCCCTAGGAAATCAAGATTTCCTTTTCTTTCTCCTTTCATTTTTTTTTCCTCCCCAATTGCTTCCTTACCTTTCTGCATCTGCTCTTGATCATGAAAAAGACTAGCACATCTCCTTCAAGTGCTGCACATTTGGATTAAGTAGTGAACGGAGTATCTAAGTAATATCTCCTGTGCAAGCGGAGCAACGTACTGTATCACAGATGTGGGGACCAGAGAGCCAGATCCTGCTATAGTCATGTCAACACCTGCTGTAGCATTTAAGAATCAGCTCCATGTCTACTCCACTAGTTATCTGTTCTCTGAATCAACATGGAACAAAGGAAAATATATATCTACACAGACACCAATTAACCTTCTGCTGCTGAACAACTGACACACCTGACATTTCTGCAGCATATGTTTTTGGCAAATACAAAATCCTGACTATATAAATAAAAGAACCAACAAGTGTTTATGCAAAATATAAACTCGAGAATAATGTTCTTGAATAATAAAATCAAGAAATTCCGTGTGCGTCATTGCCGCTTTCTGTTGTGCTGCTCCCATGGTACATTTATCGTGTATATATTTTAACATAGAAATTAAGCAAAGAAAAAAAAACTAGAATCAGTTTGTTGTGCTTCTAAAATCCCACAAGACTCCTAAAGCTTTGGCTTATGTTGATTTTTCCTAAAGTGATTGTACAGTCTTTTTTATTTCTCTATAAAAATAACAAACATTTCATACCTACCTGCTCTGTTGCAGTGGATTTGCACAGAGCAGCCGGATCCTCCTTTTCTCGGGTCCCTCTTCTGTAATCCTGGCCCCTCCCCCTGTTGATTCCCCCCACAGCAAGCAGCTTGCTATTGGGGCAACCGAGCTAACTGCAGCTCTGTGTGTCCATTTAGACACAGAGCTGTGGTTCGGCCCCGTCCCCTCTCTCTCCTAAATGCCTAACTGACTTTGATTGACAGCAGTGGGAGCCAATGGCGCCACTGCTGTGTCTCAGCCAATCAGGAGGGAGAGTCCCAGACAGCCGATGGACTCGTGGACATTGCTGGATAGAGATGGGGCTCAGGTAAATATTAGGGGGCTGCTGCACACAGAAGGCCTTTTGTCCTAATGCATAGAATGCATTAAAATAAAAAACCTTCTGGCTTTACAACCCCTTTAAATTCAAGAGAACCTGCAGCTCAGGCTCCCCTGTGTCAGTGAGCACCAGTTACAGGGAAGAGAAGTTAGTACCAACAACGGCTGGGCTATGGGAGCCTATGGGTGATGTAAAATCATTTAGAGCTGTGAAGAGTGCTCCCATACCGAGCTGCAGGATCACTTGACTGGACCAAAGCAAATTAAAACAAGGCAAGTATACAGATCTCTTTAATACAGGTTATACAGGATAGGTCGGAGGAGAGAGAAGGGAACATTTATAAGAATTGATATAGTTTGTGTTTTCTTACGCTTTAAGTGTTGACCACTTGGAAAATCTCCATCCTTTGTCCTACAGGTCACTTCACATGCGCTACTTTGTAAAACTTTGGGTAGATTCCTTTTTATTCAGGTCATGGTATAGCCAACTATGGCATAGCTTAGTATTTGACTACTACTAGCTACTCCTTGGAAGGAAATATGTGCTGCAAAACTTCTTGCACTACCAAGCATATAAGCTCTAATGGGGGTAATGTCACCCTCTTTTCTACAGATATCCCAGGCATTTAGATACTCCGCATTCTCGCTAGAAAGGATGGCAAGGTCACCCTTGCTTAGATGCTACAGGCAGAGGCTGGAGTGAAAAAAGTATATCTGAAAACCTTTTACTGCACCATTTTATTCATTTTTTTTTCCAGCTCACTGCCTACTGGGAATGCCCATACAGCCAAGCCTACTACCTAGCTGAAAATCCACATCCTGACTGCCAGGTGCTTGATAGCTTTAATGGGAAAAGGATATACCGCGCTACCTAAACATAAACAATGTGCAGCAGCTCAAAAATGTAGGACCATACATTCAATAGAACAGAAAGGGGGGAGGAGCTGCGCAAATAATTGATAAAACTGTGGATTGATGTAAATCAACCTGAATGGATGAATAAATGGGTGACAATCAAAAAATGTATATGAATGAAAACCTATGAAAAAGAAAAAAAAAATTTGTGAAAAATATATTTTTTTGTGAAGAAAATATATACAGTATATGTTAGTAAAAGGAAGAAAATCTCCAGCCAGTATTGAATAAATGACCAGTCCAATATTGAATACAAGTAGATGGAAATCTTGTATGAAGAGAAGAGAAGAGTGATCGGTATCTCCACCAATATACACACGTGCACCACCACCTGTAATGTAATACGCTTACCAGAGGCAAGCTGTAACAAGCCCAAAAACTGTAGTCAAACTTCTGGTCTATGACAATCTCCAAACCCGGAAGTAGACAGTCAGACAAGATGGACTCGGTAAACCCATCGGCCACGGAGATCAGCATCAGAGACCCAAGAATGGAGAAAACTCACATAGCGTGTACCGCTTATTAAAACAAGTTATTAACCAAATTGGCAACTTACATAAAGGTAGATATAAAACATCCGTATAAAAACGAAGGAGAGACGGCCGGCGTGCAGTCTCCCGTCCAAAGCGATGACGTCAGTGCGTCTGCCTCCCGACGTACGTTTCACTACAAGATGACGCTATCTTGTATATATTTTCTTCACAAAAAAATATATTTTTCTCCCCCAAAAAAAAATTCATAAATTTTTTTTTTCTTTTTCATAGGTTTTCATTCATATACATTTTTTTGATTGTCACCCATGTATTCATCCATTTAGATCCACAGTTTTATCAATTATTTGCACAGCTCCTCCCCCCTTTCTTGATAGCTTTAAAATGGAAAAAAAAAGGACAACCTTCTTTCTCAGCAGAACTTTATAAGTGCATCCACAATGTTTTTAATATGGAATATTTGACCCCTGGCATCTTCTGGATCCACCCTAATTCTGCACGTGGAAATATGCCTTTTGTTCCCCGTCACACTATATGGGGGTTCTTGGCCTATTCCTATATCCTCCTTCCTCTCCCCCTTTTCCCTTCGTCTTCTTAGCTCTCTCCTCTATCTTTCAATATCTGTTTTTTCTCTCTTGTTTTACTTTACATTCACACTATTTTTGTTACGGCAGACATGATCTCTTTGACTCCACTTTCGCTCCAGTGCTGAATGACATATCCGCTACCTTTTTATATGTTACCTCGGGGTGATATCATTACTAGTTTTGCAAGATGTTCAATTTAAATGCAACTCAGATTTTATTTGAATGTATTAATGTCCATACTAGACTTTTTCCTTATGGAGTTTTTTGTTGATTAATCAATGTTACTACACATCAGTGCTGAAATATTTTTTTTTTTTTTTTTTTCCAAAAACAGTTTATTGAAATGTAAAAAGCATTTACAGATATCTTGAACAATAGTAGTACAATAAGGTATTAATACAACCACAAAACATGGATGAATAACATGTGTCACATACAATTCAACTTGCGGGTAGTGAAAAGGAAACGGCTATGTGCATCCTTCATGAACTAGGCCGTGTTGGGGTGGGCTACCTTAATTCAAGGTAGTTGTGGGGTCTAGTCAAAGTCCACTACCATTGACGGGGATAGATCTTGTTGGTAGGTTAGAGCTAGGTAGGTTCACGGATGCCGTTATGGACTTTTGGTCTGTGTGGGAGGGAAAGGCCAACAGGTGCAATATGGCAGAAAGGGAGGGAAGGAGCTATAAACATGTTTATTTCGTTGAGAGTGTATGAATGCGGGAGTGTAGGCTGGAGCTATGTTAGTGGTTGTATTGTACAGAAGCTTGTGGATGAGAAAGTAGGAGGGGTAAGTGGTGGAAGGAGAAGGGGTGGGGTGGGGATCGAGGGGAGGGGAGTGAGGCAGGAAGGGATGGCGTTGGCAGGGGGTCCGTCTCTGACTTCCCCGACCCCTTGGGGTGTTCAAGGGGCGTGTTATGAGAAACTAGGGGCGGATCTGTATAGGGGGAGATATAGGAGGAGAGAGGTGTCTTTGTAAGGTTTAGGGTTAAGGGGAGATCCTGGCACGTCGTAGATTTTTAATGACAATTCTCAGAGGAGTAATTTATCCTTTGTCAGGGTTCAGGGAGTTTGCAAATTCTGGGGTCGTTTTATAGTGTAACCAGCAGGCCCATTTTTTACTAAATGATGACGGAGTCTCTCTTGCAATATGTATAAGATTTTCCATTTCCTCAATTTTGCATATTCTGTTAAACCATTCTTTTATGGTTGGTTGGTGAGTCGATTTCCAGTGTATAGGGATACACTGCTTTGCCGCATTGATCATGTGCATTGCTAGGGATTTGTGATAGGAATTGTGCGACAGGGGTGAATGGTGTAGAAGGAATTGAGAAGGGGAAAGGTCCAAATGATATGAGGTGACTCGAGAGGTTATATGGCATACCTTTTCCCAGAAGTCTTTTAGAGATGGACAGGACCACCAGATATGGAGAAGGGTTCCCCTTTCCCGGAGACATCTCCAGCAAACCTCTGGGATTGTGGGATTATATTTATGCAGAAGGGTGGGCGTGCGGTACCATCTAGATTGGATCTTAAAGCCGTTTTCCTGGGTCGACACATTCGTCAACCCTTTATGTATGTTGAGGAAAATTAGTTCCCATTGTTCCGCTGAAAGAGATACCGAGAGGTCTGACTCCCAGTTCTTACAGGCTAAGGTCTCGTTAGCTTTCATCTCGGCGAAGAGGAGTTCATGTGTGGTAGAAACTAGATGAGATTGGGGTGTCGTTTGGATACATAGCTTTTCGAAAGGGGTGAGTTCTCTGGAGCATTGTATATTCTTGTTAAGGGATTTTAGAAAATGAGCAATTAAAATATATGTCCAAGGGGGAATGGGTGGCTTGTTTAGTTGGGAGGAGAGTTGGGATGTAGACAATAGTTTGCCCCGGAGGAAGAACTGATGTGATCTAATTGGGCTCTGTGTCCAGTTATCGGTAAGAAACTTTGCGTGCATACCTGGTGGGAACCCAGGGTTCATTTTTACAGGTGTCAGTGGGCCGGGAATCGAAGATATGGGTGATCGGTAGCAAAGCTTTTTGAAGCATTGCAAGGTTGGGCCTATAAGTGGGTGTACGTGTAATTCAGAGGGGACGTGGGGTGAGAGTAACCATGGGAGAGACTCCAAAGGGAGAGCAGAAAAAGATGCTTCTAGGGAAACCCAATCTTTGTGGAGAGATTGAGTATTCCAGTCCACTATCCTGGTAAGGTGTGTAGCAGTGTAATAATTGAGAAGGTTGGGGAGGCCTATGCCCCCAAGTCTTTTAGGTCGGGTGAGCTGCGTAAAGCTGATTCTGGGTCTACGGTTCCCCCATAAGAATTTAGTGCATATGTTTCTATAAGATTTAAAAAAGGCCGGAGGTATATGTATAGGGATCGCCTGCAATATATAGAGTATTCTCGGGAGGGCATTCATTTTGAGGATCGCCGCTCTGCCAAACCAAGAGAAAAGCGGTTTGTTCCATGTTTCAAGATCAGAGGATATTCTGTGTAGGATAGGAACATGGTTTTTAGCGTAGAGGTTTGAGAGTTTGGAAGGGAGTTGTATCCCTAGGTATGTGATGGAATCATGTTTCCATTGGAACGGGAAGTTAGCCTTACATTGATCAACTATGTGTTGAGGTAATGTTATATTAAGGGCAAAGGATTTCGAGAAATTAATTTTAAGGTGGGAGAGGAACTGAAATTGTTTAAATTCAGAAAGAAGGTTTGGTAGGGAGATCAGTGGGTTCGACAGGAACAACAAAATATCGTCTGCGAAAGCAGCGTATTTATATTCTCTTTTGGAGGAACTTATACCTTGGATATCTGGGTTGTATGTCAGTTTACGGAGGAATGGTTCAAGTGTGAGTACAAAGAGGATGGGGGACAGGGGGCAGCCCTGTCTTGTGCCATTTCCGATGGGAAAGGCGTCCGACAGAGTATTGTTGACCCGTACCTTAGCAGATGGTCCCGTGTATAGTGACAGGATTATGCCTAACATATATGGGCCCAATCCTATGGCCCTCAGAACCGCTGTCATATAGTCCCAAGCTACTCTGTCGAACGCCTTCTCCGCATCGAGTGACAAAAACAGGCCTTTTTGGGTTGTCTGTGTCATAAGGTGGTGTAAGTTTATTGCTTTAACAGTGTTGTCCCTGGCTTCACGTCCAGGGATAAAGCCGGTCTGGTCATGAGAGATTAAGGAAGGGAGAAGCGGTAAGAGTCTGTTTGCCAAAATCTTAGAAAAGATTTTGACATCTACATTCAATAATGAGATTGGTCTATAATTTCCCGTTTGGGTGGGGTCCTTATCTTCTTTGGGGATAACAACGATATGTGCTTCTAACATTTCGCTTTTGAAAGGATTTGTGGGAGAGAGTGTATTGAAGGCGTCAAGGAAGGGTTGTTGAAGAAGGTCTGAGAATGTCTTGAAATATACGGCGGAAAGACCATCAGGTCCCGGGCTCTTACCAGGCTTAAGTTGTTTTAAAGCTTTTTTCCATTCCTGAATAGAGATCGGGGATTCCAGAATCGTGGTGGTGTCAGTGGGGAGCTTTCCTGGAGCAAATTGGTCTAAGAACGAGTTAATATCATTGGGTCTGTCATTCGATAAGGTAGTAGGGGGTTCGGATTTATCTAGATTATATAGGGACGAGTAGTACTTCTCAAACTCTCTGGCTATGTCATTGTTATTCGTGAGAGTCTTACCCGTGGGGGATTGTATGTGGTGTATCGTATTAGCAGCCCTTTTCTTGC
This sequence comes from Rana muscosa, assembly GCA_029206835.1. Classification (NCBI taxonomy): domain Eukaryota; kingdom Metazoa; phylum Chordata; class Amphibia; order Anura; family Ranidae; genus Rana; species Rana muscosa. The sequence goes on along the minus strand of CM055116.1, from coordinate 329,933,500 downwards.
GTAAGGCTTGAGCAAGAAGATGGCCACTTTTGTTGCCGAATTCGTAAAAAAGTTTCTGAGATAGAGTGTATTTCTTCCTGAGGTGATGGCCCAATTCTTCCTGAATGAGTGTACGAGTCTCTAGTAGTTCTACGAGGGTTTGCTGGGCCAGGTTTCGTTTGTGTAGTGCTTCTAGTTTATTAAGTTTGGAAAAGAGATCAGCCAGTTTGGCCCGTTTTTCCTTTCTAATTGCGGCCCCCAGGGAAATCAATTTCCCTCGGACAACACATTTGTGAGCCGCCCACTGAGTAAGTTTAGAAATGTCCGGGGTGTTGTTCTCAGTGAAATAATTGCTTAGGCAAGTTTGAATCTCTAATTCTTTGGTTTTGTCTGTCAGGATGGAAGGGTCTAGTCTCCAAATTTGCGAGCGGTATACTTTTTCAGGGAAAGTGAGGGTCATTGAGATAGGGTGGTGGTCCGAGAAGGTCATCGGTTCGACGGTTGCTGCTTTCAGGGACGGGAGATCCTGTTGGGTAAGAAATATGTAGTCTAGTCGTGAATATTTGTTATGTGGGGCGGAGAAGAATGTAAAATCCTTTACGTTCGGGTGTAAGGTGCGCCATGTGTCGTGGAGCAAGAGTTCTTGGAAACATTTTCTGATTTGTCGGAGCGCCCTGTATGGTAGGTGGGATTTCCCCGACGAGGTGTCTAAAAGGGGGTTCAGGGGTACATTGAGATCCCCTCCCAGTATAAGAATACCCTCTTGGAAATTGGTTAGGTGTCTTGTTACAGCCCTAAAAAAGGGAACTTGGGACGAGTTGGGGCTGTATATGTTAGCCAAAGTGATTGGTTTGTTCCTGAGTGTCCCTTTTAGGAAGATATACCTGCCTAGTTCGTCAAGGTGAGTGTCTGTAATTTGGATGGGAAGGTTTTTGGAAATGATTATGGAGACTCCTTTGGATTTCGAGATAGGTGAGGTGGCATGGAAACTATGGGGGAAGAGGCGATTAGTCATGTTGGGAACTGATTTCTTACAAAAGTGGGTTTCCTGTAAGAAGATTATGTCAGCTTTCATGCTGCGCATGAGGGAAAAGAGTTGTGTTCGCTTTTCAGGTATGTTCAGTCCTTTGGCGTTAAGGGAGACTACCTTTAGGGACAGGTTGGCGCCTCGGACATTATCAGGGCTCATGTTGGTAGTAGAGGTTTAAGCGAGTGGGGGGCGGGAGGATATGGGGAAGTCAGAGACGGGAGGAAAAGAAAGGGGGGGGGTTATGCGGATGGGGAGAAGGGAAGATGTGGGGTAGGTGAGGTTAGGACGTTGAGGAGGAAGATAACCAGGGAGGAAGGAGGGGACAGGTAGGGGGATGGGGTATTATACCGGGTGTGGGACTTGACCTGCAAGCCCACCAATTAGGAGTGGGGGTACCGGTGAGGTTCAGCGGTGTCTACCAGAGTCCGCTGTGTGTGAGAGCGGTAGGTGGAGTTCAACTAGAGAGAGGTGAGGTCTGCGTCTCTCTATGAGGTCTTAAGGATAACAGACGCTGCTGATTGTTAGCGTCATCTATGGCTCATTTTGGTGTCAGAGGAGTAATCTTGTTGTGTAGATGACGGACAGGTCATCCTATAAGGACATGGTGAGAGGGTGATTCGTAGGTGACTTCAGGGCTGTGTGTAACGGCTTATTCTCATAAAGCATGAAGGCTGTGGAGTTGTAAGGGCATTTATTCGGCAATTAGAGGAGGATGTTTAGCATTGTGTAATCTGGGGGTTTGTGTGGAAGAGGGGGATAAGAAATTAAGTGTATTGCTCAAATTTCAGATGTCACATGACAGAGAATAGGGGGCATATACTTTGGTTTAGAGGAATATGCAGGGAACAGAGTCAGTAACATGGTGAATTAGTTAAAACAGAACAGAACAGAACGTACAGCTTGCGTTACCGTGAACAAGTATGCATCTGCAGTTATGGCTGACATCAAAAATCCAAATATGGATAACATAGCAAACAAAACATAGTAAACAAAAACATAGTAAACAAAATCATACCCAGGGGTTAAGGGCAGGCTGTCTAAATCCGAGGGGGGCACGCCCATTCCCAAACCTGAGAATGGATTCTACCGGACATCCACGTAGGCCACACACCTGTGCATGTCCCCCTCGGATCCCCGACCACCCTCAGTGCTGTAAAGCAGAAAATTCAGGAGCTAGGAGCTAGTAGGGCCTGTGGGGAGAAAGACAGCACATAATGCAATCGGGGGATTATATATCGACATGTCATTAGCTGCATTGGAGTAGATAGGAGAATGTAGGAAGAAGGCTTCAATAGAAAAAGGGTACAGCCGATGAGCAAGAATGAATACAGTGTGAGGAGAAGGAGGAAAAGACAATCAGTGTGGGAGAAGGTAGTCTCTGACCCGACATAAGGAAGTTAGGGCGACCGGGGAAACCTTCGGGAGTTGTCCAAGAGGGAAAGAGGGTACCAACCGTTCTGCCAGTGTTCCCTAGGGATTGCTGTATAAAGTTACCTGCGAATTGGAGTGGTCCAGAGTCCAGCTGTGAGGTGGAAACAGAAGGACGGTATTCATGTTTCTTGTTAGGCGATGCGTGCTTTGCGGGGCACTGGAGAAGCCGTCGGGCTACCATTACGCGGGGCTCTTTGATCCTTTGAAGGAGTGTGGGGAGGAGGTGGGTGAGAGCGTCGGCGGCCGATACTAAAGTTGCCTGCTTCTGCGATACCTTCCATGGAGGTGACTCTTCTGAATGGCGGTATACGGAAGTCGCTGTACCAGTCTGGTACTTCCACATACGGTATCTCCATGGCCGTGCAGAAGTGGTCTAAATCCTCCGGGACTTTTAGATTGGCTGTGCGGCCTTGGTGAGTTGCTGTCAGGCAGAAGGGGAACTTCCATCGGTAGATTATGGATCTGGCCCTCAGTGTTTCCAGGAGGGGACGTAGCTCGCGTCTGCGCTGCAGGGTGATGTTAGATAGGTCCTGGTAGATTCTGATATCCGTTCCCTGGAAAGACAGTTGGTTGCGGTGTCTGGCCTTGCGTAATATTTCCTCCTTCAAGGGAAAGTCTGTGAGGCAGCAGACTGCATCCCGTGGGGGATCTGTGTCCCTTCCCCGCGGGCGCAGTGCCCTGTGGAGCCGTTCGAACGCGATCGGGGTATCAGGGGCTCTTTCAAGTAGATCGTTAAAGATGGTAGTTACTGCCACTGGGAGCTGGCTGGCATCGATCATTTCTGGAATACCCCTCACTCTAAGGTTGTGACGCCTTCCGCGATTATCTAAATCTTCCATGTGGCGATTGATCTCCCTGAGGTGGATCGCATGCGACTCTGTTACCTGTTGAACGTGACAAATCGCTGTGTCTTGGCGGGCTTGAGCATATTCCACCTCTTCCACCCTAAGCGTCATGGCGTGTATGTCCGACCTCATGTCCAAGATGGCCGCCATGAGGGTGTTTTTAATATCCGTAGCGACGCTGTGCAGGTCATTAAGGCTCACTGCCGGGGGGTGAGTCATCCCCGTTGCCAGACCTGGGGATCTCTGCTCCTCGGGTCGCTGCGGGCTGGAGCTCTGGGCGCGTGGCGCTTGGGAGGAGGCTGCTTGCGAGGCCTGCATCCTGGCCGTAGGCCGTGACCGGAATATCTCGGGGATTTGCTGACTCAGCGGGGTGTCGGTGTTCAGCGGGGATCGGGAACGGGTTGCCGAGGCACTGCGAGCGGTTCTCACCATGTCCGGTGGAGCAGGTAAGCTGATAAGCTGAAGTTGCTGGACCTCGGGACGGGAGCTCGCACACTACACGTCCATCCTGGAACGGCACCAGACCACGCCCGAAATATTTTTACATATATCAATATTCGCTGTAACTACCTCTATTTGTATTAAAAATATTTTATCAAACAGAAAGTAAAAAACAAAAACAAAAAAAAAACTGCATTCAGCACCCTGTCCAGTTTGCCGACTGCCATATGGAACAGAGTCCTCCTTGTTATAAAGACTTTCTAGATATATTTTCTAAAGGGGTTGTTGACACTTTACCTCAGTTACGATTATCTCAAAGACCTCTTACCTGTCACTGCACCCCCTCAAGGAAAAGTATTTCCACTGTCGGAGCCAGAGAATCTTGCTTTGCAAGATTATATCAAGGAGAACGTAGCTAAGGGTTCCTCTGTCTCTCTGCTCCCGCAGGCGCATGTTTCTTCGTTCTGGAGAAGGATGGGGGACTGAAGCTTTGTGTCGACCACAGAGGTCTAAATAAAATTACAATTCCCAATCAGTACCCTCTTCCTCTCAACACTGAGTTATTCTACCACATCCAGGGAGCCAAAGTTTTCACCAAAATGGACTTATGTGGAGCCTTTAATCTGGTGTGCATCCATGAAGGAGGGTAATAGATGACAGCTTTTAACACCAAGGATGGCCATTTTAAATGTCTAGTCATGCCTTGTGCTCTCAGGAATGAACCAGCTGTCTTCCAGAACTTTATGAATGACATCTTTCATGATCTATTAGGTTTCTTTATACTTGTATATCTGGACAATATTTTGATATACTCTCCCAACCTGAAATTACTCAGGAGAATGTCTGCTCAGTGTTGGCCTGTTTAAGGTCTTACTTCCTTCTTGTAAAGCCAAGATTCAAGCCATATTAGACTGGGCACTAGGCTTGTGCACAACGGAAAAATTCGTTCCGTTTCGGTTCGTTTCTTTCCGGTCCTGTTGATTCGTAATCATTCGTAATTTTGCTAGACGGGATTTTTCGTGTTCGGACTCATTCGTATTTTTGCAAGCGACATTTTTCGTTGAATTTTTTGTTGCTTTATAATTCGTACTTTCGGTAGAGTACGTTGTTTTTCGTTGATTCTGGACATAACTCCTACTTTCGTAACTTTTTTTGGGTTCGTTGATTCGTAATTTTCCGTGTCTCTCTCACAACGACGCTGCCTATTATGCCTAATGTGCTTCGAATGGATTTGTACTTTTCTAAATACATAGCGGTTATTTGTAACGATTCGAAATCTCGTATTTTACTTTCGTTTTTTACATGCGGCTATAGGCTCCGCCCCTGTACACCGTTTTGAAAGGGTTCAGCACGGTGAGGGAGAAGCAGAGAGCAGAGCAGAGTGAGTGTTATTGTGCATCGAATGGATTCGAAATCTCGTATTTTACTTTCGTTTTTTCATGTGGCTATAGCCTCCGCCCCCTGTACACCATTTTGAGAGGGAGTTCAGCATGGTGAGGGAGAAGCAGAGAGCAGAGTGAGTGTTATTGTGCTTCGAATGGATTCGTACATTCGTAACTTTTTTCATAACGAATTATGCCGAAGACCTTCGGGCATTCGCTATTTTGCGGTATAATTTATTTCGGATTCGGTTTTATTCGTAATTGCTCTGTTCGGAAATTCGAATGCTTCCGAATGTCCGAAAGTTGCTAAATTCGGACGAATTTCGATTCGTTACGAAACGAATTGCACAAGCCTACTGGGCACCAAATTCAGACCTGAAGGCAAATCAACACTTCCTGGGCTTTGCCAACTTCTATCACAAATGTATTAAGAACTAGGAATGCTACCACTAAATGTAAATGGACTGCCAAAGGTCTTCACTTGTCTAAACAAAGTGTTTACCTCTGCACCAGTTCTATGCCATCCTAATCCTGAGTTATCTTTTATTGTGGAGGTAGATGCCTCTGAGGTATGTAGGGGTGGGAGTGCTCCGGTCACAAAAAGATCCTGTAAATGCTACTATCCACTCATGTGCCTTCTTGTCCCATAAATATCCATCAGCATAGTGAAATTATCATGTAGGCAGCAGGGAATGTCTAGCAATACAGTTAGCCTTGGAGGAATGGAGACTTTGGCTAGAGAGGGCTTATTATCCATTCATAGTTCTGACAAACCACAAGAACCTTGAATACATTTGCTCTGCTAAAAGACTAAACTCATGTCAAGTCAGGTGGTCATTATTCTTCTCCAGAATGGATTTTGCAATATCCTATCTACCAGGGTTAAAGAACATTAAGGCAGGCCATAGATTATGCAATTTTCTGTCCCTCTGCCAAAATTGCTCTATTCCCCTATCAACACAGTCTATGTTCATGGGTGAATAGCAGTGCAGTGCTATTGTGTTCCGCAGGCAGGGAGTACAGGGGGCCTTCCCTGCCAACGGAAAACAATGATTACCAACATCGGCGTTTTAGCGGTAGCACTAATTGCTCAAGAAAAACCAGAAAGGCTGCTTGTACTCAAGTTGACCGATAGATGGATTTCTGTACAACCAGGGTGCCCATACCTGGATCAAAATCTGTCCATTTCCTGCTGAACGGGACAAATTTTGATCCATAATTGGCCGGCCTAAGGCTGTTGCCTTGTCTCACAGTTTTTTGTTAGATTCTCCTCCTCTGTGTCCTCCACAACCCATTGTCCCTGAAGAGAAGATTTTAGCGGTCATTCAAACAGACATCTCTGGGGCCTTGTTACCTGTGCAGCCTGAGGCGACTCCCTCCACTCCCACAGGTATGCTTTTCAAGCCTCCTGCTTTTTGCTTGCAGATGTTACAACAAGTACTGTATTTATTGGCGTATAACACTCACTTTTTTACCCTGAAAATAGAGGCTAAACTGTGCCTGCGTGTTATACGCAGGGGGCTGTGGAAAGTTTTTTTCCTGAAACTTCTCTCTTAAAGTTAGGGTGCGTGTTATACGCCTGTGCGTGTTATACGCCGATAAATACGGTACATGCATCTAAGCCTGCAGAGCATTCAGGATCTAAACAGACTTTTGAAATTATCTCTTGCAACCTCTGGTGGCCATCAATTAGACAGGATGTGTTAGCTTTTGTCCAGGCCAGGAAAGTTTGTGCCAGAAGCAAGGGCAGTAACTCTATGCCCTCCGGTCTTCTTTGTCCTCTTCTGATACCTACCTCCTGCTGAACCCACTTATCCATGGACTTTAAAATAGACTTGCCTCCATCTCACCGATGTTCTACAATATGGGTGGTAGTAGACAGGTTCAGCAAGATGGTTCACTTAGTCCCACTTCCAAAACTTCCATCAGCTATAGAACTGGCATCTTTGTCTATTAAACATATCCTCAGGATCCATGGGGCACCGAGTTTTGGAGGGTCCTCAGCACTCAGCTTGGAATCAAGTTATCATATTCATCAACTTATTATCATGAGACAAATGACCAAATAGAAAGGACTAATCAGACACTAGGGATGATGTTACAGTGTCCAATGTCCAATGGCCAATGATGATGTTGTGGGTCAACATCCTTCCTTGGCCTGAATTTGCTTTCAAAAGTTAGGCCAGAACCTCTACAGGTATCCCTCCTGTCTTGTTTGTGTGTGTTTGTAGGCTAAATCCTTACGTAAATTTCTTTGATCTTCCCCCTTGCTATGTTCCGGAAGCCAACACTACAATTGAAAGATTTTCCAAAATCTGGTCCGATGTCAATTGCCCTGTATATCTCGCTCTGTGCGAGCTGATAAGAGAATGGTTGGCAAGAGGGGATCAAAAGCACCTGCATAATAAATCGTTAACAAAGTAAGGCTATCTTCAAGGAATCGGTTCCTGATTGTACCCGCTAAGCAACTTGCCCAAAATTCATCGGACCCTATGAAATTTCGAAAAATTGTTAATCCCGTAACCTGTAGATCTTCCCTTATCTTTGCGCATTCCAAATGTTTTCCATGTTTTTAATTCTGGAAACCTGTTCATTCTAGTCTTCAAGTAAAAGAATCAGAACCTGTGGACCTCAGGGACAATCAAGAATATGAGGTGGAATCCATTTTTGACTCCAGACAAGTATGCAATTCATTGCAGTACTCCATCCATTGGAAAGGTTTTGGCCAAGAAGATCGATCTCAGGTCCCAGCTCATGATCTTCACGGTCACCAACTTAAAATAGTCTCTCTGACATAGAAGTTAGCCTGGGGGTGCAAGAGAAATCCCTCCAAGAAGGGGGGGGTGAGTAATGTCAGCACCAGGATTAGTTGAAGACTGAGAAAAACTCACCTGAGATAGCCCTTGCCTGGGAAGTAATGGGGATTGGCCAGCTCATCCCTGTTCTCCTTTTAAACACCTGTCAACTAGACATGTGCAATTTGTTTAGTTTCTAATTTGTTTTTCACGAATTTAGAGAAATTTGTTAATTCCGAAATTTCAGAATTTCCGAATTTTTCCATTTCCGAATTTTCGGATTTCCGAATTTAGAATTTCCGAAATTTAGAAAATTGGAAATTTAGAAAATTCAAGATTCGAAATTGCAAAATTCGAAAAGCTAAAATTTCGAAAATCTAAAATTCGAAAATGGAAAAATTGGAAAGTTGAATTTCCGAATACCGAATTTGTAGAATTTCCGAACATCGGAAATTAGTTTTTTGCTTTTTTTTGCTTTTTTCGGAAATTCGAAAAATTTGTTGTTTTTCGTTTTCGTTTTATTCGTTTTTTTGGAATTTTGGAAATTCCGAATTTCCGAATTCCGAATTTACCGAATTTCCGAAAAAAGCAAAAAAACAAAAAGAAACTAAAACGAAAAAAATGTTTTTTTTTCGAATTTCCGAAAAAAGCAAAAAAACGAAAACAACGAATTTTTTGAATTTCCCCAAATTCCGAAAAAAGCAAAAAAACGAAAACGAATTTTTTTTATTTTTCGGCAGTGCACATGTCTACTGTCAACACACTACCAAAGCTCATGATAGAATAGCTACCGTTTTGTGCTCTTGCTTGACACAGCTGTTATCTTCTCTGATCTACTTGTTTTGCTCATCTTGTTCTGACCCTGCTATTCCTTGCTACTGACTTGCCATTTGAACTCCGATTTACTTCTGTATGACCCAGCTTGCTCTGGCTCTGCACTCCATCACTGCTGATTTGGTACTGTTTAAACTCTGATCTACACGTGTATGACCCAACTTGTCTAGACTATGCTTTTGCCTGTCCCTTCAGAGTTACCAGACTCACCACTACAACTAAGCTGTCCTGACCTGCTCCTGCTACACACCAGTCTCTTGCTGTGCCACCTAAATCTGCATCAGTGCACCACAAGTACCAGCTAGCCTGCTCTGTTTACAGTCCTGCTCAAGGTATGTGCTCCTGTTTACTAAACTTTCTGTACGATCAGCACATCTGAACTGTTTTACCTGCTATCTAACTCATGGCCTGACAAAAATAAATCTTCTTGTGCATCTATATGGCATGTCTGAGTTACAGGTACTAGAAAAAAAAAAGTTTTCGGAATATTAACCACTTCAGCCCGGACCATTTGGCTGGCCAAAGACCAGAGCACTTTTTGCGATTCTGCACTGCGTCGCTTTAACTAACAATTGCGCGGTTGTGCAACGTGGCTCCCAAACAAAATTGACGTCCTTTTTTTCCCACAAATAGAGCTTTCTTTTGGTGACATTTGATCACCTCTGCAGTTTTTATTTTTTGCGCTAAACAAAAATAGAGCGACAATTTTGAAAAAAATGCAATATGTTTTACTTTTTGCTATAATAAATATCCCCAAAAAATATATAAAAATTACCTTTTTCCTCAGTTTAGGCCGATACGTATTCTACATATTTTTGGTAAAAAAAAAAAAAAAGTCACAATAAGCATTCATTGATTGGTTTGCGCAAAAGTTATAGTGTGTACAAAATAGGGGATATTTTTATGGCATTTTTATTAATATTTTTTTTTTCTACTAGTAATGGCGGCGATCAGCAATTTTTATCGTGACTGCGACATTATGGCGGACACATCGGACACTTTTGGCACTATTTGGGGACCATTCACACTTACACAGCGATCAGTGCTATAAAAATGCACTGATTACTGTGTAAATGTGACTGGTAGTGGAGGGGTTAACCAGGAGGGGGGCGCTGAAGGGGTTAAGTGTGTCCTAGGGATGTGTTCTAACTGAAGGGGGGATGGGCTACGTGTGTCACGACACTGATCACCGCTCCCGATTACAGGGAGCGGTGATCAGTGTCCTGTCACTAGGAAGAATGGGGATTGAAAGGGGAGAGTCAATTAGGCCCCCCTTTCCTCATGGGATCATGGGATCAGCAATAGGAAAGGTTTTAGGTATAGACGGTGTAGGATTGGGTGAGAAAGGTCAGGTGTCTCAGGGGCTATTAGTTCAGAAAGTTAGGTAAGGTGAGAAGAAAAGGTGAAAGTAACAGGATTGGTCAGGAGAATCAAGTGGGTTAGATGGTTCTGGAAGGGGATGTAAGGTATTCAGGGATTGGTTAAAAGGGTCATATGATGGGAGAATTTTCTGGAAACTGGTACCGGCCTATTTAAAGAAACAGGGAATATGGGTCAGTACCAGTTCCAGGCGGAAGAGTGCAAACTGGAACGAACAAGTCTTCTGGACTGCAGCACTCCAAAAAATAAAAGCCTTTATTTTAAAATAAGGAATCCAAAATACATGCTATACATCACGGCACACAGGTCAAAAAAATCCGGCTAACATGTTTCGCACTATGCTAGTGCTTATTCATAGGAGGAAGAGTGCAAGAGGACTTCACCCCCTACCACCTCCTTTTTTTCCTTTGTCGTGGCCGATTTATGTGGTGGCTCCCTCCGGTGTTCAACTAGAGGGGAGGTTAAGTAAAGGTGGTTTAAATTAATGAATCGGCTTGAGTCTAAGTGGCTGGGCTGAATATGGTCGTTATGAAAATATTTGGTGAAAGTTGGTTTTCAGATGATGATTTTTGATATGATGGTTATGGTTTAATAAACCAATAAATCAGGCCGTGGCCAATAATATTCCAAAATAAAAATATATGTTTTTTTGATAAATGGAAATATGTGAAATGTAAATAAAATTATTATTGTTCAATTTCAATAGTGGTGTGGTTAATTTCTCTATGCATGTTTGTGTGGGTTGCACGATTCCTGTGATCCCATGGGGAAATGCTTGTTTACATTAGCATTTTCCCGTTCTTCCTCTCCGCAAGACGATCGCCGGTATCCCCGCGGACATCGAGTCCACGGGACCCGCAGTCACACTCCCGAAGCTCGCGGCGCGCACCCACAATGCCACGTCTTAAAGGGCAATGTATATTTACGTTAATCTGCCCAGCCATGCCATTATGCCGACGTATATATACGTTAGGCGGTCCTTAAGTGGTTAAAAGCTTCCTGCAGTTGCTGTAAGGATTTCATATTATTGTTATCAAAAACATGGTGTATATAAGGTATTCATAAAAAATTGCAATTGTCAGAGGTACCAAGTTTACAAAACTTCAGAATACTAAAAAAAACAGTTATTGAAGGTTGCTGGGAGGATTGCATAGTACTGTTATCAAGAACATGTTATATATAAGTAATTCCAAAAATTAGAATTTTCAAAAGTACCATTCTGTGGCCAAAATCTTCTTGCCGTTGGTCATACCTGTGCTGTCAATTTCTATAGACTTATATGGGGCAGACTTATTCTCCTGGTACTAAAGATGCTCAGGAAATGGTCACATACTGTAGTGTAATGACTGTGTGTGTGCAACTAATGCCAGGAATGTTTTGGACATAGGTGTCAGGTCTATAGCAAGCCATGGCTGCGCACTCATGAGTTAGTCCTTTTGACATCAGAGTTGTTTCTGCATTATTTGCACACGTTAAAATAATCATTTCGGTCTGAAAATTTGTAAAGCCACCCAAAACATATTTCTTGAAAGGTGAGACACTGAAAAATTTTTTGGATGTCACAATATTAGCGCAACTGTTTATTAAGTGTAAATTGTCTGTACAAAATACAACAAAGTTCATTTTAGTGCGCAAAAAAAAAAAAACACAATATATTACCCATTTTTTGGGGTAAAATATAAAAGATATCCCCCCTAATGCAACCATACAAGTTACAGTGTGTAGTAACATGGGTCAAGTCGTTTTTCAGAGGAAATCTGCACTTTATTACTGCACACAGTGAAGGCTCATCTCTAAGTCAGGGAACTAACTGCCTTAATGATAGATTTTTCACAGTTCCCGCCTGGTCCCGGGCATTGATGAGTGTGCTCCTCGGGAGAGGTACCCTCACGTGCATGGGCACAGATGACCCCCCCCCCCCCCAACACATCTCTACAGCAATAAATCAAATAATGTTCCTCAAGGGAAACTTGAGATGGCAAGTCTGTAGGTATTTATTAGACAATAGCCATCTGGAATCTGTATGCAATAGTTGTCTTAAGCCCCATACACACGGTCGGACTTTTGCCCAACAAACTTAGTTTTAAGCAAGTTGGACCAACAATCCGACTGTGTGTACGCTCCATCGGACAAACTTTTTTGAGTTTGGTTTTGTTTTCATCGGACAAAAGTTGGGTCTGCGAACGGACAAACTTTTGCCCAACAAAAGTCCGATGGAGCACAGTCCTACCGTGTGTACAGAAAACCATAGGACTTTTGTCCGATGGACAAAACAACCAATGTTAAAATCAACCAACAATAGCAGAAGTTGACCAAAGGGTGGTGGCAAAGAGCAGAAAAGAGAAGAAAAGAGAAGAACAACCATGTGATGTTGCAAAAAGTTTTGGGAAAGTTTGCAGAAAAGTCCTGTGGTGTGTATGCTATGGGTGTGCCCGGCCAACTCCGTTCGGACAAAAATCCAAGGAAAAGTCTGATGGAAGTCCGACCGTGTGTATGGGGCTTAAGTCACTCTTCAGATTTGAATAGACTCTTTCAGGGTCAATGGATTGTAATTGTTTAGCTGGATTTTTCTAGCCACATGGAATAAAATCTGGCATCCAAATGCCTGCACAGTATATATATATTCTTGGGAAAATACAAGCATATAGAACTGTATCTAAAGAGTTACTAAAAGTTGAACCCCAATAAAAAGACAGTGTTTTATGAAAGTCCAAAAAGTTGTTATAGCATAGAACGAAAAATTCTGCTGCAGTTCTTCCAAAAAGAGCATGCAGTCTCACATATGCCCTTTTCATACATAATGTGGCTGATTTACCAAAACTGGAAAATGCTAAATCTGGTGCAGCTCTGCATAGAAACCAGTTTCCAGATTTTTTTGTCAAAGCTTAATTTTAACAAGCTGAAGTTAGAAGTTGATTAGTTTCTATGCACAGCTGCACCAGATTTTGCACTCTTCAGTTTTAGTAAGTCAATCCCATTATATGTTCCGATTGGGCAGAATTTAAAGTAAACAAAAAAAAAATCAACACTACAAAAAATAACCAAGATATGAAGAAAAGTGGAGTTCTAGGATTAAAAGAAAATTGGAGGGGGGAGTTATTTCAGTACAATGAAATAGAATAATCAAAGGGATGGAAAGGAAAAAGCATTATAACCTAAATTTGATTAACCACTTCAATACCGGGCTTTTTGTACCACTTCAATACCGGGCCTATTCTAGCACTTCTCTCCTACATGTACAAATCATCATTCTTTTGCTAGAAAATTACTCAGAACCCCCAAACATTACATATGTTTTTTTAGCAGACACCCTAGGGAATAAAATGACCGTCATTGCAACTTTTTTTCTTGCACGATATTTGCGCAATAATTTTTCAAACGCCTTTTTAAAAAAAAAAAAAAAATGGTTTCATGAATTAAAAAATAATAAAAGAGTAAAGTTAGCCCAATTTTTGGGGAAAATATGAAAGATGATGTTACGCTGAGTAAATAGATACCTAACATGTCACGCTTTAAAATTGCGCACACTCATGGAATGGCGCCAAACTTCAGTACTTAAAAATCTCCATAGGCGACGCTTACATTTTTTTTACAGGTTACCAGGTTGAAATTACAGAGGAGATCTAGTGCTAGAATTGTTGCACGCGCTCTAACGCACGAGGCGATACCTCACATGTGTGGTTTGAACGGCGTTTACATATGTGGGCGACAGGGGCGTTTTAATTTTTTTTTTTTATTATTCATTTGTTTTTTTTACTTATTTCTTTATTTTTTTACAATTATTTAACTTTTTTTTTTTGATCACTTTTATTATGTAAACATCCCTTGTAATAGGAATGTGTGTGACAGGTCCTCTTTATTGAGAGATGCGGGGTCAATAAGACCCCACATCTCTCCTCCAGGCTGGAAAGCATGAGATCAGTGAATTTTTTTTCACTGATCTCATACTTACAGCCGCAATGGCGGCTTTTTTTACATTTGAGGACCCGGGCGTGACGTCATCACATCGCGCCCGGGCCTCCGACGATCATAGAGATGACTGGTGACCATCTGGTCACCAGTCAAATCTATGCTCGTCACGTGACCCACCACCGGCGCCAAAAGATTCTCTCCGGGTCCCCGATCGAACGGGAGAGCCCGGAGAAGCATCGGATGGCGGCGGGAGGGGGGGATGTCCCCTCCCGCCGCCTATAAGAACGATCAAGCGGTGGAACTGCCGCTATGATCGTTCTTATGGTGCACAGAATCGCCGGCACTTTAAAAGGATATCTGAATGATGCCTCTAGCTGCAGGCATCATTCAGATATCCCCCTACGAAGCCGAGGACGTCATATGACGTCCACCCAGGATGGGAGATCCCATCTGTGGACGTCATTTGACTATGGCTGGGTAGGGAAGTGGTTAAGTACTGTCCACTGTTAGTGACTACTCACTTTCAAGAAAAAGCCCCTAATGTAATAGCTACATACATATACATTCATAACTTATTTTTGACCCATCTAGGAGGCAGTAAGCTAGAAGATCTCTATGGGTTTTACCACATCTCCCACTTTCACAAGACAGAACCAAGATTCTTTCATATAGAAAAAAACATCCCCATATATCTGATAAATGATACAAGATACTTACATCCCTATTTTAAAAATAAGTAGGAAAAAAGAAAAATACCTGGCCAAGAGTATTTCAGTCACTTTCTAGATAAACTTTACAGAAAATCCTCCACTGCTGTCAAAAGTATCTAAAAAATATTTGTAATGCTGCGTACACACGATCGGAATTTCCGACAACAAAACTGTGTTTTTTTTTTCCGTCGGATGTTGGCTCAAACTTGTCTTGCACACACACAGTCGCACAAATGTTGCTCGGAAATTACGATGGTCAAGAACGCGCAGATGTACAACACTACAACGAGCCGAGAAAAATTAAGTACAATGATTCCGAGCATGCGCAGCATTTTTGTGCGTCGGAAATGGCTACACACGTTCGGAATTTCCGACAAGAACTTTTGCCGTCGGAAAAATTGAGAACCTGCTCTCAATCATTTGTTGTCGGAAATTCCGACAGCAAATGTCCGATGGAGCCTACACACAGTCAGAATTTCCGCCGAAAATCTCTCATCGAACATTTGTTGTCGGAAATTCCGACCGTGTGTACGCGGCATTAGGGTGTCCACATTTGTCAAGCGCATGTTCAGTTTGCTACTGAGCTAGTGTGCAGGCTTCTAATTGGCTGTGAATGGTCCTATTCACATTAGGTTCAAAAGATCATAAGATCATGGACTTCATCCAAAGAAATAAGGGGAGAACTTTTCAATCCTTATATGCAGTACACTTCTAACTCATCAGTAAAGCCTCATGCCCACGGACGTTTTTAAAGCCGCATTTTTTACAGCTTAAAAACGTCTGTCCATGTTATTGTATGAATTTTTTGACCGTATGTTTTTTGAAAAAAACGTTGGCGCTCAAAAACGCAATCGCAGCGTTTTCGCGCGTTTTTTTAACGCTTCACGGTTTTTTATGCCCAACGCCGACGCCAAGGAACTGGTTTTTTTTTTTACAGCTTAAAAACGCCTATGCTATTTGCAGCTCAAAAATGCCTAGGTGGGCATGAAGCTATAGACTAACATGGACAGGCATTTTTAAGCTGTAAAAAACGCGGCTGTAAAAACGTCCGTGGGCATGAGGCCAAAATATAAAAATGTAGAAAATAATTTGGCATGATACATTCGTAACTACAAACAATAATTCTGCATTTTTACAGGTGGGTCATATATATCAGAACATTATCTAATGTTTGGTACTTTGCTTACCCAAGAACTGTGCAGGATATTTTATATCATTTCTTTTTAATGCCTTACAAACTGTGACCATTTATGAACAACAAGCCCTTTTTGACCATATTATAGTTTTACACAATTGCTTTATAGAATAGTCACCTTGATTAAATACAATGACATGGTTATATTAAATATACCTTAGCTTTTAATGAGCAGCATCCATTAATGTGCTTTCTACTGAAACATAAAACTTCTCTTTATTCCTTTATTTCATTACTGTCTCTATATAGAGAATCACAAAGCACTCACACCTCTTTGTGTTATGATCTAACATCAAGTAGCATTTGTGTAACAATGAGATTGAGTTTTATGACAAGGTGCCTTCAGGATAAAAGCTCCCAGTGTTTCATATGTGAGCTTATGTAGCGCCCTGCTCCCAATGACTGGGCGCTATGTTAAATTTAGTGGGTGCCTGAGCCTATAGTTGGGCTCAGACTTAAGTGATTATGCTAAATTGGCCTCTGTTCAGCTGTGGCTGTGCCTGACAGGATTTCCCACTGTTGCCTGTGGGTGGCGATACCACCACAGGCCGGTGTTGGAATATGGGCAGGTCATGGTGGATTGAATGTCCTTTCCTGGGAACAGCCCAGTGTGAGTGGTGTCCCAATTGGGCATGCTGGGAAAGGGGTACTTAAGGGGCAGACGCCATCTTTTGGGGTCCTTCTCTCCCTTGTGGCTCTCCTGGCGCGAGGAGTGTGTTGTGTGATTTCGGCCGACGGACCATGTTGGTCCAAGGCTGCAACTCTACCAAGAAGGCCCCGTTATGCTGACTGGGGCCTACATTTTGAAGGTGATCCTGGGCTGTCCGTCCTGCGGGAGAAAGCCACTCAATGGAGGAAACCGAAGGAAGAACCTGTCCTGGAGAAGACCGAGCGGAAGACTGGTGTCTTGAGGAAGGCCTGGTGATTCTGTTGGAGGATGCACTGTAGCTAAAGTTACCTTGCAGTCTGCCGGGTCGGCTTAAAGGCTCTTTGACTGTTTGGCTGGAAGTTTGGGCGTTAAGTCCTGTGGCAGAGGATCCCGGATTATCCAATTTTGTCCACAACCAGTCTGTGGCAGAGACTGGTCCTGATCATTGTCCGTGCATCATTCCGGCTGCTAGGCCAGGTGAGAGGGGCCTATTTGGGTGAGCAATATCCACTCGAGGAGGAGTGGTGAATGACTTTGTAGTTGAGAAGTTTTTCCCCAGTGATCTGTACTGCGTACCTGAACCTACCGCTTTCTCCTTCATCCTTCTACTATTCTTCACAAGTTTCATGCAAAATAAAATAAAACCTAACAGCAGAAGGTTTTACATCTTGTGTGGACGTTGGAGTTCTTACAGACTTTCTTCCCCTAGACAACGAATACGGAGGTAACGTGAAAGGCCCAAATCTAAGCCAGCAGCCCCTATGGGGGTGTGCTACACTTACATTGTTGCAATCGTGACAATCCAACATTGCAGAGAGAACTGTCATCAATTGCGAAATCAGACTCAGATTACGCTAAATCAAATCAAAGATTTATGGAAGAAAACAGCACCATGTGCCTTTAAGGCAGCCATGTCAGAATGAGAAAAATATATGTTTTTATCACCTACAAAATGTTTACTCGTGACAGGAAGGATTACTTCAACAAGAACAATTTAATGTGATAAAGAAAACATACATTAACAAAATATTTAAAATTGACTCTGTCCATATGATGGAAAAATAGATAAGCAGGGGTTACCTTCAGTAAGATCATGTCAAAACAGTTAGAAGATCCAGAGATTTGAGCAGCTACCTTCCCATTTGTCAGTAGGGACAACTATTACTTGCCGCCCCCTCTTGGCAGCCCTTTAGCAGAGTCTTAGTGCTGGGATGAGGGAAGGGCCTTCTGATTATGTGACTAGCTATCAACGTGGTCACAATTGGGAGCCTGTCCCACCAGTTCCTATAAATCACAGAGACCGGGAGATGTGACAGCTTGGTCACTGTGCTAGGAGTGGGCCCTCTCTGCAGAAACCTTGGCCACCATTAATGCATAAGTGAAGAGAAAACAAGAACAGGCGAGTCTTAAGTAAGACGGTTTTAAATTTACTTTCAAAATATTTTATTTTCATAGAATATAGAATACAATTTAATAAAATTAATTATTGTTTTAAAGTCACATACATAATAAATCCTGGACAATGACAAGATTAAAACGAATACCTAAGTACTGAATAGCTTAAATAAGTAGAAATAAAAAAATTAGAAGGGTAATATAACCCTATTAGGTCCAACTAAGAAAACAACTAGCTTAGGGAGAGACATCAAAGAATAGAAGTATTCTCAATCCCCCGGAACCCCTAAAGGGAAGACACTGTGCCGGCGGAGAGAACCCCCAACCCCTCCGATGACCCCAACCCCCGATCTAAGAGGTCCTTATGTCGAAAATAGTCTGCCCAATAAATTGAAACATAAGAAAATGTTATCTATAACTTATATGATAATAATAAGATTGTTTTAAATTTATTAATCAAGTCCATTAAAAAACTCACATAGTAATATCTTTAGACCAGTGAACTCAGTCTCCGTCTCAGCTGTCAGCAATGTTTTCTCTCTGTTCCTCCATGTGCGGCCGGCGTCCTGTCCAGCAAGGATCTTTTGGTATTCGAGCGGGATCCAAAGCGAGGCTTGGGACACAGCTGGTCGGTCGCAGAGAGGACTGGAACGCAGCATACGACGGAATGACGTCACGGACGTGAAAGCGACGATTTTCAGAGCATGCGCACCAGGGGGATACGGATGGTGTGCGCTCCTTTGTAAAGCCTTGACAAAGGAGCGCACCATCAGTATCTCCCTGGTGCATACAAATAAAAAGTGTAGCGCTGGAAAATAACATATAACCATATGTTACAGTGAAAATTGTGAAGTAGAAAAATATACAACAAAACTACTAAATTTGTATGTGCAAAGTTCATATATAAATATCTCCGAATGGAAAATTCAGATGAAAGTTCAATCCATTCATATAAACTTCCAGTGATCAAAAGTGAATGAACAAATCCAATTGGTGAAAGGAACCACCACCAAGAGAGGAAATGGAGGCTTACCGACTAGCCTGCGACCGCCCTTCTCAGGGGGGTCAAAACAAGCTCAACAGAATGACAGTTCTTACAGAAGGGATGCGTTGTCCTCCCAGACACTCTCGGACTACACTGTCCCACCTCTCAATTAGGTAGTCAGGATATGATCCGCAGCCAGATTCCGGAGGGTGCAGATGTAAACATTCCGGTTGTGGTAGGATTAGTGATACCCAAGTAAAAACGAAAAAACATCCAATAGTGTAGGCGTTCTTTCCAAAATTTATTTTAAAAGTACAGAGTACAAAAATATTTAAAAGCGAGTCCTCTAAGCATAGAGGGTATGCTTTTGTTGTACCTTATATCTGGGTTGTGGTGTTAGCAGCAGGATATCTATCACAGATACTATCATTCAATTAAATTTTCATAATTTTTGGCACCTAGCGCAAATTTTCCTTTTATAATCACATCCCAGTGGTGCGCATGCTCTGAAATGCGCCACTTTCATGTCTGTGACGTCAGCCTCGCTTTGGATACCGCTCGAATACCGGAAGATCCCTGCTGGACAGGATGCCGGCTGCACATGGAGGAACAGAGAGAAAATATTGCTGACAGCTGAGACGGAGACTGAGTTCACTGGACTTCACTGTGCCTGTTTAAAGATACTACTATGTGAGTTTTTTAATGCACTTGTTTATTTTAAATTTAAAACAGTCTTACTTAAGAGGTGCCTGTTCTTGTTTTCTCTTCACATGTTTGGAGTGGCTTCAATTCCCTTTGCAAGGCTTCCCTATCATCACAGACTGTTCTTCTCACACAGAGCTAACCAAGCTCAAAGGACTCTTGTATGGACCCACATTGCATTTCCACATATCCACATACTACAACCTGTGCCACTATCCATTGCATTTTTTAATGCATAAGTGCAGCATGCAGATGGGAAGGCCCATCCACATGGATGACAAAAGGTTAAAGGATAAGTACAGATGCTCAGTGGAAGAAAGGAGCAGGGCCATGCTGAACATATACTGGAAAATAAAATTTGCATTTAACTGTCTATATCTCTAGTAATGCCTAGTACACACCACTAACTGACAGCTCAGGTCAGAGCCACTGTACTAACAATCCCCCTGCTGAGCCATTGTCTTCTGACAGGGGGACGGTCCCTCCGCCAGAACACTCTGGTCAGAGCTCTCACCCATTGGCTGAGAGCGCTGATCGGGAGCCAGTCGTCAGACCTTTTTTCAGTCATGAGCCTTCAACAGAAGCCAGCTGAACGACCAGCTTCTGTCCGACTGTCTGCCATACACTCAAGCTGAATGTCGGCCGGTTTCTATATCTTAAGATAGATTTGAACACTATCTGTTCTAGCAAAGGGTTAAAGATCGCAGGGCTTGGGTTATGCATGGTATTTTTTTCTTTAAAAATAACAAACGTGTCATATGTACCTGCTCTGTGCAGTGGTTTTGCACAGAGCAGCCCAGAGCCTCCTCTTCTCTGGTCCCTCGTCGGCTCTTTTGGCCCCTCTCTCCTGTCCATTGCCCCCACAGCAAGCAGCTCGCTATGGGGTCACCCAAGCCGAGCCACAGCTCAGTGTGTTCATTCAGACACAGAGACACGTTTCAGCCCTGCCCCTCTCTCCCCTGATTGGCTAACTGACTTTGATTGACAGTGCCACTGCTGTGCCAATCAGGAGAGTCCAGGAGGGCCGAGGTTTAGGTAAGTAATAGGGGGGTGGCTGCACACTGAAGGTTTTTTTATCCTAATGCATAGAATGCATTAAGATAAAAAAACCTTCTGCCTTTAGAATCACTTTAAATCTGCTTCAAATAAACAACTAGAAAGAACATTTTAGGCATGTTTTGTGAAAGAGAACACATAGCAAATATATTGCAGGGGTTTCTCAAATTTCTTGCAAAAGTGGAAATAAAATGTAACCACTTCCTGCCCGGCCTATAGAAAAAATGACAACCGGGCAGTGGTTCCGTTATCCTGATTGGATGTCATATGACGGGGGCGCGCACGCGGCAATCGCTGTTGTGGTGTGTCAGTCTAACACACCTGACGGAGGCTGTTTATCACATGATCAGCCGTGTCCAATCACAGCTGATCACGGTGTACACAGGAAAAGCCACATATCGGCTTTTTCTCTATCGCGCCTGACAGACATGAGTAGAGGAGAGCCGATCGGCTGCTCTCCTGACAGGGGGGTCTGCGCTGATTGATCATCAGCGCAGGCCCCCTAAGGATGCCCACCTAGGACCACCAGGGATGCCACCAGCACCACCAGGGATGCCCACCACTGATGACCACCACGTAGGCCACCCATGGCCAACAGGGATGCCAATCTGTGCCCAAAAATGATGCCAATAAGTGCCCATCACTAATGGCTGCCAGTGCATTCTTATACGTGATGCCTATCAGTGCCCAGTGCGCCCCATAATTACCCATCAGTGCAGTCTTTCAGTGACCATCAGTGTCGCTTATCAGTGCCACCTATGAGTGTCCATCAGTGCCCATCAGTGATGCATATCAGTGCCACCTATCAGTGCCCATCTGTGATGCATAGTAGTGTCCATCAGTGCCACCTTATCAGTGCCTGTCAGTGCAGCCTCATCAGTGCCTCAGTAAAGGAGAAAACATCCTTATTTACAAAATTTTATAACAAACGATGAAAAACTTAAAAAAAAAAAAAATGGTATTTTTTTTGTGTTTAGCAAAAAATAAAAGCCCCAGAGGTGATCAAATACCACCAAAGGAAAGGATTATTTGAGGGAACAAAATAATTAAAAAATTAGTTTTGGTACAGTGTAGCATAACCGCACAATTGTCATTTAAAAAGCGACAACGCTGAAAGCTGAAAATTGGCTTGGGCAGGAAAGGGGGAAAGTGCCTGGAATTGAAGTGGTTAAGGCACATCTGTTCTTAAGTACTCCCAACCGTTCACTACCTTTTAGGTAATTGGTCGTTTAGAGAACTACCTAGTTCTTGTCTTCTGTAGGGGTTATGCAGATGGGAGGAAGACGGACAAAACCATACATGGAAGGCAGTTACAGAAGATGCATAAAAAATGTGCAAAAAATTCACAATCCTACTGCAGGTTTGCTGCTATCTGCCTATTTTTCCTTCTTCTTTTTTTATTCCTTCAGGTAATGCGTTGTTATCTGTTGAGACTTGAATCTGGTTTTAGTGAGCATGTAAAACTGATGACAGGAAACCAAACTGACATAAAAGCACAAGCTCGGTGTGGAGTCAAGGGCCCTTCAGGGATTACAGCCAAATGGCTTGCACTTACAGAGCAACCATTAATGGCGAGAGCAGGAAAAAGTACCAACTAAACAAAAAAAAAAAAAAAAAAAAAAACATAAATGGATCTAATTAGCTTGGTAGCATATAATGAAACAATTAGGTAACAAGAGTATCCTTAAAGTTGATATCATCTCGAGCGAGCAAGCTGAAGGAAACTTCATCTATGTCTGGTACAAAAGAACGTTTTTTTTTTTTTCTGCACTGCAGAAACTGATGTAACATGATGTATTCTGAGCTTTAAGAAATGGCAAAAAAGCATTTTAACTATGCAATATGTGTATATGTAAGAGGTAGAATTCTCAGCGGATTGGAACATTTGAGATTTTAATATAGATTTCAATAAAAGGAATGAAAGATTTTAAACGGTTCACATTTATTCAAAGGAGGCAGATACAGGTGCAGCGCTCACAGCGAGGAAGTCCACTCATGAATCAAAAGAGGAGTCCAACAACAGGTGCTCTGGCTCAAATGGCCTCTATCCATGATACATAATAATAATCATAATAATAATAATAATAATAATAATGTGATGCGACGAGTCTATACTCGTCCATCCCTGATTCATTAGGATTGCAGGCGGTTGCCTTTTTCCTGAGAGATTCCAGCAGCTATTCTCTCATTCACCAGGAGTTTATTTTGTTAAGTTTGGAGTATCTTTTGACCCACAATTTTTTTTATTTTCGTTTTGGACTACTACCTCCAAAAATGCGAGGCATCTATGGGAGCCAAATTCTCCCCTTCCCTAGCAAATCTCTACATGGGATGGTGGGAGAGGTCCCGTATTTTTGGATCGGGTTGTCACCATCGTTCAGCTATAATGTTTTTTTGTCTCTACATAGACTATCTGCTCTTTGTTGTCTCTAGAGAGGTGGATAGCTTAGAGTATTGACTCATGTGCTTGAATAACAACTTAAATCTGCATTTTACAGGACATATGGATCATAAATCTATAAAATTTCTGGATGCCACTCTAATAAGTGAGGAGGATAGAGTGGCATCTAGATGATATAGGAAGCCCTCTGCCGGTAACTCACTACCAAGGGCTGACTCCGGTCAACCCAAACACTATAAAAAGTATACCAGTGGGAAATTTTTTAAGGCTTAAGCATATTTGTAGTAATGAAGAGGACTTTAAAGAAGAAACGGAGGACATGAGGCTACGTTTTGAGGACAGGGGTTATTCTAGGTCCATTCTCAACAGGGCCAATAATATTGCTAGTAACACCATATGGGGTTGTTTGTTACAGGACAAAAAACGGATCCCTCTGCACACAAATATTCCCATTTTTCATACCTCCTTTAGTGCTGAATTTGAGAAAATGTAAAATTGTATTAAAAAATATTTAACGGTGTTGTACATTGATCCCATCTATGCACAGATTTTATCTAAGGGAATACAAACAGTTTCTCTGAGAGCCCCCACTCCAGGCAGAACCTTATCACCTAGTTTGTATAGTAGCTGTCATGGAGATCCTGCCAGTAACAGGCGCGCTGGACTTCTTGGCGCACGATCGCGCGTGCGCACGCGCGCGCCCTACAGGTGGCGCCAGAAGGGCTATTTAAATCCAGCAATTACAGACAGTCCCTGCTGTCTGCTCTACAGCATTAGTGCCTGAGGAACCTGATCTGTTAACCTGTCTGTATCTGACCCGGCTTGCCTTGACCATCCAGCTATCCGCCTGCACCTGACCTCCGGCCTGTTGTGACCTCTGCTCTGCCTTGCCCTTCTGTACCTTGCTGCCTGACAGTTAACCGACCCGGCTTGTCTGACTACCCTGTCTTCCCAGGCTCCAGCCCGGTCTGCTGAGCTGTTCCAGTCCTGCTTCCTGAGTTCTTGAGTTCCTGTGTTCCAGAGTTCCTGGTTCCTGTTCATCTGCTGTGTTCCAGAGTTCCTGGTTTCCTGTTCACCTGCTGTGTTCCAGAGTTCCTGGTTCCTGTTCACCTGCTGTGTTCCCGAGTTCCTGGTTCCTGTCCACCTGCCATACTTCCGTGCACCTGGATCCAGCCCCGACTACCCAGCCACCTGCTCCGTGGTTGATCCTGCCAGGCACTCGTACCCCTTCTACCTCCGCGCCTCCTGTTACACTATCGAGGCCGCTGGTGGAAGCCGTAACAGGAGGCGCGGAGGTAGAAGGGGTATGAGTGTCTGGCAGGATCAACCACGGAGCAGGTGGCTGGGTAGTCGGGGCTGGATCCAGGTGCACGGAAGTATGGCAGGTGGACAGGAACCAGGAACTCAGGAACACAGCAGGTGAACAGGAACCAGGAACTCTGGAACACAGCAGGTGAACAGGAACCAGGAACTCTGGAACACAGCAGGTGAACAGGAACCAGGAACTCTGGAACAGAGGAACTCAAGAACTCAGGAAGCAGGACTGGAACAGCTCAGCAGACAGGGCAAGGCAGAGCAGAGGTCACAACAGGCCGGAGGTCAGGTGCAGGCGGATAGCTGGATGGTCAAGGCAAGCCGGGTCCGATACAGACAGGTTAACAGATCAGGTTTCTCAGGCACTAACGCTGTAGAGCAGACAGCAGGGACTGTCTGTAATTGCTGGATTTAAATAGCCCTTCTGGCGCCACCCGTAGGGCGCGCGATTGCGCGCGCGATCGGGAACCAGGAAGTCCAGGGCGCCTGTTACTGGCAGGATCTCCATGACAATTGTATAGTGTTAATAACCAATTGCTCAGGTAATATCTACACTGTTTCTCTGAATGCCTTACACTGAATTTACACATTAGTTCTTAAAAATAAATGCCTCCATATAATAAACTTAATGGATTACCCCAATGTCAATATTTGGAAATATCAGAATTGGCCCATTTAATAGAAAGTCTGCCATGAATGGCAATAACCTCCAATTTATCAGCATATTTAATCATTTCTTTATTTATTTTTTTATAAAACATATTGCATAGGATGCTTTTTGTCATCTGAAATAAGATCATCTTACTTTTCTGCCTCAACTTCTGAATATATATTATTATTCTATTAGCAATGCCTGGCACATTACATGCATTCCAACAAACCAAGCGACAATAAAGGAGGTCTAGTATTCCTCCCGAACATCAAAGCTGAGGATTTAGTTTCATACAGCAAACACTATTCTTTGTGTATTTTTAGATTTGTTCTCGCCTTTATCTAATATGGTTCAGCATATTTCAATATACATAAGTCTCTCCGTTTTTGTTTGACAAGACATGAAAAATGTGAAAAAGATGTAATTCTAAATGCAATGAACTTAAATGTATTTTGCAACATCTGCTGTCACGGAAACATTGTATCTATCTTTTCATTCACACGGCAAACATATAATTATGCTTATGAAAAATAAAAGATGATTTGCCTGCAAAGTGAAAAGTAAAAGATTAGTCCTGCATTATTTTTTTCTGGAATTCTTTATTCAGGCTTTTTCTACATTTGACATTAAGTTGCTCAAACACTGAATATGAAGCCTTGACCCACTTCTCATTGTCTAGTATGCTTTTACTACACTATGTTTAGATAGGTTTATTTTTTTTCAAATTTTCATATTTTCATAAAAAAAAGACGAAAATATGCGCAAAGTGCCCTCTCTCCCACTTGCCAAACTGCTTTTGAAACCATTTAGGCAATCATGACTGCTTTCACATTTAACAAACAGAGAAATAAAAAGCCCTCATATGCCAAGTCATATGTGAACTAGAAATCCATCTGGATGGATATCATCTGGAAAGGGTGCCAGGGCTTACGCCCAATGCATGAGCAAACTGTTGTTTGATTTATTGTTCTATGGTTGTTTACCTGTATTATTCAACAAGCTGTACATTCATATCCTTTGTGACAAGATGTCAGTTATAAATTTAATGTTGCCCCCTCAGTCCTCTGCCACAGGAGTTGGACCAATGCCACTGGATGTTCCATGCCATATTCACTGCAGCCTGCAGTTTTTTCCAGCTATAGTGAATATATATTAACTGAGATCGATCAGTTCTAATAAAAAAATCTAATTTAAGCCCTGTACACACAATCAAATTTCCTATGGCTTTTAAACCAATGGATTTTTCCATCGGAAAACCGATGAAGCTGACTTCCATCAGTCTTGCCTACACACCATCAGTCAAAAAACCGATTGTCCCAAACGCCGTAACGTAAAACACTCCGACGAGCCAAGAAAAATTGAGTTCTATGCTTCTGAGCATGCGTCGACTTGATTCTGAGCATGCGTGGGTTTTTTATCCGATGGAGTTCCCCACAGACGATAGTAATTTGCTATCATTTTTTTTTCCATCGGACAAATTTAAAACATGTTCTATTTTTTAACACCGATGGAAAAAAGACCGATGGGGCCGATACACAATCGGTTTGTCCGATGAAAAAAGTCCATCGGACTGTTTTCATCGGTAAAACCGATCGTGTGTACAGGGCTTTAGAGTGGTAATGATATTTGCTAGTAGTATGGAGGAAGCAAATGTGACTAGTATTTGACAACTGTGCTCATTTTTTTGATAATTTTTTCTTTCCAATAGCAAGCAATGAGAGTTATTGTGATACTTAAAAGCCAGGACTGCATAAATAAAAGTTGGAGGCTAAATGGATGTAATGGGCATCAATAATTTTTTTTACTAGTGCACTTTTCTCTATACCAGCCCCTAGGTGCTAGGTGTGCAAACAAGGTCACTTTACAGTCATACAGATTCCTGGTGTTACAATAAATGGAATTTTAGTCTCCATTAGATTGCAAACATAAATCTAGCTCACATTTTTGAGAAACATCGTTTTTGTTTTTTTTAGCATACTTACTTTCTGTACAAATAATTTAAATTTAGCATTTATTGAATTACAAACTTTTCACACTTAAAAAAATAATTAGCAAATACTAATATTTTGACTAGCACCACCTTAGCATGCTAGCATAGGTGCCAAAACATCATATACCAGCTATCAAAACACAAAGCAACCCAAAAATTAGTTACACAGCTAAAAAGTCACATGACAGTCTCAGCCCGCGCTCCAGCCAAGCCACGCCCCCAACGCAGTTCACTCTGCCTGGAGCTTAATCATAATTAAGCTGCGGGGGGTGGCGTGGCTGGGCTAGAACCCGAGCTGAGGCTGTCATTTTCAATATTCACAGGGTCTTGCAGTGATGTGCGGCGCATAGGACATTTTTTGTCTCTTGTATCATTGGAGCTGGGATGAGCGCCATCCTTGCCAGCACTCCCAGCGGTGTACAACAAGAGAGGACCCGGCTGGAGCCTTGAGTGGCTCTATTTGTTGTCTGGTCATTAAATGTCAAATGTTATTGCTTCCAAATTGAAACAATATATATTCTGTATATCAGTGAAAAAAAACCCTAACCCAAGTCAAAATGAAAAACAGTACAGTGGAACCTCGGATTGCGAGTAACGCGGTTAACGAGCGTTCCGCAATACTAGCAATTTTTTTTTTTAAATCCTGACTCGGTTTGCGAGTGTTGTCTCACAAAACGAGCAAGATTCGGTGTGCAGTATCGCATATGGCTAGAGGTGCGGGGGCGCTGGTGACTCTCTGAGCCGTTCGGATCGGCTCGGAAATACTCAGTTCCTGAGTATTTACAAGCCTTTCCGGGAGTTTCCGAGTGCATCCGAGTGGTATTTCCAAGTCTCTCCGGCGCCCCCCCCCACCTCTGGCCACATGCGGTATTGCATGCAATGGAAGTCAATGTGAAACAAATTATCTTTGTTTCCATTGACTTCTATGGGGAAACTCGCTTTGATATGCGAATGCATTGGATTACGAGCATTCTCCAGGAACGGATTATGCTCGTAATCCAAGGTTCCACTGTACTTTCATACCACTATAAGGACTCTTTTACACCATGATGCACAGAAAACGCATGCGTGTCGACATATGGTTTTTAACTTGTTCTGTGTTTTACTAAATGTTTTGTGAGATGTGTCTGCTTTCCTAACCGTCAATTTTGGGTTCATCCTTTGCTGACTGATCATGAGAGTAAAGGGCATTTGTGGACCTTATATGATTTGATAGGTTACCCAGACAATTTTTTCTCTTATATGCAGATTTCACTTGAACAATAATATTCAAAATGCACTGTAAGGTGGAAGCTTTACAGGAGGCTGCGGTGAGATATTGTGACTCAAGTAAGTGTTACAGGAAGTGGGAAAGCCAAGTATATGTGAATATTTATTTCTTATTTATATCCAGTCATTCCAGGTTACTATTAGGTTACCCAATAATGCACAGATTTTAGCATGATTGGCTAATTGAAGTGTTTCATCGCAAATGAGACTGATTTTATAAAACAGTTAAGAACTCTATGCAGTAAATTATGTGTCTAGATCTCAACCCCCTTTTCAACCAGACCCATAGTAATGTTGAAAGATAATGCTACGTAAATAATGTGTGCATATATATATACACACACACACACTTTAGTGCCAAAGGTATTGGTCCACCTGCCTTTACACGCACATGAACTTTAATGGCATCCCAGTCTTAGTCCATAGGGTTCAATATTGAGTTGGCCCACTCTTAACAGCTTCAACTCTTCTGGGAAGGCTGTCCACAAGGTTTAGGAATGTGTCTATGGGAATGTAGAACATGACTGCACACCAATGCACAAAGCAAGGTCCATAAAGACATGGATGAGCGAGTTTGGGGTGGAGGAACTTGACTGGCCTGCACAAAGTCCTGACCTCAACCCGATAGAACACCTTTTGGATAAATCAGAGCGGAGACTGCGAGCCAGGCCTTCTCTTTCAACATCAGTGTATGACATTGCTTATGGAAGAATGGTCAAGCATTCCCATAGAAACACTCCTAAACCTTGTGGAGTTGAAGCTGTTATCGCTGCAAAGGGTGGGCCAACTCAATATTGAACTCTACGGATTAAGACTGGGATGCCATTAAAGTTCATGTGCATGTTAAGGCAGGTGTCCCAATACTTTTGGCAATATAGTGTATATCACAGAAAGCATTTGTTTTGTGCTTAATACCACTTTAACCATACATCATCTTGTTGAAATCGACATGCAAGGCCATACAGAAGAACTAATAGATTGTAATGCCAACAGTTATAGAAGCAAAATGCAATAGGCTGCTGACCTTGCAATAAATGGACTTCCTGAATTGCATGGGAGTGATTGATGGTAAACACAATCAATTTGTGATGCTGCCATGCACAGGAAGCAAGTACTTCAATTAAAAGAAAAAAAAGTTCTGTTTGGTACCACTCTCTGATGTGGGTCCTGACTACCAATTTACATACTTTGATGTGGGATTGTATATTAGCAGCAGTAATTCAATAATCTTTAATCGCTGCACTCCTGCAACTAGATGACAAATTTCCAGCTGTATGTAGCAATTTAAAATTTGCTGCTGGGAATCTAGAGTGATGTCATTGACCAACTTTGGTCGATGACATCACTTAGGATTCCAGGAGGTATTACTGCAGACCGAAATCTGTCATTAGCACCAGAAGTTCAGAATGAACGGATCGGATAGGTAAAGAGTCCTAGTGATTGATATGGATTACCATCACTGGAAGTTGTGTTTGACGTGGATTATCTCACTGGATGAGGTGATCATGGATATACTTCGGGGGGACATGAATACATTTTTTGAAAAAATGCATCTGTTCAGGGGTCTCAAACTGGCGGCCCTCCAGCTGTTGCGAAACTACAAGTCCCATCATGCCTCTGCCTGTGGGAGTCGTGCTTGTAACTGTCAGCCTTGCAATGCCTCATGGGACTTGAAGCTTTGCATCAGCTGGAGGGCAACCAGTTTGAGACCCCTAATTTAGATTTTATGAAGAACTTTTTAAACATGGTGTGTGTGTGTTTTTACTTTTCCACTTTTTTTTAATGAAGCGTTAATAAAAAGGTGAGAATTTAACTTTGCGAATGCATAAAAAAATGTGAAAGTAAATGTGCACGCAGTTAGTCCTTTATGAAATTAAACAAATAAATACTTATACTGAGTTTAAAAAAAAAAGTTCATTAATGTTGCCAGAAGTAAATCCATGTTAATCATGGTATCCAGGAAGGTAATTCACATCAATAACTATGACCTGTCGGTCACCGGTCTGTACACCCTGTGGTGCTGCTGCCGGTAAATGACAACCGTAAAAAACAAAAAACAATCTAGCGATAGATTAGGTACGTTTCTACAGGCAGGAAAATGTTCACATGCGTGTTGACGGTACATTTGATTCTATCAAACTACAAGTTAATACTAAATGAATAAAGTACTTGCCAGCTGCTGTTTGCTAGTATTTGAATTTTATCCCAATTTGGATATATTTTTGAGGCAATCTCTTGCCAAATTAGGACCTTTTTTTTATGGTTGCCCTTATAATTGCTGGTGGTCCATATGATTGTAAAGCTCTTTATGCTGCTGCACAAGGCTTACAAATTGATCATTGTCTATTCACCTGCTGGAATTTTTTACACATCTAGTACAACGTCTTGGAACCTGCACAGAACACCTGCTTTTGCTCTTTAAAACAAATGTTCCTCTTATAATTGGCTGCTGTACAAGCCACAGCAAGGATCAACATACATAACCCTTTTTTTTTCTTGGATAGATGCACTGAGGCACATTTTGTTGATGTGCATTGCACTTAGGGTGATCATGTGTCCCGGATTGCCCGGGACAGTCCCGCATTTTGCAGGTCTGTCCCAGGCACCTTCATTCCAGGACAATACAGTGTCCCGGAATGATATTGACACAGCCACCCCCCAGGCCAATCTGATGCCCCCAAAAAAGGCTGCCACATCACTGCTTTACTCACTGACAGTACTTGTTCTGGCCGGGAATGCCTGGAGGAGCACAATCCCTGCCCCCTGCTTGTGATTGGAGAAACCATAAATCCCACCTCTTGTGTCCAATCACTGTGCTGTGATTCGTTACAGCACAAGCTGATTTTTGGGAAGGGGAGTGTCCCTGAATGGTTGTTTAAAAATGTGGTCACCCTAGTTGCACTGCATAAAAATGCAGCATGCCTAAATTTTTCACATAATGAAGGACTTCAATATAGACAAGTGGGAGGAGATTTACTAAAACTCATGCACACAGAATCTGATACAGCTGTGCATAGTGACCAATCAACCAATCAATCAGCTGGTTACTATGCATAGCTGCACAAGATTCAATGTGCACCATTTTTAGTTACCGTATTTATCGGCGTATCACACGCACTTTTTTCCTCTTAAAATCAGGGGAAAATCGTGGGTGCGTGTTATACGCCGATCCCCCGCTGAAACGAGTGAGAGGAGCCGAGATACACAAAGCCGAAGTACACTTGGCTTTACTCGGCTCCTCTCGCAGTCCCGCCCACCTCCACTGATTGCGCCGCTGACATACAGAAAGCAGAGTGTACTTTGGCTAGTCTCTGCTCCTCTCGCAGTCCCGCCCCTGACTTTGAGCAGAGCCGAGTCTAGCCGAAGTACACTCGGCTTTCTGTATGTCAGCGGCGCAATCAGTGGAGATGGGCGGGACTGCGAGAGGAGCCGAGTCTAGCCGAAGTACACTCGGCTCCGCTTGCTCCTCTCCACAGCGGAAATCGGCGCCAAATTTAAACATTGCAGAGACTGGCACTGGGCAAGGCAAGGCTGCAAAGGCACTGGGCAAGGCATGGCTGCAAAGGCACTGGGCAAGGCATGGCTGCAAAGGCACTGGGCAAGGCATCAGATGGACACTGGGCAAGGCTGCAATGATGGACACTGGGCAAGGCTGCAGATGGACACTGGGCAAGGCTGCAGATGAACACTGGGCAAGGCTGCAGATGGACACTGGGCAAGGCTGCAATGATGGACAAGGCTGCATTTAAATGTACGTTTTTTTCCTTGAACTTCCCTCCTAAAAAATTTTTTCCTTAAAATTCTCTCCTAAACTTGGGGTGCACGTTATACGCCGGCGAGTGTTATACGCCGATAAATACGGTAATCTCCACATTGAGGTCTATGTGCCATGTTAACACAAAACAAAAGGGTTGGCACATGGTTAGTGTGAACATGGCATATAAACATGATTTTTTTTTCCCTTTCTCTGACCTTGCGTTGTAGATAGGGGTGGTACAGTGGTATAGTATTTATATTATGTTCTGACAAATTCCTAACATAAGTATCTTTATTGCTGATGAGATAGTATATAGAGTTCCATTGACCATGGGCTGGCAGGAAAGTAGTATGTACTTGTATGTCAGTATTATAAGAGAGGGAATATACCTCTGGGGAGGGGAGTATTACCAGGTCACGAAAGGTGACCCTTCCATGGATGAGCCACTTTTTCATGAGCTGTGACATCTCTGAACCATCTCAGCCTGCTGTAAAAAAAAAAACATGCCTCATTTGCCCACCGAGGCCAGTCAATACAGACCTTTATACTGCAATATGACTGACACAGCTAGGAATAATACCAAAATAAACAAAACAAAAAATAAATAAATAACCTTATTCTCAAAGAACTATATATACATACATATTTGATTCAACAAAAAAAAATTATTTGTGGTAAAAAAAACATTAATTTCATAAAGATTTTCTTCTCAGTATTGGCAATGTTCATTTATATTCATAATGATCAAGGAACAAAACCAAGAGTAGAGGTGCACTCTTTCTAATCCAGCTTTTCTCAACCTTTCTACCCTAGATAAATTAAAGGGGTTGTAAACCCTCGTGTTTTTTCACCTTAATGCATCCTATGCATGTATGACATGTTTGTTATTTAAAAGAACAAAAAAACGAAGGCTTACAATCACTTTAAGATGAATTTAACACCTTCCTGTTCGGCCTCTAGCAAAATGATGTCCGGATGGGAGCACTGTTGTTCTGGACATCATATACCATCCTCTGAGAATGTGCTGCGCAGTAGTGTGATCTGTCTCCGGCTGTGTCCACCAGACACAGCCGATTGATCACTGTACTGGCCCACTGCCAGTACCATGCTGCGATTACCAATCACAGCAGATCACATGACAATTGTAAACAATGGATAGCTTCCTTTCATGCCATCCATTGTATACACTTGTGTTGCTAGCTGTGATTGGCCACAGTGATCACATGGTACAGACAGGGCCAATCACAGCTCATCTGTACCATGTGATTCGTTTTGGCCAATCACAAGAAAAGACACTGAATGAAACAGTTTCATTCAGTAAAAATAGTTGCTTATACCATTAAAATTCATTGCTACAGTATATGCAATCACAATGTGAAAAAAAAAACCTTGATCACTACCCCAGAGTAGTACCGTGAACTATGGCAACAATACATTGCTCTGGTCACAGTGTCTTAGAAAAAAATCAGAAAACAAAAATAAAAAAAGTAAAAAAATTATATTTTTTTTAATTAAAAAAAAAATATATTTAATTTTTTTTTACATACTGTCACCAGTCAGTGTCCCTGATCACCACCACACCAGTTATATGAGAATGTTGTACTGCACTGGTGACAGTATGTAAAAAATAATGTGTTTTTTTGTTTTTGTTTTATGTCTTAATTTTCCAAAAAATTGTGACAAAACTCACCATATTGTTGTTGCCTTTTAGTACTTTGCTTATTTATAGCTATTATAGTTATGTAGTTTAACTCTTTAGGGTGTGTATTAAATCATTTTGTTTGTTTTTTTTCTTTTACTTTCTTCTGGTATTATTGATTACACCACCCAAAATTATTCGGTGAGTGCTACTCTTTGTCAACTATTGGCGGAATTCCCATCTCTTCACATTTTTGTACAAAACTCACCATACCTCTTACTAAATACCCTCTACTGTCTACTTTCCAAAAAAGGATTTATTTTGGGGTTATTGTACTGCCCTGGCATTTTTGGCCCACAAGAAATGAAATAGATACATCAGGATTGATCGATTTTCATATATATTTAATATATATATATCACCACAGTTTGTGGGCGCTATAACTTTCCTACAAACTAAATAATAAACAATGATTTGGGTTATTTTCACCAAACAAATGTAGCAGAATACACTTTGACCCAAATGTATGACAAAACATTATTTGCAAAGTTTTATAAATACAGTAATATAAAACAAAGAAAAGTGCTTTTCTTTCAACATTTTCAGTCTTTTTTCATTTATTTAGCAAAACATTGAAAACCTAGTGGTGATTAATTACCACCAACAGCGAGCCCTATTTGTGTGAAAAAAATTATAAAAATTTCTTATGGGTACAGTGTTGTATGACCGCGCAATTGTCATTCAGGGTGTGACAGCACTGAAAGCTAAAAATTGGCCTGGGAAGGAAGGGGGTAAAAGTGCCCAGCATTGAAGTGGTTAAGGCAGTCTTTCTCAAACTTTTCAACACAGAGGAACCCTTGAAATAGTTCTCCGGTCTCGGGGAACCCCTGCTAAAAATCAGAAATCTACAACTCATGATACATTAGTGTGATGGTCAGTGGGAAGAATGGTCCTTACACTTGTGGTCATTGGGAAGAATTACCTTCTTACAGATAGCTAAAAAGATCAATGGTGTCAGTGGGAATTTATCTGAGAGGCAGAAATTGCCCAATGCTGAAGGAACCCCTAGTAACCTCTGGAGGAACCCTAGGGTTCCACGGAACCCTGGTTGAGAATCACTGGGTTAAGGTCTCTGGGAACTCTTACATGAAATCAGTTCATCAGGGGTCAATGGCAAAAAAATGCCTCTTACATTGTTTGTCAGTATGAAGACTGCCCCTCTTAGGCCTCATGCCCACGGACGTTTTTACAGCTGTGTTTTTGAGCGTTTTTTACAGCTTAAAAACGCCTGTCCATGTTAGTCTATAGCAGGGATATGCATTTAGCGGACCTCCAGCTGTTGTCAAACTACAAGTCCCATCATGCCTCTGCCTCTGGGTGTCATGCTTGATGCTGTCAGAGACTTGCTATGCCTCATGGGACTTGTAGTTTGGCAACAGCTGGAGGTCCGCTAATTGCATATCCCTGGTCTATAGCTTCATGCCCACCTAGACGTTTTTGAGCTGCAAATAGCATAGACGTTTTTAAGCTGTAAAAAAAACCCAGGACCAGTGCGTTCCTCAGCGTCGGCGTTAGGCATAAAAAACGCAAAGCGTCAAAAAACGATCGCGTTTTTTAGCTCTAACGTAAAAAAAAGAAATAAAAATAAAAATTATACAATAACATGGACAGGCGTTTTTAAGCTGTAAAAAACGCAGCTGTAAAAACGTCCGTGGTCATGAGGCCTTACAGAGAGCTAAAAGGATAGTGCTTGTTATGCTGCTGATTTCCTGGAACTATGTAGGCACCATTATGAGAGGTCCATCAGCCACCGCTCAGGGAACTCCTAGCAACCTCTGGAGGATCTCAAAGGTTCCACTGAAACCTGGTTGAGAATTGTTGTTCTAATCATTGTCTAGCAGTTATTAGAACCCAGTAACTGGGATGGTAATATCAGCCATCTAAAGAGCAAATGTTTAGCTAACAGGTAATAGAATTATTATGATTCTTTCGTACACATTTGACATTCTATACAGAGTGAAAAGGTGCTCATTACAGATACAGTTCATTAACAAAATGTGCTAAACAACTTAGGCCCCTTTCACACTGAGGAGTTTTTCAGGCGTTTTGCGCTAAAAATAGCGCATAAATAACGCCTGAAAAAATCCTGCCCCAGTATTCTCAATGTGAAAGCCCGAGGGCTTTCACACTGAGGCGATGCGCTGGCGGGAGGAGAAAAAATCTCCTGCAAGCCGCATCTTTGGAGCGGTGAAGGAGCGGTGTGTATACCGCTCCTTTACGGCTCCTTCCCATTGAAATCAATGGGACACCGCGGTAATACCGCCCGCAAACCGCAACTGTAGCCACGGTTTGCGGGTGGTATTAGCCCTTTTTCGGCCGCTAGCGGGGGTTAAAACCACACCGCTAGCGGCCGAATATCACGGTAAATACGCCGGTATAGCGGCGCTAAAAATCGCGCCGCTATACCGCCACTGCACCTGCCCGCCCCAGTGTGAAAGGGGCCTTATGTTTGTGACGAATGGGCTAAAAAAACAAAAACGCATGTCTGAGTGGTAAAAAAGATTACTAAAACATTATTATTCACACATATCCATATGGATAAATAAACAAGTCTTGAAGTCTGATGATCAGATGTGCTTTAAATCTTTCTTGAAAGAGATATGAAGACTAATGCTCTGTAGACACGATCGGAATTCCGATGGGCTAAAATCCGATCGAATTTTTTGTCGGAATTCCGTTCAAAGCTGTCTTGCATACACACCATCAGACCAAATTCCGACCGTCCAAAACGAGGTGACGTACAACACGTACAACGTCACTATAAAGGGGAAGTCCAAATCCAACGGCGCCACCCTTGGGCTGCTTTTGCCGACTTTGTGTTACCGCGTGTTAGTAAAATTTTGGCATTAGCCGTTTCGCGCTTAAAATAAATATTAAGATATTTTGGAGACCTGGCTTTAAAATAAAATACGAAGATTCATGAGATCACAAGAAACAAAGAAATACGTTTGTCAGAACTCGGTGTGAATATCCGTAGCGAAAAAAAAAATTGTTCTAAAAGAAGAAAAGAATGCGCTACATTTAACGATGCATTAATTTGCAGCATGACGAATGTGTTATCTCCATTACGAACGCTTGTTTTACCAGAACGAGCGCTCCCGTCTCCTAATTTAGTCTGAGCACGCGTGGATTTTTCTCCGATGGAGTTCCACATAGACGATCGGAATTTCCTATGGTTTTTTTTTCCCATCGGAAAAATTTAAAACATGTTCTATTTTTTTACACCGATGGAAAAAAGCCCACACACAATCGGAATTTTAGATGAGACAAGTCCATCGGACTTGTTTCATCGGAAATTCCGATCGTGTGTACAAGGCATTATATTGCTGACCTCTTAAAATGCCAGATGCCTGGTTGTTATGCTGATCCAATCTCTGTAACACTTTAGGGTTGATTTACTAAAGGCAAATAGACTGTGCATTTTGCAAGCGCATTTGTTCAAGAGCTTAGTAAATGAGGTGAAGCTTCATTTTGCAAGAAATACCCAATCACATTCAATGTAAAAAGAAAAAAAACTTTTTTTTGCACATGATTGGATTATGAAAGTCAGCTGAGCTGCCCCTCATTTACAAAGTTCTGGAGCAAATGCCCTTACAAAGTGCACCTGCACAAAGTCTATTTGCCTTTATTAAATCAACCCCTTTGAATCACTGATCCAGAACAAAGTATGCAGATCTGAAAGGTCATTGAAAAGTCAATCATTATTATTATACAGGATTTATATAGTGCCAACAGTTTGTGCAGTGCTTATCTGTGTACTTGGCAGCCAGAAAATGGGTATATTTCAGAGAAGAGATTAAAACTGGTAGCCTCTTTGTTACAAAATTTTAATAGGTAAAAAAAGCAATATGGAGCACCTTTCTTACATAATTTATTACTTAAAGAGGAACTGCAGTCTGCTCACATAATTTGTATTAAAAACATATTTTTCCATTCTGAAGCTTCCCTCCAACCACTTTGCATATTATTTTATATATACTGTGATTCTGTACTTGCTAAATATGCTGCAGAAATCTCCCTCCACTGAGTCTGGCTGCATCCATTTGAACTGTGGTCAGCTGAAGCTGCTGCCTGTTAACTTCCTGGATTTACACCGAGACACACCTCCAGCTCTCATTGGCCCTCATTTGATTCATCCCCCCTCCCTTCCTGGCAAACTCTCACGAGCGTGAGAGAGAGAGCTGTGCACAATGTCATAAGCCTAGGCTTTTTACAGACAAGAAACAGGAAGTGGGTTGTATAAGGTATTTACTGTCAGAAAAAAAAAATGTTTTACTATCCAAAGTTAAAACAACAAGGGCGGAAGATTTAATAGATGGAAAGTTAAAAAAATGACTGAAGTTCCGCTTTAACTACTAACAATTTTAATTTATTACTAACCTACAAAGCTATTCTTACCATAAAGCAAGATGACTTGCAAACTCGCCTATGGACATGCATGCAAGACTGTGACTAGATATAAAGATATCAAATAATAACAACTACAAAGCTCAATGCTTCAATTAAGAAAGCTATAGAGATGGCCAAGGTTGCTATCAAGATCCCAGGATTATGGTCATAGGCTGTGATAGTCCTAGGTAGGCACTAGGTCCCCTACCAGCAACACTGGTATTTTTTTGTGGTATATAGTGTTTGTGAGTAAAGATTATCACTATGTCCGACCACTAAAAAGGATATAGGTAATCACCAAAGTTTCCTGATGCAGGGCTACTTGTGAGGTGCCTATCTCTCCTGCAATAAGTAACATGGAAAACTAGGACCACCTTCTTAGCCGTTCTTAGTGGTCATTTGTCTAACAAGTAGGTCTGTAATGGGAAATGTTGTGATTAATGATTAGGTCTATGCCTAGTGGCTGGCATGGCAGCAGGGTTTTTTTTCACTGGGAACGGCGTTCTGTCACCACCAGCCTAGAATGTATGTAATGGCAAGGTGTACTATAGTGTGCTGGAGGGTCTACGGATGCTGGCTGCTAGGGGGATCTATGGTTGCTGGGGGATCTATTGTTGTGGGGGGGTCTGGTGTTGCTGGGGAGGTTTATTGTTGCTGGTGGAGGATCTATTGTTGCTGGAGGGGGTTGTTGCAGGGTGGGATCTACTGTTGAGGGAGGGGGTCTATGTTTGCTGGCTGATGGGAGATGGGAGATCTATTGTTGCTAGTGGGGGCCTATTGTTGCTGGGGTGGAGGGTATTTTTTTGCTGTGGCTCTATTGTTGCTGGGGGCATCTATGGTTGCTGGGCAAATCTATTGTTGTTGGGGGGTCTATTATTGAAGGGGGGTGACGGTTGTTATTGGCTGCAGGGGATCTACCCGGATAGCAAGGATAACGTGTTGAATTGTAGGTCTGTTAACTTACTGCACATTTTCACTGGAAAGTTGTACACTTGCAGAGCACTTGAAGCACAAGTTCTAGTTGACACTTTTCCAATTTGTATCAAATTTGCATGGCAAGTCTCTAACAATAGCAAAGTTGCAATGGTGAGTCCACAGCAAGAGCTCTGCAAGTCTACAGCATGAAAATTCAGCCACAGTGACCCCTGTGGTGGGAGGACTATTGCACAATACAACTGAACCAGAACTTGTAGCAGACTTGCAGAATGTTTGCAAATACAAATTGATCTGGAGTCATGCAATGTGGATTTGCTGCAATTGTGCGACAAACTTGTGAAGCCTGGCAAGTCTAGCAATAGCTTAGTAAGTTATTTTCAGACTTGCAGCACAATTGCTTGCTATCTGGGTATTTTATTGCTTTTCTTGTTATTAGTATCAAATTCCAAACAAATTACTTGTATAATCTAAAAGGGATGGTACTGGAAGATGGGTAGGGGGAGGAACCAAGGGACAGAGCTCGGAGGTGGGTAGGGTCGGAGACAAGGGGTGACTCGAAAGGAGGGAGTACCTGCACCTATTCTCTGAGAAAAAAAGCCCTGCATGGCAGCAATCATTAAAATACAGGGAGGTCCTCTGGAGCCAGGGATGAGGTATGTGATGGTGGTGGGGGCAATGTATACATAGCTGTTGGGGTGTTGTATATGTAGCAATACCCCAGTTAAGAGGGCTGCTGATATAGATTTTGGGCCTGTAACAAACTGCTGTCAACCACCAGTAACTGGCTCTAACCTCCCTT
The DNA here is from genome assembly GCA_029206835.1 of Rana muscosa. Classification (NCBI taxonomy): domain Eukaryota; kingdom Metazoa; phylum Chordata; class Amphibia; order Anura; family Ranidae; genus Rana; species Rana muscosa. The sequence goes on along the minus strand of CM055116.1, from coordinate 329,893,573 downwards.
GGCACAGATAGCAGTAAATATGGGATTGTGAAACCCGTTAACTAAGGGGATCACAATACCGCAATAAACATATAACCACACAGCGTATTTGCTTTACCACAAGTAACTTTTACTGAGTATAAAGCATGAAGTTAGACAATAATACATGTGCCTATGCAGAGCCCTGCAATGTTAACTGTTAAGCATATAAACAAGCAATAAGCTCTAATAGTATTACACACACTCAATGTCAATCAACTACACTCGCGAGCTTCCCCCTCGTGGGCAAAGATGGCGCCCAAACAATGTCTAATTGCTTTACTGTCAGGCCTGACTTTTGCAGATACGATGCTCCGTTGGGAGAGATATTCGCTAACAATGGTGGTGCACTTTAAAGGGTATTTGTAATCCGCAGGTATAAACAGTCATCTACTCGATATGCAGGAAAGGATTCACTATTGCTGCACAACACACGGTCCCTCTTGCGTGCAATGTAACACTCCGGTAAACTGTGGTCCCTGAACAAGGGACACTGAGCCTAAAGATTAGTCAAATAATCCTTGAGCAAGTGCTCTCTCACCCGACTGGACCAGTCCGTACAACCGACTTCCGTAGCTGGGCTCCTGCACAAAGTCTCACGACTCCCGTAGTCTCCGATCCTCCCGACAGTCCTTGGAAGGATGATGGACGAGGTGACTCTTGGGTTCTCCCGTGAAGGCCGGAAGGCACTTTGGATCACAAGGCCCAACTCTCAGGCCCAGTCCAACGACAGACCCAGTGCAGGCTTCACTTGCTAGGTGGGCGGCGTCCAAAGAGACCCGCGTGTTGCTCCGCTCCTCCTTAAAAAGGCCTTCCCCAGCAGACCTTGTGCCGGGAAATGCACTGTGGGTGTCCCGCTGCACACTGGGTATAGTAGTCTTTTTAGCTCCTTAAAGTGAAACCCTGCTACATATACAAACTGCAGTTAATGGTGGGGGGGAAGGAGGGTGTGTTTTCATTGCTGCTGTGGCAGGAGGATAACTTTATATACAGTATGAATGCTGTGTGGATGGAAGTAGAAGTAGAAGAGAAATGTTTATACGTCCGATGTGGAAGTGAGAACGGTGTATATCATATCAATGTTTTATTGTTGCCGGCTTCTAACTTTTTGGAGCTTTATGGCCCATACACACGATCCGAAAATTGGACGAAAAATACAGCTTTTGATGCGATCGTACGATAATCGGATCGTTAGTACAGAGCTTTCGAGAGCCGATCACGACAATTCATCCTATATTATCCAGTGGGACAAGCACGAAAATGTTTCACGTATGATACCAGATCGTACGATTTTCGTTTAATCAGTACTGTTGTCGTCCGAAAACACAATACAAATACACTACAACAAATGACATCACTTATGATTTTTTATTCTGTCATACGAGAATTTTCGTAAACGCTCCATTTTTGATATGCGACTAGCATGCCAAAAAAAAACAAAAAAATAACGGACGATCTGTCCAATTTTCGGATCGTGTGTACGGGCCATTATGGAGGACTCAAAAAATATTTATACTTCTAGTTTTCTCCTTTTGTCTTCCAGAATAACAGCTAAGGGCCATATTGAGGACAAAATGTCTTCAAATCAGCACTTCAATTTAGAAAAGAGCTAAGAGAAACAGTGTTTGCACACTACAATTACATCAAACATGTTGGAAGTTATTTCAACCCCTACAGTGATGGGCTAACATTTTCCACCAGAATACACACACTCAATTGAAAAGTCAGTCTATTGCTTTATTATCAAGTGTATGTGACAGGAGTTTATTTTTAGGCATTACTAACCTACATTAGATGACTTAAAAGCACAAGCCACATGGCAGTGTTATACAACATCAGGAGAAATTCATGGAGCTCTGTGAGCGTCGAGCAGCTATCTCTGGATTAAGAGAAATGGATTGCTGAGTTCACATATTGCAGTTTGGAATCTATCGTGTAGAAGAACATCTTTTTTTCAGCCGGAGAGAGTTCTAGTGAAGATTGATATTACTAGCAGTGTTTGACCTTTCAAGTTGTATGAGAACACTAAACTTAAGCAGTATTGAGTGGTAATGCTTTCGATTTGCTAGGTCTTGAAGTATGTCTTTTGGCAAATGCTTTGTCTTCAGCTTTTAAAGTGTAAATGTATTTATACTTGGTAATGGGATGTTAAGTTTTTATTACCAGTTATTTGGGATATATTATTTGATATTGTAGTTGATAAGCCCTGTGGTTGTAAAGGCATTAAATTACCGGTACCTTAAAATGGTTCTCATTCCATGCATGGTAAAAAAACCTTCAGTGTGCAGCTCCCCTCTCAGCCACCCTAAGGCACCTTTCAGACAGCGATCCGATCAGGTCACTTTTTCAGGTGGACCTGATCAGACCCTCCAGTCTCTTCTATGGACCAGCAGATGTCAGCGGACACATGTCCGCCGCCATCCGATCCTATCGTGTCCACCAAAAAAAGATGGATGGGGGACCTACTCCCCATCTGTCTGGCAGATCAGATGACATTGGATGGAAAGGGACAGGCGGAGAGATCCCCCGTTGAGCAAGCGGATCCTGCTTCACAAAGGCGCCCGTGTGAAAGGGGCCTAATACTCAACTGTGCCGGATCCAGCAATGTGCACAAGAGCAGAAACTCTCCCAGGTCTCTGCCTCCACATTGGAACAATGGCTCCCATTGCTGTCAATCACAGCCGGTGAGAAGGGAGTGGAGGCAGAGCCGAGACACGCTATGTGTGTCTTCTAGACACACAGAGGTGGCCCGGGAGTGAGCACGAACGAGTGCCCCCAAGAGCGCGAGCGGGGGACCCGAGAAGAGGAGGATCGAGGCTGCTCTGTGCAAAACCACTGCACAGAGCAGGTGAGTATGACAGGTTTGTTATTGTTTGAAAAAAAATCCCTGTATTAAGGTAAAAAAATGTTCAAGTATTTGTATGCCCCCCAGTCCTAACTCAAACCAGGACTGTGTCCATATGTAGTGGCTCTCTCCTCTATCCCTGCAGTCACAGGACAGAGAAGCAGCAGCGGGAGCTATTGGCTCCTGCTGCTGTCAATCAATCCTGTGTGTAGAGAAGGGGAAGTGCCAAGCGCTGTTTATGGACGCACACAGCCTGGCTCAGGAGCAAGCCCACATAGGCAGCGGGGACGTCCTATGGTGACAGAGAAAAGGAGGAGCCAAAAGCACCAGAAGAGGACGTGCAGGGCTGCTCTGTACAATATCATTGCACAGAGCAGGTAAGTATAGCATGTTTGTTATAAAAAAATAAAAAATAAAAAAATACAATCTTGGGCTAAAGTAGCAAAGGTGTATTACATGGATTGGTGTTAGGTCCAGTTTTATGTCTATATAAAGAACTGGCAGATGAAACTGAAATTAAAGATGACGTTTTTGCTAACTACACAAGATTATGAAGAATGTTATATAATAAAATATAATGTTAAAAAATATAAGGTAAGAGCATTTTGCATGGTGAAAACAGAGCTGCAGAGGCACTCGGAAATCCTGTAAACAATACGCTTAGCAGCACCACTGCCATGGGGCCGCTGCAAGTGTAAATATGTATGATAAAAGGGGATAAGAATATGTGAAATGAAGATACTATTCCCATGTGTGTATAATAAGGGGGACTGAATCAACTGGTAATGGTATATAATATAAATGAGACAGGGACAACCAGGAACAGTCCAAGCACTTTTATTGAGCAAGGCAGCAAACAAACACAGTTCCAAATGCAGGAGGGCTTTGCACATCACAGCATAACACAAACACAAATCATCTGCTCATCTAAAGCCCCTTTTACACTGAGGCACTTTGCAGGCGCTATTGCGCTCTAAATAGCGCCTGCAATGCGCCCCAAAAAAGCCTCTCAATACTATCCAATGTGAAAGCCCGAGGGCTTTCACACTGGAGCGTTGCGCTTGCAGGAGGCTCAAAAAACTCCTGCAAGCCGCATCTTTGAGGCGCAATAGGAGCGCTAAAAATAGCGCTCCTATAGCGCCCCTGCCCATCGAAATTAATGGGGTCACGCCTCTAATACGCCCGCAAAACGCCTCAAAGAGGCGTTTTTAACCATTTTTTGGCCGCTAGCGGGGTTTTAAAATACCCCCACTAGCGCCCGCAAATCGCGGCCAGAAAAACGGTATAGCGGCGCTAAAAATAGCGCCGCTATACCGCCAGCGCATCCAGCGCCTCAGTGTGAAAGTAGCCTTAGCCACTAACTAAACTTAGGTCTGTTCCTGACTAAAGGTAGGTACCCCTAATGGGTTTCCCAAAACAAAAAGACAGGCCTTTTTTGTATTCTATCTTTTACTCAGCAGAAGACTAACGGCAGAGAGGGAACGAGAAAGCAGAGTGTCAGTCAGCTTACATATTTAAAATTCTGTGGACATTTGGAACTAATAATGAGGTCTGGCTACCAGGTAAGATGTAGACCAAGTATTAGAGGCTTTCTCCCACCTTAAGCTCTTCAAAGTCTTCAGGCTCAAGAACCCATAACAGAGTTTAAAATTGTAGAGAACAAAAGGTTTGTTTTCTCCACATCAGCCATAAACCCTGGAGCTTCTCACTATGTGTAGGTAAGAAACGTAGGTGACACATCCACACCATCAGCAATCCTGCCTACTGGTGCCCCCCAAAAAATAGATCCTTGTATAGCCACATTTAATAATAATGTTGGCCACCATACTGTAATGCCGCGTACACACGATCGTTTTTCATGGCATGAAAAATGCAATTTTTTAAATTGGTCATTAAAAACGATCGTGTGTAGGCCCCAGAGCATTTTTAACGACGTGAAAAATGGGCTAAAAAAAATTATAACCTGCTCTATTTTTTCACATCATTTTTCACATCGTTCTTTTTAACGTCGTGAAAAACGGTAGTGTGTATGCTTTTACGAGGGGAAAAAAAATGCACATGCTCAGAATCAAGTATGAGACGGGAGCGCTCCTTCTGGTAAAAACTAACGTCCATAATGGAGATAGCACATTCGTCACGCTGTAACGGACTGAAGAGCATGAGGCTGAAAAGCGCGAATCGGCCCTCACCAAACTTTACTTATACGAGGATCAGCAAAAGCAGCCCAATGGGTGGCGCCATCCGAATAGAACTTCCCCTTTATAGTGCCGTCATACGTGTTGTAAGTCACCGCGCTTTGCTCGAGCATTTTTTTTCACGATAGTGTGTAGGCAAGGCAGGCTTGAGAGGAAACACGAAAAATCACGTTGAGAAAAACGTTGTTTTTTTCAATGACATTAAAAACAGCCGTGTGTACGCGGCATAAGGATATACACATTTTGGATATAGTCCAAAAGGTACACAACTATAGTGTAAATAAAGCTAATTTTTTTTTTTTCAGGCTATTTTTTGTCTGTGTACCATTGGAGAAATTTCCCTACACTCCCATAAACCCAACAGGAAATTAGAGGATTCTCTTTTTAAGCCAGCCAAAGAAGAGTAAATTCCTTTTGAAATAAATTAGCTTGGTTCTCCCATCAACACAGTGTCCTGCTGAACCAGCCAAGATTGGAACGGTCTATGGCCGGCTTTACTCTCCAAAGTCCCCATTGGAACATTTCCCCTAACTTCTTGTTTTGAAGACAACTCTAACATTTTGGATTTTCCTTTTCTTTGTAACAATGGTCACCAGTACAAACAAGAGTGTGAATCTCAACAATGGCAGCACATACAGCAATAAAAACTCTTTCAAGGGTCCAATTTTTCCCAATTCTATTTAAAAAAAAGAAGAAAAATTAATTAAAACTCTCAGTCAAAGGGAGTTTAATTTGTAAAGTAGTGTTTAGCTTTAAATTTCAAAATGCTATTTTTTTTAACCTGTTGGATTGTCAAATGTCAAATGGATTGTCAGATCCACGTCCTGTCAGGGAGAGGAGACCGGTGCTGTGTCCCTTGTACATAGGGACACCCATGGGTCACCTCCCCCAGTCAGTCCCCTCCTCCCACAGTAAGAATCGCCTAGCAGGGAACACATTTAACCCCTTGATCGCCCCCTAGTGTTAATCTCTTCCCTACCAGTCACATTTATACAGTAATCGGTGCATATTTATAGCACTGTTCGCTGTGTAAATGTGAATGGTCCCAAAAAATGTGTCAAAAGTGTCCGATGTGTCCACCGTAATATCGTTGTCCTGACAAAAATCACAGATAACCACCATTACTAGTAAAAAAAAAAAAAAAAAAAAAAAAATGTCATAAATCTATCCCCTATTTTGTAGATGCTATAACTTTTGTAGAAGAATATGTATCGGCCTAAACTGAGAATTTTTTTTTTTTTTTTTTTAAATTGGGATATTTATTATAGCAAAAAGTAAAAAATATTGTGTTTTTTAAAAAATTGTCGCTCTTTTTTTGTTTATTGCACAAAAAAATTAAAACCGCAGAGGTGATCAAATACCACCAAAAGAAAGCTCTATTTGTGATAAAAAAAGGACGTCAATTTTGTTTGGGAGCCTCGTCGCACGACCGCACAATTTTTATTCAAACCGTGACAGTGCTGAAAGCTGAAATTTCGCCTGGGCAGGAAGGGGGTATATGTGCCCAGTAAGCAAGTGGTTAAACAAAATTAGAGTTTTACCTTTAGATGGCCTATAAATGTACTACTGTATGTACTTATAAGCTGGTCAAATAATGAAGCCCTTAAAAACAGGAGACACTAAAACATTTGTTAGGATTCCACAATACCCAACAGAAAGCAAATACAATGACACTGGTAAAATATCTAAATTACCGTACCCAACTGGGATGGCTAAATTTTCATGCGTATCTTTATGGATACTGTACATAACATTTTTATTTGAGATTAATTACCATTTTTAGAAAGAAGCTTGCAGTGCAAGTAAGCCCTATACACATTTTCCAAGGAAGCTGGTTTATAATTAGAAATGGAGGTAGAAATCTTATGTAAACTAGACATACTGCATAAAGTGTATTCAATTATACATTAAAGGCAGAATTTAGGAAAAAAGTTAAAAAGTAAAAAAAAAAAAAAAAAAAAAGCAGCTCAATGAATGTTACTTGTCCCTTGCGCTGGTGCAGGCGGAATTTTAAGTCCTCTGCAGGTGTGGGGATGAATAAAAGGTCCACCTCCTCCATTCATAAATTGCTTTTTATTCATGAAACTTAAAATGCAGTTTAAATGAGGAAGTGGATGAAAAGGGCAGGCATAGTCCACACTCTTGAGTGCCCATCACTGATCCAGTGCTAGTATTAACCCCCGCAGCACCAGAAGACCGCAGGGTATGAGAGGCAGGAAAAGGACTTTGGATTTTCACTTTTACATCCAACACCAGCAAAAGGAACACTTTGGATTACCGGTATATGTCAGTTGTTTTGGATTATATGTCCCTTGTTTTTTATTTATTTTTTTGAAGTTTTTCCTAAAAACTTAGGCTTTCAAATGATTCAGCAAGCTATGGAAATATATATATACATACATATACAGCGGCATGCGTCCATAAAGGGCGCAGGAGTGCCGCCCCCCCCTTTTCTGTCACTCTCTAAATTACCAATTTTCGGGCACCGGGCACCTGAATTATAGCGGTGGGGGTGTTTTTTGGATGCACCCGATTAGAGCCATAAGCTCTACTAGGCACCCAAAAATGTAAGACGCGGGCGCAACGATGTGCGTTCTCTTTTCACTCAGCTGTATGTTAAGAAAGCAAAGGAATTTGCTTTCCTAACATTGAACTGCCTCCCAGCCAATCAGGTGCACCGGGTCTGTGATACCTGTCACCTGATTGGCTGAAGCGACAGGCGCTGTGATTGGACGCCTATAAAGGCATCCAATCGCCGCCGTTACCCGCTGCCCACCCGAGACAAGGTAAGTGCCGAGCAGATGACCGGGGGGGCACAGTGGCAACATTTGGTGCACAGTGGCAGCACATGGGGCACAGTGGCAGCACATGGGGCACAGTGGCAGCACATGGGGCACAGTGGCAACATTTGGGGGACAGTGGCAGCATTTGAGGCACAGTGGCAGCATTTGGGGCACAGTGGCAGCACTTGGGGCACAGTGGGAGTGTTTGATGGGCATAGTGGCTGCGTTTGATGGGCATAGTGGCTGCGTTTGATGGGCAGTGGCTGCAATTGAGCTTTTTTTTTTTTAGTTTGTTTGCACCCCCCCCCCTCAAACATTTTGAGCACCAGCCGCCACTGTATGTATGTATGTATGTATATATATATATATATATATATATATATATATATATATGTAGCGGGGTGTTCCCCTTTAATGCAGAGAGACTACACTACCCAGAACCCCATTCGGAGTGTTTCACCGCAGAGACTCATGGGAGGGGCTATATAAGGAGGAGGCACGGCTGCACTCGGCCTCTTTGGGACACAAGAATTCTGTGACTGATCCTCCTGTGCGGATGTACCAGAGTGCAAGGCCTGAAGCCTGAGGCCTTGCGCAGCACCAAAGAGCCTTCCACCCCACTGCGTGCCTGGGTGGCACCTGACATCGCTTACCTACAGCCTTGACCGGATCGGGGACCCGATCGCTGGAGACACTGTGTGTGTGTGCGACACAGTCGGTGGAAGTTTTCTCCGGACTGGGACCGCGTCCGGATGGTGAGAGGGCGTATGCCCAATCCATATACTGTTGTTACTAATGGGCCTATAGACTGCCGTAGCCCACAAGTTGTTTCTGATACTCTCACTAGAGAACCTCATCGGAGCTGAACTCACACTTTACATAGCCAAGTGTTTATTTCACCTCTACATTACTATTGGATTACAAAAAGGGAATTCTGTTAATGTGCACCACCGTTAAAGACCTGCCGGTGAAGAAAATCATCATCCCCTAAAGACTAAGTTGTAGATATCTGAGCCAGGCCTGGTCAGCTAGTTAGTTCATTTGGTTACTGCGTCACAGGACACCTAGTTAACGGTCGCCCATTGTGGCGCACTTTTACTGTTTATTCTATATGCGTAGTGTGTTATTGCTGCAGGGCTCTGCAAATTTACTGATCTGTGAACTGTTCACCACTGTTAATCTTTCTTATAAACCTTAAGTAAATTCTATACCTTTTTTTATCATTACTGTCTTGGTGTCGGGCTTACTCATACAGTATAAGATTATCTATTGCTGCTAATACTAACTGTGCCAGTAGGGGGTCGAGTACATTGCCGGGGGTTGGCGGAACTGCTTTCAGGGCCCAAACTAAACTTGCGGCCTTCTTAAGTGAAGGTATCGCTACATATATATATTTAAAATACATACACACACGCATAATACATAATGTTCTTTCACAGAATAAGAACCCAGATCTCATAAATAAATACATATGACAGATTGTACAGATGTCAAGATCAAGCGATGTATTTGCAATGGAATGCATACAGAACATAGGCACATAATAATATGCATGTCTATGCTATGTACACTAATAAGTCAAGATACAGATGCTTTCCTTTCCCGTGATTCAGGACTCGGGTGTTACATGTTTAACAAGTCGAGGTCAGGCTGTAAAAGAATATATCTCTGATACAAATGATTAAGTAGCATGGGAGTAGAAGAGATTTAGAAACTGGCACACGCTTAATATTCCCCTTTAGGGCAAAAATATCTGTTTATTTTAATGTTCATTAGAACTGCAACTGCACGAATGTAATGTCAAACTAAGATAAATTCCCTCTTTTTTTTTTTCTTAGCAGGAATAAAATTAAGCACCTACATGCAGTATTTATCATATTTTTCAAACATCAAGCAACATGAGAGAATGAGACATGTTCAACTTTTAGGAGGAGAGATATACAATATGTTGCTGCCTAAGGAATTTTTTTCAAGTACTGTCTGATATTAATCTTATGTCAGCAGATGCACATTGAAAGATACAAAATGTATTGCTTGCTATAAACAAGTTTGCACATTTCTGTGTTGTGGGCTGTATTTGGGTGGATTAGGATACTTCTTAAAGTGATACTAAACGCACACTGTTTAATTTACATGGTTTACCCTTCTATTTCTGTATGTGGATGATGGCACTAATTATTTTAATAAAAAACAAACAAACATCTAAGTATCCATAACTTATTGATATACAGCTGTCACATGATCCTGCTCTTTCCCAGCCTGTCTGCAGGTAAACATAAGCAGGAGGAGCTTCTAGTCCTCTGCTGTTGGTCACAATCCAAAAAAAACTAAAAAAAGAATTTGGAATACATAAAGAAATAATTTATATCAATAAACTGTTTTAAATTGCCATGCAAATATATATTTGAAATCAAATCTTTATTATTTTTCGGCATTAAATTTATGTGAGATTTTTGCCAGTCACGAGCCGTGTTACATAGTTACATTGTAGGTAAGGTTGAAAAAAGACACAAGTCCATCAAGTCCAACCTATGTGTGTGATTGTAGGTCAGTATTACATTGTATATCCCTGTATGTTGTGGTCATTCAGGTGTTTAACCATTTCTTGAAACCATGGATGCCCCCTGCTGTTACTCCCCTCCAGCCTTTATCTTGGAATAAGAGGGATGTGAAGCCTTCATCAATCTACATAGAATATCCCACCCCATTGTGTTTAGCTTGTTAATGGGCATTAAGGAGGAGGAGGGAGGGAGTGGGCTGTCATTTACTACTGTATTTTCCACTCACATGTGTGACTTTATAGTCACATGGGCTGCTCAGATGTGATTGGGAGGAAATGCTCAGCATAGGAACCAACTGAACATGTGCAGAGCTGCCAACTCTGCTCTGCAAAATCCCTAGCTGAATTGGGGACATGGACAGAAGTGGGAAATAGTGAACAGCAGGATCAACCAGGTTTTTTTTTCAGAATACAAAAAAGAAATCTCATAGTGACTGGGTGAGTATGAACAGCATGTAATACATATTTGTTGAGAGTTTTTTATGATGTTGGTTTAGTGACACTTTAAGAAACAGTCAGGTTAAAGAGAAGGTCTGTCCACCCCTGCAAAAATTAAAAGCCAGCAGCTACACATACTGCAGCCACTGACTTTTAATAATAGGACATTTACCTGTCCTGGAGGGAACACAGCAGTGTAGCCTTACAGCTTCACGCCAGGTCCCTACTGCACATGCGCAAGGCACCACTGCACTCTCCTACTGGCCCGGTGGCGGGGGAAGGAAGAGGGAGCCGAGCTGTGACGTAATTTGCAACGGCCCAGACTCCCGTAAGTGGGAACAGGCATCCGTTCCCCCCTCCCCCCCCGAAAGGTGCCAAATGTGGCACCGGAGGGGGGGGGGTGGGAGACAAATCAGCGGAAGTTCCACTTTTGGGTGGAACGCTGCTTTAACTAAGTGCAGGAATAGCATTGGATGAATTTCCTCTAGAACAGTGGTTCTCAACTCCAGTCCTCAGGGCCCACCAACAGGCCAGGTTTGCAAGATAACTGAAATGCATCACAGGTGATATAATTTGCTGCTCAGGGATTGCAGTATTCTAGTCTGTATCTCACCAAGGTAATACTTAAAATCTGGCCTGTTAGTGGGTCCTGAGGACAGGAGTTGAGAACCACTGCTCTAGAAGATCCTCTTTTTGTAAATCATAAATTAGTGTTGTTAGAGTTCATAATCATCCTCTTTGTATGTACTACAATCTTAACAATATACCATGGAGAATAAGGGAGGTTGCACAACTCATAATCATAGAGCAAAAAGATGATGTTTGAAGCAGGGGTCCCCTTTGTAATGTTCTCTATGGTTGTCCCTATTTCTAATTCCTAAGGGCCGTCTTTAACGTGGGGCAAAATGGGCAGCTGCCCTGGGCCCTGTCATTGTTGTGGGGCCCAAAGCAGCTGCCCCTTGAGTCCTGCACAGTTTTTCCAAAGTAGCGGGTGCAGCCGATCCCGCCCCTGCTCTCCCAAGCGGCCAGATCATAACAGGAGAGCGGCACAGCTGCGAGCTGCATGCGCTAGTGCCCGCTCGCCTGGCTTCTCCCTCTGTCAGGAGCTACAGGACTGGAGTCCGCTCCATGTTCCTCCCGCCCCCCCCCACTCCTGCCTGATAGATTTGTGTAGCATACAGCCGAGTAAAGTGTTCTGGCTGTGTGATACAGGTCTGATAGGCGGAGACTGCACTGTGTTGCACTGCTGTGAAGCTTCTGCAGACAGGTGAAAAAGAACGGTGGAGAGAAGGTGCAGAGAATCAGCTGTAATGAGGTGGGAGGTGTAGTGCAGGGAAGGGGGTGAATTTGTAAAAAGAGGTGAGAGTTGTGTAGAGGGGCAGGTTGTGTAAGCTGGTACAGAGGTGAGCTGTGGATGGGGGGGGACAGAGGTAAGCTGTGGATGGGGGTACATAGGTGGGCGGGGGATACAGAGGTGAGCTGTGGATGGGTGGGTTACATAGGTGGATATGGGGGGTACAGAGGTGAACTGTGGATGGGTGGGGGGGACTACATGGGTGAGCTGTAGATTGGGGGGGTACAGAGGTAATCTATGAAAGGGGGTACAGAGGTGAGCTGTGGATGAGGGGAAACAGCGATGGATGGGGGGTACAGAGGTGAGCTGTGAATGGGGGGGTGGTGCAGAGGTGAGCTGTGGATGGGGGGGCGGTGCAGAGGTGAGCTGTGGATGGGGGGGTGGTGCAGAGGTGGATGGAAGGGTACAGAAGTGAGCAGTGGATTTGGGGGTGGTACAGAGGTTGACCGGGGATACAGAGGTGGATGGGGGATTTAGAGGTGAGCTGTGGATGGGGGGGCACAGAGGTAGACGGAGGATTTGGAGATACAGAGGTGAGCTGGGGATGGGGCACAGATGTAAGCTGTGGATTGGGGGATACAGAGGGCTGCTGTGGATTGGGGGTACAGAGGTGAACATGGACGGGGATACAGAGTCGAGCTGTGGATGGGGGGGTACAGAAGTGAGCTGTGGATGGGGGGTACAGAAGTGAGCTGTGGATGGGGGGGTACAGAAGTGAGCTGTGGAGAGGGGGTACAGAGGTGAACGTGGATGGGGATATAAAGGTGAGCTGTGGATGGGGGGTACAGAATTGAGCTGTGGAGGGGGGTACAGAGGTGAACGTGGACGGGGATATGAAGGTGAGCTGTGGATGGGGGGTACAGAATTGAGCTGTGGAGGGGGGTACAGGGGTGAACGTGGATGGGAGATATAGAGGTGAGCTGTGGATGGGGGGTGGTACAGAGGTGGACAGGGGATACAGAGGTGAGCTATGGATGGGGAGATACGGATGTAAAACTTTTAGTACACAATTACCCACGATACATCAAGTTTTACCATACTAATTGACTTCATTTTCTGGCAGGCTTTGATCTATGGATAAGGTCCCTCAGTAGGCTGTTTTACATCCTTTTGGGAGCCGGCTGTCTGCTTCTTTCCCTCTCCTATATCCTTCCCTTTCCCCTTCTCCTTACCTTTACTCCCCCCTTTTTTTCCTTTCCCCTCTCATGGTGCACTGTTCCATGGACTGGATGTCTTATGTTCCTTGGATGTTTTTTTAGCCATGGTATGTATATTAGCAACTTGAAATGTATTTAAATACTATACATGTACGTTCTCCCTTTTTAGGGTAATATATACAACGTTATTTCTAAATTGTATAAACATCTTTAAAACTAACTGATTATATTGTTTAGTTAATGGTTTCTGATAGCATGCAATAATTAATTATGATTATAGATAGCGAAAGTACATGGACATAATATTAATTATAATGTACCCCCCAGAACCAATAGGATCCCCTGACGAAGCTATTGGCGAAACGCGTAGGGATCCATTGGCGCTGATAATGTGATTACAGCAGTTTGGCCTCCAGTCAGAAGGGCTCTTCTTAAACTACAGTGATACCATTCTATGGCCCATCTATTTGGTTTTTCAAGTTCAGCATCCCTATACATACATATGTGACAGCGTACCAATAAGACATGTCTATGCACTCTTTTTTATCATATGTTTTAAATGTGACTCAATACATTTTGATATTTTATTATAATGCGAGACCATTTTCTTTCCTATAAGTGGCAACCTTAAAAGTCTGTTTTCTATTTTTTCCTTTTTTTGTGCGTATCTGCAGTGTGAGATCTCAGACACTGCTGTCTCTTGACTGTTAGTCTCATCAGATTTAGAGTAAGATTTGTAGATGTCACTACTTTGCTGCTTATGGTTTTTGTTGGAGTCTTTGACATGAGGAAGCAAAATCCTGCCTCAACTAAGATGGATACCTCCACACAGAAACACTGTGTAGAACAAGGCATTTTAATTCAGTAATGGGTAAAGTTAAGCCTCAGAGAGACCACGGGCAATACTGGTGACTACTTCTTTGCCTGCTTATTTTTTTGAGCACAGCTTCCAGAACTTGGTTCCTTTTTAAGGCTGCTCAATTTCACTTCTGTGAGCAGGTAAAGGGGAAGAAGATACCTTTCACCAGTTCATTAGGGTCAGGGGCTGACTCCTTACTTGCCATTAAAGAGGAAGTAAACCCCAACCGTTTTTTCTTATTTTTTTAAATTTCACATACAATTAGGGCTGCAACTAACGATTATTTTCATAATCGATTATTGTTTCGATTAATCGACTAATCGGTTAATAACCGTAAAAAAAAAAGGTAATTTTTTGCATTTTTAAATGTTTTGGGGCCAATTTGTTGTTGGGCAGATTACAAAACACAAATTGCCGCAAAAACACATTACATGCTTTTCTGCAGCTTCTCCATTGAAGTATATTAAACCCAAAAACTAAAATAGCACCGTTTTGCATTTAAAAAAAGTCCTTGCCCTTTCCAAATACGCAGCAGCTGAAAAAATCATGGATGTGAACATCTAAATGAACTGTAGTGTTTCTGCAAAAAGCACCAAAAAACACAGAGGTGTGACCCAGGCCTGAGATGTTTAGTAACATGGGGTTGAAAAACTAAAATTAGTACAAAAAGAGCAAATATTCGCTACTGTAAGGGGTTCATTTCTTACTGTGGGACAGTGAAAGTAATATTTACAGTAGCAATTTACTCTTTTTGTACTATAAAGGGCTAATTTTAGTTTATTTTTAACCTCATTATGTTACTAGCCGATTAATCGATTATGAAAATTGTAATCGATTAATTTCATAATCGATTAGTTGTCGATTAATCGATTCGTTGTTTCGGCCCTACATACAATAGCTCATTACAAGGGATAATAGATTAAAATCACCCTAAAACAAGGTCTGTAAATACCTTATTTAGGGTCTTTGTAATGTTTTAATTTCTGGGTATTGGCCGCGCCATTGTTTGTACTGTTTTTAGATTCTGTTCTGGACGTCACTTCTGCCCTTACTCTGGGTGCCTTTGGAAATCTCGCGCATGCGCCGTAACCAAGCCTCGATCTCGATTCCCGTTACTGTCTATCTGTCTATGCTGCTCTGATTCACTCCCCGGTGTGACGTCTTATTCTGTCACAAGGGGGAGTATCAGGAAGGAGATAATCAGAGCAGCATCGCAAGACTTCTCCTCTGTGCCGTCCAGAGGGAAAGCTCATCCATACAAATGTCCCGACATGCAGGGAATATAGAAACGACACACTTTATGTGCCGTTACCGAAACTACCTACTGCGCAATCGCGCATGACGTCATTTTTGATTAAAGGACGATTTCCATGGAAACTACAGCTGTGAGTACACTTTCACAGGCAGCGATCAGCTGCCTGTGTTATCTACATTACGAAGAGATAAAGTAGTCTCAGAGGGTTTACAACCACTTTAAAGCCATGCAAACTTCCTACCCTGGGAGTAATAAAAAAAAAAACAGACGTGTGCTGCAATTATCTACTTTGGACTTCTACATAATGGAGGCTAATAGGCTGATCATCCTCTAGTTGCATTGTCACATGATAGTCAATAGTGTGTGTGTATCAATCATTATAACTTCAGCACTAGACAGCTCCTGGAATACTGGTACTTGTTGACTCGAAGTCTGGTAATCACTTAAAATGAATGGTAATTATTGTGCCTGACGTACCAGTACCGTTTGTAATCACTGCATTTGAGTATTCCTTTCCCAACTGTTAATAAATCAAATGTTAATTAGTATACAATGTTGAGTGATAATTTCTGTGGTGCTACAGTTCATCTTACCAGAATTTAGGGAATCGAGCCCCTGATCGCTCAGAAAACAGCTCATTTGCATTTTATCAGCTCTCCAAGCACCAAGCCAAAAAAAGAACTGAAGCAGACATATAATTAGTGATTAGAACAACTTCTTTAGCACAGTCTGTATACAGATTACTGCACAAACCAGAGTTTTCCTTTAACACTAAATTACACACACTTACAGATTATGCATAGCATTCCTATGTTAATTGTTATATAGAAACACGAAAAGAAAATACTTGAAGTAGAAGTAAAAAAAAAAAAAAAGGAGCACTGTACCACAGACATAATACTATGGTATATTGTTACATTAATGAAGTCCACAGCTGATTTCGAATGTCAGGTTTGTTAATATGGTTTACTGCATGACAAAGCCTAGAAATAAAGGATGCTAATGCAGTGTGACAATAGATGGAGTCCCTCATCCCCAAGGTAAAATAATTGGGTTGCTATAAATTTTGACACTGTTCTAAAAGCAAATTAAATTAGCTGACTTTTACAATCAAAATTATACTGCTGTAGGGTTCAAATACTATAACAATATGATGTGGCATATAAAAATGCGAGCATTATATAAGACAATGAATAAAATCTATTATTCTCATGTCAATACTTCTAGCCACAGTGGTTTTATGTTAAACAAGATTTTTTTCTTGTCAATGCAACTGCAGCATGAAAGAAAATGTAAGAATCAAAAAACCTTGAGAGAATTAGACTTTTTTTTTAAAGAAACCTCTTATGAGTATACACTGTAAATTGAAGGCTGCCATTGCTGACCTCACATTCTGAAAAACCTAGTTGCCTTGTGACCCTGCTGCTTCAGTACTGTCATCAATGATCTGAAAAATGTTGGAGGTAAGCCTCGTACACACGGCCGAGATTCTCGTCGAAAAAAACCTGTCGTTTTTTTCGACGAGATTCTTGGACAAGAAACTTGTCCCGGCCAAGTGTACACACGCTCGATTCAAAGAACCCGCGGTTCTTTGAATGGAGCGTACGCGGTGACGTCATCGACTACGACGAGCATGCGCTCGTCACATTCGATGCCGTCGCCGCCATCTTGGTATACCCTATCTATGCCTAGGAAGCTACCGCGCATGCGTCAAAGTCATTTCGAGCATGCGCGGGCTTCCCGGCGAACAGGTAAGTGTACACACACACAATTTTCTCGTAGAGAAACAGGCTGACGAGAATCTCGACGAGAAAATAGAGAGCAGGATCTCTATTTTCTCGTCAAGATTCTTGTCGCTTTTCTTGACGAGAAACCATACACACGAACAAATTTCTCGGCAAAAAATCTCTGCCAGCAAGTTTCTTGCTGGTTTTTGCCGAGAAACTCGTTCGTGTGTACGAGGCTGTAAGGTCTTATGTCGCGTACACATGATCACTTTTTTCGTTGGGAAAAATTAAATTTTTTCTCTTAGACGAGAAAAACGGCCGTGTGTAGGCTTTCCAGCATTTTTCCCCGACGAGAAAAATTAGAACATGCTCTAATTTTTCTTGTCGCGAATCGCGGCATTTTTCCCATAGGGAAACACTGCTAGGGAGCCTACACACGGCCGGTTTTCTCGACCAAGAGAAAACATGTCATGAAAAATGGCCGTGTGTAGGGGACCAAGCCGGTCCTCGTTTTTCCCGTCGGGTTTCACGGCGTTTTCACCGCCGTGAAACTCGATCGTGTGTACACGGCATTAGGACTCAGATTTTCCTAATCCTCAATACTTTTTCTAGGCTAGTTACTCAAAGCATATCTGCACAAGCATGACTGCCAGGCAACTAGAATTTTCAGAAGAACTTCAGCAATAGAACGTCATGTATTATTATCGAGACGTTAAAATTAAAAATTTGATAGCAGTTGGCGGAACACTTGTCGTGGTTAAAATGGTCAGCCTCTGCACAAAGCTTAAAGGGGTTGTAAAGGTAAAAGTTTTTTCCCCTTAATGCGTTCTATGCATTAAGGTGAAAAAACATCTGTGGATTAGCGGCCTCCCAGGCCCCCCATTTACTTACCTAACCCCTCGAAATTCCCGCGCCGTGAACGCGTTTGCTTCTCGGCCAGGCTTCTCGGCTCATTTATTGATTGATTGAAAGCAGCGCAGCCATTGGCTCGCGCTGCTGTCAATCACATCCAATGACGCGGCACGCGGGGGGCGGGGCCGAGTGATACAGTGAGCGGCTATGGCCCCCGGCTGTATCACAGGAGCGCGCCCGCAAGAACTCATCACCATGCGAGCTTGCTCGCATGAAGGTGATGAGTTCTTGTGGGGGGGGGGAGCCGAGACAGACCAGGTTCGGGGCCACTCTGTGCAAAACTAGCTGCACAGTGAAGGTAAGTATAACATGTTTGTTATTTAAAAAAAAAAATTTTTTACCTTTACATGACCTTTAAGAAGTATGGGATATAAAAAAACAAACCTTCATACTGCCCTTTATGCTGCAACATCATTGTTGATATGCATGTGCCCCATATTGGTTCTGTAGCACCCTCTAGTGTGTGTTACTAGTATTGGTAGAGTAGGTCAAATATATTCTGGCAAGGAATAACCTGAGTCATTAAATTGGGTCAGGGTTATTAGAGGCCAGGGCTGTATGACTCATCTTGGCAGCTCTTTCGCCTTCCACTGGTATCTGGAAGGCTGGAGAACCTTCAAGAGCTATAAAGGAGGGCTAGGAGGGGCTACCGTGAATATTTGTGGGGCCTCAGCCAATCCCCAGAAGTGGGCTGGCAGGGGGCTGATACTACCCCATAAATAGACATGGGCCATGCCAGCAAGGCAGTTGGGTGGAAGATGGAGATATAGTGTTGAGGAGGCTGTCGGTGGCCCTAAGGGGTACCCCCTAGTCTGGGGGGGTGTCCTGCCTTGAGCTGGGGCTTGGGTGCTGGAAGGATCCTGCTAAAGACACAAGGGAGGAAGCTTGCCTTGAGGCATGGGAGCAAAGAGGACAGGGTGAGTAGTGCAACACTGGTGGGAACTAACAAGGAAGACTGCCACATGTATCCAGTCTCCCTTGAAGACAGCGATGGGCTTTAGTCTTCTACCTTTTTCCTGAGAGATCTCCAGAGACAGTCAGCTGGGTGGACTGGTAAAGAGTTAGTCAGGCAGACTGGTGTAGAGAAGCAGCTGCAGCCAGGTGGGCTGGCATTGCCTGAGGAAGTGGAGCTGGGACCGGCGGCCACAAGGGGAGACAGAAGGAAAGATCACATGCTGTTTCGCTCCATATGTGCTGTTAAGGGACTGTGAGTTCCTGCCTGTAATGGGCCATTACTGAACTGACAAGGAGTCTGTCAAGTTCCCTTGGGAGTGAACCAGCAGAAGCTGTGTAAAGTAGAGCAAGTGTGTGCAAGAGGAAGAAGTTGAAGAAGCTGTACCTAGGAAGCTTGTCCCTGAAGTACTCGTTACAGTCAAGTGGGCATCCCATAACCAATCTTATCCCCATCCAAAATGTTAACCCCCTAATAAAACAACAAAAACAAAGCTATGGACTGTTTTCTGATTTTTGAGTGCCTGTGAAATTCAGTGTGCCTGGCTGTGCAGGAGTGGGGACTCCCTGTTCATCATCAGCTCCTGCGTGGAGTGTTCTAAAGTTCTAAGATCAAAAACTCAATGCTCAAGATCACATGACTACCATAACTCAGTTTTTAGTTTTCTCTGGGCCAAGAAAAGTGACTGCCAGTCACTGTTCTGGATCTCCAGCGCTCACTGGAGAGCCAGGCTAGGGAACTGGTGGGCGCGACTGTCTCCAGCTCTCATGCACACATTAAAAGGTAAAGCCAGCTCTCAATCAAGCACTGAAGTGGATCCCGACAATATTCCTGGGATCCTTCCAGAGTCCAGCATAGCTCTGCCCCATCAGCTGATAGCAGAAACAGCCTGCTATCAGCTAACTGTGGGTCACAAGAGAACAAAAGTAAACATACTCCTGTGACCCACAAGAGAAGTATGGCCAAAAAAGCTTTGAACACACTAATCTTTTGAGAAGCCATATACAAAAAAAAGTAATTGGTAAACATTTTGATCAGGAGAGTTTTGCTCTTGACGGCGGGGCCACCATTGGATCACCATTCATGGCTGCTGACATCCATTTGAGTATGTACTGTATTTTATAACTATAAAACTATGGAAACCATAATAAATGTGTTCAATATCATGCACACACTTTGATGCACCCATATATATGGGTGCATGTGTGTTTGCTTTATTGGCTGCTTTTTGTAACAATGCTTTATTTGACATGTATATATTTCATTATAGAATCAATGCTCGCAAAGCTTTTTTTCCCCTGAAGAAGACCGCCATTACTACTAAGGTCGAAATGCGTTGGGGCTTTTGCGCCCATTGTATAATATTTCCAATGTTGTACCATATTCTATTTGGTTGTTTTTAGACACATGTGTTAGTCTTAATTGATGTTTTTTGGAGCTCATGTCCTGATTCCTACTAAATCATGTGATTTTTTCTAATAAATAAAATATATATTTTAAACCAAACCATTTCTCAATATTTTCATCCATTGCTGCAATTCAAAGCCCCTAGGGGTACCTTTTTCCTTTTCACAAGTTCTATCAGGGGTGTGCAGCACCTCCATCCACAACTGGCATCGCCTTCCCTAACATTTTTTATTTATTTTTTTATTTATTTATTTTTATTAGAAAAAAATTTCAAGTACAAAACTCACCCACATTGGTGTAAACATTCAAACATTCCTATTTCCATTTTTTTCCTATTACCTTTTTCCCGTTACCCTTCACCCCCCCCCCCCCCCCCTGATCTGCCACCTCTCAACCTCTTTTATCCTGTCATCTGTCTAATTCAGTCATTCCCTTTGCATATTTGTGTGACAATTTGAAGACTCTCCATTTCTCCCATTTTGTTCTATATCATTCATCTCCTCCCTGCTCTCCACGGCCAAGGTATTCCATTTCAGCTACGTAGTCTACCCGTTGTATCCACTCTTTTATTGTCGGTTTTGTTGTTTCTAGCCATTTTATCGGGATTAGTCCCTTTGCCGCGTTAAGCAGCAACGGGACCAAAGTTCTTTCATACAGTTTTTTTTTTATGTTTGTTCCACGGAAGAAGCATGTCCAGGTGTTTTGTGGGATCTTCTCCCCGGTTATTTATTTTATGTAATCTATAATTTCCTCCCAATACTCTTTTATTTTTGGGCACTCCCACCATATATGCTTTGTTGTTACTTTTTGTTTACAGTTCCTCCAACATAGCGGGGAATTGTTTGGATGGATTTTATTCATTTTCTCTGGGGTCATATGCCAGCGTAACATACACTTATAATTTGCTTCAATCGTCATTATGTCGGTTGCACTATTAAATACAGCCCTAATCATTTGTAATTCCTTAAGCTTTTTGCCCATGTTCTGTCCCCATTTTTCTATACATACTAGTGTTTCCTGCGTTTCTAATTCTGTTAGTATTTCATAGATTTGTAATATACCATGTTTCAAGGGCTTTTCTATACTACAGAGTTTTTCCATGGCGTCGCTAACATTTTGATCCCTTTTCTATTAACACTCACCAGATGCTTACACAATCCTTCCAACTCACTAAAAATCTTTTTAGACAGTAACTCCATTACATCATTTAAAAAGACAATGTAATTAAATCACTGTTATTAAGAGCATTACCATAAGAAAATAAAATACTACCAACTTTAAAGGCAAACAAAAATATTGCAGTGGGCTTTAGCACAAAAGTATCAGAAAATACCTGCAAAAACTATAAAATGTAGGGGAGAGACAATGGCCATGAACAGATTATTTAATGCATATTTGTCATATAAAATTCAAAGCTTGAATTAAAAAATTTCTAGCAAATGCAAGTGTTTTTCGACAGTGACAGTAGAAGAACACTGCTCCACAATGCCCTGAAGAGTATTGGAGACAGTCTTTCGCTTGACTACCTTCCATGTTCACAAAGCTGTATCTCTTGTATTTTAGATACCTTGTATTTTTTGCTACTTGAACTAACATGTACTGCTGTCAAAAAGGAGGTTATTTTGGGGATATGTAATAGAAAGAGACAGGTTTTAAGTAGGTTTTACTGTGCTACAAACTGATTAAAGTGAGCGCTTGTTGATTGCTTTAGCCCCTTCTCACCATTTAAAATGTCCCATTGGGTCCTAAGTCCTGCCCCATAAAAGCCATGGTTTCAATACACTGCACAGATTATGGGCAAATAGCCTGAAACAGATGTTGAAGTTTGGAATAAATGGCTCTATAATATTCCAGTTGCACATCTGGCAGTTCTGGATGTGCATCTGGCAAATAGGGGGTAAAGCAAGGCTTTTATTTTTTGTAATGTGATGGGATGAAACACATAAATACATTTTGTTGTATGAAGATTATATTGTGCCACAAAAGACAAAACAAAAAAAAATATACCGTATACTGGTGTCCACTGGCAAGTAGGTACATCTGCTTCCTACTGGTTATGCTACTGTGATCCCAACAAAGTTAAAGAGGAGCTCCAGGCCCCCCCCCTCCAAAAAATAAATAAACGTCAGCAGCTACAAATACTGTAGCTGCTGACTTTAAATATTAGGGCACATACCTGTCCAGAAATCCAGCGGTGTCCACATCCGAGCCGATTTTTCAATCCGCTGCCATCTAAACTACGGGAATCCTACAGTAAAGCCTTGTGGCTTCACAGCTGGTTTCCTACTGTGCATGCACGAATCACACTGCGTTTTGTAAATGGGCTGGCTGCTGGGAAAGGAGAGGCCGAACTACCGTCTCATTTCACCTCTGCAAACCAAACCGGAATTGGGAGCAGGTACCTGTCAAAACCATGTACCTGCTCCCCCCCAAAAAGTGCCAAATGTGGCATCAGAGGGCAGACAAGCGGTGGTTGCCCTTTTGGATGGAACATTGCTTTAAGCTCCCTTTTGAGGGACCATTGGGGGTGTAAGTGCATATCTAAAAGTTGTTGGCCACCAAGTGTGAAAAAGAGTGTGCCTGCTAAACCACTGACCTCTAATTATAGTATACTGCCAAGGAAAATAGGTTATTCTACAGCAATAAACTATTCTCCCAGTACCCTGCACAGAAGCATGTGTTTAGAATTCGAAATGTGTGCACAATGAAGTAAAATGGTAAAAATGTTAATAAACTGAGTAGATTTTTTGACATTGATATTTCAGTCATAAATTGAATATGGTGAGCCGAGTCACCTGCTCGCTTTCTATACCTATTGGGAACCCCAAAAAACGTTTCCTCATAGTTTCTCTCTCTGTGCCTACCAATTTTGTAGTTTTGGATGCTCCAGCCCATTATAGAAGGATTTAAAAATGAATTAAAAGGAAACAGAATTAGGCCTTTTCATGATGGCTAGAACAGGTATGTAAGCCCCAATTCAAAATTAAAGTGCACGTGTGCCCAAAATATAGGCATGAAAGCATTCACTCATTCTTAAAAAGCAGTAAAAGTGATTTACAGCTAAATGTCAGATCCTCTGCTCCTGTAGGCTTCCTCTGTGCTGCTGGATTGGTCCCCGCAGCCTCTCTCCCCTATGCTCCGGCAGTTGCAAATCCTCCGACATCATCAACTACAATGCATTACCCATAGCGATGCGTTGGATGTGATGACGTTGAGGGACAGTCCACTGCCAGAGTGTAAAGGAGCATTGGCTGCCAGAGGAAAAGGGAACAGGTAAGTGGCACGAATAGCCCGTTCCACCACATCCCATTGCATTAAGATGTGGTGACTGTGGAGGCCATTGGAGTACAGTAACCTCATTGTAATTTTCATTGGTGCATTATCCTGCTGGAAGTAGCCTTTAGAAGATGGGTACACTGTTGCAGTGGCAGTGCGTCCATAGTGGGCGCAGGAGCGCCGCCCCCTCTCTCCCCTGCACCGTCACTCAAGTCAACAATACATGCATTCATGCATTGCATTAATGTATATATTGTCGCCAGTGCCGCTGCCGCCCACTATTCAGATGGCCGGACCCCTGGCGAGCGCCGGCCATCTGAATAACAGCAGTTGCTTTGTATTTGGATGTGTCTATCAGAGCCAGTGGGCTGTAATCGGCTTCCAAATAGTTAACCAGGGGACGCACGAGCTGTGCGTTCCCTGGTTAACACTAACACCCGTCTCAGCCAATCAGGTTCACCGGGTCTGGTTACCGGTAACCTGATTGGCTGAAGCGACATCGAGGGCGGGAGAAGACATCGAGGACGGAAGAAGACATGAGGGAGCGTGGAGGAGGACGGCGCTGACCTGAGGAAGGTAAGTGCCGGGCTGGGGACAAACTGGCTGCATTTTGGGGGGAAACTGACTGCATTTGGGGGGGAAACTGGCTGCATTTGAGGGGGCAAACTGATGGCGTTTGGGCACAGTGGCTGCAATTGATGTTTTTTTTTTTTTTCAGTTTGTTTGCGCCCCTCAAAAATTTTGAGCACCAGCCGCCACTGCACTGTAGTCATAAAGGGATAGACATGGTCAGCAACAATACAGGTAGGCCGTGGCGTTTCAACGATGCTCAATTGGTACTAAGGGGCCCAAAGTGTGCCAAGAAAATATCCCCCACTCCATTACTCCACCACCTCCACCAGCCTTAACCATTGATATAAGGCAGGATGGATCCATGATTTCATGTTGTTTACGCCAAATGCATGAAAATCCCAGTAAATTAGCAGTTTTTGAAATACTCAGACCAGCCCGTCTGGCACCGACAACCATGCCACCTTCAAAGTCACTTAAATCCACTTTCTTCCCCTTTTCTGATGCTCGTTTGAACTTCAGCAAGTCATCTTCACCATGTCTAGATGCCTAAATGCATTGAGTTGCTGCCATGTGATTGGCTGATTAACAATTTGTGTTACCAAACAATTGAACATGGGTACGTAATAAAGTGGCCGGTGAGTGTATATTCCCATTAAACAATGAGGTTTGTTATAAATGTACAGTCTCAACCTGACTACTGTATAATCTGCATCAATTAAAAATACAAAATGAAAAATATTTTTTTCCCTTCGCTAATAATATAACTGGCCAAATTCAAAAGATATGGAAACAATGCGAAGTTAAGCGTGAGGTACACTAATAGCAGGTGTATGCAAAAAGTAAGTGCAGAAAGCAAAGTTTGCTATACCTACCCAACAAACTTCATTTTGTTCTGATTTTACTTTTTAATTATGTAAACTCTGGTTTGCTGCTATGAGCTACTGCAGTTTGCTCTCAGCACTGTCCATTGAAAAAGGCTGTAGATCTGCTGTAGGCTTACACCTAAACTATAAACAACTACCAAAAAAATTGTCTCATTGACAACAAACCTAAAAAATATATGGAAACAATATTAAAGTAACTAAATAAATCTTAAAAAGATCAATTATAGATAAGACATACAGTTGCAATAAAAAGTATGTGAACACCTTTGGAATGATTTGGATTTCTGCACAAATTGGTCATAAAATGTGATCTGATCTTCATCTAAGTCACAAAAATAGACAATCACAGTC
Organism: Rana muscosa; assembly: GCA_029206835.1. NCBI lineage: Eukaryota > Metazoa > Chordata > Amphibia > Anura > Ranidae > Rana > Rana muscosa. Next base: position 329,868,027 of record CM055116.1, on the reverse strand, counting down.
TGCTTAAACTAATAACACACAAATAATTAAATGTTACCATGTTTTTATTGAACACACCATGTAAACATTTACAGTGCAGGTGGAAAAAGTATGTGAACCCGTGGATTTAATAACTGGTTGAACCTCCTTTGGCAGCAATAACTTCAACCAAACGTTTCCTGTAGTTGCAGATCAGACGTGCACAACGGTCAGGAGTAATTCTTGACCATTCCTCTTTACAGAACCGTTTCAGTTCAGCAATATTCTTGGGATGTCTGGTGTGAATCGCTTTCTTGAGGTCATGCCACAGCATCTTAATCAGGTTGAGGTCAGGACTCTGACTGGGCCACTCCAGAAGACGTATTTTCTTCTGTTTAAGCCATTCTGTTGATTTACTTTTATGCTTTGGGTCGTTGTCCTGTTGCAACACCCATCTTCTGTTGAGCTTCAGCTGGTGGACAGATGGCCTTAAGTTCAAACTGTAAACGTGCAGCAATGTGCAGTGCAGCAGTGGCTTCCTCTGTGGTATTCTCCCATGAAATCCATTCTTATTTAGTGTTTTACATATCGTAGATTCGCTAACAGGGATGTTAGCATATGCCAGAGACTTTTGTAAGTCTTTAGCTGACACTCTAGGATTCTTCTTCACCTCATTGAGCAGTCTGCGCTGTGCTCTTGCAGTCATCTTTACAGGACGCCCACTCCTAGGGAGAGTAGCAGCAGTGCTGAACTTTCTCCATTTATAGACAATTTGTCTTACCATGGACTGATGAACAGCAAGGCTTTTGGAGATACTTTTATAACCCTTTCCGGCTTTATGCAAGTCAACAATTCTTAATCGTAGGTCTTCTGAGAGCTCTTTTGTGCAAGGCATCATTCACATCAGGCAATGCTTCTTGTGAAAAGCAAACCCTGAACTGGTGTGTGTTTTTTAGAGGGCAGGGCAGCTGTAACCAACACCTCCAATCTCATCTCATTGATTGGACTCCAGTTGGCTGACACCTCACTCCAATTAGCTCTTGGAGATCTCATTAGTCTAGGGGTTCACATACTTTTACCACCTGCACTCTGAATGTTTACATGGTGTGTTCAATAAAACATGGTAACATTTAATTATTTGTGTGTTATTACTTTAACCACTTGTCCCCCGCCCACTGTCAATTGACGGCGGGCGGAGGATACTCTCGTTCTGGGAGGACGTCATATGACGTCCTCCCTTTAAAACGAGCTAGGAGGCGCGCCCGCCACGTTCACAAGGCCCCGGTGCGCGTGCCCGGCGGGCACCCGCGATTGCCCAGGAAACGAGCAGGAAAGTGGATCTCTGTGTGTAAACACAGAGATCCACGTCCTGTGAGGGAGAGGGGACCGATGGTGTGTCCCTTGTACATAGGGACAACCATCGGTCACCTCCCCCAGTCAGTCCCCTCCCCCCACAGTAAGAACACTTTGAGGGAACATATTTAACCCCTTCCCGCCCCCTAGTGGTTAACCCCTTCCCTGCCAATCACATTTATACAGTAATCAATGCATTTTTATAGCAGGGATCGCTGTATAAATGTGAATGGTCCCAAAAATGTGTCAAAAGTGTCCGATGTGTCCGCCGCAATATCGCAGTCACAATAAAAAATCGCAGATCGCCGCCATTACTAATAAAAAAATAAAAAAATAAAAATGCTATAAATCTATCCCCTATTTTGTACACGCTATAACTTTTGCGCAAACCAATCAATACGCGCTTATTGCGATTTTTTTTTTTTACCAAAAATATGTAGAAGAATACGTATCGGCCTAAGGAAGGAAAATGTTATTTAAAAAAAAAATGGATATTTATTATAGCAAAAAGTAAAAAATTGTGTTTTTTTTCCAAACTGGACGCTCTTCTTTTGTTTATAGCGCAAAAAATAAAAACCGCAGAGGTGATCAAATACCACCATATTTGTGGGAAAAAAAGGACACAAATTTCGTTTGGGAGCCACGTCGCACGACCGCGCAATTGTCATTCAAAGTGTGACAGCGCTGAAAGCTGAAAAATGGCTTGGGCAGGAAGGGGGTTTTCGTGCACAGTAGAGAAGTGGTTAAGCAGACTGTGATTGTCTATTGTTGTGACTTAGATGAAGATCAGATCACATTTTATGACCAATTTGTGCAGAAATCCATATCATTCCAAGGGGTTCACATACTTTTTATTGCAACTGTATATTGAATTTGGTATTCATACTGAATACTAAGTTGTCTATATTTTCCCTAGTTGTGTACTCTGTTTCCATGAGTCAAAATGAACAAACAAACTTTAGTTTTGTCTTTGAAAGCAAGTCAAACTTTTTCATAAATACAGCTTTTTCATAAACAAATCAATTTAGTTATTCCAATGGTACAGCAATTCTCAAGTGTTCTCACCAGCGAGCAGCATTTATACAGACCATTATTTATACCATACTTGTAAAGAACATTCATTACCTCTATAAAAAATAAATAAACCTCAAATGTGCTATATATTATTGTTGCAATTATCTTGTACATAAATGGCTGTGCATGATATAAACTGATCACATGAAAAATAATTACCCCCCCATATGACCTAATCCTCATTTTTCTCACCAAGGTATGAGTTGCTGAATAAACCAAATTTTGTATCATATAAGCATTTATATAAAGGATTGGCATGCACCCTCTGATGGGCTGCACTGAGTCTCTGTTGGACCTCAAAAAAGCATTTTTTTCCATAAATCCCTATAATGTGATATGGGTACTCTTATGACCCTTGGGGTTTTGTCTTGTCCCTGAAATCTAACAATTTTATCAAGGGTTTCTTGAGTGTAAAAAGCTTGAGTTATGCTGCGTACACACGACCAATTTTAATGTCATTGAAAAAACGTTTTTCTCAACGTGATTCTTCTCAAGCCTGCCTTGCCTACACACGATCGTGAAAAAAAATGCTCGAACAAAGCGCGGTGACGTACGAATTGTACGACAGCACTATAAAGGGGAAGTTTCATTCGAATGGCGCCACCCTTTGAGCTGCTTTTGCTGATCCTCGTGTTAGTAAAGTTTGGTGAGAGACGATTCACGCTTTTCAGCCTTGTGCTCTTCAGTCCGTTACAGCGTGACGAATGTGCCATCTCCATTATGAACGCTAGTTTTACCAGAACGAGCGCGTTCATCTCATAACTTGCTTCTGAGCATGCGTGTTTTTTTCACGTCGTTAAAGCCTACACACGGCTGTTTTTCACGACGAGAAAAACGACGACGTGAAAAACGACGAGAAAAAATAGAGCATGTTCCAAATATTTAATGGCCATTTTTCACGTCGCGAAAAATGCTCTGGAGCCTACACACGATCGTTTTTAATTACCAAATAAAAAAAATTGCATTTTTCGCGTCATGAAAAACGGTCGTGTGTACGCGGCATTAGGCTGCTCAAGATGATGCTCCAGATGATGCAAGTGCATACCAAATAACAGCACACCCAATTAAAGCAAATGATGCCAGAAACAGCCCCTACCCTAGATAGCTGACCTCTCCATTAAATCTAACTGCTCGGCTGTCGCAATGATCAAATTCCCTTACTGAGTCACTGAACTGTAACATGTATGCAGAATAGGAATATAGACATTTTACTGAATCAGCACTTTCTGGAAACTTGTTCTGGGTATGGATGAGCTTGGGTTTGTCCTGAACATGGCACCATGGCTAAACTGGGTCAATGACATTAACCTAATTTTGGCATGTGGTTATAGTAGGTCAACAATTTTAAGAGTATCACTTTCATTTTGTGTACGTGCAGCTTTGGGGACAGGAGGGCCCTGGCCGCAGTTGACTGGGTGCCAGTGGGTGGGAGGGGCAGCTTCTTCCCAGTTTTGGTTCAGACCCAATTTCGGAATAGACCCAAGCTCAGCTCTACTTTCTGGATTGGTGAATTAAATCCTTGAGATAAGCATGACAGAAAGGAAAGTGGCATTTTTTAGAAGTAGGACACCAATGCAGCGCCTATATTTTCTCAGATTTCCCCTAACACAGGAAAAGGGAGATTGTAAAAGATATCACTGAACACTACCAATAAGCACAAACAATATCAAGGAGAATATCCCACTTGATTCATGGCCATTTGCTCTCTGCAGTGGCCTGTGTTTCACAACAGTTTTGTGCATAAGGCTGCTTCGGTGTACAGAAGTCAATGTTCTGTACAATAAACGTAATTAACTGATCTCTGGCTTTAAGCACTGTGGGCGGAGCGAGAGTCAAGTTCTGAAAGCCTGTGAACACCTACAGTTGAAATAGAGGTGGGATAGGGATGGGCTGCCTTCAGTCCCTCCTTCTGCATTGAGGCAGGAGCACACTCTGGACACTCGGGGAGTTGCCAATCAGGGTGTCAAGGACATGACCAGATCAAGACAGACAATGTCCCTCAAAACATAAGTGATTCAGAAACTCCTTCAATGTAGTATTGCCATTGTATCTATACAGCCAGAGCGCTCTGCACATCAGGGCAGTATCAGTACTTACCAAAGAATATCCATGCTTCTTTTACCTCCCCGTTACTCAGTTATTCAGCCCAAAATCAAAAATGGTGTTAAAAACTACAATAAATTAAAAAAAAAATGTTTCAAATAAATCACCTTCACAAGGCAAATAACTAATACTGTACTCAGGTTGCAAGATCAGCAGAATCTTTACTTTCTCCACTTTGTATAGAGTAAAAATACCAGTCTTCCAAAGAACACTGCAAGTATCTCAGGATTCAATGCTCCAGTATTACTGATCAGTTTAAAATTAAAAAAATAGCAAGCAAATCGTGCTTAGTGTAAACTAAACAATTAAAAATGAACATATGAAGGTAACAGCAGCACTTACTGATATTTGAATACCCCAAATCCATATTAAACAAACTGTCAGAACAATGTATTTAGCTGTTATCAATTAAAAAAAAAAAACAATTACCGGTAAGTACATAAATGCAACAAATTCTGATGTAAAATTAAAAAAATATATAAAATAAAAAGTCCACTGTAAAGTGTATCCTTAACACCACCTCCACCATTCCAGTGCTCATGGCCACCACTACACCAATCGGCTTACCAGAACATTAGACCCCAAAGCATAGGAGGTCTAATATAGCTTTATGCTGCCTATGGATGGATGGCTCTTGTGTTGCTCGTGACCATTTACACACACACTAGGAGCAACTCTCATATACATCAGAAGACATTAACTTTTAGCTTAAACTGCTCACATATGGATAGATGGCTCTCGCCCCTGTGTTATCCATAATTGCTCACAGATGAGTATACAAGATGGTCTCATAAGCAGGAAGGAAGAAGGAAAATCCACATTGTGAAGCATTTTTAAACTTAGTTTATTACAAAACAGGCTAAAATACTCACAAACAAGGAATATAATCACAGCATTAATGAACAAGCCACCGCCCCTAATGTGAGCTGGCGTACTGACATCACCCCAATGTTCCACCCTAATGCATTTTGTTCCAAAGAACATCTTCAGAAGAAAGCTGGACTTAAAATTTCAGCCTCTTAAAAGAAACCGTTGTTGCACCAGTCTCCACAAGAGTTGCAACAATTTTCAAAGAGCAAGCCAACATACGATTCTTGTAGAGATTATAGAAAGCAGTACCCGTTGTCAAATCTGCAATTACAGCTGTAATCCTGGCTTCCTGGTGTGCTCAGTCAAATTCCGATGCTGTGGATTTTACCATCCTTTCAGAAAAGAAAAACTGTGCTTTTACTTGTGCAATAAAAAAACAAAACCTTTATTCAAGTGTATACAAGCTACTCACAAACATAAGTTGTAATGGTATTTACAGGGACAGCTGTCTGTCCAGTAGTGAACATCCACATGAGGTCGCCACCCTAAAAGAAATCTACTGAGTTGACATCCCTTATGTAGCCACTGTAGATCTCACATAAGTCCTATTCTCTACCATGTTTCTAAGGGTGGTTCTTCTTTATCAGGGGGACTTTCCAGCAATAGGATGTAGAGATTCTGACAATATGTGAACCTGGGTATTAGTGACCTGCTTTGTAAGGGGGATTTCTTTGGCGTGGTTATTTTGGATTGGCTGTAGTATCCAAATAAGAAAACGTACATAAATGTATCTACTGTGTAAAGTTAATATGCGGCCAAAATATAAATGCCATACAATATTAAGGGCCAATGTGTGGTTAGGAACATTATGAGTGCCTTGGCCCGAGACTATGAGGCAAGCCATGGCACCATGGGGTATTTAATAGATCAGGGCTTGACAGAAAGTACATTTCTCTGTTCTGTTGTGTACAAATGTCATATGACAAGTACACACAGCCTAAGGGTAATTCAATTCTACATAAATGTAGATGTTATGCTGCTAATTCATCTGGGATCAGCTGAATCTGAAAGCTGGAGAAGACAAAAGTCTCTCTGATTGTTATTGTAATCATAGAAAAGGTAATGAATTAATTAAATAAAGCAAATGTGAACAGCACATTCATTCCATAAAAGCACTGAGCCTTGTACTGGTTACTCATGCATACGATATTAGGTATTGTGGAGAGATGTACAGACATGAAATCCTCTGCCACCTGTAAGCTTCTATCCAATTCACCACTTGCAGAATGACTTATTCTTTCCTGGTATTACAATTCTGAAGGTGGCTTACAATAAGCATACATTAAATACACAAATGCAAGTGTGTACCAGCGCTCCGCTTTACATCACTGTGGTATATAACAGCCTCTCTCAACCAGGGTTCTTTCAGGGGTTGCTTGAACAATGAGCATTTTCTGCCTTCTTAGACAAGTACAGTACTCAATGACAACAATTATAGTAAGCAGTCTGTAAGGCGTGGGAAGCTTCTCAACGTAAGAAGCATTATTCCCTGTCACCATCATGCTAATGCACCATGGGCTTTATATATAGTAAATATTAGCAAGGGTTCCCCAAAATTGGAAACTTGTTTTAAAGGTTACTTCGGTTAAATAGGCTGGTATATATAGTAAACTGTCTATTACATACCTTTACTATTTAGTTACTTTGCAGTTACTAGCTACACATTTAACTGCATTTTGGGTACATTTGAACCAAGCAAGAACGTTTTAAAAACTGATTTAGGTGAAGTAACCTACCTGCTGAATGAACACAAACATTCATCTTTTGGACCTGACTGCAATACTTTTCCTAGTTGCAGGTATTCTCGTCTTCTAAATGGCCCTATTGAATCTTGCATAACCACCCTGTTTCTGTGCTCTCTAAAGCTTTAGCCACAGGCACCGGAACATGAAAGAGGGGTGATGCTGCAAAAAATAATGCGAAACTGCTGTAGGCCTATCTATAAGCCATGTATGAAGCATGAAAAATCTGTCTCTCAGATTATCTAAATCAGGGGTCTCCAAAATTTCTAAACAAAGAGCCAGTTTACTGTCCTTCAGACTTCAGGGGGGCCAGACTGTGGCCCACGAGGGTAGAAATTGTCCTGGCGTCACTGGTAGTATATGGTGCCCCATCTTTAATATTAGGGGAGGAATAGTGCCCCATGTTGGTGTCAGTGGTAGGAATTATGCCACATAGTTGGTATCAGCAAAAGGAATAGTCTCTTATATCAGTGGGAGAAATAGTGCCCCAATGGCCAGATAAAGGCAAGCAAAGGGCTGCACCTGACCCTAAGGCCACAGCTTGGAGACCATTGATCTAAATCATAGACTAACCATTTGGCTGCCACAGTTTATGTTTGTGAATGTCTCAGCACTCATGGGTTGAACCAGGTTCATGGCTTCAGCACCATCTGTGAGCATGTTAACGTTTTGGTCCTGGCTTTTATGTAAAAGTGATCCAGGTGGCTGTAGAAGGTGAAATCTTGGGCTTGATCAGCTGAAGCAGAGGGCAAGGGAGATTTTGGGGGTTTCATAGATCCCTGATGTCTCCATATGAAGGAAACTTGCCAGTGCTATCACATAGGGGGCCTGTTAGCCCCCATATTAGATCATTCAAATGCTGGAGTGAAAGCAATAATTCTAGGGTCATCAGTCTCTTTAAACTCTAAACGGGTGACCTGTAAAGGCATTTAAACCATTGGTTTTGGACAGCTTTGGATAGCATTTTTTGTGGTATCTATGTTTGGCATCTATTTACTCAATGCAACTGCATCCCCTTATATTTCATACAGGAATTGGATAGTATATTGTCTTTGTGTGCATTAACGTGGTTGTAAAGGCTCATGGTTTTTTTAACTTCTGTGTGCAGCAGCCCCCTAATACATACATGACCTCAGCTCGATCCAGTGATGTGCACGAGAGTCTCTGCTCCCAGGGACACTCCCTCCTCATGGTCTGAGACAGCCAATGGCTCCCACTGCTGTCAATCACAGCCAGTGAGCCAATGAGAAGAGAGATGGGGTGGGGCCGAGCTATGGCTCCGTGAATTGACACACAGAGCAGTGGCTCGGGTGCCCCCCATCAAGCAGTTTGCTATGGGGGCACTTGGCAGGAGGGTGGAGCCAGGATTGCCAGCGGGGGACCCGAGAAGAGGAGGACTTCAAAACCATTGCACAGGGCAGGTAAGTATAACATGTTCGTTAATTTAAAAAAACTAAATATAAACTTGTAACTGCCACCATTTTATTTTACAGTTCCTCTGCCTTCAACAAATATATAATTGTTTGGGAGTTTTAAGGAGTTTTCTAGCTAAAAATGCAGATTTTAACATGTGTGTAAAAAAAATGCTCTAGCAGAGAAGTGGTTAAAAGTGAAGGGAAGTAAACTTTCCGACCATAGCATAGTTGCAGTTTTTAGACAGTGATTTCTGATCGCCTTTTGATTTGTTTTTGCTTGGAGTTGATAAATGTATAAAATCCATCTGTCTGGTCCAAGTGTAGCTGATAGATGCGGCTCAAAAAAAAAGAAAAAAATACAGTTACTGTGCCATAACCGTGTTGTAAATTCCCTTCATGGAGAAACACACCTTGACACACTCAAATATGATTGATAATGGAAGACAATGAAACTGCAAATCAGCAAATATTCTGATTCTCTTAAATCCATACAAACAAATGTTCCCAATCTGCAGGCATTTCGACTTTTTATGTATTATGATTGCTTGGTATCTGCACTGTATGATTCTCCAGACAGATCCGGTCGCAATTATTTAAGCATATTAAAACTTTGTGAATTAACAGCTCTCCTGATTTGATCATTATTAATGATGATGATAAAAATAGTGACATTTTATCCCACAATAATGACAGATTTAAAAGTAAAATTAAATGTATTTTGTTTTTCAGCAGAGTGATCACACAGTAAGTATGACCAATATTAGAAGGCAAACGGTTCCACGCTGAAGCCTAGCCCTTGTCTGTTATGCGTGAACAGCTGGATTAAGGCTGTACAATGCACCATGACAACAATAGTAACTTTCCCTCAATAAAAGAATGTCAGCTGCTGTAAAGTAAAGCCTGAATTCAAAAACAAATGTAGACCTATTCTTAAAAACACTTGCACAAGCAGAATCCCACATTCTTGAAAAATGTACTTTACATGGATAACATAGAGGAAAAGTATGGACACGAGCTCTGTGAACTCATATTACAGCGAGTCAAAGCTTAAAGCATTCACATCAGTCTCTATCCGCAAAGAACATATGATTTAATATTCCGACTATAGAAACATACAGTACAGTATGGGGCCACAATGGGAAAATCCAATAACCTACAATCTATTTTTTATTTTATTTTTTATTTTGGATGAAAAACTAAGCATCTAAAGGAAATCCAGACACAGAAAGAGCTTACCGTATATACTCGAGTATAAGCCGAGTTTTTCAGCACATTTTTTTGTGCTGAAAATGCTCCCCTCGGCTTATACTCGAGTCTGTGTCCATCTTCACTTTGTGCGCCTGATCCTGGCCAGCCGTAGGTCCTCTGGACCCCAAACGTGGCACACATGTAGCCCCACTCTTCCTCTACATGTGAGCAAAGTTTTTTGTCCGGGGGACCTACGGCTGGGGAGCACCGATTTTTCAAAGCCGGGCTCCCCTTCTATAGACTCCCATGTTAAATGGTTGTTTCTCCAGTGATTTTGGGGACCCGGTACCGGCCGGTCCTAGGTCCCCTGGACCCCAAACCTGGCACACATGTAGCCCCACTCTTCATCTACAAGTGTGCAAAGTTTGTTGTGTCCAGGGGATCTACGGCCAGGGAGCTCCGATTTTTCAAAGCCTGGAACCCTATCCATAGTCTCCCATGTTAAACGTCAGTCTAGTCACACAGCGCCGGAGATCAGGTAGGGCACAGTGAGGCATGGACAGTGTGACAGTGAGGCATGGGCACAGTGAGGCACGGACACAGTGAGGCACAGGGAGGTAGGCACATGGACACAGTGAGGCAAAGTGAGGCACAGTGAGGCATGCAGATGGACACCCTAGGCCAGGGATATGCAATTAGCGGACCTCCAGCTGTTGTAGAACTTCAAGTCCCATGAGGCATAGCGAGACTCTGACAGCCACAAGCATGACACCCAGAGGCAGAGGCATGATGGGACTTTTGCAACAGCTGGAGGTCCGCTAATTGCATATCCCTGCCCTAGGCTTATACTCAAGGCAATAAGTTTACCCATTTTTTTGTGGTAAAATTAGGTGCCTCGGCTTATATTCAGGTCGGCTTATACTCAAGTATATATGGTACATATATTGTGTCTAACCCAGGACACCAACGATACAATACCAAGTACTCAGCCATCAGCCTACTTTGTGATTTCTCTTATCTATTGTAGGAGCGGATGTAATATTTTGACAAGCAGTGTCAGAAGTTATAGATACTTGAAGCATAAAGAATTCTATGCCAAGTAATATTATCAGTGCACTCCATATCAATTTCTTCACATTGTTGATGGTCAAGGCAGTTATGCTGTGATGCTAGTCTGCTACTCTGCTGTCAATTAAAGTGATACTAAATATACACTGTTTAAACCCCTTTTTAGAACTTGTACCAATTTACCAGGCTAGAATCAGACTTACCTATAGGAACTGTAAATTTCTCCTAAACGTGCACCACTTAGGAGATAGTTACCTTGTAGTGCGCCGATTAAGTCATCGGCACATTTGCTGTGAAGAAACAGCCCTCCGTGCCGTTTCATCCCAAGTGAGTACCGTGACTGGCGGCTCCGGCGCGCATTCGTGGGAGTGACGCCATGCGGCTTCGACCAGTCACAGAGCCGGAGTCCGTGGTCCCGGAAGGAAGAGAGGTGAAGATGGATGTGATCACCAGCGGGCACAGCGCAGACTTTGTTTGCAGGTAAGTGCCACATAATGGGCTAGCCCATTATGCTTTTACTTCGCAAAAGTCCTGTTTTTGTTTGGTTTAAAAATAACAAACATGTTTTATTTGCCTCTCCTGTGCAGTGGTTTTGTACAAAGTAGCCCAGATCCTCCTTTTCTCGGGTCCCTCGCCAGCGCTCCTGGCTTCTCCATCCTGCCAAGTGCCCCTATAACAAGCAGCTTGCTATGGGGGACACCCGAGCCACTGCTCTGCATGTCAATTCACGGAGCCATAGCTTAGCCCCGCCCCATATCTCTTCTCATTGGCTCACTGGCTGTGATTGACAGCAGTGGGAGTCATTGGCTGTCTCAGACAATGAGGGTGAGTCCCCGGGGGCAGAGACATGTGCATGACAAAAAAATGTGTTTTGTTTCGATTCGCTTTGATTCGTTAATCTAGTCATTTTGTTTTGTTAAATTCGATTGACTTGTTGAATTCGTATTCAGAATTTTGGGAATTTACAGAGTTTTTCGATTCGAAACGTTCAAATCGATAAATTTGCGAATCGGTTTGAAACGAAAATGTTATATGGTTTTCGAATCGAATGCAGCAAAGTGAACAAACAAAAGAAAAATCTTCTTCAAATGATTACATTGACTCTTAAATCACCTTTGGCTTAACAAAAACAGCATTATTTTAAAATGACACTCTAATAACACACAGTCTTTGTTCGAGTGGAGTTCAATGTAAAATTTGATTCGAAATTCAGTCCGAAATTTCGAAATTCAGACAAATTTTGTTTCGTTATTCGGAGCATTCAGTGAAATTTGTTTATATTGTCATTCGGGTATTCGGATATATCTGAATCTCCGAATAACAAAAAATATTCATTCGGAATGAAAACGAACCGCACATGTCTAATCTTAATGCATAAGACCCCTTTCACACTGGAGCGGTTTGCAGGCGCTATTGCGCTAAAAATAGCACCTGCAACCCGACCCTAAACAGCGGCTGCTGTTTCTCCAGTGTGAAAGCCCGAGGGCTTTCACACTGGAGTGGTGCGCTAGCAGGACCGCTCCAAAAGTCCTGCTAGCCGCATCTTTGGAGCGGTGAGAGGAACGGTGTGTTTACCGCTCCTCCGCCACTCCTTCCCATTGAAAGCAAAGGGAAACCGTGGCTATACCGCCGGCAAAGCGCCTCTGCAGAGGCGCATTTCCGGCAGTATTAACCCTTTTTCGGTCGAAATACAAAGGAAAAATACATAATTAATATAAAACAATTGTTTTAAATTGTCATACAAATATGTATTTGAACTCAAAGCTTTATTATTTTTGTGCAAAAACATGGCGTGGGCTATCTAGGGCAGTCTCTCTCAACTGGGGTGCCGCGGTATCCTGGTTGAGAGAGGCATCACATCAGAGCCAGACTCCCATTCTTCTGCTGAACTGTACTTTGGCAGAGTGGGTGCTCGATCAGGACAGTGAAATGAAGAGCAAAGTGGAAGGGGAAGGCCGCTTTCTGTGTCCAGACCTTTCACCTCCCTCTACAGTGCAGTTTACCCAGCAAGTATAGTAGTGCAAATATTAAGAAGGCTGTGTGTGTGTGTGTGTGTAGCCTGCTCTGCCTGTAGTAATGCAGAGAAAGAAATCCTGGACCCTTTTTTTTTAAATCGCACCGTAGCAAAACGCACTGCATTTGCAAATGCATGGGGGTACCATTAAGAATTAATGTCACCCCTGCACGTCTGCAGGACAGTAATGCACGTAATTTTGCGCGCATTCCCAACATGCAGTAAAATGGACCAAGCCTGAGACTGGAAATACTTTAAAAGGGCGCCCTGACTGGAAAACGTTTGAGAAACACTGATCTAGAGGGAGGCCCTACCAATCACAGCCTGTCTCACAGCCCTTCAGCCTTTTTTCTATTGTTTGTATGCCCTTAGAATTACAGGGAGGTGAAGCCCTCATCAATCAACATATATTATCCTGCCCCTATAGTTTGGAGCTGTTTAGTGGGCATGGAGGAGGAGGGAGGGAGTGGGCTGTCATTTACCAGTGTGTATACACCCACATGCGTGACTCTAGTCATGTGAGCTGCACAGATTAGAAAAAGGATGAAATGTGCAGCTTAGAAGCAGTATTGAAACTGGAGAATGCTCAGTAGACATGGCAACGTCTTGTCTACACAATCTCTGGCTGCAGCGGGGACACAGATAAGGAGGGGGGAACAGTGATCAACCAGGATTTTTTGCAGAATACAGCAAACGAATCTCATAGTGACTGAGTGAGTATGAGCAGCATGTACAACATAATACAGCATTGTCTGACAGTTAATAATGATGTGGGTTTAGTGACACTTTAGGTTATTCATGAAAGGTAACCTAAAAGGCTGTTTGATCCTGTATCTGATCCTCCCCTTCTTTCACAGTCCCCAAACCATCACCTGTTAGAACAGTGCCTTGGGGGCAAGCTGCACATGCTCAGTTTGGTGTGTATTGCTAGAGAGTTTTTTTTTTCTTAGGAGATTGCATGTGATCGGCACACGGCCAATCAGCACTGTCCAGAAAGAGGGTCAGGGGTCCTGAAGCCTTATAGGACAACTTGAGTAGAATGAAAACTTCTCTTACAAGCTATAACCGGACACTGATAGAAGTCACAAGACTGTTATATACTGCTGATTACAAGAGGTATTTAGCCGTTTATATTTACTAAAATACAGTAAAAACCTTGGTTTGAGAGTAACTTGGTTTGAGAGCATTTTGCAAGACAAGCAAAAAATTGTAATAAATTTTGACTTGATATACAAGCGATGTCTTCATATAAGAGTAGCGTCATGTCACAACTGAGTATAAAAGAGAAGAAAAGCGCCTATAAGTGTAGCAATATGGTTACATTTAATGAAGGTACAACATTTAGCAACATATTGCTACACTTAGAGCCGCCTCTCTTCTCTTTTATACTCTGTAGCTCCTGCTGGATTTGGTTTCTAATCTCCTTGTGGAGGCTTTCATTTGTGGATGGACATTTTATGGTTACACAACCCATCACATTGCTATAATCTTTTTATATGGACTATAGACTGAAGGACCTATGAATAAATGGTTGTGGAATGAATCATTTAAGTTTCCATTATTTCTTATGGGGAAATTTGCTTTGATATACAAGTGCTTTGAATTACAAGCATGTTTCTGGAACAAATTAAGCTTGCAGTCCAAGGTTTTACTGTAATTGCATTTCCATGTTCTGTGCACTGTGGGAGTCCAGATATAGTGAATGCAGGGTCCTGGGTTTAGGAACACTTTAATGAAATTATAGCTCCACTTTTGTACAAAGTTCAGAAATAAAAAGCGCTTCATCCTTCCAAAACTTGGCTACTGCGTATAAAAAAAAGTAACAATATCTTTTTTTGTCTTTTCTTAGCATAAAAGCAGCAATACCAAATCTTGTTTTCTGACACAATGCCATGATGACAAATTACAGAAGAGTGGATAAAAAGAAAAAAAAAAAGCTAAACATTTCTGAAGGGAGCATAAGGCGGTGCGTTTAGGAACGGAGACTGCTACTTGTAGGAGTGATTTTTCTAGCAATTAACTTTAAAAAGCTTTCTATTTCAACAGTTTCCATACAAAACTAAGCATACACACAATGGAACATTTTACAGATACATCATAAAAAGAAACGGTGTCAACAAATTGATGAGCTGGATAGGTTGGATAATTTGTGCCATGTTTGGGACTGTGAAAAAGAAAACACTCAAAAACAACTTTAGTGAAACAGCTACAGAATATGCAGAAAATGACAAAAACAGCATTATAGTACAAAGCCTGATTTCTGTCTCGCAGGAACCTTATAATGGCAATCTAGCTTTAGTGTTGTTTCCCTTAAGGCCCCTTTCACACTGAGGCGCTTTGCAGGCGCTATTGCGCTAAAAATAGCGCCTGCAATGCACCCTGAAAAAGCCACTCCATTGTATCCAGTGTGAAAGCCAGAGGGCTTTCACACTTGAGCGGTGCGCTTGCAGGAGGGTCAAAAAACTCCTGCAAGCCGCATCTTTGAGGCGCGGTAGGAGCGGTAAAAATACCGCTCCTATAGCACCCCTGCCCATTGAAATCAATGGGGTGGCGCCTCCAAAACACCTGCAAAAAGCTGCAAAGAGGCATTTTAGTGGGCAATTTTAACCCTTTTTCAGCCGCTAGCGGGGGTTAAAATCACCCCCCTAGTGCCCGCAAATCGCGGCAAAAACAACGGTATAGCGGCACTAAAAATAGCACTGCTATACCGCCAGCGCATCCTGCGCTTCAGTGTGAAAGTAGCCTAAAGGTTTTCTCCACGTCAATTCAGGA
Organism: Rana muscosa; assembly: GCA_029206835.1. Taxonomy (NCBI): domain Eukaryota; kingdom Metazoa; phylum Chordata; class Amphibia; order Anura; family Ranidae; genus Rana; species Rana muscosa. Next base: position 329,852,470 of record CM055116.1, on the reverse strand, counting down.
ACATACAGCCAAGAATCTCTGAGCAATACACCATTCAACAACGCACACCGAATACTATTGCTTCCATTATACTATTACTGCGTGACCAGTGCATCCCTGTACCTATAAGGAGGGGTGAGCTCCCTCCAAGCATAACCTGCCCTTAATCTATCCATTATTATATATGTGCTCCAACTCTGGAGACTTTCAAATGATATACTCGCGTATAAGCCGACCCAAATATAAGCCGAGGCACCTTATTTTACCACAAAAAACTGGAAAAACGTATTGACTCGAGTTTAATCCTAGGGTGTCTATCTGCATGCCTCACTGTGCCTCACTGTGTCCATGTGCATGCCTCACTGTGTCCATGCCTCACTGTGCCCATGCCTCACTGTGCCCATGACTAGACTGACATTTAACATGGGAGTCTATAGAAGGAGTACCGGGTACCCAAAGGAGAAATTACCGTTTAACATGGGAGTCTATGGAAGGAGTGCACAGATTTGATAAATCGGTACTCCCCGGCTGTAGGTTCCCCGGACAATAAACTTTGAACACTTGTAGAGAAGAAATAGGGCTACATGTGTGCCAAGTTTGGGGTCCAGGGCACCTACGACCGGCTGGTACCGGGTCCCCAAAATCACCTGAGAAATGACAGTTTAACATGGGAGTCTATGGAAGGGGTGCCCGGCTTTGAAAAATCGGTACTCCCCGGCCGTAGATCCCCCGGGCAACAAACCTTGCATACTTGTAGAGAAAGAGTGGGGCTATATGTGTGCCAGGGTCCCCAAAGTCCGGGCGATCAGGCTCAAAAAGGTGACTCGTGTATAAGCCGAGGGGGGCATTTTCAGCACAAAGAAATGTGCTGAAAAACTCGGCTTACACTCGAGTATATAGGGTAGTTAGGTTTGAAGTACACTGGGAAGCCATGACGTGGCCGCATGCATGCATTTGCAAATGTGTGCAAACGAAACCTCTCGGTTTTAATGTGAATTGTTAGGGTCAATTCAGTTTATTGCAGGCTGGCTGGTAAGTGAGCTGGGAATTTTTGTTTGTTTTTCCATAATACACCATTCAAGCCAGGGCCCCACCACACAAACTCCTTATGACTGATAGCAAGCATGTTGCAAAAACAAAAAAAAACTTGCAATCATTCCACTGTGAAGCTTTGCTATCCAAAATGGTTTGCTTTAATGGCTTTGAAGGAGGTGGACTAGTGTTATGTCATACAGGAAGATTAGGTCCCCATGTATTAGGAGTAGTGATGAGCCGAACACCCCCGGGTTCGGTTCGCACCAGAACCCGCGAACGGACCGAAAGTTCGTACGAACATTAGAACCCTATTAAATACAATGGATGCGAACGTTCGAATTCTAAAGTGCTAATTATAACAACTATTATGCATGTTATTGTCCTAAAAAGGGTTTGGGAACCCGGGTTCTGCACCAGGGGACATGTATCAATGCAAAAAGAAGTTTTAAAAACGGTCGTTTTTCGGGAGCAGTCATTTTAATGATGCATAAAGTGAAAAAAAAAAAGTCAAATATTCCTTTAAATATCGTACCTGGGGGGTGTCTAAAGTATGCCTGTGAAGTGCCACGTGTTTCCCGTGTTTAGAACTGTCCCTGCACAAAATGACACTTCTAAAGGAAAAAAAAGCCATTTAAAACTGCTTGCGGCTTTAATGTAATGTCTGGTCCCGGTAATATGGATGAAAATCTTTAAGAAAAATGGCATAGCTACCCCATGACCCCCCCCCCTACCCCAGCCCATTACCAGCCCCTTTGGGTCTTGTATGGATATTAAGGGGAACCCCGCACATAAAATAAAAAAGGCCCTATATACTCTGAACAGCCGTATACAGGCGGTGCATACAAGACAGGGACTGTAGGTTTGTTCTTATGTAGAATCTGTTTGTAATTTTGAACAGGTACATTGTTGAAGTGTAGCTCCAGCCCAAAAATCTATTTTTAAACTTTTTGGAAAACATAGGTAAGGGTTATCACCCCTGTAACATTTGTTTTGCTGTCTGTGCCCCTGTTCAGAACATTTCACCTCACTTTCCGTCCCAATGTCAACTGTTTTTGAAATGTGGTGTTTTTCTTGAAACAAGGATTGCTGATAAAGCATCAGTACAGAGGAGACACCTTTCTCCCATATTTATTCTTACAGGAGAGAATTTTCCTTCCTAGGGGTAGATTTCCTCTCACTTCCTGTTGTCTTCTTGCGTTTGCAAGTAGGAGTCGTTTGTAAGTTGGATGTTTGAAAGTAGGGACCTGCCGTATATACTCTGCAGAAATAGGCCCCTTAGTTGTTGGTGTTGGCACAACACTGTAAGCACTCACAGTTACTCTTGGTTGGTGCTGGAACGCCCTGCTGTCAACTATTATATCAGGAATTTTAATTACATATAATTGTTGAACAGTGGTAGTAAAAATTGGGCCTTTGATGGTGGTGCTGGTGCCACAACACTGTAAGCCCTGACAGTTACTCTTGGTGGGTGCAGCAATGGGCCCTGCTGTGAATTATTAGATCAAGAATTGTAATTGCATGCCCCTGTTGAACAGGGGCTGAAAAATTGGGCCTTTCGTGGTGGTGGTGGTGGTGGTGGTGTTGCCACAACACTGTAAGCCCTCAGAGTTACTCTTGGTGGGTGCAGGAATGGGCCCTGCTGTGAATTATTAGATCAAGAATTGTAATTACATGCCCCTTTTGAACAGGGGCTGAAAAATTGGGCCTTTCGTGGTGGTGGTGGTGGTGGCGTTGCCACAACACTGTAAGCCCTCAGAGTTACTCTTGGTGGGTGCAGGAATGGGCCCTGCTGTGAATTATTAGATCAAGAATTGTAATTACATGCCCCTTTTGAACAGGGGCTGAAAAATTGGGCCTTTCGTGGTGGTGGTGGTGGTGGCATTGCCACAACACTGTAAGCCCTCAGAGTTACTCTTGGTGGGTGCAGCAATGGGCCCTGCTGTGAATTATTAGATCAAGAATTGTAATTACATGCCCCTTTTGAACAGGGGCTGAAAAATTGGGCCTTTCGTGGTGGTGGTGGTGGTGGCGTTGCCACAACACTGTAAGCCCTCAGAGTTACTCTTGGTGGGTGCAGCAATGGGCCCTGCTGTGAATTATTACATCAAGAATTGTAATTGCATGCCCCTGTTGAACAGGGGCTGAAAAATTGGGCCTTAGGCACTGGTGGCACAACACTACAACCCCTCACAGATACTGTACTTGGAGCACAGCAATGAGCCCTGTTGCAAAGTATTGCTTCAAAAATTGTAATGACACGCCCCTGTTAAACAGGGGCTGAAAAATTGGGCCTTAGGCACTGGTGGCACAACACTACAACCCCTCACAGATACTGTACTTGGAGCACAGCAATGAGCCCTGTTGCAAAGTATTGCTTCAAAAATTGTAATGACACGCCCCTGTTAAACAGGGGCTGAAAAATTGGGCCTTAGGCACTGGTGCCACAACACTCCAACCCCTCACAGATACTGTACTTGGAGCACAGCAATGAGCCCTATGGCAAATTATTGCTAAAAAAATTGTAATTACACGCCCCTGTAAAACAGGGGCTGAAAAATTGGGCCTTAGGCACTGGTGCCACAACACTCCAACCCCTCACAGATACTGTACTTGGAGCACAGCAATGAGCCCTATGGCAAATTATTGCTAAAAAAATTGTAATTACACGCCCCTGTAAAACAGGGGCTGAAAAATTGGGCCTTAGCCACTGGTGGCGGCACCCATAAACAAAAATGATCTTCCAAGCTATCATCATCAATCGTATCATTGAGGACTCGGAGGAGGAGGATAGCCAGTCAACATAACAGCACAGGCACTCAGCATCAGCATCAGTCTTGAAGGGATGTGACATGTTAAAATCAATTAGTCTGTTATATCAGCATCAGGTGTGTGGTAGCTGGTGGTGATCCAAGACTGGTTCATCTTGATGAAAGTCAGTCGATCAACCGAGTCGGTGGACAGGCGCACCCTGTGATCCGTGACAAATCCTCCAGCAGCACTGAATGTGCGTTCCGAAAGAACGCTGGATGCAGGACAGGCCAGTAGCTCAATTGCATACTGTGCAAGCTCTGGCCAGTGATCCATCCTCAAGACCCAGTAAGCCAGAGGATTTTCGGTGGGGAAGGTGTCCAAGTCTGACCTTGCCCCTAGATATTCCTGCACCATGTTTATCAGACGCTGGCGATGGTTGCTGGAACCGATCATACTTTGGGGCTGCGGACTAAAGAATTGTCTGAACGCATCGGTCAGACGGCCACCTTCCCCACCGCTCCTTCTTTGGCTGGCCGAAGCCTCAGCAACTCGTTGTCCAGGACCAGGAGTTTGTAACCTCCCAGTCTCTGGGAACGCGTTGCACAGACCTTTCTGCAAGGCCTCCCGGAGTTGTCTCATCCTCTGCTCCCTCTGCGACGGTAACATAAGGTCCGCAACCTTACCCTTGTACCGTGGATCAAGGAGAGTGGCCAGCCAGTAATGGTCCCTCTCCTTGATCCGAAGAATACGAGGATCCTTCCGCAGACTTTGCAGGATCAGGGAGGCCATGCAGCGTAGGTTTGCTGAGGCATTCGCTCCGGAGTCCTCTGGGTCACTAAGGACGACATGATCCGCAGTCACCTCCTCCCAGCCACGTACAAGTCCACTGGTTTCTTGGGACTGTAAATCATCCCTAAAAGACTGCTGCTGATGATGCTGAGTGCCAGCCTCCACCTCCATGCTGACACAATCCTCCTCCTCCTCCTTCTCCTCCGCTTCCTGTGCGATGGGTGGGACAGAAGGAACACTGTCTGGGTAAAGGGGGCCTTGAGAGGCAAGGAAGTCCTCCTCTTCCTGCCTCTGTTCTGCCTCAAGTGCCCTGTCCATTATTCCACGCAGCGTGTGCTCCAACAGGTGGACAAGAGGTACAGTGTCACTGATGCATGCACTGTCACTGCTCACCATCCTCGTGGCCTCCTCAAATGGTGCCAGGACAGTGCATGCATCCCTGATCATGCCCCACTGGCGTGGAGAAAAAAAACCAAGCTCCCCTGACCCTGTCCTGGTGCCGTAGTCGCACAGGTACTCATTGATGGCCCTCTGCTGCGTGTGCAGCCGCTGCAGCATGGCCAACGTTGAGTTCCACCTGGTGGGCATGTCACATATAAGGTGGTTCTTGGGCAGGTTCAACTCCTTTTGCAGCTCAGCCAGGCGAGCACTGGCATTATAAGATCTGCGGAAATGCACACAGACTTTCCTGGCCTGCCTCAGGACATCCTGTAAGCCCGGGTACCTGCCCAAGAACCGCTGCACCACCAGGTTAAGGACGTGAGCCACACAGGGCACATGGGTCAGTTGTCCCTGTCGAAGGGCGGAGAGGAGGTTGGTGCCATTGTCGCAAACCACCATTCCTGGCTTAAGCTGGCGTGGCGTCAACCACCTCTCGGCCTGGCCCTGCAGAGCAGACAGGACCTCTGCCCCAGTGTGGCTTCTGTCCCCCAAACACACCAGCGCAAGCACGGCATGGCATCTTTTTGCCTGCGTACTTGCGTAGCCCCGTGAACGGCTACGGAGCACCGCTGGTTCATAGGACAAACCACAGGAAGAGGCCATGGAGGAAGAAGAAGAGGAGGGGGTGGAGGAGAGAGGTGTGTCACAACCAGTAGTAGCATTTTGGAGGCGTGGCGGTGGGACAACCTCCAACACTACTGCACCTTGTCCTGCATCCTTCCCAGCTGCCAAAAGAGTGACCCAATGGGCCGTGAAAGAAAGGTAACGTCCCTGTCCATGCCTGCTGGACCATGAGTCAGCGGTAATATGCACCTTACCGCTGACCGCCCTGTCCAGCGAGGCCAAGACATTGCCTTCCACATGCCGGTAGAGAGCCGGAATAGCCTTCCGTGAGAAAAAGTGGCGTTTGGGAACCTGCCACTGAGGAACCGCACATTGCACAAACTCACGGAAGGGGGCCGAGTCTACCAACTGAAAAGGCAGCAGTTGAAGCGCTAGCAATTTAGCCAAGCTAGCATTCAACCGCTGGGCATGTGGATGGCTGGGAGTGAACTTCTTTCGACGGTCCAGCAGCTGGGGCAGGGAAATTGGCCTGCTAGAATCGGACGTCGGTGTACTGCTAGCAGAGTGGCCGCAAGTACTTGGCTGTGACACACCTAATTCTACACCTTCATTCCTCTCAGTGCATGTTTCAGAGAGGACTGAAGTTATAGTGGGGTTGGAGATCCCAGCTGATGCGGTGCAAGGAGAGGTCCGCTTTGTTCTTTGGTGTGGGTCTTTGAGGTAGGCTTGCCAACGAGCTGCATGGCAGGTCAACATATGTCTGGTCAGGCATGTGGTACCCAAGCGGCTGATGTTTTGGCCACGCGATATACGCTTGAGACATATGTTGCAAACAGCAGCTGTGCGATCTGATGCACTAGCCTCAAAAAAGGCCCACACCAAGGAACTTTTTGAATGACGGGCAGAGGCAGCGCCCGTCGGTGTACTGCCCTTACGCTGGCCACCAAAGGGCATCCTGCCTCGTTGGAGATGTGCCTCCTCCTCATCCTCCTCCTCCTCCTCTCTCCTATTAGGCACCCACGTGGAGTCAGTGACCTCATCATCCCCTCCCTCCTCATCACTGGAGCCAATCTGGCAGTATGCTGCAGCTGCTGGAACATGACTGCCAGATTGGTGTCCTTCTTGAGCATCCCCTCTGTCTGCTCTCACCCTACTGCCTTCCTGTAGCTGGGTTTCATCATCAGACCCTTCGAAACGCTGGGCATCCTCCTGGAGCATGTACCCAACACTGTGCTCAAACAGTTCGGGGGACTCCTCAGGAGGAGGACATGGTGGGTCTAGGGAAGGAGTGACTGATGATGAGTCTGACATCGATACCAGGGAAGAGGACGCTTTGGCAGCTGCTTTGCCAGTACCCTGAGCCTGGGTGAGAGAGGATGAGGAGGAGGAGGAGGGCTTGGTCATCCACTCTACCAAGTCTTCGGCATGATGTGGCTCAACATGTCCAGCTGCCGAAAAGAAGGACAAGCGTGTCCCATGGCCATGTGCTGATGACAATGCACCGCGTCCACGACCAGCACTGTTGCCCCCAGACACAGAGCCTGCTTGCCCTCTTTTATTGCCTCCTGACTGTCTGCCTCTCCTTGTTTGCCTTCCAGACATTCTAATAGATGGCCTGCAGGGAGATGGGAAAAAAGCAATAAGGGCTACCTTCAGGTGTCCTTCTCTGTCCCTTTACTTAAGGATTTCTAAATATGGTTGAGGATGATTGCTTTTGCACAGAATAGCACAACGACAATTTCCCTGACTGTCCAAAAAACAAGGATTTCAAAGATGGTTGATGAGGAATGCTTTAGCACACTATAGCACAAGGAGAATTCCCCTCACTTTCCTTCTTTGTCCCTAGAAACAAGGACTCGCACAGTGAAAGAAACTGACACTCTCCCTACCTAGAGTTTTCTGTCCCTAGAAAAAATGTTTTTTTAAAGCACACTATAGCACAAGGAGAATTCACTCACTGTCCTTCCCTGTCCCTAGAAACAAGGACTTGCACAGTGAAAGAAACTGACACTCTCCCTACCTAGAGTTTTCTGTCCCTAGAAAAAATGTTTTTTTAAAGCACACTATAGCACAAGGAGAATTCACTCACTGTCCTTCCCTGTCCCTAGAAACAAGGACTTGCACAGTGAAAGAAACTGACACTCTCCCTACCTAGAGTTTTCTGTCCCTAGAAAAAATGTTTTTTTAAAGCACACTATAGCACAAGGAGAATTCACTCACTGTCCTTCCCTGTCCCTAGAAACAAGGACTTGCACAGTGAAAGAAACTGACACTCTCCCTACCTAGAGTTTTCTGTCCCTAGAAAAAATGTTTTTTTAAAGCACACTATAGCACAAGGAGAATTCACTCACTGTCCTTCCCTGTCCCTAGAAACAAGGACTCGAACAGTAAAACACACTGACACTCTCCCTACCTATCCTTCTCTTTCCCTAAACTAAAGGAATCCAGGTTAAGCAAGAAAGAAATAAATGTCACTGTCCCTGCCTATGCTGCTCTTTCCCTGCTCCGGAACACACTACACTAGGCCGCCGTGCTGGCGGCCTTTTATAGTGTGGGGTGTGTACTAAACACCCTCAGCAATAATTGGCCACAGGCATCCTGCCTGTGGCCAATCATTGCTCTCCTCGCTGCCGGCGCTGTGATTGGCCAAGCATGCGGGGTCACAGTGCATGCTTGGCCAATCACAGCGCCTGGATGACACTGCGATGGCGTAGTGCATTGTGGGCCGTTCGCGTCACTCGAATTTGGCGCGAACGGCCCAAATCGTTCGATCTTCGTCGAACGACCGAACAGCCGATGTTCGAGTCGAACGTATGTTCGACTCGAACACGAAGTTCATCCCTAATTAGGAGCATAACATTAAATTCAACATGCCTCTATGACGGATTCCTTACAGGACAAAGCCAGAGCCACAATGGGCAAAGGATTAACACACTGGGTCAAGGATGGATGTGGACAAAAGCTGGATTGGACAGAATATTAGAGAAGTAAAAAAACTGGTCGAGTGTAATAAGGATCGACAAAAAATCGAGGTCGGTCAAGCACCTGTGCTGCAATATCTTCATCTATCAATAGAAGCATGCTCTCTCCACCAAACACCATTGCTTAATAGCACTACAATACACCTCCTCCCATGTGTGCTCTCAAAATCTCCTCTGTGTGATGCACTCACCGGATTAATCAACCCCTTACATTAAATTGGTTATAAAGGCTATTTTTATGCTTTTTCTAAACTAATAAACATGGTATTGCACAAAGTGTCAATGCCAGGGTCCCCCCCCCAGGGGTGTTCTTGGCTCCTCCTCTTCTGTTGGGTGCTATGCTGGCACACCTGCAGACTCCATCTAGAGCTGGGCTGTGTGCTCCCATAGACACACACAGCATAGCTCAGCTCTGCCCTTCACAGGATTTGATTGACAGCAACAGGAGCCAATGGTTCCTGCTGCTGCCTCTGTCCCCTGTGAGGAGAAAGAGCAACCGGTAACACTGCTTGAGAAAGGACCCATGTAGGTATATGGGGGGTGGGATGATACAAATAATGGAACATTGCCTGTATTGAGGTAAACATGTCTCACCTTTAGAACCACATTAATTAGTGGATCTCTAACAGGCTTTTTTTTTTTTTTAATGTGTCACAGCCAACAAACCCACCCACTCTTCAACTTCATGTTGGTTGTACAATTTCTTGCCTAGTAAACCCTCCAGTCTTTCTCCTCCAGCTCCACCACCAAAGAATAAAACAAGATTAAACCACAAATCATGCAGTACCCTTTATTAGAATCAAAAAAGCATACAAGGCACAAGAGCGCACTTACATTAAAAAAGTGCTCATTACCGACCAGCTCACTGCTCTCCTAAACCTTACCTATGATTATGAAAACGCTCTAGCCCTTAGAACATGTTTCCTTTCCAAATTCAATATGTTATAATTTGCAATTACCTTTTCCTTTCTACCATTTTATTTAATCTCTCCGCTTTTATGTACTGAAACTCCTACTATGAAGAATGTACGGTTTTATTTCAACCCTTTGGTTACCCATCGTCATTATTAGTTTGATGTATACTATACTTTACATCAGGGTGATTATGAATCAATGATTTAAAAAAAATACCTTTTTTTTTTTTATTTAAATTGATTTTAGATTTTTATCAAATTTATTTTAATAAAATGCTTTTGGTGTAAAAATCTATCTAAAGATAGTTTTCTATTTAACCACTTCAGCCCCGGACCATTTGGCTGCCAAATGACCGGGCCACTGTTTGCGATTCGGCACTGCGTTGCTTTAACTGACAATTGCGCGGTTGTGCAACGTCCTTTTTTCCCCACAAATAGAGCTTTATTTTGGTGGTATTTGATCAGATCTGCGTTTTTATTGTTTTGCGCTATAAACAAAAATAGAGGGACAATTTTGAAAAAAAAACTATATTTTTTACTTTTTGCTATAATAAGTATCCCCCAAAAATATATAAAAAAAAAATTTTTTTTCCTCAGTTTAGGCCAATACGTATTCTTCTACATATTTTTGGTATAAAAAAAAAAATTGCAATAAGCGTTAATTGATTGGTTTTCGCAAAAGGTTTAGAGTCTACAAAATAGGGGATAGTTCTATGGCATTTTTATTAATATTTTTTTTTTTTACTAGTAATGGCGGCGATCAGTGATTTTTATCATGACTGCGACATTATGGCGGATACATCGGACACTATTGGCGCTATTTTGGGACCATTCACATTTATACAGCGATCAGTGCTATAAAAATGCACTGGTTACTGTGTAAATGTGACTGGCAGTGAGGGGGTTAACCACTAGGGGGCTAGGAAGGGGCCAAGTGTGTCCTAGGGAGTGATTCTAACTGTTAGGGGGCGTGGCTATGGCTACGAGTGACACGTCACTGATCGCTGCTCCAGATGAGAGGGAACAGACGATCAGTGACATGTCACTAGGAAGAACGGGGAGATGTGTTTACACTGACATCTCCCCGTTCTTCAGCTCTGTGACACGATCGCAGGACACCGGCGGACATAGAGTCTGCGGGTCACGGAGCTCGCGGCAGGGTCGCGCGTGGCAAATTTCAAGGGACGTACCTGTATGCCCATTTGCCTGTCCGTGCCATTCTGCCGACGTATAAGTTTGTGCGGCCGTCGGCAAGTGGTTAAAAAATATGACTTAAATCGAGATGATTTAAATCAAGCCTTTTTTACTAGTGATTTAAATCGTGATTTAAATTGACTTGATTAGAATCAAATCCACCCTGCTTTACATGGATTGATTGTAGCGGATTCGCTGCTCCTGTGTCTCTTGTACTCTGTATTTCTTGTCATACTTTTAAAACTCAATAAAAACTTGATGCAAAAAAAATAAAGTGCTTATTACTGGTACTGGTTGAATCAGCTCACTGTACAGCTAGGAAAGCTCCCCCATGCCCCACTTCCTGTTAGGCCTTGGGCCTGTGTTCCATTCAGTGGAAGTGAGCTCACGGACAGGGCATAATGGTATAGGTCCTTGATGTGCAATGATGCATAGGGTCTTGAATTGTATTTTCAGGCACTACATTTATAGTGCTGCACCCATCCTTTCATATTTATATGTACTGGTAACCCAAAAGGTTACTGCTCAGCATCTTAGTTGGGAAAAACAAACGTTCTTTTTATAGCGTGCAGGAAAACAACGTTACTATGTGCATGATATGCACAAATATTTGTATTTAATATAGACCAGTATATTAAGTAGCTCTCTGTATTGTACAGAGCAGCTTTTCAACATATGTTTCAAAGCGTACAAGAGCGTAGGAGTAACAGAAGAAGTAAGTTCCTTCCTTCAGTCCTGATACATGGGACCTGTCTCCTGACACAATTAAGTCACCTCATAGTGGTGTGGCAATTTATTAGACATCCTACACAAGCTGAACTATCAGTCACTGTGACACACTGATTTACGACAAAACCCTGCACACTCAGGTGCTGCTGACTTTTAATATTAAGAAAAATATAATATCTTCATGATATGATCTATTTCCACTGAGGAAAAACAAATTGCCAAGCTAGCTGTTTTTTTTCATGATTTTGAGAGAAAAGGATACGCATCACTCTTGTAAGAAAAAATAATGTGTGCATTTGTTTTCTTTCATGTGAAACTTAAAACTCACCAAATACAACTATTTAAAATAAACCAAAAAGAAAAAATATTCAGTAGGTATTATAAGATTCCGGATCACACTTTCCTTGCCCCGATAAGCCAACCAAAAGGACCACTGGAGGTCCCAGAAAAAATGTTGACATAGAGAAAGTACACACACCCTACCACAATACAGTACTTGTTGCCTGAGTAAACTATCACCGTGCCTATGGGGTCACCAAATTTCCAAATGTCAAAATTTAAAACGTGTTTAATAGGGAGCTTCAAAAACATTGTCACAATATGGAGTATAATATATCAGCAACAAAATACAATCAGGAACACTAAATGCTTATTATCACTTTTTTGCCCAACACAGGTATGATTTAAAATGTATTTAAAGTGGTTGTAAACCCACTTATGCAACTTGCACCTACAGGTAAGCCTAGATTAAGGACTACACGGTTTAGGAGATATTTTCAAAAAAAGACATGCACCGATGTCTACGGCGCATGCGCGCCGTAGACAACGGTGCATTCAGTCAGAATCCCCATTCACAAATCCGGCTTTGCCGGATTTGACAGCTCCCGCGCGCATGCGCGGAGTGACGTCTTCGCCGCTCCGGCCAATCACAGCGCCGGAGCGGTGCTGTGATTGGCCGGAGCGGTGATACCCGGAAGTAACCTTCCGGGTATCTGTGGAGCGATGGCTGTGGCTGGAGGGGGAGACGAGGACGGCTTCGGGGGCCCCAATCTAAAGTAAGTGATGCATAATGAGCTAATATTCTAGTCATACTAGCTCATTATTGCTTTGTCTTGCAGGTGTTTGTTTTTTTTAAACCGGGTTTACAACCACTTTAAATAAAAATAAAAAAATAAACATAATATTGATAAGAATGCAGCACAGGCAGAGAGCACAGAAAAGTATTAACTGATAAGATTTCTGACAGGTATTTCTTGTACACATCAATGCACAGATTAAAGAGTAAACCAGATTGGGAAAAAAAAAAAAAAAAACATAAGCAAATCTAGTTCAACCAATAATGAAAAAAAAAAACCACTATAAATACCGGCGATCCAGAGGAAGACAATAAAAACCCCCTATGGAGCATAGTCCAAATCGCTCTCCTTACTGAGCGTCCAAAGCAATCAGATATTCCTTGGGTCAACAACCTCTGGTGTTATTACATATAAATGGTAATCTTCAATTATCCAAAATACATTCTATAGTCCATTGAACAGACCAAAAGGAAACAAAGGAAATGTTATTTGTTAGGGTTTACATAGCCTTTAGGGAGGATTTTATGTTCACCCTAAGCCAGCCTGTGGCCTGGCTATAGACATTCATGTATATACGTAATGTTTCCTAGCAAAACAAAAAATGGATTTAAAATAAGTCTCAAATTACCTCTTAAGCAGCAGGCACCGTAGAAAAATTCATCCTCAAATTTCACAGCACACGCACCAAAGTTACTCAAGTCATTTATTTAGGTAATGCAGCTCCCCCTCTCAGCAGTCTTCCAGCTTTCTAATCTAAACTTCTCCTATGGATCACAGGAGTGCAGTTCGTTCTACACTCCTGTGACCCATTTTCAGCCAAGAGTGGGCTAAAAGCCAGCTGTCGGCTGATGTCACTTAGCCAGTCCAGGCTGGGGAAAGATCCCTACTTTAGAGTTGGGGTCCACCCAGATTCCTGGACCAACAGCTGTCTCAGCCTCTCAGGGAGACTAAGCCAACCACTCCCACCCCCTCCACAGCCCAATGAGCGCTGGAGGGGCAGAGCAGAGAGCGGTGACTGACAGTCACCGCTCTCTGCTCAGACTGGAGAGGAGAACTGAGCGATCAGCGGTGTTTGATTGGATTGATGCTGCATCCACCTGGGCGAGTATAACGTATTTTTTTTTTGTTAACCCCAGACTTAACGATCGGTTTACCATGCTGCACAGATTTTTAATATCTGCTGGGCCCCTTGACTGCATAGCTTATTTTCTGTAAAAGGTGAACTTATTCTTGTGGTGTGTGCTTTCATAATGTCTACTTGTTAATATGATAACTATAGCAGTTTATCATTAGGTAGCAAAGGCTTATTTAGCTCCTCTGAACATTTGGCAAATGTTCATGATTTGTAAAAAGAAAATTGGGGCTTATGTTCCTTACTATAGAAACATATTGAGAAGTCACACTGCATGATTTTGTCTTTGCTAATGTGCCAGGAAAAGTTTTCATGGGCACTCTGAAAACGAAGGAATGGAAACAAACATGTAAAAATGTGATTCCTAAGATCATACACGTTAAATGATCTTTTATCATTACATTTGCCAGGAAAAAAAAAAAGAATTTTCTTGCAGGTTCCGTACACTTTGTTCAAAAATGACATCTCATAACGATGCCATCATTTCTGCAACGTTACTGTTATTACTAGTTACATATAATAAATAGTATAACACAGTGGCAATGAACAAATCCCAACAGCTGCTAAATGTCAGGATTTTTCAATTTTAGCCAAAAATATTCTTGTACAGATAAGAGTCATAGGCTTCAGCATATAAATGACCATTCTTTTCAAAACACTATAGTGGCATGCCAGAATAGAATGGCTACAGGCATACCTCCCAACTTTTTGAAATGGGAATAAGGAACATCTATTAGCAAAAGTATGTAGGCATAGTTAAACCCACAAGTGTTTTTGTTTACCACTACTATTTCTATATACTGGCTTTTGAAATGCAGCAATTTAGAAATTAGATGAAAGGTTTAGCACTGGAAAACACTTTTTGAAAGATAAATAGTGAATTTTATATACAACTATATAGATCAGACCAAAATGAGGGACAAATGAGGAGGAAAGAGGAACTTTGTTGCAAGTCAGGGACAGTCCCTCGAAATCAGGGACAGTTGGGTATGCTACAGGTAATACTGCCCTATGTGGACAATCCTTTTGAAGAATACATGACCTATCCTTTGTGTTGTCTGCAAATTAATCTCTGTTTTATCACCAGCACACTGGAGGAAAGCTTAAAGGAGAAGTACAGCCAAAGCTTGTGGATCACAGGAGTGTAGTTCGCTCTGCACTCTAGTGACCCGTTTTAAGCAGACGGCGGTCTGAAGCCTGCTGTCGACGGACATCACAGAGCTGGTGAAAGACCACAACCATATCGTTTGGATCCACCCAGATGCCTGGACCAGAAATTACCTTTCCTTTTAAAATCTACAGCCAGTGCAATTTTCTGTAAAATGCAATGCAATATGGCAACCTGGAGGCTTTCTGTATACAGATGGTGTACAAAATGCCCCCAGAAATGTCATTTTCTGCTTGTATGATTGAGAAGTCTGCACAAAGATGCAAGACAAGTTTTTATCCTCCCTTGCAATAGGAAATTTTATTCTGGTTTGGCTGGGTTCACACTGGTGCGGTTTCTATGTCATTTGCACAGTGTAGCAGGGCGGTACCCTGCCAGGATCCAGGTCTAATAAACAGCCAGTTCACTAATGAGTCAGCTGTGTTCTGGGCTTTAAGTAATCACCAGACCAAGGCTCTAGGCTCCCAGTTGTAGAGGACTCCACCCTGCAAACCGGAGGTCTGGGCATGGGAGTCAGTAGGGCTTCACCTAGGAGAGAGAGGTGGGAGCCAGTGTAGTACAAGGCTACTTGCTATATGCATGAAGATGCTGAGCGTCTGGACTGTGGGAGACAGACCAAGGCCCTAAAGCATAAGGCCTGAGCTGGAGAGCTGCGTTTACAAGCCAGGAGGGCTGAATATTGTTTACTTTGGTAGCAGGACTAAAACACTGAATACCCCTGCCAGGGAATCTTCTGTGTTTGTTTGAACTTTCTTTTATTTCTCAACTGGAGTTGAGAAACATTAGTGTAAAGCAGTGGTTCTCAACCCTGTCCTCAAGAACCCCCAACAGGCCATGTTTGCAGGCATTTCTTTTTCTTGTACAGGTGCTTTAAATCAGAGTCAATGGCTTGGTATTTTGGACAGCTATTTTATCCAAGAGAAATTCCCAAAACATGGCCTGTTGGGGGTACTTGAGGACAGGGTTGATAACCACTGGTGTAAAGGACATGGTGAAACAAATGGTTATTTCTTCAGAACAGCAAAACATAGGAATCTGGTTTGTTAAAATCCCTGCAATGTACTTTGATCACACAGAGGGGATTATTTTTTTCAATAAAAGTGTAATCACAAACATTTTGTATACCAAAATGGATACCATGCTGCAGGGCTTTTTTTTCTCAAACAATAGGTGCTGGAACTCAAGCACTACCCTCCAAAACCCCTCCCCACACACACACCCTCTAAATCACATCAAATAGTGGGTGTGGTCAGTCAAATTTCACGAACAGTAGGAGGGTCGAAAAGGGGCATTAAATACCAGGATTGCATTACATACAGAGTGCAGAGTTAAGGGGGAGTTACACAGAAAGTGCAGAGCTGTCACTTGTAAACACAGAAAACGGACTTCTGTGTTAACAAGTGATTGTGATGAGCAGACACTAAAGGGTGTGAGCCAGAAATGGTGGAACTTAGTTCCACCAAGTTCTACCTGAAAAAAAGCCCTGCCATGCTGTAATGCAAGGCAATCCATAGTATGTCCAAAGGCCACCAAAATAAAAAGATATACAAAAAAGCACATACTCAAGATGCTACAGGAAGATCATTTTTATATTGGCGTATATTCTGTCATTTGCAAGCCAACAAAGTAGAAGGGATAAAGGAGGCAGCTCACTTGAAGACCGACTCCAAGCACACTTTTGCGTAGTCCAGTGTTTTCTGAATCACTACCAGATCAGAAAAACAGAGAAAAGCTAAAAGTCATTAACTGTGTTCCCGTGCTGGGTCAGAGACTCCATATTTGAAACAAATAGAGTCAGCATGACATCCAGGCTAATTGAATTTAAAGAAATTTTGCAGACAATGTGGCTGTGTCTGCGTTGGAACATGGAGGACAGGACGCCTCCATATTTTCCCATGACCGGTTTCCTTTAAACCCCTAACCACAGCTCATCCTGCAAATCAGCCTATCCAATCCATCATTCACCCAGGTATAACACAGGACCAGCTTGACAAGCTGATAGTTATATTAAAGTAGTATAAAGACAGTAGACAGATATGTGCCTGAAATATATTAGGAATAATAAAGCCCACTTGCATTGCTGTCACAAGTTACACATCAGCAGCGGTCTTGCTGAGCACAGACAAGCTCACAGTTAATGAAATTCTGTTTTATGCAATAGTCAGAGTTAATTGACCAGTAGACAGATTTTACCTTTTTGCATGGTTTTTAATTGGCAAAGTCAGATTTGCTCTTCATCATGAATTTTACTTTATGACAACCATTTTCCAACAAAGACAAGGGCATAACTATGCTGTCTGTGATACTGCTTGCTCTATCGAAGGATGTTGACAGCCTTATAAAAATGTCAATGAGAACAGGTGGGCTGGAGGAGCATCATATTAGTATATGCATGGTCCTATAGTCCTCTGGTCTATGACCACTGTTCAGTATTAAAGATTAAAAGCTTTCTCCATTACTGTATATACTCGAGTATAAGCTGACCCAAATATAAGCAGAGGCACCAAAAAGTTTTACAACAAAAAACTGGGAAAACATATTGACTCGAGTATAAGCCTAGGGTGTCCATCTGCATGCCTCACTGTGTCCATGTGCATGCCTCACTGTGTCCATGCCTCACTGTGCCTTACTGTGCCCATGCCTCACTGTGCCTTACTGTGCCCATGCCTCACTGTGCCTTACTGTGCCCATGCCTCACTGTGCCCATGCCTCACTGTGTCCATGCCTCACTGTGCCCATGCCTCACTGTCACTGTGCCCATGCCTCACTGTGTCCATGCCTCACTGATCTCTACCTGATCTCCTGCGTTGTGTGACTAGACTGACGTTTAACATGGGAGTCTATGGAAGGGGTGCCCGGATTTGAAAACTCGGTGCTCCCCGGCCATAGGTCCCCCGGACAACAAACTTTGCACACTTAGAGATGAAGAGTGGGGCTACATGTGGGCCAAGTTTGGGGTCCAGGGGACCTACGGCTGGCCGGGATCAGGCGCACAAATGTGAAGATAGACACAGAGTCGAGTATAAGCCAAAGGGGGGCATTTTCAGCACAAAAAAATGTGCTGAAAAACTCAGCTTATACTCGAGTATATACGGTATTAGTTCTAGTGAATAAATATTTGCTACATTTGTAGGCAATTACTAATATTAAATATAAAAATTTAAATTTATATTTTAACATGAAGATGAAGCTTACGTCAGAGACAGTTAAAATACACAGTTAACATGTACCGAAGAACACTTTTTAAGTAATGCCTTCAGGAGCACATACCAGGAGATTCCATTATCCAGTAAATGGATAATGCAGTCAGGATACAAAGAGCAGTACTTGCAGTTTAAAAGCATATTAGGCTACCAAATGACCCTCAGAGCCAGCCATATGCTAAATTCTTCAGCTAGACAGAAGCTCTACTTTAGTCTTTCTCTACCATTTACATTTAACAAGAACAAAAAAAAAAAAAAGAAAACAGGTAACTTTGTAAAAGAGATGTAGCACATTCAGAAAAGTAAAAGATTATGGCTCGCTATTTTTTTTTTACTTCTTATAATTTGCATGTTCTTCTGTACTTTATGTAAAGAGCCTTATTAATATGCCTTCGAGTAATAGAAAGTAAAAAGCCACTTTTTTTGCTTAACCACTTGCTGTCCGCCCCATAGCAGATTTACTGCTACAGGGCAGCAGCTGTGCGCCTTATCACGTGTATATACGCGATCCAGCTCTTCCGGGTAGGGAGTGCGCTGCAATCACACATAGCGGGAGGCCCAGTGGTGGGTACTGTAGACTCGATGTCCGCCTGCACCCGCCGATCATTCTGCAGACACACAGAACGGTGATCTGCCTATGTAAACAAGGCAGATGGCTATTCTGACATGAAGGAAGACATAGATCCTGTGTCTCTACAAAACAGGGACTAGGATCCATGTCTTCCCCTAGTAAAAGCACAGTTAACCCTTTAATGGCCCCTGATGTTAACCCCTTGACAGCCAATGTCATTAGTACAGTGATGTGTATATTTTTTAGCACTGATCTCTGTATTAGTGTCACTGGTCCCCAAAAAGTGTCAATTCGTTTTAGAATGTCCGCCGCAATATCGCAGTCCTGCTATAAGTCACTGTTTACTGCCATTACTAGTAATACATGAATAAATAAATAAAAATATCCAATAGTTTGTAGACGCTATAACTTCTGTGCAAACCAATCAATACATGCTTTTTTTATTATTTTGTACCACAAATATATAGCAGAATACATACTGACCTAAATTTATGAAGAAATTCGATTTTTTTTTCATTTTTTTTTATTGGATACATTTTATAGCAGAAATTAAAAATATATAAAAAAATTATTTTTTCAAAAATATAGATTTTTTTGTTTACAGTGCAAAATCTAAAAACCGCAGAGGTGATCAAATACCACCAAGAGAAAGCTCTATTTGTTGGAAAAAAAGGGCATACATTTTATTTAAGTACAGCGTCACACAACTGAACAATTGTCAGTTAAAGTAACGCAGTGCTGTATCGCAAAATATGGCCTGGTCAGGAAGGGGGTAAATCTTCCGGAGGTCAAGTGGTTAAAGCGCAAGTCCAGCTTTTTTTATGGCGAAGGGAAGGATTAAAACCCTGTCATGTTTTTTTATTGTTTCATTAGGTGAGGCGAATGAGGAGAAATCTCTCTTATGGAAGAAGCCCTACAGAGGTTCTAGTCCACATGTCAAACTCAATCCAAAACGAAAGAAAAAAAAGCTTTGGCTGGACAAAGGCTTCAAGCCATTATTGTAAAAAAAAAAAAGAAGAGTTTCAACCTTGCTTGGGTGTTTATTGCTCTTTATTTGCAGAGATTCTCTGTTACTTCTGGTAATACCGTCACCAAAGAGAACAGTGACAGAGGTTCAAAGCTTATCCACTTGACTAAAAAAGAACAGGGGCCAACATTAAAAGCTTTTTTTACTTGGCAACACAATAGAATCGTGCCAGTTGACAAGACTATTGAAATGTATATACGCAGGGCCGGACTTACCATTGGGCTTGACTGGGCTCAAGCCCATGGGCCCGCCCAATAGGGGGCCCCTGCCTGCAGAGGCGGCTCTCTAATTAGGCAAAGGCTGGCAGGGTGAGCCGCGAGTGGGCCGGCGTTCTGTCATACTATCGTGACAGAAAGAACATCACCGCGACACACATTAAAAGTCCCCCCCCCTGTTACACCCTCATCAGCGGCAGCAGCCAATAGCAGGCTCCATCGCTGTCCTAGTTGGCACCACATTGCATGATGGGAGATGTAGTTCTCTACAGCGCACACTAGACTCGGCCGGGCTGTGCCTGCACACTGCAGAGACTACACCTCCCAGAATGCACTTCAGGGCGGGCACTCAAAGTGGACAGTCAGCTTCTCCTAAATTCCTGCTTGTAGTAGGGGACGGAAGACTCGGAAGAGTGATCAACCAGGTAAGTCACCTTAAATACCTACCTATTTCACCAGCAGCAGGTCAGCAACAGTGCCTCATACCTCTGTCAGTGCTGCCTATATCAGTGCAATGCATAACTTTCTATACTGCAGATCAGTGCCTCATACCTCTCTCTGTGTCATGCATAACGTTATATATACTGCTCCAGGTCAGTGCCTCATATCTTACTCATTGCAATTTTATCCTCAGTGCCTCTGTCAGTGTGACTTTATGGTCTGTGCCTTATGCCTCATTCAGTGCTAGGTGGAACTTTTTTATAGTAAGTGCTTCAGGCTTCTGTTAGTGCAAGGTGCTACTTTATGGTTAGTGCCTCATGCCTCACTCAGTGCAAGGTGCAACTTTATAGTAGTCCATGTCTGATGCCTCTGTCAGTGCAAGGTGCAACTCTATGACCAATGCTTTCATGCCCTAGTCAGTACCTCGCTAAGAGCCATGCATAACTATATACTGCATGAGTGCCCAATGCCTCGCTCGGTGCAAGCTGCTATTTTGTGGTTAGTGCCCCCCTCAGTGCAACCTTTTGGTATGTGCCTCATGCCTCACTCACTGCAATGTGCAACATAATGGTCGGTGTCCGTTGTCTCTGTCAGTGCAGGGTGCATCTTTATAGTCAGTGCCCCCATGCCCCTGTCAGTGCCACTTTATGGTCAGTGCCCCCATGCCCCTGTCAGTGCCACTTTAGGGTCAGTGCCATCATGCCTCACTAAGTGTCATGCATTGCTATATAATGTATGAATGTCTAATGACCCTCTCAGTGCAAGGTGCATTTTTATGACCGGCATCCCCCATGCCTCTGCTTTCTTTCTTTCTTTCTCCCTCCATCCCTCATTCATCTCAGACTCTAACCACACCCACTTCCAAGCCATGCCCATTTCAGCCATGCCCACTATTTTGCGTGAACCACGCCTATTTTTCATAATGTATAGAAGGTAGGGCCCGAAAGTGACTCAAGCCCAGGGGCCCCCACCACCCTAAGTCCTGCCCTGTATATACGTATACAATAGATATAAAAAGCCTACACACCCCTGTTAAAATGTCAGGTTTCTGTGATTAAAAACATGACAAAGATAAAATATTTTAGAACTTTTTCCACCATTATTGTGACCTATAAAATTGTACAACTCAATTGAAAAACAAACTGAAATCTTCTAGTAGGGGGGTAAAAAAAAAAAAAAAATAATAATGTGGTTGCATAAGTGTGCACACCCTCTTATAACTGGGGATGTAGCTGTGTTCAGAATTAAGCAATCACATTCAAACTCATGTTAAATAGGAGTCAGTCCACAATTGCTATCATTTAAAGTGCCTCTGATTAACCCCAAATAAAGTTCAGCTGTTCTAGTAGGTCTTTCCCGACATCCTACAGCAAAAGCCATGGTCCGCAGAGAGCTTCCAAAGCACCAGAGGGATCTCATTGTTAAAAGGTATCAGTCAGGAGAAGGGTACAAAGGAATTTCCAAGGCATTAGATATATCATGAAACACAGACAATCATCATCAAGTGGAGAAAATATGACACAACAGTGACATTACCAAGAACTGGACGTCCCTCCAAAATTGATGAGAAGAAAACTGGTCAGGGAGGCTGCCAAGAGGTCTACAGCAACATTAAAGGAGCTGCAGAAATATCTGGCAAGTACTACATGTGACAACAATCTCCCGAATTCTTCATATGTCTGGGCTATGGGGTAGAGTGGCAAGACGGAAGAATTTTCTTACGGAAAAAGCATCCAAGCTCGGTTAAATTTTGCAAAAACACATCTAAAGTCTCCCAAAAGCATGTGGAAAAAATGTGTTATGGTCTGATGAAACCAAGGTTGAACTTTTTGGCCATAATTCCAAAAGATATGTTTGGCAAAAAAACAACACTGCACATCACCAAAAGAACATCATACCCACAGTAAAGCATGGTGGTGGCAGCATCATGCTTTGGGGCTGTTTTTCTTCAGCTGGAACAGGGGCCTTAGTCAAGGTAGAGGGAATTATAAACAGTTACAAATACCAGTCAATATTGGCACAAAACCTTCAGGCTTCTGCTAGAAAGCTTAACATGAACAGGAACTTCATCTTTCAGCATATCCAAAGCATACATCCAAATCAACAAAGAAATGGCTTCTATATTATAGAAAACGGGCTTAAATATTGGTACCTCATCCAAAATAGATATAGCAAATAACAAAAACATTCTCCTTACCTACAATATGATAGCAGTATTCCACAACCAACTGGGTCAGAAAAAATATTTTATCATCACAGTACTTTTCTAAGCTATATCACATAATGGAATCAAGTGGGCTTTAGCCTATAAGTATATAAGGCACAGAAAAACCCCTTCAAAATTCATGCTATCCTTATAATGACATACTAAACGAAACAGTTAATTTTGATCCATCATAATTAATGGCCAAACAATCACTTTTATGAACACACCTAAAATAATGTCCGCCTTCAAGTAGTACCAGATATCTATTATTTTCCGTGTGTAAAACCGCCTTAGTATACCAAACCATCTGTAACAATAGAGACATTCCTATGCTACTTACTTGGTGTATCCATAGATATTTTCAGCACAAACACAAGAGTATAAACAAAGGGGGGGAGGAAATATTTTCATTGCTCATCTCTCCATTTAACAGCCAGACTCACACAGCCTCCAGCATCACTCCTCTCCCAACCTACACCACTTATAAGTACTGAAAGGCAGCGGCGCCTAATCACAGGCTTCTCCAATTTGCAATCTCCACATGCTTGAGTTAATAAGTACTCACCTGTGCTGTCTGAGAGCAAGTCATCTCCTTCAAATGGAGCAGACAAACAGTTTCCTTTAGGGGAGGCTATTTCTCCGAGCATTCCAGGCGCAACATGCAAAATGGCCACTAGGGGCTGCTCCTGGCACAATGACAGCCAAAACTCCCGATTATTTAGCCTAAACACAAAGCAGGCAAGCCAGCGTCATGTCATCATCCAGAACAGCCGAACACACCAAACCTGCACATGTACAGTCCGCTCCAGCCCAGATGAGCCCGGACGTCCAGAGAAGACGACCGTGCATGCTCAGTGAAGGCAAAGGAGCAGCAGATCCAATATGACTAACGCCCACAGGGCATTCCCAAACCATAATAAACAAAAAGGAAAAGCAAACAGAGCAGACTATCTACATGGCCACCACACATTTAAAAAATACCAGCCACCCCATCAACCACCATGAGTTTATAACCCCTTTGACCCAGCATTGCCCATAGGGAAAGCGCCCAGGTCAACGCTCATTAGGTTATATATTTATATTTGGGAGTACATCATGGGCATATTTCTGTGATTATTTTTGGGAGATCCGTGATTCCACCACCACAACTCCACCTCCTTGGACAGGCATTGGACTGAATTAGTCCCTATGCCCCCAGAATGTTTTCTACATGTTTCCTACACAGAAAGTATGTAATAACAATAGCCTAATATGTTGTTTTTGTGGCATTACTACAATCATGTACCCCAGGCTCCCGCTACAACCCTAGGAAAAACAGGAGGAAACTCAATGGGAGACAGTGACACTACACAGGCTGCAAAAATGAACATCATTGCATATCAATTGCATAATCAATCATTTATATTCCTAATTTTTGTAATCATCAACAATAATATCTTAAATTGGTAAGTTAAAACATAATACATCCTTTTTATATGTAGCCGGCCCTCCTTTTTGTTCTAGTGTACATTACCTGTAGCTCCTCCAATACTAGATACAACTCTAGTGTACCCCTAAGAACAAACCATTGTTTTAAAACATATTTTGCTGCATGGTGTGCTGCTGACTCCTGCTCTGCTCCGGGAGATGTATGTAAGTGACCCCCCCTGCTCCACCTTGGGAGATAGGGTATAATTGATAATGTATATACTGTGTTGCATGATGTATATTATATAAATTACTGTGAATTTTGTTTCATAGAGATGTTTAGTTTCTTTGTGGTCAAGGAATTGAGGTCCTGAGGAAGCTGTTTGTGAAACGCGTCGACCTCCTGGCCAGCTTTACAAAGAAACAATATGTGGATTATATATGTACTAGCCTATCCAACAACCATATGATGTTTTTAAGAGCATGAGCTCTATATTCGCTTTTATATGTAATTGTTTTTGTTATAAAATATCCTTTATGTGTACTTAATGTGGTTTAGTCCTTCTCTGGTACCATTAAAGTCTGTAAGCTCTGGCTGTTTTTTTAAAAAAAAGGAATGGCTTCACCAGAAGAAGATTCAAGTTTTGAAATGGCCCAGCCTGAGCTCAGACCTGAATCCAATTGAAAATCTGTATATGAAGATCTGAAGAGGGCTGTGCTCTGAAGAGGGCTGTGCCCAGGAGATGCCCTCGCAATCTGACAGATTAGGAGTGTTTTTGCAAAGAAGAGTTGGCAAATATTGCCAAGTCAAGATGTGCCATGCTGATAGATTCATACCTAAAAAGACTGAGTGCTGTAATAAAATCAAAAGGTGCTTTAACAGCGTATTAGTGTAAGAGTGTGCCCACTTATGCAACCATATTAGTTTAGTTTTTTCATTTTTACTTGCCGCCACCTAAAAGACTTCATTTTGGTGTGCAGTTTATAGGTCATATTAAAAGGTGGAAAAAGTTCTGAAATTATTTATCTTTGTCTAATTTTTTATTGTGGTAGTGTGGTACCCCATCAGTGTAGTGACCCAGAATTCTCAACTGGATGGGTTGAGGGGCTCCAGGGAGCTTGTAATGTACAGAGGAAACTGGAGTTTGTTTCCTCATTATTTAATAAAGTCCACTTTGGGACCTGGAGCCCAGGGATTTCTTAGAGATCCGGGTGGGATGAAATCCCCAGTCCTGGGTCCGGGTTTTAAGATTCAACGGCACACTGATGGTTCAGGTGTGTGTGGACCTGATAGGAGAGTCAGGTCCAGGATTCTGTGCTCCACCCTCCCGAGGAGACCAGGCTTGCAAGGGAGAACCCAGAGTGTGCAGGTGTGCACTGGAGTAGCTAGAGAGTGCAGGTTGCACTGTGAAACCCAGAGACCTGAGTCTGAGGTTGCTGACAGGAGTCAGGAGGGCTCCATGTGGGAGACTGAGCAGTGGTGCTGCTACTGAAGAGAGCTAGGCAGCTCTGTATTTTTATTTGCACTTTTGCATGTGTGAGCCAGGAGGCTGAACATACTACCAATTAATGTTGATGGTGAAAACTCCCTGTGAGGGAAACCACTTTTGTTTTCATTTCTGGAACTTTGTTTGATTTTCTTTAATAAAAGTGGGCCAACAAGCCCTCAAAACGAAACATTTGTGTGGGACTGTTCTCGCTAGCGGGTGCTACACTTGAGCTAACTACCCCCAAACATTACTATATATATATATATATATATATATATATATATATATATATATATATATATATATATATATATATATATATATATATATATGAATATATTCATATTCAGCCTACTTAAATTCTTACCAACAGTGTACAATTACTCACCAGTTGCTATCTTTTATTTTCTAACTGTAAAAGTCTCTTCTGTCCCGCACGTACAAAGTCGAGGTCTCCAACAGAGAACATGCACAGGAGGACTAGAACACGTTATTAAACAGCCTTTTACCAGCCTACTTTGCAGAACACAGCAGAAACACTCAATATAACTGCTAAATATAAAAATAGATTCCAAGATTGCACCAAAGTTTTTATAATATTCAGTGTAAAACAGTTCCAGTCCTGTTTACTAACAATAAATATACTAAGCTTAACCCACATTAACAAAAAGATTTATACCCCACTTGCTTGCAAGTACTTTCACGCATGTTGACAGAGCTGAGATCTGTGCACTGATTCACTTGGAAAGCCGTCTCTACTGATCACATTCCAAGAGTGCAAGAGTGATTGACCTGGCATGCACTTCTCATACCAACTTACACTAATGTGTAGGCTTATACTCATCACTGCTTGGCTCATGACAAACTGGTCTGCAAACAGGAAAACAAGACTAGGTTCTTCACTGAAGCATCTCAACATTCTTCTGACATCTGCTCATTTCTATCTACGACAATAAGGAATAGTTAGCAAATACTGCCTGAAACATTGGAACGTGTACAGTGATTTGTCTGTAAAAATCATTCACCTGACTATGCACTAAAATATCCTATAATTGCCTTTTTATTTTCACTTCTCAGCAATTTATTTTATACACCAACGATGAACAGTTCTAAGTGTGCTGAACCGCTTAAACATGTTTGAGGAGCCCCTGGAGTCCATCCACCTCTGGTTGAGCAGTTCTGTTGAGTCTTTAACATATGAAATAGATGCTCCACATCCATCAAAGGAAAGTCATGACTAGGAACTACAATCTACCCTCAGAAAGGTCCTTACTTTACAACCTGTTTCAATACATGTCCCCTTGTTGGTTTTAGGAAAGATTACATCAATCCCTATCTTCATTAGCTCAAAACAGTTTTTGATTAATGTGATCATTTAAAGTGTATCTAAATCCAAAACATTTCTTATTTAGTAGTATGGGTTAGAAGCTCTGAAGTTTTAATTTCTGTCTCATAGATTTGCCCTGTCTATTTGTCCTGGTAACCACAGTTAAAAGGACTGAAATTGAGGGAATATACAAAATGTAGCTGTCACCAAAACAGAAATCTAGGGTGAATCTTCCAGTGGGTACACTTGTTCTAGTGACAACTATTTAAGATGTGAATCTACTCACTTTGGGAAAATTTACTTGCGCTTTCTGTTGTGCCTACAGGACAGAAGCAAAGAGGTAGATTAACTTTTAGGAAGCAAACAGTGCTAACTACCTGTCTTGTTGTGTTGGGTTTCAATAGGTTCCTTGAATGCCATACCTAACCAAAATTAGTTTTCTAAGAAAGGTGAAAATTGCTTTAGTTGAACAGGTTTTCTTTGGGCATACAGTCAACCTCCCAACAGAGGGCAATGGACATTAATGTGCAGGTAGACATGACATGGTCTTCTCTACAGTCTGGTGGACCGCTAGGTCTTTTTTTAATCTTCACTCTGTGCAATTCCTCAATTAATGCAGACTGCTGTGTATTTAGTGGACAAACAATAAACGTCTAGCTACCTGTGCCTACTACAGTACAATACTACTTATTATCTCATTTCTTTTGATAGTCATTTTGCAAAAAAAATTATGAAAATGTATTTGCCAAGACTTTGAAGACTTAAGAGATCAAAGTCAGGTTAATGAAAAAAAATGATTAAAAGATTGATACAATAGAGTTCATAATGGCGTTAGCTTAATATACTGCTTAAAAACTCAAATCAAAGACACACAAAGACATTTTGGAATTCAGAGCACAAACTTGGGCAGGAAGTAAAATGATTGAAGAAAATAAATGGCCATTATTATACGACTCGCACACAGTTAACTCCAACTTTCATTCCTCCACTGCTCTCTCATAAAGTTCTGTCAATGAGTCCTGTTTGGTGTTTCATTGAAAAGTCCCTTTTAATCAGTACATTAAACCCAACTAAACAGCATCCTAATGCACATACAAATTACCCGCTCAGCATGTTCACACGGACTCTTTGTAATTTCAAACGCCTTACAAGAACAATGTGTTAATATGCATATTTTCATTTTCTCATAGGACGAAACATAAAAGGTATATAAGAAAATGAAAACAAACTAGCAAAAACATAGGGTATAAAGCGGCCACTTTACATAGTGACTGAACAGAATGCAAATCAGACAGGGAAATATTATACACAAGTAAAGCATTCATGTTACTGATTTTTCTCATTAAAACCAAACCATTGATAAATCAGAGCATAGATATTGGAAGAAATAGTAAAGAATTCCTGTTACTGATTTTGCTTATTAAAACCAAACCATTGATAAATCAGGGCATAGATATTGGAAGAAATAGTAAAGCATTCCTGTTACTGATTTTGCTTATTAAAGCCAAACCATTGATAAATCAGGGCATAGATATTGGAAGAAATAGTAAAGCATTCCTGTTACTGATTCTGCGCATTAAAACCAAACCATTGATAAATCAGTGCATAGATAATGGAAGAAATGTGTCAGCCAAAACTTTCCAGACTGCTAGCCAAAGATTCATATTTCGAGTGCTGGGATCTTCGCTAACGTCTCGCTAACATTGATAGAACAGGTTACCAGATTGTTGCGAAGAGGCCCATTTGTACAAGACATATTTTTTTGTAAGGTTATTTGTAGTGTTTCATTTAATCCATCTGTTCTCATTCTGGGGCTGAAGAAATCACAAGAATTGCTCCATTGAGCTTTAAAGACGGGCGGCAGTTAACCCCTCTCCTGCCAAAGCAACTCTTGAAAAGCATGCCTCAAGTCAAGCCAAAAGCAAAAAGGGCTCAGTTTATAAAAAATTTATGCAGAGCATACAATTTTAAAGAGCAGCTGCCTGGCCGCTGTGGCCTCTGAGCTGAGACCAAAACAGCATTTACCCAGCTTGAAACCAGCCACTTATCACTTTAGTGTGTAATTAAGGAGCTGACCAAATAGAAAATTGCACATCCAGAACACTTACCCTGTCCATAGCTAGCTTTAATGTCATTCTAGAGAGCTCTGAAGTGCAGGGAGGCAGGCAAGGTAGTGAAGAAAAGAAAAACGTGCCGCAGGGATACTCACAGTTTCTTGAGACTTATCCTTGACATCATACACCGATAGCTTAATTTTAGTCTCTTCGTAGATGGGATACTCCGAGGGAAACGTCACACCAGTCAGAAACAGTGGATCTCTTGTTCCCTGTATAGCACAAGCAGACGGTCTGAGCTCAATGAGGTGGCAGCTGCTGGCAGCAGAGAAAGCAACTGACAGACAAGCAGGCAGACAAGAGTAAAAAAGAAAAAGATATCGATTTCAAAGAATACTTTCAGTTCCATCCAGAGTCTGATGTCGCCACCAGCCTCCTTTGGACTATCATTCCAGCATGCTGAAAGAAATGAATCTGGAAAACACAACAGACTAGCATGGATCAGTAAAAAAAAAAAACGATCTGTCATCATCTATCAGTAGTGGTCCTAGTGTGCAGCTATAAACTGTTTATTTCCTAGGCCGGTCTGTTGTGTTTCCTTAGGGCCAGCTGTCACAGTGCTTTGTGTCTCTTTTGAGGGGACGTGTGCTGTAATTTGTACTAACAGCCAGAAACTATTCTGAATTAACCACCCCAACCAAGGCAGCTGTAATGAGGGCAGCATTTGGGGATTTAATTCACAAAGTGAAGCATCCAGCTGACAATGATATCTATTTCTACAAACCCTGTTTGCTGTCAGGTTCACACACAGATTTAGACTTTGTTCTTGACAGTTGCCTTTTATCCATTCACTCAATTTTATAACACCCAGTTGACCTAAATATCATACGAGAACATCTGTTTTAAAATACTGCTAATAATGCCTTTTTCCTCGTCAGGATACTAAATTCACCTAAACACCGGCGGTATTTTTACCGGTAGCACTGACGAGAAATTTGTCTGATAGGTTTTTTTTGAACAGTGAGGCTAAACTGACATAATTTTCACTGATGGCAAGATCTCACACATTGATCCTCGGAGTTGTACCTATTTCAGTGTTGTCACTTGAAAGCAAACTTGTACTTTTTCATTCAAAGTAATGGGCTTTCCAAATGGCAAAGTAGCAGATTTTCCAGACAGCACGTACCCTCCGAAGCTTGTATTTACCACCTAGACCAGGGGACTCAAACTGGTGGCCCTCCAGCTGTTGCGAAACTACAAGTCCCATGAGGCATTGCAAGGCTGACAGTTACAAGCATGACTCCCACAGGCAGAAGTATGATGGGACTTGTAGTTTCGCAACAGCTGGGGGGGTCGCCAGTTTGAGACCGCTTACATGGACACTACCCCACTAACCGCATTTCCAGAATGAATCCACCACAAAAAAGTCTATGGAACATTTGGGTACACAGAACAAAGGACCCTCCCCTTGCTTCATGTGACAACTCACAGGACTGGCAAGGGAAAATGTCACGTATTCCCCCCATTAGGAAGTATTAGGCAGTTTCCAGGTGTCTTGCTGGTAAACGGAACAATGGGTAGTGATGGAAATAGGGACTAGCACTGGGGGGTTCAGGCCCACTTTAAGGTTTACCTATATACCTTTTCTGGAGAACACTGCTCCACATTTTCCACAGGTTTTTTTTTCACAAGAAGATTTTTCCACAGTCTTTAATTGTGTTTTGCCATGTCATGCTTTTATGAGCATATATGAGCATATAAGAGTGTTTAGTGAAATCTTCCATAAGCTTACTGGCGGTTAAATAATGCTTATTTCATGGTTGGTGTTTTATCATTGTCAAAGAGTAGGACTGCATATTACTGGACTGCATATTACTGGACTGCCATGTAGCTACCACATGTTTGCAGATGTATGTGACTAAGATCTAGGTTATGAAACGAAAAAACAATTGGACAGGTCCTCTTTGTAGACTGGTAGGATAATTTTTTTGTGCACTTATTTAATATCTCTGCAAAGTGAGTTGCCCAGTAGTATGCACCTGTGTTTTTTTTTTTTTTTTAAACACTACTGCAGTCCATTTGAAGCGGTAAAGTTAATGATGTTGCATATAATGTTTGTGTTAATCTGTCCTTCAAGAGGTGCATTGAAATAAAAGGGAACCTTAAATAATCACTGTATAGTATGCTCAGTGTGTGTGATTTAGAAGGGAGGTGAGCAGACACCATCAACCACATTCATTTACCCTATCAAATGTACAAAGGGGCAGCCATATTTGCTTAGTACACAAACACAAAGTTATGAAGTGACACTGCATTATCCTTTTGTTTCCCCAAAATGGCCCTTTAATCTACTTTTCATGAAATACTGTGTTTTTCTGCCTCAGTGTCTCTTCTCCAACATACATCTAGACCTCCATGCACCTTAAGATACCAAGGAAAGCAAGCCTGGTGCTCCTATAAATGATCCAATGTAAATTAAGGTGGTTTTGGCACCATTACCAGGCACTTTCCAATTGGGAAAAGAGCCAGGAGTAGATCCATAGAACACTTGTGGAATTATACCTCTTGGTTGGCCTGGAATTTCCCAGGAAGATCTGGAGGCCAGCTTTTCCTGCTTGCTTGAATTATGATTCCTCCTCCCCTCTCCTTGCAGTATCAGATACAACTGTACATCCTACGCTGGACTACTGGATAAGGCAGTGCAATCAGCAATGAGGATGTGCACAGGTCACTAATTCTATGGACAACATCTTTTGTATTTTGCACACCAAAGATTTTTAAACTAGTCATGGTACTGTATATGCTATTAAGCAAACATCTATAATACCAATTGCAGAGCCGTAACTTTATCAGTGTTCCTAAATTAGACCCAACCCTGAACACAGATGAATTACTGTGGCCAACATAAAGATCTCTCTCTACATAGACTATATATACGATTTTATTTATTTTATTGGCGAGAAAATTATGAGCATTATGTACTTACCTAGATATACTTCTGTTGAGTGATAGCTTGACTATTGTAACTCCCTCCTCATTGGCCTACCTCTATGCAAGCTATCCCCTCTTCAATCTATCATGAATGCCACTGCCAGACTCATCCACCTTATTAACAGTTCAGTGTCTGCCACCCCTCGCTCTAACAATCCCTCCACTGGTTTCCCATTGCCCAATGAATACAATTCAAAACACTAACAATAACATGCAAAGCCATTTACAACTCTGCCCCGAGCTACATAAACAAGTTTATCTCCAAATATCACTCAAACCGTCCTCTCCGCTCCTCCCAGGACCTCCTGATCTCTAGCTCCCTTGTCTCCTCCTCCCATGCTTGTATCCAGGACTTCTCCACAGCCTTTCCCATTCTCTGGAACTCACTAACCCAATCTGTCCAGTTATCTCCTACTCTGTCCACTTTTAGGCGATCCCTGAAAACTCATCTTTTTGGGGAGGCCTATCCTGCCTTCAGCTAACAACTGAACCTTCTACTTCCCTCATCAGTTCATCCCTCACAGTTACTACCATTCGTTTCACCAGAACCTCCACCTCCTAATCCTCTTGTACTGAACTGTATTGTTGCTGAATTGTCTCTCTTTATATTGTAGTGCTGCGCAAACTGTTGGCGCTAAATAAATTCTGTATAATAATAGCTATATTATTGATTTCTCCAAAAGTCGACAATGGAGGTGCTTAAAGCGGAACTTCCCTCTCTCAATCAACATTGACTATTTTTAATCCTTATGCTGCTAGCATTAGTAAAGAAATAGGAAAGATCTGTATGTCATATTTGCTTGTTTTCTTTTTACGCTAGGTTCACACCTATGCATTTTTGCGGGCCGCGTTTGCGCGGGCACGGCGGCACATTCAAAAGACCATGCGATTTCCCTGCTGTTCACACACAAGCACTGATTTTACATGCATGGGGGTGCCATTCCAGATGAATGGCAACCCTACGTGTTTCCACAGAGCAGCGCGTTTTCACTGCAAGTGGTTGAGGGTATAGTTGCAATTCCCGCACCCACACGCAGAAGCGTGAACCAAGCTTTAAACTTTTTTTTCACATTTCTCAAGTTACTTTCTGCTTTCCCTGCCTAGGCAAATGAGGAGGGGAGGAGGAGTTTTCTTAGCTAAGCACACCTCCTGCATGCATGCCTGAGCTAGGGGAATATGGATTCCAAGAAGTAAATGCTACATGAATCATCTGCCCTTACTCAAGATGGCCACAGCTAGAAATGGTAGGGGTGTTTTTTTAGAGTGATTTCTCAACAAATGCAATGTAGTTCCACTTTAACAGTCGATACATATCTGCATTTCAAAAACAGGAAGCCCATCCTACATTAAAGTATAAATAAAGGAAAAACTTTTTTTTTAGCTTTGGATAGAATGGAGAGGGATTAGCACACCTTGTCAGTTTTTAGGCTGCTTTTATAATGAACAGTTTTGGAAGTGATTTTGCATAAAAAAAAAATGCAAGTGTAAGTGCAAGTTGTGGTGCAAAAAATCCTTCTTGCCGTATTTTTGGTGCATATTTGGTCATTTAAAAATAAAAACGCACCAAAAACACACCTCCCCATTGAAAACACATCAGTGTTCCATTTTTGGTGCAGTTTTTGAGTCACATGTCCGGTGAAAAAACGCACCACAATAGCAGTAAAATTTCAGCAAAAACACATATGCGTTTTTGTTAGGGATCAGTGTAGCCCGATTGCTGTCTGTTTCAGCATTTGGAAGATTCACCCGCTCTATTTGTCCTGTTCACTTTATCTTTGAAAATGAAAATAAAAGAAAATCCTTAAAGAGGTTGTAAACCTCTTAGTGGAACTTGAACCTATAGGTAAGCCTAGAATAAGGTTTACCTATAGGAACTGTAAATTTCTCCTAAACATGTGCCGTTTAGGAGATATTAACTGCGTTTTGCGCCAATGATGTCATCGGCACATGTGCTGTGAAGAAACGGCCCCCTGTGCCGTTTCTTCACTAGCGGGTGCCGTGACTCGCAGCTCCCACGGGCATGCGTCACAAGGCTCCGGGCCAGTCACAGAGCTGGAGTCCGCGGCCCCAGAAGGAAGAGGGGCGAACATGGATACGGCCTGCAGCAGGGACAGCGCAGGATTCGTTTGCAGGCAAGTGTCACATTATATGCTAGTATGCGATGCATACTAGCACATTCTGTTTTTACTTCCTCTCTAATTCCAAACTGATATAAAGAACACAATTTGATCCAGTTATGTAATCATCAAAATCATTTTTGCATTTTTATACAACGTGGCCCCGGTCAGTAGCAGACTGATAAATAACTTCTGTTCTTAGTAAAAAAAATAGGTATCTGGTTTTGAGAAAACGCAGAACAAAATGTAGTTTCCTAATCAAACAAAAATACACATTGTGCACACAGTAGACTTGGGTAAAAGGCCACTAGTGTAGCCAAGCTGAACTTTGGGATTCAAGTTAAAATCACCTGGCGGTGGCGTTGGTTATCACCTGCATGTATAAATCCTGGTAAATTACAAAACAACTTTTGTAGCTAATAATTTTGATGAACAATGTGTGCTGTCATCACTCAAAAAAAAGCTTCGACAAGGTAATCAGAAGAGGTATAATGATGGCAGATACGTCTTATCTGCTCACAATGCAGCACTGCTACGAGAAATAACATTCCCCATCATGCAATGGGAACCGGTGGAATTGGGGGTGGGTACATCACAGTAACATTTGGTGGTTAAGATTGGGAGTCTGAGGCTCCCTGATCCACTCCACCTACAACAGGAATCAATGATGCAATTACTGTATGTCCCAACTCAATCAAATGAGAACTACAGCATAAACGGACAACACTGTTGGCTGGGGGAATAGATGGGATAACGGTGACCGGATGTGAAGGAGACTGAGGTCTGTACATAAAAGAAATTATGGGTTACTAACTGCTAGTATACGCTAGTATGGAAACCAAAACAATATTTGTTAAAACCTCAGACATGAAATATGAACAAATTATATCCCTCTATAGTGTGTACTTGTCTCAATTAAAAACACCAAGGGGGTTATTTACGAAAGGCAAATCCACTTTGCACTACAAGTGCAAACTACAAGTGCAAAGTGCACTTGAAATTGCACTTGGAAGTGCAGTCGCTGTAAATCTGAGGGGTAGATCTGAAATGAGGGGAAGCTCTGCCGATTTTATTATCCAATCATGTGCAAGCTAAAATGCTGTTTTTTATTTTCCTTGCATATCCCCCTCGGATCTACAGCGACTGCACTTCCAAGTGCACTTTCATTGCAATTTCAAGTGCAGTTTGCACTTGTAGTTTGCACTTGTAGTGCAAAGTGGATTTGCCTTTCATAAATAACCCCCCCCCCCCCAAGTGTCACTTTTGTCTGCTGCTTCATTCCGCTGCTATCAGCATGAAACTTGTGATCGGTTTTCCTGAGACCAAGAGAAAAATGGTGACAGGTGAGGAACCTTCAGCAGCCTTAGCTCTGTTCCTGTGTGCTGTGTGGAGGGGTGTGTGTCCCTTCCCTCCAATCAGTCATCAAGCTCTCCTCACTGAGCTCTGCAGAGTGTAAATTCCGTTTTCTGCCCCTTTTTTTCTTATCTCTCAGACAAGCTTTAACATTCAGCCCTTTGAGTAGGTGTAGAGAAGAAAAGGCTGCAGATAAACTGGTAAAACTTATGTAGGAGGATTTGTTTTATCTCTATGTATCACCGGAGGCCAGTCTCTTCACCGGGTATATGTAAGGGTTTACAACCACTTTAACCATTTGCTGACCGCCTAACGTACATGTACAGTGGCAAAGCAGACTCCCTGTGCTGTATCACATACCTAGTATGTGATCCGCAAGCACTGGCCCAACTGTGCTGTGATTCGTTACAGCACAAGCCAATCAGTGGGTCTTGGCCAATGATTGGCCGCCGACACCTGCTGATCGGCTCAGTGGTTCACGGAACAGAGCACTGCGAGTGTAAGCAATACAGAATTCTGTTCACTGACAGGTAACCTTGCTGTTTTTTTATTCCCTGCTAAGCAGGGGGGGAAAAAAAGACCCTTAGTAAAAGCAGCACATATTACACATAGTTAGGCACACATTTAACCCTTTGATCACCCTAGGTGTTAACCCCCCTTCCTACCCAGTGTCATTAGTACAGTTACAGTGCATATAATTAGCACTGAACATTAAATAAATGGCACTGGTGATGTTTTTTTTTTTTTATTATCTTTTTTAATTAATTTTCCAACAACATATAACACACATTACAATAAACACATATACAGTCTCAATATATCCCATTACAGAAAAATAAAAAAAGAGTAATAATGATATTAATAATAATCGATGGTCTACACTCCCATATAAAAAGCCCAACCATGAAACCCCACAATCCGTATACCAGTGACTAGGGGAGTCAGGGCTGGGCGGGAAGGAGGGAGAGAAGTGCACAGAGGAAGAGGAAAAAAGAGGGAGAGAGAGAGAGAGAGAGAGAGAGAGATGGGGGAGAGAGAGAGAGAAGAAAAAGACAAAAAAAAAAGGGGGAATAATTGAGGCGGAGGGGGGCGGATGGGGGAATAAAGTCCCCCATACTCTCCTCCAGGTGTATTATATGCTAGCACTCTAGTGTTGGTGCCCTTTAAGGTGAAAGTGCATGATGAGGGGTAACAAAAAGTGATTTCAAAGAAGCAGCTGCAAACTGAAAAACAAGTGTTAAAATATAAAAGTGAACTGTATAGAGAACTGGGGGATGGGTTTGCGAGTGGCTGTATTGGTGGAAGGACAAAACATGCATGTAGAGAGAAAAGTGAAGGGGAAAGTGACCTCACCTAGGTTTAAAAAAAAAAAAAGGGGGGGGAGGGAAAAATCCCCATCCCCTCTATGTGTTAATTTTACAGTATGTGTCTCTCATCGCATAATTGGTAAACTCTGGTGCTAGTGCCCATCGTGGATAATTTATCCTAAGTTCATTAAGATCCCTCTCTTAGTGTATGTATAAAGAGAGAGAGAGAGAGAAAAAAAAATGGGGGGGGGCCCGAGAAGAACAGATCTAATCCCCATCCCTCACTCTCTCTGAAAGGAAAAAGAGGTAGGGGAGTAAAGAGGGAAAAGGGGGGGAAGGCCGGCATGCATGGTGTCCAGTAGAATATATGTCACAGTACATTTTAGTCTCTTGAGGGATGAGCCAAACAATAACCACAAGGGATCAACCTGAAGATATAGATGACTTATTCAATAGATGTGGACTGGGTCTCAGTGGGATTGTACAAGTATCTCCCTATAGGTTGTGGTGTCCTTGAACTCCATCCACGGAGTCCAAGTTAGTGTGTGTCGTTGAAAAGTGTCCTTGTTACGATGAGTGATATCTTCCATGAGATGGACCTCTGAGACTTTTTGAAACCACTTTTTCACGGATGGAGTCTCAGGCTGACCCCAAAGGGTAGGTATAAGTGCTTTAGCCGTGTTGAGCAGGTGTGGGACTAAAGAGCATTTGTATTTTCCGACAGGTTCCTTGGTAGCATGGAAGAGAATGGTCCATGCATCAACAGGGAGATTAATATTGGATATTTGTTGAATGATTCGGATAATGCTAAGCCAGAAGGGGCGAATGAGTGGGCACGACCACCATATGTGAGCGTGGGTTGCTCTGTTCCCTCAATTCCTCCAACACAACGGGGAATTGGCGGAGTACATCTGATGAAGCTTTGATGGGCTATAGTGCCATCTGGTTAGCAGTTTGTAATTGACCTCAGCCATCTTTGATGCAATTGAAGAGATTGTGAGTCAGCTGTAGGACTTTATCTTTTTGGCTGTCTGAAAGGCAGAATTCCAGGTCTGCCTCCCACTTAGCGAGGAAGGGAGGATAAGTATCTCCTTGGAGCTTGATGAGTGATTTGTAGAATACCGAGATGCAATGTTCAGGTGGATCCGTTGGATTAAAAACTTCCTCAATACTGTTTAAATCCTGTATCCCTCTGAGCGGCTGAGGCAGAGTTCTGAGGAAACCTTGCAATTGGTTATATCTCCATTTGTCAAGAAACATAATTGGCTTGGGGCCGAGAATTTCCTTAAGAGGCTTGAGAGCATTTGCTCGGAGAACATGATGTAGTAGGAGGGGTCCTTCTGGCGACCACGTCCTGTATCCAGGGTCTAATAGACCAGGTAAGAAATAATCGTGGTCAAGAAGCGGTAACAGAGGAGAAGCATATGACCACGAGAACTTCCTATGTAAAGCATCCCATACATCAAGGGTGGAAGTGGTTAGAGTGGAGGTACTTGGGGCGAGGTGTCTGTGTAAGCATGGCAACCAGGGTGTAGCTGCTAGGTCTGTGTTACTAAGGGCATGTTCTAGGCTCACCCAAAGTTTGGAGTTAGCGGCATATTTCCATTCGGAAATTCTAGATAGAATCACAGCTTTATAATAAGCCTTAAAATTTGGGAGGGCCAGTCCCCCAGCATCCTTGGAGTGAAATAGTACTTCCTTAGATACTCTGGGGTGGCTGTTCCTCCAAACGAAGCAGGAGACCATGGTCTGTAGTAGGGAGAAGAACCCTATAGGCACACCCAATGGGATCATTTGAAAGAAAAAGAGAACTCTAGGCAGAATGTTCATTTTAACTATACTCACTTTACCCAGCCAGGAGTGTGTCAGCGTGTTCCACTTTTGTAGATCCTTTCTGATATTATTCAATAATGGGATGTAGTTATGTTTAAAAAGGGAATGAGTATGAGGCGTAAGATTCACTCCCAAATATTTCATGCTTCGTTGAACCCATCTAAAGGGGAAGAGAGGTTTTAAACTTTCCACCTCCCTTCCAGGTAGATTAATATTTAGGATTTCAGACTTAGAAAAGTTAATTTTAAAGTTGGAAAGTGTCTGAAAAGTAGAAAACGCTGACATTAAGTTAGGAAGCGAGATACGAGGCTGCTGGATAAAAAATAAAATATCGTCCGCATATGCCGCATATTTGTGAGTTTTATTGCCTACTCGAATCCCATGTATATTTAAGTTACGTCTTATGGTTGCCAGAAAGGGTTTGAGGGTAAGGGCGAATAAGAGGGGGGAAAGGGGGCAGCCCTGTCTGGTCCCATTAAATAGTTGGAATGAGTCACTCAGAGTGCCGTTTATGCGAATTTGTGCCATGGGATTAGAATAAAGGGAAGTAATGCGATAGAACATTTTAGGTCCCAGCCCGAGGTGTCGCAGGGTCAATTTTAAGTAGTCCCAGTCCACCCTATCGAACGCTTTTTCAGCATCTGTGGATACGAGTAGGGTGGACTGGGAAGACCTTTGAGCGTGTTGTATAAGAGATATCGCCCGGAGAGAATTATCCTTGGCTTCTCTGTGTGGCATAAAGCCCGTCTGATCCGTAGAAACCCAACTGGGTATAAGACTGGGTATAAGAGGGAGTAGTCTGTTGGTGATGTTAGTGGCAGTTAGTCAGTCCCCTTTCCAGTGTCAGTTAGTGCCGGATTTCTCACCGCACTCAAAGTCATGTTTTAAGTCGCTGATAACTGCCATTAGCAGTATAAAAAAAAATCCAGTGTATATCCTATAGTTTGTAGGCGCTATAACTGTCACACAAACCAATTAATATACACGTATTGTTTTTTTTTTTTTTTACCAAAGTGATGTAGCACAATACATTTTGGTCACAATTCATGAAGACATTTTTTTTTCTTATTGGATGTTTTGTAGCAGACTGTTAGGGCCCTTTCACACGAGCGGACCGTTTAGGTCCGCCTGTCAGTTTTTTAGGCAGACCTGAATGGGTGCTTCGTGCATCTCTATGGAGCCACGGATGTCAGCGGTGACATGCCCGCTGACATCCGACCCGCTCCGATCCGCCAAAGTGTGACGGAGGAAAACCCTATTTTCCATCCGTCTGGCAGGTCGAATAACAACGGACTCTATGGTCCGTCGTCATCCAATCCCCCGTAGAGGAGAGTGGCGCTCTGACAGGTCGGTCCCTGCACAGTGTGCGGAGAGAGACCTATCATCTGCCTGCTCAGCGGGGATCAACGGAGCTATCCCTGCTGAGGTAAAGCGGAGCCCGCACACGGACAGCCCCATGTGAAAGGGCCCTAACATTTAAAAATGTTCGATTTTTTACTTTATATCACAGAAATTGAAAAACCCAATGGTGATCAAATACCACCCAAAGAAAGCTCTATTTGTGTAAAAAACGTGATATATATTTTGTTTGGGTACAGTGTTGCATGACCGCGCAATTGTCAGTTAAAGTAGCGCAGTGCCGAATAGTAAAAAAATGGGTAAACTCTTCTGGAGGGCAAGTGGTTAAAGGAGTTTTAAAGTCAGAAGGTTTTTTTGTTAGTGTATTCTATGCATTAGGATAAAAAGCCTTTTATGTGCAGCGGCCCTCCTCAGCTTCCCCTAATACTTAAACCTCATCTCTGTCCAGCGAAGACCACGAGTGTCTCGACCACCTGAGACTCTCCCTCCTGATTGGCTGAGATACAGCAGTGGTATTATTGGCTCCCGCTGCTGTCAATTAAAGTCAATCAGGAGAGAGAGGGGGCAGGCCGTCGCTCCGTGTCTGAATGAATACAGAAAGCTGGGACTCGGCTCGGGTGCCCCCATAGCAAGCTGCTTACTGTGGGGACACTCGACAGGAGGGAGGGGCCAGGAGCACCGAAGACGGACCCGAGAAGGAGAAGGATCCAGGCTGCTCTTTGCCAAACCAACTGCACAGAGGAGGTAAGTATAACACGTTTGTTATATTTAGAGAAAAAAAAAAAATGTCATTCACTTTAAGGAAATAAACCTATCACATATGTATTGTGATGTATATGGGTATATTTAAGGTGCACCAGTTACATTGTTACAATAGGTAGCAATGGGGTTGATTACTAAAGGCAACTGGTTGTAAACTTTGCAAGTGCAGTTGTACTCTACAAGTGACGTTTCTCCAGAGCTTAGTAAATGAGGGGGAGCTCTCATAACTTCCATCATCCAATCATGTGCAAGCAAAATGCTGTTTTTTTTTTATTTTTCTTCCATACGATTGGGTATTCTTAATAAGGGGAAGCTTTACCTAATTTATTAGGCCTGGAACAACTGCACTCGCAAAGTGCACAGTCTATTTGCCTTAAGTAAATCTACCCCAATGTATTGCACTTTGCAGATAAGGATGGTGTTAGTGTATGTTTAATTATTACAAAGTAAACTACACAGCGTGCCATTATAAACTTTATAGACACTTAGAGGTGACAGATGTTTTGCCACAATAATCCTTAAGACTGATGGACATATTAGTTAAGTCTGTTCTAGAAAAATAAATCCTGTACAAGAACAGTTGATGCTGAGCAACAATTTATAGCTATAGCTTCC
Organism: Rana muscosa; assembly: GCA_029206835.1. Taxonomy (NCBI): domain Eukaryota; kingdom Metazoa; phylum Chordata; class Amphibia; order Anura; family Ranidae; genus Rana; species Rana muscosa. Next base: position 329,811,439 of record CM055116.1, on the reverse strand, counting down.
TAAGACTGCATTCATTTGTATTTTCAGAGGCATCCCAACACAACGCTGAGGCTTCATCATAGATTGTCATTTAAACACTGCAGTAAGAACTCTCATTGTTACCATCCAAGTACCGGTAATTACAGGAACAGTGAAAAGGTTTTCCCTGAAAATGTTGATCCATGCTTTTTCATATTAAACTGAATATTTATGTTCCGTCTTTTCCTAACGCTAGACTAGACATTTTACAGTACTCATTGTTAGCTGAGTCTTTTTAGATTATGTTCATTTATAAGCACAATTTAAAAATGTGAAAAAAGAGTTTTATAATAGGGAAACAAAATCATGTTTATTAAATAAATAAATGCAAGGGCCATCAAAAGAAGCAAAGCCCAGAGCGTCCAATCAAAATCCATCTTTAACTGATTTGGTAATGGTCAGTTCTGGTATGAGGCTGCTATGGGTGTTATACCACCACCTTGTTTCTGCCATTATTTAGGGAATGCTACCTCTGAACAGAAAACTGTACTGGAAAATGTAATTTAAAATGTAACCATAGGGGTGGTAGTAAACAGCCAGTAAAGAGCCCTTAGGACTGATAGGAACAGGATGTAATATCATACATAAAATTAGACTGGACACTTGAGATGGAGCTGACACGTTATACGGGTATAGTCATGTTACATAAATAAAAAATCCCGATGCTCCTTGTATACTTTAGTGGGCAAGGTCTGAACAAAGCTCAAGAACCAGTTGGACAACATAACTTAGCTGAAGCTTTGCTGAACTCTAGGCAGTAACAAAATCATCAATTATGCCCCTTCTAGCCGATTAAGGATCTACTTCTTATTTTTCTTCTGGATGCGATAAGACAGAGTATTAATTAAGTGGAGCTCCACCCTAAATAGCAACTTTTGCTATTTGGAACCCTCCCCCCCTCCGGTGTCACAATTGACACCTTTCAGGGGGGAGGGGGGTGAAGATACCTGTCTAAGACAGGTATTTTCACCCACATCCGGGAGTCCTGTCTCCGGGAATCTGCGGGAGTTACGTCACTTCCCGCAGACTTCCCTTGGTGTTCTGGGAGACACTCGGCTCCCAGAACACAGGAGCATCAATCAGAACGGCGCAGCGCGACTCGCGCATGCGCCATAGGGAACCGGGCATGAAGCCGCAGGGCTTCACTTCCTGGTTCCCTCAGCGAGGATGGTGGAAGGAGCAGCAGAGCGACGAGCGGTCGCTCGTCCTCTGCTGCGGACGTCGCTGGACTCCAGGACAGGTAAGTGTCCAAATATTAAAAGCCAGCAGCTGCTGTAGCTGTAGCTGCTGGCTTTAAAAAAAATTTTTCCGGTGGAGCAACCCCTTTAACCTGAGGGTCTGCAAAAGTCGGTGCGCTGGTCCTTTTCTCTCCAGCAATGGGGGAGATTTACTAAAACTGGTGCACTCAGAATACGAAGCAGCTGTGCATGGTAAACAATCAGCTTCTAGGTTACGGTATATTGTAAAAGCTTGATTTAACAAGCTGAAAGGATAAGTTCACCTTTCTAAAAAAACAAAAATGCACAATTTTTTGCCGGTCGACATTGGGGCTCTCCCCATATACCGACCACCCCAGAATAGTTCAAACAAATTAACAAAATAGCTGAAATGGAAGAACTAATTTTCATTACCCGAGACTCCCCAGCTAAATTCTCAAAGACACGGGCCTGTTGGAACCACTTCCGAACAACCAATAGATATCTGACATTAATGGAATAATCCCTTACCACGACCTGCCCACCCAAGATACACTTACTGATTACATCACGTACCCCTCCCAACCCCCCCCTCTTTTCTCTTCTTCTTTTCCAGAAGGCATGGGCCTCCCACCCCTACCCAAGGGACGAGTTTTGGAGGTTTCCAGTACCAGGTGTCTAATACACCTAATTTCCACCACCTTACCGAGATACCATACCATAACCTCTTAACTATTAGCGGAGACTGAGGAGATAACCACTAAACCACCTATCCTCTTGACCCCCCCCCCCCCCCTCCATCCCCACCCCCTCCTCCTCCTCCTCGCCTCATCTCCTTTTGTCTTCCCCCCCTATCCCTTTACCTCTCTGTTTTCCACTAAGACACCGTTTTACTCCCTGTTGCTAACCGGGTGTTTATGACAGAACACCCAGTTGGCAACATCATATTCCTTCGGATTAAATTATCATACAAACCACCACACCATTATTCACGCATATGGAATCTCCCTTGACTATTTTTACCACAAGACAGAAAGACGTGCTATGGTACTGAGTAATTTTTACTCTAAGTTTAACTACTGTTGATCTTTTTACCCTGCATAACACCTAATCTTCCTCTGGATTTTAAGCTTGTTACTCAAGAGATTCATTGTGATATCCAGGCTTTTGACGCATTTATCTTACCCACAACAACCATTGTTCTTTGTTTCCTCAACGATTGTATGATAATACTGTAATCTTAATACAGGTATTCAATAAAAAAAAATTGGGAAAAAAATCATCAATTATGCCCCTTGTAGCCGATTAAGGACCTACTGCTTATTTTTCTTCTGGATGCGATAAGACAGAGTATTAATTACCTTAAACTGATGGTCTGCAAAAGTCTGTGTGCTGGTCCTCTTCTCTCCAGCAATGGGGGAGATTTACTAAAACGGGTGCAATCTCAAGCTTCTGTAGACTGTTAGTGTATCTGTCTGCTTGTACCCTGTACAGAAGGCAGTTACAAAATGATAGGAAGACTCAATGAACTACCTAAAGCACTCACTAGCACCCTGGCAGTTTATTGAGACCTGCAAGGCATCAGATGCAAAGCTTGTCGGTACTTGTAGTTCATTCATTTACTGATCTATGTGAATGAATGACACGGAGGTGTGGGTGGAGCCCCAAACGGCTACATTCTTTTCAAATTGTGACAGCGGTGCGGGGAGAAGATCCCCGGCACACTGTCTCATTGGGGGGCGTTTAAATCTGCGAGAGGCTGCAGGAGTGGGAACATGTTACAAAAATGGATGGAATGTGTAACATGTTCCCAAAGGTGAACTTATTCTTGAAGTAAGAAGCTTATTGGTTACTATGCACAGCTGCACCAGATTCTAAGACCCCTTTCAAACTGGGTCGTTTTGCAGGCGCTATTGCGCTAAAAATAGCGCCTGCAAACCGACCTGAAACAGCCGCTGCTGTGTCTCCAGTGTGAAAGCCCCGAGGGCTTTCACACTGGAGCGGTGCGCTAGCAGGATGGTAAAAAAAAGTCCTGCTAGCAGCATCTTTGGAGTGGTGAATGAGAAGTGTGTTTACCGCTCCTGCCCATTGAAATCAATGGGGCACAGCGGCTATACTGTCGCCAAAGCGCCTCTGAAGAGGTGGTTTTTAACCCTTTCTCGGCCGCTAGCGGGGGGTAAAACCGCATCGCTAGCGGCCGAATAGCGCAGCGAAATTGGCGGTAAAGCGCCGCTAAAAATAGCGGCACTTTACCGCCGACGCACCTCTCGCCCCAGTGTGAAAGGGGCCTAAGTGTGCCAGTTTCAGAAAAATCTCCCCCCAATGTCTTACAGCAACCAGATCTTTAGGATAGGGCGTGTGTGCCAGACCTGCCACTGTTAAGGATGCTTGGGGGGTAGCCTGGTTGTAATAATGGTGGGTTGTAATCATTTGTTTTAACTGGTCATTCAGAAAAATTATCATTTGATTCTTTATCAGGCTGAGAGGGTGGTGAAATATTAAATTTGTTTATTACTGCCTTAAGTTAAGGGCAGCCATAGAGGGTTTGAATCTCAGCCGGTTCAGCAGGAACCGGCCGAGATTTGAATCGCTAATGGGCAGGCTGAATGTACCAAGTTGATCGATCAACTTGGGTACAACCAGCCATGCCGGATTCTCTTGTGAGTATCGATTAGCGATGATCACTGTCTTATCCCGGCTGGGGAGGCTTCCCCCGCCCTCCCCCAGGGAGAAGACAATTGCTGATTCCCCTGTCAACTCTGCCTGTGTTGATGGGGGAATCATGCAAACTTCTTTCCTGCAACTCTAGGTTGCAAGAAAAAAATTTGCACTGTGTGTGGCCAGCCTAATCCTCAATGAAAACCAGTACTTACCGGGATATGGAGGCTGCCATTATGGACTCCCCTCTGAAAAAGATAGTTGCCTGGCCAGCTTGGGCTTCTGACTCTAAACAAGCAAGTCAGTCAAGTGTATTCAGAACTCTTGAGCAGGACGACAGCCAGAGAACTAGTATTTTCAGAAGGATGGGTCAGCAATGGCAACCTTCATATGTTCGCGACTAGACTGGGTCATTAATGGCAGCTTTTATATTTCTCACAATATGGGCAGTTTTTAAAGGAAATCAATGCTGAGAGAAATATGGAGGCTGCCAATGCTGTCCTCTCCTCCAAGTTATCTTCTGCCATGGTAACCTCAGCATCGGTACTTGTACAAAGGAAATTACTCAGAGAGTGCAGAGACAGGGAATTTGCATTTTTAGAATGAGATAAGTAATTGCAGCTCGCAGTAAAGGTTAAAGGAAAAAAAAAAACAACCTATTGCAGACACTAAAGCCTCGTATACACGGCCGAGAATCCAGACGTAAAAAAAACGGCGGTTTTCTCGACGAGATTCTTGTCAAGCTTGATGGGATTCTTGCCAAGCTTTCCTTGCGTACACACTGTCAATTAAAAATCGCGCTGTGACGTACAACACGTACAACGGCAGTATAAAGGGGAAGTTCGATTCCAATGGCGCCACCCCTTGGGCTGCTTTTGCTGATCTTGTGTTACCGCGTGTTAGTAAAAGTTTGGGGAGAGACGATTCGCGCTTTTCAGTCTTCGTGCTTTCAGTTCGTTACAGCATGACGAATGTGCTATCTCCATTACGAACGCTTGTTTTACAAGAAGGTGCGCTCCCGTCTCATACTTGATTCTGAGCATGCGCGTTTTTTTTAAGACTCGGAAAAGCATACACCAGACCGTTTTTCTCGTCGGGAAACAGGCCGACGAGAATCCCGACTAGAAAAACGAGAATCCTGACGAGAAAATAGAGAGCAGGTTCTCTATTTTTCTTGTCAAGATTCCCGGCAGTTTTCTCGACAAGAAACCATACACACGAACGCTTTTCTCGGCAAGAAAGCTCTCCCAGCAGTTTTGTCGTTTCTTGACGGGAAAACCGGTCGTGTGTACGAGGCTTTACTCCCATGTTTACAACTGTCACGTGTGATTTGGTATATCCAGTCACCTTTGGAACTACTATACTGAAAAATGTAAAGCTCTTGCAGCCTATCTGTAGAAAATAATACCAAACTGTATGTGTAAAAGTCTAAAGCAGTACATACAGTAGCTTTAGGATAAGGAGTTGCCATACATCCGGTCAGTATGGAGTGAGTCTCTATGGGAGTGGTTTTATAATTGTCAGCTGCTGCACCTGCAGGGCTCTAATGAGGGAAGTGGCAGGGTCTGCATCCCTTTAGATGTGATTTTCCCATTGGGAGTATCTCACCATGAAAATAAAAAAATTCATTTTTGTTGCAGGGGATGCTCAAAATCTGACTATTAGTGCAGACTTCTGGGAAAATCAGTAAGCCAAACACACAAGCAAGAAATTATGTTTCGGGGGGGGGGGGGGCGTTCTGTCCCCATTTTGTGTACAGAACATCTAAAGGTTGCCATATTGCATTGCATTTTACAGAAAATTACAGCGTCTGCAGATTGAAAGGGAAAGGTAATCATCAATAACGTTCAATTACAATATGATTTGTCCCAATTGTATACGCTATATAAAAAAAAAATTACTTGCTAATTTTTTTTCCCATGAGTGGAAGAAACCTGGAGTTACCCTTTAAAGCAGGGGTCTCCAATCCCCAGGCTGTGGACTGGTGCTTGATGATTGGGCCGCACAGCAGGAGATGAGCTATGACTGCAGTCCGCAAAGGGGTATCACAGACCTCTTCTGCTGTGCGGCCATGCCTGTGTGTCTTCTCCCGGCTCATCCGTCCACCAGGCCGATGATGTCATCCAATCAGCAGGGCAGGAGGTGGGAGGAACAGCAGATCAGAATGGAGAGCTCCTCCCCCCACCCCGCCCTGCTGATAGGATGATATTGTCGGGTGGGCAGGGGAGGCGGGAGAGGACACACAGACTTGATCACAGCCACTGCCCTGCCAAGGGTAGGAGTCCTGTGCAGGGGAGGCAGAGATTGGAAAGGGAAAGTGTAATGCTGGAGAGGAAAGGGAGGGGGGGGGGCAGACTGTAGGTTCACTGTGAGGGAGGAGGCTGATTGACAAGGGCACTGTAATATAAAGGAGACAGCACCGTAAAGGGGCACTATAATCCTTACAGTTCTTCTTTACAGTGCAGTACCCTTTATATCACAGTGCCCCCTTTACAGTGCAGTCCCCTTTACATCACAGCCCCCCTTTACATTACAGTGCCCCCATTACAGAGCAGTCGACTATTACAATACAGTGCCCATTTTACATTACAGTGCCCCCCCTTACAGAGCAGTCCCCTTTACATTACAGATCAGTCCCCTTTACATTACAGTGCCCCCTTTACATTACAGTGCCCTTTACATTACATTGCCCCCTTTACATAGCAGTCCCCTTACATTAATGTAAAGGGTGCACTGTGATGTAAAGGGGACTGCTCTGTAAAGGGACACTGTAATGTAAAGGGGGGCTGTGATGTGAAGGGGAACTGAGTACACTGATAAAAAAAGGGGGGACTGTGCTGTAAAGGGGGGCTAAGAACAGACTCCATAAATAACCCCCCCAGTCCCTGGGAATATTGGCTGCTGTGAAATGGTCCCTGGTGCCAAAAAGGTTGGGGATCACTGCTGTAAAGGACAGCTGAGATCTGTAGTTCTACACAGTGGCGGAACTACCGCCATAGCGACACACGCGGCCGCTATGGGGCCCGCAACCGAGAGGGGCCCGTGGGCTAAGGCCGGTTTCAGTTTCTGCAGTGCTCCTCCCTGTCCCCTCTCTCCTGCTCCTGTGCATTACCGAGCTGGCTGAGTCTGTGTGTGTTCGGCGGCGGGCGGCACTGTAAGGCGGTCCCGCCCCCCCTAGACTGGCTCGTGTGATAGTAGATGGAATGAGTGTTCAGCCTATCACACAAGCTGGTCTAGGGGGGGCGGGACCGCGTTACAGTGCCGCCCGCCGCCGCCGCCGAACACACACAGACCCAGCCAGCTCTGAGGAGATGCCCGCCGTACAGCCCGCCCTATGTGCCTGCACTGCCTGGATAGGAGGATCGGATTCGGCAGGGGGGCCGCATATAGAGAAATTGAGCTTTCTACTGTCCTCCATGCAGCCGCTGAATGCTTGCAGGAGGGAGAGGAGGAGAATTAAGCATTCTGTGGCTGTATGGAGGACAATAGAAAGCTAAATTCCTCTATATGTAGCTGCCCTGCTTCTCCTCCTATCCAACTTTTTTTGCTGCCCCCCTCCAGTGCTCTCCTCCCCACCATACTCTCCAGCCCCCCCCCAGTTCTCTCCACCCCTGTTCTTGCTGCCCCCCCTGCTCTCAAGCTCTCCCCATCCTTCTCCAGCCACCATCCCAGTGCTCTCCACTCCCCCCAGACTGTGCTCTCCACCCCTGCCCCCCCCAGTGCTCTCCACCCCTGTCCCCCCCAGTGCTCTCCACCCCTGCCCCCCTCCAGTGCTCTCCACCCCTGTCCCCCCCCAGTGCTCTCCACCCCTGCCCCCCCCCAGTGCTCTCCACCCCTGTTCTTTCCCCCCCAGTGCTCTCCACCCCTGTTACCCCCCCCTTAGTGCTCTCCACCCCTGTTCCCCCCCCAGTGCTCTCCACCCCTGTTCTTTCCTCCCCAGTGCTCTCCACCCCTGTTCTTTCCCCCCCAGTGCTCTCCACCCCTGTTCCCCCCCCAGTGCTCTCCACCCCTGTTATCCCCCCCTTAGTGCTCTCCCCCCCTGTTCTCCCCCCCAGTGCTCTCTACCCCTGTTCTTCCCCTCCCCAGTGCTCTCAAGCTCCACCCTTCACTCTCCAGCCCCCCTGTGCTCTCCACCCCCTTTCTTTTTGGCTCCCCCTCCATTGCTCTCAAGCTCCCCCCCAGCACTCTCCGCTCCCCACTCCTGTACTACTCTCCACTCCCCCCTGCATTTTGCCCCCACTCACATGCTCTCCAACCCCCGCCAGTGCTCTCTCCGCTCCCCCCTGCATTTTGCCCCACCCATGTGCTCTCCCACCCCGCCAGTGCTCTCCGCCCACCATAGTGCTCTCCAGCCCCCCGTACTTTCCACCCCTTTTTTTCTGGCCCCCACTGGTGCTCTCAAGCTCCCCCCATTGCTCTCCACCCCCCAGTGCTCTCCACTCCCCCCCAGTGCTTTCCACTCCCCCTGCTCTTTGTACCCCCCAGTGCTCTCCAGCCCCCGTGCTCTCCACCCCTGTTCTTTCTGCCCCCCCCCCAGTGCTCTCAAGATCCCCCCCAGTGATCTTTACCCCCCACACTCTTAGCCCCTTCAGTGCTCTCCAGCCCCCTCTCTCAGCCTCCCATGCTCTCCACCCCTGTTCTTTTTGGCTCCCCCCAGTGCTCTCAAGCCCCCTCCCCCCGCGATCTCCGCTCCCCACCCCTGTGATCTCCACTCCCCCTGCTCTTTGCCCCCACCCATGTGCTCTCCAACCCCGCCAGTGCTCTCTGCTCCCCCTTCTCTTCAGCTCCCACCCAGTGCTCTCACTTCCCCAGGACCAGAGGACAGGCTGTCTGGGGGCAGAAAATGAGGACAGCTGAAGGTGCAGGTGGCCAGGGACCACTCCATCTCACAGCAAACAGATCCTCTGGAAGGAGCACTGTCCCCATCCAAAACTAGAACAGACCCTGCCTGCTGATGGCGATTATGGATATCCTGCTGGCATAGAAGGTACTGTACCGAGCATCAACAACACACCTACCCACAGACAGGGACTGCAGACTGGGACATGGGGCATAGGAGGGGCTGCAATGATGGGCACAGTGAGGCTGAATTTGTGGGTAAAGTGAGACTGCATTCATGGGCACAGTAAAGCTGCATTTGATGGGCACAGTGATGCTGCATTGATGGGCACAGTGAGGCTGCAATGATGGGCACAGTGAGGCTGCAATGATGGGCACAGTGAGGCTGCATTTGATGAGCACAGTGAGGCTGCATTTGATGAGCACAGTGAGGCTGCATTGATGGGCACAGTGAGGCTGCATTGATGGGCACAGTGAGGCTGCATTGATGGGCACAGTGAGGCTGCAATGATGGGCACAGTGAGGCTGCAATGATGTGCACAGTGAGGCTGCAATGATGGGCACAGTGAGGCTGCAATGATTGGCACAGTGAGGCTGCAATGATTGGCACAGTGAGGCTGCAATGGTGGGCACAGTGAGGCTGCATTTGATGAGCACAGTGAGGCTGCATTGATGGGCACAGTGAGGCTGCATTTATGGGCACAGTGAGGCTGCAATGATGGGCACAGTGAGGCTGCAATGATGGGCACAGTGAGGCTGCAATGATGGGCACAGTGAGGCTGCAATGATGGGCACAGTGAGGCTGCAATGATGGGCACAGTGAGGCTGCAATGATTGGCACAGTGAGGCTGCAATGATTGGCACAGTGAGGCTGCAATGGTGGGCTCAGTGAGGCTGCATTTATGGGCACAGTGAGGCTGCATTGATGGGCACAGTGAGGCTGCATTGCCCTTTAAACCACGCCCACTATTTAATTTAAGTCCGCCATTTTTTTGTGGGGGGGGGCCCATACAACATTTTGCTATGGGGCCCTGTGATTTCTAGTTACGCCCCTGGTTCTACAGAACAGTTTTAAAGAAGCTAGAATTCAGAAGAGTTTGCTTTAGGGTTCTAGAGTAACTGTGTGCATTAGGAGCAATAATGATTTTGCAATATAAAAATATGACTGTGAATAATATTATTATTGCTACTAGATTCATAATTCAATCCACAACACTGATCCCTAGCAGTGTATGGACTATGCTGACAGCTCTCCTTTTACTTGTCTTTAATTTAGGATGACAGTATTGTCACAGTTGACCATGTCAGTTGCTACAGACATAGTCAATATATTACGTGATCCGTGACACCCCTGCTTACCAGGTTTACTATATACCCTGAATGGAAAAAGTACAGGTACACTTTAATAACAGGACAGTCCCACAGTACCAATAATATGGTAGGAAAGCAGTTCATAACGTTTAACACAGCTGTGTTTTTTTCCGGTACGGTTCTAAGCTTTGCCATCCACAGGGCAGGCAGACAGGAAATGGAGTAGAACAAGGAAATTCTTTATAACCGGGATTGTTCTGCTACATTACTGCTAATGCCACTGGAGTGATGGGAAGCATCCTGAGCACAGCCATTAGCCTGGTTTAGCAGACCTGTCAACTCCCACTGCTTATTTGTGAATCTCGCTGGTTTTAAGTCAGGATGTGATTTTTCGCTTGAGTGGCACGGGAGACTTCACACAGCTTTCATAGCTTTCTCCCTAACTATATGCTTTGGAATATGGCTTTTCTAGGCTCAGTGGAGGCAGTGGTTCGAATAATCGCTTCCAAACCAACCCGTTACACAGACAGTGAGACCTGCTTCAGAAAGACCACGTACTTCCCCCAGTAGATAGGATCCCGTAACAACAAGCCGTCTCACCATGTCTCACGTTATACTGAGTCAGAAGAGTAAGGACAGTATAAATAAACATAGCTTAGGAGCAGATCCGCCGTGTCAAGTGCATTGCAACAACCTTCTTGGGATGCTCAAAAGGGTTATAAAATCACTGCAGTGTACAAATATGATCGGTGGTGAAAAGAGGGGGGAGACAAATAAAAAAACTGGGTCATTCTTCAAGCAGAAAATGGAGCTGGAAATTGTACTTATGTCTATTGGAACACTCTAGACAGTGGAAGCTAAAGAGCGGAGATCTCTAGCAGCCTGTTTATACCATTCACTTGCAGAATAGCTAAAGGTTCAGATGATGCCAACCAGATTAGCAGTCATCTGGAAATCTGTGTCTGCAAGAAGCACGCTATACCAATTCATCCCAGCCTGCCTGCCTGCCTGCCTTAGGAATTGCAAATGTTACCCTTTTAGAAGTGATTGTACAGCACAAGACGTCCATTGACACACCACGTTCCTCGCTCCTACGTCTACAAGAGGTGCCATGACCAATGTAAACAATTCCCTTCCTGGCTGCCACTAGCCTTCCTTGTACTCCCCTCCTCCCCTTCTCCACAATGTCTAATATCCCACTCCAAGCACATACATACCCTTTTCTTCATCCGACAACACATTGTGAATCCAAGAAGCTTTAAACAATAAAAAAAAAACTAAAGTATATGCAATAATTCCACCACGGATTCCCAGGATGTGCTATTCCCACAGTCGTTGTTGGAATGAGGTGTTAGCTGCTCGGAAATATGTTTTACATGAAATTACACGTTTTGATTTGGCAAGGAGCCCCGGAACACTTCTAGAACAAAATCACATTGCTTAAAAGGTGTTGAAACTTGCGTGAGCAACTTAAGAAAAAGATAGAAAAAAAAAAAAAGAAGCACGCTCACCTCCACTATTTCTGTGTTGGCATATCTGGTTAAAGTCTGCTCTGTAGGATGTGCCACTGAGATCTGTACGAACGTGTTCAGCTTTCCATCACGGGCAGCAGTCAGCAGATCCTTGCATGCTGCAAACCAAAAGAAAGAAAGTGTCAATAAAAGGCAAAGAGTTCATGGGGCACAGGACGGCTCAGGATTAGGATCAGCTCTGGGGCACATCTCTGGAGACACAGCTGATTTAGCAGAGGAAGTCCCTTGGAGTTACCTTCACAGACATAGGAAGTCACATGTTAGTGCTGAGAATTCATTTCCACAAGCAGCTCCTGGAAGCAGACTTCCCAGCCAGAAGCACAGCATTGGTGTGTACAAATCGCAGGCTAATCCCCGCCAAGTCTCATACACAAACACACCAACAATTGTAAGAGAATAAAGTACATCAGATGTGACCTTAAACTCAATGCACGTCACTTAGCCTTTTCCCATAAAGCACCGGAGGAATTGTTTAATAAGCTGGCTACTTATTAACTAGTGTTATTGCTACCATGTGTTGTACCAGGCTAGGTGTCTATGTGCATACACACAAATATTATATATATGTATATAAATATATATATATATATATATATACATACACATACATACACATACACACACATATACACGCACACACACACACATACATATTAAATATATATATATTTTACACACACAAAATCTCCATATACCGTATATACTCAAGTATAAGCCAACCCGAATATAAGCCGAGGCACCTAACTTTACCACAAAAAACTGGTAAAAATAAATGACTTGAGTATAATGCCCCATACACACGATCGTTTTTCTTGCCATTTTTTTTCATGCCGTTTTTCACGTCGTTTTTTTTCATGTTTCCTCTCAAGCCTGTCTTGCGTACACACGATCATTTTAAAAAACGATCAAGCAAAGAGCAGTGACGTACGACGGCACTATAAAGGGGAAGTTCCGCTCGAATGGCGCCACCCTTCATGTTAGTAAAGTTTGTTGATCAATGATTCGCGCTTTTCAGCCTCGTGCTTTTCAGTCCGTTACTGCGTGACGAATGTGCTATCTCCATTACGAGCGCTAGTTTTACCAGAACGAGCGCTCCCGTCTCATACTTGATTCTGAGCATGCGCGTTTTTTTTCACGTCGTTAAAGCATACACACTATCGTTTTTCACGTCGTTAAAAAAAACGACGTGAAAAAAGAGAGCATGTTCGAAATTTTTATTGGCCGTTTTTCACGTCGTTAAAAATGCTCTGGTACTTTGTGAAAAAAAAAAAAAAATGCTCTGGAGCATACACACGATCATTTTTAATGGCCATTTTTAAAAATGGCATTTTTAACTGCATGAAAAACGATCGTGTGTATGGGGCATTAGCCTAGGGTGAGAAATGCAGCAGCTACTGCAAGTGGAAAAGAGGGTCAACAATGCCCATCTGCAGCCTCACTGTGCCCATTTGCAGTCCCATTGTGCCCATTTGCAGCCTCACTGTGCCCATCTGCAGCTTCACTGTGCCCATCTGCAGCTTCACTGTGCCCATTTTGCAGCTTCACTGTGCCCATTTTGCAGCTTCACTGTGCCCATTTTGCAGCCTCACTGTGCCCATTTTGCAGCCTCACTGTGCCCATTTTGCAGCCTCACTGTGCCCATTTTGCAGCCTCACTGCGTCCATCTGCATGCCTCAGCCTCACTGTGCCAAATCTGCATGCCTTACTGTGCCCATCTCCCTGCCTCATGTACCTGATCTCCCGGCGCTGTGCCAATCTGCAGCCTTATGATCTCCAGGTGCTGTGACATGCAGTCTAGTCGGCAGCCGTCCAGTGTAACAAAGCCCCGCCTCCTCCTCGTCCTCGTCCGTGACGGAACACTGACTCAGTTTCCCAGCAGTGAGTCAGTGTTCAGCTTATTATCACTGACGAGGACGAGGAGAAGGCAGGGCTTTGTTACACTGGGCAGCCGCCGACTAGACTGCATGTCACAGCGCCGGGAGATTATAAGGATGCAGATGGGCACAGTGAAGCAGGATGACTCGAGTATAAGCCCAGGGGGGCATTTTCAGCACCAAAAAATGTGCTGAAAAACTCGGCTTATACTTGGGTATATACAGTACACATGTAGCCTAATACAATATAATAACTTCAATTGAAAACGTTTATTGTAGCAACATTCAAGTCAACGTTGTTACACTGTTAATTTGAATTTAGCTACAATAAACTTAAAGTGATACTAAAGTCTTGTTTTAATTTTTTAGTTAAAAATAACAAACATGTTACACTAAGGCTGCATTCACACCTGAGCGTAGCGATTCGGGCGTTTTTACCGTCGTTTTTACCATTGTTTTGTCGCGCGAATTTGCGCCCGTCGAAACGCTCGTTGTCGCGCTAGACGCTTGAATCGGGCGTTTCCATTACATTATATGAATCCTAAAACGCCCAATCTGCCCGATTTGCGCGACAAAAAAGGGTCCGGAACTTGTTTGAGCTTCAGACGTTTTTGAGTGGAGATGTGAACCATCTCCATTGAGAATAATGCATTTTTCCCCCTCTAGCGTTTTGTAGCTTCAGGCTTAGGGCTACAAAACGCTCAGGTGTGAATGCAGCCTTAGAGCGGGTTCACACAGGGGCAACTCGTCGTCAGGCGACCTAGCCGTCTGACAAGTCACGCTCCGCTCTGTACAATGGAACCGTTCTAATAGGAGCGACTCAAGTCGCTCAGACTTAGAAAAAGGTTCCTGTACTACTTTGGGACGACTTCAGGGCAACTTGCATTGACTTCAATACAGAAGTCATTTTACAAGTCACCTCTGAAGTCGTGTGGAGATCGCCCGGCAGAGTCGCGGGACAAGTCGTGCCGCCCCAGTGTGAACCGGGTCTCACCACCTCTGTGCAGTTGGTTTTGCACAGAGCAGCCTCAGATCCTCCTCTTCTCTGGTCCCTCTCCGGTGCTCCTGGCCCCTCCCTCCTGCTGAGTGCCCCCACAGCAAGCAGCTTGCTATGGGGGCACCCAAGCTCAGTCACAGCTCCCTGTGTTCATTCAGACACAGAGCCGCAGTCTTGCCCCACCTCTTCTTTCTCTCCTCATTGGCTCACTGACTTTGATTGACAGCAGCAGGAGCTAATGGTGCTTCACTGCTGTCTCAGCCAATGAGGAGGGAGAGTCCTGGGACAGCCGAGTCTCTCGTGCAACATTGCTGGATCGAGATGGGGCTCAGGTATGTATTAAGAGGGCTGAGGGGGGGGGGGTTGCTGCACACAACGTTTTTTTTATCTTAAAGGAGTTGTAAAGTCTCAAGATTTTTCACCTTAATGCATTAAGGTGAAAAACCTTCTGTGGTGCAGCTGCCCTCCAGAGCCCCCCTTTTACTTACCTATACCCGATCGTTCCAGCAACTGGGACGAGCACAGCAGCTTCAGCTGCTGTCTCGGGTCCTCATTAGATAGATTGATTGCAGCAGGAGCCATTGGCTCCTGATGATGTCAATCAAATCCAGGGACACGGGAGCCAGGGACACGGGAGCCAGGGGCGGGGCTGAGTCCTGCTGTCTGTGTCAATGGAGGCAGCAGCAGAACTCAGGTGGCATGCCCGCACGAGTGCGCCCATGGAATGTGGCTCTCCTTGGGGGCACCCGATGCGGAGGAGGAGCTAGGAGCGCCACTGGGGAACCCCAAAAAAAGGAGGATCAGGGCCGCTCTGTGCAAAACCCTTGCACAGTGGTTTTAACATGTTTGTTATTAAAAAAAAAAATAAAAAAAAAAAAAAAACACCTTACAACCACTTTAATGCACAGAATACATTAAGATTAAAAAAAACCCTGACTTTAGCATCACTTTAAAAGCAGAATTAAACTCAAAACCACAGATGTGGTAGCTGCATTAGTTTTCTTTTTTTATTCTTTTTCCCTTAGTTTTCACCTGGTGATCTGGTCAGCAACACACACCCTCCTGTATTAGAGCACCCCGACTCTGGCTGAAAGAGCAACAGGGACACCTTTGGACAGCAGCATTGTCAGTCTGAAAGGGGGGGGGGGGGGGAGTGTTGGATGTACTTGCAGATTTAGATACAATAAACAAATTACAGCCAAACTCCAGCGAACACATTTTTTAAGCAGTTACAGCAAGCTGTTTTTCCTTTCATAGTAGAGGTTTTACATGAACGAGTAAAAACTGATCGCTGCAAGCATCCCTGTCATTGTCCTTTGCTGCAGTCACTTGCTTTGTTTGTACTAAATTGTTTACTGGTCTTCTCTCTCTCTCTCTCTCTCTCACTTTGCCACTTCTACCAGTCTGATTGCATACAGTAAAGCACGGTGGCTTACTGGACATTACTTGTTAGCATTTCTACCGCCCACTGTAATTATACGTCGGCAGAATGGCACCGACAGGCAGAATCACGTATATGTACGTGATCGCCTTTGTATAGTTGGGGGGTCCTTCTGTACAGTGAGCGGTGGTTAAGTGTTCGGGAGCGATCCGGCATGAGGGGACGGCCGTTCGATTCCGGCCACCCCCTCTCGATCGCTCCCGGCGAATGAGAGAGCTTCCCCTGCCTGTAATGTAAACACAGGCAGAGGAAGTGATGTCATCTCTCCTCGTGTCGGTCTTTTCGATCCGGCGCGAGGAGAGAAGACATCTCACAGTAAGTGCACCAACAGCCCACTGACACCAGTACATGTAGGCACACAAATCACCCCCCAGTCACCCCCAGATCACCCCCAGTACCCCCAGTCACAGTGCACCGTTTGCAGTGATCATTTTTTTTACTGATCACTGCAATCAGTGTCATTTGTGACTGTAAAAAGTTGCAGGGCAGTTAGGATTAGGCCCCTTTAGGTCCAAGGTAGCCCCCTAACCCCCCTAATAAAGGTTTAACCCCTTGATCGCCCCCCAGGTAACCCTTTCACCCCCTAACGCCAGCGTCACTAAGCGATCGTTTTTCCGATCGCTTTTTTATTGTCGCTGGTGTCCTAGATAGCCAGTTAATTATTTTTAGGTTCGCCGCAGGTTTTTATTAGCGTCAGGTACCCCCATATATTATTTTAACCCCCTGATTGCCCCTAGAGTTAACCCTTTCACCAGTGATCACCGTATAAGCGTCACTGGTGACACTGGTTACCCAGTGAGTTATTTCGTTATTTAGGTAACCCGTCAGGTTTTTATATAGCGTCGGGTACCCCCATATTTAACCTAATAAAGGTTTTAACCCCCTGATTACCCCTAGTTAACCCTTTCACCAGTGATCACCATATAAAGGTTACAGGTGACGCTGGTTGGTTAGTTTGCTTTTTATAGCATCAGGGCACCCGCCGTATATAACCCAATAAAGGTTTAACCCCCTGATCGCCCGGTGGGTGATATCAATTAGGTTTTAGCGCCAGAGAGGGTCTGCGTCGCCCCAGGCAGCTTTAGGTTAGTGCCAGTAATGCTAACACCCACGCGCAAAGCATACACCTCCCTTAGTGGTATAGTATCTGATCAGATCTATACTAGCGTCCCCAGCGGTTTAGGGTTCCCAAAAACGCAGTGTTAGCGGGATCAGCCCAGATACCTGCTAGCACCTGCGTTTAGCCCCTCCGCCCAGCCCAGCCCAGCCCAGCCCACCCAAGTGCAGTATCGATTGATCACTGTCACTTACCAAACACAACACACATAACTGCAGCGTTCGCAGAGACAGTCCTGATCCCTGCGATCGCTAACAGTTTTTTTGGTAGCGTTTGATACATTTGGTGACAGTCAGGTGCTTTTTTTACCTGTGAATCTTACTAGTGTACCCCTAAATTTAGAGCCCAAAATGGCAAGTCGAAGGTACACTAGTAAAGAGGCCTACCATAAGTGCAGTTCAAGCTGGCGAGGTGGCAAGCACAAGTAGTGTCCCGATGCCACCAATAAGACAAAGGCAGGCCCGTCGTACCCATAGTGCCCTTCCTGCAGAATTCGCCTATCCTGATTGGGTCCCCACCACTTCTGCAGAACCCGTACTTCCCCCATTCACTGCCCAACCCGGTATTCAGGTGGAAACAGCTGATTTTATGCCAATCGATTATTATTCGCTGTTTTTCACGGAAGATCTCTATAGATCTATTGTGGACCAGAGTAATTTGTATGCTGGTCAATTCATCGCCGCTAACCCCCAGTTGCCTAAAATTGCCAAAGATTGGAAACCAATTACGGTTTCCGAATTTAAGACCTTTCTGGGCCTTTCCCTCAACATGGGCACACATAAATTCCCGTCATTGCGTGCTTATTGGTCCACGCACCCAATTGACCACATGCCCGTGTTCTCTGCCTCCATGCCCAGGAAACGATACGAGCAGATTTTGTGGTTCATGCACTTCAACGACAATGAACTTTGTCGTCCACGTGGGGACCCTGAGTACGACCGGCTCTATAAAATTCGGCCCCTCATAAACCACTTCAACGAACGTTTTGCAGCCTTGTTTATTCCCGATCAAGCTGTCTGCGTTGATGAGTCCATGATTAAATTTTCTGGCCGCTTGGCTTTCAAGCAGTACCTTCCCAGCAAGCGTGCCAGATACGGGGTCAAGCTCTATAAGTTCTGTGACAGGGCAACAGGCTATGTATGGAGCTTTATGGTTTATGAGGGAAAAGATAGTCAGGTTGAGCCGGTCAACTGCCCGTATTACATAGGGAGCGCTGGCAAGATAGTGTGGAAATTGGTGTCACCCTTATTCGGAAAGGGGTACCACTTGTATGTGGACAATTATTACACGAGCGTGCCACTGTTTAGTCACTTGTTTGATCATCAGATTGGAGCATGTGGCACCGTGCGACCTAATCGCCGGGGCTTTCCCCAGCGGCTTGTAGATGCCCGTCTTAGGCTGGGGGAGAGAGCCTGCTTGAAGTGTAATAACTTGCTCGCTATGAAGTGGAGGGACAATAAGAATGTTTTCCTTCTTACCTCCCTTCATGCAGACACGACAGTCCAAATTCCTACGGCGACTGGTGTTGTGGAGAAACCCCTCTGTGTCCACGAATATAACCAAAATATGGGAGGGGTGGACCTCAACGGCCAGTTGATGGCGCCGTATCTAATTGACCGTAAGGCGAGACGCTGGTACAAAAAAGTGTCTCTATCATTATTCCAATTGGCTTTGCTGAACGCTCATGTACTATACAGAGCTTCAGGCGGGACGTTATCTCTTCTAAAATTCCAGAATGAGATAGTCACAGAACTCCTGTATCCAGGCGGTTCTGCACCTCACCATCCCCTACCAAATGCAGTAAGCCGGCTGCATGAGAGGCATTATCCGTATGCCCTCCCGAGTACCCCTACCCAACGAGCCCCCCAAAAAAGATGTCGTGTCTGTAGCAAGCGCGGATTTAGGCGTGACACCCATGTTTTTTGTCCACTCTGTCCTGACAAACCTGGTCTTTGCCTTGGTGAATGTTTTGATCGCTACCACTCAAATGTGAAGTTTTAGCGTAGGGTACAGCATTTCACAGACTAGGACACACTTACACAGGGTCTCCCAAGATGCCATTACATTTTGAGAGACCCGAACCATTACAGTTGGTAAAGTTACAAAAAAAAGTGTAAAAAATAAAAATAAAAAACGTAAAAAACAAAAACACAAAAAAAATATAAAATAAAAAAATAAAAAATAGTTGTCGTTTTATTGTTCTCTCTCTCTCTCTCTCTCTCTCTCTCTCTATTTTCTCTCTATTGTTCTGCTCTTTTTTACTGTATTCTATTCTGCAATGTTTTATCATGCTTGCTTTTCAGGTATGTAATTTTTTGTTTTCAGGTACGCCATGCAGTTGCAGCGCGGATCTATTTATCTTGACAGCAACAGCGTTTGCTCCCACGATACATAAAGCCGTGACTCCAACGCTGTAGGAGGTGATTTCACCACCACAGTTTAAAAAAGAGCATATATGCCGAAGCATGGGGGCAGCAGGGGCGGAGGAGCGATTTTGCTCCTAATGCCGCGTATATACGGTCGAAATTCCGACGGAGGCTTGCCCGTGGAAAAGTCCGACTGTGTGTACGCGGCATAACCTTTTATGCCGCGTACATACGGTCGAAATTTCGACAAAGGCTTGCCCGTGGAAAAGTCAGACCGTGTGTACGCGGCATAACTTTTTTGCGGGAGGATGCCCCCATGCTTCGGCATATATGCCCATCATTAGAAGTGGGTGGATGAAGGGAGGTATTCTAATGGTGGGCATACCCACCGATCAATCTCTTTTTTTCGTTCAGCCAACAGGCTGCATGAAAAAAAAGATTACAATACATGTCCAACAAGGACCAGCAACGTACTGGTATGTTGCTGGACTTTGAATGGTTATACCAGATTGATGCCTGCGGGTATCATTCTTTTCAGCCAGCGGCCGGCTTTCATGTAAAAGCAATCCTAGTGGCTAATTAGCCTCTGGACTTCTTTTACAAGCAGTGGGAGGGAATGCCCCCCCCCGGATATAAACAGCGCCATTGGGAAATTGGGAAAGCATTTTATCACACCGATCTTGGTGTGGTCAGATGCTTTGAGGGCAGAGGAAAGATCTAGGGTCTAACCCCCCATTTTTTTTCAAAAAAAGAGTACCTGTCACTACTTATTGCTATCATAGGGGATATTTACATTCCCTGAGATAACAATAAAAATGATAAAAAAAAAATATGGAAGGAACAATTTAAAAATAAAATAAAAAAGCAAAATAAATAAAAAAAAAAAACACCGCTGTCCCCCCCCTGCTCTTGCGCAAAGGCGAACGCAAGCGTCGGTCTAGCGTCATATATAAATAGCAATTGCATCATGCATGTGAGGTATCACCGCAAAGGTCAGATCGAGGGCAGTAATTTTAGCAGTAGACCTCCTCTGTAAATCTAACGTGGTAACCTGTAAAGGCTTTTAAATGCTTTTAAAAATGAATGTAGTTTCTCGCCGCTGCGCGTTTGTGCGCAATTTTAAAGCATGTCGTGTTTGGTATCCATGTACTGGGCCTAAGATCATCTTTTTTATTTCATCAAACATTTGGGCAATATAGTGTTTTTTAGTGCATTAAAAATAAAAAAAGTGCGTTTTTCCCCCAAAATATGTGTTTGAAAAATCGCTGCACAAATACTGTGTGGAAAAAAAAAATGCAACACCCACTATTTTAATCTGTAGGGCCTTTGCTTTAAAAATATATATAATGTTTGGGGGTTCAACATAATTTTCTTGCAAAAAAAAAATGTTTTCATGTAAACAAAAAGTGTCAGAAAGGGCTTTGTCTTCAAGTGGTTAGAAGAGTGGATGATGTGTGACATAAGCTTCCTAATGTTGTGCATAAAATGCCAGGACAGTTCAAAACCCCCCCAAATGACCCCATTTTGGAAAGTAGACACCTCAAGCTATTTGCTGAGAGGCATGTTGAGCCCATTGAATATTTTTTTTTTTTGTCCCAAGTGATTGAATAATGACAAAAAGAAAAAAAAAATTACAAAAAGTTGTCACTAAATTATATATTGCTCAAACATGCCATGGTTATATGTGGAATTGCACCCCAAAATACATTCTGTTGCTTCTCCTGAGTACGGGGATACCACATGTGTGAGACATTTTGGGAGCCTAGTCGCGTACGGGACCCCAAAAACCAAGCACCACCTTCAGGATTTCTATGGGTGTAAATTTTTGATTTCACTCCTCACTGCCTATCACAGTTTCGGAGGCCATAGAATGCCCAGATGGCACAAAACCCCCCCAAATGACCCCATTTTGGAAAGTAGACACCCCAAGCTATTTGCTGAGAGGTATGTTGAGTATTTTGCAGATCTCGCTTTTTGTCACAAAGTTTTAAAAATGTAAAAAAGAAAAAAAAAAAATGTCTTTCTTCATTTTCAAAAACAAATGAGAGCTGTAAAATACTCACCATGCCTCTCGGCAAATAGCTTGGGGTGTCTACTTTCCAAAATGGGGTCATTTGTGGGGGTTTGGGCTATCTTGGCATTTTATGGCCTTCAAAACTGTGATAGGTAGTGAGGAGTGAAATCAAAAATGTGTGCCCTTAGAAATCCTGAAGGCGGTGCTTGGTTTTCGGGGGGCCGTACGCGGCTAGGCTCTCAAAAAGTCCCACACATGTGGTATCCCCGTACTCAAGAGAAGCAACCAAATGTATTTTGGGGTGCAATTCCGCATATAACCATGGCATGTTTGAGCAATATATCATTTAGTGACAACTTTTTGTACATTTTTTTTTTCTTTTTGTCATTATTCAATCACTTGGGACAAAAAAAAAATATTCAATGGGCTCAACATGCCTCTCAGCAATTTCCTTGGGGTGTCTACTTTCCAAAATGGGGTCATTTGGGGGGGTTTTGTGCCATCTTGGCATTTTATGGCCTTCAAAACTGTGATAGGTAGTGATAGGTAGTGAGGAGTGAAATCAAAAATTTATGCCCTTAGAAACCTTGAAGGCGGTGCTTGGTTTTTGGGGTCCCGTACGCGGCTAGGCTCCCAAAAAGTCCCACACATGTGGTATCCCCATACTCAGGAGAAGCAGCAGAATGTATTTTGGGGTGTAATTTCACATATGCCCATGGCATGTGTGAGCAATATATCATTTAGTGACAACTTTGTGCAAAAAAAATAAAGTTTGTCATATTCCCGCAACTTGTGGCAAAATATAAAATATTCCATGGACTAATCATGCCACTCAGTAAATAGCTTGGGGTGTCTACTTTCCAAAATGGGGTAATTTGTGGGGGTTTTGTGCTATTTTGGCATTTTATGGCCTTCGAAACTGTGATAGGTAGTGAGGAGTGAAATCAAAAATTTGCGCCCTTAGAAATCCTGAAGGCGGTGCTTGGTTTCCGGGGTCCCGTACGTGGCTAGGCTCCTAAAAAGTCCCACACATGTGGTATCCCCGTACTCAGGAGAAGCAGCAGAATGTATTTTGGGGTGCAATTCCACATATAACCATGGCATGTGTGAGCAATATATCATTTAGTGACAACTTTTTGTAATTTATTTTATTTTTTTTATTTTTTGTCATTATTCAATCACTTGGGACAAAAAAAAAAAATATTCAATGGGCTCAACATGCCTCTCAGCAATTTCCCTGGGGTGTCTACTTTCCAAAATGGGGTCATTTGCGGGGGTTTTGTACTGCCCTGCCATTTTAGCACCTCAAGAAATGAGATAGGCAGTCATAAATTAAAAGCTGTGTAAATTCCAGAAAATGTACCCTAGTTTGTAGACGCTATAACTTTTGCGCAAACCAATAAATATACGCTTATTGACATTTTTTTTACTAAAGACATGTGGCTGAATACATTTTGGCCTAAATGTATGACTACAATTGAGTTTATTCGATTTTTCTTATAACAAAAATTAGAAAATATCATTTTTTTTCAAAATGTTCGGTCTTTTTCCGTTTATATCGCAAAAAAATAAAAATCGCAGAGGCAATCAAATACCATTAAAAGAAAGCTCTATTTGTGGGAAGAAAAGGACGCAAATTTCGTTTCAGTACAAGATTGCATGTCCGCACAATTTACAGTTAAAGCAGCGCAGTGCAAAATTCTGAATTCACCTCTGGTCCTTTAGCTACCAAATGGTCCGGGGCTTAAGTGGTTAATGGGTTCCATGACTGAAAGGAGGTTGAGAAACGCAGACTTGGGTAAAGACTTCCAATGACAACAATCGCAGCCACATTTTAGTTTAGGATTCGTAAACCAACAGATATTTTCCATATATGGCATTTTACCTGGAATTGGATTCGGTCTAACAATTACTAAGAGTCTGATGCCGCGTACACACGATCGATTTTTTCGACTGTGAAAACACCGGCGAGAAAATCGACGTGAAAAACGAGGAACAGCTTGTTCCCCCCACACACGGCCGTTTTAAATTACATTTTTTTTTTGGTCGAAAAAAACGACCGTGTGTGGGAAAACTGCCACGGAAAAAAACTACGGGAATCACGACGATAAAAATTAGAGCATGTTCTAATTTTTCTCGTCGTGATTAATGCCGTTTTTCCCGTCGAGAAAAACGACAGAAAGCCCACAGACGATCGTTTTTCTCGTCCGAAGGAAAAAATTTCATTTTTCTCGACGGGAAAAATGATCGTGTGTACGCGGCATGAGTGGCACCAAATCTTTCAATATGAAAATATGCATCTCCATCCTCTTGAGGTGAATATTTATCTCCCAACATCATCATAAGCAGAATTATGAAAACCACAAAAACGTCTGCTCTCATGTCTGATACATAAATTTTGAATTTAAAAAAATACATCCTGCATAAAATGTATATTATGTTGATCATGCTCCTCAACATTCAAAGCAAAGTGAGCACCTTTACTGTAACAAGAGAGACAATCAGTGCTTTGCGTACCGTTTTCTTGCATGTACAGGCATCTTAATGGCAGCAAAGAATAAAAAGGTATACCACACATTCAACTATGAAAATCATTTAGGTACAGTAAAACCTTGGTTTGAGAGCGTTTTGCAAGACAAGCAACATTTAAAAAAAAAAATTGGATTTGATATACAAGCGATGTCTTGATATACAAGTAGCGTCATGTCACAACTAAACATAAAAGAGAAGAGAGGTGCCTCTAAGTGTAGCAATATGGGTTACATTTAATGAAGGTAGTACCTTCAAGGTACAACATTTAGCAACTCACATGGTTGATGATTAAAACAGGCACATCTAAGTACGCAGGCCTCTGGGGTAAAGCTGTCCACATAGACCGTCCTCCTCACTGCCATTGAAGTCATCTCTTACATGGTGCGCTCCATGAGCGCTTCAAGCGTCGCTTTCAGATCGCTCGACTGCAGGGTAGTCTTCCCGGTCACGATTGCAGACTGACAATGGTGAGAGTCTGCGGTGCGGGGGATGGTCTATGTGGATCGCTTTACCCCGAATGCCTGTATACTTAGATGTGCCTCTTTTATTCATCAACCATGTGAGTTGCTAAATGTTGTACCTTCATTAAATGTAACCATATTGCTACACTAAGAGGCGCCTCTCTTCTCTTTTATACTCTGTAGCTCCTGCTGGATTTTGCTTCTAATCCCCTTGTGGAGGCTTCCATTTGTGTATGGAAATGTTATGGTTACACAACCTGGTCACATTGCATTAATCTTTTCATATGGACTATAAACTGAAGGATTTATGAATAAATGGTTGTGGAACGAATCATTTGATTTTCCATTATTTCTTATGGGGAAATTTGCTTTGATATACAAGTGCTTTGGATTACAAGCATGTTTCTGAAATGAATTATGCTCGCAACCCAAGGTTTTACTATATTTGTAAGAATCTGAACAGTCACTCTAAGGTTGCTATACTAGTGTAGCCTTCCCTCTTAAGGATAAGTGGGCCTGTATTGTATATCCACTTACCTTCTCTCTCTGTCAGAGCGGAACTCTTATGCCTCGTACACACGACCGGTTTTCCCCGACGAGAAAACTGTCATGATTTCTTTTGGCCGGGAAAACTGGCCGTGTGTATACTCCATAGCAGTTTTCCCGACAGGAAAACTGCCGCAAATCGCGACAGGAAAAAAGAGATCTGGTTCTCTTTTTTCCCGCCGGTCTTTTGACGCCAAATTTTTGGCGTTTTCCTATGGGGAAAACTGAGGTGGAGCATACAAATGGCCGGGTTTCCCGACCACAGCTCTCAGGTCAGTTTTCCTGTCGGGAAACCTGGCCCTGTGTAGGGGGAAAAAGATGCCGAGCAGGTTCTCGGCTTTCCTCTCCGTTTTCCCGGCGGACTTTTGCTCGCCGGGAAATCCGAGTGTGTGTATGAGGCATTAGTCCAGTATCAGTCTTTCATTGAACCTGCTGTGTCTATTTTCTAGCTCATGAATGATAACTGATATCCTGTCTGGGCTACTGAAGGAGGATAAAATGGTCAATGAACAAATTCAGTTCAGTTCTCCTTCAAGCAATGTTGACAGACCCTTTATATTTTGAGTGCCTGTAATCAGCACTGAGCTAGGGCAGCAGAAAAATAGCATGACAACCAGGCGGCACTTCTGCTCTGACAGGGAGAGAATACAAGTAAATAATATAAAAAAAAAAATAACCACGAGAGCTAAGGTTGTACAACTGAAACAACTACACTAAATTTACATTTCAAATGTCCACTTGCTCACTTGAAAATTGAAAATATGCCCCCATAGCATTCAAGTTCTACTTTGTGCCTGGAGAATGAAAATGAACAAATATGTTTCATACTGCTATGGGGAATATAGTGTAGACTCTTACACGAATTGTGACCTATATACTAAATATACACATACACACACAAATGCATAATAATAATAATAATAATAAAATCATCATACTAATGCATGCAGCAAACTCAAAGTGGTTGTAAACCTCAGACAGGAAATATGAACAAAGCATATCCCTCTATAGTGTGTACTTGTCTCAATTAGGAGCACTAAGTGTAATTTCTCTCTGCTGCTTCATTCCTCTGCTCTCTGCTTGAAACACTTCTGACATGTTTTCCTGATACCAAGAGAAAAATGGTGATAGAGGAATAATCTCCATCTGATGGACTACCTCAGCTGTGTTCCTGAGTGATGTGTGGAGGGGGGGGAGGGGGTGTCCCTTCCCTCCAATCAGCTGTCAGAGCTTTCCTCACAGATTTGCAGTGTAATTTCAGCTCTCCGACACCCTTTTCTGACAGCTCTTGCAAGCTTTATAAATTCTGGAATTTGAAAGGTCATAGAGAAGATATAACTGCAGATAATCAGGTACAACTTATGTAGGAGGATTTGTTTAATCTCTGTGTCACCTGAAGCCAGTCCCTTCACTGGATATATGTAATTTACAGCAGCATGTACAACTACTTTAATGCTAAACTGCAGGCAAATATAAAGATACAACCTAATGCAGCTCTGTATTCATTAACAACCTCTTGCAATCCGTGTATGGTATGGCTGAAGGATAGGAAGAAGCAGCCCAAGAAGCCAATAAAGATGAGCTACTAAGTGATTTGAGAATTGTTCCACAATACATTGTGTGAATATTCACTTCAATTATCTAATCATGTGCAGGTAAAATAACCCTTTCATGACTAAGCCTATTTCTGACATTTGGTGTTTACAAGTTAAAATGCATATTTTTTGCTAGAAAATTACTTAGAACCCCCAAACATATATATTTTTTTTAGCAGAGAATCTAGAGAATAAAATAACGATTGTTGCAATATTTTATGTCACACGGTATTTGTGAAGCGGTGTTTTAACACGCAACTTTTTGGGAAAAATTTACTTTCATGAATTTTAAAAAAATTAAAAAGTAAAGTTAGCCCAATTTTTTTGTATAATGTGAAAGATGATGTTACGCCGAGTAAATAAATACCAAACATGTTATGCTTTATAATTGCACGCACTCGTGGAATGGCGACAAACTACGGTACCTAAAAATCTCCATAGGCGACACTTTAAACGTTTTTTTTTACGGTTACCAGGTTAGAGTTACAGAGGAGGTCTAGTGCTAGAATTATTGCTCTCACTCTGACGATCACGGTGATACCTCACATGTGTGATTTTAACACTGTTTACATACGCGGGCACGACTTCCGTATACGTTTTCTTTGCTGCGCAAGCTTGTGGGGAGGGGGGCGCTTAAAAAAGTTTTTTTTTTCTTATTTATTTTTATAATATTAAATTGTGTTTTTAAAAAAAATAAAAAATGTTGATCACTTTTATTGCTGTCACAAGGAATGTAAACATCCCTTGTGACAGTAATAGGTGGTGACAGGTAATATTTATGGAGGGATCGGGGGTCTAAAAGACCCCCAATCCCTCCTTTGCACTTCAAAGTATTCAGATCGCCGAAAACGGCGATTCTGAATACCGTGTATTTTTTTAAATCCGGCGCCATTGGCGGCCGAGTAACCCGGAAGTGACGTCATAATGTTGCTTCCGTGTTTACATTGTGGAGACTGAATCAAAGCCATTTACAGATTCGTTAGTCTGGGGCTAGGCACTGGAGGCGGCGGATCATAGATCGGGTCTCCCGATGGGACGGGAGGCCCGGTCAGAGCGGCGGGAGGGGGGGGATGTCCCCTCCCGCTCCTCCGGTATAACAACTGAGTGGCTTTTAGCCGCATCGGTTGTCATGCTTGGATAGCCAATCGCCGGCTCTAAACAACGGTGCCGGGATGATGCTTGCAGCTGCGGGCATCATTCCGGTATAACCCCCGAAAGCCGAGGCCGCATATATGCGTACGCTCGGCGGGAAAGGGATAAGTAAATGGGGATCTTCTTTTCACATGCTTGGATAAATAAAGTGCATCTGCCGAAGCCCGCTGACGGTTGATGTCACTCAGCCGGTCCAAACTCTGGAAAGTTCCTGACTTTACAGTCGAGATCCACACAGATGCTTGGACCGGCAGCTGGCTCAGCCTCTCAGCATTCCCAGGATGTTCTGGGCTCAGAGGAAGTGGGTTGAATGATGCTGGCCATTTGACTGAGGACATCTAATGGGCATAAAAAAAGTACTGCAGGAGAAATTTCTGGTTTCTTATTTTTTTTTTTAAATGTTTAAACGGGCTATTCATTTTTTTATCTTGCTATTTTTGGCTAGAGTTCTGCTTTAACAGATAAAGTACAGACATGCTGGCCCCGGGGGGTCTCTAAATGTGAGCAATTGCTTTATGTGACCATTTATATTACAACAATGATCAGAGACAAAGTTTACAACCTGCCAAATAACTACTTTCCCCTTCACAACCTTCTGGTGGTGCTGCCTCCTTGTACCCCATAGACATTAGATTGCATTTTAATCCGAACAGCAGGAATGTCTTTCTTGTATGGGAAGCTTAAAGTGGTTGTAAACCCTTTACTACCACTTTTATCTACAGTTAAGCCTATTATAAGGCTTACCTGTAGGTACCGTGAACTTCTCCTAAACTTAAACCGTTTAGGAGATATTCACTGTGCACATGCGCATCGGCACATGCGCACTGAAGAAACGGCTCGTGCGTGCCGTTTCTTCAGTAGCTGTGCCATGACTGGCAGCACCCGCGTGAGCGACGTCATCCCGGCTCCGGCCAATCACAGTGCCGGAGCCCGCGAACCCGGAAATAACTCCAGAAGACATGTTGCCAGTCACATTGTGTTTTACCTCCTAAAGGAATGAGTTTTGTCTAGTCTTATAATGAAGGAGCAGCAGTAAAAATTGAAGTTACCTCTCCCCAACTGTTAGCACATGTGTATGTACCAGAGTCTGATTGGTTCCTAATGTTGGTTGGCCCGTCCGCTCCTAGTCTCTTAGGCTGCTTTCACACTGGGGCGTGGGTGGCGTCGGTGGTAAAGCACCGCTAAAATTTAGCAGAGGTATTCGGCCACTAGCGGGGTGCTTTTTTTTTTTTTTTTTTTATTTCTTTATTGAGTTTTAATATACATACAAAATTCAGTCAAAGCCGTAATTACCCCGGTCGGCCCTTCTAGTACATATTACCACAGTTTAAATTACCTCCCCCCAGCCACTCCCCCTCTTCTCTCCAATTTACTGCCTCCTGTCCTACCGCCCCTCTCAATCCCACTATACTCCCATCTTTTCGGCAAATCTCAATGATTGCTTATACTTTAACCAGTCTCCCCATTTCGCTTCAAACCCTACTTCTCCCTCCTCCCCGCTGAACCTTAAAAGCTCCAGATTGTAAATTTTGTTTATTTTACAGAACCAACTACTCAATGAAGGGCTCTTTAGGGGTCTTGCCACTGTCTAGGGATTAAGGTTTTTGCAGCATTTAGTAGTTGGGGCAACAATGTTCTCGTATAATGCTTGGTTGGCATTCTGACCCCATGGAACAGGCATACCCACGGCTCCTCTGGTATCTTAATGCCAGTGATTTCCTCTGTTGTTAAAATGACCTCTTTCAAGTATATTTTTATTTTCGGGCATGTCCACCATATATGGGAGGCTTCCCTTTGAAAATGGTGTGCTTTATCTGGAGTTATGTACCATTGTGCTAGACATTTATAATTAATTTCTGTCGAGCTACAATCAGTTGATGTGATGTTTGTCAACCATAGTATTTTTCCAATGTCTACCTCCGTGCCTCCTGTTTTCAGCTCTTCTGCCCATTTTTCCATAAATGGGGGGGCCCCAATGCTTTTAATCCAATTAATATTTTGTATATTCTGGAGATCCCCCTCCTCCCGCCTACTGCTGAACACAACCGCTCTAATGGGAGCAGGTTGTCTTCAGACCTGATCGGTTGGGGTAGGGACTCCACAAAGTGTTTCAACTGTGAATACCCGCAAGCTTCTGAAAAAAGGTTAAAACCAACCACAAAGCGCCGCTGCAGCAACGCTTTGCCGGCAATTCAGCTGCGCTGCCCATTAATTTCAATTGGGCAGGAGCTGTGGAGGAGCAGTGCACACACCGCTTCAAAGATGCTGCTTGCAGGAGTTTTTTTAACGTCCTGCCAGCGCATCGCCTCAGTGTGAAAGCACTCAGGCTTTCACACAGACTGCAGGGGAGCCATTTTTCAGGCGCTATCTTTAGCCCAAAAGCGCCTGAAAAATGCCCCAGTGTGAAAGGGGTCTTAGTGCTGTCATATGGGGAGTTACAAGAGATTTAATTAAGACAAATTAAGACATTTAGACTTGTTGGATTTAAAAATAAGTAACAATTTTTGTATAGAAATGTAACTACACTGAATTGCATTTTTCAATCTGCATTACGTTCAGGTTTAAAACGTTACCTAATAAAAATGTTGAAAGTCAAAAAAAATAAAAATAGGGCTGTTACTGCTTAAAATTTTCGTGTTCAATTAATCGTTTTTTTTTTTTATCGATTAATCGACTAATTTCGATTAATTATAACGCACATACAGATCCAACTACTTTTATCTCCTTGCAGGCCGATTCCCAGTGCAGCTACCAACCACTGGAAAAATGAATAGCAGGATACAAAAAAACACACAAAGGCAGCGCTCGATGGGAATAGCATTAAAACTTTTATAGTCTTCAAGTAGGTAACAAAATAAATATTGCACTGGAGATAAAATCAATGTAGCTACATAAACTGTAAAAATGGTGCGAGTAATACCAAACGGTAGCAAAAGCAGTCATAAAAACATGTAGCCAAGTATGATACTGGTATCAAAATGTGTACAACGATACCACTGCTGAATCCAGATGAGGAGGGGTTAACATCAGTCCGTCGGCATGTAGATGTCCCGTGAAGGGAACTATCACAACTCCCAGTGGATGGCTGTAGAATCCCAGGTTGATAGAGGGAAGTGTAAAGCCTCGTACACACGGTCTGACTTTTGGCCAACAAACTTCATTTTGAGCAAGTTGGACCAACAATCCGACCGTGTGTACGCTCCATCGAACAAACTTTTTTTGCTTTTTTCTTGTTTACATCGGACAAAAGTTGGGTCTGCAAATGGACAAACTTTTGCCCAACAAAAGTCCGATGGAGCAAAGTCCGACCGTGTGTACAGAAAACCATCGGACTTTTGTCCGATGGACAAAACAACTAATGTTAAAATCAACCAACAATAGCAGAAGTTGACCAAAGGGTGGCGGTAAAGAGCAGAAAAGAGCACTTGATGTTGCAAAAAGTTTTGGGAAAGTTTGCAGAAAAGTCCTGTGGTGTGTATACTATGGGTGTTCCCGACCAACTCCGTTCGGACAAAAAATCACAGAAAAGTCAGATGGAAGTCCGACTATGTGTAACGAGGCTTAACAGCCCTTGCGTGTGGCAGATCGTAAGGTCCCGCCGGCATGCAGATATGAAGGCACAGCAAAGGAGCCCTTCAGATGGACACGGCAAGCCCCGCCGGTGTCCGTGACGTCACCGGATCTCCGACGGAACCCTCTGAAGACCCGGAAGCCGGCGGAGAGGCGAGTACCAATCAAAAGAATTTTGATCGATCAAAAAAATGAATCGATTAATCGAGCAATTAATAGTTAATTTCCACAGCCCTAAAAAAAAAACAAAAAAAAAAAAACGAAAAACTAAGCTAAAACGAAAGTTTCCATAGGAGCACACAGCCGTCACGGTTAGCCAGCTCTGGCAGAATCAGGTCATGATCATGTAATGTCTGGTACCTTTCTGCTATAAAAATATTCCTGGGTTTTATAGGATTCCAAACATTTACAGTAATTAATGCCTATATTTGGATTATCACCAATAGAATGCCTGTAGCAGGAAGACTGTAGTGTAGATTGCAGATCCCCGCTTCCACAGGAAGAGTGCAAGTTTATAAAAGGATACTATTTGTATTCTTTAGCAAGTCTGAGGCTTTCCCTAGTTAACCCTTCCAAGGTAAACGTGACCTTAATCCCAGACTTCTGGATATTGATTTGTAACGCTTGCATGAACAATATCCTCTACAAATGATAAATTATTCACTTTACTTGATCCTATTAACAAAAAATAAAACACTTTTTAAACCCAACCTCCAAGCTCCAGTCTATTTTTCTTCAATAGTGATATGGTTTCTTTGCTTGAAAAGTTATTGTCTTATGAATCTGTGCAGATCACACGAAGTGTACAATAAAAATAAAAAAAAGCTTTTAGACAAAACAGTGGCGTTGATTTACTAAGGACGTTTTCTTTTTCAAATTGCATTTTGACATACTTTAGTGAATGAGGTGAAACCAGTGTTAATTTTGTCGACTAAAATGTTTTCGGCGACTAAATTAATACTATTTTAGTTGACTAAAATATGACTAAAACAATTCAGATGACTAAAATATTACTAAAACTAAAATGATATTTTAGTCAAAAGACTATAAATAAAACTAAATAGAATTTATATCACAACGGCTAAATCTGTGTCTGAAGTGCATGTTCAAACCTTAATACCATACATAATAAACATGTTATTCGATTTTTACTCCAGTATATAATGTTTGGCAGTTCTAAAGAAATAATGCATTAAAATGTAACTAAACCCCTTCAATTTTAGACGACTATAATGTACTGGAGATTTTAGTAGACTAAAAGATGACTAAAATAAATCAGATAACCAAAATACAACTAAAACTAAAATGGCATTTTAGTCAAAAGACTAAAACTAAAAACCAAAATCGAAATTTGATGTCAAAATTAACACTGGGTGAAACAAAGGGAAAATTTACACTGCAGAAATAGCCAATCATGTTCAAGGATTATATAGATCTAAAAAAAAAAAAAGATTTTTGCTTGCATGTGATTGGATGAGCGAAAATCTAAAAATTCACCTGACTCATTAGACCCGGTTCACACAGGGGCGACTCAGGACGCGACTTCTGGTCGCCCCGAGTTGCCCCAAGTCGTGCTATTTTTAAAACTAATTGAAGTGAATGGAGATGTTTTAATGCACATGACTGCAGCCACTCCAACTTCAAAAAAGGTTCCTGTACTACTTCAATCCGACTTCTAGGCGACCTGTAGGCAACTTGTACCATTGATTTCAATGGAAGTTGCTTAGAAGTCTGATCACTGTTCATTTTGAAGGCAACTTTACAGGAAGAAACATACATTTCTCAGGCAAACCCCTCCCTCCCCCTCCCTCCCACAGAGCTGATTCTTGTTTTATTGGCCACTGGAATGTCTCCTGTCCTGGAGGCAACTTCAGTGGTGTTGTAAATCACCACTTAGTCGCTCTGTGATTCATGCTCAAGTCTTGTCTGAGTCGTGTTGAAGTCGTGTTGCCCCTGTGTGTACCGGCTCTTAGGCTAAATGCCTTTTTTGTTTTTGCAATATAATTTTTACCTAGCTTAGTGAACGAAGTGACTTCAAATATCTAATTGTGAGCAAAAATCCAGCTTTCTTTTATTCGTCCTTCCACATAATTGGGTATACTTTGCACAATGAATTTTTACATAACTATAGCCTATTCACTAAGATATATGAAAATTTACTTGAAAGTGAATATGCCCTACTTATTTAAATAAATGTCAATATGTCAAAATAATTTGTAAAACCAGAGACAAGCTATTGAAGTTACACTATATTGTCAAAAGTATAGGGACACCTGCCTTTACATTAACTTTAATGGCATCCCGGTCTTAAGCCTCGTACACACGCACGGTTTTCTCGGCAAGAAAGCTGCTGGGAGAGCTTTTTGCCATGAAAAATGTACGTGTGTATGCTTTCTCGTGAGAAAACTGCCGGGAATACCGACGAGAAAAATAGAGAACCTGCTCTCTATTTTCTCGTCGGGATTCTCGGCAGAGTGTTTCCTGCCGAGAAAACCGTGTGTGTGTGTATGCTTACCTGTCCACAGGTAAACCCACGCATGCTCGAAAAGACTTTGACGCTTGCGCGGTAGCATACAAGGGTAGTGTAGGGTGTTGCAAGATGGCGGCGACGGCATTGAATGTGACGAGCGCAGGCTCGTCGTAGTCGATGACGTCACCGCGTTCTTGCAATTCAAAAGAATGGCGGTTCTTTTGAATGGCCGTCTGTATGCATTGCTTGGCAAGGAAAGCTTGCCAGGAATCCCGTCAGGAAAACCGATGTTTTTTCCTGACGGGATTCCCGGTCGAGTGTACGAGGTTTTAGTCAGTAGGGTTTAATATTGAGTTAGCCCACCCTTTACAGCTATAACAGCTTCAACTCTTCTGGGAAGGCTGTCCACAAGGTTTAGGAGCGTGTCTATTGGAATGTTTGATCATTCTTCCAGAAGCACATTTGTGAGGTCTGATGATGGATAAGAAGGCCTGGCTCGCAGTCTCCTCTCTAATTCATCCCAAAGGTGTTCTATCTGTGTAGGCCAATCAAGTTCCTCCACCCAAAACTTGCTCATCTACGTCTTTATGGACCCTGCTTTGTGCACTGGTCCAAATCATTTGGTGGAGGGGGGATTTTCTTGTGGGTTTGTTGTTCAGGGGTTGGGGTTGGCCCCTTAGTTCCAGTGAAGGGAACTCTTAAAAGGTATCAACATACCAAGACATTTTGGACAATTTCATGCTCCCAACTTTGTGGGAAAAGTTTGGGGATGGCCCCTTCCTGTTCCAACATGACTGTGCACCAATTCACAAAGCAAGGTCCATAAAGACATGGACAAGCAAGTTTGGGGTAGAGGAACTTGACTGGCCTGCACAGAGTCCTGACCGCAACCTG
This sequence comes from Rana muscosa, assembly GCA_029206835.1. Classification (NCBI taxonomy): domain Eukaryota; kingdom Metazoa; phylum Chordata; class Amphibia; order Anura; family Ranidae; genus Rana; species Rana muscosa. Next base: position 329,776,856 of record CM055116.1, on the reverse strand, counting down.
ATAGAACACCTTTGGGATGAATTAGAGCGGAGACTGCGAGCCAGGCCTTCTTGTCCACATCAGTGCCTGACCCCACAAATGTGCTTCTGGAAGAATGGTCAAACATTCCCATAGACACTCTTAAACCTTGTGGACAGCCTTCCTAGAAGAGTCTAAGCTGTTATAGCTGCAAAGGGTGGGCCAACTTAATATTGAACCCTATGGACTAAGACAGGGATGCCATTAAAGTTCATGTGCGTGCAAAGGCAGGCATCCCAATACTTCTGACAATATAGTGTATATGAAAATGTCAACTCACACAGTAAAAGGTAATCTTTGACCCTCCTACCTCCCATCTGGGCTTTAATATTATTAACAGTCAGAGGACATACTCACACTAGGCAATCGGTACCATTTTCGAGTACGTTTGAGCCCCATATTTTTGTTTTTTGACTATTGTGATACCTCCGTACTGTGTTTCGGAATGGTTCAAGCATACGACACCCTAAGCCACTTTAAGAGGTCCCATTAAAATTGGGCATGGTACACATCTGTGTGATTGCTAACCGTGTCTGAGCACGGAACTCAAAACACTAAGGCTCTTCTCACAGCTGAGCGTACTGGAATCACAGGCAGAATCACGCAATTCTGCCCACGATTCCAGAATCGCAGCAAAACACGGGACGCTTTTGCGATGCCATTATTTCTTATTGGCATCCCAAACGTGGTGCGATTGTCCTGCAATTTTTGAGCGTCAAAATGTGCTAAAATTGCGAAAAAATATCAGAAAAGCAAAATGTGCCTGTCTCTGTGCCAAAATTTGGTACATGAGTTTCTTTGGTGCATTTGTGGAGCGAAGGGAGGCCCATTAAAATGAATGGTGCCACACCAAAAACTAGCCACAAATAAACCCACAATAAAGCTAAAAAAAACATGGTTCAGCAGGTGTCGCTGAAGTACGCTTAGGTGTGAATGGAGCCTTGGACATTGACAATGTACCGTTACGATTTGGCCACCTATGGATCACTTTTGCCTATGGCAGATGATGTAAGTGTGTTTGGGCCTGGCATAGTAAACATAGGTCAGTAGAGGAGTGGAGAAGGGGAACAATTGTGCTTGGGCACAGTACAAACGCAATATTCCCCACGCACACATTCAGGATAACCAGCTCTTCAGTGATACTGGGTGCTGTAATGACCATAGGCTGGAAACCATGGATACTCAACGTGAAGAAATATCATCAGCACACCAAGGATTCCTCGAAAGGGTCCAAGGCTTTATGACGTGGTCACATGATAAATATACATAGCTGTATATTTATCGTGTAATCACTAAATAAAGCTTTGGGCCCTTTCAAGGAATCCTTGGTGTGCTGATGACATTTCTTCACTTTGGGCACAGTACAAGGCACCCATGCCAAACAGAAGTATGCCCCAAATCACCAATTGCTTATAACTTCAGATTCCTATCATTCTAGATCTGCTGATCATTCCATAAAGTAAAAAAAAAAAAAAAGCTGCACTCTCCACATATTTTAACTTTTAATGATGGGCACTTGGAATGAATGCCACAAATGGTGCCATGCTGTAACTAAATGTAAAAATGGAAAGTCACCAGTACTCCAAGCAGATGTGTGTCTTGATCAGTGGTTCCATATTAACAATATATATTGCAGTAGGGAACAGTCACAACAAGATACACCCAGAATCTTCCTAAATAACCATTCTATTTATTCAGTGGCAGTGCATTTAAGTTTTTTTTTTATATATAAGCATGCTTACATAGGTATCACATTCATATTACAATTGTAAGCAATACATAGATAAGATAATTTCTTATTGGGGGTCTTGGGAATGTGAGTATGTGGCAGAAGAATTTGCATAATGCCAAGGATGTTGGCTGCCATGGACAAAGCATAAAAAAGTATATACAGAGTTTAAAAAATTCACAATCATTTCACATGTTTTTTGTGAAAACAGCGTCACATAAGGCATAACACAAAAACGACTGTTTCGGGGCCATGCAGGGTCCCTTTCACAAGGCAACATAGTAACAATAAGCATATACCTAGCACACCTATACTGTATATCTTGGTGTAACTCACAGCAATAAGAGCAATATTCCCTATTTTACTCATAATGGCATCATAACCCTGCCAAAAATTTCCAGAAAACATCAAAGATAAGTAGCAAACACTAGTGAAAAGGTGTGCTAAATACCTAAATAAACTGTGCTAAATACCTAAATAAAGTGTGCTAAATACCTCCTTCAAAAAATGTGTCCCGAATGTCGCAAAGCATAGGCAATCTACCAGGAGAAAGCAGATAAAGTAAAATAATTCCTTTCCAGGCTTTGCTAGGCAACGACAGCTCTACCTCCCAGCCCCTGAAAGCCCATAGGGCAGGGAACACACATAACATAGCATGTGCCTTATATGACGTGACTTTACAACACATCAATTTGGAGTCCTAGTGACTTTGTATCTTTGCTACTGATCATTCCGATGTATGTTTTAGACCTCGTGCACACAGGTGTTTAAAAATGCCACTTTGAGGGGTATTTTTTTCCTTTTTTTTTTAAACCTCTGAACACAGCTAGATGTTAGCTAATGTACTTATGCACATGCAGGCATTTATGCACGTATTTAAATGCAGCATTCAGGAGCTTTAAAAAAATGCCCCAAACTTTTGTTGGAGAAGATAATTTGCAGTTTTTACGAGTGTGTGTAAATGCGTATAAATGCGCATAGCATGCGTAAATGCATTCTAGTGGCTAGAATAACTGAATATTCTTGCCAATAGAGAAGTATTTTAATATGTCCATGTACATGAGGCCTTTTACTAAAGACCACCTCTACACATGTACACATGCTTGGTTTTACCTGCCCTGGATTGTAAGAAGTTTAATGATCTACACATCATAAGTATGCATGGCCTGTGACCTGTAGCAGCATCTTTATGAAATTGTACAATCAGATTGTAATCTGTACGGTGAGCGTAAGGCAGTAATCTGTATTATACAGACAGCCAGATTGTCACCCAAGATTTTCAAATCATAGAAAAAAGGGACAGCACCCAAATATCCCAATATTGGAGAAATAGTTCTCTTCTCTCCCTAAATGTATCTTTACCCAATTACTGTCTTATTTTTAGGTGCTAAAGGTGCTATTGGCATGAAATTTTCACCACAAATCAGTAACAGCCCATGCAATCCATCCAGTATATACAAAGACACAAAAACAAACAAGTTCAGAAATTAAGTTATGTGTAATAAAATTGACTGACACAAGGGAAAAGTATTGAACACATGAAGAAAGGGGGGTGCAAAAAGGCATGGAAAGCCAAGGCACCAGCTGAAATCTATCAGTAGTTAAAAAGCAATCCAGCCCCTTGTCGGTGCAAATTAATATCAGCTGGTTCAATCTCAACTGATGGCCTATAAAAAGCTGTCTCATTACCAAGGTGTCACACAAGAAACATCTCATGATGGGTAAAAGCAAAGAGCTCTCTCAACACCTTTAGAACTTTATTGCTGTATACAACAAATGGCATTGGTTACAGAAGGATTTCTATACTTCTGAATGTTACAGTGAGCACTGTTGGGGCCATAATCCGGAAGTAAAAAACATAATTTCACCATAAACTGGCCACGACCAGGTGCTTCTCGCAATATTTCTGACAGACGTGAAAATAATTATCAGAAGAGTTGTCCAAGAGCCAAGGACCATTTGTGGAGAGCTTCAGAAAGGCCTGGAAGTAGCAGGTACAATTGTTTCAAATAAAACAATAAGTAATGCACGCAACTGCCAAGGCCTGTATGCACGCTCACCACGCAAGACTCCATTGCTGTAGAAAAAGTTGTTGAAGCTTGTTTAACGTTTGCTGTACAACATTTAGACAAGCCTGTGAAATACTGGGAGAATATAGTCTGGTCAGATGGGAGCAAAATTGAACTCTTTGGCTACCATAATACACACCATGTTTGGAGGTGAAATGGCACATCACCCCAAAAACACCATACCAACAGTGAAGTTTGGAGGTGGGAACAGAATGGTGTGGGCCTGTTTTTTTAGCATACAGTACTGGCAAACTTCATGTCATTGAAGGAAGGATCAACAGAAAAATTTACGAAGACATTCTTGATAAAAATCTGCTGCCATCTACCAGGATGATGAAGAGGAAACGAGGGTGGACATTTTAGCAAGACAATGATCCCAAACACAAAGCCAAGGAAACTCTCAATTGGTTTCAAAGAAAGAAAATAGTGCTGCTAGAATGGCCCAGCCAATCGCCTGGCTTGAATCCAATAGAAAATCTATGGAAAGAACTAAAGATCAGAGCACAAAGCCAAGGAAGCTCTCAATTGGCTTCAAAGAAAAAAATAAAAATAAAGCTGCTAGAATGGCGCAGCCATTCACCTGACTTGAATCCAATAGAAAATCTATGGGGAGAACTAAAGATCAGAGTTCATAGAAGAGGCCCAAGGAGGATTTATGTTTGTGTGGAAGAATGGGCCAAAATCAAAATCACACCTGAGCAATGGACGCACCTCGTTTCTCCATACAGGAGGCATCTTGAAGCGCTCATTACCAACAAAGGATTTTGTACGAAGTATTAAATACATTTCAGTTAGCGTGTTCAATACCTGTGTCATTTCATTTTATTACACAACTTAATTTCTGAACTTATTTGTTTTGGTTTCTTTGAATGTACGGATTGCATGGGTTGTTACAGACATGTGGTGAGAATTTCATGTCAATAGCACTTTTAGATATACAGTGCCTTGAAAAAATATTCATACCCCTTGAAATTTTCAAAATTTTGTCATGTTACAACCAAAAAAAGGGATTTTTATAACAGCTTACCTGTAAAATCCTTTTCTTGGAGTACATCACGGGACACAGAGCGACTTAGTCATTACTAATGGGTTATATAGATACCTTCAGGTGCTGGCACAGGCAACTTCCAAAACCGGAAGTACCCTCCCCTATATAAGCCCCTCCCATCCAGGAGCACCTCAGTTTTGTAGCAAAGCAATAAGTGTCCCAAAAAAAGAGGGGTGGGAGCTCTGTGTTCCGTGATGTACTCCAAGAAAAGGATTTTACAGGTAAGCTGTTATAAAAATCCCTTTTTCTTTTTCGTACATCACGGGACACAGAGCGACTTAGTCATTACTAATGGGACGTCCCAAAGCAATGCCAAATGAGGGGAGGGATACACTATACATAAGCTGGGCGCCATCAGGCATGAGGATCTTTTGCGGCCTGCAACACACTGCGCCCAAAGGCGACATCATCCTGACTTCTAACGTCTACCTGGTAGAATCTAGTAAACGTGTGTACTAAGGACCATGTTGTGGCCTTACAGACTTGAGCCAGGGAGGCTTGGTGATGCACTGCCCATGAAGTTCCAACTGCTCTTGTGGAGTGCGCCCTAACTTTGAACAGAGGCGGTCTCCTTTTCAAGCCATAGGCTCGTATTATGACCTGTCGAATCCACTTGGCTAAAGTAGATTTTTGATGCTGCCTGACCCTTTCTGGGGCCTTCCGGCAGAACAAACAAAGTATCCGTTCTACGAATCTGAGCAGTGGCTTTTAGATAAGCTTTAACTGCTCTTACTACATCCAAAGAATGCAATAACTTTTCCTCTACCGAGCTAGGTTTGGGGAAAAAGGAAGGAAGAACCACATCTTGGTTCAAATGAAACCTCGATACCACCTTAGGAAGAAAGGCTGGATGAGGACGTAATACTACTCTGTCCTTAGGGACAACCAGATATGGCTCCTTACAGGACAAGGCGGCTAATTCCGATACTCTTTTAGCCGAACAAATGGCTACTAAGAAAATCAATTTCCTGGTGAAAAGAACCAAGGAAATGTGCCGCAATGGTTCAAATGGTTGTTTCTGTAGAACCGACAGAACCAGGTTTAAGTCCCATGGACATATGGGAATACTAACCGGAGGGCTAATACGCATCACTCCTTGTATGAAAGCTTTGACTAATGAATGCAAAGCCAAGGGCCTTTGAAAAAATATTGACAAGGCCGTCTGACCCTTGATAGTACTCAAGGCAAGCTTCCTATCTACAGCCCACTGTAGGAAGTCCAGAATCCTACCTATTACGTACCTACGTGGATGCCATTTCTTGGCCTCACACCACGTGATGTACGCCTTCCAGATCCTATAATAGATCTGCCTGGATACCGGCTTCCTGGCATTGATCATGGTAGATACCACAGGATTAGAGAGCCCTCTCTTTTTTAGAATGTGGGCTTCAATAGCCAGGCCGTCAAACCTAGGGCTGGTAAGGAAGGGTGGTATATCGGTCCTTGCGAAAGCAGGTCCGGACGATGTGGGAGGGTCCAAGGACTCCCCACTGACATTTTTACAATCTCCGCGTACCATGCCCTTCGGGGCCACGCTGGAGCCACCAGAATCACCGGTTTCTTTTCTACCCGGATTCTGCGGATTAAACGCGGTAACAATTGTGGCGGTGGGAATGCATATATCAGCTTGAACTGATCCCAAGGGAACACTAGGGCATCCGAGCCACAAGCTAGGGGATCCCTTGTGTGAGACACAAATCTGTCCACCTTTGCGTTGAATCTGGATGCTAGCAGATCTACATCCGGTGTTCCCCACCGCTGGCATATTGCCTGGAAAACCTCGGGGTGAAGAGACCATTCCCCCGGGCATAATTGCTGGCGACTTAAAAAGTCCGCTCTCCAATTTTCCACTCCTGGGATGAAAACCGTGGATATGGCTGGGACATATCTTTCTGCCCATTCCAGGATGCAATTCGCTTCCCTCTGGGCTGCACGACTCCTGGTGCCACCCTGGTGATTGATATATGCCACTGCTGTGGCATTGTCCGATTGAATTCTGACAGGGGACCCTTGGAGTTTGGATGTCCATGCTACTAGGGCATACCGGGCTGCTCGTATCTCTAAGAGATTGATGGGCAGGGCCTTCTCTGCATCCGACCATCTGCCCTGGAGAGACCATTGCTCCAGTACTGCCCCCCAGCCTATGAGGCTGGCATCTGTAGTGACCACCTTCCAAGAAACCGGACTGAAGGGTTTCCCTTTTTCCAGATTCTGGGGCACCAACCACCAATGGAGGCTCTTGCGAACGGAAGGGGACAGGGACATTGGTAAGTCTAAAGCCTGAACTTTTTTGTTCCAGGCTGACAGTATGGCCCTCTGCAAGTTCCTTGAATGGAATTGACCGTAGGGTACTGCTTCGAATGAAGCCACCATTTTTCCCAGCAGCCTCATGCACAGGCGTATGGATGGTTTTCTTTTTTGTACCCACTAAGTGGGTCAAATCTTTCAAAGACGACACCTTCTCTGGAGGTAAGAAAATCTTTCTCGGATTTGAATCCAGTCTTAGCCCCCAAGTATTCCAGACTTTTGACTGGTTTTAGGGCTGACTTGTCTCGGTTGATAATGCAACCGTGAGATTCCAGATACTTGATTGTCTTGTGAACGACCACTTCTAGTTTTTTTCACTGAGTGGTCTATCAGCAACAAGTCGTCTAGATATGCCATTATCGTTACACCTTGTGTTCCTAGTTTGGCCAATAGTGGGGCCAGAATTTTTGTGAACACTTGTGGTGCTGTGGCCAGACCGAAAGGTAAGGCTCTGAACTGAAAATGGCGCCCTTCTACTGCAAAGCGTAGAAATTTCTGGTGGGCCGGACAGATGGGAATATGCAAATAAGCATCCCTTATGTCGATCGAGGCTAACCATTCCTGCCCTTGTAGGGCGGTGGCCACCGATCGGATTGACTCCATCCGAAAAAGTCCTGATATGTAGGAACTTGTTTAGCCCTTTTAGATTTAATATGGGCCTCACGTCCCCATTTGGTTTGGGGACTGTGACAAGGTTCGAGTAAAACCCGAACCCGCTTTCTTCCAAGGGAACCTTCATGATTACCCTTGGAGCAATAGTTGTTCTAGTGCCAGAAGGAGGGATCCTCTCTTCTGGGGATCGCTTGGCACGTTTGACCTCATAAAATGGGCAGGAGGAATGTCTTTTAACTCCAGCCTGTATCCCAGACTTACTGCGGAGATCACCCATCTGTCTCTGATGGTGTCCCGCCAGGTCTCTGTGAACAACTGAAGTCTTCCCCTCACCCGATTGAGTGGGGGCAACCCTTCATGACTTGGGGGGAGGTTTTGTACCTCTCTTGACCCAGGGTTTCTTGTTACCCTGTGATTGTCCCTGATTTCTGCCCCCTGGATTTGGCCGCGGAGGCCGTCGGAACTGTTTCACAGCCGATGTGCCAGGGACTGGAGAAGTAGGCCTCTTAAAAGAAGGACTTCTACCCTTGTTCTTAACCGGCAATTGTGTACTTTTACCGGCAGAAGTTTTCTGGATATATTTGTCCAGATCTTCTCCAGATAAGCGTTCTCCATGAAATGGGAAGCTAATCAGCAATTTCTTACAGGGAGCTTCAGCAGACCAGTTTTTGAGCCATAGAAGCCTACGCATATGTACTACAAAGGGAAAAAAACCGCGCTTACTACGAAAAATAATTAATTAAATTAAATTAATAATACAATAATAAAGTCCTTACAGCAGCAATAAAAGTGGGATAAACACAAATAGAAATAAAAAAGAAAATCGCGCTAAGGAATCACAAATTATTGAATAAAGTCCAATTTGGCAGGCTGGTGTGAAAGGAACACAAAAATCCCAATTACTGAATAAACCTGGAAGAATTCATGCTTACCAGATAAGTAAGCCAATAGAACATATGGCTTTTACCCAGCCAGGGCCTTTCAATTCCCACAAGGTTGATTCGTCAGAGAATTATTGAGTATGGTCGCTTGAACTATGACTCCATATTATGTATTACATTCGACCCAAAAAGGAGAGAGAAAAAAACATAGCGTGATCCTGTCTCGATAATTAGTCAATAGAAATCAGCATTGTGAACAACACTCGATGTGGGAAGCATGCAAAAAGTGAACCACCACCTCACAGTCAATCTCCTTACCAGATTGCACTACATAAGGAGCTTTAAGCCAAAAAACACCCCAAACACAGAAGGTTGTGATCCACCACCTCTCATGCAATCTTCTTACCAGATAGCTAGTGTAATACAGCCTGATGTATGTAGGTGACGATCCGTAACCGAAATCCTATAGATAGCTGCAGGCTCGAATGATAAGGGGGTGAAATCAGATTCTCCCCAATGGATAGTGTCTTATCTTATCTTCCTGATATTCTTGCCTTTCTCCTTCATCAGCAGCCTGTAAACGTCAGCACTGTAAAGCTTCTGTCGGCCTTCCTCTCTATAACTGTGGAAATGAGCCTGGGATGAGCAGACGTTGAAGACGACGATGGTGAATTATGCAGTCAGCTACAGCAAGTAAAGTTTTCCAATCCACAGGACTGCGACAGGCACAGAAGGCCGGTAGGCTGTTCTCTTTAACTCCTATGGAGAGGTGAGACAGCCAGGTAAGCCCTCTGGAGGAAAGGAAGACATAATGCTGGGAGATGCTGGGAGATTGTCAGTAAGACAGTACTACAGACAGCGTAAAGCGGGAGGCCTGTTGGATTGTATCCTTTATGGCGTCCACCGCAACACAAGGCTCTAGGTAGGTCAGCTAGGGCAAGAGCCTGCTGATCTGGTAAGTCCCTTAAGACTTGTTTCAACTGATCTTTCACTGCTTGGCAGACCCCAATCGCTGCTACTGCAGGTTGTGCCACAATGCTTGCTGTAGAGAAAGCAGATTTTAGTAAAGACTCCAATTTTTTATCTATTGGGTCCTTGAACATTGGAACATTATCTACTGGACATGTCAGTGATTTATTTACACAAGAGATGGCTGCGTCCACTGTAGGGACCCTCCATTTTTTTATGAACTTATCCTCCATGGGATAGATCACTGGAAATCTCTTGGGGGGAGTAAATATTTTATCAGGATGCTCCCAATCCTGGTAAATAAGCCCTTCCAATAAAGGGTGGATTGGGAAGGAACAGACAGTCTGGGGAGCTTTCAGCAACCCCAGCGAGGAAACAGTAGTGGTTGATGGTTCCGCCAGAGGCATTTTAAATGCTGCTCGGACCATGTTAGTCAGAGACTGAACCCATAATCTTTCAGCCTGAGATGCTGAGAAAGGTTCTTCCACTGTTGATTCCTCTATAACCGAATCAACCTCATCCTTCCTGATCCCCTTCAGGTAGGTCGATCTCTGTGTGGGACTGTTCCTCCACTAACAGGCACTCTGAAGGAGGAGACGGAGATCGGATGCGCTTTCCCTGTGACAGGGAAGCAGCGATCAATGCTGTTAATCTCTCTTCCAATCCTCCCAGAGTTGAGGAAAAAACCTCCTCTGTTATATATACAGGAGCAGGTGGACTGGGGACAGCCGCAGCACCAGGTACTCCTGCGGGGTTCCTACGGCTACTGACCTCTGAAATTTCAGGGGAGATTGGCGCAGTACAAGCATGCCCAAAATCCTCAGAGCCCGATGGAGACCCCTTTCGCTTCTTGGAAGACTTATTTCCAGAGCGTCTGGACGACATATCCTATAAGCACAAAGCTGAGGTATTCCCGTCGTCATACACCAATTTTGCTGGTAATAGTCTAACACAGTTGCTGCTATATACCAGCTGGTGTCCACTAAAGTGTCTTTCTATGGGGATGCCTGCATCAACCGCCTCTGTGTGCCACCGTTTTGTTGCTAGCTCTGCTTGCATCCAGCTGACACTTGTACTGTGTCTTTTATCCATGCTGGGATGCCTGCACATGCGCAGAAGCGCCGCGGCGCGCATCGAGCGTCATCCACCCGCCCCGCCCCTTTCCTTTCATAGGAGGCGCGTGCACGCGCCTGCGCGCGCGCCCGTGCGCCTTCGGCGCCTTTTTTGAAAGCAAGCAGGGACTAGGAGCCAGGGCCCTTTTTGCCGGAGGGCCTGTGCGGTGGATGAGCGCAGCAACAGGGCAGAGGAAGTGGATTCCCACAGAGAAACTTACCAACTGCCTGGATCTTTTGACTTGAAAAAACCAAAGATCCACATGACAAGAAAAATGGACCACAGCAGCCTCTAGTGGTTTAACACAGGTACCGCGGTCCTCTTCTTTTTTTTTTTTTTTTTTTCTTGACTACTATTAAAATTTTACATTTTCCAGTAGTTACAGGCATACACAGATATTAGCGGGAATACCGTTAGGTAACAGACAGAAAGACAAATTAGGCTTGGGGGTCCCCCAATAGAACCAAGTTCCTGGGGGCCCCCACTTACCTGTTCCCCGCCGCAGGACTTTGTTTGGTCCACAGAAGCCCAAACTTCACCTATCACGGCAGGCATTGTAATTAAACCTTCAGGGACCGGGTTCCCAAGGATTCCACTCCCCTGGACCTGTATAGCACCCTGCACAGACAACATCTTGGTCGTGGGTATGACCAGAGCTCTGGATCCCAGGGTCCAGCCCTCCTAAGAGAGGCATTACAGGCAAAACCTTGCTCTTCTGCTGCAAGGCCCGGGTACCGACCGTTTAGCTATGAAGCTTTTTTGGTCGGATCCGGAACAGCTTACTAAGGCCCGTAAAAGAACCTGTACGCAAGCCCAGTGAAAACACATGTTACTCTTTGGCCAACACCTTAGACACTGACAAAAAACTGAGGTGCTCCCGGATGGGAGGGGCTTATATAGGGGAGGGTACTTCCGGTTTTGGAAGTTGCCAGTGCCAGCACCTGAAGGTATCTATATAACCCATTAGTAATGACTAAGTCGCTCTGTGTCCCGTGATGTACGAAAAAGAAACGTAAATGTATTTTATTGGGATTTTATGTAATAGACCAACACAAAGTGGCACATAATTGTGAAGTGGAAGGAAAATTATAAATGTTTTTCAATTTTTTTTTTACAAATAAATATGTGAAAAGTGTGGCGTGCATTTGTATTCAGCCCCCTCCGAGTCAATACTTTGTAGAACCACCTTTCTCTGCAAATACAGCTACAAGTCTTTTTGGGGATGTCTCTACCAGCTTTGCACATCTAGAGAGTGACATTTTTGACCATTCTTCTTTACAAAATAGCTCAAGCTCTGTCTGATTGGATGGAGAGTGTCTGTGAACAGCACTTTTCATGTCACAGATTCTGAATTGGATTTAGGTCTGGACTTTGGCTGGGCCATTTATACACATGAATATGCTTTGATCTAAACCATTCCATTGCAGCTCTGGTTGTACGTTTAAGGTAATTTTCCTGCTGGCAGGTGAACCTCCGCCCCTGTCTCAAGTCTTTTGCAGACTCTAAGGCCCCTTTCACACGGGCGGACTGTTCAGGTCCGCCTGTCAGTTTTTTAGGCGGACCTGAACGGATGCTCCGTGCACCTCTATGGAGCCACGGATGTCAGCGGTGACATGCCCGCTGACATAGGACCCACTCCGATCCGCCAAAGTGTGACGGAGGAAAACCCTACTTTTCCATCTGTCTGCGGATCGGATGACAACGGACTCTACAGTCTGTCGGCATCCGATCCCCCATAGGGGAGAGCGGTGCTCTGACAGGTCGGTCCCTGCACAGTGTGCAGAGACCGACCTGTCATCTTCCTGCTCAGTGGGGATCGACGGAGGGATCCCTGCTGAGCAAAGCGGAGCCCGCACATGGACATGTCCGTGTAAAAGGGCCCTAACAGATTTTCTTCTAAGATTGCCCTGTATTTGGCTCCATCCATCTTCAAATCAACTCTGACCAGCTTCCCTCTCCCTGCTGAAGAAAAGCATCACCACAATATGATGCTGCTACCACCGTGTTTCACGGTGAGGATGGTGTGTTCAGGGTGATGTGCAGTGTTAGTTTTCCACCACACATGGCGTTTTTCTTTTAGGACAAAAAGTTAAATTTTAGTATCACCTTCTTCCACGTTTGCTGTGTCCCCCACATGGCTTCTCGCAAACTGCAAATGGGACTTCTTATGGCTTTCTTTCAACAATGGCTTTCTTCTTGCCACTCTTCCATAAAGGCCAGATTTGTGGAATGCACGACTAATAGTTGTCCTGTGGACAGATTCTCCCACCTGAGCTGTGGATCTCTGTTACTATGGGCCTCTTGGCTGCTTCTCTGATTAATGCTCTCCTTGCCCAGCCTGTCAGTTTAAGTGGACAGCCATGTCTTGGTAGGTTTGCAGTTGTGCCATACTCTTTCCATTTTCGGATGATGGATTGAACAGTGCTCCATGAGATGTTCAAAGCTTGGGATATTTTTTTATAACCTAGCCCTGCTTTTAACTTCTCTACAACTTTATCCCTGACCTGTCTGGTGTGTTCCTTGGCCTTCATGATACTGTTTGTTCACTAAGGTTCTCTAACAAACCTCTGAGGGATTCACAGAACAGCTGTATTTGTAAAAAAATTGGAAAACCATTTATCATTTTCCTTCCACTTCACAATTATGTGTCACTTTGTGTTGGTCTATCACATAAAATCTCAATAAAATACATTTATGTTATTGGTTGTAACGTGACAAAATGTGGAAAATTTTAAGGGGTATGAATAATTTTTCAAGGCACTGTATATTCACCTAGAAAAATGGTGACGTGTTCAATACTTATTTTACCCGCTGTGTATGTGTGTATATATGTATATGTATATATATATATATATATATATATATATATATATACACATACATACACACACATATATTAGGGCTGTTACTGATTAAAATTTTTGTGTTCAATTAATACATTTTTTTTTTTTATCGATTAATCGACTAGTTTCGATTAATTATAACGCACATACAGATCCAACTACTTTTAGCTGATCTCCTTGCAGGCTGATTCCCAGTGCAGCTACCAACCACTGGAAAAATGGATAGCAGGATACAAAAAACACACAAAGGCAGCGCTCGATGGGAATAGCATTAAAACTTTTATAGTCTTCAAGTAGGTAACAAAATAAATATTGCACTGGAGATAAAATCGATGTAGCTACATAAACTCGAAAAATGGTGCGGTTAAAAGCAAACGGTAGCAAAAGCAGTCATAAAAACATGTAGCTAAGTATGATACTGGTATAAAAATGTGTACAACGATACCACTGCTGAATCCAGATGAGGAGGGGTTAACATCAGTCCGTCGGCATGTAGATGTCCCGTGAAGGGAACTATCACAACTCCCAGTGGATGGCTGTAGAATCCCAGGGTAATAGAGGGAAGTGTAACAGCCCTTGCATGTGGCAGATAGTAAGGTCCTGCCGGCATGCAGATATGAAGGCTCAGATGGACACGGCAAGCCCCGCCGGCATCCGTGATGTCACCGGATCTCCGACGGATCTCCCTGAAGACCCGGAAGCTGGCGGAGATGCGAGTACCGATCAAAAGAATTTTAATCGATCAAAAAAATGTATTGGTTAATCAAGGAATTAATAGTTAATTTCCACAGCCCTAATATATATATATATATATATATATATATATATATATATACACATACACATACACACACACAAACACTGTATATATTGTGTGGTGATTGCATTTGTTTTCTTTTTTCAAGCTTTTTTCCCTTTATTTTCTATAGCTGTCCCATCTTTTTACCTGTATTCCAAGCACTAATATACCAATATAAAGGAAACCCTTAAGGCAATCTACCCTTTTTTTCATTTTATTTACCTAGACGCATGAAAGGATTTGGTTGCTATGGTAAGCAAAGTGACAAAGGACCAGAGTGCTCAAGCTTTTTTGATTCTTAAGCCTCGTACACACGGCCGAGAATCTCGTCAGGAAAAAACACGTTGTTTTTCTTGATGAGATTCTTGGACAAGAAACTTGTCCCGGCCGAGAGTACACACGCTCCATTCAAAGAACCCGCGGTTCTTTGAATGGAGCGAACGCGGTGACGTCATCGACTACGACGAGCGTGTGCTCGTCACATTCAATGCCGTCGCTGCCATCTTGCTACACCCTACCTATGCCTAGTGTAGCGATACCTCCAACTAAGAAGGCCACAGATTTAATTTGGGCCCTGAAGACAGCTCCGCCAACCCCCGGCAATATGCTCTACCCCCTACTGGCACAGCTAGTACTGACAGTAAATTGTATATCTTATACTGTATGAATAACTGAGCATTGAGACAATACTAAATTGAAATAAATGTAATATTTTACTTAAGCTCTTGGTAAAGAAAAGGGTAACATCAATAACAGTTTACAGAATAATAATTTGTAATGCAGAGTCCAGCCACACTAACACACTATAGGGTTAACACATAACAAGTGCGCCACGCGGGCGACCGTTAGCTAAGTGCCCTGTGACACAGTAACCAAAACACCTTAGAAACCCCACCAGGCCTGGTTCTGATATCTACAACTTAGTCCTTTTTCTTCACCGGCAGATCTTTAATGGTGGTGCACATTAACAGAGTACAAACTTTGTAATCCAATGGGGTAGGTAAATATGGAGTAGAAACTTGGCTATACGAACGGTAGGTTCAGCTCTAACAAGGGTCTTCAATAAGAGCACTAAGAACAACTCATAGGCCAAGGCAGTCTATAGGCCTATATGCAGTAACAGTATATCGGTTGGGCATATGCCCTCTCACCCGCCCGGACTACGGTTCCAGTCCGGGAACTTCCACCAACTGTGTCTCACACACACACTCCGTCCTTTCAGCGATCGGGTCCCCGATCCAACAAGGCTGTAGCATAGTTGCCAACAGTCACGGATTGGCCGGGACATTCCCGGGATTCAAACCCTTTTCCCGGATTTATTTTGTCCCGGCCAATGTCCCGGCCAATCCGTTTTTTCCCGGTTTCCACGACTTTGGCCGCCGCGGGCCGACGCCGCTAGAGGTCCACGGCCGGCGGAGACAATGTCTCCGCCGGCCGCCATTTTAAAGAAGACCAAAACCAGGATGTAGTACAATAGAAAATAAAGCTGCTGCGGCGCGCCCATACCCCGCGTCTCCCCGTGGGTGGGCGGCGCCGCAGCAGCTTTATCTTCTATTGTACTACATCCGTGTTTTGGCTGGCCGGCCGGCCACCCCCCCGCCCCGCCCCGCTGCAGGTCTGTCTGTAATGGAAAGGGGCGGGGGTGGGCGGCGCCACAGCTTAATTTTTTGTGCAGCCACGCGGTCGGCTCCGCCTCTATTTTGTTCCCCCTCGGGGAAGGGGAAACAGTAATGGGACGCCTGATGTAAGGGGGGGACTCCGCTTGGGACGCCTGTTGTAAGGGGGGACTCCGCTGGGGACGCCTGACGTAAGGGGGGACTCCGCTGGGGACGCCTGACGTAAGGGGGGACTCCGCTGGGGACGCCTGACGTAAGGGGGGACTCCGCTGGGGACGCCTGACGTAAGGGGGGACTCCGCTGGGGACGCCTGACGTAAGGGGGGACTCCGCTGGGGACGCCTGACGTAAGGGGGGACTCCGCTGGGGACGCCTGACGTAAGGGGGGACTCCGCTGGGGACGCCTGACGTAAGGGGGGACTCCGCTGGGAACGCCTGATGTAAGGGGGGACTCCGCTGGGGACGCCTGATGTAAGGGGGGACTCCACTGGGGACGCCTGATGTAAGGGGGGACTCCACTGGGGACGCCTGATGTAAGGGGGGACTCCACTGGGGACGCCTGATGTAAGGGGGGACTCCACTGGGGACGCCTGATGTAAGGGGGGACTCCACTGGGGACGCCTGATGTAAGGGGGGACACCACTGGGGACACCTGATGTAAGGGGGGACTCCGCTGGGTACGCCTGATGTAAGGAAGGACTCCGCTGGGTAAAGCTGATGTAAGGACGGACTCCATTGGGGGCACCTGATGGCATCTGGTGGCAGGCGACGTGGCAGGTGACACACTTGGGGCTTACAGTGATTCGGCATTATGGTGAGTTGAATGATTTAATTTTATATTACAATGTAATAATAGAAATAATGCACTTCAATCATCCTGACACCATAACAAACATGGTGTCGGGATGATTGAAGCGCCAACAGGTGTTTTGGAGTATACTTATCTGCCAATTTTGTTACACATTTCTATTGTGGTGTAGGATCTGGCTTCTTTCTTTCTATTTCTTTCTCTCTCTTTCTCTCACCTCGGACTGTAGCCACACCCCTTTGAACCACGCCCATTTAAGCCACACCCACTATCGTGCGTAAACCACGCCCATTTTTCGCTTCGCGCATCACATTTTTCATTCCAGCATGACACGCCTACAAACGAATGCCCCACCCCCTAATTATAGCAAGGCTCCGCCTCAATACAAAAAAAGTGTCCCAGATGTTTTTTTTCCAATGTTGGCAACTATGCTGTAGTCGAGCGAAGTCAGATGCCACCCAGGCTCGCAGAGGGGTGGAAGGCTCTTTGGTGCTGCGCAAGGCCTCAGGCTTCAGGCCCTGCACTCCGACACATCCGCACAGGAGGATCAGTCTCTGAAGTCTCGTGTCCCAAAGAGGCCGAGCCCAGCCTCGCCTCCTCCTCTTATAACCCCTCCCATGAGTCTCTGCGGTGGAAACATTGCCGAACAGGGTTCTGGGTAATGTAGTCTCTCTGCATTAAAGGGGAACACCCCGCTACACTAGGAAGCTACTGCGCATGCATCAAAGTCATTTCGAGCATGCGCGGGCTTCCCAGAGGACAGGTAAGTGTACACACACACACTTTTCTCGTCGAGAAACCTGCGGACAAGAATCTCGACGAGAAAATAGAGAGCTGTTTCTCTATTTTTCTCGTCGAGATTCTTGTCGGTTTTCTTGACGAGAAACATGATAGCCGCATACACACGACCGATTTACTCGGCAAGAAAGCTCTGCCAGCAAGTTTCTTGCTGGTTCTTGCCAAGAAACTCGGTCGTGTGTACAAGGCTTTAGTAACATTTCTTGTTGCAGTTTTTTACCGTTGCAGATGGCAGTAAGTGCATGAAGTGTTAAAGATTGATCTGTGTTCTTTTTAATTCTAAAATGGTTAAAATATGACCCGAAGTATAAAAAGAGCATGCATTTTGCCTAAGGGCTTGTTTAGATGAACAGGGAGCTTCCTGTGCAGCTAGAAAGGCATTGTGGTACACATTACTTTTTAAATGAAGCTGCTATTTAGATGAGGGTGGGCATTGAAAGGCGCAATGGTATGCACAGGGACCCATTTCTGTAACTCTGTTGAATCATTGAGTTGAAAAGAGCCTGTAGTTTTTAGAGCACAATCTAACTACTTAGCTAGTGTAGATGCAATTCATCACCAGAGAGTGTCCAGTATGATTTTAAAGCAGAACTCCAGACAAAAAATAATAATATTACTAGCCCATTGAAAGATGAAATAATAAAAGCAACATCAGCTTTTGCTGCAGCATAAAATATAAGCTTTTGCTGCAGTATTCACCTTCAATCTAGAGCCGCCGCCCCCACCCCTGTAGTACTGATTTTCCGTCAATAGGGGTCCTCAGTCGGACAGCTAGCTTCATCCAACTCACTACCTCTGAACATAGATATTTTTTAAACCTGATCCAGCCTGTGATGGGACTGTGAAAGGAGTACCGTCTTGAGCTCACTTCTCTGTTCTCTCCTCCAATCAGCAAGCTCCTTGTCAGCACATGAGTTGGTTGCCTCTTTGTGTTCATTCTAAAGCCCCGTACACACGGTCGGACTTTTGGCCAACAAACTTCAATTTGAGCAAGTTGGACCAACAATTCGACCGTGTGTACGCTCCATCGGACAAACTTTTTTGTGTTTTTTTGTGTTTTCATCGGACAAAAGTTTGGTCTGCAAACGGACAAACTTTTGGCCAGCAAAAGTCTGATGGAGCAAAGTCCGACCGTGTGTACAGAAAACCATCGGACTTTTGTCCGATGGACAAAACAACTAATGTTAAAATCAACCAACAATAGCAGAAGTTGACCAAAGGGTGGCGGTAAAGAGCAGAAAAGAGCAGAAAAAACACGTGATGTTGCAAAAAGTTTTGGGAAAGTTTGCAGAAAAGTCCTGTGGTGTGTATGCTATGGGTGTGCCCGAACAATTCCGTTCGGACAAAAAAACACGGAAAAGTCAGATGGAAGGCTTTACACTGCTTGCATAAAAAAAAAAAAAACATATAATGATGTATTAACCACTTGTCGACTGCCCACAGTACATCACGTCATTACGTCATGACTAACTGCCATAACCCCAGTATCATTTTGTTTTGTGGGCGATTCAGCGTCGGTGAAAAGTGGTCCCAGAGGCGGATTCGCCGCAGGATTACTTTTAGAGGTGGCGAGAGAGGTGGCCTCCCGCCACTTCCTGGTTGGAACCAACTAGACAGGAAGTCAAGTGAGGGTAAGATATGCCCTTGGAGGACCGGAGTGACCTCCGACATCACTTTCGGTTCTCGGGCTTAAAGTGATTGCAAAATATAATTTTTTTAGTTAAAAATAACAAACATGTTATACTTGCCTGCTCTGTGTAGTGGATTTGCACAGATCAGCTCAGATCCTCCCCTTCTCGGGTCCCTCTTCGATGCTCCTGGCCCCTCTCTGTTGTTGAGTGCCTCCACAGCAAACAGCTTGCTATGATGTCACCCGAGCTGAGTCACAGCTCCCTGTATCCATTCAGACACAGAGCCACGGCCCGGCCCGCCCACTTTCTGTTCTTATTGACTGACTTTGATTGACAGCAATGGGAGCCAATGACCTCCACGCTGTTGTCTCAGCCAATGAGGAGGGGAATCCCGGGCGGCCGAGACACTCCTGCAACACCGCTGGATCTAGAGGGACCTCAGGTAAGTATTAGAGGGGCGGGGGGGTGCTGCTGCTGCACACAGAAGGTTATTTATCTTAATGCATCAAGATAAAAAAACTTCTGCCTTTACATACACTTTAACCACTTAAGGACCCCCTCACACGGATATACGTCGGCAGAATGGCACCGCTGGGCACATCCACGTACTTTGCCCTTAAGAGCCCAACCGTGGGTCGCGCTCGCGACCCGGTCCTGAGCTCCGTGACCGCGCCCGCGGGAACCGCGGAACTGATCGCCGCCGGTGTCTCGCGATCGGGTCACAGAGCTGAAGAACAGGGAGAGGTAAGTGTAAACAAACCTCTCCTCGCGCTTCCTAGTCACAGGGAACGACGATCAGTGACGTCACACGCCAAGCCACGCCCCCCTGCAGTAAGAAACATACATTAGGTCACACTTAACCCCTTCAACGCCCCCTACAGGTTAACCCTTTCACTGCCAGTGTCATTTTCACAGTAATCAGTGCATTTTTATAGCACTGATCGCTGTAAAAATGACAATGGTCCCAAAATAGCGTCAAACGTGTCCGATGTGTCCGCCATAATGTCGCAGTCATGATAAAAATCGCTGATCGCCACCATTACTAGTAAAAAAAAAAATATTAATAAAAATGCCATAAAACTACCCCCTATTTTGTAGATGCTATAACTTTTGCGCAAACCAATCAATAAACACTTATTCCGATTTTTTTTTACTAAAAATATGTAGAAGAATACGTATCGGCCTAAACTGAGGGAAAAAAATGTTTTTTTTATATATTTTTTGGGGATATTTATTATAGCAAAAAGTAAAAAATATAGCATTTTTTTCAAAATTGTCCCTCTATTTTTGTTTATAGCGCAAAAAATAAAAGCTGCAGAGGTGATAAAATACCACCAAAAGAAAGCTCTATTTGTGGGGAAAAAAGGACACCAATTTTGTTTGGAAACCACGTCGCACGACCGCGCAATTGTCAGTTAAAGTGACGCAGTGCCGAATCGCACAAAAAGGGGCCTGGGGCTGAAGTGGTTAAAGAGATTTTTATTTTTTATTTTAAGGGTAAATGAGAGATCTGAGGGCTTTTTGACCCCAGATCTCTCAAGAGGACCAGTCATGCTTATTATGGACGTTTGCATTCCTTGTAATAGGAATAAAAGTGATGAAAAAATAAAAAACAAAAAGGGACAGTGTAAAAATAAGAAATAAAAAAAAAAAAAATGAAAGTGCCCCATCCCTCTGTACTTGCGCGCAGGAGTGAACGCATACTTTAGTCACGCCCACATATGTAAACGGTGTTCAAACCACATGTGAGATATCGCCGCAATCATTAAAGCAAGAACAATAATTCTAGCACTAGACTTCCTTTGTGACTCTGAACAAGTAACCTGTAAAAAAATTTAAAACATTGCCTATGGATATTTCTAAGCACCGTAGTTTGTCTCCATTCCACGGGCGTGCGCAATTTTAAAGTATGACATGTTAGGTATCTATTTCCTCGGCCTAACATCATCTTTCACACTATACAAAAAAATTGGGCTATCTTTTGTGGGGGGGGGGTTTATTCATTAAAGTGTACTTTTGCCCAAAAAATGTGTTTGAAAGACCGTTGCGCACATAGTGTGATATAAAATATTGCAATAACCGCCATTTTATTCTCTAGTGTCTCTGCTAAAAAATATATATATAGAATGTTTGTGGGTTCTAAGTAATTTTCTAGCAAAAAATACTAATTTAAACGTGTAAACAAAAAGTTCCAGAAAAGGCCTGGTCAGGAAGAGGTATAGGTAAAACTTTTTTTTCATTTTGCATAGAGTTAGCCCACGTTCACACTGGGGCTGCGGGAGTGAAGCCTGCAAGTTCAGCTGAACTCGCACGATTTCACTCCCGCTGGCAGTCCCGATTTCAGCCACGATTTCAAAGACATCTGAAACAGATGTCAATGTAAATCGCGGCTGAAATCGCAAAAAGTAGTACAGAAACGACTTTTTGTAATCGGTGCAGCGCCGCAGATGCGGCGTCACACCGATTAGGACCGTGCCATTGCCCGCAATTTGCGGCAAATTTCGCCGATTTGACATGTTAAATCGCATCAGTGTGAACCAGGGTTAAGGGAAGGTTATGACTGCTGTCATTTTATTTTTTGCCATCTGTGTCTCGTTGGGGAGATTTCCCTTCTCTTCCTGTCCCTAGCCAAAACAGGAAGCGAGAGGAAATCCCTGCTAATTAAGGGAATCCCAGGTCAACAGAACTATTGTTTTCATTGAAAGATTTCCCCTCTATTACTTTTCTGGAGACAACCCAAAATGTGGGATTTTCACTTTCAATGATAATGATAAACGGGACAAATAGAGAAGGTGAATCTCCCTAATAGGGACACAGACAGCAATAAAAACTCATGTGTTCTAATCCCTCTCCACTCCAACACTGAAGAAAGGTTTTGCCTTTAGTTGTATTTGAATGATCACAGAGCTGCGTTCATTTGTGTCCTTTATATCTATCTAGTGCTCAGCTTTCAAAGAGAAAAATAATGTTTTAACAAACAAAAAATGATTTAAACCACATTCAGTTCTAAGGGATATCCTGAATGTTCCTGTGGGCTTTTTCGTATGTATGCAAACCGGATGAATGATACAGATCAACTGTAGAGACTCAGACACACAACTATTTAGTCAAATGTAAAGTGGCTTTAACCTTTGTGTGCCTATTACCTAGTAGATTGTAAGCTCTTTCACCTTCTCTATATTCCCTGTTATCCTACTCGCTTGTAGGTTATTTTACCTTCTGTATCCAGCCCTTTATCCTAATACACTGTAAGCTCTACAGTTCCTACAGTATCTCAGAAAATTGAGTACACCCCTCACATTTTTGTAAATATTTTATTATATCTTTTCATGTGACAACACTGAAGAAATTACACTTTGCTACAATGTAAAGTAGTGAGTGTACAGCTACAGTGTAAATTTGCTGTCCCCTCAAAATAACTCAACACACAGCCATTAATGTCTAAACTGCTGGGAAAAAAAGTGAAAATATCCAAATTGGGCCCAAAGTGTCAATATTTTTTGTGGCCACCATTATTTTCCAGCACTGCCTTAACCCTCTTGGGCATGGAGTTCACCAGAGCTTCACAGGTTGTGTTGTGGAATTTCTAGGCTGTTTGCAGAGCACACAGCCTATAATTCCTGTGCTATCTAAGCACACACTTTAGATTTCATCTTTTTGCAATAATGCTATCTTTAGCTAAGTTTGCTAAGATCCACTCACCGTCCATTCGTCCCATCATTCATCCCAAAAAGGCAGCATCACACAGCTTATGTTCTCATCTCTCAGCAGACCAGCATGACTGCCAAGCCGACGCCTAATCATAGGCTTTTATTAAACTCAAAAGATCTCAGACAGGAGGTGATTGGCTGCAGCAACCAATCCCCTCCCCCATGGGCGGGGACATCACAGGATGTCCCTTCCAGACAGGAAAATGGCAATACAAGGACATCCCTTCCAACAGGTTGCCGTACATGAATCCCGCTCAAGAAATATAGATTAAAGGATTCAATACAATAATACATACAATGAATACAATAACGTATGATGGCTAAAGTTACCATTGATAGGAATTCTTATTCTGCGCTATTCCATAGAATAACGCATATTAAGATTATACTATTATTGAATGGGGGAGGGAGGCTATCTGCAGACGCGCACTACAAATCCCAATCAATGTTGATCAGACACAGCAGAGACAAGAGCACGCATCTGCTCATAACCAATGATGTTGTTGCAGAGCGAGGACATCCCCTCCTCAACGATCGTCCGTGCTAATGCACAGAGGGCCCCCATCGGTGGACATATCCGCACCCTACAAACATCACACTCCAACCTCAAGACGTTTTCCCCTATCAGACGGGATTCAACCAGCCTCAGACTACCCCAATCAGCTCTTTTAGAGCGGGTTGCGGAAGTACTAACACTGGGTGACACTATGACAATACATATTAAATACATCTCCATAAAAATCTCCACAACAGTTGCCACTGGAGTCCTCTTCCACTCTTCCATGGTGACATCGGAGAGCTGGTGGATGTTAGAGACTTTGCACTCCTCCACCTTCCATTTGAGGATGCCCTACAGATGCTCAATAGGGTTTAGGTCTGGAGACATGCTTGGCCAATCCATCACCTTTACCCTCAGCTTCCTTAGCAAGGCAGTGGTAGTCTTGGAGGTGTGTTTGGGGTCGTTATGTTGGAATACTGCCCTGCGGCCTAGTATTCGAAGGGAGGGAATCATGCTCTGCTTCAGTATGTCACAGTACATGTTGGCATTCATGGCTCCCTCAATGAACTGTAGCACCCCAGTGCCAGCAGCACTCATGCAGCCCCAGACCATGACACTCCTGCCACCATGCTTGACTGTAGGCAAGACACACTTGTCTTTGTACTCCTCACCTGGTTGTCGCCACACACGCTTGACACCATCTGAACCAAATACGTTTATCTTGGTCTCATCAGACCACAGGACATGGTTCCAGTAATCCATGTCCTTAGTCTGCTTGTCTTCAGCAAACGGTTTGTGGGCTTTCTTTTGCATCATCTTTAGAAAAGGCTTCCTTCTGGGATGACAGCCATGCAGACCATTTTGATGCAGTGTACGGCGTAAGGTCTGAGCACTGACAGGCTGACCTTCAACCTCTGCAGCAATGCTGGCAGCACTCATACGTCTATTTCCCAAAGACAACCTCTGCATATGACGCTGAGCACGTGCACTCAACTTCTTTGGTCGACCATAGCGAGGCCTGTTCTGAGTGGAACATGTTCTGCTAAACCATTGTATGGTCTTGGCCACTGTGCTGCAGCTTAGTTTCAGGGTCTTGGCAATCTTCCTATAGCCTACGCCATCTTTATGTAGAGCAACAATTCTTTTTTTCAGATCCTTAGAGAGTTATTTGCCCTGAGGTGCCATGTTGAACTTCCAATGACCAGTATAATAGAGTGAGAGCGATAACACCAAATTTAACACACCTGCTCCCCATTCACCTATGACCTTGTAACACTAGTGAGTCACATGACAGCGGGGAAGGAAAATAACAAAATTGGGCCCAATTTGGACATTTTTACTTAGGGGTGTACTCACTTTTGTTGCCAGCAGTTTAGACATTAATGGCTGTGTTACTTTGAGGGGACAGCAAATTTACATTGTTATACAAGCTGTACACTCACCACTTTACATTGTAGCAAAGTGTAATTTCTTCAGTGTTGTCACATTAAAAGATATAATAAAATATTTACAAAATGCATTGCTGAGCTGGTTAACCAAAGGAGCAAAAGCACTGTGGGAACGGTAGTCCTAATTAAAAGACTCTACTTCGTAATCAATAGTTTTTTAACTACATTCCCCAGAGAGGAGATTGCTGGGAGGAGGGGGAAAAGCTGCATTTTCTCAGGCTGTACAGGACACAACTTCCTCTTGCCGCGAGGGAGACTGGAGAGTGCACATCACTGTCCAGTGTGCACCATCATTGCTGCATTGTGGCGGCCTGAGTAGGAGCTGGAGTGCTGAGTTTTGGAGTGCAGACAGCCTTAGTCACCTGGACGCAGAGCAGAGAGTGTACAAATCACTGTATGTGGCCAGGTGGTGAGCTGAAATATCACTGGGACTGTGGGAATTTACTAACAGCTGCTAGAGAGACTAAGCCCTTTAGGAACTGACCACACAGCCTCATACCATACCATAATATACATGTAGTAGTCCTTTTGCTGCCTGCAGGCTTGAGTTGGACTATTGCCATGTTCGTCAATGGTACAACTGGGCCCCAACACTAGCTGGCTGAAGAGCTAGGGCTAAAGACTGCCCCATTACAGCAGCTACCAGAGGCCTTTACTTATTGCGTATGCTAAGGGGTACCTCTCCTGGGACATTGCAAAATATTCTAGCCATTCTCCTAGAGTGTGCACTCTAGACCAGTTATATTCTTCTTCTTCACATTGCAGTTAATGCTTAATATTCACTGTTTATTGATGACTTTACAGATTTTTGTGTTGATTCTTTGGCATAGTGATTATATCGTCCAGCAGATTGTGTCTGAACCTTCCTTCTCTTTACTCATTTATGCTGAAACCACCATTCTGTCAGGGCTGGGCTCTTAGCCCTCCCTTCGCAGTGCTCAGCTGTCGGTTAAAGGGGTTGTAAACCCTTGTATTTTTTTTTTAAATAACATATCATACTTGCCTCCACTGAGCAGTTATTTTTGCACGGAGTGGCCCCGATACACCTCTTCTGGGGTCCCCCAGCGGCGCCATCAGCTCCTCCTAGCATCAGGAAACCACCTTGTGGGTCCCTGTGTGGGCACGCTCCCGAGTCCAGCTTTTACTTCCATAGACAAATGAAGAAATTCGATTTTTGACATTTTTTTATTGGGTATGTTTTATAGCAGGAAGTAAAAAATATTGGGGTTTTAAAAAAAAAAAAAAAAAAAATCGGTTTATAGCGCAAAAAAGATCTAATACCACCAAAGCTCAATTTGTGAAAAAGACATTCATTTTATTTGGTTACAGTGTCACACAATTGTCAGTAAAAGTACCACAGTGCCGTATCACAAAAAATGTCCTGGTCAGGAAGGGGGTAAAATCTGTTGGAGCTCAAGTAGTTAAAGAATCAAAACTGAATAAAAAAATAAAAATACTAAGCAATGGTCATTGCAATGGGTAGTGGTTTCTGGCCTAGTAGGAATAATATAAAATATTTTATTTACTTCTTCCCAATCATGGAGATAACCTTAATCAAGATAGTTTGTGTTATTCCAGAAAAATCTGATTAACAATTAAAATTGAAGGTCAAAAAAAAGATTTTAAAGCTTAGACAAAAGAACAAAAACAAAAAACTCTAAATAGGACACAAAACAAGGCACACAAGAGAGCTGAATAATGTCATTAACACCTCCTACCTACAAAAATAGTGTGATATATATCTCTGTTATGTAGGTCTGAATTGTGGCCAGGAGAGCAGGAGCCTGAAGACAAATCCTGATTTGACGCTCTGCCTAGAGGCTGCAGTAAACAGATATTTACATATGTGTAGTTCGCTGCTCACAAGAGGCAACCTATATTATAAACGACATAAAAAGGAGATGCTATTCAAAAGAAAAAAATGTTTTTGTCTCGTTCTGCTTGTATGCCGATATGAGAAAGCGAGAGAATTTAATCCAAGTTTTGCTGGCTCTTCTGTTATTGAGACAGCAAACAGTATAGGGACGCATTCCAGAATATATCCAAATAATAGAGATTGTAGGGATAGAGACTCACTTATATTATATTCTGGAAGGGAAAACGTACTCAGGAGGTGATCTTTATTTCTATCCATCCTGAAGTGTGGCTAGCTCCTGCAAGAATGATTGGATGTTTTTCAGCCTCTTGCTATTGTTTATCCCAGAATTGAGCCGTAATGGCCAGAGCTGGTGGTCAGTAGCTGCTCCTCTGCTTATAGAGGGGATATTTATGTAGCACACAGATCCCTTTCCTGCTTACCTCTGCTAGCAGGTGGGACACACCATGCCACATGCCCAGTATCCTCCTTGTTGAAGAGGGTAAGCAGTGTTATCTATTTGTGGATCTTGCAGAGAATTACCTCCTTCCGTTGGTTCTCTTCCCTAGAGTGTAGGGAAGAGTCTATTCTCTCTCTTTATTTCAAGAAGGCCATTGTCCAGACAGTAGTAAACCCCCCCAAAAAAAGGTTTATTTTGCTTTCTCGATAACTCGACAGGAAAGTTGGAGATAGAGAAAATTCAAGAGGGAGGGAGGTTCAGGCAGGCGGCACTTAACTATCACTCGTTGCCACTCAGGCCTGAGTGGGATTTGCTCACCCGGATAGTCCCCTCTCACGGTTCTAGCAGCCGGTGTGGAGCACAGAACATTCATTTGTAATTTCCTAGGGATACGATCAAGAGACAGCTTCCAAATCTTGAACTTCCCAGTCTAGTAACACTTGAGTCCTTAGGTGCCAATGGGGCACGTTACTAGGCTTGTGGCGGACTACAGAATCCTTCCCTCCGATAGGTAACCAGGCCTCTCCTGAGACAGTGACTTCTCTCACCGATCCCCTTGGTAGATCTTCCCCTGGTTGCCTCTCCTTCAGAGCGGGTCACCCCTCACTTGGGTACCCTGGGATTCCTCTTTGGGTGTAGACCCCAGCTAAAGATGCTGGGCCTACTTTCAGCGGTGCAGCCTCAGGCTAAAGGTGCCTGGGGCTGGTACACACACACACACACCCCTGGCCTGGAGGTGCGAACTGCTCCCCGAACAATGGCGTCTGCCCCTTATGTATCCTCTCCCCGCATGCACAGTGGGTAGACCACGCCCACTGTACAGCTGCCAAGAGAGGACACCCAATAACACTGCAACGCTACCTGTGGTTCGACCTGAGCCTGCAGTGCCACCCACAGGCCACAGGGAACTGTACTGCCAGGCAACATTGCCTCAGAACAGAAGTCCGTTTTTGAAGAATTCAACAGCCTGAGTCCAACTATGGGCTCAGGGTACCCCCTAAATGTAAGCATAGCGACCCCCAATTATTGGGGGGTCCGCTACATTTAAAAATTTTAATTTGCCTTCCAAATGTTTATGCCTAGTTTAAGAAATCTTTTGATATTGTAAAACCCCTCTGCCATTTGAAAGTAACATTTTCATAATTCTTTTTTTAAATAAAGGAACTCTATTAATTTTCAGTTCTGGAAAGCCACAAGAGCAGGAGCCACTACATTGTGGCTGCCAAATGTGGGGTAGTGTGCATGGAGCTTTCTTTGTGTTAATGCCCAGCTTGGATTGAACAAGGGTCAGTAAAGAAAAAAAAAAAACATTTTTGCGGAGAGAAATGCTCATAACCACAGGGTGTGCCAGGTGTGACCAGGCACACCCTAATCACCTTGTGCAGCACAGATTCCCCCTACTGCCCTGGCTCCCTCACCCCCTTCCACCAACAGCGCTTCCGGCTTCCCTCCCCTCTTCCCCCACCGTCTGCTGCTGTGGGAATATTTTAGGATAAGTGAGGGAAGGGGCCGGTAAATATGTAATTTACCACCCCTTACCTTTCTAAAGGGACATCGTGAGTGATCGGCAGTGTGTGCTTGAGCTTTGGGGCGCACACCTGTGCTCATAACACATTTGTGAAAGATCTGCACCTTGACTTGTTATATATGTTGTCCACCTTTTGAACAGTATCCTATCGCCCTTTTTTGTGTAACTTTACAGTTTAATAGGTTTTGAAACTACAATTGTGACCAACTGAAAAAAGTCACTGTTACAGTTCTCAATGTACAGGATTATTTTATTTATAGAATCACCTACAAAACTAAAGTATTTTGGGAACCTTTATCTCCCTTATTACAACGGTGGGATATGCACTTGGGAGGCATACATATTTAAACTAATTGGCAGTGTTATATGAGCCTGCAGGTTCGCTGTAATAGTCTGGCACACAGTTTTGCTATAACAAACTTACTGCATTGGTACCAATCATAGGTGTGCGCAGCCTATTGCATTAGGGTGTGCACCCCAAAGTTTAAACACACATGAACACCACCTGATGTCACAGGGAGGAGGCTCTGGTGGTGGGAGAAAGTTGATTGGGACCATATTATATTACACCCTAAATACGGGTATAATGTGTTCCTGAGGTTGAACCTAGCCTTTAATATAATAGGGGCATTTACACTGGCCACTGGCACCCCCAACCACCCACCTGGTGCCGCCCCTGGATAATGCTAATGTACATGGGGTGATTAGGGTGTGCCCAGGCACACCCTGTGCGCACACCTATGATACCAATACAAGGATAATGGGAAGCCTCCTCTCTACACAAATCTTAGTTCCTAGTAAAGCTTGTATGGACAATAACAAACAATTTTCTTCTGGCAGTTGCGTTCTTCATATCAGGAGGAATGCACATCAAGAGGAATATAGTTATCCATAGCATGGCTGGTTTAGAACTACAGCATTAGAACTTACACACTCAGCTCTACTGCATGTGCAGCCAAATCTCTGGGACATATTTTTAATTGAGAATCCATCCTCTGACTCTCCCAGCCTTCTGATCCCAGTACACAAACCATCACACTTTTTTCACCCCTCCACTGACTTGGCTAAATTATTTGTGAGCCATGCCTTCTAACTAGTGTTGGGCAGATGGTTCAGCCCAAGCTTTGAGTTCGGGCTGAACATTGGCTGTTCGCCTCATTCGGGGAACACCCGAATTTGCAGGGTGTTCAACCCGCCGAACGCCTTGCAATGCACTGCAAAGTGCATTCTGCTCCCTTCGCTGCACAGTACATTCTGCTCCCTTCGGGTCTGGTATGGACTGGGGGGGACCCCACGCCGTTTTTCTCTTTATTTATTCTTTTCAATAGCCAGGTGCTGGCAATTGCAACAGGGAGTTACCGTATATACTCGAGTATAAGCCGAGTTTTTCAGCACATTTTTTTGTGCTGAAAATGCCCCCCTCTGCTTATACTCGAGTCACCTTTTTGCGCCTGATCTCCCGGAATTTGTGGACCCGGTACCGGCCGACCGTAGATCTCCTGGACCCCAAATTTGGCACACATGTAGCCTCTACAAGTGTACAAAGTTTGTTGTCCGGGGGACCTACGGCCGGGGAGCACCGATTTTTTAAAGCCGGCCACCCCTTCCATAGACTCCCATGTTATACGGTCATTTCTCCAGTGATTTTGGGGACCTGATACCGGCCGGTCGTAGGTCCCCTGGACCCGAAACTTGGCACATATATACCCCTATTTCTCATCCACAAGTGTGCAAAGTCTGTTGTCTGTGGGACCTACGGCTGGGGAGCACTGATTTTTCAAAGCCAGGCACCCCTTCCATAGACTACCATGTTAAACGTCAGTCTAGTCATGGGCACAGTGAGGCATGGGCACAGTGAGGCATGCACATGGACACAGTGAGGCACAGTGAGGCATGCAGATGGACACCCTAGGCTTAAACTCGAGTCAATACATTTTTCCAGTTTTTTGTGGTAAAATTAGGTGCCTCGGCTTATACTCGAGTATATACAGTATTTTAAATGTGATTTGACTAGTTTTTTGTTTCTTTAGAAATGTAATTTTTGCTGCAGCATGTTCTATGCATGCTACAGAAGCAACACTTTACAGGCAGACTAAGGGGACCTCCAGGCACTATAGTTAAAGGAATTTTTCATTTTTATTGTTGCACTTTAAGCCTAACCACTTAAGGACTGGAAGGATTTGCCCCGTTAATGACCAGGCCATTTTTTGCAATATGGCACTGCGCCGCTTTAACTGACAATTGCACGGTCGTGCGAGGCTGTACCCAAACAAAATTAATGTCCCTTTTTACCCATGAATAGAGCTTGCTATTGGTGGTATTTGAACATCTCTGCAGTGTTATTTTTTTGCGCTATAAACAAAAAAATACAGAATATTTTGAAAAAAAACTATATTTTTTACTTTTTGCTATAATAAATATCCCCTACTTTTAAAAAAAAAAACGAAATTTCTTCCTCAGTTTGTATTCTTCTACATATTTTTTGAAAAAAAAAACTAAAAACGTATTAAGCGTATATTGATTGGTTTGCGCAAAAGTTATAGCATCTACAAAGTAGAGGATAGATTTATGGAATTTTTATTATTAAAAACCAATCGCTGTTCATAATCAGTATGAGCAGCGGATCTATCTCCTTTCTCCTGACAGAACGGAGATCTGTCTGTTTACATTGACAGATCTCCATTCTGTCTCTCTCAGGAGCGATTGTGGGTGCCCGCCGGGCACGCCCATTGGCTCTGTCATCGCGCATGAGCGCACCCCCCTAGAGCTCTTAAAGTGGCCGACGTACAGCTATGGCGATTCACCCAGGGGAGCCAACCTGCCGCAGTATAACTGCGGCGGCTGGTCCTTAACTGGTTAAAAACAGCTCCTGGAAAAAAAAAATGTAAACATTTTTTTTTGCATTGATACATGTCCCCCAGGGCAGTACCCAGACCCCCATACCATTTTAATGGTCAATTACTTCCATATAAGCCTTCAAAATGGGCACTTTTGCTTTTTTCTGTTCAGCTTCAATGGGGTTCGCCGTTCGGGTTAGAACTTTTCCCGTTTGGGATTTCTGCGGTCTACCAAACGGTGGTGTTTGGCCGATCTTTACTTCTAACAGACATCATCTAAACAGAAGGCTTTACCTGGAATTCATATAGAGTGGTGCAGACACTCTTTAGACTGCCAACAACACACTCCATGCATCTTGAATGTACCCTACACCATGTATGCAGTGACATAGGGAATTCACATCATGACAATTAAAGTGCTAAAACAAATTGGGCTTGCTTTATTAAGACTTTTCCTTCACTTTACTTTTACAAATTCAAAACATTTTGGCAACCTGATTTTTCAGCACATGTTGATAAAAATATTGGCAAACATTTTGGCAATCTGAAATGCAAAGTGGCTGGTGAACATGCTAAACAAAGAGTTAAAAGCAAAGTGTGGTGGTTTTATATATAACCATGTAAGTCCATAGCTCACCCATATATAGCTTGTTCCAATAACTACTTCAGAATGCACAATCTGTACACTCCTGCATATCCTCCAACTAGTGATGAGCCGAACACCCCCGGGTTCGGTTCGCACCAGAACCCGCGAACGGACCGAAAGTTCGAACGAACATTAGAACCCTATTAAATACAATGGATGCGAACGTTCGAATTCTAAAGTGCTAATTATAACAACTATTATGCATGTTATTGTCCTAAAAAGGGTTTGGGAACCCGGGTTCTGCACCAGGGGACATGTATCAATGCAAAAATAAGTTTTAAAAACGGTCGTTTTCCGGGAGCAGTCATTTTAATGATGCATAAAGTGAAAAAAAAAAAGTCAAATATTCCTTTAAATATCGTACCTGGGGGGTGTCTAAAGTATGCCTGTGAAGTGCCACGTGTTTCCCGTGTTTAGAACTGTCCCTGCACAAAATGACACTTCTAAAGGAAAAAAAAGCCATTTAAAACTGCTTGCGGCTTTAATGTAATGTCTGGTCCCGGTAATATGGATGAAAATCTTTAAGAAAAATGGCATAGCTACCCCATGACCCCCCCCCTACCCCAGCCCATTACCAGCCCCTTTGGGTCTTGTATGGATATTAAGGGGAACCCCGCACATAAAATAAAAAAGGCCCTATATACTCTGAACAGCCGTATACAGGCGGTGCATACAAGACAGGGACTGTAGGTTTGTTCTTATGTAGAATCTGTTTGTAATTTTGAACAGGTACATTGTTGAAGTGTAGCTCCAGACCAAAAATCTATTTTTAAACTTTTTGGAAAACATAGGTAAGGGTTATCACCCCTGTAACATTTGTTTTGCTGTCTGTGCCCCTGTTCAGAACATTTCACCTCACTTTCCGTCCTAATGACAACTGTTTTTGAAATGTGGTGTTTTTCTTGAAACAAGGATTGCTGATAAAGCATCAGTACAGAGGAGACACCTTTCTCCCATATTTATTCTTACAGGAGAGAATTTTCCTTCCTAGTGGTAGATTTCCTCTCACTTCCTGTTGTCTTCTTGCGTTTGCAAGTAGGAGTCGTTTGTAAGTTGGATGTTTGAAAGTAGGGACCTGCCGTATATACTCTGCAGAAATAGGCCCCTTAGTTGTTGGTGTTGGCACAACACTGTAAGCACTCACAGTTACTCTTGGTTGGTGCTGGAACGCCCTGCTGTCAACTATTATATCAGGAATTTTAATTACATATAATTGTTGAACAGTGGTAGTAAAAATTGGGCCTTTGATGGTGGTGCTGGTGCCACAACACTGTAAGCCCTGACAGTTACTCTTGGTGGGTGCAGCAATGGGCCCTGCTGTGAATTATTAGATCAAGAATTGTAATTACATGCCCCTGTTGAACAGGGGCTGAAAAATTGGGCCTTAGGCACTGGTGGCACAACACTGCAACCCTTCACAGATACTGTACTTGGAGCACAGCAATGAGCCCTGTTGCAAAGTATTGCTTCAAAAATTGTAATGACACGCCCCTGTTAAACAGGGGCTGAAAAATTGGGCCTTAGGCACTGGTGGCACAACACTGCAACTCCTCACAGATACTGTACTTGGAGCACAGCAATGAGCCCTGTTGCAAAGTATTGCTTCAAAAATTGTAATTACACGCCACTGTTAAACAGGGGCTGAAAAATTGGGCGTTAGGCACTGGTGGCGGCACCCATAAACAAAAATGATCTTCCAAGCTATCATCATCAATCGTACCATTGAGGACTCGGAGGAGGAGGATAGCCAGTCAACATAACAGCACAGGCACTCAGCATCAGCATCAGTCTTGAAGGGATGTGACATTTTAAAATCAATTAGTCTGTTATATCAGCATCAGGTGTGTGGTAGCTGGTGGTGATCCAAGACTGGTTCATCTTGATGAAAGTCAGTCGATCAACCGAGTCGGTGGACAGGCGCACCCTGTGATCCGTGACAAATCCTCCAGCAGCACTGAATGTGCGTTCCGAAAGAACGCTGGATGCAGGACAGGCCAGTAGCTCAATTGCATACTGTGCAAGCTCTGGCCAGTGATCCATCCTCAAGACCCAGTAAGCCAGAGGATTTTCGGTGGGGAAGGTGTCCAAGTCTGACCTTGCCCCTAGATATTCCTGCACCATGTTTATCAGACGCTGGCGATGGTTGCTGGAACCGATCATACTTTGGGGCTGCGGACTAAAGAATTGTCTGAACGCATCGGTCAGACGGCCACCTTCCCCACCGCTCCTTCTTTGACTGGCCGAAGCCTCAGCAACTCGTTGTCCAGGACCAGGAGTTTGCAACCTCCCAGTCTCTGGGAACGCGTTGCACAGACCTTTCTGCAAGGCCTCCCGGAGTTGTCTCATCCTCTGCTCCCTCTGCGACGGTAACATAAGGTCCGCAACCTTACCCTTGTACCGTGGATCAAGGAGAGTGGCCAGCCAGTAATGGTCCCTCTCCTTGATCCGAAGAATACGAGGATCCTTCCGCAGACTTTGCAGGATCAGGGAGGCCATGCAGCGTAGGTTTGCTGAGGCATTCGCTCCGGAGTCCTCTGGGTCACTAAGGACGACATGATCCGCAGCCACCTCCTCCCAGCCACGTACAAGTCCACTGGTTTCTTGGGACTGTAAATCATCCCTAAAAGACTGCTGCTGATGATGCTGAGTGCCAGCCTCCACCTCCATGCTGACACAATCCTCCTCCTCCTCCTCCTCCTCCTCCTCCTCCTCCTCTTCCTGTGCGATGGGTGGGACAGAAGGAACACTGTCTGGGTAAAGGGGGCCTTGAGAGGCAAGGAAGTCCTCCTCTTCCTGCCTCTGTTCTGCCTCAAGTGCCCTGTCCATTATTCCACGCAGCGTGTGCTCCAACAGGTGGACAAGAGGTACAGTGTCACTGATGCATGCACTGTCACTGCTCACCATCCTCGTGGCCTCCTCAAATGGTGCCAGGACAGTGCATGCATCCCTGATCATGCCCCACTGGCGTGGAGAAAAAAAAACAAGCTCCCCTGACCCTGTCCTGGTGCCGTAGTCGCACAGGTACTCATTGATGGCCCTCTGCTGCGTGTGCAGCCGCTGCAGCATGGCCAACGTTGAGTTCCACCTGGTGGGCATGTCACATATAAGGCGGTTCTTGGGCAGGTTCAACTCCTTTTGCAGCTCAGCCAGGCGAGCACTGGCATTATAAGATCTGCGGAAATGCACACAGACTTTCCTGGCCTGCCTCAGGACATCCTGTAAGCCCG
The DNA here is from genome assembly GCA_029206835.1 of Rana muscosa. NCBI lineage: Eukaryota > Metazoa > Chordata > Amphibia > Anura > Ranidae > Rana > Rana muscosa. The sequence goes on along the minus strand of CM055116.1, from coordinate 329,741,406 downwards.
GGTACCTGCCCAAGAAGCGCTGCACCACCAGGTTAAGGACGTGAGCCACACAGGGCACATGGGTCAGTTGTCCCTGTCGGAGGGCGGAGAGGAGGTTGGTGCCATTGTCGCAAACCACCATTCCTGGCTTAAGCTGGCGTGGCGTCAACCACCTCTCGGCCTGGCCCTGCAGAGCAGACAGGACCTCTGCCCCAGTGTGGCTTCTGTCCCCCAAACACACCAGCGCAAGCACGGCATGGCATCTTTTTGCCTGCGTACTTGCGTAGCCCCGTGAACGGCTACGGAGCACCGCTGGTTCATAGGACAAACCACAGGAAGAGGCCATGGAGGAAGAAGAAGAGGAGGGGGTGGAGGAGAGAGGTGTGTCACAACCAGTAGTAGCATTTTGGAGGCGTGGCGGTGGGACAACCTCCAACACTACTGCACCTTGTCCTGAATCCTTCCCAGCTGCCAAAAGAGTGACCCAATGGGCCGTGAAAGAAAGGTAACGTCCCTGTCCATGCCTGCTGGACCATGAGTCAGCGGTAATATGCACCTTACCGCTGACCGCCCTGTCCAGCGAGGCCAAGACATTGCCTTCCACATGCCGGTAGAGAGCCGGAATAGCCTTCCGTGAGAAAAAGTGGCGTTTGGGAACCTGCCACTGAGGAACCGCACATTGCACAAACTCACGGAAGGGGGCCGAGTCTACCAACTGAAAAGGCAGCAGTTGAAGCGCTAGCAATTTAGCCAAGCTAGCATTCAACCGCTGGGCATGTGGATGGCTGGGAGTGAACTTCTTTCGACGGTCCAGCAGCTGGGGCAGGGAAATTTGCCTGCTAGAATCGGACGTCGGTGTACTGCTAGCAGAGTGGGCGCAAGTACTTGGCTGTGACACACCTAATTCTACACCTTCATTCCTCTCAGTGCATGTTTCAGAGAGGACTGAAGTTATAGTGGGGTTGGAGATCCCAGCTGATGCGGTGCAAGGAGAGGTCCGCTTTGTTCTTTGGTGTGGGTCTTTGAGGTAGGCTTGCCAACGAGCTGCATGGCAGGTCAACATATGTCTGGTCAGGCATGTGGTACCCAAGCGGCTGATGTTTTGGCCACGCGATATACGCTTGAGACATATGTTGCAAACAGCAGCTGTGCGATCTGATGCACTAGCCTCAAAAAAGGCCCACACCAAAGAACTTTTTGAATGACGGGCAGAGGCAGCGCCCTGCACAGGCGGAGCTCTGCGGTGTGATTCCGTCGGTGTACTGCCCTTACGCTGGCCACCAAAGGGCATCCTGCCTCGTTGGAGATGTGCCTCCTCCTCCTCCTCCTCCTCTCTCCTATTAGGCACCCACGTGGAGTCATTGACCTCATCATCCCCTCCCTCCTCATCACTGGAGCCAATCTGGCAGTATGCTGCAGCTGCTGGAACATGACTGCCAGATTGGTGTCCTTCTTGAGCATCCCCTCTGTCTGCTCTCACGCTACTGCCTTCCTCTAGCTGGGTTTCATCATCAGACCCTTCGAAACGCTGGGCATCCTCCTGGAGCATGTACCCAACACTGTGCTGAAACAGTTCGGGGGACTCCTCAGGAGGAGGACATGGTGGGTCTAGGGAAGGAGTGACTGATGATTTGTCTGACATTGATACCAGGGAAGACGACGCTTTGGCAGCTGCTTTTCCAGTACCCTGAGCCTGGGTGAGAGAGGATGAGGAGGAGGAGGAGGGCTTGGTCATCCACTCTACCAAGTCTTCGGCATGATGTGGCTCAACATGTCCAGCTGCCGAAAAGAAGGACAAGCGTGTCCCATGGCCATGTGCTGATGACAATGCACCGCGTCCACGACCAGCACTGTTGCCCCCAGACACAGAGCCTGCTTGCCCTCTTTTATTGCCTCCTGACTGTCTGCCTCTCCTTGTTTGCCTTCCAGACATTCTAATAGATGGCCTGCAGGGAGATGGGAAAAAAGCAATAAGGGCTACCTTCAGGTGTCCTTCTCTGTCCCTTGAAACAAGGACTTTCACAGTGAAAGAAACTGACACTGTCCCTACCTAGAGTTTTCTGTCCCTAGAATAAATGTTTTTTTTAATCACAATATAGCACAAGGACAATTCACTCAATGTCTCTCCAGGTCCCTGGAAACAAGGACTTGCAGAGTGAAAGAAACTGACACTGTCCCTACCTAGAGTTTTCTGTCCCTAGAATAAATGTTTTTTTTAAGCACAATATAGCACAAGGAAAATTAACTCACTGTCCTTACAGGTCCCTGGAAACAAGGACTTGCAGAGTGAAAGAAACTGACACTGTCCCTACCTAGAGTTTTCTGTCCCTAGAATAAATGTTTTTTTTAAGCACAATATAGCACAAGGACAATTAACTCACTGTCCTTACAGGTCCCTGGAAACAAGGACTTGCAGAGTGAAAGAAACTGACACTGTCCCTACCTAGAGTTTTCTGTCCCTAGAATAAATGTTTTTTTTAAGCACAATATAGCACAAGGAAAATTAACTCACTGTCCTTACAGGTCCCTGGAAACAAGGACTTGCAGAGTGAAAGAAACTGACACTGTCCCTACCTAGAGTTTTCTGTCCCTAGAATAAATGTTTTTTTTAAGCACAATATAGCACAAGGACAATTAACTCACTGTCCTTACAGGTCCCTGGAAACAAGGACTTGCAGAGTGAAAGAAAAAAAACACTCTCCCTACCTACAGTTTTCTGTCCCTAGAAAAAATGTTTTTTTTAAGCACAATATAGCACAAGGAAAATTAACTCACTGTCCTTACAGGTCCCTGGAAACAAGGACTTGCAGAGTGAAAGAAAAAAAACACTCTCCCTACCTACAGTTTTCTGTCCCTAGAAAAAATGTTTTTTTTAATCACAATATAGCACAAGGAAAATTAACTCACTGTCCTTACAGGTCCCTGGAAACAAGGACTTGCAGAGTGAAAGAAACTGACACTGTCCCTACCTAGAGTTTTCTGTCCCTAGAATAAATGTTTTTTTTAATCACAATATAGCACAAGGACAATTAACTCACTGTCCTTACAGGTCCCTGGAAACAAGGACTTGCAGAGTGAAAGAAACTGACACTGTCCCTACCTAGAGTTTTCTGTCCCTAGAATAAATGTTTTTTTTAAGCACAATATAGCACAAGGACAATTAACTCACTGTCCTTACAGGTCCCTGGAAACAAGGACTTGCAGAGTGAAAGAAAAAAAACACTCTCCCTACCTACAGTTTTCTGTCCCTAGAAAAAATGTTTTTTTTAATCACAATATAGCACAAGGAAAATTAACTCACTGTCCTTACAGGTCCCTGGAAACAAGGACTTGCAGAGTGAAAGAAAAAAAACACTCTCCCTACCTAGAGTTTTCTGTCCCTAGAAAAAATGTTTTTTTTAATCACAATATAGCACAAGGAAAATTAACTCACTGTCCTTACAGGTCCCTGGAAACAAGGACTTGCAGAGTGAAAGAAACTGACACTGTCCCTACCTAGAGTTTTCTGTCCCTAGAATAAATGTTTTTTTTAATCACAATATAGCACAAGGAAAATTAACTCACTGTCCTTACAGGTCCCTGGAAACAAGGACTTGCAGAGTGAAAGAAACTGACACTGTCCCTACCTAGAGTTTTCTGTCCCTAGAATAAATGTTTTTTTTAATCACAATATAGCACAAGGAAAATTAACTCACTGTCCTTACAGGTCCCTGGAAACAAGGACTTGCAGAGTGAAAGAAACTGACACTGTCCCTACCTAGAGTTTTCTGTCCCTAGAATAAATGTTTTTTTTAATCACAATATAGCACAAGGACAATTAACTCACTGTCCTTACAGGTCCCTGGAAACAAGGACTTGCAGAGTGAAAAAAAAAAAACACTCTCCCTACCTAGAGTTTTCTGTCCCTAGAAAAAATGTTTTTTTTAAGCACAATATAGCACAAGGACAATTAACTCACTGTCCTTACAGGTCCCTGGAAACAAGGACTTGCAGAGTGAAAGAAAAAAAACACTCTCCCTACCTACAGTTTTCTGTCCCTAGAAAAAATGTTTTTTTTAATCACAATATAGCACAAGGAAAATGAACTCACTGTCCTTACAGGTCCCTGGAAACAAGGACTTGCAGAGTGAAAGAAAAAAAACACTCTCCCTACCTACAGTTTTCTGTCCCTAGAAAAAATGTTTTTTTTAATCACAATATAGCACAAGGAAAATTAACTCACTGTCCTTACAGGTCCCTGGAAACAAGGACTTGCAGAGTGAAAGAAACTGACACTGTCCCTACCTAGAGTTTTCTGTCCCTAGAATAAATGTTTTTTTTAAGCACAATATAGCACAAGGAAAATTAACTCACTGTCCTTACAGGTCCCTGGAAACAAGGACTTGCAGAGTGAAAGAAACTGACACTGTCCCTACCTAGAGTTTTCTGTCCCTAGAATAAATGTTTTTTTTAAGCACAATATAGCACAAGGACAATTAACTCACTGTCCTTACAGGTCCCTGGAAACAAGGACTTGCAGAGTGAAAAAAAAAAAACACTCTCCCTACCTAGAGTTTTCTGTCCCTAGAAAAAATGTTTTTTTTAAGCACAATATAGCACAAGGACAATTAACTCACTGTCCTTACAGGTCCCTGGAAACAAGGACTTGCAGAGTGAAAGAAAAAAAACACTCTCCCTACCTACAGTTTTCTGTCCCTAGAAAAAATGTTTTTTTTAATCACAATATAGCACAAGGAAAATTAACTCACTGTCCTTACAGGTCCCTGGAAACAAGGACTTGCAGAGTGAAAGAAACTGACACTGTCCCTACCTAGAGTTTTCTGTCCCTAGAATAAATGTTTTTTTTAATCACAATATAGCACAAGGAAAATTAACTCACTGTCCTTACAGGTCCCTGGAAACAAGGACTTGCAGAGTGAAAGAAACTGACACTGTCCCTACCTAGAGTTTTCTGTCCCTAGAATAAATGTTTTTTTTAAGCACAATATAGCACAAGGACAATTAACTCACTGTCCTTACAGGTCCCTGGAAACAAGGACTTGCAGAGTGAAAGAAAAAAAACACTCTCCCTACCTACAGTTTTCTGTCCCTAGAATAAATGTTTTTTTTAATCACAATATAGCACAAGGACAATTAACTCACTGTCCTTACAGGTCCCTGGAAACAAGGACTTGCAGAGTGAAAGAAACTGACACTGTCCCTACCTAGAGTTTTCTGTCCCTAGAATAAATGTTTTTTTTAAGCACAATATAGCACAAGGACAATTAACTCACTGTCCTTACAGGTCCCTGGAAACAAGGACTTGCAGAGTGAAAGAAACTGACACTGTCCCTACCTAGAGTTTTCTGTCCCTAGAATAAATGTTTTTTTTAAGCACACTATAGCAGAAGCACAAAACACACTGACACTCTCCCTACCTATCCTTCTCTTTCCCTAAACTAAAGGAATCCAGGTTAAGCAAGAAAGAAATAACAGTCACTGTCCCTGCCTATGCTACTCTATCCCTGCTCCGGAACACACTACACTAGGCCGCCGTGCTGGCGGCCTTTTATAGTGTGGGGCGTGTACTAAACACCCTCAGCAATAATTGGCCACAGGCATCCTGCCTGTGGCCAATCATTGCTCTCCTCGCTGCCGGCGCTGTGATTGGCCAAGCATGCGGGGTCACAGTGCATGCTTGGCCAATCACAGCGCCTGGATGACACTGCGATGGCGTAGTGCATTGTGGGCCGTTCGCGTCACTCGAATTTGGCGCGAACGGCCCAAATCGTTCGATCTTCGTCGAACGATCGAACAGCCAATGTTCGAGTCGAACGTATGTTCGACTCGAACACGAAGCTCATCCCTACCTCCAACAACATTTTCCAAAGGAACATGAACACCTTTGAAATAACGCTAAAGTCACCTTTTATGTGATCTAATTAAAGCATTACAACAGATACGCCGATACTTTGCTTATTTTACTTTAAGGCTCGGTTCACACCTATGTGAATTGAATGCACGTTTCCCCGCATTCAATTCACATAGCAGGAGAATGTCACTGGCTCTCTATGGAGCCGTTTCACATATCTCCGCAGCTGGTCCGGTGAGGTGTGCCGGAAAAACGTGTGCTTTTTTGGTGCAAATAAGGTTTGATTTCAGCCCAAAATTCTGGCTGAAATAGAACCTGAAGCGGTGAACCAGCACGCACCAGACCCCTGCTGTGAGCCGCATGCAGCGATGGTGTGAACCGAGCCTAAAAGTCTTATTTTTTTGTAAATGGTAAAATGGTTATAATCCATGTCAGTTATCTGTTTCCTATTGGGGATACGTGTCCCATAGCCACAACAGGAAGTGAGGGGAAGTCCATCCAATGTGAGGAAAATCCCTGGTTACCACCAGGGTCATTAGAACAACTCAAAACTTGGGATTTTCTTTTACTTTCATGCTCGATGTATTTATAAATGTATTTAAAAACGGCAAGTTAAAGTGGTTGTTAAGTCTCCATATGTTTTACCTTCATGCATTCTATGCATGAAGGTAAAATGCCTTCTGTGTGCAGCAGCCCCCCTAATATTTACCTGAGCCCCATCATGATCCAGCAAAGTGCACGAGAGGCTCGGCTCTCCAGGGACTCTTCCTTCTTATTGGCTAAGACAGCAGTATGAGCCATTGGCTCCTGCTGCTATCACAGCCAGTGCACCAATGAGGAGGGAGAGGGGGTGGTGGCGAGCCACGGCTCTGTGTGTGAATGGACACACAGAGCAGCAGCTCGAGAGCAAACCCACTTGGGTTCCCCCATAGTAAGCTGCTTGCTCAGGAGGCACTCAGCGGGAGGGAGGGGTCAGGAGTGCCTGCGAGGGACCCGAGAAGAGGAGGATCTGAGCTGCTCAGAGCAGGTAAGTATAACATGTTTGTATTTTTTTTTTTTTTAAAGCCTACCTTTAATCCTACCTTAAATACAACGAAACCCAAACAAACACAACCAGTGCAGGCTTCTTCTTGTCTCTCACATACAGAAAGCCTCAAGAATCCAAACCTAGGGATATAAATCTTCACAGCTAAACTGAGGTTCAAACCTCCCAAACAATTCATTACAGGTATTTATATAGCCCTAACAATTCACACAACATTTTACATAGTGTTCATTCACATCAGCCCCTGCCTTCAAGGAGATTAAAACCTAAGGTCTCTTTCTCACATGCATGCATACACTCACATTCATACTAGGGTCAATTTAGACAGAAGCCACTTAACGTACCAGAATGTCTTTGGAGTGTGGTAGGAAATCAAAGTACCCAGAGCTAATCCATGCAAGCAGGGAGCAGATAGTGTCATGGCTGGGATTTGAACAGAGGACCTCCAGTACTGCAAGACAGAAGTTCTAACCACTAAGCTACAATGCTGAACCGGAGTTAAGATCTGCCAAATAGTTGTAAAATGCAGTTTCAGGAGGCAGACTCTCCCATTCCCATGTAAAAAGCTCTCCGAAATCTGGCTGCACTGTATTACATACAGTACAAACTGACTTTTTATAGTATGAATATGAATAATTAATTCTCATATTAGCTTTAACGTGTAAGTTTAATTTCAAAAGATGTTTTCAGTCTGCTATGGTATGAAGGCCTTTTTTTAGCCAGCCACAAGGCCATTTGTCTCCAAATTGTGCTTCTGTATTGTCACCCAATCACATGTGCCCTTTGTGAAGACTAAAAGCAGCTGTGCAGACGCACTTCCATAGACATGGTCCACCACTGTCATGATTAGTAAATTGCTCCTAAGCGATGGCGTTCAGCCCACGCCGGGGTAAATACATGTAGAGGGATAGTGGCTACAAAGAAACTAACAGTGGTCAGCAGCACTAAGGACGGATTCACATATGTGCGGCTGTGGGTTCGTACCTAGGGTCCGGTGCGTGTCTGTTTACCGGTTCAGATGCAAATCAGGTCCGAATTTTTGCCTGAATTCACACCTGAATCCGACCCATAAATGCATCGGACCCTTTTTCTATCTGGACCGCAGCTGCCCCGACATGTGCGAACCAGCTCCATTGAGTGTACCGGTCACACTCGCATGTCATGCGAATTGGATGTCTGGAAACCTGCATACAATTTGCATATGTGTGAACCCAGCCTTCGGTACAATAAAGAAAAAAGTTGAACAGTATTTTATGAAAAAAAAAAAAGAATTGATTTCAGTTGTGTAAGCTGCGAATTAAAAATAAGTAACACAAAATGAGCCAGCTATGAAAATGTATTATGCTTTATAAAATTAAATAAAAAGGACTGCCATAACAAGGTTATTAAAACAATGGTATTCTTGTTCAGCCTGGCAAAATACAAGATTGCCTTGGAGTATAAACTATTTGCATGCAGCAGACTGAGATAGACAAAGAGATAGAGAAGGAGACTAGCTGTGTTTTGTGAAAAAAAAAAAAACACACCTGATATGCAGACATTAGTAGCAATGAGAGCCAAAGGCTATGATGACATAATAATATACCCAGAGAACAAGGATATATGAAAGATGGAAAAGGATGTAACACAAGGCAGGATGTATGTGATCTCACCGCTGTGACTGCTACACAGGATACATGTTAATACTAAATACTTCCTACTGATCTCTTGACTTAGGCAATTTGTGTTTAATTTATAAATATAAGTTAGGAGGGTGTACAGGTCACCAGAAGGTACATTCCCCCAAATTCAGTTGTGGTCCCTTTAAGGGGGACAGTTTTGGAGACATTGCCAAGTACTCAGGGGTCTCAATGTTACCCCATGCAGGGTGAGGTGTTTGAGGGGAGTTTGGCTAGAGAGAGGACTGATTTCCAGTACTCTCTGGTTTAATAAGTCCATATTAGGTACCTGGAATGTCTGAGGTTTGAAGAGTTTTGGGTGGGAAGAACCTCCAAACCCGGACTACAAGGTCCTGAAGGGGCTAGGCCCAGGCAAGGGAGGCTTTGACTGCCCGGTCACACCAATTGAAACATTGAAATCATGCTACTTCACTTAAAGTAGCACGATTTCAAAGTAGTACTACTTCAGATGCTAGTTGGAAGACATCTGCGACTTAGTGCAAGAACTACTTTCAAAATCTGTGCGACTCCGATGAAGTCGCATTGATTTGACCGCTTCAATTGCAGACAATAGGGTGCGACTCGTCATGCCATTTGAAACTATCAAATGGTATGACAAGTCGCACCGGTGTGACAGAGGGCTAAAAGCAGCAGGATGGAATCAGCACCCGTCAGTGAGGCAGTGTGGAAAAGCTTACAAGCTGTAAGCAAGGGTGAATGCTCTTGGGAACTGAGACACTTGTTGCTGAACCCCTGTGGCCTGCCCCGGCACCCTGAACCATGGAGGAACCCTACCCTAGTGTGGGGAACCAAGAGTCTGGTGGTGAACCAATTGTATGGTTCCTTATTGCGCTGGAACGGTTTGACTTTGTGCTGAAGGAAGACTTTTTTTTGTTACCTGTTTTGGAGGAACTAATAAAGAACAGTTTGCTTTACAAATGGCTGCTGGTAATCTCAGGCTCCCAAATGACAATGGTTTACTTCTCTTAACATTTTCTGGAAAATTCTAAATTAATTTGTCTTGTTTGAGTGAAAAGGCGTTTTAAATTAATAAAATTTTAGGCAAGGCCCCTTTTTCGTTCTAAAAAAGTAGGTTTGTCAAGACAAAGCCTATTATCATTTTTAACCTTGTTCCAGGAAAAAAAGAAAAAAAAATAGTTACAAAATAGCCAGCTTGTAAAAGAAGAGTTGTGCCTTGCATACACGAGCGGAATTTCCGTCGGAATAAACTCCGACGGGTTTTTCCGACGGAGTTCCGCTCAAGCTGTCTTGCATACACACGGTCACACTAAAATCCGACCGCCAAGAACGTGGTGACGTAAAACACTACGGCGAGCCGAGAAAATGAAGTTCTATGCTTCCGAGCATGTGTTGAATTGTTTTCGAGCATGAGTGGTTTTTACACCGTCGGATTTGCATCCAGACGAACGGAAATTTTGAAAATTGAGAACATGTTCTCTATCTAATTCAGTCGGAATTTCCAACGGAAACAGTCCGATGGGGCATACACACGGTCGGAATATCCGATGAAAAAATTCCGTCTGACTTTTTCCATCGGAAATTCCAAGCGTGTGTACGCGGCATAATACTTACCATTGTTACTGTTCTGCTGGCTCTTATTTTTATGGTTGAACTAGATGGACTTGTGTCTTTTTTCAACCTGACTAACTATATATGTAACTATATGTAAGACAGTGATCAGAATCAAAGGTTGGGGGATTGCTAAGTATTTTTACTCTTCTTTTACAGGAAACGTTTACAGAGAAATGGACAGGCATTGCTGTGCTGCTGAAATTTTTGTAACTGGTTAGGAAATCAGGACTCCAATTTTTCCACTTGTTCCAGATCAGTGACTCAGAAAGTATTAATACAAACCTGTAGCTAGTGTACAAAATCTTCAGGTGCAGCTTCCTGTAAAAGAGTAAGCTGTATACTTACTAGTCTTGTCGGGCCGGATAGTGTGTATTTTGGTTTTGTGCTGCTCTAGGCAAGATTAAAATCAGGCGTCCCCCAGCCACAGTATACCGTTCTTGTCTCAGGGTCTGATGGGGAAGCTGCAGCCATTCACAATGAACAGTTGCGGCTTCCTTATGAGACCCTGAAACATGAATTGTCCCAGTACAGAAGTACTGCCCATGATCTGATGAACGTGGTGATACCTCATGTATGTGGGACAATTGCTGTTTGGGTGCACACGGCGCCGACACATGTGTTCGCCTTTGTGCACGAGCACGGGAGGATGAGGACACTTTAAAAAAAATTTCATTAGAACATTTTTTGGTTTTTTATTTTTTACATTGTTGCTTTCTTTTTTTTTTCACTTTTATTGCTGTCACAAGGAATGTAAACATCCTTGTGACAGCAATAGGCATATGAAAGGTACTCTTTATGGAGAGATCTGGGGTTTATAAGACCTTCAGATCCCTCTTCTGCACTTCAAAGCAGTCAAAACACCAAGATCTCTGTTTTTGAATGCTTTAAATTTTTAAAAACTGGAGCCAATGGTTTCCGAGTAAACTGGAAGGGATGTCATGTCATCCCTTCAGGTTTACGGTTAAGAACAGCCGATCAAAGCCGATCTCAGCTTTACTTGGCTCTCTGGCCAGCCGGCGGACTCACCGGCTGGTTGCTTGGGTCTTCCGATAGGGTGAGAGAGCCTGAGAGTGCTGCAAAAGGCGGCAGGGAGGGGGGCGCCCCCTCCTGCTGCTTGTAATAGCAATAAAGTGGCTAGTAAGCTGCTCCAATTTCTATTACAAGAGAGCCGACTGACAGCTCTAAAAAACGATTGCCAGGGTGATGCCTGCAGCTGCAGGCATCATCCTGGTACAATTACTGAAATGTGGTTAAACAGCTGCTTGTGCCCTTCTGTCTGGGGGTGGTGCCGTCCTCCTGAAAAACGCCACCAAAGGCAAACACCTTCTTTGCCTCATGGTAGATATGTCCCTGATTGTGTCCCCAGTGTTGTAATTCCTTCCATCTCTCCGACATAACTACTGTGTTCCAGGGGCAGCCCGTCCTTTAAGGGCGCAGGGAGCGCCGCTCCCCCCCGTCCATGCGTCCGGCCATGCGTAGGAATTTTATTTTTATGGTGTGGGCATATTTAATAGTAAAACAAATATTAAATTAATTAAAATTAAATATTACACATTAGAAAAGCTTAATATTCTGCCTACATGAGTAGAAAATGGAGAAGAATTTAGCTCTTTTAAAATCTACCGGTCTTTCAGGAAAAAGTCATGCCCTAAGTTAGCTAGAAAAAGTTCAGATCTAATAATTACCACTGAACACAGTCAGACATATCAAAAACTCAGGCATCCTGCATTACCAGAATATTTCCACACACTTTGCAGTGAATTGTCAAGGTTTTGCAGAAATAACCTTATAATATATTTGCTGCAATGCAGGCTGAGCTGTTTTTTAAAAGTCAATTTTCTATAAAACAAGTTAAAAATACAGGTCAACCTTTCAATAGAATATCATCAGCAAATATCCATCCAACATTCTGAAAATAAATGAGATTGTATAACGCAGATCCTCTCTCAACCTTGGTTTCATGGAACTCTAGGGTTCCTTCATAGGCTGCTAGGGATTCCTTAAGCAATGAGCAATTTCTTCCTCTCAGATAAGTTACCACAAACTCTTTTCAGCTATATTCTATATTCCTACCTGACATCAATGTAAAGAAATTATTCTCACTGACCATCATTTACAGTAAAATTAGCATTCTTCCCAATGCCCAATGGAGCTCTTCTCCAATGACCTTCACAGTAAGGGTGTCCTTTTCCTGCTGACAATCACTTCTTCACTGGCCGCCAATGTTACAATACACTTCAGTTAACGCCAATGTAATGTACTACATTGACAACCAGTTTAAGAAGGCGCTATACTAACCAACTATTTAAGGAGCCACCACATTGACCACAAGTGCAAAAGGGCACTTCACTGACCATCAACGTAAGGGTGTGGCCAACACCGTAAAGATGCAAATTGCCACTGACCACTAATGTGAGGAAGCATTACAATTTTCATAGTATGCATTTATTTTATAGTCATTACTATTGTTTTATTTCAATATTATAACAGAAAAATATTATGTTGCATAGAACAGCACTACTTGTCAATACAATAAGTACTCCACATTCCATATTCATTTATTTATTATTTCCACAGCTTATTGTTAACACCAATGTCATATGACCTGTAGATATAATAACTATTAGCAGGGTTCTCTGAGACCTGAAGGCTATTTCAATGATTCCTCCATGTTAAAAGGGTGGGAAAAAGGCAGATAATCAGATTTCTATCATCACTATAACTCATGGCACACTGGACACTCATAGGGTACGTAAACATGTGTGGCCGCAGGCAGTAAAACCAGGCAGCTAAGCCACGGTTTTACCGCCTCCCAGCCGGCCACCTGAACACCAAACCTACAGCTGCTCATGGCTGTACCCATGTCATGGCCAAGATGCTGTGCAAAGCTATGGAAAACCTTAAAAAAGGTCTCCCCACAGCCGCGTGCAATGCACGCGATTGCAGCAATGTAGCGTGCCACTTAAAGGGTTAAATCAGGTATTGAGGAGGAAACATATCACCTACTCACACCTTTCAATCACCCTCTGCAAAGCAATTTGAGCATGGATCGATTTTCAGAGGAGCGGCGAACCTGTGACATGTAAACAAGCCCTAAAAAAAAAAAAAAATGTGCACATTTAATATTTTTGATATTGAATGAAATTTAAAGATTTGTAGATTAACCACCAGAATTCGTTTTCAATTGGGGAGTGGACAGACACATAAGGTGCATTTGTTTTTTTAAAGAGGAAATAAAAGAAGGAGGCACTTGGGGAAAAGAAGGACTCCAAAAAGAGAGTGAAAATAGTAAAATAAATGCCAGCAAAATAAACCATCAAATCAGATTGGATCAACTTATCTTTAGGTCCCTTTCACATGGGTGTTCCGTATGTCAGTTTTTCCTCCGTCCCTAGACAGAGGAAAAATGGACGCCAATGTATTTCTATGGGCAAGCGGGTGATCATCTATTGACATCCGCCTTAGTTAACATCTGTGTCCATTTTTGCATTGGTTGTTAGGATGCTGGCAGGTACCGGCTCCTAACAACTGATGACCCATCAGCTGTCAGCAGGGTTCCCCACTGACAGGTGAATGTAAAAAAAACAATTACTGACAATTTAAAACTCTGCAAAAAACTGCATGCCCCCCCCCCCATTCCCGTCCCTGCTATCCATACCAGGCCCTTGGCGTTTAGTATGGATTTTATGGGGAGACCCACGCCAAAATGCAAAATAAAATGGTGTGGGATCTCCTCTAAAATCCATACCAGACCCTTATCTGAGCATGCAGGCTGCCAGGCCAGGAAAGGGGGAGGGGGTGCTTTGAATGGGGGCATGCTGGGTCGATTACATTACAAGGGGGTGGGGGTCACTTCATTGCGTGGCCCCGTCCCTTTGTTATTTAAGAACTGACAGATAGCAGAGCTGTCAAACGGTGGGAGCCTTCGAGTTGGCGGCCAGCGTTCATCGTCAATGACGTTGGATCTACTTCGGTAGACATTTATTTATATTTAGTTTAATAATGGACCCTTTTTTAATAAAGGGTGTACTCTCTCCCCTCCCCTTTCCAGGCTGCATGCTTGGATAAGGGTTTTGTTTGGATTTTGGGGGGGACCCCACACTTTTTTTTTACATTTTGCCATTGGGTTCCCCTTAAAATCCATACCAGACTCGAAGGGCCTTGTATGGATGGGAGGAGGGCCCCCACGTAGCTTTTTTCAGAATTTGTAATTGCTGGAAATTGTTTTGTTTACATTGCCCCTCCGACAGCTAATGGGTCATCGGTTGGTAAGCACCAACTTCCCGGCTTGCCGGCCCGCTTTTTAGCAACCAGCTATTCTTCAAATAGAATTCGGATCAGTCAATCAATTTTTTACCGATTTGAATTCTAATTGTTCCAAAAATTTGCAATTTGCTAGAAAACGGACGTAAAATCATGTACACAAACGAATGTCCAGATCTGTTTTTTTATCTGATTTTCGAACAAAAAAAATGTGACTGAACAGATGAAGCAAACAGAACTCCCGAGTGAAAGGGGCCTTATAGAGGCTGAAACTGGGAACCAGCTGAAATTTAGATCTATGTGTAGCTCTCTCTGCTCAACAGAAGCTGGTCATTAGACCGGATTCTGTCAAATGGGCTACTGGAAAACCAGCATTCAATCAACCACTGCAGCCAATGGTCGGATTTGTGTATTCTGACAGAGGGAAGGAATCCCCACTGTCAAAATACAATAGCACAGCGGGGGAAATCCCTGTATCCACATCGCTTGTTTGGATGTGAGATTTTTTTTTTTCTCATTCTACCTGTTAAGCCCTATTCACACTTAGCAATTTGAAAATGCGGGCGCAAAACTCTGTGATTTTTGCCCGCGATTCCAAATTGTATGGCAATTACTGCAAAACACACAATGCATGTTTGCGGTGCCATTTTAAATGGCACCCCAAACATGGTGCAATTTTGCCACGGTTGTCGTGTGACTGGATCACGCTACAATCGTGACAAATCTCAGCTTTAAAAATCTTGTAAAGTTTGTCACCCAAAAAGGAGCAGAAGCTTTTTTTGGAGTGACAAACATACATAGCATAGCCCATTAAAAGGAATAGGCTGCCCTATGCATGACACCTAGAAAACTGAAAACTGCCCACACAAAAGGTAGCCTTGCTAAGCTCATCTGGATGCCCAAATGTCATCTTATGCCTAATCCTTACTATTAATCACTTTGTATGCTAACTAGTATTACTATTGTATTATACTTGTCTAGTTACCAACCATATTGGGATTTCAATATAGTAAGTTTGCCTTTACTACCTGGTTTGGTTTTTCTTTGATAAAGCACTACTACTGGGTACTAAGTATTACTTTCAGTGATTTCCTGTTACTGTATGTTTGTATACTTGACCTGGTGCTGAAGTTCTTGGAAAGGTCGAGAAAAAGAACAGAGGACCCATCCTAGCCACTGGCTCCTACAGGGGTAGCACCACACCTGTAAGCCAAAATGTTCTGACTATTTTGTCAAATTATGGGCTGCATTCAGGAAATAAAATCCATAAATCCACATGTGTCAAAACACATACACATACTTTTCTTATAATTATATAGAACCCTTCACAGAAATGACTCCAAGCAGTTACATCTATATTGTATATCACAGGTGAAACTTACTACATCTGTGGCAATTTATCAAAAACCCACCGGAGATAATACTATGTGTTTGACCTGCTAAAAGCTGAGGCTCAAGTTACATGAGAATAGAACAATCCGTGATCCATGGAATTCATTTAATGTGATGTGAATTTTATCCTGCATAATTAGCACAGTAATCGCCTATATTTGAACAAAACGAATATTAAATATTGAACTTCCCAGGTTTTTAAGTTCTCTTTTAAAATAATATTCTTAAATAATTATTTTATGTTGAATTAAAAGTTTTTTTAATAATTCATAATTCAGATTTCACACTTGCTGCACAGCGATCATCAAGTATAATATATGTAGAGTTTATTGTTTATACCTGTATTACTGGTTTAGTGATCCATTGAGTGAAATGTAATATTACACTAAAAGTACATTACTTTGCTTAATACATTAATGAGAAGCTCTACAAAGTGAGCAAATTACAGAACAGAATTTAATCCTAGTTTCCAGTAAGTAGTAGTCTAATGAACAGGAACTGTTTTATTGATATAAAGCAGGACACATTAAGGAAAGTGGTAGACATACATAATGAGATAATGTTCTGTCTGCAATAGAATCCTAATAAAAGGTAACATAAAAACACATTTTCAACGGGTATAATTTCACAGATTTTAATTGTAGTTTAAATTAAATTGCATAATACAAATCTGGAACATTTATTCTTTTCTATCTGGAATTGATATTATCCTTAGGTTATTTTACTGTACATTTACAGTATATATACCGATCGGGTATATCATGTTGGCTCACATGTTCTTGGATCTACTCGCATGAATTTCGATGGCATTCCAAATGTCTTCTCAGTATAGAGGCCCACCAGCAGGGGACAATAACAGCCAATGGTACTGCTGCATGGACCAGACTTTGCAGAATACTTTTGCACAGTGTAACAAAGCAAAGTGAATGCTTTACTGTGCAACAAAGTATATTGTCATATGGCTTAAAGCGGAGGTCAGCTCACCGCTGCAAAAATTAAAAACCAGCAGCTATACATACTGCAGCTGCTAACTAATATTATGACACTTGCCTGTCCTGGAGTCCAGCAATGTCAGCACCTGCAGCTGATGTTTCCATCAGCTGTCGGTTGCTGCCTCCACCATTGGCGGTAGGGGACCCTGGCAGTGCAGCATTACGGCTTCACGCCAGGTCACTACTGCGCATGCGCGAGGCACCGCTGTGCTCTCCCACTGGGCCGGCGGTGGGGCAGAGAGGGTGAGGGAGCTGAACTGTTGACATAATGCACCGCGGCCCAGTCTCCCAGAAGCGGGGACAGGTATCCGCTCCCCCACAAAAGGTGGCAAATGTGGCACCGGAGGGGGGGAGGAGACAAATGAGCAGATGTTGCATTTTTGGGTGGAACTCCACTTTGATAAATTATTTTGTGTCTGTTAGGCAAGCCATACCTGGTGCAAATTTCTTTCCTGCAACCACAGCGTACCTAAACTTAAAACCAAAAATGTTGTGTAGCCTTTAGTCCACAGTACTGCTCTGTCTGGCAGCAATGGCAGCAGGGACTGGGCTATTATCACTACTGTGGCCATGCACTTCCTCTCCTCCTCTCTTGCTGCAAAGCACAGGAATGGCTGTGGGGAAGAGTAGAGAAAAGAGAAACAGGACCCTGTTAGTACATGGCTATATACTGTATCCCAGGATTACTGAGCTTGGGGGGGGGGGGGGCGTAAAAGGAAGGCCTGTTCCATGGCTTGGGACAGATGTGGTGAGGATATTTTGGGGGACAGACTGTGTGGCAGGCTGCTATCAGAATGTTTTATAACTGCTCTTGAGATGCAGAGAGGCCAAGTAGCGAACATCTCCTTGCTGACTGGTGTCGCCACCTGATCTTTGGTGAGTAAGCTAGCATTGCCGAATGGCGTTGCTGCCTGATCGCTGGGGAGAACGCTTCCTTTGTTGAGCTGCCAAAGGAGAACGGAACCCCAAGAGTTGGCGAGAGACTGCTGGCCAAACCCTATTAAAGAAAAACAGTATTGTCCACTTGGGACACAGTGCACCACCTATACCTGGGTTCAGAGAAACTTTATCTGAATGCTCCAACATACTAGTCAGCAGGGAAAGGGTTTGACAAAGACTATCAAGCTTTATCTTAGTATTGCCCTTAGACATGACCTTCATAAGTAAAGGGTTAAGGGTTAATTTTCTGGTCAGTTTGCTTATTACCAACTGTATACTCTATTTGTTTGAGGGGTTATTGCCATTTCCATTTCTCTAGTTATTGTGGTATTGTATATATTTTTGCAACAAATATCCCCTCTTCAGCCCGGGTATTGCAGAGAGCAGCAGCAGCCCATCCATAGGCGCCCCCCAAATCTCTATGTGGGGCGCCAGAAGAAAACACATTTGCAGCTAAGCAGGAAGAGGAATGAGCACCCAAAAAGAGGGTTAGCAGTAGCCAACCATGCAGGCAGAAGACACAGTAGTACAAATTACAGATGGCACATCATTTACTGTGCCAAACTCAGAAATACAAATTGGAACCTGAGTTTGTGGGTTGCCTGCAGCACCACTAAAATAAAATGCTAGTGCTTCTATAAGGAAAAGGTGCTACTCACTGCTCCTGAAATAGCACAAACTAGCAGAGCTTGATGTGTACCAGTAGGAACACAGAGATTAGCAAAGTAATCCAGACACTACAAGGGAAGCGCAGTATCCCCAGGTCTTTGTCTCCGGTAGTTTGCCATTTCCCAAAAGCTAGCTTGCAAAGAAGGAAAGCTTCTGTAAGCAATAGTTACTGTAAAGAAATGGCTGCTGTGAAGCACTGGCCACTGAAAACCACTGGCTGATGGAAGCACTGACTATTTATTGTTCTGGTTGTGTAGGGGAGAAGGAAATTTTCAATACTATTGCAGCCATGCATTCACTCCCCTATTATTAGGCCTGAATCATTAAACTTGTTCTAAAGTCTAAATATTTTTTTTTACCTTAATGCATTCTCTGCATTAAGGCTGCTTCATAGTGGGAATTTGTCTTGGCTCTCAGCACTTTCCTAAAACAAGAGGACGCGGGGGTGTCAGTCTCCTTCCTAGCTGTTGTTGGATTGGTTGCAGCAGAAGAGGAGGGCGGACCTAATAAGTAGACTTAGAAAGCACTTTGCAACATAGGTCAAAGTACTATAAGTATTTATCCCATAGGAGACAGAACAGTAAAAAAATAAAATAAAATAATTAATATGATAGATCTTCTTTAAACTTAGCCTAACATGGATTTTGACTGATCCTGCTGCAAGTTAAAAAATCTGTGACCTCTATTGGACCTTTAATAAAGCACAAATCAATGACTTCAGTGAAATATAGAGGCTGTATTCAATATTAACAAAACATTAAAGCATGTATAGCATCATAAATAATTTAATTTAGTTTGCAGATTATATTTTACATTTAATGTTGCTGATAATTTTGTATAGTTTGAAGAGATTGTGGTATAAATCATCATTAGTACACAATACCACCATTAGAGCTCACAACATAATTACTTTGGGTAAGCATTGGTAAGTGTAAAATGCTTAAGTGTCCCTGCATGATTTAAATAATGTTACTGGACTGGAGGTTGCAACATGAATTTCAAATCGTTGGTGTTTGTAGGATGGTTCTGTTATTTCCTGCTTTTAAACTTTGTGCGAGTTTAAAAATCCCAGATGCTAAGTAGGTAAATGAATATGTATGCAACTAGCTCTCATCTATAATTTGGTCTGCACACCAGCGACAGGAACAATGCATTTATTAGGTAGAGAGGAAATAATTCTTTGGTTTAAAAGTACGCCTTCTTAGAACGCAATTACATGTAACAAGGTATTTTTAATTTATTGGACTAGCAATAGCCACTTAAAAGCAAACTATGAATTTCATTGTGCAAATGAAAGTTTCTAGATTATTGGATTGCAGGGTTCAGCCAAACCTAAAATTCAATTCCCACTTTATGATCCAGATAGCTGAATTAAAAAGACTGGACCAAACTGATTAACTCAGTTAACAATAGCTTCAAAGAAATTATAAAAGTAATTGAACAGGCTGTGAAAATATGAACAAAGTAAATACTGATGACCTCAGCAGTAAGGTGAAGTTGAAAACATTAAATTTACATTCAGCTTAGATGTATAATAAAGTAATAGAACTGCATTTGTCAACATGCTGTTAAAAAGCGAACGCCGGACTTCCGGTTCCGGCGCCGCATGAGGTAACTGCACCTCCTCACAGCTCCCGCACCAGGACCCAAAAAACGGCTTGTAAAGCCAGCCAGAGCGGCCCCTCGTAGCCATCCTCTTCACCCAGGGCTACCCCCTCACCAACATGGACCGCTTCCTGGAAAAAAGCGGCGCTCGCTCGTTCGCGGCCGCAGCGGCGCCGCCGGGCAAGCCGCAAAATCGAGGCCCCCGGCTTCTGCCTACTCCCACGCCGCGGAAGAAACACAGGCAGCCGACATGGAGGTGAGCGCTCATCCCTCCCTGCAGATCATCACACCCCCTGCCACTGCATCTCAGGGTCCCTCTATGCTATCTTCACAGCCAGCCACACCAGGGGACATTTCTAGCTCCCCACCCCCCGGGGATGCTGCTGATAGCACCCACGGAATTGCTGCTGCTGTAGCAGCTCTTCTCTCCCCCATGATCTCTGCCTCGGTGGAAAAGGCAGTCAACGCAGGCATGCAACAAATTAAAGCCCAACTTGCTGAACACTCCACTAGGCTCAATGAAATGGAACACCGCCTCTCTGAGGTTGAAGATGAACTCTATCAAGCGTAAGCCACAGAACAGTCGCAGGACAAAACAAATCAGTACATCATTCAAAAATTAGAAGATTTGGAAAATAGGTCGAGAAGGAGCAACCTGCGATTTGTAGGCGTCCCCGAATCGCTTCCCTCTGCAGCTACGGCAGAATTCTGCTCAAAACGCATCCCGGAGGCTTTAGGCCTTTCAGGCCTGTTCACAGTGGAACGCGCACACCGTATGGGGTCCTTCAATCCCGAACGTAAAACACCCCGACCTATTATTGCCAAGTATCTCAATTATGCCGACAAATCCATCATTCTTCAGACATTCAGACAGTCCCCTTCTCTCCAAATAGACGGGGTAAAAATCCTAATTTTTGCGGACTACTCGATTGAAGTCACCAAGAAAAGAAAAGCTTTTCAACCGATATGCACTGAACTCTTCAAGCAACACATAAAATTTACCCTGGCCTTTCCTGCTACTCTACGCCTCAAATCGCCAAAAGGGGATCAACTTTCCTTCCAGGATCTGGCGGAAGCAGAATCTTTTCTCCGCTCCCTAAGGGGTGAAGCACACCCTCACACGCCCTCCAGGTCGAATTCCAGTCCGCGAGCGTTGGAACAGAGAAGCCCCCGCAAGGACTCTCCAAAACGTTTTAGATTTTCTGCTCCAGAACAGCGCTACCAAAACTCTCGTTGATGGACTGCCTTACACCGCCATGAACTTCCTTCCTCGCCATTACAGGTCGTATGATCTTTTTTTTTTTTGTTCTGTCAACTCGAGTGTCGGGGATACACGATCTACTCATCGTGCTCTCCATTAATCCTCAATCAGGCACTGTCACCCGAGTGATCACCCAGTGATCTTTTCCACAACGGCTCTGAATCAGTGTGCCATTCTATCCATTCCATCTTTTTCTATTTTTTTTCCCATCTTATTTGGTTCAATCAATATATTGTTTCATATGTTATGCCTAAAACCATTCTTTTTTCTCCTTTTCCCCCTACCAGGGTGGTAATGCGTGCGCACATGCCTACAGGCCGCACTGCACACTAGTTCATTTGTACTGTAATTGCCCTCCCTGACTCCGCTGTGTGATTTTTTCTTTTAGGCTCCCTGCCATAACTCCATTCCAGGGGTCCCTCGCACGTTATCGAGGTCCCCGGGGCGCTAAGGCTCAATAACTGGTCTTTCTTTTCCAAGACGGGTCTTGTATGGGGAGCTACCTGGCACAGCGAACTCATGCGGAAAAAAGCGAAGTTCTCTATGATGCTCACGTTACTTTGTTGTTTTGTTCTACTTTGTTCTCTTTTCTTCTACCCCCCCTCATCCCACTCCACATTTCAACATGCACTCCTTACCCGAGGGCTCCACACACAGATGCTCACATCACTAACGTGCCTAAACTCTACCTCTTGATCCCTGCCTATAATCTTACAGCTACTAAAGCGCCGCCTCTACACCTTATCATCCGCGATATCTTAAGGTAATCTCATGGAATGTGAGGGGTCTCCGTTCTCCTAACAAGAGAATGAAGATTCTTCGCCACCTCAAAAGGCTAAAAGCAGACATAGCATTACTTCAGGAATCCCACCTTTCGGCATCTGACTTCAGTCGATTGCAGAAACTCTGGGTTGGAACAGTCTTGGGTTCAGAATCGGTTGGATGGAAGGCTGGTGTCCTCCTTCTCTTCAACAAAAACCTCCCTTGTACTGTTCTATCCACGCATACAGACAACCAAGGACGCTTCATCTCCTCCAGGGTTAGAATTGGGACAAAAGAAATAGTGATTTCCAATGTATACGTCCCCAACAGTCCCACAAAGACATTTTACTCTCAGCTCTCCACTTGGCTCCTCAACACTTCTCACTTACCTCACCTAGTTGGGGGAGATTTTAATGACCTCATGCATCCTACAGACGATAGATCCTCTCCAAAACAAACCATACCGGCGCCTGCTGGAATTGCTCCCACCCTATTTGCCTCCACTATGGACTCCCTCCATCTTACTGACATCTGGCGCTTAACACACCCGGTAGACAGGGAATTCACCTTCTATTCTAATCCTCACAAGATCCTCACTAGGATCGACAATTTTTTTGGGACCGACAGTATCATCCCCCTGGTTTCAGACGCAGAGATCGGAGACATAGCCATTTCGGATCATGCCCCAATACTCCTTACCCTAGACAATCTAGACCTCCCCCCACCCTAACATCTGGCGCTTCCCTTCCTTCCTCCACAATAATGCTGATTTTCGCGCTTACATGGAACGAGCATGGGAGGAGTTTTCCTCCGCGAATGCTCCACATGCAGGGGACCCGAACCTTCTCTGGGATGCTGGAAAAGCATACTTGAGGGGTCGGATCATCGCATATGCCACTTCCTTTAAAAGAAACGCACTATCGAAATTCAAGCTGGCCAGCGACAGACTTCACCTCGCACAGCGCAATCTAGCCACCTCGACGTCACCGGCAAACAAGGCGGAGTGGTCCGCGGCTAAAACTGCCTTTGACACCTGGGCGGACACCCTGGAACTCACAAAAAAATCTCACCTAGATTCCTCCCTTCATAAATTTGGTAACAAAGCTGGCAAACTCCTATCCAGACTCTGTAAGGGTGCCCACCGCCCGACGCACATCACCTCACTGCGGGACCGCACGGGAACTACACACTCTACCCCACTTCGTATAAATAAAACCATGCTGGAATATTACACAGCCCTTTATGCACCCGATCCCATTGACCATAAAATAGCCCAAGCCTTCCTTGAAAAAATGAATCTACCAACTATCTCAACTGCCCTTCTAGATTCCCTGAATGCCCCTATCTCCCTCGTTGAAATAGAAGGCACTATATATGCTCTCCGCCCCTCTAAAGCCCCCGGCCCAGACGGCTTCACAAGTGAATTTTATAAAACTCTCCAAAATATAACTGCGCCCATGCTCCACTCGGTCTATTCCAACATCTGGGCGGGAGGTCGCTATCTACCGACAGGCAACCAGGCCATCTTTAAGCTACTTTCTAAAAAGGGCAAAGATCCTCTGGATCCGGGCTCATACAGGCCTATTTCACTACTCAACCTGGATATCAAAATTCTCTTGAAGATTGTGGCCTCCAGACTAGCAGTCATCCTCCCGGACCTCATTCACCCGGCCCAATCAGGATTCGTGAAAGGGCGGACGGCCACCCTTAACATACATAAGGTTCTCCTGGCCCTTGAACGAGCCAAACAGGACCCCACAGGAGATTATGCCATCATAACGTTGGACGCTGAAAAAGCTTTTGACAATGTAAGCTTTGACTGGCTTTCCCTTACTTTGTCTAAAATGGGATTCACAGGCCCTTTCTGCCACCTTATCAATGCCATGTATACAGCGCCCTCAGCTAGACTCGTTGCGGCTGGACTCCTCTCAGAGGATTTCCGCCTCCATAAAGGGACCAGACAGGGTTGTCCTCTCTCCCCCCTCCTGTTCAACCTGGCCTTAGAACCTTTGTCTAGATACCTTTCCCAGATGGCCCCTTTACGAGGCATCAAAATAGGCAAAGCAGAACTTCGCACCTCACTATTCGCCGACGACGTCCTCATATTCACGGGCAACCCCAGCAACGACATGTCGACCATTAAAACCACCTTTGACGAATTTCGACTGTGCTCCGGCCTCCGTATCAATTATTCCAAGAGCGAGATTCTCCCTATAGGGACACACTCCACACCCCCCTGGGCTCACCACTCTCTGTTTAAGGTTGCATCTTCTCACATCACCTACCTAGGTATAAAGATTGGAAAATTGCCCTCTTCCATCTATCACCTCAATTACCCCCCCCTCTTCACAAAACTCTATCAGGAACTGTCGAACTGGATGAATCTTCCCCTCTCGCTCCTAGGAAGGTGTCACCTTATCAAAAAAGGGATTTTTTATAACAGCTTACCTGTAAAATCCTTTTCTTGGAGTACATCACGGGACACAGAGCGACTTAGTCATTACTAATGGGTTATATAGATTACCTTCAGGTGTTGGCACTGGCCAATTCCAAACCGGAAGTACCCTCCCCTATATAAGCCCCTCCCATCCGGGAGCACCTCAGTTTTGTAGCCAAGCAATAAGTGTCCCAAAAAGAGGGGTGGGAGCTCTGTGTCCCGTGATGTACTCCAAGAAAAGGATTTTACAGGTAAGCTGTTATAAAAATCCCTTTTTCTTTTTCGTACATCACGGGACACAGAGCGACTTAGTCATTACTAATGGGACGTCCCAAAGCAATGCCAAATGAGGGGAGGGATACATAAGCTGGGCGCCATCAGGCATGAGGATCTTTTGCGGCCTGCAACACACTGCGCCCAAAGGCGACATCCTCCTGACTTCTAACGTCTACCTGGTAGAATCTAGTAAACGTGTGTACCGAAGACCATGTTGCGGCCTTACATACTTGAGCCAGGGAGGCCTGGTGATGCACTGCCCATGAAGTTCCAACTGCTCTTGTGGAGTGCGCCCTAACTTTGAACGGAGGCGGTCTCTTTCTCAAGCCATAGGCTTGTATTATGACCTGTCGAATCCACTTGGCTAAAGTGGATTTTGATGCTGCCTGACCCTTTTTAGGGCCTTCCGGCAGAATAAACAAAGTATCCGTTCTGCGAATCTGAGCAGTGGCTTTTAGATAAGCTTTAACTGCTCTTACTACATCCAAAGAATGCAATAACTTTTCCTCTACCGAGCTAGGTTTGGGGAAAAAAGAAGGAAGAACCACATCTTGGTTCAAATGAAACCTCGATACCACCTTAGGAAGAAAGGCTGGATGAGGACGTAATACTACTCTGTCCTTATGGACAACCAGATATGGCTCCTTACAGGACAAGGCGGCTAATTCCGATACTCTTTTAGCCGAACAAACGGCTACTAAGAAAATCAATTTCCTGGTGAGAAGAACCAAGGAAATGTGTTGCAATGGTTCAAACGGTTGTTTCTGTAGAACTGACAGAACCAGGTTTAAGTCCCAAGGACATATGGGAATACTAACCGGAGGGCTAATACGCATCACTCCTTGTATGAAAGCTTTGACTAGTGAATGCAAAGCCAAGGGCCTTTGAAAAAATATTGACAAGGCCGAAATCTGACCCTTGATAGTACTCAAGGCCAGCTTCCTATCTACAGCCCACTGTAGGAAGTCCAAAATCCTCCCTATCACGTACTTACGTGGATGCCATTTCTTGGCCTCACACCACGTAATGTACGCTTTCCAGATCCTATAATAGATCTGCCTGAATACCGGCTTCCTGGCATTGATCATGGTAGATACCACAGAATTAGAGAGCCCTCTCTTTTTCAGAATGTGGGCTTCAATAGCCAGGCCGTCAAACCTAGGGCTGGTAAGGAAGGGTGGTATATCGGTCCCTGCGACAGCAGGTCCGGACGATGTGGGAGGGTCCAAGGACTCCTCACTGACATTTTTACAATCTCTGCGTACCATGCCCTTCGGGGCCACGCTGGAGCCACCAGAATCACTGGTTTCTTTTCTACCCTGATTCTGCGGAGTAATCGCGGTAACAATTGTGGCGGTGGGAATGCATATATCAGCTTGAACTGATCCCAAGGGAACACTAGGGCATCCGAGCCGCAAGCTAGGGGATCCCTTGTGCGAGACACAAATCTGTCCACCTTTGCGTTGAATCTGGATGCTAGCAGATCTACATCCGGTGTTCCCCACCGCTGGCATATTGCCTGGAAAACCTTGGGGTGAAGAGACCATTCCCCCGGGCATAATTGTTGGCGACTTAGAAAGTCCGCTCTCCAATTTTCCACTCCTGGGATGAAAACCGCGGATATGGCTGGGACATATTTTTCTGCCCACTCCAGGATGCAATTTGCTTCCCTCTGGGCTGCACGACTCCTGGTGCCACCCTGGTGATTGATATATGCCACTGCTGTGGCATTGTCTGATTGAATTCTGACAGGGGACCCTTGGAGTTTGGATGTCCATGCTACTAGGGCATACCGGGCTGCTCGTATCTCTAAGAGATTGATGGGCAGGGTCTTTTCTGCTTCTGACCACTTGCCCTGGAGAGACCATTGCTCCAGTACTGCCTCCAGCCTATGAGGCTGGCATCTGTAGTGACTACCTTCCAAGAAACCGGACTGAAGGGTTTCCCTTTTTCCAGATTCTGGGGCACCAACCACCAATGGAGGCTCTTGCGAACGGAAGGGGACAGGGACATTGGTAAGTCTAAAGCCTGAACTTTTTTGTTCCAGGCTGACAGTATGGCTCTTTGCAAATTCCTTGAATGGAATTGACCGTAGGGTACCGCTTCGAATGAAGCCACCATTTTTCCCAGCAGCCTCATGCAGAGGCGTATAGATGGTTTTCTTTTTGTACCCACTAAGTGGGTCAAGTCTTTTAAAGACGACACCTTTTCTGGAGGTAAGAAAATCTTTCTCTGATTTGAATCCAGCCTTAGCCCTAAGTATTCCAGACTTTTGACTGGTCTTAGAGCTGACTTGTCCCGGTTGATAATCCAACCGTGATATTCCAGATACTTGATTGTCTTGTGAATAGCTACTTTCAGCTTTTCCACTGAGTGGTCTATTAGTAGCAGGTCGTCTAGATATGCCATTATCGTTACACCCTGTGTTCTTAGATTGGCCAATAATGGGGCCAGAATTTTTGTGAACACTCGTGGTGCTGTGGCCAGACCGAAAGGTAAGGCTCTGAACTGAAAATGGCGCCCTTCTACTGCAAAGCGTAGAAATTTCTGGTGGGCCGGAAAGATGGGAATATGCAGATAAGCATCCTTTATGTCGATCGAGGCTAACCATTCCTGCCCTTGTAGGGCGGTGGCCACCGTTCGGATCGACTCCATCCGAAAAGTCCTGATATTTAGGAACTTGTTTAGCCCTTTTAGATTTAATATGGGCCTCACGTCCCCATTTGGTTTGGGGACTGTGAAAAGGTTCGAGTAAAACCCGAATCCGCTTTCTTCCAGGGGAACCTTCATGATTACACCTTGGAGCAATAGTTGTTCTAGTGCCAGAAGGAGGGATCCTCTCTTCTGGGGATCTCTTGGCACGTTTGACCTCATAAATTGGGCAGGAGGAGTGCCTTTTAACTCCAGCTTGTATCCCAGACTTACTGCGGAGAGCACCCATCTGTCTCTGATGGTGTCCCGCCAGGTCTCTGTGAACAACTGAAGTCTTCCCCCCACCCGATTGAGTGGGGGCAACGCTTCATGCCTTGGGGGGAGGTTTTGTACCTCTCTTGATCCAGGGCTTCTTGTTACCCTGTGATTGTCCCTGATTTCTGCCCCCTGAATTTGACCGCGGAGGCCGTCGGAACTGCTTCACAGCCGATGTGCCCGGGACTGGAGAATAGGGATGAGCTTCGTGTTCGAGTCGAACATACGTTCGACTCGAACATCGGCTGTTCGATCGTTCGACGAAGATCGAACGATTTGGGCCGTTCGCGCCAAATTCGAGTGACGCGAACGGCCCACAATGCACTACGCCATCGCAGTGTCATCCAGGCGCTGTGATTGGCCAAGCATGCACTGTGACCCCGCATGCTTGGCCAATCACAGCGCCGGCAGCGAGGAGAGCAATGATTGGCCACAGGCAGGATGCCTGTGGCCAATTATTGCTGAGGGTGTTTAGTACACGCCCCACACTATAAAAGGCCGCCAGCACGGCGGCCTAGTGTAGTGTGTTCCGGAGCAGGGATAGAGCAGCATAGGCAGGGACAGTGACTGTTATTTCTTTCTTGCTTAACCTGGATTCCTTTAGTTTAGGGAAAGAGAAGGATAGGTAGGGAGAGTGTCAGTGTGTTTTGTGCTTGTGCTATAGTGTGCTTAAAAAAAACATTTATTCTAGGGACAGAAAACTGTAGGTAGGGACAGTGTCAGTTTCTTTCACTCTGCAAGTCCTTGTTTCCAGGGACCTGGAAGGACAGTGAGTGAATTGTCCTTGTGCTATATTGTGCTTAAAAAAACATTTATTCTAGGGACAGAAAACTGTAGGTAGGGAGAGTGTCAGTTTCTTTCACTCTGCAAGTCCTTGTTTCCAGGGACCTGTAAGGACAGTGAGTGAATTGTCCTTGTGCTATATTGTGCTTAAAAAAAACATTTATTCTAGGGACAGAAAACTGTAGGTAGGGAGAGTGTGAGTTTATTTCACTCTGCAAGTCCTTGTTTCCAGGGACCTGGAAGGACAGTGAGTGAATTCTCCTTGTGCTATATTGTGCTTAAAAAAAACATTTATTCTAGGGACAGAAAACTGTAGGTAGGGACAGTGTCAGTTTCTTTCACTCTGCAAGTCCTTGTTTGCAGGGACCTGTAAGGACAGTGAGTGAATTGTCCTTGTGCTATATTGTGATTAAAAAAAACATTTTTTCTAGGGACAGAAAACTGTAGGTAGGGAGAGTGTTTTTTTTCTTTCACTCTGCAAGTCCTTGTTTCCAGGGACCTGTAAGGACAGTGAGTGAATTGTCCTTGTGCTATATTGTGCTTAAAAAAAACATTTTTTCTAGGGACAGAAAACTGTAGGTAGGGAGAGTGTTTTTTTTCTTTCACTCTGCAAGTCCTTGTTTCCAGGGACCTGTAAGGACAGTGAGTGAATTGTCCTTGTGCTATATTGTGCTTAAAAAAAACATTTATTCTAGGGACAGAAAACTGTAGGTAGGGAGAGTGTCAGTTTATTTCACTCTGCAAGTCCTTGTTTCCAGGGACCTGGAAGGACAGTGAGTGAATTGTCCTTGTGCTATATTGTGATTAAAAAAAACATTTATTCTAGGGACAGAAAACTGTAGGTAGGGAGAGTGTCAGTTTATTTCACTCTGCAAGTCCTTGTTTCCAGGGACCTGTAAGGACAGTGAGTGAATTGTCCTTGTGCTATATTGTGATTAAAAAAAACATTTTTTCTAGGGACAGAAAACTGTAGGTAGGGAGAGTGTTTTTTTTCTTTCACTCTGCAAGTCCTTGTTTCCAGGGACCTGTAAGGACAGTGAGTGAATTGTTCTTGTGCTATATTGTGCTTAAAAAAAACATTTATTCTAGGGACAGAAAACTGTAGGTAGGGAGAGTGTCAGTTTATTTCACTCTGCAAGTCCTTGTTTCCAGGGACCTGGAAGGACAGTGAGTGAATTGTCCTTGTGTTATATTGTGATTAAAAAAAACATTTTTTCTAGGGACAGAAAACTGTAGGTAGGGAGAGTGTTTTTTTTCTTTCACTCTGCAAGTCCTTGTTTCCAGGGACCTGTAAGGACAGTGAGTGAATTGTCCTTGTGCTATATTGTGATTAAAAAAAACATTTTTTCTAGGGACAGAAAACTGTAGGTAGGGAGAGTGTTTTTTTTCTTTCACTCTGCAAGTCCTTGTTTCCAGGGACCTGTAAGGACAGTGAGTGAATTGTCCTTGTGCTATATTGTGCTTAAAAAAAACATTTATTCTAGGGACAGAAAACTGTAGGTAGGGAGAGTGTCAGTTTATTTCACTCTGCAAGTCCTTGTTTCCAGGGACCTGGAAGGACAGTGAGTGAATTGTCCTTGTGCTATATTGTGATTAAAAAAAACATTTTTTCTAGGGACAGAAAACTGTAGGTAGGGAGAGTGTTTTTTTTCTTTCACTCTGCAAGTCCTTGTTTCCAGGGACCTGTAAGGACAGTGAGTGAATTGTCCTTGTGCTATATTGTGCTTAAAAAAAACATTTATTCTAGGGACAGAAAACTGTAGGTAGGGAGAGTGTCAGTTTATTTCACTCTGCAAGTCCTTGTTTCCAGGGACCTGGAAGGACAGTGAGTGAATTGTCCTTGTGCTATATTGTGATTAAAAAAAACATTTTTTCTAGGGACAGAAAACTGTAGGTAGGGAGAGTGTTTTTTTTCTTTCACTCTGCAAGTCCTTGTTTCCAGGGACCTGTAAGGACAGTGAGTGAATTGTCCTTGTGCTATATTGTGATTAAAAAAAACATTTTTTCTAGGGACAGAAAACTGTAGGTAGGGAGAGTGTTTTTTTTCTTTCACTCTGCAAGTCCTTGTTTCCAGGGACCTGTAAGGACAGTGAGTGAATTGTCCTTGTGCTATATTGTGCTTAAAAAAAACATTTATTCTAGGGACAGAAAACTGTAGGTAGGGAGAGTGTCAGTTTATTTCACTCTGCAAGTCCTTGTTTCCAGGGACCTGGAAGGACAGTGAGTGAATTGTCCTTGTGCTATATTGTGATTAAAAAAAACATTTTTTCTAGGGACAGAAAACTGTAGGTAGGGAGAGTGTTTTTTTTCTTTCACTCTGCAAGTCCTTGTTTCCAGGGACCTGTAAGGACAGTGAGTGAATTGTCCTTGTGCTATATTGTGCTTAAAAAAAACATTTATTCTAGGGACAGAAAACTGTAGGTAGGGAGAGTGTCAGTTTATTTCACTCTGCAAGTCCTTGTTTCCAGGGACCTGGAAGGACAGTGAGTGAATTGTCCTTGTGCTATATTGTGATTAAAAAAAACATTTTTTCTAGGGACAGAAAACTGTAGGTAGGGAGAGTGTTTTTTTTCTTTCACTCTGCAAGTCCTTGTTTCCAGGGACCTGTAAGGACAGTGAGTGAATTGTCCTTGTGCTATATTGTGCTTAAAAAAAACATTTATTCTAGGGACAGAAAACTGTAGGTAGGGAGAGTGTCAGTTTATTTCACTCTGCAAGTCCTTGTTTCCAGGGACCTGGAAGGACAGTGAGTGAATTGTCCTTGTGCTATATTGTGATTAAAAAAAACATTTTTTCTAGGGACAGAAAACTGTAGGTAGGGAGAGTGTTTTTTTTCTTTCACTCTGCAAGTCCTTGTTTCCAGGGACCTGTAAGGACAGTGAGTGAATTGTCCTTGTGCTATATTGTGCTTAAAAAAAACATTTATTCTAGGGACAGAAAACTGTAGGTAGGGAGAGTGTCAGTTTATTTCACTCTGCAAGTCCTTGTTTCCAGGGACCTGTAAGGACAGTGAGTGAATTGTCCTTGTGCTATATTGTGATTAAAAAAAACATTTTTTCTAGGGACAGAAAACTGTAGGTAGGGAGAGTGTTTTTTTTCTTTCACTCTGCAAGTCCTTGTTTCCAGGGACCTGTAAGGACAGTGAGTGAATTGTCCTTGTGCTATATTGTGCTTAAAAAAAACATTTATTCTAGGGACAGAAAACTGTAGGTAGGGAGAGTGTCAGTTTATTTCACTCTGCAAGTCCTTGTTTCCAGGGACCTGGAAGGACAGTGAGTGAATTGTCCTTGTGCTATATTGTGCTTAAAAAAAACATTTATTCTAGGGACAGAAAACTGTAGGTAGGGAGAGTGTCAGTTTCTTTCACTGTGAAAGTCCTTGTTTCAAGGGACAGAGAAGGACACCTGAAGGTAGCCCTTATTGCTTTTTTCCCATCTCCCTGCAGGCCATCTATTAGAATGTCTGGAAGGCAAACAAGGAGAGGCAGACAGTCAGGAGGCAATAAAAGAGGGCAAGCAGGCTCTGTGTCTGGGGGCAACAGTGCTGGTCGTGGACGCGGTGCATTGTCATCAGCACATGGCCATGGGACACGCTTGTCCTTCTTTTCGGCAGCTGGACATGTTGAGCCACATCATGCCGAAGACTTGGTAGAGTGGATGACCAAGCCCTCCTCCTCCTCCTCATCCTCTCTCACCCAGGCTCAGGGTACTGGAAAAGCAGCTGCCAAAGCGTCGTCTTCCCTGGTATCAATGTCAGACAAATCATCAGTCACTCCTTCCCTAGACCCACCATGTCCTCCTCCTGAGGAGTCCCCCGAACTGTTTCAGCACAGTGTTGGGTACATGCTCCAGGAGGATGCCCAGCGTTTCGAAGGGTCTGATGAT
Organism: Rana muscosa; assembly: GCA_029206835.1. NCBI lineage: Eukaryota > Metazoa > Chordata > Amphibia > Anura > Ranidae > Rana > Rana muscosa. Next base: position 329,709,050 of record CM055116.1, on the reverse strand, counting down.
GAAACCCAGCTAGAGGAAGGCAGTAGCGTGAGAGCAGACAGAGGGGATGCTCAAGAAGGACACCAATCTGGCAGTCATGTTCCAGCAGCTGCAGCATACTGCCAGATTGGCTCCAGTGATGAGGAGGGAGGGGATGATGAGGTCACTGACTCCACGTGGGTGCCTAATAGGAGAGAGGAGGAGGAGGAGGATGAGGAGGAGGCACATCTCCAACGAGGCAGGATGCCCTTTGGTGGCCAGCGTAAGGGCAGTACACCGACGGAATCACACCGCAGAGCTCCGCCTGTGCAGGGCGCTGCCTCTGCCCGTCATTCAAAAAGTTCTTTGGTGTGGGCCTTTTTTGAGGCTAGTGCATCAGATCGCACAGCTGCTGTTTGCAACATATGTCTCAAGCGTATATCGCGTGGCCAAAACATCAGCCGCTTGGGTACCACATGCCTGACCAGACATATGTTGACCTGCCATGCAGCTCGTTGGCAAGCCTACCTCAAAGACCCACACCAAAGAACAAAGCGGACCTCTCCTTGCACCGCATCAGCTGGGATCTCCAACCCCACTATAACTTCAGTCCTCTCTGAAACATGCACTGAGAGGAATGAAGGTGTAGAATTAGGTGTGTCACAGCCAAGTACTTGCGCCCACTCTGCTAGCAGTACACCGACGTCCGATTCTAGCAGGCAAATTTCCCTGCCCCAGCTGCTGGACCGTCAAAAGAAGTTCACTCCCAGCCATCCACATGCCCAGCGGTTGAATGCTAGCTTGGCTAAATTGCTAGCGCTTCAACTGCTGCCTTTTCAGTTGGTAGACTCGGCCCCCTTCCGTGAGTTTGTGCAATGTGCAGTTCCTCAGTGGCAGGTTCCCAAACGCCACTTTTTCTCACGGAAGGCTATTCCGGCTCTCTACCGGCATGTGGAAGGCAATGTCTTGGCCTCGCTGGACAGGGCGGTCAGCGGTAAGGTGCATATTACCGCTGACTCATGGTCCAGCAGGCATGGACAGGGACGTTACCTTTCTTTCACGGCCCATTGGGTCACTCTTTTGGCAGCTGGGAAGGATTCAGGACAAGGTGCAGTAGTGTTGGAGGTTGTCCCACCGCCACGCCTCCAAAATGCTACTACTGGTTGTGACACACCTCTCTCCTCCACCCCCTCCTCTTCTTCTTCCTCCATGGCCTCTTCCTGTGGTTTGTCCTATGAACCAGCGGTGCTCCGTAGCCGTTCACGGGGCTACGCAAGTACGCAGGCAAAAAGATGCCATGCCGTGCTTGCGCTGGTGTGTTTGGGGGACAGAAGCCACACTGGGGCAGAGGTCCTGTCTGCTCTGCAGGGCCAGGCCGAGAGGTGGTTGACGCCACGCCAGCTTAAGCCAGGAATGGTGGTTTGCGACAATGGCACCAACCTCCTCTCCGCCCTCCGACAGGGACAACTGACCCATGTGCCCTGTGTGGCTCACGTCCTTAACCTGGTGGTGCAGCGGTTCTTGGGCAGGTACCCGGGCTTACAGGATGTCCTGAGGCAGGCCAGGAAAGTCTGTGTGCATTTCCGCAGATCTTATAATGCCAGTGCTCGCCTGGCTGAGCTGCAAAAGGAGTTGAACCTGCCCAAGAACCGCCTTATATGTGACATGCCCACCAGGTGGAACTCAACGTTGGCCATGCTGCAGCGGCTGCACACGCAGCAGAGGGCCATCAATGAGTACCTGTGCGACTACGGCACCAGGACAGGGTCAGGGGAGCTTGGTTTTTTTTCTCCACGCCAGTGGGGCATGATCAGGGATGCATGCACTGTCCTGGCACCATTTGAGGAGGCCACGAGGATGGTGAGCAGTGACAGTGCATGCATCAGTGACACTGTACCTCTTGTCCACCTGTTGGAGCACACGCTGCGTGGAATAATGGACAGGGCACTTGAGGCAGAACAGAGGCAGGAAGAGGAGGACTTCCTTGCCTCTCAAGGCCCCCTTTACCCAGACAGTGTTCCTTCTGTCCCACCCATCGCACAGGAAGAGGAGGAGGAGGAGGAGGAGGAGGAGGAGGAGGAGGATTGTGTCAGCATGGAGGTGGAGGCTGGCACTCAGCATCATCAGCAGCAGTCTTTTAGGGATGATTTACAGTCCCAAGAAACCAGTGGACTTGTACGTGGCTGGGAGGAGGTGGCTGCGGATCATGTCGTCCTTAGTGACCCAGAGGACTCCGGAGCGAATGCCTCAGCAAAACTACGCTGCATGGCCTCCCTGATCCTGCAAAGTCTGCGGAAGGATCCTCGTATTCTTCGGATCAAGGAGAGGGACCATTACTGGCTGGCCACTCTCCTTGATCCACGGTACAAGGGTAAGGTTGCGGACCTTATGTTACCGTCGCAGAGGGAGCAGAGGATGAGACAACTCCGGGAGGCCTTGCAGAAAGGTCTGTGCAACGCGTTCCCAGAGACTGGGAGGTTGCAAACTCCTGGTCCTGGACAACGAGTTGCTGAGGCTTCGGCCAGTCAAAGAAGGAGCGGTGGGGAAGGTGGCCGTCTGACCGATGCGTTCAGACAATTCTTTAGTCCGCAGCCCCAAAGTATGATCGGTTCCAGCAACCATCGCCAGCGTCTGATAAACATGGTGCAGGAATATCTAGGGGCAAGGTCAGACTTGGACACCTTCCCCACCGAAAATCCTCTGGCTTACTGGGTCTTGAGGATGGATCACTGGCCAGAGCTTGCACAGTATGCAATTGAGCTACTGGCCTGTCCTGCATCCAGCGTTCTTTCGGAACGCACATTCAGTGCTGCTGGAGGATTTGTCACGGATCACAGGGTGCGCCTGTCCACCGACTCGGTTGATCGACTGACTTTCATCAAGATGAACCAGTCTTGGATCACCACCAGCTACCACACACCTGATGCTGATATAACAGACTAATTGATTTTAACATGTCACATCCCTTCAAGACTGATGCTGATGCTGAGTGCCTGTGCTGTTATGTTGACTGGCTATCCTCCTCCTCCGAGTCCTCAATGATACGATTGATGATGATAGCTTGTAAGATCATTTTTGTTTATGGGTGCCGCCACCAGTGCCTAACGCCCAATTTTTCAGCCCCTGTTTAACAGGGGCGTGTAATTACAATTTTTGAAGCAATACTTTGCAACAGGGCTCATTGCTGTGCTCCAAGTACAGTATCTGTGAGGAGTTGCAGTGTTGTGCCACCAGTGCCTAAGGCCCAATTTTTCAGCCCCTGTTTAACAGGGGCGTGTCATTACAATTTTTGAAGCAATACTTTGCAACAGGGCTCATTGGTGTGCTCCAAGTACAGTATCTGTGAGGAGTTGCAGTGTTGTGCCACCAGTGCCTAAGGCCCAATTTTTCAGCCCCTGTTTAACAGGGGCGTGTCATTACAATTTTTGAAGCAATACTTTGCAACAGGGCTCATTGCTGTGCTCCAAGTACAGTATCTGTGAGGAGTTGCAGTGTTGTGCCACCAGTGCCTAAGGCCCAATTTTTCAGCCCCTGTTTAACAGGGGCGTGTCATTACAATTTTTGAAGCAATACTTTGCAACAGGGCTCATTGGTGTGCTCCAAGTACAGTATCTGTGAGGAGTTGCAGTGTTGTGCCACCAGTGCCTAAGGCCCAATTTTTCAGCCCCTGTTTAACAGGGGCGTGTCATTACAATTTTTGAAGCAATACTTTGCAACAGGGCTCATTGCTGTGCTCCAAGTACAGTATCTGTGAGGGGTTGCAGTGTTGTGCCACCAGTGCCTAAGGCCCAATTTTTCAGCCCCTGTTCAACAGGGGCATGTAATTACAATTCTTGATCTAATAATTCACAGCAGGGCCCATTGCTGCACCCACCAAGAGTAACTGTCAGGGCTTACAGTGTTGTGGCACCAGCACCACCATCAAAGGCCCAATTTTTACTACCACTGTTCAACAATTATATGTAATTAAAATTCCTGATATAATAGTTGACAGCAGGGCGTTCCAGCACCAACCAAGAGTAACTGTGAGTGCTTACAGTGTTGTGCCAACACCAACAACTAAGGGGCCTATTTCTGCAGAGTATATACGGCAGGTCCCTACTTTCAAACATCCAACTTACAAACGACTCCTACTTGCAAACGCAAGAAGACAACAGGAAGTGAGAGGAAATCTACCACTAGGAAGGAAAATTCTCTCCTGTAAGAATAAATATGGGAGAAAGGTGTCTCCTCTGTACTGATGCTTTATCAGCAATCCTTGTTTCAAGAAAAACACCACATTTCAAAAACAGTTGTCATTGGGACGGAAAGTGAGGTGAAATGTTCTGAACAGGGGCACAGACAGCAAAACAAATGTTACAGGGGTGATAACCCTTACCTATGTTTTCCAAAAAGTTTAAAAATAGATTTTTGGTCTGGAGCTACACTTCAACAATGTACCTGTTCAAAATTACAAACAGACTCTACATAAGAACAAACCTACAGTCCCTGTCTTGTATGCACCGCCTGTATAGGGCTGTTCAGAGTATATAGGGCCTTTTTTATTTTATGTGCGGGGTTCCCCTTAATATCCATACAAGACCCAAAGGGGCTGGTAATGGGCTGGGGTAGGGGGGGGGGGGGGGGTCATGGGGTAGCTATGCCATTTTTCTTAAAGAATTTCATCCATATTACCGGGACCAGACATTACATTAAAGCCGCAAGCAGTTTTAAATGGCTTTTTTTTCCTTTAGAAGTGTCATTTTGTGCAGGGACAGTTCTAAACACGGGAAACACGTGGCACTTCACAGGCATACTTTAGACACCCCCCAGGTACGATATTTAAAGGAATATTTGACTTTTTTTTTTTCACTTTATGCATCATTAAAATGACTGCTCCCGAAAAACGACCGTTTTTAAAACTTCTTTTTGCATTGATACATGTCCCCTGGTGCAGAACCCGGGTTCCCAAACCCTTTTTAGGACAATAACATGCATAATAGTTGTTATAATTAGCACTTTAGAATTCGAACGTTCGCATCCATTGTATTTAATAGGGTTCTAATGTTCGTTCGAACTTTCGGTCCGTTCGCGGGTTCTGGTGCGAACCGAACCCGGGGGTGTTCGGCTCATCACTACTGGAGAAGTAGGCCTCTTAAAAGACGGACTTCTACCCTTGTTCTTAACCGGTAAGAGTGAACTTTTACCGGCAGAAATTTTCTGGATATATTTGTCCAGATCTTCTCCAAATAAGCGTTCTCCATGAAATGGGAAGCTAACCAGCAGTTTTTTACAGGGAGCTTCAGCAGACCAGTTTTTGAGCCACAGAAGCCTACGCATATGTACTATAGACAGCGTAAAGCGGGAGGCCTGTTGGATTGTATCCTTTATGGTGTCCACCGCAAAACACAAGGCTCTAGGCAGGTCAGCTAGGGCAAGAGCCTGCTGATCTGGTAAGTCCCTTAAGACTTGTTTCAACTGATCTTTCACTGCTTGGCAGACTCCAATCGCTGCTACCGCAGGTTGTGTCACCATGCTTGCAGATTTTAGTAAAGACTCCAATTTTTTATCTATTGGGTCTTTGAACATTGGAACATTATCTACTGGACATGTCAGTGATTTGTTAACAGAAGAGATGGCTGCGTCCACTGTAGGGACCCTCCATTTTTTTATGAACTTATCCTCCATGGGATAGATCACCGGAAATCTCTTGGGGGGAGCAAATATTTTATCAGGATGCTCCCAATCCTGGTAAATAAGCCCTTCTAATAAAGGGTGGATTGGGAAGGAACAGACAGCCTGGGGAGCTTTTAGCGACCCCAGCGAGGAAACCGTAGTGGATGGTGGTTCCGCCAGAGGCATTTTAAATGCTGATCGGACCATATTAATCAGAGACTGAACCCATAATCTTTCAGCCTGAGATGCTGAGAAAGGTTCTTCCACTGTTGATTCCTCCATAACTGAATCAACCTCATCCTGATCCCCTTCAGGTAGGTCGATCTCTGTGTGGGGCTGTTCCTCCACTAACAGGCACTCTGAAGGAGGAGACGGAGATCAGACGCGCTTTTCCTGTGACAGGGAAGCAGCGATCAATGCTGTTAATCTCTCTTCCAATCCTCCCAGAGTTGAGGATAAAACCTCCTCTGTTATATATACAGGAGCAGGTGGACTGGGGACAGCCGCAGCACCAGGCATTCCTGCGGGGTTTCTACGGCTACTGACCTCTGAATTCTCAGGGGAGATTGGTGCAGTACAAGCATGCCCAATATCCTCAGAGCCCGATGGAGACCCCTTTGGCTTCCTGGAAGACCTATTTCCAGAGCGTCTGGACGACATATCCTTTAAGCACAAAGCTGAGGTATTCCCGTCGTCATACACCAATTTTTGCTGGTAATAGTCTAACACAGTTGCTGCTATATACCAGCTGGTGTCCACTAAAGTGCCTTTCTATGGGGATGCCTGCATCAACCACCTCTGTGTGCCACTGTTTGTTGCTAGCTCTGTTTGCATCCAGCTGACACTTGTACTGTGTCTTTTAACCATGCTGGGACGCCTGCACATGCGCAGAAGCGCCGCGGCGCGCATCGAGCTTCATCCACCCGCCCCGCCCCTTTTTTTTCATAGGAGGCGCGTGCACGCGCCCGCGCGCGCGCCCGTGCACCATTGGCGCCCTTTTCGAAATCAAACAGGGAAGTGGATTCCCACAGAGAAACTTACCAACTGCCTGGATCTTTTGACTTGAGAAAACCAAAGATCCACATGACAAGAAAAATGGACTACAGCGGCCTCTAGTGGTTTAACACAGGTACCGTGGTCCCCCTTTTTTTTTTTTCTTGACTACTATTAAAATTTTACATTTTCAGTAGTTACAGGCATACACAGATATTAGCGGGAATACCGTTAGGTAACAGACAGAAAGACAAATTAGGCTTGGGGGTCCCCCAATAGAACCAAGTTCCTGGGGGCCCCCACTTACCTGATCCCCGACGCAGGACTTTGTTTGGTCCACAGAAGTCCAAACTTCACCTATCACGTCAGGCATTGTAATTAAACCTTCAGGGACCAGGTTCCCAAGGATTCCACTCCCCTGGACCTGTATAGCACCCTGCACAGACAACATCTTGGTCGTGGGTATGACCAGAGCTCTGGATCCCAGGGTCCAGCCCTCCTAAGAGAGGCATTACAGGCAAAACCTTGCTCTTCTGCTGCAAGGCCCGGGTACCGACCATTTAGCTATGAAGCTTTTTTGGTGGGATCCGGAACAGCTTACTAAGGCCCAAAAGAACCTGTACGCAAGCCCAGTGAAAACACATGTTACTCTTTGGCCAACACCTTAGACACTGGCAAAAAACTGAGGTGCTCCCGGATGGGAGGGGCTTATATAGGGGAGGGTACTTCCGGTTTGGAATTGGCCAGTGCCAACACCTGAAGGTAATCTATATAACCCATTAGTAATGACTAAGTCGCTCTGTGTCCCGTGATGTACGAAAAAGAAATGATTAGCTTCGCCAGACTGCTTTATCCTTTGCAAACCATTCCCTTGCTTTTGAAACATAAAGATATCAAACTCCTCAACTCCAAAATTTCACAGTTCATCTGGCACGGCAACAGACCTCGGATAGCCTTTAAAAAACTACACCTTCCTAGAAACGACGGGGGTATCGGTCTACCTCATATTAGATTGTATAATTTAGCATGTCTGTTCAGGACCAGCTTAGATTGGATAGCTCAATCATCCCAATACTCCAATTACGTCCTGGAATCCGAAATGGCTCACCCGCACTCTCTGGTGGCCCTTCTACACTGCAGATGGAAAACTGTCCCCCCACCTTATCAACACAATCTCCTGCTAAGGGACACAGCTATAGCTTGGAGAGAAATCAGAAAAACACTCAAGTTATCTCCTTTCATCTTTCCCCATTTACCAATCCAAGGCAATCCTGACTTCATCCCTGGTCTCCACTACAAAGCCTTTTCGGTCTGGCAGGCTCAAGGTCTGTCAAACTTCTCCTCACTGTGCGATGGCAACACTGGAAAACCACTGCCCTTTTCTACAATATCCTCGTCTTTTTCTCTCCCCCCTCTCACGTATTTCATTATAACCAATGCATTAGCTTCTTATCTAACACGTGTAAAGACAACCTCCGGAGATTCGAAAACAGCTTTTCTGAACGTTTACTGCAAAGTGGACGTCATAAAATCACGGACATCTACAGACCTCTCCTGCAAGAATCTTCCCCGTCTATGTCCTCCTCCTCTATTGCGAACTGGGCTAGGGATTTCCCAGTTCCAGATATAACGAAAAAAATCCTATCTGGCCTGCAGAAAACCCTTCGACTGACACCCAACGAAATTTGGAGAGAAACCCAACTCAAGATCGCACACCGGGCTTATATCCCATTTATCTCTCCTAACTCCAATAAAGATGGCGCCTCCTGCCCTCTATGCAAGGTACCCAGACCTTCTCTCTCCCACCGCTTATGGTCCTGCTCCTTCATTTCCTCATTTTGGGATCAAGTCCTATCCTATATATTCAAAATCACTCTGCTGAAACTCCCCAAAGACCCTTTACTTCTAATATTTGGTTATTGGGACCCTCTATTGTTACCCTGGTCTCTATCGCCGGCTGCATCGATCCCCTCATGGACTACCAAACGTCCCTCCTCGAAAGACTGGATTTTGCTTTGTTTGCTTGAGTAGACTCATTCTTAGGCACTGGATCTCTCCCCAAAGCCCTTCTCCCATCCAACTCGAAAAGGACTGCCTCAACCTCTTCTACAAAGAACGACTTCTTACGGACTTTAAAGAACCCAGATCTAGAGCTCGTTTTTTTTACAGATGGGAATCCTTCATCATAACAACCCTCTCGGCAGCGGATCAGGCAGCTCTGGAACAACTCTCCTTCTCGTACGCTGACCCTATCCCAATTGGGCTGTAAATCTTGATGACATTGCACAGTCTATACATTCCGGATGGCCCACCAGGGCTGTTCCTTCTCGGGACCATTCACATAATGGAATGAACAGCACACCACTGTCTCTGGAGCTCCTTCCCCCCATTTTTCTTTCCTAGTTTCTGTTTTGATTTTTCCCCTATTCCTGATTCTAAACACAGGGGCGCGTAGACAGATCCATCCAGGATTCCACCTTCCGGTTGCATTGCTTTTTAGGTATTTATCTAGGATGACCTGCTGTACCCTCACTAGGTGAGAATTTTGTGTATACAGCTCCCTCTCTTCATATCTTCATAACTTCATGACCCCATAAGGTTAGTCTTCAAGTGAGCTAGTGTCATGTGTTACATTTTGTTTTTGCCCTACCTGTTGTACCCAACTAGCTACACCGATATTCCTATGTACCATTGTTTTGAACCTGAGTAACAGCCTTATGTTCTCTTTTGTACTTGTGTACTTATCTTTACACCTGTTCAAGTGTCTCTTTAATCCAATAAAAACTTGTTTAAAAAAAAAAAAAAAGCGAACGCCACAAAAACTGGTATTACGCTTTTGGGTAGGAAATGGTGGTTTGAATAAGCTGCCAGGTTATCGTATCTCCCAGAGAGTGCAGAGTTACATTACCACAGAGGCTAGTGTCTCCACTGCCACTGAAAAAGGCTGAAAAAATTGTAAATTTTCTTACGAAAAAGACAAACTATTTGTCCTTACAATGGCAAAAGTTTTTAGGGGAAAACATTTTTTAACTCCTGCCTGGGACACCTTGCCACTGAGATTGAGTTTGGGTTTGGTCTGAACTTCTGTTTGGACCAAACCTTGCAGGAAGCTGTCACCCCTGCCCAATCAACTACAGCTAGGGCATGCCTCGCCTCGCAGATCTCATGACATCATGACCTCATGTAGTGAAGTTGGGATTGAACCCGAGCTTATCTATTTATTCTTTAGTGATTTAGCCCAGAATGTGATTCCACCAGTAGTGTATTTAGGTTTTGTGCTGCCCTAGGCCTGACTAAACTCATGCACCCCCTAATTTAAATATGACCCACCCCTTCCTATCAAGGCCACACCCCTTTCAGTTTAAGACCAACCCTGAGATTTTCGAGTGGGGACACTAGTTCTTAGGGCATGGGGGCATTGGATTTCCCTACTTTGCATAGATTTCCTCTCACTTCCTGTTTGGCTATGGGACAGGAAGTGAAGGGAAATCTCTGCAATGGGACAGGGGTGGTAAAAAATAAACTGACAGGGGCTATAACCCTCCCTTACTCTAGCCCAAAAAAAAAAAATTTGCCTATAGTTCTACTTTAAGCATAAATTTCTGATAATTTTATGGTGTGGACTAAGAAGATATAACCATGCCAATGGTGCAGCAGAAAACATATAGCACAGTGAGGGAGGTTTGTGGTCCAGGATGATAGGACAGTCAAAAATAGGAGCAGTTTGCGTTACACTAACAGTGTAGCGCAAGCCGGCGGGGACTCTTTCCGTGCTGCCCCCCTGCAAAGTGCCGCCCTAGGCCTGGGCCTTGTTGGCCTAGGCCAGGATACAGCTTTGGATTCAACTTTACAACAATCAAGCAAAACTAAAATATCAGTTTTCAGTAGAGCTAGCTTTAAACCTAACTAGAAATCAGTTTTGTCCCATTCTTCTCATTTCTTTAGCAAATTTTGCCCTTAAAGTGGAGCTCTACCCAAAAGGGTAAGTTCTGCTTGTTTGCACTCTCCCCCCCTTCACTGACACATTTAGCACTTTTTTGGGGGGCGAAGCGGGTACTTGGTTTTGAGAGTGGGTTAAAATAGAGTGCGATTCTGTGCGTGAGATTTTGTGAATGAGAAAACAGGCGGATATGAAGACAGCTTAAAGTACTTATGTTAGTTGTATGCAAATAAACATTTACTTAAATAACAATTGCATAATTTTTATTTATTTTTTTAAATCACTGTAGTTTAGTTTTAAGTACTACAAAAGAGCTATTACTATCATGTAGTTAGCTTTGTTGAGTGATATGTAAACCTTTTCACCTGATCATCGATTCAGGGGTTGACACTGAATGACATGCTTGTAGCCATGGGGTTTCCTGACTGGACTAGATTGATGCTGAATTGCTATTTTTTTGTAACACTGTCTTTTATCTGTGAACAAATGCCATAAGCGAAGCATGGTATCCGCCAGTCAAAGCAGGCCTCATATCTGAAAATACATACTCATAGGCGTGCGCACAGGGTGTGCCGTGTGTGCGCAGGCACACCCTAATCACCCTGTGCAGCACAGATTCCCTCTACTGCCCTGCTCCCCTTCCCTCTGCAGCACTACCGGCTTCCCTCCTTTCCTCTCCTGCCGGGTGTTGCTGCGGGGATGTTTTAGGATGAGTGAGGCAAGGGGCTGGTAAATATGTATTTATCAGCCCCTTCCCTTTCTGAATGAACATGGTGAGTGATCGGTAGTGTGTGTTTGAGCTTTGGGGTGAACACCCTAATGCAATAGGCTGTGCACACCTATGTACATACTGTATGTCGATGATCAACGTACCTGAAAAAGCCCTCTTTTTGTGAAGTTCCACACCACATACAGCTTTAGACTGGGTTCACACTATTGCAAATTGGATGTGGCTTTCACCACATCCAATTCGCATGTCAGGAGACTGTGACTCTCTATGTAGCCAGTTCACACAGCTACATGGCTTCAGAGCGGTTTGCAGAAGAATCCTGTGCGTCTTCTGGTCCATTTCAGGTCCGAATCCAGACAGAAATTTGGGCCCGATTTGTCCCTGAAAACGGAGAACAGGGACGCACTGGATCCCTGCTGTGAGCCGTTTGTACGGCAGTGTGAACTCAGCCTTAAAGGGTAACTCCACTTTCATGGGGAAAAAAAAAATAGCAAAATAAAAAAATATTAATATAACCTATACGATTGCAACACAAGTCATATTGTAATTGAATGTTATTAAAAATTACCTTTCCTTTTTAATCTTCAGCCGCTGTAAATTTCTGTAAAGTGCAATGCAATATGGCTACCTGGAGGTGTTCTGTACACAGAATGTGTACCGAATGCTCCCCCCCAGAAACATAATTTCCTGTTTCTGTGACTGGCTCACTGATTTTCTTAGAGGTCTACACCAGTGTTTCTCAACTCCAGTCCTCAAGGCGCACCAACAGGTCATGTTTTCAGGCTTTCCATTATTTTGCACAGGTGATTTGATCAGTTTAACTGCCTTAGTAATTACCACAGCCGTTTCATCTGAGGAAAATGCTGAAAACATGACCTGTTGGGGTGCCTTGAGGACTGGATTTGAGAAACACTGGTCTACACTAGGGAACAAGTAACATTTTTGGCATCCCCTGCAACAAATGTGTCATTTTAGGAAACCCCTCCCATTAGACTCACTAAGCACATGGGCACCGAGGAACAAACAGGGATTTCTTCAGAATAAAAAAAGGTAGGAATCAGCAACAAAGTTTGCTACAATCCTTGCAATGAAGATAGATCACCCAGAGGGGAATGTTCTTTTTCTCAACAAAAGTGGAGTTAAGCTTTAACCACCTGCTGCCCACCCACAGGACATTTATTGTGGACAGGCGACAGCTGCAGGCTAGGCAACAACTACATCTCTGCAGAACTTCTGTATTTGTTTCGCGCATGTGTGCACCATGCTGACCTGTGCTGCGATTTCACACAGCAGGATTTTGTCAGCAGATTAAAGCCAATGATTATGGCTGAATAACCTGCTGATCAGCTGTAGCCAATCACAGCACAGAGTTCTGCATTTACAAACACACAAAATTCTGTACACAGACAGCGATCTGGCTATTTCTTCTCCCTGAAATCAACTCTGAGTTTAGGGAGAAAAAGCAGCCATATCTGTGAGTAAAAGCAGCACACATTACACTTGTTAGGCACACAGTTATCCCCTTGATGTTAACCCCTTCCCGGCCAGTTAGTGCAGTATTTTCACACCAAAAGGGACGGCACCAGCATCAGGCAGTTTTGGGAATGATTAAGCACAGATCAGATGTGTGAAACGCATCTATGTGACTAACACCTGGTGTCCCTGGTGTATTCTGGCCGTCTGCAATAAAAGGCACTTTTGGAAACTTTGGATGTGCAGCCATTTCTTCTTTTTCTTAAGTTTTTACGGAGGCGGGTCGGGGCTAGCACTCCTACTTGGTTCCAATCAAGGTATTGCACACACCTGGAGCAGCAGATTCCTCTTCTTTTGTTTTATCTTAGGAAACTGCCTAATGGGCTTTGGTGGTAAAATCGGAATCCTCAGCCACTTGCTGAGGATTCAGATTTTTAAGATACTTGTCTTTCCCCATACCTTCCTGGATTCAATGGCACCTTTGCAGGATTTGATGTAAGGTCCCAGTGTCCTGGAAAATCAAGGCTACTTCCCTGAGCGAAGTCCAATGCCGGAACAAGTTCCAGCACTTGGCTCCAGTGACTTGCTCGACAGGAGTACGGTGGTGTGTGCACCAGTGACACCTGCCCCGCAGCTTGTGCAGGGTGCTTGGTGTCCAACACGCTGTGAACACATTTCTTTTTTTATGGCCTCTCACACTAGCACAGCTGCAGACGAGTGAACTGAAGCTGCCTCCTCTTCCTTCTCTTCTGTCTCTAGCGGTGCTTAGCATTAATTGTGCATAAGTGATGCTGCTTATATCCAACGGTGCAGTAGTCCATAGAGTCTATAGCAACAAGGTCAACACAGGTGGATACCCTGAAAACAGGTCTCATAAGAGGGGGTTTCAGCCTGAAAAAGAGCTTACATGGTAACACTGGTCATCTTTCCGCATCAGACTCTCTGCCACAAGGTCAGTTTTCTTTTTTTTTATAGAAAGAAAAAACTGCGCTAGTTGTTGGTAAATACGTTTAGAACTCTCTAAGCAGCAATAATAGTGGGATAAACACCAAGCAGATAGAAGGAAAAAAATTGCGCTAAATGAGTCCAAAAAGGAAGAGGAAAAAATTCAGAGTCCAAAAAGTTCCAATTGAAGGTGCTGGAATAGACAAATGCCAAAAACCACGTAAATCCTGAAATGAATCTATATTGATATATGCTTACCAGATAGTAAGCCAATCAGGCAGATGGCTATAACCTAGCCCAGGCCTTTAATCAACACACCAGTGTCAATTTCCTCGAAGGTAGTAATGGAAAGATGACTCCACAATTTAGGCAGGTATGCGATCCAAATGTTGTGTATCAAAAAAAAGGAGAAGAAAAAAACATAGCGTAATCCTGCCACATAAAGTAATCCTTCACAGGATATGTTCTGTCTCAACTACAAAGCGATAAAGTTCATCTCCAGGTTTAAGTAGGCCTTACTCAAGCTGATTTGATATTCATCCCTTGCATCGATACAGGCAGTTTAACTCAATGAATAAACTCACAGTTAGGATGACAGACGATGAATCCTTTCGAATGTTCCGTTTAATGATGGATATTCATAGGTAGAAAAATGTTGCAGTTGTAAGCCACATGTAAGATGTTTAGCATGGAAGATATACAGGAGTAATGACCAGAATCAGGAAGTGGAGGAGATATATAAAGAACTACGGTGAGAGAGAGAGTTCAGATAGAAAGAAGGGGACAGATCTTAAAGACACAGAGCAAGAATAATCACATAGTGTAACACAACACTCCCCGTCTGAAATCTTTAGATTTCATAACCTTAAACTAAAATATATATTTTCAAAAAGTCCAATACTGACGAATGTCCTGGAACCTGTAATGAAAAACATGCAACAAGCAAATAATAAATGAAAGTTCAACAGGATGAAGAACATAAAGTCACAGTATGATGTCTTCAAATAATTCCAAAGTTCTGAGTAGAACCTGTAGATGGCAGCAATGTACTCCCCGCCGTGCCAACAGCATGACTAGTCCTTGCACAAGTCACTCACCTGGCAAAAGAAGTACTAACTCTGTAATTGGTCGACTAAAGGTTCGTGTCGATCCTCCCTTGGTTACCTTGACTTCTACCTTCCGGACTTTATCGTCGCTGGGCATAACTTTAGTAATAAGACCGATAGGTCACTCATTCCGACGAACTTCCTTGTCTTTTAGAAGGATGAGGTCTCCAACCTTAAGATTCGGCTTAGATGCTTGCCATTTGTTATGACCTTGAAGGTGGTGAAGATACTTTTTCTTCCAGCAATGCCAGAACACATTGGCTAGATGCTGCACCTGCTTCCATTGATGCCTGTAATGGTGTGACCGCAGCTTCTGTTTTGTACTTACAGAAGTGTAGAGTGAGGTGTTCACAGTTCTTATTTCCTTATCTTCAGGGTTTACTAGCCCATAGGTGGTGTCAATAGGGAGTAAGTAAGAGTCCTCACGCAGAAACCTTGGAGGTGACAGCCATAAGCTGTCCTGAAGAGCGGCAGGTGACACGGCTCTGGTCCCACAGTCAGCTGGGTTGAGTTCAGTGGGAACATGATGCCATTGACTTGGTAGAGAGAATCTCTTGATACGTTCAACCCTGTTGCTGACGTACACATAAAATTGTTTTGTTTGGTTGTTTATGTAACCAAGTACTACCTTACTGTCTGTATAGAAGGTGAAAGAATCAATTCTAGTGTCTATTTCACTTCGTATGACCTCGGCAATTTCTACTGCTAGCACGGCTGCACAAAGTTCAAGTCTTGGTATGGTATGTGCAGGCTTGGGTGTGAGTTTTGCCTTGCCTAGGACAAAACTACAGTGTGATTCTCCATTCATTTCAGAGGTCTTCAAATAGGCTACTGCAGCAATAGCTTCAACTGATGCATCAGAGAAAATATGAATCTCTCTCCGGTTAGCAGTTGAAGTGGATCCTGGAACATAGCAACGGGGAATCTGAAGTTTTTCTAGTGACTTCAAAGAATATCTCCACCTTTCCCACTTGTGTTGATTCTCACTAGGCAAGGGAGTATCCCAGTCTATGTTCTCAGTAGACAACTGTCTTAGTAAAATCTTACCTTGAATGGTAACTGGAGCAAGGAAACCCAGTGGGTCATAGATGCTATTCACCACGGACAGGACTCCTCTCTTAGTGAAGGGTTTGTCACAAGTTGACACTTGGAAGGTGAATTTGTCTTGTTTGATGTTCCACAACAAACCCAGACTTCGCTGTACAGGAGGCACATCTGTACCTAAGTCAAGGTTTTTTAGACTAATGGCATAGTCCTCAGAGTGAAAGGCATTCATAAGTTCCTGGCTGTTGGATATAATCTTGTGCAGTCTAAGGTTTGCTACAGACAGCATCTCCTTTGTTCTGGTGAGAAGATCAATTGCTTCTTTAGCAGTTGGAAAGGACTTAAGTGCGTCGTCAACGTAGAAGTTTCTTTCAACAAATTGACGGGCATCCGATCCATATTCAACTTCTCCAGTCTGAGCTGTTCTCCTTAGCCCATAAGTTGCCACTGCTGGGGAAGGACTGTTACTGAAGACATGTACCTTCATGCGATAATCTATAACTTCCTTGTTGAGGTCATTGTCCTTGTGCCATAGAAACCGGAGGTAGTTTCTGTTGTCTTCTCTGACGATGAAGCAGTGAAACATCTGTTGAATGTCGGCCATTACTGCTACAGGCTCTTGTCTGAAACGAATCAAGACTCCTATTAGACTGTTGTTCAAGTTGGGTCCAGTAAGGAGCATGTTGTTAAGAGAAACACCTTTGTTCTGAGCACTGGAATCAAAGACAACTCTGATTTGGTCTGGTTTGCGTGGGTGATACACGCCAAAGGATGGAAGGTACCAGCATTCTTCTCCCTCCTTTAGTGGGGGAGCAGGCTCTGCATGACCTCTGTCAAATACATTTTGCACAAAGTCCACAAAGTGCTTTTGCATCTCTGGTTTCCTGCTTAAGTTTCGCTTTAGGGAGGAGAATCTACTGATGGCCTGCTGTAAGTTGTTGGGCAATCTCTCTCTTGGGAGACGAAAGGGTAGGGGTGCTACCCAGTTATTGGAGTCCTCTTGAAAGAACTCATTGTCCATTACCTTGATGAATTCTTTGTCTTCCATTGAAGGAGCCAGTATGTCATCTTCACTGGTTGCATTAAACACTGTAGAGCCGAAGTCGCCATCATGGCAGGAGAAAGGGCTTGTGTCACCTGAGATACCATGTCGCCATTCGTGGCTGGCTATCTTCTCTTTCACCCAGTAGTGATGTGGGCATGGCTCAAAGTAAGTGTTTCGGCCATTTGGCAGAACATTTGTCTTGAATGACAAAATGTTGGTAGGTCTTTTCATTTTGCCTATGCAGACATTGCCTATGATGACCCACCCTAGATCCGTGCGCTGGGCAAATGGGGCATCTGGGGGTCCACTGACTTGTCTGTGTACCTTGTGAACTCTTAGAATGTCTCTTCCTAACAGAAGAAGGATCTGAGCATCTTTGTCAAGCGGCGATATCTCATTTGCTATTACCTTGAGGTGAGGGTGATGGAAAGCAGCAGCTGGAGTAGGGATTTCTTCCCTGTTAGCAGGTATCTGATTGCACTCAACAAGTGTAGGTAAGGGTAATTGCAAGTTACCTTTGAGAGAAGATACCATGAGTCCATGAGCCCTTCTTCCAGAAACCTCTATAGTTCCACTACAGGTACCCAAGGTGTAAGGATGAGCTTCGCCTTTTATTTCAAATAGATTGAACAATTCCGATTTTGCAAGTAATTGATTGCTCTGATCGTCTAAGATAGCATATGCCTTTAGAGACTTTTCTGGTTGATCCTTGTGGTATATGTTCACCAAGCATATCTTAGCACAGGACTTACCACAGCGGTCTTCTCCACAAACTTCAGTGCAGGATGAAGAAATGATGGTAGAATTAGGCACTTGGTCTGTATTCTCCCCGCCATGCGTTAACCTGGGAGGAGTGTTGGCAGGTTGTGCAGAGCTGGGCACAAGAGGATGGAGGGCTTGCACATGTTCTTCAGAGCCACACTCTATGCACTTGATGGACACATTACAGTCCCTTGCAAAATGTTCTGTAGAAGCACAGCACCTGAAACATACCCTAAATGTCTTTAAAAGCTCCTTGCGCTCTTCCAGAGGCTTTTTCCTAAAGCCGATACATTTATTGAGGGGGTGTGGCTTCTTGTGTATGGGACACTCTCTGTTAGGGTTTTCAATCTTGCTACTCTGTTTGTTCGTGGCCAGAACTGTGGTAGGAGTGGGAAGGATGTCAGTCTTTTTCACGGACACTGGGCCTCTATGGTTTCTATAGTTGCCCTGAAGACTGGTACTCTTAGGAAAGGGTGAGAAGAGGCTGTACTCACCGTAGGAAAAACTTGGATCGTTCTTGGTCTCTGCAATTTTCCTGATGAATTCACAGAAGAAAGAGAATGGAGGGAAGGAAACCTTGTTCTCTCTTTTGTATGATGACCCTAGTGCAGTCCATTTCTCTTGCAAACCATACGGGAGCTTGGAGACAATTGGGTTTACCCCTCTTGGAGTGTGAAGGTAACTGAGTCCAGGTAGTTTTGGGTCTGTCTTGGCTAGCTGAAGCTCAAGGAGAAGGTCACTCAGTCTCTGGAACTCCTTGTTGTCCTTACCGGATATCTTTGGGAAAGTTTCCAGACGCATGAACCAAGCATTTTCTATAGCTTCTGGACTGCCATAACTTTGCTCTAGTCGCTCCCATGCAGCTGTGAGGCCTGCAGTAGGATTGTCCATGAAAACCGATCTTAATGGCTTAACACGTGCAGCAGATAGAGGACCAAGCCATTTGATCAGCAGATTCAATTCTTGATCAGCTGTAATGCCAATATTGCTGATTGTAGTTCTGAAGGCACATTTCCAACTTCTGTAGTTCTCAGGTCGGTCATCAAAACTTGTAAGACCAGTCTTTGTGAGCTCTCTGCGAAGCATGTACCTCACAAACTCTTCTGTCTCAGTTGTCTCCGCCTTTATGTGAGATGCTGTTGGCTGTATGGTGCTGATTGTGTTATCTTTGACATTGTTGTTAAAGGACACAGGGAAATATGGTGCAGCAGATGCATCCAGGTGAGTTGCTTGCTTGAAGTCAGTTGTTCCAATGGTACGTTGATTCAAGGCTGAACCAATGACTGGAGATTGATGACTTGCTTGAAGCTTGCGCTGATGCTCTGTGACGTATGAAGGCAGGCAAGGTAGGCAGGTAGGAAATGCAGTGGAGTGATTTTGAGTGCAGGAAGTTGCTGGAACCTCTTTAACTTGAAGCTGTGAAGGAGTCTCTATGTAGCCGGGAGCATTGGAGACAATGGAGTGTGCACTGCAGTGGCTTAGGACATAGTCTTTAGTGCGTTTGAGGGGGTCTTCCATATCTGTTATGTTTAGGTTAATGCTGTCTCTCACTTGCACCTTCGTCTGCACTGATAGCTTGCTGTAGGACCCTTAGCTTTGCCATAGCTGCGTCATGTTTACACTGTTCATTTAAGGTTTCCATTGTTGCTCTTTGTCGTGCTGACTGCGCTTCCAACTCTGCTCTTTTCTCTGCATATGCCACCTGCACTTTGCTGGCTTCCACTTCAGCGCGGGCATTAATAAGTCGCTCACTGAGTGTTGAGTATCTTGAACTATGGGATCTTGACGAGTTTTTAGAACGTCTGGTGGAAACAGATCTGTGAGATGCAGTGTGTCCTGTAACAGCTTTATTTTTGCTTCTGCCTTTAATCTGGTTTGCTGGATAAAACTGTCTCTTTCAATATTAAGAATGTTGACACGCTTTAACTGCGTCATCGCACTTTCTGTATTCATGTTTTGTAAGACATTAGTGAATTTGCTGCTGGTAAGCTGATAAAGCTCATATGAGGCAGAAAGTTGTTTAATGGCGCCCTCTAGTGTCAGTAGTTCACGTTCAACAGACACTGTATTAGCTTCAGCGAGGATTTTCTCCCAGACTAATTCCAAGCTATTTGACAATTCAGTCCTTGAAGCTTCATAATTCTCCATTACTTTCCAAGTGGGTTTAACTGAGCGTTTGGGTAACTCAGTTTCTTCAGGAACTTGTGTTGAGGTAGATGTGAGTTCACATGCAGAAGCTTGGTCACTCATGATAGCAGACTGACTGTGAAAGCAGGCAGGATCTGTGTGCTGAAATATGACACCGTGCAGATTGTCTCAGGCTATAAGGCTGCCATGTGCTGCTCTGTCCCTTCTGTCTTGCTATGAGGGCAGTAAATCTTGTCTGTTTCAGTACTGACATGCAGAAATCTTGTAATTAGGCTGTGAAACTCCGTTTTTCTACTGTTCTGTCTCAACTACAAAGCGATAAAGTTCATCTCCAGGTTTAAGTAGGCCTTACTCAAGCTGGTTTGATATTCATCCCTTGCATCGATACAGGCAGTTTAACTCAATGAATAAACTCACAGTTAGGACGACAGACGATGAATCCTTTCGAATGTTCCGTTTAATGATGGATATTCATAGGTAGAAAAACGATGCAGTTGTAAGCCACATGTAAGATGTTTAGCATGGAAGATATACAGGAGTAATGACCAGAATCAGGAAGTGGAGGAGATATATAAAGAACTACGGTGAGAGAGAGAGTTCAGCTAGAAAGAAGGGGACAGATCTTAAAGACACAGAGCAAGAATAATCACATAGTGTAACACAACAGGATATGTGCTATATAATGTAAAAACGTAACAGCACCAGATGTGTATTTAACAGAGTAAAAGTGAGCCACCACCTTATAAGAAATCTCCTTACCAGACAGATATGTTTATGTGAGCCTTAGTCCATTAATTAAAAAATGATGATGAGAGAAAAAGTAAAAATGATCCGCCACAAAGTGAACCACCACCTCTTAAGTATTCTCCTTACCAGATACCACTGGGACATAAGCGGAACACACTAGTTTTCTTTTTTTTATTATTAAAATTTTGTTCCTGATGTAGACAGTTGCTGGCCAACTTTGCCTGTGTCATTGTGGGACATTCTGTAACACCAGCTGCAGTGAGCCCGTTTCCCTCTAGTGCTCAGCTTGGACATTGTGTCATCATCTACTGAATGCAGAGCAAGCAGAGACCACAGCTTTGAGCAAGGGATTGTGGGATATGTGGTCCGAGGAGCCAGGCTATGCATTGAAACCAGACTGCTGCAGACTACAAGTTCCAGTCACCTGGGAGAGAGAGGAGAATGCTGGGTGAAGACATAAATAGCCTAATTCAGGGAGGAGTCTTTCTCTAGGGACCACAGCCTTCAGCCAAGGGCAGGGACCTGGCAACTCTGGAGGATGCGAGTAGGCAACGTGGAGAGTCTCCAGCGTGTGAGCTAGCAGATCCATCATTGCTAGCTCCCTGTCGGGCGAGTGACTGTCATGGGTCACCCTCATTGTCACCGGTACAGTTACAGCAGAATCCCAGCTTCGCTAGGTATGTGGCTAGGCACCCTTCACTGGTTGCAGATTCTTCAAGAGCCTGTCCCTGGGACATCCTATTCCCATGAGCCTTGGTATCATTAGGATTGGTGAGCGGGTAGAAGCCCAACCTGTGCACACCCCACAAAGACACTGCAAGCAGACACCATTTATCCCATCTCTTTACATTAAAGCCTCAAAAATGAAACACTTTGCACATGCCATTTTCTGTTGCTGGTCACCATTGCACAGCAATCCTTGTGGGCCCTTGTTGAGCTAGCTGAAGACACTTAACATCTACATCACAAGTAGTGATGAGCCGAACACCCCCGGGTTCGGTTCGCACCAGAACCCGCGAACGGACCGAAAGTTCGTACGAACATTAGAACCCTATTAAATACAATGGATGCGAACGTTCGAATTCTAAAGTGCTAATTATAACAACTATTATGCATGTTATTGTCCTAAAAAGGGTTTGGGAACCCGGGTTCTGCACCAGGGGACATGTATCAATGCAAAAAGAAGTTTTAAAAACGGTCGTTTTTCGGGAGCAGTCATTTTAATGATGCATAAAGTGAAAAAAAAAAAAGTCAAATATTCCTTTAAATATCGTACCTGGGGGGTGTCTAAAGTATGCCTGTGAAGTGCCACGTGTTTCCCGTGTTTAGAACTGTCCCTGCACAAAATGACACTTCTAAAGGAAAAAAAAGCCATTTAAAACTGCTTGCGGCTTTAATGTAATGTCTGGTCCCGGTAATATGGATGAAAATCTTTAAGAAAAATGGCATAGCTACCCCATGACCCCCCCCCTACCCCAGCCCATTACCAGCCCCTTTGGGTCTTGTATGGATATTAAGGGGAACCCCGCACATAAAATAAAAAAGGCCCTATATACTCTGAACAGCCGTATACAGGCGGTGCATACAAGACAGGGACTGTAGGTTTGTTCTTATGTAGAATCTGTTTGTAATTTTGAACAGGTACATTGTTTAAGTGTAGCTCCAGCCCAAAAATCTATTTTTAAACTTTTTGGAAAACATAGGTAAGGGTTATCACCCCTGTAACATTTGTTTTGCTGTCTGTGCCCCTGTTCAGAACATTTCACCTCACTTTCCGTCCCAATGACAACTGTTTTTGAAATGTGGTGTTTTTCTTGAAACAAGGATTGCTGATAAAGCATCAGTACAGAGGAGACACCTTTCTCCCATATTAATTCTTACAGGAGAGAATTTTCCTTCCTAGGGGTAGATTTCCTCTCACTTCCTGTTGTCTTCTTGCGTTTGCAAGTAGGAGTCGTTTGTAAGTTGGATGTTTGAAAGTAGGGACCTGCCGTAGATACTCTGCAGAAATAGGCCCCTTAGTTGTTGGTGTTGGCACAACACTGTAAGCACTCACAGTTACTCTTGGTTGGTGCTGGAACGCCCTGCTGTCAACTATTATATCAGGAATTGTAATTACATATAATTGTTGAACAGTGGTAGTAAAAATTGGGCCTTTGATGGTGGTGCTGGTGCCACAACACTGTAAGCCCTGACAGTTACTCTTGGTGGGTGCAGCAATGGGCCCTGCTGTGAATTATTAGATCAAGAATTGTAATTGCATGCCCCTGTTGAACAGGGGCTGAAAAATTGGGCCTTTGGTGGTGGTGGTGGTGTTGACACAACACTGTAAGCCCTCAGAGTTACTCTTGGTGGGTGCAGGAATGGGCCCTGCTGTGAATTATTAGATCAAGAATTGTAATTACATGCCCCTGTTGAACAGGGGCTGAAAAATTGGGCCTTAGGCACTGGTGGCACAACACTACAACCCCTCACAGATACTGTACTTGGAGCACATCAATGAGCCCTGTTGCAAAGTATTGCTTCAAAAATTGTAATGACACGCCCCTGTTAAACAGGGGCTGAAAAATTGGGCCTTAGGCACTGGTGCCACAACACTCCAACCCCTCACAGATACTGTACTTGGAGCACAGCAATGAGCCCTATGGCAAATTATTGCTAAAAAAATTGTAATTACACGCCCCTGTAAAACAGGGGCTGAAAAATTGGGCCTTAGCCACTGGTGGCGGCACCCATAAACAAAAATGATCTTCCAAGCTATCATCATCAATCGTATCATTGAGGACTCGGAGGAGGAGGATAGCCAGTCAACATAACAGCACAGACACTCAGCATCAGCATCAGTCTTGAAGGGATGTGACATGTTAAAATCAATTAGTCTGTTATATCAGCATCAGGTGTGTGGTAGCTGGTGGTGATCCAAGACTGGTTCATCTTGATGAAAGTCAGTCGATCAACCGAGTCGGTGGACAGGCGCACCCTGTGATCCGTGACAAATCCTCCAGCAGCACTGAATGTGCGTTCCGAAAGAACGCTGGATGCAGGACAGGCCAGTAGCTCAATTGCATACTGTGCAAGCTCTGGCCAGTGATCCATCCTCAAGACCCAGTAAGCCAGAGGATTTTCGGTGGGGAAGGTGTCCAAGTCTGACCTTGCCCCTAGATATTCCTGCACCATGTTTATCAGACGCTGGCGATGGTTGCTGGAACCAATCATACTTTGGGGCTGCGGACTAAAGAATTGTCTGAACGCATCGGTCAGACGGCCACCTTCCCCACCACTCCTTCTTTGACTGGCCGAAGCCTCAGCAACTCGTTGTCCTGGACCAGGAGTTTGTAACCTCCCAGTCTCTGGGAACGCGTTGCACAGACCTTTCTGCAAGGCCTCCCGGAGTTGTCTCATCCTCTGCTCCCTCTGCGACGGTAACATAAGGTCCGCAACCTTACCCTTGTACCGTGGATCAAGGAGAGTGGCCAGCCAGTAATGGTCCCTCTCCTTGATCCGAAGAATACGAGGATCCTTCCGCAGACTTTGCAGGATCAGGGAGGCCATGCAGCGTAGGTTTGCTGAGGCATTCGCTCCGGAGTCCTCTGGGTCACTAAGGACGACATGATCCGCAGTCACCTCCTCCCAGCCACGTACAAGTCCACTGGTTTCTTGGGACTGTAAATCATCCCTAAAAGACTGCTGCTGATGATGCTGAGTGCCAGCCTCCACCTCCATGCTGACACAATCCTCCTCCTCCTCCTCCTCCTCCTCCTCCTCTTCCTGTGCGATGGGTGGGACAGAAGGAACACTGTCTGGGTAAAGGGGGCCTTGAGAGGCAAGGAAGTCCTCCTCTTCCTGCCTCTGTTCTGCCTCAAGTGCCCTGTCCATTATTCCACGCAGCGTGTGCTCCAACAGGTGGACAAGAGGTACAGTGTCACTGATGCATGCACTGTCACTGCTCACCATCCTCGTGGCCTCCTCAAATGGTGCCAGGACAGTGCATGCATCCCTGATCATGCCCCACTGGCGTGGAGAAAAAAAACCAAGCTCCCCTGACCCTGTCCTGGTGCCGTAGTCGCACAGGTACTCATTGATGGCCCTCTGCTGCGTGTGCAGCCGCTGCAGCATGGCCAACGTTGAGTTCCACCTGGTGGGCATGTCACATATAAGGCGGTTCTTGGGCAGGTTCAACTCCTTTTGCAGCTCAGCCAGGCGAGCACTGGCATTATAAGATCTGCGGAAATGCACACAGACTTTCCTGGCCTGCCTCAGGACATCCTGTAAGCCCGGGTACCTGCCCAAGAACCGCTGCACCACCAGGTTAAGGACGTGAGCCACACAGGGCACATGGGTCAGTTGTCCCTGTCGGAGGGCGGAGAGGAGGTTGGTGCCATTGTCGCAAACCACCATTCCTGGCTTAAGCTGGCGTGGCGTCAACCACCTCTCGGCCTGGCCCTGCAGAGCAGACAGGACCTCTGCCCCAGTGTGGCTTCTGTCCCCCAAACACACCAGCGCAAGCACGGCATGGCATCTTTTTGCCTGCGTACTTGCGTAGCCCCGTGAACGGCTACGGAGCACCGCTGGTTCATAGGACAAACCACAGGAAGAGGCCATGGAGGAGGGGGTGGAGGAGAGAGGTGTGTCACAACCAGTAGTAGCATTTTGGAGGCGTGGCGGTGGGACAACCTCCAACACTACTGCACCTTGTCCTGCATCCTTCCCAGCTGCCAAAAGAGTGACCCAATGGGCCGTGAAAGAAAGGTAACGTCCCTGTCCATGCCTGCTGGACCATGAGTCAGCGGTAATATGCACCTTACCGCTGACCGCCCTGTCCAGCGAGGCCAAGACATTGCCTTCCACATGCCGGTAGAGAGCCGGAATAGCCTTCCGTGAGAAAAAGTGGCGTTTGGGAACCTGCCACTGAGGAACCGCACATTGCACAAACTCACGGAAGGGGGCCGAGTCTACCAACTGAAAAGGCAGCAGTTGAAGCGCTAGCAATTTAGCCAAGCTAGCATTCAACCGCTGGGCATGTGGATGGCTGGGAGTGAACTTCTTTCGACGGTCCAGCAGCTGGGGCAGGGAAATTTGCCTGCTAGAATCGGACGTCGGTGTACTGCTAGCAGAGTGGCCGCAAGTACTTGGCTGTGACACACCTAATTCTACACCTTCATTCCTCTCAGTGCATGTTTCAGAGAGGACTGAAGTTATAGTGGGGTTGGAAATCCCAGCTGATGCGGTGCAAGGAGAGGTCCGCTTTGTTCTTTGGTGTGGGTCTTTGAGGTAGGCTTGCCAACGAGCTGCATGGCAGGTCAACATATGTCTGGTCAGGCATGTGGTACCCAAGCGGCTGATGTTTTGGCCACGCGATATACGCTTGAGACATATGTTGCAAACAGCAGCTGTGCGATCTGATGCACTAGCCTCAAAAAAGGCCCACACCAAGGAACTTTTTGAATGACGGGCAGAGGCAGCGCCCTGCACAGGTGGAGCTCTGCGGTGTGATTCCGTCGGTGTACTGCCCTTACGCTGGCCACCAAAGGGCATCCTGTCTCGTTGGAGATGTGCCTCCTCCTCATCCTCCTCCTCCTCTCTCCTATTAGGCACCCACGTGGAGTCAGTGACCTCATCATCCCCTCCCTCCTCATCACTGGAGCCAATCTGGCAGTATGCTGCAGCTGCTGGAACATGACTGCCAGATTGGTGTCCTTCTTGAGCATCCCCTCTGTCTGCTCTCACCCTACTGCCTTCCTGTAGCTGGGTTTCATCATCAGACCCTTCGAAACGCTGGGCATCCTCCTGGAGCATGTACCCAACACTGTGCTCAAACAATATAGAAATATGAAGGTATTGGGACTTTTAAGGTGCAACAACTACACAATATTCAATATAAAAAATATAATTTTATTACAAAAAAATATATGAAAATTCATATGTACAAATATACATGAACCATCAAAATAAACATAATAGAGTTTCCAAAGTGCATACAGACAAAATTCTCTACATGTTTCGCCATTTTGTAGGCTTCCTCAGGAGTTTGTCATGCAAATACTGGAAACAAAAAAAGAAAAATAATAAATACATAATATTAATTACTCAAATTTCAAACTCAAAATTACAAAACAGAATATTATTAAGAAAAAAGGATAACTGAAAACCATAACCAGCCCAATGGTTGCTCAAAAGTTCATCTCAAAATT
This sequence comes from Rana muscosa, assembly GCA_029206835.1. NCBI lineage: Eukaryota > Metazoa > Chordata > Amphibia > Anura > Ranidae > Rana > Rana muscosa. The sequence goes on along the minus strand of CM055116.1, from coordinate 329,682,313 downwards.
AGATCTATTTATTCAAGGTATATGACCTTATTAGTATCAGTTGTAAGTACATTACCTGTAAATTTTGATGGTACAATCTAAAATGAAGAATGACCAGATAGCCAATGAGCTATCCCACACGGGGGCGCCCGTAAGGAGGGGATCATATGGTGTATCATAGAGGGGGAGAAATACTGGCACAAATAACCACCCGGATATTACTAGCACAGGAACAGAGGGCCATCTGGGGGAAATTACAAAGAAAATTCGAATGAAGTCAAATAACAATCTATGTATAAGAGTAAAGGCGTCTAATCTAGTTATACGGCACATACCCCATCAGTATTTACCTGTTTATGGCTGTTGATAGTAAAAAATATAAATTAGAATAGGCAAAAAAGGGGGCAGTATCTCCAAAGTACCCCAATCAGTGTCCACTCTAAAGGAAACAAAAATAGTGGAAATTACTATAAATATATATAATAATCCCCTCTAGTTGGTAATCAGAATTTTAATTTTTAGCCATATACTTGCTAGCTGATATATACCTGGTTAATCCAATTGGATAAAGTATGTCCACATTAGGGCATCTCTGCCGAAAAACTTGTTTTACAAAACCGATCAATCAGTTTACTGAAAAAATATAAAATATAAAAACCATTTGGGATTAAAGACCAAAGTAAACCAGACAACGGGATAAAAACCAATGTTGCCCACAAAGAGATCTAGTGCCTAAGTAATTTACCTTTGACTGATATCTAAGAACGTCTTCTCCCCAGAGTGTTGGTCATGCTACTGATTTACAAGGCTGCGATCCGGACTATATACCCCCCCTCCCCCTTCCCATTGGACGCACAATGGCGCCAAATCAATGGGCGGAGCGGGCACGTCAGTTCCGACATCCGCCCATCGTCAGATCCGACCCGGAAGTGACAATTCCACCACTGAAAAACCGGAGACGTCCGCCGGAAGCACCACCCCGCTCATCAGGAGAAAACATCCTGACGAGCTGGACGCACCATACGACGGATCCGGAAGGGGAAAAAAAATGCCTAAAGTATAGAAAAGGGCAGACTTCCTTTTAAAATCACGGCAGAAAGGGCACATTGGATGTTAAAAAAGGGGCCAGGATATCCGGTGGGCTTAGTCAGATGGCGCTCAGATTGTCTCCCAAAGGAGAACAAAGAGAAACGCCCTGGGCGCCCATATGATCACCAAATCCCCCCCAAAAAAGAAAAGGGAAACGCCACCCTAAAAAATGTGGTAAACTCAATTGAAATCAATTACATATAATGTAGATTTATCAATGATTAAAGAGAGCCCCTATGGAATATAGAAATGGTACATTCAGTCACCTGTACATAAAGACAAATTTAATAAACAAAAATAAAAATAACAAAACAAAATTTAATTTGTTTTAAACAGAGTCTACATATACAGCATAACGATTTTTTTCCTACAAAAAGGGTTTGAAACTGATGGACTCATTTAACCCGGGATACATAGTGGCTCTCAAGGTATGTATCCATCTGGTTTCTCGTTGTAGGAGATTTTTGTCCACATCCCCACCTCTTTCATTAAGAGGTATGTATTCTAAAGCAAAGAATTTAATCTTTGACAGATCGAAGGAGTGGAAAAGACCACTATGTCTACTAATAGGAGTCTCCATTTTTTTCTTTTGAATGAGAGATACATGGTCTCTCATTCTGTGAAAGAAAGGCCTCTTCGTTTTACCAACATAGAAGGCCTTACAATCACAGATCATCAAATAAATTACGCCAATTGACTGGCAATTGCTAAAGAAATTTGGTCTATACGTAACTCCATTAGGGAGAACTATTTCAGTAGAATCATATATAAACCTGCAAAATTCACAATGACCACATGGGGCCGAACCCTTTCTACTCTCAACCCTCTTGATTTGGAGATGGCTATGAACTAGTTGATCTTTTAAAGACCTAGATTTTCTATAGGTAATTTGGGGAAATGGCTTAATATATTTGGAGATAATCTCATCTGTTGCTAGCAAAGGCCAGAATTTTTCAATAATTTTTCTTACTTTCTGATGTTCACCAGAGAACCTGGTAATTAATCGTACCGTTTGGTCAGTAGTTTGAGGTTTCTTAGGATGTATTAGATCTTTCCTGTTTTTATTTTTTGCTCGTTTATAAGCTTTTTTGAGGGTTGAACGACTATACCCTCTAGCAATTAGTCGAGATTGGAGGGCAGAGGCCTCCGTCTCGAAATCTACTTCCTTACTACAATTTCTTCGAATTCGTAAATACTGACTGTATGGGATACTTTGTACCAGAGTCCTGGGATGAGAACTTGTGGCATGCAGGATGGTATTGCCTGAAGAGGGCTTTCTATATAATGAAGAGCCCAAGGTGCCATCAGAGTTTAAGTAAATAGAAATATCCAGAAAATTTATCACATTCTGGTCACAAATCATCGTAAATTTGAGATTAAAGGAATTTACAGCTAATGAAGACATAAAAGATGTCAATTCCTCTAAGGAGCCAGTCCACACAACAAAAATGTCATCGATAAAGCGTCGCCATATCAAGACTTTATCAAAAAACATTTCAAATGATTCTAAAGAAAAAATCTCCCGTTCCCACCCCCCCAGGTACAGGTTGGCGTACGACGGGGCACACTTGGTCCCCATCGCAACAACCTGCACCTGGAGGTAGTGGGAACGGTCGAAAACAAAAATATTGTTGGTAAGTATGAACAGCAACAATTCCAAAATGAAATTGTTGTAGGGCCTGGCTCCAGGTCCTCTCTCAGAGAGGAAGCCGTCCATAACTCTAATACCCCTAGTGTGGGGGATAGAGTTATAGAGGGCTTCAACGTCTATAGCTACTAGCCATGACCCCGGTGGTAAACATAGACCATCCAAAGATCTCAGTAGATCGGCGGTGTCTTGAATGTAGGAACTTAAAGAACCTACATGGGGCCTCAAATAGTCGTCTACCAGCTTACTAGCTGGTTCTGTAAGGCAACCAATCCCTGACACAATCGGACGGCCAGGGGGATTTTCCAAATTTTTGTGCACCTTTGGCAGAGCATAAAACGTGGGAAGTCTCGGCTTATCAATAACCAAGAATTCACACGTCTTTTTGTCTATAAGGTTATCACAAAATGCCCGATTAATGAGAATACGGTATTTTGTCTCCGCATATTTTACCTGTGCAAAAGGAATAGAGCGATACCAACTTTTATTTGAAAGGAGGTTCATGACCATCTGCTTATATTTGTTTAAATCCATTACCACTATGTTACCTCCTTTATCCGAGGGTTTTATCACTAATTGTTCGTTCTGTTTTAAAGATAACACGGCTTTTTGTTGGGATGGCTTAAGGTTGGTATTTCTTCTAAACCTTTTCCAATTGGTACTCTGTAGTTCCTTTGTAACTTGTTGGGTGAATGCCCAAATGTTGGGGTTTCCTTGGAGGGTAGGAAAGGTCCTGGATTTCGGTTTATATAGATTAGGTGGAGGAAAAATTCTCTCCGTGGAAATCTCATCTACGAGGCCAGACTGGGGTTCCTCAAGGGGGTCATCTAGTGGATTACCTTCTTCCCATAATTCCATTAATTCATTTATTGCCTGAATCTCCTTAATTGTTTTATTTTGCCAAAGATCTTCCCCCATGGAATCCATGGGAGAACGTTGATAATCCCTGTCAAACATAATCTTAAAAGTAAGTTTTCTCGCAAAGAGGTTGACGTCCTTTATAATTTCAAAGGCATCAACCTCCTGATCAGGACAAAAAGTCAGGCCAAGGCCCAAAACCTCCGTCTGATCCGGTGTAAGTAAATGTGAAGACAAATTAATTACTTGGAAATTACTTTGGAAGTTGCTTTGAGTGCCTGTGAAGGAATGGGTGTCTTTTTGTTGTCCACAATTGGAGGTGGTGAAAAGATTGGCGCAGTGCGAAGATCCCCTATATTGGGGATTTGAAAGTCCCCCGAAGGGGTAACTATTGATTGATTTAACTTCGGTGCATTAAGAATATTAGAAAAACTGGGTGTGGATAAATTAAGGTGACCATCACCTGTGGGATGAGTGGGAGGGGGTACATTTTTGGACTGTGAACGTAAACCCTGACGATTCATGTCCTGTTGAGTACGTTTAGAAAGCGCTGACATCGAAGGTGCTCGATCAGTCTTTCTTTTATTAGAACTAGCTGACATGTTTGAGGCATTACCTGGTAGGGACGAGGAAGATAAAGATGATTCATCGGAATCAGTGGCTTCCTGATTTTTATTTGTTTGCTTACGAGCTGAGGATTTGGATTTCCTCCATTGGTTTTCAGTAGTCCACCGATAGGCTGTGTTTGATTCATATGCCAGACGATCCCTATAGTATTTTTTATCCTTAGTTTTAAGGATATTGGAGACAAAAGACTCCAAATGTTTTTCTAAGAGAGCCTCTCTATTAGAGAAGGTTTCCTCCGTAGTCAAGTTGGAATTTTCAACATACAATTTTTCTATGTCGTTATTGACTATCTCTAAATCTTTAGCATAGTTTTGGCAAAGAGCCTCCATCATCTTAAATGAACATGACTGTAAATTTGATTCCCAGTCTAATTTGAATTCTGTCTCCACTTTAAATATATTAGGAAAAATCTGTATACGTAATCCCCACGGTACAATTTTATCCTCTAAATATTTCAAGAAATACCTGCGATTCCAAAAAATACGTGCTTTCTTTTCCAATAAACGTTGAAGGCTATTGAAAAAGCGTTCAAGGGTAATCCCACCAAATGTAGACCCTTGGGCTAGATGGATTTTAGTCATAAGGCCATCAAATGCCGACCCTCTATAGGTAGCCATGCTGATTGAAAAAAAGACTCTGTTATACAAAATAGAAACTATAAAAGGATTAATCTTTAAACCAAATTCAAAAGAATAATCTAATGAACTACAAAAATGATATAGAGGTGACAGGTAGAAAATGAGCGTTTGCCACCCGGTATAATCACAAGGAGAAATTGAAAATAATACCTGTCACCTGTATCTCATAGGCACCACATCCCTTCATTACGAAGCTATATAGAAATATGAAGGTATTGGGACTTTTAAGGTGCAACAACTACACAATATTCAATATAAAAAATATAATTTTATTACAAAAAATATATGAAAATTCATATGTACAAATATACATGAACCATCAAAATAAACATAATAGAGTTTCCAAAGTGCATACAGACAAAATTCTCTACATGTTTCGCCATTTTGTAGGCTTCCTCAGGAGTTTGTCATGCAAATACTGGAAACAAAAAAAGAAAAATAATAAATACATAATATTAATTACTCAAATTTCAAACTCAAAATTACAAAACAGAATATTATTAAGAAAAAAGGATAACTGAAAACCATAACCAGCCCAATGGTTGCTCAAAAGTTCATCTCAAAATTAGATCTATTTATTCAAGGTATATGACCTTATTAGTATCAGTTGTAAGTACATGATACTAATAAGGTCATATACCTTGAATAAATAGATCTAATTTTGAGATGAACTTTTGAGCAACCATTGGGCTGGTTATGGTTTTCAGTTATCCTTTTTTCTTAATAATATTCTGTTTTGTAATTTTGAGTTTGAAATTTGAGTAATTAATATTATGTATTTATTATTTTTCTTTTTTTGGTTCCAGTATTTGCATGACAAACTCCTGAGGAAGCCTACAAAATGGCGAAACATGTAGAGAATTTTGTCTGTATGCACTTTGGAAACTCTATTATGTTTATTTTGATGGTTCATGTATATTTGTACATATGAATTTTCATATATTTTTTTGTAATAAAATTATATTTTTTATATTGAATATTGTGTAGTTGTTGCACCTTAAAAGTCCCAATACCTTCATATTTCTATATAGCTTCGTAATGAAGGGATGTGGTGCCTATGAGATACAGGTGACAGGTATTATTTTCAATTTCTCCTTGTGATTATACCGGGTGGCAAACGCTCATTTTCTACCTGTCACCTCTATATCATTTTTGTAGTTCATTAGATTATTCTTTTGAATTTGGTTTAAAGATTAATCCTTTTATAGTTTCTATTTTGTATAACAGAGTCTTTTTTTCAATCAGCATGGCTACCTATAGAGGGTCGGCATTTGATGGCCTTATGACTAAAATCCATCTAGCCCAAGGGTCTACATTTGGTGGGATTACCCTTGAACGCTTTTTCAATAGCCTTCAACGTTTATTGGAAAAGAAAGCACGTATTTTTTGGAATCGCAGGTATTTCTTGAAATATTTAGAGGATAAAATTGTACCGTGGGGATTATGTATACAGATTTTTCCTAATATATTTAAAGTGGAGACAGAATTCAAATTAGACTGGGAATCAAATTTACAGTCATGTTCATTTAAGATGATGGAGGCTCTTTGCCAAAACTATGCTAAAGATTTAGAGATAGTCAATAACGACATAGAAAAATTGTATGTTGAAAATTCCAACTTGACTACGGAGGAAACCTTCTCTAATAGAGAGGCTCTCTTAGAAAAACATTTGGAGTCTTTTGTCTCCAATATCCTTAAAACTAAGGATAAAAAATACTATAGGGATCGTCTGGCATATGAATCAAACACAGCCTATCGGTGGACTACTGAAAACCAATGGAGGAAATCCAAATCCTCAGCTCGTAAGCAAACAAATAAAAATCAGGAAGCCACTGATTCCGATGAATCATCTTTATCTTCCTCGTCCCTACCAGGTAATGCCTCAAACATGTCAGCTAGTTCTAATAAAAGAAAGACTGATCGAGCACCTTCGATGTCAGCGCTTTCTAAACATACTCAACAGGACATGAATCGTCAGGGTTTACGTTCACAGTCCAAAAATGTACCCCCTCCCACTCATCCCACAGGTGATGGTCACCTTAATTTATCCACACCCAGTTTTTCTAATATTCTTAATGCACCGAAGTTAAATCAATCAATAGTTACCCCTTCGGGGGACTTTCAAATCCCCAATATAGGGGATCTTCGCACTGCGCCAATCTTTTCACCACCTCCAATTGTGGACAACAAAAAGACACCCATTCCTTCACAGGCACTCAAAGCAACTTCCAAAGTAATTTCCAAGTAATTAATTTGTCTTCACATTTACTTACACCGGATCAGACGGAGGTTTTGGGCCTTGGCCTGACTTTTTGTCCTGATCAGGAGGTTGATGCCTTTGAAATTATAAAGGACGTCAACCTCTTTGCGAGAAAACTTACTTTTAAGATTATGTTTGACAGGGATTATCAACGTTCTCCCATGGATTCCATGGGGGAAGATCTTTGGCAAAATAAAACAATTAAGGAGATTCAGGCAATAAATGAATTAATGGAATTATGGGAAGAAGGTAATCCACTAGATGACCCCTTTGAGGAACCCCAGTCTGGCCTCGTAGATGAGATTTCCACGGAGAGAATTTTTCCTCCACCTAATCTATATAAACCGAAATCCAGGACCTTTCCTACCCTCCAAGGAAACCCCAACATTTGGGCATTCACCCAACAAGTTACAAAGGAACTACAGAGTACCAATTGGAAAAGGTTTAGAAGAAATACCAACCTTAAGCCATCCCAACAAAAAGCCGTGTTATCTTTAAAACAGAACGAACAATTAGTGATAAAACCCTCGGATAAAGGAGGTAACATAGTGGTAATGGATTTAAACAAATATAAGCAGATGGTCATGAACCTCCTTTCAAATAAAAGTTGGTATCGCTCTATTCCTTTTGCACAGGTAAAATATGCGGAGACAAAATACCGTATTCTCATTAATCGGGCATTTTGTGATAACCTTATAGACAAAAAGACGTGTGAATTCTTGGTTATTGATAAGCCGAGACTTCCCACGTTTTATGCTCTGCCAAAGGTGCACAAAAATTTGGAAAATCCCCCTGGCCGTCCGATTGTGTCAGGGATTGGTTGCCTTACAGAACCAGCTAGTAAGCTGGTAGACGACTATTTGAGGCCCCATGTAGGTTCTTTAAGTTCCTACATTCAAGACACCGCCGATCTACTGAGATCTTTGGATGGTCTATGTTTACCACCGGGGTCATGGCTAGTAGCTATAGACGTTGAAGCCCTCTATAACTCTATCCCCCACACTAGGGGTATTAGAGTTATGGACGGCTTCCTCTCTGAGAGAGGACCTGGAGCCAGGCCCTACAACAATTTCATTTTGGAATTGTTGCTGTTCATACTTACCAACAATATTTTTGTTTTCGACCGTTCCCACTACCTCCAGGTGCAGGGTGTTGCGATGGGGACCAAGTGTGCCCCGTCGTACGCCAACCTGTACCTGGGGGGGTGGGAACGGGAGATTTTTTCTTTAGAATCATTTGAAATGTTTTTTGATAAAGTCTTGATATGGCGACGCTTTATCGATGACATTTTTGTTGTGTGGACTGGCTCCTTAGAGGAATTGACATCTTTTATGTCTTCATTAGCTGTAAATTCCTTTAATCTCAAATTTACGATGATTTGTGACCAGAATGTGATAAATTTTCTGGATATTTCTATTTACTTAAACTCTGATGGCACCTTGGGCTCTTCATTATATAGAAAGCCCTCTTCAGGCAATACCATCCTGCATGCCACAAGTTCTCATCCCAGGACTCTGGTACAAAGTATCCCATACAGTCAGTATTTACGAATTTGAAGAAATTGTAGTAAGGAAGTAGATTTCGAGACGGAGGCCTCTGCCCTCCAATCTCGACTAATTGCTAGAGGGTATAGTCATTCAACCCTCAAAAAAGCTTATAAACGAGCAAAAAATAAAAACAGGAAAGATCTAATACATCCTAAGAAACCTCAAACTACTGACCAAACGGTACGATTAATTACCAGGTTCTCTGGTGAACATCAGAAAGTAAGAAAAATTATTGAAAAATTCTGGCCTTTGCTAGCAACAGATGAGATTATCTCCAAATATATTAAGCCATTTCCCCAAATTACCTATAGAAAATCTAGGTCTTTAAAAGATCAACTAGTTCATAGCCATCTCCAAATCAAGAGGGTTGAGAGTAGAAAGGGTTCGGCCCCATGTGGTCATTGTGAATTTTGCAGGTTTATATATGATTCTACTGAAATAGTTCTCCCTAATGGAGTTACGTATAGACCAAATTTCTTTAGCAATTGCCAGTCAATTGGCGTAATTTATTTGATGATCTGTGATTGTAAGGCCTTCTATGTTGGTAAAACGAAGAGGCCTTTCTTTCACAGAATGAGAGACCATGTATCTCTCATTCAAAAGAAAAAAATGGAGACTCCTATTAGTAGACATAGTGGTCTTTTCCACTCCTTCGATCTGTCAAAGATTAAATTCTTTGCTTTAGAATACATACCTCTTAATGAAAGAGGTGGGGATGTGGACAAAAATCTCCTACAACGAGAAACCAGATGGATACATACCTTGAGAGCCACTATGTATCCCGGGTTAAATGAGTCCATCAGTTTCAAACCCTTTTTGTAGGAAAAAAATCGTTATGCTGTATATGTAGACTCTGTTTAAAACAAATTAAATTTTGTTTTGTTATTTTTATTTTTGTTTATTAAATTTGTCTTTATGTACAGGTGACTGAATGTACCATTTCTATATTCCATAGGGGCTCTCTTTAATCATTGATAAATCTACATTATATGTAATTGATTTCAATTGAGTTTACCACATTTTTTAGGGTGGCGTTTCCCTTTTCTTTTTTGGGGGGGATTTGGTGATCATATGGGCGCCCAGGGCGTTTCTCTTTGTTCTCCTTTGGGAGACAATCTGAGCGCCATCTGACTAAGCCCACCGGATATCCTGGCCCCTTTTTTAACATCCAATGTGCCCTTTCTGCCGTGATTTTAAAAGGAAGTCTGCCCTTTTCTATACTTTAGGCATTTTTTTCCCCTTCCGGATCCGTCGTATGGTGCGTCCAGCTCGTCAGGATGTTTTCTCCTGATGAGCGGGGTGGTGCTTCCGGCGGACGTCTCCGGTTTTTCAGTGGTGGAATTGTCACTTCCGGGTCGGATCTGACGATGGGTGGATGTCGGAACTGACGTGCCCGCTCCGCCCATTGATTTGGCGCCATTGTGCGTCCAATGGGAAGGGGGAGGGGGGGTATATAGTCCGGATCGCAGCCTTGTAAATCAGTAGCATGACCAACACTCTGGGGAGAAGACGTTCTTAGATATCAGTCAAAGGTAAATTACTTAGGCACTAGATCTCTTTGTGGGCAACATTGGTTTTTATCCCGTTGTCTGGTTTACTTTGGTCTTTAATCCCAAATGGTTTTTATATTTTATATTTTTTCAGTAAACTGATTGATCGGTTTTGTAAAACAAGTTTTTCGGCAGAGATGCCCTAATGTGGACATACTTTATCCAATTGGATTAACCAGGTATATATCAGCTAGCAAGTATATGGCTAAAAATTAAAATTCTGATTACCAACTAGAGGGGATTATTATATATATTTATAGTAATTTCCACTATTTTTGTTTCCTTTAGAGTGGACACTGATTGGGGTACTTTGGAGATACTGCCCCCTTTTTTGCCTATTCTAATTTATATTTTTTACTATCAACAGCCATAAACAGGTAAATACTGATGGGGTATGTGCCGTATAACTAGATTAGACGCCTTTACTCTTATACATAGATTGTTATTTGACTTCATTCGAATTTTCTTTGTAATTTCCCCCAGATGGCCCTCTGTTCCTGTGCTAGTAATATCCGGGTGGTTATTTGTGCCAGTATTTCTCCCCCTCTATGATACACCATATGATCCCCTCCTTACGGGCGCCCCCGTGTGGGATAGCTCATTGGCTATCTGGTCATTCTTCATTTTAGATTGTACCATCAAAATTTACAGGTAATGTACTTACAACTGATACTAATAAGGTCATATACCTTGAATAAATAGATCTAATTTTGAGATGAACTTTTGAGCAACCATTGGGCTGGTTATGGTTTTCAGTTATCCTTTTTTCTTAATAATATTCTGTTTTGTAATTTTGAGTTTGAAATTTGAGTAATTAATATTATGTATTTATTATTTTTCTTTTTTTGTTTCCAGTATTTGCATGACAAACTCCTGAGGAAGCCTACAAAATGGCGAAACATGTAGAGAATTTTGTCTGTATGCACTTTGGAAACTCTATTATGTTTATTTTGATGGTTCATGTATATTTGTACATATGAATTTTCATATATTTTTTTGTAATAAAATTATATTTTTTATATTGAATATTGTGTAGTTGTTGCACCTTAAAAGTCCCAATACCTTCATATTTCTATATAGCTTCGTAATGAAGGGATGTGGTGCCTATGAGATACAGGTGACAGGTATTATTTTCAATTTCTCCTTGTGATTATACCGGGTGGCAAACGCTCATTTTCTACCTGTCACCTCTATATCATTTTTGTAGTTCATTCGATTATTCTTTTGAATTTGGTTTAAAGATTAATCCTTTTATAGTTTCTATTTTGTATAACAGAGTCTTTTTTTCAATCAGCATGGCTACCTATAGAGGGTCGGCATTTGATGGCCTTATGACTAAAATCCATCTAGCCCAAGGGTCTACATTTGGTGGGATTACCCTTGAACGCTTTTTCAATAGCCTTCAACGTTTATTGGAAAAGAAAGCACGTATTTTTTGGAATCGCAGGTATTTCTTGAAATATTTAGAGGATAAAATTGTACCGTGGGGATTACGTATACAGATTTTTCCTAATATATTTAAAGTGGAGACAGAATTCAAATTAGACTGGGAATCAAATTTACAGTCATGTTCATTTAAGATGATGGAGGCTCTTTGCCAAAACTATGCTAAAGATTTAGAGATAGTCAATAACGACATAGAAAAATTGTATGTTGAAAATTCCAACTTGACTACGGAGGAAACCTTCTCTAATAGAGAGGCTCTCTTAGAAAAACATTTGGAGTCTTTTGTCTCCAATATCCTTAAAACTAAGGATAAAAAATACTATAGGGATCGTCTGGCATATGAATCAAACACAGCCTATCGGTGGACTACTGAAAACCAATGGAGGAAATCCAAATCCTCAGCTCGTAAGCAAACAAATAAAAATCAGGAAGCCACTGATTCCGATGAATCATCTTTATCTTCCTCGTCCCTACCAGGTAATGCCTCAAACATGTCAGCTAGTTCTAATAAAAGAAAGACTGATCGAGCACCTTCGATGTCAGCGCTTTCTAAACGTACTCAACAGGACATGAATCGTCAGGGTTTACGTTCACAGTCCAAAAATGTACCCCCTCCCACTCATCCCACAGGTGATGGTCACCTTAATTTATCCACACCCAGTTTTTCTAATATTCTTAATGCACCGAAGTTAAATCAATCAATAGTTACCCCTTCGGGGGACTTTCAAATCCCCAATATAGGGGATCTTCGCACTGCGCCAATCTTTTCACCACCTCCAATTGTGGACAACAAAAAGACACCCATTCCTTCACAGGCACTCAAAGCAACTTCCAAAGTAATTTCCAAGTAATTAATTTGTCTTCACATTTACTTACACCGGATCAGACGGAGGTTTTGGGCCTTGGCCTGACTTTTTGTCCTGATCAGGAGGTTGATGCCTTTGAAATTATAAAGGACGTCAACCTCTTTGCGAGAAAACTTACTTTTAAGATTATGTTTGACAGGGATTATCAACGTTCTCCCATGGATTCCATGGGGGAAGATCTTTGGCAAAATAAAACAATTAAGGAGATTCAGGCAATAAATGAATTAATGGAATTATGGGAAGAAGGTAATCCACTAGATGACCCCCTTGAGGAACCCCAGTCTGGCCTCGTAGATGAGATTTCCACGGAGAGAATTTTTCCTCCACCTAATCTATATAAACCGAAATCCAGGACCTTTCCTACCCTCCAAGGAAACCCCAACATTTGGGCATTCACCCAACAAGTTACAAAGGAACTACAGAGTACCAATTGGAAAAGGTTTAGAAGAAATACCAACCTTAAGCCATCCCAACAAAAAGCCGTGTTATCTTTAAAACAGAACGAACAATTAGTGATAAAACCCTCGGATAAAGGAGGTAACATAGTGGTAATGGATTTAAACAAATATAAGCAGATGGTCATGAACCTCCTTTCAAATAAAAGTTGGTATCGCTCTATTCCTTTTGCACAGGTAAAATATGCGGAGACAAAATACCGTATTCTCATTAATCAGGCATTTTGTGATAACCTTATAGACAAAAAGACGTGTGAATTCTTGGTTATTGATAAGCCGAGACTTCCCACGTTTTATGCTCTGCCAAAGGTGCACAAAAATTTGGAAAATCCCCCTGGCCGTCCGATTGTGTCAGGGATTGGTTGCCTTACAGAACCAGCTAGTAAGCTGGTAGACGACTATTTGAGGCCCCATGTAGGTTCTTTAAGTTCCTACATTCAAGACACCGCCGATCTACTGAGATCTTTGGATGGTCTATGTTTACCACCGGGGTCATGGCTAGTAGCTATAGACGTTGAAGCCCTCTATAACTCTATCCCCCACACTAGGGGTATTAGAGTTATGGACGGCTTCCTCTCTGAGAGAGGACCTGGAGCCAGGCCCTACAACAATTTCATTTTGGAATTGTTGCTGTTCATACTTACCAACAATATTTTTGTTTTCGACCGTTCCCACTACCTCCAGGTGCAGGGTGTTGCGATGGGGACCAAGTGTGCCCCGTCGTACGCCAACCTGTACCTGGGGGGGTGGGAACGGGAGATTTTTTCTTTAGAATCATTTGAAATGTTTTTTGATAAAGTCTTGATATGGCGACGCTTTATCGATGACATTTTTGTTGTGTGGACTGGCTCCTTAGAGGAATTGACATCTTTTATGTCTTCATTAGCTGTAAATTCCTTTAATCTCAAATTTACGATGATTTGTGACCAGAATGTGATAAATTTTCTGGATATTTCTATTTACTTAAACTCTGATGGCACCTTGGGCTCTTCATTATATAGAAAGCCCTCTTCAGGCAATACCATCCTGCATGCCACAAGTTCTCATCCCAGGACTCTGGTACAAAGTATCCCATACAGTCAGTATTTACGAATTCGAAGAAATTGTAGTAAGGAAGTAGATTTCGAGACGGAGGCCTCTGCCCTCCAATCTCGACTAATTGCTAGAGGGTATAGTCATTCAACCCTCAAAAAAGCTTATAAACGAGCAAAAAATAAAAACAGGAAAGATCTAATACATCCTAAGAAACCTCAAACTACTGACCAAACGGTACGATTAATTACCAGGTTCTCTGGTGAACATCAGAAAGTAAGAAAAATTATTGAAAAATTCTGGCCTTTGCTAGCAACAGATGAGATTATCTCCAAATATATTAAGCCATTTCCCCAAATTACCTATAGAAAATCTAGGTCTTTAAAAGATCAACTAGTTCATAGCCATCTCCAAATCAAGAGGGTTGAGAGTAGAAAGGGTTCGGCCCCATGTGGTCATTGTGAATTTTGCAGGTTTATATATGATTCTACTGAAATAGTTCTCCCTAATGGAGTTACGTATAGACCAAATTTCTTTAGCAATTGCCAGTCAATTGGCGTAATTTATTTGATGATCTGTGATTGTAAGGCCTTCTATGTTGGTAAAACGAAGAGGCCTTTCTTTCACAGAATGAGAGACCATGTATCTCTCATTCAAAAGAAAAAAATGGAGACTCCTATTAGTAGACATAGTGGTCTTTTCCACTCCTTCGATCTGTCAAAGATTAAATTCTTTGCTTTAGAATACATACCTCTTAATGAAAGAGGTGGGGATGTGGACAAAAATCTCCTACAACGAGAAACCAGATGGATACATACCTTGAGAGCCACTATGTATCCCGGGTTAAATGAGTCCATCAGTTTCAAACCCTTTTTGTAGGAAAAAAATCGTTATGCTGTATATGTAGACTCTGTTTAAAACAAATTAAATTTTGTTTTGTTATTTTTATTTTTGTTTATTAAATTTGTCTTTATGTACAGGTGACTGAATGTACCATTTCTATATTCCATAGGGGCTCTCTTTAATCATTGATAAATCTACATTATATGTAATTGATTTCAATTGAGTTTACCACATTTTTTAGGGTGGCGTTTCCCTTTTCTTTTTTGGGGGGGATTTGGTGATCATATGGGCGCCCAGGGCGTTTCTCTTTGTTCTCCTTTGGGAGACAATCTGAGCGCCATCTGACTAAGCCCACCGGATATCCTGGCCCCTTTTTTAACATCCAATGTGCCCTTTCTGCCGTGATTTTAAAAGGAAGTCTGCCCTTTTCTATACTTTAGGCATTTTTTTTCCCCTTCCGGATCCGTCGTATGGTGCGTCCAGCTCGTCAGGATGTTTTCTCCTGATGAGCGGGGTGCTGCTTCCGGCGGACGTCTCCGGTTTTTCAGTGGTGTAATTGTCACTTCCGGGTCGGATCTGACGATGGGCGGATGTCGGAACTGATGTGCCCGCTCCGCCCATTGATTTGGCGCCATTGTGCGTCCAATGGGAAGGGGGAGGGGGGGTATATAGTCCGGATCGCAGCCTTGTAAATCAGTAGCATGACCAACACTCTGGGGAGAAGACGTTCTTAGATATCAGTCAAAGGTAAATTACTTAGGCACTAGATCTCTTTGTGGGCAACATTGGTTTTTATCCCGTTGTCTGGTTTACTTTGGTCTTTAATCCCAAATGGTTTTTATATTTTATATTTTTTCAGTAAACTGATTGATCGGTTTTGTAAAACAAGTTTTTCGGCAGAGATGCCCTAATGTGGACATACTTTATCCAATTGGATTAACCAGGTATATATCAGCTAGCAAGTATATGGCTAAAAATTAAAATTCTGATTACCAACTAGAGGGGATTATTATATATATTTATAGTAATTTCCACTATTTTTGTTTCCTTTAGAGTGGACACTGATTGGGGTACTTTGGAGATACTGCCCCCTTTTTTGCCTATTCTAATTTATATTTTTTACTATCAACAGCCATAAACAGGTAAATACTGATGGGGTATGTGCCGTATAACTAGATTAGACGCCTTTACTCTTATACATAGATTGTTATTTGACTTCATTCGAATTTTCTTTGTAATTTCCCCCAGATGGCCCTCTGTTCCTGTGCTAGTAATATCCGGGTGGTTATTTGTGCCAGTATTTCTCCCCCTCTATGATACACCATATGATCCCCTCCTTACGGGCGCCCCCGTGTGGGATAGCTCATTGGCTATCTGGTCATTCTTCATTTTAGATTGTACCATCAAAATTTACAGGTAATGTACTTACAACTGATACTAATAAGGTCATATACCTTGAATAAATAGATCTAATTTTGAGATGAACTTTTGAGCAACCATTGGGCTGGTTATGGTTTTCAGTTATCCTTTTTTCTTAATAATATTCTGTTTTGTAATTTTGAGTTTGAAATTTGAGTAATTAATATTATGTATTTATTATTTTTCTTTTTTTGTTTCCAGTATTTGCATGACAAACTCCTGAGGAAGCCTACAAAATGGCGAAACATGTAGAGAATTTTGTCTGTATGCACTTTGGAAACTCTATTATGTTTATTTTGATGGTTCATGTATATTTGTACATATGAATTTTCATATATTTTTTTGTAATAAAATTATATTTTTTATATTGAATATTGTGTAGTTGTTGCACCTTAAAAGTCCCAATACCTTCATATTTCTATATAGCTTCGTAATGAAGGGATGTGGTGCCTATGAGATACAGGTGACAGGTATTATTTTCAATTTCTCACTGTGCTCAAACAGTTCGGGGGACTCCTCAGGAGGAGGACATGGTGGGTCTAGGGAAGGAGTGACTGATGATGAGTCTGACATTGATACCAGGGAAGAGGACGCTTTGGCAGCTGCTTTGCCAGTACCCTGAGCCTGGGTGAGAGAGGATGAGGAGGAGGAGGAGGGCTTGGTCATCCACTCTACCAAGTCTTCGGCATGATGTGGCTCAACATGTCCAGCTGCGGAAAAGAAGGACAAGCGTGTCCCATGGCCATGTACTGATGACAATGCACCGCGTCCACGACCAGCACTGTTGCCCCCAGACACAGAGCCTGCTTGCCCTCTTTTATTGCCTCCTGACTGTCTGCCTCTCCTTGTTTGCCTTCCAGACATTCTAATAGATGGCCTGCAGGGAGATGGGAAAAAAGCAATAAGGGCTACCTTCAGGTGTCCTTCTCTGTCCCTTGAAACAAGGACTTGCACAGTGAAAGAAACTGACACTCTCCCTACCTACAGTTTTCTGTCCCTAGAAAAAATGTTTTTTTTAAGCACAATATAGCACAAGGATAATTCACTCACTGTCCTTCCAGGTCCCTAGAAACAAGGACTTGCACAGTGAAAGAAACTGACACTCTCCCTACCTACAGTTTTCTGTCCCTAGAAAAAATGTTTTTTTTAAGCACAATATAGCACAAGGAGAATTCACTCACTGTCCTTCCAGGTCCCTAGAAACAAGGACTTGCACAGTGAAAGAAACTGACACTCTCCCTACCTACAGTTTTCTGTCCCTAGAAAAAATGTTTTTTTTAAGCACAATATAGCACAAGGAGAATGCACTCACTGTCCTTCCAGGTCCCTAGAAACAAGGACTTGCACAGTGAAAGAAACTGACACTCTCCGTACCTACAGTTTTCTGTCCCTAGAAAAAATGGTTTTTTTAAGCACAATATAGCACAAGGAGAATTCACTCACTGTCCTTCCAGGTCCCTAGAAACAAGGACTTGCACAGTGAAAGAAACTGACACTCTCCCTACCTACAGTTTTCTGTCCCTAGAAAAAATGTTTTTTTTAAGCACAATATAGCACAAGGAGAATTCACTCACTGTCCTTCCAGGTCCCTAGAATCAAGGACTTGCACAGTGAAAGAAACTGACACTCTCCCTACCTACAGTTTTCTGTCCCTAGAAAAAATTTTTTTTTTAAGCACAATATAGCACAAGGAGAATTCACTCACTGTCCTTCCAGGTCCCTAGAAACAAGGACTTGCACAGTGAAAGAAACTGACACTCTCCCTACCTACAGTTTTCTGTCCCTAGAAAAAAATGTTTTTTTTAAGCACAATATAGCACAAGGAGAATGCACTCACTGTCCTTCCAGGTCCCTAGAAACAAGGACTTGCACAGTGAAAGAAACTGACACTCTCCGTACCTACAGTTTTCTGTCCCTAGAAAAAATGGTTTTTTTAAGCACAATATAGCACAAGGAGAATTCACTCACTGTCCTTCCAGGTCCCTAGAAACAAGGACTTGCACAGTGAAAGAAACTGACACTCTCCCTACCTACAGTTTTCTGTCCCTAGAAAAAATGTTTGTTTTAAGCACAATATAGCACAAGGAGAATTCACTCACTGTCCTTCCAGGTCCCTAGAAACAAGGACTTGCACAGTGAAAGAAACTGACACTCTCCGTACCTACAGTTTTCTGTCCCTAGAAAAAATGGTTTTTTTAAGCACAATATAGCACAAGGAGAATTCACTCACTGTCCTTCCAGGTCCCTAGAAACAAGGACTTGCACAGTGAAAGAAACTGACACTCTCCCTACCTACAGTTTTCTGTCCCTAGAAAAAATGTTTTTTTTAAGCACAATATAGCACAAGGAGAATTCACTCACTGTCCTTCCAGGTCCCTAGAAACAAGGACTTACACAGTGAAAGAAACTGACACTCTCCCTACCTACAGTTTTCTGTCCCTAGAAAAAATGTTTTTTTTAAGCACAATATAGCACAAGGAGAATTCACTCACTGTCCTTCCAGGTCCCTAGAAACAAGGACTTGCACAGTGAAAGAAACTGACACTCTCCCTACCTACAGTTTTCTGTCCCTAGAAAAAATGTTTTTTTAAGCACAATATAGCACAAGGAGAATTCACTCACTGTCCTTCCAGGTCCCTAGAAACAAGGACTTGCACAGTGAAAGAAACTGACACTCTCCCTACCTACAGTTTTCTGTCCCTAGAAAAAATGTTTTTTTTAAGCACAATATAGCACAAGGAGAATTCACTCACTGTCCTTCCAGGTCCCTAGAAACAAGGACTTGCACAGTGAAAGAAACTGACACTCTCCCTACCTACAGTTTTCTGTCCCTAGAAAAAATGTTTTTTTAAGCACAATATAGCACAAGGAGAATTCACTCACTGTCCTTCCAGGTCCCTAGAAACAAGGACTTGCACAGTGAAAGAAACTGACACTCTCCCTACCTACAGTTTTCTGTCCCTAGAAAAAATGTTTTTTTAAGCACACTATAGCACAAGGAGAATTCACTCACTGTCCTTCCCAGTCCCTAGAAACAAGGACTTGCACAGTGAAAGAAACTGACACTCTCCCTACCTACAGTTTTCTGTCCCTAGAAAAAATGTTTTTTTTAAGCACAATATAGCACAAGGAGAATTCACTCACTGCCCTTCCAGGTCCCTGGAAACAAGGACTTGCACAGTGAAAGAAACTGACACTCTCCCTACCTACAGTTTTCTGTCCCTAGAAAAAATGTTTTTTTTAAGCACAATATAGCACAAGGAGAATTCACTCACTGTCCTTCCAGGTCCCTAGAAACAAGGACTTACACAGTGAAAGAAACTGACACTCTCCCTACCTACAGTTTTCTGTCCCTAGAAAAAATGTTTTTTTTAAGCACAATATAGCACAAGGAGAATTCACTCACTGTCCTTCCAGGTCCCTAGAAACAAGGACTTGCACAGTGAAAGAAACTGACACTCTCCCTACCTACAGTTTTCTGTCCCTAGAAAAAATGTTTTTTTTAAGCACAATATAGCACAAGGAGAATTCACTCACTGTCCTTCCAGGTCCCTGGAAACAAGGACTTGCACAGTGAAAGAAACTGACACTCTCCCTACCTACAGTTTTCTGTCCCTAGAAAAAATGTTTTTTTTAAGCACAATATAGCACAAGGAGAATTCACTCACTGTCCTTCCAGGTCCCTAGAAACAAGGACTTACACAGTGAAAGAAACTGACACTCTCCCTACCTACAGTTTTCTGTCCCTAGAAAAAATGTTTTTTTTAAGCACACTATAGCACAAGCACAAAACACACTGACACTCTCCCTACCTATCCTTCTCTTTCCCTAAACTAAAGGAATCCAGGTTAAGCAAGAAAGAAATAAAAGTCACTGTCCCTGCCTAGGCTGCTCTATCCCTGCTCCGGAACACACTACACTAGGCCGCCGTGCTGGCGGCCTTTTATAGTGTGGGGCGTGTACTAAACACCCTCAGCAATAATTGGCCACAGGCATCCTGCCTGTGGCCAATCATTGCTCTCCTCGCTGCCGGCGCTGTGATTGGCCAAGCATGCGGGGTCACAGTGCATGCTTGGCCAATCGCAGCGCCTGGATGACACTGCGATGGCGTAGTGCATTGTGGGCCGTTCGCGTCACTCGAATTTGGCGCGAACGGCCCAAATCGTTCGATCTTCGTCGAACGATCGAACAGCCGATGTTCGAGTCGAACGTATGTTCGATTCGAACACGAAGCTCATCCCTAATCACAAGGACTCCTCCACTCTTCTCCTCAAATTTAAAGGACTCTGTGCACAACATCTGCACACTTTAAGGGGAATGCCACTCAGAGATTAAATTGGTTGTAAACCCATTTCCACATTTTTTTCTTTTGATCGCACCTGCAAGACAAAGCTATAATGAGCTAGTATGACTAGCATACTAGCTCATTATGTACCACTTACCTTAGATCGGGGCCCCCGAAGTCGTCCGTGTCCCTCTCTCTAGCCGCAGCCATCGCTGTGGCGATAGCCGGAATGTTACTTCCGGGTATCGCCGGGTATCGCCGCTCCGCCGTTACTTCCGGGTATCGCTGCTCCAGCCAATCACAGGCTGTGATTGGCCGGAGCGGCGAAGACGTGACTCCGCGCATTCGCGCGTGAGCCGTCAAATTCGACTAAGTCGTCGAATGCTGCGACCTAGCCGAATTTGTGAATGGGATTAACCCCATGAATGCGCCGTTGTCTACAGCGGCGCCTGTCATTTTACTAAATATCTCCTAAACCGTTTAGGTTTAGGAGATATTTCTTGCACCTACAGGTAAGCCTTAATCTAGGCTTACCTGTAGGTGCAAGTTGAAAAAGTGGGTTTACAACCACTTTAAGTAGTGCATTTCTTGTAACTTGTGGTTTTAAAATTGTGCCACAAAGTTTGTTGGGTCCGAGGCATCAGGAGTTGAAGAGAGCAGTCTGACATAAAAAGGTCATTCTCTTCCCTTTTATGCCTGGGGCCATATGTTCTTTCAGGACCTACTTGTTACTACTGGTTGACCTGTGATTTTCTTTGCATTGCATATTGCATATTTGCATATTTACCAAGAGTAAGAGTTTAACACTGTCATTCTTGTTCTTATCTGCTTCAAGAATCTTAACCAGTTGCCTACCTTGGGCATCTTACAAACGTCCATAAAACCCCCTCCTCTGTACACAGGACGTGTCTTGTACGCCCTGTACACCTTGCATTATCCTATCTTTTCTTATCTCCTCCTACTAAGTTCCTGCACACAGCCTGTGAGATCCTATGACTGGGAGCTATTGAAAAGTCTTCCTCACAGAATGATCACTCTGACAGACAATCTCAGTGATAATTCAATGTAACATTTTAAGCCAAAACAAAACAAACAAGTAACATAGTAGCTATCTTCTCTCTTGCAAGTTTTTTTTTGTGTGCACAGGGAATTAACTCCTAATTAACCAAGACATGCTCTTTTTTTTTCTTCTTTTTTTACTACTTAACCCTTTATTTGAACCTGTATAAGCACGATTTATTTAATCTCCTGTTCCATGTTTCTATTTTAAATTATTTGCTGGATTTTTTTTTTATAAAGCACATATGTAATTATGTACATTGTTATCTTTAAGGATTTACTGTTAAAAATAGTTTAGGGTATATCTGTTTTATTTTAAATCAGTAAGCACTATAATTTACTGATGCATTATGAGAAAAATGAAATGTATGCAAAAAAAAAAAAAAAAAACCTTTATTTCTTTTGTAAATAACTTTAACATATCAACAATGTAATTTTAATGTTGCTATAAATAGAACAAGCAGCAGAATAAAATGTTTATGTTTTACTCACATTATTGGTACTTGTGTTTAAAATATTACTGATTAAACTTGAAAAAAATACTTTTATTTTTTCAGATTTTTACTCCTTTTCCCCTTAAAATGCAAATAAATTAAAGAAAAATTTCCAGAGGACTTTAGAGTCACGAGAAAGCTGTCCCCCAAAAAGACAATATATATATATATATATATCAATTCTTTATCATAAGTAATTACAAAGTTAGACTCACGAACAGACACATAGCAGAAATGGGAAATATGTTCTGGTCCATAGGTAAACAGGTGTGAGAGCCGAAGTGGTAAAATACTTGTTTACTTTGCTACAGTCTGGTGTCTGTGTAATGGCATTATCACTTTGCATTATGTCTGCATATATGGTGTCAGAGGTGTCAGGAGGCTTGCAAGGTCAGAGCAACCTTTGGGGTCAGTCATCTTCCAGCGGCCCTCACGGGGGTGACACTACACTATTTTCCACTTATTAATCCTTGGTTCACACTAAATCAGAGCTAATAAAACATTTCTTCCCATTTTGGAAGACAATATTGGCAAAAGCTAAAAAAAAAAAAAAAAAGATATACAGTATGTATTTTTTAATTATTGACAAATAAGAAAAATGAAAAAAATATATAAATGTTCTAGTTTACCTTGCATCATGCATGTATATGATGGATTTGTTTAGTGAGATCTTAGGCCTCATTCACTTTGTATGGGCTGCAGAACATCATCCAATGCATTGCATTTCTACAACAAGCATTTTGAACGAAAGCCGCAGAAAACATTATTCAGTAGGGGCCTCACATATTTGCCATGCTGCCAAACCCCAGGTGTAAAGTAGGAACATTTGGTTTAGTAAATTCTATTAAGTCAGTGTCTGAGGAGCACTTGGTAGGGGTCAGAATCAATAAAATTCCTAAACCCCACTAGGAAGGTTCAAACATCAAAATAAGTGATAGGTTTGAATTAGGGTCCTCAAACTTTGAAACCCTTTTCTACCGGAGTACATTCATAAACGGTGCTGAATAAATAGCCATCAGGTGGCCGATCTGCCTAGTAATCGCTATGTGCCTAGCTGCCATTAGAAGGCTCAGTACACAGAGCTACTGTACCTAGCTAAACCATGGGACCGTCATCACAGCAACCACATGGTATTGTTTTTAGTGTTTACCCTTCCCCTCACAACAGGGGAAGGAGACATTGTAGTAACTATGAATGGAGACAGAATGAATGGCTCAGCAGCAGCAATTTTTTTCATTCTGTTTCAATGACACAGGGTCCTTTTTTTTGTTAACCTTTTATGACCCTCTCTACACATACTATTCTCCATGCAACCTGTATATTAACCCTTTCACCTCCCTTATCATGCACATCTGAAAGTTAACACATTTGTCGCCATCCCGCCACTCTAAATGACCAGGACATTAAAGTGTTTGTTAACCCAAAAAACAAAACAAAAAATAAATAAATAAAAAACAGATACTGTTCCCTTAAAGCACGTTTTACAGCACAGTGCTTGTACTGTGTAATTTGACCCCCTGTAACACCTGAAAAACCTGGCTGATCCTGCCTGGCTATACCCTCCCCTCTATATACTGACCACGGTGTATCATGGCTACTGAGCCCTGACACGTGGTCCGTTTACCTGCCTCTGTCATCCCGGCGTCTACTTTGTCTCCTGTGTCCTCTTCTTAATCCTCTTCCCCCTCCCCTCCCTGCCTGTCTGCTCGTGTCAGCGCCCGCCCCATCCGCTCCTGCTGCTTTCATATTTAATATGAGAAGCTCCCATTCCCTCTGTATTATATCAAAAAGTTCCCCTGTGTCTGTGTTATATAATAAATATGCTTATTTGTACCGATAACATGGCGTCTTCCTGCACTCAGGTGCCTCCTCTCTCCTCACCTCTTCTCCCCGGCTGACATCAGTGGCAGTGCTCAGCCCCGCCCACTAAAACTGTCAGCGGGGCAGAGGAGATGAGAGAGGAGGCATCTGAGCGCATGAAGATGCTGTGTTATCGGTACAGATAAGCCTATTTATTATATAACACAGACACAGGGGAACTTCTTGTTATAAGACAGAGGGGATGAGATCTTTTTATAGAAGTGGCTTAACAACCACTTTAAAGGCTCCATTTACACTTGGCGTTTCTGTAACATGCAACAAAGTGCACAGAAATGCACCTTTTGCAGAGGGTTTCGGATACTCACTGCAAACGCATGGTGAAAAAGAACACTTTGCTCTGTTGCAAAAAGGTTTTGGAGCTTTTTCGGGGTGTTCGTTGTGTGTAGAACAGCTCAAGTGAATATGTATAACAAGTGGAAACACTGCTAAATACGCAACCCCCCCCCAGAAAAAAAACACAAACCGGAACACTCGGGTGTCAACACAGCCTAACCCATTCACTTCCTCTGTGTATGACCTGTACATTAATGTATATAGTGCACTATTCTCAAGCTCTGCATGTAATCCCCTCAATACCGGTATGTTTCATCATTTCCAGAAAACTGTAGCAAAAAATGACATCACCTTCGGGTGTCTACTTTGCAAAAAAGAGTATTTGTTTTATTTTGTTCTACAAAAAAAATAGTGGAATGGAGCCTCTCTGTCAGTGGGGGGGAATGGAGCCTCTCTGTCAGTGGGAGGAATAAAGCCTCTCTGTCAGTGTGGGGAACCGAACACCTCTGTCAGTATGGGGAATGGAGCCTCTCAATCAGCTAGTGGAATGGATCCTCTCTGTCAGTGGGGGGAATGGATCCTCTCTGTCAGTGGGGGGAATGGAGCCTCTCTGTCAGTGGGGGGAATGGAGCCTCTCTGTCAGTGGGGGGAATGGAGCCTCTCTGTCAGTGGGGGGGGGGGAATGGAGCCTCTCTGTCAGTGGGGGGGGATGGAGCCTCTCTGTCAGTGGGGGGGAATGGAGCCTCTCTGTCAGTGGGGGGGAATGGAGCCTCTCTGTCAGTGGGGGGGAATGGAGCCTCTCTGTCAGTGGGGGGGGGAATGGAGCCTCTCTGTCAGTGGGGGGGGAATGGAGCCTCTTTGCCAGTGGGGGGGGGGAATGGAGCCTCTTTGCCAGTGGGGGGGGGAATGGAGCCTCTTTGCCAGTGGGGGGAATGGAGCCTTTCGGTTAGCTGGTGGAATGGAGCCTCTCTGTCACTGGGGGGAATGGAGCCTGTCAGTGGAGGGAATGGAGCCTTATGTCAGTGGGGGGAATAGAGCCTTTCGGTTAGCTGGTGGAATGGAGACTCTCTGTCAGTGGAAGAAATGGATCCTCGTTCTTCTTTGCAAATAAGCTTAAGCTCTGTCAGATTGGATGGAGAGGGTCTGAACAGCAATTTTCAAGTCTTGCCACAGTTTCTCAATTGGATTAAGGTCTGGACTTTGACTGGGCCATTGTAACACATGAATATGATTTGATCTAAACCATTCTATTGTAGCTCTGGCTGTATGTTTAGGGTCGTTGTCCTGCTGGAAAGTCAACCTCCACCCATACTCTTTCCATTTTTGGATGATGGATTGAATAGTGCTTCACGAGATGTTTAAAGCTTGGGATATTTTTTATAACCTGACCCAGCTTTAAAACTAATCCACAACTTTATCCCTGACCTGTCTGGTTTGTTCCTTGGCCTTCATGATGCTGTTTGTTCACTAAGATTCTCTAACAAAACTATGAGGGCTTCACAGAACAGCTGTATTTTTACTGAGATTAAATTACATACAGGTGAACTCTATTTACTAATTAGGTGACATCTGAAGGCAATTAGTTCCATTCCATTGTAGCTCTGGCTATATGTTTAGGGTCGTTATCCTGCTGGAAAGTGAACCTCCACCCGAGTCTCAAGTCTTTTGCAGGCTCTAACAGGTTTTCTTCTAAGATTGCTCTGTTAGCTAAGATTTCTATGCATTACGGTGGGGATGGTGTGTTCAGGGTGATGTGCAATGTTAGTTTTCTGCCACACAAAGCGTTTTGCTTTTAGGCCAAAAAGTTCAATTTTGGTCTCATCTGACCAGAGCACCTTCTTCCACATGTTTGCTGTGTCCCCAACATGGCTTCTCGCAAACTGAAAACAGGACTTCTTATGGCTTTCTTTCAACAATGGCTTTCTTCTTGTCACTCTTCCATAAAGACCAGATTTGTGGAATGCACGACTAATAGTTGTCCTGTGGACAGATTCTCCCACCTGAGCTGTGGATCTCTGCAGCTCCTCCAGAGTTACCATGGGCCTTTTGGCTGCTTCTCTGATTGATGCTCTCCTTGCCCGGCCTGTCAGTTTACGTGGACGGCCATGTCTTGGTAGGTTTTCATTTGTGCCATACTCTTTCCATTTTTGGATGGTGGATTGAATAGTGCTCCGCGAGATGTTTAAAGCTTGGGATATTTTTTATAACCTAACCCAACTTTAAAACTTCTCCACAACTTTATACCTGACCTGTCTGATGTGTTCCTTGGCCTTCATGATGCTGTTTGTTCACAGAACAGCTGTATTAATAATGAGATTAAATTACATACAGATGAACTCTATTTACTAATTAGGTGACGACTGAAGGCATTTAGTTCCAGTAGATTTTAGTTAGGGGCATCAGAGTAAAGAGGGCTGAATACAAATGCACGCCACACTTTTTACATATTTATTTACAAAAAAAATTGAAGAACCATATATCATTTTCCTTCCACTTTCCAATTATGTGCCACTTTGTGTTGGTCTATCACATAAAACATATTTACGTTTTTAGTTGTAACATGACAAAAATTTGGAAAATTTCAAGGGGTATGAATACTTTTTCAAGGCACTGTAGGTGAAAATTTGAATGATATTGCAAATTCCAGTTCTGCGGTACACACTACAGTAATAAATGAACATATATACTAAATGAAAATATGCTATACTTTCCCATTAGGGAACTTGGATATAAAGGAATGCATTTGTTTGCATAAGCACAATCTGCCTTCAAGCTAAATACTCAGTAACTGCACAAATATGAATGAGTGCTGGGGAAATTTCATTGTTCATTTGCTGTAAATTGCTCCTCATGTCTGCTCGTTATAGATGGACTAAATGACTGTCACTTTTTATGTTCTTTGACACGGCCAATTGATCACCCAAAGAGAGAGCTGTCAGTTGGCAGTTGTCTGAATTGTCACCATGGCCATTTTCATTGACCGTTATCTCATGTTGGTTTAACTTCAGGTACTGTGATAAGTGTGGTCTGTGGCTCATCAATGGTCTGCTGCCAAGAAGCAGGACTGATTTTATTTCCTTATATGCATTTTTAAAGTACATAATGACTGTAGAAGCATTTCTCTTATTTCAGTGGGAAAACATACACTGATGGCAACACAACATTGTTAGCTAAGATTTACAAAGAGATACTGTTCATCAAAAAAAAATTCTTCAATCTTTAATCACTAATGATGGAAACATAATTAGTGTATCACTATGAAATAAACTTTCTGGAAAGCAGCCAGTAAAATTCAAAAATCGACATTTAAAAAAAAAAAAAAAGAACGGTATCATTAGTTATTTTTAAGGGCTGTATTGCACACCTTTCACATTTAAGATATTCAAGTGGCCTTCTCTTCCAGAACATCCTCCATCCTGGATAGGGATGAGCTTCGAGTTCGAGTCAAACTCATGTTCGACACGAACATTGCCTGTTCGCCCGTTCGCCGAACAGCGAACAAATTGGGGTGTTCGTGGCAAATTCGAAAAGTCTATGGGAGAAATCTAAAGTGCTAATTATAAAGGCTTATATGCAAGTTATTGTCCTAAAAAGTGTTTGGGGACCCGGGTCCTGCCCCAGGGGACATGTATCAATGCAAAAAAAAGTTTTAAAAACTGCAGTTTTTTCGGGAGCAGTGATTTTAATAATGCTTAAAGTGAAACAATAAAAGTGAAATATTCCTTTAAATTTCATACCTGGGCGTGTGTATGATATGCATGTAAAGTGGCGCATGTTTCCCGTGCTTAGAACTGTCCCTGCATAAAATGTCATTTTTGAAGGGAAAAAAAGTCATTTAAAACTCGCGGCTATTAATGAATTGTCGGCTCCCGGGAATACATACAAAAGTCATTGATAAAAATAAAAAAAAAAGCGTGGGGGTCCCCCAGAATTCAATTACCAGGCCCTTCAGGTCTGGTATAGATATTAAGGGGAACCCTGCCGCAAATTTAAAAAAAAAATGCGTGGGGTTCCCCCAAATATCCATACCAGGCCCTTTAGATCTGGAATGGATTTTAAGGGGAACTCCACCCCAAATAAAAAAAAATGGCGTGGAGTCCCCCCAAAAATCCATACCAGACCCTTATCCGAGCACACAACCTGGCAGGCTGCAGGAAAAGAGGGGGGACGAGAGAGCACCCCCCCCTCCTGAACCGTACCAGGCCACATGCCCTCAACATGGGGAGGATGTCCCCATGTTGGTGGGGACAAGGGCCTCATCCCCACAACCCTTGCCCGGTGGTTGTGGAGGTCTGCGGGCGGGGGGGCTTATCGGAATCTGGAAGACCCCTTTAACAAAGGGGACCCCCAGATCCCGGCCCCCCCATGTGAATTGGTAAGGGGTACATTGTACCCCTACCATTTCACGAAGAAAGTGCAAAAAAAAACAAAGAAACACACAAACACCTTGGAAAAGTCCTTTATTAAAAAAAAAACAATAAAAACATTCCAGCGGTGAAATCCAGTGTCCCGCGGCGATCCGATGTCCAGCGCTGTCCATCATTGGCTGAGCCTGAGCGGACCTGATGGGGAACTTCCTCCGCAGTCTATTACATGTATAGACCCGCCCCTTCTAAAGTTCCCCATCAGGTCTGCTCAGCCAATGACTAGGTGTAAGGCTGAGGACCTGATGCGGAACATGAGAAGGGGGGTCTATACATGTATTACACAGTGAAGGAAGTTCCCCATCAGGTCCGCCCCCTCGGTATGTCAGACCCCACCTACGTCATTGGCCTGAGCGGGGAACTTCCTTCACTGTGTAATTTAAATTTACACAGTGAAGGAAGTTCCCCATCAGGTCCGCTCAGGCCAATGACGTGGGCGGGGTCTGACATACCGAGGGGGCGGACCTGATGGGGAACTTCGTTCGCTGTGTAATACATGTATAGACCCGCCCCTTCTCATGTTCCGCATCAGGTCCTCAGCCTTACACCGAGTCATTGGCTGAGCGGACCTGATGGGGAACTTTAGAAGGGGCGGGTCTATACATGTAATAGACTGCGGAGGAAGTTCCCCATCAGGTCCGCTCAGGCTCCGCCAATGACGGACAGCGCTGGACATCGGATCGCCGCGGGACACTGGATTTCACCGCTGGAATGTTTTTTTTTAATAAAGGACTTTTCCAAGGTGTTTGTGTGTTTTTTTTACATTTTTTGACACTTTCTTCGTGAAATGGTAGGGGTACAATGTACCCCTTACCAATTCACATGGGGGGGGCGGGATCTGGGGGTCCCCTTTGTTAAAGGGGTCTTCCAGATTCCGATAAGCCCCCCGCCCGCAGACCCCCACAACCACCGGGCAAGGGTTGTGGGGATGAGGCCCTTGTCCCCATCAACATGGGGACATCCTCCCCATGTTGAGGGCATGTGGCCTGGTACGGTTCAGGAGGGGGGTGCTGTCTCGTCCCCCCCTCTTTTCCTGCGGCCTGCAAGGTTGCGTGCTCGGATAAGGGTCTGGTATGGATTTTTGGGGGGACTCCACGCCATTTTTTTTTTTAATTTGGGGTGGAGTTCCCCTTAATATCTATACCAGACCTGAAGGGCCTGGTAATTGAATTCTGGGGGACCCCCACGCTTTTTTTTTTTTTTTATCAATGAATTTTGTATGTATTGCCGGGAGCCGACAATTCGTTAATAGCCGCGAGTGAGTTTTAAATGACTTTTTTTTCCTTCAAAAATGACATTTCATGCAGGAACAGTTCTAAGCACGGGAAACATGCGCCACTTTACATGCATATCATACACACACCCTAGGTACGAAATTTAAAGGAATATTTCACATTTTTTCATTTTAAGCATTATTAAAATCACTGCTCCTAAAAAAATGGCCATTTTTAAAACTTCTTTTTGCATTGATACATGTCCCCTGGGGCAGGACCCAGGTCCCCAAACACTTTTTATGACAATAACTTGCATATAAGCCTTTATAATTAGCACTTTAGATTTCAAACGTTCGAGTCCATTGTATTTAATAGGGTTCTAAAGTTCACGCGAACATTCTGTCTGTTCTCAGGTTCAGGTGCGAACCGAACAGGGGGGTGTTCGGCTCATCCCTGATCCTGGACAGTCTTGTTCTCAAATGATGGAAGCCTCCAAGCCACACAAGCCTTTGGTGCCCTCTCTGGGCTCTGCTTATAAAATGACACTAATGTCTCGTACACACGACTGGGTTTTCCGACGGGAAAACTGCCAAAAACCGCCGAAAAAAATAAAAAAAAGAAGAGAACCAGCTCTATTTTTTCCCCGTCGGGATTCCCGACTGACTTTTTCCCATCGGAAATCCCGGCCGTGTGTACGAGGCATAAAGTCTGGTTTCAAAAAGTTCAATTCCAGTATGTATTCTTAACTCAGAAAAGTACTTTCTAGTCTTCTATGCTTTATAAAGAGATTTTTTTTTTTTGCCTTCCTATGCATCAACTGTGGGTACTAGCTTCCACATATGGAGGTTTTCTATTTATTTATTCTATTTATTTGTTTATTTTTTCTTCTATTTGTTGAACTAGATGGACTTGTGTCTTTTTTAACCACTTGAAGATGAGGCCTTTTCTGAAACTTGTTTAAAAGTTGAAATCAATATTTTGATCATTGCAATATTTTATGTCACACAGTATTTGTGCAGCAGTCTTTCAAACGCAATTGTTTGGGAAAAAATACAAACTAAATTAATAGGAAAAAAAAAACAAAACACAATATTAACCCCATTTTCTTTCTATAATATGAAAGATGATGTTACACAGAGTAAATAGATACCCAACATGTCATTCTTTAAAATTGTGCACGCTTGTGAAATGGCGACAAATGTCAGAACTTAAAAATCTCCATAGGCGATGCTTTAAAAATGCTTACCTGTTTAGAGTTACAGAGGAGGTCTTGCACTGGAATTATTGCTCTCATTCGAACGTTCGCGGCGATACCTCATGTGTGGTTTTATCACAGTTTACAAATGCTTGTGTTTGTGTTCGCTTCTGCGTGCGAGCACGGAGGGATGGGGCGCTTTTTTCTACCATAACACCGGTATTTAATGTCAAAATAATGACATTTTTACTATGGGCCAGTCGTCAAATCTGACTTTGTGCCCATTGCTGTCAATATCCTACAAATCTCAGAATTCCATTTTTATTGCTGCTGTGATACATTCTCCAGGGTCCTATTGTATGTAGGAATGTAACCAGCCTCTCTTGCTCGCTTCGGAGATGGACTATGAACTATGGGATGTGTAGTGTGCATAAAGCAACTAATGTGTACTGCTCATTCCAAAACAAATGAAAGTGAAAGGAAAGCAAGAGAGGTCCGGGAGCTCATAGATGACATTACAAGGCAGAAAAACCCCATAAAACAATTTAATGAAAAATAGTTTACAGGGTCATTAACCTCTTCATGGTGGCTGAGCGTATATATGCGGCTTCTCGCATGGTGGCCTTTATCCCGAGCGGCCACATATATGCGGCCCTGTGTAAACCACTTACCGTGCTGAGAATGTGTTCCCTGCGTGCTCCCAGCATGGTAACCGCAAAACTCCTGATGCATACTAGCGATCAAGAGCTTTCCGATCAGATGACTACTGTGACAGCCAATCACAGCGGTCACATGACCCGAATTTCCGCTTCTGCCTCCCATGTTTTAGAGCCCTTGAAGGGCCGGGAGAAAGGATTAAGTAGTAGATGTATATTAATTATTTTTAAAGTATATTTTTTAGTGTGACTTTAAAGAGGACCAGTCAAAAGTGGGCTTATGCCAAAAGATCCTCAAATCGACTTTATATCATTTTTGTATTTGCTAATTTGTAGTTTACTGCTATATGTAAGGTGTGTTAAAGAAGAGCCCTGCCAGAACTGGTACTTCTATTTTTCTGAGAATGGATACTTTATTTACATGTCACACCAGGCAATGTTTTATTGAAGCAATCTCTGAAGGATCAAGGACATGGGTGCTACACCTAGGTCCTAAACTTTTCTGAGTGGTCTTGGTGTTGAAAGACTTGTTTTTTTCTTATTAAAGCAATATTAATATAATTCTCCCATTTCTGATATGTAGATGGATGGGGAAACAACCACTTTTGGGTTATCCTTCCACAAACAAAAATCTGACAACTGGAATAAACACCTCTGGGGTTTGTCTTCTCATCCAGACAACTCAGTTATTAACAAGAAAGGGGGGTAGCAGGATTTGGGTCTGGAAAGCATTACCAATAGTATTCACAACTGTTTCCCAGTAATGAAAAGGTTTAGGTTATCACCACAACATATCAAATAGGTTTCCCAGGCCCCTATTATATTTGAGACATTGAGTGTAGATATACTACACTCTGCGTGGGATGAAGAGTTGAGTAAACCTTTGGGAGAGGGAGAACATTGCTTCCCATTCTTCTGGGACAGGGCCCAAGTCCTCCTCCCTCCCCCTTCTACATGGCAGTGTTTTTTTGGATATATTCCCTGAATAAGTAAGATGTTTAGGTGTGATATAAGATCTTTAGTGCTTTTTTGGACTAGATTAATCACAAGGGGCAAATCAGTCAATAAATATATAATAAACAAAAAATATTCACGCTATTTGCAGATTAGAAACAATAATCACAATATTAGAACAAGTGCTCGTGTTTATAAATACAAAACGTTTATATATACACACATACATACATTATATATATATATACAGGTCCTTCTCAAAAAATTAGCATATTGTGATAAAGTTCATTATTTTCTGTAATGTACTGATAAACATTAGACTTTCATATATTTTAGATTCATTAAACACAACTTGAAGTAGTTCAAGCCTTTTCTTGTTTTAATATTGATGATTTTGGCATACAGCTCATGACAACCCAAAATTCCTATCTCAAAAAATTAGCATATCATGAAAAGGTTCTCTAAACGGGCTATTAACCTAATCATCTGAATCAACTAATTAACTTTAAACACCTGCAAAAGATTCCTGAGGCTTTTAAAAACTCCCAGCCTGGTTCATTACTCAAAACCGCAATCATGGGTAAGACTGCCGACCTGACTGCTGTCCAGAAGGCCATCATTGACACCCTCAAGCAAGAAGGTAAGACACAGAAAGAAATTTCTGAATGAATAGGCTGTTCCCAGAGTGCTGTATCAAGGCACCTCAGTGGGAAGTCTGTGGGAAGGAAAAAGTGTGGCAGAAAACGCTGCACAACGAGAAGAGGTGACCGGACCCTGAAGAAGATTGTGGAGAAGGACCGATTCCAGACCTTGGAGGACCTGCGGAAGCAGTGGACTGAGTCTGGAGTAGAAACATCCAGAGCCACTGTGAACAGGCGTGTGCAGGAAATGGGCTACAGGTGCCGCATTCCCCAGGTCAAGCCACTTTTGAACCAGAAACAGCGGCAGAAGCGCCTGACCTGGGCTACAGAGAAGCAGCACTGGACTGTTGCTCAGTGGTCCAAAGTACATTCGGAAATCAAGGTGCCAGAGTCTGGAGGAAGACTGGGGAGAGGGAAATGCCAAAATGCCTGAAGTCCAGTGTCAAGTACCCACAGTCAGTGATGGTCTGGGGTGCCATGTCAGCTGCTGGTGTTGGTCCACTGTGTTTTATCAAGGGCAGGGTCAATGCAGCTAGCTATCAGGAGATTTTGGAGCACTTCATGCTTCCGTCTGCTGAAAAGCTTTATGGAGATAAAGATTTCATTTTTCAGCACGACCTGGCACCTGCTCACAGTGCCAAAACCACTGGTAAATGGTTTACTGACCATGGTATTACTGTGCTCAATTGGCCTGCCAACTCTCCTGACCTGAACCCCATAGAGAATCTGTGGGATATTGGGAAGAGAAAGTTGAGAGACGCAAGACCCAACACTCTGGATGAGCTTAAGGCCGCTATCGAAGCATCCTGGGCCTCCATAACACCTCAGCAGTGCCACAGGCTGGTTGCCTCCATGCCACGCCGCATTGAAGCAGTCATTTCTGCAAAAGGATTCCCGACCAAGTATTGAGTGCATAACTGAACATAATTATTTGAAGGTTGACTTTTTTTGTATTAAAAACACTTTTCTTTTATTGGTCGGATGAAATATGCTAATTTTTTGAGATAGGATTTTTGGGTTTTCATGAGCTGTATGCCAAAATCATCAATATTAAAACAAGAAAAGGCTTGAACTACTTCAGTTGTGTGTAATGAATCTAAAATATATGAAAGTCTAATGTTTATCAGTACATTACAGAAAATAATGAACTTTATCACAATATGCTAATTTTTTGAGAAGGACCTGTATATATATATCACACACACACAGTATATATATATATATATATATATATATATATACACACATACAGTGGGTACGGAATGTAGTCAGACCCCCTTAAATTTTTCACTCTTTGATATATTGCAGCTATTTGCTAAAATCATTTAAGTTAATTTTTTTTCCCTCATTAACCACTTAAGCCCCGGACCAATATGCAGCATAAAGACCAGGCCTTTTTTTTGTGATTCGGCACTGCGTCACTTTAACTGACAATTGCACGGTCACTCCCAAACAAAACTTACGTCCTTTTTTCCCCCACAAATAGAGCTTTCTTTTGGTGGTATTTGATCACCTCTGCGGTTTTTATTTTTTGCACTATAAACAAAAATAGAGCGACAATTTTGAAAAAAAATGCAATATTTTTTACTTTTTGCTATAATATCCCCAAAATATATATATATAAATAACGTTTTTTTCCTCAGTTTAGACCGATACGTATTCTTCTCCATATTTTTGGTAAAAAAAACCCACAATCGGCGTTTATTGATTTCTTTGCGCAAAAGTTATAGCGTTTACAAAATAGGGGATAGTTTTATGGCATTTTTATTAATTTTTTTTTTTACTAGTAATGGCGGCGATCAGCGATTTTTTTCATGACTCATGAAATGTGTAAAAAGTGTCTGAAGTGTCTGTCATAAACACTTCAGACACTTTTTACACATTTTTGGGACCATTGTCATTTTTACAGCGATCAGTGCTATAAAAATGCACCGATTACTGTGAAAATGACACTGGCAGTGAAGGGGTTAACCACTAGGGGCGCTGAAGGGGTTAAGTGTGCCTAAGGGAGGGATTCTCACTGTTAGGGGGCGTGGCTACGAGTGACACGTCACTGATCTCCGCTCTGATTACACAGAGCGGAGATCGGTGACAGTGTCAGTAGGCGAGCGGGGAGATGTTGTGCGACCACACGGCAGGCAGTTAAAGGGCAATGAACAGATACATGATTGTGCCTGTACGAGCCATTCTGCCGACGTATATATGCCGTGGGCGGTCGTTAAGTGGTTAATGTACACACAGTACCCCATATTGACAGAAAAACACAGAATTGTTGACATTTTTGCAGATTTATTAAAAAAGAAAAAAACTTTAATATCACATGTTCCTAAGTATTCAGACCCTTTGCTGTGCTGTGACCCTTTGCTGATCGCTGTATAAATGTCAATGGTCCCAAAAAAGTGTCCAAAGTGATCTGTCTGCCGCAATGTCGCAGTCCTGCTAAAAATCGCAGATCACCTCCATTACTAGTAAAAATAAATAATAATAATAAAAATGCCATAAATCTATCCCCTATGTTGTAGACGCTATAACTTTTGCGCAAACCAATCAATATACGCTTATTGCAATTTTATTTAACCAAAAATATGTAGAAGAATATATATTGGCCTAAATTTATAAAGAAATTTATTTTGTTTTTTGGATACTTATTATAGCAAAAAGTAAAAAATATTTATTCATTTTTTTCAAAATTGTCTGTATTTTTATGTTTTTAGCGCAAAAAATAAAAGCTGAAGAGGTGTTCAAATACCACCAAAAGAAAACTCTATTTGTGGGAAAAAAAGGACATAAATTTTGTTTGGGTAAAGCGTCGCACGACCGCACTATTGTCAGTTAAAGTGACACAGTTCCGTATTGCAAAAAATGGCCTGGTCATTAAGGTCCCTAAGTGGTTTAACAATGTCACATTAATAACATAAACTTCTAAATGACTGAAATCATTTTAAAAAGGTGCAGTTTGCTGAGCAGAAGTCATAGGCCTGCGCAGGGGGTGTGGCGGGTGTGCCTTGGCACACTCTAATCACTCTGTGCTTTTCCAACTCCTCCTACTGCCAAGGCTTCCCCCTTCTCTCCTCTCCCCTTGGCTCTCCCAGGGGATGTTTCAGGATGGAGAATGGTGGAAAGGGCTAATCAATATGTAACTTCCCTTTCTAAAGGAACACAGTGAGCACACTCGCTCACTGTGTTCACTCACAAACTGAAGCATGGTAAACACAGTTTACTATGCTTCTGTGTGTTTGAGCTCTGGGGTGCAGACCATAATGCAATAGGCTGCGCTTACCTATGGCAGAAGTAAATATTTTCATCAAATTTGTTTATTGGGTTTGAAATATAGAGAAAACAATGGATACAATTGACAATAAATAATTACAAGAAATGGTATAATGTGTTAAGATAAGGTGACCAGATTTCTAAAATGAAATCCGGGGACATCCTTTTTTTATTCTACTAATAATGGCGGCAATTAGCGACTCTACCCGTCGCCGCCCGCCTCAGAGCCTCTCAAGTCTCCCTCTCCCTCAAGTCTCCCTCTCCGGGCCCCGACTACTATTGGGTGGGGAGCGGAAGAAGATCACTCCGCCAGGGAAGACAAGGAGATAAGCAGGCTGACGGCTGGCCGGGACTTAAGCCAAGGTAGAAGAACATGCGAGCGGAAGCAGAATGGGCATTCACCCGAAACTGAAGAAATATTCCCTCCACCCCGACCAGCACATGATCATCAAAAAGGGGCACAGGTAATAGACAAACTACACCCCCTAAGCTAGTTGGAGCGGCGGAGCGGGGGGGGGGGTGTATATATATTTTTTTAATTCTGCACTGACTGTCTTTGAAATTGCCCCAGCCCCTGTTCAAATCCAATCCGGGGACAAAGCCAGGGACAGACTTGGTCCGGGGACACTGTCCTCCATCTGGGGACTGTCCCCAGAAACTGGGGATGTCTGGTCACCCTATGTTAAGAGAGCATTAGAAGCATAGAATCAGCTGATATATATTTGAAGATCCTGAGATAAATATATAAGGAATTGTTGAACCAGATTATAGTCAATCTAATCATGTAAAACTATTACATTTGAACAAATATGTAAATATTATAGAATTTTATAATATTAGCGAAACCGGATAAAATAGAAACAGACTATAGCTATAAAAGAGTAGTAAATTAGTAATAAATTGGCTCAAAAATATGAGGAGATAGGGGGGAGAGGGAAAGTAAATATTTTATATAGAAGATACACTTGTAGGCCGGAATACATTGTTATAGGTCACCAAATACATGTTGGGAGCACTAGACAACACCCTGTCATGCGTGTGTCATGTTACATATTGTTTTTTTACACAGAATGGGCAGGCTGAATGTTGCAAGCAAAAAATGGATAAACTGAGTTGCAAGCTGTTGGAGAATTACCCAAGCCTCGCCTGGTAAAACATTACATCTTTGTTAGCAATGCACCAAATGTAACCACTTCAATACAGGGAACTTTCACCCCCTGCCCAGGCCAATTTTCAGCGCGGTCACACTTTGAATGACAATTGTGCGGTCATGCAACATTGTACCCATATAACATTTTTATCATTTTTTTCACACAAAAAGAGCCTTCTTTTGGTGGTATTTAACCTATTTGCTAAACAAAAAAAAAAGACACAAAAATGTTGAAAAAAATAAATAAAAAAAACATGCGTATCTTTGTGTTATAAACTTTTACAAATAAATAATCTTTCTTCATAAATTTAGGCCAAAATGTATTCTGCTACATTTCGTTGGTGAACATAACCCAAATCAGTGTATATTATTTAGTCTGTAGGAAAGTTATAGAGTTGATAAACTATGGCATATATCTGAAAATCCGATGGACACAGCCGGTGACAGATCATGCCACAGCATGGCCGCAATCTGGGAGGACATCATATGACATCCATCCGGATCGACCAATGTCCCACCCCGCCGTCATTTTGCTACATCATCCTATAAAACAACCCATTCAGTTTAAAATAGAAATGAAGATAAAATGTTTGTGTATAAATATCTTTGTTTTATTTTTTATAAAATGATTACATAATCTCTGTTCTTAGCTGCCTAAGGGGCTTGGAGAGGTGGGGCTGGAAAAACCGTAGTACACTGATCTCCAAGTGTATGACTCTCCAGGGAGAGCTTCAAACAAGATCATTGGAGGAGAGGTAGGCTGAGCCACACTGGGATGGATGTACACTCATGCCTAGTGTGGTCAGTTTGAAATAGGAGAGCAGGGGGACTGTCAGAAACAGTAGATATTTCACACAAAAAAAGAAGCAATACAAAAATAACAGGATGCTTTTTAACACAAGCACATGGTACAACAGAGACATATCAGGAATATTAAATGTTGGGGGTAACATTCTTTTAAGCCCTCTATCTAAAATTATTTATTTC
The DNA here is from genome assembly GCA_029206835.1 of Rana muscosa. Lineage (NCBI taxonomy): Eukaryota > Metazoa > Chordata > Amphibia > Anura > Ranidae > Rana > Rana muscosa. The sequence goes on along the minus strand of CM055116.1, from coordinate 329,643,573 downwards.
CAGTTAGCAATAAAGCAGAAAAATATAAGAATGCATCAGATTTTTTGCTCCATTTCTATCTCTTTCTGCCATGCTAACAATGATATATTTATTTTCTTGAAAATAAAAGGTTGGAACCTTTGATTTGATTACGAATTAAGTTCTCACTTGATAGACTGTCCTTCACTTTCTGCTTAGTTTACAGCTTGATTAAAAAAAAAAAACTGAAAATAAATATTGCCAATGGCTCATGCCTGCACATCCAATTATAATCTATGCCTTCAGTTTTCTTTACCTTTGGGGCAAAGTTAGGTAATCTATTCATTGAGAAAAGTCCTCATTTGTTTATTATGTCCATTAAGTAGGAAGAAAGTGCACTAAACAACTACTCTAGTAGCTTTTTGCTGCAACAAAAATCAAAGAGGTTAGCCTCAAGCCATAATCTGCTGACTAATTACGCGCTAGGTAGTCTCAATCCATCAACCGCTTATTTACCATCTGCATATATACACACACATACTACCTTCTACCTGATTTGATGAATAATGTGTGCGCTACACTACACATCCATCAGTTTCTTATTAGTTTTTGGTCTAAAAAGCAGGCTCATTAAAGCAGAGCACTAAAGAGCATCAATATTGATATACTTCCCCGGCAAATGTACAGATTTTTTTCCCTTTGATCTTAGCTTCTTTTGTCTACACTAAATCTCACATTTCTTATGTATTCAAGTATGGTTTAGATATTTTACACATTTATGGGAAATGTATTATTTTTATTCATATAGTTAAAAGGGGTTGTAAAGGCAATTTTTTTTTTTTTTTTTTAAATAACAAACATGTTATACTTACCTCCACTGTGCAGCTCGTTTTGCACAGAGTGGCCCTGAACCTGGTCTTCTGGGGTCCCTCGGCAGCTGTCTCGGCTCCCCTCCGCAAGAACTAACCACCTTCATGTGAGCTCTCTCGCATGGTGGTTAGTTCTTGCGGGCGCGCTCCCGTGATACAGCCGGCGGCTATAGCAGCTCACTGTATCACTCGGCCCCGCCCCCGGTGCGCCGCATCATTGGATGTGATTGACAGCAGCGCGGGCCAATGGCTGCGCCGCTTTCAATCCATCCACTCTAGCCAATCAACGGCCAGGCTGAGCGGCGAAGAGGACGTCGGGGGCGAGCGCAGCAGGTGAACGGGCTCAGGTAAGTAATACGGGGGGGGGGGGGGGCGGGATTGTGAAAAAAACATGAACCTTTAACACATCTTAATAAAAACAAAAAAAGTATTATTTTTCTATTTCTTATATGGAAGCTACTACTTTTAGTAATCTTTGACCAGTACTACTTTAACTGTCAATTGAATGGTCATGCAATATAAATTTCTATAACTTTTTTCACACAAATATAGCTTTCTTTTGGTGGTATTTGATCACCACTGGGTTTTTTTTTTTTTTGCTATATAAGCAAAAAAAAAAAAACACCAAAAAATTAGAAAAAAAAATAAATAAAATGAAAAATATTTTCTAAATTCTGTTATAAGACATATCCAATAAAATCAAATTTCTTCATAAATTTAGGCCAAAATATATTCCGCTACGAGTCATTGGTAAAAAAAAAAAAAAATCCCAATAAGTGTATATTAATTGATTTGTGTGAAAGTTATAGCATCTACAAATGATGAGATTATATATATATATATATATATATATATATATATATATATACACACACACACTGTATATACAGTGGGTACGGAAAGTATTCAGACCCCCTTAAATTTTTCACTCTTTGTTATATTGCAGCCATTTGCGAATATCATTTTAGTTCATTTTTTTCCTCATTAATGTACACACAGCACCCCATTTTGACAGAAAAACACAGAATTGTTGAAATTTTTGCAGATTTATAAAAAAAAAAAAAAAAAAAAAACTTAAATATCACATGGTCCTAAGTATTCAGACCCTTTGCTGTGACACTCATATATTTACCTCAGGTGCTGTCCATTTCTTCTGATCATCCTTGAGATGGTTCTACACCTTCATTTGAGTCCAGCTGTGTTTGATTATACTGATTGGACTTGATTAGGAAAGCCTCACACACCTGTCTATATAAGACCTTACAGCTCACAGTGCATGTCAGAGCAAATGAGAATCACGAGGTCAAAGGAACTGCCTGAAGAGCTCAGAGACAGAATTGTGGCAAGGCACAGATCTGGCCAAGGTTACAAAAAAATTTCTGCTGCACTCAAGGTTCCTAAGAGCACAGTGGCCTCCATAATACTTCCTAGAGCTGGCAGTCCGGCCAAACTGAGCTATCGGGGGAGAAGAGCCTTGGTTAGAGGGGTAAAGAAGAGCCCAAAGATCACTGTGGCTGAGCTCCAGAGATGCAGTTGGGAGATGAGAGAAAGTTGTAGAAAGTCAACCATCACTGCAGCCCTCCACCAGTCGGGGCTTTATGGCAGAGTGGCCCGACGGAAGCCTCTCCTCAGTGTAAGACACATGAAAGCCCGAATGAAGTTTGCTAAAAAACACCTGAAGGACTCCAAGATGGTGAGAAATAAGATTCTCTGATCTGATGAGACCAAGATAGAACTTTTTGGCCTTAATTCTAAGCGGTATGTGTGGAGAAAATCAGGCACTGCTCATCACTGTCACGGGCCGGGCAGGCGACTATAGAGGAGGCAGGAGGTGGATCCACTGTACCAGAGAGGGGATGGTACGAATCGCACCGAGGGACCGGTTCTAAGCAGCTACCGATTTTCACCAGAGCCCGCCGCAAGGCAGGATGGACTTGCTGCGGCGGTAGCAACCAGGTCGTGTCCCCCAGTAGCGACTCCACCTCTCTGGCGGCTGAGGCTGGTGCGGTACAAAAGGACTAGGCAGAGGCAAGGTCAGACGTAGCAAAGGTCAGGGCAGGCGGCAATGGTTCGTGGTCAGAGACAAAGGCAGAAGGTCAGGTACACAGGCAAGGTAAACTCAAAATACTTCCACAAGGTACTAGGACAACAAGATCCGGCAAGGACAGGAAGGGGAAGTGGGTTTAAATAGGTTTTGGGTAGTGGAACCGTAATTGGACCGGGCACCAATCAATGGTGCACTGGCCCTTTAAATTTTAGAAGGCCGGCGCGCGCGCGCCCTAGAACACAGCGGGGCCGCGAGCGCCGGGAGGAAGCAGGAAGAGGAAGGTAAGTGGAGAGGAGAGCAGCGCCCACGGCCAGGGGGGCTGGCCGGAGCGCCGCAGAGGGGACGACGCCGTGAGTGCTCCGGGCTGGATGGGACACCCGGAGCACTCGGCGTTACAGTACCCCCCCCCTTAGGTCTCCCCCTTTTCTTGGAACCCAAGAATCTACGGATGAGCTCTTTGTCTAAAATGTTGGTCTCAGGCTCCCAGGATCTCTCTTCAGGACCACAGATCTCCCAATCAATTAAAATTTTTTTTTTACCTCGGACGACCTTGGAGGCGAGGATATCTTTCACCGAAAAGACATCGGAGGAACCAGAGACAGGAGCAGGAGCGGTGACCTTGGGGGAAAATCGGTTAAGAATGAGGGGTTTAAGAAGAGACACGTGAAAAGAGTTGGGGATGCGAAGAGAAGGAGGAAGATGGAGTTTGTAAGAGACAGAATTGATTTGGTTTTTGATTTTATAAGGTCCGAGGTAACGCGGGCCCAGCTTGTAGCTAGTGTGAGGGGGTTAGCTCGGCAGCGGGTGTGTGTGACCCCCGGGATGGGCTCCCCACACAAAAACAGGCCCAGCAAACGGAGGTTGTGGTTTTCAAAATCAAAAAAAGGTGCGGTTTATTTTCTATTTACAGTGACAAAACACAGCAAAGCCAAAAGAAACATAAACAAAATAAATCCTGGTCAACTTGACCTCTGACTAAACATACAGGTTTCCTAACTAACAACTGGGATCAGCCTAGTGCTGTCCTAGTCCCTAAGTCCCTGGTTTTAAATGTCCAAGCAAATAGCCACACAGGCTTTGTCTCACCGCACAGGGGTTCACTCTCCCTAGACAGTCCACACAGGTCTGGGTCCAGGCATGAGCTAACATCTAATGAAGCTGGGAGTTCTTATAGAGGCCTAAATGAGCTGACAAGCTTCAGCTGGTCTCATCAACTCCCTGTCTGCACGACGCCCCACACTCTCCCTAGAGGTATGAGTCATCCATGAGCCCACTAGCCTTAGCTGGGCTTATACAACTCTCCACCTAGTTGTATAAGTCGGCGTAAAGCCTGAATCTGGGCGAAATATATCTACCCCCCTGGATGCAACCAGGTGACTTTACCTTCCTGCTGTCACATACCCCCCCCTCTTGTTTTAACCTCGGGGTTGGAACACCAGCAATCAGGCATTCATGTACTCGAGACAAAGCATCCACATTCCCCATTTGAACGCCAGGGCGATGCTTTACTGTGAAGTTGAATTCCTGGAGGGCCAGGAACCACCTATTCACTCTTCTATTTGTTTCCTTGTTTTGAGCCATCCACTTTAACGGAGCGTGATCCGTAACCATGTCAAAGTGCCTACCTAGCAGGTAGTACCGAAGGGAATCTAGAGCCCACTTCACCGCTAAACACTCCTTTTCAACGGTGGCGTAATTTACCTCATGGGACTTCAACTTCCTGCTGAGGTAAATGACTGGGTGCTCTTCCCCGTTCCAGACCTGGGACAATACTGCTCCTAACCCCACATCTGACGCATCACTTTGTACGACAAAGTCTTTAGAGAAGTCGGGTGAGTACAACACTGGCTGGCTACATAAGGCTTGTTTCAAGAATTGGAATGCTGCCTCAGCCTCGGGGGTCCATTTAATCATGACCGACCCTTTCCCCTTCGTTAGGTTGGTTAGGGGCACAGCCTTAGAAGCAAAGTGGGGAATGAATCGCCGATAATACCCAGCGATTCCCAGAAAGGCTCGTACCTGCTTCTTGCTGTTGGGACGTGGCCAACTCTGGATGGCCTCGACTTTGTTGAGTTGGGGTTTTATTACTCCCCTCCCAATGGTGTACCCAAGATATTTGGCCTCCTCCTGCCCAATGGTACACTTCTTGGGGTTAGCCGTAAACCCCGCTTCCCGAACAGAGTCCAGGACTGCTTGCACTTTTGGCAGATGTGTGGCCCAATCTGTGCTATGGATAATTACGTCATCCAGGTAAGCCGCAGCATACTTCCGATGGGGCCTCAGCATCTGGTCCATTTTCCGCTGGAATGTGGCCGGCGCATTCTGTAACCCGAACGGCATTCTCTTATATTGGAACGCCCCGTCTGGGGTTACAAATGCGGTTTTCTCTTTGGCCAATTTGGCCAGGGGGATTTGCCAATACCCTTTTGTGAGGTCAAGAGTCGTCATGTATCGGGCTGTTCCCAGCCGGTCGATCAACTCATCTATACGTGGCATGGGGTAGGTGTCAAATTTTGTAACTTTGTTCAACTGACGAAAATCGTTACAAAATCGCCAGCTCCCATCCGGTTTAGGCACCAACACAATGGGACTAGACCAATCACTTTGGGACTCCTCTATCACCCCTAAGTTCAGCATTTTCTGTACTTCCTCCCGTATTGCCTCCCGTCGGGCCTCTGGGATCCGATAGGGTTTTAACTTCACCCTTTCACCGGGCGGGGTAATGATGTCATGCTCTACCCCAGATGTTTGTCCCGGCAGCTCAGAGAATACCTCCTTGTTGCGAAGCACAAACTCCTTAACCTCCTGTTGTTGGGGTTGTCACAAGGTGGCTGCTATTCCAACCTCAGGAATCACGCAACCAGTTTGAGCTGGTGACCAAGTGTCTGCGACTAGGGACTCTCTATCCCTCCAGGCTTTCAACAGATTAACGTGATAGATCTGTTCGGGCTTTCGCCTTCCTGGTTGTCTGACCTTGTAATTCACTTCGCTCACTTTTTCCATTATCTCGTAGGGGCCTTGCCATTTGGCAAGGAATTTACTTTCAACCGTAGGGACAAGTACCAGTATCCTATCCCCCGGGGAAAAGGTACGGGTCTTGGCTCCACGGTTGTACACTCTCTGCTGTGCTAACTGCGCTTGGGCCAAATGTTCCTTCACGATGGGCATTACCTGTGCAATTCGGTCTTGCATCAGGGCGACATGCTCAATCACACTCCTGTGGGGAGAACTCTCACTTTCCCAAGTTTCCTTGGCAATATCCAACAGCCCTCTTGGGTGTCTCCCATACAGTAACTCAAAGGGGGAGAATCCCGTAGAGGATTGGGGCACCTCCCTAATAGCAAACATCAGATAAGGAAGTAGACAGTCCCAATCCTTTCCATCTCTATCCACCACTTTCTTCAACATTTGTTTTAGGGTTTTGTTGAATCTTTCAACCAGCCCATCGGTTTGGGGGTGATACACAGATGTACGTAATTGCGTCACTTTGAACAATTTACACAGCTCCTTCATAACCCGGGACATAAAGGGTGTACCTTGGTCCGTAAGCAGTTCTTTACAAATACCCACCCGGCTAAACACCAGAGATAGCTCTTTGGCTATGGTTTTGGCCGAGGTATTTCGGAGAGGGATCGCTTCTGGATAACGGGTGGCATAGTCCATTATAACTAATATGTACTGGTGCCCCCTAGCGGACTTGATTATAGGACCTACCAAATCCATGGCGATCCTCTCAAACGGGACCTCAATGATGGGTAGAGGGACCAGCGGGCTACGGAAATGTGGCATCGGGGCCGACCTCTGACACACAGGGCAGGAGGAACAATAATTTTCTATGTCCTTCATCACCCCCGGCCAATAGAATCTCTGTAATACCCTCTCTCGGGTTTTCTCTGTCCCCAGATGACCTCCAAGAATGTGCCCATGGGCCAACTCCAACACCAACTTCCTGTAAGGTTTGGGCACCACAAGCTGCTCAACGGTTTCTTCTGCCCTTTTTGCCACCCGATACAGTAGGTCCTTCTCTACGCTGAAGTATGGGTAAGTGCAGGTATTATCTGGGTTCACTAACTCGCCATCTATTTTCACTACGTTTTCCCGTGCCTTTATTAGGGCGGGGTCTTTCAACTGTTCTGTGGCAAAGTTTTCCCTGTGAACCTCAAGATCAGAAAACTCCACAGACGGTAGGTTTTCGTCTGAGGAGGTGGGCTCCTCTCCAGTTTCTTGAGTCTCCCCTGCCAATACTGATAAGGGAAATTCCGTAGAGTCCTCACCACTCTCAGGGGAGTTCTGGCTATCACATTCCTGGTACATAGGGGCACCAGTGGGGGGCTCAGGATCATCCCACAGTTCCCAGAACTTCGGAAAATCCCTTCCCACAATGGCGTCATACGGTAACTGAGATACTAAGCCCACTGGATGAGAGAGGGTACCTTTGGGGGTCTCGAAACACACTGTAGTCACTGGATACTCTCGGGTGTCCCCATGCACACAAATAACAGCTACCTTGCTATTCCCAGAGACCTCTGTTTTAACTAACTCAGCCTTTATCAGGGTCACAAGGCTACCTGAATCCAGCAATACCACAACATTTCTACCATTAACACACATTTTGCATAAATGTTTCTCAGTTCCTTGAATGGCAGTGCATGCGACTGTCGCACACAGCGACTGACGTCTGCCCGTCAGAAAGTCACACTGCATGGGTTCCTCCACAACCGGGCAATTGGCTGCAATATGTCCCGCTTGCCGGCAGCGGTAGCAAACGATCCTTCTTGCCGCCTCTTGAGCCGCTGATTTCCCAGGCTGTTCTCGCCAAACTTGGGGTAGAGCTCCCACCCTCTCACTCTCTCCACCCTTACCCCTTGGAATCCTCTTATCCGCCCCTGGGGATGGTCTGGTCTTAGGGTGGAAAGTCTGAGTGTCTCTGGAAGAGGCCGTCAGGTTCTCTGTAGCCAAGTATTTCTCCACACGATCCACAAGACCATCGGCCGTCTCTGGGTCTCCATGGCTTACCCACTTTTGGATGGCAGTAGGAAGAGCTCTCAAAAACTGATCCATTACAACACGTTCCACAATCTTTGGTGCGGACAAAGTCTCTGGCTGTAGCCACTTTCTGCTCAGGTGAATGAGATCATACATTTGAGACCTGGGAGGTTTTCCAAGCTGGAAAGTCCAGTTATGCACACGCTGAGCCCGGACAGCCTGGGTGACACCCAGCCTTGCCAATATTTCAGCTTTTAGCATCACATAGTCTTTTGCTTGGTCAGGCTCTAGGTCATAGTAAGCCTTCTGCGATTCACCAGTTAACAGAGGAGCCACCAGTCCAGCCCACTGCTCCTCAGGCCACTTTTCTCTTTCAGCAGTCCTTTCAAATGTGGTCAAAAATACCTCTGGATCATCCTCTCCAGTCATTTTTGTCAATAAACGACTCACCCCAAAAGACGCGGTATTAGTGGGACGGCTTTCCTCACTGGTCTGCGGACGTTGCTGCATTACTGCTTCCATTTGTTGTAGTCTCTGCTCTTGCTTCTGTAACAGGTCTATGAAGCGGGCCTCAGATTGCTGCTGGGCTTGTTGCTGAGCTTCCAGACTCTGTTGGTGAGCTTGCTGCTGGGCTGCAAGGCTCTGTTGATGAGCTTGCTGCTGGGCTGCGAAGTTCTGTTGTTGAGCTGCAAGGCTCTGTTGATGAGCTGCAAGGCTCTTTTGCAAACCTGCATTTGTCTGCTGTTGATTGGCATTTGCTAGAGCCAGCTGCTTCAGTATCTCCTCCATGCTGGCTTAAAAAAAACTGCCACTGGTTCTCCACCAACTGTGAGGGGGTTAGCTCGGCAGCGGGTGTGTGTGACCCCCGGGATGGGCTCCCCACACAAAAACAGGCCCAGCAAACGGAGGTTGTGGTTTTCAAAATCAAAAAAAGGTGCGGTTTATTTTCTATTTACAGTGACAAAACACAGCAAAGCCAAAAGAAACATAAACAAAATAAATCCTGGTCAACTTGACCTCTGACTAAACATACAGGTTTCCTAACTAACAACTGGGATCAGCCTAGTGCTGTCCTAGTCCCTAAGTCCCTGGTTTTAAATGTCCAAGCAAATAGCCACACAGGCTTTGTCTCACCGCACAGGGGTTCACTCTCCCTAGACAGTCCACACAGGTCTGGGTCCAGGCATGAGCTAACATCTAATGAAGCTGGGAGTTCTTATAGAGGCCTAAATGAGCTGACAAGCTTCAGCTGGTCTCATCAACTCCCTGTCTGCACAACGCCCCACACTCTCCCTAGAGGTATGAGTCATCCATGAGCCCACTAGCCTTAGCTGGGCTTATACAACTCTCCACCTAGTTGTATAAGTCGGCGTAAAGCCTGAATCTGGGCGAAATATATCTACCCCCCTGGATGCAACCAGGTGACTTTACCTTCCTGCTGTCACACTAGGTACCCGAAACCGAACATATTTGGAGGAGAGCCACACTTTGTCACCAGGGAGATAGACAGGGGGAATTCTTCTCTTTTTATCTGCATGTCTCTTCATGCCGGCAGAGGCCAGTGATGGCGAGTTTTGAGTCTCTTTCCAGATAGAGGAAAAGTCCCGGGTTAATTCATCCACGGCAGGAACTCCAGAAGAAGTGGGAATGGGGAGGGGGGGCAAAGGGTGGCGGCCGTAGACCACAAAGAAAGGTGATTTGGAGGACGATTCAGAGTTCTTGAAATTGTATGAGAATTCCGCCCAGGGCAATAGGTCGACCCAATCGTCTTGACGGGCGGAGACAAAATGTCGTAAGTAGTCACCAAGGACCTGGTTAACTCTCTCCACCTGTCCATTGGATTGCGGGTGATAAGCGGAAGAAAAATTCAATTTAATCTTAAGTTGAGTACAGAGAGCTCTCCAAAATTTTGAGATAAATTGAACGCCTCTATCCGAGACGATATGTGAGGGAAGGCCATGGAGACGGAAAATTTGAAGAAAAAAGTGCTTCGCCAACTGAGGTGCAGTAGGCAGACCAGGAAGAGGGACAAAATGAGCCATTTTCGAAAAGCGGTCAACGACCACCCAGATGACAGTGTTACCATGAGACAACGGAAGGTCCGTGATGAAATCCATGGCAATGTGGGACCATGGTAGTTCAGGCACCGGTAGAGGAAGGAGAAGACCTGCAGGCTTCTGGCGTGGAGTTTTGTCACGTGCACAGATAGTGCAGGCCCGTACGAAGTCAGTCATATCTCTTTCCTGGGTAGGCCACCAATAGTGTCTGGCCAACAATTGTAAGGATTTTTTGATCCCAGCATGGCCGGCTAGATGGGAGGAATGGCCCCACCTAAGTATCTGGAGACGAAGGCCTGGGAGGAACGAAAGTTTTTCCTGGAGGGACTGGCATCAGAGCAGCGGGAGCAGAGGAAATCAGGCACTCAGGGGGTACGATGTGTTGTGGGGGGTTCCCGGTTTCGGAGGCATCAGAGGAACGGGACAAGGCATCCGCCCTGACATTCTTGTCTGCGGGACGAAAATGGATCTGAAAATTGAACCGGGCAAAGAACAATGACCACCTGGCCGTGCGAGGATTCAAGCGCTGAGCGGACTGAAGGTAGGACAAATTTTTATGGTCAGTGTAGATGGAGATGGGGTGAAGAGAACCTTCCAGGAGATGTCTCCACTCTTCTAATGCCAACTTGATGGCCAACAGTTCACGGTCACCTATGGAATAGTTCTTTTCAGGAGGGGAGAAGGTTTTAGAGAAAAAACCACACGTGACGTTTCCTCCTTTAGCATTTCTTTGAAGAAGAACGGCTCCGTCTCCTACCGAGGAGGCGTCAACTTCAAGGAAGAACGGCTTAGTGGGGTCTGGTCGAGATAGAACAGGTGCCGAATAGAAGGCGGTTTTTAGGCGAGTAAAGGCTTCTTCCGCCTGAGGTGGCCAGGACCTTGGATTCACGTTTTTCTTAGTCAGCGCCACTATCGGTGCAACGATGGTGGAGAAGTGGGGTATGAACTGGCGATAGTAGTTGGCGAATCCAAGGAAGCGCTGGATAGCACGGAGTCCAGAGGGACGTGGCCAATCTAAGACTGCGGAAAGCTTGTCAGGATCCATTTGAAGACCTTGTCCTGAAACCAGATAACCTAGGAAAGGAAGGCTGCTACACTCAAAAAGGCATTTTTCAAATTTAGCGTAAAGATGATTTACACGGAGGCGCTGGAGTACTTGACGGACATGGAGCCGATGTTCCTCAAGGTTGGTAGAGAAAATTAGGATGTCGTCAAGATAGACAACCACACAGGTATACAGTATGTCCCGAAAGATTTCATTGACAAAATCCTGAAAGACTGCAGGGGCGTTGCAAAGTCCAAAAGGCATGACGAGATATTCGAAGCGGCCGTCTCTGGTGTTAAATGCGGTTTTCCATTCATCTCCTTTACGGATTCTGATGAGGTTATAAGCGCCCCTGAGGTCTAATTTTGAAAAAACCTTTGCTCCGCGCAGATGGTCAAAGAGCTCCGAGATGAGAGGCAGAGGGTAGCGATTTTTAACAGTGATCTTATTAAGACCACGATAGTCTATGCAAGGGCGTAGTGAACCGTCCTTCTTGGTAACGAAGAAGAACCCCGCATAGGGTCTATGTGGAGGTAAGACCTCCGCCTGTTTTTTTCAAAAAACATCGGAAAAGTCCTGATAGGCCTTGGGAAGGCCAGGCAAAGGAGTAGAAATGGGAATTCGACTGGTGGGTATAGACTTAAGACAATGCTTGTGGCAGGAATAGCCCCAGGATTTGATGTCCCCCGTGGTCCAGTCGAGGGTAGGAGAATGTCTCGTGCGGCCAGAGAGTCCTTGATGTGGCTGGATAAGCCTTTCTTGAAGGTTGCGCAGAGAGCCTCATTATTCCAGGCTAGCTCTGAGGCCAGTGTGCGGAACTGTATGGCATATTCGCCCACAGAGGAGTTTCCTTGGACCAGGTTAAGCAGGGCGGTTTCAGCGGTTGATGCTCGGGCTGGTTCCTCAAAAACGCTACGAACCTCAGCAAAGAAGGACTGAACGGTGGCCGTAGCAGGGTCATTGCGGTCCCAGAGTGGCGTGGCCCAGGCCAAGGCCTTCCCAGACAACAGACAGACCACAAATGCCACCTTAGAGCGTTCTGTGGAAAACTGGTCCGACATCATTTCAAGATGCAGGGCACATTGAGACAAGAATCCCTGGCACATCTTAGAATCCCCGTCAAATTTCTCCGGAAGAGACAAGCGGATCTTTGAACTAGACGCGGCTGCTCGGAGAGGAGGAGATGCTGGAGCTTGTCGCGGCTGGCGCTGCTGGACCATGGCGGTCAACTGCGCCAGCTGCTGTCCTGGTTGGGCAATCAATTGCGACTGCTGGGCAACCACGGTAGTGAGATCAGCGAGATTGGGCAGCGGCACTTCAGCGGCATCCATGGCCGGAGCTACTGTCACGGGCCGGGCAGGCGACTATAGAGGAGGCAGGAGGTGGATCCACTGTACCAGAGAGGGGATGGTACGAATCGCACCGAGGGACCGGTTCTAAGCAGCTACCGGTTTTCACCAGAGCCCGCCGCAAGGCAGGGTGGACTTGCTGCGGCGGTAGCAACCAGGTCGTGTCCCACAGTAGCGACTCCACCTCTCTGGCGGCTGAGGCTGGTGCGGTACAAAAGGACTAGGCAGAGGCAAGGTCAGACGTAGCAAAGGTCAGGGCAGGCGGCAATGGTTCGTGGTCAGAGACAAAGGCAGAAGGTCAGGTACACAGGCAAGGTAAACTCAAAATACTTCCACAAGGTACTAGGACAACAAGATCCGGCAAGGACAGGAAGGGGAAGTGGGTTTAAATAGGTTTTGGGTAGTGGAACCGTAATTGGACCGGGCACCAATCAATGGTGCACTGGCCCTTTAAATTTTAGAAGGCCGGCGCGTGCGCGCCCTAGAACACAGCGGGGCCGCGCACGCCGGGAGGAAGCAGGAAGAGGAAGGTAAGTGGAGAGGAGAGCGGAGCAGCGCCCACGGCCAGGGGGGCTTACCGGAGCGCCGCAGAGGGGATGACGCCGTGAGTGCTCCGGGCTGGATGGGACACCCGGAGCACTCAGCGTTACAATCACCTGTCCAATACAGTCCCAACAGTGAAGCATGGTGGTGGCAGCATCATGTTGTGGGGGTGTTTTTCAGCTGCAGGGACAGGACGACTGGTTGCAATCGAGGGAAAGATGAATGCGGCCAAGTACAGGGATATCCTGGACGAAATATATATATATATATATATATATATATATATATATACACATACACACACACACAATATATATATATATATATATATATATACATACATACATATATACACACATACACACTCTTTTATAATTGTAAACCAACATTTTGAAATGTGTTAAAACTATTTTTAATATTCTAATACATATTTTACATCTTATGGCTGAGCTGGTCAGAGGGAGAAAGTGGGGGTGAGAGAGGGGGGAGATGGGATCAGTTGGCAGTGGTGGTGGGGGGAGGGGAATGGGATCAGTGGCAGTGCTGGGGGGATGGATTGAGTGGCAGTGCTGGGGGGGTGATCAGTGGCAGTGCTGGAGAGGGGGAGGGTGATCAGTGCTAGGGGGTTGATGGGATCAGTGGCAGTTGTGGTGGGGGGTAATGGGATCAGTGACAGTTGTGGTGGGGGGTAATGGGATCAGTGGCAGTACTGGGGTGGGATGAGTGGCAGTGGTGGGGGGGTGGGGATCAGTGGTAGTGCTAGGGGATTGATGGGATCAGTGGCAGTGCTGGGGGGGATAGGATCAGTGTCAGTGCTGGGGGGGATGGGATCAATGGCAGTGTTGGAAAGTTGATGGGATCTGTGGTGTTGATGGTGGTTGTGGTGGGGGGAGTGGTAATGGGATCAGTGGCAGTACTGGGGGAAATGGGATGAGTGGCAAGGTTGGGGGGATCATTGGCAGTGCTGGGGGTTGATGGGATCAGTGGTGGTGGAGGATTCATGGCAGTGGAGGGGGGGATCAGTAGCAATGCTGGGGGGGAGATAGGATGAGTGGCAGTGTTGAGGGGCATTAAATCAGTGGCAGCAGTGGTAGAGGGGTGGGATCAGTGACAGTGCTTGTTGGGGGAGATAGGATGAGTGGCAGTGCTGGGGGGCATGGGATCAGTGGCAATGCTGGGGGGGGGGCTGGGATCAGTGGCAGCAGTGGTGGGGGATGAGATTAGTGGCAGCGCTGGGTGGGGAGAGATAGGATGAGTGGCAGTGCTGGGTGGGGGGGAGATAGGATGAGTGGCAGTGCTGGGGGGCATGTGATCAGTGGCAGCAGTGGTGGGGGATGGGATTAGTGGCAGTGCTGGGTGGGGGGGAGATAGGATGAGTGGCAGTGTTGGGTGGGGGGGAGATAGGATGAGTGGCAGTGTTGGGTGGGGGGGAGATAGGATGAGTGGCAGTGTTGGGTGGGGGGGAGATAGGATGAGTGGCAGTGTTGGGTGGGGGGGAGATAGGATGAGTGGCAGTGTTGGGTGGGGGGGAGATAGGATGAGTGGCAGTGTTGGGTGGGGGGGGGAGATAGGATGAGTGGCAGTGTTGGGTGGGGGGGAGATAGGATGAGTGGCAGTGTTGGGTGGGGGGGGAGATAGGATGAGTGGCAGTGTTGGGTGGGGGGGAGATAGGATGAGTGGCAGTGTTGGGTGGGGGGGGGAGATAGGATGAGTGGCAGTGTTGGGTGGGGGGGAGATAGGATGAGTGGCAGTGTTGGGTGGGGGGGGAGATAGGATGAGTGGCAGTGTTGGGTGGGGGGGAGATAGGATGAGTGGCAGTGTTGGGTGGGCAGGGAAATAGGATGAGTGGCAGTGTTGGGTGGGGGGGGAGATAGGATGAGTGGCAGTGTTGGGTGGGGGGGAGATAGGATGAGTGGCAGTGTTGGGTGGGGGGGGATAGGATGAGTGGCAGTGTTGGGTGGGGGGGGAGATAGGATGAGTGGCAGTGCTGGGTGGGGGGGGAGATAGGATGAGTGGCAGTGCTGGGTGGGGGGGAAGGATGGGATTGGTAGCACTCACTTGCTCTCAGTGTGGGCTCCATGCTTGCTGTGTCTCCGGCTCCCTCCAGGCTTCACGTGTCTCCTCACACAGTGGAGACCTCCTCCGCTCTTCCTACTGGATCAGGTGGCTCTTCCAGTCCCCCGGACGTCATGCCCCCATCTGCCTGCTGCTCTAAATTCAATGGACGGAGCCGCGGAGAAGCTGGGTGGGCGGTCCTGCAGCAGTTACTGTACTTAGAACGAAGGAGTCAGGGGGAGCTGGTAGGCGGAGCAAGCAGTTCCAGTACACCAGGCTGGATGTGAGGGGCGGCGGCATATAGTACAACCGATGGTCTGCATTTTCCTCCATGCAGCCCCTGAATGCTTGCTTATCCTCCTCTTCCTCCCGAAGGCATTTAACGGCTGTAGGGTGGAAAATACAGAGCATCGGGTTGTTCTATATGCCGCCCACTGCCCCTCTCATCCAGGTGTAGACAAGTATGTCAGGGGATTAGGGTGTGCCCAGGCACACCCGGCACCCCCCCTGCGCACGCCTATGTATAATATATATAGTATTGAGATAAACTTTTGATATTGATATTGACCAAATACTTATTTTCCACCATATTGTCTGGATTTGTTTCCACATTTTGTCTCTCATAGTTGAGGTATACCTATGATGACAATTACAGGCCTCTCTCATCTTTTTAAGTGGGAGAACTTGCACAATTGGTGGCTGACTAAATACTTTTTTGAACCACTGTATATATATTGATCAATTATGATGTATTGGCAGCCCAACTCATCTCTTGAGACCCTTTAAATGCCAGGACAATACAAATACCCCTTTTTGGAAAGCAGACAGACAATCTGAGGTATTAGTAAGAGGCATGGTGTGTGTTTAGAAGTTTTTGGAAAATGAAGAAATCAAATAAAAAAATGTCCACATTTGTTTTTAACATACTGTCACCAGTACAGTACAGCGTCATCATAGGACTGGTGTGGCAGTGATCAGGTGATTTAAAAAAAAAAATCCTATTTTTTTTTTAACATTAACATTTTAAAACTTTTGCTTTTTACATACTTTCATCAGTTTTTATTTAACTTTGATTGCTGGTATAGTAATGATCACTGCAACAGCAATGTTTTGAACTGTTATGAATGGGATGCATTCATAACAGCTATGATTTCTTATTGTGTGCTGTGATTGACCCGCAGCTATCATATGGTGTGCAGTCATTGGCCCAGGTACCATGTGATAGTTGTGGGCCAATCACACCATCACTATAGGAATCACAGCCGTTATGAATGAAATTCATTCAGAACAGCATTGTTGACATAGTGATCATGTGATTGCATAGCAATCCTGGGCACCTGCTGTGTCTGGCGCTATGTGATCACATGATCATTAAAGCTGTTATGAATGAATTTCATTCATAACTGCTGTGATTAGCCCACAGCTATCACATGGTACATGTACATGATCCAGCTTGCCCCGTGATGCCCTGCTGCAGTAAAATGTACTGTGGTCAGGCAGGAAGCGGTTAATGTGCTTGCTAACTCTAGGGGATCATAAAGCTGGCAATACACTGAATGCCGAATCCCACAGATGGGTAATTGTATTTTGATTGGATGAGTGGTTGACAGTTTTCAGTCTGACTTCGACTATTATGCAAAAAATGACCCCATGTATGACTGGCATGTGTCAATAAAGTGCAAATGTTTAATTCAATGTGACTAATGTGCAATAGTACAGACAACAAAAATGCATATAAAACAATGCACAGGAGTGCGTTAAAGTGCAAAAAACAGTGCAGATATCAAAAGTTCATGTGTAGCTGAAATCCAATGGAAGGGATCTCATGTGCAATATGGAGCATAGACTGAGTGCTTAACACTGTGATACCGGTCACCTCATTAGTATAAAAGGCTTACCAGAGAGCCTGCGACCTCCCTTACTCAGGGGAGTCAAACAGCACTTAGTAGGATTGAGGATCCACCAACAAAATATTAATTTGTCTCTCACCGGAAGAATCCATACACATCAGATGGTAACCAGACAGCATCAATGGCAGGAAGTGAAAATATGCAAAAAGGAAAAAAAAAAAAAAAAATACAAATAGTGTCGAATGTCTCAAAGGCGTTTTATTGGTAGAAATGCTGCATACATAAGAGACTGGAAAAAATTCTCCAATAAAGGTGAGCAAAATGTAGTTCCTTACAGGTAAAAAATTCATACAGATGCGTAAAATCAAACCGCGCATGCGCGATTTGATTTTACGGATCAGTATGGATTTTTTACTGTAAGGAACTACATTTTGCTCACCTGTATTGGAGAACTTTTTCCAGTCTCTTATGTATGCAGCATTTCTACCAATAAAACGCCTTAAGGCTTCATGTACACGGGACGTTTTTACAACCTTTCCTGAATGATTTAACTTGACAGATAGAAACCCACGTTTAAAATGTTCGTTTTGCCATGTTTACATGCCGTGTTTAGCGGCGTTTGCGTTCAGAAGCATTTAAAAAAAAATTAAAAAAATTGCCAAAAATGAAAAAACTCCTGTAAACAAAATGCAGCTAAACTCGAGTTGCCGCATTTAGAAGCATTTGACGCTTGAAATGCCTCAGCTTCTGAACCCATTTCTTTGCGTTCCAAAAAAGCCTCAAAACTCAACTGCCTAGAAACTACTGTAAACGACCCAGTGTACATGTACTGATAAGATAACATAGAGGAGAGTTCGGGAGCAGCTGAAAGAAATTCCCAAAATTTCTAATTTTTATCTTTTAATGTACTCTTTTTTTTTTTTTAACTGGAGTTCTGCTTTAAAGTGTAATTTTCAGAAGCTTTATAGGTCTGTGTGAATAAATTCCTGATATGCTTGTAAACAGCACCAATATGCATCTGTTATTAAAAAGCATTCCCTTAAGTGACTGTAAATTCCCTTAAGTGACTTTTTTTTAATACCAAACAGGTATATACTTACAACTGCGGGGTCACTCCCGAGCTGCGCTGCCTGTGTCCTTGGACAAAGACGGTGTGGCCCAGCCCTACACCCTCATCACAGGATTTGACTGACAGCAGCAGGAGCCATTATCTCCTGTTGCCTTTGCAAAGCGTATGAGAGTAGGGAGAGCCACTATGCATAGGCACAGCACTGGATCGAGTGAGAAGTCTGGTACGTATAAAAGGGGTTGGGGGGGTGAAATGGGAATACTGCTACCTAAACATGCAGGGAATGCATTAAGATAAAACATGTTTAGGCTTTAGAACGACTTTAAGCTCCAGTACAAAAACTTTGACTAGCCCGAGATAATGTCATCAGTCTGCTACAGGTAGGAGGAAGCATTCCCTCTTCCCCGGTGATGAGACCTCAGAATTGTAATTTTGTAGCAAGTCACAAGTTAAAGCGGAGTTCCACACAATTTTTCAACTTTACATTAATAGCATTCTAGCAATCAAATCATTGTCCAATGAAAAATATTTTTTTTCCCTAAGGGTTACCTGCGTAGGAGAGTTTTCAGTGGCGTTTCCGGTCTCTGCCACCCGCGGGAATGGCCGTCATAACCGGCGGCGCACTGTCTCTTGGGAGCTATGTGTCATAATTCCCAGGAGTCAGTGTGGATGGCCGCCACTTGTTCTCACGATATTGCGAAACCGGAAGTGACGCAAGGACGCCAGTCACGAGTCATTTTGTTTATCTTAGTTGCCATCACAACGGGGCGGGCACTTCCGCCGCCGCCGCCCGTTGGGATGGCAACGTCGGCAGTGTACGGCACTGCAAGCCATACAGACTGCGCATGCGCGAGAACAGGCGGTGCATGCTGGTCGCTCAGCTGCACCGAAACCCAGAAGATAGTGCTTGTGGGCTTCACATGCCCACAAGCAAAATGGAACATGCCAGGGACAGAAGATTCTAAGATATCCGATGATCGGAAATCGTCAATCGAGCGGCGATTGAAGCGCAATACTTGAGTATTTTAACTAATTGTATTGTAAAAACTATATATAAAAAACAAACAAAAAAAAAAACATTTTTTTTTTAGTAGGAACTCCGCTTTAAGTTACAGCAGGAAACTGATCTGTGTGAGACATTTGTGAACACAGCCAACGGCACACACACACACACACACACACACCAGGATTTACATCATTGTGTCAGTTCAGAGCCAGCATCTCAGTTGATGCTAACCTTGGACAATGCCTAATGCCGCGTACACACGATCGGATTTTCCGTCGGAAAAACCTTGGATGGTTTTCCGACGGAATTCCGCTCAAGCTTGGCTTGCATACACACGGTCACACAAAAGTTCTCTGAACTTTCGACCGTCAAGAACGCGGTGACGTACAACACTACGACGAGCCAAGAAAATTAAGTTCAATGCCTCTGAGCATGCGTCAAATTGTTTCCGAGCATGCGTCGGAATTTTGCGCGTCGGAATTGCTATAGACGATCGGAATTTGAGAACCAGCTTTCAATCTTTTGCTGGCGGAAACTCCGACAGTAAAAGTCCAATGGAGCATACACATGGTCGGAATGTCTGACGAAAAGCTCACATCTGACTTTTGCTGGCGGAATTTCTGACATGTGCTACACTACACTTACACATTACTTAATATGGACATAATATGAAAAAAGATATCTTATGCTAGATCCACTTTATTGGTAATAATATGAAGCCAAATACACTTAACACAACATTATAAAAAAAAATAAAGGTTTTCATTTATGTCAACAATGGGTGTATTTGAATAGTATGGACAACTATGCATTTAAATTAGATTACATATGATTTGGAAGGTAATTCATATTAATGAATTATTCTTGCTATTTAATGGGGTGCATCTTTGTCTCTTGCTGGACCCTTACTTTTTAATATCTTTATAAATGATATTGGGTCTCAGATTAAAAGTAACATTTCTGTCTTTGCAGATGACACCAAGCTATGCAGTGGAATAACGTCCTTACAGGATGTCTCCAATTTACAAGCCGACCTCAATGCTCTCTCTAATTGGGCGACTATGTGGCAGATGAGGTTTAATGTTGATAAATGTAAAGTTATACACTTGGGGGCTAAGAATATCAATGCATCATACATACTAGGGGGAGTACAACTGGGGGGATCTGTAGTGGAGAAGGATCTGGGGGTTTTGGTAGATCATAAGCTCAATAATAGAAAGCAATGCCAAGCTGCGGTTTCCAAAGCTAATTCTTTCTTGTATTAAGAAAGGTATGGACTCCAGAGAGAGAGATATCATTTTGCCCCTGTTCAAATCATTAGTAAGACCTCATTTGGAATATGCAGTTCAGTTTTGGGCTCCAGTTCTCAAAAAGGATGTTGGGGAACTGGAGAAAGTGCAGAGAAGGGCAACCAAACTGATAAGAGGCATGGAGGAGCTCAGCTATGAGGAAAGACTAGAGGAACTGAATTTATTCACTCTTGAGAAGAGGAGAATAAGGGGGGATATGATCAACATGTACAAATATATAAGGGGTCCATATCGTGAACTTGGTGTTGAGTTATTCACTTTACGGTCAACACAGATGACACGGGGGCACTCTTTACGTCTAGAGGAAAAGAGATTTCATTTCAAATATGGAAAGGTTTCTTCACAGTAAGAGCTGTGAAAATGTGGCATAGACTCCCTGCAGAGGTGGTTCTGGCCAGCTCAGTAGATTGCTTTAAGAAGGGCCTGGATACTTTCCTAAATGTACATAATATAACTGGGTACTGACATTTATAGGTAAAGTTGATCCGGGGAATATCCGATTGCCTCTCGGGGGATCAGGAAGGAATTTTTTCCCCTGCTGTAGAAAATTGGATCATGCTCTGCTGGGGTTATTTGCCTTCCTATGGATCAACTGTGGGTATAGAATTGGGTATATGGGATTGTACGATATATATTTTTTTTCATGGTTGAAAGACTTGTGTCTTTTTTCAACCTGACTAACTATGTAACTATGTAACTATACTAGTCTAATCTATTACTATGTTCAGCTTCTGTGTGGTTTCCTAAATTTTTCACTTTTCTCTGGTCTGTTTGCTGTTCTAGCATATTTCTATTTGGATACAAGCTGCTGGGTTGCTTCTATCTGTGTGGTTGCTCCCAGCGACCTTTCATTCTACTTTCTGTTGTCAGTTTGCTTCAGTCTTGAGTGCCAGTCCTGGCTGGCAACCTTCTGTTCCAGCATTAGGTTTTGTAAATGTATGCATCATTGTGGCTATTGCTGGAAACGTTCCCGTTGTTATCATTGTAATGCCGCATACACACGATCGGACATTCCGACAACAAAACTGTGGATTTTTTTCTGACGGATGTTCACTCAAACTTGTCTTGCATACACACGGTCACACAAATGTTGTTGAAAATTCCGAACGTCAAGAACGCGGTGACCTACAACACGTACGATGAGCCGAGAAAAATTAAGTTCAATAGCCAGTGCGGCTCTTCTGATTGATTCCGAGCATGCGTGGACATTTGTGCTTCGGAATTGTGTACACACGGTCGGAATTTCTGACAACAAAACTTGTTGTCGGAAAATTTGAGAACCAGCTCTCAAATTTTTGTTGTCGGAAATTCCAACAGCAAATGTTCGATGAAGCCTACACACGGTCGGAACAAGCTCCCATCGAACATTTGTTGTCGGAATTTCCGACCGTGTGTACGTGGCATTATTGTTATTACACAGGATTTATATAGCCCTAATGATTTACATAGCGCTTTACAATATGAAGGTAGGCAGTACAGTTACAATACATTTTAAAACAAGAGGGATGCCTGTTCATTTTGTTTCTGTTGGTTAGTGTTTATATCTACCTTTGTTGTGCAACCTGCGGGGGCTGAAGCTTATTAGTGTCAACTATATAACTCTACATCCATCATCAGGAGCTCCGGTGAAAAATCTGAATTTCTCGGGGCCTGCCCTTCATGTGGAGCCATTGCCATCCACTAGGGACATGACATCTAGTCTCTGGTCCCATGGTTCTGCCTTCCTTCTCTGGCTTTTGACTCTTGGCATCACTTTGGATTGTAATATTGTCAATGCTTTTGCTCAATCCTACAGTTTCTAACCCACCCTAACCGCAGGCAGCAGTCTCCTCTAACATAACAAAAGATTAACAGGCAAACACCTAAAAAACACTAAGCAGCCAAAACCTATATTTGAATTTTAGATGGGCACTGGGTGGTTAAAAAACATCTTCGCTGTTTAAGGTAAAACTGAACTCAAAAGAGAAGATTTTCTATATTACAAGCAACACCTAGAAATGTTAAATGTCCCATGGCAGTACCCTGAAATGTTCCTTTTGTTGGAATTCCTCCTAAAAAAATGGCAGAGCATTTCCTGGTATCTGAGTAAGCCTAGGAACTCCTGTGCCTACAACATAGCTGTATATCTATAGTTTATGATCAAGGCATTGCTACCTTTGACTGCTAATCTCAGGACATCAGTAGTAAGACTTGATGATGTCATATCCTCCAAAATGGAGAATAGTTGTGACATGAGGAAGGAAAAGCCCTGCTTCAACCAAGATTGCTGCCTACACCAGAGACACCAGAAATGCAGTATGGAAATGATCAGCTGCAGGGAGACCACCTGAAAATGCTAGGGACTACTAATTTGGCCTCTGTCTCATTTTTTGGGGTGCACAGCTTTCAGAGTTAAGTTCTTCTTTAATAATGACTAGTTGGACTTCCACAATCCCACAGTGTTGATAACACAGGCATTACCATCCTACCTAAAGCAAAGAAACTCAATCTTCCGATAGTTTCCCAAAAGTTGAACGTCACCATGAGGTGGATTTTGTGGTAAATATTTTCTATTGTCTTTTTAGTTTGTTTAAAAATGACTTAGTTTAAAAACCGTGGTTGATCAAGTATTAGTAAATTATACCATAATTATAAGCCATGTGTGTACTAAAAAGTATTGTGTATTTAATTTGCTAGAATCTGTGACCTAAGCAGCCATTTAATTTACTGACAATTGTGTATGCAACTCAACTTTGGAGACATTTATACAATGCAAATGAAATAAACAGAACAGAAACTGCATTGGGGGTGTAGTGTTTAAATAAGGAATTGCTATGCTCAAAGAGTCCCACACCATTGCCAATTTGCATATGAAGGAACAAATTTGGTTCAAATTACTATTGTCAACACTAGCAAAATTTTATTCGAGAATAGAATCTGCTCAGTCTGATTTTACTTAGCAACACTACAGAAAATTATACACTGTTTAGTAATTTGATTCTCCGCACTGCTGGGTGCTTAAAACCTGGTTATCACTGGCAATGAGATTTCCAATGATGCAAACTCTATTAAGCTAGCTTGCTGGCATTTCTATAGAGAGTGCCTACAGTTTCCAATTCTGTACATGTCTACACATTATAACTGCTATTCATTTAGTGCCTAAGTGTACCAGGAACAGACATAAACGGTAAAGATTTGAAGCATCTGCTATTGGGAGCTATGGCACACACTAGTCAAAAACAACACTTAGTTTTCTCAGGCTATTTACTTTCTAATCAACTCCCACCACACAAGATGAAAGGATAATACAAAAGTAGAAAACACAATGTAGAACGTTTACAAATTTATTAGGAGAAGCAGCTAGGAATGGATATTTATAATCTCCACTTTTAAAAAGACTTTGCCATGGGTCAATAAAATATGCAAGAATGTGCAGTTACAGGTGATGGCACATAAACTGCCTACAAAACCATCCTGTCATGGTTAAATCTAAAGTCGTTTTGGCAGGATGGTTTTGTAGGCACTTTGAGAGCTAAAGCTTGCCTGCCGCTTCCTATTGGCCTGGGAGGCTGTCAATTAATAGGTGTGGGTCAATAGGAATGTACAGTTGGGGCCAATTGGCTATGAGGTTGGGGCTAATTGGCAGGCTCTGACACTACCTGGAAGTAGGTGCCTGCACTTCAAACCTGCAACAGTAATCCACCCCTGTTCCCCTCAACAGAGCCTCTTTTCAGAAATACATGGCCTTACCTCACAGAAATAGTGTGTATACCCTCAGGCTGGGTTCACACTAGTGCAAATTTAATGTAGATGCCCAGCATCCAATTTGCAATAGCAGGAGATTGTGACCAGCTCTCAATGGAGCCGGTTCACACATCTCCGGAGCGGCTCCGATGCGATTTGCACAGGATGGCTGTGCGTCTTTTGGTCTGTTTCAGGTCTGAATTCAGCCAAAAATTAGGGCTGAAATCAGACCTGAAATCGTGAACGAGGATGCACCGGACTCCTGCTGTGAGCCGCTGCGCGGTCATATGTGAACCCAGCCTCAAAGTCTCTAAAAGGATAGCTTGCAGGCCATGCTCACAAGTTCTGATTCTTGTATTTTTTTAATGTGTGTTATTAAAGATTGTTCTTCATGGACTATTTGTACCCATTCTGGTTATCTTGTCATCTTGTGTTATTTTGATGCATACCATTAAATAAAGTCTAAAAAGTAAAACTGCAGAATATTAGATATCGATTGGTGATTGATCATCTTTAAAAAAATGATTTCCACATGTTTAAACTTGACTTGCCCATTACTGGCCATGTCATTACGTTTTTTTGATCCCCAAATGATCCCATATAGGGCATAAAATGCTTTGGCTTCAAGTCAGACTTAGACCCCTTTCTCACTAAGGGTGTATTGCAGGCGCTATAGCGTTAAAAATAGTGCCTGCAATCCGCCCTTAAACTGCTGCTCCATTCGCGCCAGTGTGAAAACCCAAGGGCTTTCACACTGGAGCGGTGCGCTGGCAGGACGTCAGAAAAAGTCCTGCCAGCAGCTTCTCTGGAGCGCATTAGGAGCGGTGAACTC
Source organism: Rana muscosa (assembly GCA_029206835.1). NCBI lineage: Eukaryota > Metazoa > Chordata > Amphibia > Anura > Ranidae > Rana > Rana muscosa. The sequence goes on along the minus strand of CM055116.1, from coordinate 329,618,874 downwards.
ACCGCTCCTAATGCGCTCCTGCCCATTGAAATCAATGGGCAGCGCCGCCGTACCGCCGGCAATACGCCACTGTAGCGGCGCATTGCGGGCGGTTTTAACCCTTTCTCGGCCGCTATAGGTAACATTATAGGTATAGGTAACAAGCTATAGGTAACAAGCGCCCCGCTAGCGGCTGAAATGCGCCGCAAATCCGACTGTAAAATAGCAGCATTTTACTGCTATTTTACCGCCGACGCTATGGGCGGCACCAGTGCGAAAGGGCTCTTAGCCAGGCAATTAGCATATTAAAAAAAACATCAGTGATGGCAGCCCCATATTTCTCCCAACAGAGGATCACTTTTATGCAAGTCCATGGGCAAATCTATTAATAAATAAATACAATGCTATCTCCATCTGGCTTATAGGACATCTATATCTTTAGATCAGCAGTCAATTAGCAAGAATTCTAAAGCAGATAATCAATATAGGGCAAATCTACAAATGTATTGTAATGTTACTTTTCGTTAAGAATATTGGACTTCATTAAAAAAAAAATGCTATGACCGATAAACAGTTTCTGTTTACAATCAAAGCCAATCAAAGACTTTTTGGTTTATACTATCTTATCCTGTAAGGCTATTCGTAACACTGCCAAGACACCTACCCATCACTATTTGTACTTTTAGGGTATGGAAATGTAATCTTTCATAGGCTGAATTTGAGGGACCCTATTTTAATGTACGCCTCATGTACAGTGCACAATTAAATAACCCAAGGTACGGTAAATATTTATCTAGCATAACACAGAAGGCATATTTCCTGAGCTGCTACTGATATCTCTGTTTATATCATGCTTCACTGCATTGCTCATCAGAACAGAAAGTAAGGTATGAATCATAATGGAATGGATCATTTAAAAATTAAGCACACACAGTCGTGAGTGCTGAATGTAGTGTAACCTCCAAGGATAACAGAATGAGTGAAGTTATTACTGAATTTTCAAGAATATCTGCATAGCAGACGATGCAAATAGGATTTGCATATTAAATACCACTTTCAGCGCTAAAGAAAATATATATATATTTTTTAATAAAATGCATACATGTTTGCACTGCCCTTATATTATGTTATGATAATTTTAGGTTTAGGTATATTTTAAGCAATATTATTAAGACAGTGAGAGGCGACTCCCATTGAAATGAATGGTTACAGGTCGGCTAGGAGTCGGATTGAAGTAGTACAGGGACCTTTTTTGAAGTCGGAGCGACTGCAGTAGTGTGCATAAGGACGGCTCCATTAACTTACATTGATTTCTTCAGCCAGCGCGACCTGAGGCGACTAGGGGCGACCTGGGGCGATTTGGAGTCGGATCCAAAGACGCCCCTGTGTGAATGGGCTCTTAGGGTAATTCCAAAGGATAATGTTTGGTCATTCTTCTGTAGGGATGTGCGGTCCTCTACCGTCTGTAGTTTTAAATGACTGTAAATTTATTATGTATGTACTTCCTGTCCCCGTCTCAGACCCATATCCTGCCCAGGGGAGTTGCTGCTGTTGTATTTTCACCCAGACCAGAAACAGACTATAATGCAAATATTCCTATGTTGTAATAGTTTAACTGCAGCTGCCCATAGCTTTTTGAGTGTGTTTGTAAATCAGAATCCTTGTAACAGAAGCATCTCTGTCATATTGGTTTTCTCACATGCACAGTGCCAGATAGCCAAGTCTGTGCTAATGTATGCATGTAGTGGTCACCTACCAGTATATTAGTAGGTACACCTGTTTTTCAGGCTCAAAATTCTATAATTCGTTTTAGCTTGGGACTTGATAATCGGCATAGGCTAGAGCCAGGTTAGGCATCCAACAGCCACTTCTGGTTGTTAGAGGTCCAGGCTGAATAATAGATTAGAAACTTTTAGGGACTAAGGGGCAGAGTAGATAAGTGACTGAGTTCCAGTGACACACACCACAGTTTCTGTCAGTGCGATTCTGAGTTCCAGGCCGGCTGGAAAATGGTTGCAGGATCTCCCCATCACCGCTGATCTTGTCTTTCCAACACGAAGAAGGACGCCGCATCGTGATCATCCTCAGGGGCCACTGCAACTGAACTTTGCTGCAACATTCATCTGGAGTTATCTTTATGAATAAATATATACAGCTGGGTAAAAGTTCACAATTGCACCAGGACTTGCTGATAATACCTGTTTGCACATTGGATATATGTATGTATATTTTGTAATATAAAGCTTGTAGTATTTCCATACTGGTGTGCATCTATTAACCTATGGTTAGTTATATGCTGGTTGCAGCAGTTATTCTACTCCCAATTACTTTGATTAAATTACTGGTTAATTTCTCAGGAAGAGAATCCCTTCTCTTAATAGAGGTCCTGTCTTGGGTGGAGGCACTGACAACTTTATTATCAAACCCAGTCTTCCTCTTAGCAAAAGCTCGGGTTTACCTATTTACCTAGCACAATATTTGGGGAAGGTCATTTCTTTTATACCCCCCGTCCCACAAACCTGCCTATACTACAAACGTTCTGCTCTTTTCATTAAACATTGTCCTTTTTGCATGTGACTGCTGTAAGGAAATAAGCTTTTGAAAAAAAGTTTGGCATCACTCACAGGTATTTTTCAAGACACCTTCAAGACACCTTCAAAAGTTAAGCCTGTAACAGCTGCACTCATCGGTCACTTTCTTAGTTATACTTATTAAGTATACATAGGGGAAATGGGGTATACAGTCAATAACACTCAGATAAAGAATGCTGTGGTATCAATTATGACAACCAGACAGAACTGCTGACAAAAGATATTATGGAATCCAAAGATTTTTTATGTGCACACCAGATTCTAAGGCCTCGTACACACGACCGGTCGTGTGTATGTTTTCTCGTTGAGAAAACTGCTGGGAATCTCGACGAGAAAAATAGAGAACCTGCTCTCTATTTTCTCGTTGGGATTCTCGTCGGTCTGTTTCCCGACGAGAAAACTGTGTGTGTGTAAGCGGCAACAAGCTTACTTGTCCTCCGGTAAGCCCGTGCATGCTCAAAAGGACTTTGACACATGTGCAGTAGCTTCCTAGGCATAGGTAGGGTGTAGCAAGATGGTGGCGACGGCATCGAATGTGATGAGTGCATGCTCGTCATAGTCGATGACGTCACCACGTTCGTTCCATTCAAAAGAACAGCGGTTCTTTGGAATGGAGTGTGTGTACACTCGGCCGGCACAAGATTCTTGTCAAGATTCTCGCCCGTGTGTACAGGGCTTTAGACTACACTCTCTCTGCATGTCACAGCAGATTCATCAAACTGGACCTTTTTCATATTGTAGCCTAATTTTTCTGCTCTTGAGGGATGGGAATTAACACCCACCATGTTGTCCTGCTGTTGTAAACCATCTTCTTCAAGGGTTGACCTGTTGTGCCATCTCTATCACGATCAGAGACTGTCATCTTAAAACTGATATTTGCAGGGGATTGCTTACTCGGGACGATGCCCCTTGGGAACGTCAATATATGGACAATAGAGATATAGTGGAGGTTCCCCCAATTAATCCATAAGCTCCACAATAGTTGCCCATCAGCAATTCTTACTGGTCCTATAAGTTACTACCAATCTTCCTAAGGTCCCTCTGTGAGTTTGTTTTACAGATTGGCCTTGAAGCCACTTGAGGATATACCCCTGCATTTCCAGCTGTGTTGTTGACCGTGCTATCCGCTTACTTTCTACTTTTCATTTTAAAACCAATACGCCATAAGCTCCTGAAGAAGCGTCTCTTGAATACACGCAACATGTCGAGCTGAGCTGTAATATGACACACCGCCTCTTTCATTTTCTATGCTAGTGTATCAACCATTGGGAAGGGACCTATTGGTCCCCTATTCTAAGTATACTATAATATACCTGATATGCAGGTGGTGTGTTATTTTTGTTCCAAGGCAAATTTATGATCAGCCAATGAGTTTTAATGTAATTTGTTTTGTATGTTTTCTGAAATAATTTTTTTTTATACACATCTGTGTTATGCCTATAAAGTCCATCATCTGCCAACTTATCTTGACCTGTTGTGTGTCAAAGACGATCTTCTGTTTTGAAGAATGTTTTTTTAAGCAATTGTTGGACTGTGAAAATTGAACAAGTCTCGCCATAATACAATAGGTGCTTTTGCCCACAGAAGAAAAGTATATTAGATCACACATCTTTCTCATTCTATTGTTTGGATGAACAGAACGTCTTGAACATGTCTGCATGTACCAAAGCAGACCAGATTGCAAGTAAATGCTCTTCTTCTCAGTCTCTTGCCAGAACAGGATCCCATTTTAAAGAGAGTCCCTTCTAAAGACATTCTGAAATTCCATCCCCCGAGATCTTTTTCCATGGGTGATTTTGTGCTGTACAATTGAGAAAGTTATAAGAAGAAATGCACCAAGATATACAAGCAGCATAAATACATTCATCGAAATGCCATGGGGATACTTGCACAGTCCGGGGATGCAATTCAAAGATCTTGCTTCTCTCAGTTGTTTCAGAAGGAGCTTGAAAGGGTCCCTCACATGATTACTGCAGAAGTCTATGAATATTTTAAAGACTTGGAAATAGATTGCAGACTATTTAAAAAAAAAAAGTATTCTACTATTGCTTTGGTAAATCAAAATCCAAAACATATTGGAATGGAAGAAATCAGTTTTAGAGGCCATAACTTTTGCATAAGAGGCCTCGCTGAGATGGTAGGTGATCTTGAAGAAGTCCATGAAAATGACAGAGCACCATCACTGTGCATTCCTGTTCGTCCTGTGAACAGTAGCAGTACCAAGCGAGCAACTCTGTTAGTGTGCTGAGGGAAAGCCACACAGGACCAGGAATATCATGGCTATCGCTGTAGTAGCACTGACTCCTATAGTGATTGTCAGCTTCCCCAGTGGCCCCTTCGATAGAAGACCTGCATACTTAAAATTGTGACAAGCTGGTAAGTATGCAATAAAAATACCTGGAATTAAAGTTGTTGTAAACCCTTACATGTTCCCAGTGAAGTGACCACCCTCAGGTGATTCACAAGGATGTAACAAAACCTTCTACATATGTTGTATATGTTTATCTGCACTCCTCTCTGCTTTACAGTCTTCCAAAACACATATTGTTCACAGCATCGCTCAGTTCTGAAAAGCAGGGGAAGGGGATCTGAAGTCTCACACTGCAGAGTTCAGTGAGGAGAGCTCTGAGCCCTGATTAGAAAGAATGGACACCCCCCCCCCCCACAGTACACACTCAGTGTTTTGGATAGACACAATTTCACTATAGAAGGATGTGCTTTTTTCATATTTCATGCCAGAAGTTTACAACCACTTTAAAGAATAAGGAAAGACCCTCTAGAAAGTAAGCTTTACATGCTGCCCTCCCTCTGCATTTACTAATGCTGCACCCTGTATGTAATAAGCAGTGTAAGCACCTTTCTTTTTAATTTCTTTTCAGCGGTCACATGACCGCATAGCTCCAGGTGCTGGGTGGCTGCTTCAGATGGTGGGAGGAGACATGACAATTACCAGATCATTGGTGCTTGGGAGGTAACGGTACTGCACTGGGAATTCTTCACCATTTTCGGCTCTTGCAGCAGTTGCCCAGCACCTGGAGATGTGTGGTCATATAACTGCTAGGCAACAGATTAAGAAAAGTATTTGCCTCCAAAAAACCCAGTGTATCGCTTCATACACTACACTTACCAAAACTCAAAGGAGGCTTTGGGTTTCCGAACTTCGCTAACTATTATAGAGCCGCACACATTGCTAGCCTCACTAAATATCATGCTACATATGAAATACCCCTATGGGTAATGATAGAAGCGGCAGAATGTGACCCTCTTTCTATTTCCAATCTATTATGGCTCCTACCTAAGGAACGGAAAACCCTACGTAACCCCATTACTAAATACTTTTTATCTATATGGGACAAACTTAGAGTTAAACATCAGTTCCAATCTTCTCACAATCCTCTCTTGTCATTCCTGAAAAACCCTGCTTTCTACCCAGCATGGGTCTCTCCTAAGTCATTTAAGGTCTGGAATTCATTAAATATTACTCGGCTTAGTAACTTAACTTCTCCTTCATCCTTCCATACATTTCCTATACTCTGTGACACCTACAACCTACCGAACTCTGAACTTTTCAGATACCTCCAAATTAAAAACTTTTATGCACCTTTGCTAAATACAGATGTCTCCTTAACCCAACTTACGATTTTTGAATCTACATGCATGAAAGATCCTCACTTAAGAGGCATTATATCTTCTATATACTCCCACATTTCCACTTATCCCGGTTTAGATAAACCACCTTATGCACGTAAATGGGAGGAGGACCTGAAGAGAACATTCGATATGAATGATTGGTCCAAAATATGGTCTGTAACAAAATCTTCTTCACCAAATATCCTGGCGGTTGAAACCAATTACAAATTTTTGTCTCGTTGGTACCTCGTTCCCTCCAGATTGGCCAAATTCACACCAAACCAAACAGGCCTATGCTTTCGGGGTTGCCCAGATCCGGGCACCCACTTACACATTTGGTGGTCCTGCCCGTTGGTGCAATTATTTTGGGAACAGATATTTGAAACTGCCTCCAAGATATTTGGTTTCACTGTGCAACCAGACCCAGCCACAGCCTTGCTCAATCTAAAACCTGATCTCATTACACATAAACAATTCAAACTCCTCATTCAATTTCTTACAGCAGCAAAGCAAACAATAGCAAAGGCATGGAAGACCCCTAAATTGGAGATATCCGAGACCATAAATAGAGTAAATGACTTTATGTCTCACGCCAAAATGTTAGCTATAGAAAGAAATCAAATTCCAATCTTTGAAAAGATCTGGGATCCTTGGATTCAATTTCACCTACCTTCTATTAGTGACAACTCGATTCTCATGCCATGGTAGCCGGAGGACTCAATCGGTTAAATTAGCTACTAAACCAAATTTCTGAAGCTTGGGAGCTACCCTGCTCAATATAGTGAACACGGTGTTTTACTTAAACCCTCAAGCCGCGGACCGATTCATTCAGGCCATTCAGGTGGACTCCTACACTCCCCCCCCCCTCTGGTTTCCTACTATTCTATTCCATCTATTTTAGTTTATATTATCTATCCAATTTTATTTTACCCTATTTTATTTTGATATCTTTACTTCTTTTTCTCTTTTCTTTTCTCTATTATTCTTACTTCATAACGCACCTTATTGAAGCTACAGTATTACTCTACATTACTTTTTTCGAAGATACAGATCAATTTATAATTAACATGTTAAATATTTCTTTCAACTACAGTCTTGAATATATTAGTACAAGGATTTATTTACTTTCTATCTCATTTAAGTCCTTATAATTTTCATTAGGATATATTCTGTTGACCCTATTATTTGTTATTTTTCTACATTTGTAATAATTGGACAAATATCAACAACATGTATTACATATGATCTGTATGTGACTAATATATATGTCCAATAAAATACTTTGACAAGGAAAAAAAGTATTTGCATGGCTTAATATTACATATGGTGTGCAGCAAAGGCGTGCCCACGGGTGTGCCGGGTGTGCCCAGGCACACCCTAATCATCCCTGCTGTGCTCTCTTGTTCTGCACTGACTGCAATTATGTACATGTGTGTTCTTGTGTGTCAGTCACTGCCTGGGGGTAATGTCCGGCCTCCGGCCGGCAAATACAGCTGTGTGCCAAGTGGGAGGAATGAGCAGGGAGGGAACTAGCCGCGCAGAGTAACCCATCCTGGAGCCGCATTTGCCGATGCAGCTCCTATAGTTCCGGCTGCAGGTGAAGCAGGCGCCGGTGGAGTAATCTAAATCTGCACTCCGCCCCCCCTCCGGGCTTTCTCTCCTCCATTAGAAGCCGTGGAGTAGCCTGGTTAGCGGCAACGGCTGGCGAGTGGGGGGCTTTAGGCAGCCTGTTTAATCAAGGTAGGTGAGTGAGCGAGTGTGAGAGAGACAGGCAGCACTGAGTCTGGCATGTGGACAAATGATAATGCAAAAAAATTATAATAAAAACAAAAAAAAATAGCCAACCAATTGCCTTACCCTGGCTTGTGTCACTAACTATATATCTTATATATATATATATATATATATATATATATATATATATATATATATATATACATTGTGTAAATAAGTATGATATATATATATATATATATATATATATATATATTACATATTTTTTTGCGGACAAGCCAGGGTTCATATAGTTTTAATTGTATATGTAATATATATATATATTTATTTTTACATAATATATATATGTTACATATACAATTAAAACTATATGAACCCTGGCTTTTTCAGCAAAAAGTGCATATATATACATGTCTTTGGTATAAAAAAATAAATCCCCTGGCTTGTCAGCAAAAAGTGTGTATATATATATATATATATATATATATATATATATTACATGTCTTTGGTATAAAAAAATATACCCCAAGTGTATATTAACCACTTCCCATAAGCCCACAGCCCCAATATATGGCGGACGGAAAGCAGTGCCAAATGTGGGTCAACGTACCTGTACGTCAGCCCACATTGGAGCAGTGGTGGCTGGTGCTCAAATTTTTTTTGGGGGGGCGCAAACAAGCTGAAAAAAAAAAAACATCAATTGCAGCCACTGTATCCATCAAACGCAGCCACTGCACCATCAAATGCAGCCACTGTGCCCATCAAACGCAGCCACTGTGCCCATCAAACGCAGCCACTGCGCCATCAAATGCAGCCACTGCGCCATCAAATGCAGCCACTGCGCCCATCAAACGCAGCCACTGTACCCATAAATTGCCGCCACTGTGCCATCAAACGCAGCTACTGTACCCTTCAATTGCTGCCAGTGTGCCCATCAATTGTTGCCACTGTGCCCATCAATTGCTGCCAGTGTGCCCATCAATTGCCGCCAGTGTGCCCATCAATTGCCGCCAGTGTGCCCATCAATTGCCGCCAGTGTGCTGACATTACCCAGATTTGTCATTGGCCTTATGAGATCTATTGTTGCTGGGGGGTATTTTCTTGTCCGGTGATCTATTGTTGCTGGGGGGTGATCTATTGTTGTGGGGGAGATCTATTGTTTCTGGGGGGTGTCTATTGTTGCTGGGAGGGATCTATTGTTGCTAGTGAAGCTATAGTTGCCATGAGGGATCTATTGTTGCTGGGGAGATGTCTTGTTCTTGGGGGATCTATTGTTGCTAAGGGAATATATTATTGAAAATCTAACAAATTTATTTAAAGCAGTAAATACAATTCAGGATAACAAAACATGACACTTATTTAAAAAAAAATCCTACTTACCGTTCAGTTTTTAAAATTGCTTATTTGATTTAGAGATGTATTTAAAAGCTTTGTTTATGTTAAAAGATTATTTAATTAATAAGTTATAAAATTATGTTTGTTTACATTGATAAATGTTGTTTTAATACTTTTTAAAATGTTTGTTAACATTTATTTATAAGTGTGTGTGTGTGTATATATATATATATATATATCTATATAGATCTATATAGATCTATATGTAGCGGCCTCCTCTCTCCCCTCTCTTCTATCAGCTCGTCTGTCTCTTGTCTAGGGGTACTTTAGAGGAGAGAGAGCGGGGTCACCACGCCAAGCCTTCACCGCAGATGTTTGTGTGGTGGAAGCAAAGTTCTTGTTTTACCTTCAGGTCAGTGTTCTGCACCTGGAACCTCCAAAGAGAGTTGCCTTGAACAATGTCTGCCAGAAAATGAGCCCCACACCATTAAAGTTCAACACTCCTTTATTCTTCTTCATACAAAGTGAACACAGTCATTTGGACTCCCTTAGAGAACAGAACAGACAAGGAGGTGTGGATGCGAGTAGGCCCAGACACAATGAACTCTCCACTTTCCTTCCTGAAAGTTGGTTGAGGGGGAATTTCCTTCCAGGCGGTCTCCGATGGAAGGCTCACCTGTCACTGGCAATATGCTGCACCGGGTCTTCAAGCAAGTATCTCCCACCGGTCCATTACGCCTTCCGGATTCGGGTACCCACTCCCGGGGTTCCCTAGGACCTCCTTCCCTCGTGGAACTCAGTGGTGGGCACTGAGCTCCAGACCTCCTCTCGAGTACCTCACCCCAGGCTAAAGGTGCCTGGGATGGAACACGACCTCCGAACGTCCTCTAAGCCTAGGCCGCCTAGGAGACCGACACAAACCACCGCCCTCAGGCTGAAGGTGCCTGGGACTCGACTCCCGCCACCGAAAATGGCCGCCCCCTTTATACCCCCTCCCAGCAAGCATGGTGGGTTCCCCGCCCCACCATACAACCGCTGAGAGAGACCAAAAGAGGTACGCCACCGCAACGATGGCTCAACCCCGGGCCCAAAGCGACAGCGTCACCTGGTGGGCCCCAGGGAACCATACATCACAGTTTCCCCACCAGATTCAAAAATAGAAAGCATATACCCGCTACATATATATATATATATATATATATATATATATATATATATATATATATATATATATATATATATGATACATATACACACACAAATACACATGTTTTTGAGCTTTGGTTTGAGGTGCACACCCTAATGCAATAGGCTGCGCACGCCTAAGGTGTGCAGCATCAGTAAAGGAAGAGAGGAGGCAACATGCCTTTCTAAGGAGTGTGACTAAGGCCCCTTTCACACTGAGGTTTATTTCAGGTGTTTTAGTGCTAAAAATAGTGCATAAATAACGCCTGAAATAATCCTGCCCCAGCATTCTCAATGTGAAAGCCCGAGGGCTTTCACACTAAGGCGATGCGCTGGTGGGAGGAAAAAAAATCTCCTGCAAGCAGCATCTTTGGAGCGGTGAAGGAGCGGTGTGTATACTGCTCCTTCCCATTGAAATCAATGGGACACCGCGGCTATACCGCCCGCAAACCGCTGCTGTAGCAGCGATTTGCGGGTGGTTTTAACGCTTTCTCGGCCGCTAGCGAGGGTTAAAACCGCACCGATAGCAGCTGAATATCGCGGCAACTCCGACGGTATATCGGCACTAAAAATAGCGCCGCTATACCGCCAGAGCACCTCCCCGCCCCAGTGTGAAAGGGGCCTTAGGGAAAAGTCAGATGACTTGTGTTTCTGTTGCTCTCAAGTTTAACGGATACAAATGTCAACATCTGTTTTATTAACCAACTGTTTTTTCCCCCATATGTATCAAATTATAGCTTACTGCTGTTAAGACATTGCACCTCTGTACTGCATGAGGATGGCCCCATCCATACAGCATGCCCAATCACATGACCGACTGGCTAATCTGTAGCAGTAAGAAACAGGGGATCTACTAAGCTAGACATCACCTGTATGCATGCTGTCAGTTACAGCTACATCATTCAGTGCAGCTATAGAGAAAGAGGGGCAGGAAAACAAAAAATATCTCCCCATTATAGCCTGTTGCTGAAAATAAAAGAGAAGGGCTCCTCCTTGTGCCCGACATGTAAATTGCATTAAGTATAAAACAAGCCCCGCATAAAAAGGGAATCTTCACGCCCCACAGAAAATGACTAGTCAGCTATAATTATTTTGGTAAAACAAAAACACCAAATACCTAGCCTTAGTACCAAACAGGGGTAAACTCAAGAGAAAGAGCTGGGAACACACCGCTCAAAGCCACCTGTGATGAGTAGGGATGGGCCGAACACCCCCCGGTTCGGTTCGCATCCAGAACTTTCGAACAAACAAAAGTTTGCGCGAACTTTCGAACACCGTTAAAGTCTATGGGACTCGGACGTGAGAAATCAAAAGTGTGAATTTTAAAGGCTAATATGCAAGTTATGCAAAATGGGTTTGGGGACCCGGGTCCTGCCCCAGGGGACATGCATCAATGCAAAAAAAAGTTTTAAAAACTGCAGTTTTTTCGGGAGCAGTGATTTTAATGATGCTTAAAGTGAAAAAATAAAAGTGAAATATTCCTTTAAATATCGTACCTGGGGGGTGTCTATAGTATGCCTGTGAAGTGGCACGTGTTTATAACAGTCCCTGCACAAAATGGCATTTCTAAAGGAATAAAAGTCATTTAAAACTGCTTGCGGCTTTAATGTAATGTTGGGTCCCGGCAATATAGATGAAAATTATTGAGAAAAACGGCATGGGTCCCCCCCAGCCCATTACCAGGCCCTTTGGGTCTTGTATGGATATTAAGGGGAACCCCGCACCCAAATTAAAAAAATAAAAGGCGTGGGGCCCCCAGGCCCTATATACTCTTCATAACAACATTATACAGGCGGTCCCAAGAAAGACAGGGACTGTAGCTTTGTTCTTAAGTTGAATCTGTTTGTAATTTGGAACAGGTACATTTTGTAAGTGTAGCTCCAGTCAAAAAATCTATTTTTAAGCTTTTTGGATATCCTAGGGAAGGGTTATCATCACCCCTGTAACATTTGTTTTGCTGTCTGCGCCCCTGTTCAGAAGATTTCACCTCACTTTCTGGCCCAATGACAATTGGATTTTGAAAATTTGGGTGTTTTAGGGAAACAAGGATTGGTGATAAAGCATCAGTGGAGACACTTTTTTCTCATATTAACTCTTACTGGAGAGAATTTCCCTTCCCAGGAGTAGATTTCCTCTCACTTCCTGTTGTCTCCCTCCGTTTGTAAGTAGGCGTCGTTTTGTAAGTCGGATGTTTGAAAGTAGGGGACCGCCTGTATATACTATACGGCCTGCCCTATTTACGCTGCAGAAAATTGGACCTTAGGTGTTGGTGGTACCAGAACACTGTAAGCCATCACAGTTACTCTTGGTGGGCGCTGGAACAGGCCATGCTGTGAACTATTATATCAATAATTGTAATTACATGCCACTGTTGAACAGTGGCAGAAAAATTGTGCCTTTGGTGGTGGTGGTGCTGGTGCCACAACACCGTAAGTCCTCACAGTTATTATTGGTGGGCGCTGGAACGGGCCCTGCTGTGAAATATTATATAAAGAATTGTAATTACATGCCCCTGTTGAACATGGGCAGAAAAATTGGGCCTTTGGTGGTGGTACTGGTGTCACAACACTGTAAGACCTCACAGATACTCTATTTGAGCACAGGAATGGGCCCTGTTGCAAAATATTACAGCAAAAATGTAAATTATACACGCCCCTGTTAAACAGGGGCAGAAAAATTGGGCTTTAGGCACTGGTGCTGGTACCACACTGCAATCCCCTCACAGATACTCTATTTGAGTGCAGGAATGAGCCCTGCTGCAAAATATTACAGCAAAAAATTAAATTATACACACCCCTGTTAAACAGGGGCAGAAAAAATGGGCTTTAGGCAGTGGTGCTGTTGCCCAGAACCAAAAATATCAACATGAACATTGAGGAGGAATAGGATAGTCACTCAGCATAACAGGATAGTCACTCAGCAATCAGCATCAGCATAGGCAGTCTTGAAGGGATCTCATTCCTTAAACATTAATTGGTTACATCAGCATTAGGTGCTTGGTAGCTGGTGATCCAAGACTGATTCATTTTTATGAAGGTGAGACGATCAACCGAGTCGGTGGACAGGCGCACTCTTTGATTGGTTACAAAGCCACCAGCAGCACTGAATGTGCGTTCCGAAAGAACGCTGGATGCAGGACAGGCCAGTAGCTCAATTGCATACTGTGCAAGCTCTGGCCAGTGATCCATCCTCAAGACCCAGTAACCCAGTGGATTTTCGGTTGGAAATGTGTCCAAGTCTGATCTTGCCCCTAGGTATTCCTGCACCAAGTAAATCAGACGCTGGCGATGGTTGCTGGAACCGATCAAACCTTGGGGCTGCGGACTAAACAATTGTCTGAACGCATTGGTTTAGACGGCCACCTTCTCCACCACTCCTTCTGTGACTGACCGAAGCCTCAGCAACACATTGTCCAGGAGGACCAGGAAATTGTAACCTCCCAGGCTCTGGAAACGCGTTATACAAACCTTTCTGCAAGGCCTCCCGAAGATGTAACATCCTCTGCTCCCTCTGCGACGGCTGGCTAAGTTCCGCAACCTTACCCTTGTAACATGGATCAAAAAGGAATGCCAGCCAGTAATGATCCCTCTCCTTGATCACACGCATCCGAGGGTCCTTTCGCAGGCTTTGCAGGGTCAGGGAGGCCATGCAGCGTAGGTTTGCTGAGGCATTCGGTCCGGAGTCCTCTGGGTCACTAAGGACGACATGATCTGCAGTCACCTCCTCCCAGCCACGTACAAGTCCATGGGTTTCTGGGGACTGTAAAAGATCCCTTGAAGACTGATGCTGAGTGCTAGGCTCCACCTCCATGCTGACACAATCCTCCTCTTCCTGTGTGATCGGCAGGCCTGCATGAACACTGTCTGGATAAAGGGGGCCTTGAGAGGTAAGGAAGTCCTCCTCTTCCTCCCTCTGTTCTGCCTCAAGTGCCCTGTCCATTATTCCACGCAGCTTGTGCTCCAACAGGTACACAAGGGGGACAGTATCACTGATGCATGCACTGTCACTTCTCACCATCCTCGTGGCCTACTCAAATGGTGACATGACAGTGCATGCATTCTTGATCATGAGCCACTGGCGTGGCGAAAAAAAGCCAAGCTCCCCTGACCCTGTCCTGGTGCCATAGTCGCACAGGTACTCATTAATGGCCCTCTGCTGCGTGTGCAGCTGCTGCGGCATGGCCAACGTTGAGTTCCATCTGGTGGGCATGTCACAGATTAGGCGGTTCTTGGGCAGGTTGTATTCATTTTGGGAGGTCAGCCAGCCGAGCACTGGCATTATATGACCGGCGGAAATGCACACAGACTTTCCTGGCCTGCCTCAGGAGATCCTGTAAGCCCGGGTACCTGCACAAGAACCGCTGCACCACCAAATTAAGGATGTGAGCCAAACGGGGCACATGGGTCAGGTGTCCCTGTCGGAGGGCGGAGAGGAGGTTGGTGCCATTGTCGCAAACCAACATTCCTGGCTGAAGCTGGCGTGGCGTCAACCACCTCTGAGCTTGCCCCTGCATAGCTGACAGAATCTCTGCCCCAGTGTGGCTCCTGTCCCTTAAGCACACCAGCTCAAGCACTGCATGGCATCTTTTTGGCTGAGTGCTTGCGTAGCCCCTTGAACGCCTACGGAGTACCGCTGGTTCCGAGGACAAATCAGCACAGGAAGAGGCCATAGAGGAAGAAGAAGAGGAGGGGGTGGAGGAGAGAGGTGTGGCAGAATCACCACTACCAGCATTTTGGAGGCGTGGTGGCGGAACGAGCTCCAACAATACTGCACCCTGTCCTGCATCCTTCCCAGCTACCAGCAGAGTCACCCAGTGCGCCGTGAAAGATAGGCAACGTCCCTGTCCATGCCTGCTGGACCATAAGTCAGCGGTAATATGCACCTTACCGCTGACCGCCCAGTCCAGCGAGGCCAAGACATTGCCTTCCACATGCCGGTAGAGAGCCGGAATCGCCTTCCGTGAAAAAAAAGGCGTTTGGGAACCTGCCACTGAGGTAACGCACATTCCACAAATTCATGAAAGGGGGCAGATTCTACCAGCTGAAAAGGCAGCAGTTGGAGTGCTAGAAATTTAGCCAAGCTAGCAGTCAACCGCTGGGCATGTGGATGGCTGGGAGCAAATTTATTTTGCCGGTTTAGCAACTGCCTGCTACAATCGGACATTGGTGTAGCGATAGCAGATTGCCCGCAAGTACTTGGCAGTGGCAAACCCAATTATACACCTTCATTCCTCTCAGTGCAGGTTTCTGAGAGGACTGAAGGTATAGTGGGGTTGGAAATCCCAGCTGATGAGGAGCAAGAAGAGGTCCGCCTTGTTCTTTGGTGTGGGTCTTTTAAGTACGCTTGTCAATGGACTGCATGGCAGGTCGACATATGTCTGGTCAAGCATGTGGTGCCCAAGCGGCTGCTGTTTTGGCCACGCTTGATACGCTTCAGACATATGTTGCAAACAGCAATGGTGCGATCTGCTGCACATGTGTCAAAATGTCAAAAAAGCCCACACCAAAGAACTTTTGGAAAAACGCGCAGAGTCCGCAGCACCCTGCCCATGCGGAGCTATGCGGTGTGATGCAGTCGGTTGGCTTCCCTTAAGCTGGCCCCTGGAGGGCATCCTGCCTCGTTGGAGATGTGCCTCCTCCTCTCTCCTATCAGGCACCCACGTAGAGTCAGTGACGACATCATCCCCTCCCTCCTCATCACTGGAGCAAACTTGGCAGTATGCTGCAGCCGGGGGAACATGACTGCCAGTTTGTTGTCCTTCTTGGGCACCCCCTCTCTCTGGGCTCACGTTACGGCCTTCCTCAAGCTGGTTACCATCATCGGAGCCTTCAAGCCTGTACCCAACACTGTGGTCTAACTGTTCGGGGGACTCCTCCGTGCATGATGGTGGGGCTAGGGAAGGAGTAACTGATGACCTCGAGCCGATGGAATAGGCCGCTTTGGCACCTGCATTGGCAGCCAAGGTACTCTGAGCCTGGGTGACAGAGGATGAGGAGGATGAGGACGGCTTGGTTATCCACTCTACCAACTCTTCTGCATGTTGTGGCTCAACACGGCCAGCTGCCGGAAAAAAGGACAAGCGTGCCCCACGGCCACATGCTGAGGATGCACCGTGTCCACAACCAGCACTGTTGCCTCTAGACACAGAGCCTGCTTGCCCTCTTTTAGTGGCCTGTGATTGTCTGCCTCTCCTTGTTGGCCTTCCAGACATACTGTATTTGATGTATTTGTAATGGATCTAGCTGCACACTGTGCACAGGATACAGTACTGAATATACTGTATATACTCGAGTATAAGCCGACCCGAATATAAGCCGATTCATCTAATTTTGCCACGAAAAAATGGGAAAACTTATTGACTCGAGTATAAGCCTAGGGTGTCCATCTGCATGCCTCACTGTGCCTCACTTTGCCTTACTGTGTCCATGTGCATGCCTCACTGTGTCCATGCCTCACTGTGCCCATGCCTCACTGTGCCCATGACTAGGCTGACGTTTAACATGGGAGTCTATAGAAGGGGTGCCCGGCTTTGAAAAATCGGTGCTCCCTGGGCCGTAGGTCCCCCAGACAACAAACTTTGCACACTTGTAGAGGAGAAATTTGGCTACATGTGTGCCAAGTTTGGGGTCCAGGGGACCTACAACCGGCCGGTACCGGGTCCACAAAATCACAAGAGAAATTACCGTTTTAACATGGGAGTCTATAGAAGGGATGCCCGGCTTTGAAAAATAGGTGCCCCCCGGCCGTAGGTCCCCTAGACAACAAACTTTTCACACTTGTAGAGGAAAAGTGGAGCTACATGTGTGCCAAGCTTGGGTTCCAGGGGACCTACGGCCGGCCGGTACTGGGTCCGCAAAGTCTGGGAGATCAGGCACAAAAAGGTGACTCGAGTATAAGCCGAGGGGGGGGGGGGGGGGCATTTTCAGCACAAAAAAATGTGCTGAAAAACTCGGCTTATACTTGAGTATATACAGTAATTCAGCTAACTGAATCAACTGCCTGCCTCTAGTATATTAGGAAGAGAACAACAGGAATGCTCTGCAGTGAGATCTAGTTGCACACTGTGCACAGGATACAGGACTGAATATACTGCAGCTAACTGAATCAACTTTCTGCCGGTAGTATATTAGGAAGAGAACAACAGGAATGGTCTGCAGTGAGATCTAGCTGCACACTGCGCAGGATACAGTACTGAATATACTGCAGCTAACTGAATCAACTGGCTGCCGGTAATATATTAGGAAGAGAGCAACAGGAATGGTCTGCAGTGAGATCTAGCTGCACACTGTGCACAGGATACAGTACTGAATATACTGCAGCTAACTAATTTAACTGCCTGCCTGTAGTATATTAGGAAGAGAACAACAGGAACGCTCTGCAGTGAGATTTAGTTGCACACTGTGCACAGGATACAGTACTGAATATACTGCAGCTAACTGAATCAACTGCCTGCCTGTAGTATATTCGGAAGAGAACAACAGGAATGGCCTGCAGTGAGATCTACAGTAGCTGCACACTGTGCACAGGATACAGTACTGAATATACTGCAGCTAACTGAATTAACTGCCTGCCTGTAGAATATTAGGAAGAGAACAAAAGGAACGCTCTGCAGTGAGATCTAGCTAAACTGTATACAGTATATATATATATATATATATATATATATATATATATATATATATATATATATATATATGTGTGTGTGTGTGTGTGTGTGTGTGTGTATATATATATATATATATATATATATATACACACACACACACACACACACATATATATATATATATATATATTATATATATATACACACATATACATATACATACACACACACATATATATATATACACACACACACATACACACACACACACAAAGCCTGGAATGCATATATATACTGGAGCTAACTGAATCAACTGCCTGCTCAATCTAGCTAACTGAATCGCCTGCCTGCTCAATCTATCTAAATGAAATTAAATGACACTCAGTCTCTCTCTCTATCTCTCTCAACGCCGCAACACACTACACAAGGCAGACGTGCAGGCTGGCTTATATAGTGTGGGGCGTGTACTTACTGCCCTGAGCCATGATTAGGGCTCTCTGTGCTGACGGCGCTGTGATTGGCCAAAGCATGCGGGTCATAGTGCATGTTTGGCCAATAATCAGCCAGCATGATGACGCAGTGCATTATGGGCCATGACGCGCCGCTCGAATTTGGCGCAAGCGGCCCATTATGTTCGATCTTTGTCGAACGATCGAACAGCCGATGTTTGCGTCGAACTCATGTTCAACTCGAAGCTCATCCCTAGTGATGAGTGATGAGTAAGCACGTCTGTGTGAAATGCGTCCACTGAGCACCTTTTTTGGGACTGAGGTTTGTCATGTTTGCTTGATTTTATGGACTTTCTAAAAATTCATTTGATTTTACTTCTACAGTAGATGTGCTGCCAATCTTCTTTGTTTCCAGGGGTAATCTCAACCCAGCACAAGCCTTCGAGGTACTCACAATGGTGAGCTGCAGAGACAGGTACATGTAAACCGTCTCAACTCTGGAGCAAAAGTCCATAAAGAATCCCTAGGTATACTGGCATGACTTGAACAGTGATGTTCTGTGTGAACTGGAACACAGGCAGGTAGTCACTGCCAAATGCAGGACTGCTGCAGAGAAAATACCTTTACAGTTCATGAACTAGAAACCTGCACTGCTTGGCTAACTGTAAAGCTTTTCAGGATTTCCACGTCTGGCTTGCATCTGCCAGTAGTTGAAGATGACGGGAAAAACATCAAGAATTTCAGGGTTGTCACAACACCAGTATAAACACTTATTGACTGACTGGAGAAACTTCAAGGGTTTAAAGTGGAAATCCAGCTTACAGCTAACTAGCTGTAAAATTGTTCCCCTCCAACATCTATGCTAACGAACCTGTGTCAAAAGATGTATATACTTACGTATTTTCAGGCCGCTCTAGTACAGTCACATTATCCGGTTCCCCTGTGTCAGCTAGCATGGCTTCAGGACAGGAGAGGTAATACCAACAATGGATGGGCCGTTGAAGCCTATGGGTACTCTCTCCTCTCCCCTGCAGATGCCGTTAGCTGACACAGTGGAGATCATGTGACTGCACCATGTTAGCCAGAAAAAAAGGTAGGTATATTTATTGTTCCTACACAGGTTAGTCAGCATAGGTATTAAGAGGGGGAAGGGAACAGTTTTAAGGCTAGTATTGTGTTAACCTGGAATCCCACTCGAACATTTTCAGCATGAATCTACAAGCAGAAAAAATCTTCTAGATGAACACATAACAGCAGAGCTGAAGAAAACCCTTCCACTACACTGAGGAAACTGGCAACAAAACTGGGACATACCGTTTGTGGGTCCGGTAATTATGCTGGGTAACAGGCTTTCTTTTTTTTTGCCAGTGTCTGTTAACCCCTGTAGGAGGCAGTGTAACTGGAATGCTAAAAAACACTTTCTTAACCAGGGTACCATCCTGCTTCCCATGTGGTGCCGCGAACATGGGATCCAATTTGCCCAGGATTAGCATCATAAGTTGCTATAGTGCAAGTGGTGAGGGCACCTGGCTCACCCACACCATGGCAACACATGACCCTGATTCATGACAAGTGGCATGCAGGGCTGTTCCCAGCATTTAGGAGAAGACAGAAGTCTGCCTACTCCAGACCTCTCACCCTTTGCTGGAGACAAAAGATAGGCCTCGGATGTTAAGGAGAAACTGTGTGATTTGGGTTTCTCTGTGATGGGGACCTGTGTGACTGGGGACTTTAATGTGATGGGGGACCTCTGTGGTGATTGGAGGACTTTGATGTGATGGGGGACATGCATTGGGGCCCTTTGATGTATAGGGGTGACTGATGTGATGAGGGGCTCACATGTATGAGCAGGGCTTTGATGTGTTGGAGAGCCCATGATCTGATGGAGGCTTCTAAAGAGAAGTGAATTTCATCAAGGCAGTTGTGTACATTGTTCCATGCTCAGGTTTCCCATTGATAAGGAACGCTTACATTTTAAAAGCTGGGGTGCCTCTAGATTTTGCATACTTTTAAAGGGTGCCCTGTCTGAAAAAAAGGGTTGAGAAATGCTAGGCTGAACATTTCCTGTTTCCCTTAATATACACATTCAACATCTTTTGTGGTATTTGAAGAAACATTAGTGAAGTTAAAGTTAGGGTGACCATACGTCCCCGGTTTCCGGGGACAGTCCCCGGTTTCCGGGGACAGTCCCCGGTTTCCGGGGACAGTCCCCGGACTGAGGACACTGTCCCCTGACCAAATCTGTCCCTGGTTTTGTCCCTGGATTTGTGCCCGGCAGGGGTGGCGCCAGGTGGGTGCTTGGGTGTGCTTAAGCACCCCCCAAACTTCTTTAAGCACCCTCATGCAACCCCAAAATTCAGATGCCTCTGTGCTTCTTTGGTAAGAATAAAATTCAAAATATGCATTGAAAAGTTTTTTCTCTAATCTTTTTAACATTTGGTAGTCATAGCCCAAAAAATTCTAAGAAGTATTTTTTATCTCATGGACGAAATGTGAGAAATAACGTATATATCATACACACATTACATAAACACACACCACATACACTGCATATATAACTTGAGGAAAACATGCTTAGAAAACTGTTTTCCATTTGCCAATAAAAAAATAAATATGTCCCCGTATTTCATTTAAAAAATCTGGTCACCTTAGTTAAAGTGGATGTAAACCCGATTCCTGAAATTTGAGCTGGGCACATATATATGCAGTATTTTGTTATCTCTCTTCAATGAGCTAAGTCCCATAGCTCTCTCCTTAACAGTTCCTCTGTTATCAGCCTGATAACTCCTGACAAATTTTCAGACTTTTTAGACAAAGGCAGCCTGAATCTTTTGTCCGGGGCGGTTGCTAAAATAGATTAGCAGAGAGCAGGTCCTATTACAAAACACCTCTGAAAGTCTCTGCCTATGATGAGAGGGGGTGTGTGCCTTTCCTCCAATCAGCAATATTAGCTATCTTGGCTGTATGCCCAGACATCACACTCTGTTAACCAGGAAGAGAAAAATCTCCTAACAATCTCAACTTTCTAAACAGTATATAAATGTGAAGACAACAGATATGGATGTAAAACCTATGTAGGAAGATTTAGTTCATCTCTGTGTATCAGCTGAGGCTATTCACTTCACTGGGTATATGGAGGGTTTACATCCACTTTAAGAGTTATGCTAATTGCACACAAGATTTCTGGAAAACAGCTGAAAAGCGTTTTCTACAAATACATGTGCAACATATCAAAATGCTTGTGTGCTGTCAGCCTCATATAATCATTCATCTCATAATGGGTAACACCAATATGTTTGTTCAAATATCAAAGGAAACTGACAGCAGATGCATTCTGCTCATATCTCTCTGGGAACTATGTTGCCCTGAATTTGAATTCTAAGCAGTTCCTCCATCTACCATGACACGTCAGAAGTATTTATTAATTAGTTCACTACTTTAATGTGATTTAGAAAGTCCTCACATTATAAAGATTTGGCACCCATCATATTTCTTATTAACATTTCCCATTTTATAGGTTTCCGCCACCCCAAATTACCAGTAATTATTCATTTTCAAACACTACCCTTCTATGAACCTTTCAAGAGAATATTCTACTTAATTATACAAGGAATGTAAAATGCCTAACCAAGACACCTCCATGAAATTACACAGCAGGTTAAAACCCTAAATGAAATGCAATAAAAGCTAGTATCAATCATATCTTGGAGGTCTCACATGAGCAATATGTGCGAATATAGTTTGACTTTAAATATTGGCTTGTTTGACACAAACCTACTTTATTTAGCTGGTGCTTTACTGAGTAACCAACAGTTAACGGGACGGGGACACTACAGTCGTAAACAAAAAGCTGTATTGCCACCATTTTCCTTTCTGTGCACTCATTCCCTGGTCCTTCAAGTTATCTGTGTAATAAGGCTGCATTTTGTGAAGTCCACCCAACAACAGTATTTGTTAGGGGACACTACCATAGCTGCAGATAGAAAAGACTGCAATTACCTCTGCTCTGCCTCCTTTACATTTCAGCAGAACGTGTAGGTCCTCTTATTGCCCAACTGATTTGAAAGACTTCTGGCTATAGATAATTACACATAGCAAAAAAACACTAGCATTAGGCATCATGCACACTAAACATTTTGCTAACTCTCCTAGACTCCTTTCCTCCTGGAAGCAGCATTATGGCAAAAAATAAATAAATGCTTAATGCTTGTAAACACACGGTACGCATTTAGGCACGTTGCTTGTGTGGCAATTTATTTCATTGACCAAAATAATTTATTATGGCCTTTAAAATGAATTGACACTCAAGAGCTAAACGCATACAACGCTTAGGCACATTTAGGAGTGTCAAGGGGGAAGGCTGATGTCCAAGGCTCTTGGCCAACTGTTGACTAACTGTAGGGCAGGGCACGTGCTTTCAGGACAGCTGCATTTGAATCAATAAAAGCAAATATGCTGGCACTCAGCACCAAAGCCCACCCGCCGAGAGGCCACAGATTTGTGTGCGGCTGGCGCCAAGGGGTTAATGAGTAACTTTTATCCTTATTATAAAAATTTCAATTTTTGCAAGTATTCTTACTTTTCTTCTCCTCCTCTTTCTTCTCAAGGTGGTCATTTGTACTAGGGGCACATAAATCCATCTCCCTTTACTTCCTAGGTCTCTGGGTCTGCTTCTTGGAACATGTGACAGGAACTTACCAGGATGCAGTGTTACATCACCAGTGCCTTGCTCAACCAGGACGTGGAAGGGAGTAATTGTTGCTTAGGTGCATCCTGTTTCCACTGATCATCCTTGAGATGTTTCTACAACTGGTAAATTTAGTTGATTCAACATGATTTGGAAAGACACACACCTGTCTATATAAAGATCCCACAGTTAACTGCATGTCAGAGCACAGACCAAGCCATGAAGTCCAAGGAAGACCTCCGAGACAGGATTGTATCGAGGCACAGATCTGGGGAAGGATACAGAAAAATTGCTGCAGCATTGAAGGTCCCAATGAGCACAGTGGCCTCCATCATCCCTAAATGGAAGAAGTTTGGAACCACCAGGACTCTTTCTAGAGCTATTAGGGGAGAAGGGCTTTAGTCAGACAGGTGACCAAGTACCCTATGGTCACTCTGACAGAGCTCCAGCATTTCTCAGTGAAGAAAGGAGAACCTTCCAGAAGAACAATCATCTCTGCAGCACTCCACCAATCAGGCCTGTATAGTAGAGTGGCCAGATGGAAGCCACTCCTCAGTAAAAGGCACATGACAGCCCACCTGGAGTTTGCCAAAAGGCACAAGAAGGACTCT
Organism: Rana muscosa; assembly: GCA_029206835.1. Taxonomy (NCBI): domain Eukaryota; kingdom Metazoa; phylum Chordata; class Amphibia; order Anura; family Ranidae; genus Rana; species Rana muscosa. The sequence continues at coordinate 329,595,067 of CM055116.1, read as the reverse complement.
CAAAACATGAGAAACAAAATGCTCTGGTCTGTTGAAACAAAGATTGAACTCTCTGGCCTGAATGGCATGTGTCACGTCTGGAGGAAACCAGGCACCGCTCATCACCTGGCCAATACCATCCCTACAGTGAAGCATGGTGGTGGCAGCATCATGCTGTGGGCATGTTTTTCAGTGGCAGGAACTGGGAGACTAGTCAGGATTGAGGGAAAGATGAATGCAGCAATGTACAGAGACATCCTTGATGAAAACTTGCTCCAGAGTGCTCTGAACCTCAGACTGGGGTGAAAATTCATCTTACAAAATACAAGGACCCTAAGCACACAGCCAAGATAACAAAAGAAGTGGCTATGGGACAACTCTGTGAATGTCTTTGAGTAGCCCAGACTTGAACCTGATTAAACATCTCTGGAGAGATCTGAAAATGGCTGTGCATCGATGTTCCCCATCCAACCTGATGGAGCTTGGGAGGTCCTGCAAGGAGGAATGGGAGAAACTGCCCAAAAATAGGTGTGCCAAGCTTGTAGTATCATACTCAAACTTGAGGCTGTAATTGGTGCCAAAGGTGCTTCAACAAAGTATTGAGCGAAGGCTGTGAATACTTTTTTACATGGGATTTTTTTTTGTTTTTTATTTTTATTAAATTTGCAAAGATTTCAAACAAACTTCTTTCATGTTGCCATTATGGGATATTGTTTGTAGAATTTTGAGGAAAATAATGAATTTACTCCATTTTGGAATAAGGCTGTAACATAACAAAATGTGAAGCGCTGTGAATACCTTCCGGATGCATAGTATGGTATTTTCACAGAACTACATGACATTCATAGCACTATAGTTCAGCTGGTCTGTTAAAGATCTTAAACATTGTTATGTTAAAGCAAAGTATTTTGCACTACATGTCAAGCCACTTGACAACACTTGCATGGCCCGTTAAATGACAAAATGCCAGCGGCAGCTCCTGAATACAAACAGTATCCACTGGAAACAGCTGATACTTGACCCAAGAATAGAAGGATACACTGCAGTTCACATCTGTTTGTCTAAACACAAACAATTACAGACAGAAGATCACCGCAAGGCTTGGTGCTTACGTTTCGGAGAGTGTGATGGTATGTCTAATATAGTCTGTCATAACAACACTGCTCAGTTTTTCCGGAAATGCCTTAAATATATATTTTTCACAAGTTAAAAGAGAAGGCACCCTGAAGGCATTCAGATATATACTCCTGCCTTCTTTAAACTGTTTTTTTTTTGGGAAACATACAGAATAATCTACAACAGGGCTTGCTTTTTCTTGCATATTCCACCAGACACCAACTGAAAACTGAAGGACCTAAGTAATCAGTTCCTGGACCTTCCATAAAAAGCAGGTTTCCCATGGACAATTTTCGGCATCCGTTTTTGTATCTCTAGGTTAAACAACACTCTGCTGTGGTTAAAAATGTTTCAAGTCAGAGTTTTGCTCATCTGCTTTCTTTGTATACAGAGATATATATTGCATTGAGCTTACAATGTTAGTTCACCACTTGCTGACCGCCCTATAGCACCTTTACTTAGGGTGACCAGACATCCCCGGTTTTTGTCTCTGGATTGGAATTGAACAGGGGCTGGGGCAATTTCAAAGACAGTCAGTGCAGAATAAAAAATAAAATAAATCTGCTCTGTCGCTCCTGCTAGCTTAGGGGGGTTTACTTTTTTCCATTATCTGTGCCCATTTCTGATGATCATGTGCTGGTCGGAGCGGAGGGAATATTTCTTCAGTTTTGGTTGCATGCCCATTTAGCTCCGCTCACATGTTCTTCTGCCTTGGCTCAAGTCTCAGGCCAAGCCGCCTGCCTGCTTATCTTCTTGCCTTCCCTGGTGGAGTGATTTTCCTTCACTCCCTACCCAGTAGTAGCCGGGGCCCAGAGAGTGAGACTTGACATGCTGTGAGGCAGGCGGCGGCGACGGGCAGAGAATCGCCGATTGCCACCATTACTCGTGTAGCACTACCACCATAAGAGCTGCTGGTTAGTTTTGGGTTTTGCACGTTACCTCTTCAGCTTCGTTGTCCGGGTAGGAAAGTCTGTAGTAATGCAATGTCTACACAGATGTAAAACCTTAAACAGTTAGGCTTTATTTTCTTATGCAGTAAACGTTGAGAAAGTAGAAGGTATAGAAGAGTAAGGAAAGGTTCAGGCACTCGCCACAAAAATACACAGGTGTCAGTTCAAAGTCACTCACCACTTTCAATGTTAGAGTGGGTATTGGTCACCCGGATAGTCCCATCTCAATGGCCTAGCAGCCGGGATGACACACGAATCAGCACCGGGACAGTCTTTACCACAGACTGCTCTAGGTGAATGGGGTCTCAGCCACAGACCTTTTAAAGTTGAGCGATTGGATAGTCCAGGAATCCTCTGCCACAGGATTTCAAAGTCCCAAACTTCCAGCCGTGCAGTGAAAGAGCCTTTAAGCCAGCAGGGCTTGTAATATAGTGGATCCCTCCTTAATAAAGTCGACAGGCCTCACCCGAGACAGCAGCACTTTGCCGGGCTCCTCCAGGGCAGGTCCTCCCCTGGTCTCCTTCATTAAGACAGCTTCCTTCCCATTTGGATGGACAGCTTGGGATCTCCTCTCCGGATATAGGCCCCAGCCAGACTAGCTGGGCCTACTAGATAGCGATGCAGCCTCGGGCCAACGTGGCCCCGAGACCAGGATCACACACACACACACACACCTCGAGCCCGGAGGGCCACGAGGCGAAAACGAACCCCGATCAATGGCATCTGCCCCTTAAGTATCCCCTCCCAGCAGGACGACCACTCCCACCGTACCGCTGCTGAGAAGGGCCACTCAATGTACCATGGTTTGCCCGTGTTCCAACAAGTGCCTGAGGTGGTAACGCCACCTACAGGCAAAAAGGAAAAATGCTATCAGGCAAACCACAGCTAGAACAGAGGTAAATTTCAATGTAATTCAACCGTCTGAGCCCAACTACTGGCTCAGACATCCCTCTAAATTTCAAAAAGCGTCCCAACCTTTTGGGCAGGGCGCTACACTAGTAAAAAAATAAATATGTCCCCGTATTTCATTTGAAATATCTGGTCACCTTACCTTTACTGCTACAGGGCGGCAGCTGTGGGCAGAATCATGTATATTTATGGGATTCTGCATTTCCACCTGCAGGTCACTTCTGCTGTGATATTTCACAGCAGAAGCTGATCTGCGGGTCCTGGGGACTTGATGTCCTCCGGCACCAGCCAATGGTTAGTAAAACAGAGAACTGAGATATGCCTATGTAAACAAGGCTTATCTCATTTCTGATAGGGGGAAATGAATGATCCGGCATCTCTGCAAAGCAGAGACTGGAATCGATCTCTTCTAGTCAAAGCAACACACTGTGTACACAAAAAACACTGGCTAGGCACACAGTTTAACCCCTTCCCAGCCAGTGTCATTAGTACAGTGGTTCCTGCAAAGTGTCAAAGTGGCAGTTTGTGTCCGATAGTCCGCCACAATGTTGCAGCCCTGCTACAAGTCGCAGATCGCCGCCATCACTAGTATATAAAAAGGAAAAAAAAAATCCATAAATATATTCCATAGTTTGTAGACACTATAGCGTTTGTGTACTGTAAACCAATATATTGGGATTTTTTGTTTTACCAAAAACATTTAGCAGAATACATATTATGCCTAAATTTATGACATTTAAAAAAAAAAATCCAAATTATCTTGCTGCTCTTAAACTCACTTTGGTTAGGCCCTGCGGTTTTATGTTGACATGGAAAGGATCTACATATACTGTATGGTACCAAAGGTATGATCACTTTCGATTGTATATGCAAAGGTCAATACACATAGGTTTTATTCCAGGTTTTATTCCAGGAAATGTTAGCACGTATTGTGTATTAATACCTTTGTTCTATACAGAGCAGCAGTGGTGCCACTCCCTTAGTTTGCATGCAGGTTGCTTGCGGGGCGCCGGCTTTCTAGGTGTTTTACTTTTTTCAAGCCAATGATTAGAGCCTAAAGGCTCCAATTGGCTTGAAAAAGGTTGGGCGCTAGTGACACTTGCAAATCAATATTCGCTATTGGTTTCCAGCTTCTCCTCCCAGCCAATCAGGGTAGGGGGCGGATCTGAAGAAGATCGGGTTGCCCGGGAGGAGAAGCCGAGGAAACCACTGACCAGGGTTTAGCACCAGCCGCCACTGATACAGAGGTCTTTTTAGTGACCTGTCAGTCTCTCCGTTTTCCTATAAATAAAAAAAACTGATCACACTAAGCAGGAGAGCCCTCGTGGTCCGTTCTCTAGTTATGCTGGGAACTCTGTGTGCTCTCCTCCAATAATCAGACTTGTCCTGACACCCCCCCACTGCACAGCCATTCACTGGGAAGCTCGGTGCACTGCTGCTTTTCCTCCCCCCACTCTTATATAGCAGATATAGCTGAGAACAGAAGGATCTGTTATAAAAAAAGGGAAAAAAAAAAAAGGTATTTATAATGTTTTTTTTATATTCATACAAAAATGTTTTGCCTTTCTTTTTTAAACTAAATGGGTTGTTTTACAGGTTGATCACTTTAATTGTTAAAGAGGGGTTCCACCCGCAATTTTATTTTATTTTTTAAAGTCAGCACCTACAAACACTGTAGCTGCTGACTTTTAATAAGGACACTTACCTGTCCTACTCGCCTGCGATGTCGCCCCCCCCTCCCGAGGCCTATCCCTCGATCTTGCAGCTCCCAGCACCGCCATCCTCACAAAGGGAAACAGGCAGTGAAGCCGTACGTCTTCGCTGCCTGTTTCCTACTGCGCATGCGCGAGTCTCGCAGTGTTTTCTGAATGGGCCGGCTGCTCTCTGGGATACACACAGTTCCCAGAAGGCAGCGCGCCCCATTGACCAGAAGACACCGCGAGTAGGACGAGGAAGAAGACCAGCCGTGGATGATAAAGAGGCAGATTAGGGACTTCTGCATAGCAACCGCTATTTCTGGTAAGTACATTTTTCCCCTTGCGTCAGAGGGTGACGGGGTCACGTGATGGGTGGCCCCGTCCTCAGCTACATAAGACCTGTTAGGCTGCGGCAACGATATTCCCGGGGTGTCTCCGGTGGAGACAGAATGCGCTGCGCTGGACATCTCATCGCTGGAGCCTGGACCTGGATGGAGAGGAGATCATCCACCGCTGGACCCCGGAGAGGAGAGCATCCATCGCAGGATACCGACAGCAATGGAGTGGGACCGAGAGTGGATTACCACCGCTGGAATATTTATTTTTATTTTTAATAAAGGACTTATCCCAACCGTGTCTGTGTTTTTTTTACAATTTTTTACACTTTTTGTGAAATGGTAGGGGTACAATGTACCCCTTACCAATTCACATAGGGGGGGCCGGGATCTGGGGGTTCCCTTTGTTAAAGGGGTCTTCCATATTCCGATGAGCCCCCCGCCCGCAGACCCCCACAACCACCGGGAAAGGGTTGTGGGAATGATGCCCTTGTCCCCATCAACATGGGGACATGGTGCTTTGAGGGGTCACAGACCCCCAAAGCATCCTCCCCATGTTGAGGGCATGTGGCCTGGTACGGTTCAGGAGGGGGGCGCTCTCTCGTCCCCCCTCTTTTCCTGCGGCCTGCCAGGTTGCGTGCTTGGATAAAGGGTCTGGTATGGATATTTGGGGGGAACCCCACAACATTTTTTTTTTAATTTGACGCAGGGTTCCCCTTAATATCCATACCAGACCTGAAGGGCCTGGTAATTGAATTTGGGGGGACCCCCACGCATTTTTTTTTTCTATCAATGACTTTCAATGACTTTTCTCTGTATTGCCGGGAGCAGACAATTCATTATAGCTGCGAGTACTTTTAAAATACTTTTTTTTCCTTCAGAAATTACACTTTGTGCAGGGACAGTTCTAAGCACGGGAAACAAGCGCTACTTTACAGTACAGGCATACTATACACACCCCCTAGGTACGAAATTTAAAGGAATATTTCACTTTTATTGTTTCACTTTAAGTATTATTAAAATCACTGCTCCCGAAAAAGCTGCAGTTTTTAAAACTTTTTTTTGCATTGATATATGTCCCCTGGGGCAGGACCCGGGTCCCCAAACACTTTTTATGACAATAACTTGCATATAAGCCTTTAAAATGAGCACTTTAGATTTTTCATGTTCGAGTCCCATAGACTTTATTTGTGTTCGGATGTTCGAACAAATTTATTGCCTGTTCGCATGTTCTGATGTGAACCGAACTGGGGAGTGTTGGGCTCATCCCTACTCTGGAGCGAGCCTGCAGGTGTGCTCCAATAGCAAGCAGCTTGCTATGGAGGAACACCAAGAAGAGGAGTCAGGAGCGGTGACACGGGACCCCAGAAGAGGTGGTTCGGGCTGCTCTGTACAATTCCATTGCATAGAGCAGGTATGTACAGTATAAACCTGTTTGTCATTTATAAAAAATACACTTTACAATCACTTTAATTAGGAAGGGGTTGTCCTACAGTAAGTGCTCTACCATTAGGCAGTATGCTTATACTTAAAGGGGTTGTAAAGTTAGAAGTCTTTTTTAACTTAATGCATTTTAATCATTAAGATAAAAAGCCTTCTGTGTACAGCAGCCCCCCTAATACTTACCTGAGCCCCCTCTCTGCCCAACAATTACCACTAATGTGTTTTGGCCTCCCTCCTGATTGGCTGAGACACAGCAGCAGCACCATTGGCTCCCGCTGCTGTCAAAGTCAGTTAGCCAATCAGGAAAGAGAAAGGGCGGGGCCGGGCCGCAGCTCTGTGTCCGAATGGACACAGGGAGCTGTGACTCGGCTCGGCTGCCCCCATAGCAAGCTGCTTGTTGTAGGGGCACTCAACAGGAGGAAGGTGCCAGGAGCACAGAAGAGGGACCAGAGAAAAGGAGGATCGGGGCTGCTCTGTGCAGAACCGACTGCACAGAGGAGGTAAGTACATGTTTGTTATTTTAATACAAAAAAAAACGTTACAATCGCTTTAATAAATATAGAAAATGTACAAATAAAATTAGGAAGTCTCTGTGAAGTGAATTCAGAGAATAAATGAACCAGTAATTCACTAGTAGGGTTAATGTATGTTACCGTTATATAAAGAAAAAATGCTAAAACACGATATTGTTCAATTGTCAGGAAAACCTGCTATCTGGCTGGCATTCACAGTGTTAGTGATCTGTTAAGCTATGCTGGCCATACACGGGTCGAATTTCGAAAGAATCTTATGTAAGAATTTCGCACCATTAGTGGCTGCAGCAACAGCCGATTTCCGTGCGGCCATCGAATTTTAATAATGCAACATGTTGGATATTTTTTGAAAAAACTAACGATTTTCTAATCAATGATGGGAGAATCGTGCGAGAAATGTAATCGAAAAAGAAATGCGCATGTGCAAGAAAAGAAAATTCCCGGAAAGAAAAGAAGATTCCCAGACACGTCAATTATTTTCTGTAGGAACATGACGTGAAATTGAAGGTTTGGTTGGTCGAATTTCGAAATCAAGAGTGGCACCATCGGATCACAAAAACGCACAAATGTTCTGATTTTCAAATAAAAAAGTTCTTTCGAAATTCGACCCGTGTATGGCCAGCATTAGTTTAAAAAATAAAAATAAATGGGAGTAAAGATGTAAGCATGTTTATGTACTTGACCTTGACTGCATAACTGGAAAACTCTCTCCAAGGTACTGAAAGCGGGGATGAAAATTAAGTTATGTTTTCAGATCAGAAAACAACTTTTTTAAAAATATTCTTACTAACACGACACACATTTGAATACTCATCAAATATTTTTATTAAAGTAAAAAGACATTGAAAACTGCATTTAAAGGCTGGCTTTAATTTCATTTTATGTTCTTTGCCATATGTTGACTATAATCTTGTTTTATCTTAGTCACTTGTGCTATGGCATACCACAAGCCAAAATACATATACGTACAAATAAAGAGCAACTGGTATGTATAATTCCATGGTCACCTAAAAACACTCGGAGGAATTCCACAACAGCTTGTTTAAACCAGCAACCATATTATACCAGTGGGGCGCTTAAAAGGGCCATGCTTACTGACTGCATGCACAGCACACATATGCCATAGTCCAAAGTATGCATTAATTACTGTGCCACAAGCAGGTGTCTAACCGACACATACAAACAAACCTCTGCACAATTAGTGTAAAAAAATAAATAAAAAAAACTTAAAACCTATGCTTTTCTGCACACAGTCTACCTAAAGAAATTATACTGCATAATAGAGGTGCGCATCTTCACTGGTCTCACAATTCAATTATTTTACGATTATCCTGTCAACGATTCACGATGCATCACGATTACTGCCCGTGAATTTCATCAAAAAATTCAAGCAATCATAACTACTCAATTTTTTTATTTTATCTGTTTCAAAAAAAAAAAAAAGACACTCCCTGCATGTAGCAAAGTCTGAACACCATAGACAACAACAGTATTTTTATAGAAAAGTAAATACTAAACTGCACAGCCCCCTTTACATTCCACAGCCCCCCATTTACATTCCACAGCCCCCCTCTTCCCATTTACATGATACAGCCCATTTTACACTACACAGCCTCACCATTTACATGATACAGGCCATTTACATTACACGTCCCCCCCATGTACATTACACAGCCCCCCATTTACATTACACAGCCCATTTCACTTTACACAGCGCCCCCCCCTCCATTTACATAACACAGCTCATTTTACATTACACAGCCCCCCATTTACATGATACAGCTTGTTTACATTACACAACCCCCCACCCCCATTTTACATTACACAGTGCATTTACATTATAAAGCCAATTTACATTATACAGCCCTCCTCACTCCGAGAAACATATCACTTCCCTCTGTTTCATGTATTCCTTCCTACGTGTATAAATAAGGGTTAATGTAAACCGATGCCTCTACCTTATTATCTCTGATCTTCCATCGCAGGTCACATGACGTGCCCTCCGGCTGGGAGGAGTCGAACGGCCGGCAGCCTAAGGGCACATAACCGTGACCTGCGATGGAAGATCAGAGATAATAAGGTAGAGGCATTGGTTTACATTAACCCTTACACACGTAGGAAACAATACATGAATCAGAGGCACTGACCGTGATATGTTTTTACTTTAGAGTGTGCTGGCTGGGCTGTCCTGGGAGAGGCAGGGTGAGCCGGGATGACGTCATCCATGCATCAATGTCATCATCAATGTCATATAAAGCCCAGTGCACAGAGTGCAGTAGTTGAAAGTATGCAATGTACAACTTAGTGTCTATAGTGCAGCGTTCAGAAGTGTGTAATGCAGAGAGTGCAAGGGTCAGGAGTGCATAACACACAGGATGCAGGGTTCAAAAGTACATAAATTCACAGAGTGCAGGGATTAGAAGTGCTCTAAATACGCTACTGATAATGATTTTTTATTGTGTTGTGTATTATCTTCATTGGTACTACTGTGAATGAATGACGCAGCCAGGCACAGGGGTTGGTGCATTTGTAACATGTTACAAAATGTTAACTTCTCCTTTAAGCTTTCTTTCCTTTATTTTCACCTGGTGATCTAGCCAGTAAGTCTGTTTTTCAACAGAACAAGCTGTCCTGCAGATGTAGCAGTTTCAGAGTTTAGACAAACCATCTACTACTGACAGGTGTGTGCTTACAATGATCAGATTTTATTTATTCATGCAAGACCTTTATCCCAAAAGGAAAAAAATACTGTAACTGCTAACTGTATAAAGTGTTAGCTGGAGTTTGGCTTCAACTTATTAGCGTATCTAAATCTGCTAGTACATCCAACACTCCCCCCCGCCCCAGATTAACAATGCTGCACATCTAATGATTGGTAAGCTGCAATATAATAAAAATTGGGGTGGTTCAGGAAAATACCATGTTATGATAATTAAATGGAGCTACGTAAAGTGTTATAGGAAAAAAAGTTGTATTTTCTTTGATCCACAGCTCTGCCAGTGGCCATAAAGCACCAAATCCCCAATCACCTATTGCTTCGGCTACTAAGTACAGGCATACCCCGCTTTAAGTACACTCACTTTACATACGCTCGCGAATAAGGACATATGTGTGTGTATGTAAAGTGCCTCACAAGTACTGTACAGACATTTTGCAGCCACAGTAGAAGGAGCTGAAGCTCCGAGAGCATAGCCCGCCCTGTTCCAGTGTGCCCCTGACACCCCCACTATAGCCCCTGAGACCTTAACTACAACCCCTGACCCCTCACTACACCCTAGAAGTGAAAAAAAGGTATTGTTTCACTTTAAGTACATTTTCGTTTTACATACATGCTCTGGTCCCATTGTGTACTTAAAAGTGGGGTATGCCTGTATGATCAATATTCGTTATTTCATATAAATTCGTAACTTCTGAGAAATTCCATTTTGTTCTATTCCATTCATATAGATGCGGTATTCGTTATTTCGATAATTTGTACCTTTGGATAAATTTGAATTTGTTATTTTGGATAATTCCTCACTTCGTATTCGTTACGTTCACTAACAGACAAATTTGAAAAGAAATTCCAATACCTATAAATTTAATAGTTTATAACTATTATTATAGTTTTTGTTATTATTATTTAGTATTATTTTTGTTAGGTTCCATTCGTTTAGATGCGGCATTCGTTATTTCGGATAATTCGTAACTTTGCATAAATCAGTATTTGTTACATTCAATAAAAGCCAAATTTGAAAGGAAATTCCAATACCGATGATTTAATAGTTTATAACTTATATTATAAAAAAAAACAAAAAATTATAATAATGGTTAATAAACTTAATATTTTAATAATAGAAATTATCTGAATGCGTTTTGTTCTTTTGGATTTTGGTTCTTATTTTCAGATTTTCGAAAAAATATCTTAAAACGGTGTTTCGCTCATTCAGATATTTCCAAATTAACGAATATGCTGAATTTTAATTAAAAAACATATTCAGAATGAAACAAATGGCAATGTCTACAGTACATGTCTAGTAGGGGTGCTGAAATTAATCGGTGCATTGCGATTCGGGTTTCCCCGATGCGATTCCGATGCATGCACCCCCAAAAACCGATTACGGGGATGATGCCCGCAGCTGCAGGCATCATCCCGGTACCGTTTTTAGAGCGGGTGGTCGGCTTTCCAGGGATAACAACCGATGCGGCTAAAAGCGCGGGGACACCCCCACTCCCGCCGCTCTGACCGGACCTCCCGTCCCACCGGGAGACCCAATCCACGAGCTGCTACTTCCGGCGGCTAGAGACATACTGGAACGAAGCGTTGGCTTCGTTCCAGTCTGTATGTAAACACGGAAGCAACGTCACAACGTCACTTCCGGTTTACTCGGCTGTCAATAGCGACAGTTTTTTAGAAAAATTACAGTATTCAGAATCGCCGTTTTTGGTGCAAAGGAGGGATTTGGGGTCTTTTAGACCCCCGATCCCTACATAAAGAGTACCTGTCACCACCTATTACTGTCACAAGGGATTTTTACATTCCTTGTGACAGCAATAAAAGTGATCAAACTTTCGGTTTAAAAAAAAAAAAAAAAAAGAAATAAAAAAAAAATATATGTTTTTTTTTTAAAAGCGTCCCTGTCCCCGCGAGCTTGCACAGCAAAGAAAACATACTCAAATCACGCCCGCATATGTAAACGGTGTTCAAATCCCACATGTGAGGTATCGCCGTGATCGTCAGAGCGAGAGAAATAATTCTAGCACTAGACCCCCCCTGTAACTCTAACCTGGTAACCGTAAAAAAAAAATGAAAGCGTCGCCTATGGAGATTTTTAGGTACCGTAGTTTGTCGCCATTCCACGAGTGTGCGCAAAAAGAAAAATGTGAACAATAATATTCACACTTCAAAATAAGGAATGGACCGCATGTACCATTGGGTACCCAGCCGAATCACTGACTGTAGCTTGCACAGCAAGTTCTAATTTTTATCTCATGATAAAACCTGCCTGATCTCACTCTTTAAAAATGTGGCCTACTAAAGTTGCTTACATAGTGTGCATAGTGGGTCTGTACAATTTTAGTATTTTTTCTGTGAAATACACTCCAATTTAAATTTCTTGATTAAAACTTGCCTGATTTCTCACAAAGAAAATGTGTTGTAGTAAATGTAATTGTAGAGTCATTACAATATTTCTGTCTTTTTCATGTGAAATAATAAACTTTAATTTTGATTTCTTCATTAAAATGCTTCCTGAAAATGCACCTAGCAAAAGTGCTAAACTAAGGTGCATGGGTTATGTGCAACATTTCTCTTTATGTGAAAAAGTACACCCTAAAATTTTTTTTTTTAAACCTGGCCCATGTATCCATGTGAAACGAAGGCCTAGTAAAGTGTTTGGAAATATGCATGGCATCAGTAAATGTTGCTTTTTTTGTACAATATATGTGTTTTTCTTGATTAAAACTAAAAACTGGTGTCTCTCACTGTGAAAATGCAGCCTATGCTTACATGCTTAAATACTGTGCATAGAGTGAGTACAATATTAGTGTAATTTTTTCTGTGACACTCTAATTTTGCATTTCTTATTTATTAAACTATCGGCTTCCTCATTGTGAAATTACTGCCTACTAAATATGTTTAAATACTGTAAATGGGGTCAATAAAATATTAAAAAATTTCTGGACACTCACTGGCAGTGACAATGCTGCCAGTGAGACAATTTTGATTGGTATGTATACCCTTAGACACCCCCAATGAGGACTGCAGCTGTGGAGTAAGCCAACAGCTGGCCGCATTTTCCGATGTTACCTCTATAGTTCCGGCAAGTGATCTCTTACTGTATTCGACGGAGTGACACAGCTGCACTCCGCCTGCCCTCCAGTGCCTCTTCTGCTGTCATAGGATAGGAGGTAAGCAGCACCTAGTGAGGAGCATGGCCGAATCTAGAGGTTAGATTTCACTTCATTTACAATGCTCTGTCAGAAACCCCCCCCCTCCACACCGCACGAACAGGAGAGGAGAGAGGGCTCAATCCTCTTTGGCTCCTCCAGCCCCATTCTCTGTGTCTGCCCCGCCCACACTCCAATCCTTGTGTGCAGCCTTGGCCTGAGAAAGGAGATGTGTGGGTGGGAGAGTTTAGGTACAGCAGCTGGCAGATCCGTGGGGGCTGCTAGACATTTTCCTGTGTGATCCTGCAGAAACCAGCCAGCTGAGTGAGCAGTCCCCCCATCTCCCTCCCCTGTCTCCCCCCTTCCAGGAGCTGCCAAGTTAATTTCTTGTCCAGCTAGCACTTAGGGATGCCTTAACTCTGATGTAAGGGGAACCATGCCATGCTCTGATGTCAGGGGGGCAATGTGTCATGCTCTGATGTAAGGGGTACTGTGCCATGCTCTGATGTAAGGGGTACTGTGCCATGCTCTGATGTTAGTGGGGCACTGTGCCATGCTCTGATGTCAGTGGGGCACTGTGCCATGCTCTGATGTAAGGGACACTGCGTCATTCTCTGATTTTAGGGGGGCACTGTGTCCTGCTCTGATCTAAGGGGCACTGTGTCAAAGCTATGTAATGGGCACTGTGTCTTGCTCTGATGTCGGGGCACTACTGTGCCATGCTCTGATGTAAGGGGCACTGTGTTATGCACTGATGTAAGAGGCACTGTGTCATGCACCGATGTCGAGGAACTACTGTGCCATGCTCTGATGTAAGGGGCACTGTGCCATGCTATGATGTCGGGGCGCCACTTGCCATGCTATGATGTTAGAGCACTACTGTACCATGCTCTGATGTCGGGGGGGGCAATGTGCCATGCTCTGATGTCAGGGGGCACTGTGCCATGCTCTGACGTCAGGGGGGCACCGTGTCATGCTCTGACATCAGGGGGGCACCGTGTCATGCTCTGATGTCAGGGGGCACCGTGTCATGCTCTGATGTCAGGGGGGCACCGTGTCATGCTCTGATGTCAGGGGGGCACCGTGTCATGCTCTGATGTCAGGGGGGCACGTGTCCTGCTCTGATGTCAGGGGGGCACGTGTCCTGCTCTGATGTCAGGGGGGCACGGTGTCCTGCTCTGATGTCAGGGGGGCACGGTGTCCTGCTCTGATGTCAGGGGGGCACGGTGTCCTGCTCTGATGTCAGGGGGGCACTGTGTCCTGCTCTGATGTCAGGGGGCACTGTGTCCTGCTCTGATGTCAGGGGGGCACTGTGTCCTGCTCTGATGTCAGGGGGGCACTGTGTCCTGCTCTGATGTCAGGGGGGCACTGTGTCCTGCTCTGATGTCAGGGGGGCACTGTGTCTTGCTCTGATGTCAGGGGGGCACTGTGTCTTGCTCTTGTGAAGGAATGTGATGAGCATAATGTTAAATTAGAAAATGTCTATTCTCTATGCATCTTTACTATACTATAAAGTCTATATTGCTTTTGTTTGTACACAACTGCTGCAATTCTTCCTTACTCAAAATCAGTTTATAATAACAACCCCTCCCATCGAAAAGACTGGAGAAGACAGAAGATGGCTGAGACCCCCTTCTCCCACACACCTTTGGAATGCGGATATGAAGATAGGACCAGAGGACAGCCCAGCTTAATCATCACGTTTCTGTACTCCTTTTGTATTGTAGCCAATGAGATGTGTTTATTAGTGTCACAATTAACATAATAGTGACGTATCATGCTGTGTGTAAAAGCTTAGTACTGCCTAGTATAAATCATTAGATACGGAAGCAACGGATCTGCACGGATGTGTCAGTCTTTGCTTTTCAAACTTGCATGCAATGTTATCTAAACTTTACAATTCGGAACAGTAGTAGAATCCATATTAACCCCTTTGTGGTTAAACGACCATTACAAATGACGCCCAACATAGGGGCTCCAGGTTTTTGACTGAAGGAAGACTGCAATCTAAGGGCTGAGTTGCCAATCGGGACTGACCGAATACAGGGACTTGCGCACCCCTGGGGTACGGTGAGTATATACTTACCACTGTACACATTCGTTCTGTCTGGGTTGGCGGCTGGCTTTGTCGGCTTCTAGAGGCAAACTAAGAGGCAGGTACTTTGTATATCTCGCCTGGGGCTGTTTTAACGAACCTGCTATTGGATCTCTACTGACTGTATTTGTTTGGTGTTTGTATTTGTTCAGTGTCTGTTGTCCTGGGCATGACAGCTCTTGGCAGACTGAAGGGTTGTTGCAATAGAGTACTCTGACTCAGGTGAGCTGTCTGCCCCTGAGAAGACGGGTCGTGTCCGGAGGTGAGCTGTCTACCCCTCTAAAGGACGGTGAGGTTTGCAACAAAGGTCAGTCAGGGGTTACCCTGACTCAGGTGACCTGCAGCACCTGAGAAGATGGGAATGGTTAACCTGAGGGCGTGATTCAGCTGCTAAGGTTTTGCGGTGCCAGGGGCTACAGGTGTAGTGTGATGTCCTGTTCTCAGTGTGTTTGTGGATTACTGTTTGGCATAAATTAACGGGGTCGGGGACTGGTAAAGAAGGCGGCTACCTGAAGGAACAATTGGGTCACAAGCCGCTGTTCCCCTTCACCCCTGATGTGTTGGTTTTTAGATTAAACGTTCATTACCCAGTGAAAGAGGGGATAGGAAAAAAGCTGGTTAGTATCCCCACGCAACAATACGAGCCCCCACCCTCGTAGAAAGAGAAAGGGAGGGGGAGGATGGGTTAGGATATCTCATGGAAAGATTCCTGTGTGTTTAATAAATGTTAACCCTTGCTAGATATGAAATCACCAGTGTAGCATACGATGAGATGTAAGGAATCAGCAAGGAAATGGTTAAAGAACTTGAAAGTGAAATGCACTAGAAGCAGACAGAAGATTTGAAATATTAACAAGATTTGTTGGATGTGAAACAAGAACATTGTGAAGAGGACAGAAGTTACTCAAGCGTTGTTGTAGCGAAAGTTTGTGAATTGGAAGACTGCCAGATAAGTGGCGCATGTTGATAAGACGGAACAGAAAGTAATTCTATGTGATAAAAGCTTATTGCAAGTGCCAGAATCTTGGTTTTGTGCTGCTAAAACATTGCATGAAGAAGCAAAGAAAGATGGCGATTGTATTGTATATGTGTACTACAGAACTGATAATATGTGTGTCCGAAACTCCCCCTTACGGGATTTGGAACAAAGGAGGGGAGGGTCATCCCTGTCCTGCCCTCACTTCCTGCCCAGTGCACTTCCTCCTGGCAGCCATCTTAGTGCACTCACATCCTCACTTTCTGCCCAGCCCAGTACACTTCCTGCAAGTGGCCATCTTGGTACACCCGGAAGGCCCAACCAAGGCCTCTACCCAGTTCTCCCTGTTTTAAACCAGGATGGTTCCTACCACACTCCTGTCTTCCCTAATACGGAAGTGCCATATATTAATGATGAAGAAGCATCTGAGTGGGAAGATCTACAACAGGCGGCAAGGCGACCCGCTGATTTAACCCCCAATCCAGCTCCAGACTCACAGTTCCAAATGAATCTTGAACGTATGTTGGCAACCATAAAGAACAGTGCCCCTCGTCAGCCCCCGCCCCAACAACAATCTAGGTTGCCAGAAGGGGCACTGATGATGTATGTCGCTTTTACCCCATCACAAGCAGCGGCTTTAGTGACAAGTCTGCCTGACCCAGAGAAACAACCGATGCCCTTCTACCGCAGGATGGTGCAGATACAAGAAACGTATTCAGCTGCTTGGAGAGATTTGATCAGCTTATGCCAAATTAAAGCAGGACATGTCTTTTGGCCAGTCATGCAGGCGGCCTTCAATGATGCCTGCTTGACAAGTGTCACTTCCTATTCCTCGAGTGTGGAGTTCTGCGCCCAACTCCTCGAATGAGCAAACCCCTGTCACCCCTTATGGCAGTGTCCTCTACATGTCCCATGAATTTTCTTGGAGCTGATGTGCTGTCCAGACTACAGGCATCAATCATTTTCACGCCTGAAGGAGGAGTGAAGCTACATACTCCCCTATCCTTGGAAGACTCATCTGCTTTGTGTTCTCTGCCTCTCATGATGATACTTCATGGAGCGATAACTCCAAGTTACATTCTGCAGGAAGTACTTGACAGAATTCCTGCATGCCTATGGTCCACGGGACCGGAAGACATCGGTCACCTGAAAGTGCCACCAGTTTTAGTCAAGCTCAAAGAGGGAGCATCATTGCCCCAGAAACCACAATACCCCTTGAAGCCTGCTCAATCCGCAGCTATCTCAAGACAGGTCGAGACACTTGTGTCCAATGGAGCTCTGATACCCTGTACTTCGGAATGCAATACACCCTTGTTCCCAGTGAAGAAACGGACCCCAAGAGGAGAAACAGAAAAATACAGAATGGTCCAAGACCTCAGAGCAGTTAACGAAGCCACAGTGTTGGACACCCCAATTGTGCCAAATCCACATACCTTATTATCAGGTATACCTCCAACGGCTGAGTACTTCACTGTAGTGGACCTGGCTTACTGCATGCATGGATCCCTGATGCATCGATCCTCATGCAACCGCTCTATGATGCTCTCAAGTTTGTGCCATTTACCCTGTCAAGCGAGGCCCTGGACAATTTCTTTCTGCTGAAGCAAGCAATATCCACGGCTCCTGCTTTGGGCCTCCCAGTTTATGGAATACCCTTTAAACTGTTTGTGTCAGAAAGAAAGAAATGGCCGCGCCACAGGGGCCCTAGCTCAATCACATGGACCCATTGGGTACTATTCATGCCGTTTAGACCCCGTGGCTAGGGGTGGCCCTTCCTGTTTAAGAGCTGTCTATGCTGCCCAAGCACTGCTGGACAAAACTTCTGACCTCATCCTAGCACACCCCCTGCTTCTTTTGGCACCACATGACATTGCTGCCATTCTGAATCAGGTGCAACCCCGCCACCTGTCCACCACCAGACATCTTCGGTTACATATCTCCCTCCTCCTTCCAGACAATGTGACCATCCAAAGGTGTCTCACTCTCAACCCGGCCACAATTCTGCCGTTTTTCGAGGGGGGAGAAGAAGAAGAAGGAGATGGTGAAGAAAAAGACCCCTGTACTGCTCCACATGACTGCCTTGAAATGATGCGCATGGAAAAACACACTTACCTACAGTGAGTGAAACTCCTCTGGAAAACCCAGACTACACACTTTTTGTGGATGGCTCCAGATATGCAGATGAAGGAGGCAAGTACCACACAGGTTATGCTGTGACCTCTGAATTTGAACTTCTTCAAGCAGGAGCATTACCACCAACTGTATCTGCTCAGGAAGTGGAGCTCCAAGCCCTCACTACAGCATGTAAGATAGCAGAAGGTAAAAGAGCCAACATTTACACAGACTCAAGATATGCCCTGGAAGTGGCTCATGACTTTGGTGTCATCTGGAGGGCTAGAGGATTTCTGACAGCGGCCGGAACGCCGGTGAAACATGGCACAGCCATCAAGGAGTTAATGGATGCACTACTCCTGCCTGACAAAGTGGCTGTCTTGAAGGTTAAAGCACATGGCAAACTGAATTTTCAAGAAGCCAGAGGGAATCACCTGGCGGATATAGCTGCCAAAGAAGCAGCGAAAGACCAACGGAAAACGGCTAAAATGGCCGAAGAGGAGAGTGAATCTTTAGCGCAGATGCCTGTGGCGGTCCATGTGCCATCTGACAGGCAATACCTAGCCTCTATGCAAAATGCAGCTTACTCAGAAGAACATTCAGAATGGATCGATAAAGGAGCAGAATACGATGGAGATCTATATCTGATGAGAGGGAAAACCTGTTTGCCAAAATATATGTATCCAGCAGTCGTCCAATGGGCACATGGACCTGCACATCTCTCTAAGAACTTAATGAATTCACTGATCAGCAAGTATTACTGGACCCCAGGGATAACCACCCTAACCAGGAATTACTGCACCTCATGTGCAGTATGTGCAAAATGCAATCCGGGGAGAACAGAGAAGACACCGCAGAAGCATTTGGCGAAACCCCTCTATCCATTCCAGAGGATACAGATTGATCATATACAGATGCCAAAAAGTGCCCGATATGAATATGCCCTAGTGATGGTGGACATGTTCTCCGGTTGGCCAGAAGCCTACGCTGTTACAAACATGACAGCCAAGACCACGGCTAAGAAACTACTGAGCGAGCTAGTATGTCGATTTGGGGTTCCAGAGGTGATAGAGAGCGATCAGGGCCCGGCCTTCACAGCAACATTTACAAAAGAGATTTGGGCAGCACTGGGAGTTCAGTTAGCTCTACACACCCCATACCACCCTCAAAGCAGCGGGAAGGTAGAAAGGATGAATGGGACTCTAGGGAAACATGCTCTGTCCCCTTATGAAATTTTGTTAGGTTCAGCCCCCAGACCTGGCTGTTAGTTCCCACAGTAGTTGCAGTTACAATCTGATGTGTTAACTAGCTATGTCACACGTTTGTCTAGAGCAATAACTAATATCCATTCTCGAGTGTTTTCTTCCATTCCAGATCCTAAAGTAGATACAGGAACACACCAACTACTGCCAGGAGATTGGGTGCTAGTAAAGAAGTTTGTGAGGAAGCACTCCCTTGAGCCAAGATATGATGGTCCATTTCAAGTTTTGCTGACCACAGCTACATCAGTAAAGCTAGAAGGGAAAAGCACCTGGATACACGCCTCCCACTGCAAGAAAGCTCCATCTCCTGAAGACAAGATCCTGACAACACCACAATGATGGTGTTGTATATCCTTTTCCTGTTGGGGTTAGTGGGGGCTCAGCAGGTAGCCAGTGCACAAAATGACAAGTTATTCAACACATTCTAGTATAACTCTTTAAACACACGTGGTCACCTTTATCTTTGAATACTATAAAATAGTCTCCTGTCTTTCAGTTCCCTGGCAATGTAACTTATACCGCGACACACCCATTTAAAGGAGGAAGCGAGCAGCTCCCTCCGGAAGCTTTGACCCTCATGTGTACATAGATGCCATAGGGGTCCCTGATCAATTCAAGGCCAGGGACCAGGTAAAAGCTGGTTTTGAGTCTTTGATCCCCATATTAACTGTCAACAAGAATGTAGATTGGATTAATTACATATACTACAACCAACAGAGATTTGTAAATTACACTAGAGATGCCCTCCAGGGAATTGCTGACCAGTTAGCCCCCACTTCTTATATGACATTTGAAAACCGGATGGCCTTAGACATGGTGTTAGCTGAGAAAGGAGGTGTCTGTAAGATGATAAAGAAAACGGGAACCTGTTGCACCTACATTCCTGACAATACTTGCCCAAATGGTAAGGTATAAAGAAATTAGAAGATCTGTCATTGGAGTTGAAGAAGAACTCAGGTATTACAGACCCGTAGGATCAATATTTCAGCTGGATGGGTGGGTGGGAAAAGATGCTCGCCCAGATAGGGGTTACAGTATTAATAATCCTAGTTCTTTTAGCCCTGGTTGTATGCTGTATTCTGCCCTTTGTAAAGAAGCTAATGAGCAAGGCTGTAGATAACAGTACACCTACATTTCTCCACCAAGAAGAAGAGGATCCACGTATGAAGGAAGAGGATAAACCCTTCACTCCTTTACAGTCACTCCCTGTCCATAATTTCACAGTCCTATAGGGATATAGGGATAGAATAGGAAACCGCCTGACTGTCCGTCCCGGCTTCGTCGAGGGGGGTAGTGAACTAGTTACTGCCCTTCTCTATACTTAGCCTGAAAAAAGGTCCTGGGGAATGGTCCAGGTGGTGGTCAGGTTCTTTAGTTTGAGGGACAGATAGAAAATAGCCATTTTAGGGTTGTCTGTGAAGGAATGTGATGAGCATAATGTTAAACTAGAAAATGTCTATTCTCTATGCATCTTTACTATACTATAAAGTCTATATTGCTTTTGTTTGTACACAACTGCTGTAATTTTTCCTTACTCAAAATCAGTTTATAATAACAACCCCTCCCATCGAAAAGACTGGAGAAGACGGAAGATGGCTGAGACCCCCTTCTCCCACACACCTTTGTAATGCGGATATGAAGATAGGACCAGAGGACAACCCAGCTTAATCATCACGTTTCTGTACTCCTTTTGTATTGTAGCCAATGAGATGTGTTTATTAGTGTCACAATTAACATAATAGTGACGTATCATGCTGTGTGTAAAAGCTTAGTACTGCCTAGAATAAATCATTAGATACGGAAGCAACGGATCTGCACGGATGTGCCAGTCTTTGCTTTTCAAACTTGCATGCAATGTTATCTAAACTTTACAATTCGGAACAGTAGTAGAATCCATATTAACCCCTTTGTGGTTAAACGACCATTACACTCTGATGTCAGGGGGGCACTGTGTCCTGCTCTGATGTCGGGGCACTTCTGTGCCATGCTCTGATGTAAGGAGCACTGTGTCATGCTATGATGTAAGGGGCACTGTGTCATGCTATGATGTAAGGGGCACTACTGTGCATGCTCTGATGTAAGGAGGCACTGTACCATGCTCTGATGTAAGGGGTCACTGTGCCATGCTCTGATGTCAGGGGCCACTGTGCCATGCTCTGATGTCAGGGGCACTACTGTGCCATGCTCTGATGTCAGGGGCACTGTGCCACGCAATGTCATGGGGCACTACTGTGCCATTCTCTGTCGGGGCACTATTGTGCCATGCGCTGATGTTGGGGCACTACTGCGCCATGCGCTGATGTCAGGGGGCACCGTGCCATGCTCTGTCATGAGGCACTATTGTGCCATGCTCTGATGTAAGGGGGCACTGTGCCATGCTCTGATGTAAGGGGACACTCTGCCCCTCAGCGGGCAATCTGGTAGTAACTGACACTGGCTGGTAGGGTCACAAACTGACACTGATGTCACTAGTGACACTGGTACAGTAATCAGTGATAATACTGTACACTGTACTAACTGGCTGGGAAAGGGTTAACATTAAGGGGTTAACTGTGTCTCCAACAATGTGAAAGGGTGCTTTTACTTACTAATCTGGCTGTTTTTTTCTCCCTGCTTTTCAGGGAGAATAAAGGGCCAGATCACTATTCCTATGTACACAGAGTTCTGTGTGTTTGTATGAAATATAATTATATATATATATATATATATATATATATATATATATATATATATATTGTAGGGGGATTAGGTTCAATGCAGGGACAAACTCACAGTTTCTTTATGAAAACATCATGTTTGATTGGTGCTTTGTTGTCGCAGAGATGCCTCTCCCATTGCTATGGGTGATGACCTCCCTTTGCTGGAGCGTTGCTGGGGGCCCATGATGCGATGAAACTCTCCTGTAAGAAGGATTTCCACTTTAAACTTGCGGTAGTCATCCTGGTCCCCGTCCATCAAATGGTAAACCGACCGGAACTCTATCCGTAACAAGGTTTGCAGCAACTTTGGCCACCGATCTCTAGGCCATTTTCTCTTTACAGCAACTTTTTCAAATCTTACTAGGAAGTCTCCAACCTCCTCTGTAGGCAGCACAGGTTGCATGAAATCAGAGGCCCAGATCATAGCCCCTTGAACTGCATCCGACTCTTTTGTCTGGTTCCGCTTGAACCACTCATTCACGGTCTCATACACCACTGGCCCCTTTTGACTGGCCCTCCTAGGTGGAGACATCTTCTCAGGCCACGCTGAGCTCACTTCCCCATTAACTTGATTTAACATGAACTTCTTGTGTTTTGATTGCCTCATCCTTGCAGTCACATGCACAGCAGCTTGTTACACAGTTCAAAGAAGTAAAAAGAAAAAAATTCTCACAGGTGCACCACCTGTATGCAACACAGTACATCAATTGAACTCCTGCGCAATGCAGTTTGCCTGGCTGCCACACACAGCTAGCAGCAGCTCCTGAAATTACTCACTACTGGCCCAGAGACCCAGATTTTACCGTCTGTATGCCCGCATTCTCCACCACTTGTAGGGGATTAGGCTCAATGCAGGGACAAACTCACAGTTTCTTTATGAAAACATCATGTTTATTCCACAGGATATTCCCAAACACAAGAAAACCATCTTGCCATCAATCAAACAAACTTCTGCTCTACCGAGCCTTACTGTGTCCATAGACTGACCAGTCCTTGGTCTTGTAGTAAGTGTCCTTACAAACGCAAATCCTTTGTATCCAACATCAGGGATGAGCAGCCATGCTCCTAGATGTCTCCTCACCTGGAGACACAATCTCTCTCCTCACATGGAGACACTCTCTCAGTTGTCTCAGCTTTAGTCTCCCCCAACTCTCTCAGCTGGCCCAACTCTCTCAGTCCACTGACCTGGAACCTCTCCCACATGGAGTACCGTCTCAAGGATGTTGCCCGAGTTCTTACACAGTAGCACACTTCCCTCCAGCAACTGCTGGCACACCAACTACTTTCCTACACACACTGAGCTATGCTTAGCTCTACCTTAGAACGAGTGTGTGCACCTAGACACACACACACACAACCTGCAGAGCTTCTGGAAAACCCGGACACATGACTGAAGACTCCATCCCTCCCAATGCTCTTTGAAGTCTTCAAGTTTCCAGCCCCAATCCAGACTTACAAAATCCAGAGAAAACTTAACCACTTAAGCCCCGGACCATTTGGTAGCTAAAGGACCAGAGGTGAATTCAGAATTTTGCACTGCGCTGCTTTAACTGTAAATTGTGCGGACATGCAATGTTGTACCCAAACGAAATTTGCGTCCTTTTCTTCCCACAAATAGAGCTTTCTTTTAATGGTATTTGATTGCCTCTGCGATTTTAATTTTTTGCGATATAAACGGAAAAAGACCGAAAATTTTGAAAAAAAATGATATTTTCTAATTTTGTTATAAGAAAAATCGAATAAACTCAATTTTAGTCATACATTTAGGCCACAATGTATTCAGCCACATGTCTTTAGTAAAAAAAATGTCAATAAGCGTATATTTATCGGTTTGCGCAAAAGTTATAGCGTTTACAAACTAGGGTACATTTTCTGGAATTTACACAGCTTTTAATTTATGACTGCCTATCTCATTTCTTGAGGTGCTAAAATGACAGGGCAGTACAAAACCCCCCCAAATGACCCCATTTTAGAAAGTAGACACCCCAAGGAAATTGCTGAGAGGCATGTTGAGCCCATTGAATATTTTTTTTTGTCCCAAGTGATTGAATAATGACAAAAAAAATAAAATAAAAAAAATTACAAAAAGTTGTCACTAAATGATATATTGCTCACACATGCCATGGTTATATGTGGAATTGCACCCCAAAATACATTCTGCTGCTTCTCCTGAGTACGGGGATACCACATGTGTGGGACTTTTTAGGAGCCTAGCCACGTACGGGACCCCGGAAACCAAGCACCGCCTTCAGGATTTATAAGGGCGCAAATTTTTGATTTCACTCCTCACTACCTATCACAGTTTTGAAGGCCATAAAATGCCAAAATAGCACAAAAACCCCCCAAATGACCCCATTTTAGAAAGTAAACACCCCAAGGAAATTGCTGAGAGGCCTGTTGAGCCCATTGAATATTTTTTTTTTTGTCCCAAGTGATTGAATAATGACAAAAAAAAATATTACAAAAAGTTGTCACTAAATGATATATTGCTCACACATGCCATGGTTATATGTGGAATTGCACCCCAAAATACATTCTGCTGCTTCTCCTGAGTACGGGGATACCACATGTGTGGGACTTTTTAGGAGCCTAGCTACGTACGGGACCCCGGAAACCAAGCACCGCCTTCAGGATTTATAAGGGCGCAAATTTTTGATTTCACTCCTCACTACCTATCACAGTTTTGAAGGCCATAAAATGCCAAAATAGCACAAAAACCCCCCAAATGACCCCATTTTAGAAAGTAAACACCCCAAGGAAATTGCTGAGAGGCCTGTTGAGCCCATTGAATATTTTTTTTTTGTCCCAAGTGATTGAATAATGACAAAAAAAAATATTACAAAAAGTTGTCACTAAATGATATATTGCTCACACATGCCATGGTTATATGTGGAATTGCACCCCAAAATACATTCTGCTGCTTCTCCTGAGTACGGGGATACCACATGTGTGGGACTTTTTAGGAGCCTAGCCACGTACGGGACCCCGGAAACCAAGCACCGCCTCCAGGATTTCTAAGGGCGCAAATTTTTGATTTCACTCCTCACTACCTATCACAGTTTTGAAGGCCATAAAATGCCAAAATAGCACAAAACCCCCCCCCAAATGACCCCATTTTGGAAAGTAGACACCCCAAGCTGTTTGCTGAGAGGCATGGTGAGTATTTTACAGCTCTCATTTGTTTTTGAAAATGAAGAAAGAACATTTTTTTTTTTCTTTTTTTTTTCAATTTTCAAAACTTTGTGACAAAAAGCGAGATCTGCAAAATACTCACAATACCTCTCAGCAAATAGCTTGGGGTGTCTACTTTCCAAAATGGGGTCATTTGGGGGGGTTTTGTGCCATCTCGGCATTCCATGGCCTCCGAAACTGTGATAGGCAGTGAGAAGTGAAATCAAAAATTGACATCCTTAGAAAGCCTGAAGGCGGTGCTTGGTTTTTGGGGTCCCGTACGCGGCTAGGCTCCCAAAAAGTCTCACACATGTGGTATCCCCGTACTCAGGAGAAGCAACAGAATGTATTTTGGGGTGTAATTCCACATATGCCCATGGCATGTTTGAGCAATATATCATTTAGTGACAACTTTGTGCACAAAAAAAAAATTGTCTTTTTTCCGCAACTTGTGTCAACATATAAAATATTCCATGGACTCGACATGCCTCTCAGTATATAGCTTGGGGTGTCTACTTTCCAAAATGGGGTCATTTGGGGGGGGTTTGAACTGTTCTGGCATTTTATACAAAACATTAGGAAGCTTACATCCACTCTTCTAACCACTTGAAGACACAGCCCTTTTTGACACTTTTTGTTTACATGAAAACATATTTTTTTTTGCAAGAAAATTATGTTGAACCCCCAAACATTATATATATTTTTAAAGCAAAGGCCCTACAGAATAAAATGGTGGGTGTTGCATTTTTTTTTCTACACAGTATTTGCGCAGCGATTTTTCAAACGCATTTTTTTGGGAAAAAATACACTTTTTTTAATTTTAATGCACTAAAACACACTATATTTCCCAAATGTTTGATGAAATAAAAAAGATGATCTTAGGCCGAGTACATAGATACCAAACACGACATGCTTTAAAATTTCGCACAAACGCGCATTGGCGACAAACTACATACATTTTTAAAAGCCTTTAAAAGCATTTACAGGTTACCCCGTTAGATTTACAGAGGAGGTCTACTGCTAAAATTACTGCCCTCGATCTGACCTTTGCGGTGATACCTCACATGCATGGTGCAATTGCTGTTTACATATGACGCCAGACCGACGCTTGCGTTCGCCATTGGGCAAGAGCAGGGCAGGACAGGGGTGCTTTTTTTTTTTTTTTTTTTTTTAATTTTGCTTTTTTATTTTATTTTTAAACTGTTGCTTCCATATTTATTTATTTTTATCACTTTTATTGTTATCTCAGGGAATGTAAATATCCCCTATGATAGCAATAGGTAATGACAGGTACTCTTTTTTGAAAAAACTGGGGTCTATTGGACCCTAGATCTTTCCTCTGCCCTCAAAGCATCTGACCACACCAAGATCGGTGTGATAAAATGCTTTCCCAATTTCCCAATGGCGCTTTTTATATCCGGGGGGGGGGGGGACATTCCCTCCCACTGCTTGTAAAAGCAGTCCAGAGGCTAATTAGCCACTAGGATTGCTTTTACATTAAAGCCGGCCGCTGGCTGAAAAGAATGATACCAAGATGATACCTAAACCCGCAGGCATCATTCTGGTATAAACATTCAAAGTACAGCAACATACCAGTACGTTGCTGGTCCTTGTTGGACATGTATTGTAATCTTTTTTTTCATGCAGCCTGTTGGCTGAACGAAAAAAAAAGATTGATCTGTGGGTATGCCCACCATTAGAATACCGCCCTTCATCCACCCACTTCTAATGATGGGCATACATGCACCATTTATATATGCCGAAGCATGGGGGCATCTTCTCGCAAAAGTTATGCCGCGTACACATGGTCAGACTTTTCCACGGGCAAGCCTCCGTCGGAATTTCGACCGTATATACGCGGCATTAGGAGCAAAATCGCTCCTCCGCTCCTGCTACCCCAATGCTTCGGCATATATGCTTTTTTTTTTTTTAACTGTGGTGGTGAAATCACCTCCTACAGCACTGGAGTCGCAGGGATCAGGCCTGTCTCTGCGAACGCTGCAGTTATGTGTGTTGTGTTTTGCAAGTGACAGTGATCGATCGATACTGCACTTGGGTGGCCTGGGCTGGACGGAGGGGCAAAACGCAGGTGCTAGCGCTCCTCCGCTCCTGCTACCCCAATGCTTCGGCATATATGCTTTTTTTTTTTTTAACTGTGGTGGTGAAATCACCTCCTACAGCACTGGAGTCACAGGGATCAGGCCTGTCTCTGCGAACGCTGCAGTTATGTGTGTTGTGTTTTGCAAGTGACAGTGATCGATCGATACTGCACTTGGGTGGCCTGGGCTGGACGGAGGGGCAAAACGCAGGTGCTAGCAGGTATCTGGGCTGATCCCACTAACAGTGCATTTTTGGGAACCCTAAACTGCTGGGGATGCTAGTATAGATCTGATCAGATCAGATATTGAGCTGATCAGATACTATACCACTAAGGGGGGTGTATGCTTCACGTGTGGGTGTTAGCGCTACTGGCACTAACCTGACGCTGCCTGGGGTGTGACGCAGACCCTCTCTGACGCTAAAACCTAACTGATATCACCCGCCGGGCGATCAGGGGGTTAAACCTTTATTGGGTTATATACGGCGGGTGCCCTGACACTATAAAAAGCAAACTAACTAACCAGCGTCACCCGTAACACTTATGTGATGATCACTGGTGAAAGGGTTAACTAGGGGCAATTAGGGGGTTAAAACCTTTATTAGGTAATATATGGGGGTACCTGACGCTATATAAAAACCTGACGGCGAACCTAAAAAAAATTTACTGGCTACCTATCGGCATCACCGACACTAAGACAACGATCATAAAAACGATTGCTTAGCGACAGTGGAAATGGGGGGTGAAAGGGTTACCTGGGGGGCGATCAGGGGGTTAAACCTTTATTAGATAATATATGGGGGTACCGGACGCTATAAAAACCTGCGGCGAACCTAAAAAAAATTACTGGCTACCGATCAGCATCACCGACGCTAAGACATCGATCAGAAAAATGATCGCATAGCGACGGCGGTGCTAGGGGGTGAAAGGGTTACCTGGGGGGTGATCAAGGGGGTTAAACCTTTATTAGGTAATATATGGGGGTACCCGACGCTATAAAAACCTGCGGCGAACCTAAAAAAAATTATTGGCTACCGATCAGCATCGCCGACGCTAAGACATCGATCAGAAAAATTATGAAAGGGTTACCTGGGGTCGATCAAGGGGGTTAAACCTTCATTAGGTAATATATGGGGGTACCCGACGCTATAAAAACCTGCGGCGAACCTAAAAAAAATTACTGGCTACCGATCAGCATCACAGACGCTAAGACATCGATCAGAAAAATGATTGCTTAGTGACGGTGGTGCTAGGGGGTGAAAGGGTTATCTGGGGGGTGATCAGGGGGTTAAACCTTTATTAGGGGGGTTAGGGGGCTACACTGGACCTAAAACTAAATGTAGTGACACTTTTACAGTCACAAATGTCACTGATTGCAGTGATCACTAAATAAATGGTCACTGCAATCAGTGACACTGTGACTGGGGGCTGGGGGGTGATCTGGGGGTGTCTGGGGGGGCCTGGGGGGGCGATTTATGTGCCTATGTGTCCTGGTGTCAGTGTGCTGTTTTGTGTACTAACCTGCATCTTCTCCTGTACGGCGCTCGGTATATGTGAGCGCCCCAGGAGAGATGACATCACTTCCTCCTTCCTGGCAGGCAGGGGAAGCTCTCTCATTCGCCGGGAGCGATCGAGAGGGGGTGGCCGGAATCGAACGGCCGTCCCCTCATGCCGGATCGCTCCCGAAGGTAAAACGACCACCCACTGTAAAGAAGGGGGGTCCGATCGGACCCCCCAACTATACAAAGGCAATCACGTATATGTACGTGATTCTGCCTGTCGGTGCCATTCTGCTGACGTATATTTACAGTGGGCGGTCGTTAAGTGGTTAAAGCATAGTTTTCTCTGCTCACCAATCTTTTGCTGAAACTTCTCAAATTGCTCCTTTGAGAGTCCTGTGTCCATTTTAAACACATTTTCACTCAGACAGGGGCTCTCACCCTCACAATATATATATATAATCACGTGTGTTTGAGCTTCTGTTTGGGGTGCACACCCTAATGCAAAAGGCTGCGCACACCTATGCCATGGAGTCAAAACAATGTTTATGCATTTTTTCTGGGGAAAAATACACTCTAATTTGGATCTTTTAAATATAGGTCTGTCTGATGTCACTGTCAAATTGCAGCCTAGTAAAGGCTGCTTACATAGGGTGTTTGGACTCTGCCTTTTTTTCTGAGAAGTAATACAATATAACTTTTATTTCATGATAAAAATTTACTAATTTCTTCTTCTTACATTTTAGTTCAACTAAGCCTAACTCTCTCAGTCTTGCTCCTGCACCCTGTGTCACAAGCTTCCAATGGAGACTACAGGTGCCTTTTTAAACAAACATCACCACTATTGTCACCATAAGAACACCTGCCCCAAGATGTGACACTCAGCAAGTACTGGGGGGCATGCATGTAGAGATTAGGGATGAGCCGAACACCCCCCCCCCCCCCGGTTTGGTTCACAGCAGAACATGCGAACAGGCAAAAAATTCATTCGAACACGCGAACACCGTTAAAGTCAATGGGACACGAACATGAAAAATCAAAAGTGCTCCTTTTAAAAGGTTATGCAAGTTATTGTCATGAAAAGTGTTTGGGGACCTGGGTCCTGCCCCAGGGGACATGTATCAATGCAAAATAAAGTTTTAAAAACAGCCGTTTTTTCGGGAGCAGTGATTTTAATAATGCTTAAAGTGAAACAATAAAAGTGAAATATTCCTTTAAATTTCGTACCTGGGGGGTGTCTATAGTATGCCTGTAAAGTGGTACATATTTCCTGTGTTTAGAATAGTCCCTGCACAAAATGAAATTTCTAAAGAAAAAAAAGTCATTTAAAACTGCTTGCGGCTATAATAAACCCCGTTACCAATTCACATAGGGGGGGGCAGAATCTGGGGGTCCCCTTTGTTAAAGGGGCTTCCCGATTCCGATAAGCTTCCTGCCTGCAGACCCCCACAACCACTGGACAAGGGTCTTGGGGATGAGCCCCTTGTCCCCATCAACATGGGGACATCCTCCCCATGTTGAGGGCATGTGGCCTGGTACGGTTCAGGAGGGGGGGCGCTCTCTCGTCCCCCCCTCTTTTCCTGCAGCCTGCCAGGCTGCGTGCTCGGATAAGGGTCTGGTATTCATTTTTGGGGGGAACCCCACACCATTTTTTTTTATTTTGGCGCGGGGTCCCTCTTAAAATCCATACCAGACCTGAAGGGTCTGGTATGGATTTTGAGGGGGCCCCTATGCCATCTTTTTATAAAAAATTTGGTGCAGGGTTCCCCTTAATATCCATACCAGACCTGAAGGGCCTGGTATGAAATTTGGGGGGCCCCCACGCATTTTGGTTCGGGGTTCCCCTTAATATTCATACCAGACCCACAGGGCCTGGTAATGGACTGGGGGGGAACCCATGCAGTTTTTTTCAATGACTTTTATCTGTATTGTCGGGACCCGACAATTCATTATAGCCGTGAGTAGTTTTAAATGACTTTTTTCCCTTTGTGCAGGGACTATTCTAAACACGGGAAACATGCGCCACTTTACAGGCATACTATAGATACCCCCCAGGTACAAAATTTAAAGGAATATTTAACTTTTATTGTTTCACTTTAAACATTATTAAAATCACTGCTCCCCGAAAAAACTGGCGTTTTTAAAACTTTTTTTGCATTGATACATGTCCCCTGGGGCAGGACCCAGGTCCCCAAACACTTTATGACAATAACTTACATATTAACCTTTAAAATTAGCACTTTTAACTTCTCGTATAGACTTTTAAAGGGTGTTCCGCGGCTTTCGAATTTGCCGCGAACACCCCAAATTGTTTGCTATTCGGCGAACGGGCGAACAGCCCCAATGTTCGAGTCGAACTCATGTTTTACCCGAACATAAAGCTCATCCCTAGTAGAGATAAGCAGCACTAAGATGCATCAAAGAATTAAATTACAGGTAAAAACTTGTAATTTGGTTAGCATTTACAGCAGTAGCTCAAAAAGCTTTTCTTTGAAGGTTTCTACATGCCAAGCAACATTTGTATGAAACAACATCATTAAATGGTGACCTACTAATAGGTTTCCTTTAAAAGAACAAAGATTTAGGCAATATGGTATTGCAATGGCATGGCTTGTGTAGCAAATATTTACTTAGATGTATTCAGTGGATAAACTTGCCAAGTTAATCTCTGGAATCTAGGGAAACTACTTATCTCCACATTTATGCAAACCTAAATACTTGCACAATCCAGTGTTGTAAGCACACAGCACAGCTCTCACATCACTTATTTTACAGTTTATAATCAGGGTTTCTAAAGTACCCATGATTTACATCTTGGGTTCGATAGCTTGAAACATTAAACCCCATCCCTTCCCACCTCCTAAGCCAGGGATATGCAATTCGCGGACCTCCAGCTGTTGCAGAACTACAAGTCCCATGAGGCATAGCAAGACTGACAGCCACAAGCATGACACCCAGAGGCAGAAGCATGATGGGACTTGTAGTTTTGCAACAGCTGGAGGTCCGCTAATTGCATATCCCTGTCCTAAGCCTTTTTGCCCTTAAATCTGCCCATCACAGGGCCACTAGTAAGGATTTGAAGATAGCTCCCATTAGAAACATATCTATGAGGAATAGAGGCTGTTGGAACATCTGTATCATATTGAGCAGGCTATTAGAAACCTACCTACTATAGCATTTTCAATGAGGAACCTGACATTTTCCTGCAGTGGTATCTTCAAACAAAAGGTCCAGGGGCATTCCTAAACCAGAGTATTTGGGTAATAGGAATATTTGTAAAAAAAATAAGGGTGTCCATGCCCCTGGTCATTTTGAATCTTCTGTTTGTTGATCCTACAGATAAGCTTGTCATCCCTTCCCATATGGATCTCAAAAAAGGTATGTGAAGAAAAGAAAATTAGTCAATTTGAGCTATAGGATGGAGCTGGTTTGGATCTGAGCTAAATTAGTAACATATTGGAAAAATTATACATAGAAGGGTTTAGGTGATATTTGCCTTTGAGATATATTTGCAAAACAATTCCTACTTCAAGCCAATATCTACTTGAACTACCACCTTTTTCTTTGCTAATGCATTATTTAGTATTTTCACAGTATGCCATTTCAACCTTTTCAGAAATGCCAGGATCCCCTCTGTTGGCGTTCTTCTTGTCACAAATGGGCTTTTTCTTGTGTGTGTTTTTTTTTTTTTTTTTATTTCCTTGTTTTAAAGTCTGTACCCTTTCAGAGTGATAAATGTAACATACTGTTCTGGGAAATCAGGAAAGAGGAAACAGAAGAAATTAACAGGAAAAGCCTTGTTTCCCAGACCTGACACTGCTCAGTTTTCTATAAAGCCCATGCAGTTTCTTTACCAACAGTAAAAAAAAACTACATTGGCTTTAGAGAAACCGAGCTGTGTTCTTTCTGTTGTGTTTATATTTACAGCAGTATCACATTCTAGGTGAAATATAACGAGGGATTAACAAATCAGCATTGGTTTGTGGGCTGTTTGTCAAACCCATCAAAGCCTAAAAAATGTCAAACTTTAATCCAATCTCCACTGAATGCTTTTGGGTAAATCTTAAAAATAAATTCTGCCTATTTTTAAGCTTAATAGGCAAGAGATTTCAAACAAAATGGCATGGAGACTGGGTACTGCCATGGAGGACATGTTCCAAAGTTAAAAAATAAAATACTATCCAGAAGCGAGAGGGTCCTCATTTTTATGTGGCTTTATATGCAACATGGGTAACATACCATTTATTTCTATTATATGCTTGGGAGGTGCCTTTAAGCAGTAGGCAGTGTACAGCATGTTTTTTTTTCAGTCAGTCACACCATATTCTGGCATCACATATTTTAGATGCGTAATTGATTTATTTTTTTACTTTTAAAGCAAGCTTGGTCTAAATGCAGCAGCAGGACCCCAATCTGATTTATTTCAATACTAGTACCGATTTATTTCAAAATGGCTTCTTAGGCAGTTTTTGCTGCGATAGGAAGGCTTACATTCCAAAAAATAAATAGATAAAGATAAAGCCATCAACTTTGTACCAGCTGGCCAATAGCAAACAATTTCCTAGTGTAGTTTGTGCAGGGTTTTTTTTTTCTTCTGGCGTAACTTGCTGCAACTGAGTTCTGGCTTCTTAGGCAGTTTTTGCTACGACCCCTATTTTTTTTTATCTTGCAGTAACAGGCCTAAATTGAGCAGTGAAAGAGACAGACACAATGAATCTAAAAGCTATAGGAAGGCTTACATTTCCCCAAAAAATAAAAATAAAGCCATCAACTTTGTACCAGCTGACCAATAGTAAAAAATTTCATAGTATAGCTTGTGCAGGGTTTGTTTTTTTCCGGCGTAACTTGCTGCAACTGAGTTCTGGCACCTTTGCTGATGGACACTGGCAGCGTTGCAGGTGTGACTATTTTTTCAAAAGGGATGACTGCCACTGACACAGGCAGCAGAGTAAGCAGGTGGCCACTTTTGCCTCTGCAGCAGCCCTGACAGAGTGATATGCAGCTGCCCTCGGCCTGTCCTCTGTATCCATGCCTTCATAGGACAGGTTCCTCTCTGCTTTGGTGCTAGTAGTAGGCTGGAAGCACAGAGACAGAGAGTGCTCTGCTGCCTGTGTCAGCTTCTGGTGACACGACTTCCTCTCGGGGGATCAGGAAGGAATTTTTTCCCCTGCTGTAGCAAATTGGAGCATGCTCTGCTGGGATTTTTTGCCTTCCTCTGGATCAACTGTGGATATAGAATTGGGTATATGGGATTGTACGATATTTTTTATTTTATTTATTTATGGTTGAACTGGATGGACGTGTGTCTTTTTTCAACCTGACTAACTATGTAACTATTGACTTCCAGTAATTTTTATAGACATCTGTATGATGCACATTAGCTATAGAGTTTTCCCCCATTCGGATATGCTGTAATGTGTTACTAAGTAACACAATAAGCTGATGTTGATTTTTTTTTTTTCCATTTTGATTTTCACATGCACCTTATGGCTTTCAAAATGATTGACATGCAATCCTCGTCCTATTGCTATCAGTTCAACAATAAAAAGTAAATAAATAGTCATCTCAGGCCTTTTTATCATAAGAAGATAAAACTACTGAAAATATTGTAATTATGTTTCCATTTCGCAAACAGTGTAGATATAATTGACTAGTACCACAGACTGAGGCCATTTCAGTGTGCTTTATGGGATGTTCTTAGTACACTGTTAAATTATGAATTATTTTCAAGCTAAAGATTTAAAAAGATGCAATATTTATGACAGAGCGTACATCCTCACGTGTATTAGCAATATGAGTGTTAGAAGCAACAGCACAACTGTCAGTACTGAATGTTGCAACAATTCTCTACATAATTAACTGTAATTGTCAGGGAGGAAAGTTACTGCAACTGAAAAACTGGACCTAAGGGGAACAGGAAAACATTAATGATGGTGAAAAAAAATGAAGGATTCTGTCCCCCCCAAGAACCAAAAACAAAAAAGTAAGGCAGAGTAAAAGGATTTGTGTAATTCTGGTGATAATTCAGTCACACATATTTTATTTATTAGACACTGTGGACAGCTAAAGAAATGTATAATTTGCAATGGATTTACATTTTTTTGTGGAATGTTAATTGGATGTGATTTAGACTACTTTCACACTGGGGCGGTTTTCAGGCGCTTATGCTCTAGAAATAGCCTCTGCAAAGCACCTGAAAGCCGCCTCCCATTCATTACAGTGTGTCTTATCACCATGGGGCGGTGCACTTGCGGGACGTTATGAAAAGTCCTGAAAGCAGCATCTTTGGGATGGGTTGGTAGCGCTGTATTTAGCGCTCCTAAAACGTCTTGCTCATTGGAATGAATGGCCAGCACCTTAAAAGCGCTTTGAAAACACTGCAAAACAGGAGTTTTTACACTTTCTTTTGGGTAAAAATCGCCCCTCTTAAGTGGCTGGAAAGTGGCGCTAAAACAGTGCTAAAGCGCCACTAAAACGAGCGGCGCTTTAGCGCCAATGCCCGATGCTGCCAGCGTGAAAAGGGGTCTTATAAATGTAGTCCTCTTTTTTCCACCAAGCTAACAGCTACATTATTACACATCTGGTTTTGTTTAGAATTATACAGTGCAGCGAGTGCGGTCACCTTAAATTGGTAGTAAATGGCAGTAATAAAAAAAAATACCCTGCAAGGCAATGGCATAATGTGCTAGTATACACCACATGCTAGCACATTATTAAATACTTACCTTAGAATGAAGCACCAGAGGTGCACTGTCACCGCAGACAGGGCTTTCATCTTCCCCTGGTCTTCCTTCCAGGTTCACAGGCTGTATGAGTGGCCAGAGCCGCAATGACATCACTCCCATGCATACACAAGGGAGTCCGGCTCTGACACGGAGCTCTGAAGGTCTGGCATGGCATGTTACTGGCTGCAT
Organism: Rana muscosa; assembly: GCA_029206835.1. Classification (NCBI taxonomy): domain Eukaryota; kingdom Metazoa; phylum Chordata; class Amphibia; order Anura; family Ranidae; genus Rana; species Rana muscosa. The sequence goes on along the minus strand of CM055116.1, from coordinate 329,559,411 downwards.
CCAGTGTGATTATCTCCCAAACATCGCACGTTTAGGAGATATTTACTGTACCTACAGGCAAGCCATATTACTGTATAGGCTTACCGGTAAGTACAAGTGCAAAAAAGGATTTTACTTCCGCTTTAAAAAAATATGTGTGCTACTGGAACCAGGGGAAAATAAAGAAAACCTTTAAAAACAAAACTATTGCAGCTACCTTATCTAAGGATTGGTAAGCTGCACTAAATTACAGTTTTAATCACTGTGTAAATGAAAGAAAATAGTAAGCATTGGCAGGTAAAAAAACAAAAAAAACACAGTCTCTATCCCATGCAGCAAAGCAGTATGGTGGAGGTACATTACAATTTAAAGGATATTAAAACACAAGATAAAAACTTCACATAAGGATAATCAATGCAAGAAGATAAACTTTAATCAATATTTAATAAGAAAAACTTGGCTTTTGAAAAAAAAATAAAAAAAAAACTGCATAACAGCTTAGCAGCATAGAAACAGCACAGAAGGATATACAGATTTTAATAAACTGCATAGAGTACTCCGCTCCCTAAACACAGAGACTGAGTCTGCACTTTGCACACCTCATGCGGTGGTCAGTGCCAGGGAGAATTGCTGAAAGGATGATCTGAAAGGTGAGGCACCCCCTAATGCAATAAATGGTGTGATCATGCTGAGAAAGGAGACTCTCCACTGTCCACTTCCTTGCTCAGAACATCTTCCATCTGCTCTAATGATTTCCCCCTGTCACTGGTCCCGGCATTAGGGGATACAAGGCAGTCTGTGTTTTGGCACCAGACTCTGCCCCTATGTGTTTATCACAATTCTTTTTTTATGCTACTTAACTTTTTTATATTTTTTTATTAAGAATAAAGTACACTAGCACATTAGGTGTGCTAGGCAACTGATGCTTCAAATGAAAGATTTGCAGTTGCAATCTCTACTACTGTTCCACTAAGTATTTATTGTTCTTCTTTGACAGACATCCTGAAAGCAACTCCGATTGTGCCACAGCCCAATAAAGCCACACTAATTTCTTAGGAAGACATTACTCCAAAATGATTTTGTCACATTAGCTACATATATAAATGAGTACACCATCTTCTGACCATCAGCACCTCATATATGGAATACGGTCTGCATTATCAATCTACAATTATGCCATCTTTAAATAGGGGTACTCTATAGATAAGGGTTAAAGGTCAGTAAACCAAACAAGTTATTTGAACACCTCTTGCAATACTTACTATATAGTTGAAGCCCTACTTCAATATTTTTTTGGGCCAAGCTCACCCAAACAAACAATTTCCTTTATTAATAGATGTAGCATCAGCTACATATAGTTGTAGCACTACCCCTGCTTGGTAGATTTGGTTCCCTGTTCTTCTGCCTCGACTCCTCCGCCCCTCAGACACACCAACTTAAGCAAAGAGATACTGTAAAACTATTGAGAACACAAATATAAATATCCTGCACACAACTATAGTTCAGTATGAAAGCAGACATCAAGTTGGTTAGTAGTAAAGGAACCCAATATATTGATTAAAGTAAATAGCAGTATGTACGTACTGTAAATGAACAATAAGGAATGGCATTTGGTAATCAGTAACAGCAATGATAATAAATATAGCGAAAACCACTCTGTAAACAGTAGGCGATGTAGCACCCGGGCATCGTCTTTCACCTGCCTTTGGCTCACTTGCAGGAAAGACATACCCTGCTACCTGCCCGTACCCTCTTGTGTGAAGAGGTTGAGCGTGTCACAAACTAGGGTCCTGCAGCAAGGTTCTCCCTTTAGTTGGTTCCCGTCTCTTAGGATGTAAGGACAAGTCTTTATATCCCCAAGTAACTCCAAGGTCCACACCAATAGTAAACTCCAACGTAGAGTTTATTTCTTTATATGCAAAGTCAATGGATAGAAAAGGGTGGATAGAAGACAGGACAGTAAGAGTTTGGATATGAGTCCAGGCACAAGACAAATTACGTATTCACTACTCATTCCTTAAGTAGGCTTAGCTCACCCGGATAGTTCCCTATGAAAGCGGATCCTAGCAGCCGAAGTGATGCTTGGACGTTTCTTTAGTTTTCCCTTTTCTTTAGATGCGACTAGAAGATTCTCTGCCACAGAACCGTTAATCCCAATCCTCTAGTGTTGGATGGATCTAATCCCTCCAGAGAGTTACCAGGCCCTTCTTTCTCCGTGAACTTTTCACTGGTCCTTCAGAAGGGTCCTCCCCCGGCCTCCTCATCTCAGAACGGGTCCCCATGCCAGAGGCACCCTGGGATTTCTCCTTCCAGGACACAGGCTCCAGCCAAAGGTGCTGGGCCCAAGGTTGTTGCTGCAGCCCCAGGGCTAAAGGTGCCTGGGACTGATGCATACGTGCGTCCCTGGCCAGGAAGGCCAGGTACCACTTACCAGGACTCCAACTCTGGAATGAAGATCAAACCCCACGCAAGCAGCGGCTGCCCCTTTTATATCCTCTTCCAGCGTGCACAGCAGGCCGACCACGCCCACCACACAACCGCCGAGAGAGGACATCCAAGGCACAGCACTATACCAGCGGTTCAACCCTGGCCCATCATGGCAGCATCACCTACAGGCCACAGGGAACCACACACCAGTATACTACCTGCGGTGTAAAATAGAATGCCCTAACAATTAAGGTGGTCTGAGCCCAACTACAGTTCAAACCTTCCCCTAAATTTAGGTATAGCTGGGTTAAATTTGGGGACCCCGCTACAGCTATAACTTTAGAATAAACTCTATGGTGAAATATAAGGCTCCATAGAGCGTTACCTCTTACTATGGACAATAGGCACAGTTCCTGTTAGGCAGCTATTTGGGTGAGTGCGAGTTCTTTAGCCAGCTAGTGTTGAGGCTCAGTATTTACGGAGTTGCACATAAGTACAGTCCTGGTAAAGTCTATATGCAGTTGGAAAGGCTGCTATTTAGATGGCCAGTCCCCAAGTACTCAGTCTCTGCTAGCAGCAATAGATCTATGGCAGCAATGCCCTCTCAACAGTCCCAGCGATACAGCAACAATGGTCCCGCTGTTCAGATGTCAGATCACTCCTGGATCTGCCTGGAGTGACTCCGGCCTTAAGCACTCAGGTTAACAGTGCTCTGGTTTCAGTCGTAAGCTTGTATCAGGTTGATGTGCACACAGATTTAGCAAATGATCACAACTCGGTCTCCTCGCAGGAAAAAGAAAGTCTTCAGCCTGGGAAAATACAGGTCTTTATCCTATTAATAACAGCCTCTCCTTGGGAACTGTAATCCAGAAGTCCATTGACTGTCATAGTAGAGTTTCTTTCCTGAACTTCCTCCATGGTTCAGTGTTGCCAGCATTGAAGTCTCTTGAGTGCCTTCTGCTTGTCAGCTCCCGCTAGTGAGACTCTGAAAAATGAGAGCTAGAAGTCTTTAAGACACCCGCCGAACACCCTACAAATTCGGGTGTAGGACAAAAACGGAACTAACAGCAAATGTTCGCCCCAAATTCATGCGCAGGCCGAACCGTTCCCCCCCCCCAATACTACTTACAAGTATGATCATCTAACCCATATCTAAAAGTTCCCATTTAAAAATAAACTCAAAGTTAAAAAAAAATATGAATAAAAAAAATCTAAAAAGATACTTCGTACTAAACATCATTTGGCCTTTTCATAGGATCCCAAATGTCAGAAGAATGTGCCATCACTTATTAATTTTATTTGAGCATAGGGGCGAGTAGAAAGGGGTTAGTGGAATATTTATTAGCACCTTAGTAAAATTACTATCTAATAGGAAATGTCTGTACAGGTACCTTTATCACAGGATCACCAGTTATTTTTATAAAAGTTGCAGATTTAGAAACTTTAAAAAATTATTTTGAAATGACATATTACTTTAGATATCATTTTGAGTGACCACATTTACCTCTGTGTTTTCTTATTTTCTACCTATCACACTTTGAGAGTGAAATGTCATTTTTTTCCACCCTTTCCGTGTTACAAACTACTATAACGTTGCAGTGCGTGCAATGTAGAAAATAAAGCATTGTATTGAATGGTATAATAGGCAAAAAATTCTAATGAATAAGTTACTCTAATGCAACACGTGTTAACTCGCAGTATGAGGCACATGGGTTAAACTCACAGCAATGTACTGAATCAGTGAATGGGCCCTTATGTCTCCATGAAAAAAATTCCTCTGCTGATATATGCACGTGACTGCGATAAAATTTCACTCATTTATACAACAAAAAAAAAAAAAACACAGATATGTATAGACAAATTGAATAGAACTCAAAACCTTGGTTTCCAACAATAAAATGAATCAAGTACCGAACAATGAATGTTGAATAAATTTGATGAATACGGTTACCATGAACTTACAGCATTAAAGTATTTTTATTATGTATAAATCAGTGAAAATTGAAAATAAAACCTTTAGAAACATACCGGGAGCCCAACTTCCCGACTCGGTACTTCAGTTTTTAATGAAGACATTACTGTAATACACTAGTTGGCATGGTAAAACACAAGAAGCAAAAAAGTGCCCAAACACTCCGTTACAAAATATTAGCATTCTAATAAAGTGACCCTGTTGCATCCTCAAACAAATAATCCTGAAAGTACCCCGCAAAAGAAAGAATACTCACCTTTCCCGTGGGTGGTGTGAAAAAAAAATTGATCTCTTGAAGAGTTTGAGCGCTGGTGATATGAACACTTGTGTGTGCTAGATAGCGTGTCTCTCGCGGGCACCTGTGATTTTTCCCTTACATCATTACAGGAAAATGTAGCAACATAGAAGTTGGCAGGAGGAACCACAGCAGAAATAGGATAGCAGCAGAGCACAGAGCTCTTCAATAGAAGCCCACTGCTTGGAAATGATTATTATACAGGATTTATATAGCGCCAACAGTTTATGCAGCGCTTTACAACTTGAGGATAGACAGTACAAATACAATACACTTTAATACGGTAGGAATCAGAGGGCCTTGCTCCTTAGAGCTTACAATCTAAGAGAAATGTGGGTATTCCTCTTTTACTTTCAGATTTCTTTTGTTAAGGAAATGGCAGGGTCACTTTAAAACCTCTTTCCTGACAGACTCGATGGCAGCAACGTGTGGGGTTAGCCCCGCCTCCATACCTACACATTGGACAACTCTCCCATAAATCTTTGCTCTGGATTATAGGCCGTGTTCCTCTTTTGTCCTCCTCCATAGGACCAAGTCGATGGTTCTCCTCCCTGAAGACGACTTCCCTGCGATCAGGATCGGCCGAGCAACCAGGAGTCACGTCCCTCCAATAAGCCTTGACTGTTAAGCAGGGTATGGAGTGTATGAGCAGAGAGTAGTGCAGAAGAGCTGGAAGCCTGGCCACTGGCTGGCAAGTGCGCATGGGCCATATTGCCTAGCTGTCAGCAGGCGGCCATTATCTGCCACAAAGTCCGGTGTGTGTGGGTGGTCCCCTCGGCCCAGGCGATCACACGGTGGAGTGGTGAGCTAATACAACACTATCCATGGCAGCAGTGTTTGTTTTTATATATTGTATATTCTGTGCTCCTGTTTGCCTTTTGTTTCCTCCTGCATTCCAGCCGCCACTCTCTCCCTCTTCGGGGTCCCGGTGTACGCTCTGTGCATGCGTGGACCCGGAATGAAAACAAGGCCTGGTTCCGCGCATGCACGCAAGCGTCTCATACCTGGCCCTGGCGGTGACGTCACGCGGCGTCACTTTTAAATCTCCAGGGAAGCCTGCAGAGCCTTGGGAATGATCGTGGGTATATGCAGTGACGTCCCCAGGTCTCTGGCACGGCTTCCCCAGGTAAGGGGTCGGTTCTGTGGGAAATGGATGGTCCTCTGTCTCCAGCTGACCTGTTCTCTCCTTGCAGCGACCTGCATTAGACCCTATGGATCCTTCACTGCCCCCCGGTGGCCAGCCCTCTCATAGCAGGTATGCATCTGGGGACTATCCCTGTGTTTGCCTGCTGGAGGGGAGGAGAGTGGGTTCAAGGGCACAAGGCTTAATGTATTTTTCTTTGTTTCTCTCTTCCGTCTTCTCTCCTCTTTCTCTCCACAGCCCTTCTAGGTCTAATGAACAGCACGGTTCCCGCAGAAGAAGCAGTTCTTCAAAATCACACCGCCGACACTCCTCCAGATCCAGGCACCACAGATCTCCCTCTGGTTCCAGAAACCACAGTAAAGATCCTCCTCACCCCCCCTCATCCCGCCCCAGCAGGGAGACGGAGAAATCATGTTGGGGGTATAGGGTCCGGGTTCCTGCCGGCAAGTCCCTCTGTGATGACTGTTTTTCAAAAGCAGCAGATGAGATTGGGTGCAGACCAGCACCTTGAATCCTTAGTCAAGCGGGTCATGAGAGAATCCCTGCAGGAGAGGGAGTATCGTCAGCCTCGTGACCCGGAGACACTGCGCTCTTCAATGGGAGAACGGCAGGCCCACGATATATGGGAATCTTCCCAACCAAGTAGCCCATCCGCTCCTCCCTCACATAGCGAGTCAGAAGTAGAGGATCTTGGAATGGGCTCGGAGTATGCCCTGGTTCCCTCTTTGGTGAAAGCAGCGAGGAAAGCCTTGATATGAGAAGATCCTGTAACTTCTCCTCCGAAGCAGGCAAAATTCTTCAAGCAGCTCAATAAAGGAGCATCAATTTTTTCACTCTCTCACTGAATTGAGCGACATCAAATCTGATAAGTGGGGCAAAATGGACAAGAAAAGTTCTATGCAAGCTAAAATTCTAAAACTGTACCCCTTCAGGGAGGAAGAAGTTCAGCATCTCAAATTGGCTTCTTTGGTGGACGGAGCGCTGATGAGGTTGGGTAGATAAGTGACCCTTCCTCTGGAAGACACGGTCTCCTTTAAAAGATCCCTTGGAATGGAGAATTCATTCCGATCTGAAGCGGGTCTACCTAACAGCGGGCATGGCCTGCAAGCCAGTCCTAGCCTTAGCTGCAGTATCTAAAGCTATGGAATCCTGGTCGGACAGCGTTGAGGAAACTCTCAGAGGCATCTCCCGTGAGGTGGCCAGAAGCTCACCTGTCCAAGAACTCAGACTGGCCTCCGCCTTTCTGGGGGAGGCTTCCATTGATGCCATCCACCCGGTGGCTCGGGTTATGCTGTCGGTGGTTACAGCTCAACGTGGTTGGCTGACCCCCTCTCTAAGCAAGTTTGGTGTCGAATTCCATTTGTGGGTACCTCCCTCTTCGGCAACATGCTAGACAGCGCCATGGCCCAGGCCACGGGTGGCAAGTTAGGGTTCCTCCCTCAGGATCGGCGCTTACAGAGCCAAAGATCGGCTTTTCCGAGGAAACAGAATACTGACCGGGCCAGAGAAGCACGTAGCTACAGGCCTGGCCGGGAGTGTGCAAGATCTTGGAGAGCCAGACAGTCTTCATTCAAGAAACCCGCAAAGGGCGGCTCCTCCAACAACCGGGTTTCCACTAAGTCTTTTTGAGATTGGGCCCGCTCAGGCATGCCAGGTGGGGGCTCGCCTTCTCCATCTTTGGCATTTCTGGGCGGCCTCAATCCAGGACTTCTGGACCGTCAGAACGGTCTCCTCAGGTCTTCTGCAGCACCCCCAGGCTCACATTCATTCCTACATCCCTTCCACGTTCAGAAGAAAAAAGGCAGATCCTTTTAGCCTACGTAAAGATAATAGCAAGGGACAGCTATTCTTGTTCCAGATGACGAGCAAGGCCAGGGCATGTATTCTCCTCGGTTCATGGTACAGAAAAAGAACAGCACGTGGAGACCAGTTATAGATTCGACCCATCTCAACCGCTTCATCAGAAAATAAAAAATTTAAATGTAGTCTTTATACTCAATCCAGCAGTTGGTCCAACTGGGAGATTGGTTAGTGTCGAACGATGTAAAAGACGCCTACTTCCACGTTCCGGTGGCAGCGGATTTCCAACAATTTCTTTGTTTTGCAGTAGGCCAGCGGCACTTACAATTCACCTGTCTCCCCTTCGGTCTAATAACATCACCTTGTGTCTTCCCTTATTCATCACTACCTAGACTACCTCCGTCTCCTGGCTCAAGACAAAGGTCAACTTCTAGAACACAGAAGTCTGGTCATCTCCCCCCTTCAAGAGTTCGGGTGGCTCCTGAATCTAGAGAAGGGTCACCTGGAACCCTCACAGTCCCTTGTGTTTCTCGGAGCCCAATTCAACACAGTGAATGGCACCATCTTGCTGCCTGAGGAGAAGATTGTAGTGGTCCGAGACAGAATCCACTCAGCTCTTGCTTTGTCTCATCTCAGTCAGCACATCAACCTTACTCCAGCTATGAGAGTGTCCCTCCTTTGGTAGCTTCAGGGGGAAAATCTTTGCAATTGCCACTCGATATTCCCCATCACATGGGTCATGATAACTTCAGATGCCAGCAACAAAGGCTGGGGCGCTCATTGCCTATCGGAAGTAGCACAGGGCAGGTGGAACTCCCCTTCTCTCGGGATCGTGTCCAACATCCTGGAACTACCGTCCGCATTTCAGGCGCTTCTTGCATTTGATCATTTGACAAGGAGATCCTCAGGTTGGACAATACAACCGCGGTGGCCTACATAAGAAGGCAAGGTGGAACCCACAGCTGGTCCCTGCTACTGGAAGTGGAGCCAATCATGAGCTGGGCTCAGGAGGAATTTGTCCAACATTTCAGCTGTCTACATACCCGGGATCCAAAATGTTCAGGCAGACTTCCTTTCTCGTGTTCAGATGAACAACAACCAGTGGTCTCTCCACAAAGAAGTGTTCAAGTGGCTCTTGTCGCCGGAAGTCAACCTATTTGCATCTTTGTGCAACAAAAAGCTGGCCAAGTACTCCTCAAGGTTCCAAGACCCTTAGGCCTATGGAATAGATGCCCTCACGGATCAGTGGAGGTTACGCAAGGTTTATGCCTTCCCTCCAGTGCCTGTGATACTCCAGTTTCTCTGGAGACTCAGAACAGAGAAGGTGGAGGTGATAGCGACAATTCCCTTCTGGCCCAACGGGCCATGGTTTCCTCTCCTGACACTCAGTTATCAGGACTCAGTTCCCCTGCCACTCAGGCCCGGACCTATTGTCTCAGGGCACAACCCTGCATCCCAGTCCTTCTCACCTGCACTTCAGGGCTTGGTTCTTGAGAGGAAAAGGCTCGAAGATTTAGGCTGCCCAAAAGAGGTCATCCCTACTCGCCCGAACGCTAGAACAAATAGCACCAACAGGGCCTATGAACGTATATGGACCAGGTTCACGGATCACATGTCCTCCGGGTTCGAACTATGTAGCGCTCCGCCAGTTCAGGACATTCTTCGTTTTCTGAAATCGGGTCTATTCCTATCCCTATTATTATTATTATAATAATACAGGATTTATATATCGCAAACAGTTTGCGCAGCGCTTTACAACATCGGGGAAGACCGTACAATTACAATACAATACAGGAGGAATCAGAGGGCCCTGCTCATTAGAGCTTAAAATCTAGAAGTTAGTTCTCTTCGGGTACAGGTATCAGCCATCTCAGCGTTCACAGGAGTTTCATGGGCAAAACACTCTCTTGTTCTACAGTTTTTCAAAGGTGCTATCAGGCTTAGGCCTCAGAGGAAGCTAAGGTTCCCCAAGTGGGACCTCCCTCTTGTTCTGGATTTCCTTTCCCAGCTTGGATCAGATCCTGGTAAACCACTCTCAGTGAAGGAACTTACACTCAAGACCACCTTCCTGGTGGCTGTTACTTCAACAAAAAGAGTGTCTGAACCCAGAGCCTTTTCTAACTTTCTTTCTGGATAAAGCAGTGTTAATCCCTATGCTGGGTCGAATCCTAAGGTGACCGCAATTCTCCACGAATATCAGGAAATTGTGCTCCCTACGTTTAGATCAACAGAAGATCAAGATGTCCATCCCCTTGATGTGGGGCACACCCTGAAACAATATGTGGAAGTCACGGCTCCCTTTCGGCAATCGAATTTTCTTTTCATCCTCATCCACGTGAAAAACAGGGGAATGCGGGCCTCGATTAGATCCATTGCTGCATGGATTGTTCAGACCATTCAATGGGCTTATAAAGAGAAGGGCTTGGCTCCTCTAGAGGCAGTGACAGCACATTCAACCCGGAGTATCTCGTCATCTTGGGCGGCTTCGCGCCACAACGCTCCCGAGGTCATCTGTAAGGCGGCTTCCTGGTCTTCTATCAACACTTTTGTATCTCACTACCGTGTTGAACCAGCTGCCTTATCATCTGTCAGTTTTGGTTTGCAAGTCTTGTCGGTGGACGGTGTTAAATAAATGTGTTTTCTTTGCTCAGCATTTCCCCACCCGGGGAGTTATTTCCCACACGTTGCTGCTATGGAGTCTGTCAGGAAAACAGAAAATTTCCTATCAAATAATTACCGTAAATTTTCCTTTCCCGATAGGATAAAAAAGGAACATGGCCTATAATCCGGAGCAAAGATTTATGGGAGAGTTGTCCTATAGGGTAGTTATGGAGGCAGGGCTAACCCCCACACGTTGCTGCCATGGAGTCCATCAGGAAAGGAAAATTACAATAAGTATTTGATAGGAAATTTTCTGTTTTTCTTTGCGTTCATTAGTTAACACAAATTCAAAGATGTTCAAAGGCAGTCCAACAGTAACAAAACACCAACAATCCAACACAACACAAAACCGGCACAAGAAAAAGCAAAACTTGAAGCTAAGGTGATTCGATGCCTCTTCCCGCTCTATTGTAATCATGTAAATGACACAATAATGCACCGCAATTGCAGTTGAGGTGTATTTTTGGTGTGTCCCCATTTGCTTGAAGGAGGAGCAATAATTCTTGCCACAGACAGGAAGCAAATCATTGCAACCACTGCATGTGAACACACCCTTCCGCTGCCTTTGCTGCTTATGTTTATAGAAGTCTTGTAACAGCGCTAATCGAAGCTACAGGCTGTTTTCCATTTTTAAGTTGGTGTGCACCACATCAGTAAGAGCGAGATTCTACATAAAAATAGGATTTTTATAACAGCTTACCTGTAAAATCCTTTTCTTGGAGTACACCACGGGACACAGAGCTAGTCATTACATAATGGGTTAAGGGTCACCAGCGGTGATTGGACACTGGCACAACCAATGGAAGACAGTTCCCCTCCATATAACCCCTCCCATCAGGGAAGTACCTCAGTTTTGTAGCAAAGCAGTAAGGTTCCCATAAGAAGTGGGGGACCTCTGTGTCCCGTGGTGTACTCCAAGAAAAGGATTTTACAGGTAAGCTGTTATAAAAATCCTATTTTCATTATCATACACCACGGGACACAGAGCTAGTCATTACATAATGGGACGTCCCAGAGCAATGCTCATATGAAGGGGGGGAGACACAGATCAAAACAGGCCGCTTGCGGACCAGAAGCCCTATACTGCTGCCTGCAGCACACTTCGCCCAAAGGCGGAATCCTCATGTCCTTTCACATCTATTTGATAGAATTTGGAAAATGTATGGCCTGAAGACCAAGTTGCAGCTTTACAGATCTGAGCCATCGAAGCCTGGTGGTGCACTGCCCATGAAGCACCTATCGCCCTGGTAGAGTGCGCCTTAACAGGAAAAGGAGGAGTCCTGTTCTTTAAACCATAAGCTTGAATAATTACTTGTCTAATCCACCTGGAAATGGTGGATTTTGATACCGCTTGGCCCTTCTTGGGCCCATCTGGTAAAATAAACAAAACATCTGTTTTACGTATCTGAGCGGTTGCTTGCAGATACACCTTTACCGCTCTCACTGGATCTAGAGAGTGTAATAATTTTTCCCCCGCCGTCCGCGGGTTTGGAAAAAAGGAAGGCAGAACAATGTCTTGATTCAAGTGAAAAGCCGACACCACCTTAGGTAGAAAAGCCGGATGGGGTCGTAGTACGATTTTGTCCTTGTGACAAATTAGATAAGGCTCTTTACAAGAAAGAGCTGCTAGCTCTGATACTCTCCTAGCAGAAGCTATAGCAATCAGAAAGGCCAACTTCCTACTTAATATAATTAAAGGAATATGGCGAATAGGTTCAAAAGGTTGCTTTTGCAACACTGACAATACCAAATTCAAATCCCATGGACACAAGGGAGTCCTAACTGGAGGATTTATCCTCAGTACCCCCTTAATGAATGTCCGAACTAGGGAGTGAGATGCCAATGGTCTCTGAAAGAAGACTGATAGAGCCGATATTTGCCCTTTGATGGTGCTAAGGGCTAAATTCATATCCACTCCTAACTGGCAAAAAGCAAGAATCCTACTTATTTCATACTTCTGAGGATTCCAACATCTGGATTCACACCAGGAAACGTATGCTCTCCAGACTCTCTGATAGATGAGTCTGGAGGCTGGCTTTCTAGCATTAATGAGCGTAGAAAGAGCCGGACCAGAGACCCCTCTCTTTTTAAAAATGTGGGTCTCAGCAGCCAGGCCGTCAACTTTAGCCTTTGTAAGGAAGGGTGGAATACTGGACCCTGTGACAGCAGGTCATGTCGGAGTGGAAACTTCCAGGGCCTTCCTATCGCCGTTTTTACAATCTCGGCGTACCAAGGCCTCCTGGGCCAGTTTGGGGCCACTAGGATTACTGGTATTCCCTCCTCCTTGATCCTGCGAAGCAGTCTTTGTAGAAGAGGGATCGGAGGGAATGCCTAGATCAGTGAGAACTGATTCCATGGAGTTATTAGAGCGTCTGTATTATTAGAGCGTCTGTCCCGTAGGCTAGAGGATCTCTCGTTCTGGACACAAAGTTGTCCAATTTCTTGTTGAACCTGGCAGCTAGCAGGTCTACATCTGGGTTTCCCCATCTCAGACATATGGCCTGAAAGATCTCGGGGTGAAGAGACCACTCCCTGGTAGCAGCTGCTGACGACTCAGGTAGTCTGCTTGCCAATTTTCCATCCCTGGAATGAAGATTGCAGAAAGGCAAGGTACATGCTCTTCTGCCCATGCCAGGATCCGGTTCACCTCTCTTTGGGCTGCCCGACTGCGGGTGCCTCCTTGGTGATTGATGTAAGCTACTGCAGTAGCATTGTCGGATTGAACCCGAACTGGGTAGCCCTGTAACCTGTATGTCCAGGTTTTGAGGGCTAGATATACCGCCCGGATCTCTAGCACATTGATGGGCAGGATCCCCTGAGTCTTGGCCCAGGTTCCCTGGGTAGAAGCCTCCTCGAATACTGCACCCCAGTCCGATAGGCTGGCATCCCTAGATACCACCTTCCAGGCCACTGGGAGGAAGGACTTTCCCTTCCGTAAATTCCTGGCTTCTAGCCACCAATCGAAGCTGTGGCGTACTTGTGAGGACAGGCGCATGGGTATATCCAGAGCTTGGCTCTTCCTGTTCCAGGAAGCTAAAATATTGCCTTGAAGTAGTCTCGAATGAAACTGGGCGTAAGGGACCGCCTCGAAGGAGGCTACCATCTTTCCCAATAGTCTCATGCAAAGGCGAATAGACGGCCTCTTGTTTGCTTTGACCTTGTGGATCAGGTCTTTCAGAGACTGTATCTTCGGTTCTGGCAGGTATACCCCGTTTTGGGCTGTATCTATGATCATGCCCAGGTACCCTATCCTTCTTTGGGCCTGGAGAGAGGATTTTTGTAAATTTATAATCCATCCTAAATGCTCCAGGTATCCTACTGTAGTGTGTACAGCGTGACCCAATCCGTCCTTTGACTGATCTATTACTAGTAGATCGTCCAGATAGACTGTTACCGCAATGCCCCGTGTTCTTAGGTTTGCTAACAGAGGAGCTAGCACCTTTGTGAATACTATGGGCGCGGTGGCTACACCAAACGGCAGAGCCACAAATTGAAAGTGGCGATCTTCTACCGCAAACCTTAGGAATCTTTGGTGAGCGGGGAGGATGGGTATGTGTAAATGTGCGTCCTTGATATCTATGGGCGCCATGAATTTTCCGCCCTTTAAAGTGGCGGCCACGGATCGGATCGTTTCCATTCGAAAATGGCGATCGTTCAGGAACCGATTTAGGGATTTTAGATCCAGGATGGGTCTGACATCTCCATTTGGCTTTGGAATCACAAAGAGGTTTGAGTAAAAACCTGAACCTCGCTCTTTTTGGGGTACGTCTGTAACTACCCCTTGAGCCATTAAGTGATTCAAACCTTTGAAGAAGGATTCTCTTTTTTGTGGATCCTTGGAGAGTCTTGAACCTCGGAATTGAGAAGATGGGATCTCTCGAAATTCCAGTTTGTACCCTGAGGATATTGTGGATACTACCCAATTGTCCTGGATTTCTGACCACCAAGTTGCTCAGAACTGACAAAGCCTTCCTCCCACTCGGCCGAGCGGGGGCGCCCCTTCACTGAGAGGCTTTGGGGGCTTGCTTATTAGCTCTTGCACCCCACGGCTTCTTGTTCTTCTGAGCTTGACCCTTGGCTTTTGTGGGCGGCTAAAACAGGCCGCCGCCACTGGTTGGAGTCAGATTTCCCGGGAGCTGGGGAGAGAGCGTTTAAAACAAGATCTCTTGTTTTTCTTTCTCTCAGGTAAAAGTCGTTTTACCACTTGATCTTCTGTATCTATTTTTCTAAATCTTCCCCAAATAGGCGTTCGCCATGGAACGGGAACTTGCCAACAGCTTTTTGCATGGGGTCTCCGCTGACCAATGCTTAAGCCAAAGTACTCTGCGCATCTGTACCAGCTGGAGTGTAAGGCGTGATGCCTGTATGATAGAATCTCTCATGGCATCCACTGTGAAGCATAAGGCTTTAGGCAAATTTTCCCAATTTCTAGCCTGCTCTGAAGGCAGTTCCTTCAGCCCCTGCTTTACCTGTTGGCTGATGACCTGACACATACCGACTGCTGCTACTGCAGGTTGGGTAATTGAGCCGGCCAAAAGGAAGGAGGATTTCAACTTCCTCTCAGAAGGATCTTTTAAACCCTTGTACATTATCCACCGGACATGTCAGGTTTTTATTTACACAAGAAATAGCCGCAACTACCGCAGGCAGGCTCCATTTCTTTAAAAAAAAAAATTTCCCCCATAGGATAAAGAATGTTAAACCTTTTTGGAGGTGAGAAACGCTTATCTGGATGTTGCCAGTTTGCGTATATTAGATCCTCTAGTAACGGATGAACCGGGAAGGAGCATGCACCTTGCAGGGATCTTAATGACCCTAGGGAGGAGACAGGTAATTCCGTTACCTCCGCAGAGGTTAACTTAAATGCACTGCTATAGCATTGTACCTGTGACCTTAAAATCTGGCTCCTCATCCTCTGCTGATGTAGCCTCCTCCTCCTCATCCTCCTCCCTCAGGTACTTCTGAAGGGAGGTCCAATACTGGAAGAGACCTGCTTCGCTTATTGTCCCTTTTTAGAGGACTTAGCGATTAAGGTAGCAATTTTTTCCTCCAGATTATTTAGGGCAGCTGATAAAGTGTCCTCAGTGACATATACAGGCCCAGGCTTCACTGGGGAAGCCGCCATACCTGACAGAGGTAATGGCTCATCCTGAACAGGTGCATTTAGCAACACAGGAGAGAAAGGTACCGAGTCAGCACAGTTAGAGCCTCCTCTCAGGCGGTGGTGCTTTCTTATCTCTTTTTGTCCGTATTACTTCCCCTGGAAGGCTTACTGTTTAGACAAAATACAAGGTACCTAAATGCATATACTACCGTGTTTAGTTTAGCAAATACATTAAGTATGCAACTTTTAACACATAACTATGCATAACATGGATGTCTTCTAGGAAGTACCCAATCCAACCACATGGAGTCTTACGTCCCTGTATAGCTGCTGTGTTTCTCTGCCAGGAATAAGAGAACTAACGAGCTTGCTTGCTGCTGCAGTGCTTCTCACACTGACAGTCTTTTAAATTTGGCGCCGTTTCTGTGCCTGCGCGCGCCACGTGCCCGCGCACGCCTTCGCCCCCCCTCCGATAAAGCGCGCTCCCGCGCGCGCGCACGGCCCTTAGCGCTATGGCGGTGGCCATAGTGAGAGAGGACTCTCATCAGCCCTTGTTCCCACTTACCTGCATCTGCAGGTGTCTGGTCGGCCACCGAAAGGAGGATCGGGGTGCCCCAGCAAGCTCAGCAGCGGAGGTGACGAGCAGTGTACTTCGCCGAAGCCGACACTGAACAGAGTGAGGTGAGTATATTCAGCTCTTTACTCCCCCCAGTGGTGGAAAAAAAGAAGACATCCACTTTTTGAAAAAGGTCCCAACCTAGTTATGGACCTTCTAATCTCACCTTATCCACGCCGCAGGTTTTTCTGCTGAAAGATTTCAGACAGATACCAAACTTCACCCTTCACGGTGGGCTATGTGTGCCAACCTTCAGGGATATGGGTTCCTATTTAAAGGATACCTCTCCCCTGGGCCTTGTACAAGACTCTTACCAGGACTTTATAGCGAAATAGCGAAAGTGCTGGATCTTAGAGCCCAGTCCTCCGAAGAGAGACATTACAGGCGACGCCTCATGGATGAGGCCCGGATCCCATCCAGATTCAGCTCATTTGTAGGCGTCTTGGATGGATCCGAAAGCATAGCTCTTTTACCCCCAGAGGGTCTCTTTGGTAGAGCTTTCCTTTAGCACCTCCTAACGCGTCCAACACCTTTCGACACTGGCGAAAAAACTGAGGTACTTCCCTGATGGGAGGGGTTATATGGAGGGGAACTGTCTTCCATTGGTTGTGCCAGTGTCCAATCACCGCTGGTGACCCTTAACCCATTATGTAATGACTAGCTCTGTGTCCCGTGGTGTACGATAAAGAAAATGAGCCTTCACCTCAGAAGGCTCAGAATCTGTAAAGCTGGTAGGCAGAGACGATTCTGCTGGGAAAGGTGTGAGGGTATGCTCAAAACCTCTACAATCAGAGTCAGCAATTAAGGTTGCAATTCGACCCATGAAATCTTGCATAACTGTGGTAAAATCCTCCTGGGACAAAACCAAGGATGGGGCTACACCTGAAGCAGCAAAAGGAAGATTTCGAGGAGTGTAGGGACTCAAGCAGGGGACAACATATCATGGTGTCAGATCTTTGAGGAGCACTGCAGGCCACCCCAGAACGAAGAATGGATTGTGTGCTGGCGGGAAGTGCTACAATGGGATTGCTTCCTATGTGTCTAGGATATGTGTCACGCTTCAATCCAACACAAATTTGCTCAGGATACTAACTGAAGAGAGGTTCAGATGGCTGAAGGTGATTAGGTCACAGTAGACGGCAGCATAGTCAAACAAAGTTTGAACCGCATGTCTCTTTTCTTTAGAAGTATTGGTGGAAACAATAATGCAGTATGTGCTGTATGACAATCCATCTAGTGACACAATGTTAAGTCCCTCAGTGTTTTAACCCTTTTTGTGGGAAGCATAAAAAAATAGGGATATTATTGACACCCAAAGGTTGTAATAAATAAGAGTAGCTCCTGGTTCTTGGCCTAATAAAATAAGTATTCAAAGAGAGGGTCACAACAGAGGTTTGTGTCATGATTCTAGATCCCAAATAGTGTTCCACAGCTAACTAGGACAGCACACAAAAGTCTGGAAAATCCACAATATGGAGCCTAGTGCTCAAAGGTCACATTCAAGGCAAGCCTCGCCAACAATCATCCAGTCCAGCGTGTTCCACGTATAGCCTCCAAAGCTTTCACTGAGATTATGCTGATCGAGGTAGCGGCATAAAAAGAGAAGCTTAAGCAGCGCCTAGGGAACTCTTGACTGAAGAAAGAAGGTAAACTTTTCCTAGTAGTGAAAAGATGTCCATCCTTCTTGGACTCCCAGCAAAAATAATTGAATGGGAGGGTAACAGACTTTTTTTTTTTTGCCAGTGTCTGAATCCTCCTGTAGGCAGCAGTATAACCCAATAGTCTCTGAACACATAATAATCGAGAAAGAATTTGTGATGCCATAGAACTGTTTATAGAAACTCAGATGCTATAGAACTGATCTTTCAAAGAATTAATTCTTGTTTTGCTCATTATATGTCACCTTGCAATCTGACACATACATACAGCATTACAGCAATAATTTGAGGCACACAGGTGGCTAATTGTGCCCCATATCTGATAAACAATTATTCCTGCACACAGTGATGCTGAAAGCAAACCAGGAAGGGTGCTGCTATGAATCCAAAGAAAGTAATTGAATTTTAAACAATGATTTTTTTTTTTTAACAGTAGAGGTTAAGATATTTTGTTGTTTTGTAAAATTGCATTGATGTGTTTCATTTTCACTGACGTGCAAGATCTTGAAGCAACACAGTTAATAATTATACATTCTTATGCAGTTCTACAGAAAAAAATATATAATTAAAACAAAGAAATGAAATAAGAACCTGCTATTCATTATCTGTCCAAACAACGTAATAATTTACCCTACAATTACACCTATTATAAAATATAGCAGTAAACACCGGAGAGCTGGCATTTAAACCAGCCTTGTTAAAAATTCTATAAACGCAAAAACTGTTTAGCAAAGCACCGTATCAAAAATGTACAGCTGCTAAAATACACTCATGAGAGCAGTGTTTCTCTGGCTGGTCATGGTCAATCACCCAACACAATGTCATACATTATGCAGTGCTTATGTAAACATTAGACAGTGGTACAGTGTACCACCTGTAAACTTTGGGGGATTATAGCTCCACGGGACCAAGTGCATAAACTGTTGAACTTGAACAAAAAGGCTTTTATTTGTAAATAAACCAAAAATAAAGCTTCATTCAGCACACAGGAAAAACAAAGTCCACTTATCTCCAGCATGAAGTAAAGTCCTGCTTGTCTTCAGCACAAAACAAATTAAAGAAAAGGCACATACAGTTTTTGTAGAGGGGTCTTCGCCCCAGAACTTCCAGAGCCCTTGCTGAATCCTTAAAAGATCCCAGCAGACACACAGCTCATCTTCACAGGTGCAATCCCCATACTCCTTTCACACCACCTCTAGCACCACTTCCTGTTTTATGAGCTGTTTCCTGGAAGCCTTTAACCCCCTGTGTGCTGACTCCCAGTGGTCAGGAGTGGAGGCTCTATCCCACCCGAATATCACTTTAGAGCCTCCGAAATTCTGGGCCGCAAATAACTCTCTATCAAGACAAAGAGGACTGCGAGCCAGTCCTCTCTGGACTACTTCTTTTGCCGGGAATTCCTCACCCACTCTGGGTGACCTCCTGAACACCATCACAACTCCTTAAAGGGACCACAACCCAAATATTGGTGCTATATAGCACCCGTCCAGGACCCAACCTTGGCGTCCTGTACACACCTTAACGATTCCATGCACCAGTATCATTGCTACAACAATGCAGTTTTCATGCTTGATATAAATGCACAGTCACGACCAAAAAAAATTAATATATAAAAGCTTGCACTTCTTCCATATGTGCTATTGATATCCATCGCCTTTATTCCTAACATTGCATGGGGCACACTTTGCTCTTATAAAAACTGTCAGTTCTCACAATGTGTTCCTGCAGCGATTAGCTAATACACACTGGGTCATGCTGTATATATTCTGCAATAGTGCCTTTATTTTCTGTTAAAATGCAAAATGTAACCCCAACATCACAGATCACAAGGGAGACTTCTAAATGCTTGCAGCGGACATTCCCCCCAACCCCTCTACAGCAAACCTCAGATCAGAGCAACCAGACTCTCCCTCTTATAGCTGCTTCCATGGCTTTCTCTAAACAGGCAGTTGCCCTGGAACCAGTGGTGGCTGGTGCTCAATATTTTAAGGGGGGTGGCAAACCAGCACCCCCCCTATGGGAGACGTATGAGAAGGCGGCGATTCCCCCCCCCTCGCGGGAGACAGACACAGATGGGAAGATGGTGATCAACCCCCCCCCTCACTGGAGAGGGACAGGAGGGCAGCGATCAGAGGCCTCCTTACCTTAGGAGGCAGATGACAAGGATCCGGGATAGGGCTGCTGCTCCTCGCTCCGGTGCCATGGCTTCTCCTTCCGGCCGAAAAGGAAGTGGGTCCTCTAAACTAATTGACCAGGAGTCCTAGGACTCCCTGCACAATCCTCAGGACCTGCTTCCTGATTGGCCGGGAGGAGAATTAGGAAAACAATAGCGAATATTAATTCGCTATTGTCACACAACTGGGTGGGCTCAGGGTGCACCCCGAACCCACCCTGTTTTGAAGCCAATTGGAGCCTCAGGCTCGAATCATGTGCTTAAAAAAATAACAAAAACAAAAAAAACATTGAAATCTATGCATCCGGGGCCCTGCATGTAGATTAGGGGCCAGGCGCATGGATCAGGGGGGCGGTGCCCGCCCCTGTGCCTTTTATGGATGGGCCGCCACTGTCTGGAACAGATGTCCCAGCGGAAAGATTTCCCCTTACCTCTTGTTCTGGTACAACTTAAAGTTTTCCCTCACTTTCTCAAAAGGGGACACAAATAGTAATACTTGACACAGGGTTTCTTCCCCAGGGGATAAATGCACATACAATGGAAAATGTGAAGACAACTAGTCTTGTTGTCCCCCATACCCCATACTCATTCACATGGGGGGGAGCAGGATCTGGGGGCCCCCTTGTTAAAAGGGAACGTCCAGATTCTGATAAGCCCCCATAACCACAGCCAAGGGTTGTGGGGGAAGAGTCTCTTGTCCTCAACATTGGGACAATGTTCTTTGGGGTGGTGGACAAGGGCAGAGCCCCCCTGTCCCAAAGCACCCCCATGTTGAGGGCATGTGGCCTGGTATGGTTCAGGGGGGCACGCCCCCCCTTTCCTAACCTGCCAGGCAGCATGCTCGGATAAGGATCTGGTATGGACCCCACGGTTTTTTTTTACAATTTTTTTTACCTGCAAATGTTTTTGTTGTTTTATTCAGCTGTCAGCGGGGAAGCCCATTGACAACTGATGACTCATCGGTTGTTAAGGAGGCTGCGGTCGGCTTTCCGGCCCCGTTCCTTAACATCCAGCTTTTACTGCTCCCCGATTGGAAAGGTTTGCCCAATCAGGGGGAGGAATGGACTGTGCAGTGCATTGAATGGTGTTTGGCGGGGCGAACACCCACTGAACACCTGGCAAATTTGGCTGGTCCCCCGAATGGGATGAACTCATGCTCGGGCCAAACCATCCGCCGAACGCTATGTGTAATACAGAATACGCCCAAAAAATAACAACCTTCCTGAAAAATATATTTGGAAGCACCTTTTAAATAAACAGGGACTCTGTTGACCATGCATTGGTTCCATTTTGGGGCCTCATTTCTGGTTACAATGATGGCTCAACTTTCAGGACACAACCTTTCAAGGCACTTAGCCAGGAAATGCTAAAACTTGTCAGAGGGCATTTTCCATATATCACTATTGAGAATTTACTAACAAAATGGTGACCCCAGCATTATGATGTCACCATCCTCTTAGTGCATTCAGCATCAACATATTAATATACTTCAGAGCTGCAAAGAACAGCAATGAAGAATCATGTTGGGTCAAACCTTGCCCAAATGCAAGATGAAAACCTTTGTTTAGTTGGAATACCTGTTTAAAAAAAAAAAAAAAAATGAAACATCCAGGTATGTTCATGCATTTTTATTTCAGTCATATGGCTGGATTATGCAACCACACAAATCAAATGTGGTGAGGTCATTTCTCCCTCAGATGAAGGACAGGAGGAATTATGGTTTGCATTCATCTCCAGCATAAATTAACTCCCCTCAACACTGCAGCAATACATGACAGAGAAACTGTTAAACACCAGGGCTTTGTGATGTATGGTCCTCCTGATAGATATATAGTACTCCTAACTGCTCCCACATTGTGTTTGTAACAGCTAGAGTATGTTAAAATCAGATAGATGGCTCTCCATAGAGCCATAGGAAACATGGAAGCTGCAGGGCAGAAGCAAATGTAGTTGAAATAATTATGCAAACATAAGAAATGCACGGCAGCAAAAAAAAAAAGGTAATATTTAAAAGGTGCAAACTAAAATCAAACAAATTCTGCAAAGAAACCAGAGAGCTAGATGCACAAGTTATAATTTTTGAATGGGTTGTTGTTGTTCCTTCACTTGCTCATACACAACCAATCAGTGGCTTGGGGGCTACATGCAGCACTAATAATTATCTCTGAGCAGGTGCTGAATATCTGCCCATAGGCGCATGCGCGGAGTCTAGCAGTGCGGTAATGCAGTATTTAACTGAAACCCGCAAGTATTTTGACATATCCTCGGGGTGGAACTAGTACCCGGGACGTAGCTGACCAATTTGTGGGCAAAATTATGGCACAGGGAGGCGGCCGTGCCAAGATAAAGAATTCCCTCATGAAGGCTTTAAAGGGGAAAGCCGTGACTAAAATGGCGCCGCCCCCCTCTTCATTCACAGGCTCTAAGCGCTCCCACAGGAAAAGCCTGACACAGCCTGCGTCTCCAACTGATTCTTACAGTGATTTATTCACCTCACAAGACTCTCCTCAGACCCCTCAAGTAGCCCTAGCCATTTTAAAACAATTTGAACATATGCTCCATAAAGCACTAAAACAAACATCTGAACAAATCACTTCTAACCTCACAAGAGAGATCAGAGAACTTGGAAAATGCACAGCAACTTTAGAGGTTAAAGCAGATGATTTAGAAAATATTTCTCTGGAACACACTATGGAATTAGAAAACCTCAAAGAGGAAAACCTATTGCTCCATACTAAAATTGAGGACCATGAGAACAGAGACAGGAGGTCCAACTTACGTATCAGGGGTATTCCTGAAACAATCATTGACCTGCAATCCACCATAACTGCTCTGTTTCAGGAATTGCAACCAGCCATTCCCATTGAAAGATTGGAATTCGACAGAATCCATCGAGCCCTTGCTGCAAAAAAACCTGATGGTCCTCCACGCGATATCAAAGTGAAATTACACTACTATCGTACAAAAGAGTAGCTTCTGTCATCAGCCAGGGACAAAAAGCATCTGAATTTCCAAGGAAATGACTACCAATTGTTTGCCGATTTGTCCCAGATAACAATTGCTAAAAGGAGAGCATTAAAACCCCTTCTTCTAGAATTGCAACGCCATGACATCACCTACCAATGGGGGTTCCCATTTTCCCTACGTTTTGCTTACAAAGGGAAAAGATATACTTGCAGAGCTTTTGATGAACTTCAACAAACACTCATAGACCTAAATTTAATGGAACCAGATCCACAAAATACTCCATCGCGCAGTAGATCAACACCTCTCTCATCCAAAGTAAATCATTCTCAGCCCAACCTGAGAAATGGAAACCATCCATCCCACAAGAGAGGTCTCTACGCATCGCCTCCTCAGGAAAGAGAGGATTCAATGGATTGAAAGAAATTCTAAATCTGAACATTTGGCTCATTCCTTACCCTGCTATTAGTCTTGTTAAAGACTTGTTGTGCAATACACTGCACCTACTAGTTCTCTGAAACATAATATTAAGTTCTGTTATATAAACAGTTTCCTTTTTGTTCTCCAGAATTGCATGCTCAATGTTTGCTTAATTTTTTTTTTCAGCTAAAATTCCAGGACTGTTTACTATTTCTACAGTTAGAATTCTAGGTCCTCTCCATAGCCCTTTGCATGCAAAAGTGCTAATTAATCTAACCTTCCTTGACCTACATAAAGGACATGTGTAAAAGGCCTCTCGAGTCTTGGCATTCATTAAAATTGTTAAGGACATAGGTCTTACTTGTTCTATTTGTTCTAATTTTAAAAACTCGGCTAACCCTAGAACGCCAATAGGAAGTTTTATATAGCAACAGTATTATACTTTCTAGGAGATTTTTTACCATTACCTCTCCCTGTTAGAACTTTAGTTATACCCTAAATAATAACGTTGGGGGTTTTCCTGACCCTGCTCTACCCTCGTGCCTTCTTACCACTCCTTTAGTTTATGTTACCTCCCCACCAGGGTATCTTGGGGCAATCAGATGCTAGCTCTTTATCTCATTATTATCCGTACCGTCCCTCCCCTAATATAGTTAACTCTAACACTAATAGTTCTTGTTATATATTGCAAGGTTTACAGTATTACACATCAATGTGATGTTTTTTTCAGATGGCTCTACCCCCTTGAATGGGAGATCCGTGCGCCCTGCTCTGCCTCCCTCATTCGGCCACATATATTGTGTGGAAGTCTGACGGAAGCACCTTTTCCCCAGTGGGTGATCTTTGCTCCCACTCGCGGGAAACACTTAAATGTGCCTTTATGTTGATCTATACATTATTCATCTCTAACCATTAGTATTATATTCCTTTTTCTTACTCTAGTACTCATCTCCATTCCTCTCTCTTCTTCTCTCTGAGTCCACTTGGATCGTATCGATTGACCTGAATAACTTGGTAATGGGTAAGTCCCCTTTGTCTATTCAGCTACCATGGCACCATTAAACATTCTGTCCCTGAATGTTCAGGGACTAAACATCCCCCAGAAACATACCAAGGCCTTCCGTGCATTTCATGCCAGAAAGGCGCACATAGTTTGCCTACAAGAGACCCACTTCACGGGTACTTCCACACCCAAATTTATGTCCTATTTCCATCCGCAAACCTACACGGCTTCGGCTACTTCCAAGCATTGGGGCACCCTCATAGCCTTTCATCGATCTACCCCATTTACTCTCCAATCCCAAATAAAAGAACCTGAAGGACTCTACTTGATTCTCACATTGCAATAACTGTAGTTTCATACTATGCACCAAATAAGCAACCAAATCCATTCATGTCACATTTACTACAAGTCGTGAATGACCATAAAACAGGTACAGTTATACTGTGTGGAGATTCTAACCAGGTCCTCCTCCCATTTCTGGATAAATCCCCATACACACCACCTCATGATAAATGTAAAAATTTATTTTTCACAACTTTTATCCAAATATAATTTGGTAGATTCATGGAGAGAAGGTAATCCCACTAAACGTAGATATACATACTATTCCCACCCTCATAAAACATATTCAAGGATCGATCACATATTCCTAACTATAGATATGCTCCCTGAAATTATAACAGCAGATATAATGCCATGGTCCGACCATAATGCAATAATCACGTCTATTAAATCAGCATTACCCAAAGGCCACGACCCTACTTGGAACCTCCCAGACATCCTACTCAAAAACACCCATCTTATCGCCAAACCATTGAACAAGCCATTAAAGATTATATCTCACTCAATACTATTCCAGAAATTAAGACATTAACTCTTTGGGAAGCCCATAAACCAGTTATACGTAATACAATTCAGAAACAATCAGCCATATTCAAACGCGAACGGAAAACTCTTTCACGTGAACTGGAAATGGAGTTTATTACTGCCTTTATATCCCATCAGGACAATCCATCACCATTAACAAAATCCCATTTAGACAAAACTCGTGTTGCATATGACTTATTTCTAACTGAAGCAGTGGAAAAATCCTACAAACGATCAAGACATAACCATTTCATGAAATCCAATAAAATCAGGAACCTACCTTGCACGTACGCTTAATTCCTTGAACAAACCCTTTAAACCAATCCGCTTAAAACTGGCTAAAGATGTTTACACAAGCAACCCTACCAAAATAGTTCAGAAATTTCATTCCCATCTGACCTCATTATATACATCATCTAATAATTTCAACCCGAAAACAGCAGATACATTTTTCTCCGATAAACTTACCAAAACTTTCCCTTGACCAAAATAATTTATGAGAAGGCAACATTACACCTGATGATGTCTCCGAGGCTATCAAGGACCTAAAGTTAAACAAGAGACCAGGCCCAGATGGCTACTCCGCCTTATATTACAGAGCTTATACAGACACGTTATCACCAATCTTAGCGTAAGCTTTTAATGTATTAGAAGGAAAATCCTTTAGCCAAGAAACTTTGACGGCCATCGTTTGCATGATCCCCAAACCTCTCACTGACGATACCTTATGTACGAATTTCCGCCCAATCTCACTCCTGAACTTAGATATCAAAAGTTTTGCCAAAATATTAGCCAAAAGACTAAATAATGTAATAGGTAAGCTTATCCACAAAGACCAGGTAGGATTCATGCCAATGCGCCAAGCGGGTGACAATGTCCGTAGGGCAGTATTGCTAGCTCAAATAGCTAAAACCCGTTGAATACCCTCCTGTTTCCTATCCCTCGATCTAAAAAAGGCTTTCGACTCCATATCATGGCCTTACCTTCACTACACATTGCAAAAATTGGGTTTTGGCCATCGATGGACACAGATTGTTATTGTCAGCCTCATGTCGAATCTCCTATCTATATCGAACTGTTGTTGCAACGAAAACGAAAATTAAGCATTTGTTTATGTCAGATCTTTCGGTTTTCGGATTCTGCATTTTCGTTTTCGTTTGTTAAAACGATAACGGAAATACCTGAAATTCGGACGAAAATGCATTCGGACGAAAACGAATGCACATGTCTATTAGATATATCCCTCTCCAATGTAGAATCAGACTCAGCTAAAAATGCACTTCCTTTTATATGGACTGAGAGGTCAATCCCCTATTTAGGGGTTCACCTAAAAGCCTCATATTCAGATCTATTTGTAGCAAACTATCCCCCACTCCTCAAACAAATTACAAAACTTTTACAACAATGGACACATCTCCCGATCTCATGGATAGGTAAAATAAATGCAAACAGAATGACAATTCTCCCAAAACTACTTTATTTATTTAGAGTTTTGCCAATCCCTATCCCATCTTACTACCTTAGATTACTCCATAGAAGAACATTAACATATGTCTGGGGCTCCATTAAACCCTGTGTATCATTACATACGCTACATTTACCAAAACTCAAAGGAGGTCTTGGATTTCCGAATTTTGCTAACTATTATAGAGCGGCACACATTGCCAGCCTCTCTAAATATCACGCTACACATGAAATACCCCTATGGGTAGAAGCGGCAGAATGTGACCCTCTTTCTATTTCCAATCTGTTATGACTCCTCCCCAAGGAACGCAAAACCCTACGTAACCCCATCACTAAATATTTTTTATCTTTATGGGACAAACTTAGATTTATGCCCCAGCTACAATCTTCTCACAACCCTCTTTTGTCATTTCTCAAAAACCCCGTTTTATACACAAGCATGGACAGGAGGGGTGGCTTTGGACATGGTATACTTGGACAGAGGGGTGGCTCTGGACGTGGTATACTTAGATTTTGCAAAAGCGTTCGATACAGTTCTCCACACACAGCTCATGTGCAAGGTAAAGTCTACAGGATTGGAAATATCAGTTTGTAAATGGATAGAAAACTGGCTAAAAGACAGAATTCAGAGAGTAGTGGTTAATGATTCTTACTCTGAATGGTCCAAGGTTATCAGTGGTGTACCCCAAGGTTCAGTGCTGGGACCCTTACTTTTTAATATGTTTATAAATGATATTGGGTCTGAGATCAAAAGTAAAATTTCTGTCTTTGCAGATGACACCAAGCTATGCAGTGGAATAACGTCCTTACAGGATGTCGCCAATTTACAAGCCGACCTCAATGCTCTGTCTAATTGGGCGACTATGTGGCAGACGAGGTTTAATGTTGATAAATGTAAAGTTATGCACTTGGGGGCTAAGAATATGAATGCATCATACATACTAGGGGGAGTAAAACTGGGGGGATCCGTAGTGGAGAAGGATCTGGGGGTTTTGGTAGATCATAAGCTCAATAATGGCATGCAATGCCAAGCTGCGGTTTCCAAAGCGAGCAAAGTCCTTTCTTGTATTAAGAGAGGTATGGTCTCCAGAGAGAGAGATATCATTTTGCCCCTGTTCAAATCATTAGTAAGACCTCATCTGGAATATGCAGTTCAGTTTTGGGCCCCAGTTCTCAAAAAGGATATTGGGGAACTGGAGAAAGTGCAGAGAAGGGCAACCAAACTGATAAGAGGCATGGAGGAGCTCAGCTATGAGGAAAGATTAGAGGAACTGAATTTATTCACCCTTGAGAAGAGGAGATTAAGGGGGGATATGATCAACATGTACAAATATATAAGGGGTCCATATAGTGAACTTGGTGTTGAATTATTCACTTTACGGTCAACACAAAGGACAAGGGGGCACTCTTTGCGTCTAGAGGAAAAGAGATTTCACCTCCAAATACGGAAAGGTTTCTTCACAGTAAGAGCTGTGAAAATGTGGAATAGACTCCCTGCAGAGGTGGTTCTGGCCAGCTCAGTAGATTGCTTTAAGAAGGGCCTGGATTATTTCTTAAAATGTACATAATATAACTGGGTACTGACATTTATAGGTAAAGTTGATCCGGGGAATATCCGATTGCCTCTCGGGGGATCAGGAAGGAATTTTTTCCCCTGCTGTAGCAAATTGGATCATGCTCTGCTGTTTTTTTTTTGCCTTCCTCTGGATCAACTGTGGGTATAGAATTGGGTATATGGGATTGTACGATATATTTTTTATTTATTTTTGTTGAACTGGATGGACTTGTGTCTTTTTTCAACCTGACTAACTATGTAACTATGTAACTATGGGTATCACCCAAATCATTTAAGGTCTGGAACTCATTGAACATTACGCGGCTCAGTAACCTAACTTCTTCATCATCCTTTCACACATTTCCTACCCTTTGTGACACCTATAACTTACCAAATTCTGAACTTTTTAGATACCTCCAAATCAAAAAAAATTACAGACCTTTGTTAAACACTGATACCTCTCTATCCCAAAATTACGATTTTTGAATCAGCATGCCTGAAAGACCCTCATTTAAGAGGTATAATATCTTCTATATATTCCCATATTTCTATTTATCCTGGTTTAGATAAACCACCTTATGCACGTAAATGAGAGGAGGACCTGGAAAGAACATTTGATATGGCTGATTGGTCCAAAATCTGGTCTGCAACAAAATCCTCTTCACCAAATATCCTGGCGGTAGAAACCAACTACAAAGTTTTAACTCGTTGGTACCTTGTTCCCTCCAGGTTGGCCAAATTTACGCTAAACCAAACAGCCCAATGCTTCCGGGGCAGTCCTGATCCAGGCACCCACTTACATATTTGATGGTCCTGTCCATTAGTACAAATATATTGGGAAAAGGTATTTGAAACTGCTTCCAGAATATTTGGTCTCACTGTGCAACCAGACCCAGCCACAGCCTTGCTCAATCTAAAACCGGATCTCATTACACATAAGCAATTTAAACTCCTCACTCAACTCCTTACGGCAGCTAAGCAAACAATAGCAAGGGCATGGAGGACCCCTAACATGGAGATATCTGAGACCACATGTAGAGTAAGTGACTTCATGTCTTACGCCAAAATGTTAGCTATAGAAAGGGATCAAATTTCAGTTTTCGAAAAAATCTGGAACCCTTGGATTAATTATCACCTACCATCATTCCGCGACAACTCAATTCTTATGCCATGGTAGCTGAAAGATTCATTCGGTAATAAATGACTTACAAAACCGAATTTCTAGAGCTTGGGTGTTACCAGTACATTATTGTGATCATTATAGTGTTCTGTTCAAACCCTCAGGCTGTAGGCCAACTTACTCGAACCATCTCAGTGGACTTCTACACTTCCTTCTCTATTTTCCTACTGTCCTATCCTATCCATTTTATTTTTTTTTATTTTATAAAACTCATTTTATTTAAACAGTTGTAGCGCCCCCCCCCCACTCCCCTCTTTCTCTCGTCTTGTCTTTCTCTTGTCTAGGGGTATCTTAGATGGGAGGGAGCGGGGACACCACGCCTGGCTTCCACCACATGTGTCAGTGCGGTATGAGCAACGTTCTTGTATTACCTTCGGGTCAGTGCTGTGCACCTGGACCCTCCCTCCAAGAGTCACCTTGAACAATGTCTGCTAGGAAATGAGCCCCACACCATTAAAGTTCAACACTCCTTTATTCTTCTGCGAATGAACACAATCAGTTGAACTCCCTTGGTTAACAGAACAGGAAAGGAGGTGTGGATGCGAATAGGCCCAGACACAATTTGGTTCTCCACTTTCCTTCCTGAAAGTGGGTTACGGTCTCCGCACGAGGGGGAATTTCCTTCCAGGCGGTCTCCGACGAGAGGCTCACCCGTCACCGGCAATATGCTGCACCGGGTCTTCAAGTGAGGAGCTCCCCCCGGTCCATTGCGCCTTCCGGATTCGGGTACCCACTCCCGGGGTTCCCTAGGATCTCCTTCCCTCGCGGAACTCAGTGTTGGGCACTGAGCTCCGGACCTCCATCCGAGTACCTCACCCCAGGCTAAAGAAGCCTGGGATGGAACACGACCTCCGACATGAACCACCGTCCACAAGCTGAAGGTGCCTGGAACTTCCACCCCGCGACAAAGATGGCCTGCCCCTTTATACCCTCTCCCAGCAAGTACGGCGGACTCCCCGCCCCACCATACCGCTGCCGAGGGAGGACAAAAAGGAGGCACAGCACACAGCAATGATTCAACCCCAGCCCAGGGTGACAGCGCCACCCACCGGGCTGCAGGGAATTACACATCACTGATGTCTCTGCCAAGTTCAAATTAACACCCGGGAAAGTACATACCCGCAACACAGTAATAAAGTATTGCTTTACATAATTATACTTCAATATTCCAGGTCTAAGTAAAACAATTTACCGGTATATGATAAATAGTATTTCCAACTACAGTCATGAATATCTTGATGTAATGATTTATTTACTTTTCTATTTTCTGTTGAGTTTATATAATTTACTTATCGGTACATATATAGTGGACCAGGACGTTTTTTTTTGTTTGTTTTTCAAACCTGTTGTAGTTGGATAACTTATTACAACTTGTATAACACAAGATTTGTACTTGATTATCATATTCATTCAATAAAATACTTTGACACGGAATATCTGCCCATTATGGCCCATTCCCAATAGCACATTTTGCTGAAGTTCAGTACAGGAGAAACTTACCACAAATGCAGATACAATCACAGTCTGTGGCACATGTATATCATTTTATTCAATGGGTTTTTAAATTTTGAGAATTGCAAGCAACAATTGGCAAAATGGGGTTTTATTTACTAAAGCCAGAGAGGGCAAAATCTTGTGCACTTCTGCATAGTAACAGGGCTGGATTTTTATCTAGGCACACGAGGCATGTGCCTACACGTACCCTTCCTAGAGGGGCGCCCATCAGTAGGAGTTTTTTTTTAACCCTTTTACTGCCAGGTCTGTATGTTGTACGAACCTTACAGCAGGGGTTTCACACACAATCCGGTGGCTGCAGCCAGTGGGATTGAGTGTAAAAACTCACAGGCAAACTCC
Source organism: Rana muscosa (assembly GCA_029206835.1). Taxonomy (NCBI): domain Eukaryota; kingdom Metazoa; phylum Chordata; class Amphibia; order Anura; family Ranidae; genus Rana; species Rana muscosa. The sequence continues at coordinate 329,528,275 of CM055116.1, read as the reverse complement.
TGCCACCCGATAGCTTCCACACACCCCCGGTACTGGCATCCAACCTCCCCCCCCCCCGCCGCGCATGTGCATTCCGGCCTCTGTATGGGCCCAGACCGACATGGCAGGTGCCAGTGGGTACTAAAGTATATTGTCATTTCACGGGTGCACACAAATTTAGGGTTTGACATGTTGAGCATCTATTTATTCGGTGCAACCTTGTCTTTTATATTTGACCAAAAATGTGGGTAGTTTATTGCATTTGTTTGACCTAAAATTCACTTTTTACTGTAATATATATAAGATTTTTGTGGTAACTTATCAAGAACAAAAAAAAAATACTGGGGGGTGGGCGCTTCAAAATTCACTGCCTATAGACTCTTGAAATGTAAATCCACCCCTGCATCTCCCCCACTGCATCTACCATAAACATGAATAATGCTGCATAAAAAATGCTAAATTTTGCTCAAAAACATGAAATGGTTGTTAAAATTTTTCTTCATGTCAAATTTCTCTTCAGCAGGGAACTAAACTTCTCTAAGTAACCTTTATAATTTCAGTGCTAGTGTTTGAAACCTAACTTTTTATTTATTTCCGTCTTTGGCTCTACCGGGGAAATTTGCCCTCACATCCTTTCCCTGCGACAACCATACGGAAAACAGGGGATTGTGTGAAAGTTATAGCATCTACAAAAAATTGTATATATGGAATTTTTATTTATTTATATTCTACTAATGGTCGGTTATCAGCGACTTAGAATAGGACTGTGAGTGCAGCGGGCAGACAGACACTAACTGATGCTGGGGGGAACCAACTGCCAATGACATCACCAGTGACACCAACACAGTGATCAGTGCTAATAATATACTGTACACAGTTACCGTACTAATGACAGTGGCTGGGAAGGGGTTAACATATAGAGCAATCAAGGGGTTAAATGGGTGCTGCTTTTACTAACATCTCTTTGCTTCTTATCCCTGAACCCTAAATCCCAGAAGCAGGCAGCAATGTACCAGTACGTCGCTTTGCTTGCACGGGCAAAACTCGCTCCTTTTCATGCAAAAAGTAAGGGCCACTAATTACAAAAATGAAATACAACCATCTTGTGCAAACCTACTACTACTACTACTAAAAAATGAGAATTGGCACTTGCTTTTATGGAATGGCACAAGATGGCAGTTGTGCATAGGCAGTTGTGCAGAAAATGAAGAGGCAAACCACTTCAGCCCACAAGGATTTACCCCCTTAATGACCAGGCCATTTTTTGTGATACCGCACTGTGTCGCTTTAACTGACAATTGCGTGGTTGCATGTCCTTTTTTTTACCACAAATAGAGCTTTCTTTTGGTGGTATTTGATCACCTCTGCCTTTTTATATTTTTTGCGCTATAAACAAAAAAAAGAGCGACAATTAAAAAAAATATATATATTGATTGGTTTGCGCAAAAGTTATAGCGTTTACAAAATAGGGGAAAGATTTAGGAACTTTTTTTTTAATTGTTTTTACTAGTAATGATCTGCTATTTTTAGCAGGACTGCGACATTGTGGCGGACACATCTGACCCTAAGTGACACTTTTTGGTGACCAGTGACACCAATACAGTGATCAGTGCTATAAAAATGTACTGATCACTGTATAACTGACACTGGCAGGGAAGAGGTTAACACTAGGGGGCAGTCAAAGGGTTTAGTGTTTCCTAGTGAGGTGTTTCTAACTGTATGGCGGATGGACTGACGGGGAGGAGAGAGAGAGAGAGAGAGAGAGAGAGATCACGCTGTTCCTGTTCACTAGGAACAGCTGATTTCTCTCTCCTCCCCTGTCAGAACGGGGATCCGCCTTGTTTCCAAAGGCAGATCCCTGTTCTGCCTCTCTTTCCCACGATCGCAGGTGGCGGGCGGACATAGAGTCTGCCGGACCCGTGGGGGCGTGCTCACAAAAGCCAGTGCATGGACCAACGTACAGATACGTCGATTCTCGCAGGGGAGCCAACCTGCCACAGTATATCTGCGGCGGCTGGTCGGGAAGTGGTTAAAAAGGTAAACATGGGCCAGAGATGGTTCAAGAGATGCTTAGTGGTTAGTGCGATGATGAGCAGTGGCAGGGTACGTTTTCTTTCATTTAATTTCAATGGGAAACCATTGATTGGCACAAGTGGGAGGGCTGTATAGTGAATGTAAATGTTATTTTTTATCTGGTCCTCCCAGATCCTCTGAAACCCATCCATGGACAACCTAGTGGGCAATGGACCCTAGATTAAGAATCCCTGCCCTAAAGGAAAGGAGTAAAGCATCGTACACACGAATCGTTTGTGTGTATGGTTTCTCGTCGAGAAAACTGCCGGAAATCTCGACGAGAAAAATAGAGAACCTGCTCTCTACTTTCTCATCAGGATTCTCGTTTTTCTCGTTGGGATTCTCGTCGGCCTGTTTCCCAACGAGAAATCGGTCGTGTGTATGCTTTTCCGAGTCTTAAAAAAAACGCGCATGCTCATAATCAAGTATGAGACGGGAGCGCTCCTTCTGGTAAAACTAGCGTTCGTAATGGAGATAGCACATTCGTCACGCTGTAACGGACTGAAAAGCACAAGGCTGAAAAGCGCGAATCGTCTCTCACCAGACTTTTTACTACTAACATGCGACAACACGAGATCAGCAAAAGCAGCCCAAGGGGTGGCGCCATTGGAATCGAACTTCCCCTTTATACTGCCGTCGTACGTGTTGTACGTCACCGCGCTTTACAATGACGAGATTTTTGATTGTGTGTATGCAAGGAAAGCTTGGCAAGAATCCCATCAAGCTTGACAAGAATCTTGTCAAGAAAACCAACGTTTTTTTACGACGGGATTCTCGGTCGTGTGTACAGGGCTTAAGTGATACAAAATGCAGAAACTGGGTGGAAATTGGGTTTTAGGAAGTGGTTTGCCATCCATACAGGTATGTTAGTTAATGCTCGAGGGTAATGCATGCAGTAGTGCTTTGTACACACACGTTAATGTGTGCATGCATTTCAACACTCAAAGCACCCCAACACACGACCCTAACACAGTACACTGCAACTCACCTCAATGAACAGAAACATCATAGCTGAAATTTACAGACACAAAAACACAAACACACACACACACACAAATGTGTTGAAGCATTTAATTCTTTGGAGAAAACTTTCTCTTAAGCCCTGTACACACGATCGGTTTTACAGATGAAAACAGTCCGATGGACTTTTTTCATCAGACAAACCGATCGTGTATGGGACCCATCGGTCTTTTTTCCATCCGTTTTAAAAAATAGAACATGTTTTAAATGGATCAAAAACCGATAGCAAATTCCGATCGTCTATGGGCAAGTCCATCGGATAAAAAACCCACGCATGCTCAGAATCAAGTCGACGCATGCTCAGAAGCATTAAACTTAATTTTTCTCATCTCATTGGAGTGTTTTACATCACCGCATTTGGAACGGTCAGTTTTTAGACTGATGGTGTGTAGGCAAGACTGATAGAAGACAGCTTCATCGGATTTCCGATGGACAAAACCATCGGATTAGAATCCATAGGATATGCGATCGTGTGTACGAGGCTTTACAGTCATTTTAGGAAGTACAAATCTTGAGTTGTCATTGCAGCATTTACCTTGTTCTACCTACAGAAATGTTTATATGACTCGTATAACAACTATTCTAGGTTTTTACTAGATTATGTAGATTAGCCACTGGTGCATTTATTGGCTACTGTCATAATGGGTTATCCACATAGGGAAATCATTGTTTTTGATGTTTGGGATGTGTAATGAGCCAATATGGCTAATCCCACATGTATCCCTGCTGCCATGGATAAATAAAGATGTTTCCTGCATTTTATTAGTGCGGTATCATTTGTTGTGTATCAGTCTGATGCATCAGATTGGCCCAGCGCCCATGTATTACAGAATAGCCTACAAGGTTTTAAAATTCATTGCATATATTGACAAAATCATTAACATAAAGTTGACCTCTTATTTGTTTTCTAAAAAAACATTGAAAAGACTATACATTACATGCCCCTTATGTATACTTGAATATTGAATATTTCTGGGGAGTGGAAATTTAAGAGAGTTATGAATACGGGTCACATCGGGTCATCTACGGAATTGCTTTAGGCTGGGTTCACACTAGTGCGACACGACATCTGTCCTACTTTGGATCCGACTTTGCCCTGCGACATGAAGCCGACATATGTCCGACTTTCAATGAACGGGGATCCGACTTGGATCCCCGCCAATATCAGGCACTGTGTTTGGTATGAATCTTGAGGGGGAACTCCAGGCCAAATTTTAAATAAAAAAACCGGCGTGGGTTCCCCTCCAGAGGCATACCAGGCCCTTGGGTCTGGTCTGGATTTGAACGGGCGCCCCTACGCCGAAAAAACGGCGTGGGGGTCCCCCCAAAATCCAAACCAGACCCTTATCCGAGCACACAACCTGGCAGGCCGCAGGGGAAGAGGGGGGGACGAGAGAGCGGCCCCCCCTCCCTCCTGAACCGTACCAGGCCGCATGCCCTCAACATGGGGGGGTTTGGTGCTCTGGGGCAGGGGGGCGACCTGCGGCCCCCCCACCCCAGAGCACCCTGCCCCCATGTTGATGAGGACAGGGCCTCTTCCCGACAACCCTGGCCGTTGGTTGTCGGGGTCTGCGGGTGGGGGGGCTTATCGGAATCCGGGAGCCCCCTTCAATAAGGGGGCCCCCGGATCCCGGCCCCCCCACCCTATGTGAATGAGTATGGGGTACATCGTACCCCTACCCATTCACCTGGTGGAAAAAAATTGCAATAAAAAAACCACACAGCTTTTTTAAGTATTTTATTGCACAGCTCCGGGGGTCTTCTTCCGACTTCGGGGGTCTCCGGTGTCGTCGCCGCGCTCTCCGGTTCTTTCTTCCGCCGGGCCTCCGCTAACTTCTTTTTAGCTCTTTTGCTAACGGAGGCCCGGTCTTCTCCGTCGCCTTCTTCTTCTCCCACTCTCCGGTTCTTTCTTCTGCCGGCCCCTCCACTAACTTCTTTAGCTCTTTCGCTAGTGGAGGGGCGCGGTCTTCCCGTCGTCTGCGTCTTCTTCCCTCTTCTCCTCCTCGATGTTGACGCGTCGCTTCCTCCCGCTGTAATACTGGCTCTCCGCTCCGCATTAATATAGGCTTCTCATGACGTCACAGTCACATGTTCCGGGGCACATGGCCCGGAGCATGTGACTGTGACGTCATGGGAACATGTGACTGTGACGTCATGGGAAGCCTATATTAATGCGGAGTGGAGCAGAGAGCCAGTATTACAGCGGGAGGAAGCGACGCGTCAACATCGAGGAGGAGAAGAGGGAAGAAGACGCCGACGGCGACGGGAAGCCCGGCCCCTCCACTAGCGAAAGAAGTTAGTGGAGGGGCCGGCAGAAGAAAGAACCGGAGAGCGGGAGAAGAAGAAGGCGACGGAGAAGACCGGGCCTCCGTTAGCAAAAGAGCTAAAAAGAAGTTAGCGGAGGCCCGGCAGAAGAAAGAACCGGAGAGCGTGGCGACGACACCGGAGACCCCCGAAGTCGGAAGAAGACCCCGGAGCTGTGCAATAAAATACTTTAAAAAGCTGTGTGGTTTTTTTATTGCAATTTTTTGTCCACCAGGTGAATGGGTAGGGGTAAGATGTACCCCATACTCATTCACATAGGGTGGGTGGGGCCAGGATCCGGGGGCCCCCTTATTGAAGGGGGCTCCCGGATTCCGATAAGCCCCCCGCCCGCAGACCCCGACAACCAACGGCCAGGGTTGTCGGGAAGAGGCCCTGTCCTCATCAACATGGGGGCAGGGTGCTCTGGGGTGGGGGGGCCGCAGGTCGCCCCCCTGCCCCAGAGCACCAAACCCCCATGTTGAGGGCATGCGGCCTGGTACGGTTCAGGAGGGAGGGGGGGCCGCTCTCTCGTCCCCCCCTCTTCCCCTGCGGCTGGCCAGGTTGTGTGCTCGGATAAGGGTCTGGTTTGGATTTTGGGGGGACCCCCCACGCCGTTTTTTCGGCGTAGGGGTGCCCGTTCAAATCCAGACCAGACCCAAGGGCCTGGTATGCTCCTGGAGGGGGAACCCATGCCGGTTTTTTATTTAAAATTTGGCCTGGAGTTCCCCCTCAAGAGCAGTACAGCACAAGTCGCATGCCAAAGTCGGATCATGCAAGACTGCGGTCCGACTTTGATCCGACTTCAATGATAGTCAATGGGCTGAAGTCGGATCAAAGTTGGACCAAAGTAGTACAGGGAGCATTCTCAAAGTCGGACCGACATGTGTCGGACCAGTTAAGATGGCTCTCATAGGGAAACATTGATTTTCACACGTCATGCGACATGAGCTCCCAATGTCGGAGCGTTTGTCGCCCCAGTGTGAACCAGGCCAGACCTTTTCCTATTGTTACAAGTTTTAACTATATGAACTACATATACGAAGTTCAGAGAGTTACTCAAATATTTACGGAATAGCAGGTCCCTGACGAGCCAGTATTATTTCTACTACAAAAATTCAATCCTATGCCACTTGGTGAATGCAGCGAAAAGCTGCATCTCTATGTGCTGGAAAAAATCACGAGCACCCTCCATTTCTATGTGGCTCAATAAAATCAGAAGAGTGTTGATAATGGAAAACTTACTGCCTATGACAATAGATAGAAAGGGACAAGTCTCTGAACTATGGGCCCCATGGGAGGAATTTGTAAAATCGGAGGTAGGGAAGAAGTTAATTAGAGAAGACAAAGAAGAGTAGAGCCACTAGGGGTGGGAATAAGGGGGCCACGAGCGGAAGAACCCCCCTGTCCTGGGGAACCGGCAGGCGGTACAGGGGGACATTCCCTTTTTTTTTCTTCTTTTTTTTCCTTGATATGGGGGTTATTGGGGAGGGTATATATGTACCGAATAAATATTATAAAATAACAGGAACAGAGATATTAAACTATGTAGACAAGAGGTGAGAACTAGACATGTGCACTGCCAAAAAATTCGTTAGTTTTCGTTTTCGTTTCATTCGTTTTTTTTTTTTTTCGTTTTTCGGGTCATTCGTTATGATCGTAATTCGTAAATTTATACATTCGTAAATTTGTACATTCGTAAATTCGTACATTCGTAAATTTATACATTCGTAAATTTATACATTCGTAATTTCGGAAATTTGGAAATTCGATATTTTCGAAAACCCGAAAATTTGAAAATCTGAAAAAATAACTATTAAATTATAGGTATTGTAATTTCCTTTCAAATTTGGCTGTTAGCGAACGTAACGAATACAAATTTATCTGAAGTTACGCATAACCTGAAATAACAAATGCCGCATCTAAACAAATGGAACGGAACAAATTAATAATAATAATAATAAAACGTTTTTATTATTATTATTGTTATTTATTATTATTATTAATTCATTACGTTCCATTCATTTAGATACGGCATTCATTATGTCGGAAAACAATTCGTAACTTCGTTAAGTTCACTAACAGCCAAATTTGAAAGGAAATTACAATACCTATAATTGAATAGTTAGTAATAGTTAAGTTATTAGTTAATTATTATTTCAGAATTCCGAATTTACTAATTTACGATTGTACGAATGTACAAATTTACGAATGTACGAATATTCGGAAATTCGTAAATTCTAATTTACGAATTTCCGGATAGTTGTACATTCGTAAATTCGTGCATTGGTAAATTCGTATATTCGTAAATTCGTACATTCGTAAATTTGAATTTACGAATATTCGTTAAATGAGTTTTCGTTAATTCGGATATTTCCGAATTAACGAATTTGTCGAAATTCGTTAAAAAACGAATTCGGAACGAAACGAATTGCACATGTCTAGTGAGAACAAGGATCACCCAGAATTAAGGAGAATGGAAGAGATTATATGGTATTTTTCCTCTCCTTCTCTCTAGCTGCTTATATTTATTTTTGTATGTATGATTAGCTTGTACTTACTGTATTACTTTTTATATATTCCTGAAGAAATAAAGAATTTGAAAAAAAAAAAAGAACTACATATACGTCAAGGGGCTGCTTTTACACATACACAGTCTGACGAATGGATGACAGAGCTGAAGCGTTGTGTAAACATTCACTTTTATGATTGGGTGATCAGTATTGGTGGGCTACTTCCATGTATAACAGAGCTCGGCATTGCTGATCACTCATGTCCTTATAGACACACGGCTGTAATCTTTTGTTATGAATGGCAGTGTTTAACTTAAGAGTGGTCCCTGCTACCAGAGACCAGAACTGTCAATATCAAAGCCATATGACATCACTAGATTCCTTGTGATGGCTCAGTACTCTCAAACACGCTTGAAAAGGTGTCCAAAGCCCTATAAAAAAATCCAAGTGGATATGGTGCAAATGCAGGGCTTCTTCCCCCAGTTCTGGTGGGCAGATGGAATGGCGTGGGAGTGAAAAAAAAGTAAATACATGCTTCTGGGCAGCTAGGGGGTTAAATTACCTTTTTACTTTGTCCTGCAGGGGCAAAGAAAGTTGGATTTTTGAAACAGCTTGCCTGTAAAATCCTTTTCTTGGAGTACATCACGGGACACAGAGCAGCATAGTCATTACTATGTGGGTTATATAGAATTACCTTCAGGTGCTGGCACTGGCAACTTCCAAAACAGGAAGTACCCTCCCCTATATAAGCCCCTCCCATCCGGGAGTACCTCAGTTTTGTAGCAAAGCAATACGTGTCCCCAAAAGAGGGGTGGGAGCTCTGTGTCCCGTGATGTACTCCAAGAAAAGGATTTTACAGGCAAGCTGTTTCAAAAATCCTACTTTCTTGTTCATACATCACGGGACACAGAGCAGCATAGTCATTACTATGTGGGACGTCCCAAAGCAATGCCAAATGAGGGGGGGGATACACCATACATAAGCTGGGCGCCATCAGGCATGAGGATCTTTTGCGGCCTGCAACACACTGCGCCCAAAGGCGACATCCTCCTGACTTCTAACATCCACCTGGTAGAACCTAGTAAACGTGTGTACTGAAGACCATGTTGCGGCCTTACAAATTTGAGCCAGGGAGGCCTGGTGATGCACTTCCCATGAAGTTCCAACTGCTCTCGTGGAGTGCGCCCTAACTTTGAACGGAGGCGGTCTACTTCTCAAGCCATAGGCTTGTATTATGACCTGTCGAATCCACTTGGCTAAAGTAGATTTTGATGCTGCCTGACCCCTTCTGGGGCCTTCCGGCAGAACAAACAAAGAATCCGTTCTACGAATCTGAGCAGTGGCTTTTAGATAAGCTTTAACTGCTCTTACTACATCCAAAGAATGCAATAACTTTTCCTCTACCGAGCTTGGTTTGGGGAAAAAAGAAGAAAGAACCACATCCTGGTTCAAGTGAAACCTCGATACCACCTTAGGAAGAAAGTCTGGGTGAGGGCGTAATACTACTCTGTCCTTATGAATAACCAGATATGGCTCCTTACAGGACATGGCGGCTAATTCCGACACTCTTCTAGCCGAGCATATGGCTACTAAAAATATCAATTTTCTGGTGAGTAGAACCAAGGAAATGTGCCGCAAAGGTTCAAACGGCTGCTTCTGCAGAACCGACAGAACCAAATTTAGATCCCATGGGCATATGGGAGCTTTAATCGGTGGACTAATACGAGTCACCCCTTGCATAAAGGATTTGACAAGTGAATGCATAGCCAGGGGCCTTTGAAATAGTATTGATAAGGCCGAAACCTGGCCCTTGATAGTACTTAAGGCAAACTTCCTGTCTACAGCCCACTGCAGGAAGTCCAGAATTCTGCCTATAACGTACTTACGTGGATGCCATTTTCTGGCCTCGCACCAAGTGATGTACGCCTTCCAAACTCTATAGTAGATCTGCCTGGATACAGGCTTCCTGGCATTGATTATAGTTGATACCACAGAGTTAGAGAGACCTCTCTTCTTTAGGATGTGGGATTCAATAGCCAGGCCGTTAAACTTAGAGTTAGTAAGGAAGGGTGGTATCTCGGTCCTTGCGAAAGCAGGTCCGGACGACGTGGAAGGGTCCAAGGACTCCCCACAGACATTTTGATGATCTCCGCGTACCAGGCCCTTCGGGGCCACGCTGGAGCCACCAGGATCACCGGCTTCTTCTCCAACCTGACTCTGCGAAGGAGTCGAGGCAACAATTGTAGCGGAGGGAATGCATATATATCAGTCTGAACTGATCCCAAGGGAACACCAGAGCATTCGAGCCGCAAGCGAGGGGATCCCTTGTCCGGGAGACAAATCTGTCCACCTTTGCTTTGAATCTGGATGCTAGCAGATCTACATCCGGTGTTCCCCACCGCTGACATATTGCTCGGAAGACCTCGGGATGAAGGGACCATTCCCCTGGGCATAACTGTTGGCGACTCAGAAAGTCCGCCTTCCAATTCTCCACCCCTGGAATGAAGACAGCTGATATACATGGGACATGCTTTTCTGCCCATTCCAGGATGTGACTTACTTCCCTCTGGGCTGCACAACTCCTGGTGCCTCCCTGATGATTGATATATGCCACTGCTGTGGCATTGTCTGATTGAATTCTGACAGGGGACCCTTGGAGTCTGGATGTCCAGGCTACTAGGGCATACCGGGCTGCTCGTATCTCTAAGAGATTGATGGGCAGGGTTTTTACTACATTTGACCATCTGCCCTGGAGAGACCATTGCTCCAGTACTGCCCCCCAGCCTATAAGGCTGGCATCTGTAGTGACCACCTTCCAAGATATCGGACTGAAGGGTTTTCCCTTCTGGAGATTCTGGGGGATCAACCACCAGCAGAGACTCTTCCGAACGGAAGGGGACAAAGCCATCGGGAAGTCTAGAGCCTGAATTTTTCCGTTCCAGGCTGACAATATGGCCCTCTGTAAATTCCTTGAGTGGAATTGGGCGTATGGCACAGCTTCGAATGATGCTACCATCTTTCCTAGCAGCCTCATGCACAGGCGTCTGAATCCAGCCGTAGCCCTAGATATACCAGGTTTTTCACTGGCTGTAGGGCTGACTTGTCCAGGTTGATGACCCAACCGTGAGATTCTAGATACTTGATTGTATCGACAATTACCACTTCTAGCTTGGCAACTGAGTGGTCCATCAACAACAGGTCGTCTAGGTATGCCATTATCGTTACACCTCGTGTTCTTAGATCGGCCAACAGTGGGGCCAGAATTTTTGTGAACACTCGTGGTGCTGTGGCCAGACCGAATGGTAAGGCTCTGAACTGAAAATGGCGCCCTTCTACTGCAAAGCGAGAAATTTTTGATGACCTGGAAAGATGGGAACATGCAAGTAAGCATCTTTGATGTCGATCGAGGCTAACCATTCCTCCCCCTGTAGGGCAGCGGTGACCGATCGGATCGACTCCATCCGGAAAGACCGGACGTTTAGAAATTTGTTTAGACTCTTTAGGTCCAATATGGGTCTTATGTCCCCGTTTGGCTTCGGGACTGTGAAAAGGTTTGAGTAGAAACCCAACCCCCACTCTTCCATAGGAACCTCCATAATTACTCCTTGGAGCAATAGTTGTTCTAACGCCAATAGGAGAGACCCTCTTTTCAGAGGGTCTCTTGGCATGCCTGACCACATAAAATGGGAAGGAGGAGACTCTTTTAACTCCAACTTGTATCCCAGAGTTACTGCGGAGAGCACCCATCTGTCTTTGATCGTCTCCCGCCAGGTCTCTGCGAACAACTGAAGTCTTCCCCCCACCCGTTTGAGTGGGGGCAGCCCTTCATAGGCTAGACTTGGAGGCTGGTTTAGTACCCCTTCGGATCCAGGGTTTCTTATTACCCTGTGACTGTCCCTGATTTTTACCCCCTGAGTTTGGCCGAGGAGGCCGTCGGAACTGCTTAGTAGCAGACGTCGCAGGGATAGGAGAGGTAGTCCTCTTAAAAGATGGACCCCTAGACCTCTTCTTACTCGGTAAGAGAGTACTTTTACCACTGGAAATCTTCTGGATATACTTATCCAGGTCCTCGCCAAAAAGGCGTTCCCCATGAAATGGGAAGCTAACTAAGAGCTTCTTACAGGGAGCTTCAGCAGACCAGTTTTTGAGCCACAGAAGCCTACGCATATGTACCAAAGACAGCGTGAGGCGGGAGGCCTGATGGATAGAATCCTTGATGGCGTCAACCGCAAAGCATAATGCTCTAGGCAGATCAGCCAGAGCCTGGGCCTGCTGGTCTGGCAAATCCCTCAGGACCATTTTCATTTGATCCTTTAAAGCTTGGCAGACCCCAATAGCTGCCACTGCTGGCTGTGTAACAGCCCCTGCTGTGGAAAAAGCAGATTTTAATAAAGATTCCAATTTTTTATCTACTGGATCTTTGAACATTTGAACATTATCTACTGGACATGTCAGTGATTTGTTCACAGAAGAGATGGCTGCATCCACCGTAGGAATATTCCATCTCTGGGTGAACTTTTCCTCCATGGGATAGATCACCGGAAATTTCTTAGGCGGAACAAATAGTTTATCAGGATGTTCCCAGTCCTGGTATATAAGTCCTTCCAATAATGGATGTATTGGAAAGGAGCAATTAACCTGGGGAGCTTTTAGCGACCCCAATGAGGAGACAGCAGTAGTTGATGGTTCAACAAGAGGCATTTTAAATGCAGATCGAACCATGTGAGTTAGGGTCTGGACCCACAATCTTTCAGTCTGTGATGCTGAAAATGGTTCATCTACTGTCGATTCCTCAAAAACAGAGTTAACCTCCTCCTGATCCCCTTCAGGTAGGTCGGTCCCTTCCTGGGACTGTTGCTCTGCCAACAGGCACTCTAATGGAGGTGATGGAGATCTGGCACGCTTTCTTTCCTGTAGAGAAGAAGCGATCAATGCTGCCAATCTCTGCTCCAATCCCTCCAGAGTTGAGGCAAAAACCTCCTCTGTTATATATGCAGGAGCAGGTGGACTGAGGACAGCCGCAGTACCTGGCACTCCCGGGGGTTCCTTATGGGTATTAACCTCTGATTTCTCAGGGGAGGAGGGTGCAGATGACTGCTCCAGATCCTCAGAGCCCGAGGGAGACCCCCTACACTTCCTGAGAGGTATATCTCGGAGTTTTTTAGGCGGCATATTCCTTAGTTCAAAGCTGAGGTATTCCAGCCGCAATACACCCCTTACTGAAATAGTCTAATGCAATTTGCTGCTATGTACATCAGTGGGTGTCTACTAATGCGTCTTTCTGGGGATGCCTGTATCAACCGCCCGCTGTAAGCCCCTATACCATGCTACCAGCTCCTTTTCATGCTCTGTGTCCACAGCAAGCAGCGTGGACTGAGTCCTTTTATCTTGCTGGGACGCCCGCACATGCGCAGAAGCGCTGGGCGCACAGAGCGCGTCATCCGCCAGGCTCCGCCCACTTTTTGAAGCTAAATCTAGAAAAAGAAAGCGTGTGTGCGCGCGCACGCGTGCACGTGTGCGCTCTTGGCGCCCTGTAGGGAGAGGAGCCAGGGTCCCTGTTTCACCAGGACTCGGGGATGGAAGGAAACTACTTGGCAGCATGACAGAGGAATGCAGCTTCCCTGATAGAGAGCTCACTCATCTGCCTGGACTTTCACCATGGAAGGAATAGTCCCAAGAAAAAAAAAGACGTTCCACAGCGGCCTCTAGTGGACAAACACAGGTACCACACTTTTGTCTCTTTTTTTTTTTTTTTTAAAACCTCCTTTATGAAAAACATTTCCAGGTTTACAGTTTTTAAAACTTCCCTTATGAAAAGACATTTCTAGGATTTCTTAGGCATATACAGCTATTAGCGGGAATACCTTTTAGGTAACAGGCAGAAAGACATATTAGGCTTGGGGGTCCCCTCAATAGAACCAAGTTCCTGAGGGGCCCCCACTTACCTTTTCCCCGCCGCAGGACTTTGTTTGGTCCACAGAAGCCCAAACTTCACCTCTCACGGCAGGCATTGTACTAGACCTTCAGGGACCGGGTTCCCAAGGATTCCACTCCCCTGGACCTGTATAGCACCCTGCACAGATAGCCTCTTGGTTTTGGGTATGACCAGAGCTCTGGATCCCAGGGTCCAGCCCTCCTAAGAGAGGCATTACAGGCAAAACCTTGCTCTTCTCTGCAAGGCCCGGGTACCGACCGTTTAGCTATGAAGTTTTTTGGTCGGATCCGGAATAGCTTGCTAAGGCCCAGAGAACCTGTACACAAGCCCAGATGAATACATGTTAACCTTGGCCAACACCTTAGACACTGGCAAAAAACTGAGGTACTCCCGGATGGGAGGGGCTTATATAGGGGAGGGTACTTCCGGTTTTGGAAGTTGCCAGTGCCAGCACCTGAAGGTAATTCTATATAACCCACATAGTAATGACTATGCTGCTCTGTGTCCCGTGATGTATGAACAAGAAAAGTGTCGCTTTAAAACCCAGATTTATGCAAAACTGTAAGAAGGGTTAAAACATGTGGTTTTCAACTTGCAAGGTATAGGTAGCCAACTGTAGTCCATGACAGCTCCAAAAGGACCACACACAATATTCAGTATATGACAAAAGATGGTCAGAGACTTCAGAACATGCATTACAGAAGAGACTATAATGCCGCGTACACACGATTATTTTTCCCGTCGGGAAAAATGACATTTTTTTTTTTTTAACAAGAAAAACGACCATGTGTGGGCTTTTTGTCATCTTTACCGACAGGAAAAACGGCATTAATCACAACGAGAAAAATTAGAACATGCTCTAATTTTTCTCGTTGTGATTCCCGTCATTTTTTTCCCATAGGGAAACACTGCCACGGAGCCCACACACGGTCGTTTTTCTCGACCAAGAAAAAAAATGTCGGGAAAAACGGCCGTGTGTAGGGAACCAAGCCGTTCCCTCGTTTTTCCTGTCTATTTTCTCTACGGTGTTTTCACCGTCGAGAAAATCGATCGTGTGTACGCGGCATAAGGCTCCATGCACACTGGGCTTAAAAAGAAGTCTGTTCTCTTTGGAGTAAAAAATGTCCATATAGAGCATTTTTTGTACAAAGTTTAGACTAGTTTAGGAGAGTTTTATGTTTTTCCTGCCAGTGAGCTCCAATTGGAAACACGAATGAGAATGTTTTTTTTTCCTGCCTCTAAACGTTGTTCTTAAAATATGCCTGTAAATGTCCTAATGTGCATGGACACATAGGATAACATTGAGTTGTTTCTACAGGCAGAACACAAAACACCTGTAGAAGCAACGTTTTTTATGCCAGTGTGCATGGAGCCTTATGCCACGTACACACGATCGGAAATTCCGACAACAAATGTTCGATGTGAGCTTTTGGTCAGATATTCCGTCCGTGTGTAGGCTCCATCGGACATTTGCTGTTGGAATTTCCGACAAAAAATGTTTGAGAGCAGGTTCTCAACTTTTCCGACAAGAAAAGTTCTTGTCGGAAATTTCGATCGTGTGTAGCCATTTCTGACGCACAAAAGTGCTGCGCATGCTCGGAACCAATTTGACCAATTTGACGCATGCTCGGAATCATTGTACAGTGGAACCTTGGATTACGAGCATAAAACGTTCCAGGAGAATGCTCGTAATCCAAAGTACTTGCATATCAAAGCGAGTTTTCCCATTGAAGTCAATGGAAATGAAAATAATTTGTTCCGCATTGACTTCAATGGGATGCAGTACCACGTTTGGCCTGAGGTGGGGGGCGCCGGAGCGCCTCAGCCGTAAAGGCCCGAGGACACGTCGGCTGACCTCGGCAAACCTCGGAAAGACTTCTCTTCCCGAGATATGCCGAGGTCAGCTGTGCTGTCCTCAGGTCTTTCCGTGCATTTCCGAATGGCGCCGATCAGCTGAGATCGGCAACGTTTGGCTCTGCTCGGCTCTGGCGCCCCCCTACCTCAGGCCAAAGCGAGCTCGTTTTGCAAGACAACACTCGCAAACTGAGTCACGATTTTTAAAAATACAGTGCTCGTATTGCGAAACGCTCGTTAACTGCGTTACTCGCAATCCGAGGTTCCACTGTACTTCATTTTTCTCGGCTCGTCGTAGTGTTGTACGTCTCCGCGTTCTTGACCATTTTTTCCGAGCAACATTTGTGCGACCATGTGTAGGCAAGACAAGTTTGAGCCAACATCCGTCGGAAAAAAAAACCACGGTTTTGTTGTCGGAAATTCCAATCGTGTGCACGCCGCATTAGAGCCTGCAACAAGGGTGGTTGAAAGACACACTACAGGAGATAATGAGAGACTGGGGGTATGCTACATGAGACTGCAAGAGATTACAGCATTTAAAAATGAATGCTTCCACTACTGAATGCTGGGGTCAGAAAAGGGCCACACAGCAAAGGATCGCAAGTCAGGCACCAGTTGTTTAAACACAAAAACTTTTTTGTGCAAGCTTATTAGCAGGGCTTACAAAATAAAGTCTGCTTACCAACTGAATTAACCTGTCTAACAGTATGGAATAAAAACAGTGTTTAGTTTGCACACATTTGCAAACAAATGTGCAAGCTGCAGAGCCACTTCACAGCACCCCAGTATTATCTGCAGTCCTAACGCCTGAAAGTTTCCACAGTGGAAGCACATGCATTCTAATGGCTAGAATAGATAAAGGGTAGGTGAGCCTGGAGATAACCCATCCCTCCTTAAAAGGCACAGGGGCACACTGGACACCCAGCACATAGCACAATGGCTGCAAAAGGTGTCCAATGTGTCCTCTCACCAGTATAACATCAGTAACAAACAAATGGCCACTGCCCCACCTATAACTGTAGTGAAAAAACAAATGTATGAATCCTGGGAATGTTATGAAGAGGTGCCCATACACTATTTAGTGAGGGGAGGCGTTTCCAAAATACAGTAATACCTCGGATTGCGAGTAACGCGGTTAACGAGCGTTTCGCAATATGAGCTATAACTTTAAAAAAATCCTGTCTCGGTTTGCGAGTGTTGTCTCGCAACACGAGCAGGATTCAAGCCTCTGCCGTGTGCAGTACCACATTTGGCCAGAGGTGAGGGGGCGCCGGTGACACTCTGAGCCGTTCGGAAACACTCAGAAATACTCTGAAACTCTTGGAAATACTCAGTTCCCAAATGTGTTTCTGAACCTCTCCGAGGGTTTCCGAGTGCATCCGAGCGGCTCTGAGTATTTCGGAGTCTCTTCGGTGCCCCCACCACCTCTGGCCAAATGCGGTACTGCATACAATAGAAGTCAATGTGGAACTAATTATCTTTGTTTCCATTGACTTATATGGGGAAACTCGCTTTGATATGCGAGTGCTTCGGATTACAAGCATTCTCCTGGAACGGATTATGCTCATAATCCAAGGATCCACTATAATACATTAAAAAAAACACCAAAAGGAATATACACCTACAAGGGCTATCAATTTCAATACAAAATATATTTTTGGACAAATGATAAGCAAAAAGCATTGGCAAGGGTGAGGAACCCTTCCTCACAGAAAAAAAACACCGGGGGGACAACCCATCGACCTTACCCCGACACTCCTCCCACCTCACTCTGGTCACCTCAAAGCAATCCCACTTTGCCCAGAGCCTCCCCCCTGTGACCCACTACAGTAAAATCTGAGCCCTCCCTCTCCGATGGTTAAATGGTCCAATGGGTGTCAGCGATCTATGTGTTAATATTCTCGTGGTGGTTAGTAGGCTGAAAGCCTATGATCGTTGTAAATTCTGCCTGCTAGTTCACTTTATGAAGCTCACATCAATGAGGGTATCCAAAGGCTGCACAAAATGTTGCACTATCCAGTTTTAGTTAATTTCCCCCATTGTGTCTTTGGGGGGAAAAGTAAGGGGATCTTGTGATAAGAATTATGAGGAGTCTGTGTATTGGATGTCAACACTCTGGAGAATCCGTTCCCATTGAATTGCACCAGCTGCTACCTAACTTTGTTGTGTGGGATCTGCTTGCATTGACTGCCTGTTAGTTCAGGAGTCCATGCAGTGAGGTGAGCGTAGATATAATACCAGAGGTGGAGGTAGGGTTGCCACCTCATCCCTTTAAACCCGAACACATATGAATTACACAGGTTCTGAGGCTAATTTAATGCAGATAAGGCACCAAGTGAGTTTAATTACCACCTTAATCAGCCACAGAAGAGTAATTAATATGTTTTCGGTTTTAAAGGGATGAGGTGGCAACCCTAGGTGGAGGGTCTGTCACCATATATTTACTGCTGTCTGATTTTCACCAGTGGAGCCTTTTCTGAATCTTCTGAGAATTGTAGTCCATCAATTTCAATAAGGACTTTTTCTGGACTTTATGTTATTATATATTCCTTTGTTTTATTGTTCATTACGCTGCACTTTTCTACTATATACTTTCTCTTTTGTTTTTTTGTGAAAAATCTTTAGTGTCCAGCTTGCATTTTATATAAAAGGGGGGTGTTGTTTATTTCTGCGCTGATTGCACTTTACAATTTTTACTTTATGAAGCTGCCTGTGGAGTTAAATGTATCCAATTTGCTGTGTTGTCTATATCAAGGTTTATACTGACAGAAAAGAGCATTGGTAAAGCTACATTGTAGCAGCGGCATGCCCCAGATGTGATATAGGCAGGACTATAGACAACTTGTACTAGTCTATAGTCCTGCTTATATCACGTCTGAGACATGCGGCTTGGCAGAGTGGGATTGCTCTGAGGTAACCAGAGTGGGGTAGGAGGGCATGGGGGGGGGTGTCGGGGTGAGGTTGCAGGGTTTCCCCATGGTGTTTTTTCTGCGAGGAGACGTTCTTCACCCTTGCCAATGCTTTTTGCAAATCATATGTCTAATAAATATATTTTCTAATGGAATTGGTATCCCTTGTAGGTGTATATTTATTTATTTGGTGGTTGTTTTTTTTCCCACACCTATTACTGGCCTTCATGGCAAGGAGCACATGGAAGGGCAACGCATGCAAAACAAAACCAGAGATGTACCTGTGTTCAGAATTAGGCAATCACATTCAAACTCATGTTAAATAGGAGTCAATCCACACCTCCCATCATTTAAAGTGCCTCCGATTGACCCCAAATAAAGTGCAGCTGTTCTAGTACAGTAGGTGCCGCCGATATTGTGTCAATCTCGCCTCTTCTAGCGGCGAGATTGACACCCTACGAGCTCCGTCGCGAGAGCCAGCGCCGAGCTGTCTCGTCATCGAGAAAGGAAAAATGTTGTTACTCTTTCGTCCATGGACCGACACAGCTTCTCTATTGACAAAGTGGGTATTATCCGTTAATTAGGAGTGACTAGGCAGAAAAACTTGTAAAAAGTGTTGCATCACACCTTCTACAGTACCGCCCAGGGGGCGGACCCTCTGGGTATACCCTCTCAGTCTGCATCTTCGCAGATCAGTTTTTTTCTGTCTAGCAAGGAGTAGGACATGGCTCCCTTCGGGCCCATTGGTCCGGGGAAAAAAGATATATATATATATATATATATATATATATATATTTTTTGTTGCTACATTTGTTGTTTCCTGCGATCTTCGATCAACTGCCGACTGGGCGACAGGCTGGATCCTCGATCCTTGTAGTCTCCCCAGTTTCGGCCATCGAGCGTGTGCCGACCCTAGCTACGCGCTGGGTTTTCCACGACATGCCCGTCGCTCCACGGGTGGCCGGTGAGCTTACGCTCCAGGGCCTGCATCGGACCGCTCAGCTTCGGCTGACCTTACGGCCGAGTCGCAGCAGCCTGGCCGGTGAGCTTACGCTCCAAGGCTTGCATCGGATCGCTCAGCTTCGGCTGACCTTACGGCCGAGTCGCAGCAGCCTGTCCGGTGAGCGTCATGCTCCAGGGCATACATATGATCGTCCCTTCTGGGTCCAATCACAGCATGCCTGGCCAACAGTCACCTTCCGTGCGCGGACGATGATCTGTTTGGAATGTCTTCCAGCAGAATACATGCAGGATAGGTAAGTAAAACTCCCCTGCCTCGGCTGGGTGATTTAGCTGGATATTCCTGGAGAGATCAAGTAAGTGGTTGTGGCCCCTTTCTTCCCTCTCTCCCTGCCTTTCCCTCCTCCCTGGGCTTCTAGCTAAAGGTTGCTGAGTGCTGGGGGTCACCTAGGGGGTCCCACTGGAGCGGGGCTGGCTGTAACTAACATTTAAAAGAAATGTCATTTTTTCTTACCTGTGTTTGTGTCCTTCCTCCTCCATGCTGTCGGCGGCCATTTTGAGGTGGTCCATGCCAAGTTTGGCCTCTTGTGACTGCCCGGCGGCCATCTTCCTGTGGTTCGGCCACACCCACTGGCCCCTATCAGCTGATCGGCGGCCATGTTTGTCCACCCTGTATGCAGATATTGCCGTTCGGCGGCCATCTTTTTGTGGGCTATGGCTGCTTGACCTCTATCTTCTGTCGGCGGCCATTTTCTTAGAGCCCACATTATCTTCCATACAGACGTTTTTGGCAACCATTTTTCGAGAGCCTCCGGCCTCTAGGGTGCATTACACTGGCGCGAAAATTCACACAGGAAGTGCTGATAAAAGAAGCAGACTGACACAGCAGAAGAGTGACAGCATCACAGGCGCAGCATAGCAGTACCTATCCAGGGTGGTGAGTCCTCTGGGTGACCCGGCCTCTCTGCAGCACAGGAGGGTGGCCTATTGATATCTTGCCTGGAGCCCTGTGAGTGTCAGCGTGTGGTCAGCATGGCATCTGAGCCAGATGTCTTCTCCCCTGAAACACCAGATTTAGCAGCTGGTGCCCCTGAGGTGTCTATGAACGCTATGACTGCAATCCTAGAGGCGTTTGCTGCCAGGGTGGAAGCAGCACACGGGAATACAGGGGGTAGTAAACGCCCCATCCCCTGCAAGCTTCTGGGGATAATTCTGGTGCAGAACCAGGTCCAGCTACGGCTCGGGGCCCAGATTCTGACGCATCAGAGACTGCAGACCGTGACCGGACAGTGAGAATGACTCAAAGTCCAGGTCAGTACGCGAGACGGCTTTGGTATCTGACCTTATTACTGCAATGCGGGATATGCTAAAATTGGAAAATACTGCAGAAGCAGCAGAGACTCCGGTCCACTTGGGTTTCATAGACCTGCCCGCACTGCTAAGGTGTTCCCTTGTGTGTCTCTTGATAAACTCTTATACAAGGAATGGGAGAACCCACTGAGGGTCTTTACAGCCCCAAAGAGGTTTGCGGTACGGTACCCCTTTTGAGGAGAGTTTTCTGAAGAAATGGACCTCTCCCCCCTATAGTGGACCCTCCGGTGTCCAGACTTAATAGAGCCACCACAATTCCTGTAGAAGGGGCTCCTGTTTTCTAGGACCCTGTGGATAAGAAGGCTGAAGCACTCGCTTGCTACCTATACTCAGTGGTAGGCTCGGCAGTACGCCCGGCATTGGCGGGGGCCCTAGTGTCTCACACACTTACTGAATGGGCAAGATTGCTACTCCAGGGGTTAAGGAGCGAGATGCTCCTCCTGATGAGATAACATTGGCCGACCTGTTGGTCCAGGGCCTTAGGTTTGTCTGCGAGTCAGGCATGAATACTATTCCCCTGCTGTCTAAAACTTCGGTTTATGCAGTAGCAATACGCCGCCTGATCTGGCTAAAAGGCTGGTCTGCGGACCAGACTTCCAAGAAAGCCCTGTTGGATCTGCCTTTTAAGGGCGACAGACTTTTTGGGGCTTCTCTGGATGACATCATCAAGGATGCCACAGGAAGTAAAAGCACTTTGCTTCCCCAAATTAGCAAGGGTAAGGGGCCACGCCAAGGGCAAGGGCCCTCCTTTACTGCACACAAGTGGTTTTTTCGTCCCCCTAGGGCGACAGGGAAAAGACCCCAGGCCGATAAAGCGCCTGCCCAAGGACAAAAGCGTCCCTGGTCCCGCATACCCAATAAGCCTGCGGACAAATTTGCGTCCGCATGAAGGTCCACCCCCACCCAGCTCTCGGGTGGGGAGACGTCTTCGCAAATTCGCGACTCAGTGGACAGCACTAATCTCCGACAGGTGGGTTTGCGAAGTAATCTCCTCAGGCTACAAGATAGTTTCTCTCTTGTCCACCGGACAGATTCAACACCTCCAATCTCCAGCTACTACCGACCCGTCGGGAGGCCCTGTATGGGGCGGTCCAGGGTCTACTGGAACGCGGGGTAGTTATTCCAGTTCCAGAACTGAAACGGGGTTTTTACTCAAATCTGTTCATTGTGCCGAAGAAGGAGGGGGTTCGTCCAAGCTTGGATCTCAGAGCCCTCAATTGCTTTGTGAAGGTACAAAGTTTTCGGATGGAGTCGGTTCGATCTGTAGTCACGGCTCTCCATCCGGGGGACTTTCTGGCCTCCTTGGACATCAAGGACGCATACCTGCATGTCCCCATATACTCCAGACACCAGAGGTTTCTGCGATTTGCTATCGGGAAGGACCACTACCAGTTTGTGGTCCTCCCGTTGGGCCTTGCCTCAGCACCCAGGACGTTCACCAAGGTGCTCGCTCCGATTCTGGCACTTCTAAGACAGCGGGGTATCGCTATCACAGGCTAATTATACGACCTTCTGCTGAAGGCCCCTTCAAGCTCAGAATTAGAGGTAAGTGTGTCCATTACCTGTCAGACTCTTCGAGACTGTGGTTGGATACTAAACACGCAAGTCAGTATTGGTGCCCACTCAACGCCTAGTGTACCTGGGGTTGATTCTGAATTCCTCAGAGGCAAAGGTATTCCTCCCTGTGGAGAAGTTGCAGACCCTCTGGGCTGCAGTACGGCAGCTGACTTCCAGGAATTGGTCGTCACTCCGTTTTTGCATGCGAGTGTTGGGCCTCATGGTAGCCTCCTTCGAGGCGGTCCCATATGTTCAATACCACACTCGAGTGTTACAGAAGGAAGTTCTGTCCAGATGGAACAGATGCCCTTCATCTCTGGATTATCAAATCTGAGTGAGCCACCTAGTCAGGAGATCCCTGGTATGGTGGCTGACAGCACCGGCTGTAATGGCCGGGAAGTCATTTCTTCCGTTACTGGATAGTGATCACGACGGACGCCAGCCTTACAGGTTGGGGGGGGGGAGTCTGGGGTGTCCAGTCGGCGCAGGGTCACTGGACCCCAGAGGAAGCCCTCCTGCCGATCAATGTCCTGGAGATCCGGGCGATCAAGCTGTGCCTCTTCAAATGGTCTCAGAGACTGCAAAGGCGTCCAGTCAGGATCCAGTCAGACAACGCCACAGCAGTGGCATATGTCAATCATCTAGGAGGAACAAGAAGCTCAGCTGCAGCATCGGAGATCGCTCGCATCCTGAAGTGGGCAGAGAGGAGCGTACCGGCACTGTCGGCCGTGTACATTCCGGGTGTGGAAAACTGGCAGGCGGACTACCTGAGCCGCCAGATGCTGGACCAGGGAGAATGGTCCTTACACCCGGAGGCGTTCCAACTCCTCTGCCAAAGATGGGGCACACCAGACGTAGATCTTCTGGCTTCCCGACTCAATCGGAAGGTATTGAGATTTGTGGCCCGGTCAAGAGACCCATGGGCAGACGCAACGGACGCGTTGGTAGCATCGTGGGGTCAGTATCGGCTAATCTATGCCTTCCCTCCCTTAAGGCTTCTTCCTCTTCTGCTCCGCAGGGTGGAGGCAGAGGGAATTCCAATGATCCTAATCGCTCCAGATTGGCCTCAGCGTCCTTGGTACGACGATCTAGTACGTCTGGTAGCAGACGTCCCCTGGCGCCTACCACTACGGAAGGACCTGCTATCGCAAGGTCCCATATTCCATCCTGCTTTACAGTCATTGGCTTTAACGGCATGGCTGTTGAGAACCAGGTACTGAGAGACCGGGGCCTGTCAGACTCAGTAATCTCTACTATGAGAAGTGCTCGAAAACCGTCCTCTAGGAAGGTCTATCAGCGCACTTGGAGGGCCTACATCTCCAGGTGTGAGGAAATGAAATGGCATCCGCGTACCTATTTGGTTTCCAGAATCCTGCTGTTTTTACAGCATGGGGTGGACCAAGGGCTTGCCCTAAGTACAATTTAAGGGACAGATATCTACCCTGGCTGTCTTTTTTCAGCGACCCCTGGCGACTCACTCTCTCGTGAGTACATTTGTGCAGGGGGTCCGACAGGTGGCCCCTCCGGTCCGTCCCCCGTTACCTCCGTGGGACTTGAACCTGGTCCTCTCGGTGCTTCAGAAGGCACCGTTTGAGAATATTAGAGATATTCCCCTGTTGACACTTTCTCAGAAAGTGGTCTTTTTGGTGGCTGTTACGTCAGTTAGACGAGTCTCTGAGCTGGCAGCCTTTCGGCTTTTCATCTCAAGGAAGACATTGTACTTCCATCCTTGTGTCCTCAGCCGTCGAATCCTAAGGAGTCGGTGTTGCATTCCTTGCACG
Source organism: Rana muscosa (assembly GCA_029206835.1). Lineage (NCBI taxonomy): Eukaryota > Metazoa > Chordata > Amphibia > Anura > Ranidae > Rana > Rana muscosa. The sequence continues at coordinate 329,504,022 of CM055116.1, read as the reverse complement.
TTGTCCGAGCTTTGAGAGTATACCTATCTGCTACTTCCCTGTTGCGGAAGTCAGACTCATTGTTTGTTTCGGTGGCTGGTCCCAAGAAGGGCCAAGCAGTCTCATCGGCCACCATCTCTAGGTGGATCCGACAGATAGTAATCCAGGCTTACGCCTTAAAGGGTCAGGCGCCCCCCTTTCCTGTCACGGCGCATTCGACCAGGGCAATAGGTGCCTCTTGGGCTTTCCGACATCAAGCGTCTGTTTCCCAATTATGTAAAGCGGCGACTTGGTCGTCCGCTCACACTTTCACAAAATTCTACAAAATTGATGTAGGTGCATCTTCGGATGCCTCTTTTGGCCGCAAGGTTTTGCAAGCAGCTGTTTAGAGTTGCAACTCCTCCGTTGGAGGAGTGCTGTTTTGTGTTTGGGGTGAAGTTTATTTTTATGCTGTTACCACCCCTCGTTTTTTCTCTGACACTGCTTTGGGACGTCCCACTTTGTCAATAGAGAAGCTGTGTCGTTCCATGGACGAAAGAGTAAATAGGATTTTTTACTCACCGTAAAATCCTTTTCTCTGAGTCCATGGACCGACACAGCACCCACCCCTCCTTTTAAGTTTGTACTGCTTTTTGACGAACTGATCTGCGAAGATGCAGACTGAGAGGGTATACCCAGAGGGTCCGCCCCCTGGGCGGTACTGTAGAAGGTGTGATGCAACACTTTTTACAAGTTTTTCTGCCTAGTCACTCCTAATTAATGGATAATACCCACTTTGTCAATAGAGAAGCTGTGTCGGTCCATGGACTCAGAGAAAAGGATTTTACGGTGAGTAAAAAATCCTATTTTTTCCTTTCACAATGAGCGATGCGCATTGCCGGGGATCCGACGTGGATTCCCGCCAATACCAGGCACCGTGTTTGGTATGAATCCTGAGCGGGAACTCCACGCCAATTTTTAAATAAAAAAATCGGCATTGGTTCCCCCTCCAGGAGCATACCAGGCCCTTGGGTCTGGTATGGATTTGAAGGGGACTCCCCTAAGCTGAAAAATTGGCGTGGGGGTCCCCCTCAAAGTCCAAACCAAACCCTTATCTGAGCATGCAACCTGGCAGGCCGCAGGGGAAGAGGGGGGGGGACGAGAGAGCAGCCCCCTCCCTCCTGAACCGTACCAGGCCGCATGCCCTCAACATGGGGGGTTTGGTGCTCTGGGGCAGGGGGGCGACCTGCGGCCCCCCCACCCCAGAGCACCCTGTCCCCATGTTGATGAGGACAGGGCCTCTTCCCGACAACCCTGGCCGTTGGTTGTCGGGGTCTGCGGGCGGGTGCTGATCGGAATCCGGGAGCCCCCTTTAATAAGGGGACCCCCAGATGCCAGCCCACCACCCTATGAGAATGAGTATGGGGTACATCGTACCCCTACCCATTCACCTGGTGAAAAAAAATGGCAATAAAAAAAACACACACAGCTTTTTAAAGTAATTTATTACACAGCTCCGGGGGTCTTCTTCCGACTTCAGGGGGTCTCCGGTGTCGTCGCTGCGCTCTCCGGTTCTTTCTTCCTTCTGCCGGGCCTCCGTTATCTTCTTTCAGCCCTTTTGCTAGCGGGGCCCGGTCTTCTCCGTCGCCTTCTTCCCTCTTCTCCTCTCCGGTTCTTCCTTCCTTCTGCCGGGCCTCCGCTATCTTCTTCCAGATCTTTTGCTAGCGGAGGCCCGGTCTTCCCCGTCGTCTCGTCCGGCTCTCCGTTGTTCTTCTGCCGGCCCCTCCACTATCTTCTTCCAGCTCTTTCGCTAGTGGAGGGGCCGGTCTTCCCGTCGGCGTCTTCTTCCCTCTCCTCCTCCTCGATGTTGACTCGTCGCTTCCTCTCGCTGTAATGCTGTATGCTAAATCTTCGGTCCGCAGCGATTTATATAGGCTTCTCATGACGTCACAGTCACATGCTCCGGGTGGCACCGGAAATCTGTGGGGTGATCTAAAGAGGACTGTGCACAGGAGATGACCTCACAATCTGACAGATTTGGAGTGTTTTTGCAAAGAAGAGTGGGGAAATATTGCCAAGTCAAGATGTGCCATGCTGATAGACTCATACCAAAAAAGACAGAGTGCTGTAATAAAATCAAAAGGTGCACACTTATGCAACCCTATTAAATTTTATTTTTTGATTTTTACTTCTCCTAACCTAAAAAATTTCAGTTTGTTGTTCAACTGAGTTGTACAGTTTATAGGTCACATTAAAAGGTGGAAAAAGTTCTGAAATCATTTATCTTTGTCTCATTTTTTTACATCACAGAAGCCTGACATTTTAACAGGGGTGTGTAGACTTTTTATATTCACTGTATGTGCATATAAATGAAATGTGATGGGATGGTTACAAAGGAAATTGACTACACAACCACTATGCTACCAATTTAGTTACCAACTCCCACGGTCCTTCACCACTGTTTCTTGCTGCTCTTTCCTGTAAATGACCCTTTAACCACTTAAAGACCCCTCACTGTATATATACTGATCGCTGTAAAAATGAAAATTGTCCCAAAAATGTGTCAAAAGTGTCCGATGTGTCCGCCATAATGTCGCAGTCACGAAAAAAAAAAAAAATCGCTGATCGCCGCCATTACTAGTAAAAAAAATCATAAAAATGCCTTAAAACTATCCCCTATTTTGTAAACGCTATAATATTTGCGCAAACCAATCAATAAACGTCGATTGCGATTTTTTTTTACCAAACATATGTAGAAGAATACGTATCGGCCTAAACTGAGGAAAAAATATGTTTTTTTATATATTTTTGGGGGATATTTATTATAGCAAAAAGTTAAAAATATGTCATTTTTTTCAAAAATGTCGCTCTATTTTTGTTTATAGCGCAAAAAACAAACAAACGTAGAGGTGATCAAATACCACCAAAAGAAATCTCTATTTGTGGGAAAAAAAGGACACCAATTTTGTTTGGGAGCCACGTCGCACGACCGCGCAATTGTCAGTTAAAGCGACGCAGTGCCGAATCGCAAAAAGGGGCCTGGTCTTTATGCTGTGTATTGGTCCGGGGCTTAGGTGGTTAAAAAGGCTTCATTATGACAAGTATAAAGTCTAAACCCTATATACTATAAATGAATAGGAACCTGTTTGTTCTTTAGTAAAACAAATTTTAAAAACATTTCCACAAAAAATTCAGACTTATTTTCTGGTGACCCGGCCCATCATAGATTTATGTATCTTCAGGACTAACAGGGCATCCCAAGGAGGAGAACAGATATGCAATTGTGGATGTGTTACATACAATACTGCATTTATAATTGTAAAAGTGTTACCACATCATTTAATTGTCACCTGTGTCCATTATTGTGTACAAAGGACTGATGTTCTTTATAAAGGGAGCAGGTGTCAATTGACTTCTGGAGTCTCTTCTGCCTTCTGTCAATGCTCTCAGCTGAATGGTAAAAGGCAGGTGGCAGCTGTCAAATAGGCAGCTGGGTGAAACCCAACAATATTGTGGGGAACCTTCCCAAATGTAGCTCGGCTCTGCCCCTCCACAACAGCCCTCCATTAGCTGACTCTGGTAAATGAACTCTTTTGACCCAAAGGTTAATAGCCAAAACTTCTCTGGCCACACTTCTCTTTTAAAACAATTGACAATGTTCAGCTATAACTGTACTACTAAGCAGGGGTCCCTGTTTTTTGCTTTGGCAACCCCTCAACAGTAAAGTATATTTAAAGTGAAAAGTTTTGTATATACACAGTATACAGAATTCATATTTTGGTACGAAACTCAAAAACAGATTTTAAAATATTGCAGCTTATCAAACCTTAAATGTGTTGTCTACATTAGGGTGACCAGACATCCCCGGTTTCCAGGGACAGTCCCCGGAATGAGGACACTGTCCCCAGAGCCAGCCTGTCCCCGGATTGCAGTGCTTTGGGGGAGGGCATCTGGTGCTCTCGCCCTGGGTGCAACCATTTGGGGGGGCGCAAAATTATTACTGTGCCCCCCCAAGCCGTGTGCTATGTTGCCCCCCCCGCCCAGGGACTCATATGGTCCAGCCTGTCCCCCATGATCCCTCTGGTGCGGGGGGGCCCGTGTGTGTGTGAGAGCGGCGGAGGGGAGGGGCGGTGCAGAGTGTACGGGTGCTATTGGAGAAGCTTTTGGCAGGGGATACTGAGGAGCGGCTGGGTGTCAGGAACAGTACCTGGTGCGGGGAAGAGCCCTGCTCTGATGGATTATCATGGAGGCCATGGAGAGTTGAGCAAAATCAACCGATCTACACCGTTCATGTAGGGGAGGGTATGAGTAGTGCAGGAATCAGGTAGGTCAGTGTAGTGGTCAGTATAGGAATCAGGTAGGTCAGTGTAGTGGTTAGTGTAGGTATCAGGTAGGTTAGTGTAGTGGATAGTGTAGGATCAGGTAGGTCAGTGTAGTGGTTAGTGTAGGTATCAGGTAGTAGACATGTGCAATTCATTTAGTTCCAAATTAGTTTTTAACAAATTTTAACAAATTCGTTAGTCTTTAAAATTCCGAATTCCAAATTCCGAATTTCCAAAATTACAAATTTCCGAAATTCAGAAAATTTTGAAAATTCCATAATTGTAAATTCGAAAATCGTAAATTCGAAAATCGTAAATTCGAAAATCATAAAATAGTTTACCATTTGCCAATAAAAAAAAAAATATGTCCCCGGATTTCATTTTAAAAATCTGGTCACCTTAGTCTACATTAGCTTTTTACGTTTTTTTCCCCTTTATTTTCACCTGCTGATCTGAACAGTATCTCACTTCCTGTCTTAGCCCAGGTTCACACTGGGCTGCGGGAGTGAAGCCATGCGAGTTCAGCTGAACTCGCACAATTTCACTCTCGCTGGCAGTCCCGATTTCAGCCACGATTACAAAGACATCTGCACAGATGTCAATGTAAATCGCGGGCCGAAATCGCAAAAAGTAGTACAGAAACTACTTTTTGAAATCGGTGCAGCGCCGCAGATGCAGCGTCGCACTGATTAGGACGGTGCCATTGCCGGCAATTTGCAGCAAATATCGCCATTTTGACATGCGATTTGACATGCCAAATCGCATGTCAAAATGCACCAGTGGGAACCAGGGCTTAGGGTGTCTTGACTCTGAATGAAGGAGTAACGGAGGCACCTTTAGACAGCAGCATTGTTATTCTGGAGAGACTGTCGTTTAAGACACACTAGAAAATTTAGATAGACTTGACTAACAAATTAAAGCTGAACTCTTGCTAATACTTTAAGTTGTTACAGAAACTTTTTTTTTTCCCTTTTGGGATAAAGGTTTTAGATAAATGAATTAAAAGATGTTCATTGTAAGCATCCCTGTCAGTCTTCCATGATTTTTTCAGCCCTCCGCCACTGTTGATGGACAGCTTGGTCTGTTGAAGGAAACCGAAAAATAACAGCCTTAAGCCTCGTACACGCAGTCGGACTTCCAGACTTTTCCGTGGATTTTTGCTCGAAGGGCGTTGGCCGTGAACTTGTTATGCATACACACAGCAGAACATTTTCAGCCGACATACACCAAACTTTGTGGTTTTTCAGCTCTTTACCGCCACCCTTTGGGCAAATTCTGCTATTGTTGTTTGATGTTTAGCATTGGTTCCGAGCATGCGTGTTTGTACTTTGGATTTTAGTTGGACGGATTTGTGTACACACGATCGGATAATCCGACGTAACAGATTTATTGTCAGACAGTTGGTGAGCATGAACAGTCAACTTTTGTTGTCGTTAATTCCGCCAACAATTGTCTGATGGAGCATACACACGGTCGGATTATCCGACACAACACGTCCATCAGACAATTATTGACGTAAAATCCGAACGTGTGTACGGGCCTTTAGAGATCAACAGGTGAAAAAAAGGAAATAAATGTCAAAAACAAACAGAAAATGAACGCAGCCGCCACATATAAAGAATTAGTGCGATGTTGTATTTTTTGGGGGTTTTATACTGCTTTAAGTTTTTTGCAATGGTTATCAGAAAAAAGTTTATAATGGGAAATATTTTTTAACAACCTCCCGCCTGCCGTATAGTAAAATGACGGCAGGCGGGATCCCCTCTTGTTCTGGGGCACCAGAAAAGCTGCATATCAGTGCCCAGTGCCACCTATCAGTGCGGTATTTTAGTGCCTCCTCATCAGTGCACATCAGTGAAGGAGAAAAAATTACTTATTTACAAAATTAACTGATAGAAACAAAGACATTTTTTTTTTTTTTTTTTTTTTTAACAATTTTCGGTCTTTTGTCGTCTTTTCTTTTTAGCAAAAAATAAAAAACCCAGCAGTGAATGGATACCAAAAAAAACCCCCACAACAACCAGCTAGCAGAATAAACTGTTTTATAACCGGGAAGCAACTAAAATTAAATGTTAAAAACCTTTTTCTTTTCCCAGTTGCATTTTAGAGACGACTTGACTTGACTTGACTTGACATGACATATCTGTCCCTTTTAAAATGATATTCTTCATTCTTTTTATCAATTCCAATAAATCAAAAATTTGTTTGCCAGCCTTGTTTTTTCATACTGATTTGTAAACAGTCATGACACATTGAAAAAAAAAATTGATGCAGAATTGTGATAAAATATTTACACTTTAAAGGAAGTTTGTGTTCTGTGCTGTTAAAATCAAAGAGGTAATCAGTCACCTGTAGTGCGCAGACACTGTATGTGCCTCCATTCTCCCTACAGCACAGCCAGGCATCAGACACATTATCTGCTGCACCACTCCAGAACAGCAGTCATAAAACCACTATCCTTAAAATGGTCCAATCCCAGCAGTACCCTTTCAGCTGTTAAATAGCTTTTCAGACACCGAGTTCCACTTTTTTCAGCTATTAGTTCATCTTTAGCAGAAATGAGCTGTGCTATAAAAAATGTATTTCCAAATGCAGAAAAAGGTAATTTCATCTTTACTTTCCAATTTCATAAGGGCAATGTTTTCTGCAGCTGTTACATGAGTGGCACCTGATGCCTATGGCATGGATATCAATCTCTTCTGGAGCTACCCAACAGGACACACTTCAGTGCTGTGTATCAGTATAATGTGCTCCTAAATTCTAACTAGCACTATAAACATTTATAGGTGCTAGACTTGGGTCTAAACTTAGACCTGGATAGGATATCATGGCACAGCTCTGGATAGTATGGAGGTGGTGAAAATGATACTTCTACTTTAGCAGGTAATGTCAACCTTTATTTTCATCCAGCAATGAACTCCAGCTTTCCATTGATCTTTTTCTATAAAAAAACGTATTTGCGGTTTTTGCCCCCAGAGAAAGGCATTCTCAGTGAAAACTTTTAATAGTCAATTTGATGAACATTTCGGAAAATACGTTCTAGACTGCTTTCAGATACTTATGCTTTGCTACCTTTTATCCATCTCATAGACAGAAGCCACAGCACACTTATGTATGGAACCTGCTGGAAGGGTACAGATCAGTTGATTGAAATCAATATAAGTGACTGACCAAACCTTCCTAATTACCTGCCTCCAATGCACAGAGCTGCATATCTTTCTCAGCAATGCACCGCTTCTTTCTCCTCTACAGCGAATCCCGTTGTTGCCTCGCAGACTGGCATTAAGGAATAGACAAAATTATTTCAGTGCAGCATGAGTAATTTGATGCTGAAGAATTCTTGTTATCAAATGTTGTGGAAGAATGACAGGAGCATAGAAGTAGGGGACAAAAGGCAGGGAACAGTAATCGATGTTCCTGCAACTTGCTGCTAAGCAGATTTGATGGTTGAAGAGGGTGGGGCGGACGGGGTGGCAGACCGTACCTGGGTGCCAGAGACTTCAGAGGAAGAGAATTAGAATAGCCAGGTTGTCAGGCAACAGTATTATGGAGAAAGGAGACATTGGCTTTTTTTCTTCTCTCTTCCTCTACTGAGATACTGATGTTATGCTGCACCATTCTCCTCCAGCCAGCAGGTGAAGAGCAAAAGCCATGCAAGCCCATAGATTTCTATGCAGAGAACTGAGAATCCTGGGATATGTAGTTTGAGATGGCAGCCATATAATAGGACGAACTGACTCTTTACACTACAGGATCCCAATAGGCACTGTGTAGTAGGAGGAGTGGAGAGAGGACTTTGTAAACTGCCTGGGAACGTTCTTCCTCTTGGAACAGAGGGAGTGAGAGTGAGCGAGTGAGTGAGTGAGTGAGAGAGAGAGCGAGAGAGAGCGAGAGCGCATCGCTGTCTATATATTCGCCTGCCAGTGGGAAATCATACCAGCAGGGATCTGAGACTGGTAATGAGGACACCCGGGGGCAGAGCAGCACCGTCCACATCACAGTACCTACAATGCTGCTGCAGGGGGACTGGAGCATCCACTCATCCTGAAAGAATCTGCAGCTGACAAACAGCCCTGTGAAGTTCACTGTACTGGCCTCCCTGCTGGGAGTTCAGCTCGGCTTCCCCGTTTGCACATTCCAATATACTAGGAGTTAACACAGTGGGGGGGCGAATGGGGCAGCCAAGCGGAACTCCCAGCACGGAGCCAGTACGAGTTGTAAGTAGAGTACAAACTCATATGTACTCTTACAGGTGTTAAACAAATCTGTGTCTTATTGAATCCTGTCTTAACAGTACATTAAGTGCTGCACTGTACATGCTTTTTAAAAAATATGTTGCTACATACAAAATTTCAGAGTGCCCCTTGCCACTCATGTGACTGCCTGGCCCGTCTCTCTTCTCTCGACTGACGTCAGCCCCGCCAGCTGTTAGATCGAGAGAAGAGCAACGGGCTGGGCAGTCACATGAGCAGCGAGGGGCACTGTGAAATGCAGTATATAGCTACTAGACTTGTGCACAACGGAAAAATTCGTTCCGTTTCGGTTCGTTTCTTTCCGGTCCTGTTGATTCGTAATCATTCGTAATTTTGCTAGACGGGATTTTTCGTGTTCGGACTCATTCGTATTTTTGCAAGCGACATTTTTCGTTGAATTTTTTGTTGCTTTATAATTCGTACTTTCGGTAGAGTACGTTGTTTTTCGTTGATTCTGGACACAACTCCTACTTTCGTAACTTTTTTTGGGTTCGTACTTTCGGTAGAGTACGTTGTTTTTCGTTGATTCTGGACACAACTCCTACTTTCGTAACTTTTTTTGGGTTCGTTGATTCGTAATTTTCCGTGTCTCTCTCACAACGACGCTGCCTATTATGCCTAATGTGCTTCGAATGGATTTGTACTTTTCTAAATACATTGCGGTTATTTGTAACGATTCGAAATCTCGTATTTTACTTTCGTTTTTAACATGCGGCTATAGGCTCCGCCCCTGTACACCATTTTGAGAGGGTTCAGCACGGTGAGGGAGAAGCAGAGCAGAGTGTTATTGTGCTTCGAATGGATTAGAAATCTCGTATTTTACTTTCGTTTTTTACATGCGGCTATAACCTCCGCCCCTGTACACCATTTTGAGAGGGAGTTCAGCACGGTGTGGGAGAAGCAGAGAGCAGAGCAGAGTGAGTGTTATTGTGCTTCGTATGGATTCGTACATTCGTAACTTTTTCATAACGAATTATGCCGAAGACATTCGGGCATTCGCTATTTGCGGTATAATTTATTTCGGATTCGGTCTTATTCGTAATTGCTTTGTTCGGAAATTCGAATGCTTCCGAATGTCCGAAAGTTGCTAAAATTCGGACGAATTTCAATTCGTTACGAAACGAATTGCACAAGCCTAATAGCTACATATTTTTTAAAAAGCATGTACAGTGGGGCACTTCATGTACTGTAAGACAGGATTAAATAAGACACAGTTTACCACGCGTAAGTAGAGTACGCTGGAAGCGCTTTCCCAGGAGAGGCAGGGCAAGTCAGGATGACGTCATCTGTCAATTGATTAGGCCGTTCATAGCATCGATGCAGAATCGTGGACAGCTGAATCGTGATGTCCTGATGGTTTCCAGGCTGAATTACTGATGGGAGCTTGCACAGTACACAATGGAGCTGTTGGCTTGCCGTGTGCTCTCAGGGAGGGCATTCAGTTTAGTGACCGAGCTGGCCCTGCATTGGCAATGGTTACAAAACCCCTAAAGCTGATGCTTATGACTACATTTTTGCTAGGAATCTGACCACAAAAAATAATTATACCCAACACCTTTACCATCTCCTGCCACAGCTGATGACCCACCACTATTACAAGCTCCTGCCACTGCTGCTGACCTGCCACCATTACCAGCTCCTGCCACTGCTGCTGGCCTGCCACCATTACCAGCTCCTGGTTTGCTACCATTATGGGGTCCTGCCAAGCTGACATCATTAGGAGCAATGTCCATTGCTGCTGACCTGTCATTACAAGCTTCAATGATGCTGGCCTGCCTTCATTTCAAACTCTTGCCACTGCTACCATCTTCTGTTACTATCACTTTCTTCCACTAGACATAGCCGACTGGAATAAAAAGGAAACAGACCATCCTATACTTCATATCCCTCAAAGTTTTCAGATGTACAGGGTGACCACAGGAATACCCACCCAACATGCATCGCTTTCATACCAAGTTATTGCCTGGTAAATGTTTATATGGATTCATTAAATGCACACACATGATTTTTTTGTTAAATTTATTGTAGATGTGTTTGTTATATATAGGCGTATGTATATACATACAGTACTTCTGGCCAAAATGTTCATTATCGCCAGAGTTGCTGGTTTGCTAAGCAGTCCCTGTCTATTTGAAGTTCTTCTCTGAGGTAGGCTCAGACAAAATGTTAGCTCTCTGTTTATTTTCAGTGTACATAAAATCATATGTAATTGCAGCATTTAATTTTTTTTAAATGTGTGCCGAGGTTGATACATGTCTGAGATTTTTACTAATTGCACAACAATCAAGGCATTATTTATGGGTTCTCAAAGGCTTTTGTTTTATTAAACCATGCCCCTTTAAGCACATTCACGTTTTACCGCAATTTGGCCACACCTACTGTGTGCTGCGTCACGCTTCACCCAACGCATTACTGCCCTACCCATGTTTGACCCTGGCAAACATCCCTATTCTAGCAACATCCCTATTTTATACCAAGGCCATCCAAAAATAGGATTTTTATAACAGCTTACCTGTAAAATCCTTTTCTTGGCCTACATCACGGGACACAGAGCGGCATAGTCATTACTATGTGGGTTATATAGTTTACCTTCAGGTGCTGGCACTGGCAACTTCCAAACCGGAAGTACCCTCCCCTATATAAGCCCCTCCCATCCGGGAGCACCTCAGTTTTGTAGCAAAGCAATAAGTGTCCCCAAAAGAGGGGTGGGAGCTCTGTGTCCCGTGATGTACTCCAAGAAAAGGATTTTACAGGTAAGCTGTTATAAAAAGCCTATTTTCTTTCTCGTACATCACGGGACACAGAGCGGCATAGTCATTACTATGTGGGACGTCCCAAAGCAATGCCCAATGAGGGGGGGGATACACCATACATAAGCTGAGCGCTATCAGACATGAGGATCTTTTGCGGCCTGCAACACACTGCGCCCAAAGGCGACATCCTCCTGACTTCTAACGTCCACCTGGTAGAACCTAGTAAACGTGTGTACTGAAGACCATGTTGCGGCCTTACAGATTTGAGCCAGGGAGGCCTGGTGATGCACTGCCCATGAAGTTCCAACTGCTCTCGTGGAGTGCGCCCTAACTTTGAACGGAGGCGGTCTCCTTCTCAAGCCATAGGCTTGCATAATGACCTGTCGAATCCACTTGGCTAAAGTAGATTTTGACGCTGCCTGACCCTTTCTGGGGCCTTCCAGCAGAATAAACAAAGTATCCGTTCTGCGAATCTGAGCAGTGGCTTTTAGATAAGCTTTAACTGCTCTTACTACATCCAAAGAATGTAATAACTTTTCCTCTACCGAGCTAGGTTTGGGGAAAAAAGAAGGAAGAACCACATCTTGGTTCAAATGAAACCTCGATAACACCTTAGGAAGAAAGGCTGGATGAGGACGTAACACTACTCTCTCCTTATGGATAACCAGATATGGCTCCTTACAGGACATAGCGGCTAATTCCAACACTCTTTTAGCCGAACAAATGGCTACTAGAAAAATCAATTTCCTGGTGAGAAGAACCAAGGAAATGTGCTGTAATGGTTCAAATGGTTGCTTCTGTAGAACCGACAGAACCAGGTTTAAGTCCCATGGACATATGGGAATATTAACCGGAGGGCTAATACGCATCACTCCTTGTATAAAGGCTTTGACTAGTGAATGCGAAGCCAAGGGCCTTTGAAAAAATATTGACAAGGCCGAAATCTGACCCTTGATAGTACTCAAGGCAAGCTTCCTATCTACAGCCCACTGTAGGAAGTCCAGAATCCTACCTATTACGTACTTACGTGGATGCCATTTCTTGGCCTCACACCAGGCGATGTACGCCTTCCAGATTCTATAGTAGATCTGCCTGGATACCGGCTTCCTGGCATTGATCATGGTAGATACCACAGGATTAGAGAGACCTCTCTTTTTTAGAATGTGGGCTTCAATAGCCAGGCCGTCAAACCTAGGGCTGGTAAGGAAGGGTGGTATATCGGTCCTTGCGAAAGCAGGTCTGGACGATGTGGGAGGGTCCAAGGACTCCCCACAGACATTTTTACAATCTCCGCGTACCATGCTCTTCGGGGCCACGCTGGAGCCACCAGAATCACTGGTTTCTTTTCTACCCTGATTCTGCGGAGTAATCGAGGTAACAATTGTGGCGGTGGAAATGCATATATCAGCTTGAACTGATCCCAAGGGAACACTAGGGCATCCGAGCCGCAAGCTAGGGGATCCCTTGTCCGAGAGACAAACCTGTCCACCTTTGCGTTGAATCTGGATGCTAGCAGATCTACATCCGGTGTTCCCCACCGCTGACATATTGTCCGGAAAACCTCGGGGTGAAGGGACCATTCCCCTGGGCATAATTGTTGGCGACTTAGAAAGTCCGCCTTCCAATTCTCCACTCCTGGAATGCATACTGCGGATATGGCTGGGACATATCTTTCTGCCCATTTCAGGATGCAATTCACTTCCCTCTGGGCTGCACGACTCCTGGTGCCACCCTGATGATTGATATATGCCACTGCCGTGGCATTGTCTGATTGAATTCTGACAGGGGCCCCTTGGAGTTTGGATGTCCATGCTACTAGGGCATACCGGGCTGCGCGTATCTCTAAGAGATTGATGGGCAGGGCCTTTTCTGCATCCGACCACCTGCCCTGGAGAGACAATTGCTCCAGTACTGCTCCCCAGCCTATAAGGCTGGCATCTGTAGTGACCACCTTCCAAGAAATCGGACTGAAGGATTTCCCTTTTTCCAGATTCTGGGGAACCAACCACCAACGGAGGCTCTTGCGCACGGAAGGGGACAAGGACATTGGTAAGTCTAGGGCCTGAACTTTTTTGTTCCAGGCTGACAGTATGGCCCTTTGCAAATTCCTTGAATGGAATTGACCGTAGGGTACTGCTTCGAATGATGCCACCATTTTTCCCAGCAGCCTCATGCACAGGCGTATGGATGGCTGTCTTTTTGTACCCACTAGGTGGATCAAATCTCTCAAAGACGACACCTTTTCTTGAGGCAAGAAATTTTTTCTCTGGTCTGAATCCAGCCTTAGCCCCAAGTATTCCAGACTTTTGACTGGTTTTAGGGCTGACTTGTCTCGGTTGATAATCCAACCATGAGATTCCAGATACTCGATTGTCTCGTGAACAACCACTTCTAGTTTTTCCACTGAGTGGTCTATCAGCAACAAGTCGTCTAGATATGCCATTATCGTTACACCTCGTGTTCTTAGATTGGCCAATAATGGGGCCAGAATTTTTGTGAACACTCGTGGTGCTGTGGCCAGACCGAAGGGTAAGGCTCTGAACTGAAAATGGCACCCTTCTACTGCAAAGCGTAGAAATTTTTGGTGGACTGGAAAGATGGGAATGTGCAAATAAGCATCTTTGATGTCGATCGAGGCTAACCATTCCTCCCCTTGTAGGGCAGTGGCCACCGATCGGATTGACTCCATCCGGAAAGTCCTGATATGTAGGAATTTGTTTAGCCCTTTTAGATTTAATATGGGCCTCACGTCCCCGCTTGGCTTCGGGACTGTAAAGAGGTTTGAGTAAAACCCGAACCCCCATTCTTCCAGGGGAACCTCCATAATTACTCCTTGGAGCAATAGTTGTTCTAGTGCCAACAGGAGGGATCCTCTCTTCCGGGGATCCCTTGGCACGTATGACCTTATAAAATGGGAAGGAGTGGAGTCTTTTAACTCCAATTTGTATCCCAGACTTACTGCGGAGAGCACCCATCTGTCTCTGATCGTGTCCCGCCAAGTCTCTGCGAACAACTGAAGTCTTCCCCCCACCCGATTGAGTGGGGGCAACCCTTCATGCATTTGACTTTGGGGGAGGTTTTGTACCTCTCCTGACCCAGGGTTTCTTGTTACCCTGCGATTGTCCCTGATTTTTACCCCCGGGATCTGACCAAGGAGGCCGTCGGAACTGTTTCACAGCCGATGTCCTAGGGACTGGAGAAGCAGGCCTCTTAAAAGAGGGACCTCTAACTCTGTTTTTAACCGGCAAGAGTGTACTTTTACCGCTGGAAATTTTCTGGATATATTTGTCCAGGTCTTCCCCGAATAAGCGTTCACCATGAAATGGGAAGCTGACCAGCAATTTTTTACAGGGAGCTTCAGCAGACCAGTTTTTGAGCCATAGAAGCCTGCGCATATGTACTACAGACAGCGTAAGGCGGGAGGCCTGATGGATTGAATCCTTTATAGCGTCAACCGCAAAGCATAAGGCTCTAGGTAGATCAGCTTGGGCAAGAGCCTGCTGATCTGGCAAGTCCCTTAAGACCTGTTTCAACTGATCCTTCACTGCTTGGCAGACCCCAATAGCTGCCACTGCTGGTTGTGTCACCAAGCCTGCTGTAGAGAAAGCAGATTTTAATAAGGACTCCAATTTTTTATCTATTGGGTCCTTGAACTTTTGGACATTATCTACTGGACATGTCAGTGATTTATTCACACAAGAGATGGCTGCGTCCACTGTAGGGACCCTCCATTTTTTGATGAACTTATCCTCCATGGGATAGACCACCGGAAATCTCTTGGGGGGAGTAAATATTTTATCAGGATGTTCCCAATCCTGGTAAATGAGCCCTTCCAGTAAAGGATGGATTGGAAAGGAACAGACAGTCTGGGGAGCTTTTAGCGACCCCAACGAGGAGACAGAAGTGGATGATGGCTCCGCAAGGGGCATTTTAAATGCTGATCGGACCATGTTAGTCAGGGACTGAACCCATAATCTTTCAGCATGTGATGCTGAGAATGGCTCTTCCACTGTTGATTCCTCTACAACAGAATCAACCTCATCCTGATCCCCTTCAGGTAGGTCGATCCCTGTATGGGACTGTTGCTCTGCTAACAGGTACTCTGAGGGAGGAGACGGAGATCGGGCGCGCTTTCCCTCTGACAGGGAAGCAGCGATCAATGTTGTCAATCTCTCTTCCAGTCCTCCCAGAGCTGAGGAAAAAACCTCCTCTGTTATATACACAGGAGCAGGTGAACTGAGGACAGCCACAGTACCAGGTACTCCTGAGGGTGCTCTACGGTCACTAACCTCTGATTTTTCAGGGGAGATTGGTGCAGCCGAAGCATGCCCAAGATCCTCAGAGCCCGATGGAGACCCCCTATGCTTCCTGGGATTCTTAGTCCCGGAGACTTTAGACGGCATATTCCTAAGCCCAAAGCTGAGGTATTCCAGCCGAAATACACCACTTACTGACAATAGTCTAGCACAATTGCTGCTATATAAACAGTTGGTGTCTACTAATGTGCCTTTCTATGGGGATACCTGCATCAACCGCCTGCTGTATGCCTTTCTAAATGTTGCCAGCTCTGTTTCTGCCTTCCATAACCAGCTGACAACACCTAATTGTGCTTTTCATCATGCTGGGACGCCCGCACATGCGCAGAAGCGATGCGGCGCGCACAGAGCGTCATCCACCAAGCTCCGCCCCTTTTTCCAGCTCACCTCTATAAATAGAGGCGCGTGCACGCGCACGCGCGCGGGCACGTGCGCCTTCGGCGCTCTTTTTTGAAAGGAACTAGGGACAGAAGCCAGGGCCCTGTTTGCCACAGGGCCGGGGGATGGACGAGCATTGCAACATGGCAGAGGAAACAGTTTCCCATCCAGAGAACTCACCATCTGCCTGGATTTTGACTTGGAAAGAAAAAATCCACATGACAAGAAAACAACGTTCCACAGCGGCCTCTAGTGGTTTAACACAGGTACCGCGGTTTAACCATTTTTTTTTTTTTTCTTGACCACTCTTAAAATTATTACATTTTTTAGTAGTTACAGGCATGCACAGATATTTAGCGGGAATACCGTTAGGTAACAGGCAGAAAGACATATTAGGCTTGGGGGTCCCCTCAATAGAACCAAGTTCCTGAGGGGCCCCCACTTACCTTTTCCCCGCCGCAGGACTCTGTTTGGTCCACAGAAGCCCAAACTTCACCTATCACGGCAGGCATTGTAATTAAACCTTCAGGGACCGGGTTCCCAAGGATTCCACTCCCCTGGACCTGTATAGCACCCTGCACAGAAAACATCTTGGTCGTGGGTATGACCAGAGCTCTGGATCCCAGGGTCCAGCCCTCCTAAGAGAAGCATTACAGGCAAAACCTTGCTCTTCTCTGCAAGGCCCGGGTACCGACCGTTTAGCTATGAAGCTTTTTTGGTCGGATCCGGAATAGCTTACTGAGGCCCAAAAGAACCTGTACGCAAGCTCAGTGAAAAACACATGTTACTTCTTGGCCAACACCTTAGACACTGGCAAAAAACTGAGGTGCTCCCGGATGGGAGGGGCTTATATAGGGGAGGGTACTTCCGGTTTGGAAGTTGCCAGTGCCAGCACCTGAAGGTAAACTATATAACCCACATAGTAATGACTATGCCGCTCTGTGTCCCGTGATGTACGAGAAAGAAATTACCACCAACCTCATAAAGGTACACAATACTTTACGCCTGGTCTGATCTAACCTAACATTTATACAGACTGTTTGCAAGTGTTCCTTGAAAAATGTTTGAGAGCAGTGTATTTTGCACCTCATAGAATGCACTGTTTATTGAATAAGCCCATTAAATTTACTCCGTGATTTTTTTCAGCAAATCTGCAGGCCGCTTTCTCTAAAGAAAGAGTGAAAGGTGGCACACTGCAGGCTTTACTGGCTGTGTCCTTTTTTGGCCAGGCCTGCAAGTGTGCGACAGGCGGCGCGCCACATTAGCTCCCCCAAATACACTCCCGCCACCTGTACAGCATCCTCTAAAAAACTGTCTGGCTCTGCCCCAGTTTTCAAATAGTAAAACTGCTTAAATACAGTGTACGGATTCAGTACAATATTTTGCTGGATTTTTTCCTGTGAAAAAATTACACTATAATGTTGATATCTTGATTAAAAGCTGTTGGGTGTCACCTTATTTAAAATGAGGTCTACTAAAAATGCTTAAATATGGTGTATTAAATCAATACAATATTTTGCCGGCTTTTTGTAAAAAGATTACACTAAACTATTGATTTTAGGATACAAAGCTGCATTGTGTCTCTCCTTTTCAAAATGCAGCTTAGTACAAGTGCTTATATTCGGGGTATGGAGGCAGTTCAGTAGTAATATTTTTCTGTGAAATTATACCCTCCAATGCTGATTTTTTGGATGTTTACTGTGTAAATAATGTGTGCATATACTTTGGAAATAGAAACTTTCATAGAAAATTATAATTTGAAATCACTGATTAAAAGCTGCCTGGCATTTCCTGCTGAAACTGTAGCCTTTGCAAGCTGGTGTATACTGTGCAAAGATTCTGTACTATAGATCTGACTTTGGTCTCTGAAATAGTCCATTTTTAATTTTATGAAAAAAGAATTCTCGGTCTCTGAAATTGTGGACTATTTAAAAGGCTGTCGTAGTGTGCATTGAGTTTGTACAGAGCTGCTGGATTTTATCTCAGAATTTTTTTTTGTGACAATAAAATCTTCCATGCCCGTCCACACTGTAAAATTAGCTACGTAAGAAAACCCCAGGTGTACAATTTCGGCATCTGGCAAGATGAATTAACTCCCAAGAATGCGCAGGGATGTCGTCATCTCAGCCTAGCCAATCAAAACGGCTGAAGATCGGTAACTAGAAAAAATACAATGCAGAGGATGTCAGCCGCTAGGGAGGAAGCTCCGGGACACTGTACCATAGAGTGGAGGTGACTATATTTCATCTTTAAATATGGCACTATATTTTTTATTTCAGGACAAAAACTGTCTCGTCTTTGGAAGAGACACAAGTGTCCATGTGCACCAGCAATAGATTTAATCAAAAGTTACATTGATTTTGTTTTAATTACTAGGGATAGCTTGCATTAGCATAAAATATTACACTGTATATATTGTTTAACTTGAACCAGAAGACCTAATTTTCTGAATATAACCATGAGGTTTCTAGAACAGCTCTAGGATAGGAGTGAAGACACCTTAAAATACCATGCTAAGTGCAGATATAAATTAACCACTGGCAGTTTTATATAGAATCCAAACATCATTGTGACCCAATTCACTGGCCTTTATGTCATGGGAAGTTAGTATTTATTAATGCTGCTAGCGACTGAGCTATGAAAGTGACACTAATGGGTGTAGCCAATCTATCATGTTTCTCTCAGTGAACAGCAACTTAAATCTTCAGTTGTACTTTTTATTTCACTTTGAAACTCTATATAATGACTTGAAAGGTCATTTAAAAATCAGAAAACAAAAAGGATGTGAAGGGCCTTAGCAAGGAGGTCTGTGCAGAAAATAGGAAAGGAACTACATAGAATATGCATACAGTCAAACTCTAAAATATCAGTTCAGTTTGCGTACGATTCTATTTATCTCCCTATAATAAAGTACAGACCACATAGGGTAATGCAGTAGGACAGAGTAATGTACAGTAACCATTAGAGACATTGAAAAAAATAAGATTTTTGTACTAACTGTAAAATATTTTTGACTACAAAAATGACTGACCCCTGACTTGCATGCCCTGACCTGCATGCTGTGGCCAATCACAGCACGATCTCATGTGTTGGCAGGGTGCATTTGGCCAATCATGGCTCAGGGGGCTAGGTCCACGATATATAAGGCTGCGTACACGGCGGCCGTATGTAATGTTATAATGTGGAGATTGAGAGAACTTGAGCTAGATTAGGCAGGTTAGTTAGTGGCGTGCTGGCAGTTTAGTATACAGTGTAGAATATATATATATATATATATATATATATATATATATATATATATATATATATATAGCGGGTACTTGAATTTAAGGGGGGCATCTGGGTGGTAGTGTAACCGAGATGCACAAATTGCTAGGGGATCCGAGACCCTTTTCTGGTTCTTGGAGGACTCTGGTGGTGTGGGGTTCCTTGCGGTCCACGGGTGGCACTGTTGCCCTGGGCCGGAGCTGAATTCACACCGCAAGACTGTACCTTTTTGTCCTCCCCTGGAGCTGGTACAGCGGGGCGGGGAACCCGCTGTGACGCAAAAGGGAGAGGGGATAAAAGGGGCGGACGCCTTTACCATGGGGTTCAGAGTTCGGAGTGGGAGTCGGAGGACTCGGCTGCACCCAAGCACCTTCAGCTTGGGTGCTGGCGTTCCAGTGTTCCAGGCCTAGGTGCCCTTGACTTGGCCGGAACAAGGATGGAGTCCATCCCAGGCACCTTTAGCCTGGGGTGAGGTACTATGGCGGAGGCCTGGGGCTCAGTACCTTCGACTGAGTTACGCAAGGGTGGAGGAATCCGGAGGGGCCCTAATTCCTGGGGTGCCCGTGTCTGAGTTTGTGAGGACTGGTGTGCGGAACTTCTCTGAAGAGTCCAGCGCAGCATTGCTGGTGACAGAGAGGCCTCCTGTTTCTCCCTTGGACGGATCTCTTTCCCCTGACAGGGGCCGTGCTAGCGAAGGTAATTCACATTCTACTCAATATAGTCAGTGGCAGTGACTACCCGCCACTGGTGATATCACAGTGGTTAGCAGAAGAAGGGAAAGGATTGTGCCTCGATCTATCCCCCATTACTTCTCAGTAGAAGAAACTGTTTATTGTTTGGCAAGAAGAATAAAACTGAGTTGGACCTATTCACTGTGTGGAACTCTGGTTACTAGGAGCAAAGGCGTCAGGGACGAAGTACTGGACTTGACTCTAGGACACCTGAACAAGCCGAGAACAAGAAAGGGAGAGAGGGGTGAGGCCGCTATATTATATATATATATATATATATATATATATATATATATATATATATACATATATACACACACACACACACAGTGGGTACGGAAAGTATTCAGACCCCCTTAAATTTTTCACTCTGTTATGTTGCAGCCATTTGCTAAAATCATTTAAGTTCATTTTTTTTCCTCATTAAATGTATACACAGCACCCCATATTGACAGAAAAACACAGAATTGTTGACATTTTTGCAGATTTATTAAAAAAGAAAAACTGAAATATCACATGATTCCAAGTATTCAGACCCTTTGCTGTGACACTCATATATATAACTCAGGTGCTGTCCATTTCTTCTGATCATCCTTGAGATGGTTCTACACCTTCATTTGAGTCCAGCTGTGTTTGATTATACTGATTGGACTTGATTAGGAAAGCCACACACCTGTCTATATAAGACCTTACAGCTCACAGTGCATGTCAGAGCAAATGAGAATCATGAGGTCAAAAGGAATTGCCTGAAGAGCTCAGAGACAGAATTGTGGCAAGGCACAGATCTGGCCATAGTTACAAAAAAATTCTGCTGCACTTAAGGTTCCTAAGAGCACAGTGGCCTCCATAATCCTTAAATGGAAGAAGTTTGGGACGACCAGAACCTTTCCTAGAGCTGGCCGTCCGGCCAAACTGAGCTATCGGGGGAGAAGAGCCTTGGTGAGAGAGGTAAAGAAGAACCCAAAGATCACTGTGGTTGAGCTCCAGAGATGCAGTTGGGAGATGGGAGAAAGTTGTAGAAAGTCAACCATCACTGCAGCCCTCCACCAGTCGGGGCTTTATGGCAGAGTGACCCGACAGAAGCCTCTCCTCAGTGCAAGACACATGAAAGACCGCATGGAGTTTGCTAAAAAAAACACCTGAAGGACTCGAAGATGGTGAGAAATAAGATTCTCTGGTCTGATGAGACCAAGATAGAACTTTTTGGCCTTAATTCTAAGTGGTATGTGTGGAGAAAACCAGACACTGCTCATCAGCTGTCCAATACAGTCCCAACAGTGAAGCATGGTGGTGGCAGCATCATGCTGTGGGGGCGTTTTTCAGCTGCAGGGACAGGACGACTGGTTGCAATCGAGGGAAAGATGAATGCGGCCAAGTACAGGGATATCCTGGATGAAAACCTTCTCCAGAGTGCTCAGGACCTCAGACTGGGCCGAAGGTTTACCTTCCAACAAGACAATGACCCTAAGCACACAGCTAAAATAACGAAGGAGTGGCTTCACAACAACTCTGTGACTGTTCTTGAATGGCCCAGCCAGAGCCCTGACTTAAATCCAATTGAGCATCTCTGGAGAGACCTAAAAATGGCTGTCCACCAACGTTTACCATCCAACCTGACAGAACTGGAGAGGATCTGCAAGGAGGAATGGCAGAGGATCCCCAAATCCAGGTGTGAAAAACTTGTTGCATCTTTCCCAAAAAGACTCATGGCTGTATTAGATCAAAAGGGTGCTTCTACTAAATACTGAGCAAAGGGTCTGAATACTTAGGACCATGTGATATTTCAGTTTTTCTTTTTTAATAAATCTGCAAAAATGTCAACAATTCTGTGTTTTTCTGTTAATATGGGGTGCTGTGTGTACATTAATGAGGAAAAAAAATTAACAAATGATTTTAGCAAATGGCTGCAATATAACAAAGAGTGAAAAATTTAAGGGGGTCTGAATATGAATACTTTCCGTACCCACTGTATATACAGTGCAGGCAGTGTATTAAAAAAAAAAAAAAAAGTATATATATATATATATATATATATATATATATATATATATATATATATATATATATATACACACATACATACATACATACATACATACATACATACATACATACACACACACACACACATACACACACACACACACACACACACACACCAAAAAAGTGCTTGTAATACCCTCCCTACAAAAGCACTGCTCATCGCTCAGGAATCAACAGTTCAGTAAATGAGTGAACGTAGTATAGTCTGAGAAATGTGCAAATAGCAGCTACTTAAAAAGAATAAAACATATGTAAAACAGTATATATAAAAAAAACTCGAAAAAAGTCCAAGAGTCCAATATCACACTGTAGCAGCGCTGCCCTCAAACCTCCGTTTGAGAGACTTCTATATGTAATCCACATAGGAAACAATAATGGTGCAGAAGAAGATAGATGGATGTGTTGAATAGTCAATCTTTACACAGTGCTCTTTTCACCAAGGGATGATCACCACGCGGGGGGATATAAACCCCTTTTGGGGATGCACTCACCAAATGTAAAAATCAAATCAGCATGAAATCTACATAGACATCTGCCGTAATCATGCACTCTCCACCAATTGCTCTTGCTTGTTAGCATGGTCCGCAATCACATGCGAGAAAAAAAAGATTTATTGAATCCCACAGTATCCCCTATACAGATATGCATACCGCAAAATAACAATTTTCAAGCAAACAATAAATGGTACTTGTGAGTGTGATCACTCCGGTTACCACAACGCTGAAGCCGCCCGGGTTAGCAGTAATTTGCAGACTTCCTTGTTCCTGGTCCTAGGAGCACTCGCATCACTTCCAGTCATTCGATAGGAGTCACGTCCTTAGGACCGAAAGTGATGAGAGCGCTCCTAGGACCAGGAACAAGGAAGTCTGCAAATTACTGCTGTGTGTACATTAATGAGGAAAAAAAATGAACTTAACCACTTCAACACCGGGCTTTTTTTACCACCTCAGTACTGGGCCTATTCTGGTACTTCTCTCCTACATGTACAAATCATCATTCTTTTGCTAGAAAATTACTCAGAACCCCAAAACATTATATATGTTTTTTTTAGCAGACACCCTAAGGAATAAAATGACGGTCATTGCAACTTTTTTTCTTGCACGGTATTTGCGCAATAATTTTTCAAACGCCTTTTTTTGTGGAAAAAAAATGGTTTCATGAGTTAAAAAACAACAAAACAGTAAAGTT
Organism: Rana muscosa; assembly: GCA_029206835.1. Taxonomy (NCBI): domain Eukaryota; kingdom Metazoa; phylum Chordata; class Amphibia; order Anura; family Ranidae; genus Rana; species Rana muscosa. The sequence continues at coordinate 329,480,813 of CM055116.1, read as the reverse complement.
AGCCCAATTTTTTTGTAAAATATGAAATATGACGTTACGCCGAGTAAATAGATACCTAACATGTCACGCTTTAAAATTGCGCACACTCATGGAATGGCGCCAAACTTCGGTACTTAAAAATCCCCATAGGCGACGCTTTAATTTTTTTTACAGGTTACCAGGTTAGAGTTACAGAGGAGGTCTAGTGCTAGAATTGTTGCACGCGCTCTAACGCACGCAGCGATACCTCACATATGTGGTTTGAACGGCGTTTACATATGTGGGTGGGACTTACGTGTGCGTTCGCTTCTGATCGCGAGCTACCGTGGACAGGGGCGTTTTACTTTTTTTTATTATTTCTTTTTTTATTTTACTTAATTTTTTTTATTTTTACACTTTTTTAATTTTTTTTTGTTATCACTTTTATTCCTATTACAAGGAATGTAAACATCCCTTGTAATAGGAATGTGTGTGACAGGTCCTCTTTATGGAGAGATGCGGGGTCAATAAGACTCCACATATCTCCTCCAGGCTGGAAAGCATGAGATCGAGAAAAAAATTTCACCGATCTCATGTTTACTAGCCGCAATGGCGGCTTTGTTTATATCTGAGAACACGGGCGTGACATCATCACATCGCGCCCGGGCCTCCGACGGTCATAAAGATGACTGGTGACCATTTGGTCACCAGTCATCTCTATGGTTCACCTCCGGCGCCGGACGATTCATTCTTCGGGCCCCCAATGGCACGGGAGAGCCCGGAGAAGCACCGGATGGTGGCGGGAGGGGGGGTGTCCCCTCCCGCCGCCTATAACAATGATCAGGTGGCAGAACAGCCGCTATGATCATTCTTATGGCGCACAGAATCGCCGGCAGAACAGAAGGATATCTGAATGATGCCCCTAGCTGCAGGCATCGTTCAGATATCCCCCCACAAAGCCCAGGACATCATATAACGTCCACCCAGGATGGGAGATCCCATCTGTGGACGTCATTTGACTATGGCTGGGTAGGGAAGGGGTTAAATGACACACACACACACATGTACAGTGCAGGCAGTGTAATATATTATATATTTTTTTTTTATTATTACACAGCGCAGGGTATATAGTGCAGTGCAGAGTATATAATACAGTGTATTGAAGTGGTTAATGTGAACCCTATGACAGAAGTATGAAAAAAAATCATCATGAACCCCCCCCCCCCAAAATCCATACCAAGCCCTTTGGGGGTAAGTTAAAATTGCGAGGTATCTGCTGTATGTGGAGGTAGTCCCCGAGTCGGTGTGCAAGTAGTTACGCAGATACAAAGTGGATTATTGACACTTGGTGCCTCCAAAAATCGGCAACCTTATGTTTGGTTATTATAGTAATTCTTTTGGTTTCCTGTTTTAAGGAATGTTTGTTATGTTTTACTATTGGTTTAATAAATGGCCGCGATGGACAATTTTACTCCAACAACTGTGTCATGTATTTTTTACAGTTTAATTTGGGTAAAGGGTTGGGGTTGTTAAGCAGATATTCTTACAAGAGTGATGGTTACATCTGAGGTGCCTTAGTCATGTCAATGCAATTTAGCAGAAGATCTATCTAAAACTATTTGTACACACGCTGAATACTGTATATGAACCAGGAGTGCCAAACACTTTGAACCGCATGGATTTTAACAATCAGCATTTATGAAATAGGTTATCCAAATGTAAACCTGCCAGCTGGCTGAATTATGGATAGCCAGTTTTAGAAATGAATAAGAATCTCTTACAAAAGAAAATTAAACTATATATTATTATAACAATCTGGTCACATTAAAATGAAAAAAATAAGAAAACAAAATGTGAAGTCCTCAAATGGAAACACCCCTATGACAAGCAGCTAATGATGAAAGAATAAATTTGTCATTTGATATAATACTGGTTGTTTAAAATTGTAATGACATAATTTTTATATGCTTGTTAAATGAAAAAAGACTGATAAACACATTGTAGTAAAACAAGTATATGTCCTTCATGTACTTTTTTGGAAAAAGGAAATAAATAAACCAGTGTTTTCATTCCATAATGTATTACTCATAGGTAAAGCACACTTCTACAGGCAGCATCCAGGAGAGTAGCATCATTATCTACTTAAATAAGTCCATCTTGTTGTGTGGATAGTACAATGTCATTTTCTTTGCTTCAGTGTCATGACATGTTTTTTATTGTCAAAACTAATTTAAAAAAGAATGGACATACCAAGCAGGCATTTCTAAATCCAGAAACATAATAGAAAGGTTATATGTTATGAAAGGGAGCTTACATTTTTTTTTTTTTATGAAAAGAACACCATAGCACAAGATGATGCATGTAATACTCAAAATCATTGCAATTGTCATAGTTATGCAATGTAAAATATAAACAGCACGCCTGATTGTTCTATTAGAACTGGCATTACCATAGGTGTGCGCAGCTCATTACATTAGGGTGTGCACCCCAAACCTTAAACTTACATGCATGTGTGTGTGTCTACATGTATATGGCCCATCTCCCCGCCTGCACATAGAGCGATAATGCTAATGTGCACTAGGTAATTAGGGTGTGCCCAGGCACACCCAGTGTGCATGCCTATGGGCATTACCACATCTAAAACATGTTTTTTATTGTCAAAACTAATTTAAAAAAGAATGGACATACCAAGCAGGCATTTCTAAATCCAGAAACATAATCGAAAGGTTTATATGTTATGAAAGGGAGCTTACATTTTTTTTTTTTTATGAAAAGAACACCATAGCACAAGATGATGCATGTAATACTCAAAATCATTGCAATTGTCATAGTTATGCAATGTAAAATATAACCAGCACGCCTGATTGTTCTATTAGAACTGGCATTACCATAGGTGTGCGCAGCTCATTACATTAGGGTGTGCACCCCAAACCTCAAACATACATGCATGTGTGTGTGTCTACATGTATATGGCCCATCTCCCCGCCTGCACATAGAGCGATAATGCTAATGTGCACTAGGTAATTAGGGTGTGCCCAGGCACACCCAGCACACCCTGTGTGCATGCCTATGGGCATTACCACATCTAAAACATCTAGCAGAAAGAATGCTGTTAACGGCTTATAGTCTTTAGTTTTGAATAAAGTGTGGAGGGTTTAGAGTAGTGATGGTCAAAGTGGAAAATGATGGAGGGCCTCAAGTGCTTATGCTGCCCCCAACACTTCTAGGGGGGCAAACAATAGTAGTACACTTTTCATGTGTCAAGGTGTATTGCATCAAGCTAGTTAGTCCATTCAAAATAAACAGGCTGTGACACACCTCAGCGTCGAAAAATTTCAGTCCTGCTGCATTTTTTTTTGCGTATTGCAGCCCACTGAATAGAGAGCATCAGTGTAATAAGCTATATCATTAGTGTGGTGGTCGCAATAAAAAATAAAAAAAAACAGCATTGTTGGCAGTGGGTACAATAATAACTCCAAGCATTTGTTTCAACAGTCACAATAATACCCATTGTCAGGCAGTAGAAGACCACAATATTAACTCCCATCAATGGTGTCAATAGATGCAGTAACCCGTGCCATTGGTGTCAGTAAACGCAATAATTCCTCCCAGAATTGGTGTCAGTAGATGCAATAATAACCCCCAGCATCAATGTCAGAAACTGCAATAATAAAAACCTCAGTTGCAATGCTGTTAATTTATCTCCCCCAGCCCTCTTACAGGTGGTTAGGGACATTGAATTTATTTTTATTTTTTTCATTTTAAACTTCCCCCCTTTATATGGTGGTTAATGGCATTGAAGTTTAACCACCTCCACCCCAGAAATGATGTCTGCTTACTTGATTCACACACTCCTACAATGTTTTTTGTCCCTGAGGCTATGACTTTATTATTACTGTGAGGTGGAGATAACTCCACCTGACAGTACAGTCTATTCCAGTGCAGGGTACTGGAACGCAGAGCGTATTTCAGCACCTGGCACTGCTACTCTGGTGTGGTGCCCAGCAGGTGGCAGACCCAGACAAACACAGTAGGGGCTGCACACAAAGAGCTGGCGGGTCCCATACAGCCAATGTGTTAAGCATTATTTCTTTACAGTGACCCTTTATTTCAAGCTTTTATTCTACTGACATTAGTGCTTTAAGAATATTTTTAGAAGCATGAATTTAGTACAGCGCTAAAAAAGATAAAGTAATAAAATGCACAATTTTTAACTAATCCATATTTGTTGTTTATTAACGCAAAGCAGTTTTATGATTTATATTTAGTAGCAATATTGGAGATTGTGTTGTCTTTTTGTCATCCAATAGCAATTTCAGTATAAAATTAATTTTGATAAACAAGCTGCGCAAGTACTGTCATGGGACATGCAAACATCAATACCATCTTTTTATTCTATAGATCCAGCACTTTCATGCTTTTGAGGAAACCTTCCTCAAGATTGTAATACAGCATATGTGTAGAAAATAGCAAAAAACGTATTTGGACATCAGATCTGCAAAACTGAAGGTCATGTCCAGCAAAAAAGAGTCAAGAAAGAAGGTATGAGTCACGGCTTATTAGGCATTCATCTTTCTGTGATGGCATGAAAGATAAGGAGTTGACTTCCTATAGCAGAGTTATAGCACAGAGTAGGATGTCAGTTGTAGATTAGTTCCTAAATTCTACCTTCAATTGACTTTGTTCCACTTACAAAAGCTGCTTGGTAGTTTTACTTAAATCTTGGACACAGGGCATAATACAAATCATGAGATGGAATTACATGTCCTGATAAACCGTATCCAGATAAAGACAGTTTATTTATACAATTGAAACTCTTCTCCTGGAAAATAGGAGATGTGAGCGAGCCACACCGGCCTAATTATAATTTGGCAGTCCAAAACAGTAACTAGGTTCAATTTAAAGATTTTCTAATTGCTTTATCTGTCTAGGTATTTCATACAATAGGCTATCCAATCGAAGCAAAAGAACACTTTACATGCGATTACAATATTTAGAAAAAAAAGGAAAATTCTATTATAATACAAAAATAAAAACCACACCGGTAATACTTTCCCATGGGTCCCCAGAACCTACTCCATAGAAGCCTTTCCATGATCTACACTGATGATGGCTCATGAACCTTCAAAATCTGTGTATAGTGTGAAATAAATAGCTCATAAGGGCATTTCTAGGGTCCAAAAAAAAAAACAACAGAACATGCTTGGATGCACCTACAATAACAAAGGCTGGAGGAGTACCACAATAAAACAAGTTTATGTCCTTCCTCTTTTTTTTCTCACAGAATTTATATATATATATATATATATATTTATCATGAGCTGACCGCAAAGATCTATGACTTTTTCTATGTACACAAAAGGCCTATTTCTCTCAAATATTGTTCATAAATCTGTGTTGGTGAGCACTTCTCCTTTGCCGAGATAATCCATCCACCTCACAGGTGTGGCATATTAAGATGCTGATTAGGCAGCATGATTATTGCACAGGTGTGCCTTAGGCTGGCCACAATAAAAGGGCATTTTAAAATGTGCAGTTTTATCATGCAGCACAATGCCACAAGTTTTGAGGAAGCTTGAAATTGCCATACTGACTGCAGGAATGTCCACCAGAGCTGTTGCCCTTGAATTGAATGTTAATTCTCTACTATAAGCCATTTTAAAGGCGTTTTAGAGAGTTTGGCAGTACATCCAACCAGCCTCACAACCGCAGACCACGTGTAACCACACCAGCCCAGGACCTCCACATCCAGCATCTTCACCTCCAAGATCGTCTAAGACCAGCCACCAGGACAGCTGCTGCAACAATCGGTTTGCATAACCAAAGAATTTCTGCACAAACTGTCTTAGGGAAGCTCATCTGCATGCTTGTCGTCCTCATCGGGGTCTGGACAGATGTATGCTATGGACAATGAGCACAGGTGCATTTTATTGATGGCATTTTGAATGCACAGAGATACCGTGACGAGATCCTGAGGCCCATTGTTGTGCCATTCATCCACGACCATCACCTCATGTTGCAGCATGATAATGCATGGCCCCATGTTGCAAGGATCTGTACACAATTCCTGGAAGCTGAAAACATCCCAGTTCTTGCATGGCCAGCATACTCACCAGACATGTCACCCATTGAGCATGTTTGGGATGCTCTGGATCGGCGTATACACAACAGCATGTACCAGTTCCTGACAATATCTAGCAACTTCGTAAAGCCATTGAAGAGGAATGGACCAACATTCCACAGGCCACAATCAACAACCTGGTAAACTCTATGCGAAGGAGATGTGCTGCATTGCGCGAGGCAAATGGTGGTAACACCAGATACTGATTGGTTTTCAAACCCCCGCCCCCTCCAATACAATAAAACTGCACATTTTAGAGGGGCCTTTTATTGTGGCCAGCCTAGGGCACGCCTGTGCAATAATCATGCTGTCTAATCAGCATCTTGATATGCCACACTTGTGAGGTGGATGGATTATCCCTGCAAAGGAGAAAAGCTCACTAAAGCCTCATACACACGAGCAGGAATCCCTTCGAAAAAGAACCTTCGGTTTTCTCGACGGGATTCCTGCCAAGCTTGTCTTGCCAAGCCCTGTGTACACACGCGCCATTCAAAAGAACCGCCGTACCCCGAAGGTGCCTCCTCACATTCATATTTCTCTCAGCTAAAATAACTATTGCCAGAAACTGGAAGTCGGCGGCTCTACCCTTTGATCAGCTCAAACACAAATTGGCATGGCTTATGTTGAATAAAAGGTTAACAGCGCTGGCGGAAGATAAGATGAAGCTGTTCCATAAAGTATGGGACATGTGGATAAGTTACAGGACATAAAAACCCAGAACTACTGTGAACTAGATGGTACCCAGAGAGATGGATCCCGGAGCACGGAGCTACAATCCCTTCCCCCCACCCTTCTTCTCTTTCCTTTCCCCCCAGTTCCAAAAGTTTTTCTGTTACACTGATTTCTCCTCCCTTAATTATTACCAGTTTGGTTTAGTTGCCTGCTTTTTCTCACCCTCGGCAGGACTTTGTTCTTTTACGACATTGAAGGAGCTTTCCGCAATTGGAAGGGCTGGTCTCCCCTGAAGGATTGATGGGGAGCTGGCTATTCCTGGCGGACGGAGCTTGCTCTATGGGAAATAAGGGAGGTGGCACATCAGGCCCTGTGCTACATTATACCATAGACTAATGGAGAACATCATCGGAGCAAGGCCTGTGCATCATAATTTTTGATGTGAATATGTCCTAGGTTGTACCAGGAAACTATACGGTGTTGTGTAACTTATCCGTGGGGGATTTTCTGAATGTACTGTTTGACTCCCTACAGAAGTTGTATTCTGTACAATGTAAAGCTGAGACAATTGTGCCTTGTTCTCTGTATTGTAAAATGTAGTAAAAATGATTGAAACAAAAGAACCGCCGTTCTTTTGAATGGCAAGAATGCAGTGACGTCATCGACTACGACGAGCTGGCGCTCGTCACATTCGATGCCGCCGCTGCCATCTTGCTACACCCTACACTACCCTTGTATGCTACCATGCATGCGTCGAAGTCTCATTGAGCATGCATGGATTTCCCTGGACAGGTAAGCATACAGACGACCGTGTTTCTCGGCAGGAAACACTCTGCCGTGAATCCCAACGAGAAAAATAGAGAGCAGGTTCTCTATTTTTTCTCGTCAAGATTCCCAGCAGTTTTCCTGCCGAGAAACCATACACACGAACGGTTTTCTCTGCAAAAAGCTCTCCCAGCAGTTTTCTTGCCGAGAAAAACGGTTGTGTGTATGAGGCTTAACACAAATTTAGACAGATTTGTGAACAATATTTGAGAGAAATAGTTCTTTTGTGTACATAGAAAAAGTCATAGATCTTTGCGTTCAGCTCATGATGAATAGGGTCAAACACAAAAGTGTTGCGTTTATAATTTTGTTCAGTGTATATATAAAATTGCAGTGTGCAGTCACATTGCACAAGCACTAATGCAAAATCGTGCTGCCATTGTGGCCTGCATGTGTATGGCTATTTATGTTGCTGCACATATGCAGGTTTCTCCAGCCACTGCAACTAGGATTGATGCATGCACAGTTTGAGTTTAGTTGAAGCCTGCACATTGCAGTTGTTACTATACAAATTTATAAATAAGTAGAAGTAGAGAAGGGGAAGGATGAAGAAGTTAGATGCCAGACGTGGGGGACACCAGCTGAAATCTTTTAAAAGTGGAAATCCAGGCTATTTATACCAAGCGTAAACACGCTCCCACCACCCTTCTTTTTTTTTTTTACTTTATTTTATTTAATCATAGGACATTTCCAGGACATACATATATCATTACACAGCTTTATCAGTTAACATATCTTTGAGATAACTTATAATAACAAAAAGGTAAAAATTATCTAATTTTCCAAAAACATCATCTCTATTTCTCATCTTTAACCAAAAAGTGTTTATTCAATATCTAAAATTATAATTATATCTCTTCTCTTTAACGCTTCCGGAGTGCAGTCTAGTCATTTCTTAACCCCACCCTCTCTCCACTCCATAGCCTGTCCTGTTCCATTTTAACCCAAAATAACCCCAAAAACCCACCAAAAAAAAAAAAAAAAGGGGGGCGGGTTTGGGAACCAAACTCGCCGGAGACCGAGACTCTTAAAGATTTTCCTAATTATTGTCATAAAGAATTCTCCCTTCTTCTGATAATGCAAAATTGTTCCATTCTAACCAAATCCTGACATATAATTCCCGTTGATGTCTTGCTGAGAATACCAAGTCTTCCAGTCTACTAATTTCTTTAACCTTATCTAACCAAATCCTTACCGTCAGTGGCAGTGCCGATTTCCACCTCAGAGGAATGCATGCCTTGCCGCCTCCAAGAGGTGGCCGATAATTGATTCTTTATATGCTTTCTCTGGTATATATGATTTATGGAAAAGAAAAAAGGCCGGATCCTCTGGTAGCGTATGGCTAGTAAACCTCTGAAGCGTGTGTCCCACTTGTCCAAAAATGTTTTAATTTAGGACAGTCCTAAAACATATGAAAAATAGTACCTTTGCTTCCTTGGTATCTCCAGCGCAAATCCGAACATTCAGGAAAGGCTTTATTCAGTTTTTCTGGAGTTTTATACCATCGGCTAAGAATCTTATAATTTATTTCTTGTGTTTTTGCACAAATTGATGTTTTATGAGTAACCCACCACCCTTCTAACTCTTATTCGAACTACCCTGTGAAAGGAAGATGCTTAACACTTACCTATTTTGAGGGTGCTCCAGTCTGGTCAAGTGATCAGCTCCCAGCAGCCGGTTTCAGGGGAGAGGAGAGATCGCAGACAACGGCTGAAATACTTGGGCAGTGACATCACCCATGAGCTTGCTATGGGGCATCCGTTGTAGGCTGTCCCCCTCCTCTCCTGAAGCTGCCTCTGGAAGCCAGGGCGACCTCAAAATAGGTATGTGTACATTTCTTCCTTTCACAGGGTAGTTAGAATAGGAGCTAGAAGGCGGATGGGAACAGATTTAGGCATGGTTAAAGCGGAGTTTCACCCGATAAAAGAACTTCCGCTTACTTGGTAAACCCCCCCTCCTCCGGTGTCACATTTGGCACCTTTCGGGGGGAGAAGCAGATACCTGTCTAATACAGGTATTCGCTCCCACTCCCCGCGATAGATCGCGGTAGATTCTGCCGCGATCTATCGCCGGGAATGGGAGCAAATACCTCTACTTATGTCTCTTTCAGTCCCCTAGTGCTTTGAGTAATTCATGCACCTAGGTACAGAGTCAGTCTATCTTCCTGCTGTTTGGCCTTCAGTATCAGATCAGAAACCTCTAATACACTTTCTGACAAACACTAAAGGATGATCAGCACAAAGATGTTTACTTGCATGATATACAAAATAACAATCTTCCCATTTACAACTTTGCTTTCCTAGACAGAAGCAGTTAGCACCCTTACCCATCTTTGGATATTGTGAGGGAGACCTTAGGACACTGGGACCAGTGTCCCAGGTTCCAGCAAATCCCCTGTCTGTAAACTAGCAGTTCTGGATGCAAAGCTGGCTCAGGGATAAAAAAATTAAAAAAAATTGTGTAGCTCCACTCACTATCCTAAAATGAGAAATAAGCCATTTATTTTTTTAATTGGTGATGATGCATCTCACAATGATTAGACACATAAATGTCTTCAGTTTCAAATACATTTTCTAATGCTTTCTACTGGTTTTGGGTGGATAATTTTAGTCCACTTTACCATAACTATATACCGTATTTATCGGCGTATAACACGCACCCTAACTTTAAGAGGGAAGTTTCAGAAAAAAAAAACTTTCCATAGCCCCTTGCGTATAACACGCAGGCACAGTTTACCCTCTATTTTCAGGGTAAAAAAGTGAGTGTTATACGCCAATAAATACAGTACTTGCTCTTAAATCATTAATAGTACTTCCAGGCAACAAGTGAACCATTAGGTTTCCCTCATTCCCATCTCAAAAAGTCAGGAGGAATGGGCTGCTGTACCCGTGACATGCACGTGCAAAAATGTTCACATATATCTAAACAGAGACTATATGGGTGTTCCTGCATCACCAGCATGTGCATTCCAGGATCAGCAGATTACGGAGAAAAGGTGGAGGATGAACTGCTGCACTAACACAATACCTGGTTGAAAAAAACTGAACTACTAGTCTACTACTAGATATGCCATATTCCCTGTATTTATCCTTTACGACTAGGCATTCTGTAATGTTGATGATATAATAGCCATTTCCAATTCTAAAACACATAGCTAGCTTTAATTTTTTTAACAAAAAAAAAAAGTACTAACTAGGAAAAATATGCATACATGCATACATTTAACCGGTCACTTATTTGTATACTAACCACTAAAACAACATCACAATAAAAAAAAAGCTTCCAGGTTGTTGTTTTTTTTTTGTTAAAGCTTTATTGAACAAGCTGACGATTGAAGAATATGCATGCTCCATGCACATCTGCACCAGATTTTGCACTCTCCAGTTTTAGAAATTCAGCCCCAACGTATTTGGGTGGTATACAATAACTCTGCTGCTGTATGCATTACAACGTTTTCATAAAATAATGCCTTCACTAATCTTTAACACTGTAGTAAAAGATTGTGCATAGCAAGCAGAAACATTTGCAAATTATTAGTGTTGTTCTGCAGCATAGTGCTGCATTCTCAGCACATACTTAAAAATATTCATAAACGGCTTGCGCTGATGTATAATGCTCTATGAAAAGTAAATTCTCTTACCAAGAGCGAATTCAAGCTTCGGGTCAGCTAAAGTTCTCTGGATCCCTGTAGATACAGAATCAGGATAAATAGTAATTAAAAATAAAAAAAACATACTAAAGCAGCATTTCATTAGCAACTCTGGATGATTCTTATCATATAAGCATTACTTTTTCTCTGACCATTCAGAATGCAGGGGAAAAGCACATTGCTTTCTGTTAGACAGGAAAGGTGGGTGGTGCATTGTGGTAAAGTACAAACCTGAGCTCAGGCTACATTAATAGGACAATAACCTCATAAAACTGACTATGTTCACATTTAGAACATAATAATCATACCTTCTCTTTACCATCCGGGCATAAAGCACTGGCAGATGCTGAGAAAAACAATACAGTGCAAACTGCTCTTACTGAAACACAAAAAGGTAACAGGGGTAATTTTAGCTGCTTTGTAAGAAAAAAGTGTTTATTTTAATAAAATTATTTAGCGCCAGAATAATCTGCATGGCATTTAAGTGAACTTTAAAGTGAACCGGTGAGGGTAAAAATATAGGAACTGCCACTGCCGATTTGTTTTTTAGAGGTGCAAGCTCCAGGGCTCCTATCCTGATCAAAGGATTCACCAACTGTTGAGCCACTCACCTGAAACAAGAAAGTAGCTAATGAAGTGTAGGACCCTCCTCACTCCCCTCTTTCTCTTCAGCTCGTATCTCTTGTGGGGGGGTATCTTTTAGAGGGGAAGGGAGCAGGGACACTACGCCAGGCCTTTGTCACAGGTGTCAGTGTGATACAAGCAAAGTTCTTTTACCTTCGGGTCAGTGCTGTGCACCTGGAGCCTCCACCGAGACTTACCTTGAACAATGTCTGTCAGGAAATTAGCCCCACATCATTAAAAGTTCAACACTCCTTTATTCCTCTTGAATGAACACAATCAGTTGAACTCCCTTGGTAGAAACAGAACAGAAAAAGGAGGTGTGGATGCGAATAGGCCGAGACACAATGTATTCTCCACTTTCCTTCCGGAAAGTGGGTTGCAGTCTCCGAACGAGGGGGAATTTCCTTCCAAGCGGTCTCCAGTGAGAGACTCACCCGTCACTGGCAAGCTGCTGCACCAGGTCTTCGAATGAGGAGCTCCCCCCGGTCCATTACACCTTCCGGATTCGGGTACCCACTCCCGGGGGTTCCCTAGGATCTCCTTCCCTCGCGGAACTCAGTGTTGGGCACTGAGCTCCGGACCTCCATCTGAGTACCTCACCCCAGGCTAAAGGTGCCTGGAATGGAACACGACCTTCGGCTGTCCTCTAGGCCTAGGCCCGCCTAAAGAACCGACACAAACCACCGTCCACAGGCTGAAGGTGCCCTGGACTCCCCCCGTGTCAAAGATGGCCGGCCCCTTTATACCCTCTCCCAGCAAGCACAGCGGGTTCCCCGCCCCACCATACCGCTGCCGAGGGAGGACAAAAAGGAGGCACGACACACAGCAATGATTCAACCCCAGCCCAGGGCGACAGCGCCACCTGCTGAGCTGCAGGGAATTACACATCACCAATGTCTCTGTCAAGTTCAAATTTACACCCGGGAAAGTACATACCCGCTACAGAAGTCTGAAAAAATGAAACCTTTAGCCCACGTACACATTAGGCCAATTGGGCCTAATCGGATCCGATTGCCAGTAATGGCACCGTCCGAATCGGTGTGATGCCGACTTTGCGGCGACGCACAGATTCCCAAAAGTGGGGCAGTAAACACTGCCACAAGTGTGGAACGTACCTTAAATACAAGTTTGCACTGCCAGATCCCAATATTTTATCCTCACCGGTTTGCTCTAAAACCTATGTAAACGTAAAACGTATTGTTTTGTTTTGGAGGGAGTGAGAAAAGGTTTGAACCACTGTCATGTTTTATGCCTATCCAGGGCTATGATAGAAAGATTTCACTCACTTACTGCAACTGTTCTTGTCTGATTAAACCATGTCGCCGGGACAGAAAGGGACATGAGATTTCCTTAACTTCCCTGGCGGTATGATTATGTCAGATTTTTGAATGTCAAAGCGGTACAATTGTTTTGCATGGAAATTTGGTGTTTTATATTGTAGGCCTGTAATTCTTAGTAATAACTCACTTAAATCTGTCTAAACAAGAGTCTAGTAGACATCCCGGGTATGATAAGGTTTGAAACACAAAATCATAAATTATACTATAATAAATAATCATACAAATTAATAATATAATAATAATAAAATGAATTTCAACACAATTCACTATCGTTCAATACTGAAAGTGTTCTTATTTACTATCGCTGTTTTCTTGCTGGTCTAAAACCACTTGACGTAAAAGGGACACTTTTTGGTTGCCATGGACATTCTCAAGTTTCCAGGCAGAAAAAAACTGTATATATAATATATAATATAAAAGTGCATGCAGGGCACTGGACAAAGCATTAGGGACAAAAGGGAGGTGAAATGATTTCATACAGTAATGTAATCTGTAAGATTACAGTGTACTGTGTTATGTTTTTTGTACTTTTTGAATTTGCCGCCGGGCTCCGCCCCCATTGCGCCGCGACGCTCACAGGGGACGGAGCTCATCACACAGAGCATCGGGCGGAGGACACAGCCCGCAGAGACAGCAGGGGAACATCGCAGGATCCTGGGGACAAGGTAAGTAACCTGGACCAGGATCCTGAGATGCTATCCCGAGTGTGGCTCGGGGTTACCGCTAATGGTACTGAAGTTTAACCTCGAGCCACACTCGGGATTACCGCCAGGGGGGTTAAAGAACTAAAAAAAAGCTGAAAAGTGATTCTGATTCTTCCCACTCTATCCGGAAAAGTTTGACGTTTTATACACTTTAATCTTCTGCTTTAAATGTAATAATAATACCATTTCAACAATCACAAGGTGCCATTACAATTGTAAATGGTGGTTGAATGCAAAGGTATTTTACAAAGCCTTTGGGCATTTACATTCTTTTTTTATTTTTGCACTTTATATGGTATTTTACAAAGCCCAAAACTTCAGATGGAAAGGAAGAGTGGTAGAGATCAGCCAGGCACCACATACCACAAGGTGAACATCCAGATGCTTCTGGCACCAAATAGGAAAAGAAGAACATCATTTAGAACAGGTTTTTTAACCAGCCCAATAAATCGCATCTCCTCCCTCCCACACTGCCAGGACCAGTCATTTTGTGGGCACATCTTGCTACAGAGACATAAAATTGTCACTTAAAAAAAATAGTTGATTGGAAATCTATCATTTCAAATTTATGCCTTTAAAATTTGCCCAGTCTAAAAACAACCAGAGAACCTGAAAAAATAAAAATACCGTTTATAAAAGGAAAAAAATAAAAATAAAATATATTCACTAAGCACATATTTAATGTATGTCATCTTACTGTTAGTGCGTACTGTATCAGCTACTTTCAAGTAAATGCAATCCTTTTAACCATCATCTTTAATGCAGTTTCCATTATACAGGGTCTGCTTCTAAGCCAGAAGCATGTTAACAGACACAAAAATTGTTTATATGTCGTTTTCCCACCCCTATAAAAATCAACTCTTAATATTCAAGATAAAGGCCTTTCTCCTAGGCCCAAGAGGAGAGCAGAAAGGTGTCATGCTGGGTGAAGGGAGGGTCTTAAGTGGTCACGGTTAAATAAAATCCAAGTCCACTCGCTGTATACATTGCATGCATATGCCACAGTCATTGTACCCACACAATATGCTTTGACCATCGTGCAAAAAACAAGAGAGAGAGAGTCTAACAGACACATACAACACAAAGCACATTCATTTAATTATTTTTTTTTTTTTAACTCTTCCATATACATTTTCTATTACATATGCTTTTCGGGCTAGCTAAGAACTTAATAAAAAAAGTCAGTAACTGCTTAGCAACCAGCAACTGTTGAGACAAACACTTTGGTCTGAAGTATGTAATGTAAATAATAGCATAAAGATTACAGTGCAGTATGAAATATAAAGCCTAGTGTACAGTGGTCACGAGTATGAAATATATAACAAAAGGGTAAACAGCACCAGGAGCAGAACTCAAAAGTGCATATCGCCCAAAGCCTTGGGGAGGAGTGCATATCGCCCAAAGCCTTGGGGAGGTGTGCATATCGCCCAGAGCCTTGGGGAGGAGTGCATATCGCCCAGAGCCTTGGGGAGGAGTGCATATCGCCCAGAGCCTTGGGGAGGAGTGCATAGCGCCCAGAGCCTTGGGGAGGAGTGCATAGCGCCCAGAGCCTTGGGGAGGAGTGCATAGCGCCCAGAGCCTTGGGGAGGAGTGCATAGCGCCCAGAGCCTTGGGGAGGAGTGCATAGTGCCCAAAGCCTTGGGGAGAAGTGCATAGCCCCCAGAGCCTTGGGAAGGAGTGCATATCACCCAGGGGAAGAGTGCACATTGCCCAGGGCCTTGGGGAGGAGTGCACATTGCCCAGGGCCTTGGGGAGGAGTGCACATCGCCCAGGGCCTTGGGGAGGAGTGCACATTGCCCAGGCTGCAGGGCCTTGGGGAGGAGTGCATATCGCCCAGGGCCTTGGGGAGGAGTGCACATTGCCCAGGGGAAGAGTGCACATTGCCCAGAGCCTTGGGGAGGAGTGCATATCGCCCAGAGCCTTGGGGAGGAGTGCATATCGCCCAAAGCCTTGGGGAGGAGTGCATAGCACCCAGGGGAAGAGTGCACATTGCCCAGGGCCTTGGGGAGGAGTGCACATCGCCCAGGGCCTTGGGGAGGAGTGCACATTGCCCAGGCTGCAGGGCCTTGGGGAGGAGTGCATATCGCCCAGGGCCTTGGGGAGGAGTGCACATTGCCCAGGGGAAGAGTGCACATTGCCCAGAGCCTTGGGGAGGAGTGCATATCGCCCAGAGCCTTGGGGAGGAGTGCATATCGCCCAAAGCCTTGGGGAGGAGTGCATAGCACCCAGGGGAAGAGTGCACATTGCCCAGGGCCTTGGGGAGGAGTGCACATCGCCCAGGGCCTTGGGGAGGAGTGCACATTGCCCAGGCTGCAGGGCCTTGGGGAGGAGTGCATATCGCCCAGGGCCTTGGGGAGGAGTGCACATTGCCCAGGGCCTTGGGGAGGAGTGCACATTGCCCAGGCTGCAGGGCCTTGGGGAGGAGTGCATATCGCCCAGGGCCTTGGGGAGGAGTGCACATTGCCCAGGGCCTTGGGAGGAGTGCATATTGTATAGGGTGCAGGGCTCAGGAGGAGTGCAAATTGTATAGGGCGCAGGGCTCAGGAGTGAGTTTCGAACTGACTCCCCTAGTTAAGGCATTACAATTACTACAGCAAGAGCATTTCTCTAAAGAGGAAACAAGAGACAGTCCCAGCTTCAGAAGTTCCTTCAAATCAATCTGAAAAATGCCCTAGATTTAGCTATGCAAGTAGAGAACAGTCACATTGTAAAGGTCCAGTTCGGGGGGCGTGGCCTGACGAGGCATGTGAGCAGAAGTGTTCCACGGAGCTCCCGCTGATCATCCTGTACCGATCCTTCCCTCGCCGCTATTAACGCCCGTTTGTGCCTCAATCCGGTGCCCGCTGATACCAGGACACTCCCGGATTAATAACCGACCGAAAACCGGGTATGATGACCCGCGGAAATCGCGGAGATGCCATGGCTGCGGCCTGCCAGGATTCGCAAGATGGTGCCTGGTCATCTCAGCCACAGAGGACACCACGAGGCCAGGACAAGAAGGCAGAGCTGGGGGGTAAGTCTGCAAAACCCCCTAAGCCTAAAGACCAGGCCAGGGACATGCTCTACTATGCACAGAAGCTGGCAGGCCCCACAGACTCCTTGCAGGTCAGGGTACAGCAACATGCAGAGCCCATGGAGCAGACAGACAGGGACAGCCCAGATAGGATGGATGACCCTGACATTATGGAGTCAGTCCCTGATCCCATGCCAGCATTAGTTGATGCACAATCAGAGGACAGCCCACAGCCCACACTCAGTGAAATACTGCATGTTGTCTATGGATGCACTGCCTCTATAAACGCATTGAAGGAGCGATTCGGGGGGCTGGAAGAGAAGGTGTCACTCCTCCGCCATGATATCCAGAAAATTAGGAAGAGAACTACCGCTGTGGAGGGCAGAGTGAGCGACATTGAAGATCAGATGCCACATGTGACTAGAGAGGTGCGAGTAGCAGCTCAGCAAGCCCGCCAGGCATATGATAAGACAGACGACATCGAAAATCGCATCAGACGCAATAACATCCGCATAGTGGGGCTTCCTGAGAAAGTGGGAGGGCAGGGACCCCACGGCATATATTGAAGGATGGCTGCAAGAAGTGTTCGGCAAGGAAGCATTCTCCACCCTATACGCGATTGAGCGGGCACACAGGGTGCCGCCACGTCCCCTCCCGCCAGGCAACCCCCCGAGAGCAATGCTAGCAAGGCTCCTGAACTATAGAGACCGTGAGGTGGTGCTGCGACTTGCAAGGGAGAGGGGAGCAGTGCATCACAACGGTGCCAAAGTATCCTTTTATCCAGACTTCTCGGCAGAAGTACAGCGTAAACGTTCTAAGTTTGCTGAGATCAAAAACCGTCTACAAAAGCTGCAGCTTCCCTACGCTATGCTATTCCCTGCAAAGCTCCGCATAACAGCTAGAGATCAGACCCACTTTTTTGAGTCCGCACAGGACGCAGCAGGGTGGCTAGACCATAATGAACAGGCCCTACGCCGCCGGGGTCGTGAAGAGGGAGAAGGTTGATGTCGCAGGATGGGCACACGCATCGGGCATGAAGGGCGCCCATTCTCCCTTCTGCAGCTTTCATTTGGCTAAATGAGGGCCTATACCTGATTCCATAGCTCAGCGAGTGGATTTCCACCACGTAAGAAAATCATTTTTCTTTTGTTCCCTGTTGGGACTCTGTTCCAGTCCTTTTCGGTGCCCTATCAGTTTAAGTCCCGGAATACGGGAGATATGAGACTATTTACATTTTTTGTATGGGGCCTTCTGTTTTGGATGACTTGGTTCCGGCCTCGGTGCCCGGTTGGCACAGGCTGGACGCATACTTCCCATTCCTCACAGAATATGAAAGGTATCTGTTCTGTCCCCGTGCGGAGATGCGGGCCATGGGTGGCGTGCTGCCAAAGTATCTGTTTCCCTGTACTCCTTGGTGCGCAGTTGCGCAAGATGCTACACTTCATTTTTTCAAAGTTTTTCCAATGTGCGGATTCCTTTAAGACTGCTGTTCATGTATTGCAATCCTTCATGGCTGCTCCAGACTGCCCACCGACCAGATGCTGGTGGTACATGAAACTACCTTCTTGGCCTGAGAGGCCCCCTTGTACACGCAAATGGCTAACTGTATACATAACATGTCTGCTACACCTATAGTGTCGTGGAATAGCCGAGGGGTGAATGATCCCCTGAAAAGAACTATGATCTCTGCGGGTTTAAGAAAGTTCCATCCGGCTATAATTGGCCTACAAGAGACTCACCTGCAGAGGGATACAACTGGGTTTTTACAATATGCATGGGTGGGAAATGCCTATCATTCCACCTACTCTGCTTTTTCACGCGGAGTGAGTGTACTGATACACAAGGCATTGGCCTACCAGGAGCTGGACTCCCTAATTGATATATCTGGTAGATTTGTGTTCCTGTACTGTAAGTTATACATGGTAACAATGATTTTGGCTTTTGTGTATATACCCCCCCCCCATTCTCACGGGAGGTGTTGCAGTTGCTGCTGTCTTACCTGGCTACTAAACCTGACACTCCGGTCCTGATTATGGGTGATTTTAACTGTTATTTAGATCCCAGATTGGATAGACACCCGCCGATAGCAGCCCCTGGGGGAGGCCGGGGCACTGCACTCAGCCGGCTGCTGGCGGAGGTGGGGTGGACAGACATATGGCGTATACGTAACCCTGATAGTAAACAATTCTCATGCTTTTCCAAAACTCATGGGTCGCTCTCCCGGATTGACCTCTGTGTGGGTACCCCGAACCTGGTGAGCAGCACCTCTAAAGTGGAATATTTCCCACGGGGAGTGTCAGATCACTCCCCATTGGCTCTATGGTTAATTACCCAGCCGCCCAGCTCGATGCCTAGGGCACCGTGGAAGCTTAATGCTTTTTGGCTTAAACTGTTCACCTCGCAAGAAAGAATAGTCTCTCAGATACAGGACTTTTTTTGGACGCACCAAAGACACACTAGTAGCTTGCAGAAGTGGGAAACCTTTAAAGCCTAGATTAGGGGGGTGTTCATTCATGAAATTCAAATTGTTAAACATAATTCTTCGGCATTGTTGGAGCGGGTGGGAGACCAGGTGAGACAGATGGAACTGGCATATGTGACTAGCCCTACTGACTCTGCAAGGGAGGCATGGATGTCGGCCCAGGATTCTCTGGACCGGCTGAGATACTCCACCGCGGAGCGCAAGCGGTTCTTTACGAAATTGGCATTCTACGAGGAGGGGGAGAAGACAGGTCGCCTTCTGGCCAAAATTGCACGATCCCAACAACAGTCCCCGGTTATAGGTGCCATTCGCGCTTCTAGTGGAAAACTGGTTAGTTCCCCCGATGCCATTATATCCGAGCTGGCTTCCTTCTATATGGACCTCTATGGGGCGAGGGAGACCTACTCGGATGACGAATTGGCTACCTACATGTCCCACATTGATCTGCCCTCGCTGTCTGTTGAGGCTAGGAAACAACTAGATGCCCCGATTACTATAGAGGAACTGCAGGCGGCGGCCTGCTCTTTCCCCACATGCAAGGCGCCTGGTGAGGATGGCTTACCGATGGAAGTGTTCACTCAATACGGTGAGCAATTACTGCCAGAATTATTGAAAGTCTTTAATGCCTCGTTGGAGGTAGGTAGTCTCCCTGATTCTATGACTAGAGCAAATGTGATACTCTTACTGAAGCCGGGGGAAGGACCCGGTGGACCCGGGATCCTATAGACCTATCTCATTGCTCCAGAGCGACGTGAAGATACTCGCTAAGGTCCTGGCGCTTCGGGTCAATGGGATAGTTTCCTCCATTATTCACCAAGATCAGGCAGGCTTTATGCCTCAAAAATCCACTGCTACTAACCTTAGGAGACTGTACCTGAATATGCAAATTCAAGCAGAGAATGGGGGTCGTAGGGCACTTTTGTCCCTTGATGCCAATAAAGCATTTGATAGTGTAAGCTGGAGGTACCTGTGGGCAGTGCTAGACAAGTTTGGCTTTGGGACTCAGTTTGTGGCGTGGGTTAGGTTACTTTATGCGGCCCCGCAGGCGACCATTAAGATGGCGGACAAAATGTCTCTGGCTTTTGTTCTGGGCAGGGGAACGCGACAGGGTTGCCCACTGTCCCCCCTGCTCTTTGCGATCGCTATAGAACCACTGGCAGCCCTTGTGAGGTCAAGTGAACAGATATGTGGATTTAGGTACGGCACTATACATGAAAAAATTATGTTATATGCGGATGACATGTTACTCTTTTTGGAAGATCCCAGTCTATCAGTGCCAGGCGTTATGTCCATAATAACGCAGTTTGGTCACTTTTCAGGTCTGACCATAAATTGGTCTAAGTCTGCCCTGATGATGCTGGATGAAGACCGGGAGGTGGACCTCCCGGCCTCTTGTCCCATCCAGGTGGTTACTGGCTTCAAGTACTTGGGTGTGCAGATTTCACCCAAGATATCAGAATACTGCTCTCTGAATGTGTACCCCTTGCTGTCCCGTTTTCGAGATAAGACCAAAACCTGGAATAACCTTAAAATGTCCCTGGCAGGTAGGGCCAATCTAATCAAAATGATTCTGATGCCCCAATTACTATACTTCCTACACAACTCACCGGTGGTCATACACCTGAAAGTTTTAGTCATGAACACTCTCTTCCGGAGGTTGTTGTGGAATTTTAGGACCCCCAGAATTAGGCTGGAGCAGTTACAGCGCTCTAAGGATAGCGGAGGGTTGGCGGTCCCCAACCCTTGGCTGTATTATGTGGCTGCCCAGCTGCAGCATTTGGTGGGCTCTATGGCTCGGGATCCGGCGGGCTCGGCGGAACAGCTGATGCTGTTTGCTTCAGGAGCTGAGACCATTCCCCTGGGCCTGGAGGCACAAATGTTTCTGAGGTCCAATAAGCAGACCCCAACTCTGGCTTTAACACAAAAGATATGGAACAAGGGTAGGCAACTCCAGGGGGTGCGGGGGTTCACAGACTTAAGCCCAATTTGGGGCAACCGCTCCTATGTTGAGCTGGCTAAGTTACATCACGGGCCCCAATGGGGTGCCCGTGGTGTGACCATGCTATCACACATATTTGAAAATGGTAGGCTGCTTTCCTTCTCTGAACTACAAACCAACTTTCAATTGCCAGCCAGTATGTGGTTCTTATACCTCCAGCTCCGGCACGCAGTAGCGGCGCAGGGAGATGCGGGGGAGTGGACTTTGTCGCCCACTCCGGTATTCCATGTACTGTACTCTGCCACTGAGACCAAGGGGATTATATCCCAATGTTATCAGATGTTACTATCTGGACACTTGAGGGCGTATCCTTGTAGGGCAAGGTCTCTGTGGGAACAGGACCTTGGACAGATTACGGGTGACCAGTGGGAAGAAGCTCTACTATCCATAACCACTTGCTCCCTGAACGTGGCACAAAAAGTTTCCCAACTGTACCTGACGCTAAGAGTACACTATACTCCGGTGAAACTCCATAGAATGGGTAGACTTCCAGACCCGCTATGCTGCCGTTGCCAGCAACACGACGGGGACCTTATACACCTTCTGTGGCGGTGTCCAAAGTTGCATAGATACTGGAGAGAGGTGGTGAGGACACTGAACTCTGTGTTCCAAATTGAGTTCCCTCTTGATCCCATGTGCTGTATATTGGGGGTGCTGGGTGTGGTGATCCCTGAGGAACTGATCAGGGTGGCAGCCTCTAGAGCGCTGTTCCAAGCTAGGAAGCTAATTTTAATGGGATGGAAATCAGCGGCACCTCCCGCCCACTCTTCGTGGATTACCCATATGGAGAAATATATTTACCAACATAGGGGGTGCCAAGGCAGGTTTGAGCGGATATGGTCACGATGGCTGGACACACCGGGTCTAAGCCCAAAAGAGCTGGTGATGACCAGACTTTTGCAATGTTTGTAAGGGATATTGAAATATGTACTGTATGTATGCCTGGTATGACATGTTAAGGGTCGGGGGGGTGGGGGATGGAGTAGTTTATGGAAGACCATGCTTAATCGATACATGAAAGGCAAATGTGTATATTTGTATGATGAGCAGTTGACGGAGTCGATTATATGCTTGTACATTGGAAATTGTTGTTGTTTATCTATTTGTTCAATAAACACCCTTTTGATTTAAAAAAAAAAAAAAAAAAAAAAAGGTCCAGTTCACCCGATTCACTAAATAAATTAGAGAGCGGGTTGACATGCCACCCCACTATTTCCACACATTTTCTATGATCCATGAGGTGAAAAAGATCTGTTGCTGTTTTCAAAAGGGGGCATGTTCAAATGTTTGAAATATAAAAAAAACTTATATAAGCACAACTGTGGGCATGCATAATTATGGCTATATTGGCATTGAAAAAACAAAAAAAAACTAGTATGTATGGTTTTTAAGGCTGAGAGTTTTGGGGGGTTGTTTTAAACAAAAAGATTGTCTTATATTGAAGTAGATCTGCTGTTTATGAATAGGGATGAGCCGAACACCCCCGGGTTCGGTTCGCACCAGAACCCGCGAACGGACCGAAAGTTCGCACGAACGTTAGAACCCTATTAAATACAATGGATGCGAACGTTCGAAATCAAAAGTGCTAATTATAATGACTAGGGATGAGCTTCGTGTTCGAGTCGAACATACGTTCGACTCGAACATCGGCTGTTCGATCGTTCGACGAAGATCGAACGATTTGGGCCGTTCGCGCCAAATTCGAGTGACGCGAACGGCCCACAATGCACTACGCCATCGCAGTGTCATCCAGGCGCTGTGATTGGCCAAGCATGCACTGTGACCCCGCATGCTTGGCCAATCACAGTGCCGGCAGCGAGGAGAGCAATGATTGGCCACAGGCAGGATGCCTGTGGCCAATTATTGCTGAGGGTGTTTAGTACACGCCCCACACTATAAAAGGCCGCCAGCACGGCGGCCTAGTGTAGTGTGTTCCGGAGCAGGGATAGAGCAGCATAGGCAGGGACAGTGACTTTTATTTCTTTCTTGCTTAACCTGGATTCCTTTAGTTTTGGGAAAGAGAAGGATAGGTAGGGAGAGTGTCAGTGTGTTTTGTGCTTGTGCTATATTGTGCTTAAAAAAAAACATTTTTTCTAGGGACAGAAAACTGTAGGTAGGGAAAGTGTGTCAGTTTCTTTCACTGTCAAAGTCCTTGTTTCCAGGGACCTGGAAGGACAGTGAGTGAATTCTCCTTGTGCTAAATTGTGCTTAAAAAAAACATTTTTTCTAGGGACAGAAAACTGTAGGTAGGGAGAGTGTGTCAGTTTCTTTCACTGTCAAAGTCCTTGTTTCCAGGGACCTGGAAGGACAGTGAGTGAATTCTCCTTGTGCTAAATTGTGCTTAAAAAAAACATTTTTTCTAGGGACAGAAAACTGTAGGTAGGGAGAGTGTGTCAGTTTCTTTCACTGTCAAAGTCCTTGTTTCCAGGGACCTGGAAGGACAGTGAGTGAATTCTCCTTGTGCTAAATTGTGCTTAAAAAAAACATTTTTTCTAGGGACAGAAAACTGTAGGTAGGGAGAGTGTGTCAGTTTCTTTCACTGTCAAAGTCCTTGTTTCCAGGGACCTGGAAGGACAGTGAGTGAATTCTCCTTGTGCTAAATTGTGCTTAAAAAAAACATTTTTTCTAGGGACAGAAAACTGTAGGTAGGGAGAGTGTGTCAGTTTCTTTCACTGTCAAAGTCCTTGTTTCAAGGGACAGAGAAGGACACCTGAAGGTAGCCCTTATTGCTTTTTTCCCATCTCCCTGCAGGCCATCTATTAGAATGTCTGGAAGGCAAACAAGGAGAGGCAGACAGTCAGGAGGCAATAAAAGAGGGCAAGCAGGCTCTGTGTCTGGGGGCAACAGTGCTGGTCGTGGACGCGGTGCATTGTCATCAGCACATGGCCATGGGACACGCTTGTCCTTCTTTTCGGCAGCTGGACATGTTGAGCCACATCATGCCGAAGACTTGGTAGAGTGGATGACCAAGCCCTCCTCCTCCTCCTCATCCTCTCTCACCCAGGCTCAGGGTACTGGAAAAGCAGCTGCCAAAGCGTCCTCTTCCCTGGTATCAATGTCAGACTCATCATCAGTCACTCCTTCCCTAGACCCACCATGTCCTCCTCCTGAGGAGTCCCCCGAACTGTTTCAGCACAGTGTTGGGTACATGCTCCAGGAGGATGCCCAGCGTTTCGAAGGGTCTGATGATGAAACCCAGCTAGAGGAAGGCAGTAGCGTGAGAGCAGACAGAGGGGATGCTCAAGAAGGACACCAATCTGGCAGTCATGTTCCAGCAGCTGCAGCATACTGCCAGATTGGCTCCAGTGATGAGGAGGGAGGTGATGATGAGGTCACTGACTCCACGTGGGTGCCTAATAGGAGAGAGGAGGAGGAGGAGGAGGATGAGGAGGAGGCACATCTCCAACGAGGCAGGATGCCCTTTGGTGGCCAGCGTAAGGGCAGTACACCGACGGAATCACACCGCAGAGCTCCGCCTGTGCAGGGCGCTGCCTCTGCCCGTCATTCAAAAAGTTCTTTGGTGTGGGCCTTTTTTGAGGCTAGTGCATCAGATCGCACAGCTGCTGTTTGCAACATATGTCTCAAGCGTATATCGCGTGGCCAAAACATCAGCCGCTTGGGTACCACATGCCTGACCAGACATATGTTGACCTGCCATGCAGCTCGTTGGCAAGCCTACCTGAAAGACCCACACCAAAGAACAAAGCGGACCTCTCCTTGCACCGCATCAGCTGGGATCTCCAACCCCACTATAACTTCAGTCCTCTATGAAACATGCACTGAGAGGAATGAAGGTGTAGAATTAGGTGTGTCACAGCCAAGTACTTGCGGCCACTCTGCTAGCAGTACACCGACGTCCGATTCTAGCAGGCAAATTTCCCTGCCCCAGCTGCTGGACCGTCGAAAGAAGTTCACTCCCAGCCATCCACATGCCCAGCGGTTGAATGCTAGCTTGGCTAAATTGCTAGCGCTTCAACTGCTGCCTTTTCAGTTGGTAGACTCGGCCCCCTTCCGTGAGTTTGTGCAATGTGCGGTTCCTCAGTGGCAGGTTCCCAAACGCCACTTTTTCTCACGGAAGGCTATTCCGGCTCTCTACCGGCATGTGGAAGGCAATGTCTTGGCCTCGCTGGACAGGGCGGTCAGCGGTAAGGTGCATATTACCGCTGACTCATGGTCCAGCAGGCATGGACAGGGACGTTACCTTTCTTTCACGGCCCATTGGGTCACTCTTTTGGCAGCTGGGAAGAATGCAGGACAAGGTGCAGTAGTGTTGGAGGTTGTCCCACCGCCACGCCTCCAAAATGCTACTACTGGTTGTGACACACCTCTCTCCTCCACCCCCTCCTCTTCTTCTTCCTCCATGGCCTCTTCCTGTGGTTTGTCCTATGAACCAGCGGTGCTCCGTAGCCGTTCACGGGGCTACGCAAGTACGCAGGCAAAAAGATGCCATGCCGTGCTTGCGCTGGTGTGTTTGGGGGACAGAAGCCACACTGGGGCAGAGGTCCTGTCTGCTCTGCAGGGCCAGGCCGAGAGGTGGTTGACGCCACGCCAGCTTAAGCCAGGAATGGTGGTTTGCGACAATGGCACCAACCTCCTCTCCGCCCTCCGACAGGGACAACTGACCCATGTGCCCTGTGTGGCTCACGTCCTTAACCTGGTGGTGCAGCGGTTCTTGGGCAGGTACCCAGGCTTACAGGATGTCCTGAGGCAGGCCAGGAAAGTCTGTGTGCATTTCCGCAGATCTTATAATGCCAGTGCTCGCCTGGCTGAGCTGCAAAAGGAGTTGAACCTGCCCAAGAACCGCCTTATATGTGACATGCCCACCAGGTGGAACTCAACGTTGGCCATGCTGCAGCGGCTGCACACGCAGCAGAGGGCCATCAATGAGTACCTGTGCGACTACGGCACCAGGACAGGGTCAGGGGAGCTTGGTTTTTTTTCTCCACGCCAGTGGGGCATGATCAGGGATGCATGCACTGTCCTGGCACCATTTGAGGAGGCCACGAGGATGGTGAGCAGTGACAGTGCATGCATCAGTGACACTGTACCTCTTGTCCACCTGTTGGAGCACACGCTGCGTGGAATAATGGACAGGGCACTTGAGGCAGAACAGAGGCAGGAAGAGGAGGACTTCCTTGCCTCTCAAGGCCCCCTTTACCCAGACAGTGTTCCTTCTGTCCCACCCATCGCACAGGAAGAGGAGGAGGAGGAGGAGGAGGAGGAGGAGGAGGAGGAGGAGGATTGTGTCAGCATGGAGGTGGAGGCTGGCACTCAGCATCATCAGCAGCAGTCTTTTAGGGATGATTTACAGTCCCAAGAAACCAGTGGACTTGTACGTGGCTGGGAGGAGGTGGCTGCGGATCATGTCGTCCTTAGTGACCCAGAGGACTCCGGACCAAATGCCTCAGCAAACCTACGCTGCATGGCCTCCCTGATCCTGCAAAGTCTGCGGAAGGATCCTCGTATTCTTCGGATCAAGGAGAGGGACCATTACTGGCTGGCCACTCTCCTTGATCCACGGTACAAGGGTAAGGTTGCGGACCTTATGTTACCGTCGCAGAGGGAGCAGAGGATGAGACAACTCCGGGAGGCCTTGCAGAAAGGTCTGTGCAACGCGTTCCCAGAGACTGGGAGGTTACAAACTCCTGGTCCTGGACAACGAGTTGCTGAGGCTTCGGCCAGTCAAAGAAGGAGCGGTGGGGAAGGTGGCCGTCTGACCGATGCGTTCAGACAATTCTTTAGTCCGCAGCCCCAAAGTATGATCGGTTCCAGCAACCATCGCCAGCGTCTGATAAACATGGTGCAGGAATATCTAGGGGCAAGGTCAGACTTGGACACCTTCCCCACCGAAAATCCTCTGGCTTACTGGGTCTTGAGGATGGATCACTGGCCAGAGCTTGCACAGTATGCAATTGAGCTACTGGCCTGTCCTGCATCCAGCGTTCTTTCGGAACGCACATTCAGTGCTGCTGGGAGGATTTGTCACGGATCACAGGGTGCGCCTGTCCACCGACTCGGTTGATCGACTGACTTTCATCAAAATGAACCAGTCTTGGATCACCACCAGCTACCACACACCTGATGCTGATATAACAGACTAATTGATTTTAACATGTCACATCCCTTCAAGACTGATGCTGATGCTGAGTGCCTGTGCTGTTATGTTGACTGGCTATCCTCCTCCTCCGAGTCCTCAATGATACGATTGATGATGATAGCTTGGAAGATCATTTTTGTTTATGGGTGCCGCCACCAGTGGCTAAGGCCCAATTTTTCAGCCCCTGTTTTACAGGGGCGTGTAATTACAATTTTTTTAGCAATAATTTGCCATAGGGCTCATTGCTGTGCTCCAAGTACAGTATCTGTGAGGGGTTGGAGTGTTGTGGCACCAGTGCCTAAGGCCCAATTTTTCAGCCCCTGTTCAACAGGGGCATGCAATTACAATTCTTGATCTAATAATTCACAGCAGGGTCCATTGCTGTACCCACCAAGAGTAACTCTGAGGGCTTACAGTCTTGTGGCAACGCCACCACCACCACCACCACGAAAGGCCCAATTTTTCAGCCCCTGTTCAAAAGGGGCATGCAATTACAATTCTTGATCTAATAATTCACAGCAGGGCCCATTGCTGCACCCACCAAGAGTAACTGTCAGGGCTTACAGTGTTGTGGCACCAGCACCACCATCAAAGCCCCAATTTTTACTACCACTGTTCAACAATTATATGTAATTAAAATTCCTGATATAATAGTTGACAGCAGGGCGTTCCAGCACCAACCAAGAGTAACTGAGTGCTTACAGTGTTGTGCCAACACCAACAACTAAGGGGCCTATTTCTGCAGAGTATATACGGCAGGTCCCTACTTTCAAACATCCAACTTACAAACGACTCCTACTTGCAAACGAAAGAAGACAACAGGAAGTGAGAGGAAATCTACCCCTAGAAAGGAAAATTCTCTCCTGTAAGAATAAATATGGGAGAAAGGGGTCTCATCTGTACTGATGCTTTATCAGCAATCCTTGTTTCAAGAAAAACACCACATTTCAAAAACAGTTGTCATTGGGACGGAAAGTGAGGTGAAATGTTCTGAACAGGGGCACAGACAGCAAAACAAATGTTACAGGGGTGATAACCCTTACCTATGTTTCCCAAAAAGTTTAAAAATAGATTTTTGGGCTGGAGCTACACTTCAACAATGTACCTGTTCAAAATTACAAACAGATTCTACATAAGAACAAACCTACAGTCCCTGTCTTGTATGCACCGCCTGTATACGGCTGTTCAGAGTATATAGGGCCTTTTTTATTTTATGTGCGGGGTTCCCCTTAATATCCATACAAGACCCAAAGGGGCTGGTAATGGGCTGGGGTAGGGGGGGGGGGGGTCATGGGGTAGCTATGCCATTTTTCTTAAAGAATTTCATCCATATTACCGGGACCAGACATTACATTAAAGCCGCAAGCAGTTTTAAATGGCTTTTTTTTCCTTTAGAAGTGTCATTTTGTGCAGGGACAGTTCTAAACACGGGAAACACGTGGCACTTCACAGGCATACTTTAGACACCCCCCAGGTACGATATTTAAAGGAATATTTGACTTTTTTTTTTTCACTTTATGCATCATTAAAATGACTGCTCCCGAAAAACGGACGTTTTTAAAACTTCTTTTTGCATTGATACATGTCCCCTGGTGCAGAACCCGGGTTCCCAAACCCTATTTATGACAATAACATGCATAATAGTTGTTATAATTAGCACTTTAGAATTCGAACGTTCGCATCCATTGTATTTAATAGGGTTCTAATGTTCGTTCGAACTTTCGGTCCGTTCGCGGGTTCTGGTGCGAACCGAACCCGGGGGTGTTCGGCTCATCACTAATAATGACTATTATGCATGTTATTGTCCTAAAAATGGTTTGAGAACCCGGGTTCTGCACCAGGGGACATGTATCAATGCAAAAAGAAGTTTTAAAAACGTCCGTTTTTCGGGAGCAGTCATTTTAATAATGCATAAAGTGAAAAAAAAAAAGTCAAATATTCCTTTAAATATCGTACCTGGGGGGTGTCTAAAGTATGCCTGTGAAGTGGCACGTGTTTCCCGTGTTTAGAACTGTCCCTGCACAAAATGACATTTCTAAAGGAAAAAAAGAGCCATTTAAAACTGCTTGCGGCTTTAATGTAATGTCTGGTCCCGGTAATATGGATGAAAATCTTTAAGAAAAATGGCATAGCTAACCCATCACCCACCCCCCCCCCCCCCCACCCCAGCCCATTACCAGCCCCTTTGGGTCTTGTATGGATATTAAAGGGAACCCTGCGCACAAAATAAAAAAGGCCCTATATACTCTGAACAGCCGTATACAGGCGGTGCAAACAAGACAGGGACTGTAGGTTTGTTCTTATGTAGAATCTGTTTGTAATTTTGAACAGGTACATTGTTTAAGTGTAGCTCCAGCCAAAAAATCTATTTTTAAGCTTTATGGAAAACATAGGGAAGGGTTATCACCCCTGTAACATTTGTTTTGCTGTCTGTGCCCCTGTTCAGAACATTTCACCTCACTTTCTGTCCCAATGACAAATGTTTTTGAAAAGTGGGGTTTTTATTGAAACAAGGATTAATGATAAAGCATCAGTAGAGAGGAGACACCTTTTTCCCATATTAACTCTTACAGGAGAGAATTTCCCTTCCTAGGGGTAGATTTCCTCTCACTTCCTGTTGTCTCCTTTCGTTTGCAAGTAGGAGTCGTAAGTAAGTTGGATGTTTGAAAGTAGGGGCCTGCCGTATATACTCTGCTGAAATTTGCCCCTTACATGTTGGTGTTGCCACAACACTGTAAGGCCTCACAGTTACTCTTGGTGGGCGCATGAATGGGCCCTGCTGTGAATTATTAGATCAAGAATTGTAATTACATGCCCCTGTAGAACAGGGGCAGAAAAATTGGGCCTTAGGCACTGGTGCCACAACACTGCAACCCCTCACAGATACTGTACTTGGAGCACAGCAATGAGCCCTGTTGCAAAGTATTGCATCAAAAATTGTAATTACATGCCCCTGTTAAACAGGGGCTGAAAAATTGGGCCTTAGGCACTGGTGCTGGTGCCACGACACTGCAACCTCTTCCAGATACTCTAGTTGGAGTGCAGGAATGAGCCCTGCTGCAAAGCATTGCATAAAAAATTGTAATTACATGCCCCTTTTAAACAGGGGCTGAAAAATTGGGCCTTAGCCAAACCTTAGGCACTGGTGGCGGCACCCAGAAACAAAAATGTTCTTCCAAGCTATCATCATCATCAATCGAATCATTGAGGAGGAGGATAGTCAGTCAACATAACAGGATAGTCACTCAGCATCAGCATCAGTCTTGAAGGGATGTGACATTTGAAAATAAATTAGTCTGTTATATCAGCTTCAGGTGTTTGGTTCATCTTTATGAAAGTCAGTCGATCAACCGAGTCGGTGGACAGGTGCACCCTGTGATCCGTGACAAATCCTCCAGCAGCACTGAATGTGCGTTCTGAAAGAACGCTGGATGCAGGACAGGCCAGTAGCTCAATTGCATACTGTGCAAGCTCTGGCCAGTGATCCATCCTCAAGACCCAGTAAGCCAGAGGATTTTCGGTGGGGAAGGTGTCCAAGTCTGACCTTGCCCCTAGGTATTCCTGCACCATGTATATCAGACGCTGGCGATGGTTGCCGGAACCGATCATACCTTGGGG
The DNA here is from genome assembly GCA_029206835.1 of Rana muscosa. Lineage (NCBI taxonomy): Eukaryota > Metazoa > Chordata > Amphibia > Anura > Ranidae > Rana > Rana muscosa. The sequence continues at coordinate 329,449,711 of CM055116.1, read as the reverse complement.
CTGCGGACTAAAGAATTGTCTGAACGCATCGGTCAGACGGCCACCTTCCCCACCGCTCCTTCTTTGACCGAAGCCTAAGCAACTCGTTGTCCAGGACCAGGAGTTTGTAACCTCCCAGTCTCTGGGAACGCTTTGCACAGACCTTTCTGCAAGGCCTCCCAGAGTTGTCTCATCCTCTGCGACGGTAAGATAAGGTCCGCAACCTTATCCTTGTACCGTGGATCAAGGAGAGTGGCCAGCCAGTAATGGTCCCTCTCCTTGATACGAAGAATACGAGGATCCTTCCGCAGACTTTGCAGGATCAGGGAGGCCATGCAGCGTAGGTTAGCTGAGGCATTCGGTCCGGAGTCCTCTGGGTCACTAAGGACGACATGATCCGCAGCCACCTCCTCCCAGCCACGTACAAGTCCACGGGTTTCTTGGGACTGTAAGTCATCCCTAAAAGACTGCTGCTGATGATTCTGAGTGCCAGGCTCCACCTCCATACTGACACAATCCTCCTCCTCCTCTTCCTGTGCGATGGGTGGGACAGAAGGAACACTGTCTGGGTAAAGGGGGCCTTGAGAGGCAAGGAAGTCCTCCTCTTCCTGCCTCTGTTCTGCCTCAAGTGCCCTATCCATTATTCCACGCAGCGTATGTTCCAACAGGTGGACAAGAGGTACAGTGTTACTGATGCATGCACTGTCACTGCTCACCATCCTCGTGGCCTCCTCAAATGGTGCCAGGACAGTGTATGCATCCCTGATCATGCCCCACTGGTGTGGTGAAAAAAACCTGAGCTCCCCTGACCCTGTCCTGGTGTCATAGTCGCACAGGTACTCATTGATGGCCCTCTGCTGCGTGTGCAGCCGCTGCAGCATGGCCAACGTTGAGTTCCACCTGGTGGGCATGTCACATATAAGGCGGTTCTTGGGCAGGTTCAACTCCTTTTGCAGCTCAGCCAGGCGAGCACTGGCATTATAAGATCTGCGGAAATGCACACAGACTTTCCTGGCCTGCCTCAGGACATCCTGTAAGCCTGGGTACCTGCCCAAGAACCGCTGCACCACCAGGTTAAGGACGTGAGCCACACAGGGCACATGGGTCAGTTGTCCCTGTCGGAGGGCGGAGAGGAGGTTGGTGCCATTGTCGCAAACCACCATTCCTGGCTTAAGCTGGTGTGGCGTCAACCACCTCTCGACCTGCCCCTGCAGAGCAGACAGAACCTCTGCCCCAGTGTGGCTCCTGTCCCCCAAACACACCAGCGCAAGCACGGCATGGCATCTTTTTGCCTGCGTACTTGAGTAGCCCCTTGAATGCCTACGGAGCACCGCTGGTTCCGAGGACAAAGCACAGGAAGAGGCCATGGAGGAAGAAGAAGAGGAGGAGGGGGTGGAGGAGAGAGGTGTGTCACAACCAGTAGTAGCATTTTGGAGGCGTGGCGGCAGAACAACCTCCAACACTACTGCACCTTGTCCTGCATCCTTCCCAGCTGCCAAAAGAGTGACCCAATGGGGCGTGAAAGAAAGGTAACGTCCCTGTCCATGCGTCAGCGATAATATGCACCTTACCGCTGACCGCCCTGTCCAGCGAGGCCAAGACATTGCCTTCCACATGCTGGTAGAGAGCCGGAATCGCCTTCCGTGAGAAAAAGTGGCGTTTGGGAACCTGCCACTGAGGAACCGCACATTGCACAAACTCACGGAAGGGGGCCGAGTCTACCAACTGAAAAGGCAGCAGTTGAAGCGCTAGCAATTTAGCCAAGCTAGCATTCAACCGCTGGGCATGTGGATGGCTGGGAGTGAACTTCTTTCGACGGTCCAGCAGCTGGGGCAGGGAAATTTGCCTGCTAGAATCAGACGTCGGTGTACTGCTAGCAGAGTGCCCGCAAGTACTTGGCTGTGACACACCTAATTCTACACCTTCATTCCTCTCAGTGCAGGTTTCAGAGAGGACTGAAGGTATAGTGGGGTTGGAGATCCCAGCTGATGCGGTGCAAGGAGAGGTCTGCTTTGTTCTTTGGTGTGGGTCTTTAAGGTAGGCTTGCCAACGAGCTGCATGGCAGGTCAACATATGTCTGGTCAAGCATGTGGTGCCCAAGCGGCTGATGTTTTGGCCACGCAATATACGCTTGAGACATATGTTGCAAACAGCAGCTGTACGATCTGATGCACTCGACTCAAAAAAGGCCCACACCAAAGAACTTTTTGAATAACGGGCAGAGGCAGCACCCTGCACAGGCGGAGCTCTGCGGTGTGATTCCGTCGGTGTGCTGCCCTTACGCTGGCCCCCCCAAGGGCATCCTGCCTCGTTGGAGATGTGCCTCCTCCTCATCCTCATCCTCCTCCTCCTCCTCTCTCCAATTAGGCACCCACGTGGAGTCAGTGACCTCATCATCCCCTCCCTCCTCATCACTGGAGCCAATCTGGCAGTATGCTGCAGCTGCTGGAACACGACTGCCAGATTGGTGTCCTTCTTGAGCATCCCCTCTCTCTGCTCTCACGCTACTGCCTTCCTCTAGCTGGGTATCATCATCAGACCCTTCGAAACGCTGGGCATCCTCCTGGAGCATGTACCCAACACTGTGCTCAAACAGTTCGGGGGACTCTTCAGGAGGACATGGTAGGTCTAGGAAGGAGTGACTGATGATGACATTGATACCAGGGAAGAGGACGCTTTGGCAGCTGCTTTGCCAGTACCCTGAGCCTGGGTGAGAGAGGAGGAGGAGGATGAGGAGGGCTTGGTCATCCACTCTACCAAGTCTTCGGCATGATGCGGCTCAACATGTCCAGCTGCCGAAAAGAAGGACAAGCGTGTCCCATGGCCATGTGCTGATGGCGATGCACCGCGTCCACGACCAGCACTGTTGTCTCTAGACACAGAGCCTGCTTGCCCTCTTTTATTGGCTCCTGACTGTCTGCCTCTCCTTGTTTGCCTTCCAGACATTCTAATGGCCTGCAGGGAGATGGGAAAACCAGCAATAAGGCCTAGCTTCAGGAGTATATTTTGCAGGAAGCACACTACGCCTGCTGTAAGTGCTGCAAATGCCTGTTGGTGTAACACACCAGGAAAACACAGCAATACGGGCTAGCTTCAGGTGTATATTTTGCAGTAATCACACTACGCCTGCTGTAAGTGCTGCAAATGCCTGTTGGTGTAACACACTAGGAAAACACAGCAATAAGGCATAGCTTCAGGAGTATATTTTGCAGGAATCACACTACGCCTGCTGTAAGTGCTGCAAATGCCTGTTGGTGTAACACACCAGGAAAACACAGCAATACGGGCTAGCTTCAGGAGTATATTTTGCAGGAATCACACTACGCCTGCTGTAAGTGCTGAAAATGCCCTTGGTGTAACACACCAGGAAAACACAGCAATATGGGCTAGCTTCAGGTGTAGAATGTGCAGGAGGCACACTCCGCCCGCTGTAAGTGCTGCAAATGCCTGTTAGTGTAACACACCAGGAAAACACAGCAATAAGGGATAGCTTCAGGTGTATACTGTGCAGGAGGCTTAGCAACAATGACACTGACACTCTCCCTGCCTATCCTTCTCTCTCCCTGCACACAAGGTTTAGCAAAGAATATGACACTGACACTGTCCCCTGCCTATCCTTCTCTCTCCCTGCACACAAGGTTTAGCAAAGAATATGACACTGACACTGTCCCCTGCCTATCCTTCTCTCTCCCTGCACACAAGGTTTAGCAAAGAATATGACAATGACACTCTCCCTGCCTATCCTTCTCTCTCCCTGCACACAAGAATAGCACAAAGAATATCACACTGTCCCTGCCTATCCTTCTCTTTCCCTGCGCCAGAACACACTACACAAGGCTGGCGGCCTTTTATAGTGTGGGGCGTGTGCTAAACCCCCTGAGCTATAATTGGCCACAGGCAACCTGCCTGTGGCCAATTATGGCTCTCCTAGCTGTCGGCGCTGTAATTGGCCAAGCATGCGGGGTCACAGTGCATGCTTGGCCAATCACAGCGCCGGGATTGCACTGCGATGGCGCAGTGTATTGTGGGGCGTTCGCGTCACTCGAATTTGGCGCGAACGGCCCAAATCGTTCGATGTTCGAACGATCGAACAGCCGATGTTCGAGTCGAACGTATGTTCGCCTCGAACACCGAGCTCATCCCTATTTATGAATGAGCTAAATTCGAATACGGTTTTAAAACTAGTTCTGTTCATTCAAACAACTAGGATATTAGGCAGCCTGTGACTTACACGCTTATTTCTTGGGCAAGCATCGAGGTTAGATGTATAGCAGATCATAGTTCAACATAATTTCAACCACCAGTTACTATTTAACAATAAAAATAATCTTCCCTTTGGATAATTCATAGATACAAGTACAAAATAACAATAATGCATGCAGAGAGAGGATGGCATGGGACCTCCAGCTGAGAGATTTCAACTCTGGATAATTGGAGATAAGACTGTGGTGTGTTTGACAAAGATATGCTCCAGTCAAACATGAAAAATTTGCAAATATACTCACTCAGGGGAAACTGCATACCTGCTAAAAGGATTTCATTTTGATCATGGCATTGATCTTGCATAGTAAGCTTCCTTGTTAGATATATTGCCGGCAGTATTCTCGTTTTTGAAAGTGTCCAGTCTTTTTCATGATTCAACCCTCTCTGAGCCTACTGTAGCCTCCAACAAACATGATCATGAGTGAGTGGCTGTGCAAGCACGATCATATGATAAGAGGCTGCAGCCTACCTAGAAGCTTAGCTTAATCTGAAGTTAACAGCTGCAACATCTCCTGCAAAGGATTAGCAGTTCAGTGTTTAACTAAATTCTGAAGACATGCATTTATACAAACTAGATTTGATTTAAGTATACATTTTAGTGCTGGGTGGAATTAACCTTTAAAAAGAACCATGTACCAAGTGCTGTCTACTTTCTGAGTGACTGACCTTTTGTTCCAGCCCAGAGACTCTACATTCAACTTGCCAACACCGTTCTCAAGAAATGCAATACCGTTAAAGCGGAAATAAATCCATCCATAAAACAGTTTCATTCCCGGCACGTGCCGGAAATGCAACACTCCCATTGGTTGTGCTCTCAACCAAACTGTCAAACCATCCAATGGCTGGTGTCATAACTGATCACATGTGCATCATCATGGCAGTTGTGGATTAAACAGAGGCAAAGATGGCAGCTTCCATGGCTGAAAATGATAGGGGGGTTTACTTCCACTTTAAATTATAAAAATATCCCCTCAAAGCAGAAAACACTTTCAGGACTGAAATAAAAAGTTAAGAGAAGTTAATTTTTCTGGTTATGTTTCATGTTACACCCATATTTAGGGTCTGCATCCAAACACCATCAACCCCCAGCCCCCCCCCCCCAGCATTAGAGGGGGGGGTTACTCCCAGCCGCCTCCTTTCCATTAGTTGAATTTGGTGTTGCTCTGCATGGCTTCATCCACACAGCGTTGCCATCCATTTACAGAGATCTGTGCATAAGAAAACTACAAGTCTCCTCTGCCACCCTGGCAAAGGAACTCAAAGTTCTCAATAGCGCACAAGGGAAGTCACCACATTCATAATCCATTGATATTTTCTCCAGCTCTGTGACTGAAGGTCCGTAAATCTGCAGCTCAAGGAATAGCCTGCAAGAGCCAGGAACTACCAATTGCGGTTGTAATACTTTGCAGGCTCCAATGCATAAAAAATAAAAAAAAAAGCAAATTTTGTGAATAATTAATATGGGTGCATCTATTTATTTATTTTGTGAGAGTGGACTTGGCCTTTAACAGCATTGAATTTTATTTTTTGCTACATGTCCAGGGGCTTCTTGGCACTGTCCACTCCTCATTCCTCTGGGTGCCACTTTAGCAGGCCAGGTGCTAAGGGGTCATCCATGTGCGCATGCTCCCAATGAGTACTGTATGCATCAAATAGACACACACAGCTTAGGCAACCACACACCAGCTCCCTCCTCACAGGAGTTTGGCTGACAGCAGTAAGGGGAGTCAGGTAATTGGGAATAAGGCAGGGGGAGGGGGGGGTATGGGTAGGAATAGGAAAAGTATTGAGGAGTTTTTTTTCATTCATGCAAAGAAAGTGTAGCGGGGTCTCTAAATTTATGTGGGACGCCTAGGTGTGGAAGTATAGGGATAGTGGACCACTTGTGTTCGTGGAGGTTTGGATGGTGTAATAATCTCCTTGGCCTCTGGGTGGCGGGGTACATGGAGGCTCAAGGTAGATTTGCCATTTCAGTGCTAGCCTTTTTGTCCCTTTCCGGAGATGGTACGGCGAGGGTGGGGAACCTGCCGTGGTGTCGATGGGAGGAGATAAAAGGGGGAGACGCCCTAACCACGAGGTCTTCTGGAGGAAGTTCTTCACGCGCCCAGGCACCTTAGGCCTGGGTGCGGGCGGGTTCTGGATTCCGGCTCAGGTGCCCTAGGCCTGACCGGAATGGAGTTGGAGTCCATCCCAGACACCTTCAGCCTGGGGTGAGGTACTGAACTAGGAGTCCTGGGGTCCAGTGACTTCGACTGGATCCCGCGAGGGTGGAGCCCATGTCTGAGGTGAGGAGGCCGGGGAGGTTACCCGTCTGGAGAGTCTGGAGCAGCATCAACCCAGTGACGGATGGGCCTCTGGTAACTCCCTTGGAGGGACATCTTCCCCTGATAGGAGTACCTTCGCTGCGCTGCGGCCCCTATCTACGTTCTCTTGAGTCGCTGGTAGAGACTCTCAGATTCTAAGTCCTTTCTAGCTGAATGCTATAGTAACCGCTGGCGAGATCGCAGTGGTTTAGCTGATAACCAGGATAGTGCCTCGACCTGCTCATTCCCCGTATCAAAATGTTATCAAGTCGCAACCAGTTGGCTACTGAAGCACTGTTTATTGTAAGATGTACAATAAAGCAAGAGTTGGACTGTGATCGGTGTGTGGAACTCTGGTTAATGGGAGCAGAGGGAAGTGTTGACACAGCAGGACTGTATTCTAGAACAAAGCACATAGGCCCGAGGAAATATCTGGTGCTGGCCTTCACCTCACCCACAGCTATGGGGAGGACATGGGCCGTAGCGCATCTCACCCTGTCGTGTGACATACCCCTAGACCAAGGAGATGGGGTGAGGCCACTACACGTGGGGGCTCGTGAGTCCGGGATGATATGTGTTTTAACTTTGGAAGAAGGAATGGCTGTGTCTGGACCTTGCTGCCCGGAGGAGTTCCGAGCAGGTCGGCCATGTGATTGGCCAAAGTGCATCCCTGCTCAAAGTCGTGGAAATGACCCTAGGACGGGAAAGGCCCATGCAGAGGAGCGAGAAGAGGGAGGAGTCCAGCCGTGTGAAGTACTACATGTGGGGGCTTTTATTGCACTGCGCCACGAGGCACCCCGTGACTGTACAGTTCGTGGGCGGAGCTTGAAGGAAGCCGGCGAAAACGTGCAAGTCATGGGAGGAGTCTGGCCATGTGGAGGAACTCACGTGGAGACTTCGGCGCGTGGTCAGTGCGTGATGGAGCAGCAGATAGTCGGGATGGCCTCAAGCTCCCCGTGGATTCCGGTTCCCTACCCCACGAAGATGACTACGTTCGCTGCTCCCCTTACAGACACGGGGATAAGACTCAGGCCCCGAGGGCAGTTGGCTTTGTGCTCATGCAGAGACACGGAGGCCCTCGGTGTGATCTGTCGCGGGTGCTCGGGACTGGTGGTCCACCTGAAGCCATTCGGGCGTTGCGAGGCATGCAAAGAGTTCTTGTTCGAGGTGGAGCCATCCACAGTAAGGCCCCGGGCCCTTCGCCTCAACAGCCTCACAGGTACCGCTACTCTGGAAGGAGAGATCCAGGCCTTTGCGGAGGTTCCCGTACGCACTGACCAGGGCGATGTGACTGCCCAATCAGAGACTGAGAGACAAAAATCCGAGGATGCTGCTTTGGTCACCACAGATTCTCTGCTCCCACCTCCGAAGAGGAAAGTTGGTCTGGTGCAGGCCTCCTGTGGTCGTGGTCGAGCTTCACCCCGTCGCTTGCCTGGCCTGGATGGAACCGGTTGGAAGAGTCCTGGACATCCCAGTTCTACAAAAGATCAAGGTGAGCCAGGGGCTGGGACTGTGGTGGTGGTTGGAGGTGTCGGGGGTCCACAGTCGGTGGAGCCCGCAAGGGAGGGTAGTACCACGTCTACCAGAGACTACCTTCCCGCCGAGATGTATGACACTTCCGACCTAGAGTCGCTGTCAGATTGTGGAGATGACGGGGAGATTGATGAACAGTTTCATCGGAAGGGCTGGGACAAACGCCCATTGCCTGTGATACGTGTACCGCAGGATTCCCCTATGTCAATAGGAGACGGCACGCCCCGGGTACAAGCCCCAGGGTCTACGAGGAAGTCTAGTCCTCAGAGTGTCTTCCCACAATCTACAACATCGCCCGTCTTGGTGGCGGGGATGCAGCGAGCCTCACTACGAGCACCAAGAGAAAAGCCATTAGAGGTAGTGAAAGTACCTCGGCATCCGGAGGCCATCGTTCAACCCGGAGAAGGTGAGCGGGAAGCCATGCCTCCTTTGGCCAGATTGCAACGACTTTTCTCACAGAGAGTCGCCCGTGAGTATGGGTGGGAATATCCCTACTTGCCTCGGGACTTACTTTTCGAAGTTGAGGTCATACGCCAGAGATGGTATGATGAATTTGTTTGGGAAAAGCTCAAAGTACCCCATGCACGAAGATATTTGTCCTGTTCGCCATCCGTGTCGAAAAAGTTCCGGGACTGCAGAGCAGACTGGATGTGGGGTCGCCATATCCACGCAGATAAGGTGCGCATCTGCAGGAAAGATGGAGATGATGCTGACTATTCAATTGAGGTTTTTGAAAACATCTGAAGCCCTTGTTCTTGCCTGACCCGAAGTTCTACTTGTGAGAAGAGACTCACTTGTTATTCCTTTTCTACAATCTTCCAGAAGTGTTCCTGCCGGAGCATCCGAACTGTGCCCTAGTTTTTTATTTGGGCTTTTGTTTTCTACTCTTTGGAGGAATGAGAGGGGGTTTTTGTTGTTCTCTCTTCCTCACAGTTCAAAGACAGACTTTGGGGTAGAATTAGTGTAGGGACGCAGGAAGAGTGAAGATTGCACCAAGTGTCATTACCGCGACACTGTCACCAGGTGGCAGTGTTGTGCAACGGCTGTTTGGTTTTTTTCACACACTTCACTTTACTCATTGGAGTGAATGGGTCGATTGGTTGATGGACCCATTCATTCCAAATTAACACAAGAGTGTCAGGATGTAGATTTCTTTGTGTGTTGTTTTTTTTCCTCTCTTCCCTCTGCAGGAGATTCGTCCGTCAAGACTATTGAGTATGGGGTGGTTCTTAGACAGTGACGGGAGGGATTGTATATGTGTACATGATAGATGTTTTGAGGAAAAGTTTTATTGTTTTATATTCCCTTTTCCTTTCCCTTTCAGCAGGTCTTGGTATGGTTGAGGTTCAACATTTTAGGGATAGCCTCTGGGGCTAAGCTTGTGTCCTCACTCCATGGGAGACATGGGTTCGCACCAGACGCTGGGGACCAGCGTTAAATCACAGGGGGGAGTATGTAGCAGGGTCTCTAAATTTATGTGGGACGCCTAGGTGTGGAAGTATAGGGATAGTGGACCACTTGTGTTCGTGGAGGTTTGGATGGTGAAATAATCTCCTTGGCCTCTGGGTGGCGGGGTACCTGGAGGCTCAAGGTAGATTTGCCATTTCAGTGCTAGCCTTTTTGTCCCTTTCCGGAGATGGTACGGCGAGGGCGGGGAACCTGCCGTGGTGTCGATGGGAGGAGATAAAAGGGGGAGACGCCCTAACCACGAGGTCTTCTGGAGGAAGTTCTTCACGCGCCCAGGCACCTTAGGCCTGGGTGCGGGCGGGTTCTGGATTCCGGCTCAGGTGCCCTAGGTCTGACCGGAATGGAGTTGGAGTCCATCTCAGACACCTTCAGCCTGGGGTGAGGTACTGAACTAGGAGGCCTGGGGTCCAGTGACTTCGACTGGATCCCGCGAGGGTGGAGACGTCCGAGGGTCCCTGAGGTGGATGGGGCCCATGTTTGAGGCGAGGAGGCCGGGGAGGTTACCCGTCCGGAGAGTCTGGAGCAGCATCAACCCAGTGACGGATGGGCCTCTGGTAACTCCCTTGGAGGGACATCTTCCCCTAATAGGAGTACCTTCGCTGCGCTGCGGCCCCTATCTACGTTCTCTTGAGTCGCTGGTAGAGACTCTCAGATTCTAAGTCCTTTCTAACTGAATGCTATAGTAACCGCTGGCGGGATCGCAGTGGTTTAGCCGATAACCAGGATAGTGCCTCGACCTGCTCATTCCCCGTATCAAAATGTTATCAAGTCGCAACCAGTTGGCTACTGAAGCACTGTTTATTGTAAGATGTACAATAAAGCAAGAGTTGGACTGTGATCGGTGTGTGGAACTCTGGTTAATGGGAGCAGAGGGAAGTGTTGACACAGCAGGACTGTATTCTAGAACAAAGCACATAGGCCCGAGGAAATATCTGGTGCTGGCCTTCACCTCACCCACAGCTATGGGGAGGACATGGGCCGTAGTGCATCTCACCCTGTCGTGTGACATACCCCTAGACCAAGGAGATGGGGTGAGGCCGCTACAAAAGCATTAAAGTAATTCTAAAGGTTTTCAACCTTAAAACCTTCCAATAACATTCCCCCACAATCCAGCGTTGTGCCTGGCTGCAACCCTGCTCTTCTCTCTACCTTTTCTCACAGGACACTCAGGCAGCAGCGGAAGTCATTGGCTCCTGATGCTGTCAGTCAAATCCTGTGAGAAGGGAGCTGGGGGTGTGGCCGAGCCATGCCGTGTGTGTCTATGGACATACACAGTCTGGCTCTGGAGTATGCCTTCAGGGGAGAAGGAGTGTACAGTGCAGGCAGGCAGGCAGGCAGGGGAACCCCCCCCCCAGAAGAGTTTTTTTTTCCCCCCATGTTTTTTTTATAAGATAGCAGTAAAACCGATAAAGTATACCCAGAGTACAATGGAATGTAGTAAACCACCGTGGTGGGTGCACCCAACTACAGACGTCCATCATAAAATCCTTTAAGACACCAGGTATCCCCAAAGGCCGGGGACTCAGGGAAACACCAGGTTGAGAACTTCATAGTGATTGTGGACAGTGAAGGACACCGCTGTACTATTTTTTTCCCTTTTCATAGGCTAAATCAGAAAGAAAAAAGAAGGAGGGGAAATCAAGAAGAGAAGCAAAATAAGGAGAAGAGAAAAAGGAAAGAAGGGGGAGGGAAGAGGGAAAAAAGAGAGGGGGTGAGTGGAACGATGGATTACAAATGCAACCAACGCGAAAAAGGGACACCAGTGTCTATCAGCCAGTGGGACAGAGTAAACAAACATGTTTCATAGAGTCCACATTTAGGTATACACCTCACATTTATGTTGATTCGTCAGTACGAGATTCTCCATTTAATTAAACTCCTCAAACTTGTGGAGCCAGAACCCAATGGACGGAGGTTGTGGATCCCTCCACCTGAGGGAGACATGATCTGGCAGCATTCAGAAGATAGCGCAGAAGTGATCTTTTGTATATTTTAGGTGGTATGTTAGTAATACGAAGAATAAAAAAAATGGCAAGTCATCCGGAACAGAGTAATCCGTGAATTTTTGAACAATCCAGTGAACCTCCTTTCCATAGGTGTGCGCACAGGGTGTGCCAGGTGTGCCTGGGCACACCCTAATCACCCCATGTGCATTAGCATTATCTAGGGACAGCACCAGGTGGGTGGTTGGGGGGTGCCAGTGGCCAGTGTAAATGCCCCCATTAGAATAAAGGCTAGGTTCAACAGTAGGAACATATTACACCCGTATTTAAAGCGGAGTTCCACCCAAATTTGGAACTTCCGCTAAATCCACTCCTCGCCCCCTTACATGCCACATTTGACATGTAATTTTTTTTTGGGGGGAGTGGGGGCTTCAGTAGGAGTGGGACTTCCTGTCCCACTTCCTCCTTCCGCCCTGGGATCGCCTAGGCGATACGTCATATCGCCTTTTGTGGCCCCTCCCTGTAGGCGATCACCTGGGACGTGACAGGTCCCAGGCGATCGCCTGTCCACTCAGAGGGCTCTGCGCCGTTCACGCATGCGCAGTGAGTGCCCGTCCGTGAAGTCGAAAGTTGTCACAGCTGGGTGCCCACACTATGAATGGAGGCACCGGTGGAGAAGGGGGGAGAGGAGCAGAGCTCCGGGCGGCGTGCGCTGGACAGTGGAACAGGTAAGTGTATGTTTATTAAAAACCAGCAGCTACACTTTTTGTAGCTGCTGACTTTTAATAAACATAAAAAAAGGCTGGAACTCCCCTTTAAGGTGTAACGTAATATGCTCCCAATCAACTCTCTCCCACCACCAGAGCCTCCTTCCTGTGACAGCGGGTGGCGTTCATGTGTGTTTGACATTTGGGGTGCATACCCTAATGCAATAGGCTGCGCACACCTATGCTCCTTTCAGTAGTGATTGAGCTTTAAGCAGGACCAAAAGACATGCAGAAGTGTTCCCTGCTCCCCCTGGCAGCACCAGTAGCTGGAAAGAACTTATATAGAATTAAAAGGGTTCTATACCATTGTGTCAAAATCTTCAAATTATTCTCCTAAATCTTTGTGCAAAGTGAAGATTTCAAGGCAAATTGAACCATAGTAGTTTTTTATGACTCTGTAAAAGTCCTCCCCAAATCAGCTTCCCATTAGGGCAGTGTAAAAGCCTCTGGGGAGATAGAACCAAGAGTGAATAGAGCATGAGGAAAAGCACTGCTCTCCGAGCAGTATTCTTCTATTGTGGTCAGCCTATGCTGGAAGCCATTCGGAAGGGGTAGAGAGTGAACAAATTGATGGATTTGTAGTGCTCTCCAAAAATCCAATTTGTAAGAGCCTGTCGGATTCATAAGAGTCTGTAATGAAGGCCAAGAGCCTGCCTCCATTAAGTGGGATGCTTGAAAGTAGCCTGATTGGAGAAAAGCCTGAAAAGAGCCTTCCGTGAAGCCTGGAGCAAAGGGTGAATTGCCCAAGATTGTGAATAGAGGAGAATTCCTCTGGGCAACTGATAAAGTCAGGAAAAGCATAGGAGCATACACGTGACGTTGTGCCAATCAGTAGGAGAGTTTTAATCGCAAGTCCACATGGCACCACAGGATCTGCTGAAGTGATATCTTACTTTGACCCTGGTCAATATGTGGTCACAATTTATTATCCCCGTGGTGGCACCAGTCTACCATTCTACCTAGATGAGTTGCTTGGGAGTATTTTTGAAAATCTGGGTCAGCTAATCTGCTTAGCTGTTTAGGCAAAGTAAGAAGACAACGGATCCAAGGCTTCCCATGCGCCCAAATAAAAATATGAGAAAACAGGGTGTGCCCATTTGAAAAGTACCGCAGGGATGTGGATAGGCAGAGCTTGGAAAAAGTAAAAAAAAATTGTCAGAATACACATTTTGATAATGGAGTCTGTGGTGCTATTTAGCCAAAAGGGTAAGCACCTTAGAAAAATATTTTATTTAATTTTTTTTTTTTAAATAGGCCTCCACTTTAAGGTAAAAAAAACAAAACAACAAAAACACTATTTTGACTTTAGAACCACTTTAATTCCCATTCTCTATGCTTACTATGTCACTAGCCAGACTCAAAATTTCAAGTGAATGTGATTGGCAGCTGCGAGAGATTTCTTAGAACGGACACTTTCTTACATGAGGCTTTCTGTCTGTGAGAGATTCATGGAACCCACACTGAGGGGTTGATTTACTAAAGGAAAATCCACTTTGCACTTGAAAGTGCACATGGAAGTGCAGTCGCTGTAGATCGCTGTAAATCTGAGGGGAAGCTCTGAAATTAGGGGAAGCTCTGCTGATTTTATCATCCAATCATGTGCAAGCTAAAATGCTGTTTTTTATTTTCCTTGTATGTCCCCCTCAGATCTACAGCATCTGCACTTCCATGTGCACTTTCAAGTGCAAAGTGGATTTTCCTTTAGTAAATCAACCCCCGAGTGTACCTAGAAAAAGCGTTCCTGTACTGCAGACAGGTAAGCAATATCAGTTCTCAAGTCCCAAGATTACAGACATAATACAGTGGAGCAGACCTGTGCTCTGCAGCAATGAAACAAAAGAAGTCTTGAGCTGGAAGGCTGTGCACTCCGTATGCATCTCATGGCTTCATTTTCAATTCTGACTGGAGAGTAGCTTTAATAGGGAATGACTGAATTCCTGTAATCAGCTCCCAGAGCCGCTCACTCTGCTCTCTGTATGACTCACTTCTCTCTATAGACTGCAGTGTTCTGTGTAGTCATTCCTTGCTCTTCCCCCTGTATAAATTAAAAGAATCACGGCTTGCTGCAAGGCTAGAAGGATGTGAAATGACAGACCACTTGAAGGACTATCACGCTGTGCAATGGGTACCAGGTGGGGGCAAATATCTGTTCAGAAATGTTGATCACAAAGCTACTTCTTGCGTCTAAAATGAAGACTACTGATCACTAAATCTAGAGATACAAGCAGCTAAAGTTAAAACACGAAATCAGAAGCATGGGAACAATTGAGTTTGGTCCCACAGCTCCTCCTGCTTTCCAAGGAAGACCTCCTATTGGTGAAAACATCTATCCATCATATTAAATGTACCAATAAAGAGGCTTGAAGTGGGAGCAAGTGGAGCCAAAACTTGACTTTTAAGTCAACATCTGCATTTTATTTCAGCTGGCTATATCTCTGGGTCAACTGAAAAAAAAAACAGTTTGATTGCTCAAATTTGGAACAGGTTAAATTTAATTACACTTATGCAAAAACAGCTTACAAGAAATAATTAACCCGTCCCTGTATGGCACTTTGGGTCCATTCACACAGATGCCCTTTTGAGGTGTTGCCTTTGACTTACAATGGAAGGTGCCTGTTTGTTGTGCTTTTAAAAAAACTGCACCAAAGATGCAGCATGTAGGACTTTTCAAAGCGCAGTGCCCCTGCAGTGTGAACAGTTACATAGGATTTAATGGACACTAGTTTTCATGCGCTTTTGTCACCCAGGAAAAGCACAGCAAAAAGCACCAGTGTGAAAGGGGCCTCCTGTTTAGATCTCAAACACAAAAGGTATCTGAAGAAAGAACCACTCCTGTTGGGCAGGTAATGTGGCATTTTGGTACTGCTACTTAAAGTTTTGTTCAAAAGTTTGCATACCCTGGCAGAAATTTTACAATTTTGACATGGATATTGAAAATATGACTTGTTGTGTTACACTATGTGATTATTCTTGCTCTGTGTCTTTAAGATCTGTCCCCTTCTTTCTAGCTGAACTCTCTCTCTCACCGTAGTTCTTTATATATCTCCTCCACTTCCTGATTCTGGTCATTACTCCTGTATATCTTCCATGCTAAACATCTTACATGTGGCTTACAACTGCATTGTTTTTCTACCTATGAATATCCATCATTAAACGGAACATTCAAAAGGATTCATCGTCTGTGGTCCTAACTGTGAGTTTATTCATTGAGTTAAACTGCCTGTATCGATGCAAGGGATGAATATCAAACCAGCTTGAGTAAGGCCTACTTAAACCTGGAGATGAACTTTGTCGCTTTGTAGTTGAGACAGAACAGTAGAAAAACTGAGTTTCACAGCCTAATTACAAGATTTCTGCTTGTCAGTACTGATACAGACAAGATTTACTGCCCTCATAGCAAGACAGAAGGGACAGAGCAGCACATGGCAGCCTTATAGCCTGAGACAATCTG
Organism: Rana muscosa; assembly: GCA_029206835.1. Taxonomy (NCBI): domain Eukaryota; kingdom Metazoa; phylum Chordata; class Amphibia; order Anura; family Ranidae; genus Rana; species Rana muscosa. The sequence continues at coordinate 329,434,005 of CM055116.1, read as the reverse complement.
CACAGTGTCATATTTCAGCACACAGATCCTGCCTGCTTTCACAGTCAGTCTGCTATCATGAGTGACCAAGCTTCTGCATGTGAACTCACATCTACCTCCCCACAAGTTCCTGAAGAAACAGTTACCCAAACGCTCAGTTAAACCCACTTGGAAAGTAATGGAGAATTATGAAGCTTCAAGGACTGAATTGTCAAATAGCTTGGAATTAGTCTGGGAGAAAATCCTTGCTGAAGCCAATACAGTGTCTGTTGAACGTGAACTACTGACACTAGAGGGCGCCATTAAACAACTTTCTGCCTCATATGAGCTTTATCAGCTTACCAGCATCAAATTCACTAATGTCTTACAAAACATGAAGTCAGAAAATGCGATGATGCAATTAAAGTGCGTCAATTCTCTCAATATTGAAAGAGACAGTTTTATCCAGCAAACCAGATTAAAGGCAGAAGCAAAAATAAAGCAGTTACAGGACACTGCATCTCACAGATCTGTTTCCACCAGACGTTCTAAAAACTCGTCAAGATCCCATAGTTCAAGATACTCAACACTCAGTGAGCGACTTATTAATGCCCGCGCTGAAGTGGAAGCCAGCAAAGTGCAGGTGACATATGCAGAAAAAAGAGCAGAGTTGGAAGCGCAGTCAGCACGTCAAAGAGCAACAATGGAAACCTTAAATGAACAGTGTAAACATGACGCAGCCATGGCAAAGCTAAGGGTCCTACAGCAAGCTATCAGTGCAGACGAAGGTGCAAGTGAGAAAGACAGCATTAACCTAAACATAGCAGATATGGAAGACTCCCTCAAAACGCACTAAAGACTATGTCCTAAGCCACTGCAGTGCACACTCCATTGTCTCCAATGCTCCCGACTACATAGGGACTCCTTCACAGCTTCAAGTTAAAGAGGTTCCAGCAACTTTCTGCACTCAAAATCACTCCACTGCATTTCCTACCTGCCTACCTTGCCTGCCTTCATACGTCACAGAGCATCAGCGCAAGCTTCAAGAAAGTCATCAATCTCCAGTCATCGGTACAGCCTTGAATCAACGTACCATTGGAACAACTGACTTCAAGCAAGCAACTCACCTGGATGCATCTGCTGCACCATATTTCCCTGTGTCCTTTAACAACAATGTCAAAGATAACGCAATCAGCACCATACAGCCAACAGCATCTCACATAAAGGCGGAGACAACTGAGACAGAAGAGTTTGTGAGGTACATGCTTCGCAGAGAGCTCACAAAGACTGGTCTTACAAGTTTTGATGACCAACCTGAGAACTACAGAAGTTGAAAATGTGCCTTCAGAACTACAATCAGCAATATTGGCATTACAGCTGATCAAGAATTGAATCTGCTGATCAAATGGCTTGGTCCTCTATCTGCTGCACGTGTTAAGCCATTAAGATCGGTTTTCATGGACAATCCTACTGCAGGCCTCACAGCTGCATGGGAGCGACTAGAGCAAAGTTATGGCAGTCCAGAAGCTATAGAAAATGCTTTGTTCATACGTCTGGAAACTTTCCCAAAGATATCCGGTAAGGACAACAAGGAGTTCCAGAGACTGAGTGACCTTCTCCTTGAGCTTCAGCTAGCCAAGACAGACCCAAAACTACCTGGACTCAGTTACCTTGACACTCCAAGAGGGGTAAACCCAATTGTCTCCAAGCTCCCGTATGGTTTGCAAGAGAAATGGACTGCACTAGGGTCATCATACAAAAGAGAGAACAAGGTTTCCTTCCCTCCATTCTCTTTCTTTTGTGAATTCATCAGGGAAATTGCAGAGACCAAGAATGATCCAAGTTTTTCCTACGGTGAGTACAGTCTCTTCTCACCCTTTCCTAAGAGTACCAGTCTTCAGGGCAACTACAGAAACCATAGAGGCCCAGTGTCCGTGAAAAAGACTGACATCCTTCCCACTCCTACCACAGTTCTGGCCACGAACAAACAGAGTAGGAAGATTGAAAACCCTAACAGAGAGTGTCCCATACACAAGAAGCCACACCCCCTCAAAAAATGTATCGGCTTTAGGAAAAAGCCTCTGGAAAAGCGCAAGGAGCTTTTAAAGACATTTAGGGTATGTTTCAGGTGCTGTGCTTCTACAGAACATTTTGCAAGGGACTGTAATGTGTCCATCAAGTGCATAGAGTGTGGCTCTGGGGAACATGTGCAGGCCCTCCATCCTCTTGAGCCCAGCTCTGCACAACCTGCCAACGATCCTCCCAGGTTAACGCATGGCGGGGAGAATACAGACCAAGTGCCTAATTCTACCATCATTTCTTCATCCTGCACTGAAGTTTGTGGAGAAGACCGCTGTGGTAAGTCCTGTGCTAAGATATGCTTGGTGAACATATACCACTAGGATCAACCAGAAAAGTCTCTAAAGGCATATGCTATCTTAGACGATCAGAGCAATCGATCACTTGAAAAATCGGAATTGTTCAATCTATTTGAAATAAAAGGCGAAGCTCATCCTTACACCTTGGGTACCTGTAGTGGAACTATAGAGGTTTCTGGAAGAAGGGCTCATGGACTCATGGTATCTTCTCTCAAAAGGTAACTTGCAATTACCCTTACCTACACTTGTTGAGTGCAATCAGATACCTGCTAACAGGGAAGAAATCCCTACTCCAGCTGCTGCTTTCCATCACCCTCACCTCAAGGTAATAGCAAATGAGATACCACCGCTTGACAAAGATGCTCAGATCCTTCTTCTGTTAGGAAGAGACATTCTAAGAGTTCACAAGGTACACAGACAAATCAGTGGACCCACAGATGCCCCATTTGCCCAGCGCACGGATCTAGGGTGGGTCATCATAGGCAATGTCTGCATAGGCAAAATGAAAAGACCTACCAACATTTCGTCATTCAAGACAAATGTTCTGCCAAATGGCCGAAACACTTACTTTGAGCCATGCCCACATCACTACTGGGTGAAAGAGAAGATAGCCAGCCACGAATGGCAACATGGTATCTCAGGTGACACAAGCCCTTTCTCCTGCCATGATGGCGACTTCGGCTCTACAGTGTTTAATGCAACCAGTAAAGATGACATACTGGCTCCTTCAATGGAAGACAAAGAATTCATCAAGGTAATGGACAAGGAGTTCTTTCAAGATGACTCCAATAACTGGGTAGCACCCCTACCCTTTCGTCTCCCAAGAGAGAGATTGCCCAACAACTTACAGCAGGCCATCAGTAGATTCTCCTCCTTAAAGCGAAACTTAAGCAGGAAACCAGAGATGCAAAAGCACTTTGTGGACTTTATGCAAAATGTATTTGACAGAGGTCATGCAGAGCCTGCTCCCCCACTAAAGGAGGGAGAAGAATGCTGGTACCTTCCATCCTTTGGCGTGTATCACCCACGCAAACCAGACCAAATCAGAGTTGTCTTTGATTCCAGTGCTCAGCCGGAATGAGTCCAGCGATGCAGCCGTACAACCCCGGCTCGGAGACCACTGGAGTGGGGACAGTGGTGGTAAGAGCACGGTGAGGTAAGGGTGCCTGTCTGATCCTCACTGCTTGGAGTGGTGGAGCCGAGTGGAGACTGGAACGGCTGGTTCCGGAAGCAGCGGATGCAGGTCAGCAGGTTCAGCTTGCAGAGCAGAGGATGCAGGTCAGCAGGTGCCGGTTTGCAGAGCAGGGATGCAGGTCAGCAGGTGCAGGTTTGCAGAGCAGGGATGCAGGTCAGCAGGTGCAGGTTTGCATTGCAAAGGATGCAGGTCAGCGTGTGCAGCTTGCAGAGCAGAGGATGCAGGTAAGCTGGTGCAGGTTTGCAGAGTCAGACAAGCCGGGTCATACACATCAAGGTAAACATCACAAGTGGCAGGCAGAGAGTAGTCAAAGTCCAGGCCGAATCTTGGCAACAGGCAGACTGGCAGATAACTGAGCAGGGTCAAACGAGCCGAGGTCAGGACTGGAGACAGAAGCGTGGTCAGGAAGCCGGGTCAAACACAGAAACAGGATACAAGCACAGAATCAGGAACTCAGGGAACAGAAGCAGATCAAACCGCAAGGGGCAACATCTCTGGAATGTCTTTTATAGGAAGTACATGGGAGGAGCAAGGGGTTCAGAGTTCAACAGTAATCAGACACCAAGCAGAGTAGTCTAATGGATCAGATAGGTTATCCAGCAGATCAGGCAGGGAACTGTCCAGCATCTCAGATAGCTCCGCTGGTAGAGTCAATGCCAGACACAGAAGAGGTCCCAGGTTCAAGCCCAGCACGTCCCTGACAGCAACTGTGGGCACCCGGCCATGACAGCATACGGCTTTATGGGCAGGCGCGCACTGCGCATGCGCGAGTCACACTGCGTTTTGTCCAGGCAATCTTCTGAGACCTGCGACATGTCCCAGAAGATTGCAGAGAGGGAGGGGCCACCTAGGGGGAGAGGAGTCGTCGCCTAGGCAGCCAAGAGACAGGAGCAGGGAGTTGGACATGAAGTCACTCTCAAAACAAGGTACCCACTCCCCCCCCCCCCCCCAAAAAAAAAAAATGACATGCCAAATGTGGCATGTAAGGGAGTGAGGAGTGCTTAAAAGCGGAAGTTCCACTTTTGGGTGGAACTCCGCTTTAACCTTTAATTTCCATTTTTACTTGTGTGTGTAACCTTGTGTGTCTGTACCAAGGCCAAACATTCCAGGGTATATAAACTTTTGATCAGTGCCATTTGGATGATTTCTGTTATCATTGTGATTCAAAAAGGGGCCAAAAACAACTATGTGATAATAAATGGCTTCATATGACAGTCATATTTTCAATATCAATGCCAAAATTTCCGGATTTGTGCCAGGGTATGCAAACTTTTGAGCACAACTCTATAACAAGTGACTTTTGCTAGGTGACTACTTATGTGGTTGAGGACTTGATTGCAACATTTTGGCATGAAGGGGTACCCTATATTGGGAATTGTGTGTTGTCACTGAGTTGGTGATGTCAAAGGACTATGGGGGGCCTAAGGTGTAGCCTCCAGCTGCTCTCTAGTACAATGAATGGTGGGGCACATGGAATTTTGTTGGACCAGAAATCTCAGACATTGCTGGCATAACCTGTGAATTCTCCTTACCACCTAACATACAGGCTACCTCTCTTCATGCTGGCCTGCTTGAACAGCAGCCTCCATCAGCATTAGAAGAAGGATTTAACTCTAATGCCGCGTACACACGACCGGACATTCGGACAACAAAACCGTGGATGTTGGCTCAAACTTGTCTTGCATACACACGGTCGCATAAATGTTGTCGGAAATTCCGATCGCCAAGAACGCGACCCTTTGGGCTCCTTCTGCTAATCTCGTGTTAGTAGAAGTTTGGTGAGAGACGATTCAAGCTTTTCAGCCTCGTGCTTTTCAGTCCGTGACGTGTTTGCAGCGCGACGAATGTGCCATCTCCATTACGAACGCTAGTTTTCCAGACCGAGCGCTTCCGTCTCGTACTTGATTCAGAGCATGCGTGGAATTTGGTGCGCGGAATTGTCTACGCACGCTCGGAATTTAGGAGAATGCATTTTGTTGTCGTAAAATTTGAGATCCAACTCTCAATTTTTTGTTGTCGGAAATTCCGACTTGCAAATGTCCGATGGAGCCTACACACGGTCGGAATTTCCGACAACAAGCTCCCATTGAACATTTGTTGTCGGAAATTCCGAGCGTGTGTACGCGGCAAAAGAATGGACAAAGATCTGCAAAGGTAAAATAAGATTGCAGCCTGCCCCTCATGATAACAAGTAATATCTTGAAAATGAATTGAACTGCTTGTAGATTGTGTATGTATGGTAGAAATCCCTTGCTACAAGTCCATCTCTATAGAAATAAGAAATAAAATCGAGAACCTGCTCAAGCAATCAATTGAATTCATATCCACTCAGGTAGACTTCTACTACAAAGTTGTTTTTAAATTTGAACCAAATTTGAGTGAATACCCCTGGACTCTGCATTCTGCACTGTTGCGCACCCCTGGACCCTGCACTGTAGCACACCCCAGAACCCTGCACTTTGCACTGTTTCGCAACCCTGCACCCTTGCGCACCCCTGAACCCTGCACTGTTGCGCACCCCAGAACCCTGTACTGTTGCGCACCCCAGAATTCTGCACTGTTGCGCACCCCAGAACCCTGCACTGTTGCGCACCCCAGAACCCTGCACTCTGCACTGTTGTGCACCCCTGAACTCTGCACATAGCGCACTCTTATTAATTACTCCTTTAAGATCCTCCCACAGTTTGCAATTTGGCCACACCCACCATTCACTGCAGTTTGGTGTGCAGGGGGTAGCATGGTTGAGTTCCTGCACCTATTCTCTAAAAAAAAAAAAAAAAGCCATTGATAAAATGTATATAACCTTACAGATACAACCACAAATCAATCATTCTGATGCAGCCATTAGGGAACAGAGTTTGACACCACTGTTGTAGAACATATGGAGAAGATAGCTCCTTTGGTATTATTTCAAGCAGTATTAAACCCAAAACCAAAAGTATAAGATATTGCAGCTTACCAATCATTAGATGTGGTGGCTGCGTTAGTTTTCTTTTTTATGCTGTTTTCACCCTATGATCTGGCCAGTAACACACCTCCTTTTTAGAGTGCCTTCACTCTGGATGAAAGAGCACAGGGGGCAACTCTGAACAGATGCATTGTCAGCCTGGGGGAGGGGAGTGTTAGATGTATTAGCAGAACATGTTTAAGTAGTTAAAGCAACATTTTTTTTTTCTTTTGGGATAAAGGTTTTACATGAATAAATAAAATCTGATCATTGGAAGTACTACTGCCAGTAGTAAATGCTTTACCTCAACCCAGTAACTGCTACATGTGCAGGACAGTTTGCTCTGTTAAAAAACAACATACCGTATATACTCGAGTATAAGCCAAGTTTTTCAGCACATTTTTTTGTGCTGAAAATGCCCCCCTCGGCTTATACTCGAGTCTCACTGTCCATCTGCAGCCTCATGCGCCTGATCTCCCGGCGCTGTGACATGCAGTCAGTCTAGTCGACGGCCGTGCAGTGTAACAAAGCCCCGCCTCCTCCTCGTCCTCGCCTGTGACAGGCGGGACACTGACTCACTTCTGGGAAAAACTGAATCAGTGTTCCGTCACGGACGAGGGACGAGGAGGAGGCAGGGCTTTGTTACACTGGCCACCAACTAGACTGACTTCATGTCACAGCGCTGGACATCGAGGTACATGAGGCAGCAGGGAGATGGACACAGTGAGGCGGCAGGCAAATGGGCACAGTGAGGAGCCAGGCAGATGGGCACAGTGAGGAGCCAGGCAGATGGGCATTGTTGACCCTATTTTCCACTTACAGTAGCTGCTGCATTTCTCACCCTAGGCTTATATTCGAGTCAATCATTTTTCCCAGTTTTTTGTGGTAACATTAGGTGCCTTGGCTTATATTCAGGTCGGCTTATACTCGAGTATATACGGTACTTACTCGCCAGATCGCCAGGTGAAAATAAAAAGGCAAAAGCTTAAAAAAGAAAAAACAAATGCAGTCACCACATCTAGGAATTGGTAAGCTGCAATATAATATTATAATGTTTGCTTCTGGGTTTATTACTGGTTTCGATGATGTAGGTAGAGGAGCGGGTTTTCATTAATCTCACTGCACAGTTACAACCAGACAAAGGAGGTGGTAATTTTGCTACACATAAGTCATCAGTCATAGGGACCTGCTATGAGTTTCTCCACTATCAGATCAGATGTTAGATTCATTATTATTATTAATATAATTATACAGGATTATATAGTGCCAACAGTTTGCACAGCGCTTTACAGCATGAGGGCAGACAGTGCAGTTACAATACAAGTCAATACAGGAGGGATCAGAGGGCCCTGCTCGTTAGAGCTTACAATCTAAATGTAAATAAAGACTCAGTACAGGACTTGCATAGACAAAGTCAGCCCCCCCCCCCCCCCCCCGAGTCAGGCATCTCCCCCAGTTTACATGGTGCCAACAAAGCATCCAGAGCCTGTTTTGCAGGCTCCATTCTGCCTAAACTGTCAATCAGTGGCAGCTGGTGCTCAAAAATTTTGGGGGGGCGCAAACAAACTGAAAAATTCTGAAAAAAACCCCCATCAAACGCAGCCACTGTGCCCCATCAAAAGCAGCCACTGTGCCCCATCAAACGCAGCCACTGTGCCCCATCAAAACGCAGCCACTGTGCCCCATCAAAACGCAGCCACTGTGCCTCCCCTGCCCACCCGCCATCTGCCTGGCACTTACCCTGTCTCAGTGGGGCAGCGGGTGATGGCGAGCGTTGTCCTACATGCTCCTCTGTGTCTTCTCCCATCCTCCTCTACTCCCGTCCTCTCCTATGATTGGATGCCTGATAGGCATCCAATCACAGCACCTGTCATTTCAGCCAATCAGGTGACGGGTAACAGACCCAAGCACCTGTTTGGCGGAGAGGCGGTTCAGTGTTACGAAAGCGAATATTGATTTGCTTTTCTATAACAGCTGGGTGAACTGCGAGCGCCAAGCATGGCGCTCGCTGTTTACCTTTTTTTGATGCCCATTAGAGCCTAATATGCCCGAAAAGGGGCTGGGCGCCTGAATAGGGGGTGTAAGCTAAGGTGACCAGATTTTTAAAATGAAATCCGGGGACATTTTTGTATTTATTTTTTACTAGTAATTAGTGCTGCAACGGATCGGTGGTGATCCGTGATCCGAACGGGTCACCGTGTTCGGATCGGATCACCACGCGGTCCGCGGAGCGATCCACGGCCTCGGCCTTAGGAAAGGCCGCGGCTTCGGCCTAGCTCCGGAGCCGCGCCCATCTTGGTACACCCGGCGGCGGCTGCCTTGTGCGTGCTGAGTGCCGCTGACGTCATCACCCCTCACCCTCGCTGCTGAGATCTGAACTGGCCGGTGGGAGATGCCTATTACAGAGATTATGGGTAAGTGGGGGAGATGCCTGACTCGGGGGGGGGGCTGACTGTGGATATTACAGTGTGGGGGGGGGGGGGGTGACTGGATATTACAGTGGGGGGGTGACTGTGGATATTACCAATGGGGGGGGTGACGTGGATATTACAGTAAGTGGGGGAGATGACGTGGATATTACAGTGAGTGGGGGAGATGACGTGGATATTACAGTGGCAAGATGACGTGGATATTACAGTGGGAAGATGACGGATATTAGTAATTTTTTTTTTTTTTTTTTGCCGATCCGTGGCTCTGATCCGAGGATCGATCCGATCCGTGAGTTTTTTGATCCGTTGCACCCCTACTAGTAATGGCGGCAATCAGTGACTCTCTGCCCGTCGCCGCCACCGCCCAGCTCACAGCCTGTTAAAGGGGCTGTAAACCCTTGCTTTTTCACCTTAATGCGTCCTATAAACTTGGGCACCAAGGGGGGGCGGGGCAGAGTCATACATTCGGCGGCTATGGACGCCTAATAAATGACTCGGGAGCACACCCGCAAGGTAACCCCACTAGAAGAAACGCTCTCCCAGGGGGGTTATCTGATGCGGGGAGGAGCCGCGAGAGCCGTCGAGGGACCCCAGAAGTCGGTGTTCGGGGCCACTCTGCAAAACGAGCTGCACAGTGGAGGTAAGTATGATATGTTTGTTATTTTAAAAAATAAACAATCCTTTACAATCACTTTAAGTCTTACTCTCCGGGCCCCGGCTACTACTGGGTGGGGAGCGGAGGAAGATCACTCCGCCAGGGAAGGCAAGAAGATAAGCAGGCAGGCGGCTGGCCGGGACCTGAGCCAAGGCAGAAGAACAGCCAAACGGAGCTGAATGGGCATGCACCCAAAACTGAAGAAATATTCCCTCCGCTCCGACCAGCACATGATCATCAGAAAGGGGCACAGATAATGGAAAAAATACACCCCCTAAGCTAGTAGGAGCGGCAGAGCGGGGGTGTGCAAGTCAGATTTTTTTTTATTCTGCACTGACTGTCTTTGAAATTGCCCCAGCCCCTGTTCAAATCCAATCCAGGGACAAAACTGGGGACAAAACCAGGGACAGACTTGGTCCGGGGACAGTGTTCTCAATCCGGGGACTCTCCCCTGAAACCGGGGATGTCTGGTCACCCTAGTGTAAGCGGCGGCCATGGATAGATTCATGCAATCCATAAATCTATCTATTGGTGATAGAGGAGCTGGCAGGAGAGAGGGGGTGGCGCCCGTGCGCCCTTATGGACTGCTGTTAATTAACAGCCACTGCTGTTAATGTTGTTTTGAAAGGGAAACTGGGGAAGAAAAGTTGAAGTATCGAAAAACACGTTCAGAACGCTACACTTGGGTCAGCGCAATGTGATGTGTGACAAGCACAACAATTGTATTGAGTCATTTGGATTGGTACACTTTTTCTTACTTGGTGGTTTTGGGGGGGGGGGGGGGGGGGGGCTTTGCAGGCCAAACTCCCCAATTGTACTTCCATGGGATTTGGGCTTAAGTCATTGCAATTGTGCTTGTGAGACTATAAAATGAAAGCTAGGCATGTTCTATGCAAATGTTTATGTTTAACAATTTCTAGCTATATTGTAAAAAAAATAAAAAACACACAACAATGCTTTCTATTACATACACTGAATCTGCTTTGTCAGCAGCCAAAGAAAACGGACAAGTACAAAGTGCTTTGGCATGTATCTAGTGCTCAGATAGAGCAGGGATCCAAGGGGAAAGAAGCCTGCCTCCGGCTCCAATCTTTTCTCATGAGGCATTTTTTTTTCTTTATTTCCTGAGATTGTAAAATCCCAGTTTACTGTTTAACTGTATGCTCTCCAAGAACTTGAGAGACTAGAGCCTTTCATTTACATATTTTTTTTCCACCTAATGATTGATGCATCAGAGTTGTTCAATACATACTCTACAGAAAAAATCTCATATCTGAACAATGTGAATTTACCTATCCCCTGCAAAAAAAAAAAAAAAAATAGTTTTACCCTATGCAATGACCAACCAGTTTGTAACATTTTCATTGATGTTCTCTATACCACATCATGAGGATTTAAATATTTAGAAACTTAATGTATTTTTTGTACAGTAATACCTTGGATTACGAGTAACGTGGTATACAAGCGTTTTGAAAGACGAGCAACTTTTTTTTACATTTTGACTTGATATGCAAATGCTGACTTGATATACGAGCAGTACAATCCATGTAGTAAAGCCGCTGGTGTATGCAGTACCGCATGTGGCCAGAGGTTCAGGAGCGCTGGTGGCCCCCAGCGCTTCGCGGAGAACTCAGAGACACTCCCAGCTGGGTGGGGCGGTTGTACCGTGCGTCGGAGCACCCAAAAATGTCAACAGTTCCCGGGTGTCTCCAGGAAGCGCTGGAAGCCACCAGCGCCCCCGCACCTCTGGCCACATACAGTACTGCATACACCAGTGCCCCCGCACCTCTGGCCACATACAGTACTGCATACACCAGAGCCCCCGCACCTCTGGCCACATACAGTACTGCATACACCAGAGCCCCCGCACCTCTGGCCACATACAGTACTGCATACACCAGAGCCCCCGCACCTCTGGCCACATACAGTACTGCATACACCAGAGCCCCCGCACCTCTGGCCACATACAGTACTGCATACACCAGTGCCCCCACATCGCTGGCCACATACAGTACTGCATACACCAGCGCCCCCGCACCTCTGGCCACATACAGTACTGCATACACCAGCGCCCCCGCACCTCTGGCCACATACAGTACTGCATACACCAGCGCCCCCGCACCTCTGGCCACATACAGTACTGCATACACCAGCGCCCCCGCACCTCTGGCCACATACAGTACTGCATACACAAGCGCCCCCGCACCTCTGGCCACATACAGTACTGCATACACCAGCGCCCCCGCACCTCTGGCCAAATACAGTACTGCATACACCAGAGCCCCCGCACCTCTGGCCACATACAGTACTGCATACACCAGCAGTGGTTGTGGAACGAATCATCTGGGTTTCCATTATTTCTTATGGGGAAACTCAGTTTGATATATGAGTGCTTTGGATTACAGCATGCTTCTGGAACAAAATTATGCTTGTTATCCAAGGTATTACTATACGATTCTATTTTGTCCGAAGGTGGTCTACCATCTGCAAAAAGCTCATACAAATGCTCTTCATTTTCAAGTATATAAACCAGAAGGAAAACTTTCAGGATGATGAGCTTATCTATCACTGCTCTCTCCTCCTATGAGCTTTCTTTTTGTTAGCTCCTTGTGCTGCTTCTTCCTAGTCTTACCTCTGCTGTACAGAGAGTTGCAAAAGACTACTACAAAGCCAAATTCAGGGATCTACACTTATAAGAAAATGCATTTCATGCAGTAAAGCTGAATCCCAGATGGGTGGATTTTATTGCAGAGTGGCTGCCCCGTTACATAGTGACCACATGGAATTGCTCACTCAGCATGGGCACCATTCACAACACATCTTGCGTTGATCTCAAATGAATGCAAGCTGTTCTCTGATTGGACAAGGTGGAGATTGTGGCATCACCACTCCACCTCATCCAATCAGTGAAAGCCTGGACCAATGTAACTATGCAACAAAATACATACCTCTGAATACAAAGTTGGTTTACCCCTTCCACACTGTATGGCCATTTCAGTAACACGATTTTCTTTACTGCAGTTAAACCCCAATTTCAGGTACGCTTAAACACCCATTGACTGGCTACATTAAATCCAAAGAGGCAGCTGCAATACACACAACCTCTCTGGCGCAGTCACCTCACAGAAATAACGCTATGCAACCTATGCCCCTGGACCTTTTTTCAGGTTGAACGATGCCCAGTGTCTCCTGGGCACCTTTATAGGCCTCATCAAGCAGCCCTGGGCTCACTAGAGAATGCTGCAGGGAACAGGAAACAAGGAACAAGGAACAAATTCCATGCTCCCTGCTGGAGGAAGTAGAGCAGGAAGAGAAATTACTTTAATGTAAATAGACTTTAACAATATATGGTAATTGTTTAAAATACTTGTTTTATGTTGTTTATAATTATATATGAATATGAGACATGTTTTCTCATTATATATGCAAGGTCTGCTTATTGCTTGGCAACACTACACTGTGGTAGTGATTTAATGCAATTCGTTACAATGCCAATCAAGGAATTAGCCAACTTCTAGCCTCAAAGTATCATTTCAGAAGTTTTACATCATCGGACATTTATCCTACCTATTCCTGCTTCTGATCACCAAATTACACTGACAGCATAATTATGGAGCCTGGTGTCTAGAAACAAGAAGAGCTGATCACTGATAATAACTCGGACCAACGCAAATATGGTTTCATCTGCATAGTGCTAGGGCCAAGCAAAAGAGCACAATGCCTACTGTAAGAGCTATGCGGATTTTTCCTGCTAAGTGTGAAGGATAAGGTTGTCTAAGTCTATTCCCAATGTAAAGGGACACTATGAAGGATAAGGTTGCTGAGTCTAGACCCACTTTAAAGAGAACCATTAAAAACAAAGTGGCAGTTATAGTTACCAGGCCAAACTACTCCCTTTCCCAGCACCACTGGAGCCCTCAGTAACAGAACAGGGCTTTCAGGTATGAAGTAACATGTGATTTACCCTATGTGACTGTACTCAAGAGTAGGAAGCCAATGGCTGAGCCAGAATACCATTAGGTGGAGGGCCTGAGAAGTCATCCCCCTATTTAGGCTCCACCGCCAGCCAGCAATGGAGTTTAGACAGGCTGGATTGCTCCAGTGGGAAGGTGGTAAGAGAGAACGTCTTTGTAAATAGAAAAGCCATTGTGGGAGGGCTATCTGGAAACACTAAGTTGGCAAGCGGCAGTATCTTTTTAAGCAGTGCTGCATGGTCAGCAACCTGTATTTACTCTGAATGGACTATGAAACAGAGGCTTCACACTAGTGATATCATCACTCTGCCCTCACCCCCTGTAAGCATGTTCAAACAGTGGACTGTGCAAGGCAACAGAGGTTTGACTGGTTGAAAATGCTGACTTCCCTTTTCTAGCATTAGTGTTGATGTGCATGGGTTTGCTGATATGACAAACTCAGGTATTTAGATCTAGTAATGATATTTATTTTATTTATTACATGTACTTATAGTATATTGCACAGTCACATCTAATCTTTTCCTCAAGGAGCTTACAATCTAAGGCCCCTAACTCACATTCATACATACACAATATTACCAAAAGTATTGAGACATCTGCCTTTACACGCACTTGAACTTTAATGGCATCACAGTCCAATATTGAGTTGGCCCACCCTTTGCAGCTATAACAGCTTCAACTCTTCTGGGAAGGTTGTCCACAAGGTTTAGGAGTGTGTCTATGGGAATGTTTGACCATTCTTCCAGAAGCGCATTTGTGAGGTCGGGTAATGATGATGGACAAGGAGGCCTGGCTCAGAGTCTCCGCTCTAATTCATCCCAAGGCGTTCTATTGGGTTGAGGTCAGGACTCTGTGCAAGGCGGTCATGTTCCTCCACCTCAAACTCGCTCATCCATGTCTTTATGGGCCTTGCTTTGTGCACTGGTGCGCAGTCATGTTGGAACAGGAAGGGGCCATCCCCAAACTGTTCCCACCAGTGGCATCACTATGGGGAGCAGGGGGTGACACCAGGGCTGCCACCACACAGTGCACTATATTGCATGCACTTGCAGAGCTGCAGCGGAGTGGTGTGAGGGAGGCTGCCTATAATACTCCCCAGTCAGTGAAGCTAACCCTCGGGGGATTTCCTTCAGCCAGGGTTGGTGGGCGGAGCTGGGAACGACTGGAAAAAAATTGGGCTACAAATTCAAGATAATTTTTTTCCCTTCTAAGACAAAATCACACTGCAGACTTTTTTTTTCGTATAGAGTTATGCCGTGTACACACGGTCGGAATTTCCGACAACAAATGTTTGATGGGAGCTTGTTGCCGGAAATTCGGACCGTGTGTAGGCTCCATCGGACATTTGCTGTCGGAATTTCCGACAACAAAAATTTGAGAGCTGGTTCTCAAATTTTCCGACAACAAAACTTGTTGTCGGAAATTCCGACACACAAAATTCTACGCATGCTCGGAATCAAGCAGAAGAGCCGCAATGGCTATTGAACGTCATTTTTCTCAGCTCGTCGTACGTGTTGTACGTCACTGAGTTCTTGACGTTCGGAATTTTCTACAGCATTTGTGTGACCGTGTGTATGCAAGACAAGTTTGAGCCAACATTCGTCGGAAATAAATCCACGGTTTTGTTGTCGGAATGTCCGATCGTCTGTACGCGGCATGAGAGTTTTCATGCTGAACATCATAGGAACAATATTAGGTTTAGATCTAGTGTGTTCACCAGCTGACTATACCTGGAGGCGGTGAATTAAATCAGCACCTTGCATACACATTAGGGAGAGGTGACTTACTGAACAGAACAGCAAAATACCCCAAAGCACAAATATCTCATTCCAGATGGTAATCCCACAAAACCTCCAGACAAGTTGCGTGTGGTATAATGGCGCTAGACCCAGTGGCTTGGTGCCTGTATCTTGTTGCCAAAGCATGTTGGATGCGGATAAGATGGGACGGAGACTAAAATAAAAATAAAAAATAAAAAAATGTGCAAAAGGTAACGTGGATAGGAAAAAATGATTATCTTTAATTTCGTCAGACGCAGGCTGGTCTAAAAACCACAGGCAGCAAACATCCACCAAGGCTGGTAATTTAAGGACTGCTTATAGTGTTGTCAGCACCAGCTAGGGAAAAAAAAAAAAAAAAAGTCATCCTGCAAAGCAGTAATGTCTTCACTTTGAATCCCCATGTCTATGTTCAGGGTTACATTACTAATCAGGTTAGAAAAGGTCACAGAAATCAACTGCGCTCAGAGCTGTGACAAATGAGGTGTTCAGAACATATCCTAAGCTCTACGGCACAGAAGCTGCATTATGCTGAGCATCTGGAATGTGGTAACCTAATGTAAAGGTTTATTGGATTACTTCCTACACTATCTCGCATATTACAAGGCTGCGTCCTGTAAAATCCTACTTGTTAAATAGGTCCCCAGGAATCGCATGATTCCGCTATATCTATCAACAGTCATACAAAAAAAAGACAATACATACAGTAGGAACACACGGACTAGTTTTTAAAGTTCACCACTCTATGTGATCTAGATAAGGACTGAACAGAATCCAGGGGATGTGCAGCATTAATGGGGTAATTATTGTCAACTCCAAAGACATGCTGGTAGGTTAATCGGCTTCTGTCTAAATTGGCCCTAGTATATGAATGTGAGTTAGGGAATTTAGATTGTAAGCTCCTTGAGGGTAGGGACCGATGTGAATATACAATGTATATGTAAAGCGATGCGTAAATTTACGGCACTATACAAGTACCTTAAATAATAATAATAATAATAAATAAATATAACTACATACAGACACAATTATAAAAGATTAATAAAAAAAACAAAAAAACAAAAAACAAACATGAGCTGTGAAAAGTTCTTATTCCTGGATGGGTTGATCTCAAAGGAAAGAACACGGTTTTAAAAATAATCATCATAAAACTGCTTACAATGCTTTGGAATTTATTTTCGAGATCAATGTGCTATATAATAAAAAATCACAAAAAACTAGCGTTATAAAATACACTGTCTGGATGTAGGATCTTCATGTTTTGGCTACTGCAGTGTTAAAATTCCCCAGCTCTTGGAGGGGATGTAGAAAACGCTTGTGATAGAATAATACTGAAACACTGTGTAAGTACAGCACAACTTTGTAGCATTAAAATCAGACACTAGGGTGAAACACTTAACTGTCAACTATAGGATAACATGGAAGCTCTATGCATTCAGTCATTTGGTCCTACCCGCAAGGGTGATGATTTTTTTTATTTTCAGCCAAATTACTATTTTACATTCAGTGGAAATGAAAATAACTGTCACTTTTTTTAAATATGGGTTCTTATCCTTATGGGAGCTTTTTAATCAGTCCATAGCATAGGAGTCCATAATATACACATCTTTTCACTTTTACTTTTTTCTCATATAAGATCAACCCCAAAAGCATGATGATCTTCATTTTCAGCCTATATGACTAATGTTTTACGTTAATTGGACTTAAAAGAAAAAAAAAGGAAAAAGCATTTATACATTTTTTCATCCAAGATTCACACACCTTTCACCTAGGATTCATTTTTTGTTACATATAGGCCTAATGACAGTGTTTTGTTTTACTGGAGATGAAAATAACTGCCACTTTAAAAAAATAAAATAAAGATCCCTATCCTTGGGATACCTTTATATGAGCCTATAGCAGAGGATCATTTTTACATCTTTCCATCTAAGATTCACACAACTTTCATCTAGCATTTATTGATATTCTCATATAAGCTCAATGCCACAAGGATAATGATTATTATTGTCAGCCATAGGACTAGTGTTTGTTTATTGGAGATAAGAGTAACTCACATTTTAAAAATAAGGATCCTTATCCTTGGGATAGCTTTAAATAAACCATAGGGGACCATTTATACATCCTATCAGCCGTAGGCGTGCACAAAAGGGTGTTCCGGCTGTGCCCAGGCACCCCCTACTGCCCTGGATCCCCACTCCTTCCCTCTGCAACACTTCTGGGTTCCCTCCTCTCCTCTCCTGCCGGATGTTGCTGCAGAGATGTTTTAGGAGGAGTGAGGGAATGGGTAGGTAAATATGTAGTTATCAGCCCCTTCCCTTTCTGAATGAACATGGTGAGCGATGTGAGTAGTGTTTGTTTGAGTTTTGGGGTGCACACCCTAATGCCATAGGCTGCGCACACCTATGCTATCAGCTAAGACTGACAGAACTTTCACCTAAGATTCACTTTGTTTCTCACATAAGCTCAATGCCACAAGGATGATGATTTTTATTTTCAGCCATTTAATGCTTTTACATTTATTAGGGATGAAAATATCTCACTTTTTTTTATATGGATCCTTATCCTTGGGATAGATTTTAAATGAGCCTACAGCATATGGGACCATGTATAGATCTTTCAGCTAAGATTCATACAACTTTCACCTAGGATTCACTTTTTTTTTTCTCATATAAGCTCAATTCCACAAGGATAATGATCCTTATCGGCAGCCATATGACAGTTTTACAATTATTAGGGGTGAAAATAGCTAATTAAAATAAATAAATAAGGATCCCTATCCTTGGGATATCTTTTAGATGAGCCTATAGAATTGGGGTCAATTTATACCTCTGCCCAGTCAAGGTTCACCTAGGATTCACTTCATAGAAGTTCAATGCCACATAGATAATGATCCTTATTTTCAGCCATAGGACTGTTTTACATTTATTAGGGATGAAAATAACTCATTAAAAAAAATAAAAAAAAAAAAGAGAAAGAAAAGAAAGAAAAGAAAGAAAAGAAAAGAAAGATCCTTATCCTTGAGGAGGAGGAGGCGCATTTATACCTCTGGTTTACATAACTTTCACCTAGGATTCACTTCATAGAAGTTTAATGCCACATAGATATAATGATCTTTATTTTCAGCCATATGACAATTTTACATTTATTAGGGATGAAAACGAATTAAAAAAAAAAAAAAAAAAGGGGGGAGGGGAAGATCCTTTTATTGGAATATCTTTTAGATGAGCCTATAGCATAGGAGTCTGTTCACTCAAGGTCCACGGGACTAAGGTTTCACTTAATAGAAGTTCAATGCCACATACAGTGTAGATAGATAATGATCTTTATTTTTCAGCCATATGTCAATTTTACATTTATTAGAGATGACAATAACTCATTAAAAAAAAAATAAGGATCCTTATCCTTAGGATAGCTTTTAGATGAGCCTATAGCATAGGGGTCAATTTATACCTCTGTTCCGTCAAGGTTCATATACCATTCACCTAGGAAAATAGATAATGATCCTTATGTTCAGCCATAGGACCATTTTTAAATTTATTGGGGACGAAAATGACTCACTTGTTAAAAAAATAAGGATCCTTATCCTTGGGATAGCTTTTAGATGAGCCTATAGCATCCTTATGGTTGGGAAAGCCTTTAAACAAGCCCATAGCTTAGTGGTCCATTTATACCTCTGTTCAGTCAAGGCTCACATAACTTTCACTTCATAGAAGTTCAATAATACCACATAGATATTAATCTTTATGTTCAGCCATAGGACGGTTTTTACATTTATTAGGGATGAAAATAACTCACTTGCTTAAAAATAAGGTTGGGGGAAGCTTTAAAGGAGCCCATAGCATAGGGTCCATTTATACCTCTGTTCAATCAAGGTTCACATAACTTTCACCTAGGATTCACTGCATAGAAGATCAATACGACATAGATATTGATCTTTATGTTCAGCCATAGGACAGTTTTTTACATTTATTAGGGATGAAAATAACTCACTTGCTTAAAAATAAGGTTGGGGGAAGCTTTAAAGGAGCCCATAGCATAGGGTCCATTTATACCTCTGTTCAATCAAGGTTCACATAACTTTCACCTAGGATTCACTGCATAGAAGATCAATATGACATAGATATTGATCTTTATTTTCAGCCATAGGACAGTTTTACATGCACTGGGAATGAAAATAACTCACTTGTTTAAAAATAAGGATCCCTATGGTTGGGAAAGCTAAACGAGCCTATAGCATAGGGTCCATTTACACCTCTGTTCACCTAGGAAACATTCATTTTCCCATTAAATCCCACCTGTGAAAGTTATGTGAACATTACATGAAAAATGACTTATAAGTGGAGCCCTAGGCATCTCCTAGCCCCATTCTGCCCACCTACACTTTAGCCAACATGAATGAAGACATCCATAAAGCTAACACACCAGGATCGTATGCTTTGTACTAGTAACCTTGATGATAAAGCAGCTAGAAAGGGCACTAGGAGTAGAGTGCAGGTGATGATGATGGGGAGTGATGAGAAGGGAGAAGCTATTGTCGGGTATATTGCGGTAGATTGCTGCGTGCAGTGCTTCCCCCCCCCAGTGCACCTGTCACCGGCAAGCCGCGATCACTGCAGTGTGGAAGGTGGGGGTGGTGGGGGGTCTCTCCGGTAACAGAAGAGCTTGCACTTACTTGTACAGGGTGACAGCCCGGCGTTGTCTCTTTCAGCCGGGGAGATGAGGTCCTGTGAAGTCCGATCCTCCGGCCCCTCCATGCTGAGTGCTGTCAGCTCCTCCTGTGACTGTCAGAGATCGGCGGCTGGCTGCAGAAGAGGGGAGCACACACCTATAGAGGGAAGGGGTAGGTAGTAAAGAGCAGCAGCAGCAGCAGTGACGCCGCCGTGCCTAATGCACACCATTCTCCATGGATCGCTCCTGTGTCAGCGCACACCAAGCACACCTCTCCGACATCGATCCCCCCCTGTTGCTTCTCATACAGCCTGCTGCAAGCTTCCTCCCCCTCCCAGCAATGAATGCCTGGGAAACTAGGTGGCGGAATGATCAAAGCGATCCGACAAATCCCAAACTTTAGCTGCGGCAGCAGTCAGGGATGGGATGGTCTATCTATGTGATGTGATCCCAGGGATGGTCTATGTGGTGTGTGACCCAGGGATAGTATATGTGGTGTAACCCAGGGATGGTCTATGGGTGTGATGTGACCCCAGGGATGGTCTATGGGTGTGATGTGACCCCAGGGATGATCTATGGGTGTGATGTGACCCCAGGGATGGTCTATGGGTGTGATGTGACCCCAGGGATGGTCTATGGGTGTGATGTGACCCCAGGGATGGTCTATGGGTGTGATGTGACCCCAGGGATGGTCTATGGGTGTGATGTGACCCCAGGGATGGTCTATGGGTGTGATGTGACCCCAGGGATGGTCTATGGGTGTGATGTGACCCCAGGGATGGTCTATGGGTGTGATGTGACCCCAGGGATGGTCTATGGGTGTGATGTGACCCCAGGGATGGTCTATGGGTGTGATGTGACCCCTGGGATGGTCTATGGGTGTGATGTGACCCCTGGGATGGTCTATGGGTGTGATGTGACCCCAGGGATGATCTATGGGTGTGATGTGACCCCAGGGATGATCTATGGGTGTGATGTGACCCCAGGGATGATCTATGGGTGTGATGTGACCCCAGGGATGATCTATGGGTGTGATGTGACCCCAGGGATGGTCTATGGGTGTGATGTGACCCCAGGGATGGTCTATGGGTGTGATGTGACCCCAGGGATGGTCTATGGGTGTGATGTGACCCCAGGGATGGTCTATGGGTGTGATGTGACCCCAGGGATGGTCTATGGGTGTGATGTGACCCCAGGGATGATCTATGGGTGTGATTTGACCCCAGGGATGAGCTATGGTGTGATGTGACCCCAGGGATGGTCTATGTGGTGTGAACCCCCCCAGGGGATGGTCTATGTGGTGTAAACCCCCCCCCAGGGGATGGTCTATGTTGTGTGAACCCCCCCCCCCAGGGGATGGTCTATGTGGTGTGAACCCCCCCCAGGGGATGGTCTATGTGGTGTGAACCCCCCCAGGGGATGGTCTATGTGGTGTGAACCCCCCCCCCAGGGGATGGTCTATGTGGTGTAAACCCCCCCCCCAGGGGATGGTCTATGTGGTGTGAACCCCCCCCCAGAGGATGGTCTATGTGGTGTGAACCCCTCCCCCCCCAGGAGATGGTCTATGTGGTGTGAACCCCCCCAGGGGATGGTCTATGTGGTGTGAACCCCCCCCCCAGGGGATGGTCTATGTGGTGTAAACCCCCCCCCCCAGGGGATGGTCTATGTGGTGTGAACCCCCCCCCAGAGGATGGTCTATGTGGTGTGAACCCCTCCCCTCCCCAGGGGATGGTCTATGTGGTGTGAACCCCCCCAGGGGATGGTCTATGTGGTGTGAACCCCCCCAGGGGATGGTCTATGTGGTGTAAACCCCCCCCCAGGGGATGGTCTATGTGGTGTAAACCCCCCCCAGGGGATGGTCTATGTGGTGTAAACCCCCCCCCCCCCAGGGGATGGTCTATGTGGTGTAAACCCCCCCCCCAGGGGATGGTCTATGTGGTGTAAACCCCCCCCCCAGGGGATGGTCTATGTGGTGTAAACCCCCCCCCCCAGGGGATGGTCTATGTGGTGTAAACCCCCCCCCCAGGGGATGGTCTATGTGGTGTGAACCCCCCCCCAGGGGATGGTCTATGTGGTGTGACCCAAGGACAGTCAGATGGTGTACAGGAGCTGCCCTCTGTGCTGACTGAGCTCCCCATCCATCCACATCACTATGACACGGCTCGTTCAGCAACAGGTTGGATGTGGGAGCTGCTGACCTCATTACTACTCAAGCTGTCTACTTCTGATATGCCTAATAAAAATCCTAATTGTTTAATGATTGACCTTCTGGGAAGAATCTGCAAAGCCTGAGCTGCTAAACTTCAACTGATCAACCATTTGTTTCTTACATTACTTGCAAGGACGTGTCATGAAGACATTTTTTAGAAGCAGCTCAGGTTCTCCAGGTCTGCAATTCTTTGCCATTTTTTTCAATTGCGGCACCTTTTAAAAGTCTACCAGGCCCTCAAAGAAATGTAAATGTTGCTTCTCAATGAGAAACAGTGGCGGCTGGTGGTAAATATTTTGGGGTGGGGGGTGGTGGGCTCCAAACAAACCTGCCCCCCTCACTTGCACAACTGCCAACCACCCCCCCCCCTTTTCCACCAGGGCTGGCCCAAGACATTGTGCTGCCTGGGTCCAAGAATGAAATGATGAAACCCCCCCCCAAAAAAAAAAAAAAATCACGCCCACCAAAGGCCCCCACATCCATTTATTTTATATCATGATAATTAAAGCTAAAATTAAATTTATCAGGAAGTCAGATTTACATATGACATTATGCTCAATTCCTAGGAGTGGGCTAGGGCAGTATAGGGGCAGGCTACAGTAGAATAGGGGTAGGCTACGGTAGTATATCCACTTCCCGCCTGCCATATAGCAAAATGATGGCCGGTAAGTGGTTTAATTATCCTGACTGGGCGTCATATGACATCTAGCAGGATAAGCCACTGGCGCGCAGTCTTGACACACCACATCTCGGATCTAGGTAAAGAGCCTATGACATAGGCTCACATGTGATCAGGTGTGTCCAATCACAGTGTAAACAGAGCCGTTTATCTGCTTTTCCTCCACTCGCACTGACAGGCGTGAGTAGAGGAGAGACGATCGGCTGCTCTCCTGACGGGGGGGATCTGCGCTGACAATCAGCACATCGACCACCAGGTGAGCCCACCAGGGGTGC
The DNA here is from genome assembly GCA_029206835.1 of Rana muscosa. Classification (NCBI taxonomy): domain Eukaryota; kingdom Metazoa; phylum Chordata; class Amphibia; order Anura; family Ranidae; genus Rana; species Rana muscosa. The sequence goes on along the minus strand of CM055116.1, from coordinate 329,410,860 downwards.
CAATCAGTGCCCATTAGGATAGCACTCTGTGTCCATCAATCATGCATGCCAGTGCCCCCTGATCAGTGCTGCCCATCAGTTCTGCTCATCAGTGCCCATCAGTGCTGCACATAAGTGCCTCATCTTCAGTGCCAATCGGTACTACCTCATCCGTGCCCATCAGTGCAGCCTCATCAGTGCTCATCAGTGAAGGAGAAAACTTACTTATTTACAACGTTTTGTAACATAAACAAAGAAAACCTTTATTTTTTTCCCGAATATTAGGTCTTTTTTTATTTGTAGCGCAAAAAAAAAAAAAAAAAATCCCAGTGGTGATCAAATACCACCAAAAGAAAGCTTTATTTGTGGGAAAACTAAAAAAAAATCATATGGGTACAACGTTGCATGACCGCGCAATTGTCATTCAAAATGCGACAGCTCTTAAAGCGGAGTTCCACCCAAAAGTGGAACTTCCGCTTTAAGCACTCCTCGCCCAATGTGGCATGTAATTTTTTTGGGGGGGAGTGTGTACCTTATTTTTAGTGAGACTTCTTGTGCCACTTCCTGCTTCCTCTTTTTGGCCGCCTAGGCAACTCCTCTCGCCCTAGGCGGCCCATCCCTGCCAGCGATCTTCTGGGACACAACACAGGTCCCATAATATCGGCTGGCCAATAGCAGAGCAGTGTGCGCCCGGCCGTGAAAACTTAAGCTGTCATGGCCGGGTTTCTATGACGGCGCAGAGGAGAGGGGGAGAGGAGCAAGCCTCCGGGCAGCCGCATCGCTGGACCGTGGGGCAGGTATATGTTGGTTTATTAAAAGTCAGCAGCTATGCTTTTTGTAGCTGCTGACTTTTAATAAACTAAAAAAAAAAAACGGGTGGAACTCTGCTTTAAAGCTGAAAATTGGCCTGGGCAGGAAGGGGGAAAAGTGCCCATACTGAATCATATGTGAGTTGCACAGGAATGTGGTGCACTCGGCCCCCCTCACACCTGTACGCACTCGGCCCCCCTCACACCTGTAGGTACTCGACCCCCCTCACACCTGTAGGTACTCGACCCCCCCCTCACACCTGTAGGTACTCGACCTCCCCCTCACACCTGTAGGTACTCGACCTCCCCCTCACACCTGTAGGTACTCGACCTCCCCCTCACACCTGTAGGTACTCGACCTCCCCCTCACACCTGTAGGTACTCGACCCCCCCCTCACACCTGTAGGTACTCGACCCCCCCCCTCACACCTGTAGGTACTCGACCCCCCCCCTCACACCTGTAGGTACTCGACCCCCCCCCTCACACCTGTAGGTACTCGACCCCCCCCCTCACACCTGTAGGTACTCGACCCCCCCCTCACACCTGTATGCACTCAGGACCCTTGTCGCACCTGTATGCACTCAGGACCCTTGTCGCACCTGTACGCACTCAGCCCCCCCCTCACATCTGTATATATGTCAGCCCCCACACACACACATCTGTAAACACGCACACAACTCTGGCCTCCCCTGTACACAAACATCCCAATCCCTTCACTTGTACAACAGCCCTTGCTTGTAAAGGTGGTCTTGCTCGTCCGAGCTCTTGTTTCCAAATGTCGTTGAATCACGGAGAGTAGTTTCAGTCCAGTATACAATACACAAGGTGTGCAAAAGCAGAAAGTAGCCAGAGGTGGCAGTAATGAGCCCGATGTGAGCTTCTAAAAAACAGAGCTTCAGCAGCTGCCGACACACACATATTGAAAGCCAGTGCAGCCACGGAGCGCCTGTGCACCTACCCCTGTCAGGCCTCTCAGGAGCATGGGCTGCCCCCCCCCCCCTGATGGTGGCCGTGCTCACAGGTGTTTGGCTGACAACAGCAAGAGCCCATGGCTGTTGTTGCTCTCAGGCTACTTTCACACTGATGCGTTGGCGGTAGAGCGCCGCTTTTTTTTAGCGGCGCTTTACTGTTGTTTTTGCTGCGCTTTGCGGCCGCTAGCGCGCCACTTTTAACCCCCACTAGCGGCCGAAAAAGTGTTAAAAACCGCCCGCAAAGCGGCACTTTGCCGGTGGTTCAGTGGCGCTGCCCATTGATTTCAATGGGCAGGGGCGCATTAGGAGCGGTGTATACGCTGCTCTTACAGCGCCTCAAAGATGCGGCTAGCAGGACTTTTTTTTACCGTCCAGCCAGCGCATTGCCTTGGGCTTTCACACTGGAGTGAAAGGAGAAGCTCTTTCAGGGCACTTTGCAGGCGCTATTTTTAGCGCTATAACGCCTGCAAAGTGCCTCAGTGTGAAAGTAGCCTTAGTGTTTCCTGGAGGAGAGCAGTGCTGCAGGTGGGACAGAGCTGGATCAGTGACAGGACTCCGATAAGTATTTAGGGATAGAGGGGCTAGAACATGTAGTGGGGGGGAGTTACCTTAATGCAGAGAATGTTAACTTTACATCAGAACCCCCCCCCCCCATCACATCAGAGGTCTCGCCCCTTTATGTCAGAATTCCCTTTTCACATGAGAGGCCCTTTATCACATCAGTGGCCCCACATCACAGAGTCCCGTCCCCCCCTCTTTACATCAGAGGACCCCATCACATCAGATTTTCCCTCATCACATCAGAGTTCCCCATTACATCAGAGCTCCCCTCCCCCCATTACATCAAAGCCTCCCTATACATCAGAAGCTCTCTTCACGTCAAAGCCTCCCCATAAACACAGAGCATCTCAATCGCACATCACAGACCCCTCCAGTCGAACACCCCCCCGCCTTTCCCCCATCACAGAGCCAATTCCCCAATCACACAGTTCCTTATTCAAATCGGATCCCTACCTTTTGGATCCAGCAGCACAGCAGTGTGCAACAGGTGGAGATGGTCTGGAGGAGGCAGACTTCTGTCTTCTCCAGAATGCTGGGAGATGCCCTGCATGCCACCTACCTTGAATAAGAGTAATGCAGTGCCACGATACAGGCAAGCCAACTACTAGGCTTGTGCAATTTGTTTCGTAACGAATCGAAATTCGTCCGAATTTAGCAACTTTCGGACATTCGGAAGCATTCGAATTTCCGAACAAAGCAATTACGAATAAGACCGAATCCGAAATAAATTATACCGCAAATAGCTAATGCACTAATGTCTTCGGCATAATTCGTTATGAAAAAGTTACGAATGTACGAATCCATACGAAGCACAATAACACTCACTCTGCTCTGCTCTCTGCTTCTCCCACACCGTGCTGAACTCCCTCTCAAAATGGTGTACAGGGGCGGAGGCTATAGCCGCATGTAAAAAACAAAAGTAAAATACGAGATTTCGAATCCATTCGAAGCACAATAACACTCTGCTCTGCTCTCTGCTTCTCCCTCACCGTGCTGAACCCTCTCAAAATGGTGTACAGGGGCGGAGGCTATAGCCGCATGTAAAAAACGAAAGTAAAATACGAGATTTCGAATCGTTACAAATAACCGCTATGTATTTAGAAAAGTACAAATCCATTCGAAGCACATTAGGCATAATAGGCAGCGTCGTTGTGAGAGAGACACAGAAAATTACGAATCAACGAACCCAAAAAAAGTTACGAAAGTAGGAGTTGTGTCCAGAATCAACGAAAAACAATGTACTCTACCGAAAGTACGAATTATAAATCAACTAAAAATTCAACGAAAAATGTCGCTTGCGAAAATACGAATTAGTCCGAACACGAAAAATCCCGTCTAGCAAAATTACGAATGATTACGAATCAACAGGACCGAAAAGAAACAAACCAAAACTAACCAAATTTTTCCGTTGTGCACAAGCCTACCAACTACCATCACCATAGCAATGAATGATGCTGTGCTTCCTTACCCTCGAGTGTCTGGTTATTATTTCTAGTGGCCGGGCCCGGCCCATCTGCACCATGGCAACTTATGATGCTGATCCTGGGAAACTGGGTCCCGTGCTTGCAGCACAAATTAGAGTAGCCTTTTAACATGGAAAAATCCTTTAAAATAACTTAAAAGTGATTAAAAAAGGTCAATTTTTTAAATAAATCAGATACCAATTACTTAGTTCGTTGGGTGAGGTGTACTGTATATCCTTTTGCCCCCTCTGTTTTTCATGTGTTTCTGTCTAGTGGATGCCCCTCCCCCTTTTTTTATTTATTCTACTCCCTGTCTTCTTTCCAGCACCTTGCAAACATTCCACCGACTACTTCTAGATGTCCCTACATTTCTAAACTATCCACATCATGCCAGAGTTGAAATTGCTCTCCCCAAATGTGACAGGGTTAAACAGTTAGCAAAAGAGGTCTCAAACCTTGTAGGAAAGTTGAAGAATGCAGGCCCAAATTATGTTTTTTTTTTTTTTCAAACAAAACCTCCTAAACTCACCAATTTCAGGTATCAGATTTCCTAAAACATTTTTCCCTGGATTTAAGTTCAACAGGGCCAGCATTCCCCTTTCTAGAACTATTCAGTAGTCTTTAACTGACCAACCTGCTAATGAGATGGGTAATTCATTCAGTTCAACCCTTCTTCCTAAAGGGGAGTAACCACAGGCACCCTGTCACCATTGCCAGCATGTATGCCCCTAAAACTGGTTAACGTTGCTTCCCGAGACACTGCCTGTATATCCAACTTTGCTGGAGGCCTGTGAATTGTGGGAGGAGACTTCAATGTGGCCCTAGATCTACTCTTGGACATCTCTTGGGGCTCCTTTCATTTGACATATGTCTGGAGCACCTTGTGGATATCTGCTGTGACATGCGTAGCGATATTTGAGAGTCTACCTTTTATTCAACCTCACATAACTCACACATTTATACCATTTAGAGATTTTAGACTATTTCCTCATCTACAGCTTCTAGTATCAGTCACATGTTTTTTTTTTCTGATCACCCTTCTGTCACAGTCTTTCTCACTTTAGAAGAATGAAAGCAAAAGTTGGGCCAATGGAGGCCAAATGAAAGACGGGTTCAAAATGACCAGGTTAAACAGGAACATGAGCAGGAACTTTGGGAATACTTTGTGGCTAGTGATGAGCTGAACACCCCCGGGTTCGGTTCGCACCAGAACCCGCGAACGGACCGAAAGTTTGCACGAACTTTAGAACCCTATCAAATACAATGGATGCGAACTTTCGAAATCTAAAGTGCTATTTATAACGACTAATATGCATGTTATTGTCCTAAAAAGGGTTTGGGAACCCGGGTTCTGCACCAGGGGACATGTATCAATCCAAAAAAAAGTTTTAAAAACGGCCGTATTTCGGGAGCAGTCATTTTAATGATGCATAAAGTGAAAAAAAAAGTCAAATATTCCTTTAAATATCGTACCTGGGGGTGTCTAAAGTATGCCTGTGAAGTGCCACGTGTTTCCCATGTTTAGAACTGTCCCTGCACAAAATTAAATTTCTAAAGGAAAAAAAGCCATTTAAAACTGCTTGCGGCTTTAATGTAATGTCTGGTCCCGGTAATATGGATGAAATTCTTTAATAAAAATGGCATAGCTACCCCATCACAGCCCCCCCCCCCCCTACCCCGGCCCATTACCAGCCCCTTTGGGTCTTGTATGGATATTAAGGGGAACCCCGCAAACAAAATAAAAAAGGCCCTATATACTCTGAACAGCCGTATACAGGCGGTGCATACAAGGCAGGGACTGTAGGTTTGTTCTTATGTAGAATCTGTTTGTAATTTTGAACAGGTACATTGTTTAAGTGTTGCTCCAGCCCAAAAATCTATTTTTAAGCTTTTTGAAAAACATAGGGAAGGGTTATCACCCCTGTAACATTTGTTTTGCTGTCTGTGCAGTGTGCACCTGTTCAGAACAGTTCACCTCACTTTCCGTCCTAATGACAAATGTGTTTTGAAAATTTGGGGTTTTTATTGAAACAAGAATTGGTGATAAAGCATCAGTGGAGAAGAGACACTTTTTTTCCCATATTAACTCTTACAGGAGAGAATTTCCCTTCCTAGGGGTAGATTTCCTCTCACTTCCTGTTGTATCCTTCTGTTTGCAAGTTGGATGTTTGAAAGTAGGGGCCTGCCGTATATACTCAGCTGAAATTTTCCCCTTACATGTTGGTGTTGCCACAACACTGTGAGCCCTCACAGTTACTCTTGGTGGGCGCATGAATGGGCCCTGCTGTGAATTATTAGATCAACAATTGTAATTGCATGCCCCTGTTGAACAGGGGCTGAAAAATTGGGCCTTTGGTGGTGGTGGTGGTGTTGACACAACACTGTAAGGCCTCACAGTTACTCTTGGTGGGCGCAGGAATGGGCCCTGCTGTGAATTATTAGATCAAGAATTGTAATTACATGCCCCTGTTAAACAGGGGCAGAAAAATTGGGCCTTAGGCACTGGTGCCACAACACTGCAACCCCTCACAGATACTGTACTTGGAGCACAGCAATGAGCCCTGTTGCAAAGTATTGCATCAAAAATTGTAATTACACGCCCCTGTTAAACAGGGGCTGAAAAATTGGGCCTTAGCCACTGGTGGCGGCACCCAGAAACAAAAATGTTCTTCAAAGCTATCATCATCATCAATCGGATCATTGAGGAGGAGGAGGATAGTCAGTCAACATAACAGGACAGTCTCTCAGCATCAGCATCAGTCTTGAAGGGATGTGACATTTGAAAATAAATTAGTCTGTTATATCAGCTTCAGGTGTGTGGTAGCTGGTGGTGATCCAAGACTGGTTCATCTTTATGAAGGTCAGTCGATCAACAGAGTCGGTGGACAGGTGCACCCTGTGATCCGTGACAAATCCTCCAGCAGCACTGAATGTGCGTTCTGAAAGAACGCTGGATGCAGGACAGGCCAGTAGCTCAATTGCATACTGTGCAAGCTCTGGCCAGTGATCCATCCTCAAGACCCAGTAAGCCAGAGGATTTTCGGTGGGGAAGGTGTCCAAGTCTGACCTTGCCCCTAGGTATTCCTGTACCATGTTTATCAGACGTTGGCGATGGTTGCTGGAACCGATCATACCTTGGGGCTGCGGACTAAAGAATTGTCTGAACGCATCGGTCAGACGGCCACCTTCCCCACCGCTCCTTCTTTGACTGACCGAAGCCTCAGCAACTCGTTGTCCAGGACCAGGAGTTTGTAACCTCCCAGTCTCTGGGAACGCGTTGCACAGACCTTTCTGCAAGGCCTCCCGGAGTTGTCTCATCCTCTGCTCCCTCTGCGATGGTAACATAAGGTCCGCAACCTTACCCTTGTACCGTGGATCAAGGAGAGTGGCCAGCCAGTAATGGTCCCTCTCCTTGATCCGAAGAATACGAGGATCCTTCCGCAGACTTTGCCGGATCAGGGAGGCCATGCAGCGTAGGTTAGCTGAGGCATTCGGTCCGGAGTCCTCTGGGTCACTAAGGACGACATGATCCGCAGCCACCTCCTCCCAGCCACGTACAAGTCCACTGGTTTCTTGGGACTGTAAATCATCCCTAAAAGACTGCTGCTGATGATGATGCTGAGTGCCAGGCTCCACCTCCATGCTGACACAATCCTCCTCCTCCTCTTCCTGTGCGATGGGTGGGACAGAAGGAACACTGTCTGGGTAAAGGGGGCCTTGAGAGGCAAGGAAGTCCTCCTCTTCCTGCCTCTGTTCTGCCTCAAGTGCCCTGTCCATTATTCCACGCAGTGTATGTTCCAACAGGTGGACAAGAGGTACAGTGTCACTGATGCATGCACTGTCACTGCTCACCATCCTCGTGGCCTCCTCAAATGGTGCCAGGACAGTGCATGCATCCCTGATCATGCCCCACTGGCGTGGTGAAAAAAACCTGAGCTCCCCTGACCCTGTCCTGGTGCCGTAGTCGCACAGGTACTCATTGATGGCCCTCTGCTGCATGTGCAGCCGCTGCAGCATGGCCAACGTTGAGTTCCACCTGGTGGGCATGTCACATATAAGGCGGTTCTTGGGCAGGTTCAACTCCTTTTGCAGCTCAGCCAGGCGAGCACTGGCATTATAAGATCTGCGGAAATGCACACAGACTTTCCTGGCCTGCCTCAGGACATCCTGTAAGCCCGGGTACCTGCCCAAGAACCGCTGCACCACCAGGTTAAGGACGTGAGCCACACAGGGCACATGGGTCAGTTGTCCCTGTCGGAGAGCGGAGAGGAGGTTGGTGCCATTGTCGCAAACTACCATTCCTGGCTTAAGCTGGCGTGGCGTCAACCACCTCTCGGCCTGCCCCTGCAGAGCAGACAGAACCTCTGCCCCAGTGTGGCTCCTGTCCCCCAAACACACCAGCGCAAGCACGGCATGGCATCTTTTTGCTTGCGTAGCCCCTTGAACGCCTACGGAGCACCGCTGGTTCCGAGGAGAAAGCACAGGAAGAGGCCACGGAGGAAGAAGAGGAGGGGGTGGAGGACAGAGGTGCGTCACAACCAGTAGTAGCATTTTGGAGGTGTGGCGGTGGAACAACCTCCAACACTACTGCACCTTGTCCTGCATCCTTCCCAGCTGCCAAAAGAGTCACCCAATGGGCCGTGAAAGAAAGGTAACGTCCCTGTCCATGATTGCTGGACCATGAGTCAGCGGTAATATGCACCTTACCGCTGACCGCCCTGTCCAGCGAGGCCAAGACATTGCCTTCCACATGCCGGTAGAGAGCCGGAATCGCCTGCCATGAGAAAAAGTGGCATTTGGGAACCTGCCACTGAGGAACCGCACATTGCACAAACTCCCGGAAGGGGGCCGAGTCTACCAACTGAAAAGGCAGCAGTTGAAGCGCTAGCAATTTAGCCAAGCTAGCATTCAACCGCTGGGCATGTGGATGGCTGGGATTGAACTTCTTTCGACGGTCCAGCAGCTGGGGCAGGGAAATTTGCCTGCTAGAATCGGACGTCGGTGTACTGCTAGCAGAGTGCCCGCAAGTACTTGGCTGTGACACACCTAATTCTAGGCTTGTGCAACTCGTTTCGTAACGAATCGAAATTCGTCCGAATTTAGCAACTTTCGGACATTCAGAAGCATTCGAATTTCCGAACAAAGCAATTACGAATAAGACCGAATCCGAAATAAATTATACCGCAAATAGCGAATGCCCGAATGTCTTCGGCATAATTCGCTATGAAAAAGTTACGAATGTACGAATCCATACGAAGCACAATAACACTCACTCTGCTCTGCTCTCTGCTTCTCCCTCACCGTGCTAATCCCTCTCAAAATGGTGTACAGGGGCGGAGGCTATAGCCGCATGTAAAAAACGAAAGTAAAATACGAGATTTCGAATCCATTCGAAGCACAATAACACTCTGCTCTGCTCTCTGCTTCTCCCTCACCGTGCTGAACCCTCTCAAAATGGTTTACAGGGGCGGAGGCTATAGCCGCATGTAAAAAAACAAAAGTAAAATACGAGATTTCGAATCGTTACAAATAACCGCTATGTATTTAGAAAAGTACAAATCCATTCGAAGCACATTAGGCATAATAGGCAGCATCGTCGTGAGAGAGACACAGAAAATTACGAATCAACGAACCCAAAAAAAGTTACGAAAGTAGGAGTTGTGTCCAGAATCAACGAAAAACAATGTACTCTACCGAAAGTACGAATTATAAATCAACTAAAAATTCAACGAAAAATGTCGCTTGCGAAAATACGAATTAGTCCGAACACGAAAAATCCCGTCTAGCAAAATTACGAATGATTACGAATCAACAGGACCGAAAAGAAACGAACCGAAACTAACCGAATTTTTCCGTTGTGCACAAGCCTACCTAATTCTACACCTTCATTCCTCTCAGAGCAGGTTTCAGAGAGGACTGAAGGTATAGTGGGGTTGGAGATCCCAGCTGATGCGGTGCAAGAAGAGGTCCGCTTTGTTCTTTGGTGTGGGTCTTTAAGGTAGGCTTGCCAACGAGCTGCATGGCAGGTCAACATATGTCTGGTCAAGCATGTGGTGCCCAAGCGGCTGATGTTTTGGCCACGCGAGATACGCTTGAGACATATGTTGCAAACAGCAGCTGTGCGATCTGATGCACTCGACTCAAAAAAGGCCCACACCAAAGAACTTTTTGAATAACGGGCAGAGGCAGCGCCCTGCACAGGCGGAGCTCTGTGGTGTGATTCCGTCGGTGTGCTGCCCTTACGCTGGCCCCCCGAGGGCATCCTGCTTCGTTGGAGATGTGCCTCCTCCTCATCCTCCTCCTCCTCCTCCTCCTCCTATTAGGCACCCACGTGGAGTCAGTGACCTCATCATCCCCTCCCTCATCACTGGAGCCAATCTGACAGTATGCTGCAGCTGCTGGAACATGACTGCCAGATTGGTGTCCTTCTTGAGCATCCCCTCTCTCTGCTCTCACGCTACTGCCTTCCTCTAGCTGGGTATCATCATCAGACCCTTCGAAACGCTGGGCATCCTCCTGGAGCATGTACCCAACACTGTGCTCAAACAGTTCGGGGGACTCCTCAGGAGGACATGGTTGGTCTAGGGAAGGAGTGACTGATGATGACATTGATACCAGGGAAGCTGCTTTGCCAGTACCCTGAGCCTAGGTGAGAGAGGATGAGGAGGATGAGGAGGGCTTGGTCATCCACTCTACCAAGTCTTCAGCATGATGCGGCTCAACACGTCCAGCTGCCGAAAAGAAGGACAAGCGTGTCCCATGGCCACGTGCTGATGGCGATGCACCGCGTCCACGACCAGCACTGTTGTCTCTAGACACAGAGCCTGCTTGCCCTCTTTTATTGGCTCCTGACTGTCTGCCTCTCCTTGTTTGCCTTCCAGACATTCTAATGGCCTGCAGGGAAATGGGAAAACCAGCAATAAGGCCTAGCTTCAGGAGTATATTTTGCAGGAATCACACTACGCCTGCTGTAGGTGCTGCAAATGCCTGTTGGTGTAACACACCAGGAAAAAGCAGCAATACAGGCTAACTTCAGGTGTAATATGGTCAGGAGGCACACTCCGCCCGCTGTAAGTGCCGCAAAATCCTGTTGGTGTAACACACCAGGAAAAAGCAGCAATACAGGCTAAGTTCAGGTGTAATATGGTCAGGAGGCACACTCCGCCTGCTGTAAGTGCCGCAAAATCCTGTTGGTGTAACACACCAGGAAAAAGCTGCTTTTTCCTGGTGTGTTACACCAACAGGATTTTGCGGCACTTACAGCGGGCGGAGTGTGCCTCCTGACCATATTACACCTGAACTTAGCCTGTATTGCTGCTTTTTCCTGGTGTGTTACACCAATACAGGCTAAGTTCAGGTGTAATATGGTCAGGAGGCACACTCCGCCCGCTGTAAGTGCCGCAAAATCCTGTTGGTGTAACACACCAGGAAAAAGCAGCAATACAGGCTAAGTTCAGGTGTAATATGGTCAGGAGGCACTATTTTCCTGCCGCGATTCCCGGCGGATTTTGTTCTCGGCAGTTTTCAATGTGAAACACTGCGAGGCAGTGCCGATGGAGCCTACACACTGCCGGGATTCCCTACCAAAGCTCTCAATGGCAGTTTTCCTGTCGGGGAAACCCGGCCGTTTGTATGGGGAAAAAGTGACCGAGCAGGTTCTCGGTATTTCCCCCCCCCCGGGATTCCCGGCGGACTTTTTACCGCTGGGAATCCCGGTCGTGTGTACTAGGCATTAGACTTGAATTTATTTTAACCATTTATTAAAACCTAGTAGTGAGAAGTAGGACAGAAGGAGGTGTAAAATTCTTCTGTTGCATCATTTAGCATTTAGTAGGTGGGTAACAGCATCCAGAAACATCACAAGAAACTTCTTCCACAAAATCAGCCACAAAACTGGAGAGTCTAATTTCTCCCTGCTCCAGTGGCCTTCAGGCAAACAACCTTGAAGGGCTTTCAATGACCCTTCCAGAACAGGGCTTACAACAAACTCACCTGGTTTAAGGCCAGCTGACATAACGGGCAAAATTTCCAGCAACACACACCTTAAACAGGACTCTGGAGTCTCCTCAACATAGGCACTGGCAGGTAATGTACAAAGTAAACTACATGTAACCTGTACTTTGCAAGAGACCTTACTAAAGCATCAATACATTAGATTTCCTGCAATAAGCCTTTCATCTTTGGTAAGACAGTTGCCAAGGTGGCTACGCCTCTAGAGGGATGCTGCAACTACAGATTCCTTTTATTAGAACACTGAGAATGACTTTTAAGGTATACATGGAAGTCCTTCTTACTAAGGCCTTATTTTCAGCGAGTGAACATTTATGGCATGTTCATATTATTGCCATTGTACATTCATCAGTCATTTCAATAAAACAATTTCACATGTGACTGCGTTCACTGCACTGTCAACATGTACATACACAGTGAATGAATAAACCTAAGAATATGTATCAATTTTAGACAAAGGATGAACAAAATCTTAAAGAAATATTTGCCCATTCATTATATTCTAAGCAAGAATAATGCTAGAATCCATTCTAGATATTATTACTAAGCATATTATGACTAAATGGACTCTATACTGGAGTGCTTCATTATGCTACAACAACCTTGTCCAATAAAAAATTTGATATTTTTAAAATCTTTAGCATGAATTATGAGGATGGGCCATGGGAACATGAGAATAGCAGATTAGCCAGGATTCTTCTGCTGCTGTCAAATTTTTCTAATAAGTAGAACTGGCTGCTTATAATTTATTTTTACATGAATGCACAGAACATTCAGTCTTTTTGACAGAATAACCTGTACTGGTGTTTGATAGATGTACAATGAAATCCAATAAAAACTAATTTCCTATTTACTCTACATTATCATACATATATCCTGTTTGTATTTTTCTGTTGTCAAATGAAGGAGAGCCAATGAAATATAAAATCCAGTATATTTGCAGACAAACTTTTTTTTCTTTTTTATTTGAACTATAGTGGGTACAATTTAGAACCACCTAATTGGCAAGTTTTCACTTTACATCCTGTTCTGGTGACCACATTTTTATTGTGTCAGGAAGTAAAGATAAATCCCCAACAGGGACATAGACAGCAATTAAAAGTTCTAACCTTATCCGCCTTCTACTAAAAAAATAAAAAGTGTTATTATTGTTGTTGTGTTGCTGTTGTCCTGTGAAAGACATTTGTCTTCACCTTCTGTACTGGAGGTTAGGGAAAAATCTTTCTAACAGAGCAACAGAAAGCAATACAAGTCTGACAGAGGTTCTAATGCTTTTCCCCCTTTCCCTCCCAAAAAAAAAAGTTTTGGTTAACTCTAATATCGAGGAGTAAAATAAAATCTCAAGACTCAGAGATAAGTTGTTTTTAAAGAGTCCACAGAGATCTTCCATTGTCAGCAAACCAGTGCTCAGTTCAGTTGTTAGGCCCCTTTGCAGAGCGGACATGGACAGAGCCTGCCCTTAACTATGGGCAGGCCGATGTAAACAGACCAGCTGTACGTTTACACCTGACTGCCCTCCAAGGTGATCTGGCCAGACAGAAAAATGGACAGGCAGACCTTGTGTGAAAGGGGCTTTTAAAGGGGTTGTAAAGGTTTGTTTTTTATTTTCTAAATAGGTTCCTTTAAGCTAGTGCATTGTTGGTTCACTTACCTACCTTTTCCTTCGATTTCCCTTCTAAATGTTTTTCTTTGTCTGAATTTCTTACTTCCTGTAAGCTTGCCCCCATCATCCGAGCCGTTCTGGCTGGGGGTTAGTCAGCATGCTCGCCGCCTCCCTTGGGACTACATACCTGCGGGGAGACGAGCACGCTGACTAACCCCCAGCCAGAACGGCTCGGATGATGGGGGCAAGCTTACAGGAAGTGAGAAATTCAGACAAAGAAAAAAAACATTTAGAAAGGAAATCGAAGGAAAAGGTAAGTGAACCAACAATGCACTAGCTTAAAGGAACCTATTTAGAAAATAAAAAACAAACCTTTACAACCCCTTTAACATAAGAACAGTATCTATGCATGTATGAGCATTACAGCAATGAGTTGATGTGAACAAAGCCTAAAGGCTTCATTAGTTTACAGCTTCATACTTCTCAAGCAGCAGACAATGATTATATGCTCTAAGTCATAGGGGTGGGGGGGGGGGGGGGGGAACCTTACATTTTGACTCTTGGCTGATATTTCTGCTTTGACGGTAAGATAATTTAAGAGAATAACAGCACACACAACTATCTCCAAAAAGATGAGGTTACACTATTATACCAACTTGAAGTGGTTTTAAAAGCTTAAAGTTTTTTAACTTCAAGCACTCTATTCTATTGTCAATCACAGCAAGTGAACCAATGAGGAGAGGGGGGGGGCAGGGCCATGCCATGGCTCTGTGTGTTTTATGGTTGCACAGAGCGGGGCTCGAGAGCGAATAAGCACCAGTGCCCCAAGAGCAAGCGGGTTGCTATTGGGGGCACTGGCTAAAAAGGAGCCAGGAGCGCCAGGGGGGGGGGGGGAGGAGGATCGGGGCTGCTGCTCTGTGCAAAACCACTGCACAGAGCAGGTAACTATGATGTGTTATATATATATGTATATGTATATATATATATATATATATATATATATATATATATATATATATATATATAAATTTATTTAGATTTAGATTTAAGAGTGGATATTCTGATTTTTATGAATGTGCATTTCTGTTATTTTTAACATCTCTTCAGGTTGACTAACAAAGGGTGCCGGGGGGGGGGGGGGGGGGGGGTCAAGGCATTAGTTAATCTTTAATCTCCCTGTCGGTATGATTATGTCAGATTATTGATGCTGAAAGTGGTACAATTGTTTTGCATGGAAATTTGGAATTTTACATTGTAGGCCTGTAATTCTTAGGAATAACACTTAAATCTGTCCAGGCTAAAAAACAGGGAGTAACCTTTTAGTACCCAAACACAACAGAGGTAGGCTTCCATCCCTAGAAGTATGCGAAAACAAGAGAAAAAAATGGATGCAGGACTTTAAATGAGGCCTGTCTCTGTTATTAAGGATAAATATATGAACTATGTGATCATAACTATAAATGGATTTATTATCCCAATCCCCGGTGGACAGTCCATATAGCCATAATATAGTTGATGTAATGATTTTATAATTTTAAAAGATTTGATAAATGAATATAATATTTAGTGCATCATATAGAAATACATGATGCATAAGGTTTACAAAGAAAACCGTAATTAATAATAAGAACATGTTTAGTTTTTAATCATAAATGGACATGATTGGTACAGAAAACGATAATACATATAACGAACATATAAATCAATTAAACATGATTGTCATAAAGAATACAAACAATACATGATATAAAGATAAAAATATATACAAATATTGAGAAATTCATGATGGTGGATAAGCTATAGCTTGGCACCCTTGAGTGTGGACTCTACGCGTTTCATGGTGTTTAAAGCCAATCATCAGGAGTAGGATGCTATAAAGTAAATAAATTATATATATATATATATATAGGTAAATAAGCAAGCATCTAATATGATGTGCTCTCAATCTGAGAGACAAGAGGCACAGTCTAGCAATAGATACTTTACCTTCTCTCGTCCAGGGTTGAGGTGGGAGACCCCCTCCCAATGGCTCCAACTCCATAGTCCTCCCAGAGGGATAGGGTAGACTGGGTCGGAGACCATAGGGCCCAGCAGCCGGGAATATAACCAGGTGGCCACAGCTTGACTTCAGGATTGGAGGCATATATCCCTGGGACATGGTAGTGTAAAGTAAATGGGTGACAACCAATGCACTAAAAATCAGGGATCAAAAATGAAAAATCAGGCAAGTCAAACGAGTGGGGAGGGGAGGGGAGGGGGGGGGAGAGAAAGAAGGGGGGGAGGGGGAAAGGAGGGAGGGAGAGGGTTGTTGTGTGAAAGATGTGTGGATGCACCTGTGTAGGCTCATAGAGTGCATACTATAAATTAACAAGAAAACAAGTGTGTTTAATGAGAACGTGTGTGTGTGTGTATTTAAATGTTATAGATTGATATGCACACATCCAACAATGGAGTGTCAATGTGCTAGCCCTGCAAGCACAAAAACACAAATAGAGACCTAAATTTGTGTATGTGTATATTTATAAGTGTGAGTGAATGTATGTATATGCAGAGTATGTGGGTGCGTGTGTGTGTAGTCCCAGTGAGTTCCCTCCATACCTGGAGTGTCTGGGGGAGACATGCGAGTCATATGAATAGTTCATATATTTATCCTTAATAACAGAGACAAGCCTCATTTAAAGTCCTGCATCGATTTTTTTCTCTTGTTTTCTTAAATCTGTCCAAACAAGAGTCTAGTAGACATCCCGGGTATGATAAAGTTTGAAACACAAAATCATAAATTATAATATAATAAATAATAATAACAAATATTAATATATCTTACCTGCATATTATGTCTTTTTTTTTGCTATATATTTTTGTTTACCTATTCCAGGCCTAGATATATATTGGGTTGTGTCATGTATGATGAAGCTGGTTACATAGTTTATGAACATGCTTGCATCAAGGGGTATGTTGTGAAATTCCTCCACTGCCATCCTGATTAATCATCTTACCTAAATTGCGGCAGCCCTTATGGGTTAACTAGGACACCGTAGGGCCTTGGCATAACGTGGTAAGTGAAGATGGATGTAATAGCTGTTTGTCTGCATTTGTATCCAAATAGCTTTTTCCTATGCAGTATACTCATTGTGGACTATTATCCATCACTAGAGCATTCGTGGTCGTCGGCAAAATGGCCACCGACGCATTATATTAGATTGACAAACTCACCGTCCAATCAAATTTCCCCCTGAAGAAGATACGACGCCCCCTGTAACGACACGCGTTGGGGGGGGGGGGACAGGACGGCAGGAGAGTCTGTGTGAGGCTGCGGAGGACTTTCTACCATATCCCGATCTATATATTTCGCTACGGGCCTGTTATAGAGTGGTGCACTATCGCACCTGTACTGTGTAAGTACCCCGCTAGGGGATTTCTTTTATTTAAATAAAATATTGCAAACGTTACTTGCACCATCCGGTTTTTCTTATATAATTTTATGGTCTGGAGATACTTACCAAGGAGACCAGGAACCCAGGATTTTCCATGAGAACCCAGGTGTGGTTCATAAGCGTGCACAGACCAAGCTTAGTTGCAAGGTCACACGCTCTGAGGTGAGCGTCCATTACCACACCTTGGCATGACTTTTGGATCACTCACTGGGCCGTGTGTTACTGTATGAACTGTACTAAACATCACCCTAGGATCGCTGCTATTGATTACTACATGCACTGAAGCACTTTGGAATATTTTTTTCTTTTTTTCTTTTTTTATATGCACTGTAGCACCTAAGAAAGCTTATATATGGACTTGTGTGTCATTATTTAAGGATTGTACTGTTTATTATCACTAATATTTATCATGCATGTTTATGCACTTATGCACCTTAGTGTGATGCGGATTTAATTGGATTGTATATTTATATTCATTTGCTATTTGCTTGCACATATCTACATAACTTACTGGACACTTACACCATTTTTATATAGTGGTGTGTGCACCACTATTTCATTAGCGCTGCGTTTTGTTTATTTATTAACAAATATTAATATAATAATAATATATTTTATTCAATAAATTTTAGTCAATAATATCATCAAATCAAAAACACTGACATTTTTTCAAACAAGGGTGCAATATTACTAGTCATATTGCTTCAGTAAACATCCCGGATATGATACATTTTGAAACATGGGATTGCACAAAGTCTGACATCACAATCTGGACAGTGGAACCTGGTTTGCTTTCGGATTTTCTTTCCAATGTCATCACGCTTCGAGCAACAAACCACACACATCCTTTTCTCCGTTGGTGGGATGTAGTTCATGAAGTGACGACCAGACAGGCGTTCCGGGTAGAAAACGCCAACAGCATGACGTCCAGCTCTATTCAAAGCCATTGGTGTTTGGTGGTTCAGAAAGATCAGTTTGGAAACTTTCCAAATAAAGTCAGCATAAACCAGTCTTTCTCTCTTTTTTTTTTTTTTTTGAGCAGAATGTAGACATTCCACAAGCATTGCTCAAGAAGATGCCTGAAGATCTTCTTGTAGTACTTTTGCTTTCTCATTGCGGGATAAAATGTCATTGCTTGGTCAGCTCTGTCAACACCTCCCATGGTGTTGTTGTAGTCTATCACTACTTGTGTCTTTCCCACCTTTTGTGCATACCATGACAGTGGAGGTATAATGGATCGTACTCATTAGTCACACCTTTTTTGTCTTCATTTTGCCTTTCTGCCAGGCAACCATTTCTCTAGTCTTGAGCTTCTTATTGCCAAAGTTAGGCGTAATGTCACGCTGGTTAGCCCTAACGGTTCCATAGGCATCCGTTTTGTTCTGCAGAAGGAACTCATTAAATTCAGGAGATGTGTAAAAGTTGTCTGTAGTTACACAATATCCCAGATTTAGCAATGGCTCAATCAGTGAAAAAACTGAAAATGTTGCCATTCCATAATTGCTGTATTTTGGGTTGAATTTGGTTCCTTTCCCAGTGTATAGGACAGAATTCCAAATGTAACCAGTTGTCGATTCGCATAGCATGAAGGAATTTATGCTCAATCATGTTCGCTTTGATGCCATGTATTGTATCCAGCTGAGCCTTCCCTTGTAGGCCATTAGACTTTCATCTATGCAAATATCGCTATCTGGCACATAGCTCAGTTGGAAATTCTTCAGAATTTTTTGATATACTTCCCAAATTTTCTTGAGTTTTGGTGCTGGATGAGTAGTTTCATCAAATTCTTCATTGTTTTCAAAGTGAAAATATTTCATTATCAGGGAAAATTTGTACTCTGACATAACCGTGCCAAAGAATGGAGTGGCAAGTAATTTATTGGTTGTCAAATACCACTTCTGCAGGGGTTTCCCCACCACTACCTGAAGAATTATTAGGTCCAGAAATTTCCAAATGTTCTCTTTGGTCACTGGTTCCCACTTTCTACTCTTGAAAACTTCTGATGCGTAGCAGATTGTTGCTCTTGGTATCGGTTTGTCTCCGTAACAATTTTTTCAATAACCTCATCGGTCAAAAATAGTTGTAGGTTTGCCAAGGGATTGTCATCTTCAACATCCACTTTCATACCAGGTGCTTCAGTAAATGGGAATCTTGGGGGCGCTGCGTGATCCATACCGCAGTCAATAGAGCACCAAGTCCGTACATCACTGAGCTCAGTCGCAGGATCGTCGCTGAAATCACTTTCTGTGTCTGATGACAAATTTTACCCACAAATCGCTATCACTTAATTCTGCAAGCTATTCTGTATCACTATCGCTGTTTTCCAGGAGGTCATAAACTGATTTTGTTGTAGAGGCACGCTTTTTGGATGCCATGGTCGTTCTCAAGTTTCCAGGCAGAAAAAACAGTAAAACTGCAGGCAAGGGCACTGGACAAAGCACTGGGGACAAACTGAGGTCAAATGATTTGATACAGTAATGTAATCCAATAAGATTACACTGTAGTGTGTATGAGTTGTGATTTATACATTTTTAATCTGCCGCCGGTTCCACGACGCTCGCAGGGAAGAGAAGCCGGAACACACAGAGCATCAGGCGGAAGCTCCGGCTGCCAGACACAGCGGGAGGACATCGCGGGATCGTGGGGACAAGGTTAGTCACTTCTTCCAGGATCCTGCGATGCAGTCCCGAGTGTGGCTCGGGGTTACCGCTAATGGTACTGAAATTTCACCCCGAGCCAACCTCAGCAATACCGCCAAGGAGGTTAATTTCCTAAGGCTACAAAAAACAAAACAAAAAAAAAAAAAACATTTTTTTCTGCTTTTGTAACGAAAACAAAATTTTGGAACAGTTTAAATTTTATCTCTCAATTTTTTTTTTTTTTTTTTTTAGCAAACACATTTTTCAAAATATCTTTTTCTCACATTTGCTGAAAATCCTACTCAACACCTTAGATGCTGTAATAATTGTTGAGGAGGTGCAACAGGCTATTGAAAAATCTGAAAATTGTAAAGCGATCATGCATGGACAGGTTTACTATCTTATTATATAGTAAACTGTCAGACATGGTAGTCCTATACCTAACCTTGTTATTCTACAGCATTAAATCAGGAGGCACATTTGACCAGGCAATGCTTCAAAGCCAACGAGTAATGATCCTGAGACCTGTCAAGAGTACAAAAAGCTTCTTGTGTTATCCCTTAGGTGTTGTATTTTTGAGTACAAAAACATTTGGTGCTAAATATGTTCCTAAACAATAAATCCCAGAAAAAAAAACTATGATGCTGAAAAATTTACACTAAAATTATTATTTAAATTTCAAAGGTTTAAAATAAACTTGACAATATACCACCAACTTAAAACTTAAAACCAAATCACTAAATTGTCATATAAGCTTACACATGGCAATGTAATTTCAAAACAAATGTTTAATATTTTTAATCTGCAGCTTCATTAAAATATTATGTGATGATCCTACTTTGAAAGTCCTTGTTCAGTTAGTTCCTTGTCTCCCAATTGTGCATCTGCATTTTAAACCTTTCACATATTTGCCAGGTGCCGTTTCAAAACACACTACACAGGCATGGTCCACCGTTGTCATCGTCAGGAAAACCCTTTAGAAATGCCATGTGGTTATTGTGTATCTAGGTAGTGGCTCGGAAAAAGTTGCAGGAGAGTATCAGTACTGCGATGCAACAAATAAATAAAAATAAAATAAGTAAAATGAAACCATTTTAAATATACAAAGTGACAGTTATCTATGAAACACAGTGCTTTTGCACACTAAGGGGGTTATTTACTAAAGGAAAACCCACTTTACACTACAAGTGCACTTGAAAGTGCACTTGGAAGTACAGTCACTGTAGATCTGAGGGGGACATGCAAGGAAAATAAAAAACAGCATTTTAGCTTGCACATGATTGGATGATGAAATCAGCAGAGCTTCCCCTCATTTCAGATCTTCCCCTCAGATCTACAGCGACTGCACTTGCAAGTGCACTTGTAGTGCAGAGTGTATTTGCCTTTAATAAATCAACCCCTAAATGTCATTCAATTAGGATTTTACATCTTAACTCTAGCAATAAAATGAAAGCTAACCACTAAACCTAACACTTAACTTAACCCCTTAAACATAATGTTTCACACTTACTCACCCTTAAAGTGGTTGGAAAGGCAGAAGGTTTTTTATCCTAATGCATTCTATGTGTAGCGGGTATGTACTTTTTAAACTGGTGAGGACACCAGTGATGCATAGTTCCCTGCGGCCCAGCAGGTGGTGCTGTCACTTTGGGCCAGGGTTGAACCATCACTGCAGTGCCGTACTCTTTGTGGCTTCTCGCAGCGGTTGTACGGCGGGGCGGGGAACCCGCTGTGCATCCTGGGAGAGGGTATAAGGGGGCGGACATCTTTGCCACGAGGTGGAAGTCCCGGGCACCTTCAGCCTGAGGGCTGTTGTTGCGGTCGGTGTCCAGGCGGCCTAGGCCTGGGCACTTGGAGTTCGTGTTCCATCCCAGACACCTTCAGTCTGGGGTGAGGTACTCGGCCGGAGGCCTGGGGCCCAGTACCTTCCGCTGGGTCCCGCGAGGGAGAGATCATCCTAGGGAGCCCCGGGAGTGGGGCACCCGAATCCAGAGGCATAAGGGACTGGAGGAGGGACTCACCCGAAGACCTGGTGCAGCAGATTGCCAGTGCCGGGTGAACCTCTGGAGACCACCCGGAGGGATATCTTTCACGAACAGGGAAAGAGGAAGTTCAGTCCACGTTCAATGACCGGTGGCAGCGGTCCAACTATTTTACTCAGGTCAGTGGCAGGGGCCTGCTATTAGGCCCGTGGCAGGGGCCTCAACAGTTCATCCGGTCTGTGGCAGAGACCACCCTCACGGTCGGTGGCAGAGACCGGGCGCCTAGCCTATTCGCTAAAAAGGAATAGGAGAGCTTAGTTGTGCCTGGGCCTACTTGTTCCCACACCCCATGTTCGTCTGTTATTGGAAGTTCAACTGAGTGTGCTCACCGTACTGTATGAGAAATAAAGGGGTGTTGGACTTTCGATTGGTGTGGGGCTCTATTATTGGCAGACACATCTCCATGGGACAACTGAGGCTTCGTATGCAGTGGACAGACCCGGAGATAATTCAACAAACTTTGCTCAACCCTCTTATACACACGAGGGAAGAGCTTGGCGTAGTGTCCCTGCACTCTCCTCTCCCAGGTACCCCTAGACGCAAGCCATACACCGTAGGAAAGAGGGAGAGTGAGGGTACCGCTACATATGCATTAAGGAAAAAACCTTCTGTGTGCAGCAGCCCCCCTAATACTTACCCCATCTCTGTCCAGCAGTGACCATGAGTGCCTCGGCCATTCTGGACTTTCCTCCTGATTGGCTGAGACACAGCAGCGGTGCCATTGGCTCCTGCTGCTGTCAATCAAAGTCATGATTAGCTATTATTAAACACTAATACAGTGTGAAACGTGTCAGCTTGACGGGGGCATGCTGTGACTTGTAGTGCTGTGGTGATTTTACAATAAAGGTAATTTTTATTCGGAGTGCGGCCATCCAGAAGATATTTTCTTTCTTTTGTCAATCAAAGTCAGTTAGCCAATCAAGAGAGAGAGGGGATGGGGCCTAGCCGCCGCTCCGTGTCTGAATCGACACATGGAGCTGCAGATCGGCTCGGGTACCCCCATAGCAAGCTGCACTCGGCAGGAGGAAGGGGCCAGGAGCACAGAAGAGGAGGATTCAGGCTGCTCTGTGCAAAACCAACTGCACAGAGCAGGTAAGTTTACCATGTTTGTTATTTTTATAGAAAAAAAACTAGACTTTACAATCACTTTAAACTGAACCTTGACCCTAAATCCCATTGTAGCGGGGTCCTCAAATTGATGGGATACACCTGGGCAATAGTGTGACCCAGGTGTATAATTGTGTTAGGATTCAGACCCCTTTTTGTTTCGTGGAGGATTGGAGGATGTAATATTCTCCTTTGCCTGTGGGTGGCGGGGTACCCACAGGCTTCAGGTAGAATCATCTTCGCAGTGCTCCCTGTTTTGTCCCTTTCCGGAGATGGTATGGCTGGGGCGGGGAACCCGCCGGGCCGTTGATGGGAGGAGATAAAAGGGGGAGACGCCCTTACCACGGGGTCGTCGTCGTCTGGCGGGGAAGAAGGTCCTCGGAGGAGGAGGGTTGCGGCCCGCACCCAGGGCCCTTAGGCCTGGGTGCGGGAGATCCAGGAGTCTGGTCCAGGTGCCCATGGCCTGGTCCGGAGTCATGTTGGCGTCCATCCCAGGCACCTTTAGCCTGGGGTGAGGTACTATCGAGGAGGCCTGGGGCCCAGTACCTTCGACTGGGTCCCGCTAGGGTGGACTGTCCGAGGGTCCCTGAGCGGAGGGACTCGTACCTGAGGTGAGGAGGCCGGGGAGGTTACCCACTGAAGACCCGGAGCAGCACCAACCCGGTGACAGTGGGCCTCTGGGAACTCTCTTGGGAGGACACATCCCCCTGATAGGGGCCACAGCGTATCGAAGAGGGCTCCATTGCTGTTCATAGGGGTTGCTGGAAGAGACCCCATCTTTCCTGTTCTGTAACAGCCGGATTGGCTTAGGCGCCGCTGGTCATAGTACAGTGGCATAGAACTTAAACTTTAGGAAATGCCTCGATCTGCTCGTCCCACCGTTGGCAAGGTTATAGGTCCCAACCAGTTTGCTGCAAAAGAACTGTTTATTGTGCTTTGCTTATTGGAGTGTCAAATAAACAAGTGTTGGACCTTTCTCCGGTGTGTGAACTCCAGTTACTGGAAGCAAAGGGGAGGCTGGTGAGCTTGCAATTACAGACTCAGTGCATTCACAGAACACACCGGCCCGAGGAAACATCAGTAAGGGGCCTTCACCTCCCTACTACAATGGGGAGGGCATGGGCCGTGGCGCATCTCACTCTCACAACCCAGGAACCCCTAGACATGAGTTGGTGTGTAACCGATAAAGATGGAGAGAGAGTGAGGCCGCTACACCATACATAACCTTGATCTAAAGATAACCCTTACACCTAGCTTGTCTGGTGCATTATTAAATGTGTAATCGGGCAGCATTTTGCGTGTTAACATACTTTACATTAAGGCAACACCATCATTTTGTAAACACACAGCATGTGCAATGTAGCGTATGCCAGTACAGGTCCATCAGCACCTACTATACTTGTGTATTAGGGTGCCATTCTAAAATGTGCTAGGCATTAATGTAATGCATTGGAGAGAAGCCCAAGGTTCAGTGTTGGGACCCTTACTTTTTAATATCTTTATAAATGATATTGGGTCTGAGATCAAAAGTAAAATTTCTGTCTTTGCAGATGACACTAAGCTATGCAGTGGAATAACGTCCTTACAGGATGTCGCCAATTTACAATTCTAATTGGGCGACTATGTGGCAGATGAGGTTTAATGTTGATAAATGTAAAGTTATGCACTTGGGGGCTAAGAATATGAATGCATCATACATACTAGGGGGAGTAGAACTGGGGGGATCCGTAGTGGAGAAGGATCTGGGGGTTTTGGTAGATCATAAGCTCAATAATGGCATTCAATGCCAAGCTGCGGTTTCCAAAGCGAGCAAAGTCCTTTCTTGTATTAAGAGAGGGATGGACTCCAGAGAGAGAGATATAATTTGGCCCTGTACAAATCATTAGTAAGACCTCATCTGGAATATACAGTTCAGTTTTGGGCCCCAGTTCTCAAAAAGGATGTTGGGGAACTGGAGAAAGTGCAGAGAAGGGCAACCAAACTGATAAGAGGCATGGAGGAGCTCAGCTATGAGGAAAGATTAGAGTTTCTGAATTTATTCGCTCTGGAGATTAAGGGGGGATATGATCAACATGTACAAATATATAAGGGGTTCATATAGTGAACTTGGTGTTGAGTTATTCACTTTACGGTCAACACAGAGGACAAGGGGGCACTCTTTAGGTCTAGAGGAAAAGAGATTTCACCACCAAATATGGAAAGGTTTCTTCACAGTAAGAGCTGTGAAAATGTGGAATAGACTCCCTGCAGAGGTGGTTCTGGCCAGCTCAATAGATTGCTTTAAGAAAGGCCTGGATTCTTTCCTAAATGTACATAATATAACTGGGTACTAACATTTATAGGTAAAGTTGATCCAGGGAATATCCTATTGCCTCTCTGGGGATCAGGAAGGAATTTTTTCCCCTGCTGTAACAAATTGGATCGTGCTCTGCTGGGGTTTTTCGCCTTCCTCTGGATCAACTGTGGGTATGGAATTGGGTATATGGGATTGTATGATATTATTATTATTATTATTATTTTTTTTTTTTTTTTTTATGGTTGAACTGGATGGACTTGTGTTTTTTTTTTTTTTAACCTGACTTACTATGTAACTACAGTGGGTCAAAAAAGTATTTAGTCAGCCACCAATTGTGAAAGTTCTCCCACTTAAAAAGATGAGAGAGGCCTGTAATTGTCATCATAGGTATACCTCAACTATGAGAGACAAAATGTGGAAACAAATCCAGACAATCACATTGTCTGATTTGGAAAGAATTTATTTGCAAATTATGGTGGAAAATAAGTATTTGGTCAATATCAAAAGTTCATCTCAATAATTTGTTATATATCCTTTGTTGGCAATGACAGAGGTCAAACGTTTTCTGTAAGTCTTCACAAGGTTGTCACACACTGTTGCTGGTATGTTGGCCCATTCCTCCATGCAGATCTCCTCTAGAGCAGTGATGTTTTGGGGCTGTCGCTGGGCAACACAGACTTTCAACTCCCTCCAAAGGTTTTCTATGGGGTTGAGATCTGGAGACTGGCTAGGCCACTCCAGGACCTTGAAATGCTTCTTACGAAGCCACTCCTTCGTTGCCCAGGCGGTGTGTTTGGGATCATTGTCATGCTGAAAGACCCAGCCACGTTTCATCTTCAATGCCCTTGCTGATGGGAGGAGGTTTGCACTCAAAATCTCAGGATACATGGCCCCATTCATTCTTTCATGTACACGGATGAGTCGTCCTGTTCCCTTTGCAGAGAAACAGTCCCAAAGCATGATGTTGCCATCCCCATGCTTCACAGTAGGTATGGTGTTCTTTGGTTGCAACTCAGCATTCTCTCTCCTCCAAACACGGCGAGTTGTGTTTCTACCAAACAGTTCTACTTTGGTTTCATCTGACCATATGACATTCTCCCAATCCTCTTCTGGATCATCCAAATGCTCTCTAGCAAACCTCAGACGGGCCCGGACATGTTACTGGCTTAAGCAGGGGGACACATCTGGCACTGCAGGATCTGAGTCCCTTGCGGCGTAGTGTGTTACTGATGGTAGCCTTTGTTACGTTGGTCCTAGTTCTCTGCAGGTCATTCACTAGGTCCCCCCGTGTGGTTCTGGGATTTTTGCTCACCGTTCTTGTAATCATTTTGACCCCACGGGGTGAGATCTTGCGTAGAGCCCCAGATCGAGGGAGATTATCAATGGTCTTGTATGTCTTCCATTTTATAATTATTGCCCCCACAGTGGATTTCTTCACACCAAGCTGTTTGCCTATTGCAGATTCAGTCTTCCCAGCCTGGTGCAGGTCTAGAATTTTGTTTCTGGTGTCCTTCGACAGCTCTTTGGTCTTCACCATAGTGGAGTTTGGAGTGTGACTGTTTGAGGTTCTGGACAGGTGTCTTTTATACTGATAACAAGTTCAAACAGGTGCCATTAATACAGGTAATGAGTGGAGGACAGAGGAGCCTCTTAAAGAAGAAGATACAGGTCTGTGAGAGCCAGAAATCTTGCTTGTTTGTAGGTGACCAAATGCTTATTTTCCACGATAATTTGCAAATAAATTCTTTCCAATTCAGACAATGTGATTGTCTGGATTTGTTTTTCCACATTTTGTCTCTCATAGTTGAGGTATACCTATTATGACAATTACATAGTTGCCAACATTGGAAAAAAAACATCTGGGACACTTTTTTTGTATTGAGGCGGAGCCTTGCTATAATTAGGGGGCGGGGCATTCGTTTGTAGGCGTGTCATGCTGGAATGAAAAATGCGCCGCGCGAAGCGCGCCGCGGCGAAAAATGGGCGTGGTTTACGAACAATAGTGGGTGTGGCTTAAATGGGCGTGGTTCAAAGGGGTGTGGCTAGAGTCCGAGGTGAGAGAAAGAAATAGAAAGAAAGAAGCCAGATCCCACACCACAATAGAAATGTGTAACAAAATTGGCAGATAAGTATACTCCAAAACACCTGTTGGCGCTTCAATCATCCCGACACCATGTTTGTTATGGTGTCAGGATGATTGAAGTGCATTATTTCTATTATTACATTGTAATATAAAATTAAATCATTCAACTCACCATAATGCCGAATCACTGTAAGCCCCAAGTGTGTCACCTGCCACGTCGCCTGCCACCAGATGCCATCAGGTGCCCCCAATGGAGTCCGTCCTTACATCAGCTTTACCCAGCGGAGTCCTTCCTTACATCAGGCGTACCCAGCGGAGTCCCCCCTTACATCAGGTGTCCCCAGCGGAGTCCCCCCTTACATCAGGCGTCCCCAGCAGAGTCCCCCTTTACATCAGCTTTACCCAGCGGAGTCCTTCCTTACATCAGGCGTACCCAGCGGAGTCCCCCCTTACATCAGGCATCCCCAGCGGAGACCCCCCTTACATCAGGCGTCCCCAGCGGAGTCCCCCCTTACATCAGGCGTCCCCAGTGGAGTCCCCCCTTACATCAGGCGTCCCCAGTGGAGTCCCCCCTTACATCAGGCGTCCCCAGCGGAGTCCCCCCTTACATCAGGCGTCCCCAGCAGAGTCCCCCCTTACATCAGCTTTACCCAGCGGAGTCCTTCCTTACATCAGGCGTACCCAGCGGAGTCCCCCCTTACATCAGGCATCCCCAGTGGAGTCCCCCCTTACATCAGGCATCCCCAGCGGAGTCCCCCCTTACATCAGGCGTCCCCAGTGGAGTCCCCCTTACATCAGGCGTCCCCAGTGGAGTCCCCCCTTACATCAGGCGTCCCCAGCGGAGTCCCCCCTTACATCAGGCGTCCCCAGCGGAGTCCCCCCTTACATCAGGCGTCCCCAGCGGAGTCCCCCCTTACATCAGGTGTCCCCAGCGGAGTCCCCCTTACATCAGGCATCCCCAGTGGAGTCCCCCCTTACATCAGGTGTCCCCAGCGGAGTCCCCCCTTACATCAGGCATCCCCAGTGGAGTCCCCCCTTACATCAGGCGTCCCCAGCGGAGTCCCCCCTTACATCAGGCGTCCCCAGCGGAGTCCCCCCTTACATCAGGCGTCCCCAGCGGAGTCCCCCCTTACATCAGGCGTCCCCAGCGGAGTCCCCCCTTACAACAGGCGTCCCCAGCGGAGTCCCCCCTTACAACAGGCGTCCCCAGCGGAGTCCCCCCTTACATCAGGCGTCCCCAGCGGAGTCCCCCCTTACATCAGGCGTCCCCAGCAGAGTCCCCCCTTACGTCAGGCGTCCCCAGCGGAGTCCTTCCTTACATCAGGTGTCCTCAGCGGAGTCCCCCCTTACAGCAGGCGTCCCAAGCGGAGTCCCCCTTACATCAGGCGTCCCCAGCGGAGTCCCCCCTTAACCAGGTGTCTCCTGTCTCGACCGCCATTACTGTTTCCCCTTCCCCGAGGGGGAACAAAATAGAGGCGGAGCCGACCGCGTGGCTGCACAAAAAATTAAGCTGTGGCGCCGCCCACCCCCGCCCCTTTCCATTACAGACAGACCTGCAGCGGGGCGGGGCGGGGGGGGTGGCCGGCCGGCCAGCCAAAACACGGATGTAGTACAATAGAAGATAAAGCTGCTGCGGCGCCGCCCACCCACGGGGAGGTGCGGGGTATGGGCGGCGCCACAGCAGCTTTATTTTCTATTGTACTACATCCTGGTTTTGGTCTTCTTTAAAATGGCGGCCGGCGGAGACATTGTCTCCGCCGGCCGTGGACCTCTAGCGGCGTCGGCCCGCGGCGGCCAAAGTCGTGGAAACCGGGAAAAAACGGATTGGCCGGGACATTGGCCGGGACAAAATAAATCCGGGAAAAGGGTTTGAATCCCGGGAATGTCCCGGCCAATCCGTGACTGTTGGCAACTATGCAATTACAGGCCTCTCTCCCTTTTTAAGTGGGAGAACTTGCACAATTGTTGGCTGACTAAATACTTTTTTGCCCCACTGTATGTAACTATGTAAGCCAGTTATATGCGCTGGCAGCTCCTAAACTTGAGTTTAGGAGCTTTTGTAATTTTTTTTTTGCCAAATCTCCTAAACTCAACTACATAAAAGCTTATGTGTCCATGTACACATAGGCTTTTAGCAGAGTTTAGGAGCTGCCACGTAAGGATGAGTCGGCCCCCACCCCCCCCCTGGTTTGGTTCGCAGCAGAACAAAAAATTTGTGCGAACACCGTTAAAGTCTATGGGACACGAACGTGAAAAATCAAAAGTGCTAATTTTAAAGGTTAATATGCAAGTTATTGTCATAAAAAGTGTTTGAGGACCTGGGTCCTGCCCCAGGGGACATGTATCAATGCAAAAAAAAGTTTTAAAAACTGATGTTTTTTCGGCAGCACTGATTTTAATAATGCTTAAAGTGAAACAATAAAAGTGAAATATTCCTTTAAATTTCGTACCTAGGGATGTCTATAGTATGCCTGTAAAGTGGTGCATTTTCCATGTGTTTAGAACAGTCCCTACACAAAATGAAATTTCTAAAGGAAAAAAAGTAATTTAAAAACTACTCGCGGCTATAATGAATTGTCGGGTCCCGGCAATACAGATAAAAGTCATTGAAAAAACCAGCATGGGTTCCCCCCAGGCCCTTTGGGTCTGGTATGAATATTAAGGGAAACCCCGAACCAATTTTTTTTTTAAATGCGTGGGGGTCCCCCCAAATTCCATACCAGGCCCTTCAGGTTTGGTATGGATATTAAGGGGAACCCTGCGCCAAATTAAAAAAATATGGCGTAGGAGTCCCCTCAAAATCCATACCAGACCCTTCAGATCTGATATGGATTTTAAGGGGAACCCCGCGCCAAAATAAAAAAAAAATTGCGTGGGGTTCCTCCCAAAAATCCATACCAGACCCTTATCCGAGCATGCAACCTGGCAGGCCGCAGGAAAAGAGGGGGGACAAGGGCCTCATCACCACAATCCTTGCCCGGTGGTTGTGGGGGTCTGTGGGCGGGGGGCTTATCGGAATCTGGAGGCCCCCTTTAACAAAGGGGACTCCCAGATCCCGCCCCCCCATGTGAATTGGTAACAGGTTACATTGTACCCCTACCATTTCACCCAAAAAAGTGCCAAAAATGGTAAAAAAAAAAAAACACACAGCTTGGGACAAGTCCTTTAATAAAAATTTTTAAAAAAATTCCAGCGATGTAAACCGACGATACACGCTGCCGCAATAGATTCTGCCTCCATGGGAGAAGCCCACCGAATGACGCGAGACCCGCCGTGACAGCTCTTAATTAGCCTAGGGCGGGGCCACCCGTGACGTGTGCGGGTGACCCCGTCGCCCTCTGACACAATGAGGGTTTCCGGCGGTTTCCCCATGGCGTCACGGGTGACCCCACCCCCCTCTGAAGGACTTTTCCAAGGTGTTTGTGTGTTTTTTATTTACATTTTTTTACACTTTCTTTGTGAAATGGTAGTGGTACATTGTACCCCTCACCAATTCACATAGGGGGCGGGATCTGGGAGTCCCCTTTGTTAAAGGGGTCTTCCAGATTCCGATAAGCCCCCTGCCCGCAGACCCCCACAACCACCGGGCAAGGGTTGTGGGGATGAGGCCCTTGTCCCCATCAACATGGGGACATCCTCCCCATGTTGAGGGCATGTGGCCTGGTACGGTTCAGGAGGGAGGGGGGGCGCTCTCTCGTCCCCCCCTCTTCCCCTGCAGCCGGCCAGGTTGCGTGCTCGGATAAGGGTCTGGTATGGATTTTTTGGGGGGACTCCACGCCATTTTTTTTTTAATTTGGGGTGGAGTTCCCCTTAAAATCCATGCCAGATCTGAAGGGCCTGGTATGGATATTTAGGGGGAACCGCACGCCATTTTTTTTAAATTTACGGTGGGGTTCCCCTTAATATCCATTCCAGACCTGAAGGGCCTGGTAATTGAATTTGGGGGAACCCCCACGCTTTTTTTTTTTTAATCAATGACTTTTCTATGTATTGCCGGGAGCCGACAATTCATTAATAGCCGCGAGTGAGTTTTAAATGACTTTTTTTCCTTCAAAAATGACATTTTGTGCAGGGACAGTTCTAAGCACGGGAAACATGCGCCACTTTACATGCATATCATACACACCCCCTAGGTACGAAAGTTAAAGGAATATTTCACTTTTATTGTTTCACTTTAAGCATTATTAAAATCACTGCTCCTAAAAAAACGGCAGTTTTTAAAACTTTTTTTTGCATTGATACATGTCCCCTGGGGCAGGGCCCAGGTCCCCAAACACTTTTTAGGACAATAACTTGCATATAAGCCTTTATAATTAGCACTTTAGATTTCTCCCATAGACTTTTCGAATTTGCCGCGAACACCCCAAATTGTTTGTTGTTCGGCGAACGGGCGAACAGGCAATGTTCGAGTCGAACATGAGTTCGACTCGAACTCGAAGCTCATCCCTAATGGTGGCCAAAACCATACAGTGATTTAACAGGACAGGTCCGACTCAGAGCAGGCCTTGCCATGGTCAACCAAAGAAGTTGAGTGCACATTCTTAGCGTCATATCCAGAGGCTCTCTTTGGGAAAAAAACGTATGAGTGCTTCCAGCATTGCTGCAGAGGTGAGGGGTCAGCCTGTCAGTGCTCAGACCATACGTCGCACACTGCATCAAATTCGTCTGCATGGCTGTCGTCCCAGAAGGAATCCTCTTCTTTTTTTTTTTTTTTTTTTTTATTCTTTTTTTTATTTGATCAAAATTCCAATTATATTACATTAATACATTTTTGTATATGCAATTATAAATAGAAACATAGTAATCTATATTCTTATACATATTGTGACAGCAGGAAGGTAAAGTCACCTGGTTGCATCCAGGGGGGTAGATATATTTCGCCCAGATTCAGGCTTTACGCCGACTTATACAACTAGGTGGAGAGTTGTATAAGGCTAGTGGGCTCATGGATGACTCATACCTCTAGGGAGAGTGTGGGGCGTCGTGCAGACAGAGATGAGGAGACCAGCTGAACCTTGTCAGCTCATTTAGGCCTCTATAAGAACTCCCAGCTTCATTAGATGTTAGCTCATGCCTGGAACCAGACCTGTGTGGACTGTCTAGGGAGAGTGAACCCCTGTGCGGTGAGACAAAGCCTGTGTGGCTATTTGCTTGGACATTTAAAACCAGGGACTTAGGGACTAGGACAGCACTAGGCTGATCCCAGTTGTTAGTTAGGAAACCTGTATGTTTAGTCAGAGGTCAAGTTGACCAGGATTTATTTTGTTTATGTTTCTTTTGCTTTGCTGTGTTTTGTCACTGTAAATAGAAAATAAACCGCACCTTTTTGATTTTGAAAACCACAACCTCCGTTTGCTGGGCCTGTTTTTGTGTGGGGAGCCCATCTCGGGGGTCACACACACCCGCTGCCGAGCTAACCCCCTCACAATATATTCCTAAAATCCCCTTTTCTCCCTCCTATCTCCCTCCACCTCTATCCACCCCCCCTCCCTCCCTCTCCTACCTCTTGTTTTCTGTTTCTTTTACCTCTAGCATCTCAGATTTTCTGCATAACTCCATGTTTTCTTAAATTTCCTCCAGCATTCCCATTTATCTTTGAATCGTGTTTCCCCGTCTTCTAAGCTATACTTCAACTCCTCCATTCTATGTGTTTCTTCCACTGAATCAATCCACTCCCATACTGATGGACTTTCTGCCTCTTGCCATTTTTTTGGAATCAGCCTTTTGGCTGCATTTAATAGGTGTGGAATCAGTGACTCTTTATACTGTTTCACTCCTCCTTCCCCTCCGTGGAATAAAACTATCCATGGATCTCTTTTAATCTCCTTCTCAGTAATTACTTTTATAAAGTCCAGGATTTTTTCCCAATATTTTTTAATTTTGGGGCAATGCCACCACAGGTGAACCATTGTTCCCGTTTTCCTACATCCTTGCCAGCATTCTGCGGTCTGTCCTACTTGAAATTTGCTTAATTTATCTGAGTGAGTGAGTGAATAACTTATATAGCGCTACAAATGCGAACTGAATTGCCTCAAGGCGCTCTGCATCCAGTGACGTCCTGATCCATCAGAAGAGGTGGGTCTTGAGTTTTTTCCTGAAGGCCCGATGGTTTTCTTCCATGCGGATGTCCGTGGGAAGAGCATTCCATAGCCGTGGTCCTTGGACTGCAAATCTTCGTTCTCCCTTCCATTTGTAGCGGGATTTGGGGATGTGAAGGAGGTTTTGATTGGTTGATCGGAGAATGCGTTTGGGGGAGTAGTGTTTTATTTTCTCGCATAAATATTGAGGTGCGTTTCCTTGTGTGCACTTGTGGGTGAGGCAGAGGGTCTTGAATGTGACCCGATCCTTTATGGTTAGCCAATGCAGGGTCCTCAGTGAAGGGGTGATCGATTCCCAAGGTTTTTTCCCTGTTACCAGTCTGGCTGCCGTGTTCTGGATGACTTGTAGGCACGAGATCTGATATTTAGGTAGTCCTATGTAGAGGGAGTTTGCGTAGTCAAGTCGGGAGTTGATGATTGTTCCAACTACTACTGCTGTGTCCTCTTCCGGGATGAAGGGGATGAGTCTCTGTAACAGACGAAGAAGATGGTGCGATACGCTTACTACTGATCCTATTTGTGCATCCATCGACATCTCCGAGTCAAGGATGACTCCGAGACTTTTGACTTTGGTGCTCGGGGTAACGGTCTTTCCAAGAATGGTGGGTGGTGTCCAAGACGTCTTTGTTTTTGTCTTTTGGTTTGCGTGGAGTAGAAGAAGTTCTGTTTTGGATCCATTGAGTTTGAGGGAACTCTCCGTCATCCAATCATCGATCAATGCGAGGCACTCTTCCAGTCCGAAATATTGGTCTTTTTTCCGGTGATACGAAAGTAGATTTGGGTGTCGTCAGCATATGAGTGGTAGCACAGATCCTGTTTCCTGATGATTTTAAGTAGTGGGCGGAGGTAGATGTTGAAGAGCATGGGTGAAAGGGGTGATCCTTGAGGGACTCCGCAAGAAATTGCGCGAGTTTCAGAGGTGAAGACTCCTAGTTTCACTGTCTGGGAGCAATTTTCTAAGAAGGATGCGAACCAGTGTAGGTCAGGGTCTGCTACTCCTGCTACTTCTTTAAGGCGGATAAGTAAAGTTTCGTGATCTACTGTGTCGAACGCTGCACTGAGATCCAGCAGCACCAGAAGACATGATTCTCCGTCATCTGCTGCTTCGAGGGCGTCATCCCATATTTTGAGAAGTGCCGTTTCTGTGCCATGGCCTGGGCGGAAGCCTGATTCTAGTGGGTCCAAGAGTTTGTGGGTGTCCAAATGGAGTTGTAGTTGTTGTACTACTGCTTTCTCCATGATCTTTAAGATGGTGTTGAGACTTGTTATCGGCCTGCGGTAGCTTGGGTCTTTAGGGTCGAGGTTGGGCTTCTTTAAGAGGGGTTTGACTATGCCTTGCTTGAGGGAGATCGGCACAATGCCTTCTTTGAACGATTGATTTATCTGGCGTGGCGTACCAACCTGTGATACATTTGTAATTCATTTCTGCGGTCCTGCTGTCCATAGCAGAGGAGTGAGTCAATTTTATCATTTTATCTATAGTGATTTTTAGACATGTGCACACTGAAATATTTCGTTTCGGAATTTCGTTTTTGTCCGAAACATAAATTTATTTAGTTACTCCCGAAATTCGTTTTTATTTATTTCGTTTTTCGTTAGAAATTGCATTCGTCCGAAAATCTGAATTAATTAAGGTCGAATCTGTCATTGAAGGCTTATGGTGTCTGTCGAATGTTCAAAGAAGATTCGACGGAGCAGTGAAACTGTACGACGCTGCAATCATACATTTCCGGTCGAATGTTCCGCCCACAAGCTATAGAAGAATTCTAATGTTGTATGACTAGTAATAATTATATTTATTCATTACTATTACTAGTCAACCAACATTAGAATTCTTCTATAGCCTACAGCTTAGCGTCATACAGTTTTGCTGCACCGTCGAATCTTCTAACTTTCGATGCTTTGTCGAATCTTCGTCATTCTAGCCATTTTACTGCTCCTCCTCTTTGGTTACAATCAGCCAATAACATTCATCAACTTTATTTTTATTTTACTTCCCCCACCCAATGCCAGCAGTGATCTTTTCTCTCCTATGTCGAATCTTTTCTCTCTATAATGTCGAATTTTTTCTCTCTATAATGTCGAATCTTTTCTCTCCTATGTCGAATCTTTTCTCTCCTATGTCGAATCTTTTCTCTCCTATGTCGAATCTTTTCTCTCCTATGTCGAATCTTTTCTCTCTATAATGTCGAATCTTTTCTCTCCTATGTAGAATAATCTTGGACTAATAGAGTTAAGGTTAGGCACATTCGACCACAGGTTCGATAGACACAGATTGTTATTGTCAGCGTCACGTCGAATCTCCTATCTATAGCGAACTGTTGTAGCAACGAAAACGAAAATAAAGCATTTGTTTATGTCGGATCTTTCGGTTTTCGGATTCTGTGCTTTAGTTTTCGTTTGTTCAAACGATAACGAAAATAGCTGAAATTCGGACGAAAATGCATTCGGACGAAAACGAATGCACATGTCTAGTGATTTTATCTCTTTGTGTTCCTAGTTCCCTTTCCCACTTCTTTATATATGGGGGCATCTCCAGTTCATCCACTGTCAGCAACAATTTATAAAGTTTTGATATAATACCTTTTGAGTTATCAGCTGTGCAAAGCGCGTTAACTCCTCCCCCGACCTAATTGGCTGGGGCAAGTTCTGTACAAAGTGGTTTAGCTGGAGATACCTCCATTCGTCCAAAATCATTAATTCCCTATTATGTCTTAATTCTTGAAATGGTATGGTTTTCCCTCTTTTTATTATATCTCTTAACTGTGCTTTATCTTTTTTTATCCAATTTCCTCCCACTATTTTTTTTCCCGGTGCAAAATATTCATTTTCTTTTAGTTCTATAAGAGGAGAGTTATATTCTCTATCTATTTGTTTATGTAACCTGTCCCATATTTTAAGTGCATTTCGTGTTATAACGTGAGTATTTTCATCTAGTGCTCTATACTGAGGAGGATTCCATATTATACTTCCCAATTGTGTCTTTGCCAGTGCCTTTTCAATAAGGAAGCCTCTTCTAAAGATGATGCACAAAAAAGCCCAAAAACAGTTTGCTGAGGACAAGCAGTAGGGATGAGCTTTATGTTCGAGTCGAACATGAGTTCGACTCGAACATTGGCTGTTCGCCCGTTCGGCGAACAGCAAACAATTTGGGGTGTTCGCGGAAAATTAAAAAAGCCGTGGAACACCCTTTAAAAGTCTATGGGAGAAATCTAAAGTGATCATTTTAAAGGTTAATATGCAAGTTATTGTCATAAAAAGTGTTTGGGGACCTGGGTCCTGCCCCAGGGAACATGTATCAATGCAAAAAAAAGTTTTAAAAACTGCAGTTTTTTCGGGAGCAGCGATTTTAATAATGCTTAAAGTGAAACAATAAAAGTGAAATATTCCTTTAAATTTCGTACCTGGGGGGTGTCTATAGTATGCCTGTAAAGTAGCGCATGTTTCCCGTGTTAAGAATTGTCCCTGCACAAAATGTAATTTCTGAAGGAAAAAAAGTCATTTAAAACTACTCGCGGCTATAATGAATTGTCCTTTCCCCGGCAATACAGATTAAAGTCATTGAAAAAAAGCATGGGGGGTCCCCCCCACAGTCCATTACCAGGCCCTTTGGGTCTGGTGTGAATATTAAGGGGAACCCCGAACCAAAAAAAAAAGCGTGGGGTCCCCCCCAAAATCCATATCAGGCCCTTCAGGTCTGGTATGGATATTAAGGGGAACCCCACACCAAAATTAAAAAGAAAATGGCGTGGAGTCCCCCCCAAAAATCCATACCAGACCCTTCAGGTCTGGTATGGATTTTAAGGGGAACTCGCACCAAAAAAAATAAATGGCGTGGGGTCCCCCCAAAAATCCATACCAGACCCTTATCCGAGCACGCAACCTGGCAGGCCTCCTGAACTTTACCAGGCCACATGCCCTCAACATTGGTAGGATGTCCCCATGTTGATGGGGACAAGGGCCTCATCCCAACAACCCTTGCCCGGTGGTTGTGAGGGTCTGCGGGCGGGGGGCTTATCGGAATCTGGAAGCCCCCATTAACAAAGGGGACCCCCAGATTCCGCCCCCCCCATGTGAATTGGTAACGCTACCATTTCACAAAGAAAGTGTAATTTTTTTTTTTAAAAAACACAGACACAGTTGGGATAAGTCCTTTATTAAAAATAAAAAATAAATTTAAAAAAAAACATTACAGCAATGTAATCCAGCCTGTCCAGTGTTGTTCTCTATGTCCCGCGGTGATCCGATGTCCAGTGATGCTGCAGTCTCCTCCAATCTCCACTCCATGTCACCCGTCACATCATAGGGTAAGCCTTGGCTTTCCCCACTTGCCGGGGAATACCCAATGACGTAGGCGGGGTCATTAATTAACTTTAAGCATTATTAAAATCACTGCTCCCAAAAAAACGTCAGTTTTTAATACTTTTTTTTGCATTGATACATGTCATCTGGGGCAGGACCCGGGTGCCCAAACACTTTTTATGACAATAACTTGCATATTAACCTTTAAAATTATCACTTTTGATTTTTCATGTTCGTGTCCCATAGACTTTAACGGTGTTCACCTATGTTCTGGTGCGAAAAATTATATATGGGATATACTGTACTGCGCTGTCCAATAAGTGAACACAAAAATTAGCTGCCAACACAGCTGAGACAATGCAAAAACTAGTGAATATGAAAAAGTGTAGCGCTTATTTTTGTGAAAAAGTCAGTTAACAACACATATCAAATGTTGCAAACATACATATATATGAAATCTTAATTTCAGTGACACCAAGTGACTGAGTGTGATCCGTGAAAAAAAAAATATATGTAACAAATAAATCAGAACAAAGCAGTCCTCTATTGTGACCACACACAAATAACAGTCCAAAAGTGTAGAAAAAAACTGCAAGGTTGAAATGAAGAGTCCCAGATGGATGTGACCCTCTCTGTGAAAGGATAGAGAAACCACCAATGATGTAAGGAGGAGGCTTACCAGATGGTGTTGACTTGGTGAGGTGTATTCCACCCAAGTCAAAACAGGCTTATATGATCAGTCAGCAAGATGTATCCAGCTGGTCCTGAATCCGCATATCAGTCGATACCGTACAAGGTAGTATTTATTAAAAAGATAAAAAAAATGAACACTCACATTTGGCATATCACAAAGTGCAAGAGCGATGTGTGTGAATGGGTCCACCCGATGCGTTTAAACTAGACAGTCATCATCTGGGGTGTGGACCCCCACAACAACACCGCTATTTATAGATGGAATGACCCCAGCTGGAGTGACCCCAGAAATTACATCACTTCCTGTTGGTGGACAGGAAGTGGCGGCCGCTATTTAGAACGTCCCATTTAATCTAAAAAAATCTTCCCATAATATAGGATAATACTGCCAAAGAATATTAGATTGTGTTAGATCAATACATAAATAAGCAGTATAGGACATGGCCAGAACTTCTATATCAGCCATATAGAACAGGAAGCTCCATCCAAGCCTCTCTATGAAGACGAGGATGGATGACATCACTTCCGCTCTACACAGGAACATTGGAAAAGATCCCCAAGCCTCACTATCAAAGCGTGGCGTGGTGATCCCACTACACCAAGCCTCACTATAGACAAGAGAGCATTGAATTGAAATCCAAGCCTCGTTCTCAAAGCGGGGCCCGGAGATCACAATGCGCCGCTAATTAAACGTCCCATTTGATCTAAAAAATCTGCCAGCGAATATTATATTAGATGGTATTAGATAAATAGATAAATAGGCGGTGTGTACGTGGCCAGAACTTCTAAACCAGCCGTATAGAACAAGAAGCCCAATCCAAGTTTCTCTGTGAAGATGAGGCTGGATGACATTACTTCCACTCTACACAGGAACATTGGAAAAGATCCCCATGCCTCACTATCAAAGCGAGGCATGGTGAACTCACTACACCAAGCCTCGCTACAGACAGAAGAACATTGAAATTAAATCCAAGCCTCACTCTCAAAGCGGGGCTCGGAGATCACAATGCGCCACCCAAACCTCACCATGATAGCGAGGCCTGACACGCAATAAGGTCAAATTAACAACCAAACCCCACTATCAAAGTGAGGCCTGATAAACTAACATCCAGCTATAGGCTGGAGGATATTGATAATGTTCAAATCAGCAGTGAGCTAAGAAGATGCAGCCATGCTACACCATTAAAGGGACAGGACATATCTATTATTCAAATTAAATATAAATTCCTCAAGTCCATGTAATCACTGGCGCTATAGTCATAAAAAAAAAGTCAAATCAAACTGGGGTCATCTCTAACAATCTAGAATGCTAATATTGGTTAATGTTCCAAAACAGACATAAATTCAACTGTCAAACACAAACTAGCCATTTGAATGGTGACAAGATAGTTGACGGATACAAATTGCTATAATAAATGGGTATTAAAATTATTTATTTTTTTAAATTAAAAAATATATAAAAAGGATAAAATTGTAAATTACTACAAAAATTTATGAATCGTCCTTGGAGTCAAGATCTATTAATAAAAGCGTTATTATCCCACTCCACATTTAACCCCTGTGGGTGGTGAGTCTGTAACTTGTAAATCCAGAAAATTCAGAGTCTGGAAACTCGAACACTAGAGGAGTTTCCAGACTCGAAACTTTCTGGATTTGCGAGAGTAGAGTGGAAGTGATGTCATCAAGCCTCGTCTTCACAGAGAGACTTGGATTGGGCTTCTCGTTCTATACGGCTGGTTTAGAAGTTCTGGCCACGTCCACACCCCTTATTTATCTACTTATCTAATACCATCTAATATAATATTCGCTGGCAGATTTTTGAGATCAAATGGGACGTTTAATTAGTGGCACATTGTGATCTCTGGACCCTGCTTTGAGAACGAGGCTTGGATTTCAATTCAATGCTCTCTTGTCTATAGTGAGTCTTGGTGGAGTGGGATCACCACGCCTCGCTTTGATAGTGAGGCTTCAAATGGGACGTTTAATTAGTGGCGCATTGTGATCTCTGGACCCTGCTTTGAGAACGAGGCTTGGATTTCAATTCAATGCTCTCTTGTCTATAGTGAGGCTTGGTGGAGTGGGATCACCACGCCTCGCTTTGATAGTGAGGCTTGGGGATCTTTTCCAATGTTCCTGTGTAGAGCGGAAGTGATGTCATCCAGTCTCGTCTTCATAGAGAGGCTTGGATTGCGCTTCCTGTTCTATATGCAGTGCCGATGTCAGCGATTGATAATAGACCAGACTGTGTGACTGCACAGAGGAGACCCAAACGAGTGTAGTAAAAATATAACAATTTATTACGGTAAGTGACCAACAACCAACCACCTCAAACAGAACACAGTGCAATAAATAAATCAACAAGCAGTGACTATAAACAATATATACAAATATGTGAGATACCGGAATCGTAGTACAGAGCCAGGCCAAGGTCATACACAAGGGGATCCAGCAGCTGGGTAAGGATGGGAAGAAGCAGGAACAAGGAGGGGACGGATGGGTAGGCTGCAGAGCAGGGATCTGGGTGACCAGGGAGAAAAAACACAGGATAAGCTCCAGGTAGGGATCGGGTTAAACAGGGTGCAGGTTCAAGGTAGGGATTGGGTTGGATCGGATCAGGCAGGGTGCAGGTTGGGATAAGATACAGGCTAAGTCCTGGCAAGGAGTGTTGCACTTGCCGGGTATATAAAGAAGTCTTGTAATCAGGCTTCAGGTCACAGCTGACCACAGGAAGTGCTGCCTGTCCCACACTGCCAGAATACCCCCGCTGGTGGACGCCGGTACTACGACCCATGGATCAGGCATTACCACCAGCAGGAGAGATCCTCTGTCAAAGGTACAGGCTGCGAGAGGACACCTGCTGGTGGACACTAGTACTGCGATCCATAGGACCGACAGCGCCACCAGTGGGTAAAGCCTTCCCTGACAGCCGATCCTGGCCTCACTGTCGCCCTAAGCAAAATTCTGCTAAGGGGCCCTCTACCTGACCTGTGAATAATGGGCGTGGTTTAAGCATAATATTGGGCGTGGCTTAAAGGGGCGTGACTCAAAGGGGTGTGGTTAGAGTCTGAGATGAACGAGGGATGGAGGGAGAAACAAAGGAAGAAAGAGAGAGAGAGAGAGAGAGGAAGTAAAAAAAAGAGGGATGGAGGGAAAGCAGGCCCAGATCCTACAACACAATAGAAATGTGTATTCCAGAAAGTTTAACAATCAGCAGATAAAGATACTCCAAACACCTGGTGTTAGCAATTAAATCATCCCGGCACCCCGGCTTCCTTACATTTCAGGTGTCCCCAGCGGAGAACTTCCTTACATCTCAGGTGTCCCCAGCGGAGTGCTTCCTTACATCTCAGGTGTCCCCAGCGGAGTGCTTCCTTACATCTCAGGTGTCCCCAGTGGAGTGCTTCCTTACATCTCAGGTGTCCCCAGCGGAGTGCTTCCTTACATCTCAGGTGTCCCCAGCGGAGTGCCTCCTTACATCTCAGGTGTCCTCAGCGGAGTGCTTCCTTACATCTCAGGTGTCCCCAGCGGAATGCCTCCTTACATCTCAGGTGTCCCCAGCGGAGTGCTTCCTTACATCTCAGGTGTCCCCAGCGGAGTGCTTCCTTACATCTCAGGTGTCCCCAGCGGAGTGCTTCCTTACATCTCAGGTGTCCCCAGCGGAGTGCTTCCTTACATCTCAGGTGTCCCCAGCGGAGTGCCTCCTTACATCTCAGGTGTCCCCAGCAGAGTACCTCCTTACATCTCAGTATTACTCTGGGCCCTACGCAGCTTGCGTAGTCCGCATATAGGGCAGATCGGCCCTGTCTATATGGCTGATATAGAAGTTCTGGCCATGTCTATACTGCTTATTTATGTATTGATCTAACACAATCTAATAAGTATTCGTTGGCAGTATTATCCTATATTATGGGAAGATTTTTTGAGATCAAATGGGACGTTTTAAATAGCGGCCGCCACTTCCTGTCCACCAACAGGAAGTGATGTAATTTCTGGGGTCACTCCAGCTGGGGTCATTCCATCTATAAATAGCGGTGTTGTTGTGGGGGTCCACACCCCATATGATGACTGTTTAGTTGAAACGTGTCGGGTGGACCCATTCACACACATCGCTCTTGCACTTTGTGATATGCCTATGATGTTCTTCCAAATGTGGGTGTTCATTTTTTAATCTTTTTAATAAATACTACCTTGTACGGTATCACACTATGTGAGTTTTTTTCCGATTACGCGTGTTATGTGGTTACCGTATCTCTGGCTCCAACAAGACGACATGTATTTACACTTCCTGGTGTTTACTGGAATTTGCGGTGCCAACTGATATGCGGATTCAGGACCAGCTGGATACATCTTGCTGACTGATCATATAAGCCTGTTTTGACTTGGGTGGTATGCACCTCACCAAGTCAACACTATCTGATAACCCTCCTCCTTACATCGTTGGTGGTGTCTCTATCCTTTCACAGAGAGGGTCACATCCATGTGGGACTCTTCATTTCAACCTTGCAGTTTTTTCTACACTTTTGGACTGTTATTTGTGTGTGCTCACAATAGAGGACTGCTTCGTTCTGATTTATTTTTTACATATATATATTTTTTCACAGATCACACTCAGTCACTTGGTGTCACTGCAATTAAGATTTCATATATATGTATGTTTGCAACATTTGATATGTGTTAACTGACTTTTTCACAAAAATAAGCGCTACACTTTTTCATATTCGCATGTTCTGGTGCGATCCGAACAGTGGGGTGTTCAGCTCATCCCTAACAAGCAGACTAAGGACCATGTCCTGTGGCCTGATGAGACCAACATAAACTTATTCGGTTCAGATGGTGTCAATCATGTGTGGTGGCAACCAGGTGAGGAGTACAAAGACAAGTGTGTCTTGCCTACCGTAAAGCATGGTGGTAGGAGTGTCATGGTCTGGGGCTGCATGAGTGCTGCTAACACTGGGGAGCTACAACTCATCGAGGGAACCATGAATGCCAACATGTACTGTGACATACTGAAGCAGAGCATGATCCCCTCCCTTTGAAGACTGGGACACAGGGCAGTATTCCAACATGATAATGACCCCAAACACACCTCCAAGAGGACCACTGCCTTCCCAAAGAAGCTGAGGGTAAAGTTGATGGACTGGCCAAGCATGTGTCCAGACCTAAACCATCATGAGCATCTCAAACAGAAGGTGGAAGAGCGCAAGGTCTCTAACATCCACCAACTCCGTGATTTTGTCATGGAGGAGTGGAAGAGGACTCCAGTGGCAACTAGTGATGAGCCGAACACCCCCGGGTTCGGTTCGCACCAGAACCCGCGAACGGACCGAAAGTTCGCACAAACTTTAGAACCCTATTAAATACAATGGATGCGAACATTCGAAATCTAAAGTGCTAATTATAACGACTATTATGCATGTTATTGTCCTAAAAAGGGTTTGGGAACCCGGGTTCTGCACCAGGGGACATGTATCAATGCAAAAAGAAGTTTTAAAAACGGCCGTTTTTCTGGAGCAGTCATTTTAATGATGCATAAAGTGAAAAAAAAGTCAAATATTCCTTTAAATATCGTACCTGGGGGGTGTCTAACGTATGCCTGTGAAGTGCCACGTGTTTCCCGTGTTTAGAACTGTCCCTGCACAAAATTACATTTCTAAAGGAAAAAAAGCCATTTAAAACTGCTTGCGGCTTTAATGTAATGTCTGGTCCCGGTAATATGGATGAAAATCTTTAAGAAAAATGGCCTAGCTACCCCATCACACCCCCCCCCCTACCCCAGCCCATTACCAGCCCCTTTGGGTCTTGTATGGATATTAAGGGGAACCCCGCACACAAAATAAAAAAGGCCCTATATACTCTGAACAGCCGTATACAGGCGGTGCATACAAGACAGGGACTGTAGGTTTGTTCTTATGTAGAATCTGTTTGTAATTTTGAACAGGTACATTATTTAAGTGTAGCTCCAGCCAAAAAATCTA
Organism: Rana muscosa; assembly: GCA_029206835.1. Lineage (NCBI taxonomy): Eukaryota > Metazoa > Chordata > Amphibia > Anura > Ranidae > Rana > Rana muscosa. The sequence goes on along the minus strand of CM055116.1, from coordinate 329,366,794 downwards.
TTTTTAAGCTTTTTGGAAAACATAGGGAAGGGTTATCACCCCTGTAACATTTGTTTTGCTGTCTGTGCAGTGTGCACCTGTTCAGAACAGTTCACCTCACTTTCTGTCCTAATGACAAATGTTTTTTGAAAATTTGGGTTTTTTATTGAAACAAGAATTGGTGATAAAGCATCAGTGGAGAGGAGACACTTTTTTTCCCATATTAACTCTTACAGGAGAGAATTTGCCTTCCTATGGGTAGATTTCCTCTCACTTCCTGTTGTATCCTTCCGTTTGCAAGGAGGAGTCGTTTGTAAGTTGGATTTTGAAAGTAGGGGCCTGCCGTATATACTCAGCTGAAATTTGCCCCTTACATGTTGGTGTTGCCGCAACACTGTGAGCCCTCACAGTTACTCTTGGTAGGCGCATGAATGGGCCCTGCTGTGAATTACTAGATCAAGAATTGTAATTGCATGCCCCTGTTGAACAGGGGCTGAAAAATTGGGCCTTTGGTGGTGGTGGTGGTGTTGACAACACTGTAATACACACAATCGATTTTTTCGACGGTGAAAACACAGTCGAGAAAATCGACGTTAATAATGAGGAACAGCTTGTTCCCCCCACACACGGCCGTTTTATATGTCATTTTTTTTTTGGTCTAAAAAAACGACCTTGTGTGGGCTCCGCGGCAGTGTTTCCCTATGGGAAACACTGCCGCGGAAAACATGTCGAAAAAAACGACGAGAAAAATTAGAACATGTTCTAATTTTTCTCATCGTTTTTAATGCCGTTTTTCTCGTCGAAAAAAACGACAGAAAGCCCACAGACGATCGTTTTTCTCGTCGAATGGGAAAAATGTAATTTTTCTCAACGAGAAAAACGGCCGTGTGTACGCGGCATAAGGCCTCACAGTTAGTCTTGGTGGGCGCAGGAATGGGCCCTGCTGTGAATTATTAGATCAAGAATTGTAATTACATGCCCCTGTTAAACAGGGGCAGAAAATTGAGCCTTAGGCACTGGTGCCACAACACTGCAACCCCTCACAGATACTGTACTTGTAACACAGCAATGAGCCCTGTTGCAAAGTATTGCATCAAAAATTGTAATTACACGCCCCTGTTAAACAGGGGCTGAAAAATTGGGCCTTAGCCACTGGTGCTGGTGCCACGACACTGCAACCACTCCCAGATACTCTAGTTGGAGTGCAGGAATGAGCCCTGCTGCAAAGCATTGCATAAAAAAATTGTAATAACACACCCCTGTTAAACAGGGGCTGAAAAATTGGGCCTTAGCCACTGGTGGCGGCACCCAGAAACAAAAATGTTCTTCCAAGCTATCATCGTCAATCGGATCATTGAGGAGGAGGAGGATAGTCAGTCAACATAACAGGACAGTCTCTCAGCATCAGCATCAGCCTTGAAGGGATGTGACATTTGAAAATAAATTAGTCTGTTATATCAGCTTCAGGTGTTTGGTAGCTGGTGGTGATCCAAGACTGGTTCATCTTTATGAAGGTCAGTCGATCAACAGAGTCGGTGGACAGGCGCACCCTGTGATCCGTGACAAATCCTCCAGCAGCACTGAATGTGCGTTCTGAAAGAACGCTGGATGCAGGACAGGCCAGTAGCTCAATTGCATACTGTGCAAGCTCTGGCCAGTGATCCATCCTCAAGACCCAGTAAGCCAGAGGATTTTCGGTGGGGAAGGTGTCCAAGTCTGACCTTGCCCCTAGGTATTCCTGCACCATGTATATCAGACGCTGGCGATGGTTGCTGGAACCGATCATACCTTGGGGCTGCGGACTAAAGAATTGTCTGAACGCATCGGTCAGACGGCCACCTTCCCCACCGCTCCTTCTTTGACTGACCGAAGCCTCAGCAACTCATTGTCCAGGACCAGGAGTTTGTAACCTCCCAGTCTCTGGGAACGCGTTGCACAGAACTTTCTGCAAGGCCTCCCGGAGTTGTCTCATCCTCTGCTCCCTCTGCGACGGTAAGATAAGGTCCGCAACCTTACCCTTGTACCGTGGATCAAGGAGAGTGGCCAGCCAGTAATGGTCCCTCTCCTTGATCCGAAGAATACGAGGATCCTTCCGCAGACTTTGCAGGATCAGGGAGGCCATGCAGCGTAGGTTAGCTGAGGCATTCAGTCCGGAGTCCTCTGGGTCACTAAGGACGACATGATCCGCAGCCACCTCCTCCCAGCCACGTACAAGTCCACTGGTTTCTTGGGACTGTAAATCATCCCTAAAAGACTGCTGCTGATGATGCTGAGTGCCAGGCTCCACCTCCATGCTGACACAATCCTCCTCCTCCTCCTCCTCTTCTTCCTGTGCGATGGGTGGGACAGAAGGAACACTGTCTGGGTAAAGGGGGCCTTGAGAGGCAAGGAAGTCCTCCTCTTCCTGCCTCTGTTCTGCCTCAAGTGCCCTGTCCATTATTCCACGCAGCGTATGTTCCAACAGGTGGACAAGAGGTACAGTGTCACTGATGCATGCACTGTCACTGCTCACCATCCTCGTGGCCTCCTCAAATGGTGCCAGGACAGTGCATGCATCCCTGATCATGCCCCACTGGCGTGGTGAAAAAAACCCGAGCTCCCCTGACCCTGTCCTGGTGCCGTAGTCGCACAGGTACTCATTGATGGCCCTCTGCTGCGTGTACAGCCGCTGCAGCATGGCCAACGTTGAGTTCCACCTGGTGGGCATGTCACATATAAGGCGGTTCTTGGGCAGGTTCAACTCCTTTTGCAGCTTAGCCAGGCGAGCACTGGCATTATAAGATCTGCAGAAATGCACACAGACTTTCCTGGCCTGCCTCAGGACATCCTGTAAGCCCGGGTACCTGCCCAAGAACCGCTGCACCACCAGGTTAAGGACATGAGCCACACAGGGCACATGGGTCAGTTGTCCCTGTCGGAGAGCGGAGAGGAGGTTGGTGCCATTGTCGCAAACTACCATTCCTGGCTTAAGCTGGCGTGGCGTCAACCACCTCTCGGCCTGCCCCTGCAGAGCAGACAGAACCTCTGCCCCAGTGTGGCTCCTGTCCCCCAAACACACCAGCGCAAGCACGGCATGGCATCTTTTTGCCTGCGTACTTGCGTAGCCCCTTGAACGCCTACGGAGCACCGCTGGTTCCGAGGAGAAAGCACAGGAAGAGGCCACGGAGGAAGAAGAGGAGGGGGTGGAGGACAGAGGTGTGTCACAACCAGTAGTAGCATTTTGGAGGTGTGGCGGTGGAACAACCTCCAACACTACTGCACCTTGTCCTGCATCCTTCCCAGCTGCCAAAAGAGTGACCCAATGGGCCGTGAAAGGTAACGTCCCTGTCCATGCCTGCTGGACCATGAGTCAGCGGTAATATGCACCTTACCGCTGACCGCCCTGTCCAGCGAGGCCAAGACATTGCCTTCCACATGCCGGTAGAGAGCCGGAATCGCCTTCCGTGAGAAAAAGTGGCGTTTGGGAACCTGCCACTGAGGAACCGCACATTGCACAAACTCACGGAAGGGGACCGAGTCTACCAACTGAAAAGGCAGCAGTTGAAGCGCTAGCTGTCAGGTCTGCCAGGAAACTACAACCGTCCCTCCGCTTTCCTGATCGGTAGTCTTGTTATCCCGGTGTCAGGTGGAGGGACGGCTGAGATCTCCCACAGACAGGAAATAAGGAACCACAAAGGAAGGTGCAGATAGCCTAACCACAACCCCCAGCAACAACTCACGGTTAGTAGGCAGAAGACAGGATCCCAGGAGGGAAAGGACAATCCAGGTAACGTAGTCAGAACAAGCCAGGGAGGGTCGGCAGCAAGGTTAACCAGGTTCAAGGGATAATCCAGGAATCGTAGTCAAGACAAGCCAAGTAGATAACCAAAAAGCAAGAGCATCCATAAACAGGAACCTATCCTAAGGCACGGACAGGAAGGGGAAGTGGGAATATATAGGGACACTAATGAGAAGACTGCTGACAGCTGGTCCCAGGGTGGAGAAAACATCCCCACTAGTGAAAAAGAACATAACTACGATGCTAACATAAATCCAGTTCACTGGTGGCTCAGGACATAGGAAAACAGTCTATGAACACCAGGCCCTGGGATCAAATCCCAGACACGGCGTGACACTAGCAATTTAGCCAAGCTAGCATTCAACCGCTGGGCACGTGGATGGCTGGGAGTGAACTTCTTTCGACGGTCCAGCAGCTGGGGCAGGGAAATTTGCCTGCTAGAATCGGACGTTGGTGTACTGCTAGCAGAGTGCCCGCAAGTACTTGGCTGTGACACACCTAATTCTACACCTTCATTCCTCTCAGTGCAGGTTTCAGAGAGGACTGAAGGTATAGTGGGGTTGGAGATCCCAGCTGATGCGGTGCAAGAAGAGGTCAGCTTTGTTCTTTGGTGTGGGTCTTTAAGGTAGGCTTGCCAACGAGCTGCATGGCAGGTCAACATATGTCTGGTCAAGCATGTGGTGCCCAAGCGGGTGATGTTTTGGCCACGCGATATACGCTTGAGACATATGTTGCAAACAGCAGCTGTGCGATCTGATGCACTTGACTCAAAAAAGGCCCACATCAAAGAACTTTTTGAATAACGGGCAGAGGCAGCGCCCTGCACAGGCAGAGCTCTGCGGTGTGATTCCATCGGTGTGCTGCCCTTACGCTGGCCCCCCAAGGGCATCCTGCCTCGTTGGAGATGTGCCTCCTCCTCATCCTCCTCCTCCTCATCTCTCCTATTAGGCACCCACGTAGAGTCAGTGACCTCATCATCCCCTCCCTCCTCATCACTGGAGCCAATCTGGTAGTATGCTGCAGCTGCTGGAACATGACTGCCAGATTGGTGTCCTTCTTGAGCATCCCCTCTCTCTGCTCTCACGCTACTGCCTTCCTCTAGCTGGGTATCATCATCAGACCCTTTGAAACGCTGGGCATCCTCCTGGAGCAAGTACCCAACACTGTGCTCAAACAGTTCGGGGGACTCCTCAGGAGGACATGGTTGGTCTAGGGAAGGAGTGACTGATGATGACATTGATACCAGGGAAGAGGACGCTTTGGCAGCTGCTTTGCCAGTACCCTGAGCCTGGGTGAGAGAGGATGAGGAGGATGAGGAGGGCTTGGTCATCCACTCTACCAAGTCTTCGGCATGATGCGGCTCAACACTTCCTGCTGCCGAAAAGAAGGACAAGCGTGTCCCATGGCCACGTGCTGATGGCGATGCACCGCGTCCATGACCAGCACTGTTGTCTCTAGACACAGAGCCTGCTTGCCCTCTTTTTTTGGCTCCTGACTGTCTGCCTCTCCTTGTTTGCCTTCCAGACATTCTAATGGCCTGCAGGGAAATGGGAAAAGCAGCAATACAGGCTAAGTTAAGGTGTAATATGGTCAGGAGGCACACTCCGCCCGCTGTAAGTGCCGCAAAATCCTGTTGGTGTAACACACCAGGAAAAAGCAGCAATACAGGCTAAGTTAAGGTGTAATATGGTCAGGAGGCACACTCCGCCCGCTGTAAGTGCCGCAAAATCCTGTTGGTGTAACACACCAGGAAAAAGCAGCAATACAGGCTAAGTTAAGGTGTAATATGGTCAGGAGGTACACTCCGCCCGCTGTAAGTGCCGCAAAATCCTGTTGGTGTAACACACCAGGAAAAAGCAGCAATACAGGCTAAGTTAAGGTGTAATATGGTCAGGAGGTACACTCCGCCCGCTGTAAGTGCCGCAAAATCCTGTTGGTGTAACACACCAGGAAAAAGCAGCAATACGGGCTAACTTCAGGTGTATAATGTGCAGGAGGCTTAGCAACAATGACACTGACACTGTCCCCTGCCTATCCTTCTCTCTCCCTGCACACAAGGTTTATCAAAGTATATGACACTGACACTCTCCCTGCCTATCCTTCTCTCTCCCTGCACACAAGGTTTAGCAAAGAATATGACACTGACATTGTCCCCTGCCTATCTTTCTCTCTCCCTGCACACAAGGTTTATCAAATTATATGACACTGACACTCTCCCTGCCTATCCTTCTCTCTCCCTACACACAAGGTTTAGCAAAGAATATGATACTGACTCTCTCCCTGCCTATCCTTCTCTGTCCCTACACACAAGGTTTAGCAAAGAATAGATTTGACAAGATTTGACACTGTCCCTGCCTATCCTTCACTTTCCCTGCTCCGGAACACACTACACAAGGCCGCCGCGCTGGCGGCCTTTTATAGTGTGGGGCGTGTACTAAACCCCCTCAGCTATAATTGGCCACAGGCATCCTGCCTGTGGCCAATCCTTGCTCTCCTCGCTGCCGGCACTGTGATTGGCCAAGCATGCAGGGTCACAGTGCATGCTTGGCCAATCACAGCGCCGGGATTACACTGCGATGGCGCAGTGTATTGTGGGCCGTTCGCGTCACTCGAATTTGGCGCGAACGGCCCAAATCGTTCTTTGTTCGCCGAACGCGCGAACAGCCGATGTTCGAGTCGAACCTATGTTCGACTCGAACACCGAGCTCATCCCTAGTGGCAACCTGTGAAGCTCATGTGAACTCCATGCCCAAGAGGGTTAAGGCAGTGCTGGAAAATAATGGTGACCACACAAAATCTTGACACTTTGGGCCCAATTTGGACATTTTCACTTAGGGAAGTACTCCCTTACTATTGTACAAGCTTTCCCTCACTACTTTACATTGTAGCAAAGTGTCATTTCTTCAGTTTTGTTACATTAAAAGATATAATAAATATATACAAAAATTAGAGGAGTGCACTCACTTTTGTGAGATTCTGTAAACAGTATATTTATATATATTTGATATACATATTTGTCTATGTTTTATCACCCTAAAGGGACAGTTTCGCTTTATGTACTCCTCCCCCTCTAACATATTTGGCACATGATTATATTTTTTGGAGAAGGGGTACCTAGTTTTGGTAAGTACATGCTCCCACTTCCTTTAGAAGTTTGGCCTCCCTCTCCCTTTGCCTGCAGCCTTCTGGGACATGTCACGGGTCTGCTGGACCATTCAGAAAGTGCACCGTGGCTTGCAGATGTATAGTGGGAAGTTGGCTGCGAAGCCGCAGACTGCTGTTGGGCACCTTTATCTTGAATTTAATGTCAGCAGCCTCAGCAGACTCAGAGCTGTCATTCAAGTAACACTGATTTATTCCCCTTTGCTCCTCCTCTGGCTGCTAAATAAAATGTTTTGTAGGGAAGTGAATCGGAGGTGTGTATGGGTTTGGCCAGAACAGACAGTTATTAGACACTCCATAAGATAGAGGACTACAGTATGCTGTGTAAGGAAGAAGAGGTTTGTAGTAGAAAGTTGACTCTTCTGAAGCAGTCAGATTTGCTAGCAAGTTCAAAGGCGCATTGCAAGTAAAAAAAATATTATCATCGAAAGATAATACGCTGCAAGTAAGCCTTTAAAGTACTTTATTTTTCTGTACCTTTACTTGAAATTTACAATAGTTCCTAATCCTCTATGCCTAAAAGTTTGCCAACCACCACTTGAATCACGGGCCTCTTTTTTTCTAAATCCTTTCAAATCACAGGACAATTTATTTTCATATTGTTGATGTCTTTGTTCCATACATTATACATTTTAGCATTTTTAGTTCTACCCTAATGTATTATTTATATTTTTAGGGCTTAAACATGTTGATAAATTTGGATAAATATATTTACAATGAGTTTGAATGGCTTATTCCTGTTTTTTTTCTTGGCACAACGTTTATATAGTTTGCGCACCCTCTTATATTTACAGTAAAATAATAATGACAATTAAAATTATATCACATTAGTGTGACCTTTATGTAACAAAGTGGAATTTTAAAGCTCAAAGTGAATGTACATAATTTACTTTAGGAGAGATTTATTCGCCTTTTAGCTGTACATTGCAACACACATGATGGAAATAACATTTTGCATAAATTGTAAGCATAACACTAAGTCAAGTTGACGAGGGCACACTTTAGTGCAACAGTTGAAATTGTTAAAAATGTGAATAATATTGCATTCACTTATGCAAATAGTAAACAGAAATATGTATATGCAGTATATTATATAAGCCACTATATACACTGCTCAAAAAAATTTAAGGAACACTTTGAAATGACACTGACACGTATTGATGTGCCATCCTGGAGGAGTTGGACTGCCTGTGCAACCTTTATAGGGTCCAAGTATCGCCTCGTGCTACCAGTAGTGACACTGACCCTAGCCAAATGCAAAACTAGTGAAAAACAGTCAGAAAAGATGAGTAGGGAAAAAAATGTCAGACACCTTCACCTGAAAAAACATTCCTGTTTTGGAGGTCGTCTCATTGTTGCCCATCTAGTGCACCTGTTGTTAATTTCAATTAACAGCAAAGCAACTGAAACTGATTAACAACCCCCTCTGTATACACCCCTCCCCCTCTGCTACTTAACTGGCCAGATCAATGTCCCGGGAGTTCTGATTCAAAAGTGTTTCTTAAATTTTTTTGAGCAGTGTATTTTATTCTATTTTAAATCTTTTTTTTTTTTTTAACTAAGCCAAGCCCCTATTATTTGATACAATAGAATGGCCTTATCTCTGGGAGGTGCTGTGCAGAATAGGACTACCTGTCACTTTCTTCAATGAATACATGTCCCATACTCCCAGCCTTCCACCTTAATTAGACTAGAAGGTAGCCTGTCAGCTCCTTTCCAGCACCAAGCAGGGCTGCCCTTTCTCCCTGTCCCCTTTTCCCCTTGCCATTTGAGCCTGTTGCAGAGGATTTACATGTTTTCTTTGATATTCGTTGGCTCTGGGCAGGATGGGTTGAGGAGCGGGTGGTCCTGTATGCTGAAGATATGCTATTGCTTCTATATGATGCAGGTCCCTCCCTTTTGGGAGCACTTCTTATCCTAGATACCTTCTCAACTGTCACTCAACTTAAGGCCCCATACCCACTCGACCCCTCCATGATGACCACGATAAAAGCCTGGAATCTGGGGCTAAGCTTAGAAAATTTGACTCCTTCACTCTCTCCCCACATACTACTCTCTGGAATAATCCCCTTTTACAACACTTCTATGCAATACCGGATCCCCTGGGCTAAATATAAGATAGGATTCATCTTACAAATAAGAGAACATTGAGCTAATGTCCTTTTCTCTTCTTCGGGCCAAATAACATATCCCATACAATTACTTATTCAGGCATCTGCACCTTAAGTGTTTCGATCTGGAGGTCCTTCTTCGTTCTGACTCACTTGATAAACCAGCCTAAACATTGTACTTTCATCTTTTAATGGTGGCACTACACAATTTAACTAACCTCAGAATAAGTGGCTACTTGACATACCAGAGATTGATGATGAGTACTGGACAGATATGTGGACTTTTCCATTCGAACAATTGGTCTCCCTCAGGGATCGGCAAATACAATTTAGGATCCTCCACAGAGCCTACTTTACACCCATCAGGGTACACCGGCTTAACCCTAACATCCCTTCCACATGCTGGCACTGTGACAGAGCCAAAGGGGACTTCTTTCACATATTTTGAATGTGTCCAGTTATTCAAACATTCTGGGGAATCATGGTTGATAATATCAGAAAAGTTACACAGATTTCTTTCATCCCTTCTCCGAAAATCTGTTTGTTGGGTCTGGTTGAGGGCCTCTCGAGCACCAATGCTGGCAGGACACGTATTGAATTTTTTTATGCCAGAAAGGCTCTGACGCTGCACTGGAAAAAGCCCTTGGCCCCTACTGGAAATAACTAGTTAACTCTCAGTTACTACATTACAAAACCACCTATGCCAATAGGGGCTGCTTCTGGAAATTCAACTAAATCTGGGCCAAGGAGTTGGAAGATGACACTACTGCATAGTTCTTTCATATCAATGGGACTGGGAAAAAGGATTGGGAGGAATTTGCTTGGTTTTTGCTACCCTTTGAATGTATCCTGATAACCCAGGCCCCCCTCAATATCTGCCATAACTGCTCTGGTATTGAGTTTAGCACGAGCCAACACACACTTATGTTCTACTTAGCACACCTTTTTTAATCTGTTGTTTTGTTTGTGTCTCAGGATGGCCTGCTCCTATGTGTGCCAGGCCTCCTGGTCCATTTTTGTGCCATAAATCAATAAAATGATTGTTTAAAAAAAGAAGGTAACATATTGCTTGCTGCTATCAGCCAAGAATATATCACTGTCATGCCACATACACACGATCGATTTTTTCGACGGTGAAAACACCGTCGAGAAAATTGACGTTAAAAATGAGGAACAGCTTGTTCCCCCCACACACGGCCGTTTTAAATGTCATATTTTTTTGGTCGAAAAAAACGACCATGTGTGGGCTCCGCGGCAGTGTTTCCCTATGGGAAACACTGCCGCGGAAAACATGTCGAAAAAAACGACAGAAAGCCCACAGACGATCGTTTTTCTCGTCGAATGGGAAAAATTTTGTTTTTCTCGACGAGAAAAACGGCCGTGTGTACGCGGCATAACAATTATCTATTGCTGCAATAACTCTGCTCAGGCCTCCACACTGACAGTTAGTGCCGAGACACCGTGTAGGTTTAGGAGATATTTCTTGCACCTACAGGTAAGCCTTAATCTAGGCTTACCTGTAGGTGCAAGTTGCATAATTGGGTTTACAAACACTTTAAAGGAACCCAATGGCTGTGCCCCACCATGTGCCCCCCCCCCCAAAAATAAATTTATTTTTTTTGCATTTTTGTATTTCGCTCGGGCTGCTGCTGGGGTAACATAGTCTCTCCTGAGAGAGAGAGCGTCCCCAGTCAGCTCCTGCAGGGGATTCTTCCCCCCCCCCCCCTCTGCTCGCTGACACTGCATAATGCGAGTGCTCACACAACCACAGCCGCCCGATCTGCTCCTTCCTCTGCATCCTCATTGGCACTGCGAGTTGCAGGAAGGACTCCACGAGCACTGTGGGGGGGGGGCCCAAGCCTTCATCTCAGTTACTGAAAAAACAGACTGATTTCTCCCGTCCTTAGGACAGGAGAACCAGCCTGTAAATTCTGAGAGTGGTGACTGCAAGCTGAGCTGAGTGTCAGTCTATGACACTCTTTCACAGCCCAGCGAGTCCAGCCACCCCTCCCCCTCACTCTCCTCACATACGAGCAGGGAGGAATACAGCTCCTCCTCCTCCTTCCAGTCCCACCCACACTATCCCGGCGTGCTGTATCTGAAGAGAGGGGATGTGTGGGCGGGAAATATGAAAATCAGCAGCATTCCTGGCTGTGTGTGACTGATGCCTGAGTTTCTAGCCTGGACCGTGGGTAAGTGTGTGCACTGCAGACTGCAGAACACTGTAATCACTATACTGCATTATCTACATCCCTTCTCTCCCCCATATGTCTCCCTCCCCCTCTCCTGTTCTTTCAAGACCTTCCCAATTTACTTTCAGTTAGGCAGGTAATATACGGTGCAAATTTATTTCCTGCATCCACAGATTGCAGGAAAGAAACTTGCATAATTCCCCCATCAACACAGACCGTGCTTACAGGGGAATATTCCTCCTGCCCAGCAATTGTATTCTCCCGACAAACAGTTATTATCACTAGTGGCTATAGCAACCACTAGTGATAATCATAAGAGAATCTGCTCATTAATGGTTCAAATCTCCACCAGTTCCTGCTGAACCAGCTGAGATTTAAATTGTCTGTGGCTGGTCTTAGCTCTTAGGCAGCCCATACATTGATCACTTTTTTCATTCAACTATTAGGTTGAATGAAAAAAAAAAGAAATGATCCAATTCCCCCATCTACACATTATAGGTGGATGGGGGAATCCTCCCAGTGTGGACCAGTGCTGGAACAACCAGAGTTGCTGTCCTGTCCTGGCTATTCACAGCGCTGGTCTCTGTCTCCATGGCAGCGGCGGCAGCACATTGGAACCCAGTGCTGGTTACTTTATGAGGCTGATGTACAGTAAGGTGACCAGATTTTTAAAATGAATTCCGGGGACATATTTTATTTTTATTTTTTTATTGGCTAATGGTAAAATATTTTATAAGCATATTTCCCTCAAATGATATATGCAGTGTATGTGGTGTTTATGGAATGATTGTATGATATATACGTTCTTTCCCACATTTCGTCCATGAGATGAAAAAAATAAAAAATACTTCTTAGAATTTTTTGGGATATGACTACCAAATGTTATGAAGAGAAGATAGAGAAAAACTTGGGAGGGATGGGGTCCCAAAATTTAAATCCCCGCCACTTCCGCCTGTCACTGGGCGGGATGTCGTTGGGGAGTCTGGGCGGATGCTGTTATCGCATCAGTGTCACGCGCCGCTCTGTTGAGCGCGCGTGATCCTACTTGGCCAACATGTCTCGGTCATGCGGCGTCACTCCAAGGCAGGCTGTCATGCCGCCTAGTTGTGGCCCCGCCTCCAGCAACATCGAGCCAGCGTGACGTTGGTGGCAGTCTCACGCACGTGCGGGGCGCTATATAGGCGTCTCCCTGGTCATCCAGCCCATTGCCATCTGCATGCAGACGCCAGAGCTTCTACCAGTCATTGCCATTCAGCACACTCACAAGGTAACAACGATTATCCCTCATGCAGTTTCCATTTCACCATTTCCTTTATATTGTGGGTTGTTCCTGATTGGATTTACCCATTCATTTCAGATACTTCCACTGCACCTTGAGGGAATACCTTACTTCATGTACAATTATGGCTATCTGCTGCCTAGGGATGATGCCTTTGCGCCCCGCTATGTGTTTGATTTTCTGCCACCTCAGTTCCCGGGACGGGCAGCCTCTTGGCCCTATCTTTCACATGCATCAATATGTGGCACACCCTGTAAGTAGGGTGTCCACATTTCCAAACTACCATTCAGGGACACCCTCCCTTCCCAAAAATCAGCTTGTGCTGTGACGAATCACAGCACAGTGATTGGACACAAGAGGCGGGATTTATTATTTCTCCAATCACAAGCAGGGGGCGGGATTGTGCTCCTCCAGGCATTCCCGGCCAGGACAAGTACTGTCAGTGAGTAAAGCGGTTATGGGGCGGCCTTTTTTGGGGGCATCAGATTGGCCCGCGGGGTGGCTGTGTCAGTTTCATTCCGGGACACTGTATTGTCCTGGAATGAATGTGCCCGGGACAGACCTAAAAAATGCGGGACTGTCTCGGGCAATCCGGGACACATGGTCACCCGACCTGTAAGTAACCAGAATTTACCTCCTGTCTTTTCTGGTGGAAATCAATTTATCACTCTGATCATTATTATTCTGTATTTCCAGAAAACCCCTTGCATCTGCCCCTGAGGAGTGTTTCTACATACACGAAACGCCGCGTCGGGCTTATAATGATGCAGCTTCATGCACCAATGGGATTTTTATTTTGATCAATTAGTTTTAGACTTGTTTTTACTTCATTACTTACCACCAATGCTGTGTGCTGCTCAGCTCATATATGTTCACACACGCCCTCATTTGATTGATTGCCATTATTCATTGCCATGTATTCTTATGTTTATATCTGTTTATGAATGGAAATTTGGTCATGCTATGTGCTTATGTACATGCTGCGTTCCCCTTTTTTCATTGTATATCTTCTGTATTTATTCAATACATGCATTTAACATCTTTTGGTTTACCTCATTTTGTATCCCCATCAGCCCACTGTTTCATTTAAAGTCCCACCTTCCCCCCTTTTTTTCATTTAATATGGGATGGAGTTTTCATACAGTATGTTATCTCATTCAAAGTCCCAAAACGCCACTGGGCGACCCCCGTTTCTTTTCATAGTTGTACCAGGGATGGAAACAGTGGTCTGTAACTGGCAGTGTTCCCCTGCCAGTTTCTACATGGGGTTGACTTTTGAGCATTGATGCACATTTGTGAATTTTTGGGCCACTTCCTGTCCGTTACCCAGGATTGTGATGTGCTCATGGCGCCTCCCTCATCTCCCCGCCACTTCCGATCATCACTGGGCGGGATGTCTTTGGGGAGTCTGGGCGGATGCTGTCATCGCATCAGCGTCACGCGCCGCACATCCGGGTGATGCCCCTTCGGGGCGTCGCTCTGTTGAGTGCGCATGATCCTACTTAGCCGACATGTCTGGGTCATGCAGCGTCACTCCAAGGCAGGCTGTCATGCCGCCTGGTTGTGGCCCCGCCTCCAGCAACATCGAGCCAGCGTGACGTTGGTGGCAGTCTCACGCACGTGCAGGGTGCTATATAGGCGTCTCCCTGGTCATCCAGCCCATTGCCATCTGCATGCAGACGCCAGAGCTTCTACCAGTCATTGCCATTCAGCACACTCACAAGGTAACAACGATTATCCCTCATGCAGTTTCCATTTCACCATTTCCTTTGAATTGTGGGTTGTTCCTGATTGGATTTACCCATTTATTTCAGATACTTCCACTGCACCTTGAGGGAATACCTTACTTCATGTACAATTATGGCTATCTGCTGCCTAGGGATGATGCCTTTGCGCCCCGCTATGTGTTTGATTTTCTGCCACTTCAGTTCCCGGGACGGGCAGCCTCTTGGCCCTATCTTTCACATGCATCATAATGTGGCACACCCTGTAAGTAACCAGAATTTACCTCCTGTCTTTTCTGGTGGAAATCAATTTATCACTCTGATCATTATTATTCTGTATTTCCAGAAAACCCCTTGCATCTGCCCCTGAGGAGTGTTTCTACATACACGAAACGCTGTGTCGGGCTTATAATGATGCAGCTTCATGCGCCAATGTGATTTTTATTTTGATCAATTAATTTTAGACTTGTTTTTACTTCATTACTTACCACTAATGCTGTGTGCTGCTCAGCTCATATATGTTCACACACGCCCTCATTTGATTGATTGCCATTATTCATTGCCATGTATTCTTATGTTTATATCTGTTTATGAATGGAAATTTGGTCATGCTATGTGCTTATGTACACGCTGCTTTCCCCTTTTTTCATTGTATATCTTCTGTATTTATTCAATACATGCATTTAACATCTTTTGGTTTACCTCATTTTTTATCCCCATCAGCCCACTGTTTCATTTAAAGTCCCACCTTTCCCCCTTTTTTTCAAAATTTAAATCCAATCCAGGCAGGGGTGGCTCCAGACAATGTTTTTTTGGTGCGCTATGGTGGTTCTTGAAGTAAAACTGAGGGTGCTAATGCAGTGCGCTACCACACACCTGTGGGAGTGGCCAGCAAGTGGCGGTTTCATCATGGCATCCAATGATGATCAGTATGTCCTGGCCTCTGTATACCAATAAAAAGCCCAAAAATGCAGCAAAACCCTACACTTCATTTATACATTTCTACAAATGGACTTATAAGTGAAATGGTAAAATCTATAAATGAATATCCAATGCAAATCAACCAATGTATTGCAATTTAGTAGTGATGATGTCACCTCCTCTGCAAAAATATTTTGAGAATTTGCAGAGCAAATAATGGTGAAACCCCCTACATACAAAAATAATAACAGAGACGCAAATAAATCCATGTATTAGAATATAGTAGTGATGGTGTCACCCTCTCTGCAAAAGGTAAGAAATATTGCAGAGCTGCAATGTGCAAATAGTGGTAAAGCCACCTATATATAATCATAATAATGATAATAAAAAAAATGTACACTTGATGTATATATTTTACATTTTATTATTATGATTATATATAGGTGGTTTCACCACTATTTGCACATTGCAGCTCTGAAAAATGTATTACCTCTTGCAGAGAGGGTGACAACATCACTACTATGTTCTAATACATGCGTTGATTTGTGTCTTATTATTATTATTGTATGTAGGGGGTGGCACTGCTATTTGCACATTGAAGCTCTGCAATTTCTCAAAATATTTTTGCAGAGGGGGTGACACCATCACTACTATATTGCAATACATTGGTTGATTTTCACTGGATATTCATTTATAGGTGTTACTATATCACTTATAAGTCCATTTGTACAATTTTATAAATGAAGTATAGGGCAGCACTGCATTTCTTGCTTTTTATTGATTCGCATTAGATGGGGGAACCAGCTAAAAAGATTCTCTTATTGCTTTTGAGATATTTTTAGTTGCATGGTAATTGATTTACCTGATTTGTTATGTCCTCTGTATACTGGTAACCACTGGCCATGCATATTGGTGGTCAGTGTGCCCCTGTATGCTGGTGCTACATGCAGAGTGCAGGTGTGTGCTGGATGCAGGGCTCAAGAGGATGCTATGTAGAGAGTGCAAGGTTCAGGAGTGCGTTTTGGAAAGAGTGATGGTCAGAGACTGCAGACATACTACAGGAGATGTTCAGAGACTGCAGATATAATACAGGAGACGGTCAGAGACTGCAGATATTATACAGGAGAGAGACTGCGGATATAATACAGGAGATGGTCAGAGACTGCGGATATTATACAGGAGAGAGACTGCGGATATAATACAGGAGACGGTCAGAGACTGTGGATATTATACAGGAGAGAGACTGCGGATATAATACAGGAGACGGTCAGAGACTGCGGATATTATACAGGAGAGAGACTGCGGATATTATACAGGATAGAGACTGCGGATATTTTACAGGAGGGCCAGCACAATTTGTTTTAGAGATGGGCTGGGCATGTTCAAAATTCCACATGCCAGAGCCTGCCAGGAAGCCCACATTGCACAGCGCTAATCACAAGCAGTGAGACATTTCCCGGTCCACAGCTGCACAGATCAGGAAATGTCTCACTGGCTGTGATTAGCGCTGTGGAGTGTCGGCTTCCTGGCGGGATCGGGCATGTGGGATTTCAAACACACCCAAACCCATCTCTATTGGTTGTAGACAGTTGAGCTCCCTGCAGGTTGCTTAGCAGCAGTGGAGTCTTCTCTGACATGCTGATCGGGATGCAATCCAGGTGGTGCTCCTAGTCAAATCCTAGTGTTAAATATCAGTGATTTTATTGATCAAAGCCCACACTTTACAGGCATAGAGCCCACATGGCTGCCGAACATACGGTTGATTATATATATGTGGTTGTGCTCTTGATGCTAATAAACACTGTGTTTATTAGATATGACTGGGAGCATCACCTGGATCACATCCCAATCAGCATGTCAACAGAGAAGGTTATACAGCATTACTGCTGCTAGGTGACAGCTGGGGGCTCGGCTCTCTATAACCAATAGTGCCAGCCTTCCCCTGCATGCACCCATAATATCACCAGCACTAGGTCCTAATAGACTGCTGTAGCTGCCAAGGAGACAGATGCCAGACCAGTGCTGTCAATAGCAGGGACAGGACAGCTGGGGAACCCCACAGTGGCAGAACACCAGGGCCCGGTGGCAAGACAACCTTTGCAACCCTGATAGTTCTCCCACTGCTTTGGACCCTTATATTTTCTTGGTTTGCTGGTGACATATATCTCTTGTTTTCTGCCACCCTGGAGGGCTCCCAATATAGTAGGAAGGGAGCTCACTGCAGAACATGTGAAAGGGCCCGTTGTGGGATCGTAGTAAAGGGCCCCAGGATATATATATATATATATATATATATAAATATATATACATATAAATATAATTGCATTTTATAGTTGGCCCCCCTTCTTTTGTCCCTGTCCCCCCATGTGCCCCCCCTAAATATGAAAGCTGGAGACGCCACTGAAGGAACCTATTTAGAAAATAAAAAACAAACTTTTACAACCCCTTTAATGGCTCACCAACTTTTAATATTTGGGTATTGATTTTAGGTCAATTTGCAAAACCATTTACATAGTGAGCTGTTTATCTCTTTTTTGAAACTTGGGTGGGTCATTCGGGGGAATGGTGGTAATTTAATATCTCCTGGATTAAGACAATTAATGCTATTAGGATGACATATTAAGATGACCTATTATATACTGTAGCATCTCAAATTGCCTCTAGCGTATGTGCATGATGTTTCTAGTCACTAGCAGGTATAAAGTGCAGATACCTAGAGGTGCCAGGGCAAGCTCCAACAGTAAATGAAGGTGTTACCACTTTCCCATTCAGAACAGCCATCAAAGGTGAATGCATTATGCTCCAGAATGTCATACCTGGTATATGCTATCTTTTTAAGGGACAGAATCAATTTAAGATCTACCTTTTAAATATGATTATCCTCCACACAGGAAAATATAATCTCTTTCAGAGCATGAACATAAGTCTGTCATGTTTATTTTAGTTGCTGCTTAACACACAATGCTTGTGCAAATAAAACAAGCACATGGGATAATGAAAAAATGACAGCCATTGTTCTATTCTTGGAATCCTTACATATATCTAGTTGGAGTAGATTAATCTGCATTATAAAGCCATGTCTAAAAAGCGGTTGAGACCCCTTCCCTTGTATGCATCTTTTTCATTTGTTTTTCTTTCCATCTTGCATAATTTTTTCTAAACAATTTAGACTTTTGCTCTTATGTAACTTACCTTATTTGTTTCCTACATTATTTTTATACTTTTACACAGGATGGTTTCATAGATCCGTTTTTTGTAAGCAGGATGTAAATGCTCAGCTACCAGTTTCACAGATCTTCCTATATACTCTTTTATATTACATTCCATTGCTACTATTTTGTTTGACTGCCATAGGTGAGGAGGTAACGCATACCTACTCTAACATTGACTAAAATGTTAAACTTGCCAATAATCCTTGTTATATCTATGTTTACTATATCACCTCTTCAGACCTGGACTGGGTCAAAAAATAGGCCTGGGCATTTTAGACTGAGCAGCCAACTTTTCCAGGGACCGGGGGGAGGGGTCGGTAGACCTTTGCGGGGGTGGCTGGTGTCAGTTTTTCACACTGTAATGTGCAGGGACACTGTGATATAAAGGGAACTGCACTGTAAAGGGGCACTGCAATGATTACAGTGCCCCTTTACAGTGCAGGCCCCTTTATATTACAGTGTCCCAGTCCTATTGTGGCGATACAATGCTAGTACTGTCTGTCTCCTATTGTGCCCACACTTCCGAGTGACACTGACCTGCTCTCTTTCTGGTGGTGCAGTACAGCGTGGCTCTCTCTCTGGTGGTGTGGGTACAGCATGTCTCTCCCTGGTGGTGTGGGTACAGCGTGGCTCTCCCTGGTGGTGCGGGTACAGTGTGGCTCTCTCTCTCTGGTTGTGTGGGTACACGTGGCTCTCTCTGGTGGTGTGGGTACAGAGTGTCTCTCTCTGGTGGTGGGGGTACAGCGTGGCTCTCTCTGGTGGTGTGGGTACAGCGTGGCTCTCTCTGGTGGTGCGGGTACAGCGTGGCTCTCTCTGGTGGTGCGGGCACAGCGTGGCACTCTCTCTCTGGTGGTGTGGGTACAGCGTGGCTCTCTCTGGTGGTGCGGTACAGCAAGGCTCTCTCTCTCTGGTGGTGTGGGTACAACGTGGCTCTCTCTCTCTGGTGCGGGTACAGCATGGCACTCTCTGGTGATGTGGGTACAGCGTGGCTCTCTCCGGTGGTGTGGGTACAGCGTGGCTCTCTCTGGTGGTGTGGGTACAGCGTGGCTCTCTCTCTCTGGTTCGGGTACAGCGTGGCTCTCTCTGGTGGTGCGGGTACAGCGTGGCTCTCTCTGGTGGTGTGGGTACAGCGTGGCTCTCTCTGGTAGTGTGGGTACAGCGTGGCTCTCTCTGGTGGTGCGGGTACGGCGTGTCTTTCTCTGGTGGTGTGGGTACAGCGTGGCTTTCTCTCTGGTGCGGGTACAGCATGGCTCTCTCTGGTGGTGTGGGTACAGCGTGGTTCTCTCTGGTGGTGTGGGTACAGCGTGGCTGTCTCTGGTGGTGTGGGTACAGCGTGGCTGTCTCTGGTGGTGTGGGTACAGCGTGGCTCTCTCTGGTGGTTCGGGTACAGCGTTGCTCTCTCTGGTGGTTCGGGTACAGCGTTGCTCTCTCTGGTGGTGCGGGTACAGCATGTCTCTCTCTGGTGGTGCGGGTACAGCGTGGCTCTCTCTGGTGGTGCGGTACAGCGTGGCTCTCCCTCTGGTGGTGCAGTACAGCGTGGCTCTCTCTCTCTGGTGGTTTGGTACAGCGTGGCTCTATCTGGTGGTGCTGGGGCTATTAGTTCTCCCAGCACAGTCCTCTTTCTTTTTCCATGTCTCCTGTAGTAGCTGCTACAAGCACTTCTCAGCTTGTTTCCGGGTTTTCTCTTTTCCCCCCAGCAGAGTGCATGCTGGGGACTGTAGTCTGCTTCCTGCTGAGAATAATTGGGCCATCAATCTCTAGGACTACATGATGCCCCTCTAGTTTCTTCTGATTGGTCCTCTGTTGTGGCCAATGGTGAGGGACGAACAACAGGCAGGAAGCTTTTTCCTCTCCTGTGCTGCCGACATGAGAAGGGGAGGGGGGCGAGTGGGGGAAGCATCCTGACAGCGGTCCGCAGCTCCCCCCCCCCTTTGCCCTACCGTGCGGACGCCCATGGCTGGAGGAGGAGGAGCAGAGAGCGGAACTTTCTGTGTCTGCTCTGAGGCTGAGCTGTGTGTGAGAGAGACACAGTGCTCAGCCCATGCAGCTGCTAGTTCCGCCGGAGAAGACACAGGCATGGCGGTAGGCGAGCGGCAGCCATGGCCTATGTTAACCATGTCTAGGCAGCGGTCGCCGGTTTCCTCACGCTGTGCGGCCTGATCATCAACAGGCCACGGAGTGGGCGGCCCCGGCCCACTGGGCAAATCACCGGTCGGCCCTATGGCCAGTCCGGGCCTGACTCTCTTATCTACTCAATTAGTTGTACTTGTTTTCGTATTTCTTTTTTGCAATATCAGCAAAATATTAGTAAAAAAATTTTGCAAACTCATATTTTTTTTAATAAAAATGCAAAATCGTTGTAAGTTTCCAAGCATAAGATGCCTCAAAATCACAGAGAAATTATAAAATTCTTTGGTAAATGACTGGGACTTGTTGGATGGATAATCTCCAAATTTAGTGTGTGCAAGTCTTTGTAATCTTCTCCTGTGTGTTAGGTTGGGTGTACTTTTCTCACACAGTGCATCCGGAAAGCATTCACAGCGCTTCACCTTTTCCACATTTTGTTATGTTACAGGCTTACAGCCTTATTCCAAAATGGATTAAATTATATATTTCCCTCAAAATTCTACAAAAAATACCGCATAACAACAAAGTGAAAGAAGTTTGTTTTAAATCTTTGCAAATGTATTAAAAATAAGAAACAAAATTGTACATAAGTATTCACAGCCTTTGCCAAAATTGAGCTCATGTGCATCCTGTTTCCACTGATCATCCTTGGGACATTTCTACAATTTGATTGGAGTTCACCTGTGGTAAATTTAGTTGTTTGGATATAATTTGGAAAGGCACACACCTGTCTATATACAGTATCTCACAAAAGTGAGTGCACCCCTCACATTTTTGTAAATATTTTATTCTATCTTTTCATGTGACAACACTGAAGAAATGACACTTTGCTGCAATGTAAAGTAGTGAGTGTACAGCTTGTATAACAGTGTAAATTTGCTCTCCCTTCAAAATAACTCAACACAGAGTAATTAATGTCTAAACCGCTGGCAACAAAAGCGAGTACACCCCTACGTGAAAATGTCTAAATTGGGCCCAACTAGCCATTTTCCCTCCCCGGTGTCATGTGACTTGTTAGTGTTACAAGGTCTCAGGTGTGAATGGGGAGCAGGCGTGTTAAATTTGGTGTTGTCGCTCTCACTCTTTCATACTGGTCACCGGAGGTTCAACATGGCACCTCATGGCAAAGAACTTTCTGAGGATCTGAAAGAAAGAATTGTTGCTCTACATAAATATGGCCCAGGCTATAAGAAGATTGCCAAGACCCTGAAAATTAGCTGTAGCACAGTGTTCAAGACCATACAGCGGTTTAACAGGACAGGTTCCACTCAGAACAGGCCTCACCATGGTCGATCAAAGAAGTTGAGTGCATGTGCTCAGTGTCATATCCAGAGGTTGTCTTTGGGAAATAAACATATGAGTGCTGCCAGCATTGCTGCAGAGGTTGAAGGGTGAGGGAGTCAGCTTGTCAGTGCTCAGACCCTACGCTGCACACTGCATCAAATTGGTCTGCATGGCTGTCATCCCAGAAGGAAGCCTGTTCTAAAGATGATGCCCGCTTGCAGTTTGCTGAAGACAAGCAGACTAAGGACATGGATTACTGGAACCATGTCCTGTGGTCTTATGCAAACAAGCCGGCGTCATGTCTGGTCCATCTCTTCCCCTCTCCATACTGATCGGTACAGTGTGAACGGAGAGGGGGGAGATCAGGTGCAGAAGCGCTGTGGGCTGGATCTGTAGTGCCCACAGCGCTGATCTGTGACAATTCCAACCTCAGCCACTCCCCTCCACGGCTCATCCATCCTCACCCACGGCTCATCCATCACCATCCATGGCTCATATATGCCTTATTCATGCTCATCCATTCCTCATCCATGCCGATCGGTGCAGTGTGAACGGAGAGGGGAGACATCGGGTGCAGCAGCGCTGTGGGCTAGATCTGTAGTGCCCACAGCGCTGATCTGTGACAATTTCAACCTCAGCCACCCCCCTCCACGGCTCATCCATCCTCATCCACGGCTCATCCATCACCATCCATGGCTCATATATGCCTCATTCATGCTCATTCATTCCTCATCCATGCCACATCAGTTCTCATCCATGCCACATCCATGCCACTACAGTGCCCATCAGTGCCACTACAGTGCCTCAAAAAAGTGTAATATGTAGTCAAATTAGATTTGAAATTTGTGCCCATAGAACACCTGATGGTGCTCCCTGCTAGGGATGAGCCGAACACCCCCCGGTTCGGTTCGCACCAGAACCTACGAACGGACCTAAAGTTTGTGCAAACTTTAGAACCCTATTAAAGTCTATGGGACTCGAACGTTCAAAATCAAACGTGCTAATTATGAAGGATAATATGTAAGTTATTGTCCTAAAAATGGTTTGGGGACCCGGGTCCTGCCCCAGGGGACATGTATCAATGCAAAAAAAAGTTTTACAAACGGACGTTTTTTCGGGAGCAGTGATTTTAATGATAATTAAAGTGAAAAAAAAAGTCAAATATCCCTTTAAATATCATACCTGGGGGGGTGACTATAGTATGCCTGTGCAGTGGCACATGTTTCCCGTGTTTAGAACTGTCCCTGCACAAAATGAAATTTCTAAAGGAAAAAAAGTAATTTAAAACTGCTTGCGGCTTTAATGTAATGTCTGGTCCCGGCAATATGGATGAAAATAATTGATAAAAATGCCATGGGTACCCCCCCCCCCCCCCAGCCCATTACCAGGCCATTTGGGTCTTGTATGGATATTAAGGGGAACCCAGCACCCAAATTAAAAAAAGGCCCTATATACTCTGAACAGCAGTATACAGGGACTGTAGGTTTGTTCTTAAGTAAAATATGTTTGTAATTTGGAATAGGTAAATTTTTTAAGTGTAGCTCCAGCCAAAAAATCTATTTTTAAGCTTTTTGGAAAACCTAGGGAAGGGTTATCACCCCTGTAATATTTGTTTTGCTGTCTGTGCACCTGTTCAGAACATTTCACCTCACTTTCTGTCCCAATGACAAATGTTTTTTTTTTAAATTTGGGTTTTTTATTGAAACAAGGATTGGTGATAAAGCATCAGTGGAGAGGAGACACCTTTTTCCCATATTAACTCTTACAGGAGATAATTTCCCTTCCTAGGGGTAGATTTCCTCTCACTTCCTGTTGTCTC
The DNA here is from genome assembly GCA_029206835.1 of Rana muscosa. Lineage (NCBI taxonomy): Eukaryota > Metazoa > Chordata > Amphibia > Anura > Ranidae > Rana > Rana muscosa. The sequence continues at coordinate 329,343,206 of CM055116.1, read as the reverse complement.
CTTCCGTTTGCAAGTAGGAGTCGTTTGTAAGTTGAATGATTGAAAGTAGGGGCCTGCCGCATAGACTCTGTAGAAATTTGGCCCTTAGGTGTTGGTGTTGCCACAACACTGTAAGCCCTCACAGTTACTCTTGGTGGGCGCTGGAACGCCCTGCTGTGAACTATTATATCAAGAATTGTAATTACATGCCATTGTTAAACAGTGGTAGGAAAAATTGGGCCTTTGGTAGTGATGCTGGTGCCACAACACTGTAAGCCCTCACAGTTACTCTTGGTGGGCGCAGGAATGGGCCCAGCTGTTAAATATTAGATCAAGAATTGTAATTACATGCCCCTGTTGAACAGGGGAATAAAAATTGGGCCTTAGGCACTGGTGCCACATTACTGCAACCCCTCACAAATACTCTAGTTGGAGCGCAGGAATGAGCCCTGCTGCAAAGTATTGCATCAAAAATTTTAATTACACGCCCCTGTTAACCACTTCCCTACCCAGCCATAGTCAAATGACGTCCACAGATGGGATCTCCCATCCTGGGTGGACGTCATATGACGTCCTGGCTTTGTAGGGGGATATCTGAATGATGCCTGCAGCTAGAGACATCATTCAGATATGCTTTTGAAGTGCCGGCGATTCTGTGCACCATAAGAACAATCATAGCGGCGGTTCCGCCGCTTGATCGTTCTTATAGGCGGCTGGAGGGGACATCCCCCCCTCCCGCCGCCATCCGGTGCTTCTCCGGGCTCTCCCGTCCGATCAGGGACCCGGAGAGAATCCTCCGGCGCCGTTGGTGGGTCACATGACGAGCATAGAGATGACTGGTGACCAGATGGTCACCAGTCATCTCTATGATCGTCGGAGGCCCAGGCGCGATGTGATGACGTCACACCCGGGTCCTCAAATGTAAACAAAGCCGCCATTGCAGCTAGTAAGTATGAGATCAGTGAAAAGTTTTTAACTGATCTCATGCTTTCCAGCCTGGAGGAGAGATGTGGGGTCTTATTGACCCCGCATCTCTCAATAAAGAGGACCTGTCACACACATTCCTATTACAAGGGATGTTTACATTCCTTGTAATAGGAATAAAAGTGATCAAAAAAAAAGTAAAATAATTGTAAAAAAATAAATAAATAAGTAAAAAAATAAAATAAATAATAATAAAAAATTTTTTTAAACGCCCCTGTCCCCGGTAGCTCGCGATCAGAAGCGAATGCACACGTAAGTCGCCCACATATGTAAACGCCGTTCAAACCACACATGTGAGGTATCACCGCGTGCGTTATAGCGCGTGCAACAATTCTAGCACTAGACCTCCTCTGGAATTCTAACCTGGTAACCTGTAAAAAAAATTGAAGCGTCGCCTATGGAGATTTTTAAGTACCGAAGTTTGGCGCCATTCCATGAGTAAATATAAAAAGAAAAAAGAAAAAATATTACTGCGCTAATAAAATGAAATAAAAATAATAAAAACCCCCCTCTAAATTAACAGCAAGCTCCAAATGTCAGACAAAACATCAATTAATATAGAAGAAAAGGGGAAGGGAGCTGTGCAAAAAATAAAATTACCTAAAAAAATATTGTGCCATTCCATGAGTGTGTGCAATTTTAAAGCGTGACATGTTAGGTATCTATTTACTCGGCGTAACATCATCTTTCATATTTTCCCAAAAAATTGGGCTAACTTTACTGTTTTGTTATTTTTTAATTCATTAACCACTTAAGCCCCGGACCATTTCGGGCCATTAGGACCAGGCCTGTTTTTGGGATTCGGCACTGCGCTGCTTTAACTGTAAATTGTGCGGACATGCAATGTTGTACCCAAATGAAATTTGTGTCCTTTTCTTCCCACAAATAGAGCTTTCTTTTAATGGTATTTGATTACCTCTGCGATTTTTATTTTTTGCGATATAAACAGAAAAAGACCGAAAATTTTGAAAAAAAATGATATTTTCTACTTTTTGTTATAAGAAAAATCGAATAAACTCAATTTTAGTCATACATTTAGGCCAAAATGTATTCAGCCACATGTCTTTAGTAAAAAAAATGTCAATAAGCGTATATTTATTGGTTTGCGCAAAAGTTATAGCGTTTACAAACTAGGGTACATTTTCTGAAATTTACACAGCTTTAAATTTATGACTGCCTATCTCATTTCTTGAGGTGCTAAAATGGCAGGGCAGTACAAAACCCCCCCAAATGACCCCATTTTGGAAAGTAGACACCCCAAGGAAATTGCTGAGAGGCATGTTGAGCCCATTGAATATTTTTTTTTTTTGTCCCAAGTGATTGAATAATGACAAAAAAAAAAAAAATTACAAAAAGTTGTCACTAAATGATATATTGCTCACACATGCCATGGTTATATGTGGAATTGCACCCCAAAATACATTCTGCTGCTTCTCCTGAGTACGGGGATACCACATGTGTGGGACTTTTTAGGAGCCTAGCCACGTACGGGACCCCGGAAACCAAGCACCGCCTTCAGGATTTCTAAGGGCGCAAATTTTTGATTTCACTCCTCACTACCTATCACAGTTTCGAAGGCCATAAAATGCCAAAATAGCACAAAACCCCCCCAAATGACCCCATTTTGGAAAGTAGACACCCCAAGCTATTTACTGAGAGGCATGTTCAGTCCATGGAATATTTTATATTTTGCCACAAGTTGCGGGAATATGACAAACTTTTTTTTTTTTTGCACAAAGTTGTCACTAAATGATATATTGCTCACACATGCCATGGGCATATGTGAAATTACACCCCAAAATACATTCTGCTGCTTCTCCTGAGTACGGGGATACCACATGTGTGGGACTTTTTGGGAGCCTAGCCGCGTACGGGACCCCAAAAACCAAGCACCGCCTTCAAGGTTTCTAAGGGCATACATTTTTGATTTCACTCCTCACTACCTATCACAGTTTTGAAGGCCATAAAGTGCCAAGATGGCACAAAACCCCCCCAAATTACCCCATTTTGGAAAGTAGACACCCCAAGCTATTTGCTGAGAGGCATGTTGACCCCATTGAATATTTTTTTTTTGTCCCAAATGATTGGGAACCCTAAACCGCTGGGGATGCTAGTATAGATCTGATCAGATACTATACCACTAAGGGGGGTGTATGCTTTGCGCGTGGGTGTTAGCGTTACTGTCACTAACCTAACACTGCCTGGGGCGACGCAGACCCTCTCTGGCGCTAAAACCTAATTGATCTCACCCGCCGGGCGATCAGGGGGGGTTAAACCTTTATTGGGTTATATACGGCGGGTGCCCTGATGCTATAAAAAGCAAACTAATCAACCAGCGTCACCCGTAACCTTTATATGGTGATCACTGGTGAAAGGGTTAACTAGGGGCAATCAGGGGGTTAAAACCTTTATTAGGTTAAATATGGGGGTACCTGACACTATATAAAAACCTGACGGGTAACCTAAATAACTAAATAACTTACTGGCTAACCAGTGACACCAGTGACGCTTATACGGCGATCACTGGTGAAAGGGTTAACTCTAGGGGCAATCAGGGGGTTAAAATAATATATGGGGGTACCTGACACTAATAAAAACCTGCAGCGAACCTAAAAAAAAATAACTGCCTATCTAAAACACCAGCGACACGAATACAGCGATCGGAAAAACAATCGCTTAGTGACGCTGAAGTTAGGGGGTGAAAGGGTTACCTGGGGGGTGATCAAGGGGTTAAACCTTTATTAGGGGGGGTTAGGGGGCTACCCTGGACCTAAAGGGGCCTAATCCTAACTGCCCTGCAACTTTTTAAAATCACAGATGACACTAAATGCAGTGATCAGTAAAATAAATGATCACTGCAATCAGTGACACTGTGATTGGGGGCTTTGGGGTGACCTGGGGGGTGATCTGGGGGTGACTGGGGGGTGATTTGTGTGCCTATGTGTACCTACGTGTCAGTGGACTGTTGGTGCACTAACCTGCTTCTTCTCTGCTCGGCGCCGGGAACGAAAAGACCGCGGCGAGGGAGATGACATCACTTCCTCCTGCCTGTGTTTACATCACATGGCGGAGGAAGCATTTTCATTGGCCGGGAGCGATCGCGAGGGGGGGGGCGGAATCGAGCGCCCCCCCCCCCCCATGCCTGATCGCTCCCGAACACTTAACGGCCGCTCACTGCAGTGAAGGGGGGTCCGGATGGACCCCCCAACTGCACAAAGGCGATCACGTAGATCTACGTGATTCTGCCTGTCGGTGCCATTCTGCCAACGTAAATCGGCGGTGGGCGGTCGTTAAGTGGTTAAACCATTTTTTTTTAAAAAAAAAGAGGCGTTTGAAAAATTATTGCACAAATATCGTGCAAGAAAAAAAGTTGCAATGACCGTCATTTTATTCCCTAGGGTGTCTGCTAAAAAAAACATATATAATGTTTCGGGGTTCTGAGTAATTTTCTAGCAAAAGAATGATGATTTGTACATGTAGGAGAGACGTGCCAGAATAGGCCCGGTATGGAAGTGGTACAAAAAGCCCTCTATTGAAGTGGTTAAACAGGGGCAGAAAAATTGGGCCTTAGGCACTGGTGCTGGTGCCACAACACTGCAACCTCTCTCAGATACTCTAGTTGGAGCGCAGGAATGAGCCCTGCTGCAAAGTATTGCATTCAAAATTGTAATTACACCCCCCTGTTAAACAGGGGCTGAAAAATTGGGCCTTAGCCACTGGTGGCACTGCCCAGAAACAAAAATGTTCTTACATGCTATCAGCATGATCATTGAGGAGGAAGAGGATAGTCACTCATCATAACAGGATAGTCACTCTGCATCAGCATAGGCAGTCTTGAAGGGATCTGACATTTCAAAGAAAATTATTCTGCTACATCAGCATCAGGTGCTTGGTATCTGGTGGTGATCCAAGACTGATTCATTTTTATGAAGGTCAGTCAATCGACCGAGTCGGTGGACAGGCGCACCCTGTGATCGGTTACAAAGCCTCAAGCAGCACTGAATGTGCGTTCCGAAAGAATGCTGGATGCAGGACAGGCCAGTATCTCAATTGCATACTGTGCAAGCTCTGGCCAGTGATCCATCCTCAAGACCCAGTAACTCAGAGGATTTTCGGTGGAAAAGGTGCCCAAGTCTGATCTTGCCCCTAGGTTTTCCTGCACCATGTAAACCAGACGCTGGCGATGGTTGCTGGAACTGATCATACCTTGGGGCTGCGGACTAAAAAATTGTCTGAACGCATCGGTCAGACGGCCACCTTCTCCACCGCTCCTTCTTTGACTGACCGAAGCCTCAGCAACACGTTGTCCAGGACCAGGAAATTGTAACCTCCCAGTCTCTGGGAACGCGTTGCACAGACCTTTCTGCAAGGCCTCCCGAAGATACTTCATCCTCTGCTCCCTCTGCGACGGCAAGATAAGGTCCGCAACCTTATCCTTGTAACGTGGATCAAGGAGGGTTGCCAGCCAGTAATGATCCCTCTCCTTGATAGCAGGAATACGAGGATCCTTCCGCAGGCTTTGCAGGATCAGGGAGGCCATGCAGCATAGGTTTGCTGAGGCATTTGGTCCGGAGTCCTCTGGGTCACTCAGGACGACATGATCCGCAGCCACCTCCTCCCAGCCACTTACAAGTCCATGGGTGTCTTGGGACTGTAATTGATCCCTTGAAGACAGTGCTAGGCTCCACCTCCATGCTGACACAATCCTCCTCCTCCTCCTCTTCCTGTGTGATAGGTGGGCCAGCAGGAACACTGTCTGGATAAAGGGGGCCTTGAGAGGTAAAGAAGTCCTCCTCTTCCACCCTCTGTTCTGCCTCAAGTGCCCAGTCTATTATTCCATGCAGCGTGTGCTCCAACAGGTGGACAAGAGGGACAGTGTCACTGATGCATGCACTGTCACTGCTCACCATCCTCGTGGCCTCCTCAAATGGTGCCAGGACAGTGCATGCATCCCAGATCATGGCTCACTGGCGTGGGGAAATAAATCCAAGCTCCCCTGACCCTGTCCTGGTGCCATATTGCAACAGATACTCATTGATGGCCTTCTGCTGCGTGTGTAGCTGCTGCAGCATGGCCAACGTAGAGTTCCACCTGGTGGGCATGTCACAGATTAGGCAGGTCTCGGGCAGGTTGTATTCCTTTTGCAGGTCAGCCAGCCAAGCACTGGCATTATATGACCGGCGAAAATGCCCACAGAGTTTCCTGGCCTGCTTCAGGACCTCCTGTAAGACCGGTTACCTGCCCAAGAACCTCTGCACCACCAATTTAAGGACGTGAGCCAAACAGGGCACATGCGTCAGGTGTCCCTATCGGAGGGCGGAGAGGAGGTTGGTGCCATTGTCGGAAACCACCATTCCTGGCTTAAGCTGGCATGGCGTCAACCACCTCTGAGCCTGCCCCTGCAGAGCTGACAGAATCTCTGCCCCAGTGTGGCTCCTGTCCCCCAAGCACACCAGCTCAAGCACCGCATGGCATCTTTTTGCCTGCGTACTTGCGTAGCCCCTTGAACGCCTACGGAGCACCGCTGGTTCCGAGGACAAAGCACAGGAAGAGGCCATGGAGGAAGAAGAAGAGGAGGGGGTGGAGGAGAGAGGTGTGTCAGAATCACCAGTAGTAGCATTTTGGAGGCGTGGTGGCGGAACAACCTCCAACACCTGCATCCTTCCCAGCTGCCAGCAGAGTCACCCAATGCGCCGCGGAAAGATAGGTAACGTCCCTGTCAATGCCTGCTGGACCATGAGTCAGCAGTAATATACACCTTACCGCTGACCGCCCTGTCCAGCAAGGCCAAGACATTGCCTTCCACATGCCGGTAGAGAGCCGGAATCGCCTTCCGTGAGAAAAAATGGCGTTTGGGAACCTGCCACTGAGGAACCGCACATTCCACAAACTCAGGGAAGGAGGCAGAGTCTACCAACTTAAAAGGCAGCAGTTGAATTGCTAGCAATTTAGCCAAGCTAGCATTCAACCGCTGGGCATGTGGATGGCTGGGAGCGAGCTTCTTTTGGCGGTGCAGCAGCTGGGGCAGGGAAATTTGCCTGGTACAATCTGACGTCGGTGTTCTGATAGCAAATTGCCCGCAAGTACTTGGCTGTGATACACTTAATTCTACACCTTCATTCCTCTTAGTGCAGGTTTCAGAGAGGACTGAAGGTATAGTGGGGTTGGAGATCCCAGCTGATGAGGAGCAAGGAGAGGTCCGCTTTGTTCTTTGGTGTGGGTCTTTTTTGTATGCTTGCCAATGGACTGCATGGCAGGTCGACATATGTCTGGTCAAGCACGTGGTGCCCAAGCGGCTCATGTTTTGGCCACGCGAGATACGCTTCAGATATATGTTGCAAATAGCAGCGGTGCGATCTGCTGCACACGTCTCAAAAAAGGCCCACACCAAAGAACTTTTGGAATAATGCGCAGAGACAGCAGCGCCCTGAACATGTGGAACACTGCGGTGTGATGCAGTCGGTTGGCTGCCCTTAAGCTGGCCCCTGGAGGGCATCCTGCCTTGTTGGAGATGTGCCTCCTCCTCCTCCTCCTCTCTCCTATCAGGCACCCACGTGGAGTCCGTTACCTCATTATCCCCTCCCTCCTCAATACTGGAGCAAATCTGGCAGTATGCTGCAGGTGGGGGAACATGACTGCCAGATTTCTGTCCTTGTTGGGCACCCCCTCTCTCTTGGCTCACGTTACTGCCTTCCTCTAGCTGGGTACCATCATCGAAGCCTTCAAAACGCTGGGCATCCTCCTGGAGCATATACCCAACACTGTGGTCAAGCAGTTCGGGGGACTCCTCAGGAGGACATGGTGGGGCTAAGGAAGGAGTAACTGCCATTGAGCCGAGGGAAGAGGCCGCTTTGGCAGCTGCTTTGCCAGACAAAGTACCCTGAGCCTGGGTGAGAGAGGATGAGGAGGATGAGAACGGCTTGGTCATCCACTCTACCAAGTCTTCGGCATGTTGCGGCTCAACATGGCCAGCTGCCGAAAAGAAGGACAAGCGTGTCCCACGGCACGTGCTGATGAGGATGCACCGTGTCCACGATCAGCACTGTTGCCTCTGGACACAGAGCCTGCTTGCCCTCTTTTTTTGGAGCGTGACTGTCTGCCTCTCCTTGTTGGCCTTCCAGACATACTAATGGCCTGCAGTGAGATGTAGCTGCACAAAGCTGGGATGTATATATACTGATTATACTGCAGCTAGCAGAATCAACTGCCTGCCTGTGGTATTAATATGATCAGAACACCAGCAATTGTCTTCAGGTATTTTTAGGTGCACACTGTGCAAAGGACACAGTACACTAACTGTAAATACTGAAGCTGCCTGCCTGTGGTATTAATATGACTAGAAACCATCAATTGTCTTCAGGTATTTTTAGGTGCACACTGTGCAAAGGACACAGTACACAAACTGTAAATACTGAAGCTGCCTGTGGTATTAATATGTTCAGAACACCAGCAATTGTCTTCAGGTATTTTTAGGTGCACACTGTGCAAAAGACACAGTACACTAACATAAAAAACTGAAGCTGCCTGCCTGTGGTATTATTATGTTTAGAACACCATCAATTGTCTTCAGGTATTTTTAGGTGCACACTGTGCAAAGGAGACAGTACACTAACTGTAAATACTGAAGCTGCCTGTGGTATTAATATGTTCAGAACACCAGCAATTGTCTTCAGGTATTTTTAGGTGCACACTGTGCAAAGGACACAGTACACTAACTGTAAATACTGAAGCTGCCTGCCTGTGGTATTAATATGATCAGAACACCAGCAATTGACTTCAGGAATTTTTAGGTGCACACTGTGCAAAGGACACAGTACACTAACTGTAAATACTGAAGCTGCCTGCCAGGGGTATTAATATGATCAGAACACCAGCAATTGTCTTCAGGTATATTTAGGTGCACACTGTGCAAAGGACACAGTACACTTACTGTAAATACTGAAGCTACCTGCCTGTGGTATTAATATGATCAGAAAACCAGCAATTGACTTCAGGTATTTTTAGGTGCACACTGTGCAAAGGACACAGTACACTAACAATAAATACCGAAGCTGCCTGCTTATGGTATTAATATGATCAGAACACCAGCAATTGTCTTCAGGTATTTTTAGGTGCACACTGTGCAAAGGACACAGTACACTAAGTGAAACACTGCAGCTAGCACAATCACCTGCCTGCCTGTCAGTATAGAGAATAACAGGAATGGATCTAGCTAAACTGAATACAGTGTATAAATATATATACAACACCTAGGATGCATATATATCCTTTACAAACTGTAACTGCAGCTAACTGACTCGCCTGCCTGCTCTATCTAACTCAATATAAATTACACTGTCTCTCTCTCTCTGTAAGCTCTCTCTTTAACCACCACAACACACTACACAAGGCCGCCACGGAGGCGGCCTTATATAGTGTGGGGCGTGTACTTAACCCCCTGAGACATAATTGGCCAAAGCCACCCTGGCTTTGGCCAATTATGGCTCTCCGTTTTTTGCGCGCTGTGATTGGCCAAAGCATGCGGGTCATAGTGCATGCTTGGCCAATCATCAGCCAGCAATGCACTGCGATTCCGCAGTGAATTATGGGCCGTGACGCGCCACTCGAATTTGGTGCGAACGGCCCATAATGTTCGCAATTCGGCGAACAACCAAACAGGCGATGTTCGAGTCGAACATGGGTTTGACTCAAACTCGAAGCTTATCCCTACTCCCTGCATGTTGGGCCTCTGTATGTGGCCAGACTGTGAAAAAATCTCCCACTTGTGGTATCGTTATACTCGGGAAGAGTAGCAGAATGTATTTTGGGGTGTAATTTTTGCTATGTACATGCTATGTGTTAGAAATATTGTATAAATGGACAACTTTGTGTAAATAAAAATGCGTTTTGATTTTCTTTCCTCGTTTTCTAAAAACTCTTGCAAAATTTATACTGCTACATATCTTTGGTAAAAATAACCCAAACCGGTGTATATTATTTGGTCTTTGTGAAAGTTATAGAGTCCACAAGCTATGGTGCCAATCTCTGAAAATTGATCACACCTGAAGTACTGACGACCGATCTCATTTATTGAGACCCTAACATGCCAGGAAAGTACAAACACCCTCCAAATGACCCCTTTTTGGAAAGTAGACATTCCAAGGTATTTAGTAAGAGGCATGTTGAGTTTTTTGAAGTTGTAATTTTTTCCCACAATTCTTTGCAAAATTAAGATTTTTTTTTCTTTTTTTTTCACAAAATTGTCATATTAGCAGGTTATTTCTCACACACAGCATATGCATACCACAAATCACACCCCAAAACACATTCTGCTATTCCTCCTGAGTATGGCGTTACCACATGTGTGAGACTTTTACACAGCATGGCCACATACAGAGGCCCAACATGCAGGGAGAACCTTCAGGCGTTCTAGGAGCATAAATTACACATCTAATTTCATGACTACCTCTTGCAATTTTGAAGGCCCCAAAAATTACCACATTTTGGAAAGAAAACACCCCATTGTATAATCGACTGGGGCAGAATGAGTCTTTTGAAAATGTCATTTTTTTCTAAAAGTTTTTGAAAATGTGGAAAAAAAAAGGAAAACACATTTTTTTTTACACAAAGTTGTCCATTTATACAATATTTCTAACACATAGTATATACATACCAAAAATGACACCCCAAAATAGATTCTCCTCCTCCTCCTGAGTATGGTGATACCACATGTGGGAGACTTCCACAGCCTGGCCACATACAGAGGCTGAGTACGGCTGGGAACGGCTGAGTATGGCTTGGTATTGCCGAGTATGGCTGGGTACTGCTGAGTATGGCTGGGTACTGCTGAGTATGGCTGGATACTGCTGAGTATGGCTGGGTACTGCTGAGTATGGCTGGGTATGGCTGAGTATGGCTGGGTATCACAGAGTATGGCTGAGTATGGCTGAGTATGGCTGGGTATAGCTGGGAATCACAGAGTATGGCTGGGTATGGCTGAGTATGGCTGGGTATCACCGAGTATGGCTGGGTATGGCTGGGTATCACTGAGTATGGCTGGGTATCACCGAGTATGGCTGAGTATTGCTGGGTATCACCGAGTATGACTGGGTATCGCTGAGTATGGCTGGTAGGGATGAGCCGAACACCCCCCGTTCGGTTCGCACCAGAACCTTCGAACAGACCGAAAGTTCGCTGCGAACGTTAGAACCCTATTAAATACAATGTACGCGAACGTTCGAAATCTAAAGTGCTAATTATAACGGCTAATATGCATGTTATTGTCCTAAAAAGGGTTTGGGGACCCGGGTTCTGCCCCAGGGGCCATGTATCAATGCAAAAATAAATTTCAAAAACTTCAGTTTTTTCGGGAGCAGTCATTTTAATGATGCATAAAGTGAAAAACAAAAGTGAAATATTCCTTTAAATATCGTACCTGGGGGGTGTCTAAAGTATGCCTGTGAAGTGGCACGTGTTTCCCGTGTTTAGAACTGTCCCTGCACAAAATGACATTGTCATGACAAGGACATAAGTGCTGCAGATGCCTGCCTGTGTTACACAACAGGAAAACACAGCAATAAGGGCTAGCTTCAGGTGTATATTGTGCAGGAGGCACACTACGCCCACTGTAAGTGCTGCAGATGCCTGTTAATGTAACGCAAAAGAAAAAAAACACGAGCAATAAGGGGTAGCTTCAGGTGTATATTGTGCAGGAGGCACACTACGCCCGCTGTAAGTGCTGCAGATGCCTGCCTGCGTTACACAACAGAAAAACACAGCAATAAGGGCTAGCTTCAGGTGTATATTGTGCAGGAGGCACACTACGCCCACTGTAAGTGCTGCAGATGCCTGTTAGTGTAACACAAAAGAAAAAACCACGAGCAATGAGGGGAAGCTTCAGGTGTATACTGTGCAGGAGGCACTCTACGCCCGCTGTAAGTGCTGCAGATGTCTGTCTGTGTTACACAACAGGAAAACACAGCAATAAGGGCTAGCTTCAGGTGTATATTGTGCAGGAGGCACACTACGCCCGCTGTAAGTGCTGCAAATGCCTGCCTGTGTTACACAACAGGAAAACACAGCAATAAGGGCTAGCTTCAGGTGTATATTGTGCAGGAGGCACACTACGCCCACTGTAAGTGCTGCAGATGCCTGTTAGTGTAACACAAAAGAAAAAACCACGAGCAATGAGGGGAAGCTTCAGGTGTATACTGTGCAGGAGGCACACTACGCCCGCTGTAAGTGCTGCAGATGCCTGCCTGTGTTACACAACAGGAAAACACAGCAATAAGGGCTAGCTTCAGGTGTATATTGTGCAGGAGGCACATTATGCCCTCTGTAAGTGCTGCAGATGCCTGCCTGTGTTACACAACAGGAAAACACATCAATAAGGGCTAGCTTCAGGTGTATACTGTGCAGGAGGCTTAGCAAAAATGACACAGACACTGTCCCCTGCCTATCCTTCTCTCTTCCTACACACAAGGTTTAGCAAAGAATATCACTGACACTGTCCCTGCCTATCCTTCTCTCTCCCTGCACACAAGGTTTAGCAAATAATATCACTGACACTGTCCCTGCCAATCCTTCTCTCTCCCTGCACACAAGGTTAATGAACAAATAGCAAAGACACTGTCCCTGCCTATCCTTCTCTCTCCCTGCACGCTGGAACACACTACACAAGGCCGCCGCGCTGGCGGCCTTTTATAGTGTGGGGCGTGTACTAAACCCCCCTGAGCTATAATTGGCCACAGGCATCCTGCCTGTGGCCAATTATGGCTCTCCTCGCTGCCGGCGCTGTAATTGGCCAAGCATGCGGGGTCACAGTGCATGCTTGGCCAATCACAGCGCCGGGATTGCACTGCAATGGCACAGTGTATTGTGGGCCGTTCGCGTCACTCGAATTTGGCGCAAACGGCCGAAATCGTTCGATCTTCGTCGAACGATCGAACAGCCGATGTTCGAGTCGAACATATGTTCGACTCGAACACCGAGCTCATCCCTAATGGCTGGGTATGGCTGAGTATGGCTGGGGGTGGATGGGTATGGCTGGGGGTGGATGGGATGGATGGCTGAGCTTGGAGGGATGGCTGAGCATGACTGAGGATGGAAGGATGGATGAGTATGATTGAGGAATGGCTGAGCATGGCAGAGTATGGAGGGAGGGATGGCAGGCAGAGTATGGAGGGATGGCAGGCAGAGCATGGATGGATGGCTGTGGCTGCAATTGTCACAGAGCAGCGCTGCGGGCACTACACATCCAGTCCACAGCACTGCTGCAACCGATTTCTCCCCTCTCCACTCACACTGTACCGATCGGTACAAAGAGGGGAAAGAGGAACCGCACATGACACCAGTTTGTTTATAAGTGATCAATCCATCAAATGCCAGCGGCCATTTACCGTGATCCGTGATGCGCTGGGTCCTCTGCGATCACGGATATTCCTGTGTGCGCGCCCCAAGGAGCGCACGATTCTGGGAGGACGTCAATGTACTCCCAGATTTATCGAGCCGCGCTGTAGCCATTATTCGGCTATGGCGCGGTCGGTAAGTGGTTAAGTGCCCAGTGGACAAGTGGTCGAAGAAAACGTTTGAATTTGCCCTATTTGTCCAACACCAATGGGGTTGATTTACTAAAACTGCTGAGTGCAAAATCTGGTTTAGCTCTGCATAGGCTGGGTTCACACTGATACGACACGACATTCATCCGACTTTCATCCTACTTTGCTCTGCGACATCAGTCCTACATTGATCCTACATTGGTCCGACATCCATGAACAGGATACTACTTTGATCCGACTTTGTGCTAGTCTGACTTGTCCTTTGACCAATCAAAACAATCCCAGGGTGAGATAAATTCCTTTTACTGCTGCTGTAATCACCATGTCGGATGTCAAATGTCGGATGGTTAGGACAAGGATCCTACTTTGATCCGACTTCAATGATATTCAATGGGCTGAAGTAGGATCAAAGTTGGACCAAAGTAGTACAGGGAGCATTTTCAAAGTTGGACCGACTTGTGTCGGACCAGTTAAGACGGCTCTCATAGGGAAACATTGATTTTCACACGTCATGCGACATGAGCTCCCAATGTCGGAGCGTTTGTCGGACCAGTGTGAACCAGGCCAAAGAAACCAATCAGCTTCCAGGTTTTAATGTCAAATCTTAATTGAACAAGCTGAAGTTAAAAGCTGATTGGCTACCATGCACAGCTGCACCAGATTTTGCACTCTGCAGTTTTAGTAAATCAACCCCAATGTTCACTTGGAACCAAACAACATTTGATTTTGTCCCATTCGAAAAACAACCGCCACAGCTTTGTACATAGTGTGAAAAATCTATAACGTTGCTACTAAAGTTTTGGTAAATTTACACAGACTGAACGTGCATGCAGTTTTGCTGGACTTATAGCTATACATTTTTTTTTTTTTTTTTATAAACAGACCCAATAGATAGTAAATTTTATTTTCAGAAACACAATCCCTGTTCTCTCTATCAATGAGCTGAGCAGGGAGAAGAGAACAGTCACAAAAAAGGATGATGGGAGCAGAATATTCATAGTGGCAAAAACTAAGGCCCATTTACACCACATGCTGTGCAGTGCTCAAAAACGCATGGATAATAGGTTATATGGTGGAACCGTGGTAGTTCAGCTGGCATAGTTCACACCAGTGCAGTGTGTTCCAGTGCATTTTAGTTCCAGAAAAAAAAAATAGAACACGCTGCTTTTTTCCTGCACAGAACTGTGCTGGAATGCGGTAAAAAAAGCATAAAAATGCATCAAAGCACAGAAAGAAAAAAAAAAGCATGTGAAATGCATCCAAAAATGCATAAAAAATGCAACAAAAGTGCACTGGCACGTATAAAAAAAAGAAGTTAAAAACGTGTATGCAGAAAAGCATCCAGAACTAGTCTGGAGGATGTTTTTTGTGGTGGCTCTGACTTTCCTCTGTTTCAAAAAAATGAAAGGAGAAATTGGATTAAGAGGTTAAAATTCCTCTCCAATGCCTTGGTGCATGAGTGTATGTGTGTAATCGAATTACTGTCTCTGCTGTTGTCTTTCAAAATATGTATTGAATGTGAACGTGTTTCTTTTTCTTCAGATACTGTATATAATGTACGAATGAACAATTCTAAATACAGGTTCATTCATCATTAAAAAAGAACATTTGTGTGTGCTTGTAGGTATTGGCTATTATTATATTGTGAAGGCAAGCATAAAGACAATGGCATGTGCAGCATGTTAATATGCTTCATTGCTTGTAATAATCATGAGTACATTTGTATAATTAATATCATGGGGATATTTTTCATTTACTAAAAATTGTGACAAACCGGGTCAGTTGGTACAGACACACCACATCAAACCACTATTAGATGTATACAGTTTGTTTGTGGCAGGAATAATGCCCCGTACACACGATCCGAATATCGTACGACAGATCGTACGACTTTTTTCGCTTAATAGTCGCAAGTAAAATTAAATAGGTTATTAAAGTCACGAAAACTCTCGTACGACAGAAAAAAAAAATCGGAAGTGATGTCATGTGTTGTAATGTATTTGTATTGTATTTTCGGACGACAACTGTACTGACTAAACGAAAATCGTACGATCTGGTATCGTACGAGGAAAATTTTCCTGCATGTCCGATAAAATAATATCGGATGAACTGTCATGATCGGCTCTCGAAGCTCTGTACTAATGATCCGATTATCTACGATTCTTCCTCGGACGTCATTTTTCGTACGATATTCGGATCGTGTGTACGGGGATTAAGTCTTGGAATATTTTCCAGAGCCTTTAAATATTAGGGCTTTTCATTAAATAAGTAAAGAGAGCAATGTGGATTTAGAAGATAAAATTAATTGAAGTTTACCTTGCTGTAGTCGGATCAGGATCCCTATGCTTTGTAGACCACGTGTGGTCTTTTTACATTGCTGTAGTCAGATCAGCATTACTATATTTTGTAGACCACATGTGGTCTTTTCACAGCATATTAACCGCGCATTCCAATGTACTTCATTTAACCACTTCAGCCCCTGACCATTTGGCTGGCCAAAGACCAGGCCACTTTTTGCGATTCGCCACTGCGTTGCTTTAACTGACAATTACGAGGTCGTGCGACGTGACTCCCAAACAAAATTGACGTCCTTTTTTTTTCCACAAATAGAGCTTTCTTTTGGTGGTATTTTATCACCTCTGCGGTTTTTATTTTTTGCGCTATAAACAAAAATAGAGCAACAATTTTGAAAAAAAATAACAATATTTTGTACTTTTTGCTATAATAAATATCCCCATTTTTTTTTTAAAAAAAAACAATTTTTTTCTCAGTTTAGGCCAGTACGTATTCTTCTACATATTTTTGGTAAAAAAAAAAATCGCAATAAGCGTATATTGATTGGTTTGCGCAAAAGTTATAGTGTCTACAAAATAGGGGGTAGTTTTATGGCATTTTTATTATTATTATTTTTTTACTTGTTATGGCGGCTATCTGCGATTTTTTTCATGACTGCGATATCATGGCGGACACAAAGAACACTTTTGACACTATTTTGGGATCATTCACATTTACACAGCGATCAGTGCTATAAAAAATGCATTAATTACTGTATAAATGTGACTGGCAGTGAAGGGGTTAACCACTAGGGGGCGCTGAAGGGGTTAAGTGTGTTCTAAGGAAGTGGTTCTAACTGTTAGCGGGCGTGGCTTGCCGTGACACGTCACTGATTGTTGTTCCCGATGACCCGATCACGGGACACCGGCGGACATCGAGTAGGGGGCAGGATTCAAAGTAACGTATATATACATTACTTTGCCTGCCCGTGCCATTCTGCCGACGTATATCTGCGTTAGGCAGTCGGCAAGCGGTTAAGTATAACCACATATTTGTAAATATTGGTACTATTTAACCACTTGCCCTCCGGAAGATTTACCCCCCTTCATGACCAGGCCATTTTTTTGCAATATGGCACTGTTATTTTAACTGATAATTGTGCGGTCATACAATACTACACCTAAATGAAATTTGTGTAATTTGTTTCACACAAATAGAGCTTTCTTTTTAAGCTATTTGATAACCTCTGGGTTTTTTATTTTTTTTGCGCTGTAAACAAACAAAAAAAAAAGACAATTTGGAAAAAATAACAATATTTTTTACTTTCTGCTACAAAAAAAAAAAAAAAAATTCTTCATAAATTTAGGCCAAAATATCTTCTGCTACATATTTTTGGTAAAAAAACATATATTAATTGGTTTGCTCAAAAATTATAGCGTCTACAAAATCTGGGATATATACTGGAATTTTTTTAATTTCTTTTTTTTTATACTAGTAATGGTGGCAATCAGCGACTTATAGTAGGCCTGCAATATTGTGGTGGACATTTTGACACTAACTGACACTTTTGACACTTTGTGGAAACCAGTGACACTAATACAGTGATCAGTGCTAAAAATGCAGTCACTGTACTAATGACACTGGTTGGGAAGGGGTTAAACATCTGGGGCGACCAAAGGGTTAAATGTGTGCCTAACCAGTGTTTTGTGTACTATGCGTGCTGTTTTTACTAAGGGATGTGATGGATTTTTTTTCCTGAGGAAAATCTATTTCTTCCCCCCTGTCAAGATGGAGCTCTGCATTGTATATTGCACATTAGAGTGTAAGCTCCTTGAGGGCAGGGACTGATGTGAATGTGTGATAATATATGCAAAGTGCTGTGTAAAGTGACAGCGCTATACAAGTACCTGTAATAAATAATAAAAGAGCTCTGTCCAGCCTCTCTCCTTGATGATCAGCTGGTGCCGGCGGACATCTATTAAATGGCACCAGTTGAGCGGCACGCCCCCTACCTCGAAGTGCAGAATCACATATAGATATGTAATTCTGCACAGAATGGCTGCCCTGTAGCAGTAAATCTTCTATGGGGCGGTCAGCAAGTGGTTAAATGAGTGTTATTGTACATAGAACTAAATACAGGATTACTTTAGAAAGCTGTGCAAAGTGCAATAACCAATAAGAAAAATATATTCTTCAGTCTACTATGAGAGACCACTAAAATATATTACTATGTCTAAGTTTACTTTGAATATTGCTCTTTTTTTTAAAATATTAAATACATCTTCACAGGGCTTTTTATTGTCGGGAACGCTGTGAACTCCAGCACTGAATGTATATGGCAATGGTGTTGGGACGTGCTGGGGGATCTATTGATGTTGGCTGCTGGGGACTCTATTGTCGCTAGGGGATCTTTTGTTGCTAGGGAGCTGGTGGGGGTATCTATTGTTTCGGGGGTGGGTCAATTGTTGATGGGAGAGATCTACTGTTGAGGGAGGGGTCTATTGTTGCTGTTGTCGGAGAGTCTATTGTTGCTGGGTACTGGAAGATCTATTGTTCCTGGGGGGATCTATTGTTGCTGTGAGGAATCTATGGTTGCTGGGGATCTATTGTTGCTGGGGAGATTTATTGTTGCTGGAGGGATCTATTGTTGCTGGCTGCAGGGGACCTATTTTACTGCCTTTCATTAGCAAATTCCATACAAACTACTTTGCAAAAAAGAAATGATACTTTTCTGTATTCTCTAATTAAAGGACGGTGCTCGGAGATGGGTTGGGGCGGAGACAAGGGGTGACTCAGAAAGGGGGAGTACCTGCACTTATTCTCTGAGAAAAAATCTTCAAGAAGTCTTTTGCACAGTTTGGAATCAACAACACATACACTACACTTACAGAGCCTTTTCAAGGACCAGTGCTGGCGGCATACATATCATATGTGCTATCCTAATGCTTCACTTGTCCAATTGTAAAATTAAGGATATGACTCCACACTTTCTTATTATTAAATTGCCCTTGCTTTATAGGACTGTAGCAGAGGACTGTTTTTAATCTGTACCTAGGGCAGTCCCAATGCCTTTCTATTTACTTTACTTTGATACCTTTAGACACATGAATAGCGGTATAATACTGCATCACACTTTGTTTGCAAGTTCTCTGCTACTTACTTATTTGATTAGCCCCTGTAGAAAATAATTTGCCAATTTTACACCTTGGTATTCAGAAATCCAAGGGAGGATATATTGCAGTCAATGGGGAGTTTACTAAAGCAGGCCATATATGGATTCAAAATCAGCCAGATCAGCAAGGACTGACTGAAGTTTGATCCAACTACAGCCGTTCCTGCTCAAGAGACGTTGAAATATTGATTGTCATCTCTTGAATGGGAATGTTGGAAGATTTTCCGTCGGTCAGGGCTGCAGCACTGATCAGTGTATTCTGACAGTGGAGGAGTCCCCACTGTCAAAATACAATAGGACAGCAGGGAATCGTTTCCAGTTAGCATATGGATAGCCAGACCTTGATCCTCTCTCAAATATCGGCAGGATTGATCAAATCAAATCAGATGCTCACCAGTATTCCCCATAAAGAAAAAAGAGGTAGGTGCCACATCACATAAAATCATAAACATTTATTAAGGAAACAGGGAAACAGGGAAAATTCACTTACAATGATGTAAAAATACTAGAGCACCTCCAGCTCCAGCTGCAAGACTCAGGCTGCAGGATGACATCCGAGCCACTGAATGACGTCATCCCGCACAAGCCCAATTTTCCTTTAGATTTACCAAAACCATTAAATATGAGGTCCAACCTAAACACTTTCAATGTGTATGCAATCAGGTAGGCCCTTGCACTAGTTGAAGGTAAAGCTAAAGGACATTGAACAAGAAAATGGTATATTGTATGGCCAGCTTTACTGGTCAGCAGCATCTGGTGAGCAATTAAGATAAGAAGATCTTGATTGCTCACCAGATACTGCTGACCAGTAACTTTCATGATCTCGCAATTAGCGTCCCTGCACAGATTCACACAAGAAAGTATTTTGAGTACTTTCAAAGTTGTTATTTTAGCTGAAACCCTGATGAAGGGGTGTTTTTTCTGACCCCGAAACACATTGGCTGTTTATTTAGTACAAACAAATAAATAATTTTGGGTTCTTGTATCCTTTGGTCTTGTGCTTTCTTTTTTTTCCAGTAACCATGCTGTCACAAGCAGAGCATTGGTGTACTACCTTAGACAATAGTAAAATTAATGTAACATAGTTTATTGGAATTTATATTAAAGCAGAGTTACGCCAAAAAAATAAATATTAAAAGTCAGCAGCTACAAATACTGCAGCTGCTGACTTTTAATATATGGACACTTACCTGTCCTTGGCGCCCGCAATGTCGGCACCCGAAGCCGATCTGTCCCTTCGGCTCTCGGGTGGAGGCGCCGCCATCTTTGGTAAGGGAATCAGGAAGTGAAGCCTTCCGGCTCCACTTCCTGGTTCCCTACTGCACATGCACGAGTCGCGCTGCGCGGTCCCACTGGTCCCTGCTGTCTTCTAGGACCTGTGTGTCTCCCAGAAGACAGTGGAGGGAACAGAGTAGGCGCCGGATGTGGCGTAGGCCACCTCGTTATCTATGCCCGGAAGTGGGAGCAAATACCTGGATTACACAGGTATCTGCTCCCTCCTCCCCCCTGAAAAGTGCCAAATGTGACATCGGAGGGGGGGAGGATTCCAAAAAGTGGAAGTTCCATTTTTGAGTGGAACTCTGCTTTACAGTCTGATACAATTCAAATGTTCAAAGGACAATTTGAGTTTAAAGCCTAACTTTAGTAAAAAATAAAAATAAATCTCATAAGGGCGTTAAATTTTATTTTGACTAAACTTATGCTTTAATGTGTGTCAAGCCACATTTTTGGTAGAATAGGTTTAGAACCCCTGTCTAATTTTTACCTATACTGTATACAAAGGTTCCAAAATTTCTCCCTAATTTCTGTCCTGCTGAAAAGGGTTTTACCAAACAGTAACTATCTGTAACAGGGACATAGAGAGAAATACAAACCAAGTCTTCTAGCCGAATTTAGCAAGTCTCCTATCTACTAAAAGAAAATAAATCTTTATTTCTGTCTGTGTGGGTTCCTCCTGTCTTTTAAAATCTTATCAACAGGACAGGAATTGAGGAAAAATGTGTCCAACTGAGCCCTGGATTGCGGAAAAAAAAAATCGTCAGGGGTTCTAATGTGTCCCCACTCTAGCTAAAAATAAGAATAACATTTTAGCTGAACATATACATTAAATACATTTCTAGAGCTAAAGCAGTAATGGAATGGCTTTATCAAAGCACAAAATAAAGCAAAGACTAACAACATTCTGGGTGTGAAGTTAAAGTTGAAGCTTTATTTATTCATGTCTGTCATTATTTCAAGGTTACGGCCATGTGGATGCACCATGATTTATAGTGGATGGCGCCAATCAAAAAAAGGGAGAGGCGGACAATATTGTAACATATTGTCATGCCTGAACTGATTCTGGGAGTAAACTATAAACAGAGCTTCTAGAATATCAAAGCCATTACCTACCTACAAATGCTACAATAAAAAACATATACAGTACAAGGTAAAAAATGGACAGTGTGAAGTTGATGTAAAGCATCCAATATTCCGTTCATATGCTTAATATTATTTTATTTATTTTTGTTGAGGGAAAGTGAGTTCTTAAAAATAATGAATTAAAAAACTTAGCTCTTTTAAATGATTAAATTGCATATTCAGTGCCTCAGCATGTAAGTAAATGCATTTGGGACACAACCTTCTAAGTAGCAAACTTAGAAATCATACGTACTATATCCTGCATACATTTTCATAATTGTCTACCTCTGGGACTTGAAAGTTTTATCTGCAAAGACCAAGGACTATGAGATCTGAACTTGATTAACATTACCGAGACAATTGAAGTAAATGTAAGAACCTGCAGACCAACCATCTTTACAACAAATGCTTATATATGTCTTGAGCTATCGGAGCGAGTTCTTATTACCTTGAAAATAAGAGGGTTATGCCGATCATTTTCTACTTTTTCACTACCAAAGCCCATTAAAAGATTTACCAAAAATATACTTATTGTCCACACAAGGCTCAACGTTCTCTCTAGGCCGACGCATTACCTATACAGTCCTAAGGTAAATATATACATATAGAATAAACCCTTTTTTCTTGATTAAATGTACCTATAGAGAATAGAGTTAATTAATGTTCTTCCTTCCTCCCCCCCCCCCTTCCATCTTACTTTGCGTCTGTGAGACACAGCTGCACTTGTAATTGCATAAAATGCAACTGCATATTTATATTAAAGATGTATAAAATTTGTCTTTGAAGTCCACCAAAAAGGAATTATATATGTTTTGGAATTACATGATGCTCGTACATGAATCGAGTTATATGCTATATATGCAATGTTAATATTCATTCATCACTCACTTAAATCTATGCTAGTTTTATTCGATTTTTGATAATCTAATGTTGTTATATGATGGTTTGTCTGTGTTATTTGTAAGGCCCTGACGAAGCGGAGGTTCCCGCGAAACACGTAGGCCATCTCTTCTGACATCTCTCACCAGGAGAGAAAGAATGAGTCTTTTTGAAGCTCTCGCCCTACTCTCTCACCAGGACCTGCACATCCTGGATACAAGATATAGTAGACTGTATTTTGTCTTAAATTGTAATAGGTTTTAAGATGTCTCTGCCCATAGTTGGCAAATAAAACTGTTTCTATTTTCTTACAATTGTGGTATTTATATATCTTTTGTTCATACTCCACCGAGGTACAATTAAAGTCTCACTCCACCCCACTTTTTGAATTTCAATCGTATTCCCAGATTACATTTTACCATTGTTTCCTTGATCTTTTATCACACTTTATCCTGCTCACTGCTTTCTGCGTACATTCAATGCACATTTGCTGCCCTGCAAGTTAAGATTTTACTCTAAAATCACCATTTTATGTTCTCGTGATTGAAGTATTCTGATAATCAAGAGTTTTATTTTCCGAAAAAAGGGGTTGATTTACTATGTAAATAGTCTGTGCAATGCAAGTGCAGTTGCTCTAGATCTGAGGGGAACATGCAAAGAAAATAAAAAAACTGATTTTTTTCTTGCACGTGATTGCATGATAGAAATCAGCAGAGCTTCCCCTCAGATCTAGAGCACTCGCAGTGCACTTCTAGTGCACAGTATATTCGCCTTTAGTAACTCAACTTCAAAGTGTCTGAGAACAGTGTAGTGTCCCATCTCCCTCTGCTCTTTGAACGTAAATCTAGCCATACACGGCTCAAATTTAATCAGATCCAATTAAATCTGGTGAAAATTGAACTGTGGGTGGCCTTGTAGGCACCACACAGCTCAACAAACTTCCCTTGAAACATTTAAGGAGACAGGTGGGAAAATTGTCAGTCGAAGAGCTATTGCATTCATATTATTCAGATATTCAGCTAATGGTGCTATCGCTATCTGAATACAACAGCTGGAAATGCAGATTCCTCCATCCATGCTTTTTAGGGTAGATGGGGAAATTGAGTGATTGAATTCTTGTTTCAGCCTGCAGAGCTTGACAAAAGAAATCTACAAGTGTATGGCTAGTATAAGACACAAGAAGAGACAGATATTTATGTGCATATGATTTTGCAGCCCCTGGTTTTTACCTGAGCCATGTACTGTAATTACAGGCATTGTACACTTTCAAATATTTTGGTTGTTTTAACTATTTAATAATATAATTATATTTCATATGTTGTGTGTTTGCCTTACCTTGTAATTATGGGTTCACGTTTAGTAGCTGCATAGCTGATTGATCAATGTCTATGTATTCATTCATCTAGCTTGTCCCTATTCACTAGAGGGAAAGACAACTTTTTTGTTGCAGGTCAAAGTCCATGCCTCACTCTTTCCTCTGTGTTCATCACAAATGTGTGCTAAGGTTTTGAAAGATTGCAATTGTAATTGCTCTGCCTGCTTGGTCTGTATCAGATCACATTACTGTTTAGCTCTTACCTGAAGGGAATTAGTCTGAGAAACCCAGAGATTGTGGGATATATAGTTTCTTCACAGGAAGTCATGCATTAACCTGTAAAAAAACAACACAAAAAGTGCTAGGTGCTAATAAATGACATACTGTATACACAATCCAACCTAATGTGAAATTATGGATTATAAATTATCCTTTTATAAACATGCACAAACATACGTGATGATAAAACAAATCAGTTTATAAAAGGATAATTTATAATCCATAATTTTACATGTTAAATTGGATTGTGTATATACATAATGTATTAGCACCTAGCGCCTTTTGTGTTGTTTATTACTATTTATTAGCACTGTGTGTATCACACAGGGAAGTGGGAAAAGCAGCAAGGGTGTCATTACATATTTTTGGGAATCTGTGGCACAGTATACACATTCAGATTATTAATGCATTAACCTGTGCAGTGCCATGCCACATGCAAAAACTCCTGACACCGGAATGTGAAGATTTACTGTACTAAAGGATGTGCATACAGACAAATGACAATGGAAATTTCATGCAGCTGAAAAACACAAGGCACAGGTAGGAAGATTTAAATGTCTTTAAAGTGTAGACAATAAATAAACTACTAATGAAACCAGATATGGTGACACAACCAAAACAGATCACACAATAACCATTCTTTTTAAACCTTGAATGTCAGCTTATTAGGTAACCGTGATTAGTCTTTTTAAAATAACATGGAACCAGCACCTCTTTGATGAGAAGTTGTGGTGGTGGTGACGGTGGTGGTGGTGTTTGAGGGCCAGTTGGCTCAATTTTATTTGACTGCAGTTATCATTTAACGAGGGCTTATGGCATCACTTTTTGTATTGCAAAATCAGATTTCAACACCGGGTAGCATAGTGAAGATGAAAACGTGTAGTTACAAAATCTGTATGGTTACATCTTTTGTGAGATGAGGGCTCCTCCATGCAATTTCTTTGCAACTTTTGGTACAGAAAAAGTCTTTATCATTTCATTTTGTTTAATAACACTGAGCTCTTCATTTTATTCCATGGTGAAGAAGCAGCTGTGTGGTGGCAAAGGATCAGGTCAGAGCCGTATTAACTAAATAAATATTCTTACATATTAGTAGGAGTTTGATGAGTCATCGGTAGAAAAAGAGAAAAAAAATTGGATTGGACTCAGATGTTGGACTGGCTTGACTCTGAGGCTTAGAGGATATTAATCTTGGTTGATCTGCTGGCAGCTTTTTTCTTGCTGTTTGTTTATTACAAAAAAAAAAAAAAATGACCTTACAATTACTACTGAAAGCCACAGAATAGTGTTCCCAATAAATGACTATTTAGATTAGCTTGAGTGAATTGCAGCTCGAATTGAACGCAACTATGCATGGGTATGTAGCGGGTATGTACTTTCCCGGGTGTAATTCAAACTGGCAGAGACACCGGCGATGTGCAGTTCCTTGCGGTCCAGCAGGTGGCGCTGTCGCCTTGGGCTGGGGTTGAACCATTGCTGTGTGCTGTGCCTCCTTTTTGTCCTCCCTCGGCAGCGGTATGGTGGGGCGGGGAACCCGCCGTGCTTGCTGGGAGAGGGTATAAAGGGGCCGGCCATCTTTGTTACGGGGTCGAGTCCCAGGCACCTTCAGCCTGAGGGCGGTGGTTCGTGTGGGTCCTCTAGGCGGCCTAGGCCTAGAGGACGTCCGGAGGTCGTGTTCCATCCCAGGCACCTTTAGCCTGGGCTGAGGTTCTCGGATGGAGGTCTGGAGCTCAGTGCCCAACACTGAGTTCCGCGAGGGAAGGAGGTCCTAGGGAACCCAGGGATTGGGTACCCGAATCCGGAAGGCGTAATGGATCGGGGGGAGCTACTCACTTGAAGACCGGGTGCAGCAGATTGCCAGTGACAGGTGAGCCTCCCATCGGAGACCGCCTGGAAGGAAAATCCCCCCTCGCTAGGAGACTTCAGCCCACTTTCAGGAAGGAAAGTGGAGAGTTCATTGTGTCTGGGCCTACTCGCATCCACACCTCCTTGTTTGTTCTGTTCTTTAAGGGAGTCTAACTGATTGTGCTGTTCACTCGAGAAGAATAAAGGAGTGTTGGACTTTAATGGTGTGGGGCTCTTTTCTGGTGGACATGTTCAAGGTAACTCCAGGTGCACAACACTGACCCGAAGGTAGAGAAAGAACTTCGCTTACACCGCACGGACACATGTGGTGAAGGCTTGGCGTGGTGACCCCGCTCTCTCCCCTCTAAGATACCCCTAGACAAGAAGAGAAACAAGCTGATGCAAAGAGGGGAATGAAGAGGCCGCTACACGTGGGGGCTCGGGTCCGGTATAGTGTTCGTGTACTACGGAATTGAACGTGTCTGCCCGGAGGAGTTACGAGTAGGCAGGCCTTCATTGACCGAAGTGCATCCCTGCTTGAAGTCGTGGACATGACCCAATGAAGGGAAAGGCCCGCGCAGAGGAGAGCGAGAAAAGGGGGAAGCTCAGCCGTGTGAGGGACTACACGTGGGGGCTTCTATTTGCACTGCGCCACCAGGCACACCCCCAACGCGTAGTTCGTGGGCGTGACTCAGAAGGAAAAAAGAAGAAAAGCCCGCGAACTGGAGCAAAGGGGAGGAGTCCAATATGTGTGAAGGACTACACGTCGGACGTTGGCGCAAAAACTTTGCAGTGTGCGATGGATCAGCAACAGGTCACCATGTTCGGACATACATCGTGGATTCCGGTTCACCCTTCTTACACGACACTGACTGCTGCTGCTCCGGTAACAGATACGGGGATCCCGCAAAAGCCAAGGGGTCGATTCACCCTGTACTCATGCATGGATGTTGAGGCCCTGGGTGTGATTTGTCCCGGCTGTTCGGGACTGGTGTGCCAACTGAAGCCATTCGGGCGATGTGAGGCCTGTGGGGAGTTTCTTTTTGAAGTGGATCAAGCGGTTGAGATGCCGAGAACCATTTACCCTGGCCGTGCTGCAGGCAACACCACTTAAGGAGGAGGAATCACTGCTTTGACAGCCATCCCTGAGCACACTGCAGCGACCGCGGAGGAGGTCGTGAAAACTCAACGGGAGAAATCCGAGGATGCTGACTCGGTCACCACGATCTCGCAGCGTCCACCACCGAAGAGAAAGACCGGTATGGTAGCCCCGACCAGCGGTTGTGGTGGACCATCTCGCCCGCTTACGCCCGGCCCGGACGGATCCGTTGGAAAGAATTCTGGACGTCCCGTTTCAAGCAAAGGCCGAGGTAAGCCAGGCGGAGAGATTTGGTGTGTGGGAAGAGGTGAAAACTCAGTCTCCACTACAGGGTACCTATCCGCGGAGGAGTGTGACACCTCTGACCTGGAGTCGCTCTCGGACATGGGAGACGACGTTGCTATAGACGAACTGTTTGCAGAAAAGGGCTGGGACAAAGTACCTCTAGCTTCATCCCGCAGAACCAGGGATCCACCTATGTCTACAGGGGAAAGTACACCCCGGGAGGAGGCAACAGCGCCTGAAGAGGGGTCCCGTCCCCGGCCTGCCTCTACATCCCCAGTACCATCTATACTGAAGACCGGGGAAAAGAGACTGCTGTTGCGGGCACCAATGCCCAGATCAGATGTAATCAAGGTCCCTCGCCACCCGGACTCGATAGTTTTGCCTGGCGAAGGGGACAGAGCTACTATGCCTCCTTTGGCCAGACTACAACGCCTATTTGGCCAGAAGGTTGCTGCGGAGTATGGATGGGAGTATCTATACTTGTCCAAGGAGCTGCTCTATGAGGTGGAAGTGTGCCGGGAGCGCTGGTACAATGACTTTGTGTGGACTCACCTTTAGATTCCACACGCCCGCAGGTACCTGGCATGCTCTCCCAAGGCCTCCCAACGTTTTAAGGACTGCAAGGCAGAGTGGATGTTGGGACGGCACATCCATGCAGACAAAGTGCTGATCCGGCGCAAGGAAGGAGAAGATGTAGAATATCATCTGGAGACCATGGACCAGCACTTGAAGCCACTTGTTCTGCCGCATCCCCGCTTCTACCAGTAGGAGAGAAAAGACTCCGTTCTTGTTGTATGCTGCTGAACTTTCTGGGGCCCGTTGTCCTTGTACCCAGAGGAATGAAGGACTGTTCCTGTTTGTTCTTCACTTTCCAGCAAGAGATCATAGACTCTGGGGTAGATAGGGCTCAAGAGAAGAGGAAAAGTTCCACGAGTGCAGTTACCGCGATGCTGTCACCAGGTGGCAGTGTTGCGCAACGTTAAACACTTTTCACACACTCACTCTTTGGAGAAAAGGGATTTCTTCCCGAAGAAGTTTCTTTTCTCCCACACGAACATATGTGTCAGGGTTTATGTGTATTAATTTTCTTTCTTTTCCCTCTGCAGGAGAGCATCCCATCAAGACCACTGAGTAGGGATGAGCTTTGAGTTTGAACATTGCCTGTTCACCCGTTCTCCGAACAACGAACAATTTGGGGTGTCCGCGGCAAATTCGAAAAGTCTATGGGAGAAATCTAAAGTGCTAATTATAAAGGCTTATATGCAAGTTATTGTCCTAAAAAGTGTTTGGGGACCCGGGTCCTGCCCCAGGGGACATGTATCAATGCAAAAAAAAGTTTAAAAAACGGCCGTTTTTTTAGGAGCAGTGATTTTAATAATGCCTAAAGTGAAACAATAAAAGTGAAATATTCCTTTAAATTTTGTACCTGAGGGGTGTGTATGATATGCATGTAAAATCGCGCATGTTTCCCGTGCTTAGAACTGTCCCTGCACAAAGTGTCATTTTTGAAGGAAAAAAAGTCATTTAAAACTCACTCCCGGCTATTAATGAATTGTCGGCTTTTATCAATACATACAAAAGTCATTGATAAAAAAAAAAAAAAAAAAAAAGCACGGGGGTTCCCCCGAATTCAATTACCAGGCCCTTCAGGTCTGGAATGGATATTAAGAGGAACCCCGCCGCAAATTAAAAAAAAAATGGCGTGGGGTTCCCCCTAAATATCCATACCAGGCCCTTCAGATCTGGCATAGATTTTAAGGGGAACTCCAACCCAAATAAAAAAAAAATGGCGTGGATTCCCACAAAAATCCATACCAGACCCTTATCCGAGCACGCAACCTGGCCGGCCGCAGGGGAAGAGGGGGGGACGAGAGAGCGGCCCCCCCTCCCTCCTGAACCGTACCAGGCCACATGCCCTCAACATGGGGAGGATGTCCCCATGTTGATGGGGACAAGGGCCTCATCCCCACAACCCTTGCCCGGTGGTTGTGGGGGTCTGCGGGCAGGGGGCTTATCGGAATCTGGAAGACCCCTTTAACAAAGGGGACCCCCAGATCCCGTCCCCCCCCTCTATGTGAATTGGTAAGGGGTACATTGTACCCTTACCATTTCACGAAGAAAGTGTCAAAAAAAAAACAAAACATACCAACACCTTGGAAAAGTCCTTTATTAAAAAAAAAAAAAAAAAAACATTCCAGCGATGAAATCCAGTGTCCCGCGGCGATCCCGATGTCCAGCGCTGTCCGTCATTGGTTGTGCCTGAGCGGACCTGATGGGGAACTTCCTCTGCAGTGTTTTAAATGTATAGACCCGCCCCTTCTAAAGTTCCCCATCAGGTCCGCTCTACGAGGGGGCGGACCTGATGGGAACTTCCTTCACTGTGTAATACGTGAATAGAACCGCCCCTTCTCATGTTCCGCATCTGGTCCACTTAGCGGACCTGATGGGGAACTTTAGAAGGGGCGGGTCTATTCACGTATTACACAGTGAAGGAAGTTCCCATCAGGTCCGCCCCCTCGGTATGTCAGACCCCGCCTATGTCATTGGCCTGAGCGGGGAACTTCCTTCACTGTGTAATTTAAATTTACAAAGTGAAGGAAGTTCCCCATCAGGTCCGCTCAGGCCAATGACGTAGGCGCGGTCTGACATACCGAGGGGGCGGACCTGATGGGGAACTTCCTTTACTGTGTAATTCCTGTATAGACCCGCCCCTTCTCACGTTCCGCATCTGGTCCGCTGAGCGGACCTGATGGGGAACTTTAGAAGGGGCGGGTCTATACATTTAAAACACGGTGGAGGAAGTTCCTGATCAGGTCCGCTCAGGCACAACCAATGACGGACAGCGCTGGACATCGGGATCGCCGCGGGACACTGGATTTCATCGCTGGAATGTTTTTTTTTTTTTTAATAAAGGACTTTTCCAAGGTGTTTGTGTGTTTTTATTTACATTTTTTTACACTTTCTTTGTGAAATGGTAGGGGTACAATGTACCCCTTACCAATTCACATAGGGGGGGCCGGGATCTGGGGGTCCCCTTTGTTAAAGGGGTCTTCCAGATTCCGATAAGCCCCCTGCCCGCAGACCCCCACAACCACCGGGCAAGGGTTGTGGGGATGAGGCCCTTGTCCCCATCAACATGGGGACATCCTCCCCATGTTGAGGGCATGTGGCCTGGTACGGTTCAGGTGGGAGGGGGGGCGCTCTCTCGTCCCCCCCTCTTCCCCTGCGGCCGGCCAGGTTGCGTGCTCGGATAAGGGTCTGGTATGGATTTTTGGGGGGACTCCACGCCATTTTTTTTTTACATTTGCGGCGGGGTTCCCCTTAATATCCATTCCAGACCTGAAGGGCCTGGTAATTGAATTTGGGGGAACCCCCACACTTTTTTTTTTTTTTTATCAATGACTTTTTTATGTATTGATAAAAGCCGACAATTCATTAATAGCCGGGAGTGAGTTTTAAATGACTTTTTTTCCTTCAAAAATGACATTTTATGCAGGGACAGTTCTAAGCACGGGAAACATGCGCCACTTTACATGCATATCATACACACACCCCAGGTACGAAATTTAAAGGAATATTTCACTTTTATTTTTTCATTTTAAGCATTATTAAAATCACCGCTCCCGTAAAAACGTCTATTTTTTAAACTTTTTTTTGCATTGATACATGTCCCCTGGGGCAGGACCCGGGTCCCCAAACACTTTTTAGGACAATAAATTGCATATTAGCCTTTATAATTAGCACTTTAGATTTGGAACGTTCAAGTCCATTGTATTTAATAGGGTTCTAAAGTTCACGCAAACATTCTGTCTGTTCGCAGGTTCTGGTGCAAACCGAACAGGGGGGTGTTCGGCTCATCCCTGCCACTGAGTATGGGGTGGGTCTTAGTCAGGATGGGTGGGAAAAGTATAATGTGAATATGTGATTCAAAAGTTATGGTTAAATGTTGTTGTTTCCCTTTCTTTTTTTTTTATAGGGCTCAGACACAATTGCTTTAGTTGATCAAGTTTTTTCAAAAAAGTTTTATATTTTTGTACAATTGTTAGTCGGTCTCTGGATTGGATTATGCCAGCCCTTGAGGGTATGATTTGTTCCAGACACTTGGGACCAGTGTCAAATTACCAGGGGGAGAGCGTAACGGGTATGTACTTTCCCGGGTGTAATTCAAACTGGCAGAGACACCGGCGATGTGCAGTTCCTTGAAGTCCAGCAGGCGGCGCTGTCGCCTTGGGCTGGGGTTGAACCATTGCTGTGTGCTGTGCCTCCCTTTTGTCCTCCCTCTGCAGCGGTATGGTGGGGCAGGGAACCCGCCGTGCTTGCTGGGAGAGGGTATAAAGGGGCCAGCCATCTTTGTTACGGGGTCGAGTCCCAGGCACCTTCAGCCTGAGGGCGGTGGTTCGTGTGGGTCCTCTAGGCGGCCTAGGCCTAGAGGACGTCCGGAGGTCGTGTTCCATCCCAGGCACCTTTAGCCTGGGGTGAGGTACTCGGATGGAGGTCTGGAGCTCAGTGCCCAACACTGAGTTCCGCGAGGGAAGGAGGTCCTAGGGAACCCAGGGATTGGGTACCCGAATCCGGAAGGGGGAGCTACTCACTTGAAGACCGGGTGCAGCAGATTGCCAGTGACAGATGAGCCTCCCATCAGAGACCGCCTGGAAGGAAAATCCCCCCTCGCTAGGAGACCTCAGACCACTTTCAGGAAGGAAAGTGGAGAGTTCATTGTGTCTGGGCCTACTCGCATCCACACCTCCTTGTTTGTTCTGTTCTCTAAGGGAGTCTAACTGATTGTGCTGTTCACTCGAGAAGAATAAAGGAGTGTTGGACTTTAATGGTGTGGGGCTCTTTTCTGGTGGACATTGTTCAAGGTAACTCCAGGTGCACAACACTGACCCGAAGGTAGAGAAAGAACTTCGCTTACACCGCACGGACACATGTGGTGAAGGCTTGGCGTGGTGACCCCACTCTCTCCCCTCTAAGATACCCCTAGACAAGAAGAGAAATGAGCTGATGCAAAGAGGGGAGTGAGGAGGCCGCTACAGGTATATATGTTATTTTTGAAGTGGCTAAGGAATTCACACAGGCAGTTGGTGGTGGTGTGATTTAGGAACGCATTGTTTCATGGTCATTCTCTTGACGTGACACTTATAATATCTCTAGGACATAGGTATCTCAGGTAAATTTATATCATAGACAATTAGCACTACTGGTAATATGACATCTCTAGGAATGTAGAACATCTTGTGCCAAAAAGTGGCTCTGTTTAAACAGGAGACTGCCACATTGGATTTTTTAAACAAAGCTTTTATAAAAAGACATTACACTTACCGTATCTCTGTTAATCTGGCATAGAATCTCTTTCCTGTATCAGTACCACAATCCTTTCAACTGCCGTGAGTAACTGCCTGGGCACTGTTCACATTCCACTGTTGCTTTAGCACCCTTTAAAAAGCTAACATTCAGATGTACTAGATTAGCATTTCTAAATAGTATGGCTACTATGAAACAAAGGCAATGCAAGGACAAGCCAGAAAAGTTGCCATTAGTACCAGATAAGGAAATACTGTTCCAAATATTTAAATGAGAACTGATCAAAATCCAACCATTTAATGAGTGGAACCGGAAACCATGACATCACTGCGCATGCATGCCGTACCAAGGATTCTGGGTATTGTAGTTGTGGATGCAGTTTTGCAAGCTGATTTTTTCTAAGTGTTTTTAACCAACTTTTTAATAAAATATCCATCAGGTTTACACTATCTGGAGTTTCTTTACATTTACATGTCTTTTGCCACTTTCATTGCGAGAATGGACTGCTGATGATGATATCATCGAGAGAGTATACACGGTGGTCAATGCAATCCTCCCAAAAGTGCAATTTGACTTCTCCTCCGAGAGTCACACTTTGGTAAGGCTCTGTGTTTGATGATGAGGGACACTTGGTGGTTTAACATTGTTATGAATAGGATCACAGTACACTTTTTAATTAGTCGCAACTCACATTATGTGCACTTGTGGGACTTTTGCTTTTTTCATCATTGTTTACGGTTTATTTTAATATGAGCTCTGCATTTGTAAATGAACCTTTTAATAGTGCTTCATGGACTCGACAGATTTTGGACGATTTTTTCGAATATAATGTCAATGTCATGTTTTTCATAGAAAGAGCAATCTATGGTATGTTCAGCTTAACTTTAACAAGTGCATGTGAGTAGTTATGATTTTGCTTTGCCAGGAGTAAATTAAATGATCAGAAATTCTTATATTCCCATTACATTTGTCAAAAATCTTCCATGCTTGCCCTGTGGTTTAAGCTGATTGTTAAATTTTTGCCCTTAGTTCTTAGAGAATTGATGAACACTCTAAAAACAACAATTTTCTAACAACATTTTACAGGTGCATGGCTAGCCTAACACCCGTAGAGATAGAGCTGAACTCTTCAGTGGGCACTTAACAACAGGTAGACTATGTACTATCTAGCCATAATAGACATAGCCAATACATTATCCCCTTTAGTTCATGTGCAAATGCACATAATAAATGTGTGTACCAGGCAGATCAGGATGATGGGGACAGCCACTGAGTTTCTTATAAAGTTGTTGAGCTTCTGGATGTAAAGCCATAATGCCAGCTTCCGTTTTTTCTATTATGTTTTTTTTATGTAAACTACAACTACATGCAAAGAAAAGGTATATTTCCCCTGTGAATAATAGTAGCAGGACTGCTTTACTTTCATGGTGACAAAACATTATACTTCCATTTGTTAAAGCTATATTAATACAAAGGATCGCTTACATTGTTATTATTCATGCACCTAACATTTGATGGTAATTTATATTGACATCTTGCAGCTGAGCAGGTACATCAAAGCACATCTCTTGCCTCACAGTTTGACCTTGGTGCATTAACGATCTCAGCCACAATATATTTACTGAACTTTATCACTATACATTTTTTATTGCATTTCAATACTCCATTAAATATATTAAGTTAAAGTTCAAACAATTAGAAGGAATAAAAAGTAAAAAAAAATAGGTAAATATGTAACACTTGGGACTGTGCCTGTAAAGTTAGGGGCAGCTAATATGCACTTAATAATAAACCGTCCCCGCAATTATACAACATTTGCAAAAAATCATAATACACAAAAGCTTAACAAATGATGCAGTGTTAACGGCTTCCAGCCACGGCCAATTCTGACACATCTCTCCTACATGTAAAAATCTGCATTTTTTTGCTAGAAAACTACTTAGAACTCCCAAAGATTATATACCGTATATACTCGAGTATAAGCCGACACAGTGAGGCATGGACACAGTGACAGTGAGGCATGAGCACAGTGAGGCATGGGCACCGTGAGGCATGGGCACAGTGAGGCATGGGCACAGTGAGGCATGGACACAGTGAAGCATGGGCACAGTGAGGCATGGCCACAGTAAGGCACAGTGAGGCATGGACACAGTGAGGCACAGTGAGGCATGGACACAGTGAGGCACAGTGAGGCATGCACATGGACACAGCAAGGCAAAGTGAGACACAGTGAGGCATGCAGATGGACACCCTAGGCTTATACTTGAGTCAATACGTTTTCCCTGTTTTTTGTGGTAAAATTAGGTGCCTCGGCTTATATTCGGGTTGGCTTATACTCGAGTATATACGGTATATATTTTTAGGCAGAGGTCCTCGAGAATATAATGGTGGGTGTTGCATATTTTTATGTGAAACAATATTTGTGCAGAGGTTTTTCAAACACATTTTTTTGAGGAAAGAAAAAAAACTTTCATGAATTTTTAATGCACAAAAACAATACCCAATTGTTTTCTAAAATATAAAGGATGATATTACATCAAGTAAATAGATACCAAACATATCACACTTCAAAATTGCGTGGGCCCCTGGAATGGGGCCAAACGACAGTATCTAAAAATCTCCCTAGGGAAAGCTTTAAAAGCTTCGTCACCAGTTTAGAGTTACACAGGAGGTCTGGCATTAGAATTATTGCTTTCACTCTGACGTTCGCAGCGATCCCTCACAAGTGTGGTGCGATCGCTGTTTTCATATGCACGTAGGTCCATCAGGGAAAACATAAAAAGCAGTGCCTGCACCACAGTAAAATACCAACATTTAACCTCCTGCTGACTGCTCACAGTAAATATACTCCCTGAACCCTTTTTGGTTTAGGAAATTAAGAAAGCAGGATAACAGTAAGATAAAGCAGCACATTTACATCTACACGCACTATTTAGGCACATTTACCCCTTGATTGCCCTCCACTAACCCTTTGATCACCCTTGTCACCTAGTCATTGCCATTAGTACAGTGTCAGTGCACAGCATTTAACACTGATCACTGTTTTAGTGTTACTAGTGACATCCGATAGCATCAGTATCAGTTAACGTCCCTCCCAGCCAGCCTCAGTTAGCGCTAGATTGCCCGCACACTATTATTATTATTTATTATTTTACAGGTGTAGCGGGTGGTTACATTTAGGGGAGGCATCTGAGTGATAGCAGGCTCAGATGCAGCAATTGTTAGGGTTCATGGACCAATTTATGCCAGTGGAGGATATCAATGGTGTCCAGGTGGCGCTGTCGCCATAGGCCGGGGTTGAACCACCATTGTAGGTCTGTGCCTTTTTGTCCTTTCTCGGCAGTGTTACAGCGGGGCGGGGAACCTGCTGTGCATGCTGGGAGAGGGGATAAAAGGGGCGAACATCTTCCGCTCGGGGTCCACGCCCAGGCACCTTCAGCCTGGGTGTGAGTGCTGGTGGTCTCCGGGCGCCCTCGGCCCAGAGACGAAGCTGCGGTTCCACCCCAGACACCTTTGGTCTGGGGTAAGGTACTCTCTGGAGGCCTGGGGCCCAGTACCTTCGACTGAGTCCCGCAAGGGATGGAGGATTCCTAGGGTGTCCTCCGGTATTGGACACCCGAATCTAGGGCGAGGGGGACCAGAGATCCAGCACAGCATTGGCTGGTGACGGTGGAGGCCTCTGGTGACCGTCCAGATAGATGACTCCCCTGACAGGGGCCACATCTCAAGAAGGTAGTCCACGTTCTCATGGTCGGTGGTAGCGACCCAACTGAAACCCAGGTTGGTGGCAGAGACCTCAAGTCCAATTCACCCGGTCGGTGGCAGCGACCACCCTCACGGTCGGTGGCAGCGACCGTGCGCCAAGCCTGTTTGCGCACACCAAAACAGGAGAGTAACAAGTTCATGTTTGTGCCTGGACATTCCACAAAAGTGCAGTGTAAGTAACATTTTCCTGATCACTGCCATCTCTGATATATTGTACACAAAACGGCAGCATTAGCAAGATCAGGCCTGATCTCTGCTGGCACTATCAGTTTTATTAAGCTGGAGAAGTCCCTAATTGCTAGCCAGGCCCTCTTTACCGCATAGTCACCACTGGGTATCTGTAAATTTAGTGGCCATAAGGTCCAAAAAAAGGGGCACTATGAGGAGGCCTACAGAATTCTAAACACACTGACAGCTTGTTCAGACAACGGAGAAGAGGTCCCTGCTAAAATCAGCAGTTACAACCCCAGGTTGCTCAGGTGCTATAAACGCATGATTATGCTCCTATGCAGCAGGGCGCAAGCACCAGCCGCTTAGTACATCCCTTTTAGACATCAGCACTGCAGTACCTCATGATAAAGTGGTGTTTACCAGCAGTGCAGCACAAGCTGGTGAGGTGGAAGGCAATAGTAGCATTGTGCATCTACAGCTATCAATAATTTGAGTACAGGCCCATAGAGCCCATAGTAGCCTTCCAGAGGTGCTTGCAAACCCTAATTGGCTGACCCCAGATTCAGACATTTTAGACATCAGCACTGCAGTACCTCATGATAAAGTGGTGTTTACCAGCAGTGCAGCACAAGCTGGTGAGGTGGAAGGCAATAGTAGCATTGTGCATCTACAGCTATCAATAATTTGAGTACAGGCCCATAGAGCCCATAGTAGCCTTCCAGAGGTGCTTGCAAACCCTAATTGGCTGACCCCAGATTCAGACATTTTAGACATCAGCACTGCAGTACCTCATGATAAAGTGGTGTTTACCAGCAGTGCAGCACAAGCTGGTGAGGTGGAAGGCAATAGTAGCATTGTGCATCTACAGCTATCAATAATTTGAGTCGAGGCCCATAGAGCCCATAGTAGCCTTCCAGAGGTGCTTGCAAACCCTAATTGGCTGACCCCAGATTCAGCAGCACCCGTTATGCCTTCATTCACAGCCCAGCTCAGAGTTCAGGTGGAAACAGCAAACTTAACAACACCCCTTGATTTTTTTTTTATATTTTTCACAGAAGACCTCTACAATTTGATTGTGAACCAAATTTTTATGCCCAACAGTACATCGCCGCCAAACCAAATTCAATTCTTGTCAGGCCATTCGAGGGGAATCCATCATGGTTTCCAAATGTATTTATTTTTTGGGTCTAACCCTTGTGATTAATACGGTCCATAGACCCGATTGATCATATGCCCATGTTCTCTGTTGCAATGGGCAGGAAAATATATGAGAAAATAATGTGTTTTATGTGTAGCACTACCCCCACTTCTGCACAGCCAGTCACACAGCATTTCCTTCTTTCATCCGGGCACAGAAATTAGTCTTTGGCTTGTTTTTTTGTAGTTTTTTTAGGGGATAACTTGGATGGAGTGAGGTGTTAGGGATGCCCAGTCTGGATACAATGATACTTCAGGGACACTTCCTCCCTATTTACAGACTCCTCTTCTTCCTCCTGCACAAACTTTGTTCCTCTTTTTTTACAGCTTCTGCTGGTTTACTCCTGGGGGAACTAACAGTCTATTGTCAGTTCAGCAAAGGCCCATTACAGGCAGGATCTATCAGTTCCTTAGCAAAGTAGCACATAAGAAGTGAACAGCACAACCAGCCTCACTTGGTTGCTTTTTTTTCCCCAGTCCTCCCAACTGACATGTACAGTATCTCACAAAAGTGAGTACACCATTCTCATTTTTGTAAATATTTTATTATATCTTTTCATGTGACAACACTAAAGAAATTACACTTTCTTACAATGTAAAGTAGTGAGTGTACAGCTTGTATAACAGTGTAAATTTTCTGTCCCCTCAAAATAACTCAACACACAGCCATTAATGTCTAAACCGCTGGCAACAAAAGTGAGTACACCCCTAAGTGAAAATGTCCAAATTTGGCCCAATTAGCCATTTTCCCTCCCCGGTGTCATGTGACTCGTAAATGTTACAAGGTCTCAGGTGTGAATGGGGAGAAGGTGTGTTAAATTTGGTATTATTGCTCTCACTCTCTCATACTGGTCACTGGAAGTTCAACATGGCACCTCATGGCAAAGAACTCTCTTAGGATCTAAAAAAAAAAACTTGTTGCTCTAAATAAAGATGGCCTAGGCTATAAGAAGATTGCCAAGATCCTGAAACTGAGCTGCAGCACGGTGGCCAAGACCATACAGTGGTTTAACAGGACAGGTTCCCCTCAGAACAGGCCTCGCCATGGTCAACCAAAGAAGTTGAGTGCACATGCTCAGAGTCATATCCAGAGGTTGTCTTTGGGAAACAGACGTATGAGTGCTTCCAGCATTGCTGCAGAGGTTGAAGGGGTGGGGGGTCAGCCTGTCAGTGCTCAGACCATACGCCGCACACTGCATCAAATTAGTCTGCATGGCTGTCGGTCCAGAAGGAAGCCCCTTCTAAAGATGATGCACAAAAAAGCCCACAAACTGTTTGCTGAAGACAAGCAGACTAAGGACATGGATTACTGAAACCATGTCCTGTGGTCTGATCAGACCAAGATAAACTTATTTGGTTCAGATGATGTCAAGCGTGTGTGGCGGTAACCAGGTGAGGTGTACAAATACAAGTGTATCTTGCCTACAGTCAAGCATAGTGGCAGGAGTGTCACGGTCTGGGGCTGCATGAGCTGGAGAGCTACAGTTCATTGAGGGAACCATGAATGTCAACATGTACTGTGACATACTGAAGCAGAGCATGATCCCCTCCCTTCAGAGACTGGGCCACAGGGCAGTATCGCAACATGATAACGACCCCAAACACACCTCCAAGATGACCACTGCCTTGCTAATGAAGCTGAGCGTAAAAGTGATGGACTGGCCAAGTATCTGTGGGGCATCCTCAAACAGAAGGTGGAGTAGCGCAAGGTCTCTAACATCCACCAGATCCTTGATGTCATCATGGAGGAGTGGAAGAGGACTCCAGTGGCAACCTGGGAAGCTCTGGTGAACTCCATGCCCAAGAGGGTTAAGGCAGTGCTGGAAAGTAAGTGTGGCCACACAAAATATTGACAATTTGGGTCCAATTTGGACATTTTCACTTAGGGGTGTTCTCACTTTTGTTGCCAGCGGTTTATACATTAATGGCTGTGTGCAGAGTTATTTTGAGGGGACAGCAAATTTACACTGTTATACATGCTGTACACTCACTAATTTACATTGTAGCAAAGTGTCATTTCTTCAGTGTTGTCACATGAAAAGATATAATAAAATATTTACAAAAATGTATGGGGTGTACTCACTTTTGTGTGATAGGCAGTCAGAAAGTAAAAGCTGCATAAATTCCAGTATATATACTATAGCTTGCAGATGCTCTAACTTTAAAGAAAACCAATTAATATACATGTATTGGGATCTTTTACTAAAGACAAGTAGCAGAATACATTTTGGCCAAAAAAAGGATGTTGAGTGAGGGGCAGACAGAGAATCGTTGACTCCCTTGACCCTTGCCTAGTGGGAAGATGACTTCAACTATTCTTTGGAGACTTTGAAGTGTTCTGCTCTTGTGTGACCGCTGCATAGAAAGTTATGAGAAGGAGAGTTTCTACACTGCAAACTTCTATCAGTGGGTTGTGAACTGTTAAATGTTTTGCAGAGTACCTGTAACCTTAAGAGATATGCTGGAGAGAAGTTATGCAGGAAAGCAGGTAAATTGCACTTTCACTGGAGCAGGTCAGGTCCAAGGTCAGCATAGTGTAAACCACCAAACAATGAGTGGGATCCTAATGCCGCGTACACACGACCTTTTTTCCCGTCGAGAAAAATTAATTTTTTTTCTTTGGACGAGAAAAACGATCGTCTGTGGGCTTTTTGTCGTTTTTCTCGACGGGAAAAACGGCATTAATCACGACGAGAAAAATTAGAACATGCTCTAATTTTTCTCGTCGTGATTCCCCTAGTTTTTTTCCGCGGCAGTTTTCCCATAGGGAAACACTGCCGCGGAGCCCACACACGGTCGTTTTTCTAGACCAAAAAAAAATGTCGGGAAAAACGGACGTGTGTAGGGAACCAAGCCGTTCCCTCGTTTTTCCCGTCGATTTTCTCGACGGTGTTTTCACCATCGAGAAAATCGATCGTGTGTACGCGGTATTACACTCAGTTTGTCTTGATTATCTTATTATCTTTATAGGTTATCCAGTCAATGTGTAATTTTGAGTATGTAAGTTCATATTTTAGTACTTGTTTGGAATAATAGGTACCTTGTATTATTAAGTTGCCCCTACAGAAGTTGCAATCAAATTCCTTAACACACCTGATGATTTGGTCCTTTTTTGTGTTTTCTTGCCAAATTCTAAAGCTTGTTTGTGCTAAACCTTGGTTTCATACACATCTCAGCCCTAGGGCTAGTTTCACATTGAGGTGCTTTACAGGCGTTTTTGCGCAACAAATAGTGCCTGCAAAGCGCCTGTAAAGCGCCTCTCCTGTCACTCCAGTGTGAAAGTCTGAGTGCTTTCACACTGGAGCGGTGCGCTTGCGGGACGTTAATAACAGTCCTGCAAGCAGCATCTTTGGGGTGCTTTATGAGTGGTGGATACATTGCTCCTAAAGCGCCCCTGCCTATTGAAATCAATAGGCAGCGCCACCCAAGCGACTGCAAAGCGATTCGGCAGCTCCACTTTGCGGGCCGTATTAACCCCTTCCTCGGCCGCTAGCGGGGGTTAAAAGTGCCCCGCTAGTGGCCCAAAAGCGATGCTAAACGACAGTAAATTGCCGCTAAAAATAGCGGCACTTTATGGCCGACATCCGTCCCCCCCCCACCCCCGCCCCAGCGTGAAAGTGTCCTAAAGAATAGAGTGTTCCATATTATTGCTTATTATTAATTAGGATTTATATAGTGCCAACGGTTTGCAAATCACTTTACAATGTTAGGATAGTACAGTTACAATACAAATAAATACAGGAGGCTGTATTTGATTATTTCATTTGATTACTTCAAATTAAAGCATATCTAAATCCCATATCAAAAATTTTAAATATAGCACTTTATGAATCCTGAGGCCCGGTTCTCACAGGGGCGGCACGACTTCGGGGGCGACTCGGCGGCACGATCTCAAGACGACTTGAGACGCCCGCCTGAGGCGATTTGCATAATGACTTCTGTATAGAAGTCAATGCAAGTCGCCCTGAGTCGCCCCCAAAAGAAGTACAGGAACCTTTTTCTAAGTCGGAGCGACCTGAGTCGCTCCTATTAGAACGGTTCCATAGCACAGAGCGGAACGCGACTCCTCAGGCGACCGAGTCGCCCAAGGAGTCGCCCCTATGTGAACCGGGCCTTAGATGTTATGACTGCATTTGTTTTCTGTTTTTCTTTTTCTTTATTTTCACCTGGAGAATATGAAGGAGCAATGAAGACACCCCTGGGAGCAGCATTGTCTGCAGACAGAAAAGCCCGGAGCTGATACAGGGTATAAGCATAGGGCTGGCATGACTAGATTAGCAGGGAACCGAAGGGGTTAAACTTTAGGGGAGTGTGGAAGTGAGGGGAGTGGGGGTGGCCTGAGCAGCTAGTTTTTTCCCGGGGTAGGAGGAGCCGCAGGTCACTCACAGGCAGCGTGTTGAGAGGAAGCTTGTGCTACAGCTTCTCTCTCTCATAGCATGACGGACTTGGCGGATTTTATTGCGCAATTGCGCGCCGCGGCGGCATCTCGAGGGGCAGACTGGATCCAGGAGCAGATCTCAGCCATCGCCCGGGAGCCTATGGAGGATCCAGAAGAAGGTACTTCTGGGGGCCGGCGTGCTAGGAGGTCAAGGCCTCCTGAGCGCTTGTCTCCCCCCACTTCTCCCCGAGCTCAGCGCCATTTTGGGAGCCCACCTCAGGTGGCCCCTCCAGGCACCCCTGCCCCTACACCCATCTCGGCGGCAAGGGGTAGCGCTGGGAGGAATCCCCGTCGCAGGCGGAGCTCGTCTGGCGGTGACCGAGGCGCAGTCTCCCCCCCCGGTCCCGCCAGCGCGTCGCGGAAGAGTGGATCGGGCGGCTGCTCCCCTTGGCGATGCTCCGGTCAGGGAGGCAGCCCGGCGTGGAAGAGGTCGTTCGCGGGCGTCGGCCCGTGGTCCTGTGCGGCCGGCGGTCCCCTCCCACAACTTTGCTCCCCTGGACGTGCCCGCTCTCCGGCCGGGGGGCGGAAATGGGATGGAGGATGGCAGGATAACTTTCCAGCTCAGAGGACGAGCGGTGGGAAGCGGATGCAACGGTCGATGCAGGACGCGCGGCTGTGGGACCTTCTCCTGTGCAGCCGGGTAAGTCACATGCTAACACGCTTTCTTCTTTAAAGGCTGTATTGGGGGGTTTGCTGGGGTTTGGGGCGGGGGGCAGGGTGTTGGTTAGCACCCCTACACCCCACGCGGCGGCCGCTGTGGCTGCTCCGTCGGGTACAGGGGGGAATTGCAAGGTCTTTTGTCGGGTTTGCGCTCTCTAGTTCAGCAATTTGAGGTGGGGCCGGTCAACTCTTCCCCTGTGTCCAGGTGGGTTCCCGTTCAGTCCACACCAGTGGTAGCAGCGGGGTCAGGGGAGGTGGCAGGTCAGGCGCCAGAGGGGGGGGGCGGTGGGTCCCGTGGTTCCCCCAGTGGCGGACAAGCAGGCTAGTGGTAAAGATTCTGGTAAAACAACAGACATTGTGCGTTTGGCGGATGCTGCCAAATGCGAGGTGTATGTGTGTTTTGAGAGCCCATTGGGGTCACATCTCAAGTCGGAGGCGAGGGAGAAAATCTGGAAAGGTGAGTACGTGGAGATTTTTTCCTTATTGCCCCTCGAGAAGTTTAACCTGGTTAGGGTTAAACCTGACGAGTCGAAAAAGGAGAAGGAAGAAAAGCGTCGTTATCGCCTTATTCCTCGCTCCTTTGTTAACTGGCTTCAGGCGTTCGCCATATTAGCTAGTGTAATTGGCGAGAAACAGCCTGAGTGCTGCTCGGCGTTGTTTTGTTACCAGGATGCCATTGGGGAGGCTCACAGGGTTTATGGGGGGCAGGCTTGGCTGTGGTACGATGAACAATTTCGTCAGCAGAAAGCCGTTCACCCGTCTATCCGCTGGGATCATAAAGATATTAGCTTATGGATGAAGCTTATGTCTTCGGCGCGCTCCCCCACGGCGTTTTTTCAGGGGAAGGTCGGTGGTTCAGAGTCCCCAGGGCAGTCGGCGCGAAGAAAAAAGGGGTTTGTTGGCAGTACAATGAAGGAGCCTGCAGGTTTGGAAACGGTTGCCGTTTCAAGCACGAGTGCTCCGGCTGCGGAGGTAGCCACCCATTGTCCAGGTGTTTTAAACAAGGTAAGGGACGGGCTGGGGACGCTTCAGGAAAGAGGGAGGACTCTGGTGATGGTAGTAAGGATGCTTCCTTTTCTAAATAGATACCTGGACCGGGCGGCTGCCCGATTCCTGGAGATGGGTTTTAGGGAGGGTTTCCGCATTCCGTGTTCATTGGAACTTATCCCCCCAGTGGCTCGGAATTTGCGTTCTGCATTGGAGCATCCGGGGGTAGTTTCGGACAAATTGGCCAAGGAAGTGTCACTGGGCCACATGTCTGGCCCGTACCCGGCCCCTCCATTGGCGAACTTGGTTGTATCTCCCTTGGGGGTGGTCCCCAAGAAGGAGCCGGGAAAATTCCGGTTAATTCACCATTTGTCCTTTCCAAAGGGGGGGTCGGTCAACGATGCCATTGACCCAGAGGCCTGCTCGGTGTCATATACTTCATTTGATGCGGCGGTGTGCTGGGTCAGGCGGTATGGCAAGGGGGCTCTTATGGCAAAAGACGGATGTGGAAGCAGCATTTCGGCTCTTGCGTGTTCACCCGGATAGTTTTTACCTGCTGGGATGCAGTTGGCAGGACTCGTTCTACGTTGACCCCATTCTGCCGATGGGCTGTTCGGTCTCATGCTCGCTGTTTGAGACTTTCAGTTCATTCCTGGAGTGGGTGGTCCGGGATGTGTCGGGCATCAATTCTATCATTCATTACTTGGATGATTTTTTGTGCGTGGGTCCTCCGTCGTCGGGGGTGTGTGGGGTATTGCTGGCTACGCTGCAGCATGTCGCGGATCGTTTCGGGGTCCCTTTGGCGGCAGAAAAAACGGTGGGTCCTGTGTCCGAGATCAGTTTTTTGGGCATTGTGATCAATTCCCGGGCCATGGAGTGCCGTCTTCCGGAGGACAAGTTACATGACCTTCAGGCGATGGGTCGGTCAGTGGCTGGTACACGGAAAATTCAGTTGAGGCAGCTTCAGTCCCTGTTGGGGAAGCTAAATTTTGCGTGTCGGATCATTCCGATGGGTCGGGTA
The DNA here is from genome assembly GCA_029206835.1 of Rana muscosa. Taxonomy (NCBI): domain Eukaryota; kingdom Metazoa; phylum Chordata; class Amphibia; order Anura; family Ranidae; genus Rana; species Rana muscosa. The sequence continues at coordinate 329,298,616 of CM055116.1, read as the reverse complement.
TTTTGCTGCCGCCTATCATCTGCCACGGCGGGTGTGTTTTCCCCCAGGCATTACATCACTCTCAAGCGGGAGCACCGGGAGGACTTGCGTGTTTTGGCAGGTCTTCTTGGATTCGTACAATGGCCGGTCGGTATGGATGACAGGCCCCGTTAGCAATTTTGACCTGGATTTTTATACCGATGCGGCCGGGTCGTCTGGTTTTGGGGCATATGTGGGGGGGCGGTGGTGGGCGGATAAGTGGCCGGAGGATTGGCGGGGGGCTGGGTTCCTGCGCAACTTGGTTTTGCTGGAACTGTTCCCGGTCGTGGTGGCATTGGAAATTTGGGGCGATATCTTTCATTGTGACAATTTGGGGGTGGTGCAGGTGATTAACAAAGTTAATGCTTCATCGTTGCCAGTTGTGCGCTTCCTGCATTACTTGGTATTGCGCTGCTTACAAATTAATGTTTTTCTTTATGCGGTACACATTCCGGGGACGACTAACGAGGTGGCTGATGCTTTGTCTCGATTTCAGTGGGACAGGTTCCGGGAGTTGGCACCGGGAGCGGAGCAACACGGGTTTCCTTGTCCCCAGCATCTCTGGCACCTGGCGTTGGAACCATCGCAGGTCTGATACGGAATTCTGTGAGCAGTGGTACGTGGTCTGCATATGCAAAGATCTGGCGGGAGTGGTGTGATCTGCAGGGTAGAGTGGGACATGTGTCAGGGGATGGGGTAGTCTCCTTATTGTTATACTTCATTGGTTTATGTTTTGAAAGGGGGGTGTCGGCCTCGGCCATTGATAAGAAGATTGCTGGCTTGGCCTTTTGGTTTAAAATGGCGGAGGGTGGGGATCCCACTAAGTCGTTTGGGGTTCGTCAGGCGTTGAAGGGTTACAGAAAGAGCAGGAGGTCCCGGGACAGCAGGCGCCCGGTTACATTTCCCATGTTGCACCAGTTGCTGGGTCAGGTGAGTAGGGTTTGTTTTTCCAGCTATGAAGCCAGCCTGTTTCGGGCGGCTTTTACGTTAGCCTTTTATGGAGCTTTCCGGTTGAGCGAACTGGTCAGCTCTTCGAGGAAGGTTGGGGGTGGCATTTTGGTAGGTGACGTTTGTTGTGAGGGTGCGGCAGTGGCGATTTACCTGAGGCGGTCTAAGACGGACCAATTGGGAAAAGGTAAGTACGTTCACGTGTACGAGGTGCCATCGGCGTTAGTTTGTCTGGTGGCAGCCGTACGGGAGTTTTTGGCGCTACGCCCGCCTGTGGGGGGATCGTTTTTGGTACACCAGGACGGCTCGTCCTTATCAATGTTCCAGTTTTGTTCAGTGTTCAAGAAGTGTTTAGTGGAAGGGGGGTACGACCCTTCGGATTATTCGGCCCACTCCTTCCGCATCGGGGCTGCCACGGAGGCAGCCAGATGGGGTTTGGACAAGTCAGTCATAAAACGAATAGGGCGATGGGAATCGGAACGTTTTAAGCTGTATATTCGCCCTCAATTGATTTAGTTGTTTAGTATATAAGGGTTATCTTGGAAGTGGGGGTGGGTACTGTTATATGGTGGTGATGGTTCCATGTGCTCAAAATTTTTCTTACAGAACATCCCGTTGGCCTCCTGTGGATCATGGGCCACTCTTATGTTTATTGGGGAGCCCTACGGGCCGACGTTCGGCCGAACGGCCGCCAGTTGGGAGTTCCAAGGGAGGTGGCAAAGGTGCGATGGATCGGGATTCCGGGCATGCTGTGGAGCAAGGTGTTACTGGAGGTTCATAAATATTCCCGCCTAGATAGGGCCCCTGATGTATTGGTACTGCATGTCGGGGGCAATGATTTGGGATTCAGGTCCATGCGGCATTTGGTTAGGGATATAAAATTTGATGTACTACGTATTCGCACTTATTTTCCCCAAACCCAGGTAGTGTGGTCCAATATTGTTGGCCGCACGTCTTGGAGGTGGGCTCGGTCAGTGGACAGACTTAACAAGGCCTGCATCAAAGTGAATAAGGAGGTGGGCAGGTTTGTTGTGCGCAATGGGGGGATGGTGGTCTGTCATAGGGACCTGGAAGTGGACACTGTTCGGTATCTTAGGGGGGATGGTGTTCATCTAAATGTCGTGGGGATTGATTTATGGTGTTTGGCGTTGCAGGACGGCATCCAAAGGGCCCTGCGTTGTGTGGGTCGTCCACAGGTGTAAGGTCTCACACCTGTGGGCGGTGGTGGTTGGGGATTCTTGGAGGCAGTAGACAATGTGACCAATTTGGCAGAAGTGGGGAACCATCAAGGTATGGGATCCTCGGGTGATGCCAGCTAACCGTGGTTTAGCTGGCATCGGTTGATGGGTACCAGCGTGGGGAAGGTTCAGAGGGTATGATCCTTGAGCCGGCGCACTGCAGCTGGAATCTTTGAGGGCCACGCTGGTACAAGGGAAATAAAAGGCCAATGCCTTCAATTGTCTCCAACAGGGTGCTGAAAAGGATTGTGTTTAGTGATTTAAAATGTCTTTGGGTTTATTGTTATGGGTTTTAAGTGTTAATAAAATGGCCAAGCGGCCAATTTTACTCCAAAATGGTTGTCGCCTGTTTTATTTATAGTTTAAGGTTAAGTTGGGGGTATAAAGGTAATGTAGGTTTATCTGACTTAATATAGTCAAGAAAAGCCCGGAGCTGATACAGGGTATAAGCAAAGGGCTGGCATGACTAGATTAGCAGGGAACCGAAGGGGTTAAACTTTAGGGGAGTGTGGAAGTGAGGGGAGTGGGGGTGGCCTGAGCAGCTAGTTTTTTCCCGGGGTAGGAGGAGCCGCAGGGAACGTGCAGGTCACTCACAGGCAGCGTGTTGAGAGGAAGCTCCCACCCTCCCGCCCTTTTTTTTCTCTGTTGGTTTACAGGATGTGATTGGAGATATATGGGGTATGCGGTTGGGGATTCTTGGAGGCAGTAGACAATGTGACCAATTTGGCAGAAGTGGGGAACCATCAAGGTATGGGATCCTCGGGTGATGCCAGCTAACCGTGGTTTAGCTGGCATCGGTTGATGGGTACCAGCGGGGGAAGGTTCAGAGGGTATGATCCTTGAGCCGGCGCACTGCGGCTCGGATCTTTGAGGGCCACGCTGGTACAAGGGAAATAAAAGGTCAATGCCTTCAATTGTCTCCAACAGGGTGCTATATCTGAAAAGGATTGTGTTTAGTGATTTAAAATGTCTTTGGGTTTATTGTTATGGGTTTTAAGTGTTAATAAAATGGCCAAGCGGCCAATTTTACTCCAAAATGGCTGTCGTCTGTTTTATTTATAGTTTAAGGTTAAGTTGGGGGGGTATAAAGGTAATGTAGGTTTATCTGACTTAATATAGTCAAGTAGTGTTAGATGGACTAAAAGATTTAGAGTTTATATAAGTGACTAAGTTACAAGAACAGTTAGAAAGAAAAACACATTTTTCCTTTTGGGATAAAGGGTTTTACATACGTGAATAAATACTGGTCATTGTAAGCACCTCAATCAGTGTTAAATGTTTTTTTCTCAGCCCTCTAACTTCCACTTGCTGCACAGCTTGGTCTGTTAAAGGAAATTGAAAAATAACAGCGGGATCAACAGGTAAAAAAAAACTAAGTTACACGAAGGACTGAGAAAAACAAACCGTTGTTGGTTATTTTTCTAATGCAGGTAACATGCTGTAATTTTTAACACAAATATACTGTATTTCTAACTATTGTTGGAATACCAAATAGTGGGAATATTAACCACTTTCTTACTGGGCACTTAAACCCCCCTCCTGCCCAGACCAATTTTCAGCTTTCAGCGCTGTCACTCTTTTTTTTTATCCATAAAGATTTTATTCAGCATTAAATCAACAGTCAATACAAAACAAGACAATTTTCAACATAGGATGTAAACAAAGAGTAGCTCAGGCTCTACAATGAGGATGGTTTCACCAATAACAATTTCAAGAACCCCCATGATGTACCTCCCAACAACAAAATATGCACAATCGCTCCTAGGAGCAAAAAGAAATTAGCAGGTAACCGGTAAAGAACCCCGAGTCTGCTTGAGTAGGACCCAGTGCTACTAGGCTTTACCAGCTTATTGGGAAGCAGAGGCACAGGATAATGTAGTTCAGAGCCCACCTTAAATCTTAATATCTATCCCTGAGGGAGTGCTCATCTTGAAATGGAGGAGTATAAGGGTCACCTGTAATCAACCCCGACAACCCCAATTCCGCATATCACCAGAGTGATCAGGACAGGAAAAAGGAAGAGCGAAAGGAAAAAAAAAAAAAAAAAAAGGGAGAAAAAAAAAACACACAGGAGGGGGATATGAAAGAGGGCGGGGGGAGTAGAGGGAGGAAGTCTCCGGAAGACTGCCCGGAGAGGGGGTGGGGGAACCATTATCTACCCTCTCCGTCTATCTTATCTGGAGAGAAACGGTCGTACTTCACAATTTGTACCCAACAGCCGAGAGAATCTATGACCCAAGATCCAATCAAACGCTCCTTAACGAGAGCACCTGATAGTCTGCCGAATTACTAAATTTAAACCAGTCATCCCAGGTAAAAGACAATTTTGAAATCCTATCTTGTGCAATGTGTATTAGCTCCTCTATCGCTGCAATGTGGTTAATGCGTGTCAACCATTCCTTCATTGATGGTGGCACAGCGGACCTCCAGTGGAACGGTACACACATTCTGGCCGCATTTATCATATGAATCGCAACTGAATTGCGATACCTCTTCCTGGGTATTTTGGAGAGATGAAGGAGATACTGAGCCGGGGAGAACTCCAGAGGGAGCGAGGAGATCGCTGTCGTCGCATCATGCACCTCACGCCAGTATGGCTGAATCAATGTGCACTCCCACCAAATATGGAGGAAAGTGCCCTGGTCCTTACCACATCGCCAGCACCGGTCCGATACATTCGGAAAGATTTTATGGAGAAGGTCAGGCGTCTTATACCATCGTGATCTGATCTTATAACCATTCTCCTGGGCGTTGACATTCAGGGAACCCTTATGGATAAACCAGTGGACTCGTTCCCAGCTTTTCTGCTCAATCGTCCTGCCTAACCTAGCTTCCCAGAAGGCATGCTCTGCTTGCATGGAAGCGAAGGGTTCTCTGAACAACGAGGCATAAAGCAGCGAGATCACATGCCTCTGAGGAGGTGCGCCAGAACATAGGGACTCGAAAACAGTTGGCGGTTTTGCGTAACATCCTCTCCCAGAAGGATGAACAAGAAAGTGTTTTATCTGGAGGTAAGCCAAAAAGGGGAAAGACTTGGTCGGGGATAAAGAAGCTAGTTCTTTATAGTTGAGAAATCTGCCACCGGAAAAGAAATGCCCGGCTCGCAGGTCCGGGCTTGGCCGTTCCCTTGCTAAGTAAGATCTATCCATGCCGGGTACAAAATCCGGATTACCCCTCATAGGAGTCAGCTCACACATCGTGGCCGAAACCGCATGAGCCTTACAGGCCTGTTCATAAGCCAAAAGAGTGGCACCCACAAGTGGGTGGGATAGGGTGTCAGATGACCAGTGGGACTTTGTAAACCAGGGGACCTTACTTAGTTCGGCTCCCGTAATCAGGTTTTCCAAGAGAACCCATCCCTTACAGCGAGCGTGTATCCTCCAGTCCACAATACGCGCCAGATGAGCCACCCGGTAGTACCTCTGTAGGTCCGGGAGGCCGATGCCTCCCCCCAACTTCGGTAGCACCAATTTAGCCCAAATGATTCTCGGAGCCCTGGTTTTCCAAAGAAACGTCCTACAGATTCTCTTGTATGTCACGAAGAAAGAAGGCGGTAGGTTTATCGGAATTGTTTGCAACTTGTACAGCAAGCGGGGGAGCACCGTCATTTTCAAGATGGCGGCCCGTCCGAACCAAGAAATCGAGGCGGTATCCCACCGAAGGAGATCTTGTTCAACAGCTTTCAGCTCCGCCAAGAAATTCTTGACATAAAGATCTGTCAGTTGGCCGGGGATCCGGATACCTAAATAGGTAATGTCGTCCGTCTTCCACCGAAAGGGGAAGTTCTCTTGACACAGATCAGCGAGCGACGAGGGTAACGAGACATTGAGAGCGAATGATTTGGAATAATTAATCTTTAGATTTGAGATAGTCCGGAATAATTCAAGAGCTTGCATCAAGTTAGGCAAGGATATTAAGGGAGATGAGAGAAAAAGCAGAATGTCATCCGCGAAAGCTGCGAGTTTATATTCTTTGTGCCGAATTTCAATGCCCTTGATATTGGGGTTCTCCCGGATGCAACGAAGAAGAGGTTCCAGGGTGAGGATATACAGGATGGGGGAAAGAGGACATCCCTGTCTGGTGCCGTTGTGGATGGAGAAGGCCTCCGACAAGTGACCATTGACTCGAACTCTAACAGTCGGGTTAAAGTACAGAGCACCAATATAAGCCCGCATGTTAGATCCCAATCCTAAGGCTTCCAGAGTCAAGTCCATGTAGTCCCAGGCCACTCGGTCGAAGGCCTTCTCCGCATCCATGGACAGAAAGAACCCTTCTTTTTTGGACGGCGCTGTCACTCTTTGAACGACAATTGCACCGTCATACAGCACTGTAGCCAAATTTTTATAAGTTTTTTCCGACAAATAGAGCTTTCTTTTGGTGGTATTTGATCACCTCTGCAGTTTTTATTTTTTGTTGAAAAAAAAAAAAAGACCAATTTAAAAAAATAAAAAATACAAAACCGTTTTATATTTTGTTATACAATTTTGCAAACAGGTAATTTTTCTCCTTCATTGATGTACTGTACACTGATAGACTGCACTGATAGGCTACACTGATGGACACCAATAGACTGCAATTATGGGCACTGATAGGGTGGCACTGGTGGGCACTGATATGTGGCACTGTTGGGCACTGAGAGGTGACACTGAGAGGTGGCACTGATGGGTGGCACTGAAGGGCATTGATAGGTGCCACTGGTGGGAACTGAGAAGTGGCACTAATATGTGGCACTGATAGCTGGCAGTGATGGGAACTTATGGGTGGCAGTGATGGGCGGCAGTGATGGGCACTGATGGGTGGCAATGATGGGCATTGATTGGCACTGGTAGGTGACACTGATAGGCAGCACTGCTAGGTAGCACTGATAGGCATTGATAGGTTGCACTGTTATGCACTGGTGGGCACTGATTTGTGGCACTGTGGGCACTGGCAGGTGGCACTGGCAGGCGGTACTGGTAGGCACAGATGAGGTGCCTGTGTCTCTTTCTCTTCGGGACTGATGTTCCTTGCACAGAAGCCGGTGATCAGCTTTTTTTTCTCCTCACGCTCTCAGCGTGAGGAGAAAAATGATTACCGAGCTTCTGTATACATCACGTGATCAGCTGTCATTGGCTGACAGCTGATTATGTGGTAAGGGGCCGGGATCGGCCCCTTACTCCGATCTGTGATCACCCGAGTCTCATTGACTATAGCGTGGATCTGAAGGAGTTAAGGTAATATGTAGACTATCTTTAGTTTATCTCAATTCAGTTGATTATGGGTTATGTTGGTGTGTAGGTGTTGGTTAGTATAATATTTAGTTCTTGGAAGAAAAACAAAATCATTTGGGCTATTTTCTGTCTTGTGAAAAGGGTCAGCTAGGAATTGTTGTGTGGTATTTGTGTCCTAACTTGTTTTTTAGGATAGTTGAAAAATGCAATCCTGGTTTTTGAAGGGCTTTAGCCTAGAAAATTCTTGATTTTAAAGTGGTTGTAAACCTAGTTACACCACTAGTACCTGCACGGTTTAGTAGATATTTACCATATACGCTTGTGCCAAATTCATCGGCGCATGCGCTGTGAAGAAACGGCCTTCTGTGCCGTTTCTTCACTAGCAAGTGCCGTGACTAACGCCTCCCGGGAGGAACGTCATGTGACTTTGTCCAGTCACAGAGTCCACAGCGAAGATGGATGCGGCTGTAGGGATGTAGTGATTTCCTAAATTCTTTTTGCTGTGTTTTGTGATCTGTTAGTGTAGTATTAGTCAGCTTAGTTGTGTGCTGGAAAGGGAGTAACCGCTCAGGTGTAGCTGATAAATGCTTCACAGGGTCCTAGAGCCGTGGGTGCAGGCAGTGCATATCACAATGCAGAGAACAGGAAAAAATGCTTGGACAGCCGCACTCCAAAAATGGTTGTTTAACCACTTAACGACCGCCCACCGCCGATTTACGTCGGCAGAATGGCACGGACAGGCAGAATCACGTAGATCTACGTGATCGCCTTTGTGCAGTTGGGGGGTCCATCCGGACCCCCCTTCACTGCAGTGAGCGGCCGTTAAGTGTTCGGGAGCGATCAGGCATGAGGGGGCGGCCGCTCGATTCCGCCCCCCCCCCTCGCGATCGCTCCCGGCCAATGAAAATGCTTCCTCCGCCATGTGATGTAAACACAGGCTGGAGGAAGTGATGTCATCTCCCTCGCCGCGGTCTTTTCGTTCCCGGCGCCGAGGAGAGAAGACAGAGGTTAGTGCTCCAACAGTCCACTGACACGTAGGTACACATAGGCACACAAATCACCCCCCAGTCACCCCCAGATCACCCCCCAGGTCACCCTAAAGCCCCCAATCACAGTGTCACTGATTGCAGTGATCATTTATTTTACTGATCACTGCATTTAGTGTCATCTGTGATTGTAAAAAGTTGCAGGGCAGATAGGATTAGGCCCCTTTAGGTCCAGGGTAGCCCCCTAACCCCCCCCCCTAATAAAGGTTTAACCCCTTGATCACCCCCCAGGTAACCCTTTCACCCCCTAACTTCAGCGTCACTAAGCGATTGTTTTTCCGATCGCTGTATTCGTGTCGCTGGTGTTTTAGATAGGCAGTTATTTTTTTTTTAGGTTCGCCGCAGGTTTTTATTAGTGTCAGGTACCCCCATATATTATTTTAACCCCCTGATTGCCCCTAGAGTTAACCCTTTCACCAGTGATCGCCGTATAAGCGTCACTGGTGTCACTGGTTAGCCAGTAAGTTATTTAGTTATTTAGGTTACCCGTCAGGTTTTTATATAGTGTCAGGTACCCCCATATTTAACCTAATAAAGGTTTTAACCCCCTGATTGCCCCTAGTTAACCCTTTCACCAGTGATCACCATATAAAGGTTACGGGTGACGCTGGTTGATTAGTTTGCTTTTTATAGCATCAGGGCACCCGCCGTATATAACCCAATAAAGGTTTAACCCCCCTGATCGCCCGGCGGGTGAGATCAATTAGGTTTTAGCGCCAGAGAGGGTCTGCGTCGCCCCAGGCAGTGTTAGGTTAGTGCCAGTAATGCTAACACCCATGCGCAAAGCATACACCCCCCTTAGTGGTATAGTATCTGATCAGATCTATACTAGCATCCCCAGCGGTTTAGGGTTCCCAAAAACGCAGTGTTAGCGGGATCAGCCCAGATACCTGCTAGCGCCTGCGTTTAGCCCCTCCGCCCAGCCCAGCCCAGCCCACCCAAGTGCAGTATCGATCGATCACTGTCACTTACCAAACACAACACACATAACTGCAGCGTTCGCAGAGACAGGCCTGATCCCTGCGATCGCTAACAGTTTTTTTGTAGCGTTTGATATATTTGCTGACGACAGTCAGGTGCTTTTTTTCCTGTGAATCTTACTAGTGTACCCCTAAATTTAGAGCCCAAAATGGCAAGACGAAGGTACACTAGTAAAGAGGCCTACGAGATTCTGAGCATGACAGATAGTGAAGAGGAGGTCACGTATCTGTCAGATTCAGGCTCAGAATATCTTCCCGTAGAAGACAGTGACGTCAGCGGCCCCACGTCAGATAGCTCTGACGACGAAGTTGAGGTCCCTGCTAAGGTCAGGTGTACCCGATCCCGATCTTCTGAGGTTGTTGAGGAGCAAGAACCGCAGGTCTCTCGTATCATGGAGCAGAGTAGTACTAGCGCCGCTATTCCTTCTGGTGAACTGGCAAGCACCAGCGGCCTAGTACAGCCTGGACGTACATCCAGCACTGCAGTAACACTTGGTGACGTGGCGAGTCCCATAAGTGCAGTTCAAGCTGGCGAGGTGGCAAGCACAAGTAGTGTCCCGCTGCCACCAAGAAGACAAAGGCAGGCCCGTCATGCCCATACTGCCCTTCCTGCAGAATTCGCCTATCCTGATTGGGTCCCCACCACTTCTGCAGAACCCGTACTTCCCCCATTCACTGCCCAACCCGGTATTCAGGTGGAAACAGCTGATTTTATTCCAATTGATTTTTATTCGCTGTTTTTCACGGAAGATCTCTATAGATCTATTGTGGACCAGAGTAATTTATATGCTGGTCAATTTATCGCCGCTAACCCCCAGTTGCCTAAAATTGCCAGAAATTGGAAACCAATTACGGTTTCCGAATTTAAGACCTTTCTGGGCCTTTCCCTCAACATGGGCACACATAAATTTCCGTCATTGCGTGCTTATTGGTCCACGCATCCAATTGACCACATGCCCGTGTTCTCTGCCTCCATGTCCAGGGCACGATACGAGCAGATTTTGCGGTTCATGCACTTCAACGACAATGAACTTTGTCGTCCACGTGGGGACCCTGAATACGACCGGCTCTATAAAATTCGGCCCCTCATAAACCACTTCAACGAACGTTTTGCAGCCTTGTTTACTCCCGATCAAGTTGTCTGCGTTGATGAGTCCCTGATTAAATTTTCTGGCCGCTTGTCTTTCAAGCAGTACCTTCCCAGCAAGCGTGCCAGATACGGGGTCAAGCTCTACAAGTTCTGTGACAGGGCAACAGGCTATGTAGTGAACTTTACGGTTTATGAGGGAAAAGACAGTCAGATTGAGTCGGTCAACTGCCCGGATTACATAGGGAGCGCTGGCAAGATAGTGTGGAACTTGGTGTCACCCTTATTCGGAAAGGGGTACCACTTGTATGTGGACAATTATTACACGAGCGTGCCACTGTTTAGTCACTTGTTTGATCATCAGATTGGAGCATGTGGCACCGTGCGACCTAATCGCCGGGGCTTTCCCCAGCGGCTTGTAGATGCCCGTCTTAGGCTGGGGGAGAGAGCCTGCTTGAAGTGTAATAACTTGCTCGCTATGAAGTGGAGGGACAATAAGAATGTTTTCCTTCTTACCTCCCTTCATGCAGACACGACAGTCCAAATTCGTACGGCGACTGGTGTTGTGGAGAAACCCCTCTGTGTCCACGAATATAACCAAAATATGGGAGGGGTGGACCTCAACGACTAGTTGATGGCGCCGTATCTAATTGACCGTAAGGCGAGACGCTGGTACAAAAAAGTGTCTCTATCATTATTCCAATTGGCTATGCTGAACGCTCATGTGCTATACAGAGCTTCAGGCGGGATGTTATCTCTTCTAAAATTCCAGAATGAGATAGTCACAGAACTCCTGTATCCAGGCGGTTCTGCACCTCACCATCCCCAACCAAATGCAGTAAGCCGGCTGCATGAGAGGCATTATTCGTATGTCCTCCCGAGTACCCCTACCCAATACCACCCCCAAAAAAGATGTCGTGTCTGTAGCAAGCGCGGATTTAGGCGTGACACCCGTAGTTTTTGTCCACTCTGTCCTGACAAGCCTGGTCTTTGCCAAGGTGAATGTTTTGAACGCTACCACTCAAAAGTGAAGTTTTAGCGTAGGGTACAGCATTTCACAGACAAGGACACACTTACACAGGGTCTCCCAAGATGCCATTACATTTTGAGAGACCCGAACCATTACAGTTGTAAAGTTACAAAAAAAAGTGTAAAAAAGAAAAAAAAAAACGTAAAAAACAAAACACAAAAAAAATATAAAATAAAAAAACCAAAAATAGTTGTTGTTTTATTGTTCTCTCTCTCTCTATTTTCTCTCTATTGTTCTGCTCTTTTTTACTGTATTCTATTCTGCAATGTTTTATCATGCTTGCTTTTCAGGTATGTAATTTTTTGTTTTCAGGTGCGCCATTCAACTGCAGCGCGGAATTATTTATCTTGACAGCAACAGCGTTTGCTCCCACGATACATAAAGCCGTGACTCCAGTGCTGTAGGAGGTGATTTCACCACCACAGTTAAAAAAAAGAGCATATATGCCGAAGCATGGGGGCAGCAGGGGCGGAGGAGCGATTTTGCTCCTAATGCCGCGTACATACGGTCGAAATTCCGACGGAGGCCTGCCCGTGGAAAATTCCGACCGTGTGTACGCGGCATAACTTTTTTGCGGGAGGATGCCCCCATGCTTCGGCATATATATATTTTAGGCACAGGTTGCGTTAAAACATTTTTTTATTTTTTACTAGGTTTTGTTTTGGTATTTGCTTTGCAGGTATGGCATGGTAAGGTCTTACTGTTGTACTGTAATGTTACTTTGTTTTAATGTTAACCACCATTTGCTTAGCAGGTATGCCATTCAGTTGCAGCGCGGATCTATTTATCTTGACAGCAACAGCGTTTGCTCCCACGATACATAAAGCCGTGACTCCAACGCTGTAGGAGGTGATTTCACCACCACAGTTAAAAAAAAGAGCATATATGCCGAAGCATGGGGGCAGCAGGGGCGGAGGAGCGATTTTGCTCCTAATGCCGCGTACATACGGTCGAAATTCCGACGGAGGCCTGCCCGTGGAAAATTCCGACCGTGTGTACGCGGCATAACTTTTTTGCGGGAGGATGCCCCCATGCTTCGGCATATATATATTTTAGGCACAGGTTGCGTTAAAACATTTTTTTATTTTTTACTAGGTTTTGTTTTGGTATTAGCTTTGCAGGTATGGCATGGTAAGGTCTTACTGTTGTACTGTAATGTTACTTTGTTTTAATGTTAACCACCATTTGCTTAGCAGGTACGCCATTCAGTTGCAGCGCGGATCTATTTATCTTGACAGCAACAGCGTTTGCTCCCACGATACATAAAGCCGTGACTCCAACGCTGTAGGAGGTGATTTCACCACCACAGTTAAAAAAAAGAGCATATATGCCGAAGCATGGGGGCAGCAGGGGCGGAGGAGCGATTTTGCTCCTAATGCCGCGTATATACGGTCGAAATTCCAACGGAGGCTTGCCCGTGGAAAAGTCCGACCGTGTGTACGCGGCATAACCTTTTATGCCGCGTACATACGGTCGAAATTCCGACGAAGGCTTGACCGTGTGTACGCGGCATAACTTTTTTGCGGGAGGATGCCCCCATGCTTCGGCATATATGCCCATCATTAGAAGTGGGTGGATGAAGGGAGGTATTCTAATGGTGGGCATACCCACCAATCAATCTCTTTTTTTCGTTCAGCCAATAGGCTGTATGAAAAAAAAGATTACAATACATGTCCAACAAGGACCAGCAACGTACTGGTATGTTGCTGGACTTTGAATGTTTATACCAGAATGATGCCTGTGGGTTTAGGTATCATCTTGGTATCATTCTTTTCAGCCAGCAGCCGGCTTTCATGTAAAAGCAATTCTAGCAGATAATTAGCCTCTAGACTGCTTTTACAAGCAGTGGGAGGGAATGTCCCCCCCCCGGATATAAAAAGCGCCATTGGGAAATTGGGAAAGCATTTTATCACACCGATCTTGGTGTGGTCAGATGCTTTGAGGGCAGAGGAAAGATCTAGGGTCTAACCCCCCATTTTTTTTTAAAAAAAGAGTACCTGTCACTACCTATTGCTATCATAGGGGATATTTACATTCCCTGAGATAACGATAAAAATGGTAAAAAAATAAAATATGGAAGGCACAGTTTCAAAATAAAATAAAAAAGCCAAATAAATAATAAAAAAAAAAAAAAAAAAAAAAAGCACCGCTGTCCCCCCCTGCTCTTGCGCAAAGGCGAACGCAAGCGTCGGTCTAGCGTCATATGTAAACAGCAATTGCATCATGCATGTGAGGTATCACCGCGAAGGTCAGATCGAGGGCAGTCATTTTAGCAGTAGACCTCCTCTGTAAATCTAACGTGGTAACCTGTAAAGGCTTTTAAATGCTTTTAAAAATGAATGTAGTTTGTCGCCGCTGCGCGTTTGTGCGCAATTTTAAAGCATGTCGTGTTTGGTATCCATGTACTCGGCCTATGATCATCTTTTTTATTTCATCAAACATTTGGGCAATATAGTGTTTTTTAGTGCATTAAAAATAAAAAAAGTGTGTTTTTCCCCCAAAAAATGCGTTTGAAAAAACGCTGCGCAAATACTGTGTGGAAAAAAAAATGCAACACCCACTATTTTAATCTGTAGGGCCTTTGCTTTAAAAAAATATATAATGTTTGGGTGTTCAACATAATTTTCTTGCAAAAAAAATTTTTTTTTCATGTAAACAAAAAGTGTCAGAAAGGGCTTTGTCTTCAAGTGGTTAGAAGAGTGGATGATGTGTGACATAAGCTTCCTAATGTTGTGCATAAAATGCCAGGACAGTTCAAAACCCCCCCAAATTACCCCATTTTGTAAAGTAGACACCTCAAGCTATTTGCTGAGAGGCATGTTGAGCCCATTGAATATTTTTTTTTTTGTCCCAAGTGATTGAATAATGACCAAAAAAAAAAAAATGTACAAAAAGTTGTCACTAAATTATATATTGCTCAAACATGCCATGGGCATATGTGGAATTACACCCCAAAATACATTCTGTTGCTTCTCCTGAGTATGGGGATACCACATGTGTGGGACTTTTTGGGAGCCTAGTCGCGTACGGGACCCCAAAAACCAAGCACCGCCTTCAGGATTTCTATGGGTGTAAATTTTTGATTTCACTCCTCACTGCCTATCACAGTTTCGGAGGCCATGGAATGCCCAGATGGCACAAAACCCCCCCAAATGACCCCATTTTGGAAAGTAGACACCTCAAGCTATTTGCTGAGAGGTATGTTGAGTATTTTGCAGATCTCACTTTTTGTCACAAAGTTTTGAAAATGTAAAAAAAGAAAAAAAAAAAGAAAAAAAAATGTCTTTCTTAATTTTCAAAAACAAATGAGAGCTGTAAAATACTCACCATGCCTCTCAGCAAATAGCTTGGGGTGTCTACTTTCCAAAATGGGGTCATTTGTGGGGGTTTTGGGCTATTTTGACATTTTATGGCCTTCAAAACTGTGATAGGTAGTGAGGAGTGAAATCAAAAATTTATGCCCTTAGAAACCTTGAAGGCGGTGCTTGGTTTTTGGGGTCCCGTACGCGGCTAGGCTCCCAAAAAGTCCCACACATGTGGTATCCCCGTACTCAGGAGAAGCAGCAGAATGTATTTTGGGGTGTAATTTCACATATGCCCATGGCATGTGTGAGCAATATATAATTTAGTGACAACTTTGTGCAAAAAAAAAAAAGTTTGTCATATTCCCGCAACTTGTGGCAAAATATAAAATATTCCATGGACTGAACATGCCTCTCAGTAAATAGCTTGGGGTGTCTACTTTCCAAAATGGGGTCATTTGGGGGGGTTTTGTGCTATTTTGGCATTTTATGGCCTTCGAAACTGTGATAGGTAGTGAGGAGTGAAATCAAAAATTTGCGCCCTTAGAAATCCTGAAGGCGGTGCTTGGTTTCCGGGGTCCCGTACGTGGCTAGGCTCCTAAAAAGTCCCACACATGTGGTATCCCCGTACTCAGGAGAAGCAGCAGAATGTATTTTGGGGTGCAATTCCACATATAACCATGGCATGTGTGAGCAATATATCATTTAGTGACAACTTTTTGTAATTTTTTTTTTTTTTTTTTTGTCATTATTCAATCACTTGGGACAAAAAAAAAAAATTCAATGGGCTCAACATGCCTCTCAGCAATTTCCTTGGGGTGTCTACTTTCCAAAATGGGGTCATTTGGGGGGTTTTGTACTGCCCTGCCATTTTAGCACTTCAAGAAATGAGATAGGCAGTCATAAATTTAAAGCTGTGTAAATTTCAGAAAATGTACCCTAGTTTGTAAACGCTATAACTTTTGCGCAAACCAATAAATATACGCTTATTGACATTTTTTTTACTAAAGACATGTGGCTGAATACATTTTGGCCTAAATGTATGACTAAAATTGAGTTTATTCGATTTTTCTTATAACAAAAAGTAGAAAATATAATTTTTTTTCAAAATTTTCGGTCTTTTTCTGTTTATATCGCAAAAAATAAAAATCGCAGAGGCAATCAAATACCATTAAAAGAAAGCTCTATTTGTGGGAAGAAAAGGACACAAATTTCATTTGGGTACAACATTGCATGTCCGCACAATTTACAGTTAAAGCAGCGCAGTGCCGAATCCCAAAAACAGGCCTGGTCCTAATGGCCCGAAATGGTCCGGGGCTTAAGTGGTTAATAAAACAAAAATGTGAAAAACATATCACAGCATGGAAAGCAGCAAACAGGAGCTGATGCGTTTCGCACTGTGACTCAGTGCTTAATCATAGCTGTGTGCTGGCTGTGCACGCTTATGCCTTGTACACACGAGCGGAATTTCACTCACGCTGTCTTGCATACACACGGTCACACTAAAATCCGACCGTCAAGAACGCGGTGACGTAAAACACTACGACGAGCCGAGAAAATTAAGTTCTATGCTTCCGAGCATGCGTCGAATTGTTTCCGAGCATGCATGGGTTTTAGTCCGTCGGAATTGCATCCAAACAGACGGAAATTAAATCTGAAATGTTCTCTATCTAATTCCGTCGGAATTTCAGATGGAAAAAGTCAGATGGGGCATACACAAGGTCGGAATATCCGATGAAAAAATTCCGTCTGACTTTTTCCATCGGAGATTCCGAGCGTGTGTACGCGGCATAAGTGTCCAGCGATTATTCTCAGTCACATGCTGTGTGAGTGTTCTCCAGCAGGATGTGCTAGATATATTACTGCACATTATAGATATTTAATACCTGGCCAATCAGCGGGCTTGGGGAGCTTGCTGTGCATTCTGGGAGAACTATTAAATATCTGAGTCACTTCCTGCTCTTTCTCTTTCCCTCCAGGGATTTCCCCTGAGAGGATGTCTGTGTGATCCATTTATCTAGGCCTCAGGCCTTAAGACTTAAGCCCTGTACACACGATCGGATTTCCTATGGATTTTAAACCAATGGATTTTTCCATCGGAAACCCGATGAAGCTGACTTCCATCAGTCTTGCCTACACACCATCAGTCCAAAACCGATCGTCCTAAACGCCGTGACGTAAAACACTCAGACGAGCCAAGAAAAATTAAGTTCTATGCTTCTGAGCATGCGTCGACTTGATTCTGAGCATGCATGGGTTTTTTATCCGATGGAGTTCCCCACAGACGATAGTAATTTGCTATTGTTTTTTTTTTTCATCGGATAAATTTAAAACATGTTCTATTTTTTAACACCGATGGAAAAAAGACCGATGGGGCCCATACACGATCGGTTTGTCCGATGAAAAAAGTCCATCGGACTGTTTTCATCGGTAAAACCGATCGTGTGTACAGGGCTTTAGAGGTATGGAGTGTTGAGGGATCTCCTGTCATGGGAGGTGTCCCTGAGCTGCTGGCTGAGATGAAGTGCTACTGGTCGTTTGGGGAAGCAAAGCTGATGTTGTCCTACCACAGGGAGGGTGAGTGACCGACTGAGCTGGGAAGCACCACATGAACCTTCCCACTGCTGTCCTGCCTTGTATCCTAAGACTGAGAATACGCAGGAACCTCAGTTGACAAGGAGCCACATTTATGAGATGTATTCCATCCAGCAGAGTTCTGTTACAGAAGGATTGATATTAGTGAGTAGACCATGTATTGTTAATGGAACCCCTTAGGTATCCTGTGTTCCCTCCACCCTCCTTCCCACTCTTCATGCATGTTCATTATTAAAACATCTAAAATGTATTCAAAGTGACTGGCACCCTTAATTAATCCACCACCACCCGGAAAAAGGACTTTCACCCTGAGAAGGAATGTGCCTGGGACATATATCACCAAGTAAGTGGGGCTGGGTCATACACATGTACCTATTGGGCATCAGTAGAGCCAAATGTGCCAGGGCTGGTTACCGATAGCGTTACACGGCCACTAGCGGGGCCAACATGGGCTTCGCTTGCAGGTAAGTGCCACATAATGGACTAGTATGCAATGCATACTAGCCCGTTATGCTTTTACTTTGCAGGACAAAGCAGGGGAAAAACAGAAAGTAAAACCCACCAGGGTTTACTTCCTCTTTAAGGGTCATAATACCACAGACATTATAGAATGTACTTGAAATATGTTTTACCTGACAGCTATTAGATGTGTGGGTTTTCGCAAAAGCCTAGAGAAGGCTGGCATATCAACTATATTTCATGTGATGAATACACTGCAAGCTTCTGTACTAGTATGAGTGAGTTATTCTTCTCCTCCTCTGCCCAAGGTAAGCAAAAAAAAAAAAAAGACCTTCAACTTCAGCATCTGAGATTGATTATGTATGTTCCTGTGTTGTATGTGGTAACACAATTCCCCTTAAAAATCTTGTGTGTCTTTTAGTACAAATACTGTCTCCCATTTGTGCTCCTGTGCTATCATTCTGTTACAGACTGTTGTCATTCTCTTCCCATGGAAAGTACAAGTAGTCATTTGAACACACGTGGTCCACTGTTGCATACCTCCCAACTTTTACTTTTAAAAGTTCCACCGCGGGACATTCCGTTTCATATTTGTTCCACGACACCACAGTTGTTGAGCAGGGGGTGGAGCTGCCGCGGGACGTTTTTTTTTTTTGGTCACCCATCACAGCTGTGTTTTCCGGTGAACACTCTTGTGGGGGGGTGCTACCGCGGGTGACCGACGATCGCGGTGGGTGGGCGCCGCCGCGGGAGGCCGCCGATCGCGGGGGGGTGGTGTCTTTACCTCCCTCCCGTGCTTCATCAATTGGCTCCTCTTCCTCCGATTCCTGCTGTGCGGGAAAATTAACACTCTCGCGGGACTACGGGAAAGAAGTGCCAATGCGGGAAAAACCAGCAGAATCCGTGCATGTTGGGAGGTATGCTGTTGTCATTGTCAGGAAATCCACCCTGAGCTGGTTAGGTTGCAGGAGATCTGCAGTACTGAAATACAACAAAGGATTATTAAACAGCTGAAAACAATTATAATTTTTTTTAATTAACATAATTAAATAATAATGCCACCCCAACACAACTTGTCAATGCACAATGCCGTGTGTTGCTGCGGGACATCAAAAATACTACATGCACTTTCTAGGTGTGTTTCAATGCATTAGCAGCCAACAGGGATGAGCCAAACACCCCCCTGTTCGGTTCGCACCAGAACCTGCGAACAGACAGAGTGTTCGCGTGAACTTTAGAACCCTATTAAATACAATGGACTCGAACGTTCGAAATCTAAAGTGCTAATTATAAAGGCTTATATGCAAGTTATTGTCATAAAAAGTGTTTGGGGACCCGGGGTCCTGCCCCAGGGGACATGTATCAATGCAAAAAAAAGTTTTAAAAATTGAAGTTTTTACGGGAGCAGTGATTTTAACAACTTAACGACCGCTCACTGTATATATACGTCGGCAGAATGGCACGGACAGGCACAATCACGTACCTGTACGTGCCTGCCTTCGTATGGGTGGGGGGTCCCCCTCTAGTACTGTGAGCGGCCTGGATCGCTTCGGGAGTGATCCCTGATGAGGGGGCCGCCATTCGATTCTGGCCACCCCCTCGCGATCGCTCCCGGCGAATGAAAAGCTTCCTCTGCCTGTGTAGTGTTTACACAGGCAGGAGGAAGTGATGTCATCTCTCATGCGACGCTCACATATACCGAGCGTCGCATGAGAGAAGACATCAGGTTAGTGCACTAAACAGCACACTGACACCAGGACACATAGGCACACGATCGCCCCCCCAGACACCCCCAGATCACCCCCCAGCCCCCAGTCACTGTGTCACTGATTGCAGTGACCATTTATTTACTGATCACTGCAATCAGTGACATTTGTGACTGTAAAAGAGTGTTTTAGGTCCAGTGTAGCCCCCTAACCCCCCTAATAAAGGTTTTTATAGCGTCAGGTACCCCCATATATTACCTAATAAAGGTTTAACCCCTTGATCGCCCCCCCAGCTAACCCTTTCACCCCCTTTTGCCAGTGTCACTAAGCGATCGTTTTTCTGATCACTGTCTTAGTGTCAGTGATGCCGATAGGTAGCCAGTTTTTTTTTTTAGGTTCGCCGCAGGTTTTTATAGCGTCAGGTACCCCCATAAATTACCTAATAAAGGTTTAACCCCTTGATCGCCCCCCCAGCTAACCCTTTCACCCCCTTTTGCCAGTATCACCAAGCGATCGTTTTTCTGATCGCTGTCTTAGTGTCGGTGATGCCGATAGGTAACCAGTTATTTTTTTTAGGTTTGCCGCAGGTTTTTATAGCGTCAGGTACACCCATATATTACCTAATAAAGGTTTAACCCCTTGATCGCCCCCCCAGCTAACCCTTTCACCCCCTTTTGCCAGTGTCACCAAGCGATCGTTTTTCTAATCGCTGTCTTATTGTCGGTGATGCCGATAGGTAGCCAGTTATTTTCTTTAGGTTCGCCGCAGGTTTTTATAGCGTCAGGTACCCCCATATATTATCTAATAAAGGTTTTTACCCCCTAATTGCCCCTAGTTAACCCTTTCACCAGTGATCACCGTATAAGTGTTACTGGTGACACTGGTTAGCCAGTTAGTTATTTTGTTATTTAGGTTCCCCGTCAGGTTTTTATATAGCGTCAGGTACCCCCATATATTACCTAATAAAGGTTTAACCCCCTGATTGCCCCTAGTTAACCCTTTCACCAGTGATCACCATATAAGTGTTACGGGTGATGCTGGTTAGTTAGTTTGCTTTTTATAGTGTCAGGGCACCCGCCGTATATATAACCCAATAAAGGTTTAACCCCCTGATCGCCCAGCGGGTGATATCAATTAGGTTTTAGTGTCAGAGAGGGTCTGCGTCGCCCCAGGCAGCGTCAGGTTAGTGCCAGGAACGCTAACACCCATGCGTGAAGCATACACCTCCCTTAGTGGTATAGTATCTGAACAGATCAATATCTGATCTGATCAGATCTACACTAGCGTCCCCAGCAGTTTAGGGTTCCCAAAAACGCAGTGTTAGCGGGATCAGCCCAGATACCTGCCAGCACCTGCGTTTTTCCCCTCCGTCCAGCCCAGGCCACCCAAGTGCAGTATCGATCGATCACTGTCACTTACAAAACACAACACACATAACTGCAGAGTTCGCAGAGACAGGCCTGATCCCTGCGACTCCAGTGCTGTAGGAGGTGATTTCACCACCACAGTTAAAAAAAAAAGAGCATATATGCCGAAGCAGGGGGGCAGCAGGGGCGGAGGAGCGATTTTGCTCCTAATGCCGCGTACATACGGTCAAAATTCCGACGGAGGCATGCCCGTGGAAAAGTCCGACCATGTGTGTGCGGCATAACTTTTGCGGGAGGATGCCCCCATGCTTCGGCATATATAAATGGTGCATGTATGCCCATCATTAGAAGTGGCTGAATGAAGGGAGGTATTCTAATGGTGGGCATACCCACCGATCAATCTCTTTTTTTCGTTAAGCCAACAGGCTGCATGAAAAAAAAGATTACAATACATGTCCAAAAAGGACTAGCAACGTACTGGTATGTTGCTGGACTTTGATTATACCAGATTGATGCCTGCGGGTTTAGGTATCATCTTGGTGTCATTCTTTTCAGCCAGCGCCCGACTTTCATGTAAAAGCAATCCTAGCGGATAATTAGCCTCTGGACTGCTTTTACAAGCAGTGGGAGGAAATGTCCCCCCCGGATATAAAAAGCGCCATTGGGAAATTGGGAAAGCATTTTATCACACCGATCTTGGTGTGGTCAGATGCTTTGAGGGCAGAGGAAAGATCTAGGGTCCAATAGACCCCAGTTTTTTCAAAAAAAGAGTACCTGTCACTACCTATTGCTATCATAGGGGATGTTTACATTCCCTGAGATGACAATAAAAATGATAAAAAAAAATATATATGGAAAGAACAGTTTAAAAATAAAATAAAAAAGCAAAATTAATAATAAAAAAAAAAAAAAGCACCCCTGTCCCGCCCTGCTCTTGCGCAATGGCGAACGCAAGCGTCGGTCTGGCGTCATATGTAAACAGCAATTGCATCATGCATGTGATTGCGCGTTTGTGCAACATTTTAAAGCATGTCGTGTTTGGTATCTATGTACTTGGCCTAAGATCATCTTTTTTATTTCATCAAACATTTGGGCAATATAGTGTGTTTTAGTGCATTAAAATTAAAAAAAGTGTATTTTTTCCCCCAAAAATGCTTTTGAAATCGCTGCGCAAATACTGTGTGGAAAAAAAATGCAACACCCACCATTTTAATCTGTAGGGCCTTTGCTTTAAAAAAATATATAATGTTTGGGGGTTCAACATAATTTTCTTGCAAAAAAAAATAAAAAACACATGTAAACAAAAAGTGTCAGAAAGGGCTTTGTCTTCAAGTAGTTAGAAGAGTGGATGTAAGCTTCCTAATGTTGTGTATAAAATGCCAGGACAGTTCAAAACCCCCCAAAATGACCCCATTTTGGAAAGCAGACACCCCAAGCTATATACTGAGAGGCATGTTGAGTCCATGGAATATTTTATATGTTGACACAAGTTGCGGAAAAAATACTTTTTTTTTTATTTTTTTTATTTTTTTTTGCACAAAGTTGTCACTAAATGATATATTGCTCAAACATGCCATGGGCATATGTGGAATTACACCCCAAAATACATTCTGTTGCTTCTCCTGAGTACGGGGATACCACATGTGTGAAACTTTTTGGGAGCCTAGCCGCGCACGGGACCCCAAAAACCAAGCACCGCCTTCAGGCTTTCTAAGGGTGTAAATTTTTGATTTCACTCCTCACTGCCTATCACAGTTTCGGAGACCATGGAATGACCAGATGGCACAAAACCCCCACAAATGACCCCATTTTGGAAAGTAGACACCCCAAGCTATTTGCTGAGAGGTATGGTGAGTATTTTGCAGATCTCGCTTTTTGTCACAAAGTTTTGAAATTTGAAAAAAAAAAAAAAATTATTTTATTTCTTCATTTTCAAAAACAAATGAGAGCTGTAAAATACTCACCCTGCCTCTCAGCAAATAGCTTGGGGTGTCTACTTTCCAAAATGGGGTCATTTGGGGGGGTTTTGTGCTATTTTGGCATTTTATGGCCTTCGAAACTGTGATAGGTAGTGAGGAGTGAAATCAAAAATTTGCGCCCTTAGAAATCCTGAAGGCGGTGCTTGGTTTTCGGGGGCCCGTACGCGGCTAGGCTCCCAAAAAGTCCCTCACATGTGGTATCCCCGTACTCAGGAGAAGCAGAAAAATTTATTTTGGGGTGCAATTCCACATATAACCATGGCATGTGTGAGCAATATATCATTTAGTGACAACTTTTTGTAATTTGTATTTTTTTTGTCATTATTCAATCACTTGGGACAAAAAAAAAATATTCAATGGGCTCAACAGGCCTCTCAGCAATTTCCTTGGGGTGTCTACTTTCCAAAATGGGGTAATTTGGGGGGGTTTTGTACTGCCCTGCCATTTTAGCACCTCAAGAAATGAGATAGGCAGTCATAAATTAAAAGCTGTGTAAATTCCAGAAAATGTACCCTAGTTTGTAGACGCTATAACTTTTGCGCAAACCAATAAATATACGCTTATTGACATTTTTTTTACTAAAGACATGTGGCTGAATACATTTTGGCCTAAATGTATGCTAAAATTTAGTTTATTTGATTCATCTTATAACAAAAAGTAGAAAATATCATTTTTTTTCAAAATTTTCAGTCTTTTTCCGTTTATATCGCAAAAAAAATAATCGCAGAGGCAATCAAATACCATTAAAAGAAAGCTCTATTTGTGGGAAGAAAAGGACGCAAATTTCGTTTGGGTACAACATTGTATGTCTGCACAATTTCCAGTTAAAGCAGCGCAGTGCCAAATTGTGAAATCACCTCTGGTCATTAAGCTGCGTAATTGTTCGGGGCTTAAAGGGGTTGTAAAGGTTTGTTTTTTATTTTCTAAATAGGTTCCTTTAAGCTAGTGCATTTTTGGTTTACTTACCTTTTCCTTAGATTTCCCTTCTAAATATTTTTTTTCTTTGTTTTCTTTGTCTGAATTTCTCACTTCCTGTTTATCCTCAGTAAGCTGTTCTGTAAGCTGTTATAGATGACTCCACACCACTCGGATGATGGTGTGGAGTTCAGTGAGGAGAAACAGGAAGTGAGAAATTCAGACAAAGAAAACAAACATTTAGAAGGTAAATCAAAGAAAAAGGTAAGTGAAGCAACAATGCACTAGCTTAAAGGAACCTATTTAGAAAATAAAAAACGAACCTTTACAACCCCTTTAAGTGGTTAATAATGCTTAAAATGAAAAAATAAAAGTGACATTTTCCTTTAAATTTCGTACCTGGGGGTGTGTATGATATGCATGTAAAGTAGCGCATGTTTCCCGTGCTTAGAACTGTCCCTGCATAAAATGTCATTTTTGAAGGAAAAAAAGTCATGTAAAACTCACTCGCGGCTATTAATGAATTGTCGGCTCCCGGCAATAGAAAAGTCATTGATAAAAAATAAAAAAAAAGCGTGGGGGTCCCCCCAAATTCAATTACCAAGCCCTTCAGGTCTGGTATAGATATTAAGGGGAACCCCGCCACAAATTAAAAAATCCATACCAGACCCTTATCCGAGCACGCAACCTGGCAGGCAGCAGGAAAAGAGGGGGGACGAGAGAGCGCCCCCCCTCCTGAACCATACCAGGCCACATGCCCTCAACATGGGGAGGATGTCCCCATGTTGATGGGGACAAGGGCCTCATCCCCACAACCCTTTCCCAGTGGTTGTGGGGGTCTGCGGGCGGGGGGCTTATCGGAATCTGGAAGACCCCTTTGACAAAGGGGACCCCAGATCCCGCCCCCCCCTATGTGAATTGGTAAAGGGGTACATTGTACCCCTACCATTTCATGAAGAAAGTGTAAAAACACACAAACACCTTGGAAAAGTCCTTTATTAAAAAAACACAAAAAAAAAAAACATTCCAGCGATGAAATCCAGTGTCCCGCAGCGATCCGATGTCCAGCACTGTCCGTCATTGGCTGAGCCTGAGCGGACCTGATGGGGAACTTCCTCCGCAGTCTATTACATGTATAGACCCGCCCCTTCTAAAGTTCCCCATCAGGTCCGCTCAGCCAATGAATAGGTGTAAGGCTAAGCGGACCAGATGCAGAACGTGAGAAGGGGCTGGTCTATTCATGAATTACACAGTGAAGGAAGTTCCCCATCAGGTCCGCCCCCTCGGTATGTCAGACCCCGCCTACGTCATTGGCCTGAGGGGACCTGATGGGGAACTTCCTTCACTGTGTAATACATGAATAGACCCGCCCCTTCTCACGTTCCGCATCTGGTCCGCTTAGCCTTACACCTATTCATTGGCTGAGCGACCTGATGGGGAACTTTAGAAGGGGCGGGTCTATTCATGTATTACACAGTGAAGGAAGTTCCCCAACAGGTCCGCTCAGGCTCAGCCAATGATGGACAGCGCTGGACATCGGATCGCCGCGGGACACTGGATTTCATCACTGGAATGTTTTTTTTTTTAGTTTTTTTTTAATAAAGGACTTTTCCAAGGTGTTTGTGTGTTTTTTTTTTACATTTTTTACACTTTCTTCGTGAAATGGTAGGAATACAATGTACCCCTTACCAATTCACATAGGGGGAGGGGCGGGATCTTGGGGTCCCCTTTGTTAAAGGGGTCTTCCAGATTCCGATAAGCCCCCTGCCCGCAGACCCCCACAACCAACGGGCAAGGGTTGTGGGGATGAGGCCCTTGTCCCCATCAACATGGGGACATCCTCCCCATGTTGAGGGCATGTGGCCTGGTATGGTTCAGGAGGGGGGGCGCTCTCTCGTCCCCCCCTCTTTTCCTGCGGCCTGCCAGGTTGCGTGCTCGGATAAGGGTCTGGTATGGAATTTTGGGGGGACTGCACGCCATTTTTTTTTACATTTGGGGTGGAGTTCCCCTTAAAATCTATGCCAGATCTGAAGGGCCTGGTATGGATATTTGGGGGGAACCGCACGCATTTTTTTTTTTAATTTGCGGCGGGGTTCCCCTTAATATCTATACCAGACCTGAAGGGCCTGGTAATTGAATTTGGGGGGACCTCCACACTTTTTTTTCTTTTTTATCAATGACTTTTCTATGTATTGCCGGGAGCCGACAATTCATTAATAGCCGCGAGTGAGTTTTAAATGACTTTTTTTCCTTCAAAAATGACACTTTGTGCAGGGACAGTTCTAAGCACGGGAAACATGCGCCACTTTACATGCATATTATACACACCCCCTAGGTACAAAATTTAAAGGAATATTTCACTTTTATTGTTTCACTTTAAGCATTATTAAAATCACTGCTCCCAAAAAAACGGCCGTTTTTAAAACTTTTTTTTGCATTGATACATGTCCCCTGGGGCAGGACCCGGGTCCCCAAACACTTTTTATGACAATAACTTGCATATAAGCCTTTATAATTAGCATTTCGATTTCTCCCATAGACTTTTTGAATTTGCCGCGAACACCCCAATTTGTTTGCTGTTCGGCGAACGGGGCGAACAGGCAATGTTCGAGTCGATGCTGGGACTCTGCCGGACATCCCGGGACAGCTTAGTAAAAAGCATGACATTCCGGGCAAATCTGGGACAGTTGGCAAGTATGATATAATTCAAGATTATTCAAGATTATTATGGGACCCCCATGCACCTGGGGCCCCTGGGCACTGCCCGGGGGTGCCCATGCATTAAGACAGCCCTAAGTATATGCACATTAATGCACGCTATGCCATGCATTAACATGCATTGCAATAAAGCAGCCCATTCATTTGACACCAAAGTTCACCAAAAGGGGAATGTAGCATTTTTGGCTGTGCACAGCAACACACGGTAGTGCATTGTAGCAAATTACATTAAAAGGCTAAAAAGAAATTCAAGACAAAAAAAAAGTAATAAAAAATGTCAACTATCAATGACGGTCAGAAGAAGCACCCAAAACTGATATCTCAGTGTTTGTTCAATACTGGAGGATGAAACCACCTGACAATTTCAAATATCTCTGTGGGACGCTATTGGTGTTCTTGGGTCTGTTGGGGTCATTATTTGGGGGAACTATTCTCTCTTTTGGATTTTTTATTTCTTTTATATGATGGGAAATACAAAGGGGCTGGAACACACAAAACTGAGTGTAAATACTAAAAACAGATGTAGCACTCACCACCCCTTCTCCCTTTGGCTCACTCGTGGGAGATGGGGCACACCTATGCCACATGCCCGTACCCTCCTGTGTGAAGAGGTTGAGCGGTGTAATGTACCTGGGTCTCTGTGGTCAGGTTCCCCCAGAGAATGGCTCCCGTCTTCACTGTGATAAAGACAAGTTTCTATTCCCCAATAACTCCAAGGTCCACACCAATTGCAACTCCAACGTAGAGTTTATTTCTCTCTTATGCATAATCATTGAACAGGAAAGGTTGGAGGAAAGCAAGAGGTGTTGGAATAGGTCCAGGCACAAATGAATACTTATTCACTACCCATATCTTCAGGTAGACTCATCTCATTTGGATAGTCTCCCAATGGAGTGGATCCTAGCAGCCGGAATGATGCTCGAATCAGAGTACACACACAGTCTCTGCCACAGACCTGGTGAACGTTGGTTCTGGCTTTAGGCCTCTAATGGGAAAATTACATCCCTCCAGAGATTTACCGGGCCCCTTCCTTCACTGTGATCTCTCACCAGTCCTTCGGAACGGTCCTCCCCCGGCCTCCTCATCTAGATGCGGGTCTCCTCGCAAGGCAGCACCCTGGGATTCCTCCTCCCTCCGTGAGCTCCAGCCAAAGGTGCTGGACCCAAAGCCTCCAGTTGCAGCCCCAGGGCTAAAGGTGCCTGGGACTGATCCGCCAGTGTACCGGACCAGGAACTCCACACCAGGGCTAAAGGTGCCTGGGGTGGCCACCAACAGAATCACACTCTCCCTGGGTCGGACCCCCGGGAACTCACCCCTGACAGACAGGGTCTGCCCCTTTTATACCCCCTCCCAAGATGCACAGCAGGCCGGCATGCCCACCATACCACCGCCGACAGGGTACATCCAAGGCACAGCACTGTATCAGCGGTTCAACCCTACCCTCCGATGGCAGCGCCACCAACAGGCCACGGGGAACTATACACCAGTATCCCACCTGTAGTTCAAAATGGGTTTTACAGAACCCTATCAAATAGTGTGTTTGAGCACAACTACCACTCAAACATTCCCTTAGATTTTAAAGCCCCGCTACACAGAAATTATGGTAGAAAGATCATACTATTAAGCCTCGTACACACGATCAGACAAAGCCGTGGAATTTTGTGCGAAGGGCGATGGCCGTGAACTTGTTCTGCATACAGACGGCCGCACAACTTTGTCAGCCAACAAATACGAAACTACGTGGTATTTCAGCTCTTTAGGCCCCATTCACACCTGAACATAGCGTTTTCAGGCAGAAAGTCGTGCAATTTTACAGCGATTTTGCGGCGTTTTTTGCAGCGTTTTTTACTGCACTTTTGCCGCGATTTTGTACAGGTCCAAGGTTCACCAATGTAAAAAGCAGAAAAATGCCCAAATCTGCCCGATTTGCGCGACAAAAAAGGGTCCTGAACTTGTTTGAGCTTCAGGCGTTCGGCTTCAGGCGTTTTGGAGTGGAGATGTGAACCATCTCCATAGAGAATAATGGATTTTTTCCCCTCTAGCGTTTTGTAGCTTCAGGCTTCAGGCAACAAAACGCTCAGGTGTGAATGCAGCCTGAGTGCCACCCTTTGGGCAACTTTTGCTAATGTTGTGCTATGGTTAGCATTGCTTCTGAGCATGCGTGTTTGTACTTTTGATTTTTTTTAGACGGACTTGTGTACACACGATTGGAAAATCCAACATCACACATTTGTTGTCGGAAAATTTTAAAGCATGCTATCCAACATTTGTTGTCGGAAAATCTGAAAACAATTGTCCGATGGAGCGTACAAACGGTCTGATTTTCCGACAAAACCCTGCCATCACACAATTCCCGTCGGAAAATCAGATTGTGTGTACGAGGCTTTCGTTATCTAGCACATATAAGACATAATGGCTGGCTGAGCTGGCTTCATCTATAACTAAAATACAATTTTTTTGGGGGGGACTGGCTTTTTGATTCATTCACACAGCTGATTAGGGCTGTGGTGTGACAAGTAGCAATGCAAATCTGCGGAGGGATCACAGGTGTGTGCAATCAGATATGGAAAGGAGCCCTGTATGGATCAATGACAGGCACCATGGATGTTTGTCGAGAAGTTAAGGACAGTTAAGCAGCCCTAGGTGCAAACTGTCTTAATCCAGGGCTACTCATCTGTTCCTAATTGCATGTAACCACTTGTTACACTTCCCCGTCACAGACAGTGTGTCTGAAACATCAAGAACTTACAGCTCAAATTCATGAAACCAAGAAAATAACTTCTAACAAAAGTTTGTATTTTACTTCTGCGATTTGCTTCCTCTGTTCTTTCCACAAATCAGAACAGGCACTACATGATTTGAGATTCCAACTGGTTTTAGCATTTCAGCAGAGACTGAGGAGAATGATGAGTCTGTAATTGAAATAGAAGGGGAGACATAAATACACATATTTTTCCCAACAGACTCTATAATTTAAATATTGTCATTGGGCAGTCTAGTTTAGGAGCTGTAGATTAGAGGGCATTGGTCTCTGAAAATGTTACCCAAACATAGCACATCAGTATGCTTTATTTATTGTGACAATAGCGCTATCAAATATTATCCTACCTAAATAATTTCTCATGTTGCACATGTGAATGCCCCCACCCAGATAACAATCAATTGTGCTTCAAGTTTGCAAATGACTTGCTAAACTATTGCTAGACTTGCCAGGCTTAACAAATTTGTTGCACAATTGCAGCAAGTCCACATTGCATGACTCCAAATTAAGGATGAGCTCCGGCGTGTTCGCATTGAACACGTGCAGAGCCCGCCAGGATGCCGGCACCGCGCTGCGCTAATCACAGCCAGGGAGACATTTCCCGATCTTTGCAGCTGAGCATCGGGAAATGTCTCCCTGCCTGTCATTAGCGCAGCGCGGTGCCGACATCCTGGCGGGCTCTGCACGTGTTCAATGCGAACACGCCGAAGCTCATCCCTACTCCAAATCAACTTTATTTGCAAACATTCTGCAACTCTGCTGCAAGTTCTGGTTCAGTTATGTTGTACAATATTCCTCCCACCACAAGGGTCACTGTGACTGAATTTTCATGCTGTAGTGTAGACTTGCAGTGCTCTTGCTGTAGACTCACCACTGCAACTTTGCTCTTGCTAGAGACTTGCCATGCAAATTGGAAAAGTGTCAACTAGAACTTATGCTTCAACGCTCTGCAAGTGTACAACTTGCCAGTGAAAATGTGCAGCAAGTTAACAAAATGTGTGGCAAGTTATCCTTGCTATCTGGGCCCTTGGAGTTCCAGAACATTTTATTCTTAGAATGTAATGATACTTCTTCTTTAAGGTTGGGGGCTTTAAAGGATACTTAAACCCAACAACAATCAGTTAATATATTGCGGTTTACCCATTCTTAGATTTGGTGACTGCATTAGTGTTTATTTTTCAAGCTAATAATATTTTCAGCAAGTACAGAAAAGGCTTATTACTCTTGCCAAAAGGGCAGTGTCCATCACTTCTTGTGTACTGAACTGAAAAGCTTAAGAAATGATATAGTCTTTTTCTATCAATCCCTCCTCCCTCCCCAAATAATGGAGAAGGAAGGAGGCAGATACAGTATGTTTCTCCAGTCTGGGTGACAATCATGGTTCATTCTACAGATACAGTTAGCGGAGTGAGTTAGCATATCTACCCTAGGACATCCGTGTCTGATAGTCAGTTATTCCAGGATTACCAGGTGAAAATAAAGAAAAAAAAAAGTCCTGAAAAAGATACGTTTTCAAAGTCAAAGTAGAGGACCTAAGGTTTGAGGGTTTAGGGTAATACAATTGCATGTTTGCTGTGGGGTCTGGGGGAGGAAGGAGAGCCCCAGTAAGAAAGTTTCTGAGGAATATTTGTATGTGTGAAGATAACGAGCAGGACCCTCTGATTCCCCCTGTATTGAATTGTATTGTAACTGTACTGTTTGCCCTAATGTTGTAAAGAGATGAGCAAACTGTTGGCGGTATATAAATCTTGTATTATAAAAATAATAATAATAACCAGGAACCAAACAGCATTTGATACACTGTGCATTTTTTGAGATGTTGTAAAGGTTGTTGAGTGTATATACAGTACAACCAGGTTCTCCTCCTCATATGGGGCAGATTTATTGCTTTGCAGAACATCTGGTGCAGCCCAGCTACTCTGAAATGAACCCTCTACAGTGGAAACTTGGATTACGAGCATAATCCAATCCAGGAGAATGCTTGAAATCCAAAGGATTTTTTAAATGTAATAGCTTATAGCGGGGTATTGCCCTTTAATCCCCCAGAGACTACAGTACCCAGTGAGCAACGGGACACCCAGGGTGCATTGCTCCGCGCAAGGACTGCTGGGGTGGGTTATTTAACTGAAGGGCGGGCTGAATTCGGTCTCTTTGGACACCGCCCGCCCAGCAAGTGGAACTCTCGATCGAGCCTGCTGAGATACAAGGCCTGAAGCCTGGGCCTTTCTCCAAAGAGCCTTCTGCTCTCACTGAGGAACCCGAGAGACGTCTTTTCCTACTGTTGCTGTATCATCGCCAGGAGGACCGAAGACCCAGAGGATACGGACACGGACTGGTCCGGTTGGGTGAGAGAGCACCTGCTCAGAGAATTATATAGGATCTCTAGGTCCAATAACTGTTATCCGGAGTTATCACCAGTTGTTTGCCGCTGCTAGTGATGAGCCGAACACCCCCGGGTTCGGTTCGCACCAGAACCCGCGAACGGACCGAAAGTTTGCACGAACATTAGAACCCTATTAAATACAATGGATGCGAACGTTCGAATTCTAAAGTGCTAATTATAACGACTATTATCCATGTTATTGTCCTAAACAGAGTTTGGGAACCCGGGTTCTGCACAAGGGGATATGTATCAATGCAAAAAGAAGTTTTAAAAACGGACGTTTTCATGGAACAGCCATTTTAATGATGCATAAAGTGAAAAAAATAAAGTCAAATATTCCTTTAAATATTGTACCTGGGGGGTGTCTAAAGTATGCCTGTGAAGTGCCACGTGTTTCCCGTGTTTAGAACTGTCCCTGCACAAAATAACATTTCTAAAGGAAAAAAAAGCCATTTAAAACTGCTTGCGGCTTTAATGTAATGTCTGGTCCCGGTAATATGGATGAAAATCTTTAAGAAAAATGGCATATCTACCCCATCAACCCCCCCCCCCCTACCCCAGCCCATTACCAGCCCCTTTGGGTCTTGTATGGATATTAAGGGGAACCCCGCACACAAAATAAAAAAGGCCCTATATACTCTGAACAGCCGTATACAGGCGGTGCATACAAGACAGGGACTGTAGGTTTGTTCTTATGTAGAATCTGTTTGTAATTTTG
The DNA here is from genome assembly GCA_029206835.1 of Rana muscosa. NCBI lineage: Eukaryota > Metazoa > Chordata > Amphibia > Anura > Ranidae > Rana > Rana muscosa. The sequence goes on along the minus strand of CM055116.1, from coordinate 329,266,156 downwards.
AACAGCTACATTGTTTAAGTGTAGCTCCAGGCCAAATACCTATTTTTAAGCTTTTTGGAAAACATAGGGAAGGGTTATCACCCCTGTAACATTTTTTTTGCTGTCTGTGCCCCTGTTCAGAACATTTCACCTCACTTTGCGTCCCAATGACAACTGTTTTTGAAATGTGGTGTTTTTATTGAAACAGGGATTGGTGATAAAGCATCAGTAGAGAGGAGACACCTTTCTCCCATATTAATTCTTACAGGAGAGAATTTTCCTTCCAAGGGGTAGATTTCCTCTCACTTCCTGTTGTCTTCTTCCGTTTGCAAGTAGTAGTCGTTTGTAAGTTGGATGTTTGAAAGTAGGGACCTGCCGTATATACTCTGCAGAAATTGGCCCCTTAGGTGTTGGTGTTGGCACAACACTGTAAGCACTCACAGTTACTCTTGGTGGGTGCTGGAACGCCCTGCTGTCAACTATTATATCAGGAATTGTAATAACATATAATTGTTGAACAGTGGTAGTAAAAATTGGGCCTTTGATGGTGGTGCTGGTGCCACAACACTGTAAGGCCTGACAGTTACTCTTGGTGGGCGCAGCAATGGGCCCTGCTGTGAATTATTAGATCAATAATTATAATTGCATGCCCCTGTTGAACAGGGGCTGAAAAATTGGGCCTTTGGTGGTGGTGGTGGTGGTGGTGGTGGTGGTGGTGTTGACACAACACTGTAAGGCCTGACAGTTACTCTTGGTGGGCGCAGCAATGGGCCCTGCTGTGAATTATTAGATCAATAATTAGAATTGCATGCCCCTGTTGAACAGGGGCTGAAAAATTGGGCCTTTGGTGGTGGTGGTGGTGGTGGTGGTGTTGACACAACACTGTAAGGCCTGACAGTTACTCTTGGTGGGCCAGCAATGGGCCCTGCTGTGAATTATTAGATCAATAATTAGAATTGCATGACCCTGTTGAACAGGGGCTGAAAAATTGGGCCTTTGGTGGTGGTGGTGGTGGTGGTGGTGTTGACACAACACTGTAAGGCCTGCCAGTTACTCTTGGTGGGCCAGCAATGGGCCCTGCTGTGAATTATTAGATCAATAATTATAATTGCATGCCCCTGTTGAACATGGGCTGAAAAATTGGGCCTTAGGCACTGGTGGCACAACACTGCAACCCCTCACAGATACTGTACTTGGAGCACAGCAATGAGGCCTGTTGCAAAGTATTGCATCAAAAATTGTAATTACACGCCCCTGTTAAACAGGGGCTGAAAAATTGGGCCTTAGCCACTGGTGGCGGCACCCATAAACCAAAATGATCTTCCAAGCTATCATCATTAATCGGATCATTGAGGAGGAGGAGGAGGATAGCTAGTCAACATAACAGCACAGGAACTCAGCATCAGCATCAGTCTTGAAGGGATGTGACATTTTAAAATCAATTAGTCTGTTATATCAGCATCAGGTGTGTGGTAGCTGGTGGTGATCCAAGACTGGTTCATCTTGATGAAAGTCAGTCGATCAACCGAGTCGGTGGACAGGCGCACCCTGTGATCCGTGACAAATCCTCCAGCAGCACTGAATGTGCGTTCTGAAAGAACGCTGGATGCAGGACAGGCCAGTAGCTCAATTGCATACTGTGCAAGCTCTGGCCAGTGATCCATCCTCAAGACCCAGTAAGCCAGAGGATTTTCGGTGGGGAAGGTGTCCAAGTCTGACCTTGCCCCTAGGTATTCCTGCACCATGTATATCAGACGCTGGCGATGGTTGCTGGAAACGATCATACTTTGGGGCTGCGGACTAAAGAATTGTCTGAACGCATCGGTCAGACGGCCACCTTCCCCACCGCTCCTTCTTTGACTGCCCGAAGCCTCAGCAACTCGTTGTCCAGGACCAGGAGTTTGTAACCTCCCAGTCTCTGGGAACGCGTTGCACAGACCTTTCTGCAAGGCCTCCCGGAGTTGTCTCATCCTCTGCTCCCTCTGCGACGGTAACATAAGGTCCGCAACCTTACCCTTGTACCGTGGATCAAGGAGAGTGGCCAGCCAGTAATGGTCCCTCTCCTTGATCCGAAGAATACGAGGATCCTTCCGCAGACTTTGCAGGATCAGGGAGGCCATGCAGCGTAGGTTAGCTGAGGCATTCAGTCCGGAGTCCTCTGGGTCACTAAGGACGACATGATCCGCAGCCACCTCCTCCCAGCCACGTACAAGTCCACTGGTTTCTTGGGACTGTAAATCATCCCTAAAAGACTGCTGCTGATGATGCTGAGTGCCAGCCTCCACCTCCATGCTGACACAATCCTCCTCCTCCTCCTCTTCCTGTGCGATGGGTGGGACAGAAGGAACACTGTCAGGGTAAAGGGGGCCTTGAGAGGCAAGGAAGTCCTCCTCTTCCTGCCTCTGTTCTGCCTCAAGTGCCCTGTCCATTATTCCACGCAGCGTGTGCTCCAACAGGTGGACAAGAGGTACAGTGTCACTGATGCATGCACTGTCACTGCTCACCATCCTCGTGGCCTCCTCAAATGGTGCCAGGACAGTGCATGCATCCCTGATCATGCCCCACTGGCGTGGTGAAAAAAACCCGAGCTCCCCTGACCCTGTCCTGGTGCCGTAGTCGCACAGGTACTCATTGATGGCCCTCTGCTGCGTGTGCAGCCGCTGCAGCATGGCCAACGTTGAGTTCCACCTGGTGGGCATGTCACATATAAGGCGGTTCTTGGGCAGGTTCAACTCCTTTTGAGTGAATGAACACAGACTTTCCTGGCCTGCCTCAGGACATCCTGTAAGCCCGGGTACCTGCCCAAGAACGCTGCACCACCAGGTTAAGGACGTGAGCCATACAGGGCACATGGGTCAGTTGTCCCTGTCGGAGGGCGGAGAGGAGGTTGGTGCCATTGTCGCAAACCACCATTCCTGGCTTAAGCTGGCATGGCGTCAACCACCTCTCGGCCTGCCCCTGCAGAGCAGACAGGACCTCTGCCCCAGTGTGGCTCCTGTCCCCCAAACACACCAGCGCAAGCACGGCATGGCATCTTTTTGCCTGCGTACTTGCGTAGCCCCTTGAACGCCTACGGAGCACCGCTGGTTCCGAGGACAAACCACAGGAAGAGGCCATGGAGGAAGAAGAAGAGGAGGGGGTGGAGGAGAGAGGTGTGTCACAACCAGTAGTAGCATTTTGGAGGCGTGGCGGTGGAACAACCTCCAACACTACTGCACCTTGTCCTGCATCCTTCCCAGCTGCCAAAAGAGTGACCCAATGGGCCGTGAAAGAAAGGTAACGTCCCTGTCCATGCCTGCTGAACCATGAGTCAGCGGTAATATGCACCTTACCGCTGACCGCCCTGTCCAGCGAGGCCAAGACATTGCCTTCCACATGCCTGTAGAGAGCCGGAATTGCCTTCCGTGAGAAAAAGTGGCGTTTGGGAACCTGCCACTGAGGAACCGCACATTGCACAAACTCACGGAAGGGGGCCGAGTCTACCAACTGAAAAGGCAGCAGTTGAAGCGCTAGCAATTTAGCCAAGCTAGCATTCAACCGCTGGGCATGTGGATGGCTGGGAGTGAACTTCTTTCGACGGTCCAGCAGCTGGGGCAGGGAAATTTGCCTGCTAGAATCGGACGTCGGTGTACTGCTAGCAGAGTGCCCGCAAGTACTTGGCTGTGACACACCTAATTCTACACCTTCATTCCTCTCAGAGCAGGTTTCAGAGAGGACTGAAGGTATAGTGGGGTTGGAGATCCCAGCTGATGCGGTGCAAGAAGAGGTCAGCTTTGTTCTTTGGTGTGGGTCTTTAAGGTAAGCTTGCCAACGAGCTGCATGGCAGGTCAACATATGTCTGATCAAGCATGTGGTGCCCAAGCGGCTGATGTTTTGGCCACGCGATATACGCTTGAGACATATGTTGCAAACAGCAGCTGTGCGATCTGATGCACTCGCCTCAAAAAAGGCCCACACCAAAGAACTTTTTGAATGACGGGCAGAGGCAGCACCCTGCACAGGCGGAGCTCTGCGGTGTGATTCCGTCGGTGTGCTGCCCATACGCTGGCCACCCAAGGGCATCCTGCCTCGTTGGAGATGTGCCTCCTCCTCTCTCCTATTAGGCACCCACGTGGAGTCAGTGACCTCATCATCCCCTCCCTCCTCATCACTGGAGCCAATCTGGCAGTATGCTGCAGCTGCTGGAGCATGACTGCCAGATTGGTGTCCTTCTTGAGCATCCCCTCTCTCTGCTCTCACGCTACTGCCTTCCTCTATCTGGGTATCATCATCAGATCCTTCGAAACGCTGGGCATCCTCCTGGAGCATGTACCCAACACTGTGCTCAAACAGTTCGGGGGACTCCTCAGGAGGAGGACATGGTGGGTCTAGGGAAGGATTGACTAATGAAGATAATGATACCAGAGAAGAGGACGCTTTGGCAGCTGCTTTGCCAGTACCCTGAGCCTGGGTGAGAGAGGATGAGGAGGATGAGGTGGGCTTGGTCATCCACTCTACCAAGTCTTACGGCATGATGTGGCTCAACATGTCCAGCTGCCGAAAAGAAGGACAAGCGTGTCCCATGGCCATGTGCTGATGACAATGCACCGCGTCCACGACCAGCACTGTTGCCCCCAGACACAGAGCCTGCTTGCCCTCTTTTTTTGCCTCCTGACTGTCTGCCTCTCCTTGTTTGCCTTCCAGACATTTTAATGGATGGCCTGCAGGGAGATGGGAAAAACAGCAATAAGGGCTACCTTCAGGTGTATACTGTGCAGGAGGCTTAGCAACAATGACACTGACACTGTCCCCTGCCTATCCTTCTCTGTCCCTAAACACAAGGATTTGCAATATGCTTAAGCAAGATTGTTTTAGCACAGAATAGCACACTGACAGTTTCCCTCACTGTCCTTCTCTGTCCCTACAAACAAGATTTAGCACAGAATAGCACACTGATAGTTTCCACGAGTGTCCTTCTCTGTCCCTAAACTCAAGGATTTCAAATATGGTTCAGCAAGACTGGTTTAGAACAGAATAGCACACTGACACTTTCCCTCACTGTCCTACTCTGTCCCTACAAACAAGATTTAGCACAGAATAGCACACTGATAGTTTCCACGAGTGTCCTTCTCTGTCCCTAAACTCAAGGATTTCAAATATGGTTCAGCAAGATTGGTTTAGAACAGAATAGCACACTGTCAGTTTCACTCACTGTCCTACTCTGTCCCTACAAACAAGATTTAGCACAGAATAGCACACTGATAGTTTCCACGAGTGTCCTTCTCTGTCCCTAAACTCAAGGATTTCAAATATGGTTCAGCAAGATTGGTTTAGAACAGAATAGCACACTGTCAGTTTGACTCACTGTCCTACTCTGTCCCTACAAACAAGATTTAGCACAGAATAGCACACTGACACTTTCCCTCACTGTACCTCTCAGTCCCTAAACTCAAGGATTTCAAATATGGTTCAGCAAGATTGGTTTAGAACAGAATAGCACACTGTCAGTTTCACTCACTGTCCTTCTCTGTCCCTACAAACAAGATTTAGCACAGAATAGCACACTGACACTTTCCCTCACTGTACCTCTCTGTCCCTAAACTCAAGGATTTCAAATATGGTTCAGCAAGATTGGTTTAGAACAGAATAGCACACTGTCAGTTTCACTCACTGTCCTACTCTGTCCCTACAAACTAGATTTAGCACAGAATAGCACACTGAGAGTTTCCACGAGTGTCCTTCTCTGTCCCTAAACTCAAGGATTTCAAATATGGTTCAGCAAGATTGGTTTAGAACAGAATAGCACACTGACACTTTCCCTCACTGTCCTACTCTGTCCCTACAAACAAGATTTAGCACAGAATAGCACACTGACACTTTCCCTCACTGTACCTCTCAGTCCCTAAACTCAAGGATTTCAAATATGGTTCAGCAAGATTGGTTTAGAACAGAATAGCACACTGTCAGTTTCACTCACTGTCCTACTCTGTCCCTACAAACTAGATTTAGCACAGAATAGCACACTGAGAGTTTCCACGAGTGTCCTTCTCTGTCCCTAAACTCAAGGATTTCAAATATGGTTCAGCAAGATTGGTTTAGAACAGAATAGCACACTGACACTTTCCCTCACTGTCCTACTCTGTCCCTACAAACAAGATTTAGCACAGAATAGCACACTGATAGTTTCCACGAGTGTCCTTCTCTGTCCCTAAACTCAAGGATTTCAAATATGGTTCAGCAAGATTGGTTTAGAACAGAATAGCACACTGTCAGTTTCACTCACTGTACCTCTCTGTCCCTACAAACTAGATTTAGCACAGAATAGCACACTGAGAGTTTCCACGCGTGTCCTTCTCTGTCCCTAAACTCAAGGATTTCAAATATGGTTCAGCAAGATTGGTTTAGAACAGAATAGCACACTGTCAGTTTCACTCACTGTCCTACTCTGTCCCTACAAACAAGATTTAGCACAGAATAGCACACTGACACTTTCCCTCACTGTACCTCTCTGTCCCTAAACTCAAGGATTTCAAATATGGTTCAGCAAGATTGGTTTAGAACAGAATAGCACACTGTCAGTTTCACTCACTGTCCTACTCTGTCCCTACAAACAAGATTTAGCACAGAATAGCACACTGACACTTTCCCTCACTGTACCTCTCAGTCCCTAAACTCAAGGATTTCAAATATGGTTCAGCAAGATTGGTTTAGAACAGAATAGCACACTGTCAGTTTCACTCACTGTCCTACTCTGTCCCTACAAACAAGATTTAGCACAGAATAGCACACTGACACTTTCCCTCACTGTACCTCTCTGTCCCTAAACTCAAGGATTTCAAATATGGTTCAGCAAGATTGGTTTAGAACAGAATAGCACACTGACACTTTCCCTCACTGTACCTCTCTGTCCCTACAAACAAGGTTTAGCACAGAATAACACACTGACACTCTCCCTACCTATCCTTATTTGTCCCTAAACACAAGGAATCCAGGATTAGTAAAGGAAAAAAAATGACACTGTCCCTGCCTATGCTTCTCTTTCCCTGCTCCGGAACACACTACACAAGGCCGCCGCGCTGGCGGCCTTTTATAGTGTGGGGCGTGTACTAAACCCCCTCAAGAATAATTGGCCACAGGCATCCTGCCTGTGGCCAATCATTGCTCTCCTCGCTGCCGGCGCTGTGATTGGCCAAGCATGCGGGGTCACAGTGCATGCTTGGCCAATCACAGCGCCTGGATGACACTGCAATGGCGTAGTGCATTGTGGGCCGTTCGCGTCACTCGAATTTGGCGCAAACGGCCCAAATCGTTCGATCTTCGTAGAACGATCGAACAGCCGATGTTCGAGTCGAACGTATGTTCGACTCGAACACGAAGCTCATCCCTAGCCGCTGCGCACCGGAGAGACAGTGCATCGGAGTAACTTTAGAGATTTGTTCTTAATTCACCAAGTTATCCAAACTCCTTTTACCCTGTGGATTACAGTTTATGTCTTCAAAAGTGCACCACCGTTTGCTAGCAAAGATTTTCCCCTACAGAACTTCTACACAGTACAGTCAGGCCTGACTTAGCGTAGACATTTCTGGGCGCCATTTTGTCCATGAGGGAGGATAGTTGCAGCGGGGACCGTTAGTGTTATGCATAGTAATATATATCATTCTGTTTGTTGAGATACTCTTTTATTGCAGGGCTCTGCACATGATATGTACACTGTTGATTACATGCTTACCCAACAATCTGAGTAAAAGTGCAAGGGTTAAGTATACTGGTGTTTGTGTCATTTACTTTGCAGAAGAGACGGTTAAGGATAGCTATACTCTATTGCTGTGTGTTTTATTATAGGATTGTGTCTCCGTGTGCCAAGGGAGGTTAGGGCTAATTACCTGGGGTTGACAGCGGTGCACTACAGGGCCCAAAAATTATACCAGCAGCCCTCTTAGCTGGGGGTATCGCTACACGTGGGGGCTCGAGTCCGGGATTCCTGTACACTGCACGCTGCAATAAAGCCTGCCAGAAGCACCGGCATGGACCCGCTAGTAGTGACACAGTGGTGCGCAGCAGTCGGCGCCAACCCAACCATGGCGGTAGTTATTGAGCTCCCGGGGGAAAACTGTCCTGAAGAGGAGGTAAAGTGGCTCATACGGTCGCTGTCTCCGAGCCAGAAGGCATGGGTGATGGATTTAAAGCCAGATCCAGAGACCTTGTTTACATACGCATTAGTGGAATGGAGAAACGGAATACCAGAAGACTTTAGAGGTCAGAACATACAGGCCATAGATAACCGGATATACCGCTTGGCGCATACGGAGGTCGTGAAGGGGGAACCTCTACAAACCCCCCTGTCATCACCCCCGCCATTGTCTCCACCACTATCCCCTAAAGCAGAAAAGTCTCAGGAGACAATAACCTCGGGGACACCCCTGCCCGCTATAGGGCCTGAACTGTTGAATGCTCTGGGAGACTTTGTCACAAAGTGCCAGAAGAGTAATACGGTATATGTGGAAGCCGGGTATTGGAAGCTTAGGGTTTTCTCTGGGGAAACAACCAGTCCCCCTCGGAGAAGAAGACTTTGACACCTGGATTGAGCAAGCGATGCAGGCTGTAGAGGGATGGGAAGTACCAGAAAGCCAGAAGAAGCAGCGCATAGGTGAAAGTTTGAAGGGTGCTGCTGCTGAAGCTGTAAAGAATCTTAGGTTTAGCAATGCTGCTTGTACTGCTTATGATTATCTGGCTATGTTACAGGAAGAATTTGGCCAGCTGGAAAAGGTGGCTGAACTAGTATACCAGTTTGAGCATACCCTTCAACAGCCGGGAGAAAGACTGTCTGAATACGTCCGGAGGTTAAATAAGATGCTCTGCCAAATTGTTCTTAAAAAGGGGATGCTGCCACAAGTCATAGACGCAACTAGGATGAAGCAGATCCTGAGGGGAGCATTGCGTTCAGATCCAGTCTGGCTCCACTTGAAGACCTCTGAAGGAGTCATGTCCCTGAGCTACCCAGACCTTGTGCGGATCATAAGGGATGAAGAAGCTCTGTTGAAGGACCAACAGGCGGTCGAGAGACCACGCCCCCCCCTCAGTGGGAGTCATATCAGCCATAGCCACTGAACGGGACTTGGAAGTGGAGATCTTAGATGACTCAAGTGCTGGATCTTTTGACCTCTCTAATGGCCAAGAACTCAGGAGTCAATGAAAAAGAGGAAAGCAGGAAAGAACCGTACCAGAGCGCCTCGACACCAACCTCCCCAAGGAAGAGAGGAGAAACTGTGGAGGAGTTGGCCACTGTGGGCGAGTGTGTCCCAGTCCAAGGAAGAACCGAGGCGCCTATCATCAGCCGGCGGAAAACTTCAGAGGGCCCCGGTGAAGGAGTCAGCCGGGTGCCCACTATTTGCAGAAAGCTCCACTAAAATCCGAAAGTCAGAAGAGACGAGGGAGAAGGGAAACAATGCCCCTCCCAAAATACTCAACACCACTTGTTGGGAGTTAAAACCACAAAACCTGCAAGAAATCAATGCATACCAGGCCCAATAGGGATTAAGATCCAGAAAAAGGTGGAAAAAGAAGAAAACCCTGAAGGGAAAGTCTGTGAGTCCAAAGAAAGAGACCTCCCCGAAGAGTTTTCCAGCCAAGTTGGTGGGACCCTCCCCTGTGGTCCCCATTCAAGTGGAGGGAGTCTACACGAGGGCCATCCTGGACACAGAGGCCCAAGTAACCCTTCTATACCAAGACTTTTATCAAAGACACCTGAGTCATTTTCCCCTGCAGAAACTGGAAGACCTAGAAATATGGGGGATTGGCACCCAAAGCTTTCCCTACGACGGTTATATTTCCATTAGACTGGCCTTCGACCCCTCTATAGCAGGAAAGACAGAGGTCTTTGACACCCTGGCAGTAGTTTGTCCTCGCCCACCAGGAGCCAAGAAGAGTTCCCTGATTATAGGGACCAATACTGACCTGGTCAGGAGACTACTGGCTCCCCTAGCACAGGAACAGGGTACTTCAGCAGCCAGGATCCACACAATATTACAGATACAGTTAGCCAACCGGCGATTGGTCCTGGAACAAAAGGCCCCAGAAGAGGGAGTCTGGAGACTTTCCAAGAAGGAGAGAGTGTTGCAGCCTGGTGAAATGACCTGTCTGAAGGCTACTGTGAAACTCTCGTGGGAGCAACCTGGCCCCTTTGTGGTTCTGGAACCAGACCCCTTAGATGCCCACCCAGGATTGGAAGTGATCCCTGAGGTGGTCCCGCTGAGGGCGTTGAAGAAGGCGAATGGCCAGATACCAGTGAGCATCAGGAATATCACTGGCTCACCTGTGACGATTCCGGCCCGGATGTTGCTGGGCAAAGTAAACCCCACTACCCCAGTGGCCCTGTCTGACCTAGAGAAGGCGGAGGGAGGAAAACCCATGCTGGAGAAACTCTGCCTGGAGAACACGGCCCTACCACCGGTGGGGAAAGAGAGAGCCAGGGCCCAGTTGACTAGATGGAGGAAGATCTTCTCAAAAGACGAATTTGACGTAGGGTGTGCGAGGAGTGCCACCCACAAGATCCGTCTGCAAGAAGACAAGCCTTTCCGGGAAAGGGTCCGGCGAGTCCCACTGGCTGATCTGGAGGACTTACGCGAGCAACTGGCAGAGCTTGTCAGGTCACCTGTGGCCAGATGGCAGATGCACATAATAGGGGGTCAGGAGTGCACCACAAGGTAGTGAACCCTATGGCTGACTGCTGCAGATAGGAAACTAGGTGGTTGTGGAAAGCGGGACCAGAGGAGCACAACCGGGATCCTACAGGAAGCTAGAGCCGAGATTCCCCAGGGCGCGGAGTCTAAGACCCAGCAGGTCTTCTCCAGAGCCTCTAGTGGTGAGGGTATTATGCTGCAGCTAGGTCCAGGTCACGACCCCTAGAGTCTCCTAGCTCACGCCTCATAGGGAAGGAGGAAAGAGGGGAAGCAGCAGCTCAGGATACAAGAATAGCGAAGGACAAGCCGAAGGTCAAGGGTCACAAGCAGACAAGGATAAACGAAGGACAAGCCGAAGGTCAAGGGACACAAGCAGACCGGGATAGTCAGGAACAAGCCAATATCGTAACAGAGAGACAGACGTAGCACACGGCAGGCAGGAACCCAAACACACAATGCTTAACAAACACGTTGATCAGCAAAGCAGGCTTGCAGTGCACAGGTTAATATAGTGTTCTGTGATAGGGCCTGGGGTGGAGTCAGGCTGGAAGGAGATTATAAAGGAAGCCAGGAGAAGGGGTCTGGCCTCTAAGATTAACACATGAGGAGGGAAGGTAAGATGGCAGACAGACATTAGTGCATATCCATGACAGAGCTCAAGAGAACTGGGGTTATTTGAGAGTCCAGAAGCCCCTATGCCTCCCCTATTGTAGTAGTCAGGAAGAAGAACGGGTCATTGAGACTCTGTATAGACTACAGGACTCTCAATAGGAGGACCATACCTGACCAGTACACCACCCCTAGGATAGAGGATGCTCTACAGAGTCTGTCTGGATCCAAGTGGTTAAGCGTCATGGACCTGAAGAGTGGGTATTACCAAATCCCTATGCATCCAGATGATAGGGAGAAGACGGCGTTCATCACCCCAGTGGGATTCTACGAGTTTAACCGAATGCCTCAAGGTCTGTCAGGGGCTCCTGCCACTTTCCAGCGACTGATGGAGAAGACAGTGGGGGACATGAATCTCATTGAAGTCCTGGTGTACCTATACAACATCATTGTTTTTGGGAAGACTCTGGAGGAACACGAGGAAAGGCTGGAGAAAGTCCTGAAGAGACTCAGTGATGAGGGACTTAAGCTCTCAAGGGAGAAGTGTCAGTTCTACCAATCCTCAGTCCATTACCTGGGACACATAGGGTCTGAAGAGGGAGTATCTACAGACCCTGACAAACTGGAGGCAGTTACCTCCTGGCCACGACCAACTACAGTGACTGAGCTCAGATCCTTCTTGGGGTTCTGCTCTTACTACCGCAGGTTTGTGGAAGGATTTGCGAGAATTGCCAAACCTCTGAATGAGTTACTGAAGACAGAAGGAGAGGAAGATGACTCTGGCCCCAGGAAGCCAGGAGAGTCTGTGGAAGACCAGTGGACGGAGAAGTGTGAAGAGGCCTTCACAATGTTGAAGAAAAGTCTGACCACTGCTCCTGTCTTGGTCTATGCAGACACCAAGAAACCCTATGAATTGCACGTGGATGCCAGTCATGATGGTCTGGGAGGTGTGCTGTACCAGGAGTATGAAGAACAGCTTAGACCAGTTGCCTATGTGAGTAGGAGTTTAACGCTAGCAGAAAAGAATTACCCCACCCACAAATTGGAATTCTTGGCCTTAAAGTGGGCTGTTGTAGACAAACTCAAAGACTATTTGTATGGAGCTAACTTTGTAGTGAAATTAGACAATAACCCACTCACTTACCTTTTCCCCACAGCCAAGCTGGATGCCACCAGCCACCGTTGGTTGGCAACCCTCTCTGGATTCAACTGTAGTTTAAAGTATAGACCTGGGACTGGAAACCGAGATGCCGATGCTTTGTCCAGAAGGTCTCATGCTCCCGCTTGTCGCACAGAAGACTGGACCCAGGTGACCCCAGAGGGAGTGCGGGCCTTTTGTCAGGGAGCACAGCTTCAAGCTAGTGGTGGATCCAGGGCAGAAGATATTGGAGTTTCGGTGGTAGGGGTACCCAAATACTATTGTGATGTGACCCAGATGGGCGAAGACGACTTGCCAAAACTGTCCAAGAAAGATATAAGACGGGATCAGTTGGCAGACCCCTGGGGAAGATTAGCCCTGGAAGCTCTGGAGGATCAGGATCCAGACATCCTCTTGCATGATCCCTCCAAGGAGGCCCAATTAATCCGCAAAGAATGGGACAAGCTACAGGTTCATCAAGGGGTGGTCTACCGAAGGGGCCCCTCTGATGACCTGGAAGATAAGTGGCAACTATTCTTGCCAGAAAAACACCAAAAGACTGTCTTAGCTGCCCTACACGACAACCATGGCCACTTAGGGGCCGAACGAACCTTTCAGCTTGTAAGGAGTAGATTCTACTGGCCCTGTATGCGAGCTGAAGTGGAGAAGAACTGTCACTCATGTGCTCGCTGCATACAGAGAAGACATTGCCACATCAAGCTGCCCCAATGGGCCACCTGCAGAGTCAAGGACCCCTGGACTATGCATTGATTTTCTTTGTCTGGAACCTGTCTTGAGTGGACATGGAAATGTTCTGGTGATAACCGACCATTTCACCCGTTATGCCCAGGCCTTTCCAACCAAAGATCAGAAGGCCTCCACTGTCGCCAAAATACTAGTGGAGAAGTACTTTGTGCATTACGGGTTACCTCAACGCCTTCACTCGGATCAAGGGAGAGACTTCGAAAGCCGACTGATTCGGAAGTTACTGGACTCTTTGGGCATAAAGAAGACTCGCACCACCCCTTATCACCCCAAGGCGATGCCCAGCCAGAAAGATTCAACAGGACTTTGTTAAACATGTTGGGGACTCTGAACAGTGAGGAAAAGCAACATTGGGGCAAGCACATAGCTGCCATAGTGCATGCCTACAATATCACCACCAGTGATGCCACAGGGTATTCCCCTTATAGACTGATGTTTGGCAGAGAAGCAAGACTACCAGTAGACTTGGCCTTTGGCACCTCAATGGACCACACATCAGCTGCCTCACACAAGGGATATGTGGACAGACTGCGGAAGAGCTTACGGCTGGCCTATGAGAAGGCCCAATCGACTTCTGACCAGAGAGGGGCCCGGAACAAACGGAACTTCGACCTTAGGGTCCGGATCCAGGATCTGCAGCCCGGAGACAGAGTGTTGCTGAGAAACTTGGGTGTTCCAGGAAAGCACAAGCTGGCAGACAGATGGAAGTCAGAGCCCTATGTGATTTGTAGAAAGCTGCCTAGTTTACCAGTGTACCAGTTGAAGCCTGAAGGAAGAGCGGGGCTGCTGAAGACCTGGCACAGAAACCATCTGCTACCCCTTTCTGAAGCAGTCAGGATGCCTCCTACTCTGGATTCCCCGGAGCTGCCTTCAACTCCCTGTACTCCTAGACCCAATACGAGGTCTCAAGCAACTCTATCAAGGGAGAAGGAAATTTCAGATCAAAGTGAAGAGGAGGAGCTGGAACTCACTTGGCTATGGCCGTCTCAGGCACCTGAATCCCTAGTGGTGGATCCTCCGCCCTCTGACTTCCCCATAAGTGACACCTTGAATGCTGAAGCTGCTGAGTTCATCCCGTCCAATGTTCAGAGTGAAGAATGGGAAGATACACTGGAATCAGTCCCAGATGAAGACCCAAGGAACTCAATGTACCTCCCTGCAGCTGAGTCGGATGCCCTTGAAGCAGCAAGTCCCACCACACCTGCTTTAATGGAAGCACCCTTAGTACCAGAGGCCATAACTCCTCGAGAACAAAGGGTGAAGAGAACTATCCGCCCTCCTCGGAAGTTGACATACACTCAGATGGGAGAATGCTCTGAGGACACTGTGACAACTGCAAGAAGGACAATACAAAAATCTGGCCCCTCCACTGTGCATTTGGTGGAGGGCAACCCCAGCTCACTCTCTGGCACAGTTAGGCAGGTCACTTCTACTAATATGGCCTGTGGGCAGGGCAACCCCCCATACCAAGTTTGGTGGGAGGTTCCCCTGCCAAATTCTTTTGCTACTGGAGTGTGTAGCTGGGTATTGCCTTTAATCCCCCAGAGACTACAGTACCCAGTGAGCAACGGGACACCCAGGGTGCATTGCCCCGCGCAAGGACTGCTGGGGTGGGTTATTTAACTGAAGGGCTGGGCTGAATTCGGTCTCTTTGGACACCGCACGCCCAGCAAGTGGAACTCTCGATCGAGCCTGCTGAGATACAAGTCCTGAAGCCTGGGCCTTTCTCTAAAGAGCCTTCCGCTCTCACTGAGGAATCGGAGGGACGTCTTTTCCTACTGTTGCTGTATCATCGCCAGGAGGACCGAAGACCCGGAGGTCGTGGGATCTCTGTATTGAGACACAGCAGCGGAGGATACGGACACGGACTGGTCCAGGTGGGTGAGAGAGCACCTGCTCAGAGAATTATATAGGATCTCTAGGCCCAATAACTGTTATCCGGAGTTATCACCAGTTGTTTGCCGCTGCACGCCGGAGAGACAGTGCATCGGAGTAACTTTAGAGATTTGTTCTTAATTCACCAAGTTATCCAAACTCCTTTTACCCTGTGAATTACAGTTTATTTCTTCAAAAGTGCACCACCGTTTGCTAGCGAAGATTTTCCCCTACAGAACTTCTACACAGTACAGTCAGGCCTGACTTAGCGTAGGCATTTCTGGGCGCAATTTTGTCCACGAGGGAGGATAGTTGCAGCGGGGACCGTTAGTGTTATGCATAGTAATATATATCATTCTGTTTGTTGAGATACTCTTTTATTGCAGGGCTCTGCACATGATATGTACACTGTTGATTACATGCTTACCCAACAATCTGAGTAAAAGTGCAAGGGTTAAGTATACTGGTGTTTGTGTCATTTACTTTGCAGAAGAGACGGTTAAGGATAGCTATACTCTATTGCTGTGTGTTTTATTATAGGATTGTGTCTCCGTGAGTTGCAGGGCACACAGTCCTATCATCCCCTACTAACTGTGCCAAGGGAGGTTAGGGCTAATTACCTGGGGTTGACAGCGGTGCACTACAGGGCCCAAAAATTATACCAGCAGCCCTCTTAGCTGGGGGTATTACTACAGATTGTATTGCGAAACGTTTGTTAATCGCGTTACTCGCAATCCAAGGTATTACCGTATTCCTAAAAGTATTTCTGGAAATGTAAACCAAAAAAATAAATATCGAATAAGTTGGTATTTGTACTTGTGCAAAAAAAGCTACAATTTAAAGAAGCTTGTATTGGGGTTATAGAATAGTTGTGTACAGGAGCACCAACAATGATGTCATAATATATATTAACATAGTGATTATCATTATTATTATTATTGCTGCAGCTGCTGCTCATTATTTTTATTTTTTTTACTGACCATGATGTCCATTACAACCTTGCAGCGGTGGTGGGGCTAATGCCCTGTGCACACGATCGGTTTTACCGATGAAAACAGTCCGATGGACTTTTTTCATCGGACAAACCGATCGTGTATGGGCCCCATCGGTCTTTTTTCCATCGGTGAGAAAAAGAAGAACATGTTTTAAATTTATCCGATGGAAAAAAAAACAATAGCAAATTCCGATCGTCTGTGTGGAACTCCATCGGAGAAAAAACCCACGCATGCTCAGAATCAAGTCGACGCATGCTCAGAAGCATTGAACGTAATTTTTCTCGGCTCATCGGAGTGTTTTACGTCACAGCATTTGGGACGGTCGGATTTTTGACTGATGGTGTGTAGGCAAGACTGACGGAAGTCAGCTTCATCGGAATTCCGATGGAAAAATCCATCGGATTTGAATCCATAGGAAATCCGATCGTGTGTACAGGGCTTTAGAATTTGCATCAAGGCTCTGAGATCTTATATTTCTAAAAAGATCAATTGATGTTAAAAGATAGATAAATGAGCTATCAAGGACAGAGTATTATTATTATTATTATTATACAGAATTTATATAGCGCCAACAGTTTACGCAGCGCTTAACAAAATGAAGGCAGACATTACAGCTACATTACAATGTGGTACAAGAGGAATCAGAGGGCCCTGCTCATTAGAGTTTACAATCTAGGAGGGAGGGTCAATTGATACAAAAGGTAATAGCTGTGGGGGATGAGCTGATGGAGAAAGTAAAACAGTGTATTAGTTAGAAGCAGGATAAGCTTCTTTAGAGAGAAGGGTTTTCAGGAAATAATAAAATTATGGTTAAAGGGTAAGCTTACTTTTAGAGAAGATGATCCTTACACTGTACACTGCACTAACAGTCCTAGAGCCTGTACGCATCATAATTCTGACAATGGAAAGTAGTCATTGGTCAGTGTGGCCATGTGACCACACGGACCAATGGGAATCTCTTCTGAGCCTTCTGGAAGACGCATTCTGGAAGAAGGAAGAGATTGTTATTGATCAGAATGTGGCCAATAGCTGCTTGACTTTGTGAGCAATATTATGCTAACAGGCTCTAGAGCTCCTAATGCATTTTCAGCGTATGTATAATTTTTTCTAAAAATGGCCACAGCCATGCTGTTTTCAAACAGTGACAGCGGGCGCCCAGTGAAGGTGCCCACTCGCTGTTACTGGGGGCAAGGCTGCAGCTGCTGGAACATGTTCCAAAAGGTGAATTTATTCTTTAAAGGAGTAGTAAACTTAGAAAAAAACAAACAAACAACGTTCCCCCTACAAGGTAAAGACATTATATGCTGTGCATACTAGCACATTATGAAAGACTTACCTTGAAACAAAGCACTCTAGCGGCGAGCTTTTACCACTGCAGAGTATTCCATCTTCATCCAGTCTTCCTTCCGGATTTGTGGGCTCTGGCCGCTTGAATGGCCAAGCTACGACGATGTCACTCATGTGCTCAGGAGTCATGGTCATGGCACAGAGCTTTGAAGGAACGGCACAGCTATGCCATTCCTTCAGCGTGCATGTGCCTGCGACAATACCGGTTGCCAACCAGGTGAATATTTACTAAACGGAGAACATTTAGGCGATATTCATTTAAACTACTGGTTAGCTTTAATATAAGCTTACCTGTAGGTAAAAATCGAAATCCTGGGTTTATTACCACTTTAATGGCCAGGGGCTTTAGTTTAAGAGACGTGAGACTCAATTTATTATGTTAGGGGGGTTTAGCACTGAAATTGGGTTTGAGGGCTTTAGGGTCCAGGGCATTGGTGTGTGCAGCCTATTACATTAGGGTGTGCACCCCAGAACACAAACACATGTGTGTATATCAGTAGAGCAGTGGACGGTGTTAGTAGAGCAGAGATTGGTGTCAGTAGGACAGTGTCAGTAGTTTTTTTTATTTTTATTATTTTTTGCAATTCTTTTTATATTAGTTTACTATGTTTCAGTTAAGAATGAAGACAGGAGCGATCAGTACATATCACTCACTGTGTTCACTCAGAAAAGGAAGGAGCCAGTTAATAAAATATTTACCAGCCCCTTCCCCACTCCACACTGAAAAGGGAGGAGGGAAGCTGGCAGCAGAGGAGAGAGAGGAAGTAGGGGGAATCGGCACCATGCAGGATGATTAGGGTGTGCCCAGGCACACCCGACACACCCTGTGCGCACGCCTATGGTCCAGGGCTTCAGGGCTGTAACAGTTAAAGGCGATACATCATCCCCAATTCTTCACCTCCATTTTGAGGATGTATTATACAAGATTCCTGCTTTCTGTCTTGAGCTCTAAACTGAATGTTAAAGTTCAATGTAGGAGCTCTGGTCTATAAATGTTACTAAGTGCAGCTGTTACATGTATTATACTTTCTATAATCTGTAAATGTTTGTTGCTCATCATATCCATAGTCTGTCCATTTCTGTTTTACCTCTACATTAACCTTCACTATTTCTTCAAACACCTTGGGGAGCCTGCAATTCCCTTTACTGCTTGTGTTTATATATTTAAAAATTATATACTTACTAATCAGGAGGACCTACCTACTGATAGAAAGCATGCTTTACTTATTCACTGCCTGGGAGCAGAAGGACAACATATTTTCTATACTTTACCAGTAGCAGATGACACTTCTGATGCAGTTCTCACAGCAGTTAAAGTGGTTGTAAAGACAGAAGTTTTTTTTTTATCTTAATGCATTTTATGCATTAAGATAAAAAACCTTCAGTGTGCAGCAGCCCCCTTCAGCCCCCCTAATACTTACCTGGGCCCCATCTAGATCCAGCGATGTTGCAGCAGTGTCTTGGCTGCCCAGGACTCCCCTCCTTATTGTCTGAGACAGCAGCACAGTGCCCGTGGCTCCCGCTGCTGTCAATCAAAGTCAGTCAGCCAATGAGGAGAGAAAGGGGGCAGGGCCGGGCCACAGCTCCATGTCTGAATGGACACAGGGAGCTGTGGTTCGGCTCAGGTGGCTCCATAGCAAGCTATTTGCTGTGGGGGCACTCAACAGGAGGGAGGGGCCAGGAGCACCAAAGAGGGACCCGAGACAAGGAGGATCTGGGCTGCTCTGTGCAAAACCACTGCACAGAGCAGGTAAGTATAACGTGTTTGTTATTTTTAACTAAATAGAAACAAGACTTTAGTATCACTTTAAGAAATTCTGTGTACTTAGATTAACCACTTCCCGCCCAGCCTATAGCAAAATGACAACTGGGATGCCCACAAAGGTACCCCAAAAGGTATGCCACCCTGGACCACCAGGGAGATGGCAATCAGTGCCCAGGCAGATGGCAATCAGTGCCCATCAGCAATGCCAGCCAGTGCCATCAGTGATGCCTATAAGTGCCATCTATCAGTGCCGTGTATCGATGCCCATCAGTGCTGCGTATCATTGCCCATCAGTGCCCAGCAATGCTGCCTATCAAAGCCCATAAGTGCCCAGCAGTGCCACCTATCAGTGCCACCCATAAGTACCCATCAGTGCAGCCTTTCAGTGTCCATCAGTGCCCACCAGTGCCACCCATGAGTGCCCATTAGTGCCACCTATCAATGCCCATCAGTGCTGCATATCAGCGCCACCCATAAGTGCCACCTATCAGTGCCATCTATCAGTGCCCATCGTCAGTGCCCGTCAGTGCCCATCAGTGCCACCTCATTTGTGCCACCTCTTCGGTGCCGCCTTATCAGTGCCCATCAGTGAAGGAGACAACTTACCGTACTTATTTACAAAATTTTATAACAGAAACAAAAGAAAAAGTTTTTTCTTTGTTTAGCAAAAAATAAAAACCGCAGAGGTGATAAAATACCACCAAAAGAAAGCTCTATTTGTGGGAACAAAATGATAAATGATAAAATTATTGTTTGGGTACAGTGTAGCATGACCGCGCAATTGTAATTGAAACAGCGACAGCGCTGAAAGCTGAAAATTGGCTTGATCAGGAAGGGGGGTAAGTGCCTGGTATTGAAGTGGTTAAACATGGTTGCAGGGCAATATTATTTCCTGCAACATGGACAGCGTAATGTTTATTCCACAGTATAATTTATAGCAGCTTTGAGAGAGTTTGGTTTTACCAGGGAGTTTAGTGCTCTAACAGTAGAAATGATCGGAGACCAACTAGGAGAAAAAACAGACAGTAATCATTGGAAAAAAGACTAATCTTGGAACATTATTAAGGCTCCTTTCACACTGAGGCGCTTTGCAGGCGCTATAGCACTAAAAATAGTGCCCGCAAAGCGCCTTGAAAGAGCCTCTTCTCTCACTCTAATGTGAAATCCCGGGGCTTTCACACTGGAGCGGTGCGCTGGCAGGACGGTAAAAAATGTTCTACTAGCTGCATCTTTGAGTTTCTGTAGGAGCGGTGTATACACCGCTCCTAAAGCGCCCCTGCCCATTGAAATCAATGGGCAGCACCGCTGAACCGCCGGCAAAGTGCGGTTTTAACCCTTTTTTTGGCCGCTAACGGGGGTGTTAAAAGCGCCCTGCTAGCGGCCGAATAGCGGTGCAAAAGCAAAAGCAGCCTGAATCAAAGTTAAAGTGATTGTAAACAATCCCCATTCAGTTTAAAATAGAAATGAAATGCAAAATATTTTTTGTATAGATATAAAAAAAATATATAAATATATTTTTGCCCCTTTTTTTTATAAGTGATAACATTCCCTCTGTTCTCAGCTACATAAGAGCTGGGGGGAGGAGAAGCAGCTTCCCAGTGAATGACTGTGCAGCAGGGGCATGTCAAGACAAGTCTGATCATTGGGGAAGAGCAGGCTGAGTTTCCAGCATAGCTAGAGAACTGACCACAGTGTGCTCCCCTGCTTGGTAATCTTTGTTTTTAATAGAAAAGCAAGGGGACTAGCAGGAACACCAGGGATTTCACACAAAAGAAGCAATACAAAGAGAAAAGGAGACTTTCTCATAATAGTACCTGGTACAGCAGGCACATATCAGGAGTATGAAGCGTTGAGTAGTGATGGGACCCCTGTTCGGTTCGCACCTGAACTTTCGAAAACGTGAAAGTTCGGACTCGAATAACGAACCCCATTAAAGTCAATGGGACCCGAAAGTCAAATATCAAAAGTGCCCATTTTGAAGGCTTAAATGCAAGTAATTGGGCATACAATGGTTATAGGGGTCTAGGTCCTGCCCTGGGGACATGTATCAATAAAAAAACAAGTTTGTGAAAAACGTCATTTTTAAATGAGCAGTGATTTTTTAATTTTGAAAGTGAAAGCCTAAAAATGAAAAATTCCTTCCAATATAGTGCATGGGGGATCCCCTTAGGCTAACTGTAAAGTGGCAGATCTGTACCATGTCTAGAATCTGCTTCAGAAATAATTGAATTCATAAAGCCAAAAAAAATGAAAATTTTCCTGCAAGCTGCCTTTATTTTGCTCAGCAACAGCTGGGGAGCCAGTGTGTATGATGAGGCCACAATGTAGTGCACTGGGAACAAGATTAGAGATTTTTTGGATACATTCTGGTGTCACTTTGACTTTGGATAGAAGTAACGGGTGCGTTAAAATTGGTCTTTGGGTGTCGTGGCGCCTTCCCACCGTAAACCCTATAGAGATAATCTTGATGAAAGCAAGAATTTGCCTTGCTGTAAAAAATTGCAATGATATGCACCTGTCAAACAGGTGCAGAAAAATTGGTCTTTGGGTGTCGGTGGTGCCTTCCCACCGTAACCCTATAGAGGTACTCTTGATGTAAGCAAGAATTTGCCTTGCTGTAAAAAATCACAATGATTTGCACCTGTCAGATAGGTGCAGAAAAATTAGTCTTTGGGTGTCGGTGGTGCCTTTGCAGAGGCTTGAGAAGCAGACTCCTCTGAATCACTCAGGATGACAGCATCTGGAACTTCCTCCTCCCAGCCACGTATTACTCCCAAGGGTCCTGGAGTTGGAAAGCCATCGCTTACAGATTGACGCATGTCTTCCTCTTCTTCAAAGCCTATGAAAGTGCCAGAATCCTCCTCCTCATCCTCCTCCCCTCTCTCCTCCTGTGTGTTCTGTGACATAGGTATGATGCTGTCTGGATAAAGTGGGCCTTGAGAGGAAAGGAAGTCCTCCTCTTCCTCCTGCTGCTCTGCCTCCAGTGCCCTGTCCATATTGCCATGCAGAGTCTGCTCCAGCAGGAACACAAAAGGGATTGTGTCACTGATGCATGCACTGTCACTGCTCACCATCCTTGTGGCCTCCTCAAATGGTGACAATACAGTGCATGCATCCTTAATGATCAGCCATTGGCGTGGGGAAAAAAAAACAGAGGCGGCCTGAGCCTGTCGTCATGCCGAACTGACACAAGTACTCATTGACGGCCCTCTGCTGCATGTATAGCCGCTGCTGCATTCCCAAAGTTGTTACATCTGGTGGGCATGTCTCAAATCAGGCGGTTTACGGGCAGGTGGAATTCCCGCTGAATTTCAGCCAACCGAGCACTGGCTGTGTATAACAGCCTGAAATGGCTACAGACTCTTTTGGCCTGCTTTAGTACATCTTGCAACCCTGGGTACGTACTTAGGAAACGCTGCACCACCAAATTGAGGACATGTGTCAGGCATGGCACATGTATCAACTTTCCCTGTCTAAGGGCGGACAGGAGGTTTGAGCCATTATCGGACACCACCATTCCTGGCTCCAGCTGACGTGGTGTGAACCACCTTTGGGCCCTGTTCTTGCAGAGCTGCAAGAATCTCTGCTCTGGTGTGGTTCCTGTCCCCTAAACACACCAGCTGAAGCACTGCATGGCACCTTTTAGCCTGACTCTGGGAAAAGCCCTTTGAACGCTTAGGAGGTACCTGATGTTCATAGGACAATTCTGCAGAGGAGAGCATGGAGGTAGCAGAGGAGGAGGAGGAGGGGGTAGAGCTCACAGGTCTGGCATCATCACCGCCAGCTGTATGGAGACGTAGGGGCACAACAAGCTGCAGCACTGAGCCCTTTTCTGCATCCTTTCGAGTTGGAAGCAGCGTTACCCAGTGTGCTGTGAACAAAATATATCGTCCCTACCCATGCTTGCTGGACCACGTGTCAGCAGTAAAGTGGATTTTACGGCTGACTGCCTTGCCCAACGATGCCAAAACATTCCCTTCCACGTGATGGTAGAGAGATGGAACGGCTTTACGTGAAAAGTAGTAGCGACTGGGAACTTGCCATTGTGGTACAGCACATTGTGCAAATTCACAGAAGGGTGCAGAATCCACCAGGTTGAAAGGCAGAAGTTAGACAAGCTTTCATTCAGGCGCTGGGCATGTGGGTGGCAGGGACTGTATTTTTTTTCCACTGCAGAAGATGGGGCAGAGAAATTTGCCAGCTACAGTTTACAGCTGGTGGTGTGCTGCTGGCAGATGAGCTGCTAAGACCTTGGACACCCTGTGCTATTCCATCATCCCTGTCAGTGGAGGCTGCTGAAAGGTAATGACTCGGTATAGCAGGGTCAGACAGAAGTGGGTAAGGAGGAGGAGGATGGACATATTTGTGCCCCATGTTGTGTGGCTTTTAGGTGCTCTTGCCAACGGGCTGAGTGGTTGGACGTTAAATGCCTTGTTAGGCATGTGGTACTCAAATGGTTGGTGTTTCTGCCACGTTTGATGTGCCTGTGACACAGTTTGCAGATAGCAACAGTGCAATCTGCTGCAGATGTGCTGAAAAAGGCCCAGACAGCTGAGCTGTGGGGAGTGGGCCGGGAGATAACAGAATGTGATGGAATAGGGTGGCTGCTCTCTACTCTTTCTCGATGTCGACCTCTTTGGGGTTGTGCCGCCTCACCTTCAGTTTCCTCCTCTGCTCTATCTGGCACCCAAGTCGCATCATTGACCTCATCATCATCATCATCATCATCATCTCCATCTCCATCTCCTCTATCCTCATCATTACCACTGGAGACAACTTGGCAATACGCTGCGGCTTGGGGAACATGAATGCCAATTTGTCTACCAGTGTTCCTCCCTCTCTCTAGGCTCATGTTCCTGTCATCCTCAACCTCAGAACCAGCATCTGAATCCAGTAATGGCTGGGCATCATCAATGAATAAGTGGCTGACACTGTGGTCAAATAACTCAGCTGACTCCTCAATGATTGATGTTAGGGCTATGGCAGGAATAGATGTGGACAAGGAGGCATGTTTATCCACTGGCAACTGCAGGGGACTGCACACAGTGACGTACAGAACTATATGGAGTTAAACTTTCAGTAACACACACAGAAGTAAATGGCGTTAAACTGGCAGTAACAGACAAAACTATATGGTGTTAAACTTGTAGTAACACACACACAGAACTATATGGTGTTAAACTGGCAGTAACGCACACAGAACTATATGGCGTTAAACTGGCAGTAACGCAAGCAAAATGATATGCGTTAAACTGGCAGTAACACACGCAAAACGATATGGCGTTAAACTGTCAGTAACGCACGCAAAACTATATGCGTTAAACTGGCAGCAACGCACGCAAGACTATACATCGTTAAACCGGCAGTAATGCACGCAAAACTGTATGGCGTTAAACTGGCAGTAACACACGCAAAACGATATATGGCGTTAAACTGGCATTAACGCACGCAAAATGATATGGCGTTAAACTGGCAGTAACGCACGCAAAACAATATGGTGTAAAACTGGCAGTAATGCACAAAACTATATGGCATTAAACATGTAGTAACGCACACAAAACTATATGGCATTAAACTGGCAGTAACGCACGCAAAACGATATAGCGTTAAACTGGCAGTAACGCATGCAAAACGATATGGCGTTAAACTGGCAGTAACGCACGCAAAACTATATGGCGTTAAACTGGCAGTAACGCAATCAAATAGACGGTGTTCAACCGTCACTACACTGACGCTATCTGAACTGTCCCTACTCTAGCTATACACTAATGTCAAGATTACTGACACGGTCTCACTACACTACACTACAGTGAAACTATCTGAGCTGTCCCTACTCTACCCTAATGTATGTATAAATGACATGGTCTCACTACACTACAGTGAAACTATCTGAGCTGTCCCTACTCTAGCTGCACACTATGCAAAGCTGAATGATGGTCCTCCTCACTACACTCACACTATCCCTAGACTGACACTAAACTAATATTCTACACTGACATTGACAATTGAAGCAAAATAGTACACTAACTAACTAATAGCACTGAACAGATCCCTGTTCTATCCTTCTCTCCACGCAAAAATCCCACTGAAAATGGCTGCCATTGAAAGAATACCGTTATACTGTGGGGCGGGAATGAGCCATGATTGGATAAAGTCATGATGACAGTGTCCAATCATGACTCTGACAGTGCTCTGTTCCCTAATTGGCTGAAGCTTTCACTGCTTCAGCCAATCAGGGCTTGCAATGCACTAGCCAAACAAACGGTCAAACGACCTGAAAGTTTGGCTGTTTCCCAAACGACCGAACAACGAAAGTTCGGCCCGAACTTATTCTCGGGTCGAACTGTTCACCCATCCCTAGTGTTGGGGTAACAAATGCTTTAAGCCACAGCGAAAAGACAAAAACATTGAGGCAGGCTACTACTGGCACAATTCAGACTGTGAGTTCAGAATCTGCACATATTCAAGCCTAATATAGAGGTACAACAAGAGAAGCTGTTTCCCAAGAACTTAATAAATTACTAGAACAAGATGTGATTGCAAAAATTTATGCATCTGAATAGGTATCTACAATACTATTGTAGTGACAATTAAGAACATAGGAGATATTAGATTGTGTATTGAGCTTCAAAACTAAGTAAAGCTGCTGTTGTTGATATTCATCTCTTGCTACATGTAAAGGAAGTATTTTCAGAACTCAGAAAAGCAAAATTATTTTCTACTCTGGATCTTGCTGCATAAGAAAGTTAGGGATCTCAATGCCCAGCTTATTACCCATGAGAACCTGTTCCATTTCAAGCGTGTAAATTATGGATTAACTTCAGCACCCGATTTTTTGCACGAATTGATCTTTTTATCCTTAGTAATGTGCCTGGTGTACAGTGCTATCTGGGTGTCATAGTTATATTTGACCCAACTCTAGATCTTCAAGACAGGTATCCTAAATGTGTTTCTAAATAACATGAAATATGTAGGACTGAAACTAAATCTTTCTAAATGGTGCTTTAGACAAACTCATCTGTCATTTTTGGGTCACATTGTATCATAAGAGGCTCTATTGTCCGAATGACTGATCCATGTGGAAGCTCTGATACAAGCACCTGCTCCCTTTACTTTTCAGACCTGACTTGCTTTCTCAGATCTTACTTCATGGCATTCCAAATGTTTTTACAGCTATGCCTCTGTTATGGAGCCATTGAGACATGAGTATGTGAAAAGGCAAGCATGGTATGGTCAGAGACCAACCAACACAGCTTTGAAACAGTAGCACCTTAACCCCATTGAAGTCTAACTGAACAGACTAACTGAATCTTGAAAAACAAACTAAAATCTTTTAGGAGTGTAAAGTAAAAATAAAAACATTTAATAATGTGGTTGCATAAGTGTGCACCCCCTCTTGTAACTGGGGATGTAGCTGCTTTCAGAATTAAGCAATCACATTCAAACTCATGTTAAATAGAAGTCAGTACAGGGCCGATCCTAGGATCACAGACGCCTGGGTGCAGAAATAATTCTGGCGCCCCCACATGGGTGTGGTCATCTTACTAACTACTCCCCTTTACAACTATTTCTATGGCAATGACTCAAACACAGAGATGCTCCTCTAAGGAGTCTTCGTTACCCTGGGATCCTCCCATGGTCTTAACAATCAAAAAAATACAGGAAGAGAATACACTAATGAGACCTGGAGGGGGTCTCTCTAATGGACACAGAGAGGGCTTCTGTTAGAGAGTCTGTTAGAAAGAGCCCCAGGACATACTACATGAGATGGTCAGAGACTGCAGACATGATACAAGAGATAGTCAGAGACTGCAGACATGGTACAAGAGATTGTCAGAGACTGCAGACATGATACAAGAGATGGTCAGAGACTGCAGACATGATACAAGAGATGGTCAGAGAATGCAGACATGATACAGGAGATTGTCAGAGACTGCAGACATGATACAAGAGATAGTCTGAGACTGCAGACTGTTGTGGAAATTTATGAAGATGTATTTAATATGTATTGTCATAGTGTCGCCCAGTGTTAGTACTCCCACAGCCCGCTCTAAAGAGCTGACTGGGGCAGACTGACGCTGGTTGAGTCCCGTCTGATAGTGGAAAACTTCCTGAGATTGGAGAGAGGTGTTTGCAGAGTGGGGGTATGTCCGCCAGAGAAAGGGCCCCTGTGCATTGCACAGACATTCGTCTAGGGGGGATATGTTCGCTCTGCAAGGACATTATCGATTATAGGTGGATTTACGCTTGAATCTCTGCTGTGTTTCTGATCAGCACATGTCGAGACTTGTAGCGTGCACCTGCAGAAAGCCTCCCATCCACAAGGAATGGTAGTATAATCCGGGTATGCGTTGTTCTCTGGAACAATGCAGAATAATTTCTAATATGGGAGTCTTTGAGTTGTTATGGTCAGAGACGGAGTCCATGTTTGAAAGCTATGCGACTTCTTTTTGTTTAGCTTCCAGGTACAGGGGAGAAGAAAAACATGAGTAGCGGGGTTCCTTTAAAGACTCTCGAACTACTGTTCCCAGAACCCCACTGGTTCCCAGGATGTTTTGCTTCTGTCCCAGAGACTCATGGGTGGGGATATATAAGGAAGGGGCGAGGCCTGGCTCGGCCTCTTTGGACACGGGACGGCAGAGACTGATACACCTGTGCGGACCTGCGCTGGGTAAGGCCTGAAGCCTGGGGCCTTTCCGGAGCCGACCAAAGAGCCTTCCACCCCACTACGAGTCTGGGTGGCATCCGACATCTCTACTTACAGCCTAGATTGGATCGGGGACCCGATCGCAGCGACCGCTGTGGGCGAGTGAAGACACAGCCGGTGGAAGTCCCGGACGGAGATCGCGTCCGGCGGGTGAGCGAACGTAAGCTCATTCCATAACCTGTTTGATAGTACTGTGCCTATAGACTGCCGAGGCCTACTATCTCATGTTAAAGACTCTCACTGGAGATCCACAGCAGGACTGATCCAGAGGATCTCCAGTGTAGTGTTGCCAGTTATCAACATTCCCTTTTCCTGGATTACAATTGTTGTTTATTCTTAAGTGCACCACCTTTACAGATGCCGGTGAAGAATCCATTGTTCATACAGGACTGAGTTCTAGAATCAGGAATCAGGCTTGATTCATTAGGGAGCTAGTTTAGTTATTGCGCCACAGGGCGCCTAGTTAACAGTCGCCCCACGTGGCGTCTCCTTATACACCCCCCCCTCTCTATGGTGTAGTGTGACTGATATTGTGATATTGCAGGGCTCTGCGTATAATCTAAAAGGTCAAGTTGTTATCACTGTTCATTTCCTTTGCATAGCTGAAAGTAAAATCTGTTATTCCTTTATAACTACTCTGTGTCTGAGTCTCTCATAAAGTATAAGTATTAAATGTGTATACCCCTAGACTAACTGTGCCAGAAAGGGTTGAGTAGATTGCCGGGGGTTGGTGGAGCTGTATTCAGGGCCCAAACCGAATCTGCGGCCCTCTTAGTTGAGGGTATCGCTACACGTGGGGGCTCGTCCGGGATACTAACAAACTGTCAGAAGACAAGCACGGTGCACGTAGAGACTAGCTACCAGAGACTAAAGACATTCTCAGGGAAGCTTCCCATCCCTGCGGGGGAGGAAGATTTTGACACCTGGGTGGAACAGGCATTACAGGCAGTAGAGGCATGGGAGGTGCCTGAGGCACAGAAGAGACAGCGAGTCTTGGAAAGTCTGAAAGGTGCCGCGGCAGAAGCGGTGAAGAGCTTCCGGTTTGGAAATGAAAACTGTACAGCTCAAGATTGTCTGGCCATGCTGCAGGAAGAGTTTGGTCAGCTGGAGAAGGTGTCAGAGATGATCTATCAATTTGAACACACTCTCCAGCAGCCGAATGAGAAACTGTCAGAATACGTTAGAAGGCTGAACAGGCAGTTATGCAAGATTGTTCTGAAGAAGGGAATGCTGCCCAAAGATGCAGATGAAGCACGCATGAAGCAGATCATGAAGGGAGCATGGCGCTCAGACCCGGTTTGGCTGCACCTGAAAACCTCAGGAGGAGGAATGTCACTAACCTACTCTGATCTAATAAAAATTATTAGAGACGAAGAGACGCTGCAGAAAGATCAGCAGGTGGCCAGGGCGAATGTTACCCCTGTGCCAGTGTTGGTCAATTCGGTCAAGAGCCCGGAAAGAGATGCAGAGGTCGACACTTTGAAATCGCAAATGGCCCAAGTGTTGGAGATGCTGACCTCTTTAATGGAGAAAGATCAAAGAAGACCAGAGAAACCAAGTCCAAGAAAGGAGTTGTTTCCGAACACCTCAGCACCGGCCTCCTTACAGGACCGAGAAGAGGTGATTTGCTATAACTGCGGAGGGAGTGGCCACTTTGTTAACACATGCGCCAGTCCAAAGAAAAAGAGAACAGATAATTATAAGCCGGCGGGAAACTCCAAAGGGCCCCGGTGAAGGAGTCAACCGGGTGCCCATCATCTTCAGTGCGCTCCAAACTGAATAAAAAGGCCAAGAATGGAGGAGACAAAACTCCTAGGAGGAGATATAGTACCCCCCACCAAGATATACCCCAGAGGGAGGGGGCAAGACCCCTCAGTGGAAATATAGCACACCTAAGAGGAACAATAACATCCCTCAGCGGGTTTGTGCCCCCATTGAGAGGGAGAAAGTCAATGCATGCCAGGCTCAGGAAAGAATAAAGTCAAAAAGGAGCTGGGCGAGGAAAAGCCCAAAGAAGACGGTGACCCCAGTCCGGCCATACCCAGAGGAACTGGTGGGGCCATCTCCTACTGTGCCCATTCAAGTGGAAGGAGTCTATACTAAAGCTCTTCTGGACACCGGAGCACAGGTGACTTTACTATACTGGGACTTCTATGATAGGCACTTGAGTCATCTGCCTATCCAGAAGATAGAAGAGCTGGAGATATGGGGACTTGGAACCCAGAGTTTCCCTTACGATGGTTACCTGCCCATAAAGATGACTTTCGACCCATCCGTAGCTGGGAAAGCTGAAGTGTTTGACACCCTGGCAGTTGTGTGTCCTCGACCGTCGGGGGCCAGCAAGACTTCCCTGATTATAGGGACAAACACGGATCTAGTCCGGAGACTCCTGACCCCTCTAGTGAAAGAGAGGAACCATCCAGCCACCAAAATCTATCCCATGCTAAAGACGGCCTACCAACGACTGGTCTTAGAGCAGAAGACCCCGGGAGAGGGGATAGGGAAGGTGTGGAGACTTGGCAGAGAAGGAGTATCACTGCAGCCCGGAGAAGTAACCTGTCTTAGGGCCACTGTGAAGCTTACGTGGGAACAACCTGGCCCCTTTGTCATGCTGGAATCCAACCCAAGGGAAGAGTCCTCGGGCCTGGAAGTGATACCAGAAGTGATCCCGCTCAAGGCCCTGAAGAAGGCCCATGGCAGTGTCCCGGTGAGTGTAAGGAACACTACGGGAGGGCCCATGGAGATCCCTGCCATAATGTTGCTGGGACAGGTGAGCCCTGCTGCCCCGGTCACTCTATCCGAAGTCAAGGGGACGGGTGACGGAGGAGATGTTTGGGAGAAGCTGTCCGTGGAAAACCTGAACCTACCCAGGGCTTGGAAGAGAGAGCCAAGGCCCAGCTGACCAGATGGGAGAAGATCTTTTCCGAAGATGAATTCGATGTGGGGTGTGCGAGAAGTGCCACCCATCGGATCCGCCTCCAAGAAGATAAGCCCTTCCGAGAGAGGGTCCGGCGGGTCCCCCTGGCAGATCTAGGGGATCTGAGGGAACAACTTGCAGAACTGAAGAAGACTGGTGTGATCCGGGAGTCTAGAAGCCCCTATGCCTCCCCAATAGTGGTGGTCAGAAAGAAGAATGGATCGTTGAGGCTTTGTATCGATTACAGGACTCTCAACAGGAGAACCATCCCTGACCAATACACCACGCCAAGGATAGAAGATGCCTTACAAAGTTTGTCTGGAGCCAAATGGTTCAGTGTGATGGACCTCAAGAGTGGGTACTATCAAATCCCTTTGCACCCAGAAGACAGAGAGAAGACGGCTTTCATAACCCCGGTGGGATTCTTCAAATTCAATAGGATGCCTCAGGGTCTGTCTGGAGCTCCTGCTACCTTTCAACGCCTTATGGAGAAGACTGTTGGAGACATGAATCTTATAGAAGTCCTTGTGTATTTGGATGATGTCATTGTCTTCGGGAGAACCTTAGAAGAACATGAGGCCAGGCTGGAGAAAGTATTGAGAAGACTCAGTGAGGAGGGACTTAAGCTTTCTCCTGAGAAGTGTCGGTTCTACCAGTCTTCTGTGAACTATCTGGGGCACATAGTGTCTGAAGAAGGGGTGGCCACAGATCCCGAGAAGTTGGAAGCAGTCACCTCCTGGCCACGACCCACCACAGTAACAGAGCTCAGATCCTTCCTGGGGTTCTGCTCCTATTATAGGAGGTTTGTGGAGGGGTTTGCTCGGATTGCCCGCCCGTTGAATGAATTGCTAAAGGCAGAAGGGGAAGAGGATGACTCAGGGCCCAGGAGGCCTGGTGAGTCAGTTCAAGACCAGTGGAACTCAAGGTGTGAAGAGGCCTTCCAGGCCCTGAAGAGGAGCTTAACCACTGCCCCAGTCCTGGCCTACGCCGACCCTACCAGACCTTATGAATTACATGTGGATGCCAGCCATGAGGGCCTAGGCGGAGTGCTCTACCAAGAATATGAAGGACAACTGCGACCAGTGGCCTACGTGAGCAGGAGCCTGACCCCCTCAGAAAAGAACTACCCCACTCATAAGCTGGAATTCCTGGCTCTCAAATGGGCAGTAGTAGACAAGCTAAAAGACTACCTCTATGGGGCAGAGTTTACTGTGAAGACAGATAACAACCCCCTGACCTACCTCTTCACCACCGCAAGACTAGATGCAACCGGACACAGATGGTTGGCTGCATTGTCTGGATTCAACTTCAATCTGAAGTACAGACCAGGGGCTGGAAATAGGGATGCAGATGCCCTGTCCCGGAGATCTCATGCCACGACCAATGACTGGGAAGACTGGACCCAAGTGGCACCCGAGGGAGTGCGGGCCCTTTGTCAAGGAGCTGAGTTTCAAGCCAGAGGAGGCTCCAGGGCAGAGGAGATAGGAGTTACAATGGTAGGAGTCCCTAAACACTATTGTGGAGTAACGCAGCTTGAAGAAGATAACCTGCCAAAGCTATCCAAGAGGGAGTTGAGGTGTGACCAACTGGAAGACCCCATGGGGAGATTGGTCCTCGAAGCACTGGAGAATCAGGATCCCAACAAACTCCTACATCACCCCTCAAAGGAGGCTCGCCTGTTAAGGAAGGAATGGGACAGGCTGCAGGTGCATCAGGGAGTGGTCTACCGAAGGGGCCCCTCTGATGACTCAGAAGATAAGTGGCAGTTGTTCCTCCCAGAGAAGCACAGAGAGACTGTACTAATTGCCCTACATGACCATCATGGTCACCTAGGGGCAGAAAGGACCTTCCAGCTTGTCAGAAGTCGGTTCTATTGGCCCTGCATGAGGGCAGAAGTAGAGGAGTATTGCCATTCCTGTGCACGATGCATTCAGAGAAAGACTCTACCCCATCAAGCTGCCCCAAAGGGCCACTTACAGAGTCAAGGCCCAATGGATCTGGTATGCATTGATTTTCTCTGCCTCTAACCCGACCTGAGTGGATTGGGGAATGTTCTGGTAATAACCGACCATTTCACCCGCTATGCCCAAGCTTTCCCAACCAAAGATCAGAAGGCATCCACCGTGGCAAAGATACTTATGGAGAAGTATTTTGTCCATTACGGACTACCACAGAGACTCCACTCAGATCAAGGAAGGGACTTTGAGAGTCGGTTGATCCGGAAACTTCTGGACTCATTGGGGATAAAGAAGACCAGAACCACACCTTACCACCCACAAGGAGATGCTCAGCCGGAGAGATTTAACCGGACCCTGCTCAACATGTTGGGGACTTTAGAAACAGAGAAGAAGCAACACTGGAGCCAACACATATCCGCCCTAGTGCATGCTTATAACTGTACCACAAGTGATGCTACTGGCTACTCCCCTTATTGACTCATGTTTGGGAGAGAAGCAAAGTTGCCAGTGGATCTGGCTTTTGGCACTTCTGTAGATCATACCTCAGCTACATCTCACAAGGGATACATGGACAGACTTAGACGCAGCTTGCAGGTGGCCTATGAACAGGCCCAGGCGGCCTCGGACCAAAGGGGGGCCCGCAACAGGAGAAATTTCGATCTGAAGTTTCGAGTGCAGGATTTGCAGCCCAGGGACCGAGTACTGCTACGCAATCTGGGAATCCCTGGGAAACACAAGCTTGCAGACAGATGGAGATCGGAGCCCTATGTCGTCTGTAGGAAGTTGCCTGGGTTGCCTGTTTACAAACTAAAGCCCGAAGGGAAGGTGGGACCCCTGAAGACGTGGCATCGAAACCACTTGCTCCCACTTGCTGAAGCAGTCAGGATACCCCCAGCAAGGGACCCCCCTGAACCAGTCTCTATCCTGGATATCCCCAGACCGAGTACTCGGTCTCAGACCTCTCGAGCTGAAGAGGGGGAGGCCTCTCAACTGAGTACAGATGAAGGAGGAGAACTGGACTGGTTGTGGCCTTCCTCGACTCCGGGACCGTCCGCCATAGATCTCCCAAATACAGGGGATACTCCAGATGCAACGCTAAATCCGGAGGCCACTGAATTCATACCCTTCAGTCCCTCAGCTGATTACTGGGAAGATGTTCCTGACACTTGCTCAGAGGAGGATCCTAGAGATTCCAATTATCAGTCAACTTCTGAATCGGAGGTTCCAGAACTAGAAATGTTACCTGAACTTACTCCTGAAGAAGAGGCTGTGGCGCTGGAGCCAGAAGTCCCAAGGGAGCAGAGGGCTCACAGAGTTATCAGGCCTCCCAAGAAACTAACTTACCCCCAAATGGGGACGAGCTCAGAGGACTCTGTTGTAACGGCTAGGAGAAGTGTTGAGCATCCTGATCCCTCCACTGTCCATTTGGTGGAGGGCAACCCCAGCTCACTCTCTGGCACAGTTAGGCAGGTCACTCATGGTAATGTGACCTGTGGGCAAGAGAGTTCCATTCCAAAATTTTGGTGGAAATTCCCTATGCCAACATCATACTCGACACTGTCCAAAATTGTACACAGTATTTGTTGAAATTTATCTTTGGGAACCAAAGAGTTTAAGTGGGGGGAGTGTGTAGCGGGGTTCCTTTAAAGACTCTCGAACTACTGTTCCCAGAACCCCACTGGTTCCCAGGATGTTTTGCTTCTGCCCCAGAGACTCATGGGTGGGGATATATAAGGAAGGGGCGAGGCCTGGCTCGGCCTCTTTGGACACGGGACGGCAGAGACTGATACACCTGTGTGGACCTGCGCTGGGTAAGGCCTGAAGCCTGGGGCCTTTCCGGAGCCGACCAAAGAGCCTTCCACCCCACTACGAGCCTGGGTGGCATCCGACATCTCTACTTACAGCCTAGATTGGATCGGGGACCCGATCGCAGCGACCGCTGTGGGCGAGTGAAGACACAGCCGGTGGAAGTCCCGGACGGAGATCGTGTCCGGCGGGTGAGCGAGCGTAAGCTCATTCCAAAACCTGTTTGATAGTACTGTGCCTATAGACTGCCGAGGCCTACTACCTCATGTTAAAGACTCTCACTGGAGATCCACAGCAGGACTGATCCAGAGGATCTCCAGTGTAGTGTTGCCAGTTATCAACATTCCCTTTTCCTGGATTACAATTGTTGTTTATTCTTAAGTGCACCACCTTTACAGATGCCGGTGAAGAATCCATCGTTCATACAGGACTGAGTTCTAGAATCAGGAATCAGGCCTGATTCATTAGGGACCTAGTTTAGTTATTGCGCCACAGGGCGCCTAGTTAACAGTCGTCCCACGTGGCGTCTCCTTATACACCCCCCCTCTCTATGGTGTAGTGTGACCGATATTGTGATATTGCAGGGCTCTGCGTATAATCTAAAGGTCAAGTTGTTATCACTGTTCATTTCCTTTGCATAGCTGAAAGTAAAATCTGTTATTCCTTTATAACTACTCTGTGTCTGAGTCTCTCATAAAGTATAAGTATAAAATGTGTATACCCCTAGACTAACTGTGCCAGAAAGGGTCGAGTAGATTGCCGGGGGTTGGTGGAGCTGTATTCAGGGCCCAAACCAAATCTGCGGCCCTCTTAGTTGAGGGTGTCGCTACACATGCATGCACCCTGTCTCTGCTCAGACACACCCATAAGACTCCTTTAGCTAATATTCATTGGTTGTTTGTATAAACTAATCCTGTTGGAAGGATTTCCTATGATGTAATTTCCCATGGAGGAAGCGATTGGCTGCTGGAGCCATCATTTCCTGTTTGTCAATGCTTTTGTGATTTACGAATAAAAAGCCAAGCACACTGGTCGCTGGGGCAGTCATGCTGATGGAGCTGAGAACGTAAGCTATAGTGATGTCTGTTTACTTGGGTATATACGAGAAATAGAGCTATAGGTAAAATGCATTATATCGTTAGACAAAATATGTGCTTATTAGCACAGAAGATATGCTGTGCGCATAGCGTACAGCCAAATTTCCCTGACAAGACATACTACCGGAGATGGTCAGAGACTGCAGACACGATACAAGAGATGGTCAGAGACTGCAGAAATGATACAGGAGATGGTCAGAGACTGCAGACATGATACAAGAGATGGTCAGAGACTGCAGACATGATGCAAGAGATGGTCAGAGACTGCAGACATAATACAAGAGATGGTCAGGGACTGAAGATATGATACAAGAGATGGTCAGAGACTGCAGACATGATATAAGAAATGGTCAGAGACTGCAGAAATGATACAAGAGATGGTCAGAGACTAGACTGCAGACATGATACAAGAGATGGTCAGAGACTGCAGACATGATACAGTACAGGGGAGGGTAAGCAGACACAGTACAGGTGGCAGGAGAGTACAGTAAAGGGGCAGTAATGTATTATACAGATATGGTCTCCTCAAGCAGAGCTGCTCAGGGAAGTTGCTGTTACAGACCTGACCTATTCTGGCAGGCTGTCACTGGGGTAAATCAAAACTGGAATGACATCTCCCCCTCTACCTTCCCCTGCAGAGTTTCTGGGTCTCTTCTGGCATTTTGCAGGGGTTAAGGAAGAACCCAGAGGTGGAGCATCTTATTACTGCTGCTGCTTGTGTGGGTGGGATGTGTACTGCGCCAATCACATGGGATGAATAGGAGAGGAGGATCAGCAGGGATTGGTGAAGTTCACATCCCACCCACACAAGCAGCAGCAGTAATAAGATGCTCCACTTTGGGGTTCTTCCTTAACCCCTGAAAAAAATGGGGGGATGGGGCTGGGAACAATGGGGTAGGGGAGAACGAAGAGGGGGTAAAAAGGGGGAAGTGGGTAAGAGATGGGGGGTGGGAAGAGGAGAACTGGCGTGAAACTGGGGGATCCTGGTCTGTATAAGGATACAGAATAAGGAGGATTTGTGCTGGCATGAGGGAAGGGGGAAGGAGAGGCAAATAAATGGAGGCAAAGGGGCTGGAGAGGGATGGATTCTGGCCATTTGAAATGTTTGTGTATGGGGGGAGGGGGGAACACACCTGTGTGAAGGTGAAGTGCCTTCAGAGAAGAAGATAGGGAGGGGGAGGGGAGTGGGGAGTGAAGGAACTAGTGAGGGACTATTGTTGGGAAGGTGTCAGAAAGAGTATTCCAGTCAGCTAGGGAAAAGGCTATATATTAGCATGGCTGCTAAATGTTGGCAAACTGTCTGGGAGAAGGTAGCAAGGGTTAACAAGGCTGAGAGGAAAGCAGTGTGACAGGCAGAGACGGATGGATCTGTGTGAGGATGAAAGGAATTTAGGACAAGATAGTGGCTCAGGCAGTGGGAGGAAGAGAGCAGAGTTTCGAGATATGAGAAACAGATAAGGTGACTGACCTGACATGCAAAAGAGCCAACCACAGAGAGGGGAACAGTTGGCAGGACAGTGACTGCTGGAAGAAAACTTCAAGGCCCCTTATTGCACCTAGGACCCCTGGGCAGTTCCTAGAGGTGCCTGAACATTAAGACAGCCCCTCATCTCACTGCAGACACATCCACCGGGACAGGAAAGCGCCCAGGCACACACAGGGGGATGTGACCCGGACAGTGAAGCAGATCAGTGTGATGTGACAAGTACAGGAATACTGCCATGTGTATCTCTCCCTCCCGCATTCAGCTGCCGGAGGGAGAGACACACATGGCATCGTTCCTATACTTGTCACATCACACTGATCTGCTTCACTGTCTGGGTCCTCCCCTATCAGCATCCCTGGCGACGCCACTGCACAGAAGGAGAGGAGGAAGGAGGGGGAGCACTCCGGCACGGCAATTCGGCGCCCCCCCCCTCTGAGGCACCCGGGTGCGGAGCACGCCATGCACCCCGCCCAGGATCGGCCCTGAGTCAGTACACACCTGCCATAATTTAAAGTGCCTCTGATTAACCCCAAATAAAGTTAAGCTGTTATAGTAGGTCTTTCCTGACATTTTCTTAGTCGCATCCTACAGCAAAAGCCATGTTCCGCAGAGATTTTCCAAAGCATCAGAGGGATCCTATTCTTTTAAGGTATCAGTCAGGAGAAGGGTACAAAAGAATTTCCAAGGCATTAGATATACCATAGAACACAGTGATGACAGTCAGCATCAAGTGGAGAAAAGATGGCACAACAGTGACATTACCAAGAACTGGACCTCCCTCCAAAATGTATGAAAAGATGAGAAGAAAACTGGTCATGGAGGCTGCCAATAGGCCTACAGCAAAATTAAAAGAGCTGCAGAAATATCTGTCAAGTACTGGCTGTGTGGTACATGTGACAACAATCTCCAGTATTCTTCATATGTCTGGGCTATGGGGTAAAGTGGCAAGATGGAAGCCCTTTCTTATGAAGAAAAACATCCAGGTCCGGCTAAATTTTGCAAGAACACATCAGAAGTCTCCCAAAAGCATGTGGGAAAATGTGGTATGATCTAAGGAAACCAAAGTTGAACTTTTTGGCCATAATTCCAAAAGATATGTTTGGCGCAAAAACAGCACACCACCAAAAGAACATCATACCCATAGTCAAGCATGGTTGTGGCAGCATCATGCTTTGGGGCTGTTTTTCTTCAGCTGGAACAGGGGCCTTAGTCAATGTAGAGGGAATTATGAACAGTTCCAAATACCAGTCAATATTGGCACAAAACCTTCAGGCTTCTGCTAGAAAGAGGAACTTCATCTTTCAGCATGAAAATGACCCAAAGCATCAACAAAGGAATGGCTTCACCAGAAGAAGATTAAAGTTTTGGATTGGCCCAGCCAGAGCCCAGACCTGAATCCAATTGAAAATCTCTGGGGTGATCTGAAGATGGCTGTGCACAGGAGATGCCCAAATATTGCCAAGTCAAGATGTGCCATGCTGATAGACTCATACCCAAAACGAGTCCTGTAACAAAATCAAAAGGTTGTTCAACAAAGTATTAGTTTAAGGGTGTGCACACTTATGCAACCATTTTTTTAATTTTTTTTAGTTTTACTTCCCTCCGCCTAAAAGATTTCCGGTTGTGGTTAAATTGAGTTGTACAGTTTATAGGTCACATTAGGTGGAAAAAGTTCTGAAATGATTTATCTTCATCTAATTTTTTTACATCACAGAAACCTGGCATTTTAATAGGGGTGTGTAAACGTTTTATATCCACTGTAGTTGGACACTGCCATGGGGGACATATACCAACATTTTTTTTAAAAGACCATTCAGGGGAAAGCATTTTTTTAATGCAGTTTACATTTTTAGCTCATTTTTTTAAATACAGTTCAGGGGAGGGTGGGTTATTTTAATTTGTATTATAATAAAGTGAATTTTCAGTAAAATGGATCTCTGTAGGGCTTTTTCATAGGCAGGCACAATTTCAAGGCTTGGCACCTTTGGTTTCTATTTACTTGACACAATTCCATCTTTTTGTTTTACTAAAAATTGGGTACTATATTGTATTTGTGTGCACGAAAATAATTTTTAGTGTATTGTTTTCTGAGTATATGCATTGGATAAACATGTTGCGCAAATATCATTGAAAAGATGATGCAACTGTCAACATTTTATTTTACAGCACCTCTGCTTTCAGAAAATATATAATTGTTTTGCATTTTCCCATAACTTTCCAGAAAAAAAATGCAGTTTTAAACATGTGAACAAATTGCCTGGTGGCTAGGATATGCCAGATTACATCACTAACCTCATATGGTCAGCACCATATGTGGTCAATGATGTCATTCAGCATCCCTGCCCAGTTTGCCAATGTGTCATTTATCATGATTGACACAGGATCTATTACACTGGACAATGTGACTGACATTGGATTTACCTTGTATATTTGTTTATTTTTTAATAAATTGTTTATTTAAAAGCATTTTACTACATACAAAGAAGGGGAAATGTTTAGTCCAAATGGTAGTTAGTGAAGTGCGTATGATATTGTATAATGTATTAAAAGTATAAACAGAGATATAAATAAGAATGGCGGGAATACAACAATCCCTAAAAATACAAATTATTAAAACACAGGACATAAATTCAATTGCTATTTTTTTTTAGATAAATTATTTCAAATTTAAAAAGGAACATAGGGGATGGGAGAAAAGGTATATATATGGAGGAGAAGGAAAATTTGGTTGCCTGGAGTGTTCTGCACATAAACATGGATCCCAAACACTCAGCTCACCTGATGCCATGAGGGGGTGGGGGCATGGCATGAAGAGTAGACATGCTGCCTGAATGTGCTGAGATCCCCGAGCTCCAGGAAAGCAAGCAGCGGTAGCCCACAGCGCATCCCTCCCAGACATATTATGTCCACACGCCAACGCACAGTTCACAGCCGCTCAGCGATAGTAAGAACTAAGCAGATAGGCTGCGAGCCTACCTATCCTTCCAGAGCGTGGATCCCGGATGCACAGCTAAGATGGCTCCCGGCCATGAGGAAGCAACGCATGGCTCTACCGATCCAAAGGGGGGTCTGACAGTACCCGAACGTGGCCAAGGCATTCCAACATCCGTTCGCTGTGGCCCAGCACCTGGACGTGGTACCACAATGCCCAGCCGCGGCTCCATAGCCCCAGGTCAAGGTCTTTCAATACCTAACCACAGCTCTCCAATGACCAGGGGATAATCCTCCAGCCCCTGGCCGTGGTTCTAGTCCTGGACTCTGACATGTATAAGAATGAGGCATTGCGCCAATTATCAGATACAAATACATATCAGAAACTTGGAAGCGATCCCACAGCAACTTTTTCCAAAATACTGTCTTCACTTTTAGACAGGGCTGTTGATGTGGGAATATTCTCTGCTGCAGAGAAGATCCTCTTCATCCCAGACAGTCCGATTATGCCCGTGTTTCATCATCTCCCTAAAATCCACAAAGGTCTCAATCCCCTTGTGGGGAGACCCATTGTGGCGGGCATCGGCTCTCTGAATGAGCGCTTGGGAGAATGGGTGGATAACCAGCTCCAACCTTTGGTATGCAATCTTCCCGGTTATTTAAAAGATACCAAACAACTTTTGATTAAACTACAAAACTTTAAATGGGAAGACAACTACAGGTGGGTTACATGCGATGTAACTAGCCTGTACTCCAGCATACCACACCAATTAGGCATTCAAGCTGTGTCTGTCTTTTTGAAAGAGTCTGGAAAGTTTTCCCTCATCATGCAGGAATTCATTTTACAATCTTTGGAATACTTGCTCACACACAATTTCTTTATGTTTGACGGGGACTATTACCTCCAGAGATGCGGGGCTTCTATGGGCGCCAAATTTTCGCCCTCCCTGGCAAACCTTTACATGGGTTTCTGGGAGAGGTCCCGCATCTTTGGATGTGATAGTCCCCGCCGCGCTGATACACTTTTCTTTTGTCGTTACATAGATGACCTGTTATTTATCACCACAGACCACACTGTTTGCTTAGACTCTTGGCTTGCATTTTTTAATGACAACCTTTTCAATTTGCGGTTCACGGGAAACATACAGTCCACAAGTATAGATTTCCTTGATGTTAAGCTTTACAACTCAAATGGTTTTGTAGCCACCAGTCTACATAGGAAAATCACTGCAGGAAACGCTCTTTTGAGAGCAGACTCTGCCCATCCCAGCCACACCATCAAGGGGGTCCCCTATGGCCAGTTCCTGCGACTTAAACGCATATGCAGTGAGCCATCCCATTATGATCTGGAAGCCAGTCTAATGGCACAGAGATTTAGACATAGAGGTTATCCTGATAAAACCATCAACAAAGCATTAACGGCTGTTAAAGCTATTTCCAGATCATCCTTGTTATCTCACAAATCCAATGATAGAAACCAGGACACAGCCAATCTATTCAATAATAACATACCTGTTTTTTCTACCCCGTTCAGCCAAGAATATAACCAAATAAAACATACTGTCATCAAATATTTACCCATTCTATTTAATGACCCCGTTTATCAAGATATTTTGAGCAAGGGCATAAAAACAGTTTCCCGTAGAGCACCCACCCTGGGAGGACGTTTGTCACCTAGTTTATTTCAGAGCAAAACCTCAGGTACCAACTGGCTCACCTTTAAGGGGACCTTCAAGTGTGGGTGCAAGAACTGTAATTACTGCAAACACATCAAAGGCGGCCACATTGTACATTCCTACACCAGTAACAAGGATTTTGAAATCCATCATTTCATCAACTGTAACAGTAAATTTTTGGTATATGTAATAAATTGTGAGGATTGTCATATACAATATGTAGGGCACACTATCCGCCGACTTAGAGATCGGCTGTACGACCACCTTCATGATATT
Organism: Rana muscosa; assembly: GCA_029206835.1. Lineage (NCBI taxonomy): Eukaryota > Metazoa > Chordata > Amphibia > Anura > Ranidae > Rana > Rana muscosa. The sequence continues at coordinate 329,224,171 of CM055116.1, read as the reverse complement.
GAAAAGAATCACAACACTAACATAGCCAACCATTGGAATTCTGTACATAATATAGATGTGACTAGCCTCACCATACAGGGTGTAGAAAAAATCATTCGCCCTGCCAGGGGTGGCGACAAATTTAGATTACTATGTAAACGCGAAGTGTTTCATATATTTTCGCTTAATACCAGAATTCCAGCTGGACTTAACTTTGAATGGGATGTGTCCCATTATTATGACTGAATCCCGCTGTTCACCATTCTTTATACTCTTCTACTTTCTCTTTACTCTCCATTTCTCTCTCTTTTTCCAGCATTTCCATTTCAACCGTTTCTATGTCTCCAGGTGTCATCATTTCCTCCCGCCATTCATCTCCGCTTATGTTCAGGCTTCTTTCCTTCCATTCCATTTTTTAATTCATCTTACTTTACTTTTACATTAACATATATAGATTTATGTTAGTGTATATGTTGTTACCCATGCTTTGCAACGTCTCGTCAGCAAACATCTTGTCCATTATAGTCATGATGCCTATATATGCCATGCTGATTGCAAATCTATTTGCCAATTTGCTGTACTGCCTGTTCAGCCTATATACAGCATACACTCACGCATTTTAGCTTCATCTCTATATTTTCGTTGCTGGTTCTGCCATATAACCATCTATATATTTCATGTGTTCCTCTTCTTCTTCATACAGTACACGGCCCTCTGCCCTATACCAGAATCATGAAGATTACATGAACACCTGTTTAGATGGTTTCATTATACCAAAATATCACCTTTACTTTCCAATATTCAGTGTAATTGGGTATTATCACAATTAGTTTCGCTTTGTTTTCTTTTAATGCTTTATGGTGTCATGTCAATTCTGGTAAAAGTTTTGTATATAGATGTGTTTTGTGGGTTGAAATAGCGAAGTATAGTCCATATTTTGTTTGAATCTACCTCTCAGACCTGGACATCCAAATTTACGTCCGCTGTCCCCACACATATACACACACATCCTTCCATCTTTATCGGTTTCAATAGGCAATCTAGTGCAGATCATATATTCCGCTATTATAAACCCTCATTTTTACAATAGATTGCTTTAGTGCTTCACACTGATTTTGGCATCTATACACACTTTATCTATGATGGGTGAACATATATGAATTCAACACATTTGGTCACACATTTTTGCAATTACTGCATTCCACATCAAATTAGATTGCCTTATATCAATACCGATATAGACAAAATCATATCTTCATGGGTCATCATTTTAGATACTGGTTCCGTTGGATACTGAACTAAGGAAAAAAAAAATTTTTTTTTTTTTTTCTTGCATAATCTAATGTTCTTAAATTGTATACATGACATGTATATTTACACTAATATACAAGAAATATGCATATTATTATTTTGAGACAATTCTGAGATGCATTTTTTTTTATATTTTTTATATTTTTTTATGTTCTTATTCCATCCAACTACAATCTCCCACTGTTAGTACCTAATACACATGCGAGCATACATATGTGTATTTGAATTTTGAATTTTGACCTTCTAAGTATACATATGCTTGCACCATTTTATTGATCGTATCTCAGTAATTTTCCAGCATTAAGGGGATTACAATTGTGTATATCTCTATCCATACCTTATGTCCCTATCTGATCTGCACATTCCTTTATCTTTATTTATATATTTTTATTGGTGCATTATTTTGCTTAATAGCACTTGTACCATACAATTATTCCATGGTCATTCATGGTAGCTCAAATGAACTTTCGCATCGGCTGGCTGATCATACAATTACATCACATTCATGGGATGCTACTATTTAACATCTATGCCTCTGCGGGCCATATGCACTTTATTTGTGATCAGCTTGCTATGCATAATGCCCAATAATTACTATTATTGTTATAATGTTATCATTATACATTATCATGTTTGTGCAGTCAGACACTTACACTTTAGGCCTCATGCCCACGGGCGTTTTTTCAGCCGCGTTTTTGAGCGTTTTTTACAGCTTAAAAACGCCTGTCCATGATAGTCTATAGCTTCATGTCCACCTAGGCGTTTTTGAGCTGTAAAGAGCATAGGCGTTTGTAAGCTGTAAAAAAAACCCAGGGCCAGTGCGTTCCTCAGCGTCAGAATTAGGCAGAAAAAAACGCGAGCGTCAAAAAATGCGCAAAAACGCGCACTAACGCGCACTAACGCGCAAAAAACGCGCACTAACGCGCGGTCGCGTTTTTAGCTCCGATGTTTTTTATTTATTTTTTTTTTTTTCAAAAAAAATAAAAAATATTTACAATAACATGGACAGGCGTTTTTAAGCTGCAAAAAACGCAGCTGTAAAAACGCCAGTGGGCATGAGGCCTTATATTTTCACACTATATCTTTACACTATATATCAGCGCACATTGATGCGCGACACACTCACTAATTTTGATTTTACATTTTATTTCACACCTACTTATTATTTTTTTGATTGATTCATTTATACTTTGTCTAACATAATCGGACAAAATTTGTACACTAATAATCAATCTATTTCATTATAAAATAAGTTACACAACATATACAAATATAGTAAAATAATATCGCACAAAACATATTTCCTCAAACGAGAGAAAGAAAAAAGAAAAATAGAAAAAAGAAGAAAAAAGAATAAAAGAAAAAACAATACATAAAATTATTTCAGAAATGTCACTATGCATATATAAACTGTCATTTTCATATGTCATCATATCTATAATATTCACAATATATTTAATTTTTGCTTCACATTGCACACCATTATTAGCACTATTTCCCCCCCCCCTTTTTTTCAATTAGATTATGATTATGCACTGGTCATTAAATCACTATATTATTTAATTTATTATTTTTTATCTATGTGATCACTATAATGCATCAGTTGCATTTCAATTCTGAACGGGGTCAAACAAAGTATAGCAAAAGTTATATATATATGTATGACATCTGTCAATTTCAAGTACTTTACTGATTGCACTGATTCCATCACTCTTTTATAATTGTCTAATTGCTTATTCTCAATAATTGCTTTTTTCAATTGTCTTTTCAATTAAGAGTCACTTAACACACACTTGTTTTTGATCACATGTTTTGTCTAAGAGTGTTATATATACTGTGGTTCATTTTAGTTTAAGTTAGCTATGAGTAAGCACTGATTTTGTGCGAAACGCGTCAGCTATCCTGTTCTAGCTGGTTTTTGTAGTGCCTGTTCATTAAACACACGTTGGATTGGAGTGCGGCTGTCCTCTTTTATCTAATTTTCGCCCCTGGGGGTTGGTCGGGACTTTTCAGCACTTGATGGAGACTCCTTAGTATCTGGGGAGCCCCCTTGTGGCAACCCCTGAAAATTAAATCTTGGCACTACATCGCCCAGTGGTGGTTCGTCAGCTTCCGGTAATGGACACCTAATACCTAGCGCTGGCCCTTCAGGAACAACGTCTACAATGCAGATGCAGTATTTCTAGTCCCTTGGCATATAAATCTACTAGTGGGCAAGTGACATTTTAGGCAGACTTAATGGTGGCAGACATGGACTGGGACCTTAGAGAACATATAAGAGCCCTGCCTACTAAAGCAGATATCCAGTCACTTAGAACTGCTGTTGAACTATCTTGCAAGCAAGCAGTAGAGGGGCTCAGGGAGGACACAGTGGCACTGGAGCATAGAGTAGTAGAAGTGGAGACAGGCCAAGATGACATTAGGCAAGCCATGGCTGATGCCCAAGGTATGACTAAACAACATAAGAAAATGTTGAACTCTTTTATGGATCAGATTGATGATTACGAAAATAGAGATTGCTGGCAGAATATACGTATATGGTGCTTACCTGAAGCAACACAGGCCCCTGACCTGCTTCCGACTGTGCTTGTCTTATTTCCCCAAATTTTGTGGGATCTTGCACCCGATACTATCAAGGTAGATAGGGTGCATTGTGTACTACTTCATGCTCCCCAAAATGCAGATAAGCCAAGAGATATTATTTTTGTGAAGGAAGCCATCATGAAATCAGTCTGTAATAAAACTACTGTTGATTTTGATGGAGCTCAGCTCTCTTTGTTTCTCGATTTATCACATCACACCCTTATGCAAGTCCGGGCTGTCGGAACCTTGCTAGAAGCTTTGCGGACCGTGAATGTTAAATATCATTGGGGCTTCCCTTTTCACCTTCGAACCAAAGATAGCTTGCAACATTTTGTAGAAATGTTAAAATTCTAGTGGATTTCCTAGACTGAAGATTGAATAGTCCCCAACCTCTTTTACAACCTCCTGAGCGTTGGCACTAGGGATGAGCTTCGAGTTTGAGTCAAACTCATGTTCAACTCGAACATTGCCAGTTCGCTGAACAGCGAACAATTTGGGGTGTTCGCTGCAAATTCTAAAAGCCGTGGAACACCCTGTAAAAGTCTATGGGAGAAATCTAAAGTGCTAATTTTAAAGGCTTATATGCAAGTTATTGCCATAAAAAGTGTTTGGGGACCTGGGTCCTGCCCCCGGTGACATGTATATTTTTTTCAGGAGCAGTGATTTTAATCATGCTTAAAGTGAAACATAAAAGTGAAATATTCCTTTAAATTTCATACCTAGGGGGTGTGTATAGTATGCCTGTAAAGTAGCGATTGTTTCTCGTTCTTAGAACTGTCCATGCACAAAATGTCATTTCTGAAGGAAAAAAAGTAATTTAAAAGTACTCGCGGCTATAATGAATTGTCGGCTCACGGCAATACAGGTAAAAGTCATTGAAAGTCATTGATAAAATGACCCTTCAGGTCTGGTATGGATTTTAAGGGGAACTCCGCGCCAAATTTAAAAAAAAATGTTGTGAAGTTCCCCCCAAAAATCCATGCCAGACCCTTTATCTGAGCACGCAACCTGGCAGGCCGCAGGAAAAGAGGGGGGACGAGAGAGCGCCCCCCCTCCTGAACTGTACCAGGCTACATGCCCTCAACATGGGGAGGATGCTTTGGGGGTTTGTGACCCCTCAAAGCACCATGTACCCCCACAATGTACCCCTTACCAATTCACATGGGGGGGGCGTTAAAGGGGTCTTCCAGATTCCGATAAGCCCCCCCCGCACGCAGACCCCCACAACCACCGGGTTAGGGTTGTGGGGATGAGGCCCTTGTCCCCATCAACATGGGGACATGGTGCTTTGAGTGGTCACAGACCCCCCCAAAGCATCCTCCCCATGTTGAGGGCATGTGGCCTGGTACGGTTCAGGAGGGGGGGCCCCCTCTTTTCCTGTGGCCTGCCAGGTTGCGTGCTCAGATAAAGGGTCTGGTATGGATTTTTGTGGGGAACTCCACGCCATTTTTTTAAATTTTGCACGGAGTTCCCCTTAAAATCCATACCAGACCTGAAGGGCCTGGTATGGATATTTGGGGGGAACCCCACGTCATTTTTTTTTATTTGACGCAGGGTTCCCCTTAATATCCATACCAGACCTGAAGGGCCTGGTAATTGAATTTGGGGGGACCCCCACGCATTTTTTTTTTATCAATGACTTTCAATGACTTTTCTCTGTATTGCCGGGAGCCGACAATTCATTACAGCCGCGAGTACTTTTAAATTACTTTTTTTCCTTCAGAAATGACACTTTGTGCAGGGACAGTTCTAAGCACGGGAAACAAGCGCTACTTTACAGGCATACTATACACACCCCTAGGTACGAAATTTAAAGGAATATTTCACTTTTATTGTTTCACTTTAAGTATTATTAAATCACTGCTCCTGAAAAAATGGCAGTTTTTAAAACTTTTTTTTGCATTGAAACATGTCCCTTGGGGCAGGACCCGGGTCCCCAAACACTTTATATGACAATAACTTGCATATAAGCCTTTAAAATTAGCACTTTAGATTTTTCATGTTGAGTCCCATAGACTTTAACAGTGTTCGGATTTTCGAAAAAATGTATTGCCTGTTCGCATGTTCTGATGCAAACCCAACTGGGGGGTGTTCGGTTCATCCCCAGTTGGCACCAAGTTTCAGTTAGAGTTTGAAGAAAGAGCTGTTCGGATAGACAAGGTCGAAGCCCAACGCCCTCTGGGCCTGATTGAATTTTAGTCTATGTGTAGTATAATGGGAGCCCTCTGTTCACAGGGAGATAGCAGTCGAGGAGGTTTGATAGAATAGATTGTATAAATACATACTGGGGACATGCGCATTTTCTTTTTTGGAAAATGCGCACGTCCCCAGTATGTATTTATACAATCTATTCTATCAAACCTCCTTGACTGCTATCTCCCTGTGAACAGAGGGCTCCCATTATACTACGCCTTTTCTTTTCGTTCCATCTACTCATGCCCTTAATCATCTTTTCATCTTTTCCCCAATAGGTCGGTCCAAGGACAAGGGACTTTGTACTCTGCATGTTTGCAGAAGGGAAGAGGACTCTGCTTACGGGTTGTTTACCCGATGTCTGATTAGCTGTGGGCTGCCTCAAGTAGCCCTGCCACCTTAGACCACATTGGCTATTCAAAAATCTGTCCCTGTAGACAGACAATTGTTGTTTTAGGGTAACTTATTTGCAAAACGCTGGGCAGTGTATCCGAGAGACTTCTTGAAGTTAAGCTAGCTGTAAGCTGTAAAATTACAACAATTATAATATCTGGTGCATTGGGAGTAAAAGACGGGCAGCTGGCAGTAATAGAGAGGTGTTGGTTTCCTAGGAAACCTGGAAGGCTAAGCTTTGAGTTTAGCAAGAGCCTCGTACAATGGAAGAAAAACTTTTAAATCAATGTGAAGAATTCTGCCCCTTGCTATACAATTAGGAGGTGTTTACAGTCTATTAAAAGTAATGTTTACTGACATGTTTTAAAAACTGCAGATTTTGTTAGAAGTTATACAGCAGTTAAAATGGGCTATCTTCACCATTATTAAAATAAGTTTGTAGCTGACTCCTGATCTAGCCGAAATTGTTGGCACCCCCCCTGAAATTTTTCCAGAAAATCAAGTATTTCTCACAGAAAAGTATTGCAGTAACACGTGTTTTACTATACACATGTTTATTCCCTTTGTGTGTATTGGAACAAAACAAAAAAAGGGAGGAAAAAAAAGGAAATTTGACACAATGGGGCTGATTTACTATAACTCCAGGAAGTACTGAGCACATCGCAAAAAATAGCTCCAATTTTTGACAATTAAAAATTCCATGCGCGAATTTGCGAATGAAAAAGAGCGCTATTAGCAGCAAACAAGTGTTAGTAAATGTGAAATCAGCGCTAATTAGCGATTCCGCGTACGCGCAAATGCCAATTTCCACGAAGTTTTTATATAGCACTGCACTGTCACCATGATCCATGTATGTGAAAGAAACATTTTTATATGAGATGTGCTCTATCTATTGATGTATATTGCAATTAGTATTCCTATTTTTTTCTTCTTTTGCTAACAAATGCAGTTATGAAGGATTATTACATAGTAATGTCTGCTATTATGTAAAATTACACGTATTAAACATTTAGGTTACCTATTTGTTGTATGTTGTTTTTTTCATGTTTTTATTTTTTCATTTAGGTGGCTATAAAGAGGTAATTATTTATGTCCATTCTTTAATCCTACTACACTATTATGCAGGTCTTGTACTTAGCACTAGTGATGAGCCGAACACCCCCGGTTTCGGTTCGCACCAGAACCCGCGAACGGACCGAAAGTTCGCACGAACATTAGAACCCTATTAAATACAATGGATGCGAACGTTCGGATTCTAAAGTGCTAATTATAACGACTATTATCCATGTTATTGTCCGAAACAGAGTTTGGGAACCCGGGTTCTGCACCAGGGGACATGTATCAATGCAAAAAGAAGTTTTAAAAACGGACGTTTTCCGGGAGCAGTCATTTTAATGATGCATAAAGTGAAAAAAAAAAGTCAAATATTCCTTTAAATATTGTACCTGGGGGGTGTCTAAAGTATGCCTGTGAAGTGCCACGTGTTTCCCGTGTTTAGAACTGTCCCTGCACAAAATAACATTTCTAAAGGAAAAAAAGCCATTTAAAACTGCTTGCGGCTTTAATGCAATGTCTGATCCCGGTAATATGGATGAAAATCTTTAGGAAAAATGGCATAGCTACCCCATCAACCCCCCCCCTACCCCAGCCCATTACCAGCCCCTTTGGGTCTTGTATGGATATTAAGGGGAACCCCACACACAAAATAAAAAAGGCCCTATATACTCTGAACAGCCGTATACAGGCGGTGCATACAAGACAGGGACTGTAGGTTTGTTCTTATGTAGAATCTGTTTGTAATTTTGAACAGCTGCATTGTTTAAGTGTAGCTCCATGCCAAATTCCTTTTTTTTAGCTTTTTGGAAAACATAGGGAACGGTTATCACCCCTGTCACATTTTTTTTGCTGTCTGTGCCCCTGTTCAGAACATTTCACCTCACTTTGCGTCCCAATGACAACTGTTTTTGAAATGTGGTGTTTGTATTGAAACAAGGATTGGTGATAAAGCATCAGTAGAGAGGAGACACCTTTCTCCCATATTAATTCTTACAGGAGAGAATTTTCCTTCCAAGGGGTAGATTTCCTCTCACTTCCTGTTGTCTTCTTCCGTTTGCAAGTAGTAGTCATTTGTAAGTTGGATGTTTGAAAGTAGGGACCTGCCGTATATACTCTGCAGAAATTGGCCCCTTAGGTGTTGGTGTTGGCACAACACTGAAAGCACTCACAGTTATTCTTGGTGGGTGCTGGAACGCCCTGCTGTCAACTATTATATCAGGAATTGTAATAACATATAATTGTTGATCAGTGGTACTAAAAATTGGGCCTTTGATGGTGGTGCTGGTGCCACAACACTGTAAGGCCTGACAGTTACTCTTGGTGGGCGCAGCAATGGGCCCTGCTGTGAATTATTAGATCAATAATTATAATTGCATGCCCCTATTGAATAGGGGCTGAAAAATTGGGCCTTTGGTGGTGGTGGTGGTGGTGGTGATGGTGGTGCTGGTGCCACAACACTGTAAGGCCTGACAGTTACTCTTGGTGGGCGCAGCAATGGGCCCTGCTGTGAATTATTTGTTCAATAATTATAATTGCATGCCCCTGTTGAACAGGGGCTGAAAAATTGGGCCTTTGGTGGTGGTGGTGGTGGTGATGGTGGTGCTGGTGCCACAACACTGTAAGGCCTGACAGTTACTCTTGGTGGGCGCAGCAATGGGCCCTGCTGTGAATTATTAGATCAATAATTATAATTGCATGCCCCTGTTGAATAGGGGCTGAAAAATTGGGCCTTTGGTGGTGGTGGTGGTGGTGATGGTGGTGCTGGTGCCACAACACTGTAAGGCCTGACAGTTACTCTTGGTGGGCGCAGCAATGGGCCCTGCTGTGAATTATTAGATCAATAATTATAATTGCATGCCCCTGTTGAACAGGGGCTGAAAAATTGGGCCTTAGGCACTGGTGGCACAACACTGCAACCCCTCACAGATACTGTACTTGGAGCACAGCAATGAGGCCTGTTGCAAAGTATTGCATCCAAAATTTTAATTACACGCCCCTGTTAAACAGGGGCTGAAAAATTGGGCCTTAGCCACTGGTGGCGTCACCCATAAACCAAAATGATCTTCCAAGCTATCATCATTAATCGTATCATTGAGGAGGAGGAGGAGGATAGCCAGTCAACATAACAGCACAGGCACTCAGCATCAGCATCAGTCTTGAAGGGATGTGACATTTTAAAATCAATTAGTCTGTTATATCAGCATCAGGTGTGTGGTAGCTGGTGGTGATCCAAGACTGGTTCATCTTGATGAAAGTCAGTCGATCAACCGAGTCGGTGGACAGGCGCACCCTGTGATCCGTGACAAATCCTCCAGCAGCACTGAATGTGCGTTCTGAAAGAACGCTGGATGCAGGACAGGCCAGTAGCTCAATTGCATACTGTGCAAGCTCTGGCCAGTGATCCATCCTCAAGACCCAGTAAGCCAGAGGATTTTCGGTGGGGAAGGTGTCCAAGTCTGACCTTGCCCCTAGGTATTCCTGGACCATGTATATCAGACGCTGGCGATGGTTGCTGGAACCGATCATACTTTGGGGCTGCGGACTAAAGAATTGTCTGAACGCATCGGTCAGACGGCCACCTTCCCCACCGCTCCTTCTTTGACTGCCCGAAGCCTCAGCAACTCGTTGTCCAGGACCAGGAGTTTGTAACCTCCCAGTCTCTGGGAACGCGTTGCACAGACCTTTCTGCAAGGCCTCCCGGAGTTGTCTCATCCTCTGCTCCCTCTGCGACGGTAAGATAAGGTCCGCAACCTTACCCTTGTACCGTGGATCAAGGAGAGTGGCCAGCCAGTAATGGTCCCTCTCCTTGATCCGAAGAATACGAGGATCCTTCCACAGACTTTGCAGGATCAGGGAGGCCATGCAGCGTAGGTTAGCTGAGGCATTCAGTCCGGAGTCCTCTGGGTCACTAAGGACGACATGATCCGCAGCCACCTCCTCCCAGCCACGTACAAGTCCACTGGTTTCTTGGGACTGTAAATCATCCCTAAAAGACTGCTGCTGATGATGCTGAGTGCCAGCCTCCACCTCCATGCTGACACAATCCTCCTCCTCCTCCTCCTCTTCCTGTGCGATGGGTGGGACAGAAGGAACACTGTCTGGGTAAAGGGGGCCTTGAGAGGCAAGGAAGTCCTCCTCTTCCTGCCTCTGTTCTGCCTCAAGTGCCCTGTCCATTATTCCACGCAGCGTGTGCTCCAACAGGTGGACAAGAGGTACAGTGTCACTGATGCATGCACTGTCACTGCTCACCATCCTCGTGGCCTCCTCAAATGGTGCCAGGACAGTGCATGCATCCCTGATCATGCCCCACTGGCATGGTGAAAAAAAACCGAGCTCCCCTGACCCTGTCCTGGTGCCGTAGACGCACAGGTACTCATTGATGGCCCTCTGCTGCGTGTGCAGCCGCTGCAGCATGGCCAACGTTGAGTTCCACCTGGTGGGCATGTCACATATAAGGCGGTTCTTGGGCAGGTTCAACTCCTTTTGCAGCTCAGCCAGGCGAGCACTGGCATTATAAGATCTGCGGAAATGCACACAGACTTTCCTGGCCTGCCTCAGGACATCCTGTAAGCCCGGGTACCTGCCCAAGAACCGCTGCACCACCAGGTTAAGGACGTGAGCCATACAGGGCACATGGGTCAGTTGTCCCTGTCGGAGGGCGGAGAGGAGGTTGGTGTCATTGTCGCAAACCACCATTCCTGGCTTAAGCTGGCGTGGCGTCAACCACCTCTCGGCCTGCCCCTGCAGAGCAGACAGGACCTCTGCCCCAGTGTGGCTCCTGTCCCCCAAACACACCAGCGCAAGCACGGCATGGCATCTTTTTGCCTGCGTACTTGCGTAGCCCCTTGAACGCCTACGGAGCACCGCTGGTTCCGAGGACAAACCACAGGAAGAGGCCATGGAGGAAGAAGAAGAGGAGGGGGTGGAGGAGAGAGGTGTGTCACAACCAGTAGTAGCATTTTGGAGGCGTGGCGGTGGAACAACCTCCAACACTACTGCACCTTGTCCTGCATCCTTCCCAGCTGCCAAAAGAGTGACCCAATGGGCCGTGAAAGAAAGGTAACGTCCCTGTCCATGCCTGCTGGACCATGAGTCAGCGGTAATATGCACCTTACCGCTGACCGCCCTGTCCAGCGAGGCCAAGACATTGCCTTCCACATGCCTGTAGAGAGCCGGAATCGCCTTCCGTGCGAAAAAGTGGCCTTTGGGAACCTGCCACTGAGGAACCGCACATTGCACAAACTCACGGAAGGGGGCCGAGTCTACCAACTGAAAAGGCAGCAGTTGAAGCGCTAGCAATTTAGCCAAGCTAGCATTCAACCGCTGGGCACGTGGATGGCTGGGAGTGAACTTCTTTCGACGGTCCAGCAGCTGGGGCAGGGAAATTTGCCTGCTAGAATCGGACGTTGGTGTACTGCTAGCAGAGTGCCCGCAAGTACTTGGCTGTGACACACCTAATTCTACACCTTCATTCCTCTCAGAGCAGTTTTCAGAGAGGACTGAAGGTATACTGGGGTTGGAGATCCCAGCTGATGCGGTGCAAGAAGAGGTCAGCTTTGTTCTTTGGTGTGGGTCTTTAAGGTAGGCTTGCCAACGAGCTGCATGGCAGGTCAACATATGTCTGATCAAGCATGTGGTGCCCAAGCGGCTGATGTTTTGGCCACGCGATATACGCTTGAGACATATGTTGCAAACAGCAGCTGTGCGATCTGATGCACTCGCCTCAAAAAAGGCCCACACCAAAGAACTTTTGGAATGACGGGCAGAGGCAGCGCCCTGCACAGGCGGAGCTCTGCAGTGTGATTCCGTCGGTGTGCTGCCCATACGCTGGCCACTCAAGGGCATCCTGCCTCGTTGGAGATGTGCCTCCTCCTCATCCTCCTCCTCCTCCTCTCTCCTATTAGGCACCCACGTGGAGTCAGTGACCTCATCATCCCCTCCCTCCTCATCACTGGAGCCAATCTGGCAGTATGCTGCAGCTGCTGGAGCATGACTGCCAGATTGGTGTCCTTCTTGAGCATCCCCTCTCTCTGCTCTCACGCTACTGCCTTCCTCTATCTGGGTATCATCATCAGATCCTTCGAAACGCTGGGCATCCTCCTGGAGCATGTACCCAACACTGTGCTCAAACAGTTCGGGGGACTCCTCAGGAGGAGGACATGGTGGGTCTAGGGAAGGATTGACTAATGAAGATAATGATACCAGAGAAGAGGACGCTTTGGCAGCTGCTTTGCCAGTACCCTGAGCCTGGGTGAGAGAGGATGAGGAGGATGAGGTGGGCTTGGTCATCCACTCTACCAAGTCTTCAGCATGATGTGGCTCAACATGTCTAGCTGCCGAAAAGAAGGACAAGCGTGTCCCATGGCCATGTGCTGATGACAATGCACCGCGTCCACGACCAGCACTGTTGCCCCCAGACACAGAGCCTGCTTGCCCTCTTTTTTTGCCTCCTGACTGTCTGCCTCTCCTTGTTTGCCTTCCAGACATTTTAATGGATGGCCTGCAGGGAGATGGGAAAAAGAGCAATAAGGGCTACCTTCAGGTGTATACTGTGCAGGAGGCTTAGCAACAATGACACTGACACTGTCCCCTGCCTATCCTTCTTTGTCCCTAAACTCAAGGATTTCAAATATGGTCCAGAAAATTGGTTTAGAACAGAATAGCACACTGACACTTTCCCTCACTGTCCTACTCTGTCCCTCCCTACAAACAAGATTTAGCACAGAATAGCACACTGATAGTTTCCACGAGTGTCCTTCTCTGTCCCTAAACTCAATTATTTCAAATATGGAACAGCAAAATTGGTTTAGAACAGAATAGCACACTGACACTTTCCCTCACTGTCCTACTCTGTCCCTCCCTACAAACAAGATTTAGCACAGAATAGCACACTGATAGTTTCCACGAGTGTCCTTCTCTGTCCCTAAACTCAAGGATTTCAAATATGGTTCAGCAAAATTGGTTTAGAACAGAATAGCACACTGTCAGTTTCACTCACTGTACCTCTCTGTCCCTAAACTCAAGGATTTCAAATATGGTTCAGCAAAATTGGTTTAGAACAGAATAGCACACTGACACTTTCCCTCACTGTCCTACGCTGTCCCTCCCTACAAACAAGATTTAGCACAGAATAGCATACTGATAGTTTCCACGAGTGTCCTTCTCTGTCCCTAAACTCAAGGATTTCAAATATGGAACAGCAAAATTGGTTTCGAACAGAATAGCACACTGACACTTTCCCTCACTGTCCTACTCTGTCCCTCCCTACAAACAAGATTTAGCACAGAATAGCACACTGATAGTTTCCACGAGTGTCCTTCTCTGTCCCTAAACTCAAGGATTTCAAATATGGAACAGCAAAATTGGTTTAGAACAGAATAGCACACTGACACTTTCTCTCACTGTCCTACTCTGTCCCTCCCTACAAACAAGATTTAGCACAGAATAGCACACTGATAGTTTCCACGAGTGTCCTTCTCTGTCCCTAAACTCAAGGATTTCAAATATGGAACAGCAAAATTGGTTTAGAACAGAATAGCACACTGACACTTTCCCTCACTGTCCTACTCTGTCCCTCCCTACAAACAAGATTTAGCACAGAATAGCACACTGATAGTTTCCACGAGTGTCCTTCTCTGTCCCTAAACTCAAGGATTTCAAATATGGTTCAGCAAAATTGGTTTAGAACAGAATAGCACACTGTCAGTTTCACTCACTGTACCTCTCTGTCCCTAAACTCAAGGATTTCAAATATGGTTCAGCAAAATTGGTTTAGAACAGAATAGCACACTGACACTTTCCCTCACTGTCCTACTCTGTCCCTCCCTACAAACAAGATTTAGCACAGAATAGCACACTGATAGTTTCCACGAGTGTCCTTCTCTGTCCCTAAACTCAAGGATTTCAAATATGGAACAGCAAAATTGGTTTAGAACAGAATAGCACATTGACACTTTCCCTCACTGTCCTACTCTGTCCCTCCCTACAAACAAGATTTAGCACAGAATAGCACACTGATAGTTTCCACGAGTGTCCTTCTCTGTCCCTAAACTCAAGGATTTCAAATATGGAACAGCAAAATTGGTTTAGAACAGAATAGCACACTGACACTTTCCCTCACTGTCCTACTCTGTCCCTCCCTACAAACAAGATTTAGCACAGAATAGCACACTGATAGTTTCCACGAGTGTCCTTCTCTGTCCCTAAACTCAAGGATTGAAAATATGGTTCAGCAAAATTGGTTTAGAACAGAATAGCACACTGACACTTTCCCTCACTGTCCTACTCTGTCCCTCCCTACAAACAAGATTTAGCACAGAATAGCACACTGATAGTTTCCACGAGTGTCCTTCTCTGTCCCTAAACTCAAGGATTGAAAATATGGTTCAGCAAAATTGGTTTAGAACAGAATAGCACACTGACACTTTCCCTCACTGTCCTACTCTGTCCCTCCCTACAAACAAGATTTAGCACAGAATAGCACACTGATAGTTTCCACGAGTGTCCTTCTCTGTCCCTAAACTCAAGGATTGAAAATATGGTTCAGCAAAATTGGTTTAGAACAGAATAGCACACTGACACTTTCCCTCACTGTCCTACTTTGTCCCTACAAACAAGATTTAGCACAGAATAGCACACTGACACCTCTCTGTCCCTAAACTCAAGGATTTCAAATATGGTTCAGCAAGATTAATTTAGAACAGAATAGCACACTGTCAGTTTCACTCACTGTCCTACTCTGTCCCTACAAACAAGATTTAGCACAGAATAGCACACTGACACTTTCCCTCACTGTACCTCTCTGTCCCTAAACTCAAGGATTGAAAATATGGTTCAGCAAGATTGGTTTAGAACAGAATAGCACACTGACACTTTCCCTCACTGTACCTCTCTGTCCCTACAAACAAGGTTTAGCACAGAATAACACACTGACACTCTCCCTACCTATCCTTATTTGTCCCTAAACACAAGGAATATAGGATTAGTAAAGGAAAAAAAATGACACTGTCCCTGCCTATGCTTCTCTTTCCCTGCTCCGGAACACACTACACAAGGCCGCCGCCGCGCTGGCAGCCTTTTATAGTGTGGGGCGTGTACTAAACCCCCTCAGCAATAATTGGCCACAGGCATCCTGCCTGTGGCCAATCATTGCTCTCCTCGCTGCCGGCGCTGTGATTGGCCAAGCATGCGGGGTCACAGTGCATGCTTGGCCAATCACAGCGCCTGGATGACACTGCGATGGCGTAGTGCATTGTGGGCCGTTCGCGTCACTCGAATTTGGCGCGAACGGCCCAAATCGTTCGATCTTCGTCGAACGATCGAACAGCCGATGTTCGAGTCGAACGTATGTTCGATTTGAACACGAAGCTCATCCCTACTTAGCACAATGGCTTAGTGGTCTCCTCCCATGTCTATACAGCTCTCATGTTACAAGTTCAAATACCATCCAACAGCTATGTTTATTATTTGCACAAGCAAATTAAAATAAACAAACAAAGAAATGTAAACTGCCCGTTAGCTAGTGTGTGATGTTTGGAAGTCCACACCATAATATTATTGAATAAAAAAGTGTATTGGCTTATTGGCATTCACCTATTTTCAGCATATGCTACTTTGGCTAATTGACTAATAGGCATTTGCCTTTTTTCACCAATACAATCTTTTAGTATCTCTCTGTGGGATTTGAACTCATGAGTGCTTCAAAGCCTGAGTTTTTCAAGATAGAAGTGCTGACCACCAGGGATGAGCCGAACACCCCCCTGTTCGGTTTGCACCAGAACCTGCGAACAGACAAAATGTTCGTGTAAACTTTAGAACCCTATTAAATACAATGGACTCGAACGTTCGAAATCTAAAGTGTTAATTATAAAGGCTAATATGCAAGTTATTGTCCTAAAAAGTGTTTGGGGACCTGGGTCCTGCCCCAGGGGACATGTATCAATGCAAAAAGAAGTTTTAAAAACGGCCGTTTTTTCGGGAGCAGTGATTTTAATAATGCTTAAAATGAAAAAATAAAAGTGAAATATTCCTTTAAATTTCGTACCTGGGGGGTGTGTATGATATGCATGTGAAGTGGCGCATGTTTCCCGTGCTTAGAACTGTCCCTGCAAAAAATGTCATTTTTGAAAGAAAAAAAATGCATTTAAAACTGACTCGCGGCTATTAATGAATTGTCGGCTCCCGGCAATACATACAAAAGTCATTGAGAAAAAAAAAAAAAAAAAAGCATGGGGGTTCCCCAGAATTCAATTACCAGGCCCTTCAGATCTGGCATGGATTTTAAGGGGAACTCCACCCCAAGTTTAAAAAAAAAATGGCGTGGAGTCCCCCTAAAAATCCATACCAGACCCCTTATCCGAGCACGCAACCTGGCCGGCCGCAGGGGAAAAGGGGGGGACGAGAGAGTGGCCCCCCCTCCCTCCTGAACCGTACCAAGCCACATGCCCTCAACATGGGGAGGATGTCCCCATGTTGATGGGGACAAGGGCCTCATCCCCACAACCCTTGCCCGGTGGTTGTGGGGGTCTGCGGGCGGGGGGCTTATCGGAATCTGGAAGACCCCTTTAACAAAGGGGACCCCCAGATCCCGCCCCCCCCCCCTATGTGAATTGGTAACGGGTACATTGTACCCCTACCATTTCACGAAGAAAGCGTATGTTTAAAAAAACACACAAACACCTTGAAAAAGTCCTTTATTTAAAAAAATAAATAAATAAACATTCCAGCGGTGAAATCCAGTGTCCCGCGGCGATCCCGATGTCCAGCGCTGTCCTTCATTGGTTGTGCCTGAGCGGACCTGATGGGGAACTCCCTCTCAGTATTTTAAATGTATAGACCCGCCCCTTCTAAAGTTCCCCATCAGGTCCGCTCAGCGGACGAGATGCGGAACATGAGAAGGGGCGGGTCTATACATGTATTACCAAAGTGAGAGCAGTTCCCCATCAGGTCCGCCCCCTCGGTATGTCGGACCCGCCTACGTCATTGGCTTGAGCGGGGAACTTCCTTCACTATGTAAATTTAAATTTACATAGTGAAGGAAGTTCCCCGCTCAAGCCAATGACGTAGGCGGGTCTGACATACCGAGGAGGCGGACCTGATGGGGAACTGCTCTCACTTTGGTAATACATGTATAGACCCGCCCCTTCTCATGTTCCGCATCTGGTCCGCTGAGCGGACCTGATGGGGAACTTTAGAAGGGGCGGGTCTATACATTTAAAATACTGAGAGGGAGTTCCCCATCAGGTCCGCTCAGGCACAACCAATGACGGACAGCGCTGGACATCGGGATCGCCGCGGGACACTGGATTTCACCGCTGGAATGTTTTTTTTTTTTTTTTTTTAAATAAAGGACTTTTTCAAGGTGTTTGTGTGTTTTTTTAAACATTTTTTTACGCTTTCTTCGTGAAATGGTAGGGGTACAATGTACCCCTTACCAATTCACATAGGGGGGGGGCCGGGATCTGGGGGTCCTCTTTGTTAAAGGGGTCTTCCAGATTCCGATAAGCCCCCCGCCCGCAGACCCCCACAACCACCGGGCAAGGGTTGTGGGGATGAGGCCCTTGTCCCCATCAACATGGGGACATCCTCCCCATGTTGAGGGCATGTGGCTTGGTACGGTTCAGGAGGGAGGGGGGGCCGCTCTCTCGTCCCCCCCTTTTCCCCTGCGGCCGGCCAGGTTGCATGCTCGGATAAGGGGTCTGGTATGGATTTTTAGGGGGACTCCACGCCATTTTTTTTTAAATTTGGGGTGGAGTTCCCCTTAAAATCATATGCCAGATCTGAAGGGCCTGGAATGGATATTTGGGGGAACCCCACGTCATTTTTTTTTTATTTGCGGCGGGGTTCCCCTTAATATCCATTCCAGACCTGAAGGGCCTGGTAATTGAATTCTGGGTAACCCCCACGCTTTTTTTTTTTTTTTTATCAATGACTTTTGTATGTATTGCCGGGAGCCGACAATTCATTAATAGCCGCGAGTCAGTTTTAAATGCATTTTTTTCTTTCAAAAATGACACTTTTTGCAGGGACAGTTCTAAGCACGGGAAACATGTGCCACTTCACATGCATATCATACACACCCCCCAGGTACGAAATTTAAAGGAATATTTCACTTTTATTTTTTCATCTTAAGCATTATTAAAATCACTGCTCCCGAAAAAACGGCCGTTTTTAAAACCTCTTTTTGCATTGATACATGTCCCCTGGGGCAGGACCCGGGTCCCCAAACACTTTTTAGGACAATAAATTGCATATTAGCCTTTATAATTAGCACTTTAGATTTCTCCCATAGATTTTTCGAATTTGCCGCGAACACCCCAATTTGTTCGCTGTTCGGCGAACGGGCGAACAGGCAATGTTCGAGTCGAACATGAGTTCGACTCGAACTCGAAGCTCATCCCTACTGACCACTAGCCTATTGAGCGTAGCACAAACATCTACTAGTGTGTGTAGGTTAAGGAGATATTTCTTGCACCTACAGGTAAGCCTTAATCTAGGCTTACCTATAGATGCAAGTTGTCTAAGTGGGTTTACAACCACTTTAATATTATTGTAACAACCATGCTCATGCTGATGTGGCATTGGCTAATAGGCATTCGCCTCTTTTCAGCATATGCTGCTGAGTGTTTGATGGTGGGACTACTTTATATTCTAGGTATAATAGTACACAGCACAGTGACTTAGGCCCCTTTCACACTTGTGCGACCTGAAATTTGTGTGATTTTGATGCGACTTTAAGCAATGCCTGTGTAATCTTGAGGTCTATGGACGCAGGAGTCGCAGGGAAAGGCGCGCAAACTTCTGTCTGCATTTTTTCTGCGATCCCAGGGAATGCCTGTCAACTCGTATCAAAGTCGGACCAAAGTAGTACAGGGACTACTTTGAAGTCGGTGTGACTTGAAGTTGCACAGATATAAATGGTACACATTGAAAATCATGGGGTATGACTTGTCATGCAACTCTGATGACCAAAGTCTAAGGAAAAGTCGCTCAAGTGTGAAAGGGGCCTCAGCCCGACTTTGTGAGCGATTTCAGAGACATCAGTGCACTTTCCTGCACAGATGTCTAGTGAAATCACATAGGTCTCAACTGTCCCTGATTTGGACCAAAGTCCCTCTGTCCCTCTTTCCTCCTCATTTGTCCCTCATTTTGTACTGATCTGTATAGTTTGATATAAAATGCAATTTTTATCTTTCAAAAAGTGTTTCCCAGCGCTAAACCTTTCATCTAATTTCTAAATTGCTTTGTTTGTAAATTCTCAAAGCCAATCTAAAGGGATATTATTGTTAAAAAAAGCACTTTGGGGGTTTAACTAATATATATATATATTTTTAATAATTCTCCTTTAAAAAGGTGTTTTAGGAGGTGTGTACTATGCCTACATACTTTTGCTAATAGTTGTCCCTTATACCCATCTCAAAAAGTTGGGAGGTAAGAAATCGCCTCCTGAAGTCGCCCAAAGTAGTGTAGGAAATACTTTTGGGAATCTGTGTGGCGTCACACCAATTCGGACAGGTCTATTGCCGTCAATAGGCGCCGATTTGGCCTGCAATTTGACATGTCAATTCAGAGCTAAGTGAACATGGGTGAAGTTGCAAAGATATGAATGGAACTCATGGGGGGGGGGGACTTTTAATGCGACTCTGAGGTCCAAAGCTGCATGAAAAGTCACATAAGTGTGAAAGTAACCTAATGAGATTAAATAACACCTTTGAATAAAGCCCCATTTGCACTTGTGCGACCTTAAAATTGCACAGCTTTGCCATGACTTGAAGCAATGTCTGTGTTATCTTGTGGTGTATGGACCTCAAATCGCATCAAAGTCAAACCAAGGTAGTGCAGGGATGAATTTTCCCCACTTTCAGGATGCACAAGTGACAATAGGGCCAAATTCAAAGATATCCTTGAATCTCTTTCACACTGCTGCGACCTGAAAGTCACCCTAATTTGCTGCCACTTTGTCGCTGCAACTTGGCCCCAACTTCTGGGAATGCCTGTGTAATATTGCGCCCTATGTACCTCAAGTCACATGAGGCTCTGTTTCCACTATTGCAACCCTAAATTCGCATGATTTTGCCGCAATTTTTTGCCGCGATTTTGATGCGACTTGGAGCAATGCCTGTATATTCTTGAGGTCTATGGACCTCAAGTTGTATCAAAGTGGGTCCAAATTAGTGCAGGGACTACTTTGAAGTCGCTGTGACTTGATGTCGCACAGATATGAACCATACTCATTGGAAATCATAGGGCATGACAAGTCGCTCTAGTGGAAACCGAGCCTGAAAGTCACACCAAAGTAGTACAAGGACTACTTTGAAGTTGGTCTGACTTAAAGTAGCACAGATATGAATGGTTATCATTGAGAATCATGAAAAGTCGCCCAACTGTGAATCAAGTCATATATATTTTAATAGAAAGGAGCTCTCATTTATACTTGCATAGTCCTTACTGATTTACATCGGCAGAACAAATGCAGGAAGTAGTGATGTGTGCACATGGTCCAGAAGCAAATGTGTAGTGATACCAAACAAATGAATGAAGCCCACCCACACCAAATCCACCCCCACCTTGAGTAAGCACAAGTACATATCCTACACTTACCCGGCAAATCAGCAGCACTTCCTCTATGCTAAAGAGGGAGCTCGCCATGTCCAGCTAGATGGAGATCCTGACCAGCACAGGCACTTCCGGGTGATTACAATGACTCATTTCCGGGTCAGGAGGTGAAACCACGCTCTGTTGATTGCAGCTGCGAAAATTTGATCTCAATCACACTTAGAATTTATTATTTTTGATTATTTGCAGACATGCAAATCTGTATTTCTACATATGATGTTTGAAGGTAAACTTAAGGGAGTTTGAAAAGGAATGGTGTCTCTGCCATAGCAGCAGGTGAATTACAAAGGCAAAAGGCCCGGTTTGAGCTCTGCTTCACACTGACAGCGGGAGGAAATCGTTCAGCTGAACTCATACGATTTTCATTCCCGCATGTCAGTCCCGACTGCAGGAGGGGGGGGGGGGACATCAGAGAAATCTGTGCAGGTTTCTGCACTTATATCAATACAAATCACACCAATTAGAACAGCGCAATTGCCACCGATCTGACATGTCAAATCGCACCAATGTGACCCAGAACTGACACATACAACACTGTCTATTCTCCAGCTGAATTCATTACCTGCAATTCTCCACAGCTGGTATATATAAAGATTCCACCTTTATCATTTACTTGCAGGTGTGCTGAAGCCTAGGTTTACATTGAGGCGATTTGTCATGCACTTTCAGAAATCAAATCGCATGACTATTGGTGGCAATGGCACTGTTCCAATCGATGCAACCCCAATTTTGTGGCGCCGCACCGATTTCCAAAAGTAGTTCCTGCACTACTTTTGCCAATTTCAGGTGCGACTTCAATAGACATTTGTGTATGAAGCCACACAGATGTCTATTAAGTAGTACCTAAAATCGCGCTAGCTTAACCACTTAACGACCGCTCACTGTATATATACGTCGGCAGAATGGCACCGACAGGCACAATCACGTAGAGTGTACGTGATTGCCTTTGTACAGTTGGGGGGTCCAATCGGACCCCCCTCCTATACAGTGAGTGGTGGCTAAGTGTCCGGGAGCGTTCCGGGATGAGGGGGCAGCCATTCGTTTCTGGCCACCCCCTCGCGATCGCTCCCGGAGAATGGAAATGCCCCCTCTGTCTGTGTCAGACAGAGGGAGCAGGAGGAAGTGATGTCATCTCTGGTGCGGCGCTCACATATACCGAGCGCCGTACAAGAGAAGATATCAGGTCAGTGCACACAACACTACACTGACACCAGGACACATAGGGACATAAATCGCCCCCCCAGGCCCCCCCCAGACACCCCAGATCACCCCCCCAGATCACCCCCCCAGCCCCCAGTCACAGTGTCACTGATTGCAGTGACCATTTATTTAGTGATCACTGCAATCAGTGACATTTGTGACTGTAAAAGTGTCACCAAAGTTTAGTCTTAGGTCCAGTGTAGCCCCCTAACCCCCCCTAATAAAGGTTTAACCCCCTGATCACCCCCAGATAACCCTTTCACCGCCTATCACCACTGTCGCTTAGCGATCATTTTTCTGATCGCTGTCTTAGCGTCAGTGATGCCGATCGGCAGCCAGTAATTTTTTTTAGGTTCGCCGCAGGTTTTTATAGCGTCAGGTACCCCAATATATTATCTAATAAAGGTTTAACCCCCTTGATCGCCCCCCAGGTAACCCTTTCACCCCCTATCACCACTGTCACTAAGCGATCGTTTTTCTAAACGCTGTCTTAGTGTCTGTGATGCCGATCGGTAGCCGGTAATTTTTTTTAGGTTCGCCGCAGGTTTTTATAGCGTCAGGTACCCCAATATATTATCTAATAAAGGTTTAACCCCCTTGATCGCCCCCCAGGTAACCCTTTCACCCCCTATCACCACTGTCGCTAAGCAATTGTTTTTCTAAACGCTGTCTTAGTGTCGGTGATGCAGATCGTAGCCAGTAATTTTTTTTAGGTTCGCCGCAGGTTTTTATAGCGTCAGGTACCCCAATATATTATCTAATAAAGGTTTAACCCCCTTGATCGCCCCCCCAGGTAACCCTTTCACCCCCATCACCACTGTCGCTAAGCAATCGTTTTTCTAAACGCTGTCTTAGTGTCGGTGATGCAGATCGGTAGCTGGTAATTTTTTTTAGGTTCGCCGCAGGTTTTTATAGCGTCAGGTACCCCCATATATTATCTAATAAAGGTTTTAACCCCCTGATTGCCCCTAGTTAACCCTTTCACCAGTGATCACCATATAAGTGTTACGGGTGACGCTGGTTAGTTAGTTTGCTTTTTATAGTGTCAGGGCACCCGCCGTGTATATAACCCAATAAAGGTTTAACCCCCTGATCGCCCGGCGGGTGATATCAATTAGGTTTTAGCGTCAGAGAGGGTCTGCGTCACACCCCAGGCAGCGTCAGGTTAGTGCCAGTAACGCTAACACCCACGCGTGAAGCATACACCCCCCTTAGTGGTATAGTATCTGAACAGATCAATATCTGATCTGATCTATACTAGCGTCCCCAGCAATTTAGGGTTCCCAAAAACGCAGTGTTAGCGGGATCAGCCCAGATACCTGCTGGCACCTGCGTTTTGCCCCTCCGTCCAGCCCAGGCCACCCAAGTGCAGTATCGATCGATCACTGTCACTTACAAAACAAAAACACACATAACTGCAGCGTTCGCAGAGACAGGCCTGATCCCTGCGACTCCAGTGCTGTAGGAGGTGATTTCACCACCACAGTTAAAAAACAAAAGCAAATATGCCGAAGCATTGGGGCAGCAGGGGCGGAGGAGCGATTTTGCTCCTAATGCCGCGTACATACGGTCGAAATTCCGACGGAGGCTTGCCCGTGGAAAAGTCCGACCATGTGTGTGCGGCATAACTTTTTTGCGGGAGGATGCCCCCATGCTTCGGCATATATAAATGGTGCGTGTATGCCCATCATTGGAAGTGGGTGGATGAAGGGCGGTATTCTAATGGTGGGCATACCCACCGATCAATCTCTTTTTTCGTTCAGCCAACTGGCTGCATGAAATAAAAAGATTACAATACATGTCCAACAAGGACCAGCAACGTACTGGTATGTTGCTGGACTTTGAATGTTTATACCAGAATGATGCCTGCGGGTTTAGGTATCATCTTGGTATCATTCTTTTCAGCCTGCGGCCGGCTTTCATGTAAAAGCAATCCTAGCGGCTAATTAGCCTCTGGACTTCTTTTACAAGCAGTGGGAGGGAATGCCCCCCCCCGGATATAAAAAGCGCCATTGGGAAATTGGGAAAGCATTTTATCACACCGATCTTGGTGTGGTCAGATGCTTTGAGGGCAGAGGAAAAATCTAGGGTCTAGAAGACCCCAGTTTTTTCAAAAAAAGAGCACCTGTCACTACCTATTGCTATCATAGGGGATATTTACATTCCCTGAGATAATAATAAAAATGATAAAAAAAAAAAATACTTGGAAGGAACAATTTAAAAATAAAATAAAAAAGCAAAATTAATAATAAAAAAAAAAAAAAAAAAAAAAAAAGCACCCCTGTCCTGCCCTGCTCTTGCCCAATGGCGAACGCAAGCGTCGGTCTGGCGTCATATGTAAACAGCAATTGCACCATGCATGTGAGGTATCACCGCAAAGGTCAGATCGAGGGCAATCATTTTAGCAGTAGACCTCCTCTGTAAATCTACTGGGGTAACCTGTAAAGGCTTTTAAAGGCTTTTAAAAATGTATGTAGTTTGTCGCCAATACGCGTTTGTGCGAAATTTTAAAGCATGTCGTGTTTGGTATCTATGTACTCGGCCTAAGATCATCTTTTTTATTTCATCAAACATTTGGGCAATATAGTGTGTTTTAGTGCATTAAAATTAAAAAAAGTGTATTTTTTAACCCAAAAAATGCGTTTGAAAAATCGCTGCGCAAATACTGTGTAGAAAAAAAAAATGCAACACCCGCCATTTTATTCTGTAGGGCCTTTGCTTTAAAAATATCTATAATGTTTGGGGGTTCAACATAATTTTCTTGCAAAAAAAAAAATGTTTTCATGTAAACAAAAAGTGTCAAAAAGGGCTTTGTCTTCAAGTGGTTAGAAGAGTGGATGTAAGCTTCCTAATGTTGTGTATAAAATGCCAGAACAGTTCAAAACCCCCCCAAATGACCCCATTTTGGAAAGTAGACACCCCAAGCTATATACTGAGAGGCATGTCGAGTCCATGGAATATTTTATATGTTGACACAAGTTGCGGAAAAACGAAATTTTTTATTTTTTTATTTTTTGCACAAAGTTGTCACTAAATGATATATTGCTCAAACATGCCGTGGGCATATGTGGAATTACACCCCAAAATACATTCTGTTGCTTCTCCTGAGTACGGGGATACCACATGTGTGAGACTTTTTGGGAGCCTAGCCACGTACGGGACCCCAAAAACCAAGCACCGCCTTCAGGCTTTCTAAGGGTGTACATTTTTGATTTCACTTCTCACTGCCTATCACAGTTTCGGAGGCCATGGAATGCCCAGATAGCACAAAACCCCCCCAAATGACCCCATTTTGGAAAGTAGACACCCCAAGCTATTTGCTGAGAGGTATTGTGAGTATTTTGCAGATCTCGCTTTTTGTCACAAAGTTTTGAAAATTGAAAAAAAAAAAATATATATATATATTTTCTTTCTTCATTTTCAAAAACAAATGAGAGCTGTAAAATACTCGCCATTCCTCTCAGCAAATAGCTTGGGGTGTCTATATTCCAAAATGGGGTCATTTGGGGGGGTTTTGTGCGATTTTGGCATTTTATGGCCTTCGAAACTGTGATAGGTAGTGAGGAGTGAAATCAAAAATTTGTGCCTAGAAATCCTGAAGGCGGTGCTTGGTTTTCGGGGTCCCGTACGTGGCTAGGCTCCTAAAAAGTCCCACACATATGGTATCCCCGTACTCAGGAGAAGCAGAAAAATGTATTTTGGGGTGTAATTCCACATATAACCATGGCATGTGTGAGCAATATATCATTTAGTGACAACTTTTTGTAATTTTTTTTTTTTTTGTCATTGTTCAATCACTTGGGACAAAAAAATATATTCAATGGGCTCAACAGGCCTCTCAGCAATTTCCTTGGGGTGTCTACTTTCTAAAATGGGGTCATTTGGGGGCAGGTTTGTGCTATTTTGGCATTTTATGGCCTTCGAAACTGTGATAGGTAGTGAGGAGTGAAATCAAAAATTTGCGCCCTTAGAAATCCTGAAGGCGGTGCTTGGTTTCCGGGGTCCCGTACGCGGCTAGGCTCCCAAAAAGTCCCACACATGTGGTATCCCCGTACTCAGGAGAAGCAGCAAAATGTATTTTGGGGTGAAATTCCACATATAACCATGGCATGTGTGAGCAATATATCATTTAGTGACAACTTTTTGTAATTTTTTTTTTTTTTTTTAGTCATTATTCAATCACTTGGGACAAAAAAATAAAAAATTCAATGGGCTCAACATGCCTCTCAGCAATTTCCTTGGGGTGTCTACTTTCCAAAATGGTTGTCATTTGGGGGGGGGTTTGTACTGCCCTGTCATTTTAGCACCTCAAGAAATGAGATAGGCAGTCATAAATTTAAAGCTGTGTAAATTTCAGAAAATGTACCCTAGTTTGTAAACTCTATAACTTTTGCGCAAACCAATAAATATACGCTTATTGACATTTTTTTTACTAAAAACATGTGGCTGAATACATTTTGGCCTAAATGTATGACTACAATTGAGAGTTTATTCGATTTTTCTTATAACAAAAAGTAGAAAATATCATTTTTTTTCAAAATTTTCGGTCTTTTTCCGTTTATATCGCAAAAAATAAAAATCGCAGAGGCAATCAAATACCATTAAAAGAAAGCTCTATTTGTGGGAAGAAAAGGACGCAAATTTCGTTTGGGTACAACATTGCATGTCCGCACAATTTACAGTTAAAGCAGCGCAGTGCAAAATTCTGAATTCACCTCTGGTCCTCTAGCTACCAAATGGTCCGGGGCTTAAGTTGTTAAGTGAAGTAGCGCGATTTCAAAGTAGCATCAATGTGAACAAGGGCAAAGAGATTCATTTTTTGGTGCACAAATTCATATAGAAATAAAATATTAAGGATTTTGAACTTTGCCAAAAAAAAATAAAAAGCGCACACACCAAAGCTCAATAACGTACTTTTATTTTGCCAGCAGAAACAAAATTATATACATTCATTTACTAGCTTAAAAAAAATTTGGACAGGATACATGGTGCTACATTTAGAAATCGGATTTTAAGGGCCCTGCTCATAGGAGCTTACAATCTAAAATTTGTCAAAACCTTAGAGTGCACACAGCTTTACTTTTAGCGTATAACGGGCAACACATCACAATTTTATCTGCAAGATTATAGAAACATACTCAAGTCATTATTCTTACAAAGCATTCCAACATAATAATAAAAAAGACACATGTTCAAAACACCCACCCCACAATCCACATATACATACATTGGTGACCATGTTCTGCTGGAAGCTGTATTTCTGTGTACATGATTAAGCAATGAGATCCAAGAGTAGAAGGTCAGCAGATGCTTCCAAACGATTTTGCATGGTCAGACAGGAACAATACACACACAATTTTTGATTGAAAAAATGCACAAGAATTTCAGCAAATAACACTAGTTGGGGGTTTGTCAATCAGCGCAATATCATTCCTTCTCCCCCACAAATCACAGCAAAAAACCTGGCCTTCTCAGACCAAACGACCCCCCATACTGCAGGCCTTTATATAAGAGAGGTTGTATTGTTAGCAAACTGACACACGCCCAATAGAAGTACACGCCCAATAGAAGTACACGCCCACTAGAAGTACACTCCCACCAGTATCTTTCAATCTGTCTCTTTGTGTATGTCTAAAGTTATTTCACCTGATGGGCAGGAACAAATAATACTATTTGCAACCTTGGCTATGTGCATCAAATCTCCAACTACAGGCCAAAGATCCAAGTCCATTTACATGCACATAAACAAAGCAACAGTTTTCTAAGCATATGTACCTGTACAGTGTAAACCCTACAATTTTAAATGTCCAAGTCCCTGGGTATGATTAGTGCTAATAAACATTAACATCAGGCCCTGGCTCCAATGAGCTTCCAATCTAAAGTCCAAAATAAACTTTCTTACATTAGAGACTATTTTGACAGTAGACAAATAAAATGCCAGCATGTCTTCAACATAAGCATGTTGGGGAATTGAACCAGCAACCCCAGTGTTGCTAGACAGAATTGCTGCCCACTTAGCCACCAGGCAGCGTCACACATGTTCTCTGCATCTCTGTGGTGTGAACCAGCCCTAAGTCCATAGCCAAGTTCCGTGTCTCCAAGCAATATACAATATATTGGCCTAAGTATTGGGACGCCTGCCTTTAAACGCACATGAACTGTAATGGCATCTCAGTCTTAGTCCGTAGGGTTCAATATTGAGTTGGCCCACCCTTTGCAGCTATAACAGCTTCAACTCTTCTGGGAAGGCTTCTGGGAAGGCTGTCCACAAGGTTTAGGAGTGTGTCTATGGGAATGTTTGACCATTCTTCCAAGTGCATTTGTGAGGTCAGGCACTGATGTTGGACGAGAAGGCCTGGCCTGCAGTCTCCGCTCTAATTCATCCCCAAGGTGTTCTATCGGGTTGAGGTCAGGACTCTGTCCAGGCCAGTCAAGTTCCTCCACCCTGAACTCACTCATCTATGTCTTTATGGACCTTGCTTTGTGCACTGGTCCAAATCATTTGGTGGAGGGGGATTATGGTGTAGGGTTGTTTTTCAGGGGTTGGGCTTGGCCCCTTAGTTCCAGTGAAGGGAACTCTTAAGGCATCAGCATACTGAGACATTTTGGACAATTTCATGCTCCCAACTTTGTGGGAACAGTTTGGGGGTGGCCCCTTCCTGTTTCAACATGACTGCACACCAGTGCACAAAGCAAGGTCCATAAAGACATGGATGAGTGAGTTTGGGGTGGAGAAACTTGACTGGCCTGCACAGAGTCCTGACCTCAACCCGATAGAACTCCCTTTGGGATGAATTAGAGCAGAGACTGCGAGCCCATGCCTGGCCTCACAAATGCACTTCTGGAAGAATGATCAAACATTCCCATAGACACACTAAAGCTTGTGGACAGCCTTCCCAGCCTTCCCAGAAGCTGTTCTAGTTGCAAAGGGTGAGCCAAATCAAATTTTAACCCTACGGACTAAGACTGAGCTGCCATTAAAGTTCATGTGTGTGTAAAGGCAGGCGTCCCAATACTTTGGGCTAAATTGTGTATCTGGCAAGATTTACAGTGGTGGTGGAACCCTCCTACACATAAATACAACATTTAGACATAGTTTTAGGACCTGGGAGATGAGACAACTTCTCTACATGAAGCAGCATGTTTGGGATTTGAAGCCAGACACTCTGGGATGCTAAGCAGAAGTTCTAACCTCTAAGCCACAGAGCTGCCACATGTGGAAACCTCCTACACGTAAACACACATAAATACTGCATTTCTTTGGACATACAGGTGATGGAATTACATTACTCAAGAGTTATTCTTCTTGATTTATTCTGTTGATATTTGGTGTTTTTTTGGGGGGTGAGTTTAGAATAGTGATATTACCCTCAAATTTTGGGGAATTACATTTTTATTTCTGATGTTGGAACACATATCAGATTTTTGGGGCTCAAATTATGATTATTTAGAAATAATAAAAAGCACAAAAAAATGTGACTAATTTTAAATTTGCATCAGCAATGGTAATGTTTGTGCTTTGTAAAGACACCTGTGTGAGTTTGGGTAAAAATTGGTGTGAGATGGAGAGTAACAAGTGAAAGTGACAGAGAAAAATATATTTTATCAAAACATTCCACATTCTAGCTTTCTTTAAAAACAAAATATTTTAATTAGAAGCAACATTGTTGCAAAGGAAAATTTATTTCAGAGAAAGATACATTTCATCTCAACATTAAGGGTCCTTTCACACGGGGCGGATCCGTGAAGATCCGCCCCGTGAAGCTCCGCTTGCTCAGTGGGGATCGCTCCGTTGATCCCCGCTGAGCCGACGGATGACTGGGCGGTCCCCGCACACTGTGCAGGGACCGCCCTGTCAGAGCGCCGCTCTCCCCTATGGGGAATCGGATGACGACGGACCGTAGAGTCCGTTGTCATCCGATCCGCTCCGCCGACGGAAGGAAAAATAGGGTTTTCCTCCGTCACACTTTGGCGGAGCGGAGCGGATGTCAGCGGACATGTCTCCGCTGACATCCGTGCCTCCATAGGGCTACATGGAGGATCCGTTTCAGGTCCGCCTAAAAAACTGACAGGCGGACCTGAACGGACCTCCGTGTGAAAGGGGCCTAAAAGGATTTATTTGTGAAAGTTACAATTGTATCATTAGAATCAATGGCTAAAACGTGCATTGGACTAAAATAGAGCAGATTTTCACTTCCAAAACATGCTCTTTAATTAGCTCTCATTTTGGTATTTACTATAACTCTTGTGAAAAAAGTCACTTGAGTTAAAATTTGAGTTATATTAGCTCTGGGCATGCTCAGTTTAGCTTGCAAATAGTTGTCCAAAAACTGGCATTTTTTTACTTCTCAGACTTTTAAAGATATTTCAGTGTAGAAATCACTTTTTCACACAGTTTAAAAGCAGATTATCTTTAAATAATATACCGCATATTTCAGTACCATTTAGGCAATTATATCATGCTCTAAACATTATTTTCATGTGCACAACTCCAGCTTTTAGTAGAGTAAGGATTTGGGCGCTATTTGGATTCTGGGAGCTATAGTAAATTCGATTTTGGTAAGTATTTTTTCTCCAGCGCTATAGTGAATACCGTTTTAGCGCTAATTAGCGCAAATTGCCGCGATTTGCGCTAATTAGCGCGAATTCGCGGCAATTTGCGCTAATTAGCGCGAAATCGCGCTATAGTAAATTACCCCCATTATGTCCAATTTGCTTTTTTCCTCCCTTTTTTTGATTTGTTACAATACACACAAAGGGAATAAACATACTTTTCTATGAGAAATACTTGATTTTCTGGAAAAATTTCTGGGGTGCCAACAATTTTGGCTATGACTGTTTAATGGTCAATTTCTGCTGCTTCAGATTTGCCTCCTTACTTTATGATATGTTTAGTATACTTGGGGATAATATGGAAATACTCTATTACCAAAAGTATTGGGACGCCTGCCTTTACAAACACATATGAACTTTATTGGCATACCAGTCTTAGTCTGTGGGGTGCAATATTGAGTTGGCCAACCCTTTGCAGCTATAACAGCTTCAACTCTTCTGGAAAGGCTGTCCACAAGGTTTAGGAGTGTGTCTATGGGAATGTTTGATCATTCTTCCAGAAGCGCAATTGTGAGGTCAGGCACTGGTGTGGCTGAGAATGCCTGGCTCACAGTCTCCCCTCTAATTCATCCCAAAGGTGTTCTATTGGGCTGAAGTCAGGACTTTGTGCAGGCCAGTCAAGTTCCACCACCCCAAACTCGTCCATCAATGTCTTTAAGGACCTTGCTTTATGCATTGGTCCAAATTATTTGGTGGATGAGAGATAATGACGTGGGGTTGTCTTTCAGGGGTTGGGCTTTGCCCCATAGTTGCAGACTCTTAGGGCATCAGCATGCCAAGACATTTTAGACAATTTCATGCTCCCAACTTTGTGGGAACAGTTTGGGGATGGACCCTTCCTGTTCCAACTTAACTGCGCACCAGTGCACAAAGCAAGGTCCATAAAGACATGAATGAGTGTGTTTGGGGTGGAGTAACTTGACTGGCCTGCACAGAGTCTTGACCTCAACTCGATAGAACACCTTTGGGATGAGTTAGAGCAAAGACTGCGAGCCAGGCCTTCTCATCCAACGTCAGTGTCTGACCTCACAAATGCGCTTCTGGAAGAATGGTCAAACATTCCCACAGACACACTCCTAAACCTTGTGGAAAGCCTTCCCAGAGGAGCTGAAGCTGTTATAGCTGCAAAGGGTGAGCCAACTCAATATTGAGCCCTACGGACTAAGACTGAGATGTCATCGGTAAAGTTCATGTGTGTGTAAAGGCAGGCGTACCAATACTTTTGGTAATATAGTGTATCTGCTTCTAGAATAAATGCTGTAGTCTTTGCAGCTACATTGGTAATATCAGGAGGAAATGTACCAAAATCTGATGGAATACTTAGGACTGTAAATTTCCCAGCCATAGAGGGGGTTGTGAGGAACATTCCTGTTAATTGGATTGTGGGGATGTGAGTATTGCAGTTTATAATAAATCAGCTACATGATTGTTCAGGCAGTTGAGGTCTGCAGGGACTGTGAGAACCTTGTACATTTTAAAACAAGTTGGCCTAGGCTGGAAGCTGAAATCATTAACTGAAAATCTGATAGCAATAACTATTTACTGGGTAGGTGACATGGTATCATTATGTGTCATCAGCTTGGTAAATTGTCCTTTTCAGTTTTATTCTAACTTCTACTTAGCTCTGGTTCATTTGGTGTCTTGTGGAGAAGTTTTGATGAAGATAAGTAATGCCCTGATTACTCCCGCTGGCTACATCATGAGGTACTCATCAGATTTGAACATACTGTATTAATAGCTTTACTGCTTGCAAATGTCTTTAATGATGGGTCATAAGTAGATGCCGGAGAAACTGCTACAATTAAATAGCTTGGTGTTTTCACAGTATCATGAAGATTATTATTTTAGTGTGACAATCTATCCAATCCAAGCTGGAGAGGCTTCTCCTTTCCAAGACAGAGACTGAAACTTCCACTAACTCTATAGGGCCGTTCACATGGGCCGAATAACAGGCAGTATCAGCCGGTTCAATAGAAATTGGCAGACATTTAGCGCTTGTGTGCAGCAGCCGGTCCGACAGAAGCTGGCCAAACGTCTGGCTTCTGCCGAAGGGGCATGCCTGAAAAAGGTCTGCCGATTGCCATACGACCAGTGCTTTCAGCCAATGGCTAACAGCGCTGACCAATGTGTGGTGTCCCCTTGTCAGAGCACAATAGCTGAGAGGGGAAATTGCTGTACTAATACCCGCTGGGTTGAACTAAAAAAAAATATAGTGTGTACCAGGCTTAAAGTGGTTGTTAAGCCATTTGCAAGACTTTGTATAATCCTCTTTGTTTCCTTAGCCTGTGTGCCTCTGTCTATGTGTTTTTTTATAAAAAAATGCCGTATATTCCTGATTTCAGTGTGCTGCTCGGCGATCATGTGACGAGCTGGCTCTTTCCTCTCACCGTCTGACAGTTAGACAGGGAGGGGCCAAAAATCCCCCGCTGACGTCACTCGGGAGGAGAGGAGGAGAGAGAGAGAGAGAGAGCAGGCCGGTCACTTGATCGCTGAGCAGCACACTAACAGCAGGTATATACAGCATTTTTTAAATAAAACACATAGATATAGAGGCATACAGGCTTAGGAAACAAAGAGGATTATATGTGTTATTAACACTTATTTCAGCAGAAGGAGGGGGGGAGGGGCATGACACAGAGCTGACCAGCAAACAGGGGAAGGGGGAGGAGGACACAGGAGAGCAGAAAGCAGGCTGCAGCTGATGGAGGCATGTGAACTGACAATGGTGTCAGGGCTCAGCAGCCATGATAAACCATGGTCAGTTTACAGAATGGAGGGCAGAGCCAGGCAGGATCAGCCAGGTATTTCAAGTGATACAGGGGGCCAAATTACACAGCACAAGCACTGTGCTTCATAACATGCTTTAATGTAACAGGATCAATTTTTTTTTTTTTTTTTAGGTTAACAAACGCTTTAAGTAATGTAACATTGGGGGTGTTTAGCTTAGTGTTAGATGCATTTCTCCAGGGAACCTCTCTGCAATGCTGTTCGCCTGGCTGGCACACACAGCTAGCAGCTTTTTGTTTGCGCCGCCCCAAAAAATGGAGCACCAGCCACCACTGCATTGGGGGCGTTTACCTCAGTGATAAATGCATTTCTCTAGTAAGTCCACAGCAGTCAGTTATTAGGTTTAAGGCCGTGGCAGCACATTTTTATTGAAAAGGAACAAAATAAAAGTTTATACACAGGATTTCCCACATAGGGGTTCTTCCCCAGCAAACGCAACAATCGAAAAAAATGTCAAGCCACCTGGCTCTTAGGCTTACTCTGCCTCGGTTTTCAGCTCCTTGCTGCCTAGGCCTACTCCTGGCCTTAACAGAGTTCACCAGTCCCCTGGGTTTGCTCACTGTTCCCAAGACTTCAAGGCTTCCTTCAGCCCCCTTGGACTTGCTAGCTGCCTCGGCTCTCCCAGCCTTCCAGACCCTCTTCTGGTCTCCTAGGCCCTTATAGCCACCCCGACCTTCCCAGTCCTTCAGAGAAGAAGTACCCCCTCACCAGAGATGTAGTGTCACACAGGGCAGACAGTTTTCCTGACTGGGGTCTGTCTTTCAACAGCAGCAAGCTGCTCACACACCACCTTCCACCACCTACTGCTCTCACCAGCCCCTCATTATATGGGCTGTGTACACCGTGACACACACCCTGCTGGCTGTCCACAACACCCAGACACAGAGTTGGAGATCCCATCCCACCTAAGGGATCTCCAAACTACAGAGCCCCATCTGGAGATAGCAAAATCTGGAGAAAGCTGCCAGAGCAGATTTCTCCTCAAAATAACTGCTCTGTAGCCCTGCAGTCAGCAGACATGCAAACTCTGTGTCCTTTTTCAATCCTTTTTCATAGGGACAGAGCCTCATTCTGTCACAGTAAGTTGAGAAAAGGTAGATGATTAAAGAAAATCAGAGTCCTTCAGCATCACCAATAGTCCCGTCACTGCACTGGTTCACTGGCAAAAAGATCACCCATCAAAGAGGATACAAGGCTGAGAACCTCTGAAAAATAGGAGATAAAAAATAGGAGATAAAGCAGCATGGTAAATATATCCAGAAAATATAATTCCCCATTTATAGTAAATTCCCATAAAAAATATCCCACAGCTATACAAAACAAGGTACACTTAGGTATCCAAAATGAGGAAACAGAGATGAAGCAGGGAAAAAGGTTGGCGTCCACTACAGTGGACCTCCCAACACCTAACTGCCACTATCCACATAATCACATCAACATTTGTAAGGAAAAGACTACACGGGCTGCCAAAAGACCAGTGGCAGGGGAAGGTGTGAGCCAGTTATTTCCAAGAGGAAATAAGGGATGCAAAGCCGTTATTACTCAAAATTCAGACAGTGATTTTACAAAGACTGCAGCATTGAGTTATAACAGAATGTAGTCTTTGGTGAAGGTAAGAGCTGTCATTTATAAAGTTGCTTAAAAACGTCTGCCTGGAGTTCAGCATTAGGGCTTTCTAACATGGGCAGCGTCTCTTCTAAACAGCAGGGGATCTATGAATTGAATGGATGTCACTTTTTGCCAGGAGTCTTTAAAACTTTTCACCTTTAGATCTGTGACAATTGGGTCTGAAAAGTTGCAGAAGGTTACAAAACCTTTTCTGTTTTTTCTTTTTTTTTTTTTTTTTTTTACTAGCCACGTGTCAGTTTACATCTGCCTGCCCATAGACTAACAGCTTCCATTCAGATCAGCATGGAAAACTGACAGGTGGACAGGTATTTCTGATCTGAACACTCTTGTGAAAGGACCCTAAGGCCCCTTTCACACTGGGGCGTTTTTCATGCGGTTTAGCGCTAATAATAGCGCTGTTATACCGCATGAAAAAATCCTGCCCTGTGCCTTCAATGTGAAAGCCCGAAGGCTTTCACACTGATACGGTGCGCTAGCAGGACCGCTCCAAAAGTCCTGCTAGCCGCTTCTTTACAGCGGTAAAGGAGCGGTGTGTTCACCGCTCCTTTACCGCGGTCTCCCATTGAAATCAATGGGACAGCGCGGTAATACCGCCCGCAAACCGCGGCAATAGCCGCGGTTTGCGGGCGGTATTAACCCTTTTTCGGCCACTAGCGGGGGTTAAATTAACCCCCCTAGCGACCGCATACCGCGGTAAGAACGACAGTATAGCAGCGCTGAAAATCGCGCTGCTATACCGCCACCGCTCCTGCCCGCCCCAGTGTGAAAGGGGTCTAAGAGCCCATTCACACAGGGGCGTCTTTGGATCCGACTCCAAATCGCCCCAGGTCGCCCCTAGTCGCCTCAGGTCGCGCTGGCTGAAGAAATCAATGTAAGTTAATGGAGCCGTCCTTATGCACACTACTGCAGTCGCTCCGACTTCAAAAAAGGTCCCTGTACTACTTCAATCCAACTCCTAGGCGACCTGTAATCATTCATTTCAATGGGAGTCGCCTCTCACTGTCTTAATAGGAGCAACTCTCCAGGAAGAAAACATACATTTCTCCTGCAAAACTCTCCCTCCCCCTTCCTCCCACAAAGCTGATTCTTGTTTGATTGGCCACTGGAATGTCTCCTGTCCTGCAGGCAACTTGGAGTTGCCTTGTAAATAGCTCCAGGTCGCGCTGTGATTCATTCTCAAGTCGTGTCTGAGTTGCCTCATAAAATCGCGCTGGAAGTCGTGTTGCCCCTGTGTGAATGGGCTCTAAACAGGAAAAAATGTCAGCATAAATATAAGAAAAACAATATTTACAGAAATTAAACAAAACTGATTTGTTCTTTAAGACCATTATACGTTGTTTATTGTGGCCTTTAGTTTATAAATGCATTTACGTTGAGACTGAAAAAGTATTTTCTAATCAAATCAATAATCTTTAGAAAATACCTTTATAGAGGCTGATCTACTAACAGCCCTAAGGCCCCTTTCACACTGGGGCGGGCAGGAGCGGTGGCGGTATAGCAGCGCGATTTTCAGCGCTGTTATACCGTCGTTCTTACCGCGGTATGCGGTCGCTAGGGGGGTGAATTTAACCCCTGCTAGCGGCCAAAAAAGGGTTAATACCGCCCGCAAACCATGGCTATTGCCGCGGTTTGCGGGCGGTAATACCCCGGTGTCCCATTGATTTCAATGGGTACCCGCGGTAAAGGAGCGGTGAACACACCGCTCCTTTACCGCTGTAAAGAAGCGGCTAGCAGGACTTTTGGAGCGGTCCTGCTAGCGCACCGCTTCAGTATGAAAGCCTTCGGGCTTTCACATTGAAGGCTACAGGGCAGGAATTTTTAATGCGGTATAATAGCGCTATTATTAGCGCTAAACCGCATGAAAAACGCCCCAGTGTGAAAGGGGCCTAAAGCGAAGTGAAACCCTCCTATCCTTTACAGCCAAGGAAGCTGCTTCTGTTTGAACGGCCATGGTGCTCCATGTGTGATCAGTTAGGACATTAGCCATTTGTTGGTTTGACAGTTTGGTTGGGAACACAATCAAATCAAACAGTTTTTTTAAACTGGTAAATTGACGAGTTTAGTTTTGCTTCATGATTTACAGCTGGGGATTTGGGATTCAGCAAAATGGCAGCCTCCAGCAAGAAGAAACAGGAGCAATGCTGGAGGCAATTTACAGCACACACTAATTTTGGTAGCGTAATTATTAATATGGAATGCATGTTCATTGCTAAAGAACATTATTTTTATCAAGTTGTTCTGGGTAAAGTTCCGCTTTAAATGTAACTATGAATTGTGAACTGGAAGTTGCAAATCTCTACAGTAGGCTTAGATCTCATTTACTGGCATGCATTAATAGCACATTTCTAAATGCATGCAAGTTTGTGTAATGATTTATATGGTATAATAGTTGCATTTAGTTTAGCTTCATTTAGCTTCATTTTGAAAAAAACTAGCAATGTATGCATCTGGGGACAGATTAAATACTCTGAATGTGTCTAAACTCATGTAAACATTTTTAACCGCATATAAACGTTTATTTGTACTTCTCAGATCAATTTCATCTGCATTTTAAAAAAAACACCCACAGGAGGCTTGGGTGAAAGAAAACTTAAACAGCCCATAGATGATTTTCTCACCTTTTACCATGGGTCGAAGGACAGAAAATCACTTGATTCCCCCATTAACACAGTGAATGCCTCCCACAGCGCTAGTGTGTTTTGTCGGCTGGGGGACGTTGGAGCCCTCCTGGCCAGCAGAACACAATGATTACTGTTAGTGGCTATAGTCGGCTGCAGTAATCCCATTTAAAAATCTGACAGGCTGGTACAATCAGCCTGCTCATGCATGGATCGAATATTGGCCGGTCCCTGCTAAACCGGCTGAATTTAGATCCATGTACAGTATGGCTGGCTACGGTTACAGGTATCAAAGGCAAAATAGCAATATAGAGAGAAATTGATTATAAATAATATAATGCTGAACCAGAGATGGGAAAACCAGTTATTGGATGATCACCAAATATAATTGTCAACATTAAAAAAAAATTGGCAAATTATGTCACAGCACTGGCATCTTTTGAAAAATTCTGGGATAATTTCTGAATAAGTCTCCTGAAGCACTGTTTGGTACATAGCCATTATAGGAAAACTGGAACAGTGATCGCTTCCCAGTGAGAGGTACCTTAAAATGTTGTATATGACAAAAAAAAATTGGGAATTTAGATATACCAAAAAAACTTTGTCAAATGTTCTAAAACAGGAACTATGTATATAATGCTTTGTCAATATAATTCTTTTTATGTGGGCAAAACAAAGAGTAAATGTTGTTGTAGAATATACAGTATGATCATGTTAGAGATATTAGAGATGAAGATCTACAGTCCTCATCCTTTTCCCTACTATCATGGATACAATACCAGTAAAGTCAAGAGTATATTGATTAAAAAAAGTTGGAGACATTGATAGACTACTTTTACAATCTGAATGTAAATGGATATATAAACTAAAGGCCACAATGCCTTAATTAGCAAAATAATGTTATTTTGTTTAGTTTGTGTAAATATGTTTTTCTTATATTTATGCTGAAATGTAATTCTTTGGTATATATACAAGAATTTATGCATTTTTTGATTCTTTTTGTACCTGCATTTTTGATTTATTTATTATCCATATATTATGTATTTTGTTTGTAAACATCTTAGCTACGACTAAGGCTTTTGCTGAAACGCGTCAGTTTGTTTTATTTTCACTCCTTTGTAACCAGTCACCAATAAATATGTTATAAGCACTACAGTGTTGCCGGCTCAATCCATCCATTTGTCTTGTTCTGGTGTGTATGGACACACTGAGCCAAGGCACTTGTGTGTGGATCTTGCAATTAGATTGGGTGTTCCTCGTTGTGTGTGCGGCTCCTCTCAGACTTATCTCAAATTATCTTGGAACTTTTTTAAAGCTTATAGACTGGTGCTTGGTGGTATTGATTTTTTTTACTTATTTAACTTGATTACATCTCATTAATATCTTGATTACATTTACATTTTCATTTTTTTTTGTTGTTTTTCTTAATGCCAAAATTCCTTGATTTAATGTCTGAAAATATATTTTAATTTAGTTTAAAACTTAATCCCAGCAAATGCTGTATTTAATGAAAGAGCAAATTGTAATTGTTTTGTTTTAACCACTTTGCTACTGCGCTATAGCCGGAAGACAGCTACAGTGCAGGATTAAAATGCCGGGAGGGGGTACATGTGAAAAAAAACAATAAAAATTTGATTTGGGTACAGTGTTGCATGACTGCGCAATTGTCATTCAAAGTGTGACAGCGCTGAAAGCTGAAAATTGGTCTGGGCAGGCAGGTGTATAAGTGCTCAGTAACCAAGTGGTTGAAGAGAATGCGGATATATATGATATACACAAACTAGTCAGTAACATGAAGATAACATTTTTTTGTTTGTTTCATAAAGATTTTATTGAAAAACAGCGTAATTACACATTACAGCAATAACAACCATAATAGGGGAAAAAAAAAAAAGGGGGGTAAGCCTGGAGATCCAGAGGGTCTGGCTCCATGTACAATATAAATACATGTTATGTAGTTGTGGCAATGCCCATGTACAATGTTCAGTTATATAAAATAACAACATCATCTCAGATAATAACAAGAATATATCTCAAGTCCTCTGTGAGGGATCGTGTTAATGAAAATGCATTCAGATGCTACCAGAACCTTTAATAAGAGTGGCAAGTCATGGTCATTACCACAGTAGACCAGAACCTATGGCTCGATTTCTACCTTCCTCTCCAAGGATCTACATACTTTGGAGAACATGAGTGGGGGGGTCCATCAGGACAACCCCGACCCCTCATACCCCCCTTTCGTCAAAATCAAGTAAAAGAGGAAAAGCGAAGGGAGAAGAAGGAGACAAAAGGAGGAAGATCTAGGGGAGAAAGGTAAAGAAAAAAAAAAGAAAGGGGGGGTGCGGGAGGAGGGGTCCGGGGAGGGGGGTGAGTATGAGAAAGAGAGCGTTTGGACGTGAATGCTTGAAGAGGGGGTGGGGTAACCACCAACTACCCTCTCCGTCTATTTCTGTTTGGCAATAAGAACATACTGTCAAGATTATACCTCAGTTGTCGAACAAGTAGCACTCTGTATAAAAGTCCCAATCAGCTATTAGTCTATAAGAGATTTTGAAATTCCGCAGAATTCCGAAATGTAAACCAGTCGTCCCAGATAGTGGCAAAGTTGGAAATCCTGCGCAGTGTATATCAGCTCCTCCATCGCTGTGATGTGCCCTATGCGTGTCACCCATTCTTTCATAGATGGTGGCACTGTGGCCCTCCAGTGGACGGGTACACATAGTCTGGCCGCGTTTATCATATGGATCGCCACCGAATTGCGATACCGTTTCTTAGATATTTTGGACAAATGGAGAAGATACTGTGCTGGCGAAAACTCCAGTGGTAGCGAGGAGACCGCAGTCGTCACATCATGTACCCTCTGCCAGTATGGTTGGATCAGCGAGCATTCCCACCAAATGTGGAGGAAGGTACCCAAGCCCTGCCCACATCTCCAGCACCGATTTGACACATTCGGAAAGAACTTGTGGATCAGATCCGGTGTCCTATACCACCGCGTTCTAATCTTGTACCCATTTTCCTGGGTGTTTACATTCAATGAACCTTTATGTATATACCAATGCACCCGCTCCCAGCTCTTCTTCTCAATCGGTGTTTCAAGTCGGGCCTCCCAAAAGGTCCGTTCCGCCTGCATGGAAGCAAAGGGTTCTTTGAACATTGATGCGTAAAGCATCGAGATCACATGTCTCTGGGGAGACGTGCTAGAGCACAACGACTCAAACACTGTAGATGGTTTCGTAAAGTATCCTCTGGTCCTCGGGCTGTCTAGAAAGTGCTTTATCTGGAGGTAAGCAAAGAGAGGGAAGGCTTTGGTCAGGGATAGTGACGCTAGTTCTCTCAGGTTAAGAAACCTATCCCCAGAGAAAAAGTGTTTGGCTAGCATATCTACGTGTGGCCATTCTTTTGTCAGGTAGGAACAGTCTAGCCCCGGCATAAAGTCTGGGTTTCCTCTAAGGGGAGTTAACTTACTCTCTGTAGCCGACACTGCATACGTTCTACACGTTTGTGTAAACGCAGAAAGAGTTGCCCCTACCAGAGGGTGAGATTGAACGTTAGGCGTCCAATGTTTGCTAGAAACCCAGGGGACTGTCCCAAGTTCAGTTCCCGTAATCAAATTTTCCAGGAGTACCCACCCTTTACGGCGTGCATGAACCCTCCAGTCCACTATCCGTGTCAGCTGCGTAGCCCAGTAGTACCTCTGTATATCCGGGAGACCAATGCCCCCATCCAATTTCGGGAGTACCAATTTCGCCCAACTAATTCTCGGTGCCTTGGTTCCCCACAGAAACTTTCTACATAGTCTCTTATACGTCGCAAAGAAAGAGGGTGGTAAGGCGATCGGAATTGTCTGTAATTTATATAGCATTCGAGGAAGCACTGTCATTTTCAATATGGAGGCACGCCCGAACCAGGAAATCGTGGGAACATCCCACCGACGCATGTCTTGCTGTATAGCGTTTAGTTCCGCTAGGAAGTTCTTATTGTAAAGATCTGTGAGTTTACCCGGAAGCCGAATACCCAGGTAGGTAATATCATCGGCTTTCCATCGAAAGGGGAAATTCTCCTGGCAAAGGCCAACCAGCGATGAGGGCAGCGAGATATTCAGAGCAAATGATTTGGAGTAATTGATTTTCAAGTGTGAGATAATTCGGAATTGTTCAAGAACATGCAGCAAATTAGGCAGGGAAGTCAAGGGGGAGGAAAGAAAGAGCAAAATATCATCGGCAAAAGCTGCAAGTTTATATTCCTTATGGCCTATTTCAATACCCTTTATGTTAGTATTCGCCCGAATGCAACGAAGAAGAGGTTCCAGCGTGAGAATATACAGTATAGGAGAACGGGGACAACCCTGTCTCGTGCCATTGTGGATGGAGAAGGCCTCCGACAA
Source organism: Rana muscosa (assembly GCA_029206835.1). Lineage (NCBI taxonomy): Eukaryota > Metazoa > Chordata > Amphibia > Anura > Ranidae > Rana > Rana muscosa. Next base: position 329,181,808 of record CM055116.1, on the reverse strand, counting down.
GTGACCATTGACTCGCACTCTCGCCTGTGGATTTGTAAACAAAGCTCTGATATAATCCCTCATTCTGGTTCCTAGACCTAAAGTGTCTAACATGGAGTCCATGTAGTCCCAGGCCACTCGGTCGAAGGCCTTCTCTGCATCCATTGATAGAAAAAACCCTTCGTGTTTGGAAGAAGTGAGCCAATGATGCAGGTTGAGGGCCTTGATGGTGTTGTCCCTGGCTTCTCTGCCGGGGACAAAGCCCACCTGGTCTAGACCCACCCATATTGGAACGTGATGAGCCAACCGATTCGCAAGAATTTTGGAAAAGATTTTCACATCCACATTTAGGAGCGAGATCGGCCTATAATTCGCTACATCTGCCGGATCCTTATCCTCCTTGTGTATTACTGAAATATAGGCTTCCAACAGGGTACTAGAGTTGCATGTGGCATCTGCTAGGGAGTTAAAGGCTCGAAGGAAACCTGGCGCTAGAAGATCCGTGAAACATTTGTAATATTGTGCCGTGAATCCATCAGGTCCCGGGCTTTTGCCGGGTTTTGTGGTTTTTAAGGCTTCTACCCATTCTTCAGACGACAACGGGGTATCCAGGGATTGTCTATCTTCCAGGGATAGTGCCTGTGGGCAATAACTATGCAGAAAGTCCCTTATCAAGTCTTTCCGCGTGTCCGCTGAGACATTACTTTCCTCATTTGCCTTAATATTATATAGTTTGCTATAAAAGGTTTGAAACTGTCGAGCAATATCCCCATTTTTAGTATGGATCCCTCCATGCTTGTCCCTCACATGATGGATTGTGGAGGCGAGCACGCGTTTCTGTGTAAATCTCGCTAGTAACCTCCCGGGTTTATTCCCTTGCTCATAGAACAGCTTCTGCGACAGCATGTGTCGCTTTCGGGCTCTTCTGTATAATTCCTCGCGTAAGAGTACTCTCGTATCTGCCAGCTCGGTCGCTACTCCAAGCGCCCGTGCACCTTTGTGTTGCGCTTCCAATCTGGAGATCTTTTCCGCTAGGGTCTGAATAAGAGCTATGTGCTCCCTCTTTCTCTTAGCTGCCAAGGAGAGCAAGTGTCCCCTCACCACACACTTATGTGCCTCCCATTGAGTCATGGGGGACACATCTGGTGTGTTGTTATGCTGAAAGTATTCACTAATGGCCTGTTTAAGAGTGACTATGTCCGCAAGATCTGTGAGAAGGGAAGCATCCAACCTCCAAATCTTAGTGGACGTCTCCCTCTGCGGGAATCGCAGGGTCAGGGTAACCGGGCGGTGGTCTGATAAGACCATATTTTCAATCGTCGCCTCATGTAGATAAGACAGATCTCTCTGGGAAATGAAGATGTAATCCAGCCTCGAGTAGCGCTGGTGTGGGGATGAGAAAAAGGTATAGTCTCTTCCTCAAGGGTTTAAGGTACGCCATGTATCGTGTAGAGCCAGAGATGCTAGCCCCAATTTCGCTTGCCTTAAGGCAGAGAAGGGAAGGGACGAGGTACCCGTGGATGTGTCAAGAATCGGGTCCATGGCCATGTTAAAGTCTCCACCCAAAATAAGGAGACCGGACTGAAAAGATGTGAGTTTCAGTAGCGTATCTTTCAAGAAAGGGACTTGCTTGGAGTTTGGGCAATATATATTTGCGAGTGTCACTGGTCTGTCCTTCCAGTGCCCTTTCAGAAAGATAAATCTACCTTCTGGGTCTACTATCTGGTCCGTTAGATGAAATGCGAGCGACTTTGCGAGCAGAATCGCCACCCCTTTTGTCTTAGAGCCAGCACAGGTCGCATGATAAGCATCTGGGTATGTTTTGTTAGTGAGACGTTGGATGGCGCTCGATTTAAAGTGAGTTTCCTGGAAAAATATGATTTGAGCCCTGTGTCTGTGGGCTTCTGCCATAAGGCTACTACGCTTCTCAGGAACATTGAGGCCTTTGGCATTGACAGAAAAAATCTTGAGCGACAGAGGAGCTGAAGACTGCATAAAAGAGGCCATATGGGTGAACCAGATATGGTGTCACCCACTGCTTCCAACTACAGACGGAGAGAGTAACCGGGAGAGGGAAAGGGGAATAAAGAGAAAGGGGGGGCGGGAAAGAGAAGAGAAAGAAAAAAAAAAAAAGGGGGACAGACAGAAAGTAAGTACAATGTTTGTCTTTAAACCGTATTAATGGTATCCGGGGTCAAACCGGAACGTCCTCCCCAGTAGAGAAGGCACCCCCAGTAAGGGGTTGTGAACAAAATACCGGAGGTAGTCAAAGTCCCGCTGAACTACCTATAGAGAATAGTGGGTAAACTGATGATAGGATAAACTTATGCTATGCCGGCAAGTACAAGAGGGGAGCCCGCCTCTCTTGAGGTAGGGACAAAAACTAGCACCTGAACGTTCCCACCTACTCCACCATCCAGATACTACAGACTTAATATGTATCTAGTTCAAAGTAAAATGAAAAACGAACCATGAACAAGTAAAGACTAAAGAAAAACTCCCCTCGGGTAAAGGGTAGGGTAAGGGGCTACATCGCCAAAGCCCGTGCATGAAACGATGACGGGTCTTCCACGACAGCACCCCTCACTCTCAGAGCCATTTCCCAGAAATACAGTCTGGGAATAACCTAAGTGTCATAATGCTTCGTCTCCTCATATTTCCATTAACTTTAACAGATATTTCGACCTACCACAGTGGCCTTAACACCTCCGGACACCCAATCTAGTCGGGTGTCCCAGGTGCGGGGCCCCTGCGGTCTACTCCCCACTCGAATAGACCCCCTAAAGAGGCAATCAGGGCCCAGGAGCACCAGAGATCAGCTATAGTGCAAAATGTTGGTAAACAATAATAACTTTAAAAGGTACAAATAAAAGGGAAGAGCACTGTGTGAAAATCCTTATACCTCCACGCTAACCTGGAGAGGGCCATTCTAAAGAAAGGATCCCCATTCCCTAGATCTGCAATCAAACTTCATTAGAGGGAGTCTCAGTCCCTGAATCCCAGTGTGATTGACCACGCGTCCATTGGCCATAAGGTAGTGTGCTGGCATGGTTATCAGAGGGCGTATCTCCCAAGGCCCCCGGCTCCGCCCAAGTCAGATACTCGGAACCGCGCCCTGAGGGCCTCGGGAGGCACAGCCCAGTAACATCAGGAGACCAAGCATGGCGTAAAGCAGTCATGAACCAATCCTCACCCACATCTCTATCAATATTGAGCTTAGAATCAAAAGGCACAGTCGCACTAAGGTTGCATGGTCGCATCAAAACAAAACAAAAACCAAAGAAAGAAAAAAAAAAGAAAAAAAAAAAAGGGGGGGGGGCGGAAGGAATATGGTAGGGGGAGTGGAGAAGGGGGGGAAGGGGAAGGAAGGGAAGGGAAGGGGAGTGCAGGTGGGGAGGTTAAAGGATGAGGGGCAAGGGGAACTCTGCAGGGAGGGGGATGGAAACATCACATATATCATCCATCATAGATCAAAGAACCTGTTATAACAGTAAAAGCAGTTAAGATCTGTATCTCACGTGGTTACATTAGTGACAGGTACGTAAAGTCAAACAAAATTTGTGACATCCGATCGGCATACCAGAACCATAAAGTCTAACAGTATAAGATCCAAGCTGTGACCCCCCCAGGAGCAAGTGCCTAGCCCACGAAGATAGTCATACGTAACAGCAGGAAGAGAGTGTAAGTCTGGGAGGTAAAAGCTCACCTCCCCCTCTTAGTGCTCCAAGGCCTGGGGTTGTGGAAGTCAGATCTGTCACAGTGTAATCATAGTCTGGTATTGCCATCATGTAGTCCCAAGCGTGGGACAAGCTTGCAATGAAACCACCGGGGATAGTGTCATATAGCACAGACTGACGCCCATGCCACTACTGGGGTCTAGTCAGGGCAAAGGGAGTATAGGACCTGCTATGGATCACGGTAAGATTGACCATGCACACCATAGGGACCAGTCGTGTGCGTATGGAAGTATGGGAGCGTGAGTGCGGTGAAGAGATAGGGATCAGCTTACCGGGCCATGCTTAGTGTTATCAAATATGCTCCGTCCGTCGTCGAACAGATGACGGTGAAGCCCTCGGGCTCTCTTCTGTCTCCATGTCTCCTCGAAGTCTCGGTGGGGTGACATCAGAAGGTCTGCGACGTCTTTGCTGATTCCTCCGAGATCGTGGGGTGTCACCCGACTGGGTGGGGATCCAGGGATCAGGTTGGAAAAATGCACCATACCAATCAGGAACGTCGACCGCAGGGATGCCAAGGGTGTCGCAGAACTGCTGCAGGTCTGTCGGAATCCTCAGCGAAGCCGTTCGGTTACCAGCTGTTGCTTGGAGACAAAAGGGGAACTTCCAGTGGTAAAGGATACGTCTGTCTCTCAAGACTTGTAGAAGCGGCCGTAAGTCTCGCCTGTGCTGTAAAGTAATGGCCGACAGGTCCTGGAATAGTTGTCTGCGCGCCCCCTCATATTCCAGATTAGCGTGATTGCGTGCTAGCCGCAGTATCTCTTCCTTCTGCAGGAAATTAACTAGGCAGCAAACGGTGTCTCTAGGTGGGTCTGTTTCTCTGCCCCTGGGCCGCAGCGCTCTGTGGCATCTCTCCATCTCCACTGGGGCATCTGGCGGTCTGCCAAGTAGCGTATTAAAGATTGCCCATACAGCCTGTTGTAGTTGGGGTCCCTCCACCGACTCCGGTATCCCCCTCACACGTAGATTGCGCCTGCACCCCCTATTGTCCAGGTCTTCCATGTGCCTGTGCATGTCTACAAGGTGCTGTGCATGGGAGGTGGAGGCCCTCTGTACTTGTTGGATGGCTGCCCCATGTGTCATGGCAGCCGACTCCACACGCTCCATCCGGGTGGCAACTGCTCTGATCTCTCCCTTCAAATCAGAGATCGCAGCAAACATGGCATTTTTAATATCCAGGGCAACCTGCTGCAGGTCCGCCATACACAGGTGGGGTGAGGGGTATCCTGCATTCACTCCTTGCGGGAGTACCGAGGAGGTAGCGGAGGAGGCCGTGGGCAGTGCTGTACTCGAGTCCGAGGCCTGGGATGCGGCCTGCATGTCCGCCGGCAATGTGCGGAACATCGCCGGGATAGTTTTGTTGGGCTGCGTGGAGGAGTCCAGCTGTGACCGGGCAGTAGGCTGACTTCTCCCGGTCATCTGAAAGGCTTAAACCCGAGGGGTTTCGCTAATGGGATGCTTGTCTGTAGTTCCGGACAGCGGAGCTCTCCTTCTAAGCTGCCATCTCGCTCCGGTGCCAGGCCACGCCCCCCTGAAGATAACATTTTTAATGTGTGTAAATATATTTTTATTGTGTTTATGCTAAAATGTATTCTTTGGTACATATTTTGTAAAAGTTTATGTATTTTTTTTATTACTTTGTTTTTTTTGTATCTGCATTTTTTAGTTATTTATTATCTATACATTATGTATTTTGTTTGTGAACATCTTCGTATTTTTGTGCTGCTGAAAATTGTGGGTGAAGTTCTCTTCAGGCTCAGAAGTTCTCTGCAGGCTCTCCCAGGTTCACCAGGTGTTTGTCTACTTTTACTGTGGTGAAAAGAGGGTCTCCCCATGTGGGTGCTGTCCCTCTCTATACCTCCATTTTTGGGACTGCATGCTGCTGTTTTTTTGCAGTGGCACCTTGCCCTCAGGTAAGGTGAGGTGGGGGATGGCCAATGTGGAGGGTAGACAGTTGAGCTCTATCAGTTAAAGACATACACATTTAATAAACCTACATACTGTAATGGCTTGTTGAACACTAGGATTTGCCATCTAAAAAGGTGGATTGACAATCTTCCAAAATATAATTTCTATGTTTAGAATATCATTGTTCTGAGTCAGATACATTAAGTTACAAGGGAAAGAGATGTGTAGAAAACTACTGGAGATAAGATAACTACAAAAAAAGGTCACCAAATCTAAAAAGAAAAGGGTTAAATGGGAATTTTGACCTAAACTGTTATATATATATACGGTATATATAAAGGTTCTCCCACTGGGAGATTTTATGAGGGAGACATTAGTTGTAAGGCATAAATCACTTGTTTCCAAAGAAAGACAGGAGGTGTCTAAAACATGTCAAAATTAAGTGTCTATGCTATTTTTAAAAGTTGTATGCAAAAGTCCTTGTGGCAATGATTTGTATAATAAGTCTCATCAGACTAGGTGCTTTTAGTTAGTTTCCTAATGGTACTTTTACATGAAAATATTTTATGGAACTCTATGGGTGGCTTTTTAAAACTACATATCACTGTGTAACATCTTCTGGGAACAAATGCAGAGTCTGAGGTAATGTTATGGTAGCTGCCATAAGTGGTTCAATATTAATCCCCAAATACCTCTGAGTAACAGCGCTATCTACCCTAATGTAAAGTATAAAAAACAGTTACAAAATAGCAAACACAAATAATATAAATTGTAATAGCACAAAAAGAGAACTGAACAAAGAGCTGTGGGCAATATAGAGACTCAGATAAATGGATTTGTGTGAACATGCTGTTTTTGAATACCTTGCCATCAAAGTCATCAAAGCCATCTGGTGAGTTTAGTGGAATATCCACATATCTGTCATTTTCTGGAGAAGGTACACTTTGGAGCACCTCTTTCTTGTCTTTGGAGCACCATTTTGCATAAATTGGAACTGTCACTAAACAAAGACACTTTTTTGTATGTTTTTTTTTCAATTTATATTATTTTTGTTTGCTATTATAGTGGTTCTTACATTTTACATTAGGGGAGGTAGTGCTGTTACCCTGGGGATTAATATTAAAGAATTGTATGTGTTGTTAGACAGCATAACAGCAGCAACCTATTATATGTCACGTTTTATGTTTATTTATTTTTTCCTACATATTTTTGGGGCAAGTTTTGTTATCTTATCCACAGCGCGGGTACTCTATATACAATTTTTTTGTAGCTGGCAGAAGTGGATCTAAATGGTTAAATGCCACACCCAGTGTGGCAGGTTGATATGTGAATGAAAGAAAAAACATCCTGTGAGTGTATTTCTGAATAAAGATTGACATTGTTTTTATATTTTGCACATTTTTTTCTTCTGAAGCCCTGTACACACGATAGGTTTTACCGATGAAAACAGTCCGATGGTCTTTTTTCATCGGACAAACCGATCGTGTATGGGCCCCATCGGTCTTTTTTCCATCGGTGTTTAAAAATAGAACATGTTTTAAATTTATCCGATGGTTAAAAAACCGATAGCAAATTACTATCATCTGTGGGGAACTCCATCGGATAAAAAACCCACGCATGCTCAAGTCGACGCATGCTCAGAAGCATTGAACTTCATTTTCTAGGCTCATCGGAGTGTTTTACATCACCGCATTTGGAATGGTCGGTTTTTTGACTGATGGTGTGTAGGCAAGACTGATGAAAGTCAGCTTCATCGGTTTTCCGATGGAAAAATCCATCGGTTAAAAAACCATAGGAAATCCGATCGTGTGTACAGGGCTTGAGTCTACAAAAAGAGCCCAGAGATGTGTTGAGCATCCTGATTAGAGTTGGGCAAATGATTTGGGCAGAGCAAAAGCTCAGCCCGAACATCGCCTGTTCGCCTGTTCACCTGTTTAGCGAACACCCGAATTTGCAGGGCGTTCGGCAGGTGTTCGCCCCCGCCAAATGCCATACAATGCACTGCACACTGCATTCTAAGCCCTGACTGGGCAAAGATTTGCCCAATCAGGGCACAGTCAATAGCTGGTTGTTAAGGAGTGGGGTCAGGAAGCCAGCTGCGGCATCCTTAACAATAGATGAGTCATCAGCTTTCAATGGGCTTCCCCGCTGACAGCTGAATAAAAAAAAAAACCATTGGTGGCAATAAAAAAGTGAGAAAAAACGTTTTTTGACAATTCCTTTATTAAAAAATAAAAAAACGCTGTCCCCCGATGTAGATCCATCATCAATCATGACCCTAAAACAAAAAAAATTAAAATGGGGAGGTTCGGGCACAACTTTTTTTTAAAATATTTTTCTATTGCCTGCAATTTAAATGTCATTTCATTCATTTTTTTTTCTTTAGACGTGTCATTTTTGCTGCAGCATGTTCTATACATGCTACAGATGTACCACTTTACAGGCAGACGAGGGGGACCCCCCAGGCACTATATTTAAAGGGATTTTTATTGTTGCACTTTAAGCATCATTGCTCCTGAAAAACAATCTTTAAAAAAAAAAAATTTGATACATGTCCCCCAGGGCAGTACCCGGACTCTCATACCCTTTTTATGGCCGATTACTTGCATATACGCCTTCAAAATGGGGACTTTTGATTTTTCCAGTTTGGGTCCCATAGACTTTAATAGGGTTTGCCGTTTGGGTCAAAACTTTTTCTCTGTTCGGGAGTCCTTGTGCGAACCGCACAGGGGGGGTGTTCGGCCCATTTCTAATTATAATTAGTGAGGAGCTCAAACATGTTCTAATATGAATCCGAACATGCCTGCACTATCCTGGCAAGAAGCTGTCAAAGCCAACAGATTATCATAGGTAGCACATGTATTCTATGTAATGTGGAGAACAGCGGCGCTCATCTGAGTGCAGTATATTAAAACGAATAATAATCAGTTTATTAAGATAAAAATTAAAATAAGGATTAACCCAGGTAAAGGTTAAAAAGGCTAGTCACAAAGGGGAGGCTCGCTGTGTAGTCCTGATCCAGATAGCCGGCGGTGTGGGTTGCTGCTGCTGTCTCGCTAGCTGCAGGACTTTCCAAGGCTCTAAGTCAGGGATATGCAATTAGCGGACCTCCAGCTGTTGCCAAACTACAAGTCCCATGAGGCATAGCGAGGGCCTTTGACAGCATTAAGAATGACACCCAGAGGCAGAGGCATGATGGGACTTGTAGTTTGGCAACAGCTGGAGGGCCGCTAATTGCATATCCCTGCTCTAAGTCAAGCTGGCAGCCGTCTCCCCGTCAGCTGTGACGTCACTGGATGTGGGACACAGGGCCAGCAGGCTCATCTTGAGGACTTATATACAGATCTTGATGAAGAAGGATGCAATGATAGACTATTCCTTACTCAACTCCCACCAATCTCACCTCCTATTCAACACAGCAACCTCTCTCCGAAATCCATCTTTAACCCTACCCAAATCAAAAGGCCATACATCCAGAGCTTTTATCAAGTAGTGTTCTCTGACATACAACTTATGAGCAAATACTCTGGACTTGAACATGGCATCCGCTCCAATCTTACCAATCCAGAGAAACAAGCACTTCAACAACTATCCACTAATATGAGTATCATTGTCAAATCAGCAAGCAAGGGAGGTGGTATTTTCCTACAGAACAGACAAGACTACCTTAAGGAAGCATGCAGATTATTATCGGACCCCAAGACCTACACATTACTCTCACAGGACCCACTCTCTCACTTTATGCTTGAAGCTCAACAACTAGTTAACGGAGCACAAACAGAAGGCATCATCACGAAAATTGAAGCCACTTTCTTAATAAAATTCTTAAGCGCTTAGTCGATTCACCTGGGTGCTCCATAGTAGCAGCCATGGAAAGTATAACCAACTACTTCTCCATCTACATCGACCTCTTCCTTCAACCTCTAACCTCCAACAACTACCAGCATATATCCGAGACAGCATCCATCTTCTTGATACCCTCAAGATCTATCCCTAGGAAAGTACCTACTTGTGGGTTTCTCTCGCTGTGGCATCTCTGTACACCTCCCTTCCTCATGAAGTCAGACTTCGAGCAGTGGAACACTTTCTCTACCAAGACCCACACATCAACACCAAACAAGCCCTATTCATCAGAGATGTCACCCTTTTTCACCTCACTAATAATTATTTCCAGTTTGATGCCAAGTTCCACATACAGACCCAAGGCACGGCCATGGGAGAAAATTTTGCCCCTAGCTATGCCAACCTGGCAATGGGATTTTGGGAAGACCACTCGATCTGGAAGGATAACCCTATGCCAAGAATATTGTCTACTACGGATGATACATCGATGACATAGTCATCATTTGGGATGGGTCAAGATCACTGGTAGAATCCTTCATCTCATACTGCGACTCCATCCAGCTTGGCCTCTCCTTCACACATGCCTGTGACCCAGACAGATTAGCCTTTCTGGACCTTGAGCTATGCCACACATAAACTACCATATATGCCATGAACTACACCAAACCCACATCGGGCAACTCCTATCTTCATTTTTAGAGCTGCCATTATCCAAGATGGACAGCCAACATACCGAAGAGTCAATTTTGTAGACTTTGACATAACTGCACGCGCAAGGAGGGCTTCATCCTTCAGGGCACCCCTTTCAAACAAAAATTTGAGGAAAACTTATATCCCCCTAAGCTGGTAGATGAGGCATTCGATCTGTACCTCCATGGACATAACTCTAATTCCATTGTAACCAAATCCAGAACTGAGAGCACACCTCAGCCACTCAGGTTTACAACACAGTACCACACCCAACATAGGAGAATGGAACACATCTTCAAATAACATTGGAGCATACTCCAAGAAGATCCCCATTTACAATCATCCATTCCAGACAACCCCACAATTTCCTACAGACGAGCTTGCAACGTCAAGAGCAAAATTGCTCCAAGCAAACAAAAAAATGCAAAACCACCTATATGAACCCACCCTTACCTTCTTGTCCATCAAGGGCTAGTACCAGTGCTGCAAATACAACTGCCTTACCTGTAAACATGGTCAAAACATTTTTTACGACCAAGGGCAAGGTCTACATCTTTGATGATTTTTATAACTGCTTCACCAAATTTGCCATCTATTGTCTTTCCTGCCCCTGTAACCTATTTTATGTAGGCAGAACTATTAGAACCATTAGAAAGAGATTTGGCGTACACAGACAGTCAGTAGAAGATGGCACCTACAAACGTAGTGTTGTCAGACATTTTCTAGAATTTCACCATCAACAATTCACAGGCCTTCGAGTTTGGGTGTTGGAAACCATCTTCCGAAATCTGAACGGTTCCGGCGCTTTTGCACAAGAGAAACTTTTTGGATATACACTCTGGGAAGTATGGCGCCAGGAGGCCTCAACGAGGATTTGGAGGTTCACTCCGTCTTATAATCCATTTCTCTGCATAGAGTCATCTAGAGCCTTATCCACTGGCCTATCTAATAATCATTTTCAGAATTTCAATTATCTTCACACATATTCACACTACTTACACTTACATTCATACATATAATGTCCTTTATTTTATATATTTAAAAAATATATATATATTTTTTTTTTATTGTATATTTTGAAAAAAATATTTTTGGGGGATCTCTCTATATACACATGTGTACACATATATGTATACATGTGTATGCATCCAAAATTCTCTATATAGATTTTTCCCCACTTTCAATAGAGTCTTTATGGCCATCCTCTGAATCTGCATGGCCCCAATCACTCTGTGCTGTACTTATCCCCTTTTTGGCTCATGTATTACCAATACCCACCGTTAGAGGGCCAGCCCCATAGCCACCATTCAAGTAGTTCCAGTCCCCTCTATACCAAATATTTCTTTCCCACCATTCCATATAACCTTGTTTACTCCTTTGAAATAGAATATTCACTCTTAAATCCATTTTTATTTCTAGTATACATGTACACCATACATCCCCCTATGCATTTTCCGCTGCACTAAAAATTTTACCTGACCATCATAGCAGCTCGCATAGGACACTGCGTAATGTAGTTCCACCCTTCTCTATGTCACCATATAAATACTAAATACTGCCTTATTCCATCATGATGCTATCATAGCCTGAAGAAGGAGCACGCATGCTCTGAACGTGTGCCTTCTGGCCCTGTGTCCCACATCCAGTGATGTTACAGCCGACGGTGAGACAACTGCCAGCTTGACTCGGAGCCTTGGAAAACCCTGCAGCTAACGAGACAGCAGCAGCACCCCACACCGCCGACTATCTGGATCAGGACTACACAGCGAGCCTCCCCTTGTAACGCCTTTTTAACCCTTACCCTCTGGCTGCACCTCTAGAGCTCTATATACATCTTTAACCCATCCCACTTGTTCCTAACCCATTCAAGCCTGAACTGAACTTTTCCAGGGTCCAAGCCACCCCTAACCACTGGATATTATTATCATAACCACCTTTACCTATGGTTTTGTTTCCCACTCATCTGTCTCTCTCCAAGCACCAATATACTCCCCCCTTCTCTTCTCGTTATTTGTATCTATATGTTTATTAAAAAAAAAAAAAGCCTGCCGGCCCTGTGTCCCACATCCAGTGACGTCACAGCCAACAGGGAGATGACTGCCAGCTTGACTCAGAGTCTTGGAAACCCCTGTAGCTAGTGAGACAGCAGCAGCACCCCACACCAATGGCTATCTGGATCAGGACTACACAGCGAGCCTCCCCTTGTGACTAGCCTTTTTAACCCTTACCCTGTGAGTTAATTCTTATTAAAAAATGTATCTTAATAAACTCATTATTACTCGTTTTAATATACTGCTCTCAGAGGAGCGCCACTGATCTCCACATTATATATCTACAGAGTTGCTTCCTCTTCTACAGCTGGCTGCACCTCTAGAGCGCTATATAAATCTTTAACTTATCAAACTTGTTCAAGCCTGAACTGAACTTTTCCAGGGTCCAAGCCACCGATAACAACTGGATTTTATTATCATAACCGCCTTTACCTATAGTTTTGTTTCCCACCCATCTGTCTCTCTCCAAGCGCCACTATACTCCCCCCCCAGTCAGCACATGTATTCTCTACCCAGAAGTTGCGGGTATTCATGCCCCTTATATACATGTAACCTATGCAGCCCCAGACATGCTTTACATCCCCCTTTGCATACATATAAACACCCCCCTGGCTGAATAAGACCCTTATTTTCCCTCCACGGATGTGTTCCTTGTATTATTTTTCCTACTCTGTCATTAGATGTTTGCCATATAGTTGTTCTTTTCGTTTTTGTATTTCTTTTGTTATAAGTCACCCTTCACAAAAACTGAGTTGTGCAAGCATGCTGATGACAGACAAGGAGAATTTTTTTTGCATAGGTCACTTTTTTTTAGTAGTAAAAGGCCTGTATTGAATGCCGCCTGTGTAATTGCCTCCTAAAAGATACACTAGCTTGAGATATGCTTTTTGAAGAAAGCTTTAATGTCATGGGCATCCATCTTCTTGCACCTCAACAGGCTCCTATTTGGATTACCAGTTGTAAGACTGGTGATGAAAGAAGAGGCTCTAGTGTGTGCTTGGTATATGGTTCTCCTTCATTGCTTTCTATGCTGATCTGCCAGCTTGTTTAAGAGAAGCAACAAAGTCAAAAGTTTGACTCCTGAGTAGAGTTGAGCGGGTAGCTGGATATTCGGGTCCGGCGGGTTCGGCCGAACTTCGGAAAAAAGTTCGGATTCGGGACCGAACTTTAGCCCGAACCCGGACCCGGACCCCATTGAAGTCAATGGGGACCCGGACTTCTGACGACTAAAAAGGCTCTAAAAAAGTAATGGAAAGGGCTAGAGGGCTGCAAATGGCAGCAAAATGTTGTTAAGAACATGGCAAGTGCTCTGCAAACAAATGTGGATAGGAAATAACTTAAAAGAACATAAAAAAAATTAAAAAATTAAAAAATATGCTGGAGGCCCCCTTTTCAGCAGAAGAGGTACAGGAAGTCATTAAGAACCTCAGAAACTCAACGGCACGATGCCACACATATGGTGGGAATGCCCCAGAATACGCCCTTTATGGAATAAATTATTTAATTTAATGGATAAGCTAGTGGGAAAATAAAATACTTTGAAATAAAAATGTAGCGGGGTGCTAAATTTAAGGAAAGTGTTTGAGTGGTAAATAGGCTCAAATACCCTAATTCTGTAGGATTCATGGACCATTTTGTCCTCGGGGGACAGTATTGGTGTGCAGTTCCCTGCGGCCTACAGGTGGCGCCTTTTGTGTCCCCTCTTGGCAGTAGTACAGCGGGGCGGGGAACCTGCTGTGCATGCCGGGAGAGCATATAAAAGGGGCAGACCTTTGGCCTGGGGGCTGATGTCCAGTGGGGTCCGCGCCCAGGTGCCTTCGGCCTGGGTGCATGTGTTCCTGTTCCATCTCGGGCACCTTTAGCCCGGGGTGAGGTACTATCCTGGAGTTCTTGCTGCCCTGGGTATGGAGGCCTAGGGGCGGGAGTAAAGCCTGGAGTCCAGAGCCGCCTCGTGTAGGGGACCCTGTTCCAGGGAAGGGAGGATCATTCTGATGGACCGATGCGGGAGTCACGGTGAAGGAATGGTCTGTTGACTCCCTGGAGAGATGTCTTCCCCTTGATATGGGCTAGGTTCGTAGAAGGAGAAGCTCAAGGTCACCTTGACTGTATCAGAGGCCTTATTCAACCGGCCCGTGGCAGGGGCCTTATACACCCTGGTCTGTGGCTGAGACCAAAGTTCTCCAGGCCCGTGGCAGGGGCCTTGTACACCCGGTCTGTGGCAGAGACCAACCTCAATGTCTGTGGCAGAGACCGTGCGCCAAAAACTGTTTGAGAAACCTAAGCAGTGAAGTGAATGTGCTACGTTTGTGCCTGGACCTCCTCCACACCTTAAGCTGTCCTGTTTCTTTGCTCTAACCTTTTCTATCTGAGTACAGTTTATTTTGCCATGAGAGAATAAGAGTTGGAGTTTCAGCTGGTGTGGACATTGACTTTACTGGCAATTAAAGGACTTGCCTCTACCTACAGTAGAGGTGAGAATCATCCTCTGGAGGAGTTTTGACTCCGGCTGTGGACACGGCCCGTCAAGTACACCGCTCAACCTCTTTATATAGGAGGATACGGGCTGGTAGTGCGGTGTGCCTTTCTCCCTCCTGCGAAGAGCCAACAACATAAAGGCAGGTAAGGGGGAAAGGATCTGTGCGCTACAAAAAAATAAAATAAAAATTTTAATCTTGGCCTAGCAGGACGAGGTCCATATGGAGTAGGAGGTTGAGGTGGCGGTGGATGTGGCTGTGTAGGTGGAAGCGGCGGTGGAGGAGGACGAGGTAGCCAACACTGGTTCAAAAATACAACAATGGCTGGGTAAGGCCGGTGATGTGTCGAATTCTGTCCCCTGTCGAATAGTGTCCGCCCTGTACTGCGCTTGCTGAGTATGTAGGACAAGGGGATTTCAAAAATCTCCCAAGACTAACGGCGCCTGCGTGTTGAGTTCAGGTGAAGGCCACACCATCCGTGGTTCAAGCCGAGCCAAGCAAGGCCGCGATCGAAGCGAGCCCGTGAGGGGCCCTGTTACTATGTGCTACCGTATGTCCTCTTGGATGGTGGGGCTTGAACCTGCACTCACAGCGCAGGCGCCGTTCATCTTCGGAGATTTTGTGAATCTCCTTGTCCTCTGTACTGCGCAAGCGCTGCGCCTGCGCAGTACGGGCCGGGCACAATCCGATGGCCGGACAGTTTTTGTCACAACACCGGTATACATGTCTATTCTGCACAAGGTACGGACAAGTCCTGTGGGATCCATGCCTGGTTCATTTTAATGAACGTGAGCTTGTCCACATTGGCTCTGGACAGGCGGCTGCGCTTGTCTGTGATAACGCCCCCTGCCGTGCTAAATACACGTTCAGATAATACACTGGCTGCAGGGCAGGCCAGCACCTCCAAGGCATAAACGGCAAGCTCAGGCCATGTGCCCAATTTGGAGACCCAGAAGTTAAAGGGGGCAGACCCGTCATCCAGTACGTGTAGGCCTGTGGACACATACTGCTCAACCATGTTGGTGAAATGCTGCCTCCTGCTAAGACGTTCCATCTCAGCTGGTGGTGCTGGTTGTTGTGGCGTGCTGACAAAGCTTTTCCACATTTCGGCCATGCTAACCCTGCCTTCTGAGGTGCTGCCGGTGCCCCGGCTGCGTTGGCGACCTCTTCCTCCTCCTCTGCCTTCGCCTTGTGCTTCCACCGTACGCCCGCTGTCAGGTGGGAATGCCACCAGCAGCGCGTCTACCAGCGTGCGCTTGTACTCGCGCATCTTACGATCCCGCTCCAGTGAGGGAATTAAGGACGGTACGTTGTCCTTGTAACGGGGATCCAGCAGGGTGGCCACCCAGTAATCAGCACCAGTTAAAATGTGGGCAACCCGGCTGTCGTTGCGGAAACACTGCAGCATGTAATCGGCCAGGCTGCCCAGAGGCAAAGAAAAGCTGTCCTCTGTGGGAGGTGTATCGTCTGTGTCCTCTGTATCCCCCCAGCCACGCACCAGTAATGGCCACGAGCTGGTCTGAGTGCCACCCTGCTGTGAACATGGCTCCTCCTCCTCCTCCTCCTTCTCCTCCTCCTCCATCTCCTCCTCCACCTCGTCATCCTCCAGAACTGTGCCCTTTCTGCCGGACAATTGTGTACCTGGCGTTTGTTGGTGCAGGAACCCACCCTCGTAGCCACTTGTGAAAGACTGCCCTGAAAGCCTTTGAAATGATCCCGCTTCCTCCTCCTCCTCCTCATCCTCCTGTGCCACATCCTCTTCCATCATCGCACGAAGCGTTTTTTCAAGGAGGCATAGAACTGGGATAGTAACGCTGAGAACGGCGTCATTGGCACTGGCCATGTTGGTGGAGTACTCGAAACAGCGCAACAAGGCACACAGGTCTCGCATGGAGGCCCAGTTATTGGTGGTGAAGTGGCGCTGTTCCGCAGAGCGACTCACGCGTGATTGCTGCAGCTGAAACTCCACTATTGCCTGCTGCTGCTCGCACAGTCTGGCCAGCATGTGCAAGGTGGAGTTCCACCTTGTGGGCACGTCACATATGAGGCGGTGAGCGGGAAGGCCGAAGTTACGCTGCAGCGCTGACAGGCGAGCAGCATCAGGGTGAGAACGCCAAAAGTGCGCACACACAGCCCGCACTTTCTGCAGCAGCTCTGGCATATTGGGGTAATTTTTAAGGAACCTCTGGACCACCAAGTTCAGCACATGCGCCAGGCAAGGGATGTGCGTCAAACCGGCTAGACCCAGAGCTGCTACGAGATTTCGCCCATTATCGCACACCACCAGGCCGGGCTTGAGGCTCACTGACAGCAACCACTCATCGGTCAGTTCTTCCATGTCCCTCCACAACTCCTGCGCGGTGTGGGGATTTTCCCCCAAACAGGAAAGTTTTAAAACTGCCTGCTGTCGTTTACCCCTGGCTGTGCTGAAGTTGGTGGTGAAGGTGTTACGCTGAATGGATGAGGAGGCGGTAGAGGATGAGGAAGCGGAGAAGGAGGAGTTAGCAACAGGAGGCAAACTGAAGCACCCTGCAATCCTCGGTGGTGGAAGGACATGCGCCAAACCGCTATCTGCCTCAGGCCCAGCCGCCACTGCATTTACCCAGTGTGCTGTTAGGGAGATATAACGTCCCTGACCCTGCTTACTGGTCCACGCATCCGTAGTTAGGTGGACCTTGCCACAGATGGCGTTGCGCAGTGCACACCTGATTTTGTCCCCCACCTGGTTGTGCAGGGAAGGGATGGCTCGCCTGGAAAAGTAGTGGCGGCTGGGCACGACGTACTGCGGGACAGCCAATGCCATCAGGCTTTTAAAACTCTGCGTCTCCACCAGACGGAATGACAGCATTTCAAAGGCCAGGAATTTTGAAATGCTGGCATTCAGGGCCAGGGATCGCAGGTGGCTAGGGGGGTACTTCCTCTTCCGCTCCAATGTTTGGGAGATAGAGAGCTGAACGCTTCCATGGGACATTGTGGAGATGGTTGGTGACCCAGGTGGTAGTGTTGCTGGCAGATCCTCTGTTTGCGGGGTGACAGGTGCCACTGTCACTACAGAGGTGGATGAAGAGGCCGAGACTGCAGCAGAAGAGGAAGCAGGAGGAGCCAGAGACCTTTCTTGGTTTTTGTGGTGTCTACTCCACTGCAGCTCGTGCTTTGCACTTAGATGCCTGGTCATGCAGCTTGTGCTCAGGTTGAGAACGTTTATGCCTCGCTTCAGGCTCTGATTGCACAGCGTGCAAACCACTCGTGTCTTGTCATCAACACACTGTGTGAAGAACTGCCACGCTAGGGAAGTCCTTGGACCTGGCTTTGGTGTGCTCGGTCCCTTGCTGCGTTGGGCAGTAGCAGATGTACTGTCTAGGGGACGAATGCTCCGTTTTTGCACCCTGCTCCCTCTTCTGCTGTGCTGGTGGCTCTGTGCGACCACCGCCTCTTCCTCCGAACTACACTGGTCACCTGCATAACGTTGATTCCATGTGGGGTCGAGGACCTCATCGTCCTCCACATCATCTTCCACCCAGTCTTCACCCCTGCCCTCCATGTCTGTCTGCACAATTGCGAAAGCAGCAGCAGTTGGCACCTGTGTTTCGTCATCATCCGAGACGTGCTGCGATGGTCCTCCCATGTACCCATCATGAAACATAAGTGGTTGGGCATCAGTGCACTCAATCTCTTCCACTTCTGGGGCAGGGCTAGGTGGATGGCCCTGGGAAACCCTGCTAACAGAGTCATGGAAAAGCAGAAGAGACTGCTGCATGATTTGGGGCTCAGACTGCTTGGCTGATTTGCAAGGGGGTGAGGTGAAAGACTGATGGACATGGGCTTCAGGTGCCAACTCTGATCTTTCATCAGAAGAGTGGGTGGGAGACAATGTGAAGGAACCCGAGGCACTGTCAGCAACCCAATCTACTATCGCCTGTACTTGTCCTGGCCTAAACATTGGTACAGCCTCATTAGGCGCGACAAAATACCGCCGCAGGCTCGGTCGCCTACTCGCACCTGAGGAAGGTGTTTCACTTGTGCGTGTAGCTGGCACAGATCCACCACGTCCTCTCCCTGCAACAGGAGCTCCACCAGCAGCACCACGACCGGGGCCACCACGTCCCTTTGACCTTCCCCTCATATTTTCCAAATTTAGGATCTTGCCCTAAATGGCGTTTTTTGGAAGACCACAACACACCCACAGTACGTAATGGCTGAAACGCACAGCTACAGAACTGCAGAAAATGCTATTCAAAAAAAAAAAAGGTTGTTTTTTTTTAGTATAGCACAGTACAAGGAAAATATATAGAAATTGTTTATTTCACACACCTCCAGATGTGTATTTCACACTGCAAAATATTTTCTATGGCCCTAAATGGCGTTTTTTGGAAGAGCACAACACAACCACAGTATTTAACCACTGAATCGCACAGCTATAGAAGTGCAGAGAATGCTATTCAAAAAAAATGTTGTTTTTTTTAGTATAGCACTGTACAATATATAGAAATTGTTTATTTTACACACCTCCACATGTGTATTTCACACTGCAATTTATTTTCAGTGGCCCTAAATGGCGTTTTTTGGAAGAGCACAACACAACCACAGTATTTAACCACTGAATCGCACAGCTATAGAAGTGCAGAGAATGCTATTCAAAAAAAATGTTGTTTTTTTTAGTATAGCACTGTACAATATATAGAAATTGTTTTTTTCACACACCTCCAGATGTGTATTTCACACTGCAAAATATTTTCTGTGGCCCTAAATGGCGTTTTTTGCAAGAGCACAACAACCCCAACAGTATATAACCGCTGAATTGCACAGCTGCAGAGGCCAGAGAATGCTTTTTAAAAATAATGTTGTTTTTTCACACACCTCCAGATGTGTATTTCACACTGCAAAATATTTTCTGTGGCCCTAAATGGCGTTTTTTGGAAGAGCACAACAACCCCAACAGTATATAACCGCTGAATCGCACAGCTGCAGAGGCCAGAGAATGCTATTCAAAAATAATGTTGTTTTTTCACACACCTCCAGATGTGTATTTCACACTGCAAAATATTTTCTGTGGCCCTAAATGGCGTTTTTTGCCAGACCACAACACACCCACAGCACGTAACCGCTGAATCGCACAGCTACAGAAAATGCTATTCAAAAAAAAGGTTGTTTTTTTTAGTATAGCACAGTACAAGGAAAATATATAGAAATTGTTTATTTCACACACCTCCAGATGTGTATTTCACACTGCAAAATATTTTCTGTGGCCCTAAATGGCGTTTTTTGCAAGAGCACAACACAACCACAGTATTTAACCACTGAATCGCACAGCTATAGAAGTGCAGAGAATGCTATTCAAAAAAAAATTTTGTTTTTTTTAGTATATCACTGTACAATATATAGAAATTGTTTATTTTACACACCTCCACATGTGTATTTCACACTGCAAGTTTTTTTTCTGTGGCCCTAAATGGCGTTTTTTGGAAGAGCACAACACAACCACAGTATTTAACCACTGAATCGCACAGCTATAGAAGTGCAGAGAATGCTATTCAAAAAAAATGTTGTTTTTTTTTAGTATAGCACTGTACAATATATAGAAATTGTTTATTTTACACACCTCCACATGTGTATTTCACACTGCAATTTATTTTCAGTGGCCCTAAATGGCGTTTTTTGGAAGAGCACAACACAACCACAGTATTTAACCACTGAATCGCACAGCTATAGAAGTGCAGAGAATGCTATTCAAAAAAAATGTTGTTTTTTTTAGTATAGCACTGTACAATATATAGAAATTGTTTATTTTACACACCTCCACATGTGTATTTCACACTGCAATTTATTTTCTGTGGCCCTAAATGGCGTTTTTTGGAAGAGCACAACACAACCACAGTATTTAACCACTGAATCGCACAGCTATAGAAGTGCAGAGAATGCTATTCAAAAAAAATGTTGTTTTTTTTAGTATAGCACTGTACAATATATAGAAATTGTTTATTTTACACACCTCCACATGTGTATTTCACACTGCAATTTATTTTCTGTGGCCGTAAATGGCGTTTTTTGGAAGAGCACAACACAACCACAGTATTTAACCACTGAATCGCACAGCTATAGAAGTGCAGAGAATGCTATTCAAAAAAAATGTTTTTTTTTTTTAGTATAGCACTGTACAATATATAGAAATTGTTTATTTTACACACCTCCACATGTGTATTTCACACTGCAATTTATTTTCTGTGGCCCTAAATGGCGTTTTTTGGAAGAGCACAACACAACCACAGTATTTAACCACTGAATCGCACAGCTATAGAAGTGCAGAGAATGCTATTCAAAAAAAATTTTGTTTTTTTTAGTATAGCACTGTACAATATATAGAAATTGTTTATTTTACACACCTCCACATGTGTATTTCACACTGCAATTTATTTTCTGTGGCCCTAAATGGCGTTTTTTGGAAGAGCACAACACAACCACAGTATTTAACCACTGAATCGCACAGCTATAGAAGTGCAGAGAATGCTATTCAAAAAAAATGTTGTTTTTTTTAGTATAGCACTGTACAATATATAGAAATTGTTTATTTTACACACCTCCACATGTGTATTTCACACTGCAATTTATTTTCAGTGGCCCTAAATGGCGTTTTTTGGAAGAGCACAACACAACCACAGTATTTAACCACTGAATCGCACAGCTATAGAAGTGCAGAGAATGCTATTCAAAAAAAATGTTTTTTTTTTTAGTATAGCACTGTACAATATATAGAAATTGTTTTTTTCACACACCTCCAGATGTGTATTTCACACTGCAAAATATTTTCTGTGGCCCTAAATGGCGTTTTTTGCAAGAGCACAACAACCCCAACAGTATATAACCGCTGAATCGCACAGCTGCAGAGGCCAGAGAATGCTTTTTAAAAATAATGTTGTTTTTTCACACACCTCCAGATGTGTATTTCACACTGCAAAATATTTTCTGTGGCCCTAAATGGCGTTTTTTGGAAGAGCACAACAACCCCAACAGTATATAACCGCTGAATCGCACAGCTGCAGAGGCCAGAGAATGCTATTCAAAAATAATGTTGTTTTTTCACACACCTCCAGATGTGTATTTCACACTGCAAAATATTTTCTGTGGCCCTAAATGGCATTTTTTGCCAGACCACAACACACCCACAGCACGTAACCGCTGAATCGCACAGCTACAGAAAATGCTATTCAAAAAAAAGGTTGTTTTTTTTAGTATAGCACAGTACAAGGAAAATATATAGAAATTGTTTATTTCACACACCTCCAGATGTGTATTTCACACTGCAAAATATTTTCTGTGGCCCTAAATGGCGTTTTTTGCAAGAGCACAACACAACCACAGTATTTAACCACTGAATCGCACAGCTATAGAAGTGCAGAGAATGCTATTCAAAAAAAAATTTTGTTTTTTTTAGTATATCACTGTACAATATATAGAAATTGTTTATTTTACACACCTCCACATGTGTATTTCACACTGCAAGTTTTTTTTCTGTGGCCCTAAATGGCGTTTTTTGGAAGAGCACAACACAACCACAGTATTTAACCACTGAATCGCACAGCTATAGAAGTGCAGAGAATGCTATTCAAAAAAAATGTTGTTTTTTTTTAGTATAGCACTGTACAATATATAGAAATTGTTTATTTTACACACCTCCACATGTGTATTTCACACTGCAATTTATTTTCTGTGGCCCTAAATGGCGTTTTTTGGAAGAGCACAACACAACCACAGTATTTAACCACTGAATCGCACAGCTATAGAAGTGCAGAGAATGCTATTCAAAAAAAATGGTTTTTTTAGTGTAGCACTGTACAATATATAGAAATTGTTTATTTTACACACCTCCACATGTGTATTTCAAACTGCAATTTATTTTCAGTGGCCCTAAATGGCGTTTTTTGGAAGAGCACAGCACAACCACAGTATTTAACCACTGAATCGCACAGCTATAGAAGTGCAGAGAATGCTATTCAAAAAAAATGTTGTTTTTTTTAGTATAGCACTGTACAATATATAGAAATTGTTTTTTTCACACACCTCCAGATGTGTATTTCACACTGCAAAATATTTTCTGTGGCCCTAAATGGCGTTTTTTGCAAGAGCACAACAACCCCAACAGTATATAACCGCTGAATCGCACAGCTGCAGAGGCCAGAGAATGCTTTTTAAAAATAATGTTGTTTTTTCACACACCTCCAGATGTGTATTTCACACTGCAAAATATTTTCTGTGGCCCTAAATGGCGTTTTTTGGAAGAGCACAACAACCCCAACAGTATATAACCGCTGAATCGCACAGCTGCAGAGGCCAGAGAATGCTATTCAAAAATAATGTTGTTTTTTCACACACCTCCAGATGTGTATTTCACACTGCAAAATATTTTCTGTGGCCCTAAATGGCGTTTTTTGCCAGACCACAACACACCCACAGCACGTAACCGCTGAATCGCACAGCTACAGAAAATGCTATTCAAAAAAAAAGGTTGTTTTTTTTAGTATAGCACAGTACAAGGAAAATATATAGAAATTGTTTATTTCACACACCTCCAGATGTGTATTTCACACTGCAAAATATTTTCTGTGGCCCTAAATGGCGTTTTTTGCAAGAGCACAACACAACCACAGTATTTAACCACTGAATCGCACAGCTATAGAAGTGCAGAGAATGCTATTCAAAAAAAAATTTTGTTTTTTTTAGTATATCACTGTACAATATATAGAAATTGTTTATTTTACACACCTCCACATGTGTATTTCACACTGCAAGTTTTTTTTCTGTGGCCCTAAATGGCGTTTTTTGGAAGAGCACAACACAACCACAGTATTTAACCACTGAATCGCACAGCTATAGAAGTGCAGAGAATGCTATTCAAAAAAAATGTTGTTTTTTTTAGTATAGCACTGTACAATATATAGAAATTGTTTATTTTACACACCTCCACATGTGTATTTCACACTGCAATTTTTTTTCTGTGGCCCTAAATGGCGATTTTTGGAAGAGCACAACAACCCCAACAGTATATAACGGCTGAATCGCACAGCTGCAGAGGCCAGAGAATGCTATTCAAAAATAATGCTGTTTTTTCACACACCTCCAGATGTGTATTTCACACTGCAAAATATTTTCTGTGGCCCTAAATGGCGTTTTTTGCAAGAGCACAACAACCCCAACAGTATATAACCGCTGAATCGCACAGCTGCAGAGGCCAGAGAATGCTTTTTAAAAATAATGTTGTTTTTTCCACACCTCCAGATGTGTATTTCACACTGCAAAATATTTTCTGTGGCCCTAAATGGCGTTTTTTGGAAGAGCACAACACAACCACAGTATTTAACCACTGAATCGCACAGCTATAGAAGTGCAGAGAATGCTATTCAAAAAAAATGTTGTTTTTTTAGTATAGCACTGTACAATATATAGAAATTGTTTTTTTCACACACCTCCAGATGTGTATTTCACACTGCAAAATATTTTCTGTGGCCCTAAATGGCGTTTTTTGCAAGAGCACAACAACCCCAACAGTATATAACCGCTGAATCGCACAGCTGCAGAGGCCAGAGAATGCTTTTTAAAAATAATGTTGTTTTTTCACACACCTCCAGATGTGTATTTCACACTGCAAAATATTTTCTGTGGCCCTAAATTGCGTTTTTTGGAAGAGCACAACAACCCCAACAGTATATAACCGCTGAATCGCACAGCTGCAGAGGCCAGAGAATGCTATTCAAAAATAATGTTGTTTTTTCACACACCTCCAGATGTGTATTTCACACTGCAAAATATTTTCTGTGGCCCTAAATGGCGTTTTTTGCCAGACCACAACACACCCACAGCACGTAACCGCTGAATCGCACAGCTACAGAAAATGCTATTCAAAAAAAAAGGTTGTTTTTTTTAGTATAGCACAGTACAAGGAAAATATATAGAAATTGTTTATTTCACACACCTCCAGATGTGTATTTCACACTGCAAAATATTTTCTGTGGCCCTAAATGGCGTTTTTTGCAAGAGCACAACACAACCACAGTATTTAACCACTGAATCGCACAGCTATAGAAGTGCAGAGAATGCTATTCAAAAAAAAATTTTGTTTTTTTTAGTATATCACTGTACAATATATAGAAATTGTTTATTTTACACACCTCCACATGTGTATTTCACACTGCAAGTTTTTTTTCTGTGGCCCTAAATGGCGTTTTTTGGAAGAGCACAACACAACCACAGTATTTAACCACTGAATCGCACAGCTATAGAAGTGCAGAGAATGCTATTCAAAAAAAATGTTGTTTTTTTTAGTATAGCACTGTACAATATATAGAAATTGTTTATTTTACACACCTCCACATGTGTATTTCACACTGCAATTTTTTTTCTGTGGCCCTAAATGGCGATTTTTGGAAGAGCACAACAACCCCAACAGTATATAACGGCTGAATCGCACAGCTGCAGAGGCCAGAGAATGCTATTCAAAAATAATGCTGTTTTTTCACACACCTCCAGATGTGTATTTCACACTGCAAAATATTTTCTGTGGCCCTAAATGGCGTTTTTTGCAAGAGCACAACAACCCCAACAGTATATAACCGCTGAATCGCACAGCTGCAGAGGCCAGAGAATGCTTTTTAAAAATAATGTTGTTTTTTCCACACCTCCAGATGTGTATTTCACACTGCAAAATATTTTCTGTGGCCCTAAATGGCGTTTTTTGGAAGAGCACAACACAACCACAGTATTTAACCACTGAATCGCACAGCTATAGAAGTGCAGAGAATGCTATTCAAAGAAAATGTTGTTTTTTTTAGTATAGCACTGTACAATATATAGAAATTGTTTATTTTACACACCTCCACATGTGTATTTCACACTGCAATTTATTTTCAGTGGCCCTAAATGGCGTTTTTTGGAAGAGCACAACACAACCACAGTATTTAACCACTGAATCGCACAGCTATAGAAGTGCAGAGAATGCTATTCAAAAAAAATGTTGTTTTTTTTAGTATAGCACTGTACAATATATAGAAATTGAAATACACATCTGGAGGTGTGTGAAAAAAACACACTGCAAAATATTTTCTGTGGCCCTAAATGGCGTTTTTTGCAAGAGCACAACAACCCCAACAGTATATAACCGCTGAATCGCACAGCTGCAGAGAATGCTATTCAAAAAAAAGTTTTTTTTTTTTTTTAGTATAGCATAGTACAAGAAAAATATGAAGAAATTGGTTATTTCACACAACTAGAGATATACACTGCAAAATATTTTTTTTGCCCAAAAATAGGTCTTTTTTGCGCACAACAAAGTGCCTTTTTTTTTTTGCAACAGCACAATAAAGTGCCTTTTTTTTTTTTTGGGGCCCAAAAATTGGTCTTTTTAGCAAAAGCACAATAAAGTGCCTTTTTTTTTTCTGCCCGAAATGGGTCTTTTAGCAAGAGCACAATACAGCCACAGTATGGAATAGGTGTATCACTCAACGTAATGCAGTGCTGGTGCACTGAGCTTGCAACACAAACAGATAAACCTATGCAGATCGCTGAGCTATTATATCTCTCAATCTGGACTCCTATCTAAATCTCTCTCCCTGAAAGCACAAACAGGATCCTGCCCCTACACTACACTACACTGTTTCTCTATCTTTTCTATCAGTAGATTGCAGAATCAGGACTAACTCCTATCATATAATTCTCTCCCTCACAGCAACAGCAGCCAGGATCCTTTCCCTACACTGTCTAAAAGCAGAGTGACGATCTGTGCTGTGTGCCTCTTGCTTATATAGAAGCTGGTCACATGCTGGGTCACATGTTGCACTGACCAATCACAGCCATGCCATTAGTAGGCATGGCTATGATGGCTTCTAAGGGCACACCAGCTAATCAAATGGTGATTGGCTGGCCCTTGAAGCATTTCTAACTGCGCCATTAAATTCCCGAATCCGAACCCGAACCCGGACTTTAGCGCAAAATCCGGGTCCGGGGTCGGGAAAACGCCAAAATTCGGTACGGACCCGAACTTTACAGTTCGGGTCCGCTCAACACTACTCCTGAGTAGTTCAATCTTTTATCTGTCAAATTGTTGCCAAGATCATGCAGAATTAAAAGAAAAAGGGAATGCCCCAGGCTGTTATTAACTAAGGAGTTTACCTTTTCTTTAGAGAGTCAAACTGAATGGGACCCAAACATTGATGTCTTAGATGTAAGAATTTATTTGAGATGAAATAATGAAACAAATCCTGGTCTATAGATAGATAAAAATATCACTTTTGTTTACTACAACTTAATGGGACACTAAAATGGATTTGGGTCAATTCTATTTAAATTTTTAGTTAAGAAGATTTTGAACTGATGTTTTAAATATGTTTTAACTATATGTATATATTTTTTTAAATATATTTTTAATAAACAACAAAATATTCTCATAGCACTATGGGTTATCTGTAGAAACTGCACAGCAGAAGTAGCCTGCCTTCAGGCTTGCTTTGTCTGGCTGAAACCACAACATAGCTATAAGGATGGAATCTCTCCCCTGATCTATTCACTTCTGTGTGTTAGTCCAGATCAAAGAGGAAAACAACTGAGAGCATGGTCTGCTGGCTGGATAGATAACAACAAAACATTAATATGCAATTTTTAATATTTACCTGACTAAATGACAAAATGACAGGGAGGTTGTTTTACTAAAGGCAAATATACTTTGCACTGCAAGTGCAGTTGTGCTAGATATGAGGGGAAGCTCTGAAATGAGGGAAAGCTCTGCTGAGTTTCTATCATTCAATCAGGTGGAAGCAAAAATGCTGTTTTTCTATTTTACTTGCATGTTCCCCTCAGATCTAGAACAACTGCACTTTCAGTGCACAGACTATTTGCCTTTAGTAAATCAATCCCAAATTATTTCAGGCATGGGTAGAAAACATGAAGAGGAAGTCATAAATGATTATGTTAACATGCAATCTGCTACCTACAGTATGTACAGGATGAAAACAAATCGACATTGTAATTATTGCTGAGTCTGCTGTCTGAATGTTCTTGTAACTTAAGCTACTGCTTGCTTCTTCTTGATCTAGCAAGGCCTGTGGAATAATCCCTAGGATGTCCCTTGGATGTCAGCATACCTTCTTGGAAAACTTTATATACTGAAATTACATGCAACATGTTACTGGAAGTAAATTGCGTTTAATATAATTTGATTAAAATGGAACACAGACAATAGACAAAAAATTGGTCCAAGGAATCTAGAGTTTACATGCCCAGAAACAAGGAGGGAAAAGGTATATTATTAAAACACCTAAGTCTAAAGCCCAATACACACGGGCAGAATGTTGGGAGACATTTGCCAGTACAAAAAATACGGGCCAACATTCTGCCCATGTGTATGTCGGTCTGTCCGACAGAAGCCTGCCGTTCGGCCGGCTTGTGTCGGATGTGAATGCTGGAAAGCCAGCAGACGACCGACTCCCAATCAGGGCTCTCAGCCAATGGCAGAGAGTGCTGATCTGAGTGTTTTGGCGGAGGGGCATCCCCCTGTCAGAACACAACCTTGCATGATTAGTACACCGGCTCCCGACCGGAGCTGTCAGTTTTTGTTTTTTTTTGTGTGCAAACCTCAGGGTTGCCCACAAAAAGCAGCCCATTAACGAGCCATTGTTTTTCGTTTAACCAGCAGGTTGAACAGAACAAAAAAAAATGACCTTATTCCCCCAAACCACTCACTTGATGTGGATGGGATATATTTTGAAAGCACAAATTGCTAAGTAATACTTATAAGCAATCACACTGTTATTGCAAGGAGTACCTGTTTTTTCCCTTAAAAGAATAGAAAGAATTTTCTTCCTTGTTTGGATTGTAAATTATAAATCAAATGTATAATACTGGCAACAAAGTTGAAAACCGCAAAGTGTTGACTCAAATCACCAGCATATGTGCAGCTGCAGTAGATGCTGTGCCTTGTAGTCCCACATTGTACACAGCGTGTGTAGAGTGGTTTACACCTGTGGAGCAAAAGATATAGTGGACTGTGGGAGAAATGGAAAGAGAGTGCTAAGTCAGCACCGGGGTCCTGGCTGTGGACACTCCTGGGGATCACGGTATGAGAGCTGGTACTTCCAGAGGATAAAAGAAAAAAGCCCTCTCCTAACCTGTTGAAGTAACCTACAGCTTTATACTATTTGCTGTTCTTTATTTTCACTTCGCTACGCACCCTGCAGCTCATCCAGTTTATAAAATATGGGCTGCTGTGTATAGCAGAGTTCTCAGTTCTCACTTTATATAGCAGAGTTCTCACTTTATACAGTTCTTTTTGTTTAGGGTAGTCAGAACTTAGTGATTGAAGAAAAAAAACTGTTGTGTGACTGACTTTCACATTCCCAGGCTCACCTCCCAGTGAAATAAAATAAATCCTAACATACTTGCATGGGAAAATGTCTTCTACATGGTCAACTTTCAATGCATTCTAGAAGAGGTATGTGCTCATCTTTAAGGTTTCTAAAAACTTTTGAAGGTTTTGTTGAAGTTCTCAGTGAACATAGTCATGACAATAGCAGGTCAGCTCCCATGCTCTGCCACTAGTCTGCAACAACAGCAATGTTAGATCCCAGCCACTGCCAACAATTTGTAACAATGACAATCTCAATATCACCCCGCATAAAGGTCTTAAAGGTTTTCCAGCTCACAGGACCACAATCCAAGTGATGGTAGACTGAGAACGATCATCAATGGGATTGGCTACGATATTAATCCGATGCATTTCCAAACAGCTGCCACCACACATTTTTTATCAGAAACACAAACTGTTCACAATATTTATGTTAACAATTCTGAAATTTTAGTAATGTCTGTATTACACAAATAGGGATATTTCAGAGATTTACAATGTAGTAGCACTCTTCAAAAAGTAATGTATTCTTTAAGTTTTGGTTTGGTGCATTGCAGACAATTTTAACAATTTTAAAATATTGTTCAATGAAGGAAAAGAAACATGGTGCAAACAAAATATTTACAAAAAAAAGGTTTTGCGACAGAAGAGAGACAATTACAATGTCAAAACATTATAGTGTTACTAAACCCATGACCCTGCATTCACTATATCTGGTCTCCCACATTACACAGAACATGTAAATGCGATTATTTTAGTAAATATAAACTACTAAATACCCTTTCTCATCAGCAGTATATAGCAGTATATGAAGTTATTGGCAAGAGGTCCTGGAAAACCTTGACTTCCGAACCATTAAATGCAAAGGGATCTTGCTCCCTTGCCCTATAGACGATCTCCTCCTTTAGTCAGTAATCCAGAACACATCAGATTATATCCCTTGGAGGGACAGTGTCCCTGCCACGCTGTTGGAGCTCCCTGTGAGCTCGCTCCAGTTCCACTGGAGAGTCCTGAGGGTTCTCCAAAAGATTATTAAATCTTAGAGCACTCTAATTCACAGATTTCTTTGTAGGCCCCTATTATCCAAGTCTACCAGCTTGCGATGTATTTCAATTAAAACTCCTCATGGCAATTAGAAATCCACCCGACTTCAGTTCCAGTTCGGGCCCTGATCTACTCCTTCAGGTTGGAAACATCCATCGAAAATGCATTTTTAATATCCAAGGCTATGGACTGTAAATCAGTCATTTTAGGAATCTGTTGAATTAGCTCCACCATAGCTCCCCAGGGAAGCTTTCTTCTTCCCTGGGGAGATTTGAGAGCTCCGCATAGCAGATGATGGCAAAGGGGGGCCCAGACTGGAAGTTCTGTGGCAGAGTATGGAAGATCTCTGGCAGATTAAAACTCAGTTGAGATTGGGGGGTTCTGGTGAGATGGAGTGGGCACCCAATTTTCCCCATTGTGCAACACAAAGTTGCGAATAACAGGCAGAAATCCTTGAGGCCAGTGGAGCTCCTGTATTAAGATGCCAGCTTGCTTGGGTGCCTAACTACGCCCCCCCCACCCCTCTACTCTAAAATGTAGCTCTTTTTAACTTATGTACCATTTTCTCCCATGCTGTTTATTTATTGTCATTTACAACCCATTAATTACTTACATGAGAAAATAGCTTTTTCAATGTTTATTGTCATTTTCATTTTTCCTGTCATTCAAATTTGTAACCTCTTCGGACATAATTATATTGAACAGTTTTAAATAATGAAGGGCTGGCTTTGGTGTTGGGAGGCCAAGTGCATGCTTATATAAGGAAATACCAAGAAAGGAGAATTAGGCCTCGTACACACGACCGATTTTCTCGTCGTAAAAAACACGTCGTTTTTTTCGACGAGATTCTTGTTAAGCTTGTCGATTTTCTCATCAAGCTTTCTATGCGTACACACTGTCATTTCCCAATTTCCTCGTGGTTCTCTGCGCTCACGTCCAGCACGTACGACGGCACTATAAAGGGGAAGATCTTTTTTCTTGGCGCCACCCCTTGGGCTGCTTTTGCTGATCTCGTGTTACCGCGTGTGAAGTAAAAGTTTGGGAAGAGACGATTCGCGCTTTTCAGTCTTCGTGCTTTCAGTTCGTTTTAGCGTGATGAATGTGCTATTTCCATTACGAAGGCTTGTTTTACCAGAAGATGCGCTCCCGTCTCATACTTGATTCTGAGCATGCGCGCTTTTGGAAGAGTCGTAAAAGCATACACACGAACCATTTTCTCGTCACAAAACAGGCCGACGAGAAACACGACGAGGAAATCTGGACTCCTGACGAGAAAATAGAGAGCAGGTTCTCTATTTTCTCGTCGAGATTCTCGTCAAGTTTCTCGTCGTAAAACCATACACACGAACGTTTTTCTAGACAAAAAAACTCTCGCGGCACTTTTCTTGACTGTTTACGACGAGAAAATCGGTCGTGTGTACGAGGCCTTACATTTAGCACTAAAAAATGTATCCAAAATGCATAATTTGTTAAAACAAACTACAAAAGCAAAATTTTTAATTGAACCAAACCAACATACTGTATTTTGAAGTGAAAAGAAAAAAAAACACCAGAAAGGGATACAAAACCTCTGTTCATAAAGTAGTCACAAGAAAAATCTTTTCCACCTCTGTGAAATGACACAGAATGAAGAAACTTCATCTTCTAAGAATGAAAATATTGCCAAATTATTTTGTTGTCACATTAAAACCCGGTAAATGCTCATCAACTGAAATACTGTAATTCTGTGGATTTTATCTCATATACTGTAAGTCCTAAAACAGAATGCTTTTTCATATAGTGTGATCATACTCTTAACATAAAGGCAGGAGTATGTTTTGTATGCAAGAATATTTGAACAATGTTGAACAATGGTTTGCATTCCAGCACAAGGTCTGCTCTTTGTACTAATTGAAGTGCTAGTTTTACCATTGCAAGGGGCAGATTTTTCTGTAAGTGCTTTACTAACAAACAAGAGAATGTGAGTGACAAATTAAAGAGTCACCTCATCAACCTTGCAGTGGTTCATAAATGTATTAAGTAAAGGTCAACTGTTAGTTTGATGGTGAGCCAGTATTATACTAGACCCTTTGTTAGGTTGTGGAGAGTTTACTGGGTGAAGGCTCTTTTCCTAGTCAAGGGTTGGTTCCATATATACATCAGATTCAATTCAATAACCTATATTTATATGAAAGATTGCTAAGCAGATATGCACAGGTCTGACAAACATGACTATAGAATGTACTAAATAATTCACTAGTATGTACGCGAGGGTTCTTCAAATATTTTTGGCACTATTTTAACTGTCCGAAAGATACAACGTTCAATCGAATTTCAATTCATTATGAAACGAGTTGCACATGTCTACGGTCCACTCTGCCACTGGAGGATCCAAATCTCTTCTGCACATACTCTGCTTAGTGCTCCTGCCCCTGGGACTCTAGAGCCTCACCTGCCTTCCAGCTGCATTTCTGGATTGTAGGTGGAAACTATTCAGATGAGCAGCATAAATATAAATGCAGCCCCAGCCAATTGGAAGGGGAGGTGCCCCTAGGTATGCTGGTGCCTGTATTTATATTCAGGGAGAACTTGAGCTCCTGGACCTTTCCTGCAGACGAGATGTCCAGTTGGGGAGGTGGCCTATTGCCACCCCCAGCACAAGCTGCCATGCGACCTCAGGTGGGTGACCTGAGGGCCTGAATGCTGAAACCCAGGGTTCTCCTGAGAGCTGACTGAGGGAGGATGTCCATGGATCCTGTCTGGTATCACAGAGGAAGGTGACCTGCGACCAGGGCCTTGTGAGTACAGACCCCCTAAAGGACTTGTGCTGGTGAATAAAAGTCAGCTTCTTGGGATAAGCTGGTGTCCTGAAGAACTGAGTCCACTCATTTCCTTTTCTTTGCAAGGTGCTTAATTCTGTACAGTCTGCTAGACAGTTCTACTGAGAGAGCTGTTGTCAAGTTTGAATAGTTCAATTTAGGGTATCCCACTATATCAAGTTCCTAAACAAAAATAAAACAACAAAAAAGACTACAACCCCTAGACTGGTCATTGGAGTAATGAGCGGAAGTTGTGCACCTGTCTGCGGAAAATACTGTGTGCCTGGCTGTGGGGTTGAAACTGAGGAAGATCCAGGCAAAATACTAGCGGCTCCTACAGGGGTAGCTCTATAAGACTCCCTGTACCCGTTTATGTGCATTCATTCCCTGGTGTATGTTTTTCTGCTGAGCTACTGGATTTCTGGACTTTTATCTGATTCAATGACTACGCTTTTGCCTGCCGATGATTCTGATTTCCTCTATCAGTCTGTGTACGACCCCTGCCTGCCTCTGACTGCTCTTTTGGATCCTGATTTTGTACCGTGCTGCCAAGACTTGTTAGCTGACCCGGCCTGCCTGAAGCCTCAACCCTCAGTTAAAGCTCCACTTTGGACTAAACCTTACTACAGGTACCTTACAACTATCCACTTTTGTGGAGCATGTTGGTATCACCTTCCAAAATGTCTGATGACTATTGTTGGGTTTTGAAAGGCGACTGAGGTGTATGTTAAAACAACCTGGCTTTTTCCTCACTAACAATGTCCTCGTGAAAGAGACCTTAGAGAAACCCCTTTTAACCCCCTCTTATGCAAACAACTAAGTTATTTATATACTTTCACACCATTTCCTAAAGAAACACTGCAATTTACAGTTAAATTACCAACAAGAATATGACTTTTCCTTTTAGGAACCTTATTCATGACAGTTGCTGGATTTGTAACATCAAATACAAAATTTACTTTTGGCGAAGCAATTCCCAGGGACCTTCATCCTATGCCCAGAAGGGTCACCATTCTCATAAACAGCTATGCTTGCAACCTCAATATCACCATCTAATTTAGAAAGAACACTATAAGGGTTTTTACAGGCAGTCCACCAGGTTACATACAGGATAGGTTCTGTAGGTTTGTTCTTAAGTTGAATTTGTATGTAAATTGGAACAGGTACATTTTGTAAGTGTAACTTCAGCCAAAAATGTTTTTTTTTTACGTTTTGGTTAGATAACATAGGGAAGAGTTAACATCCCTGTAATGTTTGTTTTGCTGTCTGTGCCCCTGTTTAGATGATTTCACCTAACTTTATGTGACAACTGGATTTTGAAAAATTTTGGTTGTTGTGGAAACAATGATTGGTGATAAAGCTTCAGTGGAGACACCGTTTTCCCATGAGAAATGTTACAGGAGTAAATTTCCCTTCCTAGGGGGAGATTTCTTCTCACTACCTGTTGTCTCTCCGTTTGTAAATATAAGTCGTATGTAAGTTGGCTGTATGTAACTCGGGGACTGCCTGTATAGGGAAAGAGCAAAAGCTATGTGTTTATGGAACACAGTCCTTGCTCTTGCAGACCCACTGCCCAGATCCACACTGCCCGTCTATTATGAAGTCTTTGAAGAAGAAGTGTTTTTTTGCACGGTAGCTCAATAGAAAATACTGGCTTAAACAGTATCATATCCCCTGCCTGCCCCCGTCTTTTTAAATTGTCAGACGCATTTTTTCTGACTCCACCTTTTTTATTTATTTTTTCTTTTATAGTTTTAACATTTCTGTCAGCATTAGTCCTTAATATAAAGCGCACCAAACAGGGCTGGCCCTACCATGGGACCGTGGTACCAGGCGGAATTTAGGAGGGGGCGGCAGTCCGGCCGGCAAGAAGTTTTCAGCAGACTCAAGTCGGAGCAGAGAGCAGAGCGGAGCAGATGCTGGTCGGCGGTGCGCTGTGCCTGTGCAGTGCCACCGTCTCCTGCACTGGTTGGTACAATTGCTTGCCGAGTCCCGACCGACGCCTAGCAACCAGTGACGTCAGGAGATTGCGGCCGCCCCAGCATTCACAGCGCTCAGCCTCCGCGCCAATCAATTGTTATTGCTCCGCCCACACACCTCATCCATCTTCCATCTCCTGCGTGAGGGTTGAGATTCAGTGTGGGTCTAAGGAACTCTGCCTGTGCCGCTGTGGCTGTGCCCTGGATGGTGACAGACAGTGTGAGCTGAGCCTGGGCAGCCTCTCTGCCTATCTGAAAAAAAGGGTGAGTTAGGTTGGATTTTTATTGTGGCTGATGATGATCTTTGTATTGTACCCATGTTTTCCCTGTAATTTAACCACTTAACAACCACCTGCCGACAAATAACGTCGACAAGGTGGTTGCTTAACTCTGGGAGGACGTTATATAACGTCCTCCCAGAATCGCGCTCCCGCGCGCCCCCTGGGGCGCGCACACGGGAAACTCCGTGGACCCGGCGGATCACGAATCGCGGTAAATCGCCGCTGATAGCGGCCGTTTACCACGTGATCGCTCCGTCAAATGACGGAGCAATCACTTGTAAACAGACCGGCGTCATTTGATGACGCCGGTTCCTCCCTCCCCTCTCTGTACCGATCGGTACAGTGTGAGAGGGGAGGGGGAGGGAGCGGATGGCAGCAGCAGCACTGTGGGCTGGATCTGTGACAATTGCAGTCACAGATCCAGCCATCCATCCATCCCTGCTCAGCCATCCCTGTGCTATACCCTGCCAATACTCTGCAATACACCCTGCCAATACTCTGCAAAATACCCTGCCAATACTCTGCAAAATATCCTGCCAATACTCTGCAAAATACCCTGCCAATACCCTGGTGCAATACTCTGCAATACCCTGGTGCAATACTCTGCAATACCCTGGTGCAATACTCTGCAATACCCTGCGCAATACTCTGCAATACCCTGCGCAATACTCTGCAATACCCTGCGCAATACCCTGCGCAATACTCTGCAATACCCTGCGCAATACCCTGCAAAATACTCTGCAATACCCTGCGCAATACCCTGCAAAATACTCTGCAATACCCTGGTGCAATACTCTGCAATACTCTGGTGCAATACGCTGCAATACTCTGGTGCAATACGCTGCAATACCCTGCGCAATACTCTGCAATACCCTGCGCAATATTCTGCAAAATACTCTGCAATACCCTGCACAATACTCTGCAATACCCTGCGCAATACCCTGCAAAATACTCTGCAATACCCTGGTGCAATACCCTGCAAAATACTCTGCAATACCCTGGTGCAATACTCTGCAATACTCTGGTGCAATACTCTGCAATACTCTGGTGCAATACTCTGCAATACCCTGCGCAATACTCTGCAATACCCTGCGCAATACTCTGCAATACCCTGCGCAATACTCTGCAATACCCTGCACAATATTCTGCAAAATACTCTGCAATACCCTGCACAATACTCTGCAATACCCTGCACAATACTCTGCAATACCCTGCACAATACTCTGCAATACCCTGCACAATACTCTGCAATACCCTCCACAATAGTCTGCAATACCCTCCACAATACTCTGCAATACCCTCCACAATACCCTGTGCAATACCCTCCACAATACCCTCCACAATACCCGTGCAATACCCTGCCATAGTCCGCAATACCCTGCCATAGTCCGCAATACTCCGCAATGCCCAGCAATACTCCGCAATGCCCGGCAATACTCCGCAATGCCCGGCAATACTCTGCAATAACCACTTCCCGCCCTCCGGCCGTCATATGACGTCCTTGACTTTGTGCGGGGATATCTGAATGATGGGAGCAGCTACAGGCATCATTCAGATATTAGCTTTTTCAGCCGGCGATTCCCTACACCATAAGAACAATCATAGCGGCTGTTCCGCCGCTTGATCATTCTTACGGGAGGCGAGAGGGGATGTCCCCCCCCCCCCGCCGCCCTCCGGTGCTTCTACCGACTCACCGCTACGATCAAAGCCAGGATTGTTGTTTTTTTTTTTGTATTTTTTTCAGGCTTCCCAGCCTAGAGGTGAGATGTGGGGTCTTATTGACACCCCGCCCATATCTCACTGTAAAGAGGACCTGTCATGCCATATTCCTATTACAAGGGATGTTTACGTTCCTTGTAATAGGTATAAAAGTGATCAAAAAAATGTTTGGGGCGGAAAAACATGTCAAACTAAAATAAATAAAGTAAAATGAAGAATAATTTTTTTTTTTTTTTAAAGCGCCCCTGTCCCCGTGAGCTCGCATACAGAAGCGAACGCATACGTAAGTCCCGCCCACATATGAAAACGGTTTTCAAACCACACATGTGAGGTATCTCTGCGAACGTTAGAGCGAGAGCAATAATTCTGGCCCTAGACCTCCTCTGTAACTCAAAACATGTAACCAGTAAAAATATTTAAAGCGTCGCCTATGGGGATTTTTTAAGTAGCGAAGTTTGGCGCCATTCCACGAGTGTGTGCAATTTTTAAGGGCGACATGTTAGGTATCTATTTACTCGGCGTAACTTCATCTTTCACATTATGCAAAAACATTGGGCTAACTTTACTGTTTTTTTTTTTTTTTAAGCACAAAACATTTTTTTCCGTAAAAAACGCGTTAAAAAAATTGCTGCGCAAATATCGTGCGAGATAAAAAGTTGCAACAACCACCATTATATTCTCTAAGGTCTTTGCTAAAAAAACATATATAATGTTTTGGGGTTCTATGTAATTTTCTAGCAAACAAATGATGATTTTTACATGTAGGAGAGAAATGTCAGAATTGGCCTGGGTGCTCCAGAACGCCTGAAGGTGCTACCTGCATGTCGGGCCTCTGTATGTGGCCACGCTGTGTAAAAGTCTCACACATGTGGTATCGCCATACTCGGGAGTAATAGCAGAATGTGTTTTGGGGTGTAATTTGTGGAATGCATATGCTGTGTGTGAGAAATAACCTGCTAATATGACAATTTTGTGAAAAAAAAAAAGAGAAAAAAAAAATCTTGATTTTGCAAAGAATTGTGGGAAAAAATGACAACTTCAAAAAACTCACAATGACTCTTTCTGAATACCTTGGAATGTCTTCTTTCCAAAAAGGGGTCATTTGGGGGGTATTTGTACTTTTCTGGCATGTTAGGGTCTCAAGAATTGAGATAGGCCGTCAGTACTTCAGGTGTGATCAATTTTCAGATATTGCCACCATAGCTTGTGGACTCTATAACTTTCACAAAGACCAAATAATATACACCAATTTGTACTTATTTTTACCAAAGATATGTAGCAGTATAAATTTTGGCCAAAATTTATGAAGAAAAAATAGTAATTTGCAAAATTTTATAACAGAAACGAAAAAAAAATAATTTTTTTACAAAATTTTCAGTCTTTTTTCTCTTATAGCGCAAAAAATAAAAAACCCAACAGTGATTAAATACCACCAAAAGAAAGCTCTATTTGTGTGAAAAAAAGGACAAAAATGTCATATGGGTACAGTGTTGTATGACTGAGTAATTGTCATTCAAAATGTGAGAGCACCGAAAGCTGAAAATTGGTCTGGTTATTAAGGGGGTTTAAGTGCCCAGTGGTCAAGTGGTTAAAGCAAAACTTAATTCTTTTACAAAAATGCAAACTATAAAATGATTTGTATTGTTTTCTTGCTTTCTAATCAAGATGCAATGGTGGTGTCATGAATTTTATTGGTGTTACGGGGTGTCACTTTAAGAACCCAGAGACTACCATACCCAGGGTACAACGGGGCACCCAGGGTGCTTTTCCCAGTGCAAGGACTGCTGGGGTGGACTATTTAAGAGGGGGCGGACCTGCAAGCGCTCTCTTTGGACATCGCCCGCCTAGCAAGTGGAACTCTGTGCTGGGCCTGTTGTTCCTGACTGGGCCTGAGAGTTAAGCCCTGTGGATCCAAAGAGCCTTCCACCTTTCACGGGAGAAACCCCAGAGATGTCTCGCCCATCTACCTTCCAAGGCTTGTCGGGAGGATCGGAGACTCCGGGTATCGTGAGACTGTGTGAGGAGAGCACGGTTGTGGAAGTCGGCCGCACGGACTGGTTCGGTTGGGTGAGAGAGCACTTGCTTGAAGATTTCTTGCTTAATCTCTAGGCCCAGTGTCTTTTGGTCAGGGCCCATCGTTATCAAGTTTGAATTGCACACCAGAGGGACAGTGTGCCGTGCAGCCTTAGTTAAATCCTTTGTTACACATTCAGCAGCTAACTATTACAAACACCCTGTGGATTACAAATAACTTGTCAAGTAAAGTGCACCACCATTGCTAGCGAAGATTCTTCTCTACAGAGACATTGTGAACATTAGTTGTCAGGCCTGACTAAATAGCGTAGGAACATTGCTGGGCGCCATCTTGCCCACGAGGAGAAAGCTTGCAAGCACGGTCTATTGGTTAGATGTGTATAGGATTGTGTACCTGTTTTATATGCTAATAATTCTTATTGCAGTGCTCTGCATAGACTAATGTACTACTGTTTAATCGGATATCTTATCCTATTGAGTAAAAGAGTTCTTGATTAGGTCAAAACCTTGTGTGGTTTGTTAACTGTGCAGCATAGACGGTTAGTGTCAGCAGTTTAAAATTACTGTGTGTGTGTTTACTGCCGCATTGTGATACCCATAGCCATCGGGTCTAACAATCCTATTGTTATTACTAGCTGTGCCAGGGGAGGGTAGAGCCGATTACTGGGGGTTGACAGCGGTGTGTTACAGGCCCGAAAAAAAATATACCAGCAGCCCTCTTATCTGGGGGTATTGCTACATTGGGAACAGGCATAAAAGAGGTTACTGCTGTGTTTCAACTCCCTCTCTGTGCACGATAGATCATTGTTAGTAGAGGTGAGATATGGCTCATGTTCTTCTCAGGATGCCATTGCACTGTATGTACAGCACAGAAACACAATTTAAAAAAACATTAAGGCTGCTTTCACACGGGGGCGGGCGGGCCGGCGTTGACGCTCGTTTTAGCGGCGTTTTACCGTCGTTTTAGCGGCGCTATTCGCTACCCATTCATTTCAATGGGCAGGAGTGGTGTATACACCGCTCCTCCACACGTCCTGCCAGCGCCTCATCCCAGTGTGAAAGCACTCAGGCTTTCACACTGGGACTGCAGGGGAGGCGCTTTACAGTCGCTATTTTAAGCCCAAAATCACCTAAAAAACACCTCCAGTGTGAAAGGGGTCTAACAAAACTGCATGAAAACAGCCCCCAGTCCAGATGAAAACCTAAAGCTACTTTTACACTGAGGTGCTTTACAGGCATTTTAGTGCTAAAAAGCTTTCATACTGGGGCTGTCATAGAAATCCTGTCAGCTACAGGATTCCTGGACTTTCTAATTCCAAATCTCGGGCACGTCCACGCGCGCGGGCACGCGCACGTGCGATGGCGAGCGCGTGCACGCGCTTAGCGGGGGCGCGCACACGCTCCACAAAGCGCGCCAGAAGAGCTATTTAAACATGCATGTGACAGACAGTCCCTGCTGTCTGCTCTACAGTGTGTAGTACCCAAAGAGACCTGATTCGTGAATTTACCTGCATCCGACCCGGCTTACCTTGACCCTTCCAGTTTCCTGCCTGCCTCTGACCCCCGGCTTTGTTTGACCAATCTTCTGCCTGATCCTCCAGTACCTTGCCGCCAGCCAATTCTACCGACCCGGCTTGTCCGACCAATCTCTCCAGTTGCTGTGTCCTGGTTCCAGTCCAGTCAGCCTCATCAGTTCCAGTCCAGTTGCTTGTTCCTGGTTCCAGTCCAGTCTGCCTCTTCAGTTCCAGTCCAGTTGCTGTATCCTGGTTCCAGTCCAGTCAGTCTCATCAGTTCCAGTCCAGTTGCTGTATCCTGGCTCCAGTCCAGTCAGTCTCATCAGTTCCAGTCCAGTTGCTGTGTTCCTGGTTCCGGTTCAGCCTGCCATACTTCCTGGGTGCCTGGATCCGTCCCAGTCTTCAGACTCTACTCTACCTTGATCCATCCTGCCAGGCACTCGTACCCCTTCTACCTCCGTGCCTCCTGTATTCAGTACCAGGGGCCGCCGGTGGAAGCCGTAAGAGAGGCCTCCCTCTGCAGATCCGGGCTCGTCACCGTCAGGTACGTGACAGTAGCAGACAGCCATGTCTGAGCCCGGGCAGGGAGCCTCACCTATGGAGGAACTCTGTCGGCACCTGGCAGGTTTGTCTGAAGCAGTCAAGAGTCTTCAACAAGGATACACCCGCTTGGAAGAACAAGTGCGGGCCCTCTCCAATCCTTCTGCCATCCAAGAGGGGCCCCACGCCTCTGCTTCCACAGCCGGAACAAGTTCCTCACTCACAGTGGTCATGCTTCCTCCTGAACCTAAGGTTCCTACACCCGAAAGATTTTCCGGGGATCGGAGCAAGTTTAGGGCCTTCCGGAATTCGTGTGAACTGTATTTTGCCCTACAGCCCCGTACCTTTTCTCTAGAGGCCACCAAGGTGGGCTTTGTGGTCTCTTTGCTCGCTGGAGACCCTCAGAGCTGGGCCCACCGTCTCTTTGAACAGAAGGATGTATCACTAAACAACCTCGCTGCTTTTTTCGATGCCATGGCCCAGCTATACGAAGATCCCCAACTCTCAGTAACCGCAGAAGCCGCCTTGCGTTCCCTTCAACAAGGACGCAGACCAGCGGAGGACTATGTGGCAGAATTCAGGCGGTGGAGTGCGGATACCAATTGGAATGATGCCGCCCTCCGCCATCAGTTTCGCTTAGGACTTTCCGATTCCTTGAAGGACGAGCTAGCTAGAGTCGGTGTACCACAGACACTCAACCTGTTGATTGATCTAACCATCCAGATTGACCGACGTCTGAGGGAACGGAGGGCTGAGAGGACCACTGGCTTCTCCCGCCCAACCTGGATGCTTCCTCGGGCTCCTAGTCACCTGTACTCGGCTCCTGCTACACCTCCAACTCCCACATCTGACATGCCTGAACCAATGCAGCTCGGGCTCCTTCGTCCATCCCTCGCTCCTGAGGAACGCCAGCGCCGCCGAATAAATAATCTGTGCCTGTACTGCGGGGACCCCGGACATTTTGTTAGAACCTGTCCCCTGAAGCTTTGTAAGTTTCTTTCAGTTTCTTCTAACATGACTAACCTACAAGCCAAAACCACATCTCACCTTGCCCTCTCTGTTTCATTACAGCTCCCAGGAAGGACTTTGCAAGTACCCGCCATTATTGATTCCGGAGCATGCAGCTGCTTTATGGACTCAACCTTTGCCATTAAACACCAAATTCCCCTTCGTACCAAGACCCACGGACTTCGTGTCCATCTGGCTGATGGTTCCGTCATTAAGTCCGGACCTGTGACCCAGGAGACCACTCCTATACCCGCTACCATCTTTACCACCTCTGGAACCCACCAAGAATGCTTATGTCTGGACATCATCTCTTCTCCGTTGTTTCCCTTAATCCTTGGTATGCCTTGGTTACAAGCCCACAATCCCACTATCAACTGGACTACGGGAATAGTTGCCTTTCCTTCTTCCTATTGCCAGCAGTCTTGTGGCTCATATAAACCTCCTGGGCCGGCCTCGTTACTATGCATTGACACAAAAGATGGCACCCGTCAATCCATCCCAGAAGTTTACCACGACTTTCTTGACGTATTTAGTAAACAAAAGGCAGAGACTCTACCACCCCATCGGGCCTACGATTGCCCCATCGACCTACTTCCTGGAGCAAAGATTCCGTTCGGTAGAGTCTTCCCTTTAACGGAGGTGGAACAAGGGGCTTTAAAAAATTATGTTGATGAGAACTTGCAAAAGGGGTTTATCCGCCCGTCCACATCCCCAGCAGGTGCAGGCATCTTTTTTGTAGAGAAAAAGGACCACACCCTTCGACCTTGTGTGGATTACCGGGAATTGAATAAAATTACAGTAAAAAATCGCTACCCTCTCCCCCTGGTACCAGAGCTATTTCAGAGACTAGGAACTGCCACCATCTTTACCAAACTTGACCTCCGCGGAGCCTACAACTTGATCCGTATCAAAGAAGGGGACGAATGGAAGACCGCCTTCCGTACCCGGTATGGACATTTTGAGTACTTGGTAATGCCATTCGGGTTGTGTAACGCCCCTGCCACTTTCCAGTATTTTATCAACGATGTTCTACGGGACTTCCTAGACCTCTTTGTTATTGTTTATCTTGATGATATCTTAATTTTTT
Source organism: Rana muscosa (assembly GCA_029206835.1). Classification (NCBI taxonomy): domain Eukaryota; kingdom Metazoa; phylum Chordata; class Amphibia; order Anura; family Ranidae; genus Rana; species Rana muscosa. Next base: position 329,138,742 of record CM055116.1, on the reverse strand, counting down.
CTTCCTCCCTTGATTCTCATCGCAGACATGTCAAAAATGTGTTGGGTCGGCTCCGCCAGCATGGCCTGTATGCGAAGGCCGAAAAATGCGAGTTCGAGCAAGAGAGTATATCATTTCTGGGGTTAATCATTTCCAGCGAGGGCATCAAGATGGATCCTCAAAAGATTACCGCAATCCTGGACTGGCCAGAACCGGTGGACAAGAAGGGAATCCAACGTTTCGTTGGATTCGCCAACTTCTACTGCAAGTTCATCAGGGGGTTTTCAGCTATTATCGCACCCATTACTCAACTCACCAAGCAGGGAACACGTTTTCACTGGTCTCCTGAAGCCCAAGAAGCTTTTGAACGCCTGAAGGCCCTATTTACCTCAGCCTCTATCTTGAAACACCCAGACTCCTCACTACCATTCGTACTTGATGTAGACGCCTCCGAAATAGCGGTAGGAGCAATACTGTCCCAAAGACAGGGAGTCAAAGCCTTGCTCCACCCAGTAGCCTTCTTCTCCCGCAAGCTTTCTGCAGCGGAGAGGAACTACGACGTGGGGGATCGGGAGCTACTAGCGATCAAGTCTGCACTAGAGGAATGGCGGTACCTGCTGGAGGGCGCGGCTCATCCGATTCTGATATTCACTGACCACAAGAACCTGGAGTACCTGAAAGCCGCGAGAAGATTGAATCCACGGCAAGCCAGGTGGGCACTCTTCTTCTCCCGGTTCTCTTTTCATGTTACTTATCGTCCTGGGGCCAAGAATATTAAGCCTGACGCCCTGTCTCGGATGTTCCATAAGTCCAAGGAGACTTCTCCGCCTGATACCATCCTTGCCCCTGGAAATTTCCTTCTTCTACAGGAGAACCTGTTCACTCAAATCAAACAAGCTTCCACCGGGCAGAGACAGTTCTCCGAGCCGGAATTGCAGGTTAAGGATGGACTATTGTGGTACCAAGACAGAATCTACGTACCTGAGAAACTAAGAGTAACCGCATTAGAACTCTGCCACGACCACGCCCTGGCCGGGCATTTTGGCGTTGCCAAGACCACTGACCTGGTACAGCGCACCTTCTGGTGGCCTCGAGTACGTGAAGACTGTAGGTTTGTAGATTCTTGTACAACTTGCACCCGAAACAAGGGTTCCAGATCCAAGGCCTGGGGACTACTAAAACCCTTACCCGTTCCAGATAGGCCCTGGAGAATGTTGTCCATCGACTTCATTGTCGAGTTATCCCCGGATGAGAACCATTCCACCATCTTCGTTATTGTGGACCGTCTGTCCAAGATGGCACACTTCATCCCTATGAAAGGGACTCCCTCCGCTCCTGAAACCGCACAGGTATTCATCAGAGAAATAGTCAGACTCCACGGGGTACCAGCCAATATTGTTTCCGATCGCGGGGTTCAATTTACCTCTCGATTCTGGAGATCCCTTTGCAAAACCTTGAAAATCGAATTATCGTTTTCCTCTGCTTACCATCCACAGACCAACGGACAGACGGAGAGAACGAATCAGACGCTCGAGCAATACCTGCGATGCTTCTCCTCTTTTGCTCAGGACAACTGGGTTTCCCTACTTCCGTTGGCCGAGTTTGCGTATAACAATTCCATTCACTCCGCTACCTGCCAGACTCCTTTCTTTGCAAACTATGGTTTTCATCCTACTTTTTTGCCTAATTCCCTTCCTGAGTGTCCTGTACCTGCAGTCCAGGAAAAGTTAAATTTTTTCTCGATCAATAACCAGCTTCTACAAGAGACCATGACCAAGACTCAAGAACGCAACAAGACAATCTATGACAAGAAGAGACGGGGTGAATTAGTGTTGGTACCCGGCGACCAAGTATGGCTATTTACCACAAACCTAAGAATGGCATGCCCTTCTAAAAAACTGGGCCCCAAATTTTTAGGTCCATTCCCTGTTAAGAGGAAAATTAATGAAGTAGCTTATGAATTGGAACTTCCTGACTCTCTTAGAATCCATCCAGTTTTTCATGTCTCTCTCCTAAAACCCACAGTCTCTAATCCGTTTCCAGACCGGAAGCCGGATCACCCTGATCCGATCATTATTGACGGTGAGCAGGAATTCGAAGTAGAAGCTATCATGGACTTCAGGAGAAGAAATAACCAGAACCAATTCCTAATTAAATGGAAGGGCTACGGACCCGAGGAGAACTCATGGGAACCCAAGGAGAATATCCATGCCAGGAGTTTGGTACAGGCTTTCAAAAGGACTCACCCTGGAAGGTTCACCCGGCTGGGCATCCGGAGGCTGCCCCTTGGGGGGGGGCAATGTCATAGAAATCCTGTCAGCTACAGGATTCCTGGACTTCCTGATTCCGAATCTCGGGCACGTCCACGCGCGCGCGCACGCGCTTAGCGGGGGCGCGCGCACGCTCCACAAAGCGCGCCAGAAGAGCTATTTAAACATGCCTGTGACAGACAGTCCCTGCTGTCTGCTCTACAGCGTGTAGTACCCAAAGAGACCTGATTCGTGAATTTACCTGCATCCGACCCGGCTTACCTTGACCCTTCCAGTTTCCTGCCTGCCTCTGACCCCCGGCTTTGTTTGACCAATCTTCTGCCTGATCCTCCAGTACCTTGCCGCCAGCCAATTCTACCGACCCGGCTTGTCCGACCAATCTCTCCAGTTGCTGTGTCCTGGTTCCAGTCCAGTGTCAGGAAAGGCGTTTTTACAATCTGCCTGGCAACAGTGCCGCCAGGAGATTGTCTACACTCCATAGGTCCATTCCGCGCATGCGCGTGCACAATAGCGCGATCGGCGTGCGCGGGCGTGCACGCACGTTCACGGGAGCGCGCGCGGTGACAGCATTTGGCGCCAAACAAGGTATTTAAACTATCTGCCTACCTTGCTTCTTGCTGTCTGGTCTACAGCGTTCCCGAGACCCCTGCTATTGACTTCTGATTCCTGTACACCTGTTATCTGATCCGGCTTGTCTCTGTTAACCCCGATTGCTGCCCGCCCCGACTTCGGCTTGCTCTGACAACTCTCTTGGTCATCCCTGTACCTAGTCGCCTGCTGGTCCGACCCATCGGTCTGCTCGAACTATAAGGCACCTCCACCTGAACTACAGTGCACCTTGCCTGAAGCCACCGCGCATCTCTGCCTGAATCATAGCGCATCTCTGCCTGAACTACCCTGCACCTGTGCCTGAGCTACAGCACACCTCAGCCTGTACTACAATACACCACCTTGTTTCCGCAGTCTAATCTGGGACTTCTATACATCTGCCTGTTGTCTGCATTCTGATTAGTCCTACTGTGCACCTTCCAGCTATCCTTGGACTGTTCCAGTTTGCCGTGCACCATCTGCTGCCGCAACTACCCAATATCCTGCTTACCTGCCAGGCACTTGTGCCCCCTGTCCTCCTGAGCCTCTGTCTGCTCTATCAGGGGCTCTCGAGCCAGGGGTTTACGAGAGGCCGCTCCCTGCACGTTGGGCTCCCATCACAAGGTACGTGACAGTACCAGACAGCCATGTCGGAGCCTACGCAGGGGGCCTCTCCCATGGAGGAACTATGCCGCCACCTGGACGGACTTACTGCTGCAGTCAGGAGTTTGCAAGAGGGATATACCCGGCTAGAGGAGCGTGTCCAGACCCTGGCTACCTCAGCACCTGTCGCATCAGGTACCTCACCTGCACCGTCGGTTGTCATGTTGCCACCTGAACCCAGGGTCCCTACTCCGGAGAGGTTCTCTGGGGACCGCGGCAAGTACAGGGCCTTTCGTAACGCCTGCAAACTTTTCTTTGCGCTACAGCCCAGGACCTTCTCCCTTGAATCTACCAAGGTGGGCTTTGTCATAGCCCTATTGTCCGGTGAACCTCAGGCCTGGGCACACCGCCTCCTGGAACAGAAAAACACCTGCCTTGACCAACTAAGTACTTTCCTCCAGGCCATGGACCTCCTCTATGAGGACCCTCAACTGGCCGCTACCGCCGAAGCAGCATTATGCTCTCTCCAGCAGGGTCGCAGAGCCGCTGAAGATTACGTATCAGACTTTAGGCGCTGGAGCGCCGATACCAGCTGGAACGACGCCGCCCTGCGACACCAATTCCGGCTGGGACTATCTGAGCCCTTAAAGGACGAGTTGGCCCGGGTCGGTATACCGAACACGCTCGATGCCTTGATCCTTCAAGCTATTCAGATCGACAGGCGACTAAGGGAGCGTAGAGCTGAACGGTCAGCGGGACCATCCCGTCCAGTATGGATGTTGCCACGGGTACCCTATCCTCCTCATTCCGCTTCTTCGACCTCCCCACGCTCCACTACCGATGCCTCTGAACCCATGCAACTGGGGTTGATCCGACCTTCGCTTACTCCGGAGGAGCGCCAGCGACGCCGTGTTCACAACCTCTGCCTCTACTGCGGGGACTCAGGACATTACGTGAGGATGTGCCCCGCTAAACTGCGTAAGTGCCACCTCTCCTCTACTGTCTCGCCTGTTCTGCCTAACCATTCCGCTCACCTGATCGTTTCCATCTCTCTACAGCTCCCAGGAAGGAACATCCGGACTCCCGCCATTATTGACTCCGGTGCCTGCAGCGGCTTCATGGACCTTTCCTTCGCCTTGAAACATCAAGTCCCTTTGAGGCCCAGACCTAAAGAACTCACGGTCCACCTTGCCGACGGATCGGCCATCAGATCAGGACCAGTGACACAGCAGACTATTCCCCTGCGCACAACCACTGCGGACATGCATCAAGAACTATTGTGCTTGGACATTATAGAATCCCCTCTCTTCCCAATTATCTTGGGGATACCATGGCTAAAAGCTCATAATCCTCAGATCGACTGGAACACTGGAGAGGTTCGCTTTCCATCTCTCTATTGCCGTGAACACTGTTTTCCAGCACCATCCGACACCTCGTCCCCATTACTTTGTCTGGGGAGTGATATGGAGAACCGGCGGCTGGTCCCGGAGGCCTATCACAACTTTCTAGATGTCTTTAGCAAGAAGGGCGCGGAGACTCTACCTCCGCACAGGCCCTACGATTGCCCTATTGACCTTCTTCCGGGGGCAGAGGTCCCTTTTGGAAGAATTTTCCCCTTATCTGAACTAGAGCTTGGAACTCTCAAGACGTATCTGGATGACAACTTAGAGAAGGGATTCATACGTCCCTCCACCTCTCCTGCCGGAGCCGGTATATTCTTTGTAGAAAAGAAGGACCACTCCCTACGCCCCTGTGTGGATTACAGAGCCCTGAATAAAATAACTATTAAAAATAGGTATCCCCTGCCATTAGTACCCGAACTTTTTCAAAGACTTGGGACAGCAGCCATTTTCACTAAATTGGACCTCCGCGGCGCCTACAACTTAGTCCGCATTCGGAGCGGTGATGAATGGAAAACAGCGTTTCGCACCAGATTCGGGCACTTTGAATACCTGGTCATGCCCTTCGGGCTATGCAATGCCCCTGCCACGTTCCAACATTTCATAAACGATATTTTTAGAGACTACCTAGATCTATTCATCATCGTCTACCTAGACGATATCCTGGTCTTCTCTTCCTCCTTAACCGACCATCGTGAACACGTCCGGAAGGTATTGGCCCGACTTCGCCAACATGGTTTGTACGCCAAGCCCGAGAAATGTGCATTCGAACAACAAGATATTCAGTTCCTAGGGCTAATCATTTCGGTAGAGGGTATTAAGATGGACCCTCAGAAGGTCACGGCCATTCTGGATTGGCCAGACCCCAGCGATAAGAAGGGGATCCAACGCTTCGTGGGCTTTGCGAACTTCTACCGGAAATTCATTAAAGGATTCTCCTCTATCATTGCCCCCATTACCAACTTAACTAAACAAGGTAACCGGTTTCACTGGTCCCCCGAAGCTCAGGCCGCCTTCGCTAACCTTAAGAATCTGTTCATCTCGGCCTCTGTCCTAAAGCACCCTAACCCGGCCTTACCTTACATCTTGGAGGTGGATGCCTCTGAAGTGGCAGTTGGAGCAATACTTTCCCAGAGACAAGGCCCAAAGGCCGCATTGCATCCAGTAGCCTTCTTCTCCCGTAAACTAACAGAGGCCGAGAAAAACTACGACGTCGGGGACAGGGAACTTCTGGCAATAAAGTCTGCACTTGAGGAATGGCGCTACCTCCTGGAAGGAGCAGCACATCCTATCCTGATCTATACCGACCATAAGAACTTGGAATACTTAAAGGTTGCCAAGAGACTGAGACCACGCCAGGCCAGGTGGGCACTCTTTTTTACCCGATTTTCGTTTCACATCACGTACCGACCCGGATCAAAGAACACCAAACCGGACGCCCTTTCCCGGATGTTTGCCGAACCTAAGGTCCTTTCCCCTCCGGATACCATTCTACCTCCCGGTAACTTCCTCCTGTTACAAGAGGACCTCCTGTCCCAAATCAGACAGGCCTCCTCAGGACCATGCCCAGTTCCTGGCCTTGCCCTACAGTCTAAAGACGGTCTGCTGTGGAACAAGGACAAGATTTTTGTACCTCAACAACTTCGGGTGGCCGTCTTGAAATCCTGTCATGACCACCAGTTAGCCGGCCACTTCGGTGTGTACAAAACTTCCGAACTTCTCCAGCGGACATTCTGGTGGCCACGATTATCCCAAGATTGCAAGCGCTATGTGGAATCTTTTACCACCTGCATCCAGAACAAAAACAGCAAAACCAGAGCCTGGGGGTTACTAAAACCACTACCCGTCCCGGAGAGGCCATGGAGGATGATCTCAATGGACTTCATAGTTGAACTACCTCCATCAGAAGACTTTACGACCATCTTTGTAGTGGTGGATAGACTCTCCAAGATGGCCCATTTCCTACCCATGAGGGGCGTCCCCTCGGCCTCTGAGACTGCAAAGATCTTCATCAGGGAAATAGTAAGGCTGCACGGTGTACCTGCTAACATTACATCTGACCGGGGGGGTACAGTTTACATCAAGATTTTGGAGAGCACTATGTAAATCACTGAAGATCGATCTGTTCTTTTCCTCAGCATACCATCCCCAAACCAATGGCCAAACAGAGCGCACCAATCAAACGCTCGAGCAGTACCTGCACTGCTTTTCAAGCTTCTCCCAGAACGATTGGGCCCCTCTTTTGCCTCTTGCTGAGTTTGCCTACAACAACTCTGTTCATTCTGCCATCAAGCAATCCCCATTTTTCGCAAACTACGGTTTTCACCCATTATTTCTATCTAACAACATGCCCGAATGTCCGGTACCAGCCGCCCAGGAAACTCTAAATTTCTTCTCCACCAACAATAAACTTCTCCAGGAGACCATGACTAAGGCACAAAGCTACAACAAGGAAATTTTAGACAGGAAGAGGAGAGGGGAGCTCAACCTGGCACCTGGGGACCAAGTTTGGCTCTCTACCCTGAATCTAAAATTGGCATGGCCATCCAAGAAGTTGGGCCCTAAATTCGTGGGTCCCTTCCCTATAACAAGGAAGATTAACGAGGTAGCTTACGAATTGAAACTGCCTGAGTCCTTCCGGATCCACCCAGTTTTTCATGTAGCCCTGCTTAGGCCCACGGTCCCCGATCCCTATACAGATCGGGACACCAATCCCCCCGAACCCGTGCTTATCGATGGAGAAGAGGAATTTGAGGTTGAGTCCATTCTGGGTTGTAGACGAAGACGAAACCAGATCCAATACCTGGTGAAATGGAAGGGTTACGGCCCAGAAGAAAACTCATGGGAGCCAGAGATGAATGTCCACGCGGAAAGGCTAATCAAGGACTTTGAGAGATCTCACCCAGACAAAGTGGCCCAGTTGGGCATCCGGAGGCTGCCCCTTGGGGGGGGGCAATGTCAGGAAAGGCGTTTTTACAATCTGCCTGGCAACAGTGCTGCCAGGAGATTGTCTACACTCCATAGGTCCATTCCGCGCATGCGCGTGCACAATAGCGCGATCGGCGTGCGCGGGCGCGCGCGTTCACGGGAGCGCGCACGCGCGCGCGGTGACAGCATTTGGCGCCAAACAAGGTATTTAAACTATCTGCCTACCTTGCTTCTTGCTGTCTGGTCTACAGCGTTCCCGAGACCCCTGCTATTGACTTCTGATTCCTGTACACCTGTTATCTGATCCGGCTTGTCTCTGTTAACCCCGATTGCTACCCGCCCCGACTTCGGCTTGCTCTGACAACTCTCTTGGTCATCCCTGTACCTAGTCGCCTGCTGGTCCGACCCATCGGTCTGCTCGAACTATAAGGCACCTCCACCTGAACTACAGTGCACCCTGCCTGAAGCCACCGTGCATCTCTGCCTGAATCATAGCGCATCTCTGCCTGAACTACCCTGCACCTGTGCCTGAGCTACAGCACACCTCAGCCTGTACTACAATACACCACCTTGTTTCCGCAGTCTGATCTGGGACTTCTATACATCTGCCTGTTGTCTGCATTCTGATTAGTCCTACTGTGCACCTTCCAGCTATCCTTGGACTGTTCCAGTTTGCCGTGCACCATCTGCTGCCGCAACTACCCAATATCCTGCTTACCTGCCAGGCACTTGTGCCCCCTGTCCTCCTGAGCCTCTGTCTGCTCTATCAGGGGCTCTCGAGCCAGGGGTTTACGAGAGGCCGCTCCCTGCACATTGGGCTCCCATCACAAGGTACGTGACATCCAGTCAGCCTCATCAGTTCCAGTCCAGTTGCTTGTTCCTGGTTCCAGTCCAGTCTGCCTCTTCAGTTCCAGTCCAGTTGCTGTATCCTGGTTCCAGTCCAGTCAGTCTCATCAGTTCCAGTCCAGTTGCTGTATCCTGGTTCCAGTCCAGTCAGTCTCATCAGTTCCAGTCCAGTTGCTGTGTTCCTGGTTCCGGTTCAGCCTGCCATACTTCCTGGGTGCCTGGATCCGTCCCAGTCTTCAGACTCTACTCTACCTTGATCCATCCTGCCAGGCACTCGTACCCCTTCTACCTCCGTGCCTCCTGTCTTCAGTACCAGGGGCCGCCGGTGGAAGCCATAAGAGAGGCCTCCCTCTGCAGATCCGGGCTCGTCACCGTCAGGTACGTGACAGGGGCGCTGCGCTTGCAGGATGTTAAAAAATAGTCCTGCAAGTAGCATCTTTGGGTCACTTTAGGAGCACCATATACACCACTCCTCCACCCCTTGCGGGCGATTTTAACCCTTTCTCTGCCGCTAGCGGGAGTTAAAAGCGCCCCACTAGTGGGTGAAATGCGCCGCAAATCCGACGGTAAAATAGCGGCGTTTTACCGCTATTTTATGGCCAACGCTATGGGCGGCACCAGTGTGAAAGGGGTCTCAAGGTTTGTTACCTTAATGCATTCTATGCATTAAGGTAAAAAACCTCCTGTGATGCAGCAGCCCCCCTTTTACTTACCTGAGCCCAGGTTTTCCCGCGACGGGGACGAGCACACCAGCTCCACAGCCAGTGTCTCGGGTCCTGATTGGATAGATTGATAGCAGCGCAGCCATTGGTCCCGCTGCTGTCAATCAAACCCAATGATGCGGGAGACGGCTGGCGTGGCAGAGTATTACTGTCTGTGGCAGGATCGCCTGTCTGCACCCTGTCTGTGGAGGGATCGCTGTCTGCACCCTGCTGTCTTTCTGTGGCTCCAGTGTTTACCGTGTTAGAAGGTAAGAGCTTGTCATTACCATAATAAAACCATCTCCTGTATCATTGTCTGCACACAGTCTCTGACCATCTCCTGTATCATTGTGTGCACACAGCATTTGACCATCTCCTGTATATTTGTGGCGGGATCGTCTGTCTGCACGCTGCTGCCTGTCTGCGCCTCCAGTGTTTGTTACCGTGTTAGCAGGTAAGAGCTTGTCATTACTGTCGTTTGACAAAAATTTACTAGCCTGTCATCTAACTGTAGCACTACCCCCATAGGAGCTGCTAGTTTCGTTTTGGGCCTGCACTCTGCCTGTCACCCAGAATTTGGCTCAATCCCCTCTGGCACAAATGGGCAATAATGTCATTGAGGACCCCAATTGGCTGTTAGGGACCTCAATGGTGTATACAAAACAATATAGGCATTAAAAGTAAATGTTACCTTGGTGTTGTTCACCTGCCACTCAGCTGCAAAGACAGAGTTCCACACAAATTGTAGCTTAACCAAAAGTGATATGTTTACTTGGTAAATAAATTAGATAATGATTATACAACAGGCATTCAATGCATACAGCTCCCTGTATAAATCAATGAAGGAAATACCATTGGTTCAAAATACCTCTGAGATCCGATCCCGCTAACGTAGCCTGAGGGCCAGATCTGAGCGAGGGTATGGTGGAGGAATCTCCCAGTGTGGTAACATCAACACTGGCGCACCTCTCCACCAAGTCTCGCACAATGCAACAGGAATACAAAATGACACAAACAGCTATTATTAATATGCAAAATCACAGTTCTATGGCTCCCCCTAGTGGATAGTTCAATTAATGCGTGTCCTATAGCAACCACTTGTAAGGGTAGGAAACCAGATGACTATCCCTTTAAGAGTCAGGTAATCTTCAGCTAGCCACGTTGGTGCACATAAAGATTTGTAATCCAAAAGATAGGGTGCAGAAAGAACAGTTACTTGAAACACACGGACGGACAGTACAAGGGGTACTAGTTTCCCCAAGGCGTTGAGTTCCTACGTGCAGAGATGTAAGCACACGCAATATAAGTGAAGCTTGTCACACTCCTGGCAGTCAGTTAACTAAGTTGATGGGCAAGTGCCCGCTCACCAGATGAGGCCTTATCTTGCTGCTTTTCCTCTCAGTCTGGAACCCTCCGTCAATGGTCCATCTCTCGGTGTCAAGAGGCCCCTAGTCCTTCACCCGGCCGTCCTCTGGACAACGGTGGATAAAAGGCTCTGGATGCTGCAACCTGCAGACCGATCTTCCTCCGGTTGATCAACGAGACTGTATCGCAGGGATCCCTCTTTGGCTAGGCAATCCGCTCTCAGTCTCGGTAGGCTCAGGCTTCTCGGGCCTAGGTATACTCACAGCAGGCCTTAACACAGGCCTCCTGCCGGCTTTAAGATGGCGTCCAGAGAGAGCGTGCTATACGGCATGTTGGCTTTAAAAAGGTCCTCCCATCAGGCTTTGCGCGGTGCACTCCCCTCTGGTAGCACAGTGGCCTTGTGGGCAATGTAGTCTCTGTGCTACTTACTGCAACAGAGTCTTTTTCTCTCAATAACTGAACCAAACAAGTTGTAACCAATTAGCATGAGATAAACACTAAAGAGAGCCGAGCTCATATTTACAGCACAGATTGCAGTCCTTAACGATGCTTTCAATCGTAACACCTTGCTACATAACATTTGTTATTGTAAAATTGGACAACAATTGTCAAAAGGAGAGTACTAAGGCCCGGTTCACACAGGGGCGGCACGACTTCGGGGGCAATCTTGGCGGCGCGATCTCAAGACGACTTGAGACGCCCGCCGAGGCGATTTGCATAATGACTTCTGTATAGAAGTCAATGCAAGTCGCCCTGCGTCGCCCCCAAAAGCAGTACAGGAACCTTTTTCTAAGTCGGAGTGACTCAGGTCGCTTCTATTAGAACGGTTCCATAGCACAGACCGGGTCGCGACTCCTCAGTCGCCCCTATGTGAACCGGGCCTAACGGTAAGAATTTCATACAACAGTCTGTCAACGGACAGTCAATCCTCTTCCAAAAATCGAACCGTGTGTACGAGGCTTAAGAGATTAGAACATAATTTTGCATCAGTGGTAAGATTGCATCTGGAATATGCAGTGTAATTTTATGCACCAGTAGAAAAGAAGGACATATTGGAAATAGAACAGGTTCAGTCACTAGTTATCACAAATACAAGTATGAAAAGGTGCTAAAGAAAACTGGGCCCTTCCTATGTGAGCACCGCTCAGCGCTTATGGAGATGTGGCAATTATGGTATGAGTTGGGGGCAGAAAAACAAAATTAATAAATGAATGAATAAGTACAGTATAGGAATGAGCCTATCTTGTAGTAAGCAGCTGCTGAAAATGGAAAACTGATATGGAGAAGTACAGTATTTGTATGAACCAATCTGAGGTCTGGATCATAAATAATGTAAAATAATAAAACCGTCTAAACAAATAATATCATAAACACTAAAATGAAATCTGTCACAGACTGTCCAAGAAATAATGTAGCAGCGCTCTTGTCATAAATGACAAGCTTCTTTAAGTGTCTCTGTACACGTAAAGGTATCAATGATTGTAGCAGGTGAAGATATGCAGAAAGACCAGATCCTTATTAAAGTGCAGCGACACAGGGAAACTTCATCCGTGAGATGTTGTAGAAGAAAAATCCCCTTATGGGGATGCACTCACCACAAAGTAGATAAAGATGTGCCTTGTCAGCAAACACAGGATCACTTTCTTCTTCTCTCCGCTGTTCCACCAGACCGCAGTAATGGTACGCTCAAGGGTGCAGGTGTATTAAAAAATAAAAAAAAGTGGCCAATAGTGTAATATTGTATGCACAATTTATTCCCAAAGAAATGGTCCCTTACAAGTTAATACGTACACAATGTATATACAAATGAGGCACATATGGTGCTAACAGCTTGGCAGCACAGTACACCTAAGACACCAGTAGATGGGGATCCACGCTATCATAGACAGCGTGTATTCGTTACCACTTCCTGGATCCTGGATTCGATGGAGCGCAAGCGTCACTTCCGGTACGGCCAAACGAGACCACGACCTTGACGCATTTCGTCACTTCCGGACTTCGTCTGAGGGCGTGGTCTTGTGGCGCAAGTACCGGATGTTTATAGTGAAAGTTCAGGCACATACCCCGCCGCTATGACCAATCACAGCGGTCGAGATGTCAGACGCCTCATTGCTGTGTTCCGTCAAATCTGCTTATAGGCTGACAGTGAATCAACACAGGAGATGGGCGGAGTAGCCTATCCGTCGTTTGGAAATTGCGAGGTGTCTGCAGAAAACAACATCCTGCTGCAGTGACTCACCGGCCATATTCCATGACTGATTGGCAGTAGCAAAGTACATGGGGAATCTATACATTAGAAACGAAGATAAAATAAATAAATAAAAACACCCGAGAAATAAATACATGTTGTGCACAAGTAGTTTTAAACATTCTTTACACATAAGCAGCCGCAAATCTGATCCGTGGATTCAAGTGAATGCAGCGGTATGCTATGTTGTAACTGATTGCACAGTGTAATATATCGTCCACTGGCAAGTAACTTACCATACATAGAGCGATATTAAGTGTGCAACGATAATTCAAAAAAAAAAAACACATATCATGCGGTTATGTACATCAATATACACATTATCCTGATTATAACCGTATATGTACTGATAATTTAATGATCAAGACTTGGGTGGTATCATAGAAAATTATATATGTATATATATGCAAATATACATATAAAATAAATGAAATAAAATGGAAATATAGTGGATATAAATTAATATGATTGCTTAGACCTATAAAACTGTGTATAATGTAAACACAGAAAGAGAGGGGCAAACTAGGAGTCAACACATTATTGATGGCTCGTCTGTCTATCCCGTATGGTAGGGAGTCAAATACTCCCAGGCTAACAAGTAGGGGGTAACAGTATGAGAAAAAGAGACCCCCATAATTAAGACTGTACGAAATGTGTATATAAATATATATAAAAGTGCATACATTAATACCAGAAATAAAATATGCATTAAATATACTAAAAACAAGAGGGAGGGGAAAACAAGGGTAGGACACAAAAGTGGGGGAGGGTGAAAGGAAAGGGACAGGGGTGATTATAACATGGCTGAATAAAAGATATGAATAAATTACATAAAAACTATAAAAATATGTGAAATTCATATATGTGTTTAGGGGAGAAATACCAAGGTAAACTTCTGTGTGAATGAATGGTAAGCTAATATACTGTTCGGACTTCAAGTGTCGCTGATAAAACAGTTAATATCAAGTTCAATATTGAGACCATTGGGGGTTAAAACATCAGTTAAATAAATCCATTGGGTTTCTCGTTTTGATAATTCTCGTACGAGATGTGAACCCCTCCAATGTTGTTCAAGATGTTCTACACCCCAGAACTCTAACCCCGATGCATCTTGATTATGTTTCAATTTAAAGTGCAGTGATACATTGTGGTCCTTGAACCCTATTTTTATATTATGTATGTGTTCTGCTATTCTTACTCTTAGCATCCTTTTGGTTCGACCGATGTAAAGAAGATTGCAAGGACATTTAAGGGCATAAACTACATGTGTGCTGTTGCACGTTATAAATTGCTTTATGTCGAAATGTCGGTTGTTAGAGGGTGATGCAAAATTTTCCAAGCCTCTAAGTGGTGTAGAGACTTCCCTGCAGGCCTTACATCTTCTGCAAGCAAAAAAAACGTTCTGGTTCCAGAAAGTCGGTGGACGAGCAGGGGGGTCAAGTACCTTCTTTACCACTTTGTCACCGTAGTTCGTTGCTTTCCTGTATACAAACTGTGGGGTAGTTGGTAGGACTGTGCCTAATTTCTTGTCCAAAAGGAGAACGTGCCAATGTTGGCTGAAGATAGATTCCACTTCTTTACATTGTGTGTGGAAATCTGAGATGAATCCCCACTCTTTTGTTTTACTCTGAAGTTGCGAGTTCTGAAGGTTTTTCTCTTTGAGGCAGGTGTCTCTGGGGATTGCCCCCACATCAGTTACTAATTTGTCCAGTTTTGTTGGGTCATATCCTCTTGCTTCAAACCTATTAGTTAAAATTTTTGATTGTGAGAAGAAATTATGGACTTCTGAGCAGTTACGCTTCACTCTCATCAATTGACCTTTCGGAATATTTTTAAGCCATAGAGGATGGTGGCCGCTTGAAGTTGGTAAATAACTGTTTCTGTCTGTTTGTTTAAAATACACCTTTGTTTCCAATTTATCGTTTTTTCTGTATACTGTCACGTCTAAAAAATGTATTTCTTCATGATGGAATTGCGAGGATAACTTGATGTTATTATTATTGTTGTTTAAAATTTTTAAAAAATCCCGTAGTGAATCTGTTGATCCAGCCCAAATAAAAAACAGATCATCTATATAGCGTTTATAAAACAATAGTTCTCGTCTCATATCCTTGTTTGTGTTTTTTGTTTTTGTTTTTTTTTTTTTTTTTTGTTTTTGTTTTTTTTTTTAATTATCGTTGCACACTTAATATCGCTCCATGTATGGTAAGTTACTTGCCAGTGGACGATATATTACACTGTGCAATCAGTTACAACATAGCATACCGCTGCATTCACTTGAATCCACGGATCAGATTTGCGGCTACTTATGTGTAAAGAATGTTTAAAACTACTTGCGCACAACATGTATTTATTTCTCGGGTGTTTTTATTTATTTATTTTATCTTCGTTTCTAATGTATAGATTCCCCATGTACTTTGCTACTGCCAATCAGTCATGGAATATGGCCGGTGAGTCACTGCAGCAGGATGTTGTTTTCTGCAGACACCTCGCAATTTCCAAACGACGGATAGGCTACTCCGCCCATCTCCTGTGTTGATCCACCGTCAGCCTATAAGCAGACTTGACGGAACACAGCAATGAGTCGTCTGACATCTCAACCGCTGTGATTGGTCATAGCGGCGTGGTATGTGCCTGAACTTTCACTCTAAACATCCGGTACTTGCGCCACGAGACCACGCCCTCAGAGGAAGTTTGGAAGTGACGAAACGCGTCAGGGTCGTGGTCTCGTTTGGCTGTACCGGAAGTGACGCTTGCGCTCCATCGAATCCAGGATCCAGGAAGTGGTAACGAATACACGCTGTCTATGATAGCGTGGATCCCCATCTACTGGTGTCTTAGATGTACTGTGCTGCCAAGCTGTTAGCACCATATGTGCCTCATTTGTATATACATTGTGTACGTATTAACTTGTAAGGGACCATTTCTTTGGGAATAAATTGTGCATACAATATTACACTATTGGCCACCTTTTTTCTTTTTGAATACACCTGCACCCTTGAGCGTAACATTACTGCGGTCTGGTGGAACAGCGGAGAGAAGAAGAAAGTGATCTTGTGTTTGCTGACAAGGCACATCTTTATCTACTTTGTGGTGAGTGCATCCCCATAAGGGGATTTTTCTTCTACAACATCTCACGGATGAAGTTTCCCTGTGTCGCTGCACTTTAATAAGGATCTGGTCTTTCTGCATATCTTCACCTGCTACAATCATTGATACCTTTACGTGTACAGAGACACTTAAAGAAGCTTGTCATTTATGACAAGAGCGCTGCTACATTATTTCTTGGACAGTCTGTGACAGATTTCATTTTAGTGTTTATGATATTATTTGTTTAGACGGTTTTATTATTTTACATTATTTATGATCCAGACCTCAGATTGGTTCATACAAATACAGTACTTCTCCATAACAAATACAAGTAGCAAGTGATTTGGGGAGTAATGTAGCATGTGATTTGTCCTCCTGATATGCAGTGGCATAGTCCTTTTTTGTTTTCTATTTTTTTTTGGCAGCAGTATACAGCAGCCATGTCTGATGGAAAGAAACACATACGTCTTTCTCGTGCACAATATGCAAAGGTTCGAGCAAAAAAAGGAGGCTTTTTTACTAAAGCAGAAAGGAGCCATGCTGAAATTTATTAAGCCAGGGAGTCAAGACAAATCTCCTATGGAGCAGGATCTTCCACCTGAGGAGCCAACTGTTAACTCAGATAGTGAGACCCCTGGTGAAATGAGTCCTACTGCATCCACATCAGCACCTCAAAATGCTGAAGTTATACATGTTCTGGAAGAGGAAAGTCCAACGGATGTGAGCATGGTGGAGGAGCTGGTTCCTGGTGACTCTGATTTCAGTTCTTCCTTTCTAGAAGATCCAGGGTTTTGGCCAAATATGACCATTAAACTGAGGGACTTCCTGGTAACATACGGCCCACACGAGGCGAAAAGTTTCAACTTTCCAAAAGACAAGTCTGAACGCAAAAGAAGCTTTCACCAGATGCATTATTGGCGGGCACTACCTAATATGGAGGAAGTGGAGAGACCGTGGCTGATGTACTCAAAGAGCAAGAATGCTGCATATTGCTTTTGCTGCAAGGTTTTCCAAAAGGAACTCATTGCATCTGCTTTAAGTTCTAAAGGAACAAATAACTAACAACATCTGCGTAGGAATTTGACATGTCATGAAAAGACCCCATCTCACGAGAGAGCATTCCATAGCTGGCTAGAACTGCGTGCAAGACTACAGTTAAAGTCTACCATAGATGCAAAACATCAAGAGAAGATAGAAGCGGACACTAAGCACTGGGAAAATGTACTAAAAAGGCTCATTGCCGTTATTCGAGTCCTCGCTACTCAAAACCTAGCACTGCGTGGTACATCAGATAAGCTGTTTGTGCCAAACAATGGTAATTATATTAAAATTGTGGAGTTGATGGGAGAATTTGAGCCAGTACTTAAAGAACATCTCAGAAGAGTAACCAGCAAAGAAACCCACATTCACTATCTTGGCAAAACTGTTCAGAATGAAATCATCCAGTTACTGGCAGGACAAATCAGACAGACAATTGTGGGAAGCCTGAATGCTGCAAAATATTACTCTGTAATTCTTGACTGTACACTGGATATAAGCCATTCTGAACAAATGACTTTAATGGTGCGTTTTTTAACAGCAACAGACTCAGGTGTAAATGTCAGAGAACATTTCTTTGGGTTCATCGACATAGATGATACTACAGGATCTGGGATGACAAAGATACTTCTTGAGAAGCTGGAAGAAATGGGAATTGATCTTAAGGATATGAAAGGACAAGGATATGACAATGGAGCCAATATGAAGGTAAAAAACAGTAGTGTACAAACACGAATGCGAGAGTTAAATCCCAGAGCCTTTTTTGTCTCATGCAGTTCCCATTCTTTGAACTTGGTCATCAGCGATGCTGCCTCGGCATGTTCTGAAGCTTCTGAATTCTTTAATGTAATACAAAGTGTATATGCATTCTTCTCTGCATCTACCCATCGTTGGCAAATCCTAAAAGAATACCTTGGACATTCACAAATTACAGTGAAACCACTAAGCACCACATGATGGGAGAGTCGCATGGAAGCAGTGAAAGCTATCCGAAACCAGATTGTAAAAATGTATGATGCCATAACTGCTGTTATGGAGGATGGTACTTCAACAGGAGCAGCTCGTGGCAAAACACAGGCAGATATTTCTGGAGCAGTTCAACAACTTCAGATCACAAAATCATTCCTCCAGACTTATCGATCAGCTGAGGAATTTGAAAAGGTTTTGAAAAGCGCAGAAAAGATGGCAGAGGAACTTGACATTGAGCCGGTTTTTCACTTTACAGACGTTCGAAATCGCCGCAGAAGAACCCATTTTGACTATGAGGCAGAGGATGAAACCATAAGTTCTAGACTCTGCTATCCAGTCACTGGAAAAACGTTTTTTACAGCTCCATGAACACAGCAATGTCTTTGGGGTGCTCTATAACATTCCCAAACTCAAGGATGCAATACCTGAAGACCTACTCCAGCAGTGCAAAAAAATTGGAAAGCGTTGTCTGTCAAAATATGTCCCTGCAGACTTGTCGCCAAAGGGCGTGCTGGAGTATATCTGCACAAACAATCTGACTACCCCCTTTCCAAATGCCTTCATTGCTCTGCGTATACTGTTAACACTCCCTGTGACCGTTGCTAGTGGAGAGCCAAGCTTCTCAAAGCTGAAGCTAATAAAAACACACCTGCGCTCCACAATGACACAAGAAAGGTTGGTGGGTTTGGCGACCATACCAATTGAACATGAACTAGCCCAAAATATACACCTGAAGGAAGCAGTGTCTTTATTTGCAGCCAAGAAGGCATGGAAAGCACCATTTTGATTCGATCTGTGGTTGATTACAATATAGTTGATGTTGTCTGTCCATGACAAACTGTTTTGCCATATAATATAACAGGGGTAGGCAACCTTTTAGTAGTACTGTTCCAAAACAAGATTTTGAAGTCCCATGCAGACTCACCAGAGCCCATGCAGACTCACCACAACCCATGAGATGCAGTCTCACCAGAGCCTATGCAGTTTTATCAGTGCCTATGCAGTCTCATCAGTGCCTATGCAGTCTCATCAGTGCCTATGCAGTCTCATCAGTGCCTATACAGACTCACCAGAGCCCATGAAGTCTCAACAGTGCCCATGATATGCGGTCTCATCAGTTCCTATGCAGTCTCACAAGCCAATGCAGTCTCACCAGAGTGCATGAAGTCTCACCAGTGCCCATGAAGTCTCACCAGTGCCCATGATATGCAGTCTCACCAGAGCCTATGCAGTCTCATCAGTGCCCATGAGATGCAGTCTCACCAGTGCCCATGCGGTCTCACCAGTACCCATGCTGTCTCACCAGAGCCCATGCGGTCTCACCAGTGCCCATAAACTATATAAGGCTCTGTAAAGCACTGTGTCTATATTTACAGCCAAGATGGCACATAAAGCACTGATAGTCAATTGATATATAGTTGAGTGCAATATTGTCGTTGTTCTTGTCTGTTGTTCATGATAAACAGTTTTGCAATATCTTTTCACCATTTAAGCTATTTATATAAACAAAGATATATATATAAAGCAAAATAACACTGGAGTTTATGGTTTGGATTTAAACGTAATGGTATGTCATGTAATTTTGCATATGGTGTTGTTGCATGTAACTCGGCTTTTCTGATTAATTAAATTTTAGTTATCATGATATAAAATAATGAATGTGGGGGCGTTTTGGTGGGCATGTTTTTTTTTTGGGGGGGGCAGCATTTAATTCTTGGTCCCAGGCAGCACCATGGCACCAAACACCAATTTTTATTTAAAAAAAGTGCATCCAATGCATGGGTAATAAGCCCCCCCCATCATGTCTGGGAGGCCAACAAGGAGATGAAGACTGTCCCATGCCACTATGAGTGGGCCAGCAACATCTGTGTTCACAGGCAAAGGTGGACGTTGTCCGTCCTCAGGCAGGGTACGTTTGTCTCTGTTTAGTGATGTTGCCCATGCTATCAAGCCATAGCATGCAGAGGAGGTGTTGGACTGGCTTACTAAACCATCCTCATCCTCCTCATCCTCTATGACTCAAGCTGACACTAGTGCACAGTCCACCGCAGCTGCCCTGCCAGAGTGGCTTATTCTGCCTCCTTGTACACAGTTACTCCTGTCATAGCCCCAGCATCATGCATTGTGGAGTCAGCTGAATTATTTGAACACAGTGTCAGCCACTTGCTTCTTGAGGAAGCACAGATATTACTTGATTCTGATGTTGGTTCTAAGGTAGAGGAAGGGAGTAACATGAGCCTACAAAGAGGGGAGAACACGCATAAACAACACATTGGCATTCATGTTCCCCCAGCCGCAGCATATTCCCAAGTTGGCTTCAATGATGATGAGGATGGAGGGGATGATGATGATGAGGTCACCAATGCAATTTGTGTGCTGGATAGAGCAGAATAGGAAAGCGAGGGGAGAAACAACCCAAAATGAGACAGGATGTCCTCCAGAGGCAGCCATCATGGAAGAATAGAGAGCAGCCACCCTATTCCATCAGATTGTGGAGCTGTTATCTTCCAACAGCTCAGCTGTGTGGGCCTTTTTTAGCACATTTCAATGTCTGCCGCAAGCAGATCAAGCGTGGCAAAAAACACCAGCCATTATGATACCACATGCTTGACAAGGCATTTAACCTCCCACCACTTGGCAAGAGCACCTGAAAGCCACACACAAGGGACACAATTCTTCTCCTCCTCACCTTTCATGTCTACCCCCACTATATACTATATGACCTCTCAGCAGCCTCCACTGACAGGGAGGATGGTATAGCAAAGGGTGTCACAGATCCTTGTAGCAAGTCTGCCAGCACCACACCACCAGCTGTTGAGTAAAGAAGTCACATTTCTCTGTCCCAGCTGCTGCAGCGAAAAAAAAAGACACTCCCTGCCACCCACATGCCCGGCGTCTAAATTCAAGCTTGTCTAAATGAAGAAAGCTTGCAGGGAAAATCTATTTAAATGTCATTTTATTTTCTATAAATGTCAGTTTTGCTGCAGCAGGTAGATGTGCCACTTTAGAGGCAGACTAAGGGGACCCCCCAGACACTATGTTTAAAGGAATTTTTCATTTGTATTATTTCACTTTAAGCATCATTAAAATCACTGCTCCTTTAACCGCTTCAGCCCCGGAAGAATTTACTGCCTTCCTGACCAGAGCACTTTTTGCGATGCAGCACTGCGTCGCTTTAACTGACAATTGCGCGGTCGTGCGATGTTCAACCTAACCAAAATTGACGTCCTTTTTTCCCCACAAATAGAGCTTTCTTTTGGTGGTATTTTTTCACCTCTGCGTTTTTTATTTTTTGCGCTATAAACAAAAGAAGAGCGACATGTTTAAAAAAAACACAATATTTTTTAATTTTTGATTTAATAAATATCACAATTTTTTTTTTTTTTTACATTTTTTCCTAAGTTTAGACCGATACGTATTCTTCTACATATTTTTGGTAATTTTTTTTTGCAATAAGCGTATATTGATTGGTTTGCGCAAAAGTTATAGCGTATACATAATAGGGGATAGATTTATGGCATTTTTTTTTTTTTTACTAGTAATGGTGGCGATCTGCGATTTTTATTGTGACCGTGACATTTGGACCCATCGGACACTTTTGACACGTTTTTGGGACCATTCACATTTATACAGCGATTAGTGCTATAAAACTGCACTGATTACTGTGTAAATGTGACTGGCAGGGAAGGGGTTAACACTAGGGGGTGATCAAGGGGTTAATATGTTCCCTATTGAGTGATTCTAACTGTAGGGGGAGGGGACTCACAAGGTGAGGAGACCGATCTGTGTTCCTCTGTACTGGGAACACACATTGGTCTCCTCACCTCTGACAGGAGGTGGATCTGTGTGTTTACACACACAGATCCACACTCCTGCCGTGATCGCGGGCAATCGCGGGTGCCCGGCGGACATTGCGGCCGTCGGGCATGCGCACCGGGTCACGAGCATTGCCGCGGGTACACTAGCGCGCTGCCGGCGGCGCGCGCGCGCCCCATAGACGGCCGGGAAAAAAGGACGTCATATGACGCCCGCCCGGAGGGGGGGAGGGTTCCTGCCGGTGTCATATGACTATGACCCGGTAGGAAGGGGTTAAAAAAATATATTTTTTAAAAGTTTTTTTTTTGCATTGGTACATGTCCCCCAGGACAGTAGCCTGGCCCCCATACCCTTTGTATGGCCAATAACTTGCATATAAGCCTTCAAAATGGGGACTTCTGATTTTTCCAGTTCAGGTCCCATAAAATTTAATGGGTTACATAATTTTGGTCCGAACTTTTCCAATGTTTGAGAGTCCTGTCGTGAACCGAACCGGGTGTGTTTGGCCCATCTCTACATTACAGTAAGTACATTTATACAAATTCTTGACATCATAAAATGTACAAAAAACATCAGCAAAATCTGTAGCCAATATACAGTATTTTAATCCAAAAAGTTTGGCGAAGGCCATTTTACCTGATATCCAGGATTATACTGTATAACTCAAATTCTGAATTTCCTGACAGCTCCATGTCAGCACAAACATGGGTACGGGCCCCGCCCACCCCCACAATGATAGGACGTTTAACTCACAAATGTTAGCACCTGAGCCAGCACCGCGTCTCTCTTTTTTCCCTCTCACAGTGATAGCAAGAGCAATCAGTGCCTACCTTGCTGGGGTAAATCCCTGGCTGTCCATTGGGGTCTGCCTTAGGCCCCTTTCACACTGAGGAGTTTTTCAGGCGTTTTGCGCTAAAAATAGCGCATAAATAACGCCTGAAAAACTCCTGCCCCAGTATGCTCAATGTGAAAGCCCGAGGGCTTTCACACTGAGGCGATGCGCTGGCGGGAGGAGAAAAAATCTCCTGCAAGCCACATCTTTGGAGCGGTGAAGGAGCGGTGTGTATACCGCTCCTTTACCGCTCCTTCCCATTGAAATGAATGGGACACCGCGGTAATACCGCCCGCAAACCGCGGCTGTAGCCGCGGTTTGCGGGTGGTATTAACCCTTTTTCGGCCGCTAGCGGGGGTTAAAACCGCACTGCTAGCGGCCGAATACCTCCGCAATTCCGACGGTATAGCGGTGCTATACCGCCACCGCACCCACCTCCCCAGTGTGAAACCAGCCTTAGGGTTGCCACATCATCCCTTTAATCCAGGACACATATGAATTACACAGGTTCTGAGGCTGATTTAATGCAGATAAGGCACCAAGTGAGATTAATTACCTCTTAATCAGCCACAGAACCTGTGTAATTAATGTGTGTCCTGGATTAAAAGGATGATGTGGCAACCCTAGTCTGCCTGGATGCAGTCCCCACTGAGTGCTTCTAAATGGAGCAGGGTGAGGAAAACCCTCTGCTGGTTTTTGGGGTCTTTGTTGTGTGGCTGGGTAAATCCTGGCTGTATGGAGGGTTGGCACGGCTTTTCCATCGCAGAAGGAACAAGGATCCTGGCTTCAGAGTTGCTGGAACGCACACCCTGTGTTCTAGCCAGACAGCTTCACTACAAACTTCTTCCTGATCTGTGTGGATTGCCATTGAACTAGGCTGAATCCATAGTTGACAACATTGCAAAAAAAACATCTGGGACACTTTTTTTGTATTGAGGCGGAGCCTTGCTATAATCAGGGGGCGGGGCATTCGTTTGTAGGCGTGTCATGCTGGAGTGAAAAATGCGGCGTGCGAAGAGCGCCGCGGCGAAAAATGGGCGTGGTTTACGCACGATAGTGGGTGTGGTTTAAATGGGCGTGGTTCAAAGGGGTGTGTCTAGAGTCCGAGGTGAGAGAAAGAGAGAGAAAGAAATAGAAAGAAAGAAGCCAGATCCTACACCACAATAGTAATGTGTAACAAAATTGGCAGATAAGGATACTCCAAAACACCTGTTGGCACTTCAATCATCCCGGCACCATGGTTGTTACGGTGTCAGGATGATTGAAGTGCATTATTTCTATTTTTACATTGTAATATAAAATGAAATCATTCAACTCACCATAATGCCGAATCAGTGGAAGCCCTGAGCGCGTTACCTGCCACGTCGCCTGCCACCAGATGGCCTCCCCAGCAGTCCGTCCTTGCATCAGGTGCCTCCCCAGTAGTCCGTCCTTGCATCAGGTGCCTCCCCAGCAGTCCGTCCTTGCATCAGGTGCCTCCCCAGCAGTCCGTCCTTGCATCAGGTGCCTCCCCAGCAGAGCCCCCTCCACACTTGTGGACAAGGGTCCAAAAATCATGATTGTCCCGGGAAATTCGGGACTGTTTGGCAACTATGCACTACACTGATTACCCCACCACCCACTACACTGATTACCCCGCCACCCACTACACTACACTGTGATTACCCCGCCACCCACTACACTGATTACCCCGCCACCCACTACACTGATTACCCCGCTACTCACTACACTACACTGATTACCCCGCCACCCACTACACTGATTACCCCGCCACCCACTACACTGATTACCCCACCACCCACTACACTGATTACCCCGTCACCCACTACACTGATTACCCCGCCACCCACTACACTGATTACCCCGCCACCCACTACACTGATTACCCCGTCACCCACTACACTGATTACCCCGCCACCCACTACACTGATTACCCCGCCACCCACTACACTGATTACCCCGCTACCCACTACACTGATTACCCCATCACCCACTACACTGATTACCCCGCCACCCACTACACTGATTACCCCGCCACCCACTACACTGATTACCCCACCACCCACTACACTGATTACCCCGCCACCCACTACACTGATTACCCCGCTACCCACTACACTGATTACCCCGTCACCCACTACACTAATTACCCCGCCACCCACTACACTAATTACCCCGCCACCCACTACACTACACTGATTACCCCGCCACCCACTACACTGATTACCCCGCCACCCACTACACTAATTACCCCGCCACCCACTACACTACACTGATTACCCCGCCACCCACTACACTGATTACCCAGCCACCCACTACACTAATTACCCCGCCACCCACTACACTGATTACCCCGCCACCCACTACACTACACTGTGATTACCCCGCCACCCACTACACTACACTGTGATTACCCCACCACCCACTACACTACACTGTGATTACCCCACCACCCACTACACTAAATTACCCCGCCAACCACTACACTACACTAATTACCCCACCACCCACTACACTGCAATAGTACGGTACCTGCGGTGCGTGAGGATGTGCTGGTGGTCCGAGGGGTCTGCCAAATGGAGTGAGCCAGGACCATCACAGTGTCCCCAGCCAGCGGTGCCCCGGTCCTTCCATCAGTGTCCCCACTCGTCGGACACACGGGGGCGGGGCGGAGGGTTGTTGGCAGCGGCGGCGCCGGGTGCTGATAGGCGTCAGTGTCCCCAGCCAGTGAAGCCCCGGTCCTTACATCCGTGTCCCCGCTCCTTGTCGGACACACGGGGGCTGGGCAGAGGGTCGTTAGCGGCGGCGGCGGGTGAAGCATGCTGCTTCCTTGTGCCTCTCCTTGCGTTCAGTGGAGAGCGGGGAGGAGTCGCCAATCCGAAGCCGATTGGCTGCCCCAGGCTCTGCACTGAACACAAGGGGAAAACGTAAACAAATATGGTGGCGGCAGCGGCCATTTTTGTGTAGCCGCTGCCGTTTTTAGCTAAAGCATTCCCGAATTTACCGGAACAAAACGGGACAAAAAGAACTGGGCTTGTCCCGAATCAGGACAAGCCCAATTCGGGACAAGGGTCCAAAAATCGTGCTTGTCCCGGGAAATTCGGGACTGTTGGTAACTATGTGAATCACGTGCCTACAGGTTTACCTGAGACAGAAGTTGCCAGGATGCCAGGTCAGCTGTTTGCTCTCTCTCAAGCTCTCTGCATGGACGTTGTGGTGTTCTGCACTGCCACCTGCTGCCCAAGCCTGGTACTACGCACATAAGGTATTTTCTTGCATGTAATTGCTTCTGAATGCCTGAAAGGAGTTTTGCCTTAGCACTTAGCATGATGTTAACCCGACTTTTATTACAGAATGCCAAATCAAGAGCCAACCCCTCCAAAAGACCAGCATATGCAAAGAAGGTATGGCGGTTGCTCAATATATATATATATATATATATATATATATATATATATATATATTTATTGTGGGGATTAGACTCACAGTTTCTTTAGGAAAACATCACGTTTATTCCACAGGATATTCCCAAACAGAAGAAAACCATCTTGCCATCAATCAAACAAAAATACACTTCTGCTCTACCGAGCCTTAATGTGTCCATAGACTGACCAGTCCTTGGTCTTGTAGTTTCCTTACAAACTCAAATCCTTTGTATCCAACATCAGGGATGAGCAGCCATGCTCCTAGATGCCTCCTCACATGGAGACACACACTCTCTTCACATGGAGACACTCTCTCTCCTCACATGGAGACACTCTCTCTCTGAGAGCTAGGCCCAGCTGCCTTTATCAAGACCTGAAAGGCAAATGATAAGCTGCGGATCCACTGACTTGGGAGTCTGTCCCACCCAGAGCTCTATCAGACTCCCAATAAAACCAGCCCCAGAACGGACTTTACCAATACAGGGTAAAGAACTATCCTTTACCCTAAAGTTGTTCCTGGAATTATCTTAGATTGCAAATCTAAGAATCCATGGAGGAACATATATCACTTTTCCTGTAAATTTTACCTGTTTTACAGGCACCCTGCTATATATTCCCCCCTCTGCTCAAACTCGGGGGTTGAGCACTTTGAGCAAACAGACTAACTCCTGTATTTTCCTCCTTATTTTGGGCCATCCATTTGAGAGGGCATGGTCCGCTAGGAGCCCAAACTGTCGCCCCAACCGACAATATTTTAAACTTTCAAGAGCCGCTTTGACAGCTAGACATTCCCTTTCTACAATGGCACATCTTTTTTCCAGCTGGGGTAAATTTTCTGTTTAAGAATGCTATGGGGTGTTCCTTCCCATTCACCACTTGGGACAACACTGCACCTAACCCCACTTCTGAAGCATCCATCTTCACTACAAAGTCTTGTGTGATTAAGACAGGACTAATACACAAGGCGTTCTTTAGATTCTGGAAAGCTTTCTCAGCTTCCCAGCTTCTGGGGACCAAGTTACCACTGAGGACTTCCCCTCCTTGGTAAGATCTGTAAGGGGAGAAACACCTGCACCCACCATAGCAGTTGAGACACCTCTGTGCTGGCCATTAGCCACGTAGGCCCAAACCCTTTTCCGAGTGTGCTTCTAGGTACGTTCCACCTTGGATCTTAACCGGGTCCTAGAATTCCATATACTCTGCCTTCCCTCTCTTCTCTTGGGGTCCCTAGGCTTACTCTCTGTTCTTCAGAGAACTCTACCATCCCTGATTCTACCTTTCCACTTACGGAAGTCAGTTTAACCTTTCACCATAGGTCTTTCAGGTTCAAGAACCTTTCTATGGTTACCCACGGAAACCACCTCACTTTTCACAGCACCAATCATTGGCAGATCATACATTTCAATGTCACCCTATCCAACACGATCAGTGCCATTTATATCAGTGCTTATTAGAACCAGACCTGAGAAGGGACCACACACAGGCGAGTGACTATACCCCCCGGGACCATAGCATAGCTCCACCTCACCCGTTGTCCAACACTCCCTGGGCAACTGTTCTAAGAACTTACACTGATCCAAATATAAACCACTTCTTTGTGGTGTACACATTACGTTGTTGCAGCAACCAACCTTAGCACTTTCTCTCACAGTGTCTCCGGGTACTTTAAGTTGTACCTCTTTCTGAGTGGTGGAAAGCATCTCTGTTAGTGCTGCGTCTATTCTGGGCCCTTTCTTCTTATGAGGTTTAGCGGGTGAGACAGTATCCACTCCCTCTGACTTCTGCTCAGCCGCACCTCGGACCACACCAGCAGAGATGTTTCTAGTCACTACACCAGCCGGAGAGACCTTTGATGTCTCCAACAGTTCTCCCGAGCACCTTCCATACCACTCAGTTACTGAGAGCACCCTCTCAGAGAACCATTTGCCCCCCGGTAACAAGCATTGGTCCCACCAATACCATTCTTGATCAAGGCTTTGCAGCACGGCCTGTACCACCTGGCTCCACCCACTGGTACTCCACAGCACCACCTTGTCCGACTGCGGTGGAGACACTCAAGTGTACAGTGAGTGCATTTTTATGAAGTCTAGTATTTCCAGTAAGGTTTCTGTCATTTCTAAACATCCCATCTCTAAATACCAGACTTTTCTGGGGACTTTTCTCTTGTCTAAGACATGGAGGGGCTCTTCCACTGCAGTTTAAGAGGTTGAGACATTTGAAGAAATCTCCACCACCTTGGAAGTACCCATGATCACAGCCAGTTGCTCCCCTGGAGCGCTGTCAGACACATGTCTCCTCTTCACCTCTAACGCTACACCGATGAGCCTCTGCAAGTCAACATTAGTCACATTGTCACCTTGACACTTAACATTACTTAGTTGCTGGGTTGTGGACAACGCATCTGCCATGTCTAGGCCCAGAACCATTCCTTTAGACTGGAGGGGTTCAACCTTCACAGGGCCTGACATGCCCTTGAGCACCAGCCGCTCTGCAAACCCTCTGTCTGGCATAACAGATGTTGTGTCCACAAACTTGTTAACCATCATTGCTTTATAATTTATTGTCGCTTTGTCTAGTGTCGCAAGTACTTCCTTGCATCAATAATCCCAGTCCTTTGTGGTTCCATCCCTGGTTCTCCACAGTACTGCATCACCCCACAAGAACCTGGGATTCACTAGCCAAAACATCACCAGGGTAATTTCTATACATATATCATAAGCCCATAAGTGAAGGTATATGTCAAATGACAAATAGGTGAATATTGAAAATTGGTGAATATTCCTAATGTGAAAAAATGAATAAGATGAAAACTATGAATGAAAGTCCCAAAATTAGCTAAAAGAAATCCAAGAAGGAGGTAAATCGTGGAAGGGATAGAAGAATATTGAGGGATGATGCTCAAATTATTCATGCAGACACCCATGATCCACCACCATTTGAATGCACCGCTTACCAGAGGTAAGGGAATAACAAGCCCATCAGCATTCTGATTTCTCCAATGCATAGGAAATCAGGTCCAATGCGGTACAGCCAGGAGATGACATCAACCCGCGGATGGTCCCAAAAGTAAAAAATGCTCGATAGTGTATTACCATTTAAAATAATTTATTTAAAATAGCAGAAACACTTACAGAAAATACTTTTTCTGTAAGTGTTTCTGCTATTTTTAAATAGGCAGTGAACACATTTCCAACATTTTCAGACATGACATTAAAGGAAACACATTTTTCAATGTAATTTTCACCAATATCATCACATTTGCCAACAGTAACACTTTTGTCAGCATAACCATCAGAATTGTCATTACATGTAGACAGTTACATTTTAGAGCAGTTAGAATTTGCCACAGCGCATAACAATTTTTGGTTCGACCAACGTTATTACATTCAACAGAGAGGCGTCGCCATGGGAGCCAAGTTTTCCCCCAGCCTCGCCAATCTGTTTATGGCCAAGTAGGAGGAGGATGTCGTCTATCATAAGGGCGGTCCCTCCCCTGTCCTTTGGGCCAGGTACATAGACGACATCCTCCTCCTCTGGGATGGCAGTCCTGAATCTCTTGAATAATTTTTTTCCAAGTTGAATGCCAACGACCGAGGGATTTACCTCACCCATGTGTCCAGTTCCACCAAAGTTCACTTTTTAGACCTTGAGGTAGAGATTGACTCGAGACGTTTCAAGTTTAAAACATTTTTTAAGCCTACTGACAGAAATGGGTTTTTGCCGTGGTCTTGCGGCGGAGTCCCATCTCCAGGCTTCCCCGTTTGGGATAGCACATAAACCACGGGCCGTATTTGTGAGTTTCACTGATGTTGCCGTGGTGACGCTCGGCTTTGGCAGGTCCGGACGCCATTTTGTTGTGGTCCCAAGAGACATTAGAATTATACTCCAATTTTTGTTTAGAAGTTCAGCGTTAGATTGATACATTTATATGTTACCGGTCTTTTTATACAAACATTTTATTGTTACAAGGTGTCACGTACCTGACGGTGACAAGCCCGGTTTAGCAGAGGGAGGCCTCCCTTACGGCTTCCACCAGCGGCCCCTGGTAGTGTAACAGGAGGCGCGGAGGTAGAAGGGGTACAAGTGCCTGGCAGGATCAACCACGGAGCAGGTGGGTGGGTAGTCGGGGCTGGATCCAGGTGCACGGAAGTATGGCAGGTAGACAGGAACCAGGAACTCAGGAACACAGCAGGTGAACAGGAAACCAGGAACTCTGGAACACAGCAGGTGAACAGGAACCAGGAACTCTGGAACACAGCAGGTGAACAGGAACCAGGAACTCTGGAACACAGGAACTCAGGAACTCAGGAAGCAGGACTGGAACAGCTCAGCAGACCGGGCTGGAGCCTGGGAAAGGCAGGGTAGTCAGACAAGCCGGGTCGGTTAACTGGCAGGCAGCAAGGTACAGAAGGGCAAGGCAGAGCAGAGGTCACAACAGGCCGGAGGTCAGGTGCAGGCGGATAGCTGGAAGGTCTAGACAAGCCGGGTCAGATACAGACAGGTTCACAGATCAGGTTTCTCAGGCACTAACGCTGTAGAGCAGACAGCAGGGACTGTCTCTAATTGCTGGATTTACATATCCCTTCTGGCGCCACGCGATCGGGAACCAGGAAGTCCAGGGCGCCTGTTACTGGCAGGATCTCCATGACATTGCCCCCCCCCAAAGGGAAGCCTCTGGATGCCCATCCGGGTAAACCTTTCGGGGTGAGATCTCCTGAAAGCTTGTATCAGACTCCTGGCATGAATGTTCTCCTCAGGTTCCCAAGAGTTCTCTTCGGGTCCGTAACCTTTCCATTTAATCAGAAATTGGTTCTGGTTATTTCTTCTCCTAAAGTTCATAATAGCTTCCACTTCAAATTCCTGTTCCCCGTCTATGATGACGGGATCAGGGCGAGTCGGACTTGGACCTGGGAATGGGTTGGAGACTGAAGGTTTCAGCAAGGAGACATGAAAGATCGGATGGACTCTAAGGGAGCCGGGGAGCTCCAGCTCATAAGCCACTTCATTAATCTTCCTTTTGACAGGAAATGGCCCTAAGAACTTGGGGCCCAACTTTTTGGAGGGGCACGCCATCCTAAGGTTTATGGTGGAGAGCCAAACTTGGTCGCCGGGTGCCAGCACTAATTCACCCCGTCTCCTCCTGTCGTAGACCGTCTTGTTGTGTTCCTGAGTCTTAGCCATGGTTTCACGCAGAAGTTGATTATTAGATGAGAAAAAGTTCAATTTTTCCTGGACTGCAGGCACCGAGCACTCAGGGAGGGAGTTGGGCATAAATGTAGGGTGAAAACCGTAGTTTGCGAAGAACGGTGTCTGGTTAGTCGCAGAGTGGATGGAGTTATTATAGGCAAACTCGGCCAACGGGAGCAGGGAGAGCCAATCATTCTGTGCAAAAGAGGAAAAACAGCGCAGGTATTGCTTGAGGGTCTGATTTGTCCTCTCTGTCTGTCCGTTGGTCTGGGGATGGTAAGCAGAAGAAAACGATAATTCTATCTCCAGAGTCTTGCAGAGGGATCTCCAGAACTGGGAGGTAAATTGTACCCCCCCGATCCGAGACAATATTGGCTGGCACCCCGTGTAGTCTGACGACCTCTCTGATGAACACCTGTGCAGTTTCAGGAGCTGAAGGGGTCCCTTTCATGGGGACGAAATGTGCCATCTTGGACAGGCGGTCCACTATCACAAAAATAGTGGTATGGTTCTCCGCCGGAGGCAACTCAACAATAAAGTCAATGGACAGCATTTTCCAAGGCCTGTCTGGAACTGGTAAGGGTCTCAGTAGTCCCCAGGCCTTGGATCTGGAACCCTTGTTTCGGGTGCAAATAGTAGAGGACTCCACGAACCTCCTGCAATCTTCGCGTAATCGAGGCCACCAGAAGGTGCGCTGTACCAGGTCAGTGGTCTTGGCAATGCCAAAGTGCCTGGCAAGGGCATGGTCATGGTAGAGCTCCAACACGGTTGTCTTTAGCTCTTCCGGTACGTAGATCCTGTTCTGGTGCCACAACAGCCCATCTTTAGCCTGCAATTCCAACTCAGAGGAGGGTCTCTGCCCAGTGGTGGCTTGCTGATCCGGGTGAGTAAATCTTCTTGTAGAAGAAGGAAATTTCCAGGGGCGAGGATGGTATCGGGAGAAGAGGTTTCCTTAGATTCATGAAACATTCGAGACAAGGCATCGGGTTTAGTGTTCTTGGCACCAGGACGATAGGTGACGTGAAAAGAGAACCGGGAAAAGAAAAGTGCCCATCTGGCTTGTCATGTTTTTAATCTCTTTGCGGTCTTCAGATACTCCAGATTCTTATGGTCAGTAAATATCAGAATCGGGTGGGCAGCTCCTTCAAGTAGGTAACGCCATTCTTCCAACGCAGACTTGATCGCCAGTAGTTCCCGGTCCACTACGTCATAGTTCCTCTCTGCCGCAGATAGCTTGCAAGAGAAGAAGGCTACTGGGTGAAGCAAGGCCCTGGTTCCTCCTTGTCTTTGAGACAGTATTGCTCCTACCGCGACTTCAGAGGCATCTACCTCAAGTACGAACGGCAGCGAAGAATCTGGGTGTTTCAGGATAGAAGCGGAGGTAAAGAGACCTTTCAGGACCTCGAAGGCCTTTTGGGCCTCAGGGGACCAGTGGAAGCGGGTCCCTTGTTTTGTTAACTGGGTGATGGGTGCAATGATGGCCGAGAACCCCCGGATGAATTTGAGGTAAAAATTGGCGAATCCAACGAACCGTTGGATTCCTTTCTTATCCGCCGGCACTGGCCAGTCCAAGATTGCGGCAATTTTCTGTGGATCCATCCTGATGCCTTCGCTGGAGATGATTAACCCCAGGAACGCTATACTCTCCCGCTCGAACTCACATTATTCGGCCTTCGCATACAGGCTATGCTGGCGAAGCCGACCCAACACACTTCTGATATGCCTGCGGTGAAAATCAAGGGAGGAAGAAAAGATTAGTATATCATCCAGGTAGACAATAACAAAAAGATCTAGGAAGTCCCGAAGTACATCATTAATAAAGTACTGGAAAGTGGCAGGGGCATTGCACAACCCAAAGGGCATTACCAAGTACTCAAAGTGTCCGAATCGGGAGCGGAAGGCGGTCTTCCATTCATCCCCCTCCTTGATGCGGACCAGGTTGTAGGCTCCACGGAGATCAAGCTTGGTAAAAATGGTAGCAGCTCCCAATCTCTGAAATAACTCTGGTACCAGGGGAAGGGGGTAGCGATTTTTAATTGTGATCTTATTCAGTTCACGGTAATCCACACAGGGTCGGAGGGTGTGGTCCTTCTTTTCTACAAAGAAGATGCCTGCGCCTGCTGGCGACGTAGAGGGGCGAATGAACCCCTTTTGAAGATTCTCATCAATATAGTTCTTTAGTGCCCCCTGTTCCACCTCAGTTAGCGGGAAGATCCTGCCGAACGGAATTGCTGCTCCGGGAAGTAAATCGATGGGGCAATCATAGGCCCGATGGGGTGGTAATGTCTCTGCCCCTTGTTTGCTGAATACGTCAAGGAAGTCCAGGTAAATGTCAGGGATGGCCTGACGTATTCCAGCCTCAGTGTCAGTACACATTAAGGTGGCCGGCCCAGGGAGCTCGTGTGAGCCGCAGGACTGTTGGCAATAGGGAGAAGGAAAGGTAACTACCCCCGTAGCCCAGTTGATGGTGGGATTGTGGGCTTGCAACCAGGGCATACCGAGGATCATAGGGAACAACGGAGAAGAAATAATGTCCAGACAGAGATACTCTCTGTGAATCCCGGTAGTGGTGGAGATGGTAACGGGTATAGGGGCCGTCTCCTGGACCACGGGTCCAGACTTGATAACGGACCCGTCAGCCAGGTGAACACATAGTCTATGGGTCTTGGTAAGAAGGGGATCAGATGTGTGCGGGCAAAGGTTGAGTCCATGAAACAGCTGCAAGCCCCGGAATCAATAATGGCGGACACTTGCAGAGTCCTTCCCGGGAGCTGTAAGGAGACAGAAAGGGCAAGGTGAGATGTAGACTTGGCCTGAGGGCTGGTTAAACCAGGAGATACTGAGAAACACTTATGAAACTTCAGGGGACAGTCTCTGACGAAGTGTCTGGGTTCCCCACAGTACAGGCACAAGTTATGCGTTCGCCGACGCTGGCATTCCTCTTGAGTGAGGGAAGGACGAAGGACTCCAAGCTGCATGGGCTCAGGTGCATCGGGTGTGGGGGCCAGAGGTGCAGCAGGAGCTGGGTGCAGATGGCTGGGAGCCTGGGGGAGCATCCAGGTCGGACGGGAGAAGCCCGTGGCCCTCTCAGCCCATCGTTCCCTCAAACGTCGGTCAATCTGAATAGTCAAATCAATCAATAAATTCAGGGTCTCTGGTATACCAACTCTAGCCAGTTCATCTTTCAGGGGGTCAGAGAGACCTATGCGGAACTGATGGCGGAGGGCGGCGTCATTCCAATTGGTATACGCGCTCCATCGCCTAAATTTCGCTACATAGTCCTCTGCCGCTCTGCGCCCCTGCTGAAGGGTATGCAAGTAACTGAGAGCTGGGGGTCCTCATACAGTTGGGCCGTGGCATCAAAAAAGGCGGTAAGACTGTCCAAAGCCACATCCTTTCGTTCCAGCAGACGGTGGGCCCAGCTCTGAGGGTCTCTTGCGAGCAGGGAGATCACAAAGCCCACCTTGGTTGCTTCCAAGGAGATGGTGCGGGCTGTAGGGCAAAGTACAATTCGCAGGAGTTGCGGAAGGCCCTAAACTTGCTCCGATCCCCGGCGAATCTTTCGGGTGTAGGGACCCTGGGTTCAGGGGGAAGCATGACCACTGTGGGTGTGGACCCTGTACCGGCTGAAGAGGTTGAGGCATGAGGGCCTCCTTGGGCTCCAGAAGGGTTGGAGAGAGGCCGCACTTTTCCTTCCAGGTGGGTGTAGCCTTGTTGAAGGTTCTTGACCGCTTCAGTCAATCCCGCCAGGTGCCGGCATAGTTCCTCCATAGGTGAGGCTCCCTGCTCGGGCTCAGACATGGCTGTCTGCTACTGTCACGTACCTGATGGTGACGAGCCCGGTTTAGCAGAGGGAGGCCTCCCTTACGGCTTCCACCAGTGGCCCCTGGTAGTGTAACAGGAGGCGCGGAGGTAGAAGGGGTACAAGTGCCTGGCAGGATCAACCACGGAGCAGGTGGCTGGGTATTTGGGGCTGGATCCAGATGCACGGAAGTATGGCAGGTAGACAGAAACCAGGAACTCAGGAACACAGCAGGTGAACAGGAAACCAGGAACTCTGGAACACAGCAGGTGAACAGGAACCAGGAACTCTGGAACACAGCAGGTGAACAGGGACCAGGAACTCTGGAACACAGGAACTCAGGAACTCAGGAAGCAGGACTGGAACAGCTGAGCAGACCGGGCTGGAGCCTGGGGAAGGCAGGGTAGTCAGACAAGCCGGGTCGGTTAACTGGCAGGCAGCAAGGTACAGAAGGGCAAGGCAGAGCAGAGGTCACAACAGGCCGGAGGTCAGGTGCAGGCGGATAGCTGGAAGGTCTAGACAAGCCGGGTCAGATACAGACAGGTTCACAGATCAGGTTTCTCAGGCACTAACGCTGTAGAGCAGACAGCAGGGACTGTCTAATTGCTGGATTTAAATATCCCTTCTGGCACCACCCGCAGGGCGCGCGCGTGCACGTGCGCGGTCGCGCACGCGATTGGGAGCCAGGAAGTCCAGGGCGCCTGTTACTGGCAGGATCTCAATGACACAAGGATAATTCACATTTTTTAGCCAGAGGGTTCTGGCTGAAGTATATACATTATTACTTTCCACTTCCTGTGATTGAAGCATGAGCAACACACCAGAGTGAGGCTTAGGTGCAAGCCATGGGCGCCATCTTTACTAACAGGAAGTGGCTTGTTAAAGTTTTTTTTCTAATTGTGGAGCTGGCCCTCATTTGGGGTATCTCTATACCTATAAATACGCAGTGAATGCAGCGGACCAGCACCCCAGAAGATGCCTTATTAGGACTAAACGTCGGGAAGGGCTCTGCTGATGCCACTGCTTCATTTTGATCTTATATGCTTTTATATGTCTTCTCAAATGTGAGTGACCATTTTATATTTTACAAATAAATGCCCTCATTTTAAATGGAATCACACTATGTGGGCCAATTTTTCTCCTTTTACCATATGATACATTGGGAGGATTTGTACATGAAGTATCATGGCTTAATCTATGGTGGAGATTCATTGATGTCAATATTGTGAAACTTCTCTGCCTGGTCTATATTGGAAGCTGTGCTTGCTGTACTTCTCCTGCTACACCAACAAGCTTGTTTGACCTATCAAGCGTACGCCTTGCTGGGTCCAACTCGTCTGGTAAGCCTTTCCTCTTCACGGTGGTGGATTACCTGCAGACAACTATATACATTTAAATCACTTTTAGCACTTTGGAATACTTGGACTTTTTATTTACTTGCTCACCAATATATTTGGTCCATTGCCACTGATGGTGTTCTTAATGTTTTTGCAATGTTTTTTTTAGAATATATACCATCCTTTCATATACCAATTTAACCATGTGAGCACCATAAGCACATTGAAATTAGGACGTCACAATCACTTGTTCACTTGCTTAATCTGCTTTCGCCATTCATGGTGTCTAATTCCATTTATAGGTTTATTTATTATTGTTTATTCCATTATTTTGTATAATTTACCATTTTGTGAATCAAACCATTTCATTGGTTGTATCCATCCTTTCACTATGGGGGTTACATCTTGAGTTTTGGTCACACATACCATCACTTTGGGCGCCGCACTTTACCACTTCCAATTACAGGTAGACATAACTGCTACTTTTGTGGATTGTCCATTACCCACCACAGCCTGTGAGCCTCTCCTCACAGCACCCTCTATATGTAAAGGGGTACTCTTTGCTCCTTGGGCAGCTCCATAGCTGACCTGGGAAACTCTCTGCTCCATCACTGCAAGCTCCTTGGAAGTTTCCCTGGGCAACTCTGCAGCACCTGTCACTAGGGAACATGGCACAAGGACAGTTTTGGTCACCCCTAGTTTAACTTCTCCAGCACTCTGCTGGATTATCGCAGGCACATGCATAGTCCCCATGTCCTTTCCAGTCTTCAGCCCTGCGGTTAGTTGGGCTTTACGCTGTGCCTCCCCACTGCTCTGGGTAGCACACTGCAGAAAGTCTATGTTCATTGGTACTGCGGATCTCCCCACTGGACACACTCCAACTTCAATTTGTTCAGTCTTACATACTGAAACAGTCTTACCATTTTCACTAGCTGGCATCATAGCTTTCACTTGAGGGTGCTGTCTCTCAGCTGCATCCATACCAGCTACTGCCTCTGTGTGGCCACAGGACGACACCTCAGCCTTTCCAGACTCCTCAGCGGTTTTCCATAACCTGGGGCAAGTAAAGATTCCATGCCCAACTTGGCCACGCTCCACGCATGGTATTGGACCCTGAGCTATACTTCCTTGCCAACTCCTCCATGCCAGGCTCTCTGTTGTCATGGAATACCACTGGTTACGACCATCAGCAGACAGACTCCTTGGATCCCCAACATCCCTGTGAAGAGGAGATTAAGGGGGGATATGATCAACATGTACAAATATATAGGGGTCCATATAGTGAACTTGGTGTTGAGTTATTCACTTTACGGTCAACACAAAAAACAAGGGGGCACTCTTTCCGTCTAGAGGAAAAGAGATTTCACCTCCAAATACGGAAAGGTTTCTTCACAGTAAGAGCTGTGAAAATGTGGAATAGACTCCCTGCAGAGGTGGTTCTGGCCAGCTCAGTAGATTGCTTTAAGAAAGACCTGGATTTTTTCTTAAATGTACATAATATAACTGGGTACTAACATTTATAGGTAAAGTTGATCCAGGGAATATCCGATTGCCTCTCGGGGGATCAGGAAGGAATTTTTTCCCCTGCTGTAGCAAATTGGATCGTGCTCTGCTGGGGTTTTTCGCCTTCCTCTGGAACAACTGTGTGTATAGTATTAGGTATATGGGATTGTTTGATATTATTATTTTATATTTTTATGGTCGAACTGGATGGACTTTTTTCAACCTGACTAACTATGTAACTATGTAACTGTTGGCTTGGACGTTGCTTCCACGGATGACCACACTTTTTTCCACACGCTGTTGTCTACCTGGCTTCCTGTTGCCAGAGACAACCTCTTTAACTTTCCTTTTAACTGTGGGTGACATGATTAATTTACCCCAGGTCTCAGAGATTTCACACTCAGACGAATTCTCTGGTGCGGCTTGGGCATGTGGTGAAATACCCTCTAGCCACATTAGCCGTTCCCTGGCTTTAGCAAGGATTGCTTCCTTTTTCTGTTTTGACCGCCTCATCCTTGCGGTCTTGCGCACAGCAACTTGTAACAGTTCACAGAGAAAAAAAATATATGTTTGATTCTCCTTTCACAGGTACACAACCTGCATGCCACACAGTCCATCAAATGAACTTCTGTGCAATGCTGTTTGCCTGGCTGCCACACACAGCTAGCAGCAGTTCCTGATGTGACTCACCACTGGAGCAGAGACCCGGATTCCACCGCCTATATGCCCACATTCGACAGCCACTTGTGGGGATTAGACTCAATGCAGGGACCAACTCACAGTTTCTTTAGGAAAACACCACGTTTATTTCACAGGATATTCCCAAACAGTAGAAAACCATCTTGCCATCAATCAAACAAAAATACACTTCTGCTCTACCGAGCCTTACTGTGTCCATAGACTGACCAGTCCTTGGTCTTGTAGTAAGTTTCCTTACTAACTCAAATCCTTTGTATCCAACATCAGTGATCAGCAGCCATGCAACTAGATGCCTTCTCACATGGAGACACACACTCTCTTCACATGGAGACACTCTCTCTCCTTACATGGAGATACTCTCTCTCTGAGAGCTAGGCCCAGCTGCCTTAATCAAGACCTGAAAGGCAAACGATAAGCTGCGGATCCACGGACTTGGGAGTCTGTCCTTCCCAGAGCTCTATCAGACTCCCAATAAAACCAGCCCCGGAATGGAATTACCAATACAGGGTAAAGAACTATCCTTCTTTACCCTAAAGTCTTTGCTGGAATTATCTTAGATTGCAAATCTAAGAATCCGTGGAGGAACATATATCTCTTTTCCTGTAAATTTTAACCTGTATTACAGGCACACTGCTACAATATATATTACTTTTTCTTTCTTTTTTCTCTCATTACCCTCCTCCCTCGTGAGCTGTTTGGCTAATGTAAGATTTATTATAGTCCTTCTAGAACTCACCACTGACTGTGCCTCTTCTTCAAGACGTGGATCCAGATCAAGGAAAGGTATCATTCCAATCACAATGTATCCCATCTCTCTGCTTCTCCTTCATTAATCTTCAATCACCTCAGGAGCATGATGAGTCTGGTCATTACTCAGCCACAACCAAGGGGATTGCTTTGCCTGTTCCAATGCGGCCCTTCCTAGCAAATGGCTTGCAAAACTTGCTTCTTGGAGGCCACGAGGGAAAGGGAGGCAGACAAATAAAAAATGTTGCTTCCTTCCTGACTTTGTTAACCAAATTTAACTTTATTAGGTCAATCTATATTTCTGCCACTAGATGGCAGTGTCCTGTGTTCCATACGTGGCTTCCCTGCTTCCTTGTTTTTTTTGCTTTGCATTGACTGACTGAGCAGCCAGCCATTGTAAACGAAACGCTCTCTAGTTAGTGTTGTTTGTGGTCCAGCGGCCAGCAGTTAAGATGACGCTGCAGGCTATATAATTGACATCCGTGATGACACGATCACCTGGCCAATCCCAAGATCACGTCCTTTTAGTGACAAAATGCGTATGGTGAGGCCTACCACAGTGACGTCATCACGCTACACCTCCCAGGAGTTTGACGAACAATCAAAGCAGGAGGTAGAGTGATGCTCGCAGGGGCGCTGCGGTCTTAGTACAGAGACATACTGTTTTGATGACTCTATCCTGTAAGTGCAATCATGTTTTTACCATTAAATTTGGAATTTAAGTACTGCATTATGGGAGTATTTATTTTTATCTTTAATTTCTGAGTTCCATCTGCAAAGCGGAGACCCTGGCCATTACTAAAGTTTTCTGGGAGACCCATTTCCCTGTGTTTGGTGAGACCATTTTATAGTGGTCACAGGAAGCTGGTAAGCAGGATTACTTACTCTCACCCGTGTGTGGAGCAGAATTTATCTTATGTGAAGGATCGTCGCCTTTTCCCTTACCTGTGTTTTTGTTCATCTACATAAAGCAAGGATTCTGATTTCTGCCTTTTTCCTATGAACTGTGCACTTGGGACGCTTCATTCGTTTTCCTTTTTCAGTCTCTTTTTACCTCTAGTAGCGCTGCACTATACTTTGCATTTTATATTTATTGAATTTGTATCTGACTTGAAGGTGCCAGCAGCTGTATCTTATACCTTATATTTTTATATTTCAAGCGGAGCATTAGCCTTTGGGCTAGAATTGAATGCCTTATATACCTGGGAGTGTGTATAGGCACTCATAAAAGGACAGTGTCCCTTCCAGAGTAGGAGATTCCAGCGATTCATCTGAGATTTTGTTCTGCACTAACAGCCAACTTTCTTGCAGCCAAACAGTGCCAACAGGTAGTGGGGACGATGTCGGCTGCAATACCCATGGTCAGATGGGCTCAGTGAAAGACCCGAGCTTTCCGATTCAGTTTCCTGTCCCAGTGGAAGTCAGAGAACACGAGCCAATTGATTCGAACCTCGTCGCAGGTGAAGAAGATTCTGAGCTGGTGGCTAGACATCTAGAATCTTTTGTCTGGTCACTCCCTTTTGACTATTGCCTGGATAGTAGTCACAACCAATGCCAGTACTCGAGGCTGGGGTGCTACCTGCCAGGGGAGAGCAGCCCAAGGCAAGTGGCCCTGCCAAGTGAAGAATATAGTGTTCAAAATCCTGGAAATGGGAGCTGCCTTTCAAACCCTTTTTTGCCTTTCAAGTTACAATTCAGGGATGTTCAGTCGAATCCTCTCCATCTGTGGGCAGCCTACATTCCAGGTCTCTCCATTTTCGAGGCAGACTATTTTTCAAGACATCAGTTAGACAAAGAAGAAGTTGTTCCTGAATCCACAAACCTGTCAAAATGTCTATTCGTTGTTTTTTCAGCCGAGGGTTGACCTATTAGCATCACCAGCAAATGCCAAACTTTCAATGTTTTACACCAGTCTACCTTGCCCACAGATAGCAGCGACAGATGCTCTGACAGCAGCGTGGTCTTTTCAGACTGCATATGCCTTTTCACAGATACCGCTAATCTTCAACTTTCTCAGAAGACTGATAAAGAGGAAAGTCACAGTTCTGGCAGTAATTCCCAACTGGCCCAAACATCTGTGGTTTCCTCTTCTGTGTCTTCTGACTTTGAAGCCACTGAAGTCAATTCCAGCATCCCTGGGTCTGATGTCTCAGGGTCAAGTGCTTCATCCATCGCCTCAGAGGCTTCGGTTGCAGGCTTGGATTTTGGAAGGCAGAGGCTGATCAAGGCAAACTGTTCAAATGTAGGGATGAGCTTCAAGTTCGAGTCGAACTCATGTTCGACTCGAACATTGCCTGTTCGCACGTTCGCCGAACAGCGAACAATTTGGGGTGTTCACGGCAAATTCCAAAAGCCGCGGAACACCCTGTAAAAGTCTATGGGAGAAATCTAAAGTGCTAATTTTAAAGGCTTATATGCAAGTTATTGTCATAAAAAGTGTTTGGGGACCCAGGTCCTGCCCCAGGGGACATGTATCAATGCAAAAAAAGTTTTAAAAACGGCAGTTTTTTCAGGAGCAATTATTTTAATAATGCTTAAAGTGAAACAATAAAAGTGAAATATTCCTTTAAATTTCGTACCGGGGGGGGGGGGGGGTGTATAGTATGCCTGTAAAGCAGTGCTAGGTTAACATCTTACCTGGTAGTCAGATGTCATTTTGTGTCAGTTGTCCACAGGCCTTTTTATATATTCAAGCTGACTCGGGGCTGTTTTGCTCTGTCTCTGCTGAGGGAGTTTGCTGATGGATGAAAAGGATGAGTGCTGATAAAACATGAAAACAATACAAGTGTCGTCTGTTTGTGTGATGTCAGGAATAGGGATGAGCTCGGTGTTCGAGTCGAACATAAGTTCGACTCGAACATCGGCTGTTCGCGCGTTCGGCGAACAACGAACGATTTGGGCTGTTCGCGCCAAATTCAAGTGACGCGAACGGCCCACAATACACTGCGCCATCGCAGTGTAATCCCGGCGCTGTGATTGGCCAAGCATGCACTGTGACCCGGCATGCTTGGCCAATCACAGCGCCGGCAGCCTGTGGCCAATTATAGCTGAGGGGGTTTAGTACACGCCCCACACTATAAAAGGCCGCCAGCGTGGCGGCCTCGTGTAGTGTGTTCCGGAGCAGGGAAAGTGAAGGATAGGCAGGGACAGTGTCAAATCTATTCTTTGCTAAACCTTGTGTGTAGGGACAGAGAAGGATAGGCAGGGAGAGTGTCAGTGTCATATTCTTTGCTAAACCTTGTGTGTAGGGAGAGAGAAGGATAGGCAGGGAGAGTGTCAGTGTCATATACTTTGATAAACCTTGTGTGCAGGGAGAGAGAAGGATAGGCAGGGGACAGTGTCAGTGTCATATTCTTTGCTAAACCTTGTGTGTAGGGACAGAGAAGGATAGGCAGGGAGAGTGTCAGTGTCATATTCTTTGCTAAAACTTGTGTGTAGGGAGAGAAAAGGATAGGCAGGGAGAGTGTCA
Source organism: Rana muscosa (assembly GCA_029206835.1). Lineage (NCBI taxonomy): Eukaryota > Metazoa > Chordata > Amphibia > Anura > Ranidae > Rana > Rana muscosa. The sequence goes on along the minus strand of CM055116.1, from coordinate 329,095,900 downwards.
GTGTCATATTCTTTGCTAAACCTTTTGTGTAGGGAGAGAGAAGGATAGGCAGGGAGAGTGTCAGTGTCATATACTTTGATAAACCTTGTGTGCAGGGAGAGAGAAGGATAGGCAGGGGACAGTGTCAGTGTCATTGTTGCTAAGCCTCCTGCACATTATACACCTGAAGTTAGCCCGTATTGCTGCTTTTTCCTGGTGTGTTACACCAACAGGTATTTGCGGCACTTACAGCGGGCGGAGTGTGCCTCCTGATCATATTACACCTGAAGTTAGCCTGTATTGCTGCTTTTTCCTGGTGTGTTACACCAACAGGCATTTGCGGCACTTCCAGCGGACGGAGTGTGCCTCCTGATCATATTACACCTGAAGTTAGCCTGTATTGCTGCTTTTTCCTGGTGTGTTACACCAACAGGAATTTGCGGCACTTACAGCGGGCGGGGTGTGCCTCCTGATCATATTACACCTGAAGTTAGCCTGTATTGCTGCTTTTTCCTGGTGTATTACACCAACAGGCATTTGCGGCACTTACAGCGGACGGAGTGTGCCTCCTGATCATATTACACCTGAAGTTAGCCTGTATTGCTGCTTTTTCCTGGTGTGTTACACCAACAGGCATTTGCGGCACTTACAGCGGGCGGAGTGTGCCTCCTGATCATATTACACCTGAAGTTAGCCTGTATTGCTGCTTTTTCCTGGTGTGTTACACCAACAGGCATTTGCAGCACTTAGAGCGGGCGGAGTGTGCCTCCTGATCATATTACACCTGAAGTTAGCCTGTATTGCTGCTTTTTCCTGGTGTCTTACACCAACAGGCATTTGCGGCACTTACAGCTGGCGGAGTGTGCCTCCTGATCATATTACACCTGAAGTTAGCCTGTATTGCTGCTTTTTCCTGGTGTGTTACACCAACAGGCATTTGCAGCACCTACAGCAGGCGTAGTGTGATTCCTGCAAAATATACTCCTGAAGCTAGGCCTTATTGCTGGTTTTCCCATTTCCCTGCAGGCCATTAGAATGTCTGGAAGGCAAAAAAGGAGAGGCAGACAGTCAGGAGCCAATAAAAGAGGGCAAGCAGGCTCTGTGTCTAGAGACAACAGTGCTGGTCGTGGACGCGGTGCATCGCCATCAGCACGTGGCCACGGGACACGCTTGTCCTTCTTTTCGGCAACTGGACGTGTTGAGCCGCATCATGCCGAAGACTTGGTAGAGTGGATGACCAAGCCCTCCTCATCCTCCTCATCCTCTCTCACCCAGGCTCAGGGTGCTGGCAAAGCAGCTGCCAAAGCGTCCTCTTCCCTGGTATCAATTTCATCATCAGTCACTCCTTCCCTAGACCAACCATGTCCTCCTGAGGAGTCCCCCGAACTGTTTGAGCACAGTGTTGGGTACATGCTCCAGGAGGATGCCCAGTGTTTCGAAGGGTCTGATGATGATACCCAGCTAGAGGAAGGCAGTAGTGTGAGAGCAGAGAGAGGGGATGCTCAAGAAGGACACCAATCTGGCAGTCATGTTCCAGCAGCTGCAGCATACTGCCAGATTGGCTCCAGTGATGAGGAGGGAGGGGATGATGAGGTCACTGACTCCACGTGGGTGCATAATAGGAGAGAGGAGGAGGAGGAGGATGAGGAGGAGGCACATCTCCAACGAGGCAGGATGCCCTCGGGGGGCCAGCGTAAGGGCAGCACACCGATGGAATCACACCGCAGAGCTCCGCCTGTGCTGGGCACTGCCCACGCCCGTTATTCAAAAAGTTCTTTGGTGTGGGCCTTTTTTGAGTCGAGTGCATCAGATCGCACAGCTGCTGTTTGCAACATATGTCTCAAGCGTATATCTTGTGGCCAAAACATCACCCGCTTGGGCACAACATGCTTGACCAGACATATGTTGACCTGCCATGCAGCTCGTTGGCAAGCCTACTTTAAAGACCCACACCAAAGAACAAAGCGGACCTCTTCTTGCACCGCATCAGCTGGGATCTCCAACCCCACTATACCTTCAGTCCTCTCTGAAACCTGCACTGAGAGGAATGAAGGTGTAGAATTAGGTGTGTCACAGCCAAGTACTTGCGGGCACTCTGCTAGCAGTACACCGACGTCTGATTCTAGCAGGCAAATTTCCCTGCCCCAGCTGCTGGACCGTCAAAAGAAGTTTACTCCCAGCCATCCACATGCCCAGCGGTTGAATGCTAGCTTGGCTAAATTGCTAGCGCTTCAACTGCTGCCTTTTCAGTTGGTAGACTCGGCCCCCTTCTGTGAGTTTGTGCAATGTGCGGTTCCTCAGTGGCAGGTTCCCAAACGCCACTTTATCTCACGGAAGGCGATTCCGGCTCTCTACCGGCATGTGGAAGGCAATGTCTTGGCCTCGCTGGACAGGGCGGTCAGCGGTAGGGTGCATATTACCGCTGACTCATGGTCCAGCAGGCATGGACAGGGACGTTACCTTTCTTTCACGGCCCATTGGGTCACTCTTTTGGCAGCTGGGAAGGATGCAGGACAAGGTGCAGTAGTGTTGGAGGTTGTTCCACCGCCATGCCTCCAAAATGCTACTACTGGTTGTGACACACCTCTGTCCTCCACCCCCTCCTCTTCTTCTTCCTCCATGGCCTATTCCTGTGCTTTGTCCACGGAACCAGCGGTGCTCCGTAGGCGTTCAAGGGGCTACGCAATTACGCAGGCAAAAAGATGCCATGCCGTGCTTGCGCTGGTGTGTTTGGGGGACAGGAGCCACACTGGGGCAGAGGTTCTGTCTGCTCTGCAGGGGCAGGCCGAGAGGTGGTTGACGCCACGCCAGCTTAAGCCAGGAATAGTAGTTTGTGACAATGGCACCAACCTCCTCTCCGCTCTCCGACAGGGACAACTGACCCATGTGCCCTGTGTGGCTCACATCCTTAACCTGGTGGTGCAGCAGTTCTTGGGCAGGTACCCGGGCTTACAGGATGTCCTGAGGCAGGCCAGGAAAGTCTGTGTGCATTTCCGCAGATCTTATAATGCCAGTGCTTGCCTGGCTGAGCTGCAAAAGGAGTTGAACCTGCCCAAGAACCGCCTTATATGTGACATGCCCACCAGGTGGAACTCAACGTTGGCCATGCTGCAGCGGCTGCACACGCAGCAGAGGGCCATCAATGAGTACCTGTGCGACTACGGCACCAGGACAGGGTCAGGGGAGCTTGTTTTTTTTTCACCACGCCAGTGGGGCATGATCTGGGATGCATGCACTGTCCTGGCACCATTTGAGGAGGCCATGAGGATGGTGAGCAGTGACAGTGCATGCATCAGTGACACTGTACCTCTTGTCCACCTGTTGGAACATACGCTGCGTGGAATAATGGACAGGGCACTTGAGGCAGAACAGAGGCAGGAAGAGGAGGACTTCCTTGCCTCTCAAGGCCCCCTTTACCCAGACAGTGTTCCTTCTGTCCCACCCATCGCACAGGAAGAAGAGGAGGAGGAGGAGGATTGTGTCAGCATGGAGGTGGAGGCTGGCACTCAGCATCATCAGCAGCAGTCTTTTATGGATGATTTACAGTCCCAAGAAACCAGTGGACTTGTACGTGGCTGGGAGGAGGTGGCTGCGGATCATGTCGTCCTTAGTGACCCAGAGGACTCCGGACCGAATGCCTCAGCTAACCTACGCTGCATGGCCTCCCTGATCCTGCAAAGTCTGCGGAAGGATCCTCGTATTCTTCGGATCAAGGAGAGGGACCATTACTGGCTGGCCACTCTCCTTGATCCACGGTACAAGGGTAAGGTTGCGGACCTTATCTTACCGTCGCAGAGGGAGCAGAGGATGAGACAACTGCAGGAGGCCTTGCAGAAAGGTCTGTGCAACGCGTTCCCAGAGACTGGGAGGTTACAAACTCCTGGTCCTGGACAACGAGTTGCTGAGGCTTCGGTCAGTCAAAGAAGGAGCGGTGGGGAAGGTGGCCATCTGACCGATGCGTTCAGACAATTCTTTAGTCCGCAGCCCCAAGGTATGATCGGTTCCAGCAACCATCGCCAGCGTCTGATATACATGGTGCAGGAATACCAAGGGGCAAGGTCAGACTTGGACACCTTCCCCACCGAAAATCCTCTGGCTTACTGGGTCTTCAGGATGGATCACTGGCCAGAGCTTGCACAGTATGCAATTGAGCTACTGGCTGGTCCTGCATCAAGCGTTCTTTCAGAACGCACATTCAGTGCTGCTGGAGGATTTGTCACGGATCACAGGGTGCGCCTGTCCACCGACTCTGTTGATCGACTGACCTTCATAAAAATGAACCAGTCTTGGATCACCACCAGCTACCAAACACCTGAAGCTGATATAACAGACTAATTTATTTTCAAATGTCACATCCCTTCAAGACTGATGCTGATGCTGAGAGACTGTCCTGTTATGTTGACTGACTATCCTCCTCCTCCTCAATGATCCGATTGATGATGATAGCTTGGAAGAACATTTTTGTTTCTGGGTGCCGCCACCAGTGGCTAAGGCCCAATTTTTCAGCCCCTGTTTAACAGGGGCATGTAATTACAATTTTTGATGCAATACTTTGCAACAGGGCTCATTGCTGTGCCCACCAAGAGTAACTGTGAGGCCTTACAGTGTTGTGTCAACACCCCCACCACCACCTCCAAAGGCCCAATTTTTCAGCCCCTGTTCAACAGGGGCATGCAATTACAATTCTTGATCTAATAATTCACAGCAGGGCCCATTCCTGCGCCCACCAAGAGTAACTGTGAGGCCTTACAGTGTTGTGTCAACACCACCACCACCACCACCAAAGGCCCAATTTTTCAGCCCCTGTTCAACAGGGGCATGCAATTACAATTCTTGATCTAATAATTCACAGCAGGGCCCATTCCTGCGCCCACCAAGAGTAACTGTGAGGCCTTACAGTGTTGTGTCAACACCACCACCACCACCACCAAAGGCCCAATTTTTCAGCCCCTGTTCAACAGGGGCATGCAATTACAATTCTTGATCTAATAATTCACAGCAGGGCCCATTCCTGCGCCCACCAAGAGTAACTGTGAGGCCTTACAGTGTTGTGTCAACACCCCCACCACCACCACCAAAGGCCCAATTTTTCAGCCCCTGTTCAACAGGGGCATGCAATTACAATTCTTGATCTAATAATTCACAGCAGGGCCCATTCCTGCGCCCACAAGAGTAACTGTGAGGCCTTACAGTGTTGTGTCAACACCACCACCACCACCACCAAAGTTCCAATTTTTCAGCCCCTGTTCAACAGGGGCATGCAATTACAATTCTTGATCTAATAATTCACAGCAGGGCCCATTCATGCGCCCACCAAGAGTAACTGTGAGGGCTCACAGTGTTGTGGCAACACCAACTTGTAAGGGGCAAATTGCAGCTGAGTATATACGGCAGGCCCCTACTTTCAAACATCCAACTTACAAACGACTCCTCCTTGCAAACGGAAGGATACAACAGGAAGTGAGAGGAAATCTACCCCTAGGAAGGCAAATTCTCTCCTGTAAGAGTTAATATGGGAAAAAAAGTGTCTCCTCTCCACTGATGCTTTATCACCAATTCTTGTTTCAATAAAAAACCCACATTTTCAAAAAACATTAGTCATTAGGACGGAAAGTGAGGTGAACTGTTCTGAACAGGTGCACACTGCACAGACAGCAAAACAAATGTTACAGGGGTGATAACCCTTCCCTATGTTTTCCAAAAAGCTTAAAAATAGATTTCTTGGCTGGAGCTACACTTAAACAATGTACCTGTTCAAAATTACAAACAGATTCTACATAAGAACAAACCTACAGTCCCTGTCTTGTATGCACCGCCTGTATACGGCTGTTCAGAGTATATAGGGCCTTTTTTATTTTGTGTGCAGGGTTCCCCTTAATATCCATACAAGATCCAAAGGGGCTGGTAATGGGCTGGGGTAGGGGGGGGGGGGTTGATGGGGTAGCTATGCCATTTTTCTTAAAGATTTTCATCCATATTACCGGGACCAGACATTACATTAAAGCCGCAAGCAGTTTTAAATGGCTTTTTTTCCTTCAGAAATGTAATTTTGTGCAGGGACAGTTCTAAACACGGGAAACACGTGGCACTTCACAGGCATACTTTAGACACCCCCCAGGTACGATATTTAAAGGAATATTTGACTTTTTTTTTCACTTTATGCATCATTAAAATTACTGCTTCCGAAAAACGGCCGTTTTTAAAAATTTTTTGGATTGATACATGTCCCCTGGTGCAGAACCCGGGTTCCCAAACCCTTTTTAGGACAATAACATGCATAATAGTCGTTATAATTAGCACTTTAGATTTCGAACGTTCGCATCCGTTGTATTTAATAGGGTTCTAAAGTTCGTGCGAACTTTCGGTCCGTTCGCAGGTTCTGGTGCGAACCGAACCCGGGGGTGTTCGGCTCATCACTAGTCAGGAACCAACTTGAGTTTAGTTAGTGGCTCAGAGGAACAGATGTTTTGTTTCTTTTAAGCTTTGAACTTGCTGTACAAAACATTGAAATTGTGTTTGTTTACTGCCTTGAATAAAAATGCAGACGAAACCTGCTTTGACTGTTGCTGGATGTCTGTGTTTTGTGCATGGTTTACTGTTGCCAATCCAAGTTGAGCATGTCTCCTTCACAAGCACAGCTGGATGTAAATCTTACCTTATCCTCTGATACTTGGGGGCATATTTATAAAGCAGTGAGTAGGGATGAGCTTCGAGTTCGAGTCAAACTCATGTTCGAGTCGAACATTGCCTGTTCGCCCGTTCGCCGAACAGCGAACAATTTGGGGTGTTCGCGGCAAATTCGTAAAAGTCTATGGGAGAAATCTAAAGTGCTAATTTTAAAGGCTTATATGCAAGTTATTGTCATAAAAAGTGTTTGGGGACCCGGATCCTGCCCCAGGGGACATGTATCAATGCAAACAAAAGTTTTAAAAACTGACTTTTTTTGGGAGCAGTGATTTTAATAATGCTTAAAGTGAAACAGTAAAAGTGAAATATTCCTTTAAATTTCGTACCGGGGGGGGGGGGGGTGTATAGTATGCCTGTAAAGCAGCGCTTGTTTCCCTTGCTTAGAACTGTCCCTGCACAAAATGTAATTTCTGAAGGAAAAAAAGTAATTTAAAAGCACTCGTGGCTAAATGAATTGTCGGCTCCCGGCAATACAGAGAATAGTCATTGATAAAAAATTGCTTGGGGGTCCCCCCAAATTCAATTACCAGGCCCTTCAGGTCTGGTATGGATATTAATGGGAACCCTGCATCAAATTTAAAAAAAAATATGTGGGATTCCCCCCAAATATCCATACCAGACCCTTCAGAGTACGTGGCATAAGTCTTATGCCGCGTACACACGACCGTTTTTCATGACGAGAAAAATGCCATTTTTTTATTTGGTCATTAAAAACGATTGTGTGTAGGCTCCAGAGCATTTTTCGCAACGTGAAAAATGGGCATTAAAAATTTGGAACATGCTCTATTTTTTCTCGTCGTTTTTCACGTCGTCGTTTTTCTCGTCGTGAAAAACGGGCGTGTGTAGGCTTTAACAACGTGAAAAAAACGCACATGCTCAGAAGCAAGTTATGAGAAGGGAGCGCTCGTTCTAGTAAAACTAGCGTTCATAATGGAGATAGTACATTCGTCACGCTGTAACGAACTGAAGAGCACGAGGCTGAAAAGCGTGAATCGTCTCTCACCAAACTTTACTAACACGAGGATCAGCAAAAGCAGCCCAAAGGGTGGTGCCATCCGAATGGAACTTCCCCTTTATAGTGCCGTCGTATGTTTCGTACGTCACCGCGCTTTGTTCGAGCATTTTTTTCCACGATCGTGTGTAGGCAAGGCAGGCTTGAGAAGGATCACGTCGAGAAAAACGTTGTTTTTCCAATGACATTAAAAGCGGTCGTGTGTTCGCAGCATTAGTACTCTTAAGGGTCATGTTTCTGCACTGTCTGCCTTCACAGGGATTCAGTAGGCCACCAATAGCCTTGTTATTCAATTTTTCAAAGTGGTCCTGAGGTTAAAGACTCAGAGAAAACTTTGCTTTCCTAAGTGGGACCTACCCATGGTCCTGGACTTTCTGGCTTCGGATACATTCTCGCAAAATATGTCCCTTTGGCGTCTAACCTTATAAGCGGCCTTTTTGGTCACATTGTCTCTCTTTCCTCCTCGTTTGTCCCTCATTTTGGTCTGATCTGTATAGTTGTATATAAAATGCACTATTTATCTTTCAAAAAGTGTCTCCCAGTGCTAAACCTTTCATACAATTTATAAATTGCTGCATCTGTAAAATTCAAAGACAATATAAAGGAATAGTAGTGGTGTACAAAAAAAAAGCACTTGTGGGTTTTAATTATCTTTGTTTGGGGGTTAATTCTCCTTAACCACTTTCATCCCACTCATAGACATATGACATATGCAGGAGGGACCTTCCATCCTGGGTGGGCGTCATATGATGTTCTGGGCTTCCCGGGCATCTAGGGGGCACGTGAGTGCGCCCACCGCATGACTCGGGAGCCGATGCGCATGCCCGGTGGCCGCGATGTCCGCCGGGCACCCGCGATTGCCCTATAACAGAGCAGTACAGTGGATCTGTGTGTATAAACACACAGATCCACGTCCTGTCAGGTGAGAGTAGACCGATGGTGTGTTCCCAGTACAGAGGAACACTGATCGGTCTCCTCCCCTTTTGAGTCCCCTCCCCCTACAGTTAGAATCACTCCCTAGGTAACACAGTTAACCCCTTGATCGCCCCTTAGTTTTAACCCCTTCACTGCCAGTGACATTTATACAGTAATCAGTGCATTTTTATAGCACTAATCGCTGTATAAATGTGAATGGTCCCAAAATAGTGTCAAAGGTGTCCGATATGTCACAGTCACGATAAAAATCGCAGATCGCCGCCATTACTAGTAAAAAAAATAAAAATTGCATAAATCTATCCCCTATTTTGTAGACACTATAACTTTTACACAAACCAATAAATATACGCTTATTGTGATTTTTTTTAATGAAAAATATGTAGAATAATACATATCAGCCTAAACTGCGGATTTTTCATTTTTTTTTTTAAATGGGATATCTATTATAGCAAAAAGTAAAAAATATTGTGTTTTTTTCAAACTTGCCACTCTTATTTTGTTTATAACACAAAAAATAAAAACTGCAGAGGTGATCATATACCACCAAAAGAAAACTCTATTTGTGGGGAAAAAAATGATAAAAATTTCATTTAGGTACAGTGTAGCATGACCGCGCATTGTCATTCAAAGTGCGACAGCGATGAAAACAGAAAATTGGCCTGGGCAGGAAGGGGGTGAAAATGCCCTGTATTTAAGTGGTTAAAGGGGGCGTGGCATGAGGTGTGTCCTATGCCCACATGCTTTTGCTAGTGGGTGTCCCTCATTCCCAACTCGAAAAGTTCGGAGGTGTGTCAGAGGTGGCAGCCCTGAGCTGCAAGGAGCCATTTACAACCTTTTTATGTGAATAGAGTGGTCCTAGTTCCACTGCTAGGATGTATGCCGAAGGTGTCTATTGTATTCCATCTAACCAGGAAATTGTTCTTTCGACATTCTTCTCAGTCCACGATAGCCAACTCGGTTCTCTTGACATCAGGAGAACTTGAAACTCCTATAGAGGTCACATCCTCCCTAAGGTATTCAGTTCACCTATTTCTGTTTCCAACAGGATCAAGCAAGGGTTTAAAGCATTCAGCAGGCTAACCACTTCCTGGATAGTCAAAACTATCACCTTGGCCTATAAGGGAAGGGGTTGGCATTGCCTGATGACATCAGGGAGCATGCTACTTGCAGTATTTCTACATTCTGGGCAGCAGCGAAGGGTGTGTCCATGGAAACTACCTGCAAGGTGACCACTTGGTCATCAAGACCTTCCTTACTCACTATTGTATTGAACCGGCTGCCTTAACTATGGTGGAGTTGGGCCCAGAGTCATGGGCTCTGTGTCATATTGATTAAAATAGTTCTGTTAATGAATACCCACCCTGTATTTTCTCTAGTTATTCCCATGTGTGTGCTGACATGGAGCTGTCAGGAAAACAGAAAATTAAATATTAAATACTTACTGAAATTTTCCTTTCCTGACTGGCTCCATATCAGCACACCTGCCTGCCCGTTACAGAAGGCGGTGCAGGCTCAGGTGATAAAATTTTAGAGTTAAACGTCCTATCATTGTGGGACTGGACAGGGCCGTACCCATGTGTGTGCTGACATAAACATGTCAGGAAAGGAAAATTGCAGTAAGTATTTGATATTCAATTTTCCATTTTAATGGATTTAATTTGGGAGTAGCCAAAAATTTTTGGATAAATATTTTTTAGGAACTAGCCAAATTTTGATTCATGTACAGCTGTTCCCATTCATGAGAAGTCAATAAATTAGCCAATATCTCATGAATCAGCTTTTTAGTAAATTCACACTCAATCAGTACATGCAGCTAATAGGGTCCAGTGCTGATCAGTGTAATTTGACAGTGGGGGGAATTCTGCTGTCAAAATACAATGACCCAGCAGGGAGGATTCTCGTTTCCACATCAAAACAGTTTTTGTTTGTTCAATATGCTGGCTGAATGGAAAAAAAAAACTGACCCATATATGGTCAGCTTAAGTCAGCAAAAACCTACTCCAGTACAAGCGGAACTTAGCAAGCGATCACCAACAGCAAGAACAGCCAAGCAACAATCACAATACCAAAGTAATCAAATTAGGAAAAACAATCAGAAATACTTACTGTATCCAGCTACTATATAATTTTATTTTAAATCAGATTTTATTTTCCATTTTTTATATCACAACAACATAAACACAAAAACAAAGATTAACTCATAAATATTTCTAACATGACAAAGCCAAAAAAACAAAACAAAAACATTTCCTTTCCTTTCGTTCCCCTTCCTCCCATACATCCACATTTTAAGAATCGTACCTCCTAACTCAATCCCGTATCCATGTAGTCAAGCCACGGTTTACAGATAGCATCACACCTCTTAAATAAATTCCTCCTGAAAAAAAAAAACTCATAGGACATGAATCTATTCAGATCAAATATCCAATCAGATATAGTCGGCGCTTTAGGGGAGGTCCACCTAATGGCAATTTGTCTTTGTGCCACAAAGAGCGCTCTTACCACAGTAAACCATGTTGGTGGTTTCAGGACTATGATATCAAGATAGCCCAGTAGACAAATTAGAAGATCCAATGAGAGATTCAGACCTAAAATCCCATTAAGTGTACCCACAACCTCTGCCTAATATCTCTGGAGTTTCCGGCATTGCCATAATAGATGTGTCAGTGACCCCGGATTGCCACATCTGGAGCAAGCCGAGTCAGTTGTTAAATCAATTTTAAACAAAAATTCTGGGGTCCTCTATGCCCTGTGCAGTATATAGAATCGTGTTAATATAAATGAGGGTGAAAGAGATACAAGGGAAAGAGCCCGAAGAATCCTAACCCAGACATGGTCAGGGATAGGACCAAGGTTGCTCTCCCATTTTTTTCTAGCTGGACAGTAAACGTTTTTAGAAGTACCCTGTAATAAAGACTTACATGTAACGGATATTAGGCCTTTAGTTACATGTGCCTGAACCACTGTTTCCAGTACTGGGACCGGAGGAAACAAGACAGGGGAAGAAGAGAATTTGGCATATAAGCCATTTCTCAGCTGCAAAAATTGAAAAAAACGTCTAGGGTTCAAAGAGAATTCCCTTACCAACTGATCAAATGATTTAAGTACCCCCCTCTCATACAGTTGAGATAGGGTAAGAATCCCCGTTCGCTCACATCGCTGAAAGCCCTAGAGGGTTAGTATTTCAGGAAACCTTTCATTGCCCAAAATAGGGGTATATTTAGTTAGAGAAGCAACCCCCATTATCCTCTTAACAGATTCCCACACCTTGTATATAAGTACTAGAGTGGGTAACTTAGAATAAGCAGAGCACCCTGATGACCCCTCCAGGGCTAGCAACGGCTGGCGTCCCTGAAAACCAAGAGAAACTAAGCAGAACGAGGGAGCAACTAAGGCCTGTGATTCCCACTGTGCTAGATGCTGCAATTTCAAACTAGTCCACTGCATTTTTATCCTGATGTTCTCCACAGAGTTACTAATCTACTTAAATATCATACTAAGTAGGATAATTGTTCACTACTCTTACATATGCTAATTAGAACATACCCACTACTCCAAACAGCAATAAACTATTACCCCAGTACTAACAACCCCTAGTAAGTGATTCCCAACAACAACACAGCAACAACAACAACAATACCACTCTTACATGTGCTAAGTAGAACATACCCGCTACTCACAACACTTAGTCAGCAATAAACGCTTACCCCAGTACTTTCAACCCCTAGTAAGTAATTCCCCAATAATAACAACACAGCAACAACGACAATACCAAAGTAGGTAAATGAAAAAAAAAAAGCAACCAGAAATACTTAATACTTACTGTATCCAACTAATGATGTTCAAACTATACATTTTTTCTGTTGAGCTTCTTTCCTTATGCACTTACAGTGAACAAACTCCACAGAATTAGACTTGTAAGGCTAATGTGGATAAAACACACTTTTATGTTTTTTTTTGTTTTTGTTTTTTTAGAATCTTAGGTTTTATTATGGATCCTGATATATGGAAGCTTTGTAGAGCTTTCGGTGGGATAAAGCCTCCATTCCTAGGTTAACATCTTACCTGGTAGTCAGATGTAATTTTGTGTCAGTTGTCCACAGGCCTTTTTATATATTCAAGCTGACTCTGTGCTGTTTTGCTCTGTCTCTGCTGAGGGAGTTTGCTGCTGGATGAAAAGGATGAGTGCTGATAAAACATGAAAACAATACAAGTGATGTCTGTTTGTGTGATGTCAGGAACCAACTTGAGTTTAGTTAGTGGCTCAGAGAAACAGATGTTTTGTTTCTTTTAAGCTTTGAACTTGCTTGCTGTACAAAACATTGAAATTGTGTTTGTTTACTGCCTTGAATAAAAATGCAGACGAAACCTGCTTTGACTGTTGCTGGATGTCTGTGTTTTGTGCATGGTTTACTGTTGCCAATCCAAGTTGAGCATGTCTCCTTCACATGCACAGCTGGATGTAAATCTTACCTTATCCTCTAATACTTGGTGGCATATTTATAAAGCAGTGAGTAGGGACGAGCTTCGAGTTCGAGTCAAACTCATGTTCGACTCGAACATTGCCTGTTCGCCCGTTCGCCGAACAGCGAACAATTTGGGGTGTTCGCGGCAAATTCGAAAAGTCTATGGGAAAAATCTAAAGTGCTAATTTTAAAGGCTTATATGCAAGTTATTGTCATAAAAAGTGTTTGGGTACCCAGATCCTGCCCCAGGGGACATGTATCAATGCAAACAAAAGTTTTAAAAACTGACGTTTTTTTGGGAGCAGTGATTTTAATAATGCTTAAAGTGAAACAATAAAAGTGAAATAGTCCTTTAAATTTTGTACCGGGGGGGGGGGGGCAGGGGGGGTTGTATAGTATGCCTTGCTTAGAACTGTCCCTGCACAAAGTGTCATTTCTGAAGGAAAAAAGTAATTTAAAACTCACTCGCGGCTATAATGAATTGTCGGCTCCTGGCAATACATAGAAATGTCATTGATAAAAAAAAAGCGTGGGGTCCCCCCAAATTCAATTACCAGGCCCTTCAGGTCTGGTATGGATATTAAGGGGAACCCTGCCTCAAATAAAAAAAAAATGTGTGGGGCTCCCCCCAAATATCCATACCAGGCCCTTCAGGTCTGGTATGGATTTTAAGGGGAACTCCACCCCAAATTTAAAAAACAAATGGCGTGGAGTTCCCCCAAAAATCCATACCAGACCCTTTATCCGAGCACACAACCTGGCAGGCTGCAGGAAAATATGGGGGGACGAAAGAGCGCCCCCCCCCGAACCGTACCAGGCCACATGCCCTCAACATGGGGAGGATGTCCCCATGTTGATGGGGACAAGGGCCTCATCCCCACAACCCTTGCTCGGTAGTTGTGGGGGTCTGCGGGCGGGGGGCTTATCGGAATCTGGAAGACCCCTTTAACAATTTATTATTTGACGGAAATGCTTAAAATCTTGAGTGATACTAACACCTATACCTTATTGCCAAATGACCCTAAGCCTCCTTATTCACGAGACTTAATGGCCATCGTCACAAGGGGTTTGAGGGCTGGGATTCTTAATAACAGAGACAGTTTGCTTTTGGTGCCTAAGGCACCTCGGACACCTACGATATATTATCTCCCAAAAATACATAAAGACCCTGATTGCCCCCCCAGGACGGCCAATTGTGAGTGGTATAGACTCTATTACGTCCCGGGTGGGCAAATATATAGATTTTTTCCATCAGCCGCTTGTGCAGAAAATGCCCTCCTTTATTAAGGACTCGAGGCACGTCATTAATATGTTGTCAGGGATCACACTCAGGCCAGGCCTAATAATGGTTACTGCAGACATCACTAGTCTTTATACTATTATTCCTCATGCACTTGGCCTTGAGGCTGTCTCGGGTTTTCTGAGCCGAGACTCTGGATTACCAGAGGAACAAATAATATTTTTGATGGATCTTTTAGAATACGCAGCGACCCACAATTACTTTTGGTTCGGTGGTCAATACTATAGACAGTGTCGTGGCATTGCTATGGGGGCTAAATATGCCCCCAGCCTGGCTAATTTATTTATGGCCAGGTGGGAGGAGGATGTCATCTATTCCCGTGATACGCCCCAGTTCATTTTCTGGGCGAGGTATATAGATGACATCCTCCTCCTATGGGACGGCGATATTTCATCACTAGAGGCATTTATGTCTTCCCTGAATGAAAATGATAGGGGTATTGAGCTCAAATTCGAATCGGAGATCAACTTTTTGGATCTAACCATCCGGAGAGAAGGGGATAGTCAGTTCCTAAAAGCCAGTACTTGAGACTCAAGAGGAATTGTTCGAATCACAGTGAATTCCTATCCCAGGCTGATGTCCTCACTCAGAGGTTTGTGGAAAAAGGGTACTCAAAAGCGACCCTAAGAGAGGTATTGAACTCTGTAGACCTACTCAATAGGGAAGACCTCTTGGTAGATCGACCACGTCCGGAAATAGTTCCTTCCTCACGAGGAGTTCCGTTTGTGACCACTTATTCTTTGCAGTCTAGAAACATCCAACAGATGGTTTCCAACCATTGGCATATAGCCAAAAATGATCGTATTTTGAAGGCTATTTTGCCTGAGAAGCCTTTTGTTGTATTTAAGGGAGCACCTTCACTATGGAACAGAGTGGCTCCAAATATTTTGGACCCACCTGTTAGAGGAGTAACGTTCTTTAACCAATTAATTGGCTATTATAAATGCCAGAGATGTAGGGTGTGCTCCTTCAATAGTTGTACACATCGGAGGACCACTAGGTTTACTTCTACTAGCACCCAAGAACACCTTGACATTAAGTCCTTCATAACTTGTGCGACTGTCGGGGTAGTCTATCTACTTCAATGTCCATGTGGACTACAATATATAGGGAGGACGAAACGCCCCCTTCAGGTCCGGTTAAACAAACACATAACTAACATCAAATCTGGGTTCAAGAACCACTCGGTATCCAAGCACTACCTGCTTGTTCACAAAAAGGATCCTTCTAACACCCTCTTTTTGGGCATAGACAAGTTTAGCCAAACTGGAGGGGTAGTTCTCTTGTTAGAGAAATCCCAAAGCTCGAAATGTCATGGATACATAAGGTTAAAGGGGTGTAAAGGTTCATTTTTTATTTTCTAAATAGGTTCCTTTAAGCTAGTGCATTGTTGGTTCACTTACCTTTTCCTTAGATTTCCCTTCTAAATATTTGTTTTCTTTGTTTTCTTTGTCTGAATTTCTCACTTCCTGTTCCTCCTCAGTAAGCTGTTCAGTAAGCTGTTCTGGCTGACTCCACACCACTCGGATGATGGTGTGAAGTTTAGTGAGGAGAAACAGGAAGTGAGAAATTCAGACAAAGAAAAAAAACATTTAGAAGGTAAATCAAAGGAAAAGGTAAGTGAACCAACAATGCACTAGCTTAAAGGAACCTATTTAGAAAATAAAAAAACAAACCTTTACAACCCCTTTAAGACCTATGTGCCATATGGGTTAAACATTGACGTAGATGTAAATGCTTTTATTGACAATTAGTGATTCTAGATTTATATGGATATGTAAACTTGGTCTGAGTCACGTATGGGGGCCATTAAGATGAACATTTTTTACAATTTTTAAAATTTTTGCTTTTATCAATTTTTGATTCTGTCGGGTTCCATTTAGATACTGGGTGTCTGAAATGACATTTTTTCAATTAATGGATCATATACCATTAGTATTTTTGGGATTGTATTCGTTATACAATCAAGATATGTGTAATAGGGTTAATATGATCTGCTTGGTTCATATATACATTTACTTATATTCACTATTATACTTATTGTATATTAATTTATGTATTTAATACTGCACTTAATTTAATAATTTTTCACATAATATAGATTATTTTTTATTTAATATAATTTCTCACACTTCGGTAGTTATTCAATTATTAATTATATATATCTTTTTTAATTAAATATATTTCACATAGGTGTTCAGATTGCACACTAAACTAATTTTGATAATTAATAATTAATAATTAATCTTTATTGGTTATTTATTTTCACTTTTTAGTCACATTGATCCAATTATAATTATGTGTTTATCACTATTCACAGTATATACATATATTTCAAATACTCATCTTTATGGTATTCATCCATTTAGATTATTTATCTAGGTACTGCTTTGAAAAGCACTACTAAAGTCTATTTTGGGATTGCTTTGAAAGGCAGTATTAAAGTTGTAATGACGAGCATAGTGCTAGACGAATCTCTGTGCAGCAAAGTTTTTTCTTCTTTTATATTATTTTTTCTTTGTTTGCCTTGATTCGCTGGCCTTGGTCGGTAATAATATATTTTTCCGTCCGGGATTGATTTACGGATGAGGTTGGCGACTATCTAGATAGTTGGGTATAATTGCCCACATATAAGATGGTGATCGCGACCTCATTCGGGGATATGTTTTCCGTTTGTGATTTTTGATGAATGCAGCTAGCGATTACCTAGATACTTGGGTATAATTGCCCGCAAACAAGATGGTGATCGCGACCTCATATTATATTTAGAATTATCATGTTTGGTATGTTCACCCATATTCAAAATGGCGAATACGATCTCACGTCCGGGACTCAGACTGAGGTGGGAAGGTACAAGTAGCGGTGAGTCAGCACGCCACCCGTCCCTCATTGAGAATGTCAGATATGACAAAACGCGGCTGAGGACTAGGAGCGTGCTGACGTCACTGCGTTATCGTGTCTGGACGGGGGTTGATCTAAGAGCCGGCCGGCTTTATTTTTATCGCTTGATTTTATCAACATAATTGTAAGTGTGTTTCTATTTATTTTTAATAAATACCTAAACGGATTCACACTATGGTCCCCTATCTTTCCTCCTTTGGGTGATTTCAAAACATCGAATACGACACTACGGACGGCTGCTGGGCGTATGAGGATTACAGCAGTCCTTTCGTTTTAGTGGTTGGTTCTCCCCAAAGGCCCTGGCTGGGTTTGGCCATATGCACAGTACCTAAAGGCATCTGGTAAGCAGGATTTCCCTGTGGTGGTGGTGCACTGGTCTTTTAATCACGGGTGTTATCTATGCAATTGGTGCCTATTGCTTCAAGACATAGGCACCTAGTGTGATCCATAACAATATTACGCTATTGTTGTTTTTTTCTGTTTAATCCACTATTGTGCCACGAATGTTTATGCCACTATACGAAGCCCGTGGGATTTAGGAATCGATCACTTAACATTGTGGGAGTTACCATCATCCACAGAGGATTTCGTGATCCCCCACTGGGATAAAGGCCCTGGCTGGGTATAAGCCATCTGTGCTAAAGGCTTATAGTCTGGTAAGCATTCATTGCACCTGTTAGTTGGTACTGTTTGAGATTCAAGTTTCTTTGGAACAAGTATATGAACTCAGGCTGCTCTCCTGACAGGAAGGGTCTGTGCTGATTATTTATCAGTGCAGCCCCCCCTCGGATGCCTGCCCAGGACCACCAGGATGCCACCAGGATCACCAGGGATGGCCACCACGCTGGACCACCAGGTATGCCACCCTAGACCACCAGAGATATGCCAATCAGTGCCCAGGCAGCTGACAATCAGTGCCCAGGCAGCTGACAATCAGTGGCAATTAAAAATGCTTGCCAGTGCCAGTTCCACCAATGATGCTTATCAGTGCATGCTATCAGTGCCAGCCATCAGTGCCTATTAGTGCCGCCTCTAAGTGCCCATCAGTGCTGTCTATCAGTGCCCATCAGTGCCCAGTAGTGCCGCCTATCAGTGCCACCCATAAGTACCAATCAGTGCAGCCTTTCAGTGCCCATCAGTGTCGCCTATCAGTGGCCATCCGTGCCCACCAGTGCCACCTATGAGTGCCCATCAGTGCCGCCTATCAATGCCATAGCGCTGCATATCAGTGTCAATCACCAGTGCCGCCTATCAGTGCCCATCAGTGCCGCCTATCAGTGCCCATCGTCAGTGCCCATCAGTGCCATCTCATTGGTGCCACCTCATCGGTGCCGCCTTATCAGTGCCCATCAG
Organism: Rana muscosa; assembly: GCA_029206835.1. Taxonomy (NCBI): domain Eukaryota; kingdom Metazoa; phylum Chordata; class Amphibia; order Anura; family Ranidae; genus Rana; species Rana muscosa. The sequence goes on along the minus strand of CM055116.1, from coordinate 329,077,266 downwards.
TGCAGCTTATCAGTGCCCATCAGTGAAGGAGAAAACTTACTTATTTACAAAATTTTATAACAGAAACAAAGAAAAGCAATTTTTTTGTTTTCGGTCTTTTTTTATTTGTTTAGCAAAAAAGAAAAACCACAGAGGTGATCAAACACCACCAAAAGAAATCTCTATTTGTGGGAACAAAATTATAAAAATTTTGTTTGGGTACAGTATAACATGACCGCGCAATTGTCATTTAAAAAGTGACAGCACTGAAATCTGAAAATTGGCTTGGGCAGGAAGGTGCAAAGGTGCCTGGTATGGAAGTGGTTAAACTCAACCAGTGCTCAGGATCAATGCTGCTTTGTCTTCAGCCTCTGGTGTATCCCGTGACCATGTGATAATGTATCCTGATTTCAGTTGCTGACCCGGCTTGTCTTGACCACTCTCTGAACTCTGCCTTGTCCCCTGACCTCCACTTCTGTCTGCTCCATTGGTTCCTGGTTTACTGATCGGCGGTTCCAGACCGGCTTGTTTCCTGACTATGCACCTGCCCATTCCCTGTACCCGATTCATTTTGTCTGTGTATGACCCAGCATGCCTGACTCTGCTACTCTGTCAGTATCAGCTGCCCACCTACTTACTGGAGCTGCCTGATGACTTCTCCTGCCCAGCTTTCCATAGATTTTGATTCTTTTGGACTCTCATAATGGATGTATGAGCCACTTGGTCCTTTCTGTTTGAGATGTATTCCTGCTGACTGGGCTCTTTGGGCAGATTACTAGCTAATCAACTTCTGTAAGGTGAAATTTTAGGACCCTGTGAATAAAATGATGAAAGTATTGATTGTTAATATAGCCATACTCTTCCTATCTTGATAACTGAAACCTGTAGGCTAACATTGTTTTTTTCTCCTCTTCCAGTATCAAATTTTAGATCGAGCATTACCTGGCAAAATGAGATACTGACCATTCCAGTAGTTCGGAATGTATCCCAGGTGCATCTGTTTGTGAGTTTGTGCAGTTACCGTTAGGTGAGTGTCTCTGAATGCATTGAATACTCTCCCAATTGTATCTCATTATCTAGATTTCTAACTGACTATGTATATCTGAATGCCTCTAGGTACTTCTGAACAAACCAGTTTTTGGGAGTTTTTTCTGTTTATTTCACAACCTATGCTACCGTCCTTTTCAATATACTAAGAAAATCATAGGTGTGTATGGTTGTATATATGAATGAGCCGAACACCCCCTGGTTCGGTTTGCACCAGAACCTGCGAACGGACCGAAAGTTTGAGCGAACTTTAGAACCCTATTAAATACAATGGACGCGAACGTTCGAAATCAAAAGTGCTAATTATAACGGCTAATATGCCATTTTTCTCAATGATTTTCATCCACATTGCCGGGGACCATACATTATATTAAAGCTGCAAGCAGGCATACGTTAGACACCCCCCCAGGTACGATATTTAAATGAATATTTCACTTATTTTTTTTTCACTTTATGCATCATTAACCACTTAAGCCCCGGACCAATACGCAGCATAAAGACCAGAGCTGATTTTACAATTTGGCACTGCACTGCTTTAACTGGAAATTGTGCGGACATGCAATGTTGTACCCAAACGAAATTTGCGTCCGTTTCTTCCCACAAATAGAGCTTTTTTTAATGGTATTTGATTGCCTCTGCAATTTTTTTTTTTTTGCGATTAAAACGGAAAAAGACCGAAAATTTTGAAAAATTTTTTAGGCCAAAATGTATTCAGCCACATGTCTTTAGTAAAAAAAATGTCAATAAGCGTATATTTATTGGTTTGCGCAAAAGTTATAGCGTCTACAAACTAGGGTACATTTTCTGGAATTTACACAGCTTTTAATTTATGACTACCTATCTCATTTCTTGAGGTGCTAAAATGGCAGGGCAGTACAACCCCCCCAAACATTTTGGAAAGTAGACCCCCCAAGGAAATTGCTGAGAGGCATGTTGAGGCAATTGAATATTTTTTTTTTGTCCCAAGTGATTGAATAATGACAAAAAAAAAATTAAATTACAAAAAGTTGTCACTAAATGATATATTGCTCACACGTGCCATGGTTATATGTGGAATTGCACCCCAAAATACATTTTGCTGCTTCTCCTGAGTACGGGGATACCACAAGTGTGGGACTTTTTAGGAGCCTAGCCGCGTACGGGGCCCCGAAAACCAAGCACCGCCTTCAGGATTTCTAAGGGCGCAAATTTTTGATTTCACTCCTCACTACCTATCACCGTTTCAAAGGCCATAAAATGCCAAAATAGCACAACCCCCCCCAAATGACCCCATTTTGGAAAGTAGACACCCCAAGCTATTTGCTGAGAGGCATGGTGAGTATTTTACAGCTCTCATTTGTTTTTGAAAATGAAGAAAGGAAATAATTTATTTTTCAATTTTCAAAACTTTGTGACAAAAAGCGAGATCTGCAAAATACTCACCATAACTCGCAGCAAATAGCGTGGGGTGTCTACTTTCTAAAATGGGGTCATTTGGGGGGGTTTGTGCCATCTGGGCATTCCATGGCCTCCGAAACTGTGATAGGCAGTGAGAAGTGAAATCAAAAATTTACACCCTTAGAAAGCCTGAAGGCGGTGCTTGGTTTTTGGGGTCCCGTACGTGGCTAGGCTCCCAAAAAGTCTCACACATGTGGTATCCCCGTACTCAGGAGAAGCAACAGAATGTATTTTGGGGTGTAATTCCACATATGCCCATGGCATGTTTGAGCAATATATAATTTAGTGACAACTTTGTGCAAAAAAAAAAAAAAATGTAGATTTCCGCAACTTGTGTCAACATATAAAATATTCCATGGACTCGACATGCCTCTCAGCAAATAGCTTGGGGTGTCTACTTTCCAAAATGGGGTCATTTGGGGAGGGGGGTTGAACTGTCCTGGCATTTTATACACAACATTAGGAAGCTTATGTCACACATCATCCACCCTTCTAACCACTTGAAGACAAAGCCCTTTCTGACACTTTTTGTTTACATGAAAAAATTTTTTTTTTTGCAAGAAAATTACATTGAACCCCCAAACATTATATATTTTTTTAAAGCAAAGGCCCTACAGATTAAAATGGTGGGCGTTGCATTTTTTTTCCACACAGTATTTGCGCAGCGATTTTTCAAAAGCATTTTTTGGGGAAAAAATACACTTTTTTAAATTTTAATGCACTAAAACACACTATATTGCCCAAATGTTTGATGAAATAAAAAAGATGATCCTAGGCCGAGTACATGGATACTAAACACGACATTCTTTAAAATTTCGCACAAACGCGCAGTGGCGACAAACTACATACATTTTTAAAAGCCTTTAAAAGCCTTTAGAGGTTACCACATTAGATTTACAGAGGAGGTCTACTGCTAAAATGACTGCACTCGATCTGACCTTCGCGGTGATACCTCATATGCATGATGCCATTGCTGTTTACATATGACGCCAGACCGACGCTTGCGTTTGCCTTTGCGCAAGAGCAGGGCGGGACAGGGGTGCTTTTATTTTAATTTTTTTATTTATTAATTTTGCTTTTTTATTTTATTTTTAAACTGTTCCTTCCATATTTTTATTTTTTTATCATTTTTATTGTTATCTCAGGGAATGTAAATATCCCCTATGATAGCAATAGGTAGTGACAGGTACTCTTTTTTTGAAAAAACTTGGGTCTATTAGACCCTAGATCTTTCCTCTGCCCTCAAAGCATCTGACTACACCAAGATCGGTGTGATAAAATGCTTTCCCAATTTCCCAATGGCCCTTTTTTTATCCGGGGGGGGACATTCCCTCCCACTGCTTATAAAAGCAATCCAGAGGCTAATTAGCCACTAGGATTGCTTTTACATGAAAGCTGACCACTGGCTGAAAAGAAGATGATACCTAAACCCGCAGGCATCATTCTGGTATAACCATTCAAAGTCCAGCAACATACCAGTACGTTGCTGGTCCTTGTTGGACATGTATTGTAATCTTTTTTTTTATGCAGCCTGTTGGCTGAACGAAAAAAAGAGATTGATCGGTGGGTATGCCCACCATTAGAATACCTCCCTTCATTCACCCACTTCTAATGATGGGCATACATGCACCATTTATATATGCCGAAGCATGGGGGCATCCTCCCGCAAAAGTTATTCCGCGTACACATGGTCAGACTTTTCCACGGGCAAGCCTCCGTCGGAATTTCAACCGTATGTACGCGGCATTAGGAGCAAAATCGCTCCTCCATGCTTCGGCATATATGCTGTTTTTTTTAAACGGTGGTGGTGAAATCACCTCCTACAGCACTGGAGTTGCATGGATCAGGCCTGTCTCTGCGAACGCTGCAGTTATGTGTGTTGTGTTTTGTAAGTGACAGTGATCGATCGATACTGCACTTGGGTGGCCTGGGCTGGACGGAGGGGCAAAACGCAGGTGCTAGCAGGTATCTGGGCTGATCCCGCTAACACTGCGTTTTTGGGAACCCTAAACTGCTGGGGACGCTAGTATAGATCTGATCAGATCAGATATTGATCTGTTCAGATACCATACCACTAAGGGAGGTGTATGCTTCATGCGTGGGTGTTAGCGCTACTGGCACTAACCCGATGCTGCCTGGGGTGTGACGCAGACCCTCTCTGATGCTAAAACCTAATTGATATCACCCGCCGGGCAATCAGGGGGTTAAACCTTTATTGGGTTATATACGGCGGGTGCCCTGACACTATAAAAAGCAAACTAACTAACCAGCGTCACCCGTAACACTTATACGCTGATCACTGGTGAAAGGGTTAACTAGGGGCAATCAGGGGGTTAAAACCTTTATTAGATAATATATGGGGGTACCTGACATTATGAAAACCTGGCGGCGAAGCTAAAAAAATAACTGACTACCTAGCGGCATCACCGACACTAATACAGAGATCAGAAAAACGATCGCTTAGTGACAGTGGTGCTAGGGGGTGAAAGGGTTACCTGGGGGGGCGATCAAGGGGTTAAACCTTTATTAGGTAATATATATGGGGGTACCTGACGTTATAAAAACCTGACGGTGAACATAAAAAAATAACTGACTACCTAGCGCATCACCGACACTAATACACCGATCAGAAAAACAATCGCTTAGTGACAGTGGTGCTAGGGGGTTAAAGGGTTACCTGGGGGGCGATCAAGGGGTTAAACCTTTATTAGGTAATATATATGGGGGTACCTGACTGGGGTGTGACGCAGACCCTCTCTGACGCTAAAACCTAATTGATAAAAACCCCTCGCCGGGCGATCAGGGGGTTAAACCTTTATTAAACCTTTATTGGGTTATATACGGCGGGTGCCCTGACACTATAAAAAGCAAACTACAGTAGGTGCCGCCGATTTTGTGTCAAACTCGCCTATTCTAGCGGCGAGATTGACACTCTACGAGCCCCGTCGCGAGAGCCAGCGCCGAGCTGTCTCGTCATCGGATAAGGAAAAATGTTGTTTTTCCTTTTGCAATGAGCGACACGCATTGCCGGTAGACAGAGATCCAACGTGGATTCCCGCCAATACCAGGCACTGTGTTTTGTATGAATCCTGAGCGGGAACTCCACGCCAATTTTTAAATAAAAAACCGGCATGGGTTCCCCCTCCTGGTATGGATTTGAAGGGGAATCCCCTAAGCCGAAAAATCGGCGTGGGGGTCCCCCTCAAAATCCAAACCAGACCCTTATCCGAGCACGCAACCTGGAAGGCCGCAGGAAAAGAGGGGGGACGAGAGAGCGCCCCCTCCCTCCTGAATCGTACCAGGCCGCATGCCCTCAACATGGGGGGTTTGGTACTCTGGGGCAGGGGGGCGACCTGCGGCCCCCCCACCCCAAAGCACCCTGTCCCCATGTTGATGGGGACAAGGGCCTCTTCCCGACAACCCTGGCCGTTGGTTGTCGGGGTCTGTGGGCGGGAGCCGGAGAGCCCAACAAAGAACCAACAAAGAACCGGAGAGCGCGGAGACGACACCGGAGACCCCCGAAGTCGGAAGAGACCCCCGGAGTCGGAAGAAGACCCCCTGAGCTGTGTAATAAATTACTTTAAAAAGCTGTGTGTGTTCTTTTATTGACGTTTTGTTTCCACCAGGTGAATGGGTAGGGGTACGATGTACCCCATACTCATTCACATAGGGTGGGGGGCCGGCATCTGGGGGCCCCCTTATTAAAGGGGGCTCCCGGATTCCGGTCAACCCCCGCCCGCAGATCCCGACAACCAACGGCCAGGGTTGTCGTGAAGAGGCCCTTGTCCTCATCAACATGGGGACAGGGTGCTTTGGGGTGGGGGGCCGCAGGTCGCCCCCCTGCCCCAGAGCACCAAACCCCCCATGTTGAGGGCATGCAGCCTGGTACGGTTCAGGAGGGAGGGGGGCTGCTCTCTCGTCCCCCCCTCTTTTCCTGCGGCCTGCCAGGTTGCATGCTCAGATAAGGGTCTGGTTTGGATTTTGAGGGGGACCCCCACGCCAATTTTTCGGCTTAGGGGATTCCCCTTCAAATCCATACCAGACCGAAGGGCCTGGTATGCTCCTGGAGGGGGAACCCATGCCGTTTTTTTATTTAAAAATTGGCGTGGAGTTCCTGCTCAGGATTCATACCAAACACAGTGCCTGGTATTGGCGGGAATCCACGTCGGATCCCGTTCAATACAGTGCCGCGTCTCCTTCTCGCTATTGCAGCGAGCGCGAGATGTCGCCACCCTGTCGCAGAGAATCTCCGCGATGGGATCGCGATGAATATATAGTGTCGGCGGCACCTACTGTAACTAACCAGCGTCACCCGTAACACTTATACAGTGATCACTGGTGAAAGGGTTAACTAGGGGCTATCAGGGGGTTAAAACCTTTATTAGGTAATATATGGGGGTACCTGACGCTATATAAAAACCTGACGGGGAACCTAAATAACAAAATAACTAACTGGCTAACCAGTGTCACCAGTGACACTTATACGGTGATCATTGGTGAAAGGGTTAACTCTAGGGGCAATCAGGGGGTTAAAACCTTTATTAGATAATATATGGGGGTACCTGACGCTATAAAAACCTGGCGGCGAACCTAAAAGAAAAACTGACTACCTAGCGGCACCAGCATAACTAATACAGCGATCAGAAAAACGATCGCTTAGTGACACTGGCAAAAGCGGGTGAAAGGGTTACCTGGGGGGCGTTCAAGGAGTTAAACCTTTATAAGGAAATATTTGGGAGTACCTGACGCCATAAAAACCTGGCGGCGAACCTAAAAAAATAACTGACTACCTAGCGGCACCAGCATAACAAATACAGCGATCAGAAAAACGATCGCTTAGTGACACTGGCAAAAGGGGGGGAAAGGGTTACCTGGGGGGCGATCAAGGGGTTAAACCTTTATTAGGTAATATATGGGGGTACCTGACGCTATAAAAACCTGACGGCGAACCTAAAAAAATAACTGACTACCTAGCGGCACCAGCATAACGAATACAGCGATCAGAAAAACGATCGCTTAGTGACACTGGCAAAAGGGGGTGAAAGGGTTACCTGGGGGGCGATCAAGGGGTTAAACCTTTATTAGGTAATATATGGGGGTATCTGACGCTATAAAAACCTGGTGGCGAACCTAAAAAAATAACTGACTACCTAGCGGCACCAGCATAACGAATACAGCGATCGGAAAAACGATCGCTTAGTGACACTGGCAAAAGGGGGTGAAAGGTTTACTTGTGGGGCGATCAAGGGGTTAAACCTTTATTAGATAATATATGGGGGTACCTGACGCTATAAAAACCTGTCGGCGAACCTAAAAAAATAACTGACTACCTAGCGGCACCACCGGCACTAATACAGCGATCAGAAAAGCGATCGCTTAGTGACAGTGGTGCTGGGGGGTGATCAAGGGGTTAAACCTTTATTAGGGGGGGTTAGGGGGCTACCCTGGACCTAAAACTAACTGCCCTGACACTTTTACAGTTACAAATGTCACTGTTTGCAGTGATCAGTAAATAAATAATCACTGAAATCAGTGACACTGTGACTGGGGGCTGGGGGGTGATCTGGGGGTGACTGGGGGGGGCGATCGTGTGCCTATGTGTCAGTGGAGTGTTGGTGCACTTACTTGATGTCTTCTCTCAATGGCGCTCCGGTCTATGTGAGTGCCGCAGGAGAGATTACATCACTTCCTCCTGCCTGTGTATACATTACGTGATTGTGCCTGTCCGTGGCATTTTGCCGACGTATATATACAGTGAGCGGTCGTTAAGTGGTTAAAATCACTGCTCCCGAAAAAACGTCCGTTTTTAAAACTTATTTTTGCATTGATACATGTCCCCTGGGGCAGGACCCGGGCCCCAAACCCTTTTTAGGACAATAACTTGCATATTAGCCGTTATAATTAGCACTTTTGATTTCGAACGTTCGCATCCATTGTATTTAATAGGGTTCTAAAGTTTGCGCGAACTTTCGGTCCGTTCGCAGGTTCTGGTGCGAACCGAACCGGGGGGTGTTCGGCTCATCCCTATATACAACCATACACACCTATGATTTTCTTAGTATATTGAAAAGGACGGTAGCATATGCGGTGAAATAAACTGAAAAAAATCCTAAAAACTGGTTTGTTCAGAAGTACCTAGAGGCATTCAGATATACATAGTCAGTTAGAAATCTAGATAATGAGATACACTTGGGAGAGTATTCAACGCATTCAGAGACACTCACCTAACGGTAACTGCACAAACTCACAAATAGATGCACCTGGGATACATTCCGAACTACTGGAATGGTCAGTATCTCATTTTGCCAGGTAATGCTCGATCTAAAATTTGATACTGAAAGAGGAGAAAAAAACAATGTTAGCCTACAGGTTTCAGTTATCAAGATAGGAAGAGTATGGCTATATTAACAATCAATACTTTCATCATTTTATTTACAGGGTCCTGAAACCTCACCTTACGGAAGTTGATTAGCTAGTAATCTGCCCAAAGAGCCCAGTCAGCAGGAATACATCTCAAACAGGAAGGACCAAGTGGCTCATACATCCATTATGAGAGTCCAAAAGAATCAAAATCTATGGAAAGCTGGGCAGGAGAAGTCATCAGGCAGCTCCAGTAAGTAGGTGGGCAGCTGATACTGACAGAGTAGCAGAGTCAGGCATGCTGGGTCATACACAGACAAAATGAATCGAGTACAGGGAACAGGCAGGTGCATAGTCAGGAAACAAGCCGGTCTGACTCGCCTGCCTTCCCTATCTAACTCAATATAAATGACACTGTCTCTCTCTCTTTCACTCTCTCTTTCACAAACGCCAACACACTACACAAGGCCGACTTCCAGGCGGCCTTATATAGTGTGGGGCGTGCACCTACTCCTCTGAGCCATGATTGGCCAAAGCCACTCTGGCTTTGGCCAATTACTGCTCTCCGTTATTACCGCGCTGTGATTGGCCAAAGCATGCAGGTCATAGTGCATGCTTGGCCAATCATCAGCCAGCAATGTACTGCGATGCCGCAGTGAATTATGGGCCGTGACGCGCCACTCGAATTTGACGCGAACGGCCCATAATGTTCGAAATTCGGCAAACAGCCGAACAGCCGATGTTCGAGTCGAACATGGGTTCGACTCGAACACGAAGCTCATCCATAGTGATTATAGTAAACTAGGTTCATTACCTTGGCAGTCTCTTCATATTTTGTGGAGGAGTTTCAGTGTTGTCCTATGGTAGAGCCCTCTTTTCAGCTTTGGTGCAGACTTTTTTTTATCAATAAAGATGAACTTCATACATGCTCTTCAATATTTCCACTTTTATTAATTCTCCATAAAAAGAGGAAGGTACAGCAGATGTTAACGCATTTCAGCCATGACAGCCTTGTTCCCCACCAAGACTTTTTTTATATTGGAAAGTTTGTAGACTTTCCCACAAGTTTGTAGTTGTTCCTATGTTGTTTAATTTCTAAGGGGACTAGGCCTTGTGAATCCCCTATGTTACAGACCTGTATTGAGTCTCTTTTGTATAATTATCCACTTTCTCTTTGGTAGTAATTACCCCATACACCTCCACTTGATTCCCACACTCACCCGGGAGATTGCCTTTTTTGGCGTTGTGGTGCCCTGGGTTATCCATGTGGGTTCTCCAGTGAGTACAGCTTGCTTTGCCATTGGTCTTTTGGCATCTAGTGGGGAATTCTCATGGGCTCTGTACGCTGATGTGTACCGTGACTTTGTGGTAGTTCATATATACCGTATTTAGGCGTATAGCACGCACCCTAAATTTAAGAGGGAAGTTTCATGAAAAAAACTTTCCACAGCCCCCTGCCTATAACACGCAGGCACAGTTTACCCTCTATTTTCAGGGTAAAAAAAGTGAGTGTTATACGCCAATAAATACAGTATTTACACCTGTTTCATGGTGCACACACATGTTCCTATACTGTCTACAATGTGTTTTGGTCTATTTTCTATTTTACAGATTAATATTCTGCTTGGATTAAACTCCAGAAGAAGTGGGTTTCCTGCGAAACATATAGAGTGTGAGATTGGAACTATAGCAATTGAGGTAATTTTTGACTGGCATGATACCCATATAACTTCCAATCCTTATCAGAGGAATTTATGTCTTATTAGTATTGTCTGGCTGTCCTTTTTTGGACATACTGTATGTACTCCTATCTTCCCTCTTCTCTCCCCTTGTAGGTGAATTATTAATATTAATCAACATAATAAACTTGCAAATTTTTTATAAAACCATTGTATTGTGAGTACATACTGTACCATGAAAGTCCTCAGTGCCTCAACTCAACTTGTTATGCTGTATCTGAATTTATAGAATGTAGGTACTTTATATTGCTATATATTTTCGTAGCACTTACCTTATACTGCCCAGCGTGGACATCTGCCCTACTGCTAGCAAGACTTGCAGGCACTCGTGCCACTCTGTACTCCTGCACCTCCTGTCTACTCTATCAGGGGCCGAGTCAGAAGTGTAAGAGAGGCCTTCCTCATCATATCAGGCTCTACTACCAGGTACGTGATAGATATGAATGGGATTGCCTGCATTAGGATGCACATAACACCTGCCAAACACGGACCTACACTTAAAGCGGAAGTAAACCCATTGATTTAACAGTTTCAAAAAGCAGTTACATTTCCGGCATGCCGGGAATGCCAAATGTCACATTGGTTGTGCTCTCAACCAAGCTGTCAAACCATCCAATGGCTGGTGTCATAACTGATCACATGTGCAGCATCATGGCAGTTGAAGATTAAACAGAGGCCAAGATGGCAGCTTCCTTGGCTGAAAATGATAGGAGGGTTTACTTCCACTTTAAGTAAGCCAAGCACGGCCTTCCTTTTTATTGATACTAAGCCATCTTTACAGATATTTTACAGCAGTTTGTATGTTCTATTGTATGGTGCAATATTATTTTTGTTCCATCCACTACCTCTGGTATTGTACAGTCCTCAAGACTATTTTGTATTGTCGTTTACTCTGTTCTCCTTGTTATTTGTGTACAAAGGAATTACAAAAAGAAGTAAGCCATGCAATAGGGCTTAAAGCTTTATAAATATAAAATTACTGATTTAAATGTGAGGAGTCCAAAAGATCTATATTATTCAGTTTACTAGTGCATTTGCAAACCACAGTAAAGATTTGATGGCCCGTTATTGGTCTGATCTAGGTTAAATTACAGTTTGGACAAACTGTACTAATCACAAGCAGAAACTATCTAACACCAGTCTTTGCCTTCATGCCACATGAGGCAGAGTCTTTAGAATGTCTCCATATTTTATTCCCTTTTATAATTTATCTAAAGTAATCATATGGTGTTTAATTTAGTATGATATATTCAAATTCAATTATGTTCCATTCTAAATTCTGCGATATTGTCGGCACATGCATGTGGCTATTAAAGAAAGTCTAAATGCAGCTCAGACTGCTCTACTTCCATGTTTGTGAATGTTCCTTACTAAATGAGCAACATGAGTCCTAATTATAATTTCCTGTGCTTTCAATGAGCCTGTTTGGATGAGTCAGACTTTCTCTGAGCTGTCTAAATAAACTGACTAATGCAGGATTTATATAGTCAGGAAGACAAGGCTGGGCCATGCAGCAAGGATTGTAAATAATTGTTAAAAATAGACAAGTCTAAAATGTTAACAATTATATATAGAAAATACATTCTTGATTCTGTGATAACTGTACAATAAGAAAGAACAATACAAATGATACAATAAAAGGAGGTTCATACAAATATACATATTTATAGTTTTTAATACCTTTGGTTACATTGGTTTTTCCTTTTGGCTGTTTGTCTTATTCTTGCAGTAAATTCAAGAAAACCAACCAAGTAGTATATTAATGGCGTTTTACTAAACAAGAATGATGTTTGTCACGTACCTTATGGCTGAGCCTGACGTGCAGAGGGAAAGCCTCCCGTACAGCCCCGGCTTGGAGACCACTGATGTTGAGACAGTGCCCGCAAGAGACCGTGAAGTATGGGTGCCTGCGCAGTCTTCTGCATAGCAGATGTGTCACCAGGACAGACCGGGCTAGCTGGAACAGCATGTGTTAGCAGGAACAGCAGACCCTGGGATGGTGGCAGCAAGCAGCAGTAGGCAGTTGCTAATAGCAGATTCAGGAGGACTGATGGCCCCAGTAGAAGACGCCCCAGCAGGGGACAGACAGATGCATGCAGAGCAGAAGAGACACAGGATGTGTGGTCAGACAAGCCATGTTCGGTAACAGAAGGTCAGATGCAGGCATAGATGGCAGACAGGGAATGGTCCAGGTACAAGCAGAGATCAGCAACACGAGTTTAGGCAGATAAGCAGAAGGCAAAGGCATACAGGCCAGGGTCAGGGCAGGAGTTATTTAAGCAAAGTCAGAGGTAATGTGGGTCGAATACAGAAGTCGGCAGGATCAGGTTCAAAGAACACATGTACAGCTCCAGATCAGACAGCAATGGATTAGTGCAGCTGCTGTGCTTATATAATGCAATTGGCTCCAGTGTCAATGGCTAATGGGAGCATGCATACGCATACCTCCCAACATGCACGGATTCTGCGGAAACTTCACGCACGGACACCAATTTCCTGCAGTCCCGCGAGAGCATCTAATTTCCCACAATAGAAGGAGGACCGGCCCCTTCTGATCTATCGACAGCCCGCAGCACCCACCCCCCCCTGCACATAAACTCTCATGTTCGGCTGAAACCCCCACCCCCGCTCAACAACTTAGTTAAAAAAAAAACCTACGCCCGCGGTCGGTACTTAGTTAAAAAAAAAACTTGCGGCAGCACCCCCCCCCCCCCGCTCAACAACTCTCATGGGTGGGGAAAAATATGTGACTGAATGTCCCGCAGCGGGCATTTGAAAAGTTGGGAGGTATGCATACACATATGCATTCGCCCGAGTGCAGTAAGATGGGCATTGGCATGCATGCACATGCCTCGCAACTTCAGTTCTGCAATGGCCGGCACGTTTCTGACCATATGGCTGCAAACTACTTACAGTTACAGAGTGATACAAATATGCATGCATACACACATGCACAGTTAGCTTTCTGATCCTAGCAAAAAAAAATTGGAACTAGTCTGTTTGCAATAGGGGCAGACTAAAAGTCACTTAGCTTCCATTATAGCTGGTCCACAATTTCCTTAGCAAACTGGACTCCCAGCATTAAGTGATTACTAGGGATGAGCCGAACACCCCCCGGTTCAGTTTGCACCAGAACCTGCGAACGGACCGAAAGTTCGGGCGAACTTTAGAACCCTATTAAATACAATGGACGCGAACGTTCAAAATCAAAAGTGCTAATTATAACGGCTAATATGCAAGTTATTGTCCTAAAAAGGGTTTGGCGACCCGGTGCACATGTATCAATGCAAAAAGACGTTTTAAAAACGGAAGTTTTTTCGGCAGCAGTCATTTTAATGATGCATAAAGTGATTTTTTTTTAAATATTCCTTTAAATATCGTACCTGGGGGGTGTCTAAAGTATGCCTGTGAAGTGGCACGTGTTTCCCGTGTTCAGAACTGTCCCTGCACAAAATGACATTTCTAAAGGAAAAAAAAGCCATTTAAAACTGCTTGCCGCTTTAATGTAATGTCTGGTCCCGCCAATATGGATGAAAATCATTGAGAAAAATTGGGCCTTTGGTGGTGGTGCTGGTGCCACAACACTGTAAGCCCTCACAGTTACTCTTGGTGGGCGCATGAATGGGCCATGCTGTGAATTATTAGATCAAGAATTGTAATTGCATGCCCCTGTTGAACAGGGGCTGAAAAATTGGGCCTTTGGTGGTGGCGGTGGTGCTGGTGCCACAAGACTGTAAGTCCTCACAGTTACTCTTGGTGGGCGCAGTAATGGGCCCATCTGTGAAATATTAGATCAAGAATTATTACATGCCCCTGTTGAACGGGGGCAGAAAAATTGGGCCTTAGGCACTGGTTCTGGTGCCACAACACTGCAACCCTCACAGATACTGTAATGAGAGCGCAGCAATGAGCCCTGTTGCAAAGTATTAGATCAAGAATTGTAATTACATGCCCCTGTTAAACAGGGGCAGAACAAATGGGCCTTAGGCACTGGTGCCACAACACTGCAACCCATCACAGATACTGTATTTGGAGCGCAGCAATGAGCCCTGTTGCAAAGTATTGCATCAAAAATTGTAATTATATGCCCCTGTTAAACAGGGGCTGAAAAATTGGGCCTTAGCCACTGGTGCTGGTGCCACGACACTGCAACCTCTCCCAGATACTCAAGTTAGAGAGCAGGAATGAGCCCTGCTGCAAAGCATTGCATCAAAAATTTTAATTATACGCCCCTGTTAAACAGGGGCTGAAAAATTGGGCCTTAGCCACTGGTGGCGGCACCCAGAACCACAAATGTTCTTCCAAGCTATCGGCAGGATCATTGAGGAGGAAGAGGATAGTCAGTCAACATAACAGGACAGTCACTCAGCATCAGCATAGTCAGTCTTGAAGGGATGTGACATTTAAAAAAAAAATATTCGGTTATATCAGCTTCAGGTGCTTGGTAGCTGGTGGTGATCCAAGACTGATTCATCTTTATGAAGGTCAGTCGATCAACCGAGTCGGTGGACAGGCGCACCCTGTGATCGGTTACAAAGCCTCCATCAGCACTGAATGTGCGTTCTGAAAGAACGCTGGATGCAGGACAGGCCAGTAGCTCAATTGCATACTGTGAAAGCTCTGGCCAGTGATCCATCCTCAAGACCCAGTAAGCCAGAGGATTTTCGGTGGGAAAGGTGTCCAAGTCTGACCTTGCCCCTAGGTATTCCTGGACCATGTAAATCAGACGCTGGTGATGGTTGCTAGAACCGATCATACCTTGGGGCTGCGTACTAAAAAATTGTCTTAACGCATCGGTCAGACGGCCACCTTCCCCACCGCTCCTTCTTTGACTGACCGAAGCCTCAGCAACTCGTTGTCCAGGACCAGGAGTTTGTAACCTCCCAGTTCTCTGGGAACGCGTTGCACAGACCTTTCTGCAAGGCCTCCCGGAGATGTCTCATCCTCTGCTCCCTCAGCGACGGCAAGATAAAATCCGCAACCTTACCCTTGTACCGTGGATCAAGGAGAGTGGCCAGCCAGTAATGGTCCCTCTCCTTGATCCGAAGAATACGAGGATCCTTCCGCAGGCTTTGCAGGATCAGGGAGGCCATGCAGCGTAGGTTAGCTGAGGCATTCGGTCCGGAGTCCTCTGGGTCACTAAGGACGACATGATCCGCAGCCACCTCCTCCCAGCCACGTACAAGTCCACGGGTTTCTTGGGACTGTAAATCATCCCTAAAAGACTGCTGATGCTGAGTGCCAGGCTCCACCTCCATGCTGACACAATCCTCCTCCTCCTCGTCCTCTTCCTGTGTGATGGGTGGGACAGAAGGAACACTGTCTTGGTAAAGGGGGCCTTGAGGGGCCAGGAAGTCCTCCTCTTCCTGGCTCTGTTCTGCCTCAACTGCCCTGCCCATTATTCCACGCAGCGTATGCTCCAACAGGTGGACAAGAGGTGCAGTGTCACTGATGCATGCACTGTCACTGCTCACCATCCTCGTGGCCTCCTCAAATGGTGCCAGGACAGTGCATGCATCTCTGATCATGCCCCACTGGCGTGGTGAAAAAACCCAAGCTCCCCTGACCCTGTCCTGGTGCCATAGTCGCACAGGTACTCATTGATGGCCCTCTGCTGCGTGTGCAGCCGCTGCAGCATGGCCAACGTTGAGTTCCACTTGGTGGGCATGTCACATATAAGGCGGTTCTTGGGCAGGTTCAACTCCTTTTGCAGCTCAGCCAGCCGAGCACTGGCATTATATGATTGGCGGAAATGCACACAGACTTTCCTGGCCTGCCTCAGGAAAACCTGTAAGCCCGGGTACCTGCCCAAGAACCACTGCACCACCAGGTTAAGGACGTGAGCCACACAGGGCACATGGGTCAGTTGTCCCTGTCGGAGGGCGGAGAGGAGGTTGGTGCCATTGTCGCAAACCACCATTCCTGCCTTAAGCTGGCGTGGCGTCAACCACCTCTCGGCCTGCCCCTGCAGAGCTGACAGAACCTCTGCCCCAGTGTGACTCCTGTCCCCCAAACACACCAGCGCAAGCACGGCATGGCATCTTTTTGCCTGCCAACTTGTGAAGCCCCTTGAATGCCTACGGAGCACAGGAAGAGGCCATGGAGGAAGAAGAAGAGGAGGGGGTGGAGGAGAGAGATATGTGTCACAACCAGTAGTGGCATTTTGGACACGTGGCGGCGGAACAACCTCCAACACTACTGCACCTTGTTCTGCATCCTTCCCAGCTGCCAAAAGAGTGACCCAATGGGCCGTGAAAGATAGGTAACGTCCCTGTCTATGCCTGCTGGACCATGAGTCAGCGGTAATATGCACCTTACCGCTGACCGCCCTGTCCAGCAAGGCATGGACATTGCCTTCCACATGCCGGTAGAGAGCCGGAATCGCCTTCCGTGAGAAAAAGTGGCGTTTGGGAACCTGCTACTGAGGAACCGCACATTGCCCAAACTCACGGAAGGGGGCCGAGTCTACCAACTGAAAAGACAGCAGTTGAAGTGCTAGCAATTTAGCCAAGCTAGCATTCAACCGCTGGGCATGTGGATGGCTAAGAGTGAACTTCTTTTGAAGGTCCAGTAGCTGGGACAGGGAAATTTGCCTGCTACAATCGGATGTCGGTGTACTGCTAGCAGAGTGCCCGCAAGTACTTGGCTGTGACACACCTAATTCTACACCTCCATTCCTCTCAGTGCAGGTTTCAGAGAGGACTGAAGGTATAGTGGGGTTGGAGATCCCAGCTGATGAGAAGCAAGGAGAGGTCCGCTTTGTTCTTTGGTGTGGGTCTTTAAGGTATGTTTGCCAACGAGCTGCATGGCAGGTCAACATATGTCTGGTCAAGCATGTGGTGCCCAAGCGGCTAATGTTTTGGCCACGCGAGATACGCTTGAGACATATGTTGCAAATAGCAGCGGTGCGATCTGATGCACTCGACTCAAAAAAGGCCCACACCAAAGAACTTTTGGAATAACGCGCAGAGGCAGCGCCCTGCACAGGCGGAGCTCTGCGGTGTGATTCAGTCAGTGTGCTGCCCTTACGCTGGCCCCCGGAGGGCATTCTACCTCATTGGAGATGTGCCTCCTCCTCATCCTCCTCCTCTCTCCTATCAGGCACCCACGTGGAGTCAGTGATATCATCATCCCCTCCCTCTTGATCACTGGAGCAAACCTGACAGTATGCTGCAGCTGTTGGAACATGACTGCCAGATTGCTGTCCTTCTTGAGCATCCCCTCCCTCTGCGCTCACTCTAATGCCTTCCTCTAGCTGGGTATCATCATCAGACCCTTCAAAATGCTGGGTATCCTCCTGGAGCATGTACCCAACACTGTGCTCAAACAGTTCGGGGGACTCCTCAGGAGGACATGGTGGGTCTAGGGAAGGAGTGACTGATGATGACATTGATACGAGGGAAGAGGACGCATTGGCAACTGCTTTGCCAGTACCCTGAGCCTGGGTGAGAGAGGAGGAGGAGGATGAGGAGGGCTTGGTCATCCACTCTACCAAGTCTTCGGCATGATGCGGCTCAACACGTCCAGCTGCCGAAAATAAGGACAAGCGTGTCCCATGGCCACGTGCTGATGACAATGCACCGCGTCCACGACCAGCACTGTTGCCCCCAGACACAGAGCCTGCTTGCCCTCTTTTATTGGCTCGTGACTGTCTGCCTCTCCTTGTTGGCCTTCCAGACATTCTAATGGCCTGCAGGGAGATGGGAAAACCAGCAATAAGGGGTAGCTTCAGGTGTATACTGTGCAGGAGGCACCTAAACCCACTGTAACTGCTTGCAGATGCCTGTCTGTGTTACACAACAGAAAAACACCAGCATTACGGGGTAGCTTCAGGTGTATACTGTGCAGGAGGCACCTACACCCACTGTAACTGCTGCAGATGCCTGCCTGTGTTACACAACAGTAAAACACAGCAATAAGGGGTAGCTTCATGTGTATACTGTGCAGGAGGCACCTACACCCACTGTAACTGCTTGCAGATGCCTGTCTGTGTTACACAACAGAAAAACACAGCAATAAGGGGTAGCTTCAGGTGTATACTGTGCAGGAGGCACCTACACCCACTGTAACTGCTTGCAGATGCCTGTCTGTGTTACACAACAGAAAAACACCAGCATTATGGGGTAGCTTCAGGTGTATACTGTGCAGGAGGCACCTACACCCATTGTAACTGCTGCAGATGCCTGCCTGTGTTACACAACAGTAAAACACAGCAATACGGGGTAGCTTCATGTGTATACTGTGCAGGAGGCACCTACACCCACTGTAACTGCTTGCAGATGCCTGTCTGTGTTACACAACAGAAAAACACAGCAATAAGGGGTAGCTTCAGGTGTATACTGTGCAGGAGGCAGCTACACCCACTGTAACTGCTTGCAGATGCCTGTCTGTGTTACACAACAGAAAAACACAGCAATAAGGGGTAGCTTCAGGTGTATACTGTGCAGGAGGCACCTACACCCACTGTAACTGCTTGCAGATGCCTGCCTGTGTTACACAACAGAACACCACGAGCAATAAGGGGTAGGGTATACTGTGCAGGAGGCACCTACACCCACTGTAACTGCTTGCAGTTGCCTGTCTGTGTTACACAACAGAACAACACCACAAGCAATAAGGGGCAGCGTATACTGTGCAGGAGGCACCTACACCCACTGTAACTGCTTGCAGATGCCTGTCTGTGTTACACAACAGAACAACACCACAAGCAATAAGGGGTAGCTTCAGGTGTATACTGTGCAGGAGGTTTAGCAAAAATGACACTGACACTGTCCCTGCCTATCCTGCTCTCTCCCTGCACGCCAACACACTGTAACTGAGCAAGGTTTAGTAAAGAATAAAACTGACACTGTCCCTGCCTATCCTGCTCTCTCCCTGCACTCCAACACACTGTAACTGCACAAGGTTTAGCAAAGAATAACACTGACACTGTCCCTGCCTATCCTGCTCTCTCCCTGCACGCCAACACACTGTAACTGCACAAGGTTTAGCAAAGAATATCACTGACACTGTCCCTGCCTATCCTTCTCTCTCCCTGCACGCCAACACACTACACAAGGCCGCCGCGCTGGCAGCCTCATATAGTGTGGGGCGTGTACTAAACCCCCCTGAGCTATAATTGGGCACAGGCATCCTGCCTGTGGCCAATTATGGCTCTCCTTGCTGCCGGCGCTGTGATTGGCCAAGCATGCGGGGTCACAGTGCATGCTTGGCCAATCACAGCGCCGGCAATGCACTGCAATGGCGCAGTGCATTGTGGGCCATTCGCGTCACACTAATTTGGTGCGAACGGCCCACAAAGTTCTGGTTTCGCCGAACAGGGGAACAGTCGATGTTCGAGTCGAACATGCGTTCGACTCGAACACCGAGCTCATCCCTAGTGATTATAGTAAACTAGGTTCATTACCTTGGCAGTCTCTTCATATTTTGTGGAGGAGTTTCAGTGTTGTCCTATGGTAGAGCCCTCTTTTCAGCTTTGGTGCAGACTTTTTTTTATCAATAAAGATGAACTTCATACATGCTCTTCAATATTTCCACTTTTATTAATTCTCCATAAAAAGAGGAAGGTACAGCAGATGTTAACGCATTTCAGCCATGACAGCCTTGTTCCCCACCAAGACTTTTTTTATATTGGAAAGTTTGTAGACTTTCCCACAAGTTTGTAGTTGTTCCTAATTTGTAGTACAGCAATCTCTAAGAGGGAAGCATGTCTGTCTGCGATGGCAGCACAGTACTATAAATGCCATCAGTGAAAAAGTGAGATTACTGCTGATTGATACAGCTATTGATACAGCTACTATGCTTGACCAGAGTTTCTCTAAACAATGGGAACAGCTGAAAATGTATACTTTTTTGGTAAATGTTTTACTAAACATACACTTATATGAATGCTATCTTATTTTCCTAGTTTTAATCCCTTTGCTACCAGAGACATTTTTGCATTTTTTGCTCATGTTTTTTAAATGCACATTTTATGCCTGAAGATTAGTGAAAACCCCCAAACATTATCATACCTCCCAACTTTTTGAGATGGGAATGAC
Organism: Rana muscosa; assembly: GCA_029206835.1. Taxonomy (NCBI): domain Eukaryota; kingdom Metazoa; phylum Chordata; class Amphibia; order Anura; family Ranidae; genus Rana; species Rana muscosa. The sequence continues at coordinate 329,056,664 of CM055116.1, read as the reverse complement.
TACTAGCAAAAGTATGTAGGCATAGGTCAAGCCCCCTGCCACGCCCCCTAAAAGGAGAAATAACCAAAAATAAAAGATTAGTTAAACTCACAAGGGCTTTTTTTTTACCGCTACTATTCCTTTTATTGGCTCTTAAAATGTACAAATGCAGCGATTAAAAAATTGGATGAAAGGTTTAACACTGGGAAATACTTTTTTTTTTTTACAAAATGGCACAAAGTGTGGATTATTTAAGTATATTATTACTATATCACAAATCTGGATTGAGAATGACACTTGAAGAGCTACACATTGTTACTGTATATATTGTATATATTGTAAACTGTTGCTAAATTAACCTTTACCTTTCCGGGGCTTTCCCTTTAAATAAAAAACATTTAAACTGTGTGTAGCACTACCCCCGTAGGAGCTGCTGGTTTAATTTTGGGTCTGCCGTTACCTGACTGTTCACCGTATCCGCCATAGGGGTCCCATTGGAGAGTTGTTCACAGATGTCTGCACCAAACACTAAAGCCTCGTACACACGGCCGAGAATCCCGTCGTAAAACAAAACGTAGGTTTTCTCGACAAGATTCTTGTCAAGCTTGACGGGATTCTTGTCAAGCTTTACTTGCATACACACTGTCAATTAAAAATCTTGTCGTTTTAAAGCGCGGTGACGTACAACACGTACAACGGCAGTATAAAGGGGAAGTTCGATGTTCGATTCCAATGGCGCCACCCCTTGGACTGCTTTTGCTGATCTCGTGTTACCGCGTGTTAGTAAAAGTTTGGGGAGAGACGATTCGCGCTTTTTAGTCTTCGTGCTTTCAGTTCGTTACAGCATGACGAATGTGCTATCTCCATTACGAACGCTACTTTTACCAGAAGGAGCGCTCCTGTCTCATACTTGATTCTGAGCATGCACGTTTTTTTAAGACTTGGAAAAGCATACACACGACCGGTTTTCTCATCGGGAAACAGGCCGACGAGAATACCGAAGAGAAAAACGAGAATCCTGACGAGAAAATAGAGAGCAGGTTCTCTATTTTTCTTGTCGAGATTCCCGGCAGTTTTCTCAACAAGAAACCATACACACAAACGGTTTTCTCGGCAAGAAACGACAAGAAAACTGCTGGGAGAGCTTTCTTGCTGAGAAAACCGGTCATGTGTACGAGGCTTTAGTCTCTTTTTCCAATGCTTTATTAACAAACATCAGATAGAGCAGTGGTTCTCAACTCCTGTCCTCAGGACCCACTAACAGGCCAGATTTTAAGTATTACCTTGGTGAGATGCAGACAAGAATACTGCAATCCCTGAGCAGCAAATTATATCACCTGTGATGCATTTCAGTTATCTTGCAAACCTGGCCTGTTGGTGGGCCCTGAGGACTGGAGTTGAGAACCACTGAGATAGAGGGATGGAGGGTTAGGGGAGATTCAGGTACCTTGTTTTGCGGATCACGGCTACTTCTTTGATCCAGAGGACAAACAGCTACACAACTGGATCTAGCAACCACCGGATAGGCCTCTCTCACTGATCTAGCAGCCGGTGCCGTGCTCGGTCAAAGTTTCTGCCACAGACTTGTTGAATACACTTGAATCGTTGTACAATCCTCTGCCACAGGACTGTATAACCAAGGACTTTTGCAAAGTCAGAATACAATCTCACAGTACCAGTATCTTTTAGCCATCCGGCGATACTGTGAGGTAGATGGGCCGGGATGCGTCCTCCAATTGAGTCTCCAATTCCTCGGCTTCTCACCGCAGGCAAGACAGCTCAGGACCACCCCTGGACCAGTAATCCCCAGAAACTCCAGGGCCTACTTCCAGTAACGAGGCCTCGGGCCAGCAGGCCCCGATGCAGAAGAACTGCTACGGCACACCTTAGGCCAGGAGGGCCATCAGGTCAGAGAGACCGTGAAAACGGTGTCTGTCCCTTAAGTACCCTCTCCCAGAATGCACAGCGGGTGAACCACTCCCCCTAGGCTATTTCTGGGTAAAGAGGTACTCAATGCATCCAGCTTGCTGTATTTCCAACACTGACCGGGGGTGACAGCGACACCCACGGCCAAGTGGAAAATCTGCAATTTAACATAATACTCTGAGCTAAATTACAGCTCAGATAAACCTAAATTTACATCTAGTGCCTACTCAATAGGAGCAGGGCGCTACATGTGTAAAGTGTGTTTGTGCTCTTGGGTCCAGCTAAGGGCAAGTCTTCATTGGTGATGGGCAGGAGGACTCAATACAATTTAGCAGCTCCTTCGGGAATAAGCACTACACTTGCAACAGGAGTAAGGTTCAATAAGGTGTTTATTATGGTCAGGGCTGGACCGGGACAAAAATTTGGCCCTGGACTTCATCCAGACTGGCCCACTTTAATTTTGAGTTTCCCCCATCAGAGTGCCCCCCTTGCATCAGAGTCCCTCTTGCATCAGAGTCCCCCTTGTATCAGAGTGTCCCCCATCAGAATCCCCCTTGTATCAGAGTGTCCCCCTCAGAGTCCCCCTTGTATCAGAGTATCCCCCATCAGAGTCCCCCTTGCATCAGTGTCCCCTTTTGCATCAGCGTCCCTCTTGTATCAGTGTCCCCCTTGCATCAGAGAGTCCCCCATCAGAGTCCCCTTTGCATCAGAGAGTCCCCCTTGAATCAGAGTATCCACCATCAGAGTCTCCCTTGTATCCGAGTGCCCCCTATTAGAGTCCCCCTTGCATCAGAGAGTCCCCCATCAGAGTCCCCCTTGCATCAGAGAGTCCCCCTTGCATCAGAGTATCCCCATCAGAGTCCCCCTTGTATCAGAGTGTCCCCCATCAGAGTCCCCCTTGTATCAGTGTACCCCTTACATCAGAGAGTCCCCCTTGCATCAGAGTGTCCACCATCAGAGTCCCCATTGCATCAGAGTGTCCCCCCTTGCAGAGAGTCCCCCATCAGTGTCCCCCCTTGCATCACAGAGTCCCCCTTGCATTTAGAGTGTCCCCCATCAGAGTATCCCCCTTGCATAAGTGTCCCCATCAGAGTCTCCCTTGCATCAGAGTGTCCCCCATCAGAGTCCCCCTTGCATCAGAGAGTCCCCCTTGCATCAGAGAGTCCCTCTTGCATCAGAGAGTCCGCCCTACATCAGAGTGTCCCCATCAGTACCTCCCTTGCATCAGAGAGTCCCTTTGCATCAGAGTGTCCCCCATTGCATCAGAGTTTCCCCCATCAGAGTCCCCCTTGCATCAGAGTGTCCCCCTTGCATCAGAGAGTCCCCCTTGCATCAGAGTATCCCCATCAGAGTCCCCCTTGTATCAGAGTGTCCCCCATTAGAGTCCCCCTTGCATCAGAGAGTCCCCCTTGCATCAGAGTCCCCCTTGCATCAGAGTATCCCTTATCAGAGTCCCCCTTGTATCAGAGTGTCCCCCATCAGAGTCCCCCTTGCATCAGAGAGTCCCCCTTGCATCAGAGTGTCCACCATCAGAGTCCCCCTTGCATCAGTGTCCCCCATCAGAGTCTACCTTGCATCAGAGTGTCCACCATCAGAGTGTCCCCCCTTGCATCAGAGAGCCCCCTTGCATCAGAGAGCCCCCTTTGCATCAGAGAGCCCCCTTTGCATCAGAGTGTCCCCCCTTTCATCAGAGTTTCCCCCATTAGAGTCCCCCTTGCATCAGAGTGCCCCCCTTGCATTAGAGTGTCGCCCATCAGTGTCCCCCCTTGCATCAAAGAGTCCCCCTTGCATCAGAGTGTCCCCCATCAGTGTCCTCCCTTGCAACAGAGAGTTCCCCATCAGAGTGTCCCCCTTGCATCAGAGTGCCCCCCTTGCAGAGAGTCCCCCATCAGTGTCCCCCCTTGCATCAGAGAGTCCCCCTTGCATCAGGGTTTCCCCCATCAGAGTATCCTCCTTGCATCAGTGTCCTCATTGGAGTCTCCCTTGCATCAGAGTGTCCCCCATCAGAGTCCCCCTTGCATCAGAGAGTCCCCCCTGCATCAGAGTGTCCCCATCAGTGCCCCCCTTGCATCAGAGAGTCCCCCATCAGGGTGTCCCCCTTGCATCAGAGTGTCCCCCTTGCATCAGAGTGTCCCCCATCAGAGTGTCCCCCCTTGCATCAGAGTATCCCTTATCAGAGTCCCCCTTGTATCAGAGTGTCCCCCATCAGAGTCCCCCTTGCATCCGAGAGTCCTCCTTGCATCAGAGTGTCCACCATCAGAGTCCCCCTTGCATCAGTGTCCCCCATCAGAGTCTACCTTGCATCAGAGTGTCCACCATCAGAGTGTCCCCCCTTGCATCAGAGAGCCCCCTTGCATCAGAGAGCCCCCTTTGCATCAGAGAGCCATCTTTGCATCACAGTGTCCCCCCTTTCATCAGAGTTTCCCCCATCAGAGTCCCCCTTGCATCAGAGTGCCCCCCTTACATTAGAGTGTCACCCATCAGTGTCCCCCCTTGCATCAAAGAGTCCCCCTTGCATCAGAGTGTCCCCCATCAGTGTCCTCCCTTGCAACAGAGAGTTCTTCATCAGAGTGTCCCCCTTGCATCAGAGTGCCCCCCTTGCAGAGAGTCCCCCATCAGTGTCCCCCCTTGCATCAGAGAGTCCCCCTTGCATCAGGGTGTCACCCATCAGAGTATCCCCCTTGCATCAGTGTCCTCATCAGAGTCTCCCTTGCATCAGAGAGTCCCCTATCAGAGTCCCCCTTGCATCAGAGAGTCCACCCTGCATCAGAGTGTCCCCATCAGTGCCCCCCTTGCATCAGAGAGTCCCCCATCAGAGTGTCCCCCTTGCATCAGAGTGCCCCCATCAGAGTGTCCCCCCTTGCATCAGAGAGCCCCCTTTGCATAAGAGAGCCCCCTTTGCATCAGAGTGGCCCCCCTTGCATCAGAGTGGCCCCCCTTGCATCAGAGTGTCCCCCCTTGCATCAGAGTGTCCCCCCTTGCGTCAGAGAGCCCCCTTTGCTTTAGAGTGTCCCCCCTTTCATCAGAGTTTCCCCCATCAGAGTCCCCCTTGCATCAGAGTGTCCCCCCTTGCATTAGAGTCCCCCCTTGCATCAAAGAGTCCCCCTTGCATCAGAGTGTCCCCCATCAGTGTCCTCCCTTGCAACAGAGCGTTCCTCATCAGAGTGTCCCCCTTGCATCAGAGAGCCCCCTTTGCATCAGAGTGTCCCCCCTTGTATCAGAGAGCCCCCCTTGCATCAGAGAACCCCATTGCATCAGAAAGCCCCCTTTAATCAGAGTCCCCCCCTTGCATCAGAGAGTCCTCCCCTTGCATCAGAGAGTCCCCCTCGCATCAGAGAGCCCCCCTTGCATCAGAGAGTCCCCCTCGCATCAGTGTGTCCCCCCCCCTTGCATCAGAGTGTCCACCCTTGCAACAGAGAGCCCCCCATTGCATCAGAGTGTCCCCTTGTCCCCCATTGCATCAGAGAGCTCCCCTTGCATCAGAATGTCCCCCATAATATCTCTGTGTTCCCCCTTGCATCAGAGTGTCCCACATTGCATCAGAGTGTCCCCCATCAGTGTCCCCATTGCATCAGAGTGTCCCCCATCGGTGTGCCTCCCCTTGCATCAGAGGGTCCCCTCATATCAGAGTGTCCCCCTCACATCAGAGTGTCCCCCTTGCATCAGAGTATCCTCCCTTGCATCAGAGTGTCCCCATCAGTGTGTCCCCCCTTGCATCAGAGAGCCCCCCTTGCATCAGAGTGTCCCCATTGCATCAGAGTGTCTACATTGCATCAGAGTGTCCCACCTTGCATCAGAGTGTCCCCCATCAATGTTCCCCATTGCATCAGAATGTCCCCCATCAGTGTGTGCATCCGAGTGTCCCCCCTCTCCTCCCCCTCCCACATGTACTCACTCACAGCTATCCAGAATGAAGGCAGCATCGTTCCTCTCTCCAGTCCCATGGGGTGCACCTGCCTTCTTCTTGTAATTCTAGCCCAATTGTTTGCTATGAATATATATATATATAGATGTATCTATATATATCTATAGATACAGTGCCTTGCAAAAGTATTCACCCCTCTTGGCTTTTTACCTATTTTGTTACATTACAGCCTTTAATTCAATGTTTTTTTAATCTGAATTATATGTGATGGATCAGAACACAGTAGAAGTCACATAATTAGTGAAATGATGTCCACCTGACCTGTGTGCAATCTGAGTGTCACATGATCTGTCATTACATATACACACCTTTTTGAAAGACCCCAGAGGCTGCAACACCTAAGCAAGAGGCACCACTAACCAAACACTGCCATGAAGACCAAGGAACTCTCCAAACACGTAAGGGACAATGTTGATGAGATGTACAAGTCAGGGTTAGATTATAAAAAAAAATCCAAATCTTTGATGATCCCTAGGAGCACCATCAAATCTATCATAACCAAATGGAAAGAACATGGCACAACAGCAAACCTGCCAAGAGACGGCCGCACACCAAAACTCATGGACTGGGCAAGGAGGGCATTAATCAGAGAGGCAGCACAGAGACCTAAGGTAACCCTGGAGGAGCTGCAGAGTTCCACAGCAGAGACTGGAGTATCTGTACATAGGATGACAATAAGCCGTACGCTCCACAGAGTTGGGCTTTATGACAAAGTGGCCAGAAGAAAGCCATTATTTTCAGCAAAAAACAAAATGGCACGTATTGAGTTTGTGAAAAGGCATGTGGGAGACTCCCAAAATGTATGGAGGAAGGTGCTCTGGTTTGATGAGACTAAAATTGAACTTTTTGGCCATCAAAGAAAACGCTATGTCTGGCGAAAACCCAACACATCACATCACCCAAAGAACACCATCCCAACACAGTGAAACATGGTGGTGGCAGCATCATGCTGTGGGGATGTTTTTTAGCAGTCGGGACTGGGAAACTGGTCAGAGTTGAGGGAAAGATAAATGGTGCAAAATACAGGGATATTCTTGAGCAAAACCTCTACCACTCTGTGTGTGATTTGAGGCTAGGATGGAGGTTCACCTTCCAGCAGTACAATGACCCCAAACACACTGCTAAAGCAACACTTAAGTGGTTTAAGGGGAAACATGTAAATGTGTTGGAATGGCCTAGTCAAAGCCCAGACCTCAATCCAATAGAAAACATGTAGTCAGACTTAAAGATTGCCGTTCACAAGCACAAACCATCCAACTTGAAGGAGCTGGAGCAGTTTTGCAAGGAGGAATGGGCAAAAATCCCAGTGGTAAGATGTGGCAAGCTCATAGAGACTTATCCAAAGCGACTTGGAGTTGTGATAGCCGCAAAAGGTGGCTGTACAAAGTATTGACTTTAGGGGGGTGAATAGTTATTGTGAGGGGGTTAGCTCGGTAGCGGGTGTGTGTGACCCCCTGGATGGGCTCCCCACACAAAAACAGGCCCAGCAGACGGAGGTTGTGGTTTTCAAGATCAAAAGGTGCGGTTTATTTCTCTATTTACAGTGACAAAAACACAGCAAAGCAAAAAGAAACATAAACAAAATAAATCCTGGTCAGCTTGACCTCTGACTAAACATGCAGGTTTCCCTAACTAACAACTGGGATCAGCCTGGTGCTGTCCTAGTCCCTAAGTCCCTGGTTTAGTAAATGTCCAAACAAATAGCCACACAGGCTTTGTCTCACCGCACAGGGGTTCACTCTCCCTAGACAGTCCACACAGGTCTGGTTCCAGGCATGAGCAAACACCTAATGAAGCTGGAAGTTTTTATAGAGGCCTTAAACGAGCTGACAAGCTTCAGCTGGTCTCATCAACTCCCTGCCTGCACGACGCCCAGCACTCTCCCTAGAGGTATGAATCATCCATGAGCCCACTAGCCTCAGCTGGGCTTCATCAACTCTCTCCCTAGTTGTATAAGTCGGCATAAAGCCTGAATCTGGGAGAAATATACCTACCCCCCTGGATGCAACCAGGTGACTTTACCTTCCTGCTGTCACATACCCCCCCCTCTTGTTTTAACCTTGGGGTTGGAACACCAGCAATCAGGCATTCATGTACTCGAGACAAAGCATCCACATTCCCCATTTGAACGCCAGGGCGATGCTTTACTGTGAAGTTGAATTCCTGTAGGGCCAGGAACCACCTATTTACTCTTCTATTTGTCTCCTTGTTTTGAGCCATCCACTTTAACGGAGCGTGATCCGTAACCATGTCAAAGTGCCTACCTAGCAGATAGTACCGAAGGGAATCTAGAGCCCACTTCACCGCTAAACACTCCTTTTCAACCGTGGCGTAATTTACCTCATGGGACTTCAACTTCCTGCTGAGGTAAATGACTGGGTGCTCTTCCCCGTTCCAGACCTGGGACAATACTGCTCCTAACCCCACATCTGATGCATCACTTTGTACGACAAAGTCTTTAGAGAAGTCGGGTGAGTACAACACTGGCTGGCTACATAAGGCTTGTTTCAAGAATTGGAACGCTGCCTCAGCCTCGGGGGTCCATTTAATCATGACCGACCCTTTCCCTTTCGTCAGGTTGGTTAGGGGCACAGCCTTAGAAGCAAAGTGGGGAATGAAGCGCCGATAATAACCCGCGATTCCCAGAAAGGCTCGTACCTGCTTCTTGCTGTTGGGACGTGGCCAACTCTGGATGGCCTCGACTTTGTTGAGTTGGGGTTTTATTACTCCCCTGCCAATGGTGTACCCAAGATATTTGGCCTCCTCCTGCCCAATGGTACACTTCTTGGGGTTAGCCGTAAACCCCGCTTCCCGGATAGAGTCTAGGACTGCTTGCACTTTTGGCAGATGTGAGGCCCAATCTGTGCTATGGACAATTACGTCATCCAGGTAAGCCGCAGCATACTTCCGATGGGGCCTCAGTATCTGGTCCATTTTCCGCTGGAATGTGGCCGGCGCATTCTGTAACCCGAACGGCATTCTCTTATATTGGAACGCCCCGTCTGGGGTTACAAATGCGGTTTTCTCTTTGGCCGACTTGGCCAGGGGAATTTCCCAATACCCTTTTGTGAGGTCAAGAGTCGTCATGTATCAGGCTGTTCCCAGCCGGTCGATCAACTCATCTATACGTGGCATGGGGTAGGTGTCAAATTTTGTAACTTTGTTCAACTGACGAAAATCGTTACAAAATCGCCAGCTCCCATCCGGTTTAGGCACCAACACAATGGGACTAGACCAATCACTTTGGGACTCCTCTATCACCCCTAAGTTCAGCATTTTCTGTACTTCCTCCCGTATTGCCTCCCGTCGGGCCTCTGGGATCCGATAGGGTTTTAACTTCACCCTTTCACCGGGCGGGGTAATAATATCATGCTCTACCCCAGATGTTTGTCCCGGCAGCTCAGAGAACACCTCCTTGTTGCGAAGCACAAACTCCTTAACCTCCTGTTGTTGGGGTTGTGACAAGGTGGCTGCTATTCCAACCTCCGGAATCACGCAACCAGTTTGAGCTGGTGACCAAGTTTCTGCGACTAGGGACTCTCTATCCCTCCAGGCTTTCAACAGATTAACGTGATAGATCTGTTCGGGCTTTCGCCTTCCTGGTTGTCTGACCTTGTAATTCACTTCGCTCACTTTTTCCATTATCTCGTAGGGGCCTTGCCATTTGGCAAGGAATTTACTTTCAACCGTAGGGACAAGTACCAATATCCTATCCCCCGGGGAAAAGGTACGGGTCTTGGCTCCACGGTTGTACACTCTCTGCTGTGCCAACTGCGCTTGGGCCAAATGTTCCTTCACGATGGGCATTACCTGTGCAATTCGATCTTGCATCAGGGCGACATGCTCAATCACACTCCTGTGGGGAGAACTCTCATTTTCCCAAGTTTCCTTGGCAATATCCAACAGCCCTCTTGGGTGTCTCCCATACAGTAACTCAAAGGGGGAGAATCCCGTAGAGGATTGGGGCACCTCCCTAATAGCAAACATCAAATAAGGAAGTAGACAGTCCCAATCCTTTCCATCTCTATCCACCACTTTCTTCAACATTTGTTTTAGGGTTTTGTTGAATCTTTCAACCAGCCCATTGGTTTGGGGGTGATACACAGACGTACGCAATTGCGTCACTTTGAACAATTTACACAGCTCTTTCATAACCCGGGACATAAAGGGTGTACCTTGGTCCGTAAGCAGTTCTTTACAAATACCCACCCGGCTAAAAACAAGAGATAGCTCTTTGGCTATGGTTTTGGCCGAGGTATTTCGGAGAGGGATCGCTTCTGGATAACGGGTGGCATAGTCCATTATAACTAATATGTACTGGTGCCCCCTAGCGGACTTGATTATAGGACCTACCAAATCCATTGCGATCCTCTCAAACGGGACCTCAATGATGGGTAGAGGGACCAGCGGGCTACGGAAATGTGGCATCGGGGCCGACCTCTGACACACAGGGCAGGAGGAACAATAATTTTCTATGTCCTTCATCACCCCAGGCCAATAGAATCTCTGTAATACCCTCTCTCGGGTTTTCTCTGTCCCCAGATGACCTCCAAGAATGTGCCCATGGGCCAACTCCAACACCAACTTCCTGTAAGGTTTGGGCACCACAAGCTGCTCAACGGTTTCTTCTGCCCTTTTTGCCACCCGATACAGTAGGTCCTTCTCTACGCTGAAGTATGGGTAAGTGCAGGTATTATCTGGGTTCACTAACTCGCCATCTATTTCCACTACGTTTTCCCGTGCCTTTATTAGGGCGGGGTCTTTTAACTGTTCTGTGGCAAAATTTTCCCTGTGAACCTCAAGATCAGAAAACTCCACAGACGGTAGGTTTTCGTCTGAGGAGGTGGGCTCCTCTCCAGTTTCTTGAGTCTCGCCTGCCAATACTGACAAGGGAAATTCTGGAGAGTCCTCACCACTCTCAGAGGAGTTCTGGCTATCACATTCCTGGTACATAGGGGCACCAGTGGGGGGCTCAGGATCATCCCACAGTTCCCAGAACTTCGGAAAATCCCTTCCCACAATGGCATCATGCGGTAATTGAGATACTAACCCCACTGGATGAGAGAGGGTACCTTTGGGGGTCTTGAAACACACTGTAGTCACTGGATACTCTCGGGTGTCCCCATGCACACAAATAACAGCTACCTTGCTATTCCCAGAGACCTCTGTTTTAACTAATTCAGCCTTTATCAGGGTCACAAGGCTACCTGAATCCAGTAATACCACAACATTTCTACCATTAATACACATTTTGCATAAATGTTTCTCAGTTCCCCGAATGGCAGTGCATGCGACTGTCGCACACAGCGACTGACGTCTGTCCGTCAGAAAGTCACATTGCATGGGTTCCTCCACAACCGGGCAATTTGCTGCAATATGTCCCGTTTGCCGGCAGCGGTAGCAAACAATCCTTTTGGCTGCCTCTTGAGCCCCCGACTTCCCAGGCTGTTCTCGCCAAACCCTGGGCAGAGCTCCCACCCTCTCACTCTCTCCACCCTCACCCCTTGGAATCATCTTATCCGCCCCTGGGGATGGTCTGGTCTTAGGGTGGAAAGTCCGAGAGTCTCTGGAAGAGGCCGTCAGGTTCTCTGCAGCCAAGTATCTCTCTACACGATCCACAAGTTTACCGGCCGTTTCTGGGTCTCCATGGCTTACCCACTTTTGAATGGCGGTAGGAAGAGCTCTCAAGAAACGATCCATCACAACACGTTCCACAATCTCCGGTGCGGACAAAGTCTCTGGCTGTAGCCACTTCCTGCTCAGGTGAATGAGATCATACATTTGAGACCTGGGGGGTTTTCCAAGCTGGAAAGTCCAGTTATGCACACGCTGAGCCCGGACAGCCAGAGTGACACCCAGCCTTGCCAATATTTCAGCTTTTAGCATCACATAGTCTTTTGCTTGGTCAGGCTCTAGGTCATAGTAAGCTTTCTGCGATTCACCAGTTAACAGAGGAGCCACCAGTCCAGCCCACTGCTCCTCAGGCCACTTTTCTCTTTCAGCAGTCCTTTCAAATGTGGTCAAAAATACCTCTGGATCATCCTCTCCAGTCATTTTTGTCAATAAACGACTCACCCCAAAGGACGCGGTATTAGTGGGACGGCTTTCCTCACTGGTCTGCGGACGTTGCTGCATTACTGCTTCCATCTGTTGTTGTAGTCTCTGCTCTTGCTTCTGCAACAGGTCTATGAAGCGGGCCTCAGATTGCTGCTGGGCTTGTTGCTGGGCTGCGAAGCTCTTTTGCAAACCTGCATTTGTCTGCTGTTGATTGGCATTTGCTAGAGCCAGCTGTTTCAGTATCTCCTCCATGCTGGCTTAAAAAAAACTGCCTGTATTCTCCACCAACTGTGAGGGGGTTAGCTCGGTAGCGGGTGTGTGTGACCCCCTGGATGGGCTCCCCACACAAAAACAGGCCCAGCAGACGGAGGTTGTGGTTTTCAAGATCAAAAGGTGTGGTTTATTTCTCTATTTACAGTGACAAAAACACAGCAAAGCAAAAAGAAACATAAACAAAATAAATCCTGGTCAGCTTGACCTCTGACTAATCATGCAGGTTTCCCTAACTAACAACTGGGATCAGCCTGGTGCTGTCCTAGTCCCTAAGTCCCTGGTTTAGTAAATGTCCAAACAAATAGCCACACAGGCTTTGTCTCACCGCACAGGGGTTCACTCTCCCTAGACAGTCCACACAGGTCTGGTTCCAGGCATGAGCAAACACCTAATGAAGCTGGGAGTTTTTATAGAGGCCTTAAACGAGCTGACAAGCTTCAGCTGGTCTCATCAACTCCCTGCCTGCACGACGCCCAGCACTCTCCCTAGAGGTATGAATCATCCATGAGCCCACTAGCCTCAGCTGGGCTTCATCAACTCTCTCCCTAGTTGTATAAGTCGGCATAAAGCCTGAATCTGGGAGAAATATACCTACCCCCCTGGATGCAACCAGGTGACTTTACCTTCCTGCTGTCACATTATGCACATGGACTTTTTCTGTTATTTTGTCCTATTTGTTGTTTGCTTCACAATAAAAAAAAAACATCTTCAAAGTTGTGGGCATATTCTGTAAATTAAATGATGCAAATCCTCAAACCATCCATGTTAATTCCAGGTTGTGAGACAACAAAACACAAAAAATGCCAAGGGGGTGAATACTTTTGCAAGGCACTGTGTGTGTGTGTGTATATATATATATATATATATATATATATATATATATATATATATATAGCGGGTATATACTTTTTAAAACTGGTGAAGACACCAGTGATGCATAGTTCCCTGTGGCCCAGCAGGTGGCGCTGTCACTTTGGGCCGGGGTTGAACCATCGCTGCAGTGCCGTACCCTTTGTGGCCTCTCGCAGCGGTTGTACGGCGGGGCGGGGAACCCACCGTGCATCCTGGGAGAGGGTATAAAGGGGGCGGACATCTTCACCACAAGGTTCGAGTCCCGGGCACCTTTAGCCTGAGGGCTGTCGTTGCGGTCGGTGTCCAGGCGGCCTAGGCCTGGACACTTGGAGTTCGTGTTCCATCCCAGACACCTTCAGTCTGGGGTGAGGTACTCAGCTGGAGGCCCGGGGCCCAGTACCTTCCGCTGGGTCCCGCGAGGGAGGGATCATCCTAGGGGGCCCCGGAAGTGGGGCACCCGAATCGAGAGGCGTAAGGGACCGGAGGAGGGACTCACCCAAAGACCTGGTGCAGCAGATTGCCAGTGCCGGGTGTACCTCTGGAGACCGCCCGGAGGGATATCTTTCCCGAACAGGGGCCAAATTCAAAGAGGAAGTTCAGTCCATGTTCAATGACCGGTGGCAGCGGTCCAACTATTCCAATCAGGTCAGTGGCAGGGGCCTGCTATTAGGCCTGTGGCAGGGGCCTCAACAGTTCATCCGGTCTGTGGCAGAGACCAAACTCACGGTCGGTGGCAGAGACCATGCGCCAGGCCTATTCGCTAGAGAAAGGAATAGGAGAGCTTAGTTGTGCCTGGGCCTACTCGTTCCCACACCCCCATGTTTGTCTGTTATTGGAAGTTCAACTGAGTGTGTTCACCTTACTGTATGAGAAATAAAGGAGTGTTGGTCTTTCGATTGGTGTGGGGCTCTATTATTGGCAGACACGTTTCCATGGAACAACTGAGGCTTCATATGCAGTGGACAGACCCGGAGGTAATTCAAATAACTCTGCTCAACCCTCTTATACACACGAAGAGCTTGGCGTAGTGTCCCTGCACTCTCTTCTCCCAGGTACCCCTAGACGCAAGCCATTCACAATAGGCAAGAGGGAGAGTGAGGGTCCGCTACATATAGATAGACAGTTGTGCTCAAAAGTTTGCATACCCGGGCAGAAATTGTGAAATTTTGGCATTTATATTGAAAATATGACTAATCATGCCAAAAAAATGTATTTTATTCAAGGATATTGATCACATGAAGCCAGTTACTATCACATTGTTTTTTGCCTCCTTAAAAAATCATAATGATAACAGAAATCACTGAAATGGCCATGATGAAAAATTTATATACCCTGGAATATTTGGCCTTGGTACAGACACAGAAGGTGGCACACACAGGTTAAAATGACTATTAAAGGTTAATTTCCCACATTTGTGTGTTTTTAAATCGCAATTAGTATCTGTGTATAAAGAGTCAATGAGTTTGTTAGCTCTCACATGGATGCACTAAGTAGGCTAGATACTAAGCCATGGAGAGCAGAAAAGAACAATTAAAAGACCTGCGTAACAAGGTAATGAAACTTTACAAAGATGGAAAAGGATATAAAAAGATATCCAAAGCCTTGAATATGCCAGTCAGTACTGTTCAATCATTTAATAAGAAGTGGAAAATTTGGGGATCTCTTGATACCAAGCCATGGTCAGGTAGATCAACAAAGATTTCAGCCACAACTGCCACCGGAATAATTCGGGATACAAAGAAAAACCCACAGGTAACCTCAGGAGAAAGACAGGCTGCCCTTGAAAAAGATGGTGTGGTTGTTTTTAAGGAATACAATACGATGATACTTGAACAATAAAGAGCTGCATAGTCAAGTTGCCAGAAAGAAGCCTTTTCTGCACAAGTTCCACAAAAAAGCCTGGTTACAATATGCCCAGGCTTTTTTGTGGCATTGGTGAAGTAAAGGCTTCCTTCTGGCAGCTCAACCATGCAGCTCTTTTTTGTTCAAGTATCGTTGAATTGTGCTCCTTAAAAACAACCACGCCATCCTCTTAGAGAGCAGCCTGTATTTCTCCTGAGGTTACCTGTGGGTTTTTCTTTGTCTCCTGGGCAATTCTTCTGCCAGTTGTGGCTACAATCTTTCTTGATCTACCTGACCTTGGCTTGGTATCAAAAGAGCCCCGAATTTTCCACTTCTTAAAGAGGAAGTAAAACCTCCTTAAAAAATAAAAGTAAATACACCCTGCAAGACAAAGGCATAATGAGCTAGTATGCATAGCATACTAGCTCATTTTGAAGTACTTACCTGAGATCGAAGACCCCACAGCCATCCTCGTTCGCCTCCTCCGTCGCCGCCATCTCTCCCGGAGTGACTTCCGGGTATCGTGGCTCCAGCGCTGTGACTGGCCGGAGCCGTGATGATGCATGCGCACGGAAGCCGCCACTAAAGGCATGCTCCCATTTACTAACGGCACGCAGTCCGTTGTCTACAGGGTACATGCGCCGGCGCTGTCTACGGCGCTGTATTTTTTGCAAATAGCTCCTAAACCATGTAGGTTTAGGAGATATTTGTTGCACCTACAGGTAAGCTTTAATCTAGGCTTATCTGTAGGTATAAGTGGTCTGTAAGGCTTTAATAAGGGATTAAACAGCACTGACTGGCATATTCAAGGCTTTGGGTATCTTTTGATATCCTTTTCCATCTTTATAAAGTGCCATTACTTTGTTACGCAGGTCTTTTGACTGTTCTTTTCTACCTCCTCATGACTCAGTGTGTAGCCTGCTTAGTGCATCCATGTGAGAGCTAACAAACTAATTGACTATTTCTACACAGACACTAATTGTGATTTAAAAAGCCACAAATGTGAGAAATTAACCTTTAATTGCAATTTTAAAGTGATTGTAAACCCTTACAACACACTTTTTGCTACAGGTAAGCCTATAATATGGCTTTCCTGTAGTTACCCTGGATACAACCTAAACCTAAACGGTTTAGGAGATATCCCCTGTATTTGCATGTGCCGTTGCTTTTGGTGAATGTGCCGTTACCGGCGGGTCCCGCGCACATGCGCTGGAGTGACGTCATCCAGGCTTCGGCCAATCACAGTGCAGGAGCCGCGATACCCGGAAGTAACTCCGGGACGACATGTCGCCGGCCGGTGCTGTGTCGGGCACCGCAGCAGGGGCTTCGATCCCAGGTGAGTATTACATAATGAGCTAGTATGCTATGCATATCTATCTATCTATCTATCTATAGATAGATATGTCCTTGCATGTAGGAGATGCCACTACTTTTTCCACAGGGGTTCTTTGCTATCAGCAATTTCTTTATAAGTTTAATGATTTTTTTTAACCATGTGCACCATGGCAGTTTTGTATAGAAACCTGCATGATGACACTTGTATAAACCCAGTAACAATAGAGCACAGCTCACATGATTAAAGCATAAAGTCTTATGTGACAGGACATCAGTACAAAGATGCACACAGGCCTGTTCCCTACAGCTGAATTGATCATTCTAAAACACAGACCATTATAAGAAGTGGCATTTACAAATACCCAACATGAAGCCAATCCTTTGTCAAAACAATATATTTTAAAGAAGCTGAACTGAATAGAATCATGGTTTCTCAGGCTAATGACAAAGGGCTGCAGCTGGGATCTAGTCATATCATTTAACTTGCTGTATAGATTTGGGGTCTTGTAAATAAGGCTTTCACATTTGTATCAGGTAGAATGGATAAGTAGGATTAGAGGCCTCATCGAAAGCACTTTGTGTCATTTGAGTGGCTACAATAAATGCAGAAATGGAGTTGAAGGCACGCTCCTATTTCTCTCACACAGCTAGACGTTTGATCCTGACAACTTACTGTCAATGGTTTTCCTAGTGTTCATACTCATCAAGAACATATTTGTTATTCCTTCTCAAGCTGTGATATTTAGCTGTACATGCTTGTAAAGCATATGCTCTGACAGGACTCAGACAGAAAACAAACATGGAAGATTGAATATGTGTGTATTTAGAATCCAGAGATATTTAATGCTAATAATAGTTATGTTGTGATATATCTTATACTTAGTGGGGATAAAAGTTATGGTGCCCTGCAGGGGAATAAATAGCTGGTAGGCAGGGAAAATGATAGATGGGGACTCTGGGGTGGTGTGCAGCTTGAGTGATATGTTTTGCAATATACAGTAAATTTTACACTTATGATATGTCGTATTTATATATGTGTGCATACTGCGCTAATGAAAAGCACATGTTTGTGCTCCTACTTAATATTCAAAAACATGCAAATGAGGTGAAACAAATGTCCCAAACAATTCCACACTAAATTAATCTACAAATCTCCCAAATATTAGCATTGTGAAATGATCAACATAAAACACCCATACATAATGAAAAGTGTCCATATAGCATATCCAAAAAATAGATAAAAAATAGATATATGCTCCAACATATGCAAATCAATATGGTAATACATGCCAACTTAAAGTGATGAAAAGATAGTGAAACAAAATCTCGTTCATCCACCAAAATCCTTCACCAAAGTGATGTGTGCCAATTCCACTCCCTTAAGAATGAAGCTCACCAGATGCTGTTGCTATTCACTCTCGTGTCTGACAAATATCGCCATATATTAGATGTTGTTGAAGAGCCGCTTGTACACGCCAATCTCCATCCAGATTAATAAAGACACGCTCCACATGTGGAGATAGAAATTTAGACAGAGCCTCCAATAGGGATGGGCTATCTGTTCGAGTCGAACATGATTTTGACTCGAACATTGCTTGTTCGCCGAACAGCAAACAATTTGAGGTGTTCGCGGCAAATTCGAAAAGCAGCGGAACACCCTTTAAAAGTCTATGTGAGAAATCAAAAGTGCTAATTTTAAAGGTTAATATGCAAGTTATTGTCATAAAAAGTGTTTGGGGACCTGGGTCCTGCCCCAGGGGACATGTATCAATGCAAAAAAAGTTTTTGCGGGCGGGGGGCTTATTGGAATCTGGAAGCCCCTTTAACAAAGGGGACCCCCAAATGCCACCCCCCCTTTGTGAATTAGTAACGGGGTAATGTTAAAAAAAACACACACACCGAGTTGGGACAAGTCCTTTAATTAAAATAAAAACTCCAGCACCATAATCCTTCTACGATCCCGGTCCCGGACCCGCCGCTACAAACGATACAGCCTCCTCCAGGGCACCCGGCCGAATGATGCGCTATCCGTCTGACATTTCTTATATAACCGAGGGAGGGGCCACCCGTGACGTGGACGGGTGTCACCCGTGACACCACGGGAAACCCCCGTTGCGTCACAGGGCGGGCAGGATCACCCATCCACGTCACAGGTGGCCCCGCCCTCGGTTATTTAAGAAATGTCAGATGGATATCATGTCATTTGGCCGGGAGCCTCTGAAGATCCGGGACCGGGATCGTAGAAGGACTAGTCCCAACTCGGTGTGTGTGTTTTTTTTTTAACATTTTGACACTTTTTTTTGTGAAATGGTAGGGGTACAATGTACCCCGTTACCAATTCACATAGGGGGTCGGCATCTGGGGGTCCCCTTTGTTAAAGGGGGCTTCCAGATTCCGATAAGCTCCCCGCCCGCAGACCCCCACAACCACCGGGAAAGGGTTGTGGGGATGAGGCCCTTGTCCCCATCAACATGGGGACATCGTCCCCATGTTGAGGGCATGTGGCCTGGTACGGTTCAGGAGGGGGGGCGCTCTCACGTCCCCCCTCTTTTTCTGTGGCCTGCCAGGTTGCGTGCTCGGATAAGGGTCTGATATGGATTTTTGGGGGAAACCCCAAGCCATTTTTTTTAAAAAATGGCGCAGGGTTCCCCCTTAATATCCATACCAAACCTGAAGGGCCTGATATGGAATTTGGGGGGAACCCACACTTTTTTTACATTTTAGTTCAGGGTTCCCCTTAATATTCATACCAGACCCAAAGGGCCTGGTAATGGACTGGGGGGGAACCCCTGCTGTTTTTTTAAATGACTTTGATCTGTATTGCCTGGACCCGACAATTGATTAATAGCCGCGAGTAGTTTTAAATGACTTTTTTTCCTTTTAGAAATTACATTTTGTGCAGGGACAGTTCTAAACATGGGAAACACGCGCTACTTTACAGGCATACTATAGAAACCCCCCAGGTACAAAATTTAAAGGAATATTCCACTTTTATTGTTTCACTTTAAGCATTATTAAAATCAATTCAGTGCTGCAACCCAATATATGTCCATTAAAAACGTGTGGATTCGTTTTACACAAGGTGTAGGGATATCAGGAATGGGTGTGAAGCATGGGCACAGTTGTACGGTGAGAGTGATTAAGCGACCTGCAATGGTAGATGCCTTTGAGGCTGCTTTCTGCCAGATGGGCTTAAGGTGCTTACAACTCCAGAAAGTGTGGATCAATGAGCCTGACTCAGTACAGCCATGGAAACACAGTGGGGATACCGCAGGGTAGATAGAATGGAGTTTCGTGGGTGTCATATACCACCTCATGTGTAGTTTGACAGCAGTTTCGCGGATGGAGTATGGTCTTGTGTTTTTGAACATGTTAGTCAACATTTCCTCCCACTCGGGAGGTTAAAAAGTAAGGCCTATATCACTTTCCCACCGAAGCATTGGTTTGGTTTTTGCCTCCAGGGCAAACTCGTTGAGCAAACAATAGAGTTTCGAAATAACCTCTTTGTCCCTCGAAGAGTGTGTACATATGTCTTCATATTGAGTGCTGTGTGTTTGGGAATCTAGGGTGCCTCTACTGTGGTAGAAATGTTTGATTTGCGTGTACCTGTACAGCTCTGAGGGGGGAAATTCATGCTCCGATTGTAACTGCTGGAAAGGTTTGAAGTGACGACCCTCTTTAAAGGATTGAAATGTTGTCATTCCAGCCGTATTCCATAGGGAGAACTGGGTTCTATCTTGAAAGTTTGGTATTTGGATTACTTGGGCCCTGGGGTAGTAATTAATCCCCCTAGATGATTCAAGTGCCACATCCTGATTGAATGTATGAGGCTGAATGAAAGAAGTTAAAAGTCCAATTTTCTTTCATTCAGCCTCATACATTCTATCTTGAAAGGCTGGGGGGAAATCAGGGTCTCCTAGAAAGGAGTATAGTGGGGAAAGGGGAGATGCCAGGTGAAATTTATGACCATATAGTAACCAAAGGAATACAGATTGGTAAACGATTGTGTTCAACGAAATTGATTGACTAGCTTTGATAGATCTGGACCACATTAACCCCGAAAAGTGGAAGGGGAGGATAGCATGTGTCTCAAAAGTTAGCCAAGGTATACCAATAGGGGAAGTGTGCCATTGGGCTGTTTGAGCTAATCTGGACGACAAATAATAGCGCCATAGTTCCGGGAGACCTAGTCCACCGAGGGGTTGGGGCCTGTACAATAAAGATTTGTGGAATCAGTTTTTTTTTTTTTTTGGTGCCATACAAATTTATTGACATCCCTTTGGATTGAGTCAATGTAGGTCCTAGAGACTTATATAGGGAGGGTCCTGAAAAAAAATAACAACTTGGGTAAAATGGCCATTTTTATAGCCGTGACTCTGCCTAGAAAAGAAATGTGATACTTATCCCAAGTCTTTAGTAGGGATCTGATATGGGAAACTATAGGGTGATAATTTGCTTGAAAAAGTGTCTGAAAAGTAGGGGTGAGCTGTATTCCTAAGTAACGAAATGTTTCAGTGCACCAGGTGAATGGGAAATGTTGCTGCAATGAGGTAGCAAGGACATTTAGTATATTAATTGGCATGGCAGAGCATTTAGCTAAATTAACTCCCAGCCCTGATATCTCGTGGAACGAGTCTAGTAGGGAGGTTAGGTTGGGCAGTGCTATGAGAGGATTTGGGACGTTTTTGATAACCATTTTCTGAGATGGCAGAGGATAAGGGCTCTATGGCCAGGGCAAATAGGAGGGGGGACAAATGGCACCCCTGTCTGGTGCCTTTCTGAAGTGAGAAGAATTGACAGTTGTTACCAGGCAATTTAATATGAGTTTGGGTGTCCCTATATAAGGCATGAAAACCTTGCAGGAATTCACCAGTGATGCCAAATTTGGGTAATAATTGATCTAGGTATGACCAGCTAACGCTGTCAAATGCCTTATGTATATCTAGGCTAACAAGAAGTGTCTGCTTAGAGTGCAAATTTGCATCCTGTATTATATTGGTAACCAGGCGAATGTTATCGGTTATCTGTCTACCAGGATTAAACCCAGTTTGGTCAGCTGAGACCAGGATTGTGTCAGGAACATGGCCGTCACAGTACTGGCAATGTTGCCCAGAACCTCAATGGATGTTCACGGAGGGTTTCGAGATGTGCACGAGCGCGCGCCACGCATCAGCTTGCATTGACACGTACCAGCGCGCCGCGGCGCACACGCACGCGCTGTACGGCGCGCAAGTGGCGTGACTGACACTGGCACCAATGGCCCTATTTAAGTCAGCCTGTGACTGCTGGATGGCGCTGGATTATCTCTTCAGTCTCCTGTGTACCTTGATCCTGTTCCTTGATCCGTGCCTATCTGTTGTGACCCGGCTTGCCTTAACCTCGCTTCCTGTTCTCCTAGTCTTGACCCTTGGCCGGCTTCCGGACTCTGCTTCTGCTTCCTGACCACCCGGCTTGACCCTCGACTTGTATCTGAACCCTGCTCGTGTATGACCTTGGCTCGCCCCTGTAACTGCTCTGGACTGACCTACCTGTGCTTGACCCCGGCCTGGCTTCTGGTATCTCCGCTCATCTGAGCACAACGCAGCTCAGTTCCGCCTGCTGCAGCCATCCCTCAGTGGCCCATCAGACTACAAGCAAGCACCTGGCCAACCGTACTTCTGTGGGCACCGCGCTCCCTGTCCCCAACTCCTGGGGAGCGCTGCAATCAGCCGCAAGGGGAGCCCTCTTGGCATCTTGATCTCCATACTCGTTCCTGACAGATTGCTGGCGGACAGACTGGCCTCCGTCATTACAATCTGCCAAAGATCTTCGTCGTTGTTGATTACCGAGATCGGACGGAAGTTCTGGGGAAGTGAGAGATCCTTGTGGGGTTTAGGAAAAAGGGACATGTTGGCTAATAGGGATGAGCTTCGTGTTCGACTCGAACATCGGCTGTTCGATCGTTCGACGAAGATCGAACGATTTGGGCTGTTCGCGCCAAATTCGAGTGACGCGAACGGCCCACAATGCACTACGCCATCGCAGTGTCATCCAGGCGCTGTGATTGGCCAAGCATGCACTGTGACCCCGCATGCTTGGCCAATCACAGCGCCGGCAGCGAGGAGAGCAATGATTGGCCACAGGCAGGATGCCTGTGGCCAATTATTGCTGAGGGGGTTTAGTACACGCCCCACACTATAAAAGGCCGCCAGCGCGGCGGCCTTGTGTAGTGTGTTCCGGAGCAGGGAAAGAGAAGCATAGGCAGGGACAGTGTCATTTTTTTTCCTTTACTAATCCTGGATTCCTTATGTTTAGGGACAAATAAGGATAGGTAGGGAGAGTGTCAGTGTGTTATTCTGTGCTAAACCTTGTTTGTAGGGACAGAGAGGTACAGTGAGGGAAAGTGTCAGTGTGCTATTCTGTGCTAAATCTTGTTTGTAGGGACAGAGTAGGACAGTGAGTGAAACTGACAGTGTGCTATTCTGTTCTAAACCAATCTTGCTGAACCATATTTTCAATCCTTGAGTTTAGGGACAGAGAGGTACAGTGAGGGAAAGTGTCAGTGTGCTATTCTGTGCTAAATCTTGTTTGTAGGGACAGAGTAGGACAGTGAGTGAAACTGACAGTGTGCTATTCTGTTCTAAACCAATCTTGCTGAACCATATTTGAAATCCTTGAGTTTAGGGACAGAGAAGGACACTCGTGGAAACTATCAGTGTGCTATTCTGTGCTAAATCTTGTTTGTAGGGACAGAGTAGGACAGTGAGGGGAAGTGTCAGTGTGCTATTCTGTTCTAAACCAATTTTGCTGAACCATATTTGAAATCCTTGAGTTTAGGGACAGAAAAGGACACTCGTGGAAACTATCAGTGTGCTATTCTGTGCTAAATCTTGTTTGTAGGGACAGAGTAGGACAGTGAGTGAAACTGACAGTGTGCTATTCTGTTCTAAACCAATCTTGCTGAACCATATTTGAAATCCTTTAGTTTAGGGACAGAGAAGGACACTCGTGGAAACTATCAGTGTGCTATTCTGTGCTAAATCTTGTTTGTAGGGACAGAGTAGGACAGTGAGGGAAAGTGTCAGTGTGCTATTCTGTTCTAAACCAATCTTGCTGAACCATATTTGAAATCCTTGAGTTTAGGGACAGAGAAGGACACTCGTGGAAACTATCAGTGTGCTATTCTGTGCTAAATCTTGTTTGTAGGGACAGAGAAGGACAGTGAGGGAAACTGTCAGTGTGCTGTTCTGTGCTAAACCAATCTTGCTGAAGCATATTGCAAATCCTTGTGTTTAGGGACAGAGAAGGATAGGCAGGGGGCAGTGTCAGTGTCATTGTTGCTAAGCCTTCTGCACAGTATACACCTGAAGGTAGCCCTTATTGCTGTTTTTCCCATCTCCCTGCAGGCCATCCATTAAAATGTCTGGAAGGCAAACAAGGAGAGGCAGACAGTCAGGAGGCAAAAAAAGAGGGCAAGCAGGCTCTGTGTCTGGGGGCAACAGTGCTGGTCGTGGACGCGGTGCATTGTCATCAGCACATGGCCATGGGACACGCTTGTCCTTCTTTTCGGCAGCTGGACATGTTGAGCCACATCATGCCAAAGACTTGGTAGAGTGGATGACCAAGCCCACCTCATCCTCCTCATCCTCTCTCACCCAGGCTCAGGGTACTGGCAAAGCAGCTGCCAAAGCGTCCTCTTCTCTGGTATCATTATCTTCATTAGTCAATCCTTCCCTAGACCCACCATGTCCTCCTCCTGAGGAGTCCCCCGAACTGTTTGAGCACAGTGTTGGGTACATGCTCCAGGAGGATGCCCAGCGTTTCGAAGGATCTGATGATGATACCCAGCTAGAGGAAGGCAGTAGCGTGAGAGCAGAGAGAGGGGATGCTCAAGAAGGACACCAATCTGGCAGTCATGCTCCAGCAGCTGCAGCATACTGCCAGATTGGCTCCAGTGATGAGGAGGGAGGGGATGATGAGGTCACTGACTCCACGTGGGTGCCTAATAGGAGAGAGGAGGAGGAGGAGGATGAGGAGGAGGCACATCTCCAAAGAGGCAGGATGCCCTTGAGTGGCCAGCGTATGGGCAGCACACCAACGGAATCACACCGCAGAGCTCCGCCTGTGCAGGGCGCTGCCTCTGCCCGTCATTCAAACGTTCTTTGGTGTGGGCCTTTTTTGAGGCGAGTGCATCAGATCGCACAGCTGCTGTTTGCAACTAGGGATGAGCTTCGTGTTCGAGTCGAACATACGTTCGACTCGAACATCGGCTGTTCGATCGTTCGACGAAGATCGAACGATTTGGGCCGTTCGCGCCAAATTCGGGTGACGCGAACGGCCCACAATGCACTACGCCATCACAGTGTCATCCAGGCGCTGTGATTGGCCAAGCATGCACTGTGACCCCGCATGCTTGGCCAATCACAGCACCGGCAGCGAGGAGAGCAATGATTGGCCACAGGCAGGATGCCTGTGGCCAATTATTGCTGAGGGTGTTTAGTACACGCCCCACACTATAAAAGGCCGCCAGCACGGCGGCCTAGTGTAGTGTGTTCCGGAGCAGGGAAAGACAAGCATAGACAGGGACAGTGACATTTATTTCTTTCCTGCTTAACCTGGATTCCTTTAGTTTAGGGAAAGAGAAGGATAGGTAGGGAGAGTGTCAGTGTGTTTTACTGTGCGAGTCCTTGTTTCTAGGGACAAAGAAGGAAAGTGAGGGGATTTCTCCTTGTGCTATAGTGTGCTTTAAAAAAACATTTTTTCTAGGGACAGAAAACTGTAGGTAGGGAGAGTGTCAGTTTCTTTCACTGTGCCAGTCCTTGTTTCTAGGGACAAAGAAGGAAAGTGAGGGGAATTCTCCTTGTGCTATAGTGTGCTTTAAAAAAACATTTTTTCTAGGGACAGAAAACTGTAGGTAGGGAGAGTGTCAGTTTCTTTCACTGTGCCAGTCCTTGTTTCTAGGGACAAAGAAGGAAAGTGAGGGGAATTCTCCTTGTGCTATAGTGTGCTTTAAAAAAACATTTTTTCTAGGGACAGAAAACTGTAGGTAGGGAGAGTGTCAGTTTCTTTCACTGTGCCAGTCCTTGTTTCTAGGGACAAAGAAGGAAAGTGAGGGGAATTCTCCTTGTGCTATAGTGTGCTTTAAAAAAACATTTTTTCTAGGGACAGAAAACTGTAGGTAGGGAGAGTGTCAGTTTCTTTCACTGTGCCAGTCCTTGTTTCTAGGGACAAAGAAGGAAAGTGAGGGGAATTCTCCTTGTGCTATAGTGTGCTTTAAAAAAACATTTTTTTCTAGGGACAGAAAACTGTAGGTAGGGAGAGTGTCAGTTTCTTTCACTGTGCCAGTCCTTGTTTCTAGGGACAAAGAAGGAAAGTGAGGGGAATTCTCCTTGTGCTATAGTGTGCTTTAAAAAAACATTTTTTCTAGGGACAGAAAACTGTAGGTAGGGAGAGTGTCAGTTTCTTTCACTGTGCCAGTCCTTGTTTCTAGGGACAAAGAAGGAAAGTGAGGGGAATTCTCCTTGTGCTATAGTGTGCTTTAAAAAAACATTTTTTCTAGGGACAGAAAACTGTAGGTAGGGAGAGTGTCAGTTTCTTTCACTGTGCCAGTCCTTGTTTCTAGGGACAAAGAAGGAAAGTGAGGGGAATTCTCCTTGTGCTATAGTGTGCTTTAAAAAAACATTTTTTCTAGGGACAGAAAACTGTAGGTAGGGAGAGTGTCAGTTTCTTTCACTGTGCCAGTCCTTGTTTCTAGGGACAAAGAAGGAAAGTGAGGGGAATTCTCCTTGTGCTATAGTGTGCTTTAAAAAAACATTTTTTCTAGGGACAGAAAACTGTAGGTAGGGAGAGTGTCAGTTTCTTTCACTGTGCCAGTCCTTGTTTCTAGGGACAAAGAAGGAAAGTGAGGGGAATTCTCCTTGTGCTATAGTGTGCTTTAAAAAAATATTTTTTCTAGGGACAGAAAACTGTAGGTAGGGAGAGTGTCAGTTTCTTTCACTGTGCCAGTCCTTGTTTCTAGGGACAAAGAAGGAAAGTGAGGGGAATTCTCCTTGTGCTATAGTGTGCTATAAAAAAACATTTTTTCTAGGGACAGAAAACTGTAGGTAGGGAGAGTGTCAGTTTCTTTCACTGTGCCAGTCCTTGTTTCTAGGGACAAAGAAGGAAAGTGAGGGGAATTCTCCTTGTGCTATAGTGTGCTTTAAAAAAAAACATTTTTTCTAGGGACAGAAAACTCTAGGTAGGGAGAGTGTCAGTTTCTTTCACTGTGCCAGTCCTTGTTTCTAGGGACAAAGAAGGAAAGTGAGGGGAATTCTCCTTGTGCTATAGTGTGCTTTAAAAAAACATTTTTTCTAGGGACAGAAAACTGTAGGTAGGGAGAGTGTCAGTTTCTTTCACTGTGCCAGTCCTTGTTTCTAGGGACAAAGAAGGAAAGTGAGGGGAATTCTCCTTGTGCTATAGTGTGCTTTAAAAAAACATTTTTTCTAGGGACAGAAAACTGTAGGTAGGGAGAGTGTCAGTTTCTTTCACTGTGCCAGTCCTTGTTTCTAGGGACAAAGAAGGAAAGTGAGGGGAATTCTCCTTGTGCTATAGTGTGCTTTAAAAAAAAAAAATTTCTAGGGACAGAAAACTGTAGGTAGGGAGAGTGTCAGTTTCTTTCACTGTGCCAGTCCTTGTTTCTAGGGACAAAGAAGGAAAGTGAGGGGAATTCTCCTTGTGCTATAGTGTGCTTTAAAAAAACATTTTTTCTAGGGACAGAAAACTGTAGGTAGGGAGAGTGTCAGTTTCTTTCACTGTGCCAGTCCTTGTTTCTAGGGACAAAGAAGGAAAGTGAGGGGAATTCTCCTTGTGCTATAGTGTGCCAAAGCATTCCTCATCAACCATCTTTGAAATCCTTGTTTTTTGGACAGTCAGGGAAATTGTCGTTGTGCTATTCTGTGCAAAAGCAATAATCCTCAACCATATTTAGAAATCCTTAAGTAAAGGGACAGAGAAGGACACCTGAAGGTAGCCCTTATTGCTTTTTTCCCATCTCCCTGCAGGCCATCTATTAGAATGTCTGGAAGGCAAACAAGGAGAGGCAGACAGTCAGGAGGCAATAAAAGAGGGCAAGCAGGCTCTGTGTCTGGGGGCAACAGTGCTGGTCGTGGACGCGGTGCATTGTCATCAGCACATGGCCATGGGACACGCTTGTCCTTCTTTTCGGCAGCTGGACATGTTGAGCCACATCATGCCGAAGACTTGGTAGAGTGGATGACCAAGCCCTCCTCCTCCTCCTCATCCTCTCTCACCCAGGCTCAGGGTACTGGCAAAGCAGCTGCCAAAGCGTCCTCTTCCCTGGTATCAATGTCAGACTCATCATCAGTCACTCCTTCCCTAGACCCACCATGTCCTCCTCCTGAGGAGTCCCCCGAACTGTTTGAGTACAGTGTTGGGTACATGCTCCAGGAGGATGCCCAGCGTTTCGAAGGGTCTGATGATGAAACCCAGCTACAGGAAGGCAGTAGGGTGAGAGCAGACAAAGGGGATGCTCAAGAAGGACACCAATCTGGCAGTCATGTTCCAGCAGCTGCAGCATACTGCCAGATTGGCTCCAGTGATGAGGAGGGAGGGGATGATGAGGTCACTGACTCCACGTGGGTGCCTAATAGGAGAGAGGAGGAGGAGGAGGATGAGGAGGAGGCACATCTCCAACGAGGCAGGATGCCCTTTGGTGGCCAGCGTAAGGGCAGTACACCGACGGAATCACACCGCAGAGCTCCGCCTGTGCAGGGCGCAGCCTCTGCCCGTCATTCAAAAAGTTCCTTGGTGTGGGCCTTTTTTGAGGCTAGTGCATCAGATCGCACAGCTGCTGTTTGCAACATATGTCTCAAGCGTATATCGCGTGGCCAAAACATCAGCCGCTTGGGTACCACATGCCTGACCAGACATATGTTGACCTGCCATGCAGCTCGTTGGCAAGCCTACCTCAAAGACCCACACCAAAGAACAAAGCGGACCTCTCCTTGCACCGCATCAGCTGGGATCTCCAACCCCACTATAACTTCAGTCCTCTCTGAAACATGCACTGAGAGGAATGAAGGTGTAGAATTAGGTGTGTCACAGCCAAGTACTTGCGGC
The DNA here is from genome assembly GCA_029206835.1 of Rana muscosa. Taxonomy (NCBI): domain Eukaryota; kingdom Metazoa; phylum Chordata; class Amphibia; order Anura; family Ranidae; genus Rana; species Rana muscosa. The sequence continues at coordinate 329,028,379 of CM055116.1, read as the reverse complement.
CACTCTGCTAGCAGTACACCGACGTCCGATTCTAGCAGGCAAATTTCCCTGCCCCAGCTGCTGGACCGTCAAAAGAAGTTCACTCCCAGCCATCCACATGCCCAGCGGTTGAATGCTAGCTTGGCTAAATTGCTAGCGCTTCAACTGCTGCCTTTTCAGTTGGTAGACTCGGCCCCCTTCCGTGAGTTTGTGCAATGTGCGGTTCCTCAGTGGCAGGTTCCCAAACGCCACTTTTTCTCACGGAAGGCTATTCTGGCTCTCTACCGGCATGTGGAAGGCAATGTCTTGGCCTCGCTGGACAGGGCGGTCAGCGGTAAGGTGCATATTACCGCTGACTCATGGTCCAGCAGGCATGGACAGGGACGTTACCTTTCTTTCACGGCCCATTGGGTCACTCTTTTGGCAGCTGGGAAGGATGCAGGACAAGGTGCAGTAGTGTTGGAGGTTGTTCCACCGCCACGCCTCCAAAATGCTACTACTGGTTGTGACACACCTCTCTCCTCCACCCCCTCTTCTTCCTCCATGGCCTCTTCCTGTGGTTTGTCCTATGAACCAGCGGTGCTCCGTAGCCGTTCACGGGGCTACGCAAGTACGCAGGCAAAAAGATGCCATGCCGTGCTTGCGCTGGTGTGTTTGGGGGACAGAAGCCACACTGGGGCAGAGGTCCTGTCTGCTCTGCAGGGCCAGGCCGAGAGGTGGTTGATGCCACGCCAGCTTAAGCCAGGAATGGTGGTTTGCGACAATGGCACCAACCTCCTCTCCGCCCTCCGACAGGGACAACTGACCCATGTGCCCTGTGTGGCTCACGTCCTTAACCTGGTGGTGCAGCGGTTCTTGGGCAGGTACCCGGGCTTACAGGATGTCCTGAGGCAGGCCAGGAAAGTCTGTGTGCATTTCCGCAGATCTTATAATGCCAGTGCTCGCCTGGCTGAGCTGCAAAAGGAGTTGAACCTGCCCATGAACCGCCTTATATGTGACATGCCCACCAGGTGGAACTCAACGTTGGCCATGCTGCAGCGGCTGCACACGCAGCAGAGGGCCATCAATGAGTACCTGTGCGACTACGGCACCAGGACAGGGTCAGGGGAGCTTGGTTTTTTTTCTCCACGCCAGTGGGGCATGATCAGGGATGCATGCACTGTCCTGGCACCATTTGAGGAGGCCACGAGGATGGTGAGCAGTGACAGTGCATGCATCAGTGACACTGTACCTCTTGTCCACCTGTTGGAGCACACGCTGCGTGGAATAATGGACAGGGCACTTGAGGCAGAACAGAGGCAGGAAGAGGAGGACTTCCTTGCCTCTCAAGGCCCCCTTTACCCAGACAGTGTTCCTTCTGTCCCACCCATCGCACAGGAAGAGGAAGAGGAGGAGGAGGAGGAGGAGGAGGAGGAGGAGGAGGAGGAGGAGGAGGAGGATTGTGTCAGCATGGAGGTGGAGGCTGGCACTCAGCATCATCAGCAGCAGTCTTTTAGGGATGATTTACAGTCCCAAGAAACCAGTGGACTTGTACGTGGCTGGGAGGAGGTGGCTGCGGATCATGTCGTCCTTAGTGACCCAGAGGACTCCGGAGCGAATGCCTCAGCAAACCTACGCTGCATGGCCTCCCTGATCCTGCAAAGTCTGCGGAAGGATCCTCGTATTCTTCGGATCAAGGAGAGGGACCATTACTGGCTGGCCACTCTCCTTGATCCACGGTACAAGGGTAAGGTTGTGGACCTTATGTTACCTTCGCAGAGGGAGCAGAGGATGAGACAACTCCGGGAGGCCTTGCAGAAAGGTCTGTGCAACGCGTTCCCAGAGACTGGGAGGTTACAAACTCCTGGTCCTGGACAACGAGTTGCTGAGGCTTCGGCCAGTCAAAGAAGGAGCGGTGGGGAAGGTGGCCGTCTGACCGATGCGTTCAGACAATTCTTTAGTCCGCAGCCCCAAAGTATGATCGGTTCCAGCAACCATCGCCAGCGTCTGATAAACATGGTGCAGGAATATCTAGGGGCAAGGTCAGACTTGGACACCTTCCCCACCGAAAATCCTCTGGCTTACTGGGTCTTGAGGATGGATCACTGGCCAGAGCTTGCACAGTATGCAATTGAGCTACTGGCCTGTCCTGCATCCAGCGTTCTTTCGGAACGCACATTCAGTGCTGCTGGAGGATTTGTCACGGATCACAGGGTGCGCCTGTCCACCGACTCGGTTGATCGACTGACTTTCATCAAGATGAACCAGTCTTGGATCACCACCAGCTACCACACACCTGATGCTGATATAACAGACTAATTGATTTTAACATGTCACATCCCTTCAAGACTGATGCTGATGCTGAGTGCCTGTGCTGTTATGTTGACTGGCTATCCTCCTCCTCCGAGTCCTCAATGATACGATTGATGATGATAGCTTGGAAGATCATTTTTGTTTATGGGTGCCGCCACCAGTGGCTAAGGCCCAATTTTTCAGCCCCTGTTTTACAGGGGCGTGTAATTACAATTTTTTTAGCAATAATTTGCCATAGGGCTCATTGCTGTGCTCAAAGTACAGTATCTGTGAGGGGTTGGAGTGTTGTGGCACCAGTGTCTAAGGCCCAATTTTTCAGCCCCTGTTTAACAGGGGCGTGTCATTACAATTTTTGAAGCAATACTTTGCAACAGGGCTCATTGCTGTGCTCCAAGTAACGTATCTGTGAGGGGTTGTAGTGTTGTGCCACCAGTGCCTAAGGCCCAATTTTTCAGCCCCTGTTCAACAGGGGCATGCAATTACAATTCTTGATCTAATAATTCACAGCAGGGCCCATTCCTGCACCCACCAAGAGTAAGTCTGAGGGCTTACAGTGTTGTGGCAACGCCACCACCACCACCACCACGAAAGGCCCAATTTTTCAGCCCCTGTTCAAAAGGGGCATGTAATTACAATTCTTGATCTAATAATTCACAGCAGGGCCCATTCCTGCACCCACCAAGAGTAACTGTCAGGGCTTACAGTGTTGTGGCACCAGCACCACCATCAAAGGCCCAATTTTTACTACCACTGTTCAACAATTATATGTAATTACAATTCCTGATATAATAGTTGACAGCAGGGCGTTCCAGCACCAACCAAGAGTAACTGTGAGTGCTTACAGTGTTGTGCCAACACCAACAACTAAGGGGCCTATTTCTGCAGAGTATATACGGCAGGTCCCTACTTTCAAACATCCAACTTACAAACGACTCCTACTTGCAAACGCAAGAAGACAACAGGAAGTGAGAGGAAATCTACCACTAGGAAGGAAAATTCTCTCCTGTAAGAATAAATATGGGAGAAAGGTGTCTCCTCTGTACTGATGCTTTATCAGCAATCCTTGTTTCAAGAAAAACACCACATTTCAAAAACAGTTGTCATTGGGACGGAAAGTGAGGTGAAATGTTCTGAACAGGGGCACAGACAGCAAAACAAATGTTACAGGGGTGATAACCCTTACCTATGTTTTCCAAAAAGTTTAAAAATAGATTTTTGGGCTGGAGCTACACTTCAACAATGTACCTGTTCAAAATTACAAACAGATTCTACATAAGAACAAACCTACAGTCCCTGTCTTGTATGCACCGCCTGTATACGGCTGTTCAGAGTATATAGGGCCTTTTTTATTTTATGTGCGGGGTTCCCCTTAATATCCATACAAGACCCAAAGGGGCTGGTAATGGGCTGGGGTAGGGGGGGGGGGGGGGGTCATGGGGTAGCTATGCCATTTTTCTTAAAGATTTTCATCCATATTACCGGGACCAGACATTACATTAAAGCCGCAAGCAGTTTTAAATGGCTTTTTTTTCCTTTAGAAGTGTCATTTTGTGCAGGGACAGTTCTAAACACGGGAAACACGTGGCACTTCACAGGCATACTTTAGACACCCCCCAGGTACGATATTTAAAGGAATATTTGACTTTTTTTTTTCACTTTATGCATCATTAAAATGACTGCTCCCGAAAAACGACCGTTTTTAAAACTTCTTTTTGCATTGATACATGTCCCCTGGTGCAGAACCCGGGTTCCCAAACCCTTTTTAGGACAATAACATGCATAATAGTTGTTATAATTAGCACTTTAGAATTCGAACGTTCGCATCCATTGTATTTAATAGGGTTCTAATGTTCGTACGAACTTTCGGTCCGTTCGCGGGTTCTGGTGCGAAATGAACCCGGGGGTGTTCGGCTCATCACTATTTGCAACATATGTCTCAAGCATATATCGCGTGGCCAAAACATCAGCCGCTTGGGCACCACATGCTTGATCAGACATATGTTGACCTGCCATGCAGCTCGTTGGCAAGCCTACCTTAAAGACCCACACCAAAGAACAAAGCTGACCTCTTCTTGCACCGCATCAGCTGGGATCTCCAACCCCACTATACCTTCAGTCCTCTCTGAAACCTGCTCTGAGAGGAATGAAGGTGTAGAATTAGGTGTGTCACAGCCAAGTACTTGCGGGCACTCTGCTAGCAGTACACCAACGTCCGATTCTAGCAGGCAAATTTCCCTGCCCCAGCTGCTGGACCGTCAAAAGAAGTTCACTCCCAGCCATCCACATGCCCAGCGGTTGAATGCTAGCTTGGCTAAATTGCTAGCGCTTCAACTGCTGCCTTTTCAGTTGGTAGACTCGGCCCCCTTCTGTGAGTTTGTGCAATGTGCGGTTCCTCAGTGGCAGGTTCCCAAACGCCACTTTTTCGCACGGAAGGCGATTCCGGCTCTCTACAGGCATGTGGAAGGCAATGTCTTGGCCTCGCTGGACAGGGCGGTCAGCGGTAAGGTGCATATTACCGCTGACTCATGGTCCAGCAGGCATGGACAGGGACGTTACCTTTCTTTCACGGCCCATTGGGTCACTCTTTTGGCAGCTGGGAAGGATGCAGGACAAGGTGCAGTAGTGTTGGAGGTTGTTCCACCGCCACGCCTCCAAAATGCTACTACTGGTTGTGACACACCTCTCTCCTCCACCCCCTCCTCTTCTTCCTCCATGGCCTCTTCCTGTGGTTTGTCCTCGGAACCAGCGGTGCTCCGTAGGCGTTCAAGGGGCTACGCAAGTACGCAGGCAAAAAGATGCCATGCCGTGCTTGCGCTGGTGTGTTTGGGGGACAGGAGCCACACTGGGGCAGAGGTCCTGTCTGCTCTGCAGGGGCAGGCCGAGAGGTGGTTGACGCCACGCCAGCTTAAGCCAGGAATGGTGGTTTGCGACAATGGCACCAACCTCCTCTCCGCCCTCCGACAGGGACAACTGACCCATCTGCCCTGTATGGCTCACGTCCTTAACCTGGTGGTGCAGCGGTTCTTGGGCAGGTACCCGGGCTTACAGGATGTCCTGAGGCAGGCCAGGAAAGTCTGCGTGCATTTCCGCAGATCTTATAATGCCAGTGCTCGCCTGGCTGAGCTGCAAAAGGAGTTGAACCTGCCCAAGAACCGCCTTATATGTGACATGCCCACCAGGTGGAACTCAACGTTGGCCATGCTGCAGCGGCTGCACACACAGCAGAGGGCCATCAATGAGTACCTGTGCGACTACGGCACCAGGACAGGGTCAAGGGAGCTCGGGTTTTTTTCACCACGCCAGTGGGGCATGATCAGGGATGCATGCACTGTCCTGGCACCATTTGAGGAGGCCACGAGGATGGTGAGCAGTGACAGTGCATGCATCAGTGACACTGTACCTCTTGTCCACCTGTTGGAGCACACGCTGCGTGGAATAATGGACAGGGCACTTGAGGCAGAACAGAGGCAGGAAGAGGAGGACTTCCTTGCCTCTCAAGGCCCCCTTTACCCAGACAGTGTTCCTTCTGTCCCACCCATCGCACAGGAAGAGGAGGAGGAGGAGGAGGAGGAGGAGGAGGATTGTGTCAGCATGGAGGTGGAGGCTGGCACTCAGCATCATCAGCAGCAGTCTTTTAGGGATGATTTACAGTCCCAAGAAACCAGTGGACTTGTACGTGGCTGGGAGGAGGTGGCTGCGGATCATGTCGTCCTTAGTGACCCAGAGGACTCCGGACTGAATGCCTCAGCTAACCTACGCTGCATGGCCTCCCTGATCCTGCAAAGTCTGCGGAAGGATCCTCGTATTCTTCGGATCAAGGAGAGGGACCATTACTGGCTGGCCACTCTCCTTGATCCACGGTACAAGGGTAAGGCTGCGGACCTTATCTTACCGTCGCAGAGGGAGCAGAGGATGAGACAACTCCGGGAGGCCTTGCAGAAAGGTCTGTGCAACGCGTTCCCAGAGACTGGGAGGTTACAAACTCCTGGTCCTGGACAACGAGTTGCTGAGGCTTCGGGCAGTCAAAGAAGGAGCGGTGGGGAAGGTGGCCGTCTGACCGATGCGTTCAGACAATTCTTTAGTCCGCAGCCCCAAAGTATGATCGGTTCCAGCAACCATCGCCAGTGTCTGATATACATGGTGCAGGAATACCTAGGGGCAAGGTCAGACTTGGACACCTTCCCCACCGAAAATCCTCTGGCTTACTGGGTCTTGAGGATGGATCACTGGCCAGAGCTTGCACAGTATGCAATTGAGCTACTGGCCTGTCCTGCATCCAGCGTTCTTTCAGAACGCACATTCAGTGCTGCTGGAGGATTTGTCACGGATCACAGGGTGCGCCTGTCCACCGACTCGGTTGATCGACTGACTTTCATCAAGATGAACCAGTCTTGGATCACCACCAGCTACCACACACCTGATGCTGATATAACAGACTAATTGATTTTAAAATGTCACATCCCTTCAAGACTGATGCTGATGCTGAGTGCCTGTGCTGTTATGTTGACTGGCTATCCTCCTCCTCCTCCTCAATGATACGATTAATGATGATAGCTTGGAAGATCATTTTGGTTTATGGGTGACGCCACCAGTGGCTAAGGCCCAATTTTTCAGGCCCTGTTTAACAGGGGCGTGTAATTACAATTTTGGATGCAATACTTTGCAACAGGCCTCATTGCTGTGCTCCAAGTACAGTATCTGTGAGGGGTTGCAGTGTTGTGCCACCAGTGCCTAAGGCCCAATTTTTCAGCCCCTGTTCAACAGGGGCATGCAATTATAATTATTGATCTAATAATTCACAGCAGGGCCCATTGCTGCGCCCACCAAGAGTAACTGTCAGGCCTTACAGTGTTGTGGCACCAGCACCACCACCACCAAAGGCCCAATTTTTCAGCCCCTATTCAACAGGGGCATGCAATTATAATTATTGATCTAATAATTCACAGCAGGGCCCATTGCTGCGCCCACCAAGAGTAACTGTCAGGCCTTACAGTGTTGTGGCACCAGCACCACCATCAAAGGCCCAATTTTTACTACCACTGATCAACAATTATATGTTATTACAATTCCTGATATAATAGTTGACAGCAGGGCGTTACAGCACCCACCAAGAATAACTGTGAGTGCTTTCAGTGTTGTGCCAACACCAACACCTAAGGGGCCAATTTCTGCAGAGTATATACGGCAGGTCCCTACTTTCAAACATCCAACTTACAAACGACTACTACTTGCAAACGGAAGAAGACAACAGGAAGTGAGAGGAAATCTACCCCTTGGAAGGAAAATTCTCTCCTGTAAGAATTAATATGGGAGAAAGGTGTCTCCTCTCTACTGATGCTTTATCACCAATCCTTGTTTCAATAAAAACACCACATTTCAAAAACAGTTGTCATTGGGACGCAAAGTGAGGTGAAATGTTCTGAACAGGGGCACAGACAGCAAAACAAATGTGACAGGGGTGATAACCGTTCCCTATGTTTTCCAAAAAGCTAAAAAAAAGGAATTTGGCATGGAGCTACACTTAAACAATGCAGCTGTTCAAAGTTACAAACAGATTCTACATAAGAACAAACCTACAGTCCCTGTCTTGTATGCACCGCCTGTATACGGCTGTTCAGAGTATATAGGGCCTTTTTTATTTTGTGTGCGGGGTTCCCCTTAATATCCATACAAGACCCAAAGGGGCTGGTAATGGGCTGGGGTAGGGGGGGGGGGGTTGATGGGGTAGCTATGCCATTTTTCCTAAAGATTTTCATCCATATTACCGGGACCAGACATTGCATTAAAGCCGCAAGCAGTTTTAAATGGCTTTTTTTCCTTTAGAAATGTTATTTTGTGCAGGGACAGTTCTAAACACGGGAAACACGTGGCACTTCACAGGCATACTTTAGACACCCCCCAGGTACAATATTTAAAGGAAGATTTGACTTTTTTTTTTCACTTTATGCATCATTAAAATGACTGCTCCCGGAAAACGTCCGTTTTTAACCACTTAAGCCCCGGACCATTTGGTAGCTAAAGGACCAGAGGTGAATTCAGAATTTTGCACTGCGCTGCTTTAACTGTAAATTGTGCGGACATGCAATGTTGTACCCAAACGAAATTTGCGTCCTTTTCTTCCCACAAATAGAGATTTCTTTTAATGGTATTTGATTGCCTCTGCGATTTTTATTTTTTGCGATATAAACGGAAAAAGACCGAAATTTTTTTAAAAAAATGATATTTTCTACTTTTTGTTATAAGAAAAATTGAATAAACTCAATTGTAGTCATACATTTAGGCCAAAATGTATTCAGCCACATGTTTTTAGTAAAAAAAAATGTCAATAAGTGTATATTTATTGGTTTGCGCAAAAGTTATAGAGTTTACAAACTAGGGTACATTTTCTGAAATTTACACAGCTTTAAATTTATGACTGCCTATCTCATTTCTTGAGGTGCTAAAATGACAGGGCAGTACAAACCCCCCCCAAATTACCCCATTTTGGAAAGTAGACACCCCAAGGAAATTGCTGAGAGGCATGTTGAGCCCATTGAATTTTTTATTTTTTGTCCCAAGTGATTGAATAATGACTAAAAAAAAAAAAAAAAAAAAAAATACAAAAAGTTGTCACTAAATGATATATTGCTCACACATGCCATGGTTATATGTGGAATTTCACCCCAAAATACATTTTGCTGCTTCTCCTGAGTACGGGGATACCACATGTGTGGGACTTTTTGGGAGTCTAGCCGCGTACGGGACCCCGGAAACCAAGCACCGCCTTCAGGATTTCTAAGGGCGCAAATTTTTGATTTCACTCCTCACTACCTATCACAGTTTCGAAGGCCATAAAATGCCAAAATAGCACAAAACCCCCCCAAATGACCCCATTTTAGAAAGTAGATACCCCAAGGAAATTGCTGAGAGGCCTGTTGAGCCCATTGAATATATTTTTTTTGTCCCAAGTGATTGAATAATGACAAAAAAATAAAAAAATAAAAAAAGTTGTCACTAAATGATATATTGCTCACACATGCCATGGTTATTTGTGGAATTACACCCCAAAATACATTTTTCTGCTTCTCCTGAGTACGGGGATACCACATGTGTGGGACTTTTTAGGAGCCTAGCCGCGTACGGGACCCCGAAAACCAAGCACCGCCTTCAGGATTTCTAGGCACAAATTTTTGATTTCACTCCTCACTACCTATCACAGTTTCGAAGGCCATAAAATGCCAAATTGCACAAAACCTCCCCAAATGACCCCATTTTGGAATATAGACACCCCAAGCTATTTGCTGAGAGGAATGGCGAGTATTTTACAGCTCTCATTTGTTTTTTAAAATGAAGAAAGAAAATATATATATATATATATTTTTTTTTTTTCAATTTTCAAAACTTTGTGACAAAAAGCGAGATCTGCAAAATACTCACAATACCTCTCAGCAAATAGCTTGGGGTGTCTACTTTCCAAAATGGGGTCATTTGGGGGGGGGTTTGTGCCATCTGGGCATTCCATGGCCTCCGAAACTGTGATAGGCAGTGAGAAGTGAAATCAAAAATTTACACCCTTAGAAAGCCTGAAGGCGGTGCTTGGTTTTTGGGGTCCCGTACGTGGCTAGGCTCCCAAAAAGTCTCACACATGTGGTATCCCCGTACTCAGGAGAAGCAACAGAATGTATTTTGGGGTGTAATTCCACATATGCCCATGGCATGTTTGAGCAATATATCATTTAGTGACAACTTTGTGCAAAAAAAAAAAAAAATTGTAGATTTCCGCAACTTGTGTCAACATATAAAATATTCCATGGACTCGACATGCCTCTCAGTATATAGCTTGGGGTGTCTACTTTCCAAAATGGGGTCATTTGGGGGGGTTTTGAACTGTTCTGGCATTTTATACACAACATTAGGAAGCTTACATCCACTCTTCTAACCACTTGAAGACAAAGCCCTTTTTGACACTTTTTGTTTACATGAAAACATTTTTTTTTTTGCAAGAAAATTATGTTGAACCCCAAAACATTATATATATTTTTAAAGCAAAGGCCCTACAGATTAAAATGGTGGGTGTTGCATTTTTTTTTCTACACAGTATTTGCGCAGCGATTTTTCAAACGCATTTTTTGGGTTAAAAAATACACTTTTTTAATTTTAATGCACTAAAACACACTATATTGCCCAAATGTTTGATGAAATAAAAAATATGATCTTAGGCCGAGTACATAGATACCAAACACGACATGCTTTAAAATTTCGCACAAACGCGCATTGGCGACAAACTACATACATTTTAAAAGCCTTTAAAAGCCTTTACAGGTTACCCCAGTAGATTTACAGAGGAGGTCTACTGCTAAAATGATTGCCCTCGATCTGACCTTCGCGGTGATACCTCACATGCATGGTGCAATTGCTGTTTACATATGACGCCAGACCGACGCTTGCGTTCGCCATTGGGCAAGAGCAGGGCAGGACAGGGGTGTTTTTTTTTTTTCTTTTTTTTTCTTATTAATTTTGCTTTTTTATTTTATTTTTAAATTGTTCCTTCCAAGTATTTTTTTTTTAATCATTTTTATTGTTATCTCAGGGAATGTAAATATCCTCTATGATAGCAATAGGTAGTGACAGGTACTCTTTTTTTGAAAAAACTGGGGTCTTTTAGACCCTAAATTTTTCCTCTGCCCTCAAAGCATCTGACCACACCAAGATCGGTGTGATAAAATGCTTTCCCAATTTCCCAATGGCGCTTTTTATATCCGGGGGGGGCATTCCCTCCCACTGCTTGTAAAAGCAGTCCAGAGGCTAATTAGCCGCTAGGATTGCTTTTACATGAAAGCCGGCCACAGGCTGAAAAGAATGATACCAAGATGATACCTAAACCCGCAGGCATCATTCTGGTATAAACATTCAAAGTCCAGCAACATACCAGTACGTTGCTGGTCCTTGTTGGACATGTATTGTAATCTTTTTATTTCATGCAGCCAGTTGGCTGAACGAAAAAAGAGATTGATCGGTGGGTATGCCCACCATTAGAATACCGCCCTTCATCCACCCACTTCCAATGATGGGCATACACGCACCATTTATATATGCCGAAGCATGGGGGCATCCTCCCGCAAAAAAGTTATGCCGCACACACATGGTCGGACTTTTCCACGGGCAAGCCTCCGTCGGAATTTTGACCGTATGTACGCGGCATTAGGAGCAAAATCGCTCCTCCGCCCCTGCTGCCCCAATGCTTCGGCATATTTGCTTTTTTTTTTTAACTGTGGTGGTGAAATCACCTCCTACAGCACTGGAGTCGCAGGGATCAGGCCTGTCTCTGCGAACGCTGCAGTTATGTGTGTTTTTGTTTTGTAAGTGACAGTGATCGATCGATACTGCACTTGGGTGGCCTGGGCTGGACGGAGGGGCAAAATGCAGGTGCCAGCAGGTATCTGGGCTGATCCCGCAAACACTGCGTTTTTGGGAACCCTAAACTGCTGGGGACGCTAGTATAGATCTGATCAGATCAGATATTGATCTGTTCAGATACTATACCACTAAGGGGGGTGTATGCTTCACGCGTGGGTGTTAGCGTTACTGGCACTAACCTGACGCTGCCTGGGGTGTGACTCAGACCCTCTCTGACGCTAAAACCTAATTGATATCACCCGCCGGGCGATCAGGGGGTTAAACCTTTATTGGGTTATATACACGGCGGGTGCCCTGACACTATAAAAAGCAAACTAACTAACCAGCGTCACCCGTAACACTTATATGGTGATCACTGGTGAAAGGGTTAACTAGGGGCAATCAGGGGGTTAAAACCTTTATTAGATAATATATGGGGGTACCTGACGCTATAAAAACCTGTGGCGAACCTAAAAAAAATTACCAGCTACCGATCTGCATCACCGACACTAAGACAGCGTTTAGAAAAACGATCGCTTAGCGACAGTGGTGATGGGGGTGAAAGGGTTACCTGGGGGGCGATCAAGGGGGTTAAACCTTTATTAGATAATATATTGGGGTACCTGACGCTATAAAAACCTGCGGCGAACCTAAAAAAAATTACCAGCTACCGATCTGCATCACAGACACTAAGAGAGCGTTTAGAAAAACGATCGCTTAGTGACAGTGGTGATAGGGGGTGAAAGGGTTACCTGGGGGGCGATCAAGGGGGTTAAACCTTTATTAGATAATATATTGGGGTACCTGACGCTATAAAAACCTGCGGCGAACCTGAAAAAAAATTACTGGCTGCCGATCGGCATCACTGACGCTAAGACAGCGATCAGAAAAATGATCGCTAAGCGACAGTGGTGATAGGCGGTGAAAGGGTTATCTGGGGGGTGATCAGGGGGTTAAACCTTTATTAGGGGGGGTTAGGGGGCTACACTGGACCTAAGAATAAACTTTGGTGACACTTTTACAGTCACAAATGTCACTGATTGCAGTGATCACTAAATAAATGGTCACTGCAATCAGTGACACTGTGACTGGGGGCTGGGGGGGTGATCTAGGGGGTGATATGGGGTGTCTGGGGGGGCCTGGGGGGGCGATTTATGTCCCTATGTGTCCTGGTGTCAGTGTAGTGTTGTGTGCACTGACCTGATGTCTTCTCTTGTACGGCGCTCGGTATATGTGAGCGCCGCACCAGAGATGACATCACTTCCTTCTGCTCCCTCTGTCTGACACAGACAGAGGGGGCATTTCCATTCGCCGGGAGCGATCGCGAGGGGGTGGCCAGAAACGAATGGCTGCCCCCTCATCCCGGAACGCTCCCGGACACTTAGCCACCGCTCACTGTATAGGAGGGGGTCCGATTGGACCCCCCAACTATACAAAGGCAATCACGTACACTCTACGTGATTGTGCCTGTCGGTGCCATTCTGCCGACGTATATATACAGTGAGCGGTCGTTAAGTGGTTAAAACTTCTTTTTGCATTGATACATGTCCCCTGATGCAGAACCCGGGTTCCCAAACTCTGTTTCGGACAATAACATGGATAATAGTCGTTATAATTAGCACTTTAGAATCCGAACGTTCGCATCCATTGTATTTAATAGGGTTCTAATGTTCGTGCGAACTTTCGGTCCGTTCGCGGGTTCTGGTGCGAACCGAACCTGGGGGTGTTCGGCTCATCACTATTGGCTAACAACATTTCTGCAGGAAAATCATTGCCCTTCAAGATATGATTATAGAGAGTAGCCAATTGGGGGGATAAGATGTGGGAGACATTTTTGTAATAGGAGGTATAATAACCACCTGGGCCTGGTGCAGTAGAGGATTTAAGTGATTTGATTATAGTTGCAATTTCCATCACAGTGCAAGGGACATTCAAGGCCTCTAATTGCTGGCTGGACAGAGTGGGCAGGGTCAGGTTTGAGAACCAAGACTGGGTTGATGGAACATTAGTTGGTTGGGACACTTCAAATAGGTTTTTGTAGTAATCTATGAAGATATCCATAACATCATTTGGGTGTGAAACTAGAACCCCAGCAGGGTTGCGCAACTTATAAGAATGAGGTGGTTTCATGGCCTGATTGAGTTTCCTTGCAAACATTGTGGATGCTGAGTTACTGTATAACATAAACTTGGCTTTAGCCCATCTCAAGGCCTTCTCCGTTCTATCAGAAAGCAGGAGGTCTACCTGTTTTTTGCTATTAATTTGTTGGAGGAGGTCAGGGGAAGGAGATTGGTTATAATGATTATACAGTCTATCTAAGGTTTTCGTGAAAGAACAAAGCTTTATTTTTTGAGGCTATATTAATAATATTAACCCTCATGACAGCTTTATGAGCCGTCCAGGGAGTGCCTGGTGGGGTGTTTGGGAGATGATTATCTTCAAAATAATCATGGAGTTGAGTGGTGAGAGTGTCAACTGTGGAGGGGTCGGTTAGTAAGGAATCATTTAGTCTCCAAGTGTAAGTTGTGAGTTTAAGGCCTATTCCGGAGACTGTGAAAGCTACCATATGGTGATTGGACCATGGGCAGACATGTATATCAGATCTGGAAGAGTTTGCTAAAACTGTGGGGGTGCAGAAGATGTAATCTAGGTGAGCATAGCTGTCATGTGGGTTGGAATAGAAAGTGTAGGATCTACATCCAATATTGTGAGCTCTCCATGCATCAATAAGTTGAAGTGAGTTAAGACTACTGGTAAGTGTTTTAGGGAAAGCTTTAGAAGAGGGGGTAACTCTACTCCTATCTAGGCTTGGATGTGCCATGAGATTGAAATATCCCCCTATTATTAAATGTGGGGAGAGATAACGGTCTAAAATGGTAAAGGGCATAGATAGAGGCAATAGTCGTGGCTCAACCTTGTATTTTACCTTGTAATATTATAAACCTACTGTTTGGATCTTTATAGATATGACCAGCTTTAAAGCAGATTTCCAGTTATATAGTCTGAACTGGGGGGGGGTAGCAAACCCTCCAAAAAGGCCTGGTCTCGTAGATATAAAAAGGAAAATCCATAACTGGGGGGTAGTAAAACCTCCAAAAAGACCTGGTCCCTGAATTGTGTAAAGGAAAGCCCATCCTGGCTTGAATCAGTTTTGATGCAGTCATCCGAAGAATCCATGAGCAGGGTTGGTTAGGCAGGCTGGTCCCTGAACGATTGGCACCATCTTCTTTGGTTCCTGCGTGAGGAAGGTGTGTTCCAGATAGGGCTAGGTCCCGTTGCGGGGGGTCGGCGGTTCGGGGCATCCGACTCCAAAGGGCCCAGTTTTATCAATATTTCCTTCCCTTCAGCAACATTATAGGCAGTGTAAGTGGTTCCATTGTGAGGTACAGTGAGATTAAATGGGAAACCCCATCGGTAGCGGATGTGGGCTGATTGAAGCACTGATGTGACCTCTTTCATCCTGTGTCTACGGTCAAGGGTAGCCTGCAAGATATCTGGGAAGATTTGGATCCTCACACCATCCAACTCAATGGCTGATGCATTTCTGGCAGCACGTAAGATATCCTCCTTGACCAAGTAATCCTTTAAACAGAGGATAACATCCCATGGTGACTTCTCCACAGGGGGCTTAGGGCGCAAGGCCCTATGAATCCTGTCACACACAAATGCTGTGATTGGCACGGAGGGAAGGAGTATGTGAAACAGATTATTTGCAGCAGCAGGGAGATCTGAAACCGCTTCTGGGATGCCACGCAGCCTCAAGTTATTTCTCCTATTGTGGTTGTCAAGGTCCTCGACCTGCGACTGCACCATTTGGAAATTTTCAGCCAGTGTCTCATAGTCCTTATGAAGGTCAGCATGAGCTAATGCCAATTCGTCATGTTTAGTCTCTAAAAGATCGGCCGCCAAGAGCAGTGATTTCCAGTGATAACGTGTTTGTGGCTTTATGCAGCTCTGACTGCAACTTCCCAGCCAGCTTCTCATACATAGAGGACAAACTGTCATCAAGATCAGCCTTAGTAAGCTGAGTGGGGCACTCACCGTCCTCTCGGGTCGGAGCTGAGGTCTCAGGGAATGCCGCTGGAGACGGAGAGCCTCGTTGGACCTGGGCGCCATCTTTAGCCATGCCTGTTCGTCCTGCAGTGCGGAGGAGGTATGTGGTAAGGGACCCCTGCGGCTTGTAGTTCTTCGGCTTCTTGCGGGACGGCATGCACCTGGAGTTCCCACAGGGGTGCAGGGCAAAATCTGAGCAAAAAAGGTGATGTATAGCCCTGTGGGAGGGCGATTAATCTCCGTGACAGCCGGTACCCATGCCATTTTTCTCAATGATTTTCATCCATATTGCCGGGACCAGACATTACATTAAAGCCGCAAGCAGTTTTAAATTACTTTTTTTCCTTTAGAAATTTAATTTTGTGCAGGAACAGTTCTAAACACAGGAGACACATGCCACTTCACAGGCATACTATATACACCCCCCAGGTACGATATTTAAAGGAATATTTCACTTTTTTTTTTCACTTTATGCATCATTAAAATCACTGCTCCCGAAAAAACGGCCGTTTAAAAAAAAAAAAAAATTGCATTGATACATGTCCCCTGGGGCAGGACCCTTTTTAGGACAATAACTTGCATATTAGCCTTTAAAATTAGCACTTTTGATTTCGAACGTTCGAGTCCCATAGACTTTAATAGGGTTCAAATGTTTGCACAAACTTTCGGGCCGTTCGCAGGTTCTGGTGCGAACTGAACCGGGGGGTGTTCGGATCATCCCTAATTATCAACAGTAATGAACATTTTGGTGATTATTATGTCTCTCACTGGGTTGTTTCATGTTCAAAAAGTGCCTGAGGAAAATGCATCTAACCAATCACATCCATCGTTATAAACCTGAATTGGAAAAATAGTATTTTGAACTACTTGATTGCTCTAGAGCAGTGGTCTTCAAACTGCAGCTTGGGGGCCAAATGTGGCCCTTGGGGCACTATTCCTCCTACTGACACAAACAATGGGGGCATAATTCCTCCCACTGACACCAAGAATGAGGCACAATTCTTCCCATTGATACCTGTGATTGTCACCCTTCCTCCTCCTGACACCAACGATGTGCCACTATCCCCCCCCCACTGACACCAACAATGGGCTACTATTCCCCCCACTGACACCAACAATGGGGCACTATTCCCCCCACTGACACCAACAATGGGGCACTATTCCCCCCACTGACACTAACGATGGGGCACTATTGCTTCCACTGACATCAATGATGGGGTGGCATTGTTTAATCACACTGACACTGGGATATTTTGTGCCCCCACTGGTCACAGTCCGACGCCCCTAAAGTCGGAAGGACAGTAAACTGACCCCTTGTTTAGAAAGTTTGGAGACCTCTGCTCTAGAGCAACCTTTCTCAGCCAGGATTCCTTCAGAAGTTGCTGGAGGTTATTTGAGCAAAGAACAATTTCTGCCTCTCAGATAAGTAACCACTGAAACCAATCAGAGCATAATTAGAACCTTCAGGGCCCTGGTGCAAGAAACCATAAAGGCTCCCTGTAACGGCACCACAAATACAAAGGGGGTTAACGCCGTATAAGATGTTCCCCTCTCCTGGACACACATCCACTCGCTACCAATCTTCCACAGCCAGGCGATCACTTCCCATAAGATTAATCCTTCTGGAAGAACGAGACGCACGCTCTGTATCTTCCAGACAAGTAGACTGAGTTTATTGAGAAAAACATTGTAACTTTTATATACATCCAATACACATTAGTTTAACATGAACAGTGGCCCAGCTCCACCCACACATTACAAGACTCAACACATTATTTTGACGTCTGTTAGGAGACAACAGACTTTACACAATAGACATAACGATCTTCAATACACATCTTAAATGACTTGCATAACCTTTGTGTTCCCCCAGTCTGTCTTTACAATACACACAAGTACAGACTTAATTATCCCTTTTCACAATGAAAGGGTCTCCAGACGCCCTCCTAGATTAATTTACAACACAAGCAGGCAGGTGATTAACCTGTCTGCTGCTGGTTCCAAAACCTATAATTATAGGCTTAATTCCTACCAGCCACAGTAGACAATAGAATGCAAATTACCTTAATTTCTCACATCAATGATTACACAACCCCCCCCCCCCCCCTCACAGTACACATCCAATCTAGATACAATGTATGTGCAGCATTGAATATGGCTATCACAGACCAAATTGGGGTTTTCATTCACCCTGTGCCCCTAATAGAGACACAGGGTGGTTGACACATAAGAGACATTGGGGAAGCTGAAGCAAGGGTATCTCATACTTTCTAAGCGATTCTGAGTTCCCCGGGCCTTCCCGTTAGTCTCCTGCCAAAAGGGGAGAGATGTAACAGAGGAGGGGACCCCAGACGGGTTGACTCCGAAGTTAGTCCATAGGTCCCTTCTTCTAATGCCGGTATCCACACAGTACCCCAAATAAATTGCTCCAAACAGAGCATTACTTACCCAGCCAACCTCTGCCTCTCTCAGAGAACATACCCGCCGCTGGGGAGAGGCCTGGACTGGCCCTTCTCCCTGGAGTCCTTTCCGCCGCTGGAGAGAAGACAGGGTGACTAGGCTCAGTCTGTCATGCTGTTGGGGATCTGGGCCGACTGCCCAGCATCCCTGGGGTACACAAGTGGAGACTGAAGTCCCATCCACTTGTGGTAGGTGAAAATCCCCCAGTGCTTGCAAAGCAAGGCTGACATCCTCCTGTCTCAGTGTCACACCATTTTCTGGGGTTGTCAGTGAGGACTGAAGTTCCATCCAATACCACAGGAACTCCCTCTTCTGTTAGTTGAGAGCAGAGGCCCGTGGCACTCTGCTCTGTTGCCAGCTCTTCTGCTGGATTGCTGTGAGTGGAGACCGCAGTCCCATCCACCGATATCCGCTCAAGCTGCAGTTGTGTGCAGAGGCCAGTAGCATTCTGCCCTGCTGCCAGTGATTCAGCTGGGGGTAAAAGCTTTACCACCTCAGCTTGTTGCTGGAGAGAGGGGCCAACTGCCCCGGCTCCCTGAAACTCCACAGTTGTTTCCGGTGCTGGGCAGAGGTTCCCATCACTCTGCCCTGTTGCCAGCACTTCTGCTGGGGACTCCACACCATCTGCTCTGGTTAACTGTTGGGGGGGGGGGAGATGGCCTGCTTCTCCTCCCTGCATCTCTGAAATCCACTGGGAAAGAGGAACCATTGCCTTCTCATCTCGGGCCTCCAAAACTGCCACGGGTGTAGAGCAGGGGTCTGTAGTACTCTGTCCTGCTGCCAGTACTTGGGCAGGCGATGCATAATCCCTAACATCCTCTGAACAGTCCCTTAAATCCATACCTTCTGTAATCTGTGGCTGGGGAGATGAGCCAACTGCTCTAGCTCCCTGGAACTCCATATCATCCACTTCGGCTTTAGGGAGGGCAATCTTCAGCTTTTCCACTGCCGATTCTTCAGCCAGGCTAGCTCCTTGGAACTCCGTATCATTCACTTCGGCTTTAGGGATGGCCGTCTTCAGATTTTCCACTGCTGATTCTTCAGCCAGGATTTCAGAGTGCTCAAGTGGTATTTCCTGATAGTCCCAGGCAAAGGTAGCACCACCCTGCTGCTGAGCAGATTCTAGCAGCTGTCTGTAGGCAATCTCCAGCTCCCATTCCTGAACGGCCAGAAATTCCAAATCTTCCTCTGCCCAGTGCCCTTCCGAGACATTCAGTTTTCGCTCTCTGTGCTCCATTATTTCCTCCAAACGCCACTCCCGATCACTCCCAAAGTCAGGGTCACTGGACAGCCCCCAATACAACAATTTCAGGCCATCATAGTCAAAGCCTTCCGTGGGGCTGTCATCCGCTGACCATGGGCACTCTTGGGCTACATACCACTGGAGGGCTCTGTAGCTCTCGTCCAACCGCATCTCTGCCCGGATCAGCCTGCTTAACTCAGCTGTCCACTCCTGCTTTGGTTGTTCCCCCAATAACGGCATTCGTACTTCATACTGCGACCAGTACCTTACATAGATGGAGGGGAGAGTCTTTCCCTGGTGTTGCTGCTCGAGAGCTAGCGCTTTCTTCCAGAGTTTGCAGCGGATCGAATCCGACCATCCCAGCAGGACCTCCTCTGATACTGGTCCTCTATGCTGTATCTGCATCTCTCGCAACCTCCTTCTGAATTCCTCTTCCATGGCGGCTGGTTCTTTAGGCGTTGTCACCGATTGCCGTATTTCCGCCATTCTCCGCTCATGTTGCCGCTCTAGTTCTCTTTTGTCGCTCTCGTTCTCTCTCTTGTCGGGCATCCTGCAGCTGGATGCCTTAAATGGCTTCCTGTATGGCGGCCTCTGATGGGTTAGCACCATATAATGCCAACCGCTGTTGAACTCGTTGCTGAAACAAGTCTTCAACTGACCGGGGTCCTGCATCACCATCCTTCTGATCCATCCCTGCTAGCTACCTGATCAAGGTGACTTTGTTCTTTGTCCCACCGGCCCCCCCACGGCTCTCAAGTAAGTCTTTCAGCGTGGCTCTCCTGCAGGCTGCATAGCTGGTCATTCACTGTGGTGGTTTGAAGTGTCCCAGGAACTGGAGGGAAAAAATCCCACTGCTGCCAACCAATGTAACGGCACCCCAAATACGAAGGGGGTAATGCCGTTTAAGATGTTCCCCTCTCCTGGACACACATCCACTTGCTACCAATCTTCCACAGCCAGGCGATCACTTCCCATAAGATTAATCCTTCTGGAAGAACGAGACGCACGCTCTGTATCTTCCAGACAAGTAGACTGAGTTTATTGAGAAAAACATTGTAACTTTTATATACATCCAATACACATTAGTTTAACATGAACAGTGGCCCAGCTCCACCCACACATTACAAGACCCAACACATTATTTTGACGTCTGTTAGGAGACAACAGACTTTACACAATAGACATAACGATCTTCAATACACATCTTAAATGACTTGCATAACCTTTGTGTTCCCCCAGTCTGTCTTTACAATACACACAAGTACAGACTTAATTATCCCTTTTCACAATGAAAGGGTCTCCTGACGCCCTCCTTGATTAATTTACAACACAAGCAGGCAGGTGATTAACCTGTCTGCTGCTGGTTCCAAAACCTATAATTATAGGCTTAATTCCTACCAGCCACAGTAGACAATAGAATGCAAATTACCTTAATTCCTCACAGCAATGATTACACAACCCCCCCCCCCCCTCACAGTACACATCCAATCTAGATACAATGTATGTGCAGTATTGAATATGGCTATCACAGACCATATTGGGGTTTTCATTCACCCTGTGCCCCTAATAGAAACACAGGGTGGTTGACACATAAGAGACATTGGGGAAGCTGAAGCAAGGGTATCTCATACTTTCTAAGTGATTCTGAGTTCCCTGGGCCTTCCCATTACATCTCTCCCCTTTCGGCAGGAGACTAACAGAGGAGGGGACCCCAGACGGGTTGACTCCGAAGTTAGTCCATAGGTCCCTTCTTCTAATGCCGGTATCCACACAGCACCCCAAACAGAGCATTACTTACCCAGCCAACCTCTGCCTCTCTCAGAGAACATACCCGCCGCTGGGGAGAGGCCTGGACTGGCCCTTCTCCCTGGAGTCCTTTCCGCCGCTGGAGAGAAGACAGGGTGACTGGGCTCAGTCCGTCATGCTGTTGGGGATCTGGGCCGACTGCAATTCTGAGTTCCCCAGGCCTTCCCGTTACACTCCCCCTTACCCCAACTTCTATCCGAGCCACGGACTTCCAGTTCTGGAAGGGCATCCATGGACATCCTCCCAGAACCCTGCCTCCCCTGTTCCTCCCGGGGGCAAAGCCCCCTTTGGACACAGCTAAACACAGATCACAGTAAAGGGCCTTTACATTATAATCAGCTGATCATTTGTAAACTGACTTGATGGTTATTGGCAGTTCTTTCCCCCCACGCCGTGTCTGTGTGAGAAAAGGAGAGCCATTAACCTGCAAGTCTGTCAGCACATCATTTACACTGATAATCAGTGCCCTGATTATCAGTGGAGCCCCATCAGTGCCCATCAGTGCAGCCTATCAGTGCTCATCAGTGCCAGTCAGTGCTGCCTACCAGTGTCACCTATGAGTGCTCATCAATGTCACCTATCAGTGCCCATCAGTGCTGACTATCAGGGCCACTGATAAGGGGGTAGAACTGGTCCTCCTGTACAGGGCCCAGGCTCTATATGTTCAACAAGGGTCCCATACAGCTTTATGGCAGTTTACTAGACTGGCATGGTGGGGAGCAATAACTGGAACAGATCCCCTGTTACTTCCCCTGCACCGCAAACATCTTCTCCTCCTCTCCTGTTTGGTTCCAGTAATTGTGCCCCCCCACTATTCTAATCACCCTCCCCCCCACACACAATCACACCCTTCCGTCCTGAAGCTCCAATTCCCCTGTGGGGACACCAGATGGGTGTCAGTGTGGAGAGTGGGTGGACTCGTAAAAATGTCATGTTTATTGGCCCCTTCATTTTTTGAATGAACACAGTAATGGGCAATGATCATCCCTGTGTTCATTTATAACTGAAGTATAATAAACTGTGTTTACTATGTTTCAGTTTGTGAATGAACAAGGAGCTTCTGTACAGAATGTTTCCTAATAATTCTTGCTGCAGAAAAAGTTATTGAGGAATCTATGTCCTCAATCTCTTGGTACTCTTGCTGTGTGAATGAGTGGTTTGCTTATGCAGCTAGAGCCACCTGTTACTCTATGGGGACACAGTGGCTGTACAAATACAGCCACAGGCCCTAATTTGACAGGTATGCTGGAGCAGGTAAGCGGCCCAAATGCACACCATCTTTGTTTTTTGCTGTACATATGCACCCACATGCTTGTGGATGGGGGTGCCCTGTCAGGTAGGCTGTACGGTGCCCCATGATTTCTCCCGGCACAGTTACCAGTGGCTAACAGCAAGCTCCCGATCTCTACTTGCGTTCAGGAGCTTTCTGATCATGTGACCACTCTTCTGAATCTGATTACATTTGCTCTGGGGTAGTAATCAATCCCCCTAGGTAACTCAAGTGCCACATCCTGATAGAATGTATAGAGCTGTGTGAAAAGTAATTGGACTTTATAGGCACCAATGTATGAAAAAATATAACAATTTTTATTGCACAACAGTACAAACATTCAAATAGTACAGTAAATGTATTATTAAAATACATAAAGAAATATTCTAAAATAGAAAAACATAGACATTAACCATCGTAGGACACTCAATGATAATTATACTCATTCCGTGGGATAACATGAAAAGTCTGCCCATTCAGGATAGCGGAGTAGGGGACTGTCCCAGAATTGGAATTCCATTAATTTCTTGAAAATTAAAAGTAGCTCGACATGTTTCGCGATTATCTAAGAATCGCTTCCTCAGGAGCTTCTAAATTTCAAATAGAGAAAATTTAGAAGCTCCTGAGGAAGCGATTCTTAGATACTCGCGAAACATATCGAGCTACTTTTAATTTTCAAGAAATTCATGGAATTCCAATTCTGGGACACTCCCCTACTCCGCTATCCCGAATGGGCAGACTTTTCATGTTATCCCACGGAATGAGTATAATTATCATTGAGTGTCCTACGATGGTTAATGTCTATGTTTTTCTATTTTAGAATATTTCTTTATGTATTTTAATAATACATTTACTGTACTATTTGAATGTTTGTACTGTTGTGCAATAAAAATTGTTATATTTTTTCATACATTGGTGCCTATAAAGTCCAATTACTTTTCACACAGCTCTATACATGTGACCACTCTGACAGCCAATCACGGAAGTCACATGATTGGAAACCCCGCCTCGCCTCCCGGCATCTGAAATCCCTTAAAGGGCTGGGAGGCGCCGGTAAGGGGTTAAAGAAAACATAATACTTTGCCCTAAATGCTTAAAGTATACTTAACCACTTAAGCCCCGGACCATTTTGTAGCTAAAGGACCAGAGGTGTTTTCAGAATTTGGCACTGCGCTGCTTTAACTGGAAATTGTGCGGACATGCAATGTTGTACCCAAACGAAATTTGCGTCCTTTTCTTCCCACAAATAGAGATTTATTTTAATGGTATTTGATTGCCTCTGCGATTTTTTTTTTTTGCGATATAAACGGAAAAAGACTGAAAATTTTGAAAAAAAATGATATTTTCTATTTTTGTTATAACAAAAATCGAATAAACTCCATTTTAGTCATACATATAGGCCAAAATGTATTCAGCCACATGTCTTTAGTAAAAAAAAAGTCAATAAGCGTATATTTATTGGTTTGCGCAAAAGTTATAGCGTCTACAAACTAAGGTACATTTTCTGGAATTTACACAGCTTTTAATTTATGACTGCCTATCATTTCTTGAGGTGCTAAAATGGCAGAGCAGTATAAAACCCCCCCAAATGACCCCATTTTGGAAAGTAGACACCCCAAGGAAATTGCTAAGAGGCATGTTGAGCCCATTGAATATTTTTTTTTCTTTCCCAAGTGATTGAATAATGACAAAAAAAAAATTACAAAAAGTTGTCACTAAATAAAAATATTGCTCACACATGCCATGGTTATATGTGGAATTGCACCCCAAAATACATTTTGCTGCTTCTCCTGTGTCAGGGAAATTCCCCGTCTGTTGTCACCAATCTGCGCTCAGTACGCATGCGCGGCGAAACGGCACATTGGTGCATGCGCGTACGCGGCGGGACGACGCTTCGGCGTTCTCGGGTGCGCGCACCGGCGAATGCGCGTGCGCAATAGCGCGCCAATGGGACTACAGGTGGGCTTATTTAAACAGACGCAGTGACACTATCTGGTTGCTGGTTTGTCAGCATTGCTGTGTTTCCTAGTGCCTGAAATAAGTTAAGATCTCCTGTTGTGACCCGGACCGGATTTGACTACGCTTCTGCTTCTCCTGAACCTGACCCCTTGGCTTGCTTAATGGACTTCTGCCTCTCTCCTTGTGCTTGACCCTCGGCCTGTGACCCGGATCTGCTGCCTGTCTCCAGCCCTCTACCTTCTGCCTGTACCCCGGACTTCTTGCTTAACCTGACTAGTCTGGTGCCTCCTGCTAAGCTCCTAATCGGACTTGTGCTCTTGCTACTGGTTGCTGATTGAACCTGTCTACCCTTGGTGTTTGACTCCCAGCCTGTTCTTCGGTCTACTCATCCCTGCCAGATTCTTCAGCAAGACACCTCTACCTGCTGGTGGTCAGTGCTCCCTCGTGCTGTCCTCTCCCTGTCTCACCTCCAGGGGGCGGAGTGCGCTCGAGTGCAAGGGTGAACCACTCTCGGCCTCGGTAAGTACTCAACCTGATAGTACAAACCAGCCAGATGTCTGAGGCCGACAGAGTGCGTTCCCCATTTGACACTCTCTGCCAGCAGGTCTCCACCTTAACAGACACCGTCCAAAGACTCCAAGAGGGGTACACTCAGATTGATGGCCGTCTTCAACAGCTCACCGGTCTCCTAGGACCAGCCACCTCTGCCACCAACTCCCAAGTACCTACGAGTTCTACAGTAGTGATGGCCACCCCTGAACCCAGGGTCCCTATTCCGGAACGTTTTTCGGGCCTTTAAAAATGCCTGCTCCCTCTACCTTGCCCTCCAACCAAGGACCTTCTCTTCGGAAGCAGTGAAAGTAGGGTTTATCATCTCCCTCTTAACGGATGACCCTCAAGCCTGGGCCCATGGCCTGATGGAGCAACAGAGCCCCATATTGGACTCAGTAGAGACATTTTTTGAGAATATGGCTCAACTATACGATGATCCCCAGCGATCAGCCACGGCTGAGTCCGTCCTTCATAGCCTGACTCAGGGGAGAAGACCGGTGGAAGACTACACGTCGGAATTTAGGAAATGGTTCGCCGACACCAAATGGAATGAGGCGGCCCTCAGATACCAATATCGCCAGGGACTATCTGAGACTCTCAAGGACGAGCTGGCCAGGATCGAAACTCCCACTACCTTGGAGAACTTGATCCAATCTGCCGTACGACTCGATAGGCGTCTGCGTGAACGACGGGCGGAGCGATTTCAATCTCCTCGTCCCAGCTGGCCTCCATCCAGGACTGTACCTCACTACCCACCAACCTCTGCTCCCGCAGTCACACCTCTTCCTGAACCAGAACCCATGCAGCTCGGGTTGGTTCGGTCTCCTCTGACTCCTGAGGAAAAACGGCGTAGGTGCCAGGCCAACCTGTGCCTCTACTGCGGGGGTGCCGGCCACTTCCTTCTCAACTGCCCAGTAAGTCTATCTCTAAAGACACTTTGAACTATCAAATCTCTGACAACCCTCAGTCTTATGTCATTTATTTTATGTCTCTACAGCTGCCGGAAGGGGCAATCCGCCTCCCGGCAATTATTGATTCTGGAGCCTGCAGCTGCTTCCTGGACTCTGCCTTGGCCTCAAGACTCCATGTCCCCACTCAACCTAAGGACCACTGCCTTCAGATCCACCTGGCGGATGGGTCCCTGCCCCGTTCGGGGCTGATCACGTAGGAAACCAAACCCATCCTTGCCATCTCTGACTCAGGTCACCAAGAACTTATCCGGTTAGACCTCATACCTTCTCCGATGTTCCCCATCATCCTGGGCCTTCCCTGGCTACAGGCACATGAGCCCCTCATAAATTGGGCAAAGAAAGAGGTTAGCTTCACCTCCTCCTATTGTTCCCAGCACTGTCTTGCCTCAGCCTCTACGGTCTGCGCTTCCATGATTGCCAAGCCGGACAACCTACAGCATGTTCCCTCAGTCTATCTGGAATTCCGGGACGTATTCGATAAGCAGCAAGCCGACCATCTACCACCTCATCGGCCCTACGATTGCCCTATCAATCTCTTGCTGGGCTCTAAAATTCAGTTTGGACGTATCTTCCCGCTGTCCGAAACCGAGTTGAAAGCCCTCAAGGCTTATATTGATGAAAACCTCCAGAAAAGATTAATTCGCCCTTCTTCCTCTCCAGCCGGTGCAGGAATCTTCTTTGTGGAAAAGAAAGACGGATCCTTAAGACCCTGTATCGATTACCGGGACCTAAACAAAATTACCATTAAGAACAGGTACCCACTACCCCTTATCCCGGAGCTATTTCAGCGCTTCCGATCTGCTCGGGTCTTTTCCAAACTGGATCTACGGGGGGCCTATAATCTTATCAGGATCCGGGCTGGAGACGAGTGGAAAACCGCCTTTAGATCTCGTTTTGGACACTTTGAGTATTCGGTCATGCCGTTCGGACTTTGTAATGCTCCAGCCTCTTTCCAACACCTAGTCAACGATATTTTCAGACAGCACCTTGACGACTTCTTAGTAGTGTACCTGGACGATATCCTCATCTTTTCCACTTCCATCGAACTCCACCCGACTCATGTCATGAAGGTTCTCACCATCCTTCGGAAGCACAAACTCTGCCTCAAAGCCGTGAAATGTGAGTTCGAAAAAACCACCGTACAGTTCCTCGGCTTTATCATTTCCATCGATGGGGTCGCGATGGACCCACAGAAGGTGAAGGCCATCCAGGACTGGCCAGCCCCAACCGACAAGAAGGGGGTACAGCGGTTTATAGGCTTCACCAACTTCTATAGGAGATTCATCGTGGGCTTTTCCTCCATTGTGGCCCCAATGACCCAACTTACCCGGCAAAATAACCGTTTTCACTGGTCTCCGGAAGCTCAAGAGGCCTTCTCCCGCCTCAAGGACGTCTTCACTTCAGCACCCGGATCCTCTACTGCCGTTCACCCTGGAAGTGGACGCCTCTGAGACAGCCATCGGAGCCATCCTCTCTCAAAGACGAGGCCCCAAGGCTCTCCTGTATCCAGTAGCCTTTGCCTCTAAAAAATTGACTCCCCCGAGGGTGAAACTATGATGTAGGGGACCGGGAATTACTGGCCATAAAATTCGCACTGGAGGAATGGCGATACCTTCTGGAGGGGGCAGTACACCCCATCATGATCTTCACAGATCATAAAAATCTAGAGTACCTAAGAACAGCTCAACGTTTACGCCCCAGGCAGGCCCGTTGGGCCCTTTTCTTCACCCGGTTCAACTTTCACATTTCCTATAGACCCGGCTCCAAAAATGGGAAGGCGGATGCGTTATCCAGGATGTTTCCGGAAACCCTCAGTCGGCGCAACCGGGCACCATTCTGTCAGCTCAGAACTTTCTGTTGATTCCACGGGCCGATCTGCTCACCTCTATTAAAACCGCTTCCGGGCTCTGCTCTGATCCGGTCACTACCTCCCTGGAAAAGCGGGACGACCTATTCTGGTCCCAGGACAAGATTTTCGTCCCTTTGGAAACAAGACCGCTGGTCTTGAGGACCTTCCACGATCTCAAACTGGCCGGTCACTTCGGAGCACGTAAATCGTCGGAACTTGTCTCCCGCTCCTTCTGGTGGCCAGGCTGGAGGCAAGATTGTAAGTCTTATGCCGCTTCCTGCACTCAGTGTCAGCGTAACAAGGGGTCTACCACCAAGAGTTGGGGCCTGCTCAAGCCCTTACCCATTCCTGAGCGCCCTTGGGCGGACGTGTCCATGGACTTTATCGTGGACTTGCCTTCCTCCGGAGGGTTTACCAAGATTCTGGTCGTTGTTGACCGCCTCTCAAAAATGGCTCACTTCTTACCAATGATTGGGACACCTTCAGCCATGGATACTGCTCAAATCTTTTTTAAGGAGATAACCAGGCTTCACGGAATACCAAAGAGTATCACCTCCGACAGAGGTGTCCAGTTCACTTCGAAATTCTGGAAGGAACTCTGCAAGTCACTAGAAGTCAAAACCTGCCTCTCGTCAGCGTATCACCCCCAGAGCAACGGCCAGACAGAAAGAACCAATCAGACCCTGAAGCAATACCTCCGTTGTTTCTGCTCTGCTTCCCAGGATGACTGGGCATCCCTACTTCCTTACGCAGAGTTTGCCTATAACAATTCAATACATTCCGCTACCAATCAAACCCCCTTTTGGGCCAATTTCGGTTTTCATCCCTCTTTCCTCCCTGAAAACATCCCAGAGAGCCCTGTTCCCGCAGTCCAGGACCGAGTGGCCTCTGTCCAGGCAAATTTCCAAAGACTCCAGGAGATGATGCGGAATGCCCAAGGATCCTACAAGAAATTTTATGACCGGGGGAGGAAGGAAAACCCGGCGTTCAGAGTCGGGGAAAAAGTTTGGCTTTTCGCCGCCAGCCTCAGATTGCCTATTCCCTCTCGGAAGCTCGGCCCTAGATTCATCGGGCCCTTCAAGATCAAACGAGCTATTAATCCTGTGGCCTTTGAACTAGCATTACCTGATTCCTATAGGATTCACCCAGTGTTCCACTCATCTTTATTAAAACCCGTCATTCCCAACGTCTTTCCTGGAAGAGATGAACCTCCTCCTCCACCAGTTGAAGTAGATGGGGGAAAAAGAATTTGAGATGGAATCCATCCTGGGCTGTAGGAAAAAAGGCAGACAGTTACAATACTTAATTAAATGGAAAGGGTATCCCCGGAAGACAACTCCTGGGAGCCATCCAGGAACTTGCATGCTCCTCGCTTAATACGAGCCTTTCACCAAGAACATCCGGAACTAATGGCCAGTCTGGGCGTCCAGAGTCCGCCCCTCGGGGGGGGCACTGTCAGGGAAATTCCCCGTCTGTTGTCACCAATCTGCGCTCAGTACGCATGCGCTGCGAAACGGCGCATCGGCGCATGCGCGTACACGACGGGACAGCGCTTTGGCGTTCTCGGGTGCGCGCACCGGCGCAACGGCGAATGCGTGTGCGCAATAGCGCGCCAATGGGACTACAGGCGGGCCTATTTAAACAGACGCAGTGACACTATCTGGTTGCTGGTTTGTCAGCGTTGCTGTGTTTCCTAGTGCCTGAAATAAGTTAAGATCTCCTGTTGTGACCCGGACCGGATTTGACTACGCTTCTGCTTCTCCTAAACCTGACCCCTTGGCTTGCTTAACGGACTTCTGCCTCTCTCCTTGTGCTTGACCCTCAGCCTGTGACCAGGATCTGCTGCCTGTCTCCAGCCCTCTACCTTCTGCCTGTACCCTGGACTTCTT
Organism: Rana muscosa; assembly: GCA_029206835.1. Lineage (NCBI taxonomy): Eukaryota > Metazoa > Chordata > Amphibia > Anura > Ranidae > Rana > Rana muscosa. The sequence continues at coordinate 328,998,681 of CM055116.1, read as the reverse complement.
GCTTAACCTGACTAGTCTGGTGCCTCCTGCTAAGCTCCTAATCGGACTTGTGCTCTTGCTACTGGTTGCTGATTGAACCTGTCTACCCTTGGTGTTTGACTCCCAGCCTGTTCTTCGGTCTACTCATCCCTGCCAGATTCTTCAGCAAGACACCTCTACCTGCTGGTGGCCAGTGCTCCCTCATGCTGTCCTCTCCCTGTCTCACCTCCAGGGGGCGGAGTGCGCTTGGGTGCAAGGGTGAACCACTCTCGGCATCTCGGCCTCGGTAAGTACTCAGCCTGATATCCTCAGTATGGGGATACCACATGTGTGGTACTTTTTAGGAGCCTAGCCGCGTACGGGCCCCCGAAACCAAGCACCGCCTTCAGGATTTCTAAGGGCGCAAATTTTTGATTTCACTCCTCACTACCTATCACAGTTTCGAAGGCCATAAAATGCCAAAATAGCACAAAACCCCCCCAAATGACCCCATTTTGGAAAGTAGACACCCCAAGCTATTTACTGAGAGGCATGTTGAGTCCATGGAATATTTTATATTTTGACACAAGTAGCGGGAATATGACAAACTTTTTTTTTTTTTTGCACAAAGTTGTCACTAAATGATATATTGCTCACACATGCCATGGGCATATGTGAAATTACACCCCAAAATACATTCTGCTGCTTCTCCTGAGTACGGGGATACCACATGTGTGGGAGTTTTTTGGAGCCTAGCCGCGTACGGGGCCCCAAAATCCAAGCACCGCCTTCAAGATTTCTAAGGGCATACATTTTTGATTTCACTCCTCACTACCTATCACTACCTATCATAGTTTTGAAGGCCATAAAATGCCAAGATGGCACAAACCCCCCCCCCCCAAATGACCCCATTTAGGAAAGTAGACACCCAAATCTAATTGCTGAGAGGCATGTTGAGCCCATTGAATATTTTTTTTTTGGCCCAAATAATTGAATAATGACAAAAAAAAATAAAAAAATTACAAAAAGTTGTCACTAAATGATATATTGCTCACACATGCCATGGGCATATGTGAAATTGCACCCCAAAATACATTTTGCAGCTTCTCCTGAGTATGGGGATACCACATGTGTGGGACTTTTTAGGAGCCTAGCCGCGTACGGGGCCCCAAAATCCAAGCACTGCCTTCAGGATTTCTAAGGGCGTAAATTTTTGATTTCACTCCTCACTACGTATCACAGTTTTGAAGGCCATAAAATGCCAAGATAGCACAAAACCCCCACAAATGACCCCATTTGGAAAGTAGACACCCCAAGCTATTTGCTGAGAGGCATGGTGAGTATTTTACAGCTCTCATTTGTTTTTGAAAATGAAGAAAGAACATTTTTTTTTTTTTTTTTCAATTTTCAAAACTTTGTGACAAAAAGCGAGATCTGCAAAATACTCAACATACCTCTCAGCAAATAGCTTGGGGTGTCTACTTTCCAAAATGGGGTCATTTGGGGGGGTTTTGTGCCATCTGGGCATTCCATGGCCTCCGAAACTGTGATAGGCAGTGAGGAGTGAAATCAAAAATTTACACCCTTAGAAAGCCTGAAGGCGGTGCTTGGTTTTCGGGGTCCTGTACGCGGCTAGGCTCCCAAAATGTCTCACACGTGGTATCCCCGTACTCAGGAGAAGCAACAGAATGTATTTTGGGGTGCAATTCCACATATAACCATGGCACGTTTGAGCAATATATCATTTAGTGACAACTTTTTTGTACATTTTTTTTTCTTTTTGTCATTATTCAATCACTTGGGACAAAAAAAAAATATTCAATGGGCTCAACATGCCTCTCAGCAAATAGCTTGGGGTGTCTACTTTCCAAAATGGGGTCATTTGTGGGGGGTTTGAACTGTCCTGGCATTTTATGCACAACATTAGGAAGCTTATGTCACACATCATCCACTCTTCTAACCACTTGAAGACAAAGCCCTTTCTGACACTTTTTGTTTACATGAAAAAAAAAAAAAATTCTTGCAAGAAAATTACGTTGAACCCCCAAACATTATATATTTTTTTAAAGCAAAGGCCCTACAGATTAAAATAGTGGGTGTTGAATTTTTTTTTTCCACACAGTATTTGCGCAGCGATTTTTCAAACGCATTTTTTGGGGAAAAAACACACTTTTTTTATTTTTAATGCACTAAAACACACTATATTGCCCAAATGTTTGATGAAATAAAAAAGATGATCTTAGGCCGAGTACATGGATACCAAACACGACATGCTTTAAAATTGCGCACAAACGCGCAGCGGCGAAAACTACATACATTTTTAAAAGCCTTTACAGGTTACCACATTAGATTTACAGGGGAGGTCTACTGCTAAAATTACGCCCTTGGGACTTTGAGTGAGGTGAGCACTGTTAGGCCAATAAAAAAAATCGCAAGAATAATTGCAGTGTAGATTTATTCAGGTAAAAAGCAGTACATACATTAATGTCATGAACATGGGCTAATTCATACAAAATACAAGACCAATATAAATTAGGTAAAATGATATTGCGAGTATCTGACAGTAATTATGTAAACACATAGGCATCAAAAGTAACCCGACGCGTTTCGCGAGGCTTGGCTCGCTCTTCAGGGGTGGATGCACGTAGTGTACCTAAAATGAGAGTGATATAGTATAAAGCATGATATGAAGGCACAGGGGGGGGGCCTTGAATATGGAAAACCCCATACTCACCACTGGACATTGCCAAAGAACAGCGGGGGTGAAGCTCAAACGGCGGCAGCGACTGTCTCACCAGGGAGCTGAGGAGGCGGAGCCAAACAAAGCTCCAAATCGGAGTCAAACGGAAGGAAGGCCCAGCATGGATGGAATAGGTGTAACCCCAAGAGTGTCAGTGAATCCAAGAGGAATGTTGGCTCTAAATATAAATATGTATATTGAATAATTAAAATATGGGAGTATACGAGTATATGGTAACATATGTGTCTTTGCATGTATAAAAGACATGAGCCAAGAATGGTTAGAGTATGGAGACTGAGGGGGAGAGTGAAAAAATACCAGATTGACTAGTATGATTAAGGAAAGTTCAGAGAGGAAAGTAATGAGTGAAAGAGAGTGTAAATGGAATGAAATACAGGTGTGTGATGAGGACTGTGATGAGAAAACAAGTTGCATATAAATGCTTGCAGCGAGTAATATATAAACATATAAAAGTATACCTTGGTGAAGTAGGTCTAAGAGTAGTAAATTCCAAGGGAAGGACCTGCACTTGTGTGTCTGTCCTCAGTGAAAGAAAGCAAACAATGAGATCCATGCTGTGCAAACCTCCAATATATACCCCTGAAGGGGCCCGAGAGGCTCCGCCCCCAACACCATGTGCAAATGACCAGCAAACGAGTGCCTAAACCCACCAACCATCAAGAAGGCGGTGTGTGAGCCAAGACACTCCCAGGACCATCTTGATGGTAGTAATGCCTGCAGCCACAGCGATGCTGCAAAATCGCAGACATCGCGCGGCCGACGCATTAACATGGTGCCGATGTGCAAATGGCCCCGTCCGCTCAAAAAGGGGGCAGGCGGGGACAGCAGGGGACAAAGGTCCCCCTTATAATGCACATCGCAGCTCCCAGGGAGAAATGAAGTAGCACCGCCGCCAACAGAGAACACCACACCAGCTGGATTGGGATAAAAGTCCAATGCGAGATGTTATTGGATATGTTGGAATAACAAATGGCTAGTGCATGATAAAAATGTAAAATCCATACATATATGTATGTTTTTGTTTTTATTGGCGAGTGTGACCACAGACCAGTTTTGGGCTATTGGGTGTCTTCCACCCGGGTATCCTTGAGACAAAAGAAAAAAGAAGGGTCTGGTGTCACCAGTGACACACCTCCATCCCTGAATTTCATGAAATTCAGGGATGGAGGTGTGTCACTGGTGACACCAGACCCTTCTTTTTTCTTTTGTCTCAAGGATACCCGGGTGGAAGACACCCAATAGCCCAAAACTGGTCTGTGGTCACACTCGCCAATAAAAACAAAAACATACATATATGTATGGATTTTACATTTTTATCATGCACTAGCCATTTGTTATTCCAACATATCCAATAACATCTCGCATTGGACTTTTATCCCAATCCAGCTGGTGTGGTGTTCTCTGTTGGCGGCGGTGCTACTTCATTTCTCCCTGGGAGCTGCGATGTGCATTATAAGGGGGACCTTTGTCCCCTGCTGTCCCCGCCTGCCCCCTTTTTGAGCGGACGGGGCCATTTGCACATCGGCACCATGTTAATGCGTCGGCCGCGCGATGTCTGCGATTTTGCAGCATCGCTGTGGCTGCAGGCATTACTACCATCAAGATGGTCCTGGGAGTGTCTTGGCTCACACACCGCCTTCTTGATGGTTGGTGGGTTTAGGCACTCGTTTGCTGGTCATTTGCACATGGTGTTGGGGGCGGAGCCTCTCGGGCCCCTTCAGGGGTATATATTGGAGGTTTGCACAGCATGGATCTCATTGTTTGCTTTCTTTCACTGAGGACAGACACACAAGTGCAGGTCCTTCCCTTGGAATTTACTACTCTTAGACCTACTTCACCAAGGTATACTTTTATATGTTTATATATTACTCGCTGCAAGCATTTATATGCAACTTGTTTTCTCATCACAGTCCTCATCACACACCTGTATTTCATTCCATTTACACTCTCTTTCACTCATTACTTTCCTCTCTGAACTTTCCTTAATCATACTAGTCAATCTGGTATTTTTTCACTCTCCCCCTCAGTCTCCATACTCTAACCATTCTTGGCTCATGTCTTTTATACATGCAAAGACACATATGTTACCATATACTCGTATACTCCCATATTTTAATTATTCAATATACATATTTATATTTAGAGCCAACATTCCTCTTGGATTCACTGACACTCTTGGGGTTACACCTATTCCATCCATGCTGGGCCTTCCTTCCGTTTGACTCCGATTTGGAGCTTTGTTTGGCTCCGCCTCCTCAGCTCCCTGGTGAGACAGTCGCTGCCGCCGTTTGAGCTTCACCCCCGCTGTTCTTTGGCAATGTCCAGTGGTGAGTATGGGGTTTTCCATATTCAAGGCCCCCCCCCTGTGCCTTCATATCATGCTTTATACTATATCACTCTCATTTTAGGTACACTACGTGCATCCACCCCTGAAGAGCGAGCCAAGCCTCGCGAAACGCGTCGGGTTACTTTTGATGCCTATGTGTTTACATAATTACTGTCAGATACTCGCAATATCATTTTACCTAATTTATATTGGTCTTGTATTTTGTATGAATTGGCCCATGTTCATGACATTAATGTATGTACTGCTTTTTACCTGAATAAATCTACACTGCAATTATTCTTGCGATTTTTTTATTGGCCTAACAGTGCTCACCTCACTCAAAGTCCCAAGGGCGAATCTCTCTTCTTTTTTTCATGAAATTCAGGGATGGAGGTGTGTCACTGGTGACACCAGACCCTTCTTTTTTCTTTTTTCTTTTTTCTTTTGTCTACTGCTAAAATTACTGCCCTCGATCTGACCTCACATGCATGGTGCAAATGCTGTTTACATATGACGCTAGACCGACGCTTGCGTTCGCCTTTGCGCAAGAGCAGGGGGGGACAGGGGTGCTTTTTTTTTAATTATTATTATTTATTTTGCTTTTGCTTTTTTATTTTATTTTTAAACTGTTCCTTCCATATTTTTTTTTTTTTACCATTTTTATTGTTATCTTAGGGAATGTAAATATCCCCTATGATAGCAATAGGCAGTGACAGGTACTCTTTTTTTGAAAAAAATTGGGGGGTTAGACCCTAGATCTTTCCTCTGCCCTCAAAGCATCTGACCACACCAAGATCGGTGTGATAAGATGCTTTCCCAATTTCCCAATGGCGCCGTTTATATCCGGGGGGGGGCATTCCCTCCCACTGCTTGTAAAAGCAGTCTAGAGGCTAATTATCTGCTAGGATTGCTTTTACATGAAAGCCGGCCGCTGGCTGAAAAGAATGATACCAAGATGATACCTAAACGCACAGGCATCAATCTGGTATAACCATTCAAAGTCCAGCAACATACCAGTACGTTGCTGGTCCTTGTTGGACATGTATTGTAATCTTTTTTTTCATGCAGCCTGTTGGCTGAACGAAAAAAAGAGATTGATCGGTGGGTATGCCCACCATTAGAATACCTCCCTTCATCCACCCACTTCTAATGATGGGCATACATGCACCATTTATATATGCCGAAGCATGGGGACATCCTCCCGCAAAAAAGTTATGCCGCGTACACACGGTCAGACTTTTCCACGGGCAAGCCTCTGTCGGAATTTCGACTGTATGTACGCGGCATAAAAGGTTATGCCGCGTACACAGGGTCTGACTTTTCCACGGGCAAGCCTCCGTCGGAATTTCGACCGTATGTACGCGGCATTAGGAGCAAAATCGCTCCTCCGCCCCTGCTGCCCCCATGCTTCGGCATATATGCTCTTTTTTTTAACTGTGGTGGTGAAATCACCTCCTACAGCACTGGAGTCACGGCTTTACAGTATGTATCATGGGAGAAAACGCTGTTGATGTCAAGATAAATAATTCCGCGCTGCAGCTGAATGGCGCACCTGAAAACAAAAAATTACATACCTGAAAAGCAAGCATGATAAAACATTGCAGAATAGAATACAGTAAAAAAGAGCAGAACAATAGAGAGAAAATAGAGAGAGAGAGAGAGAGGGAGAGAGAACAATAAAACGACAACTATTTTTTATTTTTATTTTTTTATATCTTTTTTGTGTTTTTTGTTTTTACGTTTTTTTTTTTCTTTTTTAAACTTTTTTTTGTAACTTTAACAACTGTAATGGTTCGGGTCTCTCAAAATGCGATGGCATCTTGGGAGACCCTGTGTAAGTGTGTCCTAGTCTGTGAAATGCTGTACCCTATGCTAAAACTTCACTTTTGAGTGGAAGCGTTCAAAACATTCACCAATGCAAAGACCAGGATTGTCAGGACAGAGTGGACAAAAACAACGGGTGTCACGCCTTAATCCGCGCTTGCTACAGACACGACATCTTTTTTGGGGGGTTTGTTGGGTAGGGGTACTCTGGAGGACATACGGATAATGCCTCTCATGCAGCCGGCTTACTGCATTTGGTAGGGGATGGTGAGGTGCAGAACCGCCTGGATACAGGAGTTCTGTGACTATCTCATTCTGGAATTTTAGAAGAGATAAAGTCCCGCCTGAAGCTCTGTATAGCACATGAGCGTTCAGCAAAGCCAATTGGAATAAGGATAGAGACACTTTTTTGTACCAGCGTCTCGCCTTACGGTCAATTAGATACGGCGCCAACAACTGGTCGTTGAGGTCCACCCCCCCCCATATTTTTTTTATATTCGTGGACACAGAGGGGTTTCTCCACAACACCAGTCGCCGTACGAATTTGGACTGTCGTGTCTGCATGAAGGGAGGTAAGAAGGAAAACATTCTTATTGTCCCTCCACTTCATAGCGAGCAAGTTATTACACTTCAAGCAGGCTCTCTCCCCCAGCCTAAGACGGGAATCTACAAGCCTCTGGGGAAAGCCCCGGCGATTAGGTCGCACGGTGCCACATGCTCCAATCTGATGATCAAACAAGTGACTAAACAGTGGCACGCTCGTGTAATAATTGTCCACATACAAGTGGTTTCCGAATAAGGGTGACACCAAGTTCCACACTATCTTGCCAGCGCTCCCTATGTAATCCGGGCAGTTGACCGGCTCAACCTGACTGTCTTTTCCCTCATAAACCATAAAGCTCCATACATAGCCTGTTGCCCTGTCACAGAACTTATAGAGCGTGATCCTGTATCTGGCACGCTTGCTGGGAAGGTACTGCTTGAAAGACAAGCGGCCAGAAAATTTAATCAGGGATTCATCAACGCAGACAACTTGATCGGGAATAAACAAGGCTGCAAAACGTTTGTTGAAGTGGTTTATGAGGGGCCGAATTTTGTAGAGCCGGTCGTATTCAGGGTCTCCACGTGGACGACAAAGTTCATTGTCGTTGAAGTGCATGAACCGCAAAATCTGCTCGTATCGTTTCCTGGGCATGGAGGCAGAGAACATGGGCATGTGGTCAATTGGGTGCGTGGACCAATAAGCACGCAATGACGGGAATTTATGTGTGCCCATGTTGAGGGAAAGGTCCAGAAAGGTCTTAAATTCAGAAACCGTAATTGGTTTCCAATCTTTGGCAATGGAAGGCAACTGGGGACTAGCGGCGATGAATTGACCAGCATATAAATTACTCTGGTCCACAATAGATCTATAGAGATCTTCCGTGAAAAACAGCGAATAAAAATCAATTGGCATAAAATCAGCTGTTTCCACCTGAATACTGGGTTGGACAGTGAATGGGGGAAGTACGGGTTCTGCAGAAGTGGTGGGGACCCAATCAGGATAGGCAAATTCTGCAGGAAGGGCAGTATGGGCACGACGGGCCTGCCTTTGTCTTCTTGGTGGCAGGGGGACACTATTTGTGCTTGCCACCTCGCCAGCTTGAACTGCACTTATGGGACTCGCCACATCACCACGTGATACTGCAGTGCTGGATGTACGCCCAGGCTGTACTAGGCCGCTGGTGCTTGCCAATTCACCAGAAGGAATAGCGGCGCTAGTACTACTCTGCTCCATGATATGAGAGACCTGCGGTTCTTGCTCCTCAACAACCTCAGAAGATCGGGATTGGGTACGCCTGACCTTAGCAGGGACCTCATCTTCGTCGTCAGAGCTATCTGATATGGAGCCGCTGACTTCACTGTCTTCTACGGGAAGATATTCTGAGCCTGAATCTGACAGATGCGTGACCTCCTCTTCACTATCTGTCATGCTCAGAATCTCGTAGGCCTCTTTACTAGTGTACCTTCGTCTTGCCATTTTGGGCTCTAAATTTAGGGGTACACTAGTAAGATTCAAAGGTAAAAAAGCACCTGACTGTCAGCAAATGTATCAAACGCTTCAAAAAAAACTGTTAGCGATCGCAGGGATCAGGACTGTCTCTGCGAACGCTGCAGTTATGTGTGTTGTGTTTGGTAAGTGACAGTGATCGATCGATACTGCACTTGGGTGGGCTGGGCTGGGCTGGGCTGGGCGGAGGGCCTAAACGCAGGTGCTAGCAGGTATCTGGGCTGATCCTGCTAACACTGCGTTTTTGGGAACCCTAAACTGCTGGGGACGCTAGTATAGATCTGATCAGATCAGATATTGATCTGTTCAGATACTATACCACTAAGGGAGGTTTATGCTTTGCGCGTGGGTGTTAGCATTACTGGCACTAACCTAACGCTGCCTGGGGCGACGCAGACCCTCTCTGGCACTAAAACCTAATTGATATCACCCGCCGGGCGATCAGGGGGTTAAACCTTTATTGGGTTTTATACGGCGGGTGCCCTGATGCTATAAAAAGCAAACTAACCAACCAGCGTCACCCGTAAAACTTATATGGTGATCACTGGTGAAAGGGTTAACTAGGGGCAATCAGGGGGTTAAAACCTTTATTAGGTTATATATGGGGGTACCTGACGCTATATAAAAACCTGACGGGTAACCTAAATAAATAAATAACTAACTGGCTAACCAGTGTCACCAGTAAAACTTATACGGTGATCACTGGTAAAAGGGTTAACTCTAGGGGCAATCAGGGGGTTAAAATAATATATGGGGGTACCTGACGCTATAAAAACCTGTGGCGAAACTAAAAATAAATAACTGGCTATCTAGGGCACCACCGGCACTAAATACAGCGATCGGAAATACGATCGCTTAGTGACGCTGGCGTTAGGGGGTGAAAGGGTTACCTGGGGGGCGATCAAGGGGTTAAACCTTTATATGGGGGTGTAGGGGGCTACCCTGGACCTAAAGGGGCCTAAACCTAACTGCCCTGCAACTTTTTACTGTCACAAATGACACTGATTGCAGTGATCAGTAAAAAAATGATCACTGCAAACGGTGCACTGTGACTGGGGGTACTGGGGGTGATCTGGGGGGTGATCTGGGGGTGACTGGGGGGTGAAAAGTGTGCCTACATGTACTGGTGTCAGTGGGCTGTTGGTGCACTTACTGTGAGATGTCTTCTCTCCTCACGCCGGATCGAAAAGACCGCCACGAGGAGAGATGACATCACTTCCTCTGCCTGTGTTTACATTACACAGGCAGATGAAGGTTTTCAATCGCCGGGAGCGATCGCGAGGGGGTGGCCGGAATCGAACGGCCGTCCCCTCACCACGGATTGCTCCCGAACAAATAACCACCGCTCACTGTATAGAAGGGGGGTCCGATCGGACCCCCCAACTATACGAAGGCAGTCACGTACCGGCACGTGATTGTGCCTGTCCGTGCCATTCTGCCGACGTATAATTACAGTGGACGGTCGTTAAGTGGTTAAATTAAGGTTACCCGATTTACAAATTGAAACCCTGGGACATCTTACTGATCAAGGTCCCTTTTAAGTGGCCATTTATGCAGATGATGCTCTTGTTTTCCTGGGGGATACCTCAAATTCATTAATGGAACTTATGAGCCTTATCTCTAAATTTGGGCTATTTTTGAGTTTCCAGATTAACTGGGATAAATCCATATTATTACCACTAGATGAGTTAAAAACTCCATTATTAAATCAAGCCTCTAAAATTCAAATTAAGGATACAGTGAAATATTTGGGAATAGAAATCTCTCGGGATGTAAAAGACTATATTAACTTGAATTTGAAACCTCTATTAGCAAAATTTAAAGACAAATGCCGAAGTTGGTGTAAGCTACCTCTAATGCCCCATACACACGATCGTTTTTCATGCCGTTAAAAATGCCATTTTTAAAAATGGCCATTAAAAATGATCGTGTGTATGCTCCAGAGCATTTTTAACGACGTGAAAAACGGCCATTAAAAATTTCGAACATGCTCTCTTTTTTCACGTCGTTTTTCATGTCGTTTTTTTTAACGACGTGAAAAACGATAGTGTGTATGCTTTAACAAAGTGAAAAAAAACGCGCATGCTCAGAATCAAGTATGAGACGGGAGCGCTCGTTCTGGTAAAACTAGCGTTCGTAATGGAGATAGCACATTCGTCACGCAGTAACGGACTGAAAAGCACGAGGCTGAAAAGCGCGAATCGTTGCTCAACAAACTTTACTAACATGAAGGGTGGCGCCATTCGAGCGGAACTTCCCCTTTATAGTGCCTTCGTACGTGGTATACGTCACTGCGCTTTGCTTGATCGTTTTTTAAAATGATCGTGTGTACGCAAGACAGGCTTGAGAGGAAACATGAAAAAAAACGACGTGAAAAACGGCAAGAAAAAAAATGGCAAGAAAAACGATCGTGTGTATGGGGCATGACGGTGATAGGAAGAGCAAATCTTATCAAAATTATTTGGGCTCCGCAATTACTTTATGTGTTTAATAACTCACCCATATGGATCACAGCACTCTGGTTTAGGAAAATAGAATCTCTCTTCAGAGAGTTGATTTGGAACAAAAAACAACCACGTATAAAGTTAACAACATTAATGTTACCCAAAGAAGAGGGCGGTCTCGCGGTTCCCCATCCGAAAAAAAAAATTTGGGCTTCACAACTACAACATTTTAGTGGATGGACAACTGTATCAGAATCTGATCCTATACAGTGCCTGCTACTATCAATTTGTGAAGTATATCCATTGATTTCTTTATTAGAGTAGAGAAATCAATTGCACGATAAAGGATTCCATACGGGTAAATTATTTGATAAGGTATGGCAGGAAATGAGGAAAATTACTGAAGTAAAGGGATATACCTCATATACTCCACTTTGGAATAATAGTAGTTATGTGGAACTGGTGAAATTGGAAGGATTTGACATTTGGAGGCAGAAAGGACTAAGGTATATGGCACAGTTATTTAAGGAAGACGTGATGAAAACCTTTAGTGAATTAAGAGAAGAATACAATATTCCAAATCAAAGATTTTTTCAATTTTTACAGCTCAGGCATGCACTAAAAACACAGGGTTGTTTACAGGAATTTAAGTTTAATAAGTCAGTGGTAATAGCCTTGTTGGATAATATTGGGAAAAAAAAGGGTCTGATATCACAATTATATGATATATTATTTGACAAATTTAAAAAAACTGTGTCTACACCAGCAAGATCAGCCTGGTCGGGTGATATAGGGCCAATTTCTGATGAACAGTGGGCACAGGCACTATCAGCAATACCTCAGTCTTCTCTATCGCCAACACAAAATTTAACACAATTATTTATCCTCCACCGGGTACACTATACACCAGAGAAATTATTCAAATGGAAATGTCGAGATACAGACCAATGTCCAAGATGTAAAGGGAGAGTTGCTAATTCAATACATATGCTATGGAGATGCCCTAAACTCCATCACTATTGGTCTGGGGTGGTATCTATGATCAATAGTGTACTTGAGATAGGGTTGCTTATTGAGCCTAAGGGATGTCTTCTGGGTATACTGGATGAATCAAGAATCCCGGTGGAATATATTGTTTCAATAAATAGAAGTCTATTCCAGGCTCGTAAGCTCATTGCACAAAAGTGGCTATCACCACATCCACCTACTGTAGCAGAATGGAAAATACAAGTAAGGGAAACTTTAATTAAGGAAAAGTATACTTTCTTACATAGAGGTTGTTTATGGCAATATGAAAAAATATGGAGAAGGTGGCTTGATATTTTGGAGGTATGACGAGAGAGGAGAGGTTGGATGGGGGTAGGGGGGAGTGGGAGCATGGGGATCGAGGGGGGGGGGGTGTTTTTTTTTTTTTTTTGTTTTCTTTCTTGTCCCTCTCAATACGGGCTGGGTTGTATGTTTTTGTTTGTATATAAAATAAATAAAAAGATGGATTATAAAAAAAAGTCACTTTTAACCTCACCCTCAAAATTACACCTCAGTTTATGGCCAAGCTGGTGAAATAAAGAAGAATGAAGAAGTAAATGTGGCTGTGCAGTGCATTGAAAAGCCAGCATGAAAGCTTATTGCTAAGCATATATGACTGGCTCCAGTATGGCCATATTGGGGTGGCGTCTTCCTTAAAATGGTTACCTAGCAGTAAAAGATAGTGCAGGACCCATTAGCATTTTCAGAATTGTGAAAAACCTTGGGAAATCTAAGGGGAGCAATGATACAATGCTAGGCGATTAAAGGGTTATTGCTAAATAAACCTGAACCTAATGTGCTCTGGGTCCAGTATATAAAGCACAGAGTGCAGGGGTCAGGATTATGTAATGCACAGAATGCCTCTCAGGCTAAAACACTCCTCTTAATACAATGTCTTGACAAAGCCACCTCCAAATTCTCCCCTCCCAACCCAATTTTACTCCTGGACCTTGGAATTGCATTGTGTCTGCTGGACAGTGTCCTAGGTCCCCACACCAGCACAGCTTCCTCATTTTCTTCTTCTATATGTGAATTATGCAGCTACTGGCTTTTGTCCATGCCCACCTGCTCCTGTCAACTCGGTAGCACAAAAAAATGTGAAGTGTTCAGAATATCCTCCTCCTTATATTCTTTGTAACTGTTAAGTAATAAAAGTGTGCCCTTATTTTTATATTTTTAAATGCTCTTTTCTTATTACTTAGAGCTATTTTTACTTTGGACATACGCCTCATATGTTTTATTTTAGCCGTTTAATAATATTGCCCACGGGAATATATCTTGCAGTGTTTTTGCATATAATCAATTTGATTCCCATTTGTGTTCTATGTTATGTAATGACAACATTCCCTCCCACTCTAAATTTTGAAAAACAGCCCTTAGGCTTTGGAAAATGTGTTCTCTTAAAATTAGGTGTTTTTATTTTTCCAGGAGTGCCATTACTCAAGTCAATTTCAGAATAGTTAACCCCCCCCATTATTATCACTGTCCCAGCCCTTGCAGCCCTTTCCATCTGTGCAAAGAGCTGTGTGTCCACCTCCTCATTAACACTGGGTGGCCTGTAAAAAACTACAGTAATTAACTTTGAAGTACACGCACCCATCTACAGCTCCACCTATAATGCTTCAGCACCATCACACTCTCCATCAACAAGGTCCTCTTTCACACTCGCTTTCAGATGACTTCTAGCATAGAGGCAGACACCACCACCTTTAAATTTTACCCTGTCTCTCTGAAAGAGACCATAGCCAGGAATATTAATAGCATGTAGGCAGGTGCAGTCTACTGCGCTATTCCACAGCGGCACTGCAGTTGCAAAGGAAGTTAAGAGGAACATGGCTCCTCTATGATTTCCTGGGTCACTATGGCAGCAATTGAAATTGGATGCATCTGCACCATGTGACTCTAGCAGCCATCTTGTGTCAGGCAGAGCCTGTTTAAGGCCTTGGCTTCTAGGACTAGTGCACATTTTGAAAGTGGATAGAGTATGGACAGGTAACCCGCCCAGTAGGGGTACTAGTAACAAGGAAAGGTTCCTGACGAGGAGGGGAAGCGTAGGGCTCGCAACTTCTCTGGACATCTTCCCATTTGGGCACAAGATGTCCAGGCTGCACTCTGTCACTCCTAACAGGCCCTGTCAGTTCAGCTGCTTTCTACATGCTGCTTGATCTGTCAGTGTTCCCGGTTAAGTTGCCTTTCCGCTGGGTTTATTATGAATTGTCTTTGCCTAATTTCAGTATAAGTTTCTTTCTCGCACTTGAACTGTGTCTGTTATTGCCACCGTACCATGCTGCACCTCACCTACAAGCCCAGTCTTGGGGTTCCATTAAAATAATTCCTGACCATAAAGACCCTTCTGAAGGCACTTCCAGTTATAGGGTGACAATGCCCTGTCCCCATCCCCTATTTGTTCTTCTACATTGTTACCTTTTTCACTCACTAGCTGACACACATCACACAAACTCTAAAAATGTGTATGAAACAATACCAATATACAGACTCTAAGTGACGCAAACATAAATCTATAAAAAATTCATCCCCATGCCAGAGGTGCAATATCCACTATATACTCGCATATGCTGATACATTCTTGTGGTGATAAACCGTCTTATGTTGGGAAGTGGGAGGAGGATTTGGAACGAACATTAGAGATTTCAGAACGGAACCAAATATGGTCAACAACTAAAACAGCTTCTCCCAACATAATAGCTAGTGAAGCCAATTACAAGTTTCTGACAAGGTGGTACCTGGTACCAGCCAGGGTAGCCAACTATGTGCAGAACAGAACTATTCACCACAATGTTTTAGAGGTTGTACGGATTTGGGCATGTGTTTTCATATTTGGTGGTCATGTCCTAAAGCACAAACATTCTGGAAAGGTATATTTAAAATTGCAACCAAATTACTAGGGAAAACAATCCTTCCTGATCCTGCAATGGCCCTACTTAACTTAAAACCAGACTCTATTCCACATACTCAATTTAAATAAATTGCTGGTACAACTCTTCACAGCTGCCAAACAGACACTAGCAAAATCTTGGAAATCACCTAAATTGGTCTTACAGGAAGCTATAGCTAAAATTAATTATACCATGACCCAAGCCAAGATGGCCGCTATTGCAATGGACATGATCCCCAGGTTTGAAAAGATGTGGCAGCCCTGGATTATATATAATACGCCAACTTTGGACAATAGGGTATTAATGCCATGGTAGCCGAATCAGTATGTTATATATACCTTTGTTCAACTTCTCTTGGATTTGAAAGGTGACTCTCGGCTCGACCACACGGACCCCCCTTATGTTCCAGTACTCTCTTTTTTCTCAATTTTATTTTCTTATACTTATTTTCATTTATTTCTTTTTTCCTTCCCCTTTGTTTTTTTGCTATTTTATTACTATGATGTTGAAGCTCCCTTAGTATTGTTAATAACTCTTTGATCCACAGAGGACAATATATATATATATATTGGTAGTTACTAATAATTGCATAAAACCTCTAAAACGTAATAATATTATTACCACTGGAAACTAATTAATATACCATACTTTGTCCACAAGTATCTACTAATATGTTTACTTATTGAAATAAGGATATTTGAGCTTCTCTATTTTTGATGTATTTAATGTATCATCTATAATTTGTATCACAGCTTGTACTCAATAAAATATATTTGACACAAAAAATGCATTAACCGACAATAAAGTATAACATCACAAATATAATATGAAAATTGTACACAAACTAAAAACACCATCCAGCGCTCAATCCCAGGACTTTCCCTAGCAACAGGACTATGGTGGGCAATGGTTTCAGTGATGCAGCCCTCCTCAGAGTGGGCAGTCCTTCGAAACACTGCAAAAATATACACAAGAGGGCGCAAACGCCAAGTGCATTACCACAATTTTTAATATTGAAAGCACATAACAGTGTTGTACTCACAAAGTAGGAATAAAAACCAAGCTTTTCATATACAATGCTCCAACTGGTGAGGCGGGTGACTCTACGGCCACACGGTGGAAAAGCTTATGCGTTTCGGGGGACAGACCAGGTGTTCACGCCGTCTTGTGTATATTTTTGCAGTATATGAAAATTGTAAACTAAACTTGTAAAGGAGAATGAATTAGAAGAAACTCCAATCAGTTCCAATATAGTATAGTCCACCACTTTAAAGATGTGTAGAAAGTGTCACCACTAGTGTCCACAAATCTTCAACAAAGTGACAGCTGCCTGTGCTTAATTTATGATCACCACATACGAAAGTGTGATAAATCTCACTCACCAGACAAATTTGCCTCACATCGAAGATGATCGGCAAAGATAACTTTATTATTGTAGTTACAGTAGCTCCTGGTATTCACACAACCACCATCTGCCATTTTTAATACCAATTGAAAGCTTTCCATCACTTCAACTCGCCATAACTGCTCCAACCACTGACAGACAACACCTTTCTACTTCCTGGTCTACAACACAGTCACACAAACTGCTGTTGTCACAGATCATTGGAATGCATGCATGTACACAGGAAGTAGCTTCAAATAGGATGCAGGAGATCAGAAGTAATAAGATGAAACAAACCATGACAGCAAAAAGGTGAAAGAGTATTTCACTTAAAATGGCAATTGTTTATGATACACAGTGCTTTGGCAAACTTAATATAATTCAGTTAAGGCTGCATAAGTCTGTGTTGCCCAACATAGTCCAAACACAAGAACATGACTATTTTCATGATGTCCTATGGTTTCAGTTCATGTTACATTTTTGCTCAGTACAGAACATTCTGATTCACTATAATGCAGTGTAAAGCACTGCAGCAAATGTGAATAGCATACAGAAGAAAAAAAGTGTGTGTTAAAAACACATTGCAAAAACGCCAAAGTGGAAGTTAAAATGCCAGTGCATGTTATGCATTAACTAACAAATACACCATGTTGTGAATGAGCCCTAAGCATTTATTTATACCTTACTCAAGCCTGATGTCATAGAGCAGTATGTGCATAACATAGTGTGATGAGGTATCAGGTGACGGCGTCAGCTGTTTCCACAGTGCAAAAAAATAACATCAAAGCATGAATTGCTTGTCTTTTGGGATTTCCCTAGTCCTTCATTATAAACATTATTCATCATCCTAATGAGACTAGACTTACCGCATATACTCGAGTATAAGCCGACCCGAGTATAAGCCGAGGTACCTAATTTTACCACAAAAAACTGGGAAAACTTACTGACTCGAGTATAAGCCGAGGGTCAACAATGCCTCACTGTTCCCATCCTTACTGTGCCCATCCTCACTGTTCCTCACTGTTCCCATCCTCACTGTTCCCATCCTCACTGTTCCCATCCTCACTGTTCCCATCCTCACTGTTCCCATCCTCACTGTTCCCTAGCTCACTGTTTAAATTTAACATTGTAAATAGTACCTGAAAAAAAGTTGAGAGGCTGCGGCGTCCATCGTTTAAATCCCACGGTCTCTTCCTGGTCCCTTCCGTGATAGGCGATTCTCAGCAGACACTCTCCGCCTATCACAAACGTTCTCTCATCCTCACCCATCCCAGCAGACACTGTGTTCGGTGTTCCGCCAATCACAGACGTCTGCTGGGAAACTGAGGATGAGAGAACGTTCGTGATAGGCGGAGAGTGTCTGCTGAAAATCGCCTATCACGGAAGGGACCAGGAAGAGACCGCGGGATTTAAACGATGGACGCCGCAGCCTCTCAACTTTTTTTCAGGTACTATTTACAATGTAAAATTTCGCTGACTCGAGTATAAGCCGAGGGGGGGACTATCAGCTATTGACAGGTAGAAAGCTGTATGAGCTCTATAGCTGTGCAGAGAATAATTTGCATTATAGCTGTCACACTGTATTTATTAAGGCGAAAATTGGGATTTCATTGCAAAGAATACAGAAAAACAGGAGAAAACTATTTTTTTCCAAGCGTTTCCTTCATATAAGATCTATATGATGTAGTGTTGTTCCACCCATGTTATGCAAGGAAAACTTTGCCTTTGGCACTGTGCTAAAATTGGACTATATTGCATGGAACTGCAGTGTAACTTCCTATGAAGTATAGTGCTGAGGGCTTTAAAGGGTGCAGTCATAAAGCAAATAAAATTGGATAATCATGGAATAAGAAAACTAAAACAGAGATAGGCAGGTATGTTTAACCACTTGCTTACTGGGCACTTAAACCCCCTTCCTGCCCAGGCTAATTTTCAGCTTTCAGCGCTCTCGCAATTTCAATGACAATTGCGCGGTCATGCTATGCTGTACCCAAATGAAATTATTATCATTTTGTTCACACAAATAGAGCTTTCTTTTGGTGGTATTTATTCACGACTACGTTTTTTATTTTTTGCGATATAAGCGAAAAACGAGCAGAAATTTGAAAAAAAAAATATTTTCGTCTTTCTATTCTTAAAAAAATCCAATCAAATTGAATTTTGTCATAAATTTAAGCCAAAATGTATTCTACTACATGTTTTTGGTAAAAAAAATCCTGTTAGGTGTATAATAATTGGTTTGTGTGATCACGGACATATGTACGCAAATGATCATGTACAGATGTGCGCAGGTGATCACGGACATATGTGTGCAAATGATCATTGGGATATATGATTTTACTGTCACATATGTGGGGGACAGGTGTTTTTACTATGTGGAGACGTGTGTGTGTGTGGACATGTGTGTGTGGGGACATGTATTTTGGGGACATGTATGTTTACTTTGAGTGTTTATACTGTGTGGGGACACTAGGCTGGTGATCAGTGAGTAAAAAGCTGAAAAAAACAGCTCATACTCACTGATCACCAGCCAGCTGCAGCGATCCGCTCTCCTCTCCTCACCGACGACTTCTGTGTGAGGAGAGGAGAGCTAATTGCCTAGCAACCAGCTTTCTGTTTACATCACATGACGGCTGTGATTGGACACGGCCGTCATGTGATCAGGAGGGCCAATCACAGAGCCCTCCTGCCGAATCGAGATGCACTGTGTCCGGGTGACACGAGTGTATCGGGATCGCGCCGCTGCGCGGGAACGCGCGCACGCGATCCCCCTCCTTCTGATGGACGTTCCTGAACGTCCACTCAGAAGGAGAGAGCGCCCACCCGGCCGTATATGTACAGTGGCCGGGTGGGAAGTAGTTAACCACTTGCTTACTGGGCACTTAAACCCCCTTCCTGCCCAGGCTAATTTTTGGCTTTTAGCGCTCTCACGCTCTGAATGACAATTGCGCAGTCATGCTACACTGTACCCATATGACATTTTTATAATTTTTTTTACACAAATAGAGCTTTCTTTTGAAGATGTTTAATCACTCATGGGGTTTTTATTTTTTGCTAAACAAACAAAAAAATGACCAAAATTTTTGAAAAAAACACAAATTTTTAAAGTTTGTTATAAAATTTTGCAAACAGGTAATTTTTCCACTTCATTGATGTGCGCTGATGAGGCTGCACTGATAGGCTGCAGTGATGGACTGCACTGATGGGCTGCACTAATAGACTGCACTGATAGGCACTGATAGGCACTGATAGGTGGCACTGATGGGCACTGATATACACTGATAGGTGGCACTGATGGTCACTGGTAGGTGACACTGATAGTCAGCACTAATGGGCACTGATTGGCAGCACTGATGGGCACTGATAGGTGGCATTGGTGGGCATTGATAGGTGCCACTGGTGGGCACTGGTGGGCACTGCTTAGCAGTGCTGATATGTACTGGTAGGTGGCACTGGTGGGAATTGGTAGGTGGCACTGGTGGGCACTGCCTAGCAGCAGTGGGTCCAAAGTGTGCGGGGCCAATGCCCCGTTTGCTCCAGACAGCGATCTGCTTTTTTTTTTCTTAGCACGCTATTAGCGTGAGGAAAATAAAGCCGATTACACTATTTACATGACGTGATCAGCTGTCATTGGGATCGGCCCCTCACTCTGATCTGTGATCAGCCGAGTCTCATTGACTTGCTGATCACACAAAAAGCCTCACGTGCCCCACAGGGGGTGCTCAGGCAGCTCATGCACAGGAGGACGTACATGGATGCCTTCCCAGAAATTTAGGCCCACGCTGTAGCTGTCTTTCGGCTATAGTGTGAGCTTGAAGTTAACTGCAGCAGATAAGCTAAAAAAAGGAGAGTGAAAACAGTTTATGTTAAATTTGCTTATAGAAAACTACATTCACACTAATGCATTGTGGTAACGAGTGAAAAAAGGCACATTTTACCACGTGTTACCACAATACACAGAAAAATGTGACACCCAGTGCGGTGTGTCATTTGTACCAGCAACAAGAATCACACACACCAAGCTGCAAAATACCATAATATTCTTCCTTTATTAAAATAGCCAACAGGAACAGGTTCCATTCTGACATGTTTCACGTTAAGCACAGCACTTTTTCAAAGATTCTTTAAGGAAATGGTGTGCCTAGTATGAAACATGTCAGAATGAAACCTGTTCCTGCTGGCTATTTAAAAAAAGAAAGAATATTTTTTTGCATCTTGGTTGTGACATTCCTGTTTTTGGTAAGAATGATTGCTTCAGTTGAGATTAGCCAAGCCAGCAACTGATATGTAATTGTGGACTGTGGAGTCCACCTGGAGCAATGTGTGAAATATTTAACCTAGTGTGTTGTAGTACAGTGCCATTATTTTTTAATGGTACCCCCCTACATACCTAGGCAGCACAGCTTGATCTACTTAGGTTGTGACATGCACAGATGTGAACCGTCTGTGAATTGTGGTGCACTGTATTAGAAAAAAATATGCATATGCATTACCACAATGCAGTAGGTCTGAATGGCCATGAACATAGGTGTAACAGGAGGGCCCGGGGAACCCAGAAGCTCTTAGAAAGTATGAGATACCATTGCTTCAGCTTCCCCAATGCCTCTTATGTGTAAACCACCCTGTGTCCCACTTAGGGGCACAGGGTGAATGAGAACCCCACTATGATCTGTGATAATCAGATTCAATGCAGTATATATATTGTATATAGATTGGATATATACTGTGTGTGGGTTGTTTATGTAATACTTGAGGGGGGGGGTGATTTACATTCTACTGTCTAGTGTGGCTTGTGGTAATTAAGTCTGTAATTATAGGGGAGCTCGTTATGTTTCTATTGTGTAAAGTCTTTTGATAATGGGAATTAATCCTATAATTATAGGTTGTGGAACTAGCAGACAGACAGGTTAATTGAAGAGATACTGATGAGTCACCTGCCTGCTTGTGTATGCTACAGATCCTTTCATTATGTGAAGTTGTTTGATAATGTGGATTGGGAAACAGAAGCTAACCTGTTGTCATCTAAGAGGTGTCAAAATGATGTGTATTGGGCCTTGTTATGTTGTGGGTGGAGCTGGACCATTGTTCATTTAGATTAATGCAGTATTGGTTGAGTGTATAAAAAGTTACAGTGTTTCTCAATAAAGCTCAGTTCATTTTTGGAAAGATACAGAGTGCGTCTCGTTCTTTCGGAAGGATTAATTCCTATGGGAAGGGGTCGTCTGACTGTGGAGGATCGACAGCGAATGTGTGTCCAGGAGAGGGAAGATATCTAAAACGGCATTAACCCCTTTCATATTTGGGGGTGTCGTTACATTGGTTGGCAGCGGTGGGATTTTCCCTCCAGTTCCTGGGACACTCCAAACCACCACAGTGAATGACCAGCTATGCAGCCTGCAGGAAAGCCACGCTGAAAGACCTACTTGAGAGCCGTGGAGGGACCAGTGGGACAAAGAACAAGGCCACCTTTTATCAGGGAGCTAGCCGAGATGGACCAGAGGGATGGTGATGCAGGACCCCGGTCAGTTGAAGATTTGTTTCAGCAACGAGTTCGAGAGCGCTTGGCATATATGGTGCTAACCCATCAGAGACCGCCATACAGGAAGCCATTAGAGGCATCCAGCTGCAGGATGTGCGACAAAAGAGAGAACTAGAGCGACAGCATGAGTGGAGAATGGCGGAAATACGGCAATCGAAGATCGCCTACAGACAGCTGCTAGAATCTGCTCAGCAGCAGGGTGGTGCGACCTGTGCCTGGGACTATCAGGAAATACCAGTGGACAACTCTGGAATTCTGGCTGAAGAATCGGCAGTGGAAAATCTGAAGATTGCCATCCCTAAAGCCGAAGTGGATGATATGGAGTTCCAGGGAGCTAGCCTGGCTGAAGAATCGGCAGTGGAAAATCCGAAGATTGCCATCCCTAAAGCCGAAGTGGATGATATGGAGTTCCAGGGAGCTAGCCTGGCTGAAGAATCAGCAGTGGAAAATCTGAAGATTGCCATCCCTAAAGCCGAAGTGGATGATATGGAGTTCCAGGGAGCTAGCCTGGCTGAAGAATCGGCAGTGGAAAACCTGAAGATTGCCATCCCTAAAGCCAAAGTGGATGATATGGAGTTCCAGGGAGCTAGGGCAGTTGGCTCATCTCCCCAGCCACAGATTACAGAAGGTATGGATTTAAGGGACTGTTCAGAGGATGTTATGGATTATGCATCGCCTGCTCAGGTACTGGCAGCAGGACAGAATACTGCAGACCCCTGCTCTACACCCATGGTAGTTTTGGAGGCCCGAGGTGAGAAGGTGATGGTTCCTCTTTCCAAGTGGATTTCAGAGATGCAGGGAGGAGAAGCAGCCCTTTTCCCTCCCCAACAGCTAGCCAGAGCAAATGGTGTGGAGTCCCCAGCAGAAGTGCTGGCAACAGGGCAGAGTGCTAGCAACCTCTGCCCAGCACCGGAAACAACTGTGGAGTTTCAGGGAGCCGGGGCAGTTGGCCCCTCTCTCCAGCAACAAGCTGAGGGGGTAAAGCTTTTACCCCCAGCTGAATCACGGGCAGCAGGGCAGAATGCTACTGGCCTCTGCACACAACTGCAACTTGAGCGGAGATCAGTGGATGGGACTGCGGTCTCCACTCACAGCAACCCAGCAGAAGAGCTGGCAACAGAGCAGAGTGCCGCGGAGCTCTGCTCTCAACTAACAGAAGAGGGAGTTCCTGTGGAACTGGATGGGACTTCGGTCCTCACTGACACAACCCCAGAAAATGGTGTGAAACTGAGACAGGAGGATGTCAGCCTTGCTTTGCAAGCACTGGGGGATTTTCACCTACCACAAGTGGATGGGACTTCAGTCTCCACTTGTATACCTCAGGGATGCTGGGCAGTCGGCCCAGATCCCCAACAGCATGACGGACTGAGCCCAGTCACCCTGTCTTCTCCCCAGTGGCGGGTATGTTCTCTGAGAGAGGCAGAGGTTGGCTGGGTAAATAATGCTCTGTTTGGAGCAATTTATTTGGGGTACTGTGTGGATACCGGCATTAGAAGAATGGAACTATGGACTAACTTCGGAATCAACCCGTCTGGGGTCGCCTCCTGTGTTAGTCTCCTGCCGAAAGGGGAGAGATGTTTCGGGAGGGCCCGGGGAACCCAGAAGATCTTAAAAAGTATGAGATACCCTTGCTTCAGCTTCCCCAATGCCTCTTATGTGTAAACCACCCTGTGTCTCACTTAGGGGCACAGGGTGAATGAGAACCCCACTATGATCTGTGATAATCAGATTCAATGCAGTATATATATTGTATATAGATTGGATATATACTGTGTGTGGGTTGTTTATGTAATACTTGAGGGGGGGGGGTGATTTACATTCTACTGTCTAGTGTGGCTTGTGGTAATTAAGTCTGTAATTATAGGGAAGCTCGTTATGTTTCTATTGTGTAAAGTTTTTTGATACTGGAAATTAAGCCTATAATTATAGGTTGTGGAACTAGCAGACAGACAGGTTAATTGAAGAGATACTGATGAGTCACCTGCCTGCTTGTGTATGCTACAGATCCTTTCATTATGTGAAGTTGTTTGATAATGTGGATTGGGAAACAAAAGCTAACCTGTTGTCATTAGTGATGAGCCGAACACCCCCGGGTTCGGTTCGCACCAGAACCCGCGAACGGACCGAAAGTTCGTACGAACATTAGAACCCTATTAAATACAATGGATGCGAACGTTCGAATTCTAAAGTGCTAATTATAACAACTATTATGCATGTTATTGTCCTAAAAAGGGTTTGGGAACCCGGGTTCTGCACCAGGGGACATGTATCAATGCAAAAAGAAGTTTTAAAAACGGTCGTTTTTCGGGAGCAGTCATTTTAATGATGCATAAAGTGAAAAAAAAAAAGTCAAATATTCCTTTAAATATCGTACCTGGGGGGTGTCTAAAGTATGCCTGTGAAGTGCCACGTGTTTCCCGTGTTTAGAACTGTCCCTGCACAAAATGACACTTCTAAAGGAAAAAAAAAGCCATTTAAAACTGCTTGCGGCTTTAATGTAATGTCTGGTCCCGGTAATATGGATGAAAATCTTTAAGAAAAATGGCATAGCTACCCCATGACCCCCCCCCTACCCCAGCCCATTACCAGCCCCTTTGGGTCTTGTATGGATATTAAGGGGAACCCCGCACATAAAATAAAAAAGGCCCTATATACTCTGAACAGCCGTATACAGGCGGTGCATACAAGACAGGGACTGTAGGTTTGTTCTTATGTAGAATCTGTTTGTAATTTTGAACAGGTACATTGTTGAAGTGTAGCTCCAGCCCAAAAATCTATTTTTAAACTTTTTGGAAAACATAGGTAAGGGTTATCACCCCTGTAACATTTGTTTTGCTGTCTGTGCCCCTGTTCAGAACATTTCACCTCACTTTCCGTCACAATGTCAACTGTTTTTGAAATGTGGTGTTTTTCTTGAAACAAGGATTGCTGATAAAGCATCAGTACAGAGGAGACAACTTTCTCCCATATTTATTCTTACAGGAGAGAATTTTCCTTCCTAGGGGTAGATTTCCTCTCACTTCCTGTTGTCTTCTTGCGTTTGCAAGTAGGAGTCGTTTGTAAGTTGGATGTTTGAAAGTAGGGACCTGCCGTATATACTCTGCAGAAATAGGCCCCTTAGTTGTTGGTGTTGGCACAACACTGTAAGCACTCACAGTTACTCTTGGTTGGTGCTGGAACGCCCTGCTGTCAACTATTATATCAGGAATTTTAATTACATATAATTGTTGAACAGTGGTAGTAAAAATTGGGCCTTTGATGGTGGTGCTGGTGCCACAACACTGTAAGCCCTGACAGTTACTCTTGGTGGGTGCAGCAATGGGCCCTGCTGTGAATTATTAGATCAAGAATTGTAATTGCATGCCCCTGTTGAACAGGGGCTGAAAAATTGGGCCTTTCGTGGTGGTGGTGGTGGTGGTGGTGTTGCCACAACACTGTAAGCCCTCAGAGTTACTCTTGGTGGGTGCAGGAATGGGCCCTGCTGTGAATTATTAGATCAAGAATTGTAATTACATGCCCCTTTTGAACAGGGGCTGAAAAATTGGGCCTTTCGTGGTGGTGGTGGTGGTGGTGTTGCCACAACACTGTAAGCCCTCAGAGTTACTCTTGGTGGGTGCAGGAATGGGCCCTGCTGTGAATTATTAGATCAAGAATTGTAATTACATGCCCCTTTTGAACAGGGGCTGAAAAATTGGGCCTTTCGTGGTGGTGGTGGTGGTGGTGGCGTTGCCACAACACTGTAAGCCCTCAGAGTTACTCTTGGTGGGTGCAGCAATGGGCCCTGCTGTGAATTATTAGATCAAGAATTGTAATTGCATGCCCCTGTTGAACAGGGGCTGAAAAATTGGGCCTTAGGCACTGGTGCCACAACACTCCAACCCCTCACAGATACTGTACTTGGAGCACAGCAATGAGCCCTATGGCAAATTATTGCTAAAAAAAATTGTAATTACACGCCCCTGTAAAACAGGGGCTGAAAAATTGGGCCTTAGCCACTGGTGGCGGCACCCATAAACAAAAATGATCTTCCAAGCTATCATCATCAATCGTATCATTGAGGACTCGGAGGAGGAGGATAGCCAGTCAACATAACAGCACAGGCACTCAGCATCAGCATCAGTCTTGAAGGGATGTGACATGTTAAAATCAATTAGTCTGTTATATCAGCATCAGGTGTGTGGTAGCTGGTGGTGATCCAAGACTGGTTCATCTTGATGAAAGTCAGTCGATCAACCGAGTCGGTGGACAGGCGCACCCTGTGATCCGTGACAAATCCTCCAGCAGCACTGAATGTGCGTTCCGAAAGAACGCTGGATGCAGGACAGGCCAGTAGCTCAATTGCATACTGTGCAAGCTCTGGCCAGTGATCCATCCTCAAGACCCAGTAAGCCAGAGGATTTTCGGTGGGGAAGGTGTCCAAGTCTGACCTTGCCCCTAGATATTCCTGCACCATGTTTATCAGACGCTGGCGATGGTTGCTGGAACCGATCATACTTTGGGGCTGCGGACTAAAGAATTGTCTGAACGCATCGGTCAGACGGCCACCTTCCCCACCGCTCCTTCTTTGACTGGCCGAAGCCTCAGCAACTCGTTGTCCAGGACCAGGAGTTTGTAACCTCCCAGTCTCTGGGAACGCGTTGCACAGACCTTTCTGCAAGGCCTCCCGGAGTTGTCTCATCCTCTGCTCCCTCTGCGAAGGTAACATAAGGTCCGCAACCTTACCCTTGTACCGTGGATCAAGGAGAGTGGCCAGCCAGTAATGGTCCCTCTCCTTGATCCGAAGAATACGAGGATCCTTCCGCAGACTTTGCAGGATCAGGGAGGCCATGCAGCGTAGGTTTGCTGAGGCATTCGCTCCGGAGTCCTCTGGGTCACTAAGGACGACATGATCCGCAGCCACCTCCTCCCAGCCACGTACAAGTCCACTGGTTTCTTGGGACTGTAAATCATCCCTAAAAGACTGCTGCTGATGATGCTGAGTGCCAGCCTCCACCTCCATGCTGACACAATCCTCCTCCTCCTCCTCCTCCTCCTCCTCCTCTTCCTGTGCGATGGGTGGGACAGAAGGAACACTGTCTGGGTAAAGGGGGCCTTGAGAGGCAAGGAAGTCCTCCTCTTCCTGCCTCTGTTCTGCCTCAAGTGCCCTGTCCATTATTCCACGCAGCGTGTGCTCCAACAGGTGGACAAGAGGTACAGTGTCACTGATGCATGCACTGTCACTGCTCACCATCCTCGTGGCCTCCTCAAATGGTGCCAGGACAGTGCATGCATCCCTGATCATGCCCCACTGGCGTGGAGAAAAAAAACCAAGCTCCCCTGACCCTGTCCTGGTGCCGTAGTCGCACAGGTACTCATTGATGGCCCTCTGCTGCGTGTGCAGCCGCTGCAGCATGGCCAACGTTGAGTTCCACCTGGTGGGCATGTCACATATAAGGCGGTTCATGGGCAGGTTCAACTCCTTTTGCAGCTCAGCCAGGCGAGCACTGGCATTATAAGATCTGCGGAAATGCACACAGACTTTCCTGGCCTGCCTCAGGACATCCTGTAAGCCCGGGTACCTGCCCAAGAACCGCTGCACCACCAGGTTAAGGACGTGAGCCACACAGGGCACATGGGTCAGTTGTCCCTGTCGGAGGGCGGAGAGGAGGTTGGTGCCATTGTCGCAAACCACCATTCCTGGCTTAAGCTGGCGTGGCGTCAACCACCTCTCGGCCTGGCCCTGCAGAGCAGACAGGACCTCTGCCCCAGTGTGGCTTCTGTCCCCCAAACACACCAGCGCAAGCACGGCATGGCATCTTTTTGCCTGCGTACTTGCGTAGCCCCGTGAACGGCTACGGAGCACCGCTGGTTCATAGGACAAACCACAGGAAGAGGCCATGGAGGAAGAAGAAGAGGAGGGGGTGGAGGAGAGAGGTGTGTCACAACCAGTAGTAGCATTTTGGAGGCGTGGCGGTGGAACAACCTCCAACACTACTGCACCTTGTCCTGCATCCTTCCCAGCTGCCAAAAGAGTGACCCAATGGGCCGTGAAAGAAAGGTAACGTCCCTGTCCATGCCTGCTGGACCATGAGTCAGCGGTAATATGCACCTTACCGCTGACCGCCCTGTCCAGCGAGGCCAAGACATTGCCTTCCACATGCCGGTAGAGAGCCGGAATAGCCTTCCGTGAGAAAAAATGGCGTTTGGGAACCTGCCACTGAGGAACCGCACATTGCACAAACTCACGGAAGGGGGCCGAGTCTACCAACTGAAAAGGCAGCAGTTGAAGCGCTAGCAATTTAGCCAAGCTAGCATTCAACCGCTGGGCATGTGGATGGCTGGGAGTGAACTTCTTTCGACGGTCCAGCAGCTGGGGCAGGGAAATTTGCCTGCTAGAATCGGACGTCGGTGTACTGCTAGCAGAGTGGCCGCAAGTACTTGGCTGTGACACACCTAATTCTACACCTTCATTCCTCTCAGTGCATGTTTCAGAGAGGACTGAAGTTATAGTGGGGTTGGAGATCCCAGCTGATGCGGTGCAAGGAGAGGTCCGCTTTGTTCTTTGGTGTGGGTCTTTGAGGTAGGCTTGCCAACGAGCTGCATGGCAGGTCAACATATGTCTCGTCAGGCATGTGGTACCCAAGCGGCTGATGTTTTGGCCACGCGATATACGCTTGAGACATATGTTGCAAACAGCAGCTGTGCGATCTGATGCACTAGCCTCAAAAAAGGCCCACACCAAGGAACTTTTTGAATGACGGGCAGAGGCAGCGCCCTGCACAGACGGAGCTCTGCGGTGTGATTCCGTCGGTGTACTGCCCTTACGCTGGCCACCAAAGGGCATCCTGCCTCGTTGGAGATGTGCCTCCTCCTCATCCTCCTCCTCCTCCTCTCTCCTATTAGGCACCCACGTGGAGTCAGTGACCTCATCATCCCCTCCCTCCTCATCACTGGAGCCAATCTGGCAGTATGCTGCAGCTGCTGGAACATGACTGCCAGATTGGTGTCCTTCTTGAGCATCCCCTTTGTCTGCTCTCACGCTACTGCCTTCCTGTAGCTGGGTTTCATCATCAGACCCTTCGAAACGCTGGGCATCCTCCTGGAGCATGTACCCAACACTGTGCTCAAACAGTTCGGGGGACTCCTCAGGAGGAGGACATGGTGGGTCTAGGGAAGGAGTGACTGATGATGAGTCTGACATTGATACCAGGGAAGAGGACGCTTTGGCAGCTGCTTTGCCAGTACCCTGAGCCTGGGTGAGAGAGGATGAGGAGGAGGAGGAGGGCTTGGTCATCCACTCTACCAAGTCTTCGGCATGATGTGGCTCAACATGTCCAGCTGCCGAAAACAAGGACAAGCGTGTCCCATGGCCATGTGCTGATGACAATGCACCGCGTCCACGACCAGCACTGTTGCCCCCAGACACAGAGCCTGCTTGCCCTCTTTTATTGCCTCCTGACTGTCTGCCTCTCCTTGTTTGCCTTCCAGACATTCTAATAGATGGCCTGCAGGGAGATGGGAAAAAAGCAATAAGGGCTACCTTCAGGTGTCCTTCTCTGTCCCTTTACTTAAGGATTTCTAAATATGGTTGAGGATTATTGCTTTTGCACAGAATAGCACAACGACAATTTCCCTGACTGTCCAAAAAACAAGGATTTCAAAGATGGTTGATGAGGAATGCTTTGGCACACTATAGCACAAGGAGAATTCCCCTCACTTTCCTTCTTTGTCCCTAGAAACAAGGACTGGCACAGTGAAAGAAACTGACACTCTCCCTACCTACAGTTTTCTGTCCCTAGAAAAAATGTTTTTTTAAAGCACACTATAGCACAAGGAGAAA
Source organism: Rana muscosa (assembly GCA_029206835.1). Lineage (NCBI taxonomy): Eukaryota > Metazoa > Chordata > Amphibia > Anura > Ranidae > Rana > Rana muscosa. The sequence goes on along the minus strand of CM055116.1, from coordinate 328,968,653 downwards.
TCCCCTCACTTTCCTTCTTTGTCCCTAGAAACAAGGACTGGCACAGTGAAAGAAACTGACACTCTCCCTACCTACAGTTTTCTGTCCCTAGAAAAAATGTTTTTTTAAAGCACACTATAGCACAAGGAGAAATCCCCTCACTTTCCTTCTTTGTCCCTAGAAACAAGGACTGGCACAGTGAAAGAAACTGACACTCTCCCTACCTACAGTTTTCTGTCCCTAGAAAAAATGTTTTTTTAAAGCACACTATAGCACAAGGAGAAATCCCCTCACTTTCCTTCTTTGTCCCTAGAAACAAGGACTGGCACAGTGAAAGAAACTGACACTCTCCCTACCTACAGTTTTCTGTCCCTAGAAAAAATGTTTTTTTAAAGCACACTATAGCACAAGGAGAAATCCCCTCACTTTCCTTCTTTGTCCCTAGAAACAAGGACTGGCACAGTGAAAGAAACTGACACTCTCCCTACCTACAGTTTTCTGTCCCTAGAAAAAATGTTTTTTTAAAGCACACTATAGCACAAGGAGAAATCCCCTCACTTTCCTTCTTTGTCCCTAGAAACAAGGACTGGCACAGTGAAAGAAACTGACACTCTCCCTACCTACAGTTTTCTGTCCCTAGAAAAAATGTTTTTTTAAAGCACACTATAGCACAAGGAGAAATCCCCTCACTTTCCTTCTTTGTCCCTAGAAACAAGGACTGGCACAGTGAAAGAAACTGACACTCTCCCTACCTACAGTTTTCTGTCCCTAGAAATTTTTTTTTTTTAAAGCACACTATAGCACAAGGAGAAATCCCCTCACTTTCCTTCTTTGTCCCTAGAAACAAGGACTGGCACAGTGAAAGAAACTGACACTCTCCCTACCTACAGTGTTCTGTCCCTAGAAAAAATGTTTTTTTAAAGCACACTATAGCACAAGGAGAAATCCCCTCACTTTCCTTCTTTGTCCCTAGAAACAAGGACTGGCACAGTGAAATAAACTGACACTCTCCCTACCTACAGTTTTCTGTCCCTAGAAAAAATGTTTTTTTAAAGCACACTATAGCACAAGGAGAAATCCCCTCACTTTCCTTCTTTGTCCCTAGAAACAAGGACTGGCACAGTGAAAGAAACTGACACTCTCCCTACCTACAGTGTTCTGTCCCTAGAAAAAATGTTTTTTTAAAGCACACTATAGCACAAGGAGAAATCCCCTCACTTTCCTTTTTTGTCCCTAGAAACAAGGACTGGCACAGTGAAAGAAACTGACACTCTCCCTACCTACAGTTTTCTGTCCCTAGAAAAAATGTTTTTTTAAAGCACACTATAGCACAAGGAGAAATCCCCTCACTTTCCTTCTTTGTCCCTAGAAACAAGGACTGGCACAGTGAAAGAAACTGACACTCTCCCTACCTACAGTGTTCTGTCCCTAGAAAAAATGTTTTTTTAAAGCACACTATAGCACAAGGAGAAATCCCCTCACTTTCCTTCTTTGTCCCTAGAAACAAGGACTGGCACAGTGAAAGAAACTGACACTCTCCCTACCTACAGTTTTCTGTCCCTAGAAATTTTTTTTTTTTAAAGCACACTATAGCACAAGGAGAAATCCCCTCACTTTCCTTCTTTGTCCCTAGAAACAAGGACTGGCACAGTGAAAGAAACTGACACTCTCCCTACCTACAGTTTTCTGTCCCTAGAAAAAATGTTTTTTTAAAGCACACTATAGCACAAGGAGAAATCCCCTCACTTTCCTTCTTTGTCCCTAGAAACAAGGACTGGCACAGTGAAAGAAACTGACACTCTCCCTACCTACAGTTTTCTGTCCCTAGAAAAAATGTTTTTTTAAAGCACACTATAGCACAAGGAGAAATCCCCTCACTTTCCTTCTTTGTCCCTAGAAACAAGGACTGGCACAGTGAAAGAAACTGACACTCTCCCTACCTACAGTTTTCTGTCCCTAGAAAATTTTTTTTTTTAAAGCACACTATAGCACAAGGAGAAATCCCCTCACTTTCCTTCTTTGTCCCTAGAAACAAGGACTGGCACAGTGAAAGAAACTGACACTCTCCCTACCTACAGTTTTCTGTCCCTAGAAAAAATGTTTTTTTAAAGCACACTATAGCACAAGGAGAAATCCCCTCACTTTCCTTCTTTGTCCCTAGAAACAAGGACTGGCACAGTGAAAGAAACTGACACTCTCCCTACCTACAGTTTTCTGTCCCTAGAAAAAATGTTTTTTTAAAGCACACTATAGCACAAGGAGAAATCCCCTCACTTTCCTTCTTTGTCCCTAGAAACAAGGACTGGCACAGTAAAACACACTGACACTCTCCCTACCTATCCTTCTCTTTCCCTAAACTAAAGGAATCCAGGTTAAGCAAGAAAGAAATAAATGTCACTGTCCCTGCCTATGCTTGTCTTTCCCTGCTCCGGAACACACTACACTAGGCCGCCGTGCTGGCGGCCTTTTATAGTGTGGGGCGTGTACTAAACACCCTCAGCAATAATTGGCCACAGGCATCCTGCCTGTGGCCAATCATTGCTCTCCTCGCTGCCGGCGCTGTGATTGGCCAAGCATGCGGGGTCACAGTGCATGCTTGGCCAATCACAGCGCCTGGATGACACTGCGATGGCGTAGTGCATTGTGGGCCGTTCGCGTCACTCGAATTTGGCGCGAACGGCCCAAATCGTTCGATCTTCGTCGAACGATCGAACAGCCGATGTTCGAGTCGAACGTATGTTCGACTCGAACACGAAGCTCATCCCTAGTTGTCATCTAAGAGGTGTCAAAATGATGTGTATTGGGCCTTGTTATGTTGTGGGTGGAGTTGGACCATTGTTCATTTAGATTAATGTAGTTTTGGTTGAGTGTATAAAAAGTTAGTGTTTCTCAATAAAGCTCAGTTCATTTTTGGAAAGATACAGAGTGCGTCTCGTTCTTTCGGAAGGATTAATTCCTATGGGAAGGGGTCGTCTGACTGTGGAGGATCGACAGCGAATGTGTGTCGAGGAGAGGGAAGATATCTAAAACGGCGTTAACCCCTTTCATATTTGGGGGTGTCGTTACAATAAGATTGTCCACTGACTTGTTATAATTTGAGGACTTGATTGCTGAGAGCTACTCCATGCACTAAACCTTCCTACTAGGAAACCCAACTCTTCCTGTAGCAGGAGCAGAGGGAACTTCTACTTTTAGACTGACTTTTACGACTCATTACTTGTGGCACAGATTTGTTTTAAGTATTTAATGGTGCATATTGGCAATTGATGCAGGGTACATTCAATTTTGGGATATTATATTTATGTGGTGGTGGACTTTTGGCTGGAGCCACAACCACAGCTTACAGTAGGCTCAACTAGCACCATAGTTTCTGATGAAAATAGCACTGTTTAGATTTCATTAACATTAAAGTGAAACTTGAAATAAAAAGGCAAGGTATGCTTTTTACATAGAACCTCCTCCATCCCAAATTTCTGCATTAGAGCTCTGGGCTCCCCACTTTCCCCCCTCTGACCCTAACCCTTCTAACTGATTGCCTAAAGCCACGGTCATGTGAAGCTCCACTCCTGAGTCTTTTCTCTGGCCTATAATAAAATGGGGTTCTGCTTCTGCTGTCCATTCCACGGTAGACATGTGCATTAGTTTTCGTCCGAATTTCGGGTATTTTCGTTATTGTTTTAACAAACGATAACGAACGCGCAGAATCCGAAAACTGAAAGATCCGACATAAAAAAATGCTTTATTTTCGTTTTCGTTGCGACAACAGTTCGATATAGTTAGAAGATTCGACATGACGCTGACAATAGCGATCTGTGTCTATCGAACCTGTGGTTGAATGTGCCTAACCTTAGCTCTATTAGTCTGAGATTATTCTACATAGAGCGAAAAGTTTTGACATAGAGAGAAAAGATTCAATATAGAGAGATTCGACATTATAGAGACAATAGCAAAAAAAGTTGAATGTGCCTAACCTAACTCTATTAGTCCAAGATTATTCGACATAGAGAGAAAAGATTTGACATGAAGATTTGACGAAGCAGTCGCCGCGAGCTGACATTTATGGTCAAATGCTCCGCCCATAGGCTATAGAAGAATTCTAATGTTGGTTGACTAGTAATAATAATTAACCACTTAAGGACCGCCGCCTGTACATATACGTCGGCAGAATGGCACCGGTCCTGAGCTCGCTGACCCGATCGCCGCCGGTGTCCCGGAATCGGGTCACAGAGCTGAAGAACGGGGAAAGGTAAGTGTAAACAAACCTCTCCCCGTGCTTCCTAGTGAGACTGTCACAGATTGTCTGTCTGTTCCCTGTCATAGGGAACGACGATCAGTGATGTCACACACCAAGCCACGCCCCCACACAGTAAGAATCGCACTTAACCCCTTCAGTGCCCCCTACAGGTTAACACCTTCACTGCCAGTGTCATTTTCACAGTAATCAGTGCATATTTATAGCACTGATCGCTGTAAAAATTACAATGGTACCAAAATAGTGTCAAAAGTGTCCAATGTGTCCGCCATAATTTCGCAGTCATGATAAAAATCACTGATTGCCGCCATTACTAGTAAAAGATAAAAAATATTAATAAAAATGCCATAAAACGATCCCCTATTTTGTAGACGCTATAACTTTTGCGCAAACCAATCAATAAACGTCTATTGCGATTTTTTTTTTACCAAAAATATGTAGAAGAATGCATATCGGCCTAAACTGAGGAAAAAAATATTTTTTTATATATTTTTTGGGGATATTTATTATAGCATGTCGCTCTATTTTTGTTTATAGTGCAAAAAATAAAAACCGCAGAGGTGATCAAATACCACCAAAAGAAATCTCTATTTCTGGGGAAAAAAGGACGCCAATTTTGTTTGGGAGCCACATCGCACGACCGCGCAATTGTCAGTGCCGAATCGCAAAAAGTCGCCTGGTCCTTTAGCTACAAAATGGTCCGGGGCTTAAGTGATTAATAAATATAATTATTACTAGTGTCATACAACATTAGAATTCTACTATAGCTTGTAGGCGGAACATTCGACCGGAAATGTACGATCTTCTTAGAACATTCGACAGACACCATAAGCCTTCAATGACAGATTCGACCTTAATTATTTCGGATTTTTGGACGAATGCATTTTTTAACAAAACAAAATAAATAAAAACCAATTTCGGGAATAACAAAATAAAAAAATTTTTCGGACGAAAACGAAATTCTGAAAATAAATATTTCAGTGTGCACATGTCTATTCCACGGCCTGCTTGATATGGACACTTTCTATTAACTGTCCAGTGGCATAATTCACCCAGGATTCAGAAGAGGAGTCTGGAGTGGTGAGGACAGCACAAGGAGTCCCACGCATCCAGAAATTGAGCTGCCAAGGGACTTGATTGGTGAATTTAGTTGAGTATATATTGCATCACAAGGGATGTGCAGGGTGGGTTAGAAGAGGGCGGGGGGGGGGCATTGTTATATTTACATAGAGATTTTTAGAAGGTGGAAAAAACTTAGAGAGTATGCTTAACTTTTCCCCAGCACAACACCTAGATGACACATTATGGTTCTTCAAGCAAGATCTTGGAAATTAAGAGAATCCCAAAGAAAAGATGCATTGTGCTGGAGTGTCTTCTTAGGTTCCACAGTGAGTATACCAAGCATGCTTTACTGCATATACAGACTGATCTTGCTTATATTTCTTGCACATGATTGGGTATTCATAGCAAAGTGAAACTTCAACATATTCACCAATCTATGGGGCAAACTCCTATGCAAAACGCAACTTTCCTTGCACAGTAAACAGTCTATTTGCTTAATATAAACATTAATCCTAATGATATGTGCTGTTGTAAAATAGAATATAAAATAAAGGAATAGAATAGAAAAGAATAAAATAGAAAAGAATGGAATAGAAAATAAAAGAATATAATATATAAAAGTAAAATAGAACAGAATACAAAAAAAAGAATAGAAAACATAGAATAAAAAATAAAGGGATAGTTTCGAAAAAAGGAGAAAAGAATAGTGTAAAACACAATGAAAACGAATAGAATATAAAAGATCAGAATAAAATAGCATAAAATATAAAGGATTAAAATAGAATAGAATAAATAATAGAATAAAATTGAAATAATATGGCAATCTTCTGAAGTTCGAATTTTAAATAGAATACATTGAATTTAAATACAATAGAAAATAATAGAATAGAAAAAAAGAATAGAAAATAAAAAAATAGAAAGAATATAAACTTCTTCCGAAATTCAAATTTCGAATAGAATAAATTGAAACTTGAATAGAATAGAATAGAATATAATAGAAAGACTATAACAATATACAGTAACTGTTTTCCAAAATTCTAATTTCAAATAGAGTAAAGAAAAAAATAGAACAGAAAATAAAATAATAGAATAGAATAGAAAAAAAACAATAGAACATAATGGATTACAAAGAATATAACCATCTTCCAAAATTCTAATTTTGAATAGAATGCATTTGATTTTGAATGGAATTTGATTCAAATGCAATGCAAATGGAATTAGAATCAATTCAAATTTTCCTAATTCGGAAAAATAAAATCAATTCAAATTTGAATAAATGAAACAAATTCCCAAAACGAATTAAACAAATTTAACTAAACAAATGTAGGTAAAAAACTGTACTGAATCAAAGTGAAAAAAAACTTTTTTTTTTCGTTCTGCACATGTCTAACAAAACGTTTGCAAGTTGAGTGTTTCCTTTTTATAATTGCTATTTACAAATTACTTAAAATAATACAATTACAAACGTAGGCATGAATAGGCTTGTAAAAGATGTAAAAGTACCATAAAAATAACTTTAAAGTGTATGCCAGGGCAAATAAAAAAAATATATATCTAGCATTCCTTTGCAAAATGAGCACCCTTCCCTATGTGTTATACCCTTAAAAGCCTGCAAGTACAGGAAAATATCTATTGATTTGTCAGAAGTTCAGTAAGCTCCTAACTTCCTGCTTGGGCTGACAACACAGTGCCTTTGCTTCATTGAAATTCCAACCAGCATTGCCTGCTGGACTATATACAGTCATGCTCGAAATTGTTGGCACCCCAGAAATTTTTCCAGAAAATCAAGTATTTCTCACAGAAAAGTATTGCAGTAACACATGTTTTGCTATACACATGTTTATTCCCTTTGTGTGTATTGGAACAAATCAAAAAAAGGGAGGAAAAAAAGCAAATTGGACATAATGTCACACAAAACTTCAAAAATGGGCTGCTCAAAATTCTTGGCACCCTTAACTTAATAGTTGGTTGCACACCCTTTGGAAAAAATAACTGAAATCAGTCGCTTCCTATAACCATCAATAAGCTTCTTACACCCCTCACCCGGAATTTTGGACCACTCTTACTTTGCAAACTGCTCCAGGTCTCTCTTATTGGAAGGGCACCTTTTCCCAACAGCAATTTTAAGATCTCTCCACAGGTGTTCAATGGGATTTAGATCTGGACTCATTGCTGGCCACTTTAGAGCTCTCCATCGCTTTGTTGCCATACATTTTTGGGTGCTTTTTGACGTATGTTTGGGGTCATTGTCCTGCTGGAAGACCCAAGATCTCGGACGCAAACCCAGCTTTCTGACACTGGGCTCTACAGTGCGACCCAAAATCCTTTATTTATCCTCAGATTTCATGATGCCTTCCACACATTCAAGGCACCCAGTGCCAGAGTCAGCAAAACAACCCCAAAACTTCAATGAACCTCCACCATATTTCACTGTAGGTACTGTGTTCTTTTCTTTGTAGGCCTCATTCCATTTTTTGTAAACAGTAGAATGATGTGCTTTACCAAAAAGCTCTATCTTGGTCTCATCTGTCCACAAGATGTTTTCCCAGAAGGATTTTGGCTTACTCAAGTAAATTTTGGCAAACTGTAATCTTTCTTTTTTATGTCTGTGTCAGTAGTGGGGTCCTCCTGGGTGACCTGCCATAGCCTTTCATTTCATTTAAATGTCGACGGATAGTTTGCGCTGACACTGACGCTCCCTGAGCCTGCAGGACAGCTTGAACTTCTTTGGAACTTGTTTGGGGCTGCTTATCCACCATCCGGACTATCCTGCGTTGCATCCTTTCATCAATTTTTTTCTCTTCCGTCCACGCCCAGAGAAATTAGCTACAGTGCCATGGGTTGCAAACTTCTTGATAATGTTGCACACTGTGGACAAAGGCAAATCTAGATCTCTGGAGATGGACTTGTAACCTTGAGATTGTTGATATTTTTTCTCAATTTTGGTTCTCAAGTCCTCAGACAGTTCTCTTTTTCTCTTTCTGTTGTCCATGCTTAGTGTGGCACACACAGACACACAATGCAAAGACTAAGTGAACTTCTCTCTCATTTTTATCTGCTTTCAGGTGTTTTTTTTATATTGCCCACACCTGTTACTTGCCCCAGGTGAGTTTAAAGGAGCATCACATGCTTGAAACAATCTTATTTATCCACAATTTTGAAAGGGTGCCAAGAATTTTGAGCAGCCCATTTTTTAAGTTTTGTGTGACATTATGTCCAATTTGCTTTTTTTCCTCCCTTTTTTTGATTTGTTCCAATACACACAAAGGGAATAAACATGTGTATAGCAAAACATGTGTTACTGCAATACTTTTCTGTGAGAAATACTTGATTTTCTGGAAACATTTCTGGGGTGACAACAATTTCAAGCATGACTGTATCTGTCCCAGGGCCGTCTTTAATGCAAGGCAAAAGGGGCAGCTGCCCTGGGCCCTGTCATTGTTGTGGGGCCCAAAGCAGCTGCCACATACTTGCCAACTGTCCCAGTTTAAATTCCCTTTTCCCTTGAAGTTTTAGGCCCGTGCTGTGTCCTGATATCTCAGTGTGAAGTGCTGCTACTAATGCTGCCCAGTTCTGACCTTTTGTTGTGTACAGATGACCCTGCATTTACATGTAAATAGCCGGCAATCATATGTAAATAGCGGCGGCATTCATATGTAAATAGCTGCATCTGACAGCATAGATATGTAAATAAAGGCGGCATTCATATGTATATCATGCCCCCAGCAGTAAGGAGATGATGTACTGTAACCAGTGAGCAGTGTTACTGTACAGTAATCTCTAGCAACCAATCAACAAGCAGAAATCATGTGCTGTAACATTTAGCAACTAATCAGTGAGCCGTAATGTGTGCTGTAACCTCTAGCAACCAGTCAGTAAGCGATAATGATACACTGTAACCTCTGTCAACCAATCGCAATCGCTGCCTGATATGATACAGTAAACTGATTTTAAGTCTAGCTGCTATTTATTGTATGTCTCAGAGCAGGTGGAGAGCAAAATTGCACAAAAAATGTTTGCCCAGGGCCCAATCAATATTAAAGATGGCCCTGATCTGTCCCAATCACCAACTCCTCCTAAAGTGGATGTAAATCCTCACATATACCCAGTGAAGTGAACAGCCTCAGATGATACACAGAGATGAAACAAATCTCCCTACATAAGTTTTACATGTATATCGGCTGTCTTCAGCTTAATATACTATTTAGAAAGTGCAGATCCTGTTAGAATTTTCACTTCCTCATTCTGCACTGTGGGAGAAGTCTTGGATTACACTGGGAGACAGCTGATTGGAGGAAAGGCACACCACCCCTCCAGATAGGCAGAGACTTTCAGAGCTGTCCTGTGAGTAAAGCAGCTTTCTGCTAATCTATTTATAGCACCCACCCTGACCCAAAATTCAGCCTGGTTTTATCACGTCAGAGAACTTGTCAGAAGTTATCATGCTGATAACCGAAGAACGGAGCAGGAGAAAGCCACAGGACTTAGGGCTCTGAAGAGAGATAAGAAAACAGCTCAAATTTCATTAATCGGGTAAACATCCACTTTCAATTCAACTCCACGTACATGCATTGATTTATTTTACAGTAAAACAATGCTTCTGGCTTGTTGGCCAATAGCCTGTCAAAACACAGTGTATAAGTGAAAAGCTCTTGGGAGATGTAGTTTTTGAGATGTGCCTACGTTAGCAGGCATAGAGTTCCAAGCATCTGCCCTTACAAGGATTGTACAAGCCTGGTGTTAATGTCACAGGGAGTAAAAGCTGATTGCTTGCTATGGTAAATGTGGAAATAATATTGGGATATGCTGTAGAAGAGGGGAGGGAGGTGTAGGAATGAATTTAGGTAATGTAATCTAAACACTGCAATAGAAATTTAAAATATATGCCACCTGAAAATACACCATACTTTCCCTCCAAGGAGCTTTGGCACCCGATCTGCAGAGTTTGGACCCCAAGCATTTATATAACTTCTTTCAGGCAGCAGAAAGTTGTAAGAACATTTTGCTGTATACCTAGACTCTCTGTTACTCCGTCCCTGTGTCCCCAGACCCCTATACACCTGTGTTCCTGCATTTGTGAGTTTTTGGTACGTGTTTCAAATTGAATTGTCTTTGACCGCCACCTGACTCCCTACCTTGCCCGATATATGGTTGCATGTTATTCACCTTGGTTTCTGTTCCTAAATACACAACTTGCTTGAGTGACTAATAGATTGTCTATTGACCATTCTGACTAAAGTTATCAGTGCTACCATGTTGGCATTACCCACAGCTTAACCACTTGCTTACTGGGCACTTAAACCCCCTTCCTGCCCAGGCCAATTTTCAGCTTTTAGCGATATCACGCTTTAACTGACAATTGCGCAGTCGTGCGACGTGGCTCCCAAACAAAATTGGCGTTCTTTTTTTCCCACAAATAGAGCTTTCTTTTGGTGGTATTTGATCACCTCGGCGGTTTTTATTTTTTGCGCTATAAACAAAAATAGAGCAACGATTTTGAAAAAAAACACAATATTTTTTACTTTTTGCTATAATAAATATCCCAATTAAAAAAAAAAAAAATCTTTTTCTTCTCAGTTTAGGCCGATACGTATTCTTCTACATATTTTTGGTCAAAAAAATTGCAATAAGCGTATATTGATTGGTTTGCGCAAAAGTTATAGCGTGTACAAAATAGGGCATAGATTTATAGCATTTTTATAAATAATTTTGTTTTTTACTAGTAATGGCGGCGATCAGCTATTTTTATTGTGACTGCGACATTATGGCGGACACATCGGACACTTTTGACACCATTTTGGGACCATTGTCATTGATACAGCGATCAGTGCTATAAAAATGCACTGATTACTGTGAAAATGACACTGGCAGTGAAGGGGTTAACACTAGGGGGCGAGGAAGGGGTTAAATGTGTAACCTGGGAGTGATTACTACTGTGGGGGGAGGGGACTGAGTGGGGGAGGTGACCGATCTGTGTCCCTATGTACAAGGGACACAGCATCGGTCCCCTCTCCCTGACAGGATGTGGATCTCTGTATTTACACACAGAGATCCACATCCTTGTGTGTATACACGCCGATCGCGGGTGCCTGGTGGACATCGCGGCCGCCAGGCACGCGCATCGGCATGTCAGTGACGCGCCGGGCGCGCGCGCACCGCCGGCGGTGCACGCGCACCCCCCAGTGGCCGGAGGAGCCGAGGACGTCTATTGACGGCCTCCCGGATATCTAGAGCCACCTTGAGGCCGTCAATAGACTATGCGCCGGGCTCCAGGTAGTTAAAAGAGAAGTATGTTTTTTTTATTTATTTGAGATTCATTCTTACCTCGGTAAATGCAGCATCAGACTGATGCTGCAGCTGTTTCCACCATCTCTGCACTGAGAACCGAGCCACTGAACATCGCTGATGGCTCGGTTCTCACAGATCCCCGAGAGGAAAGCTGCTGACTGCCAGTCAGCAGCTTTGCTCTCTGCTTCTCCACACTCATTGGAGCGCTGAGCTGTGGAGGGGCAGGGAGAGGTTGTCATTAATCAGGGCAGCTATCAGATCCCGACTTGGAAGTCATGATGACACGCTGCCCCGACTGATGGCAGTGACGTCAGCAGAGAGCGGACTTCAGACCGCTCTCATCTGAAAACGGGTCACAGGAGTGCAAAATGAATTGCACTCCTGTGACCGAAAGGAGAAGCCCAGCCTAAAAAGCTTAGGCTGGACTTCTCTTTTAACGGTAACTTAATTACTTTTAATGACTGTTAATATTTTAGATTATCAAGATATACATTTTATTGGGAAGTCCTTACACTTGGGCTTAAAGCTTCACTCCAGGGGAAATAAACATTATTTTGCAGTGGGCTGCACAGAGGCCACTGATGCTAGATCTATTTTAAGCAGGAAAAAATATCTTCATAACAGTGTTTTTCTTCACACCCACCTAGCCAAAACTTTTTTTTTTTCATTTTTGGTAAGGAAGGATTACAACATCTTTCAGATTTGTATTGCTGTACCTTTACTGAGGAGATCCATCTGGTCCTGGTGAGCACAGAGTACTGGTTCTGATAAACATTACAATGAATGATGTCAAATCTAAACTGTTATGGTGGCCACTGAAACATGATGTGAAAGGAAATCTTCCAGTGGGGGGCAGTTGTTCCAGTGATAACCATCTATGAAAAATTCCCTCTCACTTCCAAAGCTTTCCTTCCACTTCCTGTTGTATATACAGGTTACAAACTAAAAGGAAATTCTCCCCACCAGCCATATACACACCAATTTTTTTTTTTTTTACAGGAGTTTCAACTGTTTCATTAAATTATAACTAAAGGCAAAACTTTTTTTTAGTTTTGGAGAGTGGTGAGGGTTCAGAACATTTATCGTTTTTTATTGCTGTCTGCGCCCCTATTAAGGAGATTCACCTTCTCATTTTTTTAAGTTTACCATTATCATTGAAACTGAAAGTAAATGAAAATCCCAATGTTTTAGTTGTCCCCAGAAAAGTAATGGAGGAGAAATCTTCCAATGGAAACACTAGTTCTGGTGACCTGGGGGTACCCAAGGAATTACTGTACCTTAATTTTGAAGATTTCCTGTTTGGCTATGTGGCAGGATGCGAAGGGAAATCTCTTAAAAAAAATCTGACAGGGGTTATAACCCTCCCTTGCTCTATCTAAAATGAAAAAAAAAAGTTTTGCCTATAGTTCTACTTTAAGGTAGGAAACAAACCAATCCTGCAAACCCCTATTCCTGCAACCATGGCTATTGTCCTCACTCATGACATCTCTTTTCAGTTTCTCTCAGTGCTGAAACTTCTCTTTTTTTATGGCGTCCCTCATGCTATTCATGTTGTACAAACTTCACATCAGTGCCCATGAAGCAAATGTCCCCCCTTAAGCAAATGCAGATAAAAAATAAAATAAAGAAAAAGGGCCATAGCACATTTCATATATCAACAATGTTGCAGAGAGCAATTTATTTATCACTCTATCACTATTAATAATCTATTTTACTTTCTTGGCACTCCAAAATTAACAAAAGACCAAGCATCTGAAGATCAGTTTTAATAATTGTAATCATTTGCTGCATCTCGTTTATGGATTTGTTCTGCTATCAAGTTTTACTATTGCATTTCAATAAGCGTATTACTATCCTAGAACTGCAACTAATGAGACAATTGATCTTAAAGTTCTGTCTTGTCACTTCAGCTTAGTGGAACATTGCTTGAAATAGTACAATTTTACATGACAAAATATTCATCATAAGTAATTTTTTAAAACTTATTATACTATTACATTCACATTCATCAATTGATTATGTTTTAATTATTTACAGCATCAAATGTGTTTTATATATATAAATGCTATTCCATCTATTTTACATGAGGTAATATCAGCATGTTTTTTTAAGCTTAAAGAGTACTAAAGAAAAAAAGAAAAAGAACAAAACGGTAACAATTATAGTAAGATAATAACTACCTAGGTCTGCTTTGCACCTTTGGATGTCTAGCAAAAAATGACATTTTTCATATTGGTTTCAGATGCAAAAGGTAGCCTGTGACAAAAAAAGCTTTTTGCAAAAAACCTTTTTGCACACAGTATAATTTAACACTGGACACACCTACTATATTGCAGAGTGTAAACTTAAATAGCTGTAGAAAGCTGTGTTTTAGAGTGGAATTAAAATATACAAAATTGAAAAAGAAAAAACTGCTAGGAGGTAGTTTTTTTTTTTTTTTTAAGAGACATTAAGGCAAAGTCTTTTATACTAACATGAATTTGTTTATTTTACTATTTACTTTTTTTTAACATGCACAGGTCAGTATACACCTCCAGCTCATTCTGGAATGCAGCATTGTGTTTGCGATAATGTAACTCCTGTGCACATATGTAGACGTTACATCATCAGTGATTGATTAGCGGTAGACATGAAAAATGCTGGATCCAGTGGTGGTGGTGGCTGGTGGAATGCATACGTTGCATCACTGAACAGGAAGTAAGTCTGCTTACCCAGAGTCTTACTTCAGTTTTGAAAGAAACAATCCTTTTCAGATCAGCTGTGTATTATCGAGGCATTTTAATAAAACTCATTCTGGATTCCTAATTCTGTTCTATGATACAGGCCATTTCAGTAAACTTTTCAAAGAGAGTACTAGGTTGGTGGGACTGTCTACTTGTCTACTAGTGAAGGGCAAATTTGCCTGGTTTCAATTTGCCAATGGTTCGGTGAATACATTGCTTGGGTCTTATGAGAACTTGACTGTGTCTGTGTCTCAAAAAAGCAGTGAGCCAAATAAAAGGACAAGTTGATAAAAATTTGGAGTGATTTTTTTTCCCCATAGAATGTGGGGTAAAAGGGGGTAAGCCTATTTAGGCCCCCCCTTGCCTCATGGGGCCGTGGCATTGGTTACTAATTAAATAAAAGGGTTTTATTTAAGGGGCTATTTCTATTGGGTTAGTAGGTCACATGACATAGTAGAGCAGAGGGGAAAGGTGAAAGGTGATTGGGCTAAGGGGTCAGGGGAGCTTGGAAACTTCTAGAAGGTACTTGGGGGGCTATGTATAGAACCCCCCTGACTGGGAGTTTGCCAGTCGCCTGAGAGGAGTCGTCGGAAGAGCTTCCCTCCCAAACCCCCCCCTTTTTCCTGTCGCGGCCAAAGGTTTGTGTGGTAGGGTCCCTTTGTTTAACCACTTAAGCCCCTGACTATTTTGTTGCTAAAGGACCAGGCCCCTTTTTGCGATTCGGCACTGCGTCGCTTTAACTGACAATTGCGCGGTCGTGCGACGTGGCTCTCAAACAAAATTGACGTAATTTTTTTCACACAAATAGAGCTTTCTTTTGGTGGTATTTGATCACCTTTTCCTTTTTTTATTTTTTGCGCTATAAACAAAAATAGAGCGACAATTTTGAAAAAAAATCTATATTTTTTACATTTTACATTTTGCTATAATAAATATCCCCAAAAAATATATAATTTTTTTTTCTCAGTTTAGGCCGATACGTATTCTTCTACATATTTTTGGTAAAAAAAAATCGCAATAAGCATTTATTGATTGGTTTGCACAAAAGTTATAGTGTCTACAAAATAGGGGATAGTTTTATGGCATTTTTATTAATAATTTTTTTTTTTACTAGTAATGGCAGTGATTTTTATCATGACTGCAACATTATGGCGGACACATCGGACACTTTTGACACTATTTTGGGACCATTGTCATTTTTACAGCGATCAGTGCTATAAAAATGCACTGATTACTGTGAAAATGACACTGGCAGTTTAGGGGTTAACCTGTAGGGGGCACTCAAGGGGTTAAGTGTGACCTAATGTGTGATTCTTACTGTAGGGGGCGTGGCTTGGCGTGTGACGTCACTGATCGTCGTTCCCTATGACAGGGAACAGACGATCAGTGTCAGTCTCACTAGGAAGCACGGGGAGAGGTTTGTTTACACTTACCTCTCCCCATTCTTCAGCTCTGTGACCCGATCGCGGGACACCGGCGGCGATCTGGTCCGTGGGTTCCGTGGGCGCGGTCACGGAGTACCCGACCGGGTTGCGCGCGCCGCCGCCACCGGTGCGCGCGCGACCCACGGTTGTGCATACTAAAGGGGACGTACCTGTACGCCAATATGCCCAGCAGTGACATTCTGCCGACGTACATCGGCGTGCAGCGGTCGGCAAGCGGTTAAAGAAGCAAAGGGTATATGTGAAGATATGTTTAAAGAAGAGATGATGGTCAGCCGAGTCTTAGTGGCTGGGTTGAGTTTGGTGAATTCCGGATGAATTTGTTTGAAAAAAGTGATTTGAATATAAAAAGTTTATGACGTTATATATATTTTGTTAAACCAGTAAACCAGGCCGTGGCCAATAAATATTTATCCAAACCAATTAAGTGTGAAGTGTTTTCTGTTTGGTTTTATTATGCATGTTTGCAACTTGTAATTGGACTCACGTCTGCGGTCCCATATGATTGTCATGCTTTCAAAAAAGCAGAATTTTACTTTTTTGCAAATCATAACAGGTTACAGATTAAAAGGTTAGGGTCTGTTTCTTTCTTTGTTTTTCTACCTCCTGGTGATGTCTGCTTTAAAGTAGAACTATGGGTACATTTTTTTTTTCATTTTGGATACAGTAAGGGAGGGTTGCTGGTGCTTGATAATTAGGGGGGGGTGTCTCCCCCTTTGCTTCCTGTCTCCTCCCTCCTCCCCCTTGGCCAATTAGATCGCTTCTCGTTTCGGCCAATCAGGAACCGATTCTCACAACCCGCTTCCTGATTGGCTGGGAGGAGAATCAGTGTGAGAATAGTGAATATTCATTTGCTATTCTCACACAACTGGGTGGGCCCAGAGTGCAGTGCTCTGCGCCCCGAGCCCACCCTTTTTTGAAGCCAATTAGAGCCTCTGGCTCTAATCACGTGCGTAAAAAAAATGTCCTTTCACTTCACACTATCCTTCCCCACACCCTCACACACACTACCTTCTCACATACAGATACACTTAACTCTTTAGTGTTACAACATTTTTCAACTTGACATTTTTCATGCATCATTCTCATTTTCTCTTTTTTCACAGAGGTCCCCACAATTGGGGTTACCCCACATACCTCACAATATTTTTCCCACCCTCACGGGGCGTTGTCTCTGTGGGTCGTTGTCGCCCTGCCATGCCTCCCCAGCTCCCGGTTGTGACGCCCCCTGGCTGGTCTGCGACTTTTGTGGACACACCACCGCTATGCAGACGCATCCGTAAGTTCTGTGGGTTAAATGTATGGGTGGGGGATTTCTCTCCTATTCTATGTTTGCCCACTAGCTCTCTAGCATTCCTTTAGATTATTAAAATGTATCTGTCTTTTTCATCCCCAGATGACCACTTCGGTTTTTGCTCCTGATGAGCGGCCTGAAAGGCCCGAAATGCATAGAGCTAATATCTACCGATAAGTGTATATATTCATCAACTTTTTATGGACGTTCCTTCCAATATATACAAAATCCCCCCTCCTTTAATTCATTTTAAAAAATTTTTTAGTGGTTTACCAAGTTGCATAGGTAGCGACTGCAATGTTTGAAGGATATGTACTGTTGTATCTGTTAATATATGAAATATCCTTGATGGAATATTTATTACTGTGTAATATTTGGTTCGGATGAAATATAAAAAAGTATTGATATATAGCAAAATGCGTAAAATTTAAATATGAAATTGTATTGCGATTTTAAACCAATTAAAAGCTGTCCCCCATCAAACTTATTTCTTTGTGTCTGTGTGCCTCATATAAAGTCCCGCCTTCTACCTTCTTTTTTGAATACCAAACCTGGGATGGAGGAGGGGATCTGAACGGCCCCTGAACCTCATTTAAAGTCCCAAAAATCCCTTCTTCTTTTTATTAATTAATTAGGGATGGAGGCACACGGTCGCACTAATATACCTTTTGAATTTTCCACATATGTTTTTTTTTGTTGGCTGACTCGTCTAGCTTTCATATACTCTACTTGTTAATTAGTTCCCTTAAAACTGGCATATGGCCTTTCCAACATCCTACCCTGTTTTATTTTCATTTCCTGCAACGCTAGGCGTGTGCATGTGGGTGGTTTTGTGCATGTCTCTCATTGGACTTTACCATAGCTGTCGCTTCCGGGAGCTGCGACGCGCACTGGGGTCCCCCCCTCTCCCTCCGCCTTGTTTTAGCCTGGGGTAAGTGGGGGCTCCGCCACTGCGTGTCGACGTCACGCACAGCACACCGGACGTGCGGTGCCCTTTGGGCGCTGCACTACCGATGTTAGTGTGTTCCACAGCTGATGCGCAGGGGGAACGATTGGCTGGCTGGGCGCATCTCACCGGGTGTCTGACGGCCTGGTTGATGGCGCCTTCCCTCCTCTCTCCCCCACCTGCCTGTGTCAGCGTGACGTTGGGGGCGTGGCTATGGCGGCACTTCCCATATAAGCCTCTCCCTCTGCTGGGCCCTACACTCAGGATTATACACATCACCTTCCAGTTTGGATCAGCATTCACATTGCACAACTTGCCCTCTTCACCTTACAACAGGTATTTCCTTTCTTCCCAATATCCACACACTATCTGGCTTTTCTATTTTTATGTCCTTTTCCACACTGTAAAAAGCATTTTCGTTTTTTTTTACCATGCACACACTATTTGGCTTTTTTATCTTCAATCTCTTTTGTTGCTCTTTTTTTTTCCAGCCTTTTCTTTGCCTACTTTTCTCTTTCCTTGCCTAATTAATGTCCTTTCACTTCACACTATCCTTCCCCACACCCTCACACACACTACCTTCTCACATACAGAAACACTTTACTCTTTAGTGTTACAACATTTTTCAACTTGACATTTTTCATGCATCATTCTCATTTTCTCTTTTTTCACAGAGGTCCCCACAATTGGGGTTACCCCACATTCCTCACAATATTTTTCCCACCCTCACGGGGCGTTGTCTCTGTGGGTCGTTGTCGCCCTGCCATGCCTCCCCAGCTCCCGGTTGTGACGCCCCCTGGCTGGTCTGTGACTTTCATGGACACACCACCGCTATGCAGACGCATCCGTAAGTTCTGTGGGTTAAATGTATGGGTGGGGGATTTCTCTCCTATTCTATGTTTGCCCACTAGCTCTCTAGCATTCCTTTAGATTATTAAAATGTATCTGTCTTTTTCATCCCCAGATGACCACTTCGGTTTTTGCTCCTGATGAGCGGCCTGAAAGGCCCGAAATGCATAGAGCTAATATCTACCGATAAGTGTATATATTCATCAACTTTTTATGGACGTTCCTTCCAATATATACAAAATCTGCCCTCCTTTAATTCATTTTTAAAAAAAAATTAGTGGTTTACCAAGTTGCATAGGTAGCGGCTGCAATGTTTGAAGGATATGTACTGTTGTATCTGTTAATATATGAAATATCCTTGATGGAATATTTATTACTGTGTAATATTTGGTTCGGATGAAATATAAAAAAGTATTGATATATAGCAAAATGCATAAAATTTAAATATGAAATTGTATTGCGATTTTGAACCAATTAAAAGCTGTCCCCCATCAAACTTATTTCTTTGTGTCCGTGTGCCTCATATAAAGTCCCGCCTTCTACCTTCTTTTTTGAATGTACAGAACATAGTTACATAGTAGGCGAGGTTCAAAAAAGTCCATCAAGTCCAATCTATGTGTCTGATTTCATGTCAGTATTACATTATATATCCCTGTATGTTGTGGTCATTCAGGTGCCTATCTAATAGTTTTTTGAAATTATTGATGCTCCCCACTGAAACCACTGCCTGTGGAAGATAATTTCACATCCTAACCACACTTACAGTAAAGAACCCTCTACGCAGTTTAAGGGTAAACCGCCTTTCTTCTAATTTTAGTGAATGGCCGCGTGTCTTATTAAATTCCCGTTGACGGAAAAGCTTTATCCCTATTGTGTGGTCACCAGTACGGTATTTGTACATTGAAATCATATCCCCTCTCAAGCGTCTCCTCTCCAGAGAGAACAAGCTCAGTGCTCGTAACCTTTCCTTATAACTAAAGTCCTCCAGTCCCTTTATTAGTTTTGTTGCCCTTCTCTGGACTCTCTCCAGTTCCAGCACATCCTTCCTGAGGACTGGTGCCCAGAACTGGACAGCATACTCCAGGTGCGGCCGAACCAGAGTCTTGTAGAATGGGAGAATTATCATTTTATCTCTGGAGTTAATCCCCTTTTTAATGCATGCCAATATTCTGTTTGCTTTGCTTACAGTAGTGTAAAAAATTAAAGCAATAAACCGCGCTAGCCAGTAACATAAATAAATATACAGCAGCACCTGTGATATGTGATAACATATAAAGTATACAAAAGAATAAAAAAGAACAAGTGCGCTAATGTGAATTGACTAATAATCAAAAATTATGAATCCACACATATATTGAATAAATAAAGTCCAACAGTGATAACAATGAATGTGTCCTGTAAAAATGAATATATCCTAAATAAGTCCCATCAAAAATCAGCAATGAAGGGAAGCCGTGAAGAGGTGAACCGCAAAAAGTTTCAAATTCGGTGCATGCACACCCGTGTCCACCACCAACAATCAAGCTGCTTACCAGAGGTAAGAAACAAATAAGCCCATCAGCAATCCCAGGGGGGAGATCCAGAGAAATCCAGATAAACTTCGCAGAGTTCCAACGTCACTTGATAGGCAGTGGATACAGCAAAGATTTCCCAAGGAGAGAGAGGAGGCTCAATAGTGCATTACCCAATGTAACATTTATTTTTAAAACCGGGTTTAAAAACACTTACACAATGTACAATTTAAAGAACATAACAACCGGCCGGTCCGCCGTACCTGTCCTGTAGTGATGACGTCAGCACGCACACCTCCCGATGTACGTTTCGTGTTCCTACACGTCATCTTGGGGATCAGGTGACGTGCTGACGCATCACAAGATATAGGAAGAAGGAAGCCAGGCCTCGCTCTGAGCGGCCAATGGAGCTGCGGCAATTACACCGAACCTCCACACCGCCTACAAGGCCCGGCCCAGAACCAAGCCTCGCTCTAAGCGGCCAATGGAGTCATGGCAGTTATACCAAGCCTCCACGCCGCCCACAAGGCCCGGCCCAGAACCAAAATAAGACCAAGCCTCACTTTGAAGTACAGGCAGCGGTATATAAATGGGCAAATGTAGCCCCAAATATATTCTAAATAAGAGGGTACCACATAAAATGACATCTAGGTGATAAAACCCAATGGAAATTAACCATGTCGTGTAAGTGGACAGGTTTAATGCCTAATATGAAAGAACATCCACATGTCCACCACAGCACGGTATACCATTTGAACCTAAAAATAAAAAAGGTATATTATGAAAAATATATACATGTGTGTGTCATATGAAAACACACGCATGTATAAATGGTATTGAAAAAGATTTTAAAAAGGATTTATATCTTTTCTTCTCATATGAGGAAAGAAACCTTTGTAAAATATCATGTATGATGGAGGTCAAAAAAAGACAAAAATATACCTCCACTAAACCTGATAATAAAGGAGAAGAGGGGGGGGTGTTATTCTGGCACGTCAGGGCCCAATAGGGGTCCATATTATGACAAAATTACACACATATAAATGTATATTGGTAGACAGTTCAAATCAACAAAATGCCAGACCTCACATAGCTCTCAGATATATGGACATAGCCCCCACTCGCACCAAACTAAGAGTTATCGATGAAAGCGTTGAGGTCTACCTCAACGTTCATCCCAAACGGTACATAACTCTTCAGTTTGTGGATCCAGGACATCTCTGGTCTAGAAATACTTCTAATCATAGCGTCTCCTCTCCATCTGGTAGAATATTTATCAATCCCCAGAAAGATCGTATTAGTGGGGTCTTTATCATGGATCTCTAAATAGTGCCGGGATACTGGGTGTTTTGGGAAACCTGTGAGGATATTTGTGATATGTTCATTCAATCTAACACGGAGAGGTCGCTTGGTCCTGCCCACATATTGAAGCCCACATGGGCATTGCAGGAGATATACGACCCTCTCCGTGGAGCAAGTAATGAAAGGCAATATTTTATGCTCAACATTAGTTACGGTGGATTTAAACGTATTGGTACGCCTATGGGTACATCCGCTCAACGAACATACTCTGCACCTCCTACACTGATAGAAGCCTACCAACTGATCAAGAAAGGTCTTATGCACAGACGGAGGATCTAGTATATTAGGTGCCACTCTCCCACGTATGGAGGGTGCACCTTTGTATACGACCTGAGGATGAACAGGTAATACTTCATGTAAAACAGGATCATTGGTAAGTATATGCCAATGTTTTTTAATCAACTGTTTAATGCCCCTATATTGGGCTGAATAGGTGGTAACAAATGGGATGGATGGTACTCTTGATTGAGACCTAGGCTTCTCAGCCAATAGGTCTTTCCTATCCAACAATGCCACTTCGTTTAAGGTATGAGTAAGTGAGTCATTGGAATACCCTTTTTCCACAAATCGACCAATCAAAATCTGAGCCTGTGTTAGGAATTCCTTATGGTCTGTACAGTTCCGTTTCAGCCTAATGAATTGGCTCTTCGGTACGGATTTAAGCCATGATGGATGATGGCAGCTATTGATAGGTATATATGAATTTCTATCAGTATTTTTAAAGAAGGTGGAGGTAGTGAAGGAGCCATCCTTAATACATATCTTTAAATCCAAAAAATGAATGCTTACAGTAGCTTGGCATTGCATGCCATTGTTGAGCCTGTCATCTACTAGGACCCCCAGATCCTTTTCCATCCTAGATTCCCCTAGATTCCCCCAGAGGTTCTCCCCCTAGTGAGTAGATTACATTTATATTTTTGCCACCCAAATGCATTGTTTTAAATTTTTCTACATTAAAACTCATTTGCCATGTAGTTGCCCACCCCATTAATTTGTTCAGATCTTCTCGCAAGTTTCTCATCTCCTGTGGAGAAGTTATTACTCTGCTTAGCTTAGCATTGTCCACAAATACAGAGATTTAGCTGTTTATCCCATCCTTCAGGTCGTTTATGAAAAAAATTAATAGGATTTGTCCCAGGACAGGACCCTGGAGGACCCCACTTTCCACCCTGGACCTGAGTACTCCCCATTTATCACTACCCTCTGAACTCGCCCCTGTAGCCAGTTTTCAATCTCACCCTATGGTCCATGCCAATGGACCATACATTGTACAGTAAACGTTTATGGGGAACTGTATCAAATGTTTTTGCAAAATCCAGATACACCACGTTGGCAGCTCACCTTCTCATAGTAGGTTAATAGATTGGTTTGGCAAGAACGATTCTTCATGAATCCATGCTGATTACTGCTAATGATACCTTTGTCATTAATAAAATCTTGTATATAGTCCCTTATAATCCCCTCCAAGAGCTTGCATACAATTGACGTTAGGCTAACTGGTTTGTAATTCCCAGGGATGTATCTTGGCCCTTTTTTAAATATTGGTGCTACATTGGCTTTTCTCCAATCAGCTGGTACCATTCCAGTAAGTAGACTGTTCGTAAAAATTAGGAACAATGGTCTGGCAATTACTTGACTGAGTTCCTTAAGGACCCAAGGGTGCAAGCCACCTGGTCCCGGTGACTTATTAATGTTGTGTTTTTCCACTCTAATTCTGTCCTCTGTAAGACATGAGGGTGCTTCCTGTGACATGTCATGAGGATAAACATTGCAGTTTTGCTTACTGAAGCCCCTTGATTCCCTCGTGAAGACTGAGGAGGAGAATAAATACAATATCTTCGCCATCTCTCCATCCTTAGTAACCAGATTCCCTTCATCATTCTTTATGGAAAGACAAAGACAAAATGCAGGCGCCGCTCCAGTAAAACTGTATAATTTTATTGTATAAAAGCATCAAAACACTCACTCTTAAGTTTCTTTAAGCAGGCATATAGAAGTTCAGTCAGACATCCACCTCCGCTCGTATTAGCATTCTCCAGGGGCAGTAGACTTTTTCTTTGCTTGTGCTGTATGCAAGGGAGCTGGTGTGCTGTCCGAATGGGTGACTTCCGGGTCTCGATGCGGTTGCCAGAACGAGGCCTGGAGCGCAAGCTACGAGTCTGTGCTGGGGCGCGGCGTGAAGCGGGATGACGTCAGGACCGTGATGCTACGCGTTTCGGTGCGTGCGCAGTGAGGAAATAAGAATCACCACGCACACCTTTCTCAAGCTGTTCTGTATTGGCTGTACACAGCCTTATTATATGCCATGGTGGTATCGCCACCTATTGGGGCTAGATGTAAATTCACTCCAAACAATAGTGGAGCATTACACTAGTATTGGCAATGTTAGTATGATGCAAATACAAGACTATTAGGGGATATGTAATGAAACTAAGAAGGAGCATATAAATAATACATAAAAAGTACCCGGTAATACATTATATGATAAAAAAAAATATTAAAACAAATTAAACACATAAAAAGGTTATTGGTATCCATGTACATTTATCCCCTAATAGTCTTGTATTTGCACCATACTAACATTGCCAATACTAGTGTAATGCTCCACTATTGTTTGGAGTGCATTTACGTCTAGTACCACTAGGTGGCAATACCACCATGGCATATAAAAAGGCTGTGTACAGCCAATACAGAACAGCTTGAGAAAGGTGCGCGCAGTGATTCTTATTTCCTCACTGCGCACGCACCGAAACGCATAGCATCACGGTCCTGACGTCATCCCGCTTCACGCCCCGCCTCAGCACCCAGCACAGACTAGTAGCTTGCGCTCCAGGCCTCGTTCTGGCAACCCCATCGAGACCCGGAAGTCACCCATTCGGACAGCACACCAGCTCCCCTGCATATACAGCACAAGCACAGAAAAAGTCTACTGCCCCTGGAGAATGCTAATACGAGCGGAGGTGGACGACTGACTGAACTTCTATATGCCTGCTTAAAGAAATATAAGAGTGAGTGTTTTGATGCTTTTATACATTAAAATCATACAGTTTAACTGGAGTGCGGCGCCTGCATTTTGTCTTTCTGTCTTTACATGCCCTGGAGTTCAGCTTCAGCTCCCCTTGCAAGGCAGCCCTGAGTACAAAAGACTGTCACCTCAATATAGAGCAACAGCTCAAAGGACTTTATGGACAAGTTCCCTCTATTATATTTCAGTGTGCGCCACTATCTTGTATACTTATCATTCTTTATGGGACCAATATGATCTGACCTCCCTTTCTTACTATTTATGTACTTAAAGAAGTTCTTGGGATTTATTTTACTCTCCTCCGCTATGTGCCTTTCATGTTCTATCTTAGCCGCCCTGATTGCACCCTTACATTTCTTGTTGCATTCTTTGTAAAGTTGGAATGCTGATGGTGATCCCTCAGCCTGTATTTTTTGAAGGCCTTCTCCTTTGCTTTTATATGCATTTTTACATTGGAGTTAAGCCACCCAGGACTTTTATTAGCTCTTTTAAATGTATTTCCCATTGAGATGCACTGGCTAATGCCCCTTATTTAATTTGCTCTTAAAGCATACCCATTTTTCCTCTGTGTTCTTTGTTCCTAAGATTTTATCCCAATTATTATCTTCTAGCAAGGATCGTAGTATAGGGAAGTTGGCTCTTTTGAAATTCAGTGTCTTGAAATACATAACATTAAAAGGTACAGTATGTAGAATACAGCACAGCATAGAGACTATGATCAGAAGTTTGTAATGTACACTATACATACATAATCTATGGCGTATGATACACACTCCTAACCACTACCCCTGTATACTGTGCTATACATTATATAATCGTGACCCCCTGTTCTCTTTATATTAGGCTGTATTTTACATACTTCTGACCACTGCACACTGTCAGCTGTGCTGTACCTTACATACTCCTGACTGCTGAACTCTATATGCTTTGATGTATTTTGCATGCTCCTGACTGATATAATTCCCACATACAGAGTGGCTGGATATTTCATAATATAGCCCTGTGTACAGAGTGCAGTGGTCAGGAATATGTTACATAGAGTGTAATGTTCAGTCCAGCATACTGTGTGCAGGGGTCAGGAGTATGTAACGTAAAACCCATTGTACAGAGTGCAGAATTCAAGAGTATTGTCCAGGGGCCATTAATGTAACATATGACTGTAAGAGGTATGTAATGTATAGCACAGCATATAGTTATGACTAGGTAATATACAAGGTATTTTACTAAATACTCACTGTTGCACCCTGCATACCATGCCATACATGACCTACTCTTAATTACTGAACTCTGTATACTTTGATGCCCCCCAGCAAAGTACCCTTGTCCTCTCCAAGCAAAAATCCCCCTTCCCTTTAGTATCCCCCACCCCTCAAAGTAGCCATCAATTACTCGCCTCTGCACATCTCTGTGCTTACCTCTGTGCCCCCTTCCCCATCCCCAGCTCAACTCTGCACCCAACATCCACAGCTCACCTACACATTTCCCCATCCACAACCCACCTCTTTTGCTACATCCACAGTTCAACTCTGCACTTTTTCCACAACTCACCATGAATATCTCACCTTTGCACCCATCCATCCACAGGTTACACCCTAGTCCACAGCTCACCTCTGCACCCCCATCTACAGCTTATCCTCACAGACTTCACCTCTGCACAATCCGCACACCCCCTTCCCTGCTATCACCCCTGCACAAATCCCCCCTTTCCCAGCTCTTCCCTTTGCACCTCTCACAAATCCCCCCAAAAGCTCTCACCTTTTCACAAATCCGCCCCTTCCCCCAAGCTCTCTCACCTTTCCACAGATTCCCCCTTCCGCCAGCTCTCTCTCCTTTTTACAGTCCCCCCTCCCCCTGCTCTCTTTCCTTTTCACAGATCCCCCCTCCACCCCAGCTCTCTAACCTTTTCACATACCCCCCCAGTTCTCTCACCTTTCACAGATCCCCCTCTCCCAGATCTCTCTCCTTTTCACAGATCCCCCCCTCCCCCTGCTCTCTCACTTTTTAACAGATCCCCCTCCCCCCAGCTCTCTCACCTTTTCACAGATGCCCCCCAGCTCTCTCGCCTTTTCACAGATCCACCCTCCCCCCAGCTCTCTCACCTTTTCACAGATTCCCCCTCCCCCTGCTCTCTCACCTTTTCACAGATCCGCCCACCCCCAGCTCTCTCACCATTTCACAGATCCCCCTCCCCCGAGCTCTCTCACTTTTTCACAGATCCCCCTCAGGTCTCTCACCTTTTCACAGTCCCCCCTCCCCCCAGCTCTCACCTTTTGACAGATCCCCCACAGCTCTCTCACCTCTCTCAAAAGCCCCGCTGGTCCCCAAAAAGTGTCACTTGGGGTCATATTTGTCTGCTGCAATGTCGCAGTCCTGCTTAAAATCACAGATCGCCAGTTTAACCAGATTACCAGTAAAAATATAAAAAAATAAAAGTCCATAAATCTATCTCCTATTTTGTATATGCTATAACTTTTGTGCAAACCAATCAATATACGCTTATTGCGATTTTTTGGGATATTTATTATAGCAGAAAGTAAAAAATATTGTTTTATTTTTTTCAAAATTGTCGGCCTTTTTTGTTTATAGCGTAAAAAAAAACTGCAGAGGTGATCAAATACCACCAAAAGAAAGCTCTATTTGTGGGAAAAAAAGGACATCAATTTAGTTTTGGTACAATGTCGCACGACCGTGCAATTTTCAGTTAAAGCGACACAATGCTGTATCGCAAAAAATGGCCTGGTCATTAGGGGGTAAATCCTTCTGGGGCTGAAGTGGTTAAAGTGGTTCTAAAGCCACATGGTTTCTTACCTTATGCATTAAGGTAAAAAACTTTAGCCGCCCCCCCCCCCCCCCCTTATTCTTACCTGAGCCCAATCCGATCCAGCGATGTGCATGAGAGCGAGCAGCGGCTCTAGCTGCTGTCTCCCTTCTCATTGAGCAGATTGGCAGCAATGGCTGCTTCTGCTATCAATCAAATGCAGTGACGAGGGAGGGTGGGGCGAGGCCAAGTTGCTTGGTCTGTGCCAATAGACCCAGACTGGGCAGCTTGGGAACAAGCATGCACAGGTGCCCCCATGGAAAGTGTCTCCTCGTGGGGGCACTTGCCGAAGAGAAGGTGCCTGGAGAGCTATCGGGGGACCCCAGAAAAGGAAGATCAGGGCTGTTCTGTGCAAAACCACTGCACAGAGCAGGTAAGTATACCACGTTTGTTAGTTTAAAAAAAAACAAGGTTTATGTCACTTTAAACTCCTGAAACCAGAGGCGTACTAAGTGGGGGGCGGGCCGCCACGGGTGACAGACACTGGGGGGGTGAAATGAAGACAGCGGGGCGGACGGGTAAGCCGCGGCACCGCGGCGGTGACAGGAAGAGCACACATAGCCTGTAGTGGCTTTGCAAGAAGAAGGGGGGGGTGCGAGCCGAGTGACACCCGCAGCGATCCCCCTCTCTCCCGGCTCTGTTCAGTCTCGGCTGAGTCCCGAGCAGAGTGAAGCCGCCTCCCCCTCCTCCTTCCTACACAGGGGGAGGGGACCGTCCATCACCTGACCAGTTCTGTGTGTGCAACTGTGCATGTCCCGCGCTTATCATCAGACTGAGGTACATTATGTGGCTGTACTGTGGGGGGCTGCATTGTGGGGGGTGTCTGTACTGTGGGGGGGTCTGTACTGTGTGGGGGGCTGCACTGTGGGGGGCTGCACTGTGGGGGTGTCTGTACTGTGGGGGTGTCTGTACTGTGGGGGTCTGTACTGTGGGGGGTCTGTACTGTGTGGGGGTCTGTACTGTGTGGGGGGGTCTGTACTGTGGGGGGCTGCACTGTGTGGGTGTCTGTACTGTGGGGGGGTCTGTACTGTGGGGGTGTCCTGCACTGTGGGGGGGTCTGCACTGTGGGGGGTCTGTATTGTGGGGGGTGTCTGTACTGTGTGGGGGTCTGTACTGTGGGGGTTGCCTGCACTGTGGGGGGGTCTGCACTGTGGGGGTGTATGTACTGTGGGAGGCTGCACTGTAGGGGTGTCTGTACTGTGGAGGGTGTCTGTACTTTGGGGGGGTCTGTACTGTGTGGGGGTCTGTACTGTGGGGGGTCTGCACTGTGGGGGGCTGTGTAATGTAAAGGGGTCCAGAGGTGTAAGGGTGCTGTGTAATGTAAAGGGGTCCAGAGTACTGTGTAATGTAAAGGGGTCCAGAGGTGTAAGGTGTAGTGTAATGTAAAAGGGTCCAGAGGTGCAGTTGTGGAGAGGGGGTACACAGTAGTGACAAAGAGATATTGAAGGATACAGAGGTATGCAGGGGGCACAGTGGGGTGTTTTTACATTTTAATGTGGGGGGGTGGGGGTGCCAGATATAGGATCCGCCCCGGGTGCCAAATACTCTAGGTACGCCCCTGCCTGAAACACAGCAGCAAATAAATGGAATTTCAAGATTTGGACAAGGCGGATAACAAAATAGTATTGTTTGTTAATGCCGCGTACACACGATCATTATTCACGGCGGTTTAAAAACCGCCGTGAATAATGACATTTTAAACGAGGGAACAGCTTGTTCCCCACACACGGTCATTTTTCTCGTCATTTTTTAAAATGACGAGAAAAACGATCGTCTATGGGCTCCGCGGCAGTGTTTCCCTATGGGAAACACTGCCGCAGAAGAAATGTCAGGAAAAACGACGAGAAAAATTAGAACATGTTCTAATTTTTCTCATCGTGATTAATGCCATTTTTCCCGTCGGGAAAAACGGCAAAAAGCCCACAGACGATCGTTTTTCTCGTCCAAAGGAAAAAATGTCATTTTTCCCGACGGAAAAAATTATCGTGTGTACGCGGCATAAGAATACATACTGGAACATCATTTTTCTTTAAAACCAGAGTTTAGTGTCATTTTAACCTCATGTGCATATCTGCAGCTAATATTAAGAAAAATAAATACAGTGTGATCACAATGTTATGTCATGTACATTTACCAGTGACTTTTGTTCTGCCAGTTCTACTCTAAAGTCAGAGATCCCTAACCTTTGTTGGCACTAAGCCAGATTCAAATATAATGAGTGTCACAATAAAGAAGTCATGCAGGTATATTTCATATATTTGCTGTTATTTTTAGTTTTTTTGGAGGACTAAACTTTTTATGTTGTTCTTCTTTTTTTTTAAAATGTTAACAGAAGTTACACCAACCAGAAGTGTAGTGAGGCTGGCACAAATAAAATCAAAGACAGCCAAGAGCTGCTGCTTGTCATTTGCCAGTATTTTCAATTGACTCTTTGCAAATTAAGCCTGCCTTTCAAGTAAGAGTACTTAGAGAAGTAGTGGTCAACTTTCTTGATATGGGGGGCCTCAAGTGAGGCCCCTAACATCACCAAAGAGTTGCACAGAAATTTCTGTGAATATTCAATCAGAGACAGTAGACACACAATAGGATATAGTCAAGAACTATGGACATGATACAAAAGATGGTGAGAGACTGTGGACATGATACAGAAGATGGTCAGAGACTAGAGACATGATGCAAGAGATTGTCAGAGATTGCAGACATGAAACAAGAGATGGTCAGAGGCTGCAGACATGAAACAAGACATGGTCAGAGACTGCAGACATGAAACAAGAGTTGGTCGGAGACTGCAGACATGCTGTAGGAGAGACTGACAGATTGTGAAAATGTTATTGGAGTTGTTTGAGACTGGAAACATGCTTCAAAAGCAGTCGTTGACTGGTAAAATATTACATGAGGCTTCTAGAAATCACTTCTATAACAGGGCAAAAGGGAAGCACAGCTTATTGTTTGACGGGGCTCCAAGGGTTGCACAAAAAGTGTTTAAGGGCCATACGCAGCCCCCAGGCCACAGGTTGGACACCCGGTACTAAGAGGATCTGATAGAGATCCAGTGAGGCTGATTTACTAAAGGAGGTGAATCTACCCTTAATAAATTGAGTCAATATTAACTTCAATTATCCAATCATGTGTATAGGTTTGTTAAAACAGGGATCTCTTCTTGCACAGGGATGCAAAAACGTTACATGCATCCCCATGCCAGCATTTCATAGTAGACTATTGGGACAGGGACAGAGCTGCTGTGTCCCAATATGATATACGGGTGTGTGCAAGTGTGGGTCCCTAAATGCACACAGGGTGAGTTCAGGGACCTATACGCACCTGCATGTCATATTGGTGCACAGTGGCTCTGTCTGTGTAGCCACATGTCCCAATAGACTTATATGGTCTGCCAGCATTGGGATGAACAGATGTTGCAGGTAAGACCCCTTTCACACTGGAGGTGTTTTTCAGGTGCTTTAGCGCTAAATATAGTGCCTGTAAAGCACCTGAAAAAAGCCTCAGCTGCAAACCCAGTGTGAAAGCCCTCGGGCTTTCACACTGGGGCACTGCGCTGGCAGGGCGTAGGAAAAGTCCTGCCAGCAGCTTCTTTGCAGCGTTTTAGGAGCGGTGAGCTCACCGCTCCTAAAGCGCTCCTGCCCATTGAAATCAATGGGCAGCGCCGCTGAACCACCGTCAAAGCTGCGCTTTGCGGCTCTTTGTGAGCGATTTTAACCCTTTTTTGGGCTGCTAGCGGGGGTTAAAAGCGCCCCGCTAGTGGCCGAAAAGCGCTGCGAAAACGACGGTAAAGCATTGCTAAAAATGGCGGCGTTTTACCGCTGGCGTCTGGGTGCTTTTAGTGTGAAAGTAGCCTAAACACAGAACTGCACAGGGCATACAGCCAAGTGCCCCGTTTGAATTAACTCTAAAGCAACCTGATTACTTATTTAATCTGGTCATGATTTGGAATTTAAAGCGAACAGGAAGTTGCTTGTCAAATTTAAGTGAATATTCACGCCTCCTTTACTAAAGAAACCTGAGAGTCTTAAAAATAGGATTTTTATAACAGCTTACCTGTAAAATCCTTTTCTTGGAGTACATCACGGGACACAGAGCGACATAATCATTACTAATGGGTTATATAGTTACCGTCAGGTGCTGGCACTGGCAACTTCCAAAACCGGAAGTACCCTCCCCTATATAAGCCCCTCCCATCCGGGAGCACCTCAGTTTTGTAGCAAAGCAATAAGTGTCCCCAAAGAGGGGCGGGAGCTCTGTGTCCCGTGATGTACTCCAAGAAAAGGATTTTACAGGTAAGCTGTTATAAAAATCCTATTTTCTTTCTCGTACATCACGGGACACAGAGCGACATAATCATTACTAATGGGATGTCCTAAAGCAATGCCAAATGAGGGGGGGGATACACCATATATAAGCTGAGCGCTATCAGACATGAGGATCTTTTGCGGCCTGCAACACACTGCGCCCAAAGGCGACATCCTCCTGACTTCTAACGTCCACCTGGTAGAACCTAGTAAACGTGTGTACTGAAGACCATGTTGCGGCCTTACAGACTTGAGCCAGGGAGGCCTGGTGATGCACTGCCCATGAAGTTCCAACTGCTCTCGTGGAGTGCGCCCTAACTTTGAACGGAGGCGGTCTACTTCTCAAGCTATAGGCTTGTATTATGACCTGTCGAATCCACTTGGCTAAAGTAGATTTTGACGCTGCCTGACCCCTTCTGGGGCCTTCCGGCAGAATAAACAAAGTATCCGTTCTGCGAATCTGAGCAGTGGCTTTTAGATAAGCTTTAACTGCTCTTACTACATCCAAAGAATGCAATAACTTTTCCTCTACCGAAGTAGGCTTGGGGAAAAAAGAAGGAAGAACCACATCTTGGTTCAAATGAAACCTCGATACCACCCTAGGAAGAAAGGCTGGATGAGGACGTAACACTACTCTGTCCTTATGGATAACCAGATATGGCTCCTTACAGGACATAGCTGCTAATTCCGATACTCTTTTAGCCGAACAAATGGCTACTAAAAAAATCAATTTCCTGGTGAGAAGCACTAAGGAAATATGCTATAATGGTTCAAATGGTTGTTTCTGTAGAACCGACAGAACCAAGTTTAGATCCCATGGACATATGGGAATATTAACCGGAGGACTAATACGCATCACTCCTTGTATAAAGGCTTTGACTAGTGAATGCGAAGCCAAGGGCCTTTGAAAAAATATTGACAAGGCCGAAATCTGACCCTTGATAGTACTCAAGGCAAGCTTCCTATCTACAGCCCATTGTAGGAAGTCCAGAATCCTACCTATTACGTACTTATGTGGATGCCATTTCTTGGCCTCACACCACGCGATGTACGCCTTCCAGATTCTATAGTAGATCTGCCTGGATACCGGCTTCCTGGCATTGATCATGGTAGATACCACAGCATTAGAGAGCCCTCTCTTTTTTAGAATGTGGGCTTCAATAGCCAGGCCGTCAAACCTAGGGCTGGTAAGGAAGGGTGGTATATCAGTCCTTGCGAAAGCCGGACGACGTGGGAGAGTCCAAGGACTCCCCACTGAAATTTTACAATCTCCGCGTACCACGCTCTTCGGGGCCACGCTGGAGCCACCGGAATCACTGGTTTCTTTTCTACCCTGATTCTGCGGAGTAATCGAGGTAACCATTGGCGGTGTGAATGCATATATCAGCTTGAACTGATCCCAAGGGAACACTAGGGCATCCGAGCCGCAAGCTAGGGGATCCCTTGTCCGAGAGACAAACCTGTCCCCCTTTGCGTTGAATCTGGATGCTAGAAGATCTACATCCGATGTTCCCCACCGCTGACATATTGTCCAGAAAACCTCGGGGTGAAGGGACCCTTCCTCTGGGCCTAATTGCTGGCGACTTAGAAAGTCCGCCTTCCAATTCTCCACTCCTGGAATGAATACCGCAGATATGGCTGGGACATATTTTTCTGCCCATTTCAGGATGTAATTTACTTCCCTCTGGGCTGCACGACTCCTGGTGCCCCCCTGATGATTGATATATGCCACTGCTGTGGCATTGTCTGATTGAATTCTGACAGGGGACCCTTGGAGTTTGGATGTCCATGCTACTAGGGCATACCGCTCGTATCTCTAAGAGATTGATGGGCAGGGCCTTTTCTGCATCCGACCATCTGCCCTGGAGAGACTATTGCTCCAATACTGCTCCCCAGCCTATAAGGCTGGCATCTGTAGTGACCACCTTCCAAGAAATCGGACTGAAGGATTTCCTTTTTTCCAGATTCTGGGGAACCAACCACCAACGGAGGCTCTTGCGAACGGAAGGGGACAAGGACATTGTAAGTCTAGGGCCTGAACTTTTTTGTTCCAGGCTGACAGTATGGCCCCTTGCAAATTCCTTGAATGGAATTGACCGTAGGGTACTGCTTCGAATGATGCCACCATTTTTCCCAGCAGCCTCATATACAGGCGTATGGACGGCTGTCTTTTTTGTACCCACTAAGTGAATCAAATCTTTCAAAGACAACACCTTTCCTCGAGGCAAGAATATTTTTCTCTGGCCTGAATCCAACCTTAAGATTCCAGATACTTGAACGTCTTGTGAACGACCACGTCTAGTTTTTTCACTGAGTGGTCTATCAGCAACAAGTCATCCAGATATGCCATTATCATTACACCTTGTGTTCTTAGATTGGCCAATAAAGGGCCAGAATTTTTGTAAACACTCGTGGTGCTGTGGCCAAACCGAAGGGTAAGGCTCTGAACTGAAAATGGCGCCCTTCTACTGCAAAGCGTAGAAATTTTTGGTGGACTGGAAAGATGGGAATGTGCAAATAAGCATCTTTGATGTCGATCGTGGCTAACCAATCCTCCCCTTGTAGGGCAGTGGCCACCGATCGGATCGACTCCATCGGAAAGTCCTGATATACAGGAATTTGTATAGCCCTTTTAGAATTAATATGGGCCTCCCGACCGCGTTTGCTTCGGGACTGTAAAGAGGTTTGAGTAAAACTCGAACCCTCATTCTTCCAGGGGAACCTCCATAATTACTCCTTGGAGCAATAGTTGTTCTAGTGCCAACAGGAGGGACTCTCTCTTCCGGGGATCCCTTGGCACGTTTGACCTCAAAAAATGGGAAGGAGGAGAGTCTTTTAACTCCAAACTGTATCCCAAACCTACTGCGGAGAGCACCTATCTGTCTTGATCGTGTCCCGCCAGGTCTCTTGCGAACAACTGGAGTCCTCCCCCCACCCGACTGAGTGGGGGCTTCAATGAATTTCACTTTGGGGGAGGTTTTGTACCTCCCCTGACCCAGGGTTTCTTATTACCCTGCTACTGTCCCTGTTTTTTACCCCCGGGATTTGACCGAGGAGGCCGTCGGAACTGTTACACAGCCGATGCCCCAGGGACTGGAGAAGCAGGCCTCTTAAAGAGGGACCTCTAACTCTGCTTTTAACCGGCAAGAGCGTATTTTTACCGCTGGAAATTTTCTGGATATATTTGTCCAGGTTTTCCCTGAATAAGCGTTCACCATGAAATGGGACGCTAACCAGCCATTCTTTACAGGGAGCTTCAGCAGACCAGTTTCTGAGCCATAGGAGCCTACGCATATGTACTATAGACAGCGTAAGGCGGGAGGCCTGATGGACTGAATCCTCTATGGCATCAACCGCAAAGCCTAAGGCTCTAGGTAGATCAGCTAGGGCAAAGCCTGCTGATCTGTCAAGTCCCTCAAGACCTGTTTCAACTGATCCTTCACTGCTTAGCAGACCCCAATAGCTGCTACTGCTGGTTGTATCACCAAGCAGATTTTCATAAGGACTCCAATCTTTTATCTATTGGGTTCTTGAACATTTGGACATTATCCACTGGACATGTCAGTGATTTATACATACAAGAGATGGCTGCGTCCACTGTAGGGACCTTCCATTTTTTTTTTTTTTTTTTTTTTGATGAACTTATCCTCCATGGGATAGACCACCGGAAATCTCTTGGGGGAATAAATATTTTCTCAGGACGTTCCCAATCCTGGTAAATGAGCCCTTTCAGTAAAGGGTGAAGTGGAAAAGAACAAACAGTCTGGGGGCTTCTAGCGACCCCAACGAGGATACAGTAGTGGTTGATGGTTCCGCAAGGTGCATTTTTAAATGCTGATCGGACCATGTTAGTCAGAGACTGAACCCATAATCTTTCAGCTTGAGATGCTGAGAAAAGGTTCCCCCACTGTTGATTCCTCTATAACAGAATCAACCTTATCCTGATCCCCTTCAGGCAGGTCGATCCCTGTATGGGACTGTTGCTCTGCTAACAGGCACTCTGAAGGAGGAGACGGAGATCGGGCGTGCTTTCCCTGACAGGGAGGCAGCGATAAATTTTGACAATCTCTCTCTAATCCTCCCAGAGCTGAGGAAAAAACCTCCTCTGTTACATACACAGGAGCAGGTGACTGAGGACAGCCACAGTACCAAGTACCCCTGCGGGGTCTCTACGGTCACTTACCTCTGAACTTCAGGGGAGACTGGTGCAGCAGGAGTATGCCCAAGATCCTCAGAGCCCGATGAGACCCCCTTCGCTTCCTGGAAGATTCAGTTCCGGAGCTACTGGACGGCATATTCCTAAGCCTAAAGCTGAGGTATTCCAGCCGTAATACACCACTTTTACTGAGAATAGTCTAGCACAATTGCTGCTATATCACAGTTGGTGTCTACTAATGTGCCTTTCTAGGGGATGCCTGTATCAACCGCTATGCTGTATGCCTTTAAATGTTGCCAGCTCTGTCTCTGTACTTCATAACCAGCTTATCTGCAATAATGTGGCTTTTTAAAAACCTGCTGGGACGCCCGCACATGCGCAGAAGCGCTGCGGCGCGCACAGAGCGTCATCCCCCAGGCCCCGCCCCTTTTTCCGGCCACCTCTATATATAGAGGCGCGTGCACGCGCACGCGCGCGGCCACGTGCGCCTCGGCGCTAATTTTCAAACATGGAAACCAGGGACAGGAGCCAGGGCCCCCTTTGCCGCAGGCCGGGGGATAGACGAACACTGCAACATGGCAGAGGAAACAGTTTCCTGTAGGAGAACTCACCAGCTGCCTGGACTTTGCTCTCTGAGAAGAAACTAGTCCATATGACAAGAAAAACATTGCACAGCGGCCTCTAGTGGACAAACACAGGTACCGCAGTTTAATATACTAAACATATATAAAAAAACATTCTTTTTTTTTTTTTTTTTTTTCTTGACCACCATTAAAAATTATTACATTTTTTTTTTTTAGTAGTTACAGGCATGCACAGATATTAGCGGGAATACCGTTAGGTAACAGACAGAAAGACAAATTAGGCTTGGGGGTCCCCCAATAGAACCAAGTTCCTGGGGGCCCCCACTTACCTGTTCCCCGCCGCAGGACTTTGTTTGGTCCACAAAAGCCCAAACTTCACCTATCACGGCAGGCATTGTAATCAAACCTTCAGGGACCGGGTTCCCAAGGATTCCACTCCCCTGGACCTGTATAGCACCCTGCACAGAAAACATCTTGGTCGTGGGTATGACCAGAGCTCTGGATCCCAGGGTCCAGCTCTCCTAAGAGAAGCATTACAGGCAGAACCTTGCTCTTCTCTGCAAGGCCCGGGTACCGACCGTTTAGCTATGAAGCTTTTTTGGTCGGATCCGGAATAGCTTACTGAGGCCCAAAAGAACCTGTACGCAAGCTCAGTGAAAAACACATGTTTCTTCTTGGCCAACACCTTAGACACTGGCAAAAAACTGAGGTGCTCCCGGATGGGAGGGGCTTATATAGGGGAGGGTACTTCCGGTTTTGGAAGTTGCCAGTGCCAGCACCTGACGGTAACTATATAACCCATTAGTAATGATTATGTCGCTCTGTGTCCCGTGATGTACGAGAAAGAAAGGTGATTGCATAACGACTTGGAAGTTTTATATCCAGACAGACCTAGTGGTACAATCCAGCTTCTGTAAACATTGCTGGCAGCCAACACAGAAGCTATGCTGACATATTGATTTTGTACATGCTCACTTTCATCTACCCTGTTTCATAAATGTAACTGTTGTCAGGTTAAAATCACCTGCTGTATTCCCACTGCAAGTGTAAATGTTTCCAACCAATAATGTTTACATGCTCTTCTGTGGTCTGGTTAAGCTTGCAGTATTTTTTCAAACTATTTTATTTTAAAATATAATTATTTTGTGCAACAGAAAGACATAATGTAAAATAGGGATTATTTTAAGTATTCCAAAAAGTGAAAAACTGCCAGTAAAATTCACTGAGCAAAGTTTAAAATAGAAGGAACAGGCAGAAGCAAACATGATTTGCTAAATTATAGTGTCTGAAAAAAGACATTTCTATATTTCCAAAAACAGATTCAAAAGTGTACCAGAAAATTAAATTTGGAAATTGAATGTTTCAGTATGAATGTTCTCGTACAATTCATACAGTTCTAATGTCTCACGCTTTGATTAGTTAGGCTCTTGGTTTTAAATAATTTCAATGAAAAACAGCACTTATATAAAGGGGCAGTAACAACAACTTTACCCATTTATTAGAACAGTTGAAACAATGCCAGACAATTGTGCCTATTGCTTGTTGGATTCATTTTATTGGGATTGTATATACTTTATAATGTTGACTTCTACATATTCAGGTCACTCACATGAAAGGAGGCATACCAGGCCAGAGGTCTTTCATAACTTGCAATAAATAAAACACAAAACATGTGTAGGAGTGCCAAAGGATGATAAATCAGAGATGTTGTGCTTCAGATTTAATCTGTTCATTTATGAACATAACATGAAACAAGCCAACCTGTTTTAGGGGACTTATAGACTCCTTTCTCTTTGGCTTTAGTCAAAGATTACAGATATCCATAGGCCATATAGATAATTGATGATTGGCTCCTTTTGGTTACTCATCAACTTGCATATTATGTTTCGGATTAAAGATGAGTGGGAACAGATTTGAGCATCCCTTCTGATGATTAAGCTATGTGAGAGCTTGACTAAAGAATAATAATATGTTATATGTATGTAGCGGGGTCCCAACCTAGGGGAGTCGCTATGCTTCAATTTAGGGGTGACCTGAGTGGTAGTTGGCTCGGGTCTTCTAATTATTTGGACTCTGTCTTGCTACTGTGTCACCTGGCATGCAGTTCCCCTTTAGGCGTATAGGTGATGTTGTCACTTATACCCGGGGTTGAACCACAGGTGATGGAGTGGCTATTGGATGTCCTCTCTCGGCTGCCATACGGTGGGCGGTTCCGGCCTGCTGTGCATGCCGGGAGAGGATATATAAGGGGCAGACGCCATTGTTCGGTGTGGTAGTACCTGTAACCGGAGGAGTGTACCCCTCTAAGGGGGGGGGGGTGCGCCCAACTTTGACTGAGGAGTCTCGGGCACATTCGGCCCGAGGTTGCGGAGTTCCAGGTAGGCCCAGTACCTTCAACTGGGTCTACAACCAGAAAGGAAACCCAGGGAGCCCAGGTGAGGGCAACCGCTCTGACATAGAGGAAACCGGGGGAGGATCGGTCCCATTAAGGAGGTGAGTAATACAAGATTGCTGTCTCGGGAGAGGCCTGGTGTCCTGTCAGGAGGGAAGGATTCCTTTCTTCGCAGACTGCCTTTGTGGAGTGTCGTTATTAAAGGAGGGATCTTCTCGACTTTGTCCTTGGAGGGGACTAAGTCACTGTTCGAGCTTCGTGCCGGCTGCTACTGCTATTGAGTGACTATCCAGGTGAGCTGTACCCACTCGGGACCAAGTGGCGACGAAGCCAAGAGTGTGCCTGAATCCATTCTATTCTGCTAACCCCTTTCCTCTCTTCAACTTTTTGGTTACTCAAGCAAATAAGAGAAAATAAACTCTTGTTGGAGTTGAAGTGTTGTGTGGACATTGACCTTCTTTGGGAAAGGTAAAGACTTGCCTCTATAATCCAGAGGGAAGAACCAGTGAAGGGAAGCAACTCGAAGCGGGACCCAAATACATAACACCGTCCGACCTCTAATCCAGAGGACGCGGGCATGTGGCATGGTGTGTTTGATCCCCTAAAAGGAAGGTAAGGGGGAAAAGGATCTGTGTGCTACATATATGATTGTTTAAAATGTTTATCTAGGGGGAAGAACCACCTATTTGTTCATATACTACTTTATGGGATGTATATTGTCAGAGAGGCAATAAACCGAAATAGTTATATTAACCTCTTTAACCCCGGAAGAAATTACCCCCTTCCTGACCAGAGCACTTTTTGCGATTCAGCACTGTGTCGTTTTAACTGACAATTGCGCGGTCGTTCAACGTTTTACCCAAACGAAATTGACGTCCTTTTTTTCCCAAAAATAGAGATTTCTTTTGGTGGTATTTAATCACCTCTGTGTTTGTTTGTTTTTTGCGCTATAAACAAAAATAGATCAACAACTTTGAAAAAAAGATCAATATTTTTTACTTTTTGCTATAATAAATATCCCCCAAAAATATATAAAAAAAGTTTTTCCTCAGTTCAGGCCGATACGTATTCTTCTACATATTTTTGGTAAAAAAACCCCGCAATAAGCGTTTATGGATTGGTTTGCGCAAAAGTTATAGCGTCTACAAAATAGGGGATAGTTTTATGGCATTT
Organism: Rana muscosa; assembly: GCA_029206835.1. Lineage (NCBI taxonomy): Eukaryota > Metazoa > Chordata > Amphibia > Anura > Ranidae > Rana > Rana muscosa. The sequence continues at coordinate 328,928,493 of CM055116.1, read as the reverse complement.
TTATAATTTTTTTTTTACTAGTAATGGCGGCGATCAGCGATTTTTATCGTGACTGTGACATTATGGCAGACACACCGGACACTTTTGATGCCATTTTGGGACCATTGTCATTTATACATCGATCAGTGCTATGAAAATGCACTAATTACTGTGTAAATGACACTGGCAGTGAAGGGGTTAACCACTAGGGGGCTAGGAAGGTGTTAAGTGTGTCCTAGGGAGTGATTCTAAGTTTTTAGGGGCGGGGCTTACTGTTACATGACACTGATCGCTGCTCCTGATGAGAGGGAGCAGACGATCAGTGTCCTGTCACTAGACAGAGCGGGGAAATGCTGTGTTTACACTGGCATCTCCCCGTTCTTCAGCTCCTTCAGCGGCGGCAAATTCAAAGTGACGTACAGGTACGTTACTTTGCGCAGCCGTGCCATTCTGCCAAAGGAAATGTAAATGTACATGTACAGGAGGCGGTCGGCAAGCGGTTAAAATCAAATTAACTTTATTACAAATTGGTAAAAGCATAAATCTTATCAAATAATGGCCGCATAGATTTTAACAGTGACACACTGCACATATAGAACAGAACACAATCATTAAAAAGTTGATTATTAACGGTTCCTCAAGATCAATTCCAACGCGTTTCGCAGACTTGATCTGATTCCTCTAGGAACTTTGATATCCATTTACAGAGTCATTATTTCATAACAAGATAATTAGTATTTCACAGTTCCAATATTAACATGATGTATATACAGTATAAGCCAAGCAAAGAAGAATAAAAAGCACACATATGCTCAACAACTGTATAAGCAAATTGGGAATAGTCTATTGCTGCAGCTCAAGGATGGAAAGAGGAACACCATAACACTATATGAACAAATTGAAGGTTCTTCCCCCTAGGTGTTCCTTTTCCTCTTCTTTCCTCTTCAATAGTCACATTTGGATGTGGATGTGTATTGTCATTTCCCCATCTGGTATCATTCATTTGTCATTGATGTTTAAAATGTTTGTTCTCAAAAAAGAGGATTTAATTCACTTTACATACAGGTCCTTCTCAAAAAATTAGCATATTGTGATAAAGTTCATTATTTTCTGTAATGTACTGATAAACATTAGACTTTCATATATTTTAGATTCATTACACACAACTGAAGTAGTTCAAGCCTTTTCTTGTTTTAATATTGATGATTTTGGCATACAGCTCATGAAAACCCAAAAATCCTATCTCAAAAAATTAGCATATCATGAAAAGGTTCTCTAAACAAGCTATTAACCTAATCATCTGAATCAACTAATTAACTCTAAACACCTGCAAAAGATTCCTGAGGCTTTTAAAAACTCCCAGCCTGGTTCATTACTCAAAACCGCAATCATGGGTAAGACTGCCGACCTGACTGCTGTCCAGAAGGCCATCATTGACACCCTCAAGCAAGAGGGTAAGACACAGAAAGAAATTTCTGAATGAATAGGCTGTTCCCAGAGTGCTGTATCAAGGCACCTCAGTGGGAAGTCTGTGGGAAGGAAAAAGTGTGGCAGAAAACGCTGCACAACGAGAAGAGGTGACCGGACCCTGAAGAAGATTGTGGAGAAGGACCGATTCCAGACCTTGGAGGACCTGCGGAAGCAGTGGACTGAGTCTGGAGTAGAAACATCCAGAGCCACCGTGAACAGGCGTGTGCAGGAAATGGGCTACAGGTGCCGCATTCCCCAGGTCAAGCCACTTTTGAACCAGAAACAGCGGCAGAAGCGCCTGACCTGGGCTACAGAGAAGCAGCACTGGACTGTTGCTCAGTGGTCCAAAGTACATTCGAAAATCAAGGTGCCAGAGTCTGGAGGAAGACTGGGGAGAGGGAAATGCCAAAATGCCTGAAGTCCAGTGTCAAGTACCCACAGTCAGTGATGGTCTGGGGTGCCATGTCAGCTGCTGGTGTTGGTCCACTGTGTTTTATCAAGGGCAGGGTCAATGCAGCTAGCTATCAGGAGATTTTGGAGCACTTCATGCTTCCATCTGCTGAAAAGCTTTATGGAGATAAAGATTTCATTTTTCAGCACGACCTGGCACCTGCTCACAGTGCCAAAACCACTGGTAAATGGTTTACTGACCATGGTATTACTGTGCTCAATTGGCCTGCCAACTCTCCTGACCTGAACCCCATAGAGAATCTGTGGGATATTGGGAAGAGAAAGTTGAGAGACGCAAGACCCAACACTCTGGATGAGCTTAAGGCCGCTATCGAAGCATCCTGGGCCTCCATAACACCTCAGCAGTGCCACAGGCTGGTTGTCTCCATGCCACGCCGCATTGAAGCAGTCATTTCTGCAAAAGGATTCCCGACCAAGTATTGAGTGCATAACTGAACATAATTATTTGAAGGTTGACTTTTTTTGTATTAAAAACACTTTTCTTTTATTGGTCGGATGAAATATGCTAATTTTTTGAGATAGGATTTTTGGGTTTTCATGAGCTGTATGCCAAAATCATCAATATTAAAACAAGAAAAGGCTTGAACTACTTCAGTTGTGTGTAATGAATCTAAAATATATGAAAGTCTAATGTTTATCAGTACATTACAGAAAATAATGAACTTTATCACAATATGCTAATTTTTTGAGAAGGACCTGTATGTGTGTGCCTAGACATTGACCTGGAACAATCAGGCAGCCAGTGAAGTCTAAAAACTCTTAAAGCAGAAATACAATGTATCTGAGCACCACGCTATTTAACATTCAAAGCAAACTCATTAATCCATTCATATATCCATGCTTTATTTTTCTGAGATATCACTTTGAAAAACACACCCTAGCATTTCTGGTCATGGCCATCTTGAGTAAGGGCAAATAATAAATGTAACATTTACTCCCTGGAATCCATCTGCCCTCAGGCATGCAGGTCTGAAGACTCCTGGGATGTATGACATCATTTGTCTAGGCCAGGAACCAACTGAAGAAATGTAAAAAAAAAGTTTAAAATACATACATATAATATACTGTACTGCAGGGATGAGCCGAACACCCCCCTGTTCGGTTCGCACCAGAACCTGCGAACAGACAAAATGTTCGTGTAAACTTTAGAACCCTATTAAATACAATGGACTCGAACGTTCGAAATCTAAAGTGTTAATTATAAAGGCTAATATGCAAGTTATTGTCCTAAAAAGTGTTTGGGGACCCAGGTCCTGCCCCAGGGGACATGTATCAATGCAAAAAGAAGTTTTAAAAACGGCCGTTTTTTTGGGAGCAGTGATTTTAATAATGCTTAAAATGAAAAAATAAAAGTGAAATATTCCTTTAAATTTCGTACCTGGGGGGTGTGTATGATATGCATGTGAAGTGGCGCATGTTTCCCGTGCTTAGAACTGTCCCTGCAAAAAATGTCATTTTTGAAAGAAAAAAATGCATTTAAAACTGACTCGCGGCTATTAATGAATTGTCGGCTCCTGGCAATACATACAAAAGTCATTGATAAAAAAAAAAAAAAAAGCGTGGGTGTTCCCCAGAATTCAATTACCAGGCCCTTCAGGTCTGGAATGGATATTAAGGGGAACCCTGCCGCAAATTAAAAAAAAAAATTGACGTGGGGTTCCCCCAAATATCCATTCCAGGCCCTTCAGATCTGGCATGGATTTTAAGGGGAACTCCACCCCAAATTTTTTAAAAAAATGGCGTGGAGTCCCCCTAAAAATCCATACCAGACCCCTTATCCGAGCACGCAACCTGGCCGGCCGCAGGGGAAAAGGGGGGGATCGGATAAGGGGTCTGGTATGGATTTTTAGGGGGACTCCACGCCATTTTTTTTTAAATTTGGGGTGGAGTTCCCCTTAAAATCCATGCCAGATCTGAAGGGCCTGGAATGGATATTTGGGGGAACCCCACGTCAATTTTTTTTTAAATTTGCGGCGGGGTTCCCCTTAATATCCATTCCAGACCTGAAGGGCCTGGTAATTGAATTCTGGGGAACCCCCACGCTTTTTTTTTTTTTTTTATCAATGACTTTTGTATGTATTGCCGGGAGCCGACAATTCATTAATAGCCGCGAGTCAGTTTTAAAAGACTTTTTTTCTTTCAAAAATGACATTTTTTGCAGGGACAGTTCTAAGCACGGGAAACATGCGCCACTTCACATGCATATCATACACACCCCCCAGGTACGAAATTTAAAGGAATATTTCACTTTTATTTTTTCATTTTAAGCATTATTAAAATCACTGCTCCCGAAAAAACGGCCGTTTTTAAAACTTCTTTTTGCATTGATACATGTCCCCTGGGCCGGACCCCGGTCACCAAACACTTTTTAGGACAATAACTTGCATATTAGCCTTTATAATTAACACTTTAGATTTCTCCCATAGATTTTTCGAATTTGCCGCGAACACCCCAATTTGTTCGCTGTTCGTCGAACGGGCGAACAGGCAATGTTCGAGTCGAACATGAGTTCGACTCGAAATCGAAGCTCATCCCTACTGTACTGTCCTATCTATTTACTAATGCTAGTAGTGTAAGTTACATAGTTACATAGTTACTGTATATACTCGAGTATAAGCCGAGATTTTCAGCCCTTTTTTTTGGGCTGAAAGTCCCCCCCCTCGGCTTATACTCGAGTCAGCGAAATTTTACATTGTAAATAGTACCTGAAAAAAAGTTGAGGCTGCGGCGTCCATCATTCAAATCCCGCGGTCTCTTCCTGGTCCCTTCCGTGATAGGCGATTCTCAGCAGACACTCTCCGCCTATCACGAACGTTCTCTCATCCTCAGTTTCCCAGCAGACGTCTGTGATTGGCGGAACACCCAACACAGTGAGAGAACCGCGGGATTTGAACGATGGACGCCGCAGCCTCAACTTTTTTTCAGGTACTATTTACAATGTAAAATTTAAATTTAAGTGAGGATAGGAACAGTGAGGATAGGAAACAGTGAGCTAGGGAACAGTGAGGATAGGAACAGTGAGGATAGGAACAGTAAGGATGGGAACAGTAAGGATGGGAACAGTGAGGCATTGTTGACCCTCGGCTTATACTCGAGTCAGTAAGTTTTCCCAGTTTTTTGTGGCAACATTAGGTACCTCAGCTTACACTCGGGTCGGCTTATATTCGAGTATATACGGTAGTCAGGTTGAAAAAAGACACAAGTCCATCCAGTTCAACCATTAAAAAATTAAATAATAATATCATACAATCCCATATACCTAATTCTATACCCACAGTTGATCCAGAGGAAGGCAGAAAACCCCAGCAGAGCACGATACAATTTGCTACAGCAGGGGAAAAAATTCCTTCCTGATCCCCCGAGAGGCAATCCGATATTCCCTGGATCAACTTTACCTATAAATGTTAGTACCCAGTTATATTATGCACATTTAAGAAAAAATCCAGGCCTTTCTTAAAGCAATCTACTGAGCTGGTCAGAACCACCTCTGCAGGGAGTCTATTCCACATTTTCACAGCTCTTACTGTGAAGAAACCTTTCCATATTTGAAGATGAAATCTCTTTTCCTCTAGACAGAGCATTGAGGTCGGCTTGTAAATTGGCGACATCCTGTAAGGACGTTATTTCACTGCATAGCTTGGTGTCATCTGCAAAGACAGAAATGTTACTTACTTTTGATCTCAGACCCAATATCATTTATAAAGATATTAAAAAGTAAGGGTCCCAACACTGAACCTTGGGGTACACCACTGAGAACCTTAGACCATTCAGAGTAAGAATCATTAACCACGACTCTCTGAATTCTGTATTTTAGCCAGTTTTATATCCATTTACAAACTGATATTTCCAATCCTGTAGACTTTACCTTGCACATGAACCGTGTGTGGGGAACTGTATCGAACGCTTTTGCAAAATCCAAGTATACCACGTCCACCACCACCCCACCCACCCAAGTATTAAAAATAGTTCATGTTGATTGAGAGAGTGGAGTTCTACTTTAGCTTTCCTCCTGCATGTTTGTTTCAATTACACACCCAGGGCCTTTACCTTTAAAATCCAAGTCAGCAATGGCAGCAGTTATATTTCTGTCTGGACTAGTTAATCTTTTATGACCAATATCTCTTCTTTATCTGCAGACAACATACTGTCCCTATTTTTGTGCTCAATGTTTTTATTTGAATGTGCGCAGAAGAACAAAAGTTTGCATTGTCATGATAAACAGTAATTACATCACTAGAATAATGTCTTGAGTGGTACAAGCATTAAGCTGTTGACATAGGCATTATTTAAGTGTATACAACTCAACCTACGTAAAAGGGAGAAGAGAGAAGGAATAAAAAGCAGAAAGGGTATATATAGTCTTTGTTTGGCGAAAGTGGGGTGAAAGGGAGGGTTAGATGCTGGGAAAGGTAATAATCAGGCGAGGGGGAAGGAGGGGGATTAGCTTGATAGTTGCACATAAAAACTGATTTACAATAGGCTTGGCCAAGCGCAGCATCAAAGATCAAGTTGTCATACAGTATATACAACAGTTAAAGCACTTTGGCAGGAAATCTGAGACTGATGGTTCCTAGGTTTTGTGAAATGTAGGCATAGTGCCCTGTAGTTTCACCATACATTTTTCAAAAATTACTGCCTATTATGTAACCCAGTGTTTACCTCGGCCACAAACAAGGTTTGGGAAAGCTATGCCTTGGCAATTGTCTGTTTTCACGGCCATCTGAATGTGGATCATAAGTATAAATGGTGCTTGGAAATATCCACAGATTTTAAATTTATAAGTGCATTCCTAGGTTTCATGGGAAGGCCAATTAAAGAGGATGTGAAGAATTCTGCAAACCTGTGTCCAAAATCTCTAAGCAATAGGACACAACCACCATATTTGATAAAAACAGCCTGATTCTGGACAGTTCCAAAAGCAAATAGGAGGATGGAATGAAATCACAGGGGTCAAGCAGCTTAAAACCATGTACAATCTAAGTAGTATTTTCTGAATAGTTCCTAAAGCTATTGCATTGCATAAGCATGATTTAGTCTTTCCCAAGTATGGGTCCAATTGTCTTGATCTAGCTTAATCCCTACGTTCTCCTCCAATTAATGCATGTAATTTTAAGGTGACTGGTATGTCTAGAGTGTATAGTGCTTTAGTGTAATGTAAATAACCCCAGAGAATGTGCTTTTTTTCTAAATTTGCTTTTAGATTCAAACAGGATAAATGAAAAATGATCACTTAATTTGCAAGCCACAGAGGAAGCATAGTGTTTAACTTATAAATACTGGAATAATTTAGAGCTGGGTAAATGATAATATTTTTTAGAAATCTGGGAGAGTTTTCATCCCCTTCGTGGTAAGTAGGCAGTGGAAGCGTGTTAATCTGGCCATAGATAGCTAGAATTTTGCATGCAAAATCTCAGGAAAAGAATGTTCTAAGAATGTTTGTTCATTTTTCTAATCATTAGTTTGTCAAATGAATGTTAATTTTTGACCACGGTGATGGGATGTTGGAATACAGAATTATATTTTGTGCAATAACTACTGTATATTAGTATTTAGTAGAGATAGATTTAATTCTTCAACCAGTAAATCACAGTGTTTATTAGTTTGTAGCTGCATCTATGGTATGCTCTATGTCATTTCCCTGAAAAAGGCTTCCTTTTTCCTATCTTCAGTTACATAAGGCACACCTTGGAAATGGTTGAACGCCTGAGAGGTATAGGAGAAGAAATAAAAGATTTCCATGTCGCAGCACTATTACTCAGTGGTTTGCCAGAAAGGTATGAAACGCTTGTCACAGCACTTGATGCACATCCAGATGATGAACTGACATTGGAATATGTTAGGGGAAGCTTGTGGATGAATACAAGTGTAAAACAGAAAGCATTATCAGTGCCAGCGCTTCTGCTGCAGAGTCTGCTTTAAAGACAAAAAATAGGAATAAAAACAGTTACATGCAACAATTGATGAATATTTTATTTAAAAAAAAAACTAATCTGATAAAATCTTGAATTTGATTTATTGCTTGTGTTTCTTTTAGCTGTCTCATAGGTTCTCCTAGTGCACTTGTAGTGCCAAGTGGATTTTTCTTTAGTAAATAACCCCCATTGTCACTGTAAACACCAACTTAATACAAAAACTGGTATTGAGCATTGAAAGAAGAAGCCACACATTGTTGAGTATAATTTTTTTTACTCTTTGCACATTCACATGTGCGTCATAACATTTTTGGGTAAATTAAAACATCTTTTTTTTTTCTAAATTTTTTAGGGCTGTTACTGATTAAAATTTTCGTGTTCGATTAATCGTTTTTTAAAAAAATCGATTAATCGACTAATTTCGATTAATTATAACGCACATAGATATCCAACTACTTTTAGCTGATCTCCTTGCAGGTGGATTCCCAGTGCAGCTACCAACCACTGGAAAAATCGATAGCAGGATACAAAAAACACACAAAGGCAGCGCTCGATGGGAATAGCATTAAAACTTTTATAGTCTTCAAGTAGGTAACAAAATAAATATTGCACTGGAGATAAAATCTATGGTAGCAAAAGCAGTCATAAAAACATGTAACTAAGTATGATACTGGTATAAAAATGTGTACAACGATACCACTGCTGAATCCAGATGAGAAGGGGCTAACATCAGTCCGTCGGCATGTAGATGTCCTGTGAAGGGAACTATCACAACTCCCAGTGGATGGCTGTAGAATCCCAGGTTGATAGAGGGAAGTGTAACAGCCCTTGCGTGTGGCAGATAGTAAGGTCCTGCCGGCATGCAGATATGAAGGCACAGCAAAGGAGCCATTCAGATGGACACGGCAAGCCCAAAGAATTTTGATCGAATTTTGATCAATCAAAATTATTTTGATTGATCAAAGCAATTAATTGATTAATCGAGGAATTAATAGTTAATTTCCACAGCCCTAAAATTTTTACAATTACATTTTAATTTTTTTGCATAAACAGGCATGTTTCAACACATAGCATACACAACTCTGGAACTTACAAAGTTCAACCTTGAAAAACTGAAGGCAATATCAGACATTATAGTATGTCAAAACTTTGTTGATCTTGCCTTCTTTAGATGGGGTGATGTCACCCCTGTAAAAGCCAAATTTTGAAGATGCAAACGAATTGGGAGTTAAAATGTGGATTTCCCTCCTGATCCCATGCCTAATGTCAACATGTGCTATCTCCCATGGACGTGTTTTGGGTGTGCAACCCCTTCCTCTCACCTACTTGAGTTGCGAGGAAGGGGTTTCAACCACAAAACACGTACATTGATATCTTGTGATGGCAGATAGCACATGTTGACACACTGTGTGCATCTTCAAAATTTGGCTTTTAAAAAGTCCTAAAGATTTTGACATTTAGTCCAAAAAAATAAAAAATGGTGGCATTTTGTTTTGATATTTAGATTCTCCCCAACACATCAATCATGTTCTTCATTTGTTGTTCAAGATCATTGAGTTTATTCCTTATGATGTCTATTTCCCGATTCCACATCATGATGTCCTGGATTAGGATTTGTGCACTAGCACTGGTGAAATGAGGAGAGTGTTCTCCACAACCAGCACGTCACCTACAAAAATGTAAAAAGCATGTATTATAAATATTCAGGCCTACATATATTACCTGAAGCTGTGGTGACAGACACTGACCTGTTGTGGTGACAATTTCGCCCACTTCTTCCACCTCTCCTTCCTCCACATACTCAGGTTGCGGTGTGCTGAGTTCCCCTTCTTTCTGAGGTGTGGGGTTTCTGGTGTCCTCAGATGTCCCGAGTCTTTTCTCCCCTATGAGAATGAAATAAAAGGTATACTTAGCACACAGATATTTGAGGCCAGAAATAGGAATATGAAACATTGCTTGGAAGTGTGGTATAATTGTGTGTTTTGGCAGAGTTCCAAGCTGAAGACATTATTTTGTCCCTTACCAAAGATGGAATACTTAGAATACCAAGTTTCACACATGGAGACACCCCAAGTATCCACTGGAGCACCTGTGTGGGACACCCTAAAAAGGTTGTTCTGGTCCAGATGTGTAAACAGCTGCTGAGTGTCCTCTCCTTCATGGGCAGGTTTATAGACCGGTACTGGGAGCTTACCAACTTATGGGAGGTTAAAAACCCCTTATATTATAATCGACCAGCTAGGAAGGCAAAGCTGGAGAAACTGCTGGTATTAGTGAAGACATGGGTCCCCGAGGCAAACATCACGTTTCTGGAAAAGAAAATTGGTACCTCGAGGAGCATGTATAAGAAGGAGCATAATAAGATCCAGAAATCCCTCAGATCAGGAGCAGCAGCAGCGGATGTGTATGTACCCAGTCTGTGGTACTTCAACAGACTGCGGTTTCTGGACGACCAGCTTGAAGCCAGGGAATCACTTTCTACACTTCCCTGCAGCCTTCCCTGCAGCCTTCCCTCCACCCCAGCTGAGGCTTCCGAGGACCAACCTGGGCCTTCCATCCTGGAAGAAGTGGATGAGCTCAGCTGGAGCCAGGTATAGTTTTTTTACCATATTTATTGTCCTAAAATTATTGTTGTTAACTAGATGTTATTATTGATAACAAATTAATGATTTAAGAAAAAGTGTCTGACAGTAGTGGCCAAAAATGATTGGGACAAGAATGAAAATTGCTGGGGTCAGAATGAGAGTCTTTTCTATTTATTAACCGGTTCCTGACCGCCTCCTGTACATTTACATCGGCAGAATGGCAAGGCTGGTCAAAGTAACGTTATATTTACGTCACTTTGAAATTCCCGCCATGCCGGGCGCGTGCGCCCCCCTGCCGCGAGCTCCGTGAATGTGCCCATGAGACCCACGGACTCGATGTCCGCCGGTGTCCCGCGATTGGGTCACAGAGCTTCAGAACGGGGAGAGGCAAGTGTAAACATGCGTCTCCCCGCTCTGCCTAGTGACACTGTCATTGATCGTCTGTTCCCTGTGATCGGGAGCAGCGATCAGTGAAGTGTCACTCGTAGCCACACCCCCTAACAGTAAGAAGCACTCCCTAGGTCACACTTGACCCCTTCAACGCCACCTAGTGGTTAACCCCTTCAATGCCAGTGTAATTTTCACAGTAATCAGTGCATATTTATAGCACTGATCGCTGTACAAATGACAATGGTCCCAAAAATATGTCAAAAGTGTCCGATGTGTCCGCCATAATGTCGCAGTCACGATAAAAATCGCTGATCGCCACCATTACTAGTAAAAAAAATATATATTAATAAAAATGCCATAAAACTATCCCCTATTTTGTAGACGCTATAAGTTTTGCGCAAACCAATAAATAAACGCTTATTGTGTTTTTTTTTACCAGAATACATATTGGCCTAAACCGAGGAAATATTATTTTTTTAATATATTTTTTGGGATATATTTATTATAGCAAAAAGTAAAAAATATTGCTTTTTTTTCAAAATTGTTGCTCTATTTTTGTTTATAAGGCAAAAAATTAATCAATCACCACCAAAAGAAAGCTCTATTTGTGGGAAAAAAAGGACGTCAATTTTGTTTGGGAGCCACGTCGCACGACCGCGCAATTGTCAGTTAAAGCAATGCAGTGGTGAATCGCAAAAAATGCTCTGGTCTTTGGCCAGCGAAATGGCCTGGGGCTGAAGTGGTTAACATTCAATTTGCAACAGTCATGAGCTGAAAATTGTGTGTGATTGATGAACGAAATACTAAAACTATGTCCCTTTTAATACACAGGAAGACCTCAGCCAGAATGAGGGTATGGAAAGTGGCAGCCAGGAGGTGGCCGGGCCCAGTGGCTTCACTCAATCCCAGGTGCCCCCCCCCACCTTACAACAAAAAGGCCCAGGAAGGGGAGGAACGTGGATGAGGCAGCACTGGGCCTCATTAGGCAGGCTAGTGAGGCCCTCAGAACCCCCCCGATGCTGAAGAGGCCTAGTCGATTACAGAAAATGGAGGCGGTCCAACGTCTCATCTGTGAGGGAATTTTTTTGGGCCCTTCAGAAGGGGTTGAGGGGCCATCTGACACCAACATTCCATCATTTGTGAGCTCGCCCATCCTCCTCCTCCTCCTCCTGCCACAAGTCCACCTCCAGAGCCACAGCCTCCAAGGAAGCATGCAGGGAAGGCTGCAGAGAAGGCTGCAGGGAAGGCTGCAGGGAAGGCTGCAGGGAAGGGTGCATGGAAGGCTGCAAGGAAGACAAAAAAATGATTGCCTGGCTTCAGTCTGGTCTGACAGAAGACGCAGGCTCTTGTAGTACCACAGACTGGGGACATATATGTCATCTGCTGCTGTTCCTGATCTCTGGGAGTCCTGGACCAGATTGGGTTCCCTATTATATGGACTTCTCAGGCTACCAATTTTCTTTTCCACAGAGTTGATGTCTGCCCTGGGGTCCAAAGGCTTCGCTAATTCCAGAAGTTTCTCCAGCGTTGCTTTCCTCTTTATTTTGTTACTCAGAATAAATGGATATTTTTCATTCAGAAAATACTTGCCTATGTGTTTTTCTTTAAATAGGACAGTTTGTTTGTGAGTAGGCAGGTACATTTCAAAAATACTAGTGTCAAATTAACAAGGGACACCAACCAACCTCCTTGAGGTTAAAAAATACAAGATAATAATGTTGTTGTGGTAACTTGACAAAAAAAAAATAAATAAATATACGGAGATCACTAGAAAATATTTTTATAATAATAACAAAAACAGGTGATCTTGATAAAAAAAAAAAAGATGACTATAAAAAATAATTCTAAACATTATTATAGAGATCTGGCTTTAAAAAAAAAGATTATTCATGAGATCATGAGAAAAAATAAAGAAATACGTTTGTGAATATCAGCAGCAAAACCACTTCATTATTCTAGCATTATAAAGAATGCGCTGCATTAAAAGATCACAGAATTTGCAGTGTGACGAATGTGCTATCTCCATTATGAACGCTAGTTTTACCAGACCGAGCGCTCCTGTCTCGTACTTGATTCTGAGCATGCATGGTTTTAATTGACCAGAGAGTGCAAACCTGTAAGGAAGACTGAAGATAGAAGCGAAGAGCAGTGACAACTCAGCACTGGAGGGCTTCTTTTCACAGGTAAGTCTGTCATAATGTGGTAATAGGTGGTACCTATTAGCACAATATGGCATCGACCACCTGAGGTCAGTTTTAAAAAAAAAACTGAGTTAAATACTGCTTTAACCACTTGACGACCCAGTCATAGCCGAATGACAGGTACAGCATGGTCTGGTAATTCTGGGAGGGCGTACAATGATGTCCTCCTAGAATCGTGCTCCCCGTGTGCCCCATGAGGCATGCACACAGGAGTACCTGTGCTCGCCGGGTTTTCGGGACCCAACACCTCACGACAGGGGGAAAGGGCCAATCCCAGTGGCCCTTTACCACATGATTGCTCTGTCCAGTGACGGAGCGATCACTGTCAACAAACCGGTTCTCTCCGCTCCTTATACCAATCATGTGAGGAGTGGAGACAGAAGCTGCAGCATGAGGCTGCTTGACTTTTTTTGTATGTATTCCAAGTGCCCAGCAGTGCCCCATCAGTGCCTTGCATTGCCCAAGCAGTGCCCATCTGTGCCCCATCAGTGCATATCTGTGCCCCAGCAGTGCCACATCAGTACCCAGCAGTGCCACATCTGTGCCCATCAGTGCTCTACAGTGCCACATCTGTGCCCCATCAGTTCCCAAGCAGTGCACATCTGTGTCCCAGCAGTGCCACATCAGTACCCAGCAGTGCCACATCTGATCCCAGCATTGCTCTGCAGTGCCACATATGTGCCCCATAAGTGCACATCTGTGCCTCTTCTGTGCCCCTTAAGTGCCCTACAATGCCCCATCAGTGCCCCATCTGTGCCCCATCAGTGCCACATCTGTGCTCTACAATACCACATCAGTGCCACTAAAATGCCCATTAGTGCCAATACAGTGCCCATAAGTAAGTGCTCATCAGTGCCACCCTATTAGTTGATCCTCATCAGCGCCTGTCAGTCCCATGAAAATGTGTAAAAAAAGTGTAGAAAATGCATTTTCATTTTCTTTCCACATTTTCCAAAAACATGTTCAAAAGACTCATTATGCCTCATAGAATATATCTTGGTGTGTTTTCTTTACAAAATGTGGTCATTTTGTGGGTGTTTCCATTGTCCTAGTGCTCCAGTGCCTTCAAAAGTGTGATAGGTTGTCAGGAAATTATATGTGTCTCTGATAAGTGAAATTACACTACCAGAGATGTTGGTAAGTGATATGACACTATCAGACAGCCATATAGATAAGATGGAACTAGAAAAGGTGTTGATAGGTGAGATGACACTACTAGAGATGTAGATAGGTGAGATGACACTACTAGAAAGACACTGATAAGTGAAATTACACTACCATAGATGTTGGTAGGTGATATGACACTATCAGACAGTCAAATAGATAAGATGGAACAAGCAAAGATGTAGATAGGTGAGATGACACTACTAGAGAGACACGGATAAGTGAAATGACACTACCAGAGATGTTGGTAGGTGATATGACACTATCAGACAGTCCTTTAGTTAAGATGGAACTAGCAAAAATGTAGATAGATGACATGATACTACTAGAGATGTAGATAGGTGAGATGACACTACTAGAGATGTTGGTAGGTGATATGACACTACTAGAGATGTTGGTAGGTGAATAAGGTGATATGACACTATTAGTCAGTCAGATAAATGAGATGGCACTAGCAGAGATGTAGATAGGTGAGATGATACAACCAGAGATGCTGATAAGTGAAATGACACTACCAGAGATGTTGGTAGGTGATATGACACTATCAGACAGTCAGATAAATGAGATGATACTACTAGAGATGTAGATAGGTGAGATGATACTACTAGAGAGAGATGTAGGGGAGGGCTGGCAGCCTTAAGCCTGGGGGGCAAGTCCAGTCGGGTGGCCCATTGTACCACCGAATCAGCTCACCATCCATGCCCTCCGGGTTTTATAACGTATATTGATGTTATGAAGCAAGATAAATATGACACAGCATTGACAGCATGACCCCGATCTTGGTAAAGAGCCCGATGACTTGGCTGTGTCCAATAACAGCCAATCACATGAAAATGACAGCCTGTGAGGAGAGCCGATCAGGGGCATCTCCTCGCAGGGGACACTGTACAGATAATTAGGGCACTGATTACAGTGCAGCCCCAACAGTGCCCAGCAAATGGCGCCAGTCTGTGCTCATCAGTGACACCAATCTGTGCTGCCTTTTAGTGCCAACCATTAATGCCCATCATTGCTACCCATCAGTGCCCAACAGTACCGCCTATCGGTGCCGCCTTGAAAAAGTATTTATACCCCTTGAAATTTCCCACATTTTGTCATGTTACAACCAGAAACGTAAATGTATTTTATTGGGATTTTATGTGATAGACCAACACAAAGTGGCACATAATTGTGAAGTGGAAGGAAAACATTAAATGATACAAATAAATATGTGAAAGTGTGGGGGGGCATTTGTATGGCGCCCCCCGGAGTCAATACTTTGTAGAACCGTCTTTCTCTGCAATTACAGCTGCAAGTCTTTTTTTCTCTACCAGCTTTGCACATCTAGAGAGTGATATTTTTGCCCATTCTTCTCTGTAAAATATCTCAAGCTCTGTCAGATTGGATGGAGAGCGTCTGTGAACAGCAATTTTCAAGTCTTGCCACAGATTCTCAATGGGATTTAGGTCTGGGCTGTGACTGAGCCATTCTAACATGAATATGCTTTGATCTAAACCATTCCATTGTAGCTCTGGCTATATGTTTAGGGCCGTTGTTCTGCTGGAAGGTGAACCTCCACCCCAGTCTCAAGTCTTTTGCAGACTCTAAGGCCCCTTTCACGCGGACGTATCCGTGTAGGGCTCCGCTTTGCTCAGCGGGGATCACTCCGTTGATCCCCGCTGAGCGGGCAGATGACAGCTCCATCTCTGCACACTGAGCAGGGATGGACCTGTCAGAGCTCTCTATGGGAGAGTTGGATGAAGATGGACCGTAGAGTCCGTTTTCATCCGATCTGATAGACGGATGGAAAATAAGGTTTCCATCTGTCAGACTTTAGCGGATCGGAGCGGGTCGGATGTCAGTGGACATGTCACCGCTGACATCCGTCGCTCCATAAACCTGTATGGAGCGTCCATTCAGGTCCGCCTAAAAAACTGACAGGTGGATCTGAACGGTCCGCCCGTGTGAAAGGGGCCCAACAGGTTTTCTTCTAAGATTGTCCTGTATTTGGCTCCATCCATATTTCCATCAACTCTGACCAGCTTCCCTGTCCCTGCTGAAGAAAAGCATCCCCACCCCATGTTTCACGGTGGGGATGGTGTGTTCAGGGTGATGTGCAGTGTTAGTTTTCCGCCACACATAACGTTTTTCTTTTTAGGCCAAAAATTAGAATTTTGGTCTCATCTGACCAGAGCACCTTCTTCCACATATTTGCTGTGTCCCCCACATGGCTTCTCGCAAACAGCAAACGGGATTTCTTATGTCTTTCTTTCACCAATGTCTTTCTTCTTGTCACTCTTCCATAAAGGGCAGATTTGTGGAGGGCACGACTAATAGTTGTCCTGTGGACAGATTCTCCCACCTGAGCTGTGGATCTCTGCAGCTCCTCCAGAGTTACCATGGGCCTCTTGGCTGCTTCTCTGATGAATGCTCTCCTTGCCCGGCCCGGTCAGTTTAGGAGGACGGCCATGTCTTGGTAGGTTTGCAGTTGTGCCATACTCTTTCTATTTTCCGATGATGGATTGAACAGTGCTCCGTGAGATGTTCAAAGCTTGGGAGATTTTTGTATTACCTAACACTGCTTTATACTTCTCCACAACTTTATCCCTGACCTGTATGGTGTGTTCCTTGGCCTTCATGATGCTGTTTGTTCACTAAGGTTCTCTAACAAACCTCTGAGGGCTTCACAGAACAGCTTTATTTATACCGAAATTAAATTACACACAGGTGGACTCTATTTAGTATTAATTAGGTGACTTCTGAAGGCAATTGGTTCCACTAGATTTTAGTTAGGGGTATCAGAATAAAGGGGGCTGAATACAAATGCACCCCCCCACACTTTTCACATATTTGAAAAAAAAAATTGAAAACCATTTATCATTTTCCTTCCACTTCACAATTATGTGCCACTTTGTGTTGGTCTATCACATAAAACCCCAATAAATTACATTTACATTTTTGGTTGTAACATGACAAAATGTGGGAAATTTCAAGGGGTATTAACCACTTCCATACAGGGCACTTATACGCCTTCCTGCCCAGACCAATTTTCAGCTTTCTGCGCTGTTGCACTTTGAATGACAATTGTGCGGTCGTGCTACACTGTACCCAAACAAATTTTTTATCATTTTTTCCCCATTAATAGAGCTTTCTTTTGGTGGTATTTGATCACCTCTGGGATTTTTATTTTCTGCTAAAAAAAATAAAAATGACCGAAAATTTTGAAAAAAAAAAATATTTTTTTTGTTTCAGTTACAAAACTTTTTAAATAAGTACGTTTTCTCCTTCACTGATGGGGCTGCACTGATGGGCACCGATGAGGTGGCACCAATGAGGTGGCACTGATGAGGTGGCATTGATGGGCACTGATGATGGGCACTAATATTTGGCACTGATAGGTGGCACGGATAGGCGGCATGGATGGGCACGGATTGGCGGCACGGATGGGCATGGATAGGTGGCACAGATGGGCACGGATAGGCGGCACGGATGGGCACTGATAGGCGGCACGGATGGGCACTCATAGGCGGCACGAATGGGCACTGATAGGTGGCACGGATGGGCACTGATAGGTGGCACGGATGGGCATGGATGGGCACTGATAGTTGGCACGGATGTGCATGGATGGGCACTGATAGGTGGCACGGGTGGGCACTGATAGGCAGCACTGATGTACTGTAATGGATGCCAATCAGTGCCAAGCAATAATGCCTGCCAATCAGTGATGCCCATTGTGGGCACTGATTGGCATCCATTGTGGGCACTGATTGGCATCCATTAGGGGGCACTAACTGGCATCCCTGGTGGTCTAGGGTGGCATACCTGGTGCTGTCATCCCTGGTGGTCTGGTGGCATCCCTGGTGGTCCATTGTGGGCATCCTCGGGGGGGCTGCGCTGATAATCTATTAGCACAATCTGACAGACGCGAGTGAGGAAAAGCCGATGACCGGCTTTTCCTGTTTACACTGCGATCAGCCGTGATTGGACACGGCTGATCACGTGGTAAAAAGTCTCCGTCGGAGACTCTTTACCTAGATCGGTGTTGCGGGGTGTCAGACTGACACCCCGCAGCAACGATCGGCGCGCAGCGGCTCAAAATCCTGAGGACGTCATATGACGTCCAGTCAGGATTTTGAAACCACTTTGCCGCCGTCAATCCGCTATAGGGCGGGCGGCAAGTGGTTAATACTTTTTCAAGGCAAGGTATTTACAAAAAACCTTTAAAAAAAAAAAACACGGTCTTTTTTCATGTTTTAGCAAAAAAAAAAAAAAAAAAAGCCCAGTTGTTATTAAATACCACCAAAATGAAAACTCCATTTGTGTGAAAAAAAGAACAATGTAATATGGGTACAGTGTTGGTCGACCGCGCAATTCTCATTCAGAGCCCGGGTTCACACTGACATTGGGAATGAAATCGAGCGAGTTCAGCTGAACTATTGAACGATTTCAATACTTCTAAAGTATAGTTCTAAACTGGCCGCACAGCGGCCCTTTTACAGGGAATCAAAGCGGCCCGGGGGGAAATCTCCACTCTTCCACCCGGCCCAGTCCGCCCCTGGATGTAGATAAGTGAGATGACACTACTAGAGATGTAGATAGGTATAATGACACTACTAGAGAGATACTGATAAGTGAAATGACACTCCCAGTAATGTTGGTAGGTGATATGACACTATCAGACAGTCAGATAGATGAGATGGCACTAGCAGAGATGTAGATAGGTGAGATGATACTACTGGAGATGCTGATAAGTGAAATGACACACACAGATGTGGGTTTATATAAAAAACTCATGTTCAGCTTGTTTATCATTTCACACACCAATGCTGGCAATCACACTATCAACCTGATTTATGTTATTTTCTAATGAATACTTGGGGAATTATTACAGTGAAAATTTACAAGAAACTACAGATAGCAGAGTTTAAATGTACCTTCAGGAATCACTCAGTGGATATACATGCAAACTGAGTTAAAGATTTTTCATTTGCCTGGAGTTCTTCTTTAACTGCTAATCTTTGCTTCTTTGAATTCAGTATAACTCTGAAGATTTCAGAATATCCTTTAGAAATAAAAAGTTTGCTTTAGGCCTGTCACAGTTTTAAACTCTAGATAGCTTGTGTGCTCATGTTCAGTGACATGAAAGTGCCTGGGTCTGCCTGGCAGCATGCACAATGAACTGAAGATCTCTCTGAAGTAGAGTGACCGAAAGTAGCTTCAAAGCCAGAAGCGGACACATACTTTATAAAGTTTTTTTTTTTCTGTGTGCTTTTTGTGTGCATGATCCTCAGAATTCTTTCCAGTTATTGCTTGTATTTTGTTCCAGGAAGAATTAAGTGTAAATATTTTAATAAACTTCTGCAATCACAGTAGTTTTGCCTTATGTATAATAAAGTACTTTTAGAAAGTTCTATATGTTAATTAGTTTGTTTGTTTTGGAAATATTTTAATGCTCTTTACCTGAAAATAATTTGTGATGTGATTTGTTAATTTTTTTTATTTGCTGAACATCATACAGATTTTATGTTCTATATGTCCCCACACTTTGAGAGTGGAGTCGAGAGACTGAGGGTTGTCCTTTTCCAATTATTGTGGACCATTTGGGGTTTATCCCTTAAAGAACTACTGGCTTTTCATTCGTTTAAAAGCCAACAACCCCTGGTAAGTAGCCACCTTCACCTTCACTTTACTTTGGGAGTTTTATTCCTGTATTCTCTTTTGAAGTTATGCATTTTCTGGCTGTGTCTTCTGGCTTGTGATCTTGGGAAGCACATTTTTTGTACATTTGTGGATTTTTTTTTCTTCTATACACATCATCACCTATGCATGAACTTTTTTGAATTAATTCAATACTTTTGTATCCAACTTTCATGTGTTTATGATAAGTGCTGCACTTAGTATGAATTATATGGAGTGTATTTGTATCTGTCGACCCGTGCTAGCATCTTGTCTTTTGTCTTTTTTTTTTTTCTTCCATTTTATTTTATCTAGCGTGGATCTTCACAGGATTGTATCATCATACAGATAGGCCTGAAGCCAAAAAAAAAAAAAACAGACGAAGAGCCCCATGACAGGGGGGACAGGGGAAGCATGAAAGGAGAGGGTTCATTTTGTATATGGTGGATGGGTGGTTCCTTACCTTATTGGCTGGTGGTTGCTGTGTAGGTGGGGCTGATGGGGGTAGGTAGGGGGAGATCTGAAATTGTGACAAATCCTTTGGAGCAATGGCTAAGAAGAAATCTCCCTCCCTGGATTGTATTGGTTGAACGGCTGTTCCTAAAGCCTTGGCAGTTGGGGTCTTTGGAGGCTTTAAAATTTGTTGAACAGTTCAGAGTGTGACCCATCTAAGGTATGGCATCCTCTGTTGGATCCCAGTTAATGGTGGATTAACTGGGAAGTGGTAACAGTGAGGTATCTGTGGAGACGTGTGTTTGTCCCCGAGCCAGTGTTGCGCGGCTGTGGATCGTTATCTAGTAACGCAGATACATAACCTGATTTTGGTTCTTTGGTGCCTCCCAAGACCGGCAGCCTTTTAATGTTATGGGTACTGGATTATGTATACTGTTTCTGTTTTAAGAAATGCTATATTTGTTTATTTTGTTAATAAATGGCCAACCTGGCTATGTTTTCTCCAGCTTGGTGTCGGTAGTCATTTGTTCCCAGTTATAAGTTGGGGAGGTATATGTGGGAACTATGTACAGGATTGTTGACATGTACAGGATTGTTGACATCTGGAGTACCCTAGTCAAGATTTGTACTGCTAGCATCTGCAGAATTAATACCCTTGCTGAAAAAATGCTAAAATAAAAGTATAAGCCTCTAAAGGACTGAATAGTTTTTATTAAGAGAACAATAGTAAAAATGGCAAAATGTTAATGTATTCCCATGGTGAAACTATGAGGATAGAAATATGTCTGGATTCAGACTTTACCATAACCTAGTGTGAACCTAACCTAAGGTAGTTGCTATTGCTAACTTGTTCTCAAACATACAGCTGGCTTCATTGCCTTGTTAGTCACTGAAGTAGAACAAGCAGGTACAGTGTCTTGCAAAAGTATTCACCCCCTTGGCATTTTTCATGTTTTGTTGCCTCACAACCTGGAATTAACATGGATTGTTTGAGGATTTGCCTCATTTAATTTACAGAACATGCCCACAACTTTAAAGATGTTTTTTTTTTTATTATTGTGAAACAAACAACAAATAAGACAAAATAACAGAAAAAGTCAATGTGCATAACTATTCACCCCCTAAAGTTTATACTTTGTAGAGCCACATTTTGCAGCTATCACAGCTCCAAGTCACTTTGGAGAGGTCTCTATGAGCTTGTCACATCTTACCACTGGGATTTTTGCCCATTCCTCCTTGCAAAACTGCTCCAGCTCCTTCAAGTTGGATGGTTTGCGCTTGTGAACAGCAATCTTTAAGTCTGACCACAGATTTTCTATTGGATTGAGGTCTGGGGTTTGACTAGGCAATTCCAACACATTTACATGTTTCCCCTTAAACCACTCAAGTGTTGCTTTAGCAGTGTATTTGGGGTTCACACTGGTACGACTGTGGATCCGACTTAGCCTTGCGACTTGAAGTCCGACATCCATCCGATTTCAATGAAGGGGGATCCGACTTTGATCCCGACAAAACCAGGCACTTTGTGTGTGGTATGAATCTTTAGGGGAAACTTCACGTGAAATAAAAAATAAAAACTGTCTAGGTTCCCCCCCCAAATCCATACCAGACTCTTATCCGAGCATGCAGCCCGGCAAATCAGGAAAGGGGGTGGGGATGAGATAGCGCCCCCCCCTCCTGAACCGTACCAGGCCGCATGCCCTCAACATGGAGAGGTGGGTGCTTTGGGGTGGGAGACACAGAGCCCCCCTTCCCCCAAAGCACCCACCTCTCCATGTTGAGGGCATGCGGCCTGGTACGGTTGATGAGGACAAGGGCCTCTTCCGGGCAACCCTGGCCATTGGTTGTTGGGATCTGTGGGCATGCGGCAGAGGCAGAAGACGTCAGCGGAGGAAGCAGAAGAGCCGGAGAGGAGAGAAGAAATCAGAAAAGACGCCAGTGCTGCGTTAATAAATTACTTTAAGAACCTGTGTACTGTGTTTTATTTTTGACACTTATTTTTTTGTGAATGGGTAGAGGTACAACGTACCCTATACTCATTCCCATAGGGTGGGGGCATGGATCTGGGGGCCCCCTTGTTAAAGGAGGCTTCCAGATTCCGATAAGCCCCCAGCCCGCAGACCCTGGCAACCAACAGCCAGGGTTGTCGGGAAGTGGCCCTTGTCCTCATCAACATGGGGACAAGGTTCTTTGGGGTGGGGGGGCGCAAGGCCCCCTGCCCCAAAGCATCCAACCCCCATGTTGAGGGCATGCAACCTGGTACAGTTCAGGAGGTGGGGTCACTTGTCCCCACCCCCTTTCCTGACCTGCTGGGCTGCGTGCTCGGATAAAGGTCTGGTATGGATTTTGGGGGGGGACACCATGCCTTTTTTCGGCGTGGGGGTTCCCCTTAAAATCCATGCCAGACTGAAGGTCCTGGTATGCTTTTGGAAGGGGGACCCATGCCATTTTTTTTTATTTGGCGAAGAGTTCAAGATCCCCCTTCAAGATCATCAGAGCACAAGTTGCATGCCAAAGTCGGATCAGTTAAGACCACGATCTGACTTTGATCCAACTTCAGTGATATTCAATGGGCTGAAGAAGGATCAAAGTCGGACCAAAGTAGTGCAGGGAGCATTTTAAAAGTCGGACCGACTTGTGTCGGACCAGTTAAGACGGCTCTCATAGGGAAACATTGATTTTTCACACTTCATGCGACATGAGCTCCCAATGTCGGAGCGTTTGTGGTACCAGTGTGAACCCGGCCTTAAAACCAAATCAGTAGCGATACCTCCCTTGATTTTGTCCTCATAGTAAAGGGAAGTTATAGCAGTTTTACAATTCTTTAAATATGTAAGTGTGACAGCTGCAATGCAATTTTACAGCGGCAAATCCATTTTTGCTTCCTCACACGACCCTTTTAAATGTTTACATATTTATAGATACTTATACAGTGGAACCTCGGATTGTGAGTAACGCGGTTAACGAGCGTTTTGCAATACGAGCACTGTATTTTGAAAACCCCTGATTCGGTTTTAGAGCGTTGTCTCGCAAAACGAGCAGGATTCAGGCCAAAGCGGTGTGCAGTACCGCGTTTGGCCTGAGGTGGGGGGCGCCGGAGCCGAGCCGAACGGCGCTGATCGTAGCCGATCGGCGCCATTCGGAAATGCGCGAAAAGACTTAGAAATACTATGTTCCCGAGCCTTTCCGAGGTTTGCCGAGGTCAACCGAGCTGTCCTCGGACCTTTCCGGTGGTTTCCGAGGCTCTCCGGTGCCCCCCGCCTCTGGCCGCATGCGGTATTGCATGCCATTGAAGTCAATGCGGAACAAATTATTTTGGTTTCCATTGACTTCAATGGGGAAGCTTGCTTTGATATGCGAGTACTTTGGATTACGAGCATTCTCCTGGAACGGATTATGCTCGTAATCCGAGGTTCCACTGTATTCCAAAATTTGGGGTACACGCATTAAATAATTTAACTTTTTGACCTGCAGCAACAAACAAGCTTCTTTCTGAATTTGCATTAATACAATCAACATTCTCATGTTGCCATGGTCATCTACACTTTGGGGGTTATTTTACGAAAGGCAAATCCACTTTGCACTACAAGTGCAAACTACAAGTGCAAAGTGCACTTGAAATTGCACTTGGAAGTGCAGTCACTGTAGATCCGAGGGGGACATGCAAGGAAAAAAAAACAGCATTTTAGCTTGCACATGATTGGATAATAAAATCAGCAGAGCTTTCCCCTCATTTAAGATCTACCCCTCAGATATACAGCGACTGCACTTCCAAGCGCACTTTCAGTGCAATTTCAAGTGCACTTTGCACTTGTAGTTTGCACTTGTAGTGTAAAGTGGATTTGCCTTTCGTAAATAACCCCCATAGTTGCAATACATGTAATTGGGAAACAGACTGATGCAAATACTGATTAGAAAGCTCAGCATACATTTTGGATGCTTACACTTACTTTTTGGGGGGTCTGCACTGTTTTATATGACTATCAGCTGAGAAAGTCAGTCACAACAGGGTCATCTATTCCCATTTTATACCCATGGTATTTGAAAGAAACAAAAGGAAAAATTGACAGAGCCTCTAAAAAGTGAACGTACTATCCCTGCAGCAGTATTTAGTACAAAATGCAGAGGAGATAAAAGTGGATAATATTGATGGGTAAGAACAAGGACTTCCTAATCAATGTGCAATGCACAACAGACAGCAGTGGAGGCACAGTCAGTCCAATTCATTCCAGACACTAACAGGTGGAGATAGCAGTTTTGAACTTCTCTCTCTTCTGCAAGTGGGTAGCTTTGGTTGCTGATATGTCAGCCCAGGCAACTGTGGAGTCTTATGCCACGTACACATGATTGGAATTTCCGACAACAAAACCGTGGATTTTTTTCCAACGGATTTTCGCTCAAACTTGTCTTGCATACACACAGTCACACAAATGTCAGAAATTCCGATCGACAAGAACGCGTTGACGTACAACACTACAACGAGCCAAGAAAAATGAAGTTCAATGATTCCGAGCATGCGTCAAATTGATTCCGAGCATGCATAGGATTTTTGTGTGTCGGTCGGAATTTCCAACAAGAACTTTTGTTGTTGGAAAAATTGAAAACCAGCTCTCAATTATTTGTTGTCGGAAATTCTGACAGCAAATGTCCGATGGAGCCTACACACGGTTGGAATATCCGACCAAAAGCTCACATCGAACATTTGTTGTCGGAAATTCTGATAGTGTGTACGCGGCATTAGGCTATGTTCACACTGCCCTGCGAAAACACGCTGGGCTGCCATTAATTCTGAATCGCACCACCGCGCATGTAAAACCACAGTTTTAATGGTGGAACCCTCTAATGTATGGAGATCTCAATAAGCTTCAATATTACCATAATACAGGTCTCTGTGAAATGTAACATCACATATAACACCAGTGGTGTCACTAGGGTTGGTGTCACCCGGTGCAAAAAAAAATTGTGTCATCCCCACCAACTATAGTCCCCCCTTAGTACAGACCCCCCTCCCGCAGTATAGATCCCCCTCCCTCAGTACAGACCCCCCCACTAAGTACAGACCCCCCTCCATCAATATAGACCCCTTCCCTCAGTATAAACCTCCCCCATCCATCAATACAGACACCCCCTCAGTGCAGACCCCTCCATCAGTACAGACACCCCTCTCACTGCAGACCCCCCTCAGTTACAGACACCCCCCCTCAGTGCAGACCCCCCTCAGTTACAGACACCCCCACCTCAGTGCAGACCCCCATCGGTACAGACACCCCCACCTCAGTGCAGACCCCCCAGTGCAGACCCCCCAGCAGTACAGACACCCCTCTCAGTGCAGACCCCCCCAGCATTAGACACCCCCTCCCCCTATCAGTATAGATGCCCCCTCTTACCTTACAGACCTCAGAACAGCAGATACACACAGCGGTGTGTCCCTCGAGCGTGGGCTCCTCCTTCTCTGCTGATGTAAACAGAGAGGAGGGGGCGGCGGCTTTGTTCCGCTCCGCTGAGGGACACAGCTGTGGCACAGTGCAGTGAGCGGTGTTAGTGGTGCCTCTACCCAGGGGTGTCACCACTCTGGCAGGTGTCACCCCCCGCACCTGCCTAGCAACGCCACTGTATAACACACACAACTGAAAATAAGACATAATAAATTGCTGAAAACTTTGCAGGGATGGTGGACACCCTTCCTACACATATTTGGCAGTGGGAGGGGAGGCCGGACGTTAGGGCGAGCGGTCTTCTCACATCTGAAGTGACTGCAGCCGGTGTAGGATTAATAGGCGTCTTGTTCATAGGGTGATCCATAGTGTGAATGACTGAACACAAAACTTTCGGATTTTGGTGCAAGGACAGATGGCTGAGCAGGTAATGGGGTGAGGAAAAGTCCAGGTGAAAACAATGAAGAAATAACCACTCACCAAGCCTCTGAACCTTTTCAATGCTCCCGCCCTACTTTAAACAAACAGGTGCTGGCTCTGCACAAGTCTATGAAGAAAGAGAACATCATCAACATGGCTATGAGTAAGCATCTAATGATGTGAAACGCGTTAGATTTCTGTCCCTGTTTCCATTTGTATTGACTGTATTGCTTTGGATTGGATTTTATTCTACAATAAAGACATCTTCTACAGAGTGCGGCAGTTCAGGATGTTCTCTTTCTTCATAGACTTGTGCAGAGCCAGCACCTGTTTGTTTAAAGTAGGGCGGGAGCATTGCAAAGGTTCAGAGGCTTGGTGAGCGGTTATTTCTTCACGGTCTTCTCACATACAAGATCTGTCACAGCCCGAGATCCCCGCTCTGTCATCCAGATGATTTCTGGTAATGATCCCCGCTCTGCACATATGGACACTGATAAGCTGCACTGGTGAACACTGATAAGCTGCACCGGTGGTTACTGATAAGTTGCACTGGTGGACACTGATAACATGCACTGGAGGTCACGGATATGCTGCACTTGTGGACACTGATAAGCTGCACTGTTGGTCACTGATAATCTGCACTGAGACCACACTGGTGGACACTGATAAGCTGCATTGGTGGGCACTGATGAGGCCGCACTGGTGGGCATAGATGAGACCGCACTGGTGGGTATAGATGAGACTGCACTGTTGGGCACTGATAAGCTGCACTGGTGGACACTGATGAGACCACACTATTGGGCATAGATGAGACCGCACTGTTGGGCACTGGTAAGCCGCACTGGTGGACACTGATGAGACCACACTGGTGGGAATAGATGAGACCACACTGTTGGGCACTGATAAGCTGCACTGGTGGACACTGATGAGACCACACTGATGGGCACTGATAAACTGCACTGAGGCTGCACT
Source organism: Rana muscosa (assembly GCA_029206835.1). Lineage (NCBI taxonomy): Eukaryota > Metazoa > Chordata > Amphibia > Anura > Ranidae > Rana > Rana muscosa. The sequence continues at coordinate 328,901,386 of CM055116.1, read as the reverse complement.
GATGAGGCTGCACCGATAAGGATGCACTTATGGGCACTGAAAAGCTGCACTGATAATGAAGCACTGATATGCTGCACTGATGGGCACTGATAGGCTGCATTGATAAACAGTGGACACCATCCACTGCTTTACTGACACTGTCCACTGCCAAATATGTGCAGGAAGGGTGTCCACCATCCCTGCAAAGTTTGCAGTCATTTATTATGTCTTATTTTCAGTTTGATGTGCGTTATATGTGATATTACATATCACAGAGACCTGAATTGTGGTAATATTGAAGCTTATTGAGATCTCCATACATTAGAGGGTTCCACCATTATTGTGTTATTGATTAGTAGGGATGAGCCGAACACCCCCCAGTTCAGTTCGCATCAGAACATGCGAACAGGCAATAAATTTGTTCGAACATCCAAACACTGTTAAAGTCTATGGGACTCGAACATGAAAAATCTAAATTGCTAATTTTAAAGGCTTATATGCAAGTTATTGTCATAAAAAGTGTTTGGGGAACCGGGTCCTGCCCCAGGGGACATGTATCAATGCAAAAAAAAGTTTTAAAAACGGCTGTTTTTTCGGGAGCAGTGATTTTAATAATGCTTAAAGTGAAACAATAAAAGTGAAATATTCCTTTAAATTTCGTACCTAGGGGGTGTGTATAGTATGCCTGTAAAGCAGCACTTGTTTCCCGTGCTTAGAACTGTCCCTGCAGAAAGTGTAATTTCTGAAGGAAAAAAAGTTATTTAAAAGCACTCGCGGCTATAATGAATTGTCGGCTCCCGGCAATACAGAGAACAGTCATTGAAAGTCATTGATAAAAAAAATGCGTGGGGGTCCCCCCAAATTCAATTACCAGGCCCTTCAGGTCTGGTATGGATATTAAGGGGAACCCTGCGTCAAATAAAAAAAAAATGATGTGGGGTTCCCCCCAAATATCCATACCAGACCCTTCAGGTATGGTATGGATTTTAAGGGGAACTCCACGCCATAGAAAAAAAAATGGCGTGGGGTTCCCCCCAAAAATCCATACCCAACCCTTTATCCGAGCACGCAACCTGGCAGGCCGCAGGAAAAGAGGGGGGGACGAGAGAGCGCCCCCCCACTCCTGAACCGTACCAGGCCACATGCCCTCAACATAGGGAGGATGCTTTGGGGGTCTGTGACCCCTCAAAGCACCATGTCCCTTGCCCGGTGGTTATGGGGGTCTGCGGGTGGGGGGCTTATCGGAATCTGGAAGCCCCCTTTAACAAAGGGGAGCCCCAGATTCTGGCCCCCCTATGTGAATTGGTAACAAGGGTACATTATACCCCTACCATTTCTCAAAAGAAAGTGTCAAAAATTTTAAAAACCACACAGACACCGTTGTGAAAAGTCCTTTATTTAAAATAAAAAATAAAAAAAGCCATTCCAGCGCTGTAATGCAGTCTGTCCAGCGATGATCCATGAATCATAATCCAACGATGCGGCGATTCTCCAGCGATGAACGACGCACATCTTCCCTGCACCGGAGCCTCCCGGCTAATGACGCGCAAGCAGTGTTGACAGTTCTTTTATATACAAGGTCGGAAACCCCGTGACGTGACGGGCAACCCCGCCCTCTCTAACGCGTCACAGGGTTTCCTATGACGCGTTAGAGGGGGTGGGACAGGTAACCCCGCCCCCTCTAACGCTTCATGCGGGTTTCCGACCTTGGTTATAAAAAAACTATCAACACTGCTTGCGCGTCATTAGTCGGGAGGCTCCGGTGCAGGGAAGATGTGCGTCGTTCATCGCTGGAGACTCGCCGCATCGCTGGAGATTCATGGATCGTCGCTGGACAGACTGCATTACAACGCTGGAATTGCTTTTTTTATTTTTAATAAAGGACTTTTCACCACGGTGTCTGTGTAGTTTTAAAAAAATTTGACACTTTCTTTTGTGAAATGGTAGGGGTACAATATACCCATTACCAATTCACATAGGGGGGGGCGGAATCTGGGGGTCCCCTTTGATAAAGTGGGCTTCCAGATTCTGATAAGCCCCCCGCCCGCAGACCACCACAACCACCGGGCAAGGGTTGTGAGGATGAGGCCCTTGTCCCCATCAACATGGGGACATGGTGCTTTGAGGGGTCACAGACTCCCAAAGCATCCTCCCCATGTTGAGGGCATGTGGCCTGGTACGGTTCAGGAGGGGGGCGCACTCTCATCCCCCCCTCTTTTCCTGCGGGCTGCCAGGTTGCGTGCTCAGAGAAAGGGTCTGGTATGGATATTTGGGGGGAACCCCACGTAATTTTTTTTTTATGTGACGCAGGGTTCCCCTTAATACCCATACCAGGCCTGAAGGGCCTGGTAATTGAATTTGGGGGGACCCCCACGCATTTTTTATTTTATTTTTTTCAATGACTTTCAATGACTTTTCTTTGTATTGCCGGGACCGACAATTCATTATAGCCATGAGTAGTTTTAACCACTTAACGACCGCCCACTGTAAAAATACGTCGGCAGAATGGCACCGACAGGCGGAATCACGTATATCTATGTGACTGCCTTTGTATAGTTGGGGGGTCCGATTGGACCCCCCTTCTTTACAGTGAGCGGCCGTTATTCGTTTGGGAGCGATCAGGGATGAGGGAACAGCCGTTCGATTCCGGCCACCCCCTCTCGATCGCTCCCGGCGAATGAGAGAGCTTCCCTGCCTGTGTAATGTTTACACAGGCAGAGGAAGTGATGTCATCTCTCCTGCGACGCTCACATATACCGAGCGCCGTACAGGAGAAGATGCAGGTTAGTGCACAAAACACTACACTGACACCAGGACACATAGGCACATAAATCGCCCCCCCAGGCCCCCCCAGACACCCCAGATCACCCCCCAGATCACCCCCAGCCCCCAGTCACAGTGTCACTGATTGCAGTGACCATTTATTTACTGATCACTGCAATCAGTGACATTTGTGACTGTAAAAGTGTCACTAAAGTTAGTTTTAGGTCCAGTGTAGCCCCCTAACCCCCCCTAATAAAGGTTTAACCCCCTGATCGCCCCCCAGACAACCCTTTCACCCCCTAGCACCGCCGTCGCTAAGCGATAATTTTTCTGATCGCTGTCTTAGCATCGGTGATGCCGATCGGTAGCCAGTTTTTTTTTTTAGGTTCGCCGCAGGTTTTTTATAGCGTCGGGTACCCCCATATATTACCTAATAAAGGTTTAACCCCCTTGATCACCCCCCAGATAACCCTTTCACCCCCTATCACCACTGTTTTTTTTTTAGGTTCGCTGCAGGTTTTTATAGCGTCAGTGTTGTGTTACACTATGTGATTATTCTTGCTCTGTGTCTTTAAGATCTGTCCCCTTCTTTCTAGCTGAACTCTCTCTCACACCGTAGTTCTTTATATATCTCCTCCACTTCCTGATTCTGGTCATTACTCCTGTATATCTTCCATGCTAAACATCTTACATGTGGCTTACAACTGCAACATTTTTCTACCTATGAATATCCATCATTAAACGGAACATTCGAAAGGATTCATCGTCTGTCGTCCTAACTGTGAGTTTATTCATTGAGTTAAACTGCCTGTATCGATGCAAGGGATGAATATCAAACCAGCTTGAGTAAGGCCTACTTAAACCTGGAGATGAACTTTATCGCTTTGTAGTTGAGACAGAACAGTCAGGTACCCCCATATATTACCTAATAAAGGTTTAACCCCCTTGATCGCCCCCCAGGTAACCCTTTCACCCCCTATCACCACTGTCGCTAAGCGATCGTTTTTCTGATCGCTGTCTTAGGGTTGGTGATGCCAATCGGTTGGCAGTAATTTTTTTTAGGTTCGCCGCAGGTTTTTATAGAGTCAGGTACCCCCATATATTATCTAATAAAGGTTTAACTCCCTTGATTGCCCCCCAGGTAACCCTTTCACCCCCTATCACCACTGTCGCTAAGCGATCGTTTTTCTGATCGCTGTCTTAGTGTCGGTGATGCCGATAGGTAGCCAGTAATTTTTTTTTAGGTTTGCCGTCAGGTTTTTATATAGCGTCAGGTACCCCCATATATTACCTAATAAAGGTTTTAACCCCCTAATTGCCCCTAGTTAACCCTTTCACCAGTAATCACCATATAAGTGTTACGGGTGACGCTGGTTAGTTAGTTTGCTTTTTATAGTGTCAGGGCACCCGCCGTATATAACCCAATAAAGGTTTAACCCCCTGATCGCCCGGCGGGTGATATCAATTAGGTTTTAGCGTCAGAGAGGGTCTGCGTCACACCCCAGGCAGCATCAGGTTAGTGCCAGTAACGCTAACACCCACGCGTGAAGCATACACCCCCCTTAGTGGTATAGTATCTGAACAGATCAATATCTGATCTGATCAGATCTATACTAGCGTCCCCAGCAGTTTAGGGTTCCCAAAAACGCAGTGTTAGCGGGATCAGCCCAGATACCTGCTAGCACCTGCGTTTTGCCCCTCCGTCCAGCCCAGGCCACCCAAGTGCAGTATCGATCGATCACTGTCACTTACAAAACACAACACACATAACTGCAGTTTTCGCAGAGACAGGCCTGATCCCTGCGACTCCAGTGCTGTAGGAGGTGATTTCACCACCACAGTTAAAAAAAAAAGCATATATGTCGAAGCATTGGGGCAGCAGGGGCGGAGGAGCGGAGGAGCGATTTTGCTCCTAATGCCGCATACATACGGTCGAAATTCCGACAGAGGCTTGCCCGTGGAAAAGTCTGACCATGTGTACGCAGCATAACTTTTGCGGGAAGATGCCCCCATGCTTCGGCATATATAAATGGTGCATGTATGCCCATCATTAGAAGTGGGTGGATGAAGGGCGGTATTCTAATGGTGGGCATACCCACCGATCAATCTTTTTTTTTCGTTCAGCCAACAGGCTGCATGAAAAAAAAAATTACAATACATGTCCAACAAGGACCAGCAACGTACTGGTATGTTGCTGGACTTTGAATGTTTATACCAGAATGATGCCTGCGGGTTTAGGTATCATCTTGGTATCATTCTTTTCAGCCAGCGGCCGGCTTTCATGTAAAAGCAATCCTAGTGGCTAATTAGCCTCTGGACTGCTTTTACAAGCAGTGGGAGGGAATGTCCCCCCCCCCGGATATAAAAAGCGCCATTGGGAAATTGGGAAAGCATTTTATCACACCGATCTTGGTGTGGTCAGATGCTTTGAGGGCAGAGGAAAGATCTAGGGTCCAATAGACCCCAGTTTTTTCAAAAAAAGAGTACCTGTCACTTCCTATTGCTATCATAGGGGATATTTACATTCCCTGAGATAACAATAAAAATGATAAAAAAAAATATGGAAGCAACAGTTTAAAAAAAAAAAAAAAGCAAAATTAATAAAAAAAAAAAAAAAAAAAGCACCCCTGTCCTGCCCTGCTCTAGCCCAATGGCGAACGCAAGCATCGGTCTGGCGTCATATGTAAACAGCAATTGCACCATGCATGTGAGGTATCACCGCGAAGGTCAGATCGAGGGCAGTAATTTTAGCAGTAGACCTCCTCTGTAAATCTAACGGCGTAACCTGTAAAGGCTTTTATAGGCTTTTAAAAATGTATGTAGTTTGTCGCCAATGGGCGTTTGTGCGAAATTTTAAAGCTTGTCGTGTTTGGTATCTATGTACTCGGCCTAAGATCATCTTTTTTATTTCATCAAACATTTGGGCAATATAGTGTGTTTTAGTGCATTAAAATTCAAAAAAGTGTATTTTTTCCCCAAAAAATGCGTTTGAAAAATCGCTGCACAAATACTGTGTAGAAAAAAAAATGCAGCACCCACCATTTTAATCTGTAGGGCCTTTGCTTTAAAAATATATATAATGTTTGGGGGTTCAACATAATTTTCTTGCAAAAAAAAAAATGTTTTCATGTAAACAAAAAGTGTCAAAAAGGGCTTTTTCTTCAAGTGGTAAGAAGAGTGGATGTAAGCTTCCTAATGTTGTGCATAAAATGCCAGAACAGTTCAAAACCCCCCCAAATGTCCCCATTTTGGAAAGTAGACACCCCAAGCTATATACTGAGAGGCATGTCGAGTCCATGGAATATTTTATATGTTGACACAAGTTGCGGAAAAAATAATTTTTTTTATTTTTTTTGCACAAAGTTGTCACTAAATGATATATTGCTCAAACATGTCATGGGCATATGTGGAATTACACCCCAAAATACATTATGTTGCTTCTCCTGAGTACGGGGATACCACATGTGTGAGACTTTTTGGGAGCCTAGCCGCGTACGGGACCCCAAAACCAAGCACCGCCTTCAGGCTTTCTAAGGGTGTAAATTTTTGATTTCACTTCTCACTGCCTATCACAGTTTCGGAGGCCATGGAATGCCCAGATGGCACAAAACCCCCCCAAATGACCCCATTTTGGAAAGTAGACACCCCAAGCTATTTGCTGAGAGGTATGGTGAGTATTTTGCAGATCTCGCTTTTTGTCACAAAGTTTTGAAAATTGAAAAAAAAAAAAAAATATTCTTTCTTCATTTTCAAAAACAAATGAGAGCTGTAAAATACTCACCATGCCTCTCAGCAAATAGCTTGGGGTGTCTACTTTCCAAAATGGGGTCATTTGGGGGGGGTTTGTGCTATTTTGGCATTTTATGGCCTTCGAAACTGTGATAGGTAGTGAGGAGTGAAATCAAAAATTTGTGCCTAGAAATCCTGAAGGCGGTGCTTGGTTTTCGGGGTCCCGTACGCGGCTAGGCTCCCAAAAAGTCCCACACATGTGGTATCCCCGTACTCAGGAGAAGCAGCAAAATGTATTTTGGGGTGTAATTCCATATATAACCATGGCATGTGTGAACAATATATCATTTAGTGACAACTTTTTGTAATTTTCTTTTTTTTTTGTCATTATTCAAACACTTGGGACAAAAAAAAAAATATTCAATGGGCTCAACAGGCCTCTCAGCAATTTCCTTGGGGTGTCTACTTTCTAAAATGGGGTCATTTGGGGGGGTTTTGTGCTATTTTGGCATTTTATGGCCTTCGAAACTGTGATAGGTAGTGAGGAGTGAAATCAAAAATTTGCGCCCTTAGAAATCCTGAAGGCGGTGCTTGGTTTTCGGGGGCCTGTACGCGGCTAGGCTCCCAAAAAGTCCCACACATGTGGTATCCCCGTACTCAGGAGAAGCAACAGAATGTATTTTGGGGTGTAATTCCACATATAACCATGGCATGTGTGAGCAATATATCATTTAGTGACAACTTTTTGTAATTTTTATTTTTTTTGTCATTATTCAATCACTTGAGACAAAAAAAAAAATATTCAATGGGCTCAACATGCCTCTCAGCAATTTCCTTGGGGTGTCTACTTTCCAAAATTGGGTCATTTGGGGGGTTTTGTACTGCCCTGCCATTTTAGCACCTCAAGAAATGAGATAGGCAGTCATAAATTAAAAGCTGTGTAAATTCCAGAAAATGTACCCTAGTTTGTAGACGCTATAACTTTTGCGCAAACCAATAAATATACGCTTATTGACATTTTTTTTACTAAAGACATGTGGCTGAATACATTTTGGCCTAAATGTATGACTAAAATTGAGTTTATTCGATTTTTCTTATAACAAAAAGTAGAAAATATCATTTTTTTTCTAAATTTTCGGTCTTTTTCCATTTATATTGCAAAAAAAAAAAATCGCAGAGGCAATCAAATACCATTAAAAGAAAGCTCTATTTGTGGGAAGAAAAGGACGCAAATTTTGTTTCGGTACAACATTGCATGTCTGCACAATTTACAGTTAAAGCAGCGCAGTACAAAATTCTGAAAACAGCTCTGGTCCTTTAGCTACAAAATGGTCAGGGGCTTAAGTGGTTAAATTACTTTTTTTCCTTCAGAAATGACATTTTGTGCAGAGACTATTATAAACACGGGAAACATGCGCTACTTTAAAGGCATACTTTAGACACCCCCCAGGTACAAAATTTAAAGGAATATTTCACTTTTATTGTTTCACTTTAAGCATTATTAAAATCACTGCTCCCGAAAAAACGTAAGTTTTTAAAACTTTTTTTGCATTGATACATGTCCCCTGGGGCAGGACCCGGGTCCCCATACACTTTTTATGACAATAACTTGCATATTAACCTTTAAAATGAGCACTTTAGATTTCTCCCATAGACTTTTAAAGGCTTTTCGAATTTGCCGCGAACACCCCAAATTGTTCGCTGTTCGCCGAACAGGCGAACAGCCAATGTTCGAGTCGCACATAAGTTCGACTTGAACATAAAGCTCATCCCTATTAATTAGTAAGTTAGCGCTACACTTTTTTGTTTTTTCTCATGCTGACATTTACTTGTGCCCCTTGCAATGAAAAGCAGCATGTCCCGCCTCTCTTTCTGTGTTGCGGCTAGGGATGTTCTCACATACACCATACCAGCACTGATTTCTGTTAGAAAGATATCAAAGCTACAGCAGGAGGAGGCATATTTCTAATACTGAATTACAGCGTGTATAATATATAATTATGGGATGAGTGTACAGTTCAGTAATAATTACATAAAGCAAGTAAGGGCAATATGTTTATCTCCTGTTGTGGATGGAGGAGGAGAGCACAAACATGCTTTGCATTTATAAGGCTGTAACCTACCTATCCTGCTGTGTGTTACTGAGTAGCATGGCTGGTTGGCTGCAGAATGAGGGGGGGATTTATGTTGAAGTGGGCTTGTTCATATTTACATGTACAGGCCTAGTGTACGTTACCACACTCCAATCCCAAAGATTCATGGGAAATGTAGTTTGATTACAGTGTAGAGACAGAGAAGAGGATATGATGTAATCACTGTTCTAACAGCTCCTTCTAGGCAGAATACATGATTCATTTTTTTAATTAGAGAGCTAACTTCCTGAAAATTCAATTAGACTTTTCTCTTCAATGGTAAGGAATTTCACAAATGTAATAACGGTTTAGTGTTTTGTATGTGGGAAGGGGGTGTACTAATGAGGGATTTTTTCCAATCCTGGAGTTCTGCTTTAAGGTACATAACTCAAACTGTCGCGGAACCCATATGGTCCTCTTAAATTTAATTTGAATACATATTTGGTCTCTGTAAGTCTGTAATAAGATCTAATCCGGATCACTTTTTCGAGCGCCCAACCTTTAACCCTGGATAACCAACAAATACAAACAGCCAGGATTTCTGTTATGTACAGTCCACACATGTTTAGCTAACATTCTTTCTCTTTAAGGTAGGATATCATAGTCTTATTATCCTCCCTATGTATAATTTTGAGTAGCCACATACAGTAAACTGTTCCTGTGGAGTTGCAATTCTAAAATGATCGATTATGGTTTTCCCACCATCTTTGGGGTCAGTGGCGGCCCGTCCATAGGGGGCGCCCGGGCGTCACCCCCCCCCCTCCTGTGGTCACCAAAAAAAAAAAAAAACGGGCCCTTTAAGAGTTTTTTTTTTTATGTCTTTTTTTCACACATGGCGGCGCGACCATAGTGGGCGCAGAAGCGCCGCTACCGCTCGCTTCTGCGCCCGGCCGTCACTCACCACAACAATACATAGGTTCATGCATTGCATGAACCTATATATTGCTGCCGCCCACTATTCAGATGGCCGGCCCCTTGAGCGCCGGCTATCTGAATCACAGCGTCTGATTGGCCTTTAGAAGTGCCTGAGGGCTGTAACCGGCTTCTAAATATCTAATGAGAGGACGCACAGGGGTGCGTTCCCTGGCCAATCAGGTTCACCGGGTCTGGTTACCGATAACCTGATTGGCTGAAGTGACATCGAGAGCGGGAGAAGACATCGAGGACGGAAGAAGGACGGCGCTGACTCGAGGAAGGTAAGTGCAGGGCTGGGGGGGACAAACTGGCTGTATTATGAGGACAAACTGGCTGCATATAGGGGACAAACTGGCTGTATTATGAGGAGAAACTGGCTGCATATGGGGGAGAAACTGGCTGCATATGGGGGAGAAACTGGCTGCATTATGGGGGAGAAACTGGCTGCATTATGGGGGAGAAACTGGCTGTATATTGGGGGAGAAACTGGCTGCATTATGGGGGATTAACTGGCTGCATTATGGGGGAGAAACTGGCTGCATTATGGGGGAGAAACTGGCTGCATTATGGGGGAGAAACTGGCTGCATTATGGGGGAGAAACTGGCTGCATATGGGGGAGAAACTGGCTGCATTATGGGGGAGAAACTGGCTGCATTATGGGGGAGAAACTGGCTGCATTATGGGGGATTAACTGGCTGCATTACGGGGGATAAACTGGCTGCATTATGGGGGAGAAACTGGCTGCATATGGGGGAGAAACTGGCTGCATATGGGGGAGAAACTGGCTGCATTATGGGGGATAAACTGGCTGTATTATGGGGGAGAAACTGGCTGCATTATGGGGGAGAAACTGGCTGCATTATGGGGGAGAAACTGGCTGCATTATGGGGGAGAAACTGGCTGCATTATGGGGGAGAAACTGGCTGTATTATGGGGGAGAAACTGGCTGCATATGGGGGAGAAACTGGCTGTATTATGGGGGAGAAACTGGCTGTATTATGAGGGAGAAACTGGCTGCATATGGGGGAGAAACTGGCTGCATTATGGGGGAGAAACTTACTGCATTATGGGGGATAAACTGGCTGTATTATGGGGGAGAAACTGGCTGCATTATGGGGGAGAAACTGGCTGTATTATGGGGGAGAAACTGGCTGCATATGGGGGAGAAACTGGCTGTATTATGGGGGAGAAACTGGCTGTATTATGAGGGAGAAACTGGCTGCATATGGGGGAGAAACTGGCTGTATATGGGGGGGAAACTGGCTGCATTTGGGGACAAACTAGTTTAATGGGCACAGTGGCGGCAATTGATGATTTTTTTTTTCAGTTTGTTTGCGCCCCCCCAAAAAATTTGAGCACAAGCCGCCACTGTTTGGGGTTATCAAACTCCTTTACTTTTGGTATACAGTTGGGTCCATATATATTTGGACACAATTTTCATACTTTTGGCTCTGTGTGTCACCAGAATAAAATTAAAATGAAACAATCCAAATGAATTTGAAGTGCAGATGTTTAACTTTAATTCAAGGGATTGAACATAAGTATCAAGTACAAATTTTAGTAACTGCAACCGTTTTGATACACATTCCCCCCGTTTTCAGGGGCTCAAATGTAATTGGACAAAAAAATATAATCATAAATCTAATTTTCATTTTTAATATTTTGTTGAGAATCCTTTGCCTTTCAATGGCTGCCTGAAATCTGGAACCCATGGATATTACCAAAGGTTGAGTTTCCTCCTTTCTGATGCTTTGCCAGTTGTTCTTTGTTTGTGGGTCTTTCTGCTTTAAGTTTTGTCTTCAGCACGTGAAATTCATGCTCAATTGGGTTGAGATCAGGTGATTGACTCGACCATTGCAAATTATTCCACTTCCACTTTTTTCCTTCAAAAGCTCCTGGGTTGCTGTTGCAGTGTGTTTTGGATCATTGTCCATCTGTACTGTGAAGCGCCATCCAATCAACTTTGCTGCATTCGACTGAATCTGGGCTGACAGTATATCTCTAAGCACTGCAGAATTCATCCGGCTGCTTCTGTCCTCTGTCACATCATCAATAAACATCAATGACCCAGTGCCATTGAAAGCCATACATGCCCATGCCATCACACTGCCTCCACCATGTTTTACAGATGGAGAAATGGGGGAAAGGAGATGATTTAAGGGCTACTCACAGCGGTGACCTTGATCGCCAGTGATGGTAGGACTATCACGATACCCAAACATGAAACGGTTATATGTAAAAATAACAATTTATTAGCAGAAAGTACAAAAATACAACATTACAAGTCACAAAAGTGACAGGATTGTCACTGTTAAGTAACTGACACAAGAAGTTAAAAACAGTTACAGTCTCCACAGAGAGGTAGAAGCAAAGTTGATGTAGACAGTAGCGTATTCCTCAACATGTTTCACGTCATTTGACGCTTCTTCAGGAGGCGTCTATCTATAACATCAAAGTTGGCCCATAGGGTGATATATGCAAGGACTTTTGAGACACCCCAATTGGGGTGTTCCCCCGGGGGCAGACACGGGAGGATGTTGGATGGTACCAATGCGGAAATCTACACAAATATGACACTATATGATGAAATTCCAACCAGGAGGGTTGCCAGGAATACCCCACAATGGTAAGGCACTTTTGGGGCAGGCAAGCAAAGCCTTATAGACCCGGAAGTATAGGAACTTCAAAGTAACTGATCTGATTCTGGGGAATAACAGAAACGCCCGGGTGTCAGCTGTCCATGGATCTGTTTAGTTTTTGAAGCCTTACAATGGCCTGTTTCACTTGCATGGACAGCTCCTTTGAGCGCACGATGTAGGTTCACAGCAATAGATTCCAAATGCAAATACCACACTTAGAATCCATTCCAGACCTTTTAACTGCTTAATTGATGCAGAAATAATGAAGGAGTAGCCCACACCTGGCCATGAAATGGCTTTTTAATTCAATTGTCCAATTACTTTTGGCCCCTTGAAAAAGGGGATGGCTATTCTTAAGAGCTGTAATTCCTAAACCCTTCCTCTGATTTGGATACGTGTATGTGCATACCCTCAAATTAAACATGAGAGTGTGCACTTTCAGCCTGTAACGGCACCCCAAGTATGAAAGGGGTTAACGCCGTTTAGGATATTCCCTCTCTGGACACACATCCACTGCCGATCCTCCACAGTCAGGCGACCGCTTCCCATAGGATTAATCCTTCCAAACATACGAGACAAACACTCTGTATGAAGTTTCCAACTGGACTGACAATCTTTAATGAGAGTAGGCTCTTTTTATACACCAAAATAATACTGCATTAATCTAAATGAACAATGGTCCAACTCCACCCACAACATCACACAATGGTTACATAACGAGCTCCCAATACACATATTCTGACATCTCTTAGCTAATCCCTTTACATCTTAAATGACTATGCATGACCTTTATATTCACCAGACTGTCTGTCTGCTTTACAATACACACAAGTACAGAGTTAATTATCACTATTCACAATGAAAGGATCTGTAGCATAGTTGAGATTCATTAACATTACACAAGCAGACAGGTGACACATCAGCATCTCTTAATTAACTTGTTAAGTTCAGAATCAAACAACCAGTACATTTTGTGGATTAATATTACTATCCCAATTTAAAGCAATCCAAGACATTCTTAATGTCCATTATTTCCTGGCTCACCCTGTGCCCAAAGTGCCCCTTGTCACACATCTTCCCTTTCGGCCGGAGACTAACACAGGAGGAGACCCCAGACGGGTTGACTCCGAAGTTAGTCCATATTTCCATTCGTCTAATGCCTGGACAACCCATCAGCATTGACATTTTGCTTACCGGGTCAGTAGCTGATGGTGACATTGTAAGGTTGCAGGGCTAAGCTCCACCGCAGCAACCTACCATTGTCTCCTGAGACCCGGTTAAGCCAGACCAATGAGTTGTGGTCGGTGACTAGGGAAAATTCCTGTCCGTACAAGTAAGGGTTCAACTTTTTAAGGGCCCAGACCAGGGCCAAACACTCCTTCTCCACTGTCGCATAGCTCACTTCCCGGGGTAATAGCTTTCTGCTCAGGTATGCGACAGGGTGTTCTCCTCCATCCTCCCCAACTTGGCTCAGCACAGCCCCCAGTCCAAACATGGAAGCATCTGAGTCTCAGCAGCAAGCGGGCCGGTTCCAGCAGCACGTGTCTGGGCACAGGTAGTCACTGGGTTGACTTCATCGGGGCCCATCGGGGCCCATCGGGGCGTAAGCAGAAATGAGGGGGGCCAAATCATTCCCCAGTAGTACATCCGCTGGCAAATCCTTCATCACCCCCACATTCACGTGTCCCGAACCAACCCCCCAATCCAGGTGAACACGGGCAATGGGTAGCCGGAAGATGGTACCTCCCGCTACTCTTACGACTACCGTGTCTCCGGTATGTTGGCTCTCTGGAATGAGGTTCTTCTGTAGTAGGGTCATGGTGGCGCCAGTATCACGTAGGCCATTGGCTACCTTTCCATTGACCCAGACAGTCTGCCTGTGTTGCTGCCTGTTGTCCCAGTTAGCTGCTTGTATTGGATCAGCCTCGTGCAGGACGCCCCAATGTTCTTCCTCCTCAACGCAGTGGGCCGCAGGCCTGGATGTGCGGGGGCTCCCCCTTGCTGGCTGTCTCCATGACTGGGACTGCCTGGCTGGATTCAACGGACAGTCTGGCTTTTTGTGCCCTAGCTGTTTACACCAAAAACACCTGATGGGTTGTGAGTAGTCCTGGGAGTTGAACCTGGGCTGCTGAGAATAAGTGGCCGCTGGAGGTGGTGCTGAAGTTGGGTTAGAGGCTGGTAAACTGGGCCGAGATAGTGGATAGTGCTCGCTTTCGCCTGACCTTCGAGAGTCCAGATATTCATCGGCCAAAGTAGCCACTTGCTGTACAGTCCGTGGTCGCTTATCTCGCACCCAATCCCGTAATACCGGAGGAGTGTGGTTGAAGAACTGTTCTAAGAGTACTAGTTGGGTGATGTCCTCTATGGTATGAGCGTGGCTTCCCTGGAACCAGCCCTTAAGGTCTCGCTGCAGACGATGTGCCCACTCCACGTATGTTATGTGGGTTTGTTTCCGGGATTCTCGAAACTTAATCCGGCTGGCTTCGGGTGTAATGGCAAATCGGGCTAGCAGAGCTTCTTTTACCTGGTCATAGTCTTTAGCGTCCTCATCCTCCAGGGCCCGATACGCATCCGCCGCTCTGCCCATTAAATTACTTGCCAGTAAGGCGACCCAATCTTGGGGCAGTACTTCATGTATCTGGCATAGTCTCTCAAAGTCCTGCAGGAACGCTTCAATTTCCTTCTCTCCTTCCTTAAATAGTTTGAACGCCCGAAAGGGCAACTTACGGAAAGGCGCTGCATCTTTAGGTGTTGTCTCCGATTGCCGTATTTCCGCCATTCTCCGCTCATGTTGCCGCTCTAGTTCTCTCTCTTGTCGTTCTCGTTCTCTCTCTTGTCGCTCATCCTGCAGCTGGATGTCTTTAATGGCTTCCTGTATGGCGGTCTGTGATGGGTTAGCACCATATAATGCCAACCGCTGTCGAACTCGTTGCTGAAACAAGTCTTCAACTGACCGGGGTCCTGCATCACCATCCCTCTGATCCATCTCGGCTAGCTCCCTGATCAAGGTGGCCTTGTTCTTTGTCCCACCGGTCCCTCCGCGGCTCTCAAGTAAGTCTTTCAGGGTGGCTTTCCTGCAGTCTGCATAGCTGGTCATTTACTGTGGTGGTTTGTAGTGTCCCAGTAACTGGAGGGAAAATCCCACCGCTGCCAACCAATGTAACGGCACCCCAAGTATGAAAGGGGTTAACGCCGTTTAGGATATTCCCTCTCTGGACACACATCCACTGCCAATCCTCCACAGTCAGGCGACCGCTTCCCATAGGATTAATCCTTCCAAACATACGAGACAAACACTCTGTATGAAGTTTCCTACTGGACTGACAATCTTTAATGAGAGCAGGCTCTTTTTATACACCAAAATAATACTGCATTAATCTAAATGAACAATGGTCCAACTCCACCCACAACATCACACAATGGTTACATAACGAGCTCCCAATAAACATATTCTGACATCTCTTAGCTAATCCCTTTACATCTTAAATGACTATGCATGGCCTTTATATTCACCAGACTGTCTGTCTGCTTTACAATACACACAAGTACAGAGTTAATTATCACTATTCACAATAAAAGGATCTGTAGCATAGTTGAGATTCTTTAACATTACACAAGCAGACAGGAGACACATCAGCATCTCTTAATTAACTTGTTGAGTTCAGAATCAAACAACCAGTACATTTTGTGGATTAATATTACTATCCCAATTTAAAGCAATCCAAGACATTCTTAATGTCCATTATTTCCTGGCTCACCCTGTGCCCAAAGTGACCCCTGTCACACAGCCCATATCTATTATATAACTAAAGCTTGAATATGTTTTGGTAAATACCTGAAAAAAACTAAAATTGTGCCTGTGTCCAAATATATATGAATCAAACTGTATATCTGCATGCGGTGCAGTGCCCCCATCAAAAAGGATCCCTTCTCCCTTTTAGATAAAGAGTATTCACTTCTCACAGTTTTTGTCATCCTTCATATGAAAAAGGCTGTGGCCCAGAACTTTCTTGATATTATTATGTTTTACTTGGATTTTACCAATACGGCTTTCTGTCTTTCAATAAAATTAGCCAGTATTTTCCAAATATATTAAAGTTTTTTTTTTTTCTGATTGTGATAAATATGTTTAAATGACCCGAGACTTTATCATCCTCTAATTGACTCCTTTTGACATTTAGAAGAGATTCTTAGGCATGTTCTTTACAAATAATATACATTGATAATATATTAATGTCTTAGACCTAATGATCAGGAATGATGAGGGAGAAAAAATCAGCATGACTATCTACAAGAAACCAACATCAACAAATAGTTTACTCCACTGGGAAGGTCATAACCAAAATTCCCTAAAAAAGAGGATATTCACAGGGCAGTTCATTAGAGCAAAATAAAATTGCTCAACAATTGAAGTTTCCATGCATCCAATTCGCATGACAGGAGAATGTGATCAGCGCTCAATGGAGCCAGTTCACCCAGCCCTGATCTGATTCGCGCCTGAATCGGGGAACAGGGACGTGCCGGACCCCCTGCTGTGAGCCTCGGCCGCAGCCAGGGCCGTCTTACTAAGCGGGCACCCCTTGGCACAGCCTAGGGGCCCCAGGTTCACCTGGGGCCCCATCAGCAGGGCGCCGCACACACAGGGGCCCGAACAGGGAGGCAGATCGGTGCGGTATGACAAATACAGAAACGATCCATCTAGTAGCTAAAAGACGATTTCTCTCCCTCCTGTCGGTTTTCAGTTGCTAGATGCATCTGAAAGCAGCGCTGCCTGTTTTTCTCTGGTGGAACAGAGAGATGTGTCACTGTCAGGACACTGAGAGCAGGGGAAGTGCCGGTGGATATTTAATTCACGGGCCCCTTCCTAAGGCTGTCTTAAGACACAAGCACCTCTGAGAACTGCCCAGGGGTCCTTGGTGCATGGGGGGGGCCTAGAAGTTTCCTCCCACTGCTCCCAGCAGTACTCTGGTAACAAGTTCCCCTCACTTTGGCTGGCTCTTTTTTCGTACAGGTCAGTGCTGTAATGTATCTTGTGTCCAGCTGTCCTAATGTCTTAGCCACTATCCATCTCTGCCTGTCACACTGCTCTTCTCCCAGATGTTGTTAACCCTCGCTGCTTGCTCCCTGCTAATTTTCAGCCTCTTCTCCAGCCGTCCAGACATTCTTTCCAGACACTTTACAAACAATAGTCCCTCACTCCCCTCCCCCCTCCCAGTCTTCTTCTCTGCAGACACTTCACCTTCACACAGGTGTGTGCCCCCCCATACACAAACAATGCAACTTGCTAGAATCCCCCACCCTGTGCACCCCCCAACACTGAATCTTTACTAGTTAATTTGAATCTCACCCTCTACCCCTCCCTGACAGACAGCTTATTTGCTTCTATTATACTGTAGCTATTCCTCACCAGCCAACAGTATTCCCCATGCCCATCTCTGACAATCCCTCTCCAGTCTCCTCCACCCCCATCTATATGCCCCCCCCACCCTCATTCTAGCACAAAACCTTCTCCTTTTTTTATCCCTATTTCTTTCAGGGTTAAGGAATAAACTTAACTGGAGCATCCTAATACTGCTGCTGCTTGTGTGGGTGGGATGTGTATTGTGCCAATCCCTGCTGACCCTCCTTTCCTATTTATCCCATATGATTGGTGCAGTACACATCCCACCCACACAGGCAGCAGCAGTAATAAGATGCTCCGCTTGGGGTTCTTCCTTAACCCCTGCAAAGCACCAGAATAAAGCCAGAAACTCTGGAAGGGAAGGCAGAGGGGGAGTTGTTCTTCCATTTGTAGATTTAGCCCAGTGACAGCCTGCCAGAATCTGTGATGTCAGCTTCCCTGCACAGCTCTTCTTGAGGAGGCCATATATGTATAATACATTACTGCCCCTATACTGTACCCTCCTGCCCCCTGTACTGTGTTCACTTACCCTCCCCCTGTACTGTACCCTCCTAACCACTGTACCCTCCCCCCCACCCATACTGTGCCCTCCTGCCCCCCCCCCATACTGTACCTTCCTGTCCACCTACTTCTGTGGCCCCTTGTACTGTACCCTCCTAACTGCTGTACCGTGCCATCCTGCCCCCTCTACTATGCCCTCCTGCCCCCCCCCATACTGTGCCATTCTGCCCCCCCGTACTGTGCCCTCCTGTTCTCCCCATAAGTTTGTAAGTTATGTTGTGTTTGTGTCCACTAATGATGATTTTTGTGTATTTTTAGCGAAAATATTGTTTTGATATTTTTTAGGGGGGCCCTGTCAGGTAGGTTGTACGGGGCTCCCGTTATTTCTAACAGCAGCCCTGCCCATCAGAGCTAGACAAATAGCACTAGCAGTGGGACAAGGGAGTCGGCTTGAGCAGGCACAGGCAGTTCAGTGTACGGCGGCATCTTTGGTTCCACCTGCAAGCTGGGCTGTCACCACCTCTCCTGAGCCTCCCTGAGTGACTGAACAAGCTAAGGCAGAGGGGGGGCGCCGAAGCTCAAGTGCCGACAACGAAGAGAAGAGAAGAAACTGTGCTGCCCCTCCCCCTCGAACCACCGCTGTCAGAAGAGGGCTCTATTTCTTGCCTATCCCCCTTCTCCTGTCAGCAGTGGGGAGAGCGGCTGGGTCTCTGGAGAGAGCAGATGCAGTCTTTTCTCCCCCCACTCCTCCTCATGCTGCTGTACTAGGGAGCAGAGCCCTCCCTTTCCCATTGGCCAAAAAAAAAAAAGGAGCACAAAGGAGGATCATGGGACACATAGTCCCGAGGACTGGCAAGCTCCAGCAATCCTAAGAGGGGAACTGAAGCCCCCAGCATGCTCAGCTGAAGGAGAGGGAGAGAGAGCCAGGATATAGGTGGCAAGTGACACGCTGAATCTGGTGACAAGGAACCGGTGGCAAGTGACACGCTAAATCTGGTGATGGGATGGGTGGCAAGTGACACGCTGAATCTGGTGACGGGATGGATGGTACTGTAAGTGACACGCTGAATCTGATGACGGGATGGATGGTAAGTGACACGCTGAATCTGGTGACAGGATGGATGGTAAGTGACACGCTGAATCTGGTGGCAGGGGACAGGTGGCAAGTGACACGCTGAATTTGGTGGCAGGGGACGGGTGGCAAGTGACACGCTGAATCTGGTGGCAGGGGACTGGTGGCAAGTGAAACGCTGAATCTGGTGGCAGGTGACGGTGGCAAGTGACACGCTGAATCTAGTGGCAGGTGATGGTGGCAAGTCACACGCTGTAAAGTAGAAAAATTGTAGTTTCATTCTTGAGAGTAGTTGCGTAAATTGGGTAAGTTTGTAGGGGCCCCATAGCATTACTTTGCCCAGGGGCCCATGATGCTATTAAGATGGCCCTGGCCGCAGAGTGTGAACAGAGCCTTAAAAACAGTTAAGCTTTAGCAGCTCCCATATTTTTGTTCTCACAGGTTTTTACTAATACAGAATCTTTGTTACAAATTGAAGGAATTTTAATACTAAATCACTATTATAAACCGGTAGAAAAAATAAAATTCTGCTGTTCAGATGCCAGCTTTCTGATGTGATTGAAGTATAAGAATGTGTTGTGCCAAAAGCTGCTGCAGTATATAACAGCAAAAGTAAAATTTAACTGCCAGGGTAGGATATCCTGTTATAAGCACACAATTTCATATTTGAAAAGAAAAAGGTCTGGAATCGTCAGAAGATTTTTTTTGGTTTTAATATTTTTATAATGGGAACTTCAGCTAATATCCTAAAATATTGTAAAGTTCAAGTATGACTCATTCTTCATTGTCAAAAAGTTGGTGAGAACACAGAAAGAAAAAAATATGAAGGAACATAACATGAAATAGGATTATTGTAAGAATGCAGGCTTACAAGGCCTTGAATGCATGTTACTAACCAGTGCTAGGAAATTTGCACATTGCAAAACTATTTTTTAAGGTTTCATTTTAAACTGTAGGCAGACTACACAAGTATGTGTAGCGGACCTCCCATAATTGGGGTCTCTATGCCTAAATTTAGGGGGTAGCCTGAGCAAATAGTTAGGCTCAGGCTGTTGGAATTCTCTAAATTGGTCTCTGCTCTATTGTGATGTTGCCTGGCAGTACAGTTCCCTGTGACCTGTAGGTGGCGCTGTCACCCAGGTCTCAGGTCGAACCACAGCTGGTATTGCAGTGCTATTGGGTGTCCCCTCTCGGCAGCCGTGCAGTGGGCGTGGTCTGCCCGCTGTGCATGCTGGGAGAGGATACGAAAGGGGCAGACGCCATTTTTCGGGGAGCAGTTCGCGCCCCCTTCCGGCCCTCCAGGCCAGGGGTGCGTGTGTGTGTTCAGTCCCGGGCACTTTTAACCCATTCTTTATTGGGTTTAATACTGTGTGGACAATGGCTTTCTTGAACTTTCAAAGAGAATAGACTTTTCCCTACACTTTAGGGTGAAGAACCAACGGAAAGAGGCAACTCGCTGCAGGACCCAAATAAATTAACACCGCTCACCCTCTACAAAGATGGAGGATACTGGGCATGTAGCATGGTGTGTCCCATTCTGCTAGCAGAGGTAAGCAGGCGCAGGAAATATGTGTGCTACACGTGGGGGCTCGAGTCTGGGATTTTGCAGCTACCCCTGGAAGTTGGACTATTGCTCTTCGATCTGTGTGTTTTTATGAAGGTCGGCCATTAAGGAAAATTGGACTGCGTCACTATTTTATCGAGAGAAAAGGTGGTACAGGACTGTGCTTTATTTTTTTTTCTAACTGCGTAGTTCATGGGCGCATCCTAAAAGAAGAAAAGCCTGTGAGCTGCGTGCAGAAAGAGAAAAGGGGGAGGAGCCCCAGCCAATTTGTGAATTGCACGAGGTGCATTTGGCGCCAAGGGACAGTAAGAGCCTGGACAAGTAAGGAGAAGCAATATGTCTGCCACTCCATGGACATCCATTCAATCGGGACCTCAGATGTTCCCAACTACCTCTGCCATGGACATTGCTCCCATTACAGCTCCCCTCACGGATACGGGGATCCGGCTCAAGCCTAGGGGCCGCTTCATGCTTTACACTTGCAGAGATGCGGAGGCCCTGGGCGTACTCTGTCCCAGATGCGGTGGTTTGGCTGTGGAAATACGGCCATTCGGAAGGTGCTTGACCTGCGGGGAGTTTCTGTTCGAGGTGGATCAACCCACCGAGTCACCCCGAGCCTACCAGGTCAATTGTATTACGGGGACTGCTACTTCCGAGGAAGTCAACTACGCCCCTACAGCCGAACCCACGCGCATCGCTGCGGCTACAACAGATGCCAAAGATGGAGTTCCAGCTACCATGGAGCCAGCGACAGACACCACAGCGGATGTTGCCTCCGTCACTACAGAAACTTCCATCCCACCCGCCAAACAGAAAGTGGGAATACGTTAAGGCCTCCCGCGGCCGCGGTAGAAGTCTGCCCCAGCGCCTGCCTGAACCGGATCTCCGAAGCGGAGGGATCTCCGGGAAGTCCACGTCAGGGGACGGTAAGGAGGCTGGAGGAGACTGTGACAGTGAGTTTGCTGGGGAAAGGAAGAAGCCCATTCCTTATAATAGAAGGAATGAGGCCGGAGCCAAGGCCCAGAAATTGTTGCCGAACCATGGTGTAGTTGTTACCCTTACATGTCGTTATAAAGAGTTGGCAACTAAGGATCCTGATAGGGTAACAGCACGAGTAAGGGCCCCGGGTGATGCTAAATGGACATTGACAGTGCGGAAAGAGACTCTTTACAAATCTGTCAGATCACCCGACTCGTGTGTGTTGCCTGGGACAGGAGACCGGAGGACACTGCCAAGGCTTGCCCGGTTACAGAAAGCTATGCTGCACCATGTGCGAAGGAGGTACGGTCTTGAGTTCCCTTACGTGTCTCATAGAGTGATGAAGGCGATTGACGGAGAGAGGGAATCGTGGTACGACGAGACTGTTTGGGATTACTTAGATACTTCTTAGTCCCGCAGAGGGAAGTACCAATTTGACTTAAGAGAAGAATTATTTGCGCTCCGCAGAAATTGGAGCTATGGCCGGCACATTTATGCTGACCGAGTGGTCATTTGTACGGAATGGGGAGTTGATGTGAAACATTCGATCACCACTCAAGATGAATGTGGAAGATCGGTGATTCTCCCGAATCCTCACTACTACCTCTAAAAACAGGAATTTGTGTGCTTCTTTTCTTTATCCTGTTTTACATGGACAAGCTGCCCTGGATTCAGTAACTTTGCCCTCTGCTACAGAGGAAGTCTACTCTGTTGAGGAAATAGGAGAGCTGTTGTTTGTTCTTTTCTCTCCTCTGCTCTTCGAAAGAAAAAGAGACAGTATTTTCTTCTGAGTTGAACTTTGGGGTAGTTTATCCAGGGCCAAAGCACGAAGGACGTCGTGGTCAAGACGAGAAGTGTTTTATGTGTGCAGTGGTTCATTCCCATGCGCAGATATGGTGAATGTAATAATTTTGCGCTGCCACCAGGTGGCAGCGGTTTGCTGAACTTTTCTTTTTTTTAACATATAAAAAAAAATATATATATATATATATATATATATATATAGATATGAATAATATATGCCAAGTGATGCTAGGATTAGCATATTGTACTTAGTGAAGGAGAGACGGCTCACTTCTTAAAAAAAAAGAAGAAGAGAAGTTAGAAAATAGGATACATGTTGTTTTTCTTTCTTTCGCCCTCTGCAGGTGTGATCTGCTGTCAACTCCACCGGAGAATAGGTGGGGTAGATAAGTTAGGAGAGGGTGGAATATGTGATGTTTGTGTATTTTGCTCAACATGTGACATTGAGAATGGGATGTCAAAGTGTATGTTGTAATATGTTATCCCTTCTTTTTTTCCCTTTCCCATTTCCCAATATATTGGTTCTGGCACCATTTTAAATTTTAAATAGTTGTGAACAAATCAACACCTACTCAGGATTGAAGGGGTCTTTTGATTTGTTCTAGCCACTGGGACAGTGTCTAATTTAGGAGGGGGTGTGTGTAGCGGACCCCCCATAATTGGGGTCGCTATGCCTAAGTTTAGGGGGTAGCCTGAGCAAATAGTTAGGCTCAGGCTGTTGGAATTCTCTAAATTGGTCTCTGCTCTGTTGTGATGTTGCCTGGCAGTACAGTTCCCTGTGACCTGTAGGTGGCGCTGTCGCCCAGGTCTCAGGTCGAACCACAGGTGGAATTGCAGCGCTATTGAGTGTCCCCTCTCGGCAGCCATGCAGTGGGCGTGGTCTGCCCGCTGTGCATGCTAGGAGAGGATACATAAGGGGCAGACGCCATTATTCGGGGAGCAGTTTGCGCCTCCCGGCCCTCCAGGCCAGGGGTGCGTGTGTGTGTTCAGTCCCGGGCACCTTTAGCCCGAGGCTGCATAGTTCCAGGTAGGCCCAGCACCTTTAGCTGAGGCCTACACCAGAAGAGGAGTTCCAGGGTACCCAAGTGGAGGTAACCTGCTCTGAAGGAGAGGAAACCAGGGGAAGACCTATCCAAGGGGATAGGTGAAGGAAGTCACTGTCTCGAGAGAGGCCTGGTTACCTGTCAGAGGGAAGGACTCCACAATCCGCCACAAGCCTTGTAATGTGCCCCATTGGCACCTAAGGTGTCAAGTGTTACAAGTGCTGGGAAGTTCGGGACTTAGAGGCTAATGTCCTGATCGTATCCTTAGGAAAATTATAAGCTAATGTTCGTGCTCCACACCGGCTGCTCGGACCATGAGAGGGGACGATCCGGGTGAGCAAAACCCACTCAGGCTTGAGTGGCGACGAGTGATAGTTAAGTGTCGCGTGCCTGAACCTGCCTCCCTGTTCAATTCTCTATCTCCAACTTTCCTATCAAGTTCTACGCAAGCAAAATAAACCTTTCTTTATTGGGTTTAATACTGTGTGGACAATGGCCTTCTTGAACTTTCAGAGAGAATAGACTTTTCCCTACAGTTTAGGGTGAAGAACCAACGGAAGTGGTTTCCAATGTTTGTCAAAGGTGTCTATGTGGTATTCAACATGGTCTTCATCTTTTTGGCAAATGACCACTCTGTCCGCGTGTATGTGTCTACCTAGCATCCAGGACTCTTTGCAGTCTTTGAACCGTTTAGTAGCAGCGATGGAACAAGAGTAGTACATACGGGTCTTGGGTACCTTCAAATGAGTCCAGACAAAGTCCGCGTACCACCTACATCTATAAACTTCTACTTCAAACAAAAGTTCCTTGGGTAGGTACGGATATTCCCACCCGTATTCACTGGCCACTCTCTGATTGAACAACCGCTGCAGCCGAGACAATGGTGGCATGGTTGCTCGATCTCCCACACCTGGCAGAACGATGGCATCCGGGTGTCGAGGCACTTTCACTGCCTCTGGGCCAGACAAAGGGGCCCGCAATGACACTCTTGATACTACACTAGCAGGTGCAGATGTCACAAGGGGTGGAAGGGCAGACGGTGAGACAGATCCCTCCTCAGGCTCCGGGGCCTCCACTTGGGGTGTAGTATCCCCAGTATGCATGGGAGAGTCTCTTTTCCTACGGAACGAGGACAGGGGTACCTTATCCCTACCCTTCTTTTCAAATACCTCATCGATCACCGCATCATCTCCCGCATCGGAGACTGACTCCAGGTCGGAGGTATCACATTCCTCCGCCGGCAGGTAACTCCGGGTAGACGACGAGTCACCGCCTTGAACAAGTTCAATAGCCCTGGGATCCCCGACACTTCGGACCTTGTCCAAGGCCCCTTTCCCCGGCTTACCTCGGCTTGTAGCTGAAGCAGGACGTCCAGAACTTTTTCTACTGGAAGCATCCGATCCGAGCAAGCGCTGGGGTGTAGCTCCTCCATGGCCGCAGGAAGCTTTTACAAAGCCGTTCTTCCTCTTGGGCGGCGGAAGCGAGGATCCAGTGGCCACCGAAGCAACATCCTCCAGTCTCTCCAACTCCGGTTCCTCAATTACCGGAACATTCACAATTGCGGCTTCCTCCAAAGTCCCAACAGTGCGCATAGGGGTGGCCGCAGAAGCTCTGGTTTCTTCTTCTTCTAAAGTGGTGGCGCCTGTAAGGCAGTTCAACTAAAGGCCCAAGGTTTTTCAGTAGGCTGCTCCACCTCGAACAGGAACTCCTTGCACCGTTCACATCTTCCAAACGGTCTAAGATGCACCACCAGTCCCTGGCATCCAGGACAAACCACTCCAAGGGCCTCCATCTCCCTGCAAACATAAAGAGCGAAGCGACCCCGAGGCTTCAGCTGAATCCCCGTGTCAGTCACAGAAGCAGCAAACGAGGTCACGTCCATGGCAGAAGTATCCGGAACCCATGAGGCATCAGACGCCATGTTACCCGCTTGCCGATCCATGTCGCACTGTCCCTTTGGCGCCAAAGCCACCACGTGCAACTCCTCACATGGCATGGCTCCTCCCATCTCTCTGCAATGTTCGCAGGCCTTTTCTCTGTAGACACTCCCACGAACTACGCAGCATGGGTTCTCCTCGTGGCGCAGACACTTTTCTCTCAATATGACCGGCCTCCACGGAACTTCACAGAGGAATAAAGTTCAAACTCTGGGGGGTTTTCAACACTTTTTCTGACGTAGAAATCCCGGACTCAAGCCCCCACGTGTAGCGCACAGACCCCTTTCTTTACCTGCATTAACTTTGGCTCCTCGAAGGAAGAGAGAGGCACACCGCACTAACAGCCCGCACCCTCCTGTGCAAAGAGGCCGAGCGGTGTTGTTGTTGGGTCTTCCACGGTCAGAACATGAAAACCTCCAGAGCCTTATTCTCACCTCTATGTTAATTAGAGACATGTCCTTGACTTCCCAGTAAAGTGAATGTCCACACAAGCTGAAACTCCAACTCAGAGTTTATTTTCTCTTAGCAATAACACAGTCTCTGATAGGAAAAGGGTTGGAGCAAGAAATAGAACAGAACAAGGTGTGGAGGAGGTCCAGGCACAAATGTTACAGATGTTCCCTCAGCTTATCGAGCAAATTTAACTAGACACACAGTCTCTGCCACAGATTGTGAAGTTGGTCTCTGCCACAGACCTGATGAAACTGATCCCCTTATTTAGATATGGCCTTTTTCTTAGGAGAAGACATCCCTCCGGACCCCACCGTCACCATGACACTGCACTGGGTCTTCGGAGAGTTCCTTCCCGGCCTCCTCATCCCAGACATGGGTCTCCTCGCAAGGCGGCACCCTGAGAATCCTCAATCCTAGGTGGACCCCAGCCGAAGGTGCTGGGCCCCAGGCCTCCACTGCGGTTCCTGGGCTTACATACCCAGGGCAGACAGGAACAGCACAATAGTACCTCACCCTGGGCTAAAGGTGCCCAGGATGGAACCGGAACATTCCCTGGGAGTAGGAATCCCGACGACCGAACAAAAGACAACCCGCCCCCGGGCCAAAGGTGCCCAGGGCGGACAGGAACAAGAACCTGGGGTAGGACCCCACTGACAGAACCCCAAACAGGCAGCGTCTGCCCCTTTTATATCCTCTCCCAGCATGCCCAGCAGGTATACCACTCCCACCGTATGGCTGCCGAGAGGGGACAAACAAGGCACAGCACTGTATCAGCGGTTCAACCCTAGCCTACTATGGCAGTGCCACCTGTATGCCACAGGGAACTACACACCGATACTCTCCCTGTGGATAGAAATGGTTGTAAAAACCCTGACAAATTAGGGTGCTTGAGTAAACTACCTCTCAAACACTTCCCTTAAATTGAGGACCCCGCTACATGTACATTGACTAAATTATAAGTTCTGCAATCAATCCTTTCCTGACACCCTTTAACCAGTTGCAAATCAACCGCTGCAGTTATACTGCGGCAGGTTGGTTAGGCTACGAAAGTCTCTGTAGGTGTACTTCGGGCTCGTACACAGTGACCATTGGCCAGCGGAAGAGCCAATTAGCAGGTCCAGGAGACTCCATGTCTCCTGGCTACCTGCGATCGTACCCTGCAGTGGCAGAACGGAGATCTGCCAGATCTCCGTTCTTTCAAGGGATGACACACAGATCCTGTCTTTTTGCTATGCAGGAATCTGTGTGTTGTCCCAGGCAGCCCATCCCCCATATAGTAAGTAAACACACAGAGGGAACACATTTAACCCCTTGATCACCCCTGATGTGAACTCCTTCCCTGCCAGTGCCATTAGTACAATGTCAGTGCATATTTTTAGCACTGATTACTGTATAATTGTCACTGGTTCCCAAAAAAGTGTCAAAAATGTCAGCTAGGTGTCCGATCTGTCTGCCGCAATGTTGCAGTCCCACTAAAAATCACAGATCACCGCCATTACTAGTAAAAAAATAAAATAATAATACCATAAATCTATCCCCCATTTTGTAGATGCTATAACTTTTGCGCAAACTAATCAATGTACGCTTATTTATTTTTTTGACCAAAAATATGTAGCAGACTACAAATTGGCCTAAACTGATGAAGAAATTAGATTTTTTTTTTTTTGATTGGGTGTGTTTTAGAGCAACAAATTTAAAATATATATATATATATATTTTTTTTTTTCTCAAAATTGGCAGTCTTTTTTTGTTTATAGCACAATAAATAAAAACTGCAGAGGTGATCAAATACCACCAAAAGAAAGCTCTATTTGTGGGAAAATAAGGACATCAATTTTGTTTGGGTACAACGTTGCACGTCCGCGCAATTGACAGTTACAGTGACGCAGTGCTGTTTCGCAAAAAATAGCCCGGTCAAGAAGTGGGTAAATCCTTCTAGGCCGGAAGTGTTTAACCACTTCAATACTATGCACTTATGCACCTTCCCGCCCAGACCAATTTTCAGCTTTCAGTACTCTCACACTTTGAATGACAATTACTTAGTCATGCTACACTGTATCCAAACAAAATTTTTATCATTTTCTTCTCACAAATAGAGCTTTCTTTTGGTGGTATTTAATCGCCACTGGGTTTTTTATTTTTTGCGATATAAGCAAAAAAACAGCAATTAAAAAAAAAACCACTTTTTTTTAGTTTCTATTGTAAAATTTTGCAAATAAGTAATTTTTCTTCATAAATTTGTGCCAAAATGTATACTGCTACATATCTTTGGTAAAATGAACCCAAATTAGTGTATATTATTGGGTCTTTGTGAAAGTTATAGAGTCTACAAACTATGGTGGCAATCACTGAAAATTTATCACATCTGATCACGCCTGATGTACTGAAGGGATATCTCATTTCTTGAGACACTAACAAGCGAGGAAAGTACAAATACCCCAAAATTACCTCTTTTTGGAAAGTAGACAGTCCAAGGTATTTACTAAGAGGCATGGTGAGTTTTTTGAAGTTGTATTTTTTTCCCACAATTCTTGGGAAAATGTAATTATTTTTTTTTTTTTTTTACACAAACTGGTCATATTAACAGTTTTTTTCTCTCACACAGCATATGCATAATTGCAACTACACCCCAAAATACATTCTGCTACTCCTCCTGAGTGTAGCGATACCACATGTGTGAGACTTTTACACAGCCTGGCCATATACAGAGGCCCAACATTGAAGTAGCACTTTCAGGCGTTCTACAAGCATAAATCGCACATATCCTTTCTCAACCACCTATTACACTTTTGAAGGCCCTGGAGCACCAGGACAATGGAATTTTCCACAAAATGACCCCATTTTGGAAAGCACACACCCCAACGTATAATCTATGAAGCATTATGAGTCTTTTGAATGGTTCATTTTTTTCCAGAAGGTTTTGGAAAATGTGGAGAAAAAATGAAAATGCATTTTTTTTACACAAAGTTGTCCATTTATAAGATATTTCTAACGCATAGCATATACATAGCAAAAATGACACCCCAAAATGCATTCTGCTACTCCTCCTGAGTATAGCGATACCACATGTGTGAGACTTTTACACAGCCTGGCCATATACAGAGGCCCAACATTGAAGTAGCACTTTCAGGTGTTCTACAAGCATAAATCGCACATATCCTTTCTCAACCACCTATTACACTTTTGAAGGCCCTGGAGCACCAGGACAATGGAATTTTCCACAAAATGACCCCATTTTGGAAAGCACACACCCCAACGTATAATCTATGAAGCATTATGAGTCTTTTGAACGGTTCATTTTTTTCCAGAAGGTTTTGGAAAATGTGGAGAAAAAATTAAAATGCATTTTTTTTACACAAAGTTGTCCATTTATAAGATATTTCTAACGCATAGCATATACATAGCAAAAATAACACCCCAAAATGCATTCTTCTACTCCTCCTGAGTATAGCGATACCACATGTGTGAGACTTTTACACAGCCTGGCCATATACAGAGGCCCAACATTGAAGTAGCACTTTCAGGTGTTCTACAAGCATAAATCGCACATATCCTTTCTCAACCACCTATTACACTTTTGAAGGCCCTGGAGCACCAGGACAATAGAATTTTCCACAAAATGACCCCATTTTTGAAAGCACACACCCCACCGTATAATCTATGACGCATTATGAGTCTTTTGAACGGTTCATTTTTTTCCAGAAGGTTTTGGAAAATGTGGAGAAAAAATTAAAATGCATTTTTTTTACACAAAGTTGTCAATTTATAAGATATTTCTAACACATAATATGTACATAGCAAAAATTACACCCCAAAATGCATTCTGCTACTCCTCCTGAGTATGGCGATACCACATGTTTGAGACTTTTACACAGCCTGGCCACATACAGAGGCCCAACATCCAAGTAGCACCTCCAGGCATTCTAGCAGCATTAATTGCACATATCATTTTCTGACTACCGATCACATTTTTGAAGGCCCTTCATATATCTAACACATAGCAGGTACATACCAAATAACAAAAGATTACCTGTGGTTTTAGAAGTGCAGTGGTCCACAGAGGAGAGCATCGGTCCAGGCAGCAGGCAGGGATGAGGTCAGCGACAGCAAAAGCAATCATCCAGGCAGCAGGCAGGAATACTGTCCATAGTTCGCACAGGCAGAGATACTGTCAGCACAGCCAGAGCACAGCCAAAGCACAGGTCCAGGTAGCAGGCAGAGGTGTCCTATCCTATCCTATCGATGATATCTTCGATATATTGGAGGTAGTGGAGTCGGTGATTTTGAGTTGCTTTTTGGTAGCAGACAAACGAATTAAAAAGGGCCATGTGAAACAGGTGAAACGCAACTTTTTTGTGCCAATAATGGGACTTTCTGGTTGATAAGTAGGGCTGTAGCATCTGGTCGTTTAAATCCACCCCCCCCATGTACAAATTGTAGTCGTGGACACATTTAGGCTTTACAATGGAGCCGCGTCTTCTTGGGATCTCCACCATGGTGTCATTGTAGATCGTAGAGAGGATGTGGACATCTTTCTTGTCCCTCCACTTCATGGCCAACAACTCCTCGTTCCTCATGGATGCCGATTCTCCAGGTCGCAATTTTTTTGTCAATAAATTTTGTGGGAATCCCTTCTGGTTTTTTTTGAAGGTACCGCAGGCCGGGGTTTGTTTACTGTAAAGGTGGCGAAAAAGGGGCAGGCTGGTATAATAATTATCAACATATAAATGGTAACCTTTTCCGAACAGGGGGTATGCCAACTCCCAGACAATTTTCCCACTGGTTCCAATATATGTGGGGCAATCACGGGGCTGGAGCTGAGAGTCTTTGCCTTTGTAGATCCTGAATTTGCAGACGTATCCAGTGGCTCGATCACATAATTTATTTAATTTTAACCCATACCTGGCTCTCTTGCTTGGTATGTACTGCTTGAACTGCAGTCAGCCGGTGAAATGTACGAGGGACTCGTCCACACAAATTTTTTGGTCTGGGATGAAAACTTCTTCAAATTGCTGGGAAAAGGCATTGATTAGGGGGCGTATCTTGTACAATTTGTCGTAGTTGGGATGATCTCGGGGAGGGCACTGTGAATTGTCATTGAAGTGGAGAAAGCGCATAATCATGTCGTATCTTTTCCTGGACATGACAGCGGAATATATGGGCATGTGTTGGATGGGGCGTTTGGACCAATATGAATGGACTTCATTCTTTTTTGTAAGCCCCATATTGAACATAAGGCCCAAAAATAATTTAAATTCCTCCAATGTTAGACGCCGCCACTGGAACATGCGGGCGTAGGAAGAATCGGGGTTGGCAGCAATAAATTGGGATGCATACAGATTTGTTTGATCCACTATATTCTGCAGCAAATCTTGTGGGAAAAATAAACAAAAATAATCAAATTTAGAAAAATTTGTAGTGTCGGGCTGCACACCTGGCTGTGCGGTGAAAGGGGGGATGATAGCGGATCCTGAGTTGGCAGGCAACCGTAAGGGGTTTGCCAGGGCATCGGGAAGGTAGGATTGGGGCTGGATTCTTCGGGTTGGGCGTGCATTTCCATTGCTTGTACTGGGCTCCTCTTCCTGGGGTATGGCGCTGCTGGTGGTGGGCAGTTCTCCTGATCTTGGTGCTGATCTTGGTGCCGATCGCATTCTTTTGGGAGGGACGGTTTCCTCCGGGGACTCGGACTCTGAGCCACTATCCTCCACTGGCTCGTATTCCGAACCAGAATCGGATAATGGGAGCTCCCCGCTGCTCTCATCATCCGACATGGCAAGAATGGCATATGCCTCCTCAGGTGTGTAAACCCTTTGGGACATTATGGCAGTGCTTATTGGTGGGCCTGTGTAATGGTACTGCTGGTGGTAGTGGTGGCGGTCTGTGTGGTAGTACCGATGGAGGTATTAGTGGTGGGCCTGTGTGGTGGTACCGATGGCGGTATGGGTGGTGGTGGTACCAATGGCGGTACAGGTGGTGGTGGTACCGATGGCGGTACGGGTGGTGGTGGTGGCGGCGGTACCGTTGGTGGTACAGGTGGCGGTACGGGTGGTGGTGGTAGCGATGGCGGTATGGGTGGTGGTGGTACCGATGGCGGTACAGGTGGTGGTGGTACCGATGGCGGTACAGGTGGTGGTGGTACGGGTGGTGATGGTACCGATGGCGGTACAGGTGGTGGTACAGGTGGTGGTGGCACTACCGACGGTGGTACGGGTGGTGGTACTGGTGGTGGTACCGATGGCGGCACTAATGGTGATACTGGTAGCGGGCCTGTGTGGCAGTATAGATGCTGGGCCTGGTGGCGGTACTGGTGGTGGTACTGGTACCGATGGCGGTACTGGTAGCCTGTGTGGCGGTGCCAATGGCGGTACCGATGGAGGTGGGCCTGTGACAGATGATTGACAGATGGGCTGATTGATTGACAGATGGGCTGATTGATTGATTGATAGATGGGTTGATTGATTGACAGATGGGGTGATTGATTGACAGGTGGAGTGATTGATTGACAGATGGGCTGATTGATTGACAGATGGGCTGATTGACAGATGGGCTGATTGACAGATGGGCTGATTGGCTGGGCTGATTGATGTGCTGGGCTGTGTGACAGGTCCTCTTTATGGGGGGGGGGCATGTTGTGCACTGTAAACTTATGTAGACAAACTACACTGAGCTAACTTACTGATCTCTTCTCTCTCCTCACAGATCGGTGTGTGAGGAGAGAGCAGGGATCAGGTAGTAACTCCTGTGGAGTTTGTTTACATTTGTGACCGGCTGTGATTGGACACAGCCGGTCACGTGGTAAACAGCCAATTCATTGGCTGTTTACTCTGATCGGGGACGCGCTGTGTCCAAGGGACACTCGCCTTCCCCGATCCCCGCTCTGCAAGCCTGTGGCGGCGCGCACGGAGCGCGCCGCCGAGTTCGTTTTGACAGGTGATCGGCTGTGACTTTGACACAGCCGATCACATGGTAAACAGCCAATGAAATTGGCTGTTTACCGTGATCGGGGAAGCGCTGTGTCCGAGGGACACATGCCGTCCCCGATCACCGCGCTGCGCGCCCCCGCGGGCGCGCGCAAGGCATTATCCTGCAGGACGTCATATGACGTCCAGTATCGATATTGCAACCACTTCCCGGACGTCAATTCGCTATTGACTGGGCGGGAAGTGGTTAAGCATATTTAAAGGCGATATATAGCCAAAGCTTTTTGGCTATACTTCTCCTATGTATCATAGGGT
Organism: Rana muscosa; assembly: GCA_029206835.1. Classification (NCBI taxonomy): domain Eukaryota; kingdom Metazoa; phylum Chordata; class Amphibia; order Anura; family Ranidae; genus Rana; species Rana muscosa. The sequence goes on along the minus strand of CM055116.1, from coordinate 328,868,240 downwards.
TGCAGTTCGTTCTGCACTCCCATTTTCTGGCAACAGCGGGCTGAAACCCACTGTCAGCTGATGTCACAGAGGCAATCCAGGCTCTGGAAAGATCCCGATCCACCCAGAAACCTGGATCGGCAACTGGCTCAGCCTCTCAGAGATCTGCCGAAAGCTTGAGCCAGCCCCTCCCACCCCCTCTAGAAGCCCAACACTTCAGTGATAGTTTGAGGGGAGAGCAGAGAGCCGTTGACTGACAGTCATAGATTTCTGCTCAGAGTGGAGGGGGGGGGGGAGGTGAGCGATCAGTGGTGTTTCATCATTCGATTCTCCCTACAGAGCCATCGGGTAGACAGATGCAGCAACAGATTGATTCTACATCCTCCTCAGTGATTATAAATGTGTTTTTTTTTTTTTGCAAAGCCATAATTCTCATTTAAAGAGCAAATTGGTAAAGTTGTAACCTTTTATTAACCCCTTGTCGCCGAGCGTACGCATAGTTGTGTCCTCGGGTTTTGGGGGTTATACCAGGATGATGCCCACAGCTGCAGGCATCAACCCGGTACCGTTGTTTAGAGCGGGCGATTGGCTATCCAGGCATAACAACCGATGCTGCTAAAAGCCGCTCGGTTGTTATACCGGAGGAGCGGGAAGGGACATCCCCCTCCCGCCGCTTCCCGCCGCTCTGACCGGGCCTCCCGTCCCACTGGGAGACCCGATCCATGATGTATCACTTTCGGCACCTAGAGAGAGACTGGCACGAAGCCGTAAACGGCTTTGTGCCAGTCTCCTGAATGTAAACATGGAAGCAACGTCACGACGTCTTTTCCGGTTTACTCGGCTGACCCCCGATCCCTCCATAAAGAGTACCTGTCACCACCTATTACTGTCACAAGGGATGTTTACATTCCTTGTGACAGCAATAAAAGTGATCACATTTTTTTTTCTTTAAAAAACACAATTTAAGAATGTAAAAATAAATAAAATAAATAAGAAAAAAAAATCAATAAATTTAAAGCGCCCCGTCCCCGCGAGCTCATGCAGCAAAGAAAACGCATACAGAAGTCGTGCCAAATCACAGATGTGAGGTATCGTCTCGATCGTCAGAGCGAGAGCAATAATTCTAGTCCTAGACCTCCTCTGTAACTCTAACCTGGTAACCGTAAAAAAAATTGTAAGCGTCGCCTATGGAGATTTTTAGGTACCGTAGTTTGTCGCCATTCCACGAGTGCGTGCAATTATAAAGCATGACATGTTTGGTATCTATTTACTCAGCGTAACATCATGTTTCACATTATAAATTTTCTTTGGGCTAACTTTACTTTTTTGAAGTTCATACAATTTTTCAGGACAGGCTTTCGGGGTATGTCCCCTTCTTCAAGGTCCAAGCAGTACTGATTCACAATTTTTTTTAGCAGAATGTTAAAACAAAACAAGAAAAAAATAAAACAAAATCTCTGAGGGAAAGGAAAAAAAAGGAAAAAAGGAAAAACAAGCTCATACAAATCAATGGTAATAAAGATAGCAGCAGAGTTAGTGAGATAAGACAGGGGGAGAGCTATAGACTTGAGGGGATACCCCGAAAGCTTGTCCTGAAAAATTGTATGTTAGTGCAAAAAAAAAGTATCATGGACAGTACTCAATTTTCTCTGTCACAATTGCACTAATACGGCTACAATCACGTCAAGTTTGAAATTCATGAAAACGGAAAATTTATTACCAAATACTTACCGTAATTTTCCTTTCCTGATGGACTCCATGGCAGCCTACGTGTGGGTTAACCCCGCCTCCTCTCCAATGCTATAGGACCCATAAAAGTAAGCTCACCTCTCAGCACTGTGTTCCGTAACTAGCCGACTCTTGGACACTTACTTTCTTTCATTAATATTTTCTTTCAGGGTGGGAACTCCGTCTGCCATGGAGTCCATCAGGAAAGGAAAATTACGGTAAGTATTTGGTAATAAATCTTCAGTTTTCCTGACTGACTCCATGGCAGCCTACGTGTGGGAAATAACTAGCCAGACCACACGGGTGGGTATGCTGAACAAAAAGCTTTAATTTGTCCTGTCAACCGACAGGATTCTTAACCCAAAATTAACAGACAATGATGCCGGTTCAATGCAGCAATGGGCCATAAATGTATTGATAGAGGCCCACGAGGCCGGTTTACAAATTACATCTGGAGCCACATGTTGGGCTGCCGCCCAGGAAGCTGCCATCCCTCTGGTGGAGTGTGCCGTCACCGCCTGTGGAGGAGCCAAGCCCTTAGCCCTGTATGCTTTCTGGATTGTTTGGACGATCCATGATGCAATTGTTCTGGTAGATGCTTTCTTCCCTCTGTTGTTTCCAGAATGTAGAACAAACAGATGATCAGATCGTCTGAAGGAAGAGGTAATTTGTAGATACTCCTTTAGGATTTCACCCATATCCAGGGGATGAGTTTCACTGGAATCTGGAGTCTTAAATGTAGGTAGAATAATTTCTCGATTTTCGTGAAATACCGAAGACACTTTTGGATTTGAACCCAACATGGGTATAAGGACTACTCGATCCGGGAAAAATGTTAGAAAAGGTTCTTCATGACCTAGAGACCCGATCTCAGAGACCCTCTTAGCCGAGGTGATGGCTACTAAGAAGGCTACTTTTGCTGAAAAGTCCTTAATGGAGGACGGGGAGGGCCCCGACGTACTGAGTCCCGTCAGAGAGTCTAGAACGAGTGGAAGATCCCACTTGGCAAATCTTGGTTTCCTTTGGGGCTTAATTCTTGATGCCCCCCGAAAGAATTGTCTGACTAAGGGATGGACTGCCCATGAGACTCCAGAGAAGGCCGACAAGGCCAAAACTTGTACTCTTAGAGAGCTAATAGATAAGGGTAAGTCTAGTCCGGTTTGCAGAAAACTAAGAACATCCTGAACTCCTGGATTTTTGAAGGACCTCCCAGAGGCAGAGGAGAATTCAACAAATTTGGCCCAAATTCTTCTATAAACCTTGTTGGTACTTGCTCTTCTTTAGCTCAATAGTGTAGACATCACTCTAGCGGCGCAACCGAGGGATTCCAGCCTCTCCCTCTCAAGAACCAGACCGTCAGTCTCATCTGTGCCGGACAAGGGTGTAGGAGTGACCCTTGAGAGAGAAGGTCCGGCCTGAGAGGAAGAGGTACCGGGTCCCGGTAGCTCAGTTCGATCAGGAGGGGAAACCAAGGCCTGTTTGGCCAGTAAGGAGCCACTACTGTTATATCGGCTGATTCCGCTTGAAGTCTCCTCAGGAACTTGAGGATTATCGGGATCGGGGGAAAAGCGTATGCCCGCCTGAACCTCCATCTGTCCGTCAGGGCATCCGTTCTGACTGCCTGGCTGCAATGGCCCCGAGAATAGAACTTCACAGTTTTGTGATTGTAGGGGGAAGCGAATAGGTCCACTTCGGGATTGACTCCCAGAGACAGAATTCAGTTGAAGGACTGTACATGGAGGGACCACTCGTTGTTGTCTAGACGAGTTCGAGAGAGGAAGTCTGCCTGGGAGTTCTGGACACCCGGAATGAAAACTGCCGAAATATTGGCCAGGTTTTTCTGGGCCTATGTTATTATAGGCTCGACCTCTAGAAGGAGAGTAGAACTCCGAGTCCCCCCTTGCCTCTTCACATACGACACTGCTGTTGTGTTGTCCATCCTTAACAATACCGACTCTCCTTTCAGGAACTGGGAGAAAGATTGGAGGGCGCACCAGGCCGCCCTGAGCTCCAGGACGTTTGAGCCTGGGTTGTGAAGACGAGCATCCCATCTGCCCTGAGCTAGGTTCTGACCACAGAGAGCCCCCCAGCCTGAGCCGCTGGCGTCGGTCGTGACTGTAACCCAGGAGATGGGGGCAATGGAGTGACAATTTTGCAAATTCTTGAGTTGGAGCCACCAGAAGAGGCTGTTTCTCATTTTTGCGGATATGTGGATGAGTTGACTCTTGTCCCCTGACTTCCACTGCCGGAGGAACCCTGACTGAAAAGGGCGTAACCTCCATAGAGCCCATTTGACCATGGGGGACGTGGAGACCATTGTGCCGATAATTCTTAGGCATTGTGATGCTTTCAGATGAGGAGCACGAGAAAACCTCTTCCGAATCACCGGAATCTTCTCTGCCGGGAGGGAGATGGTGTTCTCCACTGTGTTGAACAGAGCCCCTAAGTAAATTACGTTTTGGGCTGGATCCAGGTGGCTTTTTTCCAAGTTTAGAAGCCATCCAAAGCTGGAAAGGGTTGAGATCACTTGTTCTCTGTGCACCAGCAGCCGTTCTCTGTTTTGAGACAGAACTAGGAGATCGTCTAAATAATGGTAAAGACGCACACCTTTTAGCCTGATGAGGGCCACTACGGCCAAGAGGACCTTTGTGAAAACTCGAGGAGAAGTTGTCAAACCGAACGGTAGGCAGATGAATTGAAGATGTTCTTGCCCGATATGGAACCGGAGGTACTTTAAAAAGTCCTTTGCCACTGGTACATGGAAATAGGCATCTTTCAGGTCTATCGAAATCATCCAGTCGCCTGGTTGAATGGCTTGCTGGATTGTTGACAGAGTTTCCATTTTGAATTTTCCGTGCCTTATGAACCTGTTCAGGTACGTCAGATCTATTACCGGGCGCCAGGCACCGCTTTTCTTTTGGACTAGGAAAAGGGGGGAGTATACTCCTTGGAATTGTTCTTCCTCTGGGACACGTACTACTGCTCCCTGGGTTTTCAGCAGGTCTACGTAGGACAGTAAGGCCTGTTTTTGCTCTTCCATACTTGGAAGTAGGGTTGAGATAAATCTGGGGGGAGGAATGCTGGAGAAGGACCATGTGTGACCTGACGACACTGTCCTGACGACCCAGAAGTCTGAGATTGAGGCCACCCACACGTGCCAGAAGAGGAGCAGGCGTGCCCCTACCCGACCCGCCTGGGCGGGCAAAACCTCAAAAGGATTTAGCCTGATCGCGACCACTGGACGCTTGGTTGTTTGCTGGCTTGCGGAAGGACGCTTGGCCTCTGCTCCAGTTTCTTCTGAAGTCCCGGCCAGGTCTATAGGAGCGTGCTTCTCTTGAGCGCTCCGGACTGCGTCCTCTGAACTGGGGCCTTCTTCGATTCTGTGGACGCCTGTCTTTTGGAAGAAAGCCAGATTTTTCGTCTGTGGCCTTTGCTATGGCGTCATCTAGTTTATTACCAAACAGGGATGATCCTTCAAAGGGAATCTTGCACCATGTTTGCTTAGAAGACGGGTCAGCCTGCCAAGGGCGTAGCCATAGGGCACGTTTAGCTGTAACTGAGGATAGCATAATCCTGGACAGTACACGGATCAGATCAACTGATGCTTCACCCAAGAAGGCCACTGCTAGTTTTAGCTCTGCTGCTGCTGAGTTATTTGCCAGATCTTCTGAAACACCTTTGAGAAATGAATCTACATTCTCAGTCCATGCCTCCATAGCCTTAGATACGGCTGCCAAGGCTAGAGCGGGTTTACAAGCTGTCCCAGCAAGACCGTAAATTCTTTTAAGGTCCTGATCCATTCTTCTGTCAAGACTGTCCTTAAAGGAGACTGTGTCTTCAAGAGGGAGCGTGATGTGTTTAGCTAGACGCATTACCGCTGCGTCCACAGGAGGAATATTCTCCAGGTATTTCACCTCTTTCTGCCTTGAATGGATACATTCTGGAGGCCTTATTTGTCATCGAGGACTTCCTGTCCACTTTGCTCCACTCTTCATCAAAGATGCCCTTTAGTTCGGCTAAAAGCGGAAAGCTTGGGCGCTCTTTCCCCAGGCGCTTGAAAAACTTTTTCTGTTTAGCTGGGGGAGTAGAAGGGTCTTCCCACATAAGGGCCTCTTTGACCGCTTTAATGAGCGGAGTAACTTGAGAGAAATCAAATTCCACACTCTCTTCATCACTCTCTAATTCTCCTTCTGAAGGAAGAGGCGAGGATGCGTAGGGCTGGGAAGGACCTGGAACTTCACGGACCACATCAGCCGGGGAGCCAGATCGAATAGTGCTGGACTGACTTTGTGCGTGGGAAGCATCCATCTCCTTAAGAGAACGTTGCACCACCTGTTTTACTAGAGACTCGATCCGTTGGTCTTCTGTCTCTTTTTCCCCAACCGCATGGGCAAAGCAATGGCTGCATAAAGATTTGCCCTCTGGGACTCGTGAGCCGCATCCCCAGCAGGCTCTCCGATCAGAATAACTGTCCTGGCGGTGGGAGCGGTGTCTGGAGGAGGAATGGGAACTTCTCCTCTGGTGGTGAGATGCAGACGGGGAATCACGTCTGTGTTTTGATTTTGATGAATGCTGCGGCATGGCAAGGTCTGAGTCGAGATGAAGATCTGCGGAAGGGCTAAAAAAGGAAAAAAGGGGGATTGGGGAAAAGAGATAAGCCGTCAAGCAACAATACTTGCGACTGAACCCCACGTCCTCCCCTCTCCTGCACATACCTTGTACGTGAGGGCTGGCCACATGTAAGCGGTGAATTGTCCATAACTTCTGGACTAAGGAGTCACAATAGAGACAGGTCGACCAAAAAAACCTACAGTATTTATACAAATAAATAAATTGGTAACTTGCCCTTTAAGGAAAGTGCACTATATAATGATAAGTGATATATGTTGAAAAGACACATTATGTACATATACACCTATATGTATAACCAAAGACTATGATTGGAACAGACAAAAAACAAATCCGCACTGCCTTTATATCTTTTAAATAGTGCACTGACCTGATTGAGAGACAAGAGCCTCAGCAGGGAGATCCAAGTAGCCTCTGCTCGCCTGTCAGGGGAGATCCCAAAATGACACAGGCAAGCCTAGCTTTTAAATTCCCCGCCCGTGACATCACCGCTGTCAATCCAGCTCACCTGCGTGTAGGAGGATCTCCCATCTGCACCTGTGCGGCCGCCTAGAGACCCGCTGGACCGCGCATGTGCGAACCAAGCCTCGCTCTGGGAGCGGGCACTGCGCATGCGCGAATGGCAGCGGCGCCCGAGAATTGGGTCACCGCTGTGGGCTGGAACGCAGAGCGTTCCAGCCGCCATTGGGGAGAGCAGGGGCATGTTTTAACAAACAAACAAACAACAAATATAACAAAGATGTGACTGCCATGGAGCATGGAAAAAATAAGTAGCAGACCTGCCAGCCAGGGGAATTCAGGGCACACCGCAGCAACTTCCATTCAATCCTTCATGGTTGCTGTAAGCTCTCCACCCGCCCATGGCTGGGTTCCGAGCTGCACCGCTAAAGGTGTGCCAACCATCCATTGATCCATCCATCCGGAAATCTGCACGGACGTGCATGCTTCAGGTCCATTGGAGGAGGACAAAAAAGGAACACAGTGCTGAGAGGTGAGCTTACTTTTATGGGTATGGGGTCCTATAGCATTGGAGAGGAGGCGGGGTTAACCCACACGTAGGCTGCCATGGAGTCAGTCAGGAAAGTGAATTTTTCCCAAAAAGTTGCGTTTAAAACACCGTTGCACAAATACTGTGTGACATAAAATATTGCAACAATCGCCATTTTGATCTGTAGATTATCTGCTAAAAAATATATATAAATAATGTTTGGGAGCCTGATGTTAGAATCTGTAAATCCAGACATTACCTTTTCTGTTTGGCTGCTAAAGAGTAGGTTTTAAAGTGGAACTGAAAATGTAAAAATAATTGGTGCTGGACACAGGCTGGGTTCACACAGGTCTGACTGCGGTTTTGCAGTCCTGTGTCCTGTGCGTTTGTGTTTACCAGTTCAGCTGGGATTCAGGGGCAGATTTTTCACTGAATTCACACCTGAACCGGACCCAAAAACGCACAGGACTATTTTCAAATTCGCACTGCAGCCGCCCCGGACATGTGTGAACTGGCTGCATGCATTGAAATCCAGTCACACTCACATTATATGCGTATTGGATGTGTAAAACTCATCCAATTCGCATAAATGTGAACCCAGCCTAAGAGACTTAGCATGTCTCTTCTGTGACAAAAACTCCTGTCCTTTTTGCTAAGATTTTTTTTTTTCTAAACTGACTGCAGTGCATGTGCAGTTCAGTGTACACACTAATGCCTTGTACACACAATCAGAATTTCCGATGAAAAAAGTCTGACGGAATTTTTTAATCGGTTATTGCGACCGTGTGTAGGCCCCATCTGATTTTTTTCCATCGGAGTTTAGAAATAGAACATGTTTTATTTTTTTCCGATGGAAAAAAATCCTATTGGAAATTCCGATCGTCTGTGTGGAACTCCGACGGAGAAAAAACCACGCATGCTCAGAATCAAGTCGGAAGCATTGAACTTAATTTTTCTCTGCTCGTCGTAGTGTTTCACGTCACCACGTTTTGGACGGTCGGAATTCGGTCTTACAGTGTGTATGCAAGACAGCTTGAACGGAATTCCGATGGAAAATTCCATCAAATTTTATCCCATTGGAAATTCCGATCGTGTATACAGGGCATTAGAATCTGTAAGATGCTGAAAAGCCGACCCAAGAGTCTTGATAATGCAAATCCATTGTTCACATAAAGGAGTTTTATGAGGATGAAGGGTGTGAAATAAGCATTGAAAAAGACAGCAACGATGAGAAGAATACAGCTTTTATTGCTGGAGATGGGTGGAATTCAAAAGTAGGTGTGACATAATGTTCAAGTATGTACAAGTAGAATAATAAAAAAAAAGTATGTACAAGTATATTTGCGCATTATGGCAGGTGCTTACTTAGTCCACTCTTTCTTAATTCTGCTTTAAATTGAAAGACAGACATACTGAAAATTTTACTGCCAATTGCACCCACATTTTATCAGGTATTTTTTTGTGAAAGTAAAAAATGAATAATGTTAACTAATTTGTGTAAATGTCTAACATTTATACATTTTCCTTTTCTCCACTGATACAAAAGAACTGTAATTTCCCATATAATGTACACTATATTACCAAAAGTATTGGACTGGCTGCATTTACACTCACATGAACTATAATGGCATCCCAGTCTTAGTCCGTAGGGTTCAATATTGAGTTGGCCCACCCTTTGAAGATATAACAGCTTCAACTCTTCTGGGAAGGCTGTCCACAAGGTTTAGGAGTGTGTCTATGGGAATGTTTGACCATTCTTCCGGAAGCGCATTTGTGAGATCAGGCACTGATGTGGACAAGAAGGCCTGGCTCGCAGTCTCAGCTCTAATTCACTCCAAAAGTGTTCTATCGGGTTGAGGTCAGGACTCTGTGCAGGCCAGTCAAGTTCCTCCACCCCAAACTCGCTCATCCATGTCTTTATGGACCTTGTTTGTGCAGTCATGTTGGAACAGGAAGGGTCCATCCCCAAACTGTTCCCACAAAGTTGGGAGCATGAAATTGTCCAAAATGTCTTGGTATGCTTACGCCTCCAGAGTTCCCTTCACTGGAACTAAGGGGCCACTCTTGGCTGCCAGACAATCCTGAAAATTTACCTACACTAACAGACAGGAAACTCTCTCTAGCACAAAAAATACAGGGTGCTACACATGTGATTAGCTGTGGCCAATCACAGCTAATCATAACAAAACAAATTTAAACATTTAAATCAGTAAAATGCAAAAAAAAAAACAATCATAATGTGTTAAAAATAAATAAAAATACTGATCACTTCCCTAGAGTATAACATAAATACAAAAAAGTGCTTCACCACCAAATGTGCTTTGTTTCAACTTCCATTAATCAAGTGCAAAACAAGAAGAAAAGTCCATAACATCTGTGGGTTAAATAAATATCCATTCAACACCGTGCCAATAAAATGGAAAGTATGTGTCTTCTTTATAGATAATCTGTGCACTACCACGTGATATAAGCAATACACACTTACCAAACAGCTCTGGAAATAAATGACCCAATCAGCATTTAACAAGATGAAGAACGATTATTTATTTGCAAAACAGAAACAAAGAAAATCTTTTTTTTTGTTGTTTTTTTTTAAATTTTTGGTTTATTTAGCAAAAAATAAAAAAAACTGTGGTGTTGAAATGCCACCAAAAGAAAGTTTGTGAACACAATTTATCTAGTGTTGCATGACCGTGCAATTGCCATTTAACGCGCGACAGCGCTAAAAGCTGAAAATTGGCCTGGGCAGGAAGGGGGTAAAAGTGCATAATATTGAAGTAGTTAAGAATTGATAAGCTGCAATATATAACATTTTTGTTTTTAATACCACTTTAAGGTGAGACAGGGGCATTTTCATAGGAAGTGTTTGGATATACAGTAGTAAAATCATTTAGGTAGGATAGTCTATTTGATCAATGCAATTCGGCCCATCTACGAAATATCATGTGGTACACAGTGGCTTAGGAATTGCCTGATTACATGGAAGAGACTCAGATAGTCAGGCGCAAAATCTTTATCATAGGCTCAGAAGCATAGTTAGAGATTGTGTGAGCATTGAGAGCATGTTGTCTGCAAAAACCGACATTTTAAAGGGAGACCCCCTTCAATGTCCTTGGTGTTATGAATTGAGGCCTCAATGGGTCTTATGTAAAGGGCAACATTGGGGGAGACAAAGGGAACCCCTGGTATGCTCCATTGTTAACTGGAAATAGATTAGAGGTAGCATGTGGGAGTTTCATGGATGTCAATGGCATGGCGTAAAGAGCTTGAAAGCCCTGTTAGCCCCCCCCGCCGCAGTAGCACTCGTCCGGAAACTGCACATGCGCAGTTCTGAGCTCGCCGCACAGTGGCCCTTTTACAGGGAATCAAAACGGCCAGAGGGGAAATTGTCACTCTGCCCCCAGGCCCAGCCCGCCCCTGGCTTGAATAACCCTTAAGGGAGGACCCTGAATGACAATATGCTGAAGAGTTGCAAAGAGAAAAGGCCAAATGCATCAAGACTAAGAATGATACCATCCTCACGTCTTTGGGGTTTGTCTAAAGGGTTCAATGGTCCTGCAAGTGTCTGCCTGGAAGAATAGAAGAAACCCTACTTGGTCTTTATGTATCAGGGCCTGGAGGACCTGCAAGTGCAAGTATGTAATGGGGAGGGTGAAGCTCATTAAGCAGTGTCCCTCCTCCAAAATGGGAACACTGTAACCAGAGAAGCTGCCCTTCCTGTCCCCCTATACCTTTGTCCCAGCTAGGGATGAGCTTCGTGTTCGCGTTGAACACACGTTCGACTCGAACATCGGCTGTTCGATCGTTCGACAAAGAACGAACATTATGGTCCGTTCGCGCTAAATTTGTGTTGCGCGACACGGCCCATAATTCACTGCGGCATCGCAGTGCATTGCTGGCTGATGATTGGCCAAGCATGCACTATGACCCGCATGCTTGGCCAATCACAGCGCGGAAAAAACGTAGAGCCGTAATTGGCCAAAGCCAGGGTGGCTTTGCCCAATTATGGCTCAGGGGGATTAGTACATGCCCCACAATATATAAGGCCGCCTGGAAGTCGGCCTTGTGTAGTGTGTTGGCGTTTGTGAAAGAGGCAGGTTCAGAGAGACAGACAGTGTCATTTATATTGAGTTAGATAGAGCAGGCAGGCGAGTCAGTTAGCTGCTGTTACAGTGTGTAGAGGATATATATGCATCCTAGGTGTTGTATATATATTTATACACTGTATTGAGTTTAGCTAGATCCATTCCTGTTAGTCTTTATACTGTGACAGGCAGGCCGGTGATTGTGCTAGCTGCAGACAGTCAGTGTTTCACTTAGTGTACTACTGTGTGCTTTGCATAGCATTCACCTAAAGCTCACCTGGATACAGTTATTCTCTATACTGTGACAGGCAGGCCGGTGATTGTGCTAGCTGCAGACAGTCAGTGTTTCACTTAGTGTACTACTGTGTGCTTTGCATAGCATTCACCTAAAGCCTAAATTTTTGATGCAATACTTTGCAACAGGGCTCATTGCTGCGCTCTTAGTACAGTATCTGTGAGGGGTTGCAGTGTTGTGGCACCAGCACCAGTGCCCAAGGCCCAATTTTTCGGCCCCTGTTTAACAGGGGCATGTAGTTACAATTCTTGATCTAATATTTCACAGCTGGGCTCATTCCTGCGCCCACCAAGAGTAACTGTGAGGACTTACAGTGTTGTGGCATCACCGCCACTGCCAAAGGCCCAATTTTTCATCCCCTGTTCAACAGTGGCATGTAAATAAAATTCCTGATATAATAGTTGACAGCAGGGCGTTCCAGCGCCCACCAAGAGTAACTGTGAGGGCTCACAGTGTTGTGGCAACACCAACACCTAAGGGGCAAATTTCTGCAGAGTATATAGGGCAGGCCCCTACTTTCAAACATCCAACTTACAAACGACTCCTACTTGCAAACGGAAGGAGACAACAGGAAGTGAGAGGAACTCTACCCCTAGGAAGTGAAGTTCTCTCCTGTAAGAGTTAATATGGGAAAAAGGTGTCTCCTCTCTACTGATGCTTTATCACCAATCCTTGTTTCAATAAAAACCACAAATTTTCCAAAAACATTTGTCATTGGGATGGAAAGTGAGGTGAAATGTTCTGAACAGGTGCACAGACAGCAAAACAAATGTTACAGGGGTGATAACCCTTCCCTATGTTCTCCAAAAAGCTTAAAAATTGATTTTTTGGCTAGAGCTTAAACTTAAAAAGTTTACCTGTTCCAAATTACAAACAGATTGTACTTAAAGCGGAGGTGCCGCGGAAAAAAAAAATATTAAAAGCCAGCAGCTGCAAATACAGCAGCTGTTGACTTTTAATATATGGACACTTACCTGTCCTGGAGTCCAGCGACGTCCGCAGCAGAGGACAAGCAATCGCTCGTCACTCTGCTGCCCCCACAACCATCCTCGGTGAGGGAACCAGGAAGTGCCTTGCGGCTTCATGCCCGGTTCCCTACGGCGCATGCGCAAGTCGCGCTGTGCCGTTCTGAATGGTCCCCTGTGTTCTGGGAGCAGAGTGTCTCTCAGAACACAACTGGGACAACGGGACGTGCTTCCCGCAGATTTCCCGCAGAGAGGACTCCCGGAAGTGGGTGCAAATACCTGTCTTAGACAGGTATCTGCACCCCCCCCCCCTGAAAAGTGTCAATTGTGACACCGGAGGGGGGGAGGGTTCCGATCAGCGGAAGTTCCACTTTAGGGTGGAGCTCCGCTTTAAGAACAAACCTACAGTCCGTGTCTTTTTTGCACCGCCTGTATATTGCTGTTCAGAGAGTATATAGGGCCTTTTTTTATTTTGGGTGCAGGGTTCCCCTTAATATCCATACAAGACCCAAAGGGTCTGGTAATGGGCTGGGGTAGGGGGGGGGGCTGTGATAGGGTAGCTATGCCACTTTTCTCAATGATTTTCATCCATATTGCCGGGACCAGACATTACATTAAAGCCGCAAGCAGTTTTAAATGGCTTTTTTTCCTTTAGGAATGTCATTTTGTGCAGGGACAGTTCTAAACACGGGAAACACGTGCCACTTCACAGGCATACTTTAGACACCCCCCAGGTACGATATTTAAAGGAATATTTCACTTTTTTTTTTCACTTTATACATCATTAAAATCACTGCTCCCGAAAAAACAACCGTTTTAAAAGATTATTTTTACATTGATACAAGTCCCCTCAGGCAGGACCCGGGTCCCTAAACCCTTTTTAGGACAATAACATGCATATTAGGCGTTATAATTAGCACTTTAGATTTCGAACGTTCGCGTCCATTGTATTTAATAGGGTTCTAAAGTTAGCGCGAACGTTCGGTCCGTTTGAAGGTTCTGGTGCGAACCGAACGGGGGGGTGTTCGGCTCATCCCTAGTCCCACCCCTTCTTACATTTAAACCAGCCTTATTTGGACATACCTGCTGTGAATCTATCTACTCTATCTATCTATCTATCTATCTATCTATCTATCTATCTATCTATCTATCTATCTATCTATCTATCTATCTATCTATCTCTTCTTTATCCAGGCATCATTTGTATGTGTTGACAGAGAACGTATAGTGTAGCAAGGTAAAACAAGCCAATACAGATACAAGGCAACTGCTGCCAAAAATGCTGGGTGATTTAACTGTACTCATTAATGAGTGAAAGTAAAATCAAAGCAAACCACATTGTAGGGAGATGGTATTATATAAAAACATCCTGTGTATGCAAATAAATTATCAGTTGCTATGGCAAGGTGAGCATTTTAAAAAAATTAATTATGGCTAGATTAAAAATATCTAATTGTAGACCAGAGTATTTATATTCTATTTTAATTTATTGTGTAGTAAAAAAGAAGAAAAATTATAATTAAATTGATGGCAGCTAGATGATCAAGCAGTGGTGTAGCTAGTGCCAGCCTCTGAGGGCTTCACAGAACAGCTGTATTTATACTGAGATTAAATTACACACAGGTGGACTCTATTTACTAATTAGGTTCTGAAGGCAATTGGTTCCACTAGATTTTAGGTAGGTGTAAAGGGGGCTGAATACAAACGCACACCACACTTTTCAGATATTTACTTGTTAACATTTTTTTTAAAACCATTGATCATTTTTGTTCCACTTCACAATTATGTGCCACTTTGTGTTAGTCTATCACATAAAATCCCAATAAAACACATTTATGTTTTTGGTTGTAACATGACAAAATGTGGGAAATTTCTAAGAGTGTGAATACTTTTTCAAGGCACTGAAACTATAAAATTTTACCATCTATGATGTTTCATATGCAGTTGTGCTATTTTAAATGGGTCTTTCCCTTATGACTTTATGTATGTCTTCTCTTCTCTTTTACATGCAAAAACTAAATTTTTTATACTTTTATACTGTATATATGTTAGTGATTACAGTAATATGTGTATATCATAAATATACAGTTTTCTTTGTGATTTAAGTAATATGGCTTAAGAAAATGAAATGGTTATAAGGACAAGCAGGAACCTGAAATTTCCTGCATTAAGTGAATACAATATGTACTTTACTTTACAGTAAGTTCATCAAACAGTTTAGCATTTAAGCAAATAATAAATCATTTAAAAATGATAAAACAATTAGATACAGTTAAGGAGTACTTCTAACAAATGTAACAAAGCTAAAAGCGGCTAAATGTTAGTTGACGCACACCAGGGGGTAAATAATGGGTATTCATACTGTAATAAAACTGAGAAACACAGCTTGGAAGTATACTGGTCTTTACAATACAATAACAATGAAATCACATAAAAACTTTAAGACATAGTACATATACACCAGTGTACAAAAGCAACCCCCCTCAGTTACCTCCCATTGGATTATAGACACCAAGATCGATTATACCATCAATTTGATTCTTAATTCACAATTGAAAATAGGGTGTCTTCAATAGGTAGGCAATCTCTCAACGTGTTTCGTGGGAACACCCTGCTTGGGGGCCAGAGGAGAGATATGGGAGTCTCATAGACCCCATATCTCCCCATAAAGAAGATCTGTCATGGCCCATGCTATCACAAGGGATGTTGTTAATATTATGTATCCATACTCTCTGTGCTGGGAGGGTGGATTAGGGGGGTGGAGAAGGATCTGTACTGAGAGGGGGAATTGGGGGGTTACAGAGAATTTGTGCTGGGGGCATTTGAAGGTGGAAGAGGAATTGTACTAGAAAGGATTTGCGGTACAGGGGATCTGTGCTGGGAGGGGGGATTAGGAGGGAGAGGATTTATGCTGAGAGGGGGAACAGGGGAGGATATGTGTTGGGGAAAATGAGCATGCAGATTAGTGCTGGATTATTTTAGAAGGGAGGGAGTGGAGATGTGTGGAAGGGTATTGCTTGTAGGGGCAATTTTGAACTCTTCTGACCTTTACCCTGTGTTCTACACACCTGTGACTCCTGCACTCTTTTTGTTTTGTACTCCTTAACCCTTCTATGGATTACACATTCCTGTCCTCTGTATTCTGTGCATTACACCCGACACATGCTGCAGCACTCAGTACAGTACATTATGTACTTCTGACCCTAACATCTGCATGCTGTTTTACATACTGCTCACCAAAGTGTTCATTATCTCAACAGCTGCTTTTAGCCAAGCAGTCTCCAACTATTTGAATGAAGTTATTCTTTAACCACTTTTTGACCGCATAACTAAGTTATACAGTGGCAGAATGGCTCTCCTGTGCCAGATCACGTACCTATCACATGATCCGGTACTTTCGGGTAGGGGGCGCACGTGCGTGTCACCGGTGTCACGACTGTGCTGTGATTAGACACAGCACAAGCTGATCAGCAGGTGCCGACCAATGGATGTCCGCCGACACCTGCTGATCGGCGAGGAGAGACACAGAACAGAGCTCTACCTATGTAAACAAGGCAGAGCTCTGTTCTGTCAGCAGGGAATAAAATCCATCACATCCCATCCCATCCAAGACACATAGTACACAAAAACACTTGTTAGGCACACACGCGTCGGGCCAGTATTTTCTGCTTCCTACATTGCTATTTACATTTATTAATCCGTGATCACTTTTACCTATATTTGTCATTTGATGTATGACATTTAATTTAAAATAAAACCTATTTGGTTAAACTGCACCATACGGAGCAATTTTTCATTTTCTCCTATTGGAACCTTTGATGAGAATATTCATCTCCATTGCCTTCCTTTAGACTGATCCTCCTGCCGGCCTGCCATCGTTGTCCCCCTGTTCTGTTGGGAATCCAGGATTCACCATCTGGTCCGGATTGGCCTTTCCATCTACACAGCATTGGAGGAACCAAGGGTTCAAAGTCTTTCTGACTCACTGCTGTATGGCATGTGTGTCCATCACATCTGGTAAGAGTATCCAACTTTTCCATTTTGAGAACTCTCAGAATTAACCACAAGCTATTGCATTGCCTACTTTGAATGTATGCATCTGGAAGTGGACTTCCCTCCTTGCCACTGTGGACTTTATGTTTTGTGGACTCATACCACTCTGGTTCTGTTTTCAGTGGACCCATATCCATTTATATATTTGTCTTTTTATCTCTGTGTACATTGTCATTGTGGAATAGTGTCTCACACCCTTTTCCTTGCATGCTGGGAGTGGTTTTATTATTATTTATATTTTTCCCATATACCATCTGTTTGCACTTCACAATTACACACATGTATTCAATTAGTGTGTTTCTCACTTAGCGCTACACTAATTTTCCCATAGTGCACGTTAGACTTTGGGTCCTTTCACACAGGACGGATCCGTGATGATCCGCCCCGTGAACATCCGCTTGCTTAGCGGGGGTTGATCCCCGCTGAGCCGGTGGATGACAGGGCGGTCCCTGCACACTGTGCAGGGACCGCCCTGTCAGATCTCCGCTCTCCCCTATGGGGGGATCGGATGAACATGGACCATCTGTCCGTGTTCATATGATCCGCTCTGCAGACGGATAGAAAAATAGGATTTTCCTCCGTCTGCAGAATCGGACCATAGCGGAGACGGATGATATCGGGTGTTAGCAGATGTTCACCCGCTGACACCCGCTATCCCATAGGGATGCATGTATGTCCGTATTTCATCCGAAAACGGATGGATGAAATACGGACATACTGTCCGCACGTGTCAAAGGGGCCTTTGTTTGTTTGAGTGTCAGCGGCTTCACATATATATTTTTTACGTTTTGGTTAGCGCAGTATTTTTCCCCGATTTTCACAGGCACACATTTATCACTTTAATCGCCCTAGATGTTTAACCCCTTCACAGCCAGTGTCATCAGTACAGTGACTGTGCATATTCTTAGCACAGATCACTGTATTAGTGTCACTGGTTCCCACAAAGTGTCAGTTAGTGTCAGACTGTGTGCAGCAATATCGCAGTCACTTTAATGCCGCGTACACACGACCGAGTTTCTCGGCGGTGAAAACACCGCCGTGAAACCCGACGGGAAAAACGAGGACCGGCTTGGTCCCCTTTTCCCAGTCTACACACGACCGTTTTTCACGACATGTTTTCTCTTGGTCGAGAAAGCCGGCCGTGTGTAGGCTCCTTAGCAGTGTTTCCCTATGGGAAAACTGCAGAGGAAAAAAATGCTGCGATTCGCGACGAGAAAAATTAGTGCATGTTCTAATTTTTCTTGTCGTGATTCTCGACTGTTTTCTCGTCAGGAAAACTGCTGGAGAGCCTACACACGGCCGTTTTTCTCGTCCAAGTGAAAAAATGATAGTTTTCCCGACGAGAAAAATGGTCGTGTGTACGCGGCATAAGTCTCTGATCTCAGCCATTACTAGTATAAAAAAAAATATCCAGTATATATCCCATAGTTTGTAGACGCTATAACTTTTGCGCAAACCAATCAATATAAGCTTATTGGGATTTTTCTTAACAAAAAATATGTAATAGAATTCCCATTGGCCTAAATTTATGAAGAATTTTTTTTTTATTTTTTATTATTGGATATGTTTTATAGAAGAAAGTAAAACATATTTTATATTTCAAAATTGTCTGTTTGTATTTGTTTATTGCTCAAAAAATAAATAAAAATACAGTGATAATCAAATACAACCAAAAGAAAGCTCTAATTGTGGGGAAAAAATTACATACATTTAATTTATGTACAGTGTTGCATGACCACGCATTTGTCAGTTTAAGTAACGCAGTGCCATATCGCAAAAAGTGACCTGGTCATGAAGGGAGGTAAATCTTCTGAAGGTCATGGGGTTAAGGTAGGCTCAGACAAAGTGATAGCGCTCTGTCTTTATTCAGTGTGCACAAAAGCATATATTTTTAATATTTTTTTTAATTTACGGTGCTAAGGTTTTTTTTATGTGTCTTTGAGACTCTTACTTGTGGCACAGTAACTAGGCATATTTTTGTCACTTTTTTGGGAAAAATAAGCAAATAAATATTTTTTTTCACAAAGTTGCCATTTTAACAAGGTATGTCTTACACACAGCTTAGGTATACTTATAATTACACAACAACAAACAATCTGATATGCCTCCAGAGGATGTGAATACCACATGTGTGAGTCTTTTTAACAGCCTAGATGCATAGAGGGGCTGCAAATCCAAGGAGCACCTTTGGGCTAAGTAAACCTAGCCTACTGGTATGTGGATACACCAAGAAATGTCATGTTGTTCACTGTTCAGGAAGTACAAGAGTTTAAAAAAAGAGAAAGACAAAAGAGTTCTTGTGGTTCCAAGAGTGCAATTGTGCACAGGGGATAGCTGGGACTGGTGTCTTGCAAGAACATAGTCAGTGCAAATGGGTCAGTTCAGGAGCAGGCAGAGACATGGTCAGCATACGGGCAAAGGATCAGTCATCCAAACATGGATTGCTCTTCAGACAGCATCGCACATGTGAAAAAATACTTATGGTGACACAATGACTACTGTGGTGGTGATCATGGATACTATAACTGGTGTGGCAGTGATCAGGGACACTGTAACTGGCGTGGCAGTGATCAGGGACACTGTAACTGTTGTGACAGTGATCAGGGGCACCGTAACTGGTATGGCGGTGATTAGGGGCACTGTAACTGGTGTAGTGGTGATTAGGGACACTGTAACTGGTGGGCAGTAATCAGGGACACTGTAACTCGTGTGCCAGTAATCAGAGACTCTGCAACGGGTCTGACGGTGATTAGGTACACTGTAACAGGTGTAGAGGTGATTAGGAACAATATTACTGGTGTGGTGGTGATCAGGGACACTGTAACTGGTGTCATAATGATCAGGGGCATGGTAACTGGTGTGGCAGTGATCAGGAACACTGTAACTGATGTAGAGGTGATTAGAAACAATATTACTGGTGTGGCGGTAATCAGGGACACTGTAACTGTGGGGGCAATGGTCAGGAACATTTTAACTGATGTGGCAGTGATCAGGGACACTGTAACTGGTGCAGCAGTGATCAGGGACACTGTAACTGGTGTGGCGTCAATTAGGGACACTGTAACTGGAGTAGAGGGGATTATGAGCAATATTACTGGTGTGGCGATGATCAGGGACACTGTAACAGGTGTGGCAATGATTAGGGACATGGTAACTGGTGTGGCAGTGATCAGGGACACTGTAACTGGTGTGGCGGTGATCAGGGACACTGTAACTGGAGTGGCAATGATCAGGGACATGATAACTGGTGTGAAAGTGTTCAGGGACACTAACTGGTGTGGCGGGGATCAGTGACACTGTAACTGGTGTAGAGGGGATTAGGAACAGTATTGCTGGTGTGGCACTGATCAGGGGCACTGAAACTGGGGTGGCAATGATCAGGGACATGGTAACTGATGTGGCAGTGATCAGGGACACTGTAACTGGTGTGGCAGTGATCAGGGACACTGTAACTGGTGTGGCGTCAATTAGGGACACTGTAACTGGAGTAGAGGGGATTAGGAGCAATATTACTGGTGTGGCAATGATCAGGGACACTGAAACTGGTGTGGCAATGATTAGGGGCATGGTAACTGGTGTGACAGTGATCAGGGACACTGTAACTGGTGTAGAGGTGATTAGGAACAGTATTGCTGGGGTGGCACTGATCAGGGGCACTGAAACTGGGGTGGCAATGATCAGGGACATGGTAAATGATGTGGCGTCAATTAGGGACACTGTAACTGGAGTAGAGGGGATTAGAAAACAATATTACTCATGTGGCAATGATCAGGGACACTGAAACTGGTGTGGCAATGATTAGGGGCATGGTAACTGGTGTGGCAGTGATCAGGGACACTGTAACTGGAGTGGCAATGATCAGGGACATGATAACTGGTGTGAAAGTGTTCAGGGACACTAACTGGTGTGGCGGGGATCAGTGACACTGTAACTGGTGTAGAGGGGATTAGGAACAGTATTGCTGGTGTGGCACTGATCAGGGGCACTGAAACTGGGGTGGCAATGATCAGGGACATGGTAACTGATGTGGCAGTGATCAGGGACACTGTAACTGGTGTGGCAGTGATCAGGGACACTGTAACTGGTGTGGCGTCAATTAGGGACACTGTAACTGGAGTAGAGGGGATTAGGAGCAATATTACTGGTGTGGCAATGATCAGGGACACTGAAACTGGTGTGGCAATGATTAGGGGCATGGTAACTGGTGTGACAGTGATCAGGGACACTGTAACTGGTGTAGAGGTGATTAGGAACAGTATTGCTGGGGTGGCACTGATCAGGGGCACTGAAACTGGGGTGGCAATGATCAGGGACATGGTAAATGATGTGGCGTCAATTAGGGACACTGTAACTGGAGTAGAGGGGATTAGAAAACAATATTACTCATGTGGCAATGATCAGGGACACTGAAACTGGTGTGGCAATGATTAGGGGCATGGTAACTGGTGTGGCAGTGATCAGGGACACTGTAACTGGGTTGGCGGTGATCAGGGACACTGTAACTGGAGTGGCAATGATCAGGGACATGATAACTGGTGTGGCAGTGTTCAGGGACACTAACTGGTGTGGCGGTGATCAGTGACACTGTAACTGGTGTAGAGGTGATTAGGAACAATATTACTGGTGTGGTGTTGATAAGGGAAACTGTAACTGGTGTGGCAATGATCAAGGACATGGTAACTGGTGTGGCAGTGATCAGGGACACTAACTGGTGAGGAGGTAATCAGGGACACTGTAACTGGTGTAGAGGTGATTAGGAACAATATTGCTCTTTTGGCACTAATCAGGGGCACTGTAACTGGGGTAGCAATGATCAGGGACATGGTAACTGGTGTGGCAGTGATCGGGGACACTTTAACTGGTGTGGTGGTGATCAGGGACACCGTAACTGGTTTAGAGGTGATTAGGAATAATATTAATGGTGTGACGGTGATCAGGGACACTGTAACTGGGGTGGCAGCTATTAGGGACACTGTGACTGCCGTGGTGGTGATCAGGGACACTGTAACTGTGGTGGCAGTGATCAGGGACTCAAAACTATGGGCGAGACTGTTCCTATCCAATCCTGCATCTGAGTAATGTGTTTGATTACACATTCGTGAGGTGTGACCTCTTGCTCCCATGTTTCCAGGGCTATATCCAGGAGACCTTAGAGATGTCTACAGCAGAGGGTCAAATGGGAAAAACTAAATGGATGACTGTGGAACTTCATTTACTAAAAACATTCTGTATGATAACAAGATGTACCAGTTTTCCCAATGCTTAACCACTTGAACCATTCTACCAGCCGATCAGTGTAAGGGTGATAAACTGAGGTACACGGGTAAGAGATATTCATCAACCAACACAGTTCTCTAATTACCTTTGATATGAAAGGGGTTCATTGATCTGTCTAGCATTTCAGGGCATATCATTTGCAATCACTGTGACAGAAAGGAAGCGTGAATCCCCTAGAGTGCAATATAAATCTGACTGATGTTTTAACTTTTTGATACTGTATCCAGATTAAAACAGAGTGAAGCCTACTATTTGATAATTAAACAACAATAAAAAGAACAACCCAACAATACTGATATTTTTAAAATTAGGGAGATAATGCCATTTTCATTTCACTTTAGCAGCAACCATAGCTACAATGCAGTGGCGTAGCATGGGGGGGGCAGGGGGGAAGTCGCCCGGGTGCAAAATTTTGAGGGGCGCAGCGGCAGGTTACCTGCAGCACTTCTCCTGCGCTGTGCAGTCTAGGAGACTGTGGGCTCTTCCGCTTCACTATGAGGAAGAAGTTACGGTGCAGTCCTGGCTTAATAATTAGTTCTATTTCTTATTTTCTGTCTATTGGTGGGTCCCGTCACTTCTGCAGTCTGTGGTGTGCAGGCAGTGAGATGATGTGCTTTAACCTTAAGCAACAAATCAGTAGGTTGTAATGATGTGCTGTAACCTCTAGAAACCAATCAGTGAGCTGTAATGATGTGCTGCAATGTCTACCAACCAATTATGGAGCATTAATAATATGCAGTAACCTCTAGCAACCAGTGAGTGGTAACAGTGTGCAGTAACCTTCAGCAACCAATCAGTGAACAGTAATGATCTGCTGTAATCTCTAGCAAGCAATCAGTGAGCAATAATAACTTGCAGTAACCTCTAGCAAACAATGGGTAAGCGGTAATTATGTGCAGTATCATCTAGCAACCAATCAGTGAGCAACAATAATGTGTGTAGTGGTCAGTATAGGAATCAGGTAGGTCAGTGTAGTGGTCAGTATATGAATCAGGTAGGTCAGTGGAGTGGTCAGTATAGCAATCAGATAGGTCAGTTTAGTGGTCAGTGTAGGAATCAGGTAGGTTAGTATAGTGGTCAGGTAGGTCGGTGTAGGAATCAGGTTGGTCAGTACTACTGTACTAGCAGAAGGGACTCAGAGACTGCTAAAAATCTGCGTGTTAGGGGGCGCAAATCTCTTGCCCTGCCCCGGGCGCTGACAACCCACGCTACGCCACTACTGCAATGTAGTTGCATTTGAACATTATTAGTGTAGCGGGTGTCAAATTTAGTGGGGTGTATCTGGGCTATAGATGGCCCAGATACATTGATTTTAGGGATTTATGGACACTTTGGAGTGTGGGAGGTATGAATGGTGTCATGTTCCCTGCGGTCCCTAAGTGGCACTGTCACCTGGGACCGGGGTTGAACTGCCATTCTAGAGCCGTGCCCTTTTTGTCCTCTCGCGGCAGAAGTACGGCGGGGCGGGAACCCGCTGTGCCTGCTGGGAGAGGATATAAAAGGGGGCGGACATCTTGCACACAAGGTCCATTCCCCAGGCACCTTTGGCCTGGGGGTTGCTGCGGTTCGTCTGTGCCCAGGCGCCCTTGGCCTGGGCGCGTGGAGTCGAGTTCCATCCCAGGCACCTTCAGCCTGGGGTGAGGTACTTTACCAGGAGGCCTGGGGCCCAGTACCTTTGACTGGGTCCCGCGAGGGCAAAGCATTCCTAAGGTGCCCCCGGTATTGGGTGCCTGAATCCTGGGCGTAAGGGACCGGAGACGTGACCTCCCCGAAGAGCCAGTGCAGCATTTGCTGGTGACGGTGGAGGCCTCTGGTGACCGTCCGGATGGATGTCTTCCTCTGACAGGGGTCGTTTGTTCTAAAGGAGGTACTTCATGTTCTTATGGTCTGTGGCAGAGACCCATCTTTCTCAGGTCAGTGGCAGGCCTCATCCAAGGCCTGTGGCAGGGGCCTCACCGTTCACCCAGGTCAGTGGCAGTGACCAAATTCACAGTCGGTGGCAGCGACTGTGCGCCAAGCCTGTTTGCACTAAACGGAACAGGAGAAACTTCATTCATTAGTTGTGCCTGGACCTACTCTTCCCTACACCTTGTCTGTTATTTTAAAAGTCAACCAGTCTCAAAGCAATAAAACAGTGTTGGACTTTTCATGGTGTGGAACTCGTGTTACTGGAAGCTAAGAGTCCCTGTCAGTGACAGTGGCAATCATCCTCCACAGGAGAAGCAGAGGCTCCGGCCTAAAACGCAGACCCGAAGGTAAACGGTTTAGCTCATATCTCTGCATACTACATCAGAGAGCCGAACTGGTGGTGTGCATCTTCCTCCCTTCTCCCAGATACCCCTAGACGAGTAAAACCAGCCGCAGAGAGAGGGGAGAAGGTGGGGGAAGACCGCTACACTTGTGACATCCTTGGAAGGGGAAAGAACTTCGAATCCCATCACCCCATTCTGATCCTACTACTGGGAGATCCCACTTTCAGTCTACATTGAAGAGGGACAGTGCTGGGACTTTGGAGGCAGAGGCTGTACACAAACTTGTAGGTTAAATGGGACATGCATTCAGCAACTATCTTACATCATTGTCACTCTTCTAAAAGACCTATTAAGCATTACATATTGCATTGCCAAGTGTTTGTATTTCCCTGAATATCCACAATAAAATCATCATTAATTAGTCATTAATAAAATATTTAGATGCATTCAGGGAATATAGCCTTCTTGCTGTCATACATCAGTTTAAACCTAAACATAAACCCTTTCTAGAGGTAATACAGTGATCAGGAAACCCCTTTAGCCTCTTTGCATATTTGTTTGTAATGCAGGTTCCTTAAAGTGTTACTAAACCCACAATAGTAAAATCAGATTGCATTGTGTAAAAAGGCTGTTTTATCCTGTATGCATAGATCCTTCCCTCCTGCACTGTCTATTTGGGGAAGGCCAGCTAACACAGGCAGGGAAGACAACCTGCACATGCTCAGTTGTGTATTTTATGCTGGAGAGAACATTTACTTGTTCTCAGAGCTAGCCAGGTCACATGATATTGGCATCACATATGTGGGCGTGTATACAGGCTGAAGTGGAAATCTCCTCTTACAAGAACTCTCAGCACTGGAGAAATCGTGCTGTTTATCACTGACCGTGGTACACAGATCAGCCAAAAAGGTATACAGGTCCTTCTCAAAAAATTAGCATATTGTGATAAAGTTCATTATTTTCTGTAATGTACTGATAAACATTAGACTTTCATATATTTTAGATTCATTACACACAACTGAAGTAGTTCAAGCCTTTTCTTGTTTTAATATTGATGATTTTGGCATACAGCTCATGAAAACCCAAAAATCCTATCTCAAAAAATTAGCATATTTCATCCGACCAATAAAAGAAAAGTGTTTTTAATACAAAAAAAGTCAACCTTTAAATAATTATGTTCAGTTATGCACTCAATACTTGGTCGGGAATCCTTTTGCAGAAATGACTGCTTCAATGCGGCGTGGCATGGAGGCAACCAGCCTGTGGCACTGCTGAGGTGTTATGGAGGCCCAGGATGCTTCGATAGCGGCCTTAAGCTCATCCAGAGTGTTGGGTCTTGCGTCTCTCAACTTTCTCTTCCCAATATCCCACAGATTCTCTATGGGGTTCAGGTCAGGAGAGTTGGCAGGCCAATTGAGCACAGTAATACCATGGTCAGTAAACCATTTACCAGTGGTTTTGGCACTGTGAGCAGGTGCCAGGTCGTGCTGAAAAATGAAATCTTCATCTCCATAAAGCTTTTCAGCAGATGAAGTGCTCCAAAATCTCCTGATAGCTAGCTGCATTGACCCTGCCCTGTGGACCACAGTGGAAACACAGTGGACCAACACCAGCAGCTGACATGGCACCCCAGACCATCACTGACTGTGGGTACTTGACACTGGACTTCAGGCATTTTGGCATTTCCCTCTCCCCAGTCTTCCTCCAGACTCTGGCACCTTGATTTCCGAATGACATGCAAAATTTGCTTTCATCCGAAAAAAGTACTTTGGACCAATGAGCAACAGTCCAGTGCTGCTTCTCTGTAGCCCAGGTCAGGCGCTTCTGCCGCTGTTTCTGGTTCAAAAGTGGCTTGACCTGGGGAATGCGGCACCTGTAGCCCATTTCCTGCACACGCCTGTTCACGGTGGCTCTGGATGTTTCTACTCCAGACTCAGTCCACTGCTTCCGCAGGTCCTCCAAGGTCTGGAATCGGTCCTTCTCCACAATCTTCTTCAGGGTCCGGTCACCTCTTCTCATTGTGCAGCGTTTTCTGCCACACTTTTTCCTTCCCACAGACTTCCCACTGAGGTGCCTTGATACAGCACTCTGGGAACAGCCTATTCGTTCAGAAATTTCTTTCTGTGTCTCACCCTCTTGCTTGAGGGTGTCAATGATGGCCTTCTGGACAGCAGTCAGGTCGGCAGTCTTACCCATGATTGCGGTTTTGAGTAATGAACCAGGCTGGGAGTTTTTAAAAGCCTCAGGAATCTTTTGCAGGTGTTTAGAGTTAATTAGTTGATTCAGATGATTAGGTTAATAGCTCGTTTAGAGAACCTTTTCATGATATGCTAATTTTTTGAGATAGGATTTTGGGGTTTTCATGAGCTGTATGCCAAAATCATCAATATTAAAACAAGAAAAGGCTTGAACTACTTCAGTTGTGTGTAATGAATCTAAAATATATGAAAGTCTAATGTTTATCAGTACATTACAGAAAATAATGAACTTTATCACAATATGCTAATTTTTTGAGAAGGACCTGTATAGTGGCAATATTTTAATGTAAAAATAAGATTTATAAGCTTTAGGCAATGTGGGGGAGGGGGGCAGATTAACTTTTTTCATATCACTGGGTTTAGTAACACTTTAATGTCTCTCACATACTGTAAGCCCAATTAACCACTTCCGGACCGCCGCACGCTGATATACGATATACATCGACTGTTTGAAGAGGGATATCTTTGTTGTGGCAACAGCTAGCTGCCATAACCCAGGTATCCTCTTCTTCAGCGGGCGGTGTGGTTTCCGATAATAGTGGTCTCTGCGGCGGATTCGCCGCAAGATCACTTTTATCGGCGACGGGAGAGGGTAAAAGTTTGTCACCATTCCACGAGCGGGCGCAATTTTGAAGCGTTACATGTTGGCTATCAATTAGCTCAGCATAAATTGGCCACTGGGCCTGTTTTGGGGCTTCCTATTGTGACCTTTACATTTATCTATCTTTTTAAGTGTTATTATCATTAAACATGTATATTTACACTCTTTCCTCCCTAACCCGCCCCCCCTCGAACCTCCATACAAGCAACATCTAACAAAATGGACAAACAAGACAAGACAAACATAAACAACAAAAAATACAGATAGAGAAAACTCATCACCATACCCCTTGGTGACAGGGGGTAATTTGCTCATTATTCCCTCCCACCTATCCACCAGCAACCCCCTCTCCTCGCTCCCAAATTATTCAACCGTGTACTAATATGTGTCTTAATCTAAATCATATTAATTAATAAAAGTCCAGGTTAATGCAGTCAGATTAATCTACAGCCTTCTTTTATAAGTTGCTATCCAGTCCTCCACTCCCTCCGAGGTATCAAAGAACGCGGTTTCCCCCAAGGCATTAATGCGTAATCTTGCGGGGTAAAACAGTACGTAGCTCAATTTTAATTGTCGCAATTTGCGTTTGACTTCTCCAAACTTGGCCCTCCGTTTTTGTAGATCGGGTGAAAAGTCTGTTTATATGGAAACCCTGTTACCATTGTGGACAATGTTCCCCATTTCTCTAGCTTTATTTAATATGATCACTTTGTCCTTGCAGTAGAGTAGGGATGAGCCGAACACCCCCAGGTTCGGTTCGCACCAGAACCTGCGAACAGACCTAAAGTTTGCGCAAACTTTAGAACCCTATTTAATACAATGGACTCGAACGTTCAAAATCAAAAGTGCTAATTATCAAGGCTAATATGCAAGCTATTGTCCTAAAAAGTGTTTGGGGACCCGGGTCCTGCCCCAGGGGACATGTATCAATGCAAAAAAAAGTTTTAAAAATGGCCGTTTTTTGGGGAGCAGTGATTTTAATAATGCTTAAAGTGAAACAATAAAAGTGAAATATTCCTTTAAATTTCGTACCTGGGGGGGGGGGGGGGTGTATAGTATGCCTGTAAAGAACTGTCCCTGCACAAAGTGTCATTTCTGAAGGAAAAAAAGTAATTTGAAAGCACTCGCGGCTATAATGAATTGTCGGCTCCCGGCAATACAGAGAAAAGTAATTGATAAGGGGAACTCCACGCCACATTAAAAAAAAAATAGCGTGGAGTTCCCCCCAAAAATACAGTGGGGTCTAATCCCTCACTACGTTCGGGAACTCCCACTATCTTCACGTTCTTCCTTCGCATCCTGTTCTCCATTTCATCAATCCTTATCTGGTAATTAGCCAATTGTTCCTTTACAGTTCTCATCTCCCGTTTGACAGGGTTCAAGTCATCCTCTAACAGGCTAACCTGTCCTTCAAGGGCGGTGGTCCTTTCATGCACTTTTTGCATATCATGCCTGACCAGGGACAGTTCTTCCCGAATAGTTTTAAGCTGATCAGACATTTCATTTATTGAGGTCTTTCAGGAATTAATTGCATGCAATACTTCCCTTAGTGACGGTTCCACTTCCCCCAAGACTAGCGTTTTAGGTGGTGATATTAATCGCTTTTGGGCATCCTCTATCCCCCCCGGGGAATTTCCTGCGGGGGCCTTCACTACCTTAACAGGGGTTGCCTGGCCATGTCCCTGACTCTTTATAGAGGCGAGAGCCTTTATAGACAACATGCTGGTATCTTGACTTTTGTTTTTAGGGGAGGTCTGGTCAGAAGTCTGACCCAGTGTGTGCGCAAATTTGCCAAACCTAGGGCGGCTGCCTGGCTCATCTTTGTGGTGCGCTGTGATGGCATAATAACATGTGGTCAGGTAGTTAGAACCTGCAGGTATATATTTATCTCAACCCCTTTTTCCCCTCCTCTCATATCCTCAGGGCCCGCCACCTAGATAGCGTGATGCATCAAGCCAGAGAACAAAGGGTGCGGGGAAGGGGAGAGGGAAAGGAGAAAGAAAAGTGATCCACCACAGTTCAGTAGGGTTACTCTTCACAGTCCAGACACCCCAGGAGAAAAAGGAAGAGGGAGAAATAAAAAATGCTCTGTCTCTAAACGGTCTCTTTCCCTTTCTTCCAAAGGAGTAAATAAATAGAAGCGTCTCACCCAGTCATAGTTCAGATGTCCAAGGAATTTTGCAGGGGGAATGGGAACGGTGACTCTTCCTCTGCACTTGTCCTGCACTTGTCCTCTTTCCAGGATGTGAAGCCGTAGGTAGCATGTCAGGAGCGATCTCTCACAGCTTTGCAATCCAGTTAGCCCATTTTTTCAGATGCCAGCACTGTCATGGAAAGTGGATAGGGCGGCGGGGGACTCTCACACCACCGCCGTCCTCTCCCGCTGAAGCTTGTCTCTATCAGAAGAGAGGTGGAAGTGCTATTCCTATTTCCCCCTCACAGTTCTCCACCGGGATCCGCTTATTAGTGGGGAGCCTTCGGTCCCATCAGGCACCGCCAGCGGGGAGCAAGAGACAGGATCACACAAACGGCAATAGGTGCCGGTCAGCCCGCGGCATCCGGAGGTCCCTCCCGCCGCGGGTGGAGGTGGATCTGGGAAAGAAGCGAGGAGAGGGAGAGAGCACTCACACTCTTACTCTCACTCCGGCATCCGCATCTACCTCCAGTCATGCCCCCCCCCAAGAGAAAGTCCTTTATTAAAAATTGTCTTCATCCTCCGACCTCCAGTCTTCTCCCTCCAGTCTTCTCCCTCCGGTCTTCTCCCTCCGGTGTTTCTTCTCCCTCTTCTCTCTCCGGTGGTTTCTTCCTTCTCTGCTGTCTTCTCCCTCTGGTCTTTCTTCTACCTCTTCTCTCTCTGCTGGTTCCTTCTCCCTCTTCTCTCTCCGGTGATGTCTTCTTCGTCCGCCGTCGCTGCTCGCTAAAAATAAAAAACACGGTCTTCCTCCGACGCTGAAAATTAAATATAAAGTACTTGTGCGCTGCTTCGGCTCTCACAACCAACCAAAACTGATAGACAAAATAAATACCCTAAAAATACACATAAAAAAGATGCAACCATTAGCAAGTGACCTCAACACTCTAAAACAAATAATAATAATAAAAATGGTGCGCTAATTCAAGGAGCTATGCAGCAAAAAAAGGCAAAAAATGCAGTAATAAGCTATGCAGCAAAAATAAACAAATATCATGCTCAGATTATGTTAGACCTTGTGCTCTCCCAGACTTACACCAGGTCTTGCCATTGACATCTTAACGACCACCTCCTACAATCTGAAGTTTCACGTTCTACTCTAGCAAAAAGTTTAGAATAATTTTTTCAGCTCAACATGGGGTCGGTTTCCGAGTTTTCTACGCTGTGGGAGGCGCACAAGGCTGTATTTCATGGTGCTTGCATAGCCGAAAGCTCTCGATTGAAGAAAGATAGAAATTTACTTTTATAGTCCTTGAACTCCGCTCTGGTAACTGCAGAGCGGCAGCTGTCATGTGTTCCCACGGTGATGAAACTGCGAAAGGTCATCTCCCTCAGAGAACAAATCAAATTAATACAGCTTGGCAGGGCAGCCAGATCCTTACTTTGGACGAAACTAAAATTTTATGAGTACTCGAATAAACCCCATAGAATGTTAGTCAACAAATTACACCCACGTCCATTCAATTAATTTCCTGACTTCCTTCTCCAAGCTGACGGATCTAGAACACATTGCCACCGTGAGATGTCAAAAAATGTTGGCGATTTCTACCATAAATTGCACAATTGTCTGACCCCGGAGAATCATTTTAATTTTACTCAGGGGAAATTTGAGAATTTTTTCTCTACCATTAAACTCCCAAAATTATCTTCAATGGATTTAGATGAATACGGCTATAATGGCTGAGGAGCTTTTAACTATAATTAAGGATCTTCCATTACATAAGTCACCTGGTCCTGACGTTTTTGCTCTATTTTTACTACAAAACTTTCTTTGATATTCTGTCTCCACATATGCTGACCTTATACTACTCCCTGCTTAAGGATACATCCCCACACCCACAATTCACCCATTCTTATATTTCTGTCATTCCAAAGCCTGGTAAGGATCTCTCTATCCCGGATAATTACAGGCCCATAGCTCTTTTAAACTCAGATTATAAAATATTTACCA
This sequence comes from Rana muscosa, assembly GCA_029206835.1. Taxonomy (NCBI): domain Eukaryota; kingdom Metazoa; phylum Chordata; class Amphibia; order Anura; family Ranidae; genus Rana; species Rana muscosa. Next base: position 328,836,988 of record CM055116.1, on the reverse strand, counting down.
AAATTCTTGCATCCAGATTATCTAGACTCATTCCCAAACTGATACATAGAGACCAGGTGGGTTTTCTCCCTGGCAGGCATGCAGGGGATAACACACGCCGTACAATAGATCTGATAGATCTCTTGAACAGGTCTTCCCGCTCTGCATTGGTTCTAAATTTAGATGCACAAAAGGCCTTTGACAGGCTAAGTTGGCCTTATATGTTTGCTACCTTAAAAACATACGGTTTTAATGGCCCTTTTTTAAAAGCTCTAGAGGCCCTTTATTCGACAATCTCAGCCCAAGTCCAGATTTCATCCTTCCTGTCGACTGGCTTCCCCATGACAAATGGAACTCGGTAGGGGTGCCCCTTATCACCATTACTTTTTATTTTATGTCTAGAACCTCTGGCCGAGTCCATCCGCACTCATCCGGATATCCGTGGGGTGGTGATGCGGCTGGGGGAATATAAATTGTCACTCTTTGCTGATGACATCCTGCTCATTATTACTAACCCATTGATATCTCTCCCTTCACTGCACAAATTATTGTCCTCCTTTAGTGCCATTTCCGGTTATAAGGTTAACACTTCCAAAACTGAAGCCCTCCCCATATACATCCCGTCATCTCTGTTATCTCAGCTTAAAGAATCATACCCATATAAATGGTGCGACGCCTCCCTCAAATATTTAGGTATCCTTCTCACCCCCTCTTACTCTTTGGTTTACCTACGTGTTTATATATATGACATGTTTAACCACTTAACGACCGCTCACTGTATATATACGTCGGCAGAATGGCACCGACAGGCACAATCACGTAGAGTGTACGTGATTGCCTTTGTATAGTTGGGGGGTCCAATCGGACCCCCCTCCTATACAGTGAGCGGTGGCTAAGTGTCCGGGAGCGTTCCGGGATGAGGGGGCAGCCATTCGTTTCTGGCCACCCCCTCGCGATCGCTCCCGGCGAATGGAAATGCCCCCTCTGTCTGTGTCAGACAGAGGGAGCAGGAGGAAGTGATGTCATCTCTGGTGCGGCGCTCACATATACCGAGCGCCGTACAAGAGAAGACATCAGGTCAGTGCACACAACACTACACTGACACCAGGACACATAGGGACATAAATCGCCCCCCCAGACACCCCCAGACACCCCAGATCACCCCCCAGATCACCCCCCCAGCCCCCAGTCACAGTGTCACTGATTGCAGTGACCATTTATTTAGTGATCACTGCAATCAGTGACATTTGTGACTGTAAAAGTGTCACCAAAGTTTAGTCTTAGGTCCAGTGTAGCCCCCTAACCCCCCCTAATAAAGGTTTAACCCCCTGATCACCCCCCAGATAACCCTTTCACCCCCTATCACCACTGTCGCTAAGCGATCATTTTTCTGATCGCTGTCTTAGCGTCAGTGATGCCGATCGGCAGCCAGTAATTTTTTTTAGGTTTGCCGCATGTTTTTATAGCGTCAGGTACCCCAATATATTATCTAATAAAGGTTTAACCCCCTTGATCGCCCCCCAGGTAACCCTTTCACCCCCTATCACCACTGTCACTAAGCGATCGTTTTTCTAAACGCTGTCTTAGTGTCTGTGATGCAGATCGGTAGCTGGTAATTTTTTTTAGGTTTGCCGCAGGTTTTTATAGTGTCAGGTACCCCAATATATTATCTAATAAAGGTTTAACCCCCCTGATCGCCCCCCAGGTAACCCTTTCACCCCCTATCACCACTGTCGCTAAGCAATTGTTTTTCTAAACGCTGTCTTAGGCCCCATGCACACGAGACGCCGGTGCAAACTCTGCTGAACACACGTTTTTAAAGGCTAAAACCGGCGTTTAAAAACGCCCGTTTTGCCGCGATTTTAGCGGCGTTTTGTGTCTATAGGCGTTTAGTTAAGAAACATCATTAGACCCTCCCTAAGCTCAAAAAACATTATTATTTAACCATTTCAGCCATTTTAAGAGACCAGCAGCTGAGAGAGCAGCAGTGTACTTGTATTTAGCGTATCACTTGCCACATCATCTGCCACAAGCTGTGGATTGTCCACTTGCCACGTCACCTGATACGTCACCTGGCCACGTCACCTACCACAAGTTGTGGATTGTCCACTTGCCACATCACCTGGCCACGTCACCTGGCCACGTCACCTGGCCATGTCACCTGCCACGTCACCTGCCACAAGTTGTGGAATGTTCACTTGCCACGTCACCTGCCACATCACCTGGCCACGTCACCTGGCCACGTCACCTGCCACAAGTTGTGGAATGTTCACTTGCCACGTCACCTGGCCACGTCACCTGGCCACGTCACCTGCCACAAGTTGTGGAATGTTCACTTGCCACGTCACCTGCCACGTCACCTGGCCACGTCACCTGCCACAAGTTGTGCATTGTCCACTTGCCACGTCACATGGCCACGTCACCTGCCACGTCACCTGCCACAAGTTGTGAATTGTCCACTTGCCACGTCACCTGCCACGTCACCTGGCCACAAGTTGTGGATTGTCCACTTGCCACATCACCTGCCACGTCACCTGGCCACGTCACCTGGCCACGTCACCTGCCACAAGTTGTGCATTGTCCACTTGCCACGTCACCTGGCCACATCACCTGCCACGTCACCTGGCCACGTCACCTGCCACAATTTGTGGATTTCCACCTGCCACGTCACCTTGCCACAAGTTGTGGATTGTCCACTTGCCACGTCACCTGCCACATCACCTGCCATGTCACCTGGCCACGTCACATGCCACGTCACCTGGCCACGTCACCTGCCACAAGTTGTGGAATGTTCACTTGCCACGTCACCTGCCACGTCACCTGGCCACGTCACCTGGCCACGTCACCTGCCACAAGTTGTGGAATGTTCACTTGCCACGTCACCTGCCACGTCACCTGGCCACGTCACCTGGCCACGTCACCTGCCACAAGTTGTGCATTGTCCACTTGCCACGTCACCTGGCCACGTCACCTGCCACGTCACCTGCCACAAGTTGTGAATTGTCCACTTGCCACGTCACCTGCCACGTCACCTGGCCACAAGTTGTGGATTGTCCACTTGCCACATCACCTGGCCACGTCACCTGGCCACGTCACCTGGCCATGTCACCTGCCACGTCACCTGCCACAAGTTGTGGAATGTTCACTTGCCACGTCACCTGCCACGTCACCTGGCCACGTCACCTGGCCACGTCACCTGCCACAAGTTGTGCATTGTCCACTTGCCACGTCACCTGGCCACATCACCTGCCACGTCACCTGGCCACGTCACCTGCCACAATTTGTGGATTTCCACCTGCCACGTCACCTGGCCACAAGTTGTGGATTGTCCACTTGCCACGTCACCTGCCACATCACCTGCCACAATTTGTGCATTGTCCACCTGCCACGTCACCTGCCATGTCACCTGGCCACGTCACCTGGCCACGTCACCTGCCACAAGTTGTGGATTGTCTACAGTGCAATGCAAGAAATTACAGTTTTTTTTCATATTTTTTTGATGGTTTTTCATCATTTGCCATCATTTTTGAGATTTCTAATGTAAAAAAATAGGTCACCTTTAAAAACGCTAATAAACGAAATCGCGGCAAAACGCCGGTACCGCGTTTTGCCGCATTTAGCGGCGTTTAGCCGCGTTTTGCGTCTGAAACGTGGAAAACTTTTGCGTCTGAACCCATTTTTTTGCTTCTGGAAAAACGAGGTTAAACGCAACTGCCTAAAAACGGCAATAAACGAGACTGTGTGCATGGACACATAGGATAACATTGAATGGGTTCAGGAGCAGTTGAAAAAAGTGTCCAACTGCCTCTGAACGCGCGTTTAACAGCAAATAACAGCGTCTCGTGTGCATGGGGCCTTAGTGTCTGAGATTCAGATCGGTAGCCAGTAATTTTTTTTAGGTTCGCCGCATGTTTTTATAGCGTCAGGTACCCCAATATATTATCTAATAAAGGTTTAACCCCCTTGATCGCCCCCCAGGTAACCCTTTCACCCCCATCACCACTGTCGCTAAGCGATCGTTTTTCTAAACGCTGTCTTAGTGTCGGTGATGCAGATCGGTAGCTGGTCATTTTTTTTAGGTTCGCCGCAGGTTTTTATAGCGTCAGGTACCCCAATATATTATCTAATAAAGGTTTAACCCCCTTGATCGCCCCCCAGGTAACCCTTTCACCCCCTATCACCACTGTCGCTAAGCGATCGTTTTTCTAAACGCTGTCTTAGTGTCGGTGATGCAGATCGGTAGCCAGTAATTTTTTTTAGGTTCGCCGCATGTTTTTATAGCGTCAGGTACCCCAATATATTATCTAATAAAGGTTTAACCCCCTTGATCGCCCCCCAGGTAACCCTTTCACCCCCATCACCACTGTCGCTAAGCAATCGTTTTTCTAAACGCTGTCTTAGTGTCGGTGATGCAGATCGGTAGCCAGTATTTTTTTTTAGGTTCGCCGCATGTTTTTATAGCGTCAGGTACCCCAATATATTATCTAATAAAGGTTTAACCCCCTTGATCGCCCCCCAGGTAACCCTTTCACCCCCATCACCACTGTCGCTAAGCAATCGTTTTTCTAAACGCTGTCTTAGTGTCGGTGATGCAGATCGGTAGCTGGTAATTTTTTTTAGGTTCGCCGCAGGTTTTTATAGCGTCAGGTACCCCCATATATTATCTAATAAAGGTTTTAACCCCATGATTGCCCCTAGTTAACCCTTTCACCAGTGATCACCATATAAGTGTTACGGGTGACGCTGGTTAGTTAGTTTGCTTTTTATAGTGTCAGGGCACCCGCCGTGTATATAACCCAATAAAGGTTTAACCCCCTGATCGCCCGGCGGGTGATATCAATTAGGTTTTAGCGTCAGAGAGGGTCTGAGTCACACCCCAGGCAGCGTCAGGTTAGTGCCAGTAACGCTAACACCCACGCGTGAAGCATACACCCCCCTTAGTGGTATAGTATCTGAACAGATCAATATCTGATCTGATCAGATCTATACTAGCGTCCCCAGCAGTTTAGGGTTCCCAAAAACGCAGTGTTAGCGGGATCAGCCCAGATACCTGCTGGCACCTGCGTTTTGCCCCTCCGTCCAGCCCAGGCCACCCAAGTGCAGTATCGATCGATCACTGTCACTTACAAAACAAAAACACACATAACTGCAGCGTTCGCAGAGACAGGCCTGATCCCTGCGACTCCAGTGCTGTAGGAGGTGATTTCACCACCACAGTTAAAAAAAAAAGCAAATATGCCGAAGCATTGGGGCAGCAGGGGCGGAGGAGCAATTTTGCTCCTAATGCCGCGTACATACGGTCGAAATTCCGACGGAGGCTTGCCCGTGGAAAAGTCCGACCATGTGTGTGCGGCATAACTTTTTTGCGGGAGGATGCCCCCATGCTTCAGCATATATAAATGGTGCGTGTATGCCCATCATTGGAAGTGGGTGGATGAAGGGCGGTATTCTAATGGTGGGCATACCCACCGATCAATCTCTTTTTTCGTTCAGCCAACTGGCTGCATGAAAAAAAAAGATTACAATACATGTCCAACAAGGACCAGCAACGTACTGGTATGTTGCTGGACTTTGAATGTTTATACCAGAATGATGCCTGCGGGTTTAGGTATCATCTTGGTATCATTCTTTTCAGCCTGCGGCCGGCTTTCATGTAAAAGCAATCCTAGCGGCTAATTAGCCTCTGGACTGCTTTTACAAGCAGTGGGAGGGAATGCCCCCCCCCGGATATAAAAAGCGCCATTGGGAAATTGGGAAAGCATTTTATCACACCGATCTTGGTGTGGTCAGATGCTTTGAGGGCAGAGGAAAAATCTAGGGTCTAGAAGACCCCAGTTTTTTCAAAAAAAGAGTACCTGTCACTACCTATTGCTATCATAGGGGATATTTACATTCCCTGAGATAACAATAAAAATGATAAAAAAAAAAAAATACTTGGAAGGAACAATTTAAAAATAAAATAAAAAAGCAAAATTAATAATAAAAAAAAGCAAAAAAAAAAGCACCCCTGTCCTGCCCTGCGGGGCAAGCTTCGGTCTGGCATCATATGTAAACAGCAATTGCACCATGCATGTGAGGTATCACCGCAAAGGTCAGATCGAGGGCAATCATTTTAGCAGTAGACCTCCTCTGTAAATCTACTGGGGTAACCTGTAAAGGCTTTTAAAGGCTTTTAAAAATGTATGTAGTTTGTCGCCAATGCGCGTTTGTGCGAAATTTTAAAGCATGTCGTGTTTGGTATCTATGTACTCGGCCTAAGATCATCTTTTTTATTTCATCAAAGATTTGGGCAATATAGTGTGTTTTAGTGCATTAAAATTAAAAAAGTGTATTTTTTAACCCAAAAAATGCGTTTGAAAAATCGCTGCGCAAATACTGTGTAGAAAAAAAAATGCAACACCCACCATTTTAATCTGTAGGGCCTTTGCTTTAAAAATATATATAATGTTTGGGGGTTCAACATAATTTTCTTGCAAAAAAAAAATGTTTTCATGTAAACAAAAAGTGTCAAAAAGGGCTTTGTCTTCAAGTGGTTAGAAGAGTGGATGTAAGCTTCCTAATGTTGTGTATAAAATGCCAGAACAGTTCAAAACCCCCCCAAATGACCCCATTTTGGAAAGTAGACACCCCAAGCTATATACTGAGAGGCATGTCGAGTCCATGGAATATTTTATATGTTGACACAAGTTGCGGAAAAACAACAATTTTTTTTTTGCACAAAGTTGTCACTAAATGATATATTGCTCAAACATGCCATGGGCATATGTGGAATTACACCCCAAAATACATTCTGTTGCTTCTCCTGAGTACGGGGATACCACATGTGTGAGACTTTTTGGGAGCCTAGCCACGTACGGGACCCCAAAAACCAAGCACCGCCTTCAGGCTTTCTAAGGGTGTAAATTTTTGATTTCACTTCTCACTGCCTATCACAGTTTCGGAGGCCATGGAATGCCCAGATAGCACAAAACCCCCCAAATGACCCCATTTTGGAAAGTAGACACCCCAAGCTATTTGCTGAGAGGTATTGTGAGTATTTTGCAGATCTCGCTTTTTGTCACAAAGTTTTGAAAATTGAAAAAAAAAAAAATATATATATATATATATTTATTTTCTTCATTTTCAAAAACAAATGAGAGCTGTAAAATACTCGCCATTCCTCTCAGCAAATAGCTTGGGGTGTCTATATTCCAAAATGCGGTCATTTGGGGGGGTTTTGTGCGATTTTGGCATTTTATGGCCTTCGAAACTGTGATAGGTAGTGAGGAGTGAAATCAAAAATGTGTGCCTAGAAATCCTGAAGGCGGTGCTTGGTTTTCGGGGTCCCGTACGCGGCTAGGCTCCTAAAAAGTCCCACGCATGTGGTATCCCCGTACTCAGGAGAAGCAGAAAAATGTATTTTGGGGTGTAATTCCACATATAACCATGGCATGTGTGAGCAATATATCATTTAGTGACAACTTTTTGTAATTTTTTTTTTTGTCATTATTCAATCACTTGGGACAAAAAAAAATATATTCAATGGGCTCAACAGGCCTCTCAGCAATTTCCTTGGGGTGTCTACTTTCTAAAATGGGGTCATTTGGGGGGGTTTTGTGCTATTTTGGCATTTTATGACCTTCGAAACTGTGATAGGTAGTGAGGAGTGAAATCAAAAATTTGCGCCCTTAGAAATCCTGAAGGCGGTGCTTGGTTTTCCGGGGTCCCGTACGCGGCTAGGCTCCCAAAAAGTCCCACACATGTGGTATCCCCGTACTCAGGAGAAGCAGTAAAATGTATTTTGGGGTGAAATTCCACATATAACCATGGCATATGTGAGCAATATATCATTTAGTGACAACTTTTTTAAATTTTTTTTTTTTTTTTTTTTTAGTCATTATTCAATCACTTGGGACAAAAAAAAAATTCAATGGGCTCAACATGCCTCTCAGCAATTTCCTTGGGGTGTCTACTTTTCAAAATGGGGTCATTTGGGGGGGTTTTGTACTGCCCTGTCATTTTAGCACCTCAAGAAATGAGATAGGCAGTCATAAATTTAAAGCTGTGTAAATTTCAGAAAATGTACCCTAGTTTGTAAACTCTATAACTTTTGCGCAAACCAATAAATATACGCTTATTGACATTTTTTTTACTAAAAACATGTGGCTGAATACATTTTGGCCTAAATGTATGACTACAATTGAGTTTATTCGATTTTTCTTATAACAAAAATTAGAAAATATAATTTTTTTTCAAAATTTTCGGTCTTTTTCCGTTTATATCGCAAAAAATAAAAATCGCAGAGGCAATCAAATACCATTAAAAGAAAGCTCTATTTGTGGGAAGAAAAGGACGAAAATTTCGTTTGGGTACAACATTGCATGTCCGCACAATTTACAGTTAAAGCAGCGCAGTGCAAAATTCTGAATTCACCTCTGGTCCTTTAGCTACCAAATGGTCCGGGGCTTAAGTGGTTAATTAATCCTTAATATATGTAATGTGTATTTTCTAGAGTCAATTATCCCCCTGAAGAGACCTTACACAGATCGAAACGCATCGGGGCACGCACATCATATAGCTTTAATGCAATGTAATGTTGTGCACAATTGTTTTTATACATTTATTGTGGAACTGTACTGTATCATCAGATCTGAAACATGTTTTTATCATTTATATTGCATTCTAATTCTATGTTCAATAAATGGTGTATATCATCACTCCATAACAATTTGTTTACTTTTATATTTCGCTGTCCAAAGCCCCATGGGGAAACTCTCCTATATCATCCATTTTCGGGGTGCGCAGCCTCTCTGTCTCTCTCAATCTTTCCCTGGCTAACATTTTTTTGGGTGGTTAAACACCCCTTCCCCCTATGACACATTGGAGACTATCCTTAGCTGTGTGTTCTTCCGCCATTCCTTCAAACTCCTGCACTTTCCATTTTAGCACCCTTGACAACCATTCAGGGGTGACACCTAGGGTAGTTCTCACGTACTAGACGGGATACCCACCTTGGGGGATCAGACTACAATTTTCTTTTCCTTCTTTTTTCATGCATCAGGAGACATCTACTTTAGAGTCCCTGTTTTGCATGATATTCAAATATCCTAAGGATATTTGTTTTGGAATACACTTGCAGGGGTTTCCTTCAGGCCATGGAATCACCACATAGCTCAGTCTTATAAACTTTAATGCATAGAATTCATATTTACTATATTATTATATATATTTTTTTCCTTTATATGACATACTCAAGTACTATCCCATGCAATATGGCTCCATGGTGGTTGGCATATCCTGGGAGTCCTGTTCGCGCCCTTTCCCCATGGGGGTGTATCCCGGCCCCCTGTGCCATCCCGGCAAGGTAAGGGGATGTGAACATCTTTAGCATCCCCCTTTTTTGCTCCAGCTATGGTCGAGGTTCCCTCGGCCGCGGTCGCAAGCTTTCCCTTGCCAGCGGCGTCTCGTGTTCCTCTCCGGACCTCTATGGCGAAGTGCGCATGCTCGAGATCTCGGCGTGCGCACGGCGTCATAACATCACGCAATTTGCGACGGAGAAGACAACAGTGGTCAGGGCTTTTCGGCCTTCCAGAACGCAGAGGGAGCCACACGAGGGCCGCCCATGCAGCGGCCCCCATGCCACATCTCCAGGGTACGGGGGATTGACTGGTGCCTGCGGTTGTTCAGCCTGTTTCCCACGCCCACAGGCACATATAAAGACTGGATGCCTGTGAATCATTTGTTGATTCCAGGCAGTCCAGAACGGACGGCACCTACTTCTCCTTTCTTGGTAATAGAAACCCATACCTTTCTTGCATACTTGCAGTCAGGTTTGAATACTAATCAACAAGTTTTGAAAGCTTTCTCTACAAGTCCACAAGAATTGCATCACTGCACCAGGTAATTACCTTTTCACATGCACTACCTATTTGGTTTTCAATATTTCTCCCACCCAATTACCTGTATTAATCTTGGTTACCCCAATATTCATTCCACATTTTTACAGTAAATAATTTATTTTGGTTTACCTACGTGTTTATATATATGACATGTTTAATTAATCCTTAATATATGTAATGTGTATTTTCTAGAGTCAATTATCCCCCTGAAGAGACCTTACACAGGTCGAAACGCGTGGGGGCGCACATCATATAGCTTTCATGCAATGTAATGTTGTGCACAATTGTTTTTATAAATTTATTGTGGAACTGTACTGTATCATCAGATCTGAAACATGTTTTTATCATTTATATTGCATTCTAATTCTATGCTCAATAAATGGTGTATATCATCACTCCATAACAATTTGTTTACTTTTTAATTTCGCTGTCCGAAGCCCCATGGGGAAACTCTCCTATATCACCCCCTCTTACTCTTCCCTGTATTCTGCTAATTTTCCCCCTTTGGTTTTGGACATTAACAAATCCCTGCTGGTCTGGACAAAATATCCCCTGTCCCTGTTGGGTAGGATTAATGTCCTAAAAATGTATATTTTTCCCAGATTACTATACCACTTTGAAACGTTACCAGTTGCCATGCCTTCCTCTCAACTAAAAGCACTTCAGAGGAGTTTTCTGAAGTTCATATGGGGCGATAGAGCCCACCGCATAGCGAGCTCAGTGGTATTTGCCCCAAGATCCAGGGGGGGGTTTGGGTGCCCCGGATATTATTAAATATTACTATGCCTCACACTTGAGGGCTATTTTTTCATGGTCCTCCTTATACGCACCAAATCAGGGGACCGCCATTGAAAAGGGAGTGTTATATGCAGTTCACGCATGCTCTTTAGTTTGGCGTACCCTTCCATCCCTGGATCCCATCTTTAAACATCAATGTACCGCTCCAATGATCTTTACTTTAACCATTTGGCGTAAATGTCTCAAAGGCTATCCTCTGGCTTCACCTTGTCCTCCCCTTGTCAATGTGCTGTTTAACCCAATCATACCAGACAGTATGTCCCTAGGCAGGGTTTTCCCATGGCTTAATGCCCCTCTTTTTCAGCTCCGGAATTTGGTTCATCCTGTCACGCGGAGATTACATACTTTTGATATTTTACGTGAGAAATTTGATAGACCCCCAACCTTTTCATTTTTATTTACAGGTTAGACATTTCTTTCACTCCAAATCACCAACCCTGACTCTTGATAAACCAACCGCCTTTGAGTATTTATGCGCACAGGGCCCTCACCAACTACATTTAATATCCTCCATCCACCGTTTCCTCCATGAGTCGACCCCTCTTACTGAGTCCACACATCACTACATGAAGAGATGGTCCCATTTTATAGGTAGACCTATTACGGTCCAGGTGTGGGATAGGATTTGGTCCTCTACTTTCAAGTCCTCCAAGTGTGTAACCCAAAGGGAGACGTCCATTAAGATCCTCATGTTTTGGTATAAGACCCCTGATGTCATTCATAAATATGAGTCCTCAGTCTTGTCGCGCTGTTGGCGTTGCGGGACTGACATAGGTTCACTATTGCATATTTTCTGACAATGTTCTATGATCCAACCCTTCTGGCATAATAATACAGGTCTGCTAATACAGAGGGTGGTGGATGTGTCCCTTCCGCTCGATCCCTTAAATTATTTGTTGGGTCTCCCATAACTAAAAAAAGTCAATTGGCTAATCTCTTATATTCTGTTAGCTGCCAAAAGGCTTATCCCATTGTGCTGGTTGTCTAACACACCTCCTCCTAGGTCCAGATTTCTTCACCCGGTGGCTGAGATTCGGGGGATGGAATATTTAACGGCCTCTGTACATGATATCATCCCCCAATTTGATAATGTATGGGAACTTTGGGATCGATTGGAATATGGGACCCCTATGCCAACTGCCACATCTTAAATTGTGTTAGCAATGTATTAATTTTGATCATATCTCCTCCCTCCCCCCCCTGTTTCTATGTATGCCACTTGGTGCCTCCTGTTTCTTAACATGTACCCTCTACAAAAACCTTTGTCTTTTTATTTTTATGATTGTTTCCCTTTTTTTTTTATTTCTATTACCTACCTACGAGTTGTTTATTTCTAAATCTTTGATAAGCTGTGCAGATCACCCCTGTGTTCTGTATTTATGGACACTGTTTATTTTTTCTCTCTGTTATCATTATGGCTTCGATATTTGTGCATTATGCAACAATTTTATATCTGTTCTTTTAAAAAACCCACTACAAATAAAATTTTGAAAAAAATAAACAAATATGCATTAATGATTATCCCTAATATATCCCTAATCTAAAAAAAAAATTAGTAATATGCAATAATATGCAAAAAAAAATTAGTAACATGCAATATTAAGTGAAACAGTGATAAAATGTGTTACGTAATACAAGAAGATATGCAGGAAAAAATAGACAAATATGCATGAATGACTATCCCTAATTTAAAAATAAAAATAAAATGCAGTGATATGCGATAATATGCAATAATATGTGAAACTGTGATAAAGTGCACTAATTCAAGAAGCTAAGCAGCAAAGATAGACAAATATGTAAGAATGACTATCCCTAATTAAAAAAAAATCAAAAAAATACAATAAATGCAATAATATGCGATACTATATGAAACAGTAACTCAAAGTACTCAAATCAAAAGCAGATTTTCATCTGATTTTACATAAAAAATATTAAGATAAGACCCAAATAATAAAGTGCATGTGCATCAAAAAATGATGAGATGTGAAGATCAAGTGCTCAAAAAAACAGTTCTTGAAAGTTGTTAACACAGTAGCTCCCACCATCCCGGTATCCCCCAGGAGTGTGCCCTAGCAGCTCACCTTAACCTCCCTGGGGGTATGAGTCTGTCTGGAATTATGTACCAAAAGTGGTACAATTATTTTGCATGGAAATTTGGTGTTATGTATTGTAGGCCTGCAATTCTTAGTAATTACTTACTTAAACCTGACCAAACAAGAGTCTAGTAGACATCCCGAGTATGATAAAGTTTGAAACACAAAATCATAAATTATAATATAATAAATAAATATAAATAATTATAACAAATAGTAATGTAATTATAATAAAAATTATTCACTAATGTAATCAAATCAAAAACATAGAAATTTGCTCAGTTGCAGAATTGTCGCTGTCATTAGATTTAGTGTTTGATGACGAATTTCCCCACAAATCACTATCGCTCAATTTTGCAAGTGATTCTAATTTATTATCGCTATTTTCTAGCTGGTCTAAAACCACTTTTGACATAAAGGGACACTTTTTGGTTGCTATGGACAATCTCCAGTTTCCAGGCAGAAAGAACAGTTTTTATAATATAAAACTGCATGCAGGGCACTGGACAGACCACTAGGGACAAAGGGGTGTGTTATTATTTGATACAGTACTGTAATCAGTAAGATTACAGTATACTGTATCTATACTGTGTTTTTCACTTTTTGAATTTGGCGCCGAACTCCGTCCCTGTGCGCCGCAACGTCGCAGGGAACGGAGCTCGGCACTCGGCAGTGTGGATCGAGCGAGACACGCCTCTCACACACTGCGGGGAGACATTGCAGGATCCAGGGAACAAGGTAAGTAACTTCCCCTGGATACTGCGATGCAGCCCGAGTCTAGCTCAGGGGTTACTGCTCTTAGCATGAAAAACTTACCCCAAGCCAGACTCGGGAATACCGCTAAGGGGGTTAAACAAAGACCACAACAGGTCTAGTGAGGCTTTGGTATAAATATCCTTCACGTTCCACTCTCCTCTCCTGGATCGAAATCCACAGCTGGTCTGAAAAGGCTTTAATATATGGATCCTTTATGGACAATCACATTCCACCTCCTCTCCTCTCCTTATAGCATAAACCCAGGGATGTGGTATATGGCTTAGTAATCAAGGATAAATACCTGCTATGCTGTATTAGATCTCCTTCTCTCCTCCATTCACAGGCCATACAAGACAAATAAGAACTCCATAGTGTAGTAATTTCACAACAGAAATGGTTTTATTAAAACATATGTAGCGACCTCACCTCTCACTCCCTCCTTCTCCTCTCGGTCAATGGCTCTCATCTAGGGGACCAGGGATGAGAGTGTGGTGCACCACCAGCTCATATCCTCTTGTGTGCAGAGGTGTGAGCTATAACCTTTTACCTTCGGGCCTGTGCCCCTGTCCAGAGCCAAAACTTCCTTTGAGAATGACCCTTTAACTCCCAGAAAGTCAAGTTCCACACCACTGAAAGTCCATCACATATTTATTCTTCAGAGCAATAAATAGTCTTTAAGAACGACTGGTTAGACATAGAACAGAACAAATAGGGAGGAGGTCCAGGCACAAACTTGAACTTGGGTTTTCTCCTGTTCCGTTATAGCGCAAACAGGCTTGGCGCACAGTCGCTGCCACCGACCGTGAGGGGGTCTCTGCCACAGACCTGATGAATAAGGCCTCTGCCACAGACCTGGTTGTTGGGTCTCTGCCACCGACCTGATTCACAATGGGTCCCTGCCACAGACCATGAGAACGTGGACTACCTTCTGTAGGAAATGGCCCCTGTCAGAGAGAGGGCATCCATCCGGACAGTTACCAGAGGCCATGCCGTCACCAGCAAATTCTGCACTGGATCTTTGGAAGGGTCACCTCCCTGGCCTCCTCGTCCCAGATTCGGGTGTCCATACCGGAGGACATCCTAGGAGCCCTCGATCCCTTGCGAGACCCAGTTGAAGGTACTGGGCCCCAGACCTCCAGAGAGAACCTCCCCCCAGACCAAAGGTGTCTGGGGTGGAACCGCAACTCCGTCCCCGGGCCTAGGGCACCCGGAGACCACACGCACATGCACCCAGACTGAAGGTGCCTGGGCGCGGACCTCGTGCGGAAGATGTCTGCCCACTTTATACTCTCTCCCAGCATGCACAGCAGGTTCCCCACCCCGCTGTACTACTGCCGCGAGAGGACACAATGGGCTCAGCCCTCCAATGGTGATTCAACCCGGCCTATGGCAACAGTGCCACCTATAGGCCACAGGGAACTAGACACCACTGATATCCTCCACTGGCATAAATTGGTCCAGGAATCCTAACAATTGTTGCATCTGAGCCTGATACCACTCAGATGCCTCCCCTAAATATGACCACCCGCTACACATAATACCTTACATCTAGGTTAAAAGCAAGCAGAGCCCCCCCACCCCAAAAGCACCCCCCATATTGAGGGCATGCAGCCTGGTATGGTTCAGAGGGTGGGGGGCACTTGCTCGTCCACTCTCTTTCCTGACCTGCCGGGCTGCATGCTCTGATAAGGGTCTGGTATGGATTTTGGGGGGGAACCCACACTTTTTTTTTATTTTGGCATGGCGGTGTCCCCTCCAAATCCATACCAGACCCAAAGGGCCTGGTATGGTCCTGGGGGGGGGGGGGGGCAATTCTGTTTAAAACTCATTGGTGGGACTCATTGGTTGTTAGGGATGCAGCAGCGGGCTTCCCAGCCCACTCCTTAGCAACCAGCTATATACAGTGTGTTTACAGTGTGTTTAAACAAAAAAAACTTAAAATGCAAAATGCATGAAAACTGCATGCAAAAAACGCATAAAAAAATAGGTTTTAAAAATGCAAAACGCCCTGGAAAACATGCCTGAAAAATGAATCAAGCACATCCTGCATAGCTGTAAACCTAGACTTAGTAAATCAACCCTATACTGTTGAAAGTCTAAATCTGACCAGCACAAAAAGCAAAAGTTACACAGGTTTCATTTCATAGTAGATGAGAAATTCAGGCAAGGATGTTTGTGCTTACCCACAGTTGCAGACCTTCTTGATGCGTTCTTAGAATCTATACTTACTTAACCACCTTATAAAAATTGGTATCTGACATTAGTCGTAACCCACAGGAATTGCTTTGCACACTTTCTCTTTCTCTGAAGATCAGATTACCGATAAGAATTCTAGTAAAAAGGAATTAAATTGCTAAAATGGGATTTTTTTTTACATTTTACTTTTGCTTTTCAATGCATAGCACAATCATTTCCCCCGAGTATTTTTCACTTTCAATTTAATTTCCATAAATATATTCCCAATTTGCATACTTTTGTTTTTCTGATTTTACCGTTTTGCTGGCAATTACTGAGGAACATTAAAATGAAACTCCACTTGAGCATTTTTTTTATAACTTAGGATAGAGCAGGGAGGAAAAGAACCTTTGTCAGATTTCAGTGATTGAAGGAAAACATTTCAGGTTAAAACCATCCAAGTACCCAGAGGCATAACTAGAAACTTCAGGGACCCGGTGCAAGAAACCATGAAGGCCCACCCCCTCCCCCCCCCAAAAAAGCATGTTTTTGATACTTTCTTTTTTTACACTGTACAACAAAGTAAAACATACTTGAGGGGGGTGGCAGCGGTGGTATTTGAGAGGGGGTGGCAGTGGTGGTACTTGAGGGGAGTTGGCTGTGGTGGTACTTGAGGGGGGTTGGCTGCGGTGGTACTTGAGAGGGGGTGGCAGTGGTGGTACTTGAGGGGGGGTGGCAGTGGTGGTGCTTGAGGGGGGTTGGCTGTGGTGCTACTTGAGGGGGGGTGGCTGTGGTGGTACTTGAGGGGGGGTGGCGGTACTTGAGGGGGGTGGCAGTGGTGGTGCTTGAGGTCGGTTGGCTGTGGTGCTACTTGAGGGGGGTGGCTGCGGTGGTACTTGAGGGAGGTTGGCTGCGGTGGTACTTGAGGGGGGTTGGCTGTGGTAACCAAGTACCCAGAGGCGTAACTAGAAACTTCAGGGCCCCGGTGCAAGAAATCATGAAGGCCCCCCCCCCAAAAAAAGCATGTTTTTGATACTTTCTTTTTATACACTGTACAACAAAGTAAAACATACTTGAGGGGGGTGGCAGCGGTGGTATTTGAGAGGGGGTGGCAGTGGTGGTACTTGAGGGGAGTTGGCTGTGGTGGTACTTGAGGGGGGTTGGCTGCGGTGGTACTTGAGAGGGGGTGGCAGTGGTGGTACTTGAGGGGGGGTGGCAGTGGTGGTGCTTGAGGGGAGTTGGCTGTGGTGCTACTTGAGGGGGGGTGGCTGTGGTGGTACTTGGGGGGGGGGTGGCGGTACTTGAGGGGGGTGGCAGTGGTGGTGCTTGAGGTCGGTTGGCTGTGGTGCTACTTGAGGGGGGTGGCTGCGGTGGTACTTGAGGGGGTTGGCTGCGGTGGTACTTGAGGGGGGTTGGCTGTGGTAACCAAGTACCCAGAGGCGTAACTAGAAACTTCAGGGCCCCGGTGCAAGAAATCATGAAGGCCCCCCCCCCCAAAAAAAGCATGTTTTTGATACTTTCTTTTTTTACACTGTACAACAAAGTAAAACATACTTGAGGGGGGTGGCAGCGGTGGTATTTGAGGGGGGGTGGCAGTGGTGGTACTTGAGGGGAGTTGGCTGTGGTGGTACTTGAGGGGGGTTGGCTGCGGTGGTACTTGAGAGGGGGTGGCAGTGGTGGTACTTGAGGGGGGGTGGCAGTGGTGGTGCTTGAGGGGGGTTGGCTGTGGTGCTACTTGAGGGGGGGTGGCTGTGGTGGTACTTGAGGGGGGGGTGGCGGTACTTGAGGGGGGTGGCAGTGGTGGTGCTTGAGGTCGGTTGGCTGTGGTGCTACTTGAGGGGGGTGGCTGCGGTGGTACTTGAGGGGGGTTGGCTGCGGTGGTACTTGAGGGGGGTTGGCTGTGGTGGTACTTGAGGGGGGGTGGCTGTGGTGGTACTTGAGGGAGGGTGGCTGTGGTGGTACTTGAGGGGGGCTGGCTGTGGTGGTACTTGAGGGAGGGTGGCTGTGGTGGTACTTGAGGGGGGCTGGCTGTGGTGGTACTTGAGGGGGGGTGGCTGTGGTGATACTTGAGGGGGGTGGCTGCAGTGGTACTTGAGGGGGGGGTGGCAGCAGTGGTACTTGAGGGGGGGTGGCTGCGGTGGTGTTTGAGGGGGGTGGCTGTGGTGGTACTTGAGGGGGGGTGGCTGCAGTGGTACTTGAAGGGGGTGGCTGCAGTGGTATTTGAGGGGGGGCTGCAGTGGTACTTGAGGGGGGGGTGGCTGCAGTGGTACTTGAGGGGGGTGGCTGTGGTGGTACTTGAGGGGGGTGGCAGTGGTGGTACTTGAGGGGGGGTGGCAGTGGTGGTGCTTGAGGGGGTGGCTGTGGTGGTACTTGAGGGGGGTGGCTGCAGTGGTACTTGAGGGGGGGTGGCAGCGGTGGTACTTGGGGGGTGGCTGCGGTAGTGTTTGAGGGGGGGTGGCTGCGGTGGTACTTCAGGGGGGTGGCTGCGGTGGTATTTGAGGGGGTGGCTGCGGTGGTACTTGAGGGGGGTGGTAGCAGTGGCAGAGGTGATGCCATCCTCTCCCACCACCACCTGTGTCTCTTACTGATCCTATCCCCCCACCACTGATCTCATCCCTATCCCCCCATCACCTCTGTTGTAGAAGTAATGGGGGGGGGTAGGGATGAGATCAGTGGTGGTGGGATAGGATCAGTAAGAGGCACAGGTGGTGGAGGTTGGGATCTATTGCTCTGCAAAATGTCACGTGATTGACTTATCGTCAATCAATCGATTTCCCGGGAATTCCGTCACCGTGCCTCCTCCAGCATCCGACGGTACAGGTACTCCATGCAGCCGCAGAGGGGAGAGCTCCTCCCCCGCCTTCTCTCAATTGGTGTCAGCAGGTCTGCTGACTTAATTTTTCAGTGTCCACCCTGCCTCCCTACATTCTCTATGTGTCTGAATAGGCGTGGGCGGGCGGTACACATACACAGTCTCAGCGCTGCCTCTGCTCTGCCTTCTCTGTCTCCCCTCAGCGGGCGAAAGCCCCCCTCTCCGCGGGCGCGGTGGAACGAACAGCAGCCAGAGTGGACACACAGTGACAAGACAGTCAGGTGGGCCCTTCACACAGGCAAACGGGCGGGTGGCGGGCCCCCCTAAATTGGCGGAACTACAGGGCCCAGTCGCAACTGTGACTGTTGCGACCCTGATAATTCTGCCACTGCAAGTACCCGTGCTCTGAGGGTTAGAAGAGCCCAACATTTGGACACATATAAATAAGATACAGAAGTAATGAGTGCACTTTCAAAAAGGGGTAAACGATTATATGAAGAAGGGTAAAAATGGATGCATGTTTCTTTATCCAAAGTTGCTTAATTTCATCATTGTACCTCTCTTCATAAGCACTCATGTTCCTATGTAATACAGAAAAAAGTTGAGATAGAGAGGACTAGGGGTGGGCCAACATCCCTGTGTACAATATACAGAGAGAAAGGTTCCCCCTTGTGGAATTTTAAAGGCCCTGGTGGTGATATATCAACAACAAACAGTATACATGATATGTATAGAAATATAAATTTATAGTGGAATAAATTTCTATATTTATACTTATCACATATACTGTTTGTTGGTGATATATCACCACCAGGGCCTTTAACCACTTCAATACCAGACACTTTAGGCCATTTCGGTGCAGGGCAATTTTCAGCTTTCAGCGCTGTCACACTTTGAATGACAATTGCGCGGTCATGCAACACTGTACCCAAACTATATTTTTATAATTTTCTTCCCACAAATAGAGCTTTGTTTTGGTAGTATTTGATCACCTCTGGGGTTTTTATTTTTTGCTAAACAAACTAAAAAAGACCAAAAGTTTTGAAAAAAATAGGATTTTTGTACTCACCGTAAAATCCTTTTCTCTGAAGTCCATGGACGGACACAGCTTCCATTAGGGTTATGTTCCGTCTATTAGGAGAGGACTAGGCAGACATGTTAGATATTTAAAAACATGTAATTATACCAAAGCTGAACAGCCCCGCCCAGGGGGCGATCCCTCTGGTCATAACCCCTCACCCTGCACTCAGCAGCTCAGTTCGTCAAAAAGCAGTACAAACATAAATAGGAGGGGTGGGTGCTGTGTCCGTCCATGGACTTCAGAGAAAAGGATTTTACGGTGAGTACAAAAATCCTATTTTCTCTTTTGTCCATGGACGGACACAGTTTCCTTAAGTCTTGACATTAGGGACGTCCCCAAGCAGTGTCAAAAAACGAGGGGTGGGAACAGCAATCAAACAAACTTCACCCCAAACAAACAGAGCTCCTCAACGGAGGAGTTGCAACCTTAAACAGCCGCCTACAAAACCTTGCGATCGAAGCAAGCATCCGCAGACGCATGCACGTCAACGTTGTAAAACTTAGTAAAAGTGTGAACGGACGACCAGGTCGCCACCTTACACACCTGTGAGACAGACGCTTGATGTCGGAAAGCCCAGGAGGCACCAATTTCCCTGGTCGAATGCGCCGTGACAGGAAAGGGAGGCGCCCGCCCCTTAAGGGCATAAGCCTGAATCACAATCTGTCTGATCCACCGAGAAATGGTGGCCGACGAGACTGTCAGGCCTTTCTTTGGACCAGTCACCGACACAAACAGTAAGTCCGACCTCCAAAACGGAGCCGTAGCAGGCCTCGGTCCCTCAGAACCTCACTTTCAACAGCCATGCCGTTAAAGCCAGTGACTGTAAAGCAGGATGAAGTATAGGACCTTGCGACAGAAGGTCCTCCTGCTTTGGCAGTCCCCAAGGGGCATCCGCCACCAGA
Source organism: Rana muscosa (assembly GCA_029206835.1). Taxonomy (NCBI): domain Eukaryota; kingdom Metazoa; phylum Chordata; class Amphibia; order Anura; family Ranidae; genus Rana; species Rana muscosa. The sequence goes on along the minus strand of CM055116.1, from coordinate 328,816,514 downwards.
CGCACTAGGTCGGCATACCAGGGACGCTGAGGCCAATCTGGGGCAATTAGAATCACCGGAATGAAGGTCCGGAGATCTCAGCTACCAGACCAGGGAAGTCATGACTAGTTGGCTCACCCGGATCTGACAATCCAGGGACAATAGAGACTTGTCCCACTTGGACAGGTTCTCCTTCTGCAAGACTCGAGTGTGGAATTGAGCATACGGTACCGCCTCGAAGGAGGCTACCATGAGACCCAGGACTCGCATGCAAAAACGCAGTGACGTCTACCTGCGGGATGCCAACAGCTTCACCGCCGCCTGAAGAGTCTGCAATTTTTTCCAATGGGAGAAAAACTCTCGCCTCTGAGGAGTCCAGAACCAAGCCCAGGTATTACAGGAGCTGAGTCGGCACCAACACTGACTTCTGGAGATTCAGTACCCAACCAAATTCTTGAAGGGTCTGACTGGCAATCGCCACATCCTCCTCTAATTCTGAGTCTGAAGCAGCTCTCAGAAGGAGGTCGTCCAGGTAGCCCACGATAGCGATTCCTCGCTGTCTCAGCAAGGCCAGAATCGGGGCGAGCACCTTGGTGAAAACCCTTGGTGCCGATGCCAGGCCAAAAGGGAGAGCTACAAATTGGTAGTGATCGTCCCCGACTGCAAAACCCAGAAATCTTTGATGCCCGACATATATGGGGAGTTGGGGACATGCAAGTATGCGTCCTTGATGTCCAAGGACGCCAGAAAATCCCCCGGATGGAGTGCAGAGACCACAGAACTGATTCCATCCTGAACCTTCGGACTTTTACAAAGGAATTGAGGGCCTTGAGGTCCAGGATTGGATGGACCCAGTCCTTCTTTGGGACTGCAAACAGATTGGAGTAGAATCCCTGAAACCTTTCCGGCAGCAACACAGGTACTATTACCCCGCGCCTCAGCAGGTCCTGCACTGCCCCAAATAGGGCGTTACGATGAGCCGGAGGAAGATGAAGGTTGGAGGGAAAAATCTGTTTGGTGGACAAGAAAGAAATTCTATCTTGTACCCTGATGACACCACTTCGCAAACCCACTGGTCAGAAAGCAGGGAGGTCCACCGAGCTGCAAACTCGCAAAGACGACCCGCCACCCGAGAGTCGGGCAGGGGCAAACCTTCATGCAGTCGCAGATTTGTTCGCAGGCTTGTTTGGCTTGCGAACCCAGGGACGCTTTTGTCCCTCAGCTGGCCCCTTGTCGGCTCGGGGACGCTTACCTGCGGGCCCGGACTGACGAAAAAAACGATTCTGAGCGGAAAAGGAGGGCCCTGGCCTACGGCGTGGCTCCTTACCTTTGCTGGATTGTGGGAGCAGAGTGCTCTTACCCCCAGTGACATTCCTAATAATGAAGAAGGCTCTCCTCAAAAGGGTAACGGACCGCCATGCGTTTTGGGACCGTAAAGGTCCTCTGCGGTCGTTCCCATTCTTTGTCTATAAACTTATCAAAATAAGTTACATAAGGAAACACCTTAGTAGTGCGGGTCGGCTTGTGGGACCCAAAAGGGACCGACACCTCAGAAGATGCCCCAGCCGCATCCTCCAGCTTGAGGGTTTCTCGCACTGTGGTGATAAGTGCTCAAACAAGCGCCTTCTCCTGCGCTGACCTGGACACGGAGTCTTCCTCACTGTCCGAATGGTCTTGGTCTGCATACTCTGACACTTCAGAACAGGGGTCCTGTGTCACAGCCAGGCCTGAGTCTGAGTCAGAGCTTTCCCCAGAAGATGGTGGGGGGAGGGGGCGTTTTTTTACCCCCCTTTCGCCCACACACCGCCTCCACCCTGGCAAAAAATGATTCCAGGGCTGCCGACAAAGCGTCCACAGGTACCGCAGGTGCAGGAGCACCGGTTGCTACCACCGGAATGTCTGGGGAAGAAACGCCAGCTTCTGACGCCATGCTGACCTGCTCACCTGACAGCCACTCAGGTTCTAAGTCAAGGTGCAAAAAAAGGCCCACCCTCCTGGCTGCCCAGACCGAGGGGTATTCCCAGAGGACTCACCACCCTGACCCAGGCACTGCTCAGCGCTGCCGTCTGCTCTAACCCCTGCAGAGTGTGTGCCTGAGGTGTCTCTGAGGTGATCTGCCATTCGCACTGTTCAGAATGACAAACTAGCGCTAGAGGCCAAAACCAATGTTAAAAGCCCCAAAAATATGACCCCCGGCTGCCTCAGGAAAAAAGAGCCGAGCTACAAGAAAATGGCCGACCGCTGTATTAGCCATAGAAACAGCGTGGCTATAAGAAAATTAGCAGCCGCTGTATTAGCAATAGGAACAGCGTGGCTACAGGAAAATGGCGCCGGCGCATCCAAAATGGCGCCGATTTGTTTCTGAGGTAAAAATAAAGGCCACAAACACACTAGGTACCTGAACAGAGGCCCCCCAAAAGGTAGACCACCCACACTAGAGCGGACCCGGACACCCCGCACAGCCCTCAGCCAGGACCCGGAGCCCCCCTCAGGGACCCCCCGGTGAGGTACACAGCAGGCCCAGCAAAGCATGGGGAGGAGGGATGGATGGGGAGAGAGGAAAGGGAGGACTAGAGACCCCCTAATCAACCACCCCAGGAATGCCCAGCTGTTCCATCCTGCCAAGACAGGAGGAACCTACTTACCCGTCCCTGCGAGGACTGCTGGACGCGTTCCTGACAGACACATCACTGAGCAGTACAGAGTGGCTGTCGGCCACGGCCCACTGTGACTGAACAGCAGAAGCCGGGTCATATGTGGGCCCTGGAGCATATAGCTCACCGGCCACCCCTGGGGCAAATGGGGTATGTCGTGGCCGACCCAGCGCGTAGCTAAAGGCTGTGAGCAGCACACTCGATGGCCGGACTGGGGAGACTACAAGGATCTATATTATTCAGCCTGTGACCCATCCGGCAGTTGATAGTAGATCTCAGGATCAAAAAGTAAAAAGAAAAAGAAAAGTAAAAAGTTCTCCAGGACCAATGGGCCCCTAGGGAGCCAGGTCCTTCTCCTATACTAGGCAGAAAAAAACTGAGTGCAGGGTGAGGGGTCATGACCAGAGGGACCGCCCCCTGGGCAGGGCTGTTCAGCTTTGGTATAATTACATGTTTTTAAATATCTAACATGTCTGCCTAGTCCTCTCCTAATAGATGAAACATAACCCTAATGTCAAGACTTAAGGAAGCTGTGTCCGTCCATGGACGAAAGAGAAAAAATGTTTTTGCTACTTTTTGTCATAAAATTTTGTTTCCCCCTTCACTGACTAGCACTGATGATGCGGCACTGATGAGGCTGCACTGATGGGCACTGATGAGTTGGCACTTATATAGTGGCACTGATGGGCACTGATGAGGAGACACTGATATGTAGAATTGATGGGCACTGATAGGCGGCACTGATATTCAGCACTGATGGGCACCAATAGGCGGCACTGATATGCAGCACTGATGGGCACTGATAGGTGGCACTGATGGGCACTGACAGGCGGCACCGATGGGCACTGACAGGCAGATGTGATGGGCGCTGACAGGCGGCTGTGATGGGCACTGACTGGCACTGATAGTCGGTACTGAGTGGCACTCACAGGTGGGACTGACAGATGACACTGATGGGCAGCACTGATGATGAGGTACTGATAGATTACTGACAGGCATTGGCGTGCGCAGCCTATTGCATTAGGGTGTGCACCCCAAAGCTCAAACAAACAAAAGTATTGGGACACTGCCTTTACACGCACATGAACTCTAATGGCATCCCATTCTTAGTCCGTAGGGTTCAACATTGAGTTGGCCCACCCTTTGCAGCTATAACAGCTTTAACTCTTCTGGGAAGGCTGTCCACAAGGTTTAGGAGGGTGTCTATGGGAATGTTTGACCATTCTTCTGAAAGAGCATTTGTGAGGTCAGGCACTGATGTTGGATGAGAAGGCCTGGCTCGCAGTCTCCACTCTAATTCATCCCAAAGGTGTTCTATCGGGTTGAGGTCAGGACTCTGTGCAGGCCAGTCAAGTTCCTCCACCCCAAACTCGCTCATCCATGTCTTTATGGACCTTGCTTTGTGCACTGGTTCAAGTTATTTGGTGGATGGGGGATTATGGTGTGGGGATGTTTTTCAGGGGTTGGCCCCTTAGTTCCAGTGAAGGGAACTCGTAAGGCCCCAGCATACCAAGATATTTTGGACAATTTCATACCCCCAACTTTGTGGGAACAGTTTGGGGACGGCCCCTTCCTGTTCCAACATGACTGCACACCAGTGTACAAAGCAAGGTCCATAAAGACATGGATTTAGCAGGGGTGGTGGAAAATTACCTTCAAGTGCAAAAATTCACATTATAATAACTAAAACATCTAAAATTAAGTGTAACAATCTAAAAAATTTAAATTCCAAAGTGCTATAATGGTGGGAACCTCCCAACTAAAAGGTTGTTTCACTTGAGATTAATCTGTATGGTAAAAATCTATAGGAGGGGTTTCCACCATCCCTGCTAAGTTTATTTTTATACAGTATGTCTTATTTTCAGCTTGATGTTTATTATGCGAAGTTGCATATTACAGAGACCGGTATTGTGGTAACATTGAAGTTTATTGAGATTTCCATACATTAGAGCAGGGGTCTCCAAACTGCGGCCCTGGGGCCAGATGTGGCCCTTTGCATGCTTTATCCAGCCCTTGGGGCACTATTCATTCCACTAATATGAGACACTATTCTGCCCTCTGACACCAAAAATAGGGGACTAATTCCTGCCATTACATAAACAATGGGGTGCCATTTCCTTCACTGAAACCAACAATGGGGTGAAATTCCTCCCCCTAAAACACTGGGCACTGTTTTCTCCCACTTTTTTTTTTGTGGTGAGGGAACACATAACAGTGCTTAGCAGCAGGCCTTTCAATTACACTTTTTTTATTTTACCTCCAGTAGTTTCTTGTAAATAGTAGTGTGGTGATTACCTATCATACTAAAATCGTCATGTGGCATTAATAAACAACAGATTTCAGTTGTGCCCCACCAGGCCGGCACTCCCTTGAACAATGTACCTGTCTGCTGAGTTCATCACCCCCATCCCTGCACTCAGTGCACTGATTAACAGCACTGATTGGCAGCACTGATAAGCGGCATTGATTGGTACTGACAGGTGGCACTCATTTGCACTGGTGTGGGACTGACTGGCACTGATTGGCACTGACAGGCGGCACTGGCACTGATTGGCACTGACAGGTAACACTGATTGGAAATACTGATTGGCACTGACAGGTGGCACTGATTGGAAGCACTTATTGGCACTGACAGGCAGCACAGGCACTGATTGGCACTGACAGGTGGCACTGGCACTCAGTGGCACTGATTGGAAGCACTGACAGGCGGCACTGATACTGATTGGCACTGACAGGTGGCACTGATTGGAAGCACTAATTGGCACTGACAAACTGACAAGCGGCACTGGCACGGACTGGCACTGACAGGTGGCACGGACAGGTGGCATTAGTAGGAAGCACTGACAGAGGTGAGGGGGGGTTTCCAGGGGTGTACCTAGAGCATTTGGCACCCGGGGCGGATCCTATATCTGGCAGCTCCCCACGTTAAAATATAAAAACACCCCACTGTGCCCCCTGCATCCTTCAATATCTCTTTGTCACTACTGTGTCACTGGACCCCTTTACATTATACAGCACCCTGCACCACTGGACCCCTTTACATTACACAGCACCCTGCACTACTGGACCCCTTTACATTACACAGCACCCTGCACCACTGGACCCCTTTACATTCCACAGCACCCTGCATCTCTGGGCCCCTTTACATTACACAGCACCCTGCACCTCTGGACCCCTTTACATTACACAGCACCCTGCACCTCTGGACCCCTTTACATTACACAGCACCCTGCACCACTGGACCCCTTTACATTACACAGCACCCTGCACCACTGGACCCCTTTACATTACACAGCACCCTGCACCACTGGACCCCTTTACATTACACAGCACCCTGCACCACTGGACCCCTTTACATTACACAGAACCCTGCACCTCTGGACCCCTTTACATTACACAGCACCCTGCACCACTGGACCCCTTTACATTACACAGCACCCTGCACCACTGGACCCCTTTACATTACACAGCACCCTGCACCACTGGACCCCTTTACATTACACAGCACCCTGCACCACTGGACCCCTTTACATTACACAGCACCCTGCATCTCTGGGCCCCTTTACATTACAGAGCACCCTGCACCTCTGGACCCCTTTACATTACACAGCACCCCTAAGCACAGACCCCCCATTCAGCACAGACTACCCCCTTCAGCACAGATGGACCCCCCCTTCAGCACAAATGGACCCCTCCTTCAACACAGACCTCCCCTTCAGCACAGATGGACCCCCCTAACATTTTTGCAGTATACACTATAGGATTGTAAAAGAATTGGGACACCTTTGGGTGCCCCAAAAGAGCAGTAATGTGATGCCGGGATGAACAGTAGGTGTGGCCAGAAGGTCAGTCTGTTTCCCACTATTAATCCTCCCCAGGTTAGCTAATGCTAACACATAAGAGGAGACACCAATCCAGGAATACAGGAAATCCCCCTACCTCGCCCCTCCAGTTAAAGAAGACCTCCAACTAGGAGGACTGTGGGGGGTGATAAGAGGGGATCCCCATCCAGGAGCATAGGACCCCCCCTCCAGTAAAGAAGACCTCCAGCTAGGAGGACTGCGGGAGGTAATGAGGGGATCCCCATCCAGGAGCATAGGACCCCCCCTCCAGTAAAGAAGACCTCCAGCTAGGAGGACTGTGGGGGGGTGATAGAGGGAATCCCCATCCAGGAGCATAGGACCCCCCCCCTCGAGTAAAGAAGACCTCCAGCTAGGAGGACTGCGGGAGGTGAAAAGAGGGGATCCCCATCCAGGAGCATAGGACCCCCCCTCGAGTAAAGAAGACCTCCAGCTAGGAGGACTGCGGGAGGTGAAAAGAGGGGATCCCCATCCAGGAGCATAGGACCCCCTCCCCCCTCCTCTCCCACAAGTAAAAAAGACCCCCAGCTAGGAGGATTGAAGGGATGATAAGGGGACCCCCATCCAGGAATAGGTGAGGGATGATAAGAGGGGACCTTGATAACCCCCCCCCCCTCTGGTAGAAAGAGACCACTGGCTAGGAAGAATGCAGACATCTGCCCCCTCCTCCCTCTTAATAAGGTGAATGATAATGTAGTGAAGACATTCATAGAGTTACACACACAACAGCTCCGGCCACAGTGCAGAGGGGGAGGGAGGTGACTCACCGTATCAGATAAGGAGGAGGAAGAAATCCCCATAGAGCTCCAATGTCTGTGAAGGAGCTCTGGGCTGTCACTGCTGCTTCTTCTCCTCGTTCTGTCCCCCGCGCTGCTGAACTTTCGCTGTCAGCAGTGGCGGCGGGGGTGGGTGGTGTTATGGAGGGTACAGCACAGTGACAAGCTTCTAGAGAATTCACAGGCTGGCTGACTGGCAGGGGGAGGAGGCTGGACAGCAGGCACCTCACAGGTAGGGTGACCAGACGTCCCCAGTTTCAGGGGACAGTCCCCGGATTGAGGACACTGTCCCCGGACCAAATCTGTCCCCTGTTTTGTCCCCGGATTGGATTTTAACAGGGGCTGGGGCAATTTCAAAGACAGTCAGTGCAGAATAAAAAAAACAGAATTACACACCCCCGCTCCGCCGCTCCTACTAGCTTAGGGGGGTCTATTTCTTTTCATTATCTGTGCCCCTTTCTGATGATCATGTGCTGGTCGGAGCGGAGGGAATATTTCTCCAGTTTTGGGTGCATGCCCATTCAGCTCCGCTCGCATGTTCTTCCGTCTTGGCTCAAGTCCTGGGCAGCCGCCTGCTTGCTTTTCTCCTTGCCTTCCCAGGCGGAGTGATCTTCCTCCACTTCCCACCCAGTAGTAGCCAGGGCCCGGAGAGTAAGACTTGACAGGCTGTGAGGCAGGCGGCGACGGGGAGAGAGTCGCTGAGTGCCGCCATTACTAGTAAAAAATAAAATATGTCCCCGGATTTCATTTTAAAAATCTGGTCACCTTACTCACAGGGGAGAAAGCAGGCTCCAGTCCGCTGCTTCCATTCCAAGGGAGAGAGAGGCCGGAGGGGGGGGCGGAGTGCAGATGTAGATCACTCCGCCGGCACCTGTGGGGACCTGCAGCCGGAACTATAGAAGCTGCATCGGAAAATTTGAGTTACACAGGGACAGGACAGATGTTGCAGGCATTTAGCACTAACAAAACTTGTAAAACACAGACAAGGCACAGGGATGATTAGGGTGTGCCTGGGCACACCTGGCACACCCCGTGGGCACGCCTATGCTGACAGGTGTTACTGCTGGGCACTGATTGGCACTGTGGTGGGCACTGGCACACTTTATTGTTGGGACACCGCTGGGCACCTATTGACAGGTGATTGCACAACTGAGGGGGCTGTGCTGATAATCAATGTGCTGATTATCAGCACAGACCCCCCCCCTCTGACAGGGAGAGCCGCTGATCGGCTCTCCCTGTCAGCGCAAACCGAGAAATGCCGTTTACCGGCACTTCCTGGTTCATGCGAGGATCAGCTTTAATTGGTCACAGCTGATCACGTGGTAAGAAGCCTCTGACAGAGGCTTCTTATCACGATCGGAGATGCAGCGTGTCAGACTGACACTCTGCACTCGCAATCGCCGCTCTGCGCGCTCCCACGGGCGTGCGCCGCCATGTTATCCTGCTGGACGTCATATGACGCCCAGTCAGGATAACAGAACCACTTCCCGGCCGTCATTCTGCATACGGTGGGTGGGAAGTGGTTGAAATCCCACAAGGGTGAACTTTGCTCTCTGTACATGTTTCTATGTAAAATCTTGCAAATCCTGTGCTCGTTCTCAGTCCTCAAAAGTTAAACCCTCTGGATTACCCCTACCTTTGCCTGTCCCCTAACACATTTGGATGCACATCCAGGCAATGGCGGAACTACCGCCATAGTGACACACGCGGCCGCTATGAGGCCCGCAACCGAGAGGGGCCCGTGGGGAGGAGGAAGAATGCATACTGCCGGGGGGCGAGCACCGCCCGCACGGTCCCCCAGCCAGGGGAAGTGAGGAGAGGAAGAGGCGAGCTGTGTGTACAAGCAGAGAGCTGTAATAGCTTTCATTTGAATGTCCTTCTCCTGTGTTCCCGGGGCTCACCGTCACATAGCCCCACCTCTTGGCCCGGCGTCTTTGATAGACAGAACGCCGGTCCAATGCGGGACATGTGACGTCATCAAAGGCGCCGGGCCAAGAGGTGGGGCTATGTGACGGTGAGCCCTGGGAACGCAGGACATTCAAATGAAAGCTATTACAGCTCTCTGCTTGTACGCACAGCGCGCCTCTTCCTCTCCTCACTTCCCCTGGCTGGGGGACCGTGCGGGCGGTGCTCGCCCCCCCCACTCTGAGGCAGCCCCATGCTCGCCAATAGCCATTTGAGGGCTGCAGTATGCATTCCTCATCCTCCCCGGTAGTTCCGCCACTGGCTCGCCTCTTCCACTGCACAGGTGAGGCTACATTGTGCTTGGGTCATGCTGCATTGGGCACATGTGAGGCTGTATTGGCACGGGTCACGCTGTATTGGGCACAGGTGAGGCTGCATTGGGCACAGGTGAGGCTGTTTTGGGCACAGGTGAGGCTGCATTGGGCACAGGTGAGGCTGCATTGGGCACGGGTCATGCTGCATTGGGCACAGGTGAGGCTGTATTTGACACGGGTCATGCTGCATTGGGCACAGGTGAGGCTGTATTGGGCACGGGTCATGCTGCATTGGGCACAGGTGAGGCTGTATTGGGCACGGGTCATGCTGCATTGGGCACAGGTGAGGCTGTATTTGGCACGGGTCATGCTGCATTGGGCACGGGTCATGCTGCATTGGGCACGGGTCACGCTGCATTGGGCACAGGTGAGGCTGCATTGGGCATGGGTCACGCTGTATTGGGCACAGGTGAGGCTGCATTGGGCACGGGTGAGGCTGCATTGGGCACAGGTGAGGCTGCATTGGGCACGGGTCACGCTGCATTGGGCACAGGTGAGGCTGCATTGGGTACAGGTGAGGCTTTATTGGGCATGGGCAGGCTACACTGCATTGGGCACAGGTGAGGCTGCGTTGGGCACAGGCCACACTGCATTGGGCACAGGTGAGGCTGCATTGGGCACTGGACACGCTGCATTGGGCACAGGCCACACTGCATTGGGCACAGGTGAGGCTGCATTGGGCACTGGACACGCTGCATTGGGCACAGGCCACGCTGCATTGGGCACAAGTGGGCACAGGTGAGGCAGTATTGGGCACAGGCAGACCACGCTGCATTGGGCACAGGTGAGGATTATTGAAACGCTAACACCAGGTGTTTGGAGTATCTTTATCTGTTGATTAAACTTTCTGAAATACATATATTGCTATTGTGGTGTAGGATCTGGGTTCTTTCTTTCTTTCTTTCATCTCAGACTCGAACCACACGCCCTTTAAACCATGCCCACTATTTAATTTAAGTCCGCCATTTTTTGTGGGGGGGCCCATACAACATTTTGCTATGGGGCCCTGTGATTTATAGTTACGCCCCAGCATCCAGGCTAACTTGTCCTCAAGTTCTGCTGCCTCTACACCTGCCAATGTGGTCCAGACTGCCTTTGCACCAGTTATTCCAGTCGTGCATTGTTTGGGATTTATTTTCTGGAAATACATAACTGTAATGTTGATTTCTAGATTTAAAAATAACTGTTAATGGTCCTATTCAAATTGGGGACCATGCTTACTGCAATATTTAGGGTGTTTTTTCTGGGAATAAATATTGCTGTAATATTGATTTCTTGATGTAAAAATGATTTTTGGTAGTCCTATTTAAATTGGGGCTCAAGCACAAATAAATTTAATCTGTGAACATACTGAATTATTTAGGCTGGTTTTTTTTCTGGAAATAAAAATTCTGTATTGGTACTTTTCACAGTTACTAATAGTTGTTAGGGCTCCTATTTAAATTGGGGCTTGAGTGAAAATAAGTCCATACTGGGAATGTACTCACTACAATATTTGAAGTATATATTTTTTTTTTAAATTGTAATGTTGATTTCTAGATTTAGAATTAAAATGGCTATTGGTGGTTCTATGCAAATTGGGGCTGGAGTGCAAATAAATTAAATAAAATTTGGGAACATATAGGGGTCCTATGCTTGTGAGTAAATTGTATGCTTATTTGCATTTATTTGAAAATCAATGTAATACACTATATACTATTCTTTTTATGACACATTCCATTGTGACTGAGTTGAAGAGAGAAAGACATACCTGGAAGAAAAGATTCTCACAGAGTTTGGAGTGAGCTGACACTATACAGAAAAAAGTTCCTGTACCTGCTCTTGTGCTTGATCCTGACCCATGTTCTTAGTTCCTGTACCTGATCCTGAAACCTGCTCCTGTGACCTGCTTCCTGTACCCTGTACCCTGCTCCCTGCTTCCAGCTCTCCTTGTTTCCTGTTCCAGTCCTGACCTTGCCCTGCTTATGGGTTTCTGTACTGTTATATTTATTTTGTAATTGTACACTGCGTATGGTATTCTGGTGTGGGTGTAGGTGTGGGAAATGTATTAATTGTTTAAATAAACATAATTTAACTTTATTTAGCCTGGTTCCTGATTTTTAAGGTACAGCCTATTGATTTGGTCATCCTTGCTTGATACCTGCATTTGGTATCCCTTACACTTTTTATAGGGGGTTGTTAAACTCTGGTAAGCCTCCTTTCCACTTGAGGGATATGGGGGGTTAAAGTATTGATATACAGTATCTGAAGATTTTTGGCATGAGAGAACACAGGACTAATATTGTGGTAATATAGGGGACATTCTCTTTTTAATTCCGATCAACATTTTATGGGCCTTGATTAGGGATGAGCCGAACATCCCCCGGTTCCGTTCGCACCAGAACCTGCGAATGCACCGAAAGTTTGCACGAACTATCGAACCAAGTTATAGTCTAAGGGATTTGAACGTTCAGAATCAAAAGTGCTAATTTTAAAGGCTAATATGCAAGTTATTGTCCTAAAAAGGGTTTGGGGACCCGGGTCCTGCCCCAGGGGACATGTATCAATGCAAAAATATGTTTTAAAAACTGCTGTTTTTTCAGGAGCAGTGATTTTAATGATGAATAAAGTGAAAAAAGAAAGTGAAATATTCCTTTAAATATCGTACCTGGGGGGTGTCTATAGTATGCCTGTGAAGTGGCACGTGTTTCCCGTGTTTAGAACTGTCCCTGCACAAAATGAAATTTCTAAAGGAAAAAAAGTCATTTAAAACTGCTTGCGTATTTAATGTAATGTGTGGTCCCCGCAATATGGATGAAAATCATTGAGAAAATCGTCATGGGTACCCCCCCCCCCCAGCCCATTTGGGTCTTGTTGTATGGATATTAGCCCCGCACCCAAATAAAAAAAAAGGAAAGGCGTGGGGCCCTCAGGCCCTATATACTCTGTACAGCAGTATACAGGCGGTGCAAACAAGACAGGGACTGTAGGTTTTTTCTTAAGTAGAATCTGTTGGTAATTTAGAACTGGTAAATTTTTAAAGTGTAATATTATATCAAGAATTGTAATTACATGCCCCTGTTGAACAGGGGCAGAAAAATTGGGCCTTAGGCACAGGTGCTGGTGCCACAAACCTGCAACCCCTCACAGAAACTCTAGTTGGAACGCATGAATGAGCCCTGCTGCAAATTATTGCATCAAAAATTGTAATTACACACCCCTGTTAAACAGGGGCATAAAAATTGGGCCTTAGGCACTGGTGCCACAACACGGCAACCCATCACATATACTATAGTTGGAGCGCAGGAATGAGCCCTGCTGCAAAGTATTGCATCAAAAATTGTAATTACATGCCCCTGTTAAGCAGGGGCTGAAAAATTGGGCCTTAGCCCCTGGTAGCGGTGCCCAGAACCAAAAATGTTCTTACAAGCTGAACATTGAGGAGGTAGAGGATAGTCACTCAGCGTAACAGGATAGTCACTCAGAATCAGCATAGGCAGTCTTGAAGGGATCTCCCATTCAAAAAAAAATATTCGGTTACATCAGCATCAGGTGCTTGGTAGCTGGTGATCCAAGACTGATTCATTTTTATGACGGTCAGCCGATTGACCGATTTGGTGGACAGGCGCACCCTGTGATCGGTTACAAAGCCTCCAGCAGCACTGAATGTGCGTTCAGAAAGAACGCTGGATGCAGGACAGGCCAGTAGCTCAATTGCATACTGTGCAAGCTCTGGCCAGTGATCCATCCTCAAGACCCAGTAATCCAGAGGATTTTCGGTGGGAAAGGTGTCCAAGTCTGATCTTGCCCCTAGGTATTCCTGCACCATGTAAAACAGATGTTGGCGATGGTTGCTGGAACCGATCATACCTTGGGGCTGCGGACTAAAAAATTGTCTGAACGCATCGGTCAGACGGCCACCTTCTCCCCCGCTACTTCTTTGACTGACCGGAGCCTCAGCAACACGTTGTCCAGGACTAGGATTTTGTAACCTCCCAGTCTCTGGGAACGCGTTGCACAGACCTTTCTGCAAGGCCTCCCGAAGATGTTTCATCCTCTGCTCCCTCTGCGATGGCAAGATAAGGTCCGCAACTTTTCCCTTGTAAGATGGATCAAGGAGGGTTGCCAGCCAGTAATGATCCCTCTCCTTGATCACACGAATACGAGGATCCTTCCGCAGGCTTTGCAGGATCAGGGAGGTCATGCAGTGTAGGTTTGCTGAGGCATTCGGTCCGGAGTCCTCTGGGTCACTCAGGACGACATGATCCGCAGCCACCTCCTCCCAGCCACGTACAAGTCCATGGGTTTCTTGGGACTGTAATTGATCCATTGAAGACTGCTGCTGATACTGAGTGCTAGGCTCCACCTCCATGCTGACACAATCCTCCTCCTCGTCCTCTTCCTGTGTGATAGGCGGGCCAGCAGGAACACTGTCTGGATAAAGGGGGCCTTGAGAGGTAAGGAAGTCCTCCTCTTCCTCCCTCTGTTCTGCCTCAAGTGCCCTGTCCATTATTCCACGCAGTGTGTGCTCCAACAGGTGGACAAGAGGGACAGTGCATGCATCCCTGATCATGTCCCACTGGCATGGTAAAAAAAACAAGCTCCCCTGACCCTGTCCTGGTGCCATATTGGCACAGATACTCATCGATGGCCCTCTGCTGCATGTGCAGCCACTGCAGCATGGCCAACGTTGAGTTCCACCTGGTGGGCATGTCACAGATTAGACGGTTCTTGGGCAGGTTGCATTCCTTTTGGATGTCAGCCAGCCGAGCACTGGCATTATTTGACTGGCGGAATTGTACACAGACTTTCCTGGCCTGCCTCAGGACATCCTGTAAGCCCGGGTACCTGCCCAAGAACCGCTGCACCACCAAGTTAAGGACATGAGCCAAACAGGGCACATGGGTCAGTTGTCCCTGTCGGAGGGCGGAGAGGAGGTTGGTGCCATTGTCGCAAACCACTATTCCTGGCTTAAGATGGTGTGGCATCAACCACCTCTGAGCCTACCCCTGCAGAGCTGACAGAATCTCTGCCCCAGTGTGGCTCCTCTCCCCCAAGCACACCAGCTCAAGCACCGCATGGCATCTTTTTGCCTGCGTACTTGCGTAACCCCTTGAACGCTTACGGAGCACCGCTGGTTCCGAGGACAAAGCACAGGAAGAGGCCATGGAGGAAGAAGAAGAGGAGGGGGTGGAGGAGAGAGGTGTGTCAGAATCACCAGTAGTAGCATTTTGGAAGCGTGGTGGTGGAACAACCTCCAACACTACTGCAGGGGCAGGCTCAGTACTGCACCTTGTCCTGCATCCTTCCCAGCTGACAGCAGAGTCACCCAATGCACCATGAAAGATAGGTAATGTCCCTGTCCATGCCTGCTGGACCATGAGTCAGCGGTAATATGCACCTTACCGCTGACCACCCTGTCCAGCGAGGCCAAGACATTGCCTTCCACATGTCGGTAGAGAGCCAGAATCGCACATTCCACCTACTCATGGAAGGGGGCAGAGTTACCAACTAAAAAGGCAGAAGTTGAAGTGCTAGCAATTTAGCCAAGCTAGCATTCAACCACTGGGCATGTGGATGGCTGGGAGCGAACTTCTTTTGACGGTGCAGCAGCTGGGGCAGGGAAATTTGCCTGGTACAATCTGACGTTGGTGTACCGATTGCAGATTGCCCGCAAAGTACTTGGCTGTGACACACCTAATTCTACACCTTCATTCTTCTCAGTGCAGGTTTCAGAGAGGACTGAAGGTATAGTGGGGTTGGAGATCCCAGCTGATGAAGAGCAATGAGAGGTCTGCTTTGTTCTTTGGTGTGGGTCTTTTAGGTATGCTTGCCAATGAAC
The DNA here is from genome assembly GCA_029206835.1 of Rana muscosa. Taxonomy (NCBI): domain Eukaryota; kingdom Metazoa; phylum Chordata; class Amphibia; order Anura; family Ranidae; genus Rana; species Rana muscosa. Next base: position 328,801,145 of record CM055116.1, on the reverse strand, counting down.
TGCATGGCAGGTTGACATATGTCTGATCAAGCATGTGGTGCCCAAGCGGGTGATGTTTTGGCCACGCGAGATACGCCTGAGGCATATGTTGCAAATAGCAGCGCTGCGATCTGATGCACTCGTCTCAAAAAAGGCCCACACCAAAGAACTTTTGGAATAACGCGCAGAGACAGCAGCGCCCTGCACATGCGGAGCTCTGCCGTGTGATGTTGTTAGTGTGCTGCCCTTAAGCTGGCCCCTGGAGGGCATCCTGCCTCGTTCGAGATGTGCCTCCTCCTTCTCCTCTCTCCTATCAGGCATCCACATAGAGTCCGTGACCTCATCATCCCCTCCCTCCTCATCACTGTAGCAAACCTGGCAGTATGCTGCAGCTGGGGGAACATGACTGCCAGATTGCTGTCCTTCTTGGGCATCCCCTCTCTCTGGGCTCACGTTACTGCCTTCCTCTAGCTGGGTACCATCATCGGAGCCTTCAAAACGCTGCGCATCCTCCTGAAGCATGTACCCAACACTGTGGTCAAACAGTTCGGGGGACTCCTCAGGAGGACATGGTGGGGCTAGGGAAGGAGTGACTGATGCCATTGAGCCGAGGGCAGAGGCCACTTTGGCAGCTGCTTTGCCAGACAAAGTACCCTGAGCCTGGGTAAGAGAGGATGAGGAGGATGAGGACGGCTTGGTCATCCACTCTACCAAGTCTTCGGCATGTTGCGGCTTAACACGGAAGCTGCGGAAAAAAAGGACAAGTGTGTCCCACGGCCACGTGCTGATGAGAATGCACCGTGTCCATGACCAGCACTGTTGCCCCTAGACACAGAGCCTGCTTGCCCTCTTTTATTGGCTCGTGACTGTCTGCCTCTCCTTGTTGTCCTTCCAGACATACTAATGGACTGCAGTGAGATGTAGCTGCACAAAGCTGGGATGTATACATATATATATATATATATATATATATATATATATATATATATACTGATTATACTGCAGCTAGCAGAATCAACTGCCTGCCTGTAGTATTATTAGTAAGAGAACACCAGCAATTGTCTTCAGTTATCTTTAGTTGCACACTGTGCAGAGGACACAGTACACTAACTGAAAATACTGCAGCTCCCTGCCTGTGGCATTAATATGTGAACACCAGCAATTGTATTCAGGTAGCTTTAGGTGCACACTGTGCAAAGGACACAGTACAGTAACTGAATATACTTGCAGCTCCCTGCCTGTGGTATTAATATGAGAACACCAGCAATTGTATTCAGGTAGCTTTAGGTGCACACTGTGCAAAGGACACAGTTCACTAACTGAAAATACTGCAGCTACCACAATCACCTGCCTGCCTGTCAGTATATTATGAAGAGAATAACAGGAACGGATCTAGCTAAACTGAATACAGTGTATATATATATATATATATATATATATATACACAACACCTAGGATGCATATATATTCTCTACACACTGTAACTGCAACTAACTGACTCACCTTCCTGTTCTATCTAACTCAAATTAAATTACACTATCTCTCTCTCTCTGTCTTTCTTTCACCGCCGCAACACACTACACAAGGCCGCCACGCAGGCAGCCTTATATAGTGTAGGGCATGTACTAAACCCCCTGAGACATAATTGGCCAAAGCCACCCTGACTTTGGCCAATTATGGCTCTCCGTTCTTACCATGCTGTGATTGGCCAAAGCATGCGGGTCAATGCTTGGCCAATCATCAGCCAGCAATGCACTGCGATGCCGCAGTGTATTATGGGCCGTAACGCGCCACTCGAATTTGGCGCGAACGGCCTCTAATGTTCGAAATTCGACGAACGGTCGATGTTCAAGTCGAACATGAGTTCGACACGAACTCGAAGCTCATCCGTAGCCCTGATTATTATTGTATTTCACTTAGTTAGACACTGTTTATTTCACGATAACAGAAGTGCAAAGGTTTTTATATTTTAGCTCTGGGTGAGTTATGAGTTAAAAAAACAGGGGGTGTTATTTTAGCAGCAGCTTGGGGAAGTAGAGCTGAGCTCAGGTAAAGTGGGTTATTTTTAATGCTGGTTTTTTAACTTAACAGGTGGTGGTCCCATTTAAAACAGGGCCTCCTACAAATAATAAAATATTTTTCACGTAGGTACTGCAAGATTTGAGAGATTTTTCAAGCTTCAATGTTCACAACAAGTTGTATTACTTTACTCTAAAATAGTAGGTGGGGAATAATTTACAAAGGGGCCTGCTACAAATTATTCAATACTGGGCAAGTGGGCAAAATGATACAGTATATTGGGGGAATTTTTATGAAATGGATGATAGGGATCCTGCTATCAAAAGGGCCTAATATAATTGACTAAATACTGGGCATGTTGACACAAAAATCCTTTTGGGGAATTTTGTGTTGAATATATTGCATTAATTATGATTTCTAAATTTTGCAATGGATGATGGGGATCTGTTCTAAAAAGGGCCTAATGTAAACTATTAAATACTGAGCCCTTAGGCAACAAATATTTTATGGGAATTATTCTGTGAATTCGTTGCATTCTAATGCAGTTTTCTATATTTGAATGGTGGGGTCCTGCTTTAAATTGTGTCTAGTACAACCATTGAAATACTGTGCACATGAGAACGAAAAACATTTTGGGAGCTTTTTTGGTAATAAATGACACGCTAATGTTGATTCATTGAGCCCTTTGAAAATGGCTGGTGGAAATCCTGTTAAAAATGGCACCTAGTACAAGTGATTCAATACTGTGCACTTATGCTCCACACAATTTTGGGCACTTTTTACTGTAAAATAAGTATGGTACACAGTAATGTAGATTGTTTTGACAAGCTGAAAGGTGTGGGTCCGGTTTACAAAGCTGCCTAGTCAATGTGTTTAAAGACTGTGCATACTCACTACAATTTCATGATACTACACTATGAAACTGTATGGAAACCCTATCCTATGATCAACACAATTTTTGCTCCCATTTGACTTGAGGACAAGCTCATATTAGAGATGTATTCTGAATTATTTACTATTGCTGAATTAAGATATTCTTTGGCTTTATTGTATCCTGTGTAATGTTCGGGGAACCCGCTAGATCGCAGGACACAGGCTTTTCAAACAAAAGGACGTTTATTTAAACTTAAATGGCTTCACAGCAGCAAAACAAAAGAAATGACAGTCTCACCGACTTGTAGAGTTTATAACTGCTGTAGCAGTTAAACAGTCCTTACTTGGTGTTGCAGGTAAGTTTCCCAGATAGCAGGCTTTCATGCAGGCCACTGCCATGTACATTCACAGCTTCCCAGAGCTTTTCACAGCCTCCACAGCTTTTGCAGTGTCCACCATTCACCATGCAGACTTCACTACACTCCTTCACTCTCTCACCTACAACTTCCTGTCTCTCTTAAACCATTTCCTTGGACAGGTGTGTTAACCATTGCTGTTCCCTTAAAGGAACCACAGCCCAAACAGAGGGGAAATATAGCGTCCTTCCAGGACCCAGCCACGGCGTCCTGTACATATCCCCCCTGTGCCCCAACGCCAAGTAGGTGGAGGCAACAGTGGAGCTAAAACAATGGACTCGGGAGAGGGCATCTGCATTTTGATGCAGTCTCCCGGGCCTATGCTCCACTACAAATTAAAATTCCTGGAGCGCCAGGAACCAACGTGTAATTCTGGCATTAGTCCCTTTACCTTGCCTCATCCATGTTAAAGGGGCATGGTCAGAAATTAACCTAAACTTCCTTCCCAAGAGGTAATATCTGAGGGATTCCAGAGCCCACTTAATGGCCAGACATTCTCGTTCAACTATAGCGTAGTTTTTCTCCGCTGGTGTCAACTTCCTACTGAGGAAGACTACTGGGTGCTCCTCACCATGAACAACCTGTGACAACACAGCTCCCAATCCTACATCGGAAGCATCAGTCTGGACGACAAACTCGTTTGAAAAATTGGGTGCTATCAGGACAGGGTGTTGGCACAGTGCTGACTTGAGCTCCAAAAAAGCCTTTTCAGCATCTGCATTCCATTCCACCATGACCGATTTCCGTCCCTTAGTCAGATCGGTCAATGGAGCCGCCAATGTGGCAAAGTTGGGTACGAATCTCCTGTAGTATCCCACCATGCCCAGGAATGCACGTACCTGCTTTTTTGTGAGGGGGCGGGGCCAATTCTGTATAGCCTCTACTTTGTTAACCTGAGGTTTCACCACCCCTCTACCTACAATATAGCCCAGGTATTTCACCTCCTCCATTCCCAAAGCACATTTTTCAGGGTTTATTGTAAACCCCTCCTTCCAAAGAGAGTCCAGTACTGCCTGGACTTTGGGCAAGTGTGATTCCCAGTCTCTGCTAAAAATGACTATGTCGTCCAAGTACACTGAGGCATATTCCCGGTGAGGTCGTAAAATCCTATCCATTGCTCGCTGGAAAGTGGCTGGAGCAGTTTGTAGTCCAAAAGGCATTCTTTTGTACTGAAAACTCCCCTCTGGGGTAGAAAAAGCAGTTTTCTCTCTAGCAGCCTTAGTCAGCGGGATTTGCCAATACCCCTTGGTAAGGTCTAATGTTGTAATATACCTGGCTGGACCTAGTCTCTCAATAAGCTCATCTACCCGGGGCATGGGGTAGGCATCAAACCGTGAAACCTCATTAAGTTTCCGGAAATCATTGCAGAATCGCAGAGTCCCGTTGGGCTTTGGTACCAACACAATCGGGCTCGACCACTCACTCTGCGACTCCTCAATGATCTCCAGGTCCAGCATCTTCTTCACTTCCTCTGAAACGGCCTTCCTTTGAGCCTCTGGGATGCGGTAGGGCCGGACAAAAACTTTGACTCCAGGTTCCGTGATAATATCATGTTCTATGACACTAGTTAGCCCTGGCAAGTCTGAAAACTTTTCTTTATTTCTCTGCAAGAACTCCTTTGCCTGCTGATTTTGGATTTTAGACAGGGTACTTGCTACTTGGACACTCTCCACCCCAACCTGAGGCTCAAGTCTTGCACTAGCCAGGGAGGTCACCGGTTCCCTGTCTGTCCAGGGCTTTAACAAGTTGACATGATATATCTGATACGGTTTCCTCTTGCCTGGCTGGTGGACTCTATAATTTACCTCTCCCACTTTTTCCACAACTTCAAAGGGACCTTGCCATCTGGCCAAGAATTTACTTTCCACAGTGGGAATTAGCACCGCTACTCGATCCCCCACTTGGAAGTGCCTTATTTTAGCAGCCCTGTTATAGACCCGTCGTTGAGCCTCCTGGGCTTTTTGCAAATGCTCTTTGACTAGTGGCATCACAGTTTGGATCCTTTCCTGCATTTGGGAGACATATTCAAGAACACTCTTATGCTGAATAGGTTCACTTTCCCATTCCTCTTTAATAAAGTCAAGTAGTCCGCGAGGTCTCCGCCCATATACCAACTCAAAGGGCGAAAACCCAGTGGAGGCCTGGGGCACTTCCCTGATAGCAAACAGGAGAGCTGGTAACAGGCAGTCCCAGTCTTTCCCATCCCTTTGTACCACTCTCTTTAGCATAGACTTAAGGGTCTTGTTAAAGCGTTCCACTAACCCGTCCGTTTGGGGATGGTAGATCGATGTACGCAGCTGTTTAATCCGGAACAGCTTGCACACATCGGCCATAACTCTCGACATAATTGGGGTGCCCTGGTCTGTGAGTATTTCCTTGGGAAAACCAGTCCGTGTAAACAACTGGAATAATTCCGGGCAATAGCCTTAGAGGAGGTATTCCGCAGTGGAAGCGCCTCAGGATATCGGGTGGCATAGTCAAGAATCACCAATATGTAGGAGTAACCTCGAGCCGACTTTACCAAGGGACCCACTATATCCATGGCTATCCTCTCGAATGGGACCTCAATTATGGGCAGAGGGACCAAAGGGCTCTGGAAGTGGGTCACCGGAGCGGTCAACTGACAGGTGGGACAAGAGGCACAGTATTTCTTTACCTCTGCTTTCAGACCTGGCCAGTAAAACCGGTCGGTGATCCGTGCTTCTGTCTTCTCAACTCCCAGGTGTCCCCCTAACACATCATCATGGGCCAGCTCCAGAACCTTTCGTCTATATTGTTGGGGTACCAACAATTGTTCTACCACATTTTCCCTCACCTTGGTAACCCGATACAATAACTCATTATACATTGCGAAGTGTGGCCACCGCTCATTTGCACCTGGCTCTTGGGGAACCCCATTTACTACTACAACTTGTTCCCGTGCACGGGCCAAAGTGAGGTCCTGCATCTGAGCAGTACCAAACGCCCCCTGGGGAACACCCAAATCTGGCAGGGCAGGGGTAGAGGCCACTTCCTCGTCCTCTTCCCCCAGCATTACCTGAAGTGGGGAAGATCCTCCCCCCTCAGTGTTTTGGTAGGTCTGGACCACATGTCTTGACATTATCAACAGTATCAGCTCTACTTTCATCACCATCAACCCAACCATTAGCAATTTCATCATTTGGATCCACATTAAGAACATTTGGCAGTTCAGGGTTATTCCTCTCAGCAGCAGGAACAGGGACGCTAGTTTCTCCCCAATCTCTGAACTGTTCTCCTTGTTCCCACAGTTTTGTAAACAATGGACAGTCTCGTCCTATTATAACATCATGTACCAAGTTCTTTACCACCCCCACCTCTTGAGTACCAGTGCCACATGCTGAGGAGATGGTCACCGAGATGAGAGGGTACTCTCTAGTGTCCCCGTGAATGCACACCACCCGTAAGGTTTTTCTTACCAGACCGATCTTCCCAATTACTCTAGGATGAACCAGGGTTACCATGCTTCCGGAGTCCAACAAAGCCCGGGCAGGGAGGTGGTTCACTTGGACTTCACACTCAAATTTTTCCTCACCCAGGTCGAGCTGTGTGGTGCATACTGTATGGGCATAAAAAGACCCCCTCCGAAGAACCCCGCATTCCATGGGCTCCTCTTGCAGTGGGCAGTGTGCCCGGGTATGACCCCAGGAATGACATCGCCAACATTGTACATCCCCTCCTCTCCGAACAGGAACAGAACGCTGAGGAGGTACCGGGAATGACTCTTGACCTTCCGGGGTGTTTGCTCCAGGACTCCTTGGAACATCCTTTCGAAGGGCAGCAGTTGGTCGAACAGGCCGTGGTAGACTGGGGCCTATGCGCTTGGTAGGTCCGAGCAGGTCCTCCACCACTGTATATCGTTCCACCATCTCGACAAGGAGGTTTGCTGTTTTGGGGTCTCCATGGCTGACCCACCGTTGAAGGTCGTCTGGCAGGGATCGCAGGTATCGGTCCAGCACAACCCGTTCCACGATTTGGGGGTCCGACAACACCTCAGGCTGCAGCCATTTTTTTACCAGTTGCACCAGGTCATGCATTTGAGACCGAGGTGGCCGATCTGGATGATACTTCCATTGGTGCACTCGTTGGGCCCGAACAGCCATAGTCACCCCCAGACGAGCTAGAATTTCTGCCTTTAACTTTTGATAGTCTTTAGCATCATCGGGTGGCAGGTCAAAGTAGGCTTTTTGAGGATCTCCGGTGAGAAAAGGGGCAATGAGGCCGGCCCACTGGTCCTGAGGCCACCCTTCTCTCTCTGCCGTCCTCTCAAATGTAGCAAGAAACGCTTCTACATCATCGCTCAGGGACAATTTCTGCAAAAAATGGCTTGCCCTCACAGTCACCTGGTTGCCAGGGGCAACAGCCGCTTGCTCCCGAACCTGAGATAGCTGCTGCACTGCTTCCTTTAAGACAGCCACCTGAGCCTGCATAACCTCTTGCTGGGCTGCTTGCTGGGCTGCCAACTGGGTCACCAACAGGCGGGTATTTTCTTGCTGCAGCTGATTTGCTTCCTCATGGCGAGTTTGCGCTTGCATATTAGCCAGGGACAGCTGTTTAATTAGCTCCTCCATTGCTTCAGCTTTCAACGTTTGTACAGCTTTAACCCAGGACATATATCCAATGTACTGTCCCTTTAACTGTCAGTTCAATGTCAAGTTCAATGCAAAAAAAAATGTTTTTTGTTTTTTTTTCTTCTTATGCCTGTTATTCTGTCCTGCCCGCATTCTCCACCAGTGTAATGTTCGGGGAACCCGCTAGATCGCAGGACACAGGCTTTTCAAACAAAAGGACGTTTATTTAAACTTAAATGGCTTCACAGCAGCAAAACAAAAGAAATGACAGTCTCACTGACTTGTAGAGTTTATAACTACTGTCACAGTTAAACAGTCCTTACTTGGTGTTGCAGGTAAGTTTCCCAGATAGCAGGCTTCCATGCAGGCCACTGCCATGTACATTCACAGCTTCCCAGAGCTTTTCACAGCCTCCACAGCTTTTGCAGTGTCCACCATTCACCATGCATACTTCACTACACTCCTTCACTCTCTCACCTACAACTTCCTGTCTCTCTTAAACCATTTCCTTGGACAGGTGTGTTAACCATTGCTGTTCCCTTAAAGGAACCACAGCCCAAATAGAGGGGAAATATAGCGTCCTTCCAGGACCCAGCCACGGCGTCCTGTACACCTGCCACTATATGAAAATCAAAATGAATAGAACATTTGGGATATTTTTTTAGAATTGCTTTATTACAGAATAAGGACATTTGGCATGCTTTTAAACTGTGTGTTTTTACTTTTACGTTGTGCATATTAAAGGTTTTGTAATGATATCTGCCAGAAGAGTTACTATATATGCATCATCTTGAGTCAGGCCTGGACTGGCCATAGGACACACCGGGCTGCATGTTATAGGAAGAGCAGCCTCTTGATGACTGGGCCGCACAGCGGGAGGTGAGTGACGACCGCGGTCTGGACTGGGCTGACACAGACCGTGGCTGCCGCTCACCTTCCACTATGCGGCTGTGACTAAAGCAGTTGGTCTGGGGCTGTTTCTTTGCTGGTCTGGGGCGCTCTCTTTGCTGGTCTGGGGCTGTCTCTTTGCTGATCTGGGGCTGTCTCTTTGCTGATCTGGGGCTGTCTCCATGCTGGTCTGGGGCTGTCTCCTTGCTGGTCTGGGGCTGTCTCCTTGCTGGTCTGGGGCTGTCTCTTTGCAGGTCTATGGCTGTCTCCTTACTGGTCTAGGGCTGTCTCCTTGCCTGTCTGGGGCTTTCTACTTGCTGGAGTGTAGCTGCCTCCTTGCTGGACTGGGGGTGTCTCTTTACTTTATTGGGATGTCTCTCAGAATGTATATCCCATCACCAACCACCCCCTCGAATGCCTGCTCCCTATCTTCGCCACCCCACCCCCCTATTTTTTATCCCAGTCTGGGCCTGTCTTGAGTAAACACCATTTATTAACTGGTAGGAAGTAGGTAGCGCTATAAGTCCAGATTTTATTTTTATTAAATAAATATTATGGCAGGTTTGGAAAATGGGGGGTATAATAGGCAGCTTTTTCGGGGCTGGGGATCTGGAAGTGTTACTTAACTGCAGCAAAGAAAAACTTGATAAAAAAACTATTTATTTTTAGTTGTTTGCCTGGCGTGCAGCTTTAGCTTACACTCCTGGAGTTTTAATTCCATATAGGGTTCAGTGTCCCACAAAACAAAAAAGAGGTCTATACTGAGTAGGGTCTATACTGAGGAGGGTCTATACTGAGGGAGGTCTATACTAAAAGGAGGGGGTCTATACTGATATGGTGGACTGGAAGAGTGGTCTGTACTGGGGGAGTGGGCTGGGAGGAGCGTCTGTAATGAGAGAGGGGCGTCTGTACTGACTGGGTCAATCCTGGAGGGGGGGTCTATATTGAAGGGGATCTGTACTGAGGGAGTGGCCTGGGAGGAATTGTAATGAGGGGGATTTAGGTCCTTGGGGAAGTCTGTATGGGGACATAATTGGGCCTGCTGGGTGAGATCTGGACTTCATAGAAAGAGGATTTATACTAGGCAGAGGGGGTCATTTTTGGTTGTATTCTGTACACACCCCTGCACTCTCTGCTTACACACTCCTAACCCCTGCACTCTCTTTATTACACACTCCTGACCCCTGAGCTCTTTGGGTTTTGCACTGCTGTCTCCTGCATTATAGATACTGTGTTTTACACTTCATGCTCCTGACCCCTGCATTCTGTACACTGGGCTTAATATTACATATTCCTGACCAATACACTCTTAAGTATATTATTTTTTCCTGATGGTAGGCTGTGCGCAAAAAAAAAACATATACTACTGTAGCGGGGTCGCTCTTAAGGCCCCAGGACTACGTTACCCAGAACCCCATTCGGCCCCAGGGCGGAGGTTCCACCGCAGAGACTCATGGGAGGGGTTACTTAAGCGAGAGGCGAGGCGGAGCTCGCTCTCTTGGGACACGGCACGTCAAGTGGCAAGTCATCCTGTGCGGATCGGCTGTGAAGTAAGGCCTGAAGCCTGAGGCCTTGCTTGAAGCCCGAAGAGCCTTCCACCATACTGCAGAGCCTGAGTGGATCCTGACCCGTTGGTATAGGACGTGAGTTGGATCGAGGACTCGATTGGAGCAGACGCTGTGTGCGACACACAGGAGGTGGAAGTCCCAGGCTGGGATCGCGCCTGGAGTGGTGAGCGGGCACCTGCCCATATCCATAGACTGAGTTGTGTTCAGGCCTGTAGACTGTCTAGGCCCGCTGTTCGCTCACCAGTGTTTCTTGGGGGGTCCAGTAGTGGGACAGAGTTGAAGTATCTACCCACCCCCATTTGCCCTGTTATTTCAAGTTAACACCCAATGTGGATTACAAATGGTTATTTCTTTAAGTGCACCAACGAAAGCTGGCCGGTGAAGAAACCTTTATCCCTTGGGGGAAAGAGACTCAGTTCCATTCCATGTCAGGCCTGACTTAGGTGGGGAGTTTAGAAAGTTTGTGTTACTGCGCCATAGGCGAACGCATGCCATAATAGCTCCGCGTGGTGGACACTGCGCGGCGCTATATTACGGTGCTGCACCTAGTACATTGATTGATGCAGGGCTCTGCAGGCCCATGTATATGTTGCATGTTATACCTTGAATCCTTCATTACCAGTAAAGCTGATATATACATTTTATATACTTGCCTCAGTGTGTTGTCTGACTGTGTAGAGATTACTAAGTATAATACACCTGAGAGTGATAGAAGTTTAACCCTAGACTGACTGTGCCAGAGTGGGTCGAGCAAGATTGCCGGGGGTTGGCGGTACTGCATGCAGGGCCCGAAATCAAATCAGCGGCTCTCTTAATTGGGGGTAGCGCTATACTACATAATGGAAGAGGTTTTTTAAAACTGATTGTGCTGAAGTGTCTGTGTTAGACTTTTGCGTGTGGCACAGTAATTAAAGCATATTTTGTGGGTTAAAGAATTATGGCAAATGTGTGCTGTACCTATTCCCCTTTAATCCTTTCCCTTTGAAACTGCAGTTTGGCCACACCCACAATTCAGTACAGTGCCGTTGCTTCGTAATTTAAAAGTTGTAGTTTTATATGGGGGATCATCGGCTCCAGGTATCAGATACACTAAGTATGCCACTGAGCAAACATTACATAAAATTATAGTGACAATCATTTATTAAAATTATTTGAAATTAACATTTATGTGTAACCAATCAGACAGTGGTAATTCTTCTCGTGCAGAGAATAAAGGTAAGAATTATATTGGCCTGTATGGGCAAGAAGAACACCTATTTTCGGATAACCCTCACATTAGGATGCTAGTAAATGCTTGAGAAGTAGAATGATATGAATGAGAAAGTTGTTCAGTGTATTTGATTTACTTGCCAAGTTTGATGTACAGTACATGCTTCAAATATAAAATAAACATACTATAGAATCTGGAGAGTCATTAAAGGACCACTATTAGTAAAAAAATATTGAATTCTGATAACTCTATGGATCAAAAGTAACAGTCACAGCTCTGTCCAGCAGAAGTAACAGTCACAGCAGATATGACACACATTGATAGGTGTAATTTTTCTTGCCATAATGACACTTTAAGTTCTCATTGACAGGGTGGTCCAGAGTCATACAATGCCCAGATGAGTGTACCTCTGGTACAGCCTGTAATGTGCAATCAGTCTGTAATCATCTGTACCAACTCAGCCTGTACACATCAATGACAGGCTGACCAGACTCTGCACCTGTTCACATGTAATCAAACATGGATCGATTACCTGCTTTTAGGGACAGATGAATGGCCATAGACCCAAACTATCTGCCTACAGGGCTGCTCATCTGTCCCTAACTATGTGTAATTGCTCCTTGTGGGATTACATGCAAACAGATGTGGACAGTGTGAGCCTGTCATTGATTTGTACAGGCTTCCTATCCACAGCTGATCAGATACACCTGGCCATACCTACCACAAAAAAACATGCTGATCTGGGTTTTGTATGGCCTTGTGAATGAGGCCTAAAGCCTCGTACACACGATCGGATTTTCCGACGAGAATTGTGTGATGACAGGCTGTTGGCAGAAAATCCGACCGTTTGTATGCTCCATTGGACAATTATTGTTGGATTTTCCGCGGACAAATGTTGGATGGAAGGCGTTAAAATTTTACACGAACAACGGTCTGTTGTCAGATTTTCCGAGCGTGTGTTCACAAGTCCGTCGGACAAAAGTCCAAAAGTACAAACACGCATGTTCGGAAGCAATGCTCACCAAACACAACATTAGCAGAAGGTGCCCAAAGGGTGGCGCTAAAGAGCTGAAAAACTACGTAGTACGTAACTACGTAGTATGTAACTATGTTCGTGTTTGTTGGCCGACAATTGCGTGCCGTTTGTATGCAAGACAAGTTTTTGGCCAACGCCTTTCTGACAAAAGTCAGAGGCTTTGTCTGCGGAAAATCCGATCGTGTGTACGAGGCTTTAGTCATATGTGATTGACCTACATTTGAATGCTTGCTCGCTGTAAATTTAGCGGTGACCCTGGTTTAAGAGTTCTAACACTATATTTATTCAACAGAGTTCTTATTTTTGACGGTTGATTTTTAAAGGCAGTAAGTCAAAGTAACCAATCAGAACATTTGGTTATTGAAATATAACCTGTAAAAAAGAATGCATTAGTACTAAAGAATAAAAAATCAATATCAAATAAGGCTATATATTTTTTTACAGACTTCAGAAGATAGAATTTTCTAAGCTTTTAAAATCTACAGTATATGCTGATGCATTGTATGTTCAAATTAAAAATGATGTAATCACCCAGTTGTTACAGATGCTGCTGCGTTAATCTCCCTTTGAAAAGGGAATTTGTCATCCAAGATAAGAATTTAATTAAAAATTTGTATCTCCAGTGTCTCTTTTTGTGTGATTTTACATTGCTTGGAGTAAACTAATAAGTTGCCATTATCATGCCAATTGATGTCCCCTGAGAAGTCACAAAGAAGGCCTGGAGGCATCTGAAATTAATAGAATATGATATTTTAATTCATTTTTAGAACGCTGCCCTTTGTGGGTTGATAACTTGCTCATTTATTTCCTTTTGTGTAGAGCCACATTTTGATATTCACATGAACAACAAATTGGTTATGCATTTGACATAGTCAAAAAAGATAATCCCATTCCCACAAAGCTATGATTTAGTTTCCTTAAGACCCTCTTTAAATGGTATTTAGCTTTAATATCAGTATGCACCATGCAGTGTCATAATCAGGTAAGATAATAAATGTAATTGGACTATTGTATTTAAAAACAGGTAAATTCATATCTTGGTCATGTGACTGTTTCACACTTATAGCAGGTTTTACACTTGTAGCACCACCCTCTCCTCCTAGGGTAAAGAAGAGGCACCCATACCACAAGCCCGTGTCCTCTAGTTTAGAGGTCAGGTGGTGTATATGTACCTGGATCCTGCAGCGAGTTACCTCCTTCCACTGGTTCCCATCTCTAGAGTGTAGAGACGAGTCTGTACTTTTCCCTCTTCAATAAAGTCAATGTCCAAACCACTTAAACTCCAACGTTGAGTTTATTTTATATCTTTGCTTGATAGGTAAGAGAGAGTAGATGAGAGATGATAGTTGAACTAGAGCAAATTCAGGCACAGAACTCCCAGATTCATCACCACTCGGTCCCGAGTGGGTACAGCTCACCCGGATAGTCCCTCAATGGTCCTAGTAGCCGATGTGAGCTCAAACAAGCAATTTAATCCTCCGAGGACAAGTTCAGTCTGTCCTCAAAGAGCAGCAGCACTCCACAGGGTCAGTTCTGCGGAGAATAGGATCCTTCCCGAAAAGACACTAAATCCCATGGAAAAACTCTGTAACATGGATAGGCCCTTAAAACATAGTATATCACAAACATATGAAATTTTAACAGAATTAGAAACACAGGGAACATTAGTATGTATAGAAAAATGGGAACAGGACATGGGTAAAAAGCTAGAGGAGGCACAAATGATTAGGGCGGTATTCAATAGCGCAACTGACATTATGACGATTGAAGCAAATTATAAGTGTATGATACGCTGGCATATGACCCCAGAGAGAATGAACAAAATCCATCCAAACAACTCCCCGCTATGTTGGAGGAAATGTAAACAAAAAGGAACAACAAAGCATATATGGTGGGAGTGTCCAAAAATAAAAGAGTACTGGGAGGAAATTATAGATTACATAAAAGAAATAACCAGGGAGAAGATCCCACAAGACCCCTGGATATGTTTGTTCCACGGTATAAACATAAAAAAAAAAAAACGGTACGAAACAACCTTGATCCCGGTGCTGCTTAACGCGGCGAAGGGACTAATCCCGAAAAAATGGCAAGATACAACAAAACCGACTATAAAAGAGTGGATACAACGAGTCGATTACGTAGCCGAAATGGAATATCTAGGCCGTGGAGATCAGGGAGGAGATGAAAGAAATAAGAACAAATGGGAGAAATGGAGAGTCTTTAAATTGTCAGACAAATACGTACAGTACAGGGAATGACTGAATCAGACAGATGACAAGATAAAAGGAGATAGAGAGATGGATAGATCAGGGGAGGGGCTGGGGGGGAAAAGGGTAACGGGAAATAGGCAATAAGGGAAAAAACAAAAATAAAAATGGAAATATGAATGTTTGAATGTTTACACCAATGATGGTGAGTTTTGTATTTGAATTTTTTTTCCAATAAAAAAAAAAGAATAGGATCCTTCCCTCCGACAGGTCACCAGGCCTTTCCCGAGACAGCAATCTAACTATCACTCATCTCCTGTTATGGGACCGATCCTCCCCTGGCTTCCTCTTGGTCAGAGCGGATACCCTCACCCGGGCATCCTAGGACTCCAAAGTTCTGCCTGTAGACCCAGTTGAAGGTACTGGGCCTACCCCGAACGTTGTGGTCTCGGGCCGAAGGTGCCCGAGACTCCTTAGTCGGTGTACGCACCCCCTCCTTAGGGGGCACACTCCTCCAGGTACTTGTCCCCCGGTCTCTCTCTAATAAAATGGTGGCTGCCTCTTTTATATCCTCTCCCGGCATGCACAGCAGGCAGAACCAGCCCACTGCATGGTAGCCGAGAGAGAACATCCAATAGCGCCAATGCAACCTATGGTTCAACCCTGACCCAACATGGCAGTGCCACCTGCAGGCCACAGGGAACTCTACATAGGCACACAGCAATAAAGCAGAGTCCAGAACAATTAGAAGGCCCGAACCATACTAGTGCTCGGGTCATCCACCTAAATTTAGACATAGGGACCCCACTAAATTTGGAGTACCTGCTACACACTAATAAAATAGGAAAACATTTGATGAACTGGTGGGATGTGTGGGTTTTTTTTTGGCCAACCAATCCAAACAAACATAGAATAATGGTGATGTGTACACCACAGTAAATTAGAATTTAGTTTACTGTCACTAACTAGCACATAAATGTTATCATGGATCCGACCAAATGTTTCCATCATGAGCCTCACAGAAAAAAACAGGTTGGGACTCTTATGCCTTGTACACACGATCAGAATTTCCTATGAAAAAAGTCTGACGGAATTTTTTCATCAGATATTCCAACCGTGTGTGGGCCTCATCAGACTTTTTTTCATAGGAGTTTAGAAATAGAATATGTTTTATTTTTTTCCTATGGAAAAAAATCCTATTGGAAATTCTGATCGTCTGTGTGGAACTCCGACGGAGAAAAAACCACGCATGCTCAGAATCAAGTCGATGCATGCTCGGAAGCATTGAACTTAATTTTTCTCGGCTCGTCGTAGTGTTTTACGTCACTGCGTTTTGGACAGTCGAAATTTGGTCTGATGCCGCGTACACACGACCGTTTTTCATGTAGTTAAAAATGCAATTTTTTAAATTGGTCATTAAAAATTAGCTTTTTTAAAAACGGCCTCTAAAAAATGAGAAGCTGCTCTATTTTTTCACGTCGTTTTTCACGTTGTTTTTTTTAACGTCGTGTAAAAACGGTAGTGTGTATGCTTTTACGAGGGGAAAAAAACGTGCATGCTCAGAATCAAGTATGAGACGGTGTGTTGCGTTTGTTAAAAATATGATTTTTATTATATTACTCAGACATAGGATACATGGAACAATTTTACAATAGTGAGTTGGTCAGATTACTGTCAGTTTTTTGGTTTGAGTAGACTTCTCAAACAAATGCTGTTTTCATACAATGGGGTTTAGATACCATTGTTGTATTATAGCTACATTAAACAAGTAAGACATTACTTGTTTGAGATTTCTTTCAGCTCTCAAACTGAAAGAATGACTGTAAAGCCTCGTACACACGACCGAGTTTCTCGTCGTAAAAAACACGTCGTTTTTTTCGACGAGATTCTTGTTAAGCTTGTCGATTTTCTCGTCAAGCTCTCCATGCGTACACACTGACATTTCCCAATTTCCTTGTTGTTCTCTGCGGTCACGCCCAGCACGTACGACGGCACTATAAAGGGGAAGATCTTTTTTCTTGGCGCCACCCCTTGGGCTGCTTTTGCTGATCTCGTGTTACCGCGTGTGAAGTAAAAGTTTGGGAAGAGACGATTCGCGTTTTTCAGTCTTCGTACTTTTCAGATCGTTTTCTGCGGTTCAGTTTGTGCTTGTGGGTTCGTATCGTGACTTTCAGGGCGTCTAGGCAGGTCGTTTCTGTTTTTCAGTTCGTTATTCATAGGCCTTGCTGTTCTAAAGTGCATTCTGTTCTGTACGTTCTGATAAGACGACCGTTTCCTAGCCATGTCGCCTGGACGTTCTCGTCGTCGAGTTCGTGCTGTGCGTGCGCTTGGTGTTGGTCTGCTTGTTTTGGACCAAGACCAGTCCATGAATGGTGTGAGGAGGAGTTCATGGACCAATAATTGGTTGCTCCAGCGGGACCAATTCTGCCACATGCATCTGCTGCGGGAGATCGTCGAGAATAATCCTGAGGACTACAGGAATTTTCTGCGGATGTCTGACCCCGTTTTTCAGGAACTGTTGGCTTTGGTGTCCCCCTATATTACCAGAAAGGACACCGTTTTGCGGGAAGCCATCAGTGCTGAGCAGAGGCTCATCGCCACGTTACGTTATCTGGCGACAGGGAGAAGTCTTCAGGACTTGAAGTTCACGACAGGCATCTCCCCCCAGGCTCTGGGCCTCATAATCCCAGACACCTGTTCTGCTATTATACAAGTCCTGCAGGAGGACTATATTAGGGTAAGTTTTCTCCATTAACATCACATTTTATGTATTACATGTATGCTAATGTATTGTATTTCTTTCATCCTTCCCTAATTACCATGATTGTAATATGCTGAGAATGTCCCCTTTGTCCTCATGCATGCTGGAAGCTTTAGATTGCCCCTTTTTTCTCCTCCATGCATATTTCCCTTCACTAACCTTTCCAGCAGGGGCGCCTGTTGCTCCAAATGTTTGGGGGTTCAAACCCAAATTTAGGAAATAAACTTCCTCCTTTTTTGCTCTGGTGCCTATTAAACGCCCCCATTTGTTCCCTCCAATGCAGCCATTTTGTCCCCTCCAATGCAGCCAGTTCCCCCCCGGCCCTGCACTTACCTTCTTGTGGTCAGCGCCATCCTTCTTCTGTCCTTGATGTCTTCTCCTTCCCTTGATGTTGCATCAGCCAATCATGTTACCATTAAACAGACTTGGTGAACATGATTGGCAGAGCAGCCTGTCAGTGTTTACCCAAGGAATGCCCCCCCCTGCGTCCCCTATTTAACTTTTCTGCAGCCAATTACATCCCTCAGGCTGTAATGTGCAAGACAATTTTCCTTACTGTTTCTGATATGCAATTTTAAGCCCATAAATGCCGCAGTTCTTCATATGTCGGTCGCTTAACAGGGGGCCATCTACCTGAATAGTGGGCGGCATAGACAATACATAGGTTAATGCAAGGCATAACCCTATGTATTGTTCTGAGTGACGGGCACAGGAGAGAGGGGGCAGTGCTCCAGCGCCCACTCTGGACGCACCGCCACTGCAATGCTATCCTGTGGCCAAACACATCTACCCCCCCCTCCCCATTATAATTTATTAATGGACCATCATAGGGGGTGATGAATATGATACATGAGCCTTCCATTATACTTATTTAAAACACCTTAATAAACGTAGACTTTGCTTGATGTTGGCCTCTAATGTATTTTCTTAGAATCTCCTTGTAATGTTTGATTTGTGTATTCTAATATTGTTTCATCTTGTTTGACTCCACAGCTTCCTTCCACGCCACAGGAATGACAGACTTTGGCATCGGAGTTTGCCACGCGGTGGGACTTCCCCAACTGCGGTGGTGCTATAGACGGGAAGCACGTCCGCATCGTGCCGCCACCCCATTCTGGGTCCTACTACTTCAATTACAAGGGGTTTCATAGCATTGTGCTGATGGCGGTGGTGTCAGCACGGTATGAATTCCTCTATGTTGATGTAGGGAAGAATGGCCGGATGTCCGATGGGGGATCCTTCATCCAGACGGAGTTTGCCCTCCGTCTCCAGAGTGACGACCTTGCATTGCCACCGGATGCAGGGAATATTGAAAGACTCCCCTTTGTTTTTTTGGCTGATGAAGCCTTCGGGCTCGGACCACATCTTATGAGGCCATTTCCTCAGAGGACCCTGACCCCAGAGAAGAGGGTGTTCAATTACCGGCTGGCCAGGGGCCGAAGAGTCATTGAAAATGCCTTCGGCATAATGGCCAGCCGGTTCCGCCTTTTTAGGACTCCCATCCACTTGGCGGACTACAAAATAAACTATGTAGTGTTATGCTGCTGTGTGCTACACAATTTTCTTTGCCGCAAATCTAATTCATATATGGCCTCAGTTTTGCCTGAGGCTGGACTTTCCCCTGATAATCCCCTGCCGGGCCTGGAATCTGCCCGTGCTGGCTTGCCCCCCCAAAATGCCCGTGATGTTCGGGACAAATACATGGACTATTTCACGGGTAGGGGGCAATTCCTATGCCAGGCTATGTGTAAAGATTGCTGTCTAACGATCCAAATAAAAATCTTGTTTAAACTTCTAACTTTTCTTGGTTTCCTGTCTCCTAGTTTGTCTTAGTGCATTTGTAGTGCCAAGTGTATTTTCCTTTAGTAAATACCAACCATTTCACTATGTAACCTTAAAAAATGTACCAAATAAGGTTAGAGCATATTAGAAAAAGAAGCTACACGTTGTTTGTGTTCAAATCTTTTACTATGTGCAAATTCACACACTTTTTTTTTTTTTTTTTACATTTTTTGTTTGCCTGGCCACAAACCGGCAATTGTTTTCTTAGGAAAATACAAAAACAACAGTTGCATTACAAAAATTACAAAATTGGATACCTCGGAGCAATCTGAGACATTCACTTACACAAACTATATGTCTCTATGTGCCCGTCCTAATATGGGGTCCTGCCACCCCTTGCCCAGCCAAAAATTGAATATGCACAAAATTGGGATTATTTTCCTATAGGGATTTTAGAGTCCTGATCCCTATTGTCAACATGTGCTATCTGCCATCAGGGGTGATCAATGGACGTGTTTTGGGGGTGCAACCCCTTCCTCAGTTCACCTACTTTAGATACGAGGAAGGGGTTGCACCCCCAAAAGACGTACATGGATATCCCCTGATGGCAGATAGCACATGTTGACACACTGTGTGCAGATTCAATTTTTGGCTGGTTTGATTGTCAAAAAGTTTTTTACAAGTAGAAGAATAAACATGAACAAAAGGGGTTTGGGATGCCTTATTGAATTCTCCCCAAAACATCGAGAATGTCTTTAAATGTTTGATCCATCACATGAATTCTTTCTTTAATTTTGTCCAGTTCCGTGCTACATTCCATCACTTGCTGGATGAGGCGGAGGGCACTGTCAGCAGAGAAACCTGTACTATCCTTCACCCCAACATTCACATCACCTAAAAACAAAATAACAAGGTATTATAACTCTGCAGGCCTACCTCTCTTACCTGAAGCTGTGGTGACAGATACTGACATGTTGTGGTGACCAGTTCCACAACGTCATCCACCTCTCCTTCCTGCACTTCTCCTTCCTCCACCTCAACTTCCTCTACATCCTTCGTTTGTGGGTCTTTGGGAGTTTGGGGTTGTTGTGAAGCTGTGGGGTTCTTCTCTCCCCTATGAGAATCAAACAAAAGGTAGAGTTATCACACAGAAATTCTCTATGTTAAACAAAAAAACAGGCTAAATTGCTTGGAAGTGGGGTACAAGTGTGTGTTTGGGTGGAAGTTAAAGATGAATGCATTATTTCTGACCAAGAATATGTATAGTATTCACCTTTGTCTGTCATTTTTTAGACATGTAGGCAACACAAAAATTCTCTGATGCACCTGTGTGGGACACCCAAAAAAGGCGGGTCTGGTGGCCCACACTATAGTGCTCCAAAGTACAGATGTGGAAGCAGCTGCTGAGTGTCCTCTCCTTTACACTGACAAAAGTTTGTATTTCATTCTCTTTACAAACACATCATCTAGCCTAAAACTTTGTGCCCCAAATTTCCAAAAAAAAGGCAGATGTCTAATTACTTTTGTGGCTGTAAAATACGCCAAAACAGCGGATAGTGGCCGAACGAAGTGTCTGTAACGTAACGAACGATTACTGTGCCCAACCAAGTTCAAAATATAACATTTTGGAAGGAAGTCCAATAAGAAAAAATAAATAAACCAGCAACATGTCAGTTTAGAAAAGGATTAATAGCATAAAAGTGTACATTTTACTTACTTTTTGCGAGCATTCTCTTAATGCTCCTTAACTGGTCTGGCTCCCTCAGTTTGAGGTCTGACCACCTCTTTCTGAGCTGCTCATTTGAGCGTTTCACCCCGAAATTCGTCTTCAGACTCTTCACGACTTTAGTGAGGATTTTGGCCTTCCTTCTATTTGGTTTGCTATACGGCCCATGCTTTGTGTCATAATCCGACTTGAGCAAGATGTCCACCATCTCCGCCATCTCTGCAAAAGACATATTCGATGCCTTGAATCTCCTCCTTGATCGTGACGTTGCCTTGGTCTCCGGGCTTGTCTCCTCCTCGTTAGTTGCGGAATTATCAGACACCTGCTGTAACTCCGCCATATCTGTCTGCGCGCCGAAAGAGAAGGGGCGGGGAAAAGATGTTAGTTAGAACGTCATGGGCGGGCGACGTGTGCGGAGCGACGTGTTCAAATTTTGACGTATGCGTGGTGTGTATATAGCAAACACACATGTGACTATAGTACATTCGGTGTGCGGAGAGAGGAGTTCAAGTGACGGACGTGCGAACGAAGGTATGTGATTTTGTGACTTGGACAAATTGTTGGCCTATACTGTTTTGAGAATGTTGTAGGATATATATGGTGACTACGATGTTAAGGAGGTTAGACTGTTTGCCTCACATTAGTTATATATTATTTCTTAAACTTGCAGATACAATTTGAATGTCTTTATTAGCGACAAAGAGTTCCTAGCGGAATTTATTGACCGGGTAAGGGAGCTGCCCGCTCTGTGGGAGACGAAAAACCCCATCCATAAAAAAAGAGGGGTGAGAAAAGCAGCGCTGGAGAAGCTGCTCCCATTTGTGCAGACCAAGGTGCCCACAGCCACAGCAAAACAAGTGGACACTAAAATTGGGAGCTTGAGAGGCACCTACAGGACTGAACGCTCTAAGGTCCTGGCTTCTCAGAGGTCAGGAGCAGCAGCAGATGATGTGTATGTCCCGAATTTGTGGTACTACAGCAGGATGTCCTTCCTGGATGACCACATTGAGGCAAGGCCATCACTCTCCACTCTTCCCCCCAGACTTCCCTGCAGCCAACCTGAGCCTTCTCTGGAGCAAGAGGAGGCAGCCATCCTGGATGATCCTGATTTGGCCATCTGGAGCCAGGTATAGTATTAAATGAAATTGCATTGGGATAAAATTAATGTTTGACAAATATGTCAAGATGAGAAACATACAATATTTTGGGTTCCACAAGTGAAATCAAGATCTCGAGACATTAGTCTGCACTTAATTGGGTGCTAAATAGTCAATCTGATGTAGGTGTAAATTAGAAAAATTGAATTCTGGATTTACATTCTAATTGCTTCAATCATGTTTATAAAGTTTGATGCAAAGATTAAACCAACATATTAAACTATGTCCCTTTTTCATACACAGGATGAAATCAGCCAGGAGGAGGGTCTGGAAACTGTCAGGCAGGAGGAGGAAGGGTCCAGTGGCAGCCAGGAGGTGGCAGGGCCCAGTGGCAGCCAGGAGGTGGCAGGGCCCAGTGGCAGCCAGGAGGTGGCAGGGCAAAGGAGAAGCACCAGATCCCAGGTGCCTCCCATCTGGCTTCCCAAAAGAGGCAGGAGGGACAGGACCACCAGTGAGGCAGCAATGGCCCTTATTAAAGAGGCCCATGCCACCCTCAAAGAGCCCACATCCCCTGAAGAGGCCATTGCCGGCCTAGTGGAGGCAAAGTTCAAGGTGATGAGCATGGAGCAACGCCTCCTATGCGAGCCCCTGCTCATCACCTTGCTCAACAAGGGGGTGATGGAAAAAATTACCCCCAATACCGCCATTTGTGAGGTGGCACAACTGTCCCAACCTCAACCTCCTCCTCCACCTCCACATTCTCCTTCTGCCCCACCCCCTTCTCCTCCACCTCCACCTTGTTCTTCTGCCCCACCCCCTTCTCCTCCACCTCCACCTTGTTCTTCTGCGCCACCCCCTTCTCCTCCACCTCCTCCTCCTCCTGACAGGAGTACCCCTCCAGTGGCCCAGCCTCCAGCCAAACGAAGAAGGAAGGCTGCAGGGAAGGCTTCAGGAAAGGTTGCAGGGAAGGTTGCCAGGAAGACGAGGAAGTGATGGCCTTGCTTCATTGTGGTCGGACAGAAGGCAGCCTGTTGTAGTACCACACACTTGGGACATATATATCACCTGCTGCTGTTCCTGACCTCTGGGAGGCCAGCATCAGATTGTGTTCAGAAATGTTGGCCTTCTCAAGCTCCCAATTTTAGTGTCCACACAGGGTTCCTGTGTGGTCTGGGGTCCCTGGGATGCACAAATGGCAGCAGCTTCTCCAGCGCTGCCTTCTCTTTATTTTAGTTCAAACATGAATAAATGTTATTTTTCTTTAAGTTCATACTTGACTATGTGTATTTGTAAAAATGTAAAATCTAGCTTTGGAGTAAGCAGATACATTTGACTGACAAAAAAAGGGACAGATAACAACCCCCCAAAAAAATAACTAAATCGTGTTTCCCAAAAAAGTGTGTAAATTTAAATCATATATATTAAAAGATTCAATGGGAGATCACTACCAAAACATTGCGAAATTACAATTAACATCAGTTAGAAAAATAACGAATTTTTAAATATTCCTAAAAACTTGCACGATATAATACACATAAATCTTCTTAAGAGCAGCATGAAAAAGGTTAAAAAAAGATAGTCATAACTCTGTGTGAATATCAGCAGCAAAAGAAGTTCATTAGTTTGGATTAATGTCACATTCTAACGAAGATTTCAATGCACAACATTTAAACAATGCAAAAATTTTGAGCGTGACGAATGTGCTATCTCCATTACGAAGGCTTGTTTTACCAGAAGATGCGCTCCCGTCTCATAGTTGCTTGTGAGCATGCGCGCTTTTGGAAGAGTCGTAAAAGCATACACACGAACCATTTTCTCGTCACAAAACAGGCCGACGAGAAACACGACGAGGAAATCTGGAATCCTGACGAGAAAATAGAGAGCAGGTTCTCTATTTTCTCGTCGAGATTCACGGAAATTTTCTCGTCGTAAAACCAAACACACGAACGATTTTCTCGACAAAAAAGCTCACGCGGCACTTTTCTTGCCGGTTTTGGACGAGAAACTCGGTCGTGTGTACGAGGCATTAGATTACTGACAGATTTGGTTTAAGTAGACAATAGGTAGATAGCATTGTTATATTCAACAGCTACAGTAAACAGGTATGTTTTCTGTTGTTTGGTAACTTTGCCTGACACATAAAAGCAGGCATAAGCTAGGACACAGACATCATGTTGCTGTAAGATCAGAAGAAGCCACTCGTGATAGAAGAACAGAACCTAATCTCCAAGAAGAATCATTGCCAATGGAGATCACAAATTTACCGTAACAGAAGATAAGTAACCTTTAAATGTATTTGTACTGTTATAGACCATAGGCTGTTCATTTGCTAGGCATTTTGCTTGTTATAGAGATCTGTCAGTCTTGTATTGTAGTCCTAATATTGTAAGAGTTTTGTATGTACAGCATCTTGTATAGTAAAAGCACATTTACGCACTGCAGAAGTCTCAGCTTCCTTGTTATACCACAGAGTAACCTTGCTAGATAGACGCAAGCGAAACAGACGGGAGGGCTCGTTCTGGTAAAACTAGCGTTCGTAATGGAGATAGCACATTCGTCACGCTGTAACGGACTGAAAAGCACGAGGCTAAAAAGCGTGAATCGCCGCTCAACAAACTTTACTAACATGAAGGGTGGCGCCATTCGAACGGAACTTCCCCTTTATAGTGCCGTCGTACGTGTTGTACGTCACTGCGCTTTGCTCGAGCGTTTTTCTTAATGAACGTGTGTATGCAAGACAGGCTTGAGAGGAAACAAGAAAAATCACGTCGAAAAAAACGTCGTTTTTGAAAATGACATTAAAAACGATTGTGTGTACACGGCATGACAGTTTGTATGCAAGACAGTTTGAACGGAATTCCTACGGAAAATTCCTTTAGATTTTACCCCATAGGAAATTCTGATCGTGTGTACAAGGCATTAGGCTGACTGTTGACAGAAAGGCTTGATTCACATATATGCAAATCAGATGCGTTTTTAACCACATCCGATTCGCATAACATGTGAACCAGACCGACTTTCAATGGAGCCTGTTCACATATATACGGGCTGGTTGCAGTGCAAGCTAAAAAAGGGTCCTGTGCATTTTTCAGCGCTGAACTGAAAACCGCATTAGACTCTGCACCAAAACCAGACCCGCATATATGTGAACCCAGCCTACAAGTACAGTACGAGGGCTGCCTGTTTGTTTTTGAGAACCCATTAAGGTTAGCTAGGAACTAACATAGGTTTAGTGGCTTAGTAAGATCAGATGTTTTATGCTATAGACTTGCTGTATTAAGCCTTTCTGCATTAAAACAGCATTTGTTTGCCACCTTGCTGAATAAAAGTGCAGAACAAACCTGCTTGGATTGTCCCTAGGTGTCCTAGTATTGCATTGTTTACAGTTGCCAAACCCATTTGAGTCTGTCCCCCTTACAATATATAAATCTATATAATAACAACGCTAAATATAAAGAAATAGGTATTTATTTTTAACATATTGTCACCAGTAGGGATGAGCTTCGTGTTCGAGTCAAACTCATGTTCGACTCGAACATCGTCTGTTCGGCCGTTCGCCGAATTTCGAACAATGTGGGCCGTTAGCGCCAAATTCGAGTGGCGCGTCACGGACCATAATTCACTGCGTCAACGCAGTGCATTGCTGGCTAATGATTGGCCAAGCATGCACTATGACCCGCATGCTTGGCCAATCACAGCGCCGTCAGTACAGAGAGCCGTAATTGGCCAAAGTCAGGGTGCCTTTGGCCAATCATGGCTTAGGGGATTAGGTACACGCCCCACACTATATAAGGCTGCCTGCGCGTCGGCGCCATGTAGTGTGTTCCGGCGTTGAAAGAGAGAGATAGAGACAGAGAGAGTGTCATTTCATTTCAGTTACTTAGAATAGGCAGGCGATTGAGTTAGCTGCAGTCAGTGTATTTAGTAGGGATGAGCCGAACACCCCCCAGTTTGGTTCGCATCAGAACATGCAAACATGCAATAAATTTGTTGGAACATCCGAACACCGTTAAAGTCTATGGGACTCGAACATGAAAAATCTAAAGTGCTAATTTTAAAGACTTACAGTCAGGTCCATAAATATTGGGACATCAACACAATTCTAATCTTTTTGGCTCTATACACCACCAAAATGGATTTGAAATAAAATGAACAAGATGTGCTTTAACTGCAGACTTTCAGCTTTAATTTGAGGGTATTTACATCCAAATCAGGTGTAGGAATTACAACAGTTTGTAAATGTGCCTCCCACTTTTTAAGGGACCAAAAGTAATGGGACAATTGGCTGCTCAGCTGTTCCATGGCCAGGTGTGTGTTATTCCCTTATTATCCCATTTACAAGGAGCAGATAAAAGGTCCAGAGTTCATTTCAAGTGTGCTATTTGCATTTGGAATCTGTTGCTGTCAACTTTCAATATGAGATCCAAAGAGCTGTCACTATCAGTGAAGCAAGCCATCATTAGGCTGAAAAAACAAAACAAACCCATCAGAGAGATAGCTAAACATTAGGTGTGGCCAAATCAACTGTTTGGAACATCCTTAAAAAGAAAAAACACACCGGTGAGCTCAGCAACACCAAAAGACCCAGAAGACCACGAAAAACCACTGTGGTGGATGATAAAAGAATTCTTTCCCTGGTGAAGAAAACACCCTTCACAACAGTTGGCCAGATCAAGAACACTCTCCAGAAGGTAGGTGTATGTGTGTCAAAGTCAACAATCAAGAGAAGACTTCACCAGAGTGAATACAGAGGGTTCACCACAAGATGTGAACCATTGGTGAGCCTCAAAAACAGGAAGGCCAGATTAGAGTTTGCCAAACAACATCTAAAAAAGCCTTCACAGTTCTGGAACAACATCCTATGGACAGATAAGACCAAGATCAACTTGTACTAGAGTGATGGGAAGAAAAGAGTATGAAGAAGGAAAGGAACTGCTCATGATCCAAAGCCTTCCACCTCATCAGTGAAGCATAGTGGGGGTAGTGTCATGGCGTGGGCATGTATGGCTGTCAATGGAACTGTTTCTCTTGTATTTATTGTTGATGTGACTGCTGACAAAAGCAGCAGGATGAATTCTGAAGTGTTTCGGGCAATATTATCTGCTCATATTCAGCCAAATGCTTCAGAACTCATTGGACGGCGCTTCACAGTGCAGATGGACAATGACCCAAGGCATACTGCGAAAGCAACCAAAGAGATTTTTAGGGGAAAGAAGTGGAATGTTATGCAATGGCCAAGTCAATCACCTGACCTGAATACGATTGAGCATGCATTTCACTTGCTGAAGACAAAACTGAAGGGAAAATGCCCCAAGAACAAGCAGGAACTGAAGACAGTTGCAGTAGAGGCCTGGCAGAGCATCACCAGGGATGAAACCCAGCGTCTGGTGATGTCTATGCGTTCCAGACTTCAGCCTGTAATTGACTGCAAAGGATTTGCAACCAAGTATTAAAAGTGAAAGTTTGATTTTTTGATTGTTAATCTGTCCCATTACTTTTGGTCCCTTAAAAAGTGGGAGGCACATATACAAACTGTTGTAATTCCTACACCGTTCACCTGATTTGGATGTAAATACCCTCAAATTAAAGCTGAAAGTCTGCAGTTAAAGCACATCTTGTTTGTTTCATTTCAAATCCATTGTGGTGGTGTACAGAGACAAAAAGATTAGAATTGTGTCAATGTCCCAATATTTATGGACCTGCCTGTATATGCAAGTTATTGTCATAACAAGTGTTTGGGGACCCAGCTCCTGCTCCAGGGGACATGTATCAATGCAAAAAAAAAGTTTTAAAAACTGACGTTTTTTCGGGAGCAGTGATTTTAATAATGCTTAAAGTGAAACAATAAAAGTGAAATATTCCTTTAAATTTCGTACCTAGGGGGTGTGTATAGTATGCCTGTAAAGTAGCACTTCTTTCCCATGCTTAGAACTGTCCCTGCACAAAGTGTCATTTCTGAAGGAAAAAAAGTCATTTAAAAGCACTCGCGGCTAAAATGAATTGTCGGCTCCCGGCAATACAGAGAAAAGTAATTGAAAGTCATTGATAAAAAAAAAAAAATGCGTCGGGGTCCCCCCCAAATTCAATTACCAAGCCCTTCAGGTCTGGTATGGATATTAAGGGGAACCCTGGGTCAAATAAAAAAAAATGACGTGGGGTTCCCCCCAAATATCCATACCAGACCCTTCAGGTCATTGATACATGTCCCCCGGGGCAGGACCCGGGTCCCCAAACCCTTTTTAGGACAATAACTTGCATATTAGCCTTGATAATTAGCACTTTTGATTTTGAACGTTCGAGTCCATTGTATTTAATAGGGTTCTAAAGTTCGCGAAAACTTTTGGTCTGTTCACAGGTTTTGGTGTGAACCGAACCGGGGGGTGTTCGGCTCATCCCTAGTCTCCGGTGGAGACAGGATGCTTGCTGTTCCTCGCTGCGCTGGACATCTCATCGTTGGAGCCTGGACCTGGAGAGGAGAGATCATCCATCGCTGGACTCCAGAGAGGATATCACCCATTGCCTTACACTCAGTCAAGGTGACCCCGCCCCCCTACGTCATTGGCTGAGTCGACCTGATGGGGAAAGTGAGAAGGGGCGGGGTCTAATCATTTATTACACTGGAATCAAATTACGTTCCCCATCAGGTCCGCTCAGCCAATGACATAGGCGGGGTCTGACGTACGAGGGGGCTGGGTCACTCGTCAAATCATAGGGGTAAGCCCCGGCTTTCCCCGATTGTGGGGAGTAGCCAATGACGTAGGCGGGATCCTGCCTACATCATTGGCTATTCCCCGGCCAGCGAGGAAAGCTGGGGCTTACCCTATGATGTGACGGGTGACCCCGCCCCCTCGTACGTCATGGGGTTTCGTGTGGAATGGAGACTGGAGGAGACTGCAGCGCTGGACATCGGATGCCCGCGGGACATAGAGAGCAACGCTGGACAGACTGGATTACCACCGCTGGAATGGGTTTTTTATTGATCTGAGGGTCCCCTTTGTTAAAGGGGTCTTCCAGATTCTGATAAGCCCCCTGCCCGCAGACCCCCACAACCACTGGGCAAGGGTTGTGGGGATGAGGCCCTTGTTCCCATCAACATGGGGACATGGTGCTTTGAGGGGTCACAGACCCCCAAAGCATCCTCCCCATGTTGAGGGCATGTGGCCTGGTATGGTTCTGGAGTGGGGGCGCTCTCTCGTCCCCCCTCTTTTCCTGCGGCCTGCCAGGTTGCACTCTCGGATAAGGGGTCTGGTATGGATTTTTGAGGGGAACTCCACGCCATTTTTTTTTTAATTTGGCGTGGAGTTCCCCTTAAAATCCATACCAGACCTGAAGGGTCTGGTATGGATATTTGGGGGGAACCCCGCGTAATTTTTTTTTTAATTTGACGCAGGGTTCCCCTTAATATCCATACCAGACCTGAAAGGCCCCCACGCATTTATTTATTTTTCTTATCAATGACTTTTCTCTGTATTGCCGGGAGCCGACAATTCATTATAGCCACGAGTGCTTTTAAATTACTTTTTTTCCTTCAGAAATGACACTTTGTGCAGGGACAGTTCTAAGCACAGGAAACAAGCGCTGCTTTACAGGCATACTATACACACTTCCTAGGTACGAAATTTCAAGGAATATTTCACTTTTATTGTTTCACTTTAAGCATTATTAAAATCACTGCTCCCGAAAAAACTTCAGTTTTAAAAAAAAAAATTTGCATTGATACATGTCCCCTGGGGAAGGACCCAGGTCCCCAAACACTTTGTATGACAATAACTTGTGTAGCACTACCCCCGTAGGAGCTGCTGGTTTATTTTTGAGTTTGCACGTTACCTCTTCAGCTTCGTTGTCAGGGTGAGAAAGTCTGTATTAAATGCAATGTCCCCACAGGATGTAAAACCTTCAACTGTTGGTTTAATTTTTGCTGCAATAACTCGTATAGAAAGTAGTAGGTATGAGAAGAGAGGGGAAGGTTCAGGTACATGTGGTAGAACACACAGAATGTCTAAAATCATCCACCACTCTCACTGTTGAGTGGGTATTGCTCACCCGGATAGACCCCTCTCACCTGACCTAGCAGCCGGGATGATGCACGAACCAGTATCAGGACAGTCTCTGCCACAGACCGTTTGAGAACAAATGTGGATAGCCAGGAATCCTCTGCCACAGGATTTCAGTCCCGAATTTCCAGCCGTGCAGTTAAAGAACCTTTAAGCTGATCCGGCGAACTGCTTGGCTTTTAAAGTAGTGGATCCCCGCTTAACAAGGTCACCAGGCCTCTCCCGAGACATTAGCACTTTGCTGGTCTCCTCCAGGGCAGGTCATCCCCTGGTTTCCTTCATTAAGCAGCTTCCTCCCTCTTGGTGGACAGCTTGGGATCCCCTTTAGGATTGTAGGCCTCAGCCAGACTAGCCGGGCCTACCATATAGCGATGCAGCCTCGGACCAACATGGCCCAGAGGCCAGAATCACACACACATACCTCGTGCCAGGAGGGCAGCGAGGCGAAAACCGACCCCGAACAATGGCGTCGGCCCCTTAAGTATCCCTCCCCAGCATGCACAGCGGGGCACCACTCCCACTGTACCGCTGTCGAGAAAGGACACCCAATACACCATGGTCTACCCGTATTCCAACATGGGCCTGAGGTGGTACCGCCACCTTCAGGCAACAAGGGAAAACACTACCAGGCACCACCATAGCCAGAGCAGAGGCAATTTAGATATAATCATAAGTCTGAGCCCAACTATTGGCTCAGACACCCCCTAAATTTACAATAGCGCCCGATCATTGGGGGCAGGGCGCTACATACACCCCCTCCTAAAAAAAGACACTGTCCGCAGTGTCTGAAAAAAAAATGAAAACCACAAGCCTGAGGTTTTGGTACCTGAACCCAAAAAATTGGGAAGGGAAAAGAAAAAGAGGAAAATAAACAAAGTACAATAGAAGGAATGGCATAAATCTCCAGATATGACATTTGTATATTACACACTATATATGTAAACTACCACCCATCACTATCTGTCTAATCCCACCCC
This sequence comes from Rana muscosa, assembly GCA_029206835.1. NCBI lineage: Eukaryota > Metazoa > Chordata > Amphibia > Anura > Ranidae > Rana > Rana muscosa. Next base: position 328,769,963 of record CM055116.1, on the reverse strand, counting down.
ATTCTCCAATGGTCTTGACAGCAGATCTGGTACCTAAAAGAAACACAAAACAGAATATACATAGCAGTAATGTAATTGTAAGGTATATGATATATATATACAGAGAAGCAGAGCTGCATCTTCGAGAAGATGAAACTGTCCTTCTTTCAGTTTTAATCAGCTTCAAACTCTATGTTATAAAAAAGTCCTTTTCCTATATTTGGGCAAACTACTACCCCCTAGTGTCCAAGGCAACACATAAATGTATTTTTAAGCAGGGGCTGAAACACAACTTTACAAAAGAACCAATATTGAGCACAGCGTTTCTCAGCAACCCTATTCTGTCTGGCTAACTCCCCCAGAGTTCAATAGCACAGCAAAGAAAGTTCCTTTAGCAATGAAATGTTTTTTTTTCTTAGACTTTCAAGGAAAACCCAAAGGGTGGCGGCAGAAATAAAGTCACTCGAATCGGCAAACACACTTCTCCCCTTGTGGGAGAATTCAAAGGTAAACAAGAACAGAAATTAGTCTATTGGCTCAAGGCAGATAAAATCTGGGATCAGGAAGTGTTACTGGCTTCCCCTGTTTGTCCAGGGTGGTGATAAAGTATACCACATCGTCTTTTCCTGGCCTGCAGATAACAACCCGGTCGGTGTAGATATGCCGGCCGTAACTCCACTCCAACCGGCAACCTTTAAACCGATCGGCCATAATAAATGAGTGGTCAAAGTTCCTGAACGGCTTGGGTACTTTCAGATAGTCCCAGATGGCTTCCCCGTACCATTGCTCATGGCGAGCTTCGATTTCTATCATGAGTTCTTTAGGCACATATGGGAATTCCAAGCCGTATTTGGTAGCTACTTTCTTCATCAGTACTCGCTGCAAACGGGCGAGATTAGGCAAAGACCGGGAATTCCCTTGCCCGGGTAGTACGTAAGCAGTCTGGGATTTCTGAACTAAAGGTTGGGCAGGTTGAGATAGAGTTCCGTCATTCAGTAAAACCCCCTCTAGTTCCGGGGTTTCCACCTGGGGTGTTGTGTCCCCAGAGTCCATGGGTGACCCCTCTTGGAGGCTGCGTATCGGGGTGACACATTTCCTATTGTCCCATCCCCTCTCCTGAAACATAGTCTCAATTCAGATCATCCTCCCCGACATCTGATGAGGAGTCTAACTCTGAGGAGTCTAACTCTGAGGAGTCCCACTCCTTGGCAGGTAGATAATTGCGTGTAGCTACAGTCAGTTTGTCCCCAGCCCTCTTACTGGTTCCCTTTGTGGACTTCCCAGAGACTTCACCGATCACGAGGTCCGGTTCGGCAGATGCTGGGGTAGACCTTGTCCGCGGCCGCAGGAGGCCTTAACGTAGCCCACCTTCCGTTTTGCAGGTGGGATGGGAGCACGGGTGGTGGCGGTGGCAGCGTCCGCTGCGATGTCTGCCGGTGGCTCCGTAGTAGTAGCAACGTCTACCCCGGACTCAATTGCTGCAGCAGATGCAAGGTGCGCGGGCTGTACTGCGGGGCAAAGACGACCTCCTCCGGAGTAATGGTGCCTGTGATCCAGTCCACCCGATAAGCGTGGGGTGGCACGTGGGTTGCTCCACCTCAAAGAGTAATTCTCCGCAGGAGGCACAGCGGTCCGAACGGGCGCAATTGTATGACTAGTCCATTGCATCCAGGGCAGAGCATGCCCAGGGCCTCCACATCTCTGCTCGTATAGAGCGCAAAGCATCCTCTTGGCTTCAGTCAGATCCCCGTATCTGTGAGTGGGGCCCCAGATTGCATAACACCCACAGTATTGGGCATGGAGACCATCCTAGGCCCCGATATGACAGGTGTCCATGGAGAGGAAGACATGCTGCTTAATCTGGCAACTTCTGGTCTTTGGCGCCAAACACACTCACGTGTCTCACGCAGGTGGCGGGAACTGCTCCCAGTTTTAGTTCTTTTTGCACGTAGTTTGCGGGCTTTCTTCTTTCTGGCTCCGCCCATGAACTACGCAGCTAGCAAAGCGATCTGTACCCCTTGACCCCTTATTCTCTCGCTAAAAGCACAGTCCAACACTTTCTCAATGGCAGACTTTCCAAAAAGCATAAAAACAGTAATCCGGTTGTCAGAGGCAACAGCAAATATCCCGGACGAGCCCCCACGTGTAGCACTACCCCCGTAGGAGCTGCTGGTTTGTTTTTGGGTTTGCACATTACCTCTTCAGCTTCGTTGTTAGGGTGAGAATGTCTGTATTAAATGCAATGTCCACACAGGATGTAAAACCTTCAACTGTTGGTTTTATTTTTGCTGCAATAACTCGTATAGAAAGTAGTAGGAATGAGAAGAGAGGGGAATGTTCAGGTACATGTGGTAGAACACCCAGAATGTCTAAAATCATCCACCACTCTCTCTGTTGAGTGGGTATTGCTCACCCGGATAGACCCCTCTCACCTAGCCTAGCAGCCGGGATGATGCACAAACCAGTATCAGGACCGTCTCTGCCACAGACTGTTTGAGAACAAATGTGGATAGCCAGGAATCCTCTGCCACAGGATTTCAGTCCCGAACTTCCAGCCATGCAGTTAAAGAACCTTTAAGCCAATCCGGCGAACTGCTTGGATTTTAAAGTAGTGGATCCCCGCTTAACAAGGTCACCAGGCCTCTTCCAAGACATTAGCACTTTGCTGGTCTCCTCCAGGGCAGGTCCTCCCCTTGTTTTCTTTCATTAAGTAGCTTCCTCCCTCTTGGTGGATAGCTTGGGATCCCCTTTAGGATTGTAGGCCTCAGCCAGACTAGCCGGGCCTACCATATAGCGATGCAGCATCGGGCCAACATGGCCCTGAGGCCAGAATCACACACACATACCTCGTGCCAGGAGGGCAGCGAGGCGAAAACCGACCCCGAACAATGGCGTCTGCCCCTTTAGTATCCCTCCCCAGCATGCACAGTGGGGCACCACTCCCACTGTACCGCTGCCGAGAAAGGACACCCAATACACCATGGTCTACCCGTATTCCAACATGGGCCTGAAGTGGTACCGCCACCTTCAGGCAACAAGGGAAAACACTACCAGGCACCACCATATCCAGAACAGAGGCAATTTAGATATAATCATAAGTCTGAGCCCAACTATTGGCTCAGACACACCCTAAATTTCCAATAGCGCCCCGATCATTGGGGGCAGGGCGCTACACTTGCATATAAGCCTTTAAAATTAGCAATTTAGATTTCTCCCATAGACTTTTACAGGGTGTTCCGCGGCTTTTTGAATTTGCCGCGAACACCTCAAATTGTTCGCTGTTCGGCGAACAAGCAATGATCGAGTAGAACATGAGTTCGACTCGAACTCGAAGCTCATCCCTAATATTTAGTATATATATGCACCCCAGGCGTTGTGTATATATATATATATATAGTAAGAATAAGAGGGACGCTGACTCCAGTTGTATTTCAACGAATTCTTCTTTATTAGTCGATCATTTGCAGACAAAGCATTAAGTAAATGGCAGCCACTGTACAGTTCCGAGCATCCCTGCTCTTCCTCAGGCTATCAGGCTAGATGTGAAACTATAATCCAGAAAGGATTTCAATTTATCCCCACCCTGCGGGCGTCAACCCACAGGTGTGTCCCATCTTTCTAGATCAAGTAAATAATCTAACAAAAAATTCTGAAACCTCATTAACCCCATATGAGCCAAGGAACAAAAAAGTATTATACCTGAATTTTCTTTCCTGCATTTAAACCAACAATATATGTTACGATGTAACATCAATAACAAAAGATAAAAAATAAATTCCAAAATTGATTCTTATTTATTCCGTGCAAAAAATGCACAAAATAATACATGATATAAATCTATTGCTTCAAAAATAAATCAACAACCCGTCACTAAATGTTCTCTTAATCATAACAGAAAAACTTTCCAATCTCTTATAGCAGAAGTGCATATTCCTCAAGCAAAGGGATAATTTCCTTGATTTCTTTTCCGATCCAAACCAGACTAGATTTAATCATCACCTGTAAAAAAAATTATATTTATACATCTATATATATATATACATAGATAGAAAAAATCTAAAATCCAAGATCATCAACATTATGTTACAAAAATAGATATAGGTCATAGTCCCTGTTCATCCCGTTCGGATGCAGAGACTGTAGCCTATTAATCCACCAAACCTCCCGTTGCTTTAATCGTAATATCCGATCACCCCCCCCCCGTTTATCTCGTGGGATTTCTTCCAAAATCATAAACCTTAGATCAGAATCTCGGTGTCCCCTCTCCAAAAAATGTTTGGAGACAGGCAACCCAGGTTGTTTATGCCTTATAGTGCTTCGATGTTGTGCAATTCTGTCCTTAATTTTCTGAGTAGTCTCCCCAACATAGATCATATTGCATGGACAAATCAGGATATATATAACATACAAGGACTGACAAGTGAGGAAATTGTTTATCATAATTCTATCCCTATTAATGGGATTAATAAAATGATTACCCTTAGCCATAAGACTACATTGAATACAATTTAAACAGGGATAACATCCTTTCCTTTTCTTTCCCAAGAAAGTGGTCCTTACTTCCTGTTCTCTAAATTTGTATTCAGATTTTACTAAGGAATCACACAAAGTTTTATTCCTTCTATAGGCTTTAATGGGAGTCTGCTGGAAGACCTCAATCTGCGGGTATGCACGCCTCAAAAGGGGCCAGTGTTTATTAATTATTTTAGATATATGATTACTATAACTATGAAACTGCATGGAAAAGGGTAATCGTACCAATGGTGTTTTATTACGAAATGTTTTTTTCTCATTGTATTGTATTTTATTTAATTCCTGAAGAATTATTTTTTTGGGGTACCCCCGTTCCCGAAATTGAAAGCACATTTCCTCAATTCTTGTCTCCTTTACATTCTCCTTACTGACTATCCGTTTAATTCGTAGCAGTTGACTTTTGATAATAGATCTAAATACATGAGGGGGATGAAAACTATCAAACAATAATAATTGATTCCTATCAATTGGTTTAATGTACAAGTCTGATTCTAAACGACCCTGTTCAAAATAGATCCTAGTATCCAAAAAGGGAACTGACATACCCCCAATATTAATTTGAAATTTTATGTCAGGATCAAAATTGCTCAACATAATATCAAATGTATTTAATGATTGCATGTCGCCTCGCCAGATTGCAAACACGTCATCGATGAAGCGCCACCATGTAACGCAATGTTTCTCAAATAAATCATTAGAAAAAATGTATTTATGTTTAAATTCATTCATGAATGTGCATGCATATGGCGGTGCGACATTGGAGCCCATCGCAACTCCCATCAGTTGTATGTAGAAATGATCTTTAAACAAAAAATAATTGTTGCACAATAACAACTGAAATAATTTTTCAAAGAGTGAGATCTGCGATTCCGAATACTGATGACTGCTCCTAATTAAATTAATAGCGGCATGAATGCCCGCTTGATGGGGAATTGATGTATATAAACTCGCAACATCCCATGTAACTAAAATTTCATTCCCTTTACATAATCGATGTTTTTAAATTTTTTACAAAAAATCATCAGTATCCCTAATGTACGATCTCGTCTCCTTAACAAGGGGGGATAGAATCTTCTCCAAAAATTGAGCAATGGGAACAAAAATTTAATCCCGTCCCGATACTATCGGACGACCTGGTGGAGAACAACTGTCTTTGTGGATTTTAGGCAAAGTATATAAAACCGGGATACGTGTATGGGCAGGTAAAAGAAATTCAAAAAGGTCACGGGCGATCACCCCATCTTTTAATGCTGACTTCAAGATGTTTTCCAACTGTTTTCTTATTTGCCAGGTGGGATCCAAGGATACTTTTTTATACACAGATGTGTCTCCCAACTGACGAAGGATCTCCTCCTCATATAGTTGGGGATCCATCACCACCACTTTGCCCCCTTTATCTGCTGGTTTAAGTATCACATCATTCCTACGGCTGAGATTTTTAAGAGCAATCCTCTCTTCACGGGATAGATTATTGGGGATGTGATCCCTATAATCTATATGAGATACCAGTTGTTTAATCTCCTGGGTAACCGTCTGTACGAATGTTTCAACCGGGGCATATGTGGTGGGTGGCACCGATTTGGTTTTCACCCACAAACCTAAAGATTTACAATTAAGTGCACCATTGATGGGATCCTCCTCAATAAACGGTTTATGGGTAAAATGAACCCTCCATCTAATGTTGCGGAATAATCGATATAAGTCCTGATCAAGTTCAAATACATTCAAATGGCTCTTAGGGCAAAACGATAAACCTTGATTAATCAGTCTTACCTCCTCCGGGGATAGAACATGCCGAGAGATGTTGTGAATTAAGTCTGATGAGCTCGACCCTGATATCCTCGAGAAGGGCGATATCGGTCCGATCCGGGCGCCTCGTCCCCGTTGGTCCAGGATCGCGTCTCCATCCGCGAGTGTCCTCCTCTCCGGGCCTTGTGTTAAAAAAGTGGATGAAGAATCCGTATCGGTATTGGCAGAGGAATTGTCGGATCCATCTCTACGGGTTCCACCATAGTCGGGACGACCACGTCTGGTGTATTGGCGCGTGATACTTAAACCAGCAGATAAAGGGGGCAAAGTGGTGGTGATGGATCCCCAACTATATGAGGAGGAGATCCTTCGTCAGTTGGGAGACACATCTGTGTATAAAAAAGTATCCTTGGATCCCACCTGGCAAATAAGAAAACAGTTGGAAAACATCTTGAAGTCAGCATTAAAAGATGGGGTGATCGCCCGTGACCTTTTTGAATTTCTTTTACCTGTCCATACACGTATCCCGGTTTTATATACTTTGCCTAAAATCCACAAAGACAGTTGTTCTCCACCAGGTCATCCGATAGTATCGGGACGGGATTAAATTTTTGTTCCCATTGCTCAATTTTTGGAGAAGATTCTATCCCCCCTTGTTAAGGAGAAGAGATCGTACATTAGGGATACTGATGATTTTTTGCAAAAAATTAAAAAACATCGATTATGTAAAGGGAATGAAATTTTAGTTACATGGGATGTTGCAAGTTTATATACATCGATTCCCCATCAAGCAGGCATTCATGCCGCTATTAATTTAATTAGGAGCAGTCATCAGTATTCGGAATCGCAGATCTCACTCTTTGAAAAATTATTTCAGTTGTTATTGTGCAACAATTATTTTTTGTTTAAAGATCATTTCTACATACAACTGATGGGAGTTGCGATGGGCTCTAATGTCGCACTGCCATATGCATGCACATTCATGAATGAATTTGAACATAAATACATTTTTTCTAATGATTTATTTGAGAAACATTGCGTTACATGGTGGCGCTTCATCGATGACGTGTTTGCAATCTGGCGAGGCGACATGCAATCATTAAATACATTTGATATTATGTTGAGCAATTTTGATCCGGACATAAAATTTCTAATTAATATTGGGGGTATGTCAGTTCCTTTTTTGGATACTAGGATCTATTTTGAACAGGGTCGTTTAGAATCAGACTTGTACATTAAACCAATTGATAGGAATCAATTATTATTGTTTGATAGTTTTCATCCCCCTCATGTATTTAGATCTATTATCAAAAGTCAACTGCTACGAGTTAAACGGATAGTCAGTAAGGAGAATGTAAAGGAGACAAGAATTGAGGAAATGTGCTTTAAATTTCGGGAATGGGGGTACCCCAAAAAAATAATTCTTCAGGAATTAAATAAAATACAATACAATGAGAAAAAAACATGTCGTAATAAAACACCATTGGTACGATTACCCTTTTCCATGCAGTTTCATAGTTATAGTAATCATATATCTAAAATAATTAATAAACACTGGCCCTTTTTGAGGCGTGCATACCCGCAGATTGAGGTCTTCCAGCAGACTCCCATTAAAGCCTATAGAAGGAATAAAACTTTACGTGATTCCTTAGTAAAATCTGAATACAAATTTAGAGAACAGGAAGTAAGGACCACTTTCTTGGGAAAGAAAAGGAAAGGATGTTATCCCTGTTTAAATTGTATTCAATGTAGTCTTATGGCTAAGGGTAATCATTTTATTAATCCCATTAATAGGGATAGAATTATGATAAACAATTTCCTCACTTGTCAGTCCTCGTATGTTATATATATCCTGATTTGACCATGCAATATGATCTATGTTGGGGAGACTACTCAGAAAATTAAGGACAGAATTGCACAACATCGAAGCACTATAAGGCATAAACAACCTGGGTTGCCTGTCTCCAAACATTTTTTGGAGAGGGGACACCGAGATTCTGATCTAAGGTTTATGATTTTGGAAGAAATCCCACGAGATAAACGGGGGGGTGATCGGATATTACGATTAAAGCAACGGGAGGTTTGGTGGATTAATAGGCTACAGTCTCTGCATCCGAACGGGATGAACAGGGACTATGACCTATATCTATTTTTGTAACATAATGTTGATGATCTTGGATTTTAGATTTTTTCTATCTATGTATATATATATATAGATGTATATATATAATTTTTTTTACAGGTGATGATTAAATCTAGTCTGGTTTGGATCGGAAAAGAAATCAAGGAAATTATCCCTTTGCTTGAGGAATATGCACTTCTGCTATAAGAGATTGGAAAGTTTTTCTGTTATGATTAAGAGAACATTTAGTGACGGGTTGTTGATTTATTTTTGAAGCAATAGATTTATATCATGTATTATTTTGTGCATTTTTTGCACGGAATAAATAAGAATCAATTTTGGAATTTATTTTTTATCTTTTGTTATTGATGTTACATCGTAATATATATTGTTGGTTTAAATGCAGGAAAGAAAATTCAGGTATAATACTTTTTTGTTCCTTGGCTCATATGGGGTTAATGAGGTTTCAGAATTTTTTGTTAGATTATTTACTTGATCTAGAAAGATGGGACACACCTGTGGGTTGACGCCCGCAGGGTGGGGATAAATTGAAATCCTTTCTGGATTATAGTTTCACATCTAGCCTGATAGCCTGAGGAAGAGCAGGGATGCTCGGAACTGTACAGTGGCTGCCATTTACTTAATGCTTTGTCTGCAAATGATCGACTAATAAAGAAGAATTAATTGAAATACAACTGGAGTCAGTGTCCCTCTTATTCTTACTAATTATTGATGGTGGAATTTGGGAGTCCACCCTGACGGCTCTCCACTCTATTCCAAAAAGAAAGGGAAGTAACCATCCCAAAGTTTTGTATATATTGTGACAGCAGGAAGGTAAAGTCACCTGGTTGCATCCAGGGGGGTAGATATATTTCGCCCAGATTCAGGCTTTACGCCGACTTATACAACTAGCTGGAGAGTTGTATAAGGCTAGTGGGCTCATGGATGACTCATACCTCTAGGGAGAGTGTGGGGCGTCGTGCAGACAGAGATGAGGAGACCAGCTGAACCTTGTCAGCTCATTTAGGCCTCTATAAGAACTCCCAGCTTCATTAGATGTTAGCTCATGCCTGGAACCAGACCTGTGTGGACTGTCTAGGGAGAGTGAACCCCTGTGCGGTGAGAAAAAGCCTGTGTGGCTATTTGCTTGGACATTTAAAACCAGGGACTTAGGGACTAGGACAGCACTAGGCTGATCCCAGTTGTTAGTTAGGAAACCTGTATGTTTAGTCAGAGGTCAAGTTGACCAGGATTTATTTTGTTTATATGTTTCTTTTGGCTTTGCTGTGTTTTGTCACTGTAAATAGAAAATAAACCGCACCTTTTTTTTGATTTTGAAAACCACAACCTCCGTTTGCTGGGCCTGTTTTTGTGTGGGGAGCCCATCCCGGGGGTCACACACACCCGCTGCCGAGCTAACCCCCTCACAGTTGGTGGAGAACCAGTGGCAGTTTTTTTTAAGCCAGCATGGAGGAGATACTGAAGCAGCTGGCTCTAGCAAATGCCAATCAACAGCAGACAAATGCAGGTTTGCAAAAGAGCCTTGCAGCTCAACAACAGAACTTCGCAGCCCAGCAGCAAGCTCATCAACAGAGCCTTGCAGCCCAGCAGCAAGCTCACCAACAGAGTCTGGAAGCTCAGCAACAAGCCCAGCAGCAATCTGAGGCTCGCTTCATAGACCTGTTACAGAAGCAAGAGCAGAGACTACAACAAATGGAAGCAGTAATGCAGCAACGTCCGCAGACCAGTGAGGAAAGCCGTCCCACTAATACCGCGTCCTTTGGGGTGAGTCGTTTATTGACAAAAATGACTGGAGAGGATGATCCAGAGGTATTTTTGACCACATTTGAAAGGACTGCTGAAAGAGAAAAGTGGCCTGAGGAGCAGTGGGCTGGACTGGTGGCTCCTCTGTTAACTGGTGAATCGCAGAAGGCTTACTATGACCTAGAGCCTGACCAAGCAAAAGACTATGTGATGCTAAAAGCTGAGATATTGGCAAGGCTGGGTGTCACCCAGGCTGTCCGGGCTCAGCGTGTGCATAACTGGACTTTCCAGCTTGGAAAACCCCCCAGGTCTCAAATGTATGATCTCATTCACCTGAGCAGAAAGTGGCTACAGCCAGAGACTTTGTCCGCACCAAAGATTGTGGAACGTGTTGTAATGGATCGGTTTTTGAGAGCTCTTCCTACTGCCATCCAAAACTGGGTAAGCCATGGAGACCCAGAGACGGCCAATGGTCTTGTGGATCGTGTGGAGAAATACTTGGCTACAGAGAACCTGACGGCCTCTTCCAGAGACACTCGGACTTTCCACCCTAAGACCAGACCATCCCCAGGGGCGGATAAGAGGATTCCAAGGGGTAAGGGTGGAGAGAGTGAGAGGGTGGGAGCTCTACCCCAAGTTTGGCGAGAACAGCCTGGGAAATCAGCGGCTCAAGAGGCGGCAAGAAGGATCGTTTGCTACCGCTGCCGGCAAGCGGGACATATTGCAGCCAATTGCCCGGTTGTGGAGGAACCCATGCAGTGTGACTTTCTGACGGGCAGACGTCAGTCGCTGTGTGCGACAGTCGCATGCACTGCCATTCGAGGAATTGAGAAACATTTATGCAAAATGTGTGTTAATGGTAGAAATGTTGTGGTATTGCTGGATTCAGGTAGCCTTGTGACCCTGATAAAGGCTGAGTTAGTTAAAACAGAGGTCTCTGGGAATAGCAAGGTAGCTGTTATTTGTGTGCATGGGGACACCCGAGAGTATCCAGTGACTACAGTGTGTTTCGAGACCCCCAAAGGTACCCTCTCTCATCCAGTGGGCTTAGTATCTCAGTTACCGTATGACGCCATTGTGGGAAGGGATTTTCCGAAGTTCTGGGAACTGTGGGATGATCCTGAGCCCCCCACTGGTGCCCCTATGTACCAGGAATGTGATAGCCAGAACTCCCCTGAGAGTGGTGAGGACTCTCCGGAATTTCCCTTATCAGTATTGGCAGGGGAGACTCAAGAAACTGGAGAGGAGCCCACCTCCTCAGACGAAAACCTACCGTCTGTGGAGTTTTCTGATCTTGAGGTTCACAGGGAAAACTTTGCCACAGAACAGTTGAAAGACCCCGCCCTAATAAAGGCACGCGAAAACGTAGTGAAAATAGATGGCGAGTTAGTGAACCCAGATAATACCTGCACTTACCCATACTTCAGCGTAGAGAAGGACCTACTGTATCGGGTGGCAAAAAGGGCAGAAGAAACCGTTGAGCAGCTTGTGGTGCCCAAACCTTACAGGAAGTTGGTGTTGGAGTTGGCCCATGGGCACATTCTTGGAGGTCATCTGGGGACAGAGAAAACCCGAGAGAGGGTATTACAGAGATTCTATTGGCCGGGGGTGATGAAGGACATAGAAAATTATTGTTCCTCCTGCCCTGTGTGTCAGAGGTCGGCCCCGATGCCACATTTCCGTAGCCCGCTGGTCCCTCTACCCATCATTGAGGTCCCGTTTGAGAGGATCGCCATGGATTTGGTAGGTCCTATAATCAAGTCCGCTAGGGGGCACCAGTACATATTAGTTATAATGGACTATGCCACCCGTTATCCAGAAGCGATCCCTCTCCGAAATACCTCGGCCAAAACCATAGCCAAAGAGCTATCTCTTGTGTTTAGCCGGGTGGGTATTTGTAAAGAACTGCTTACGGACCAAGGTACACCCTTTATGTCCCGGGTTATGAAGGAGCTGTGTAAATTGTTCAAAGTGACGCAATTACGTACATCTGTGTATCACCCCCAAACCGATGGGCTGGTTGAAAGATTCAACAAAACCCTAAAACAAATGTTGAAGAAAGTGGTGGATAGAGATGGAAAGGATTGGGACTGTCTACTTCCTTATCTGATGTTTGCTATTAGGGAGGTGCCCCAATCCTCTACGGGATTCTCCCCCTTTGAGTTACTGTATGGGAGACACCCAAGAGGGCTGTTGGATATTGCCAAGGAAACTTGGGAAAGTGAGAGTTCTCCCCACAGGAGTGTGATTGAGCATGTCGCCCTGATGCAAGATCGAATTGCACAGGTAATGCCCATCGTGAAGGAACATTTGGCCCAAGCGCAGTTGGCACAGCAGAGAGTGTACAACCGTGGAGCCAAGACCCGTACCTTTTCCCCGGGGGATAGGATATTGGTACTTGTCCCTACGGTTGAAAGTAAATTCCTTGCCAAATGGCAAGGCCCCTACGAGATAATGGAAAAAGTGAGTGAAGTGAATTACAAGGTCAGACAACCAGGAAGGCGAAAGCCCGAACAGATCTATCACGTTAATCTGTTGAAAGCCTGGAGGGATAGAGAGTCCCTAATCGCAGACACTTGGTCACCAGCTCAAACTGGTTGCGTGATTCCTGAGGTTGGAATAGCAGCCACCTTGTCACAACCCCAACAACAGGAGGTTAAGGAGTTTGTGCTTCGCAACAAGGAGGTATTCTCTGAGCTGCCGGGACAAACATTTGGGGTAGAGCATGACATCATTACCCCGCCCGGTGAAAGGGTGAAGTTAAAACCCTATCGGATCCCAGAGGCCCGACGGGAGGCAATACGGGAGGAAGTACAGAAAATGCTGAACTTAGGGGTGATAGAGGAGTCCCAAAGTGATTGGTCTAGTCCCATTGTGTTGGTGCCTAAACCGGATGGGAGCTGGCGATTTTGTAACGATTTTCGTCAGTTGAACAAAGTTACAAAATTTGACACCTACCCCATGCCACGTATAGAGGAGTTGATCGACCGGCTGGGAACAGCCCGATACATGACGACTCTTGACCTCACAAAAGGGTATTGGCAAATCCCCCTGGCCAAGTCGGCCAAAGAGAAAACCGCATTTGTAACCCCAGACGGGGCGTTCCAATATAAAAGAATGCCGTTCGGGTTACAGAATGCGCCGGCCACATTCCAGCGGAAAATGGACCAGATGCTGAGGCCCCATCGGAAGTATGCTGCGGCTTACCTGGATGACGTAATTGTCCATAGCACAGATTGGGCCTCACATCTGCCAAAAGTGCAAGCAGTCCTGGACTCTGTTCGGGAAGCGGGGTTTACGGCTAACCCCAAGAAGTGTACCATTGGGCAGGAGGAGGCCAAATATCTTGGGTACACCATTGGGAGGGGAGTAATAAAACCCCAACTCAACAAAGTCGAGGCCATCCAGAGTTGGCCACGTCCCAACAGCAAGAAGCAGGTACGAGCCTTTCTGGGAATCGCTGGGTATTATCGGCGATTCATTCCCCACTTTGCTTCTAAGGCTGTGCCCCTAACCAACCTAACAAAGGGGAAAGGGTCGGTCATGATTAAATGGACCCCCGAGGCTGAGGCAGCATTCCAATTCTTGAAACAAGCCTTATGTAGCCAGCCAGTGTTGTACTCACCCGACTTCTCTAAAGACTTTGTCGTACAAAGTGATGCGTCAGATGTGGGGTTAGGAGCAGTATTGTCCCAGGTCTGGAACGGGGAAGAGCACCCAGTCATTTACCTCAGCAGGAAGTTGAAGTCCCATGAGGTAAATTACGCCACCGTTGAAAAGGAGTGTTTAGCGGTGAAGTGGGCTCTAGATTCCCTTCGGTACTACCTGCTAGGTAGGCACTTTGACATGGTTACGGATCACGCTCCGTTAAAGTGGATGGCTCAAAACAAGGAAACAAATAGAAGAGTGAATAGGTGGTTCCTGGCCCTCCAGGAATTCAACTTCACAGTAAAGCATCGCCCTGGCGTTCAAATGGGGAATGTGGATGCTTTGTCTCGAGTACATGAATGCCTGATTGCTGGTGTTCCAACCCCGAGGTTAAAACAAGAGGGGGGGTATGTGACAGCAGGAAGGTAAAGTCACCTGGTTGCATCCAGGGGGGTAGATATATTTCGCCCAGATTCAGGCTTTACGCCGACTTATACAACTAGCTGGAGAGTTGTATAAGGCTAGTGGGCTCATGGATGACTCATACCTCTAGGGAGAGTGTGGGGCGTCGTGCAGACAGAGATGAGGAGACCAGCTGAACCTTGTCAGCTCATTTAGGCCTCTATAAGAACTCCCAGCTTCATTAGATGTTAGCTCATGCCTGGAACCAGACCTGTGTGGACTGTCTAGGGAGAGTGAACCCCTGTGCGGTGAGAAAAAGCCTGTGTGGCTATTTGCTTGGACATTTAAAACCAGGGACTTAGGGACTAGGACAGCACTAGGCTGATCCCAGTTGTTAGTTAGGAAACCTGTATGTTTAGTCAGAGGTCAAGTTGACCAGGATTTATTTTGTTTATATGTTTCTTTTGGCTTTGCTGTGTTTTGTCACTGTAAATAGAAAATAAACCGCACCTTTTTTTTGATTTTGAAAACCACAACCTCCGTTTGCTGGGCCTGTTTTTGTGTGGGGAGCCCATCCCGGGGGTCACACACACCCGCTGCCGAGCTAACCCCCTCACAATATATATATATATATATATATATACACTGTATTTTGTTTAGCTAGATCCGTTCCTGTTCTACTGTTGCTAACATACTACAGGCAGGCAGTTGATTCAGTAAGCTGCAGTATATCACTCAGTATACTATATTCTGTTTTGCTACACTGTAGACTGTTCCAATCCTGTTCTACTGTTGCTAAGATACTACAGGAAGGCAGTTGATTCAGCTAGCTGCAGTATGATCAGTATATATATACGTCCCAGCTTTGTGCAGCTACATTTCACTGCAGGCCATTCCTTGTGTACTTATTCCAATACATCAAAGAAAGTATGTCTGGAAGACCAACAAGGAGAGGCAGACACGCACAGGCCAATAAAACAGGGCAAGCAGGCTCTGTGTCTAGAGGCAACAATTCTGGTCGTGGACACGGTGCATCCTCATCAGCACGTGCCCATGGGGCACGCTTTTCCTTTTTTTCAGCAGCTGGCAGCGTTGAGCCACAACATGCTGAAGAGTTGGTAGAGTGGATGATCAAGCTGTCCTCATCCTCCTCATTCTCTCTCACCCAGTCTCAGGGTACTTTGTCTGCCAAAGCAGCTGCCAAAAGGGCCTCTTCCATTGGCTCAATAGCATCAGTCACTCCTTCCCTAGCCCCACGATGTTCTGAGGAGTCCCCCAAACTGTTTGACCACAGTTTTAGGTACATGCTGCAGGAGGATGCGCAGCGTTTTGAGGGCTCCGATGATGGTACCCAGCTTGAGGAAGGCAGTTACGTGAGCCCAGAGAGAGGGGGTGCCCAAAAAGCAAACTGGCAGTCATGTTCCTCCAGCTGCAGCATACTGCCAGGTTTGCTCCTGTGACGAGGAGGGAGGGGATGATGAAGTCACTGACTCTACATGGATGCCTGATAGGAGAGAGGAGGAGGAGGAGGCACATCCCCAAAGAGGCAGGATGCCCTCTAGGGGCCAGCTGAAGGGCAGCACACCGACTGCATCACACCGCAGAGCTCTGCATGTGCAGGGCGCTGCTGTCTCTGCGCGTTATTCCAAAAGTTCTTTGGTGTGGGCCTTTTTTCAGACGTGTGCATCAGATCGCACCGTTGCCATTTGCAACATATGTCTGAAGCGTATCTCGCGTGGCCAAAACATCAGCCGCTTGGGCACCACATGCTTGACCAGACATATGTCGTCCTGCCATGCAGTCCGTTTGCAAGCATACATAAAAGACACACACCAAAGAACAAAGCGGACCTCTCCTTGCTCCTCATCACCACTTTTTTTCACGGAAGGCGATTCCGGCTCTCTACCGGCATGTGGAAGGCAATGGCTTGGCCTCGCTGGACAGGGCAGTCAGCGGTAAGGTGCATATCACCACTGACTCATGGTCCAGCAGACATAGACAGGGACGTTACCTATCTTTTACGGCCCACTGGGTGACTATGCTGGCAGCTGGGAAGGATGCAGGACAGGGTGAAGTAGTGTTGGAGGTTGTTCCGCCAACATGCCTCCAAAATGCTACTAGTGGTGATTCTGACACACCTCTCTCCTCCACCCCTCCTCTTCTTCTTCCTCCATGGCCTCTTCCTGTGCTGATTTTTCCTCGGAACCAGCGGTGCCCTGTAGGCGTTCAAGGGGCTACGCAAGTACGCAGGCAAAAAGATGCCATACGGTGCTTGAGCTGGTGTGCTTGGGGGACAGGAGCCACACTGGGGCAGAGATTCTGTCAGCTCTGCAGGGGCAGGCTCAGAGGTGGTTGACGCCACGCCAGCTTAAGCTAGAAATGGTGGTTTGCGACAATGGCACGAACCTCCTCTCCGCCCTCCGACAGGGACAGCTGACCCATGTGCCCTGTTTGGCTCACGTCCTTAACCTGGTGGTGCAGCGGTTCTTGGGCAGGTACCCGGGCTTACAGGATGTCCTGAGGCAGGCCAGGAAAGTCTGTGTGCATTTCTGCCGGTCATATAATGCCAGTGCTCAGCTGGCTGACCTCCAAAAGGAATACAACCTGCCCAGGAACCGCCTAATCTGTGACATGCCCACCAGGTGGAACTCAACGTTGGCCATGCTGCAGCGGCTGCACACGCAGCAGAGGGCCATCAATGAGTACCTGTGCGACTATGGCATCAGGACAGGGTCAGGGGAGCTTGTTTTTTTTGCCATGCCAGTGGGTCATGATCAGGGATGCATGCAATGTCCTGTCACCATTTGGGGAGGCCACAAGGATGGTGAGCAGTGACAGTGCATGCATCAGTGACACTGTCCCTCTTGTCCACCTGTTGGAGCACACGCTGCATGGAATAATGGACAGGGCACTTGAGGCAGAACAGAGGGAGGAAGAGGAGGACTTCCTTACCTCTTAAGGTCCCCTTTATCCAGACAGTGTTCCTGCTGGCCCGCCGATCACACAGGAAGAGGTTGAGGAGGAGGAGGAGGATTGTGTCAGCATGGAGGTGGAGCCTAGCACTCAGCATCAGCAGCAGTCTTCAAGGGATCATTTACAGTCCCAAGAAACCAATAGACATGTACGTGGCTGAGAGGAGGTGGCTGCGGATCATGTCGTCCTTAGTGACCCAGAGGACTCCGGACCGAATGCCTCAGCAAACCTACGCTGCATGGCCTCCCTGATCCTGCAAAGCCTGCGAAAGGATCTTTGTATTCGTGGTATCAAGGAGAGGGATCATTAATGGCTGGCAACCCTCCTTGATCCACGTTACAAGGGTAAGGTTGTGGACCTTATCCAGCCGTCGCAGAGGGAGCAGAGGATGAAACATCTTTGGGAGGCCTTGCAGAAAGGTTTGTGCAACGTGTTTCCAGAGCCTGGGAGGTTACAAATTCCTGGTCCTGGATAGGGATGAGCTTCGAGTTCGAGTCAAACTCATGTTCGACATGTTCATATTCAACATTGCCTGTTCGCTCGTTCGCCGAACAGCGAACAATTTCGTGTGTTTGCGGCAAATTCGAAAAGTCTATGGGAGAAATCTAAAGTGCTAATTTTAAAGGCTTATATGTAAGTTATTGTCATAAAAAGTGTTTGGGGATCCGGGTACTGCCCCAGGGGACATGTATCAATGCAAGAAAAAGTTTTAAAAACTGCAGTTTTTTCGGGAGCAGTGATTTTAATAATGCTTAAAGTGACACAATAAAAGTGAAATATTCCTTTAAATTTCTTACCTAGGGGGTGTGTATAGTATGCATGTAAAGTTGCGCTTGTTTTCCATGCTTAGAACTGTCCCTGCACAAAGTGTAATTTCTGAAGGAAAAAAAGTCATTTAAAACTCACTCGCGGCTATAATGAATTGTCGGCTCCCGGCAATACATAGAAAAGTCATTGATAAAAAAAAAAAAAAAAAAGCGTGGGGGGCTTCAGGTCATAGTTACATAGTTAGTCAGGTTGAAAAAAGACACAAGTCCATGCAGTTCAACCATAAAAAAAAATATATATATTGTACAATCCCATATACCCAATTCTATACCCACAGTTGATCCAGAGGAAGGCAAAAAAAACCAGCAGAGCATGATCCAATTTGCTACAGCAGGGGAAAAAATTCCTTCCTGATCCCCCGAGAGGCAATCGGATATTTCCCGGATCAACTTTACCTATAAATGTCAGTACCCAGTTGTATTATGTACATTTAAGAAAGAATCCAGGCCCTTCTTAAAGCAATCTACTGAGCTGGCCAGAACCACCTCTGCAGGGAGTCTATTCCACATTTTCACAGCTCTTACTGTGAAGAAACCTTTCCGTATTTGGAGGTGAAATCTCTTTTCCTCTAGATGCAAAGATTGCCCCCTTGTCCTTTGTGTTGACCGTAAAGTGAATAATTCAACACCAAGTTCACTATATGGACCCCTTATATATTTGTACATGTTGATCATATCCCCCCTTAATCTCCTCTTCTCAAGAGTGAATAAATTCAGTTCCTCTAATCTTTCCTCATAGCTGAGCTCCTCCATGCCTCTTATCAGTTTGGTTGCCCTTCTCTGCACTTTCTCCAGTTCCCCAATATCCTTTTTGAGAACTGGGGCCCAAAACTGAACTGCATATTCCAGATGAGGTCTTACTAATGATTTGAACAGGGGCAAAATCATATCTCTCTCTCTGGAGACCATACCTCTCTTAATACAAGAAATGACTTTGCTCGCTTTGGAAACCGCAGCTTGGCATTGCATACCATTATTGAGCTTATGATCTACCAAAACCCCCAGATCCTTCTCCACTACGGATCCCGCCAGTTTTACTCCACCTAGTATGTATGATGCATTCATATTCTTAGCCCCCAAGTGCATAACTTTACATTTATCAACATTAAACCTCATTGCCACATAGTCGCCCAATTAGACAGAGCATTGAGGTCGGCTTGTAAATTGGCGACATCCTGTAAGGACGTTATTCCACTGCATAGCTTGATGTCATCTGCAAAGACAGAAATGTTACTTTTGATCTCAGATACAATATCATTTATAAACATATTAAAAAGTAAGGGTCCCAGCACTGAACCTTGGGGTACACCACTGATAACCTTGGACCATTCAGAGTAAGAATCATTAACCACTACTCTCTGAATTCTGTCTTTTAGACAGTTTTCTATCCATTTACAAACTGATATTTCCAATCCTGTAGACTTTACCTTGCACATGAGCCGTGTGTGGGGAACTGTATCGAACGCTTTTGCAAAATCCAAGTATACCACGTCCACAGCCACCCCTCTGTCCAAGGTCTTACTTACCTCTTCGTAAAAAGAAATCATGTTTGTCTGACAACTTCTGTCTTTCATGAATCCATGCTGTCTGTTGCTTAAATAGTTTTTTTCCAGCAAGAACTCATCTATGTGGTCTTTTATTAATCTCTCCAGTATCTTCCCAACTATGGAAGTTAAACTAACAGGTCTATAGTTACGGTACTTGGTAAAGACTTAATTCCCTTTTTAAATATAGGCACCAAATTGGCCCTGTGCCAATCCAGTGGTACTATTCCTGTCATTAATGAGTCCCTAAAAATTAAATACAATGGCTTTGAAATTACAGAGCTCAATTCTTTTAGGATCCGTGGGTGTATGCCATCTGGTCCAGGTGCTTTATCCACCTTTATTCCATCTAAATATTTCTGGACCATATCACTTTTGAGCCATTGTGGATTTGGGGCTGTGTCACTACCACCCCCATTTTGGACATGAGCTCCCCCATGCTCCTTTGTATACACAGAACTGAAGAAAGTATTTAATAAATTAGCCTTCTCTTTGTCCCCAGTCACCCACTCTAGATTATTTTGTAAAGGGCCTACATGCTCAGACTTGACCTTTTTACTATTAATATATTTGAATAATTTTTTTGGGTTTGTCCTACTATCTTTTGCAATCTGTCGTTCGTTTTGAATTTTTGCATCCTTGATTTCCTTTTTACATATCCTGTTATTTTCTTTGTAACATTTAAATGACACTAGTGTTCCTTCATTTTTATATTTTTTAAAAGCTCTTTTTTTATAGTTTATAGCTTTTTAAACTTTGGCTGTGAGCCACATAGGTTTTATTTTTAGGTTTTATTTTTAGCCTTTTAAACTTATTGCCCATGGGAATATACTTTGCAGTGAGCTCTCTTGAAATTAAGTGTTTTTATCTTTCCCATATGTGATTTTTGCTTACAACTAACATCAAATGAAATCATGTTTTGGTCACTGCTACCCAGGTGTTCCTGTATCTGAACATTAGTAATACGCTCTGCATGGTTTGAGATTACCAGGTCCAACAGAGCATCATTCTTAGTTGGGGCCTCAATAAACTGGACCATAAAATTGTCCTGCAATAGGTTTATAAATTTTTGCCCTTTAACTGTCCCAGCAGTTCCATTACTCCAGTCAATTTTTGGGTAGTTACAATCCTAGATTATTATCACCGTCCCAGCCCTTGCAGCCCTTTCCATCTGTGCAAGGAGCTGAGTCTCCACCTCCTCATTAACATTGGGTGGTCTATAACAAACTCCAATGATTAGCTTTGAACTACGCACATCTGTATGCAGTTCCACCCATAATGCTTCTGGTATGGATATTAAGGGGAACCCTGCCGCAAATTTAAAAAAAAAATGTGTGGAGTTCCCCCAAATAGCCATACCAGGCCCTTCAGGTCTGGTAGGGATTTTAAGGGGAACTCCACCCCAAATTAAAAAAAAAATGGTGTGGAGTTCCCCCCAAAATCCATACCAGACCCTTTATCCCAGCACGCAACCTGGCAGGCCTGCAGGAAAAGAGGGGGGACGAGAGAGCGCCCCCCCCTCCTGAACCGTACCAGGCCACATGCCCTCAACATGGGGAGGATGTCCCCATATTGATGGGGACAAGGGCCTCATCCCCACAACCCTTGCCCGGTGGTTGTGGGGGTCTGCGGGCAGGGGAATTATCGAAATCTGGAAGACCCCTTTAACATCAGGTCCGCTCCTCCAATGACGTAGGCGGGGTCTGACATACGAGGGGCGGACCTGATGGGGAACTTCCTCCAGTATAATAAATGAATAGACCTGCCCCTTCTCACGTTCCGTATCAGGTCCTCAGCCTTACACCTACGTCATTGGCTGAGCGGATCTGATGGGGAACTTTAGAAGGGGCAGGTGTATTCATTTAATACACTGCGGAGGAAGTTCCCCATCAGGTCCACTCAGGCTCAGCCAATGACGGACAGCGCTGGACATCGGATCGCCGCGGGACACTGGATTTCATCGCAGGAATGTTTTTTTTTTTTTTTTTAATAAAGGACTTTTCCAAGGTGTCGGTGTGTGTTTCTTTACTTTTTTTACACTTTCTTCGTGAAATGGTAGGGGTACAATGTACCCCTTACCAATTCACATGGGGGGCGGGATCTGGGGGTCCGCTTTGTTAAAGGGGTCTTCCAGATTCCGATAAGCCCCCTGCCCGCAGACCCCCACAACCTCCGGGCAAGGGTTGTGGGGATGAGGCCTTTGTCCCCATCAACATGGGGACATCCTCCCCATGTTGAGGGCATGTGGCCTGGTACGGTTCAGGAGGGGGGGCGCACTCTCGCCCCCCCCCTCTTTTCCTGCGGCCTGCCAGGTTGCGTGCTAGGATAAAGGGTCTGGTCTGGATTTTTGGGGGTACTCCACGCCATTTTTTTTAAATTTGGGGTGGAGTTCCCCTTAAAATCCATACCAGACCTGAAGGGCCTGGTATGAATATTTGGGGGAACCGCGCGCATTTTTTTTTCATTTGCGGCAGGGTTCCCCTTAATATCCATACCAGACCTGAAGGGCCTGGTAATTGAATTTGGGGGAACCCCCACGATTTTTTTTTTTTTATCAATGACTTTTCTATGTATTACCGGGAGCCGACAATTCATTATAGCCGCGAGTGAGTTTTAAATTACTTTTTTTTCCTTCAGAAATGACACTTTGTGCAGGGACAGTTCTAAGCACGGGAAACAAGCGCGACTTTACATGCATACTATACACACACCCTAGGTACGAAATTTAAAGGAAAATTCCACTTTTATTTTTTCATTTTAAGTATTATTAAAATCACTGCTCCCGAAAAAATGGCAGTTTTTAAAACTTTTTTCTGCATTGATACATGTCCCCTGGGGCAGGACCCGGGTCCCCAAACACTTTTTAGGACAATAACTTGCATATAAGCCTTTATAATTAGCACTTTTGATTTTGAATTCTGGCTGTTCGCAGGTTCTGGTGCAAACCGAACAGGGGGGTGTTCGGCTCATCCCTAGTCCTGGACAACATGTTGCTGAGGCTTCGGTCAGTCACAGAAGGAGCTGTGGAGAAGGTGGCCGTCTGACTGATGCGTTCAGACAATTTTTTAGTCCGCAGCCCCGAGGTATGATTGGTTCCAGCAACCATCGCCAGCGTCTGATTCACATGGTGCAGGAATACCCAGGGGCAAGATCAGACTTGGACACCTTTCCCACCGAAAATCCTCTGGGTTACTGGGTCTTGAGGATGGATCACTGGCCAGAGCTTGCACAGTATGCAATTGAGCTACTGGCCTGTCTTGCATCCAGCGTTCTTTCGGAACGCACATTCAGTGCTGCTGGAGGCTTTGCAACCGATCACAGGGTGCGCCCCTCCACCGACTCGGAGGATCGTCTGACCTTCATAAAAATGAATCAGTCTTGGATCACAGCTACCAAGCACCTGATGCTGATGTAACCGAATAATTTTTTTGGAATGTGAGATCCCTTCAAGACTGGCTATGCTGATGCTGAGTGACTATCCTCTTCCTCCTGTTTATGTTGATAGCTTGTAAGAACATTTTTGGTTCTGGGCACCGCCACCAGTGCCTAAGACCCAATTTTCTGCCCCTGTTTAACAGGGGCGTGTAATTATAATTTTTGCTGCAATACTTTGCAGCAGGGCTCATTCCTGCACTCCAACAAGGGTATCTGTGAGGGGGTTGCAGTGTTGTGGCACCAGCACCGGTGCCTAAGGCCCAATTTTTCTGCCCCTCTTTAACAGGGGCGTGTAATTATAGTTTTTGCTGCAATACTTTGCAGCAGGGCTCATTCCTGCGCTCCAACTAGAGTATCTGTGAGGGGCTGCAGTGTTGTGGCACCAGCACCAGTGCCTAAGGCCCAATTTTTCTGCCCCTGTTTAACAGGGGCGTGTAATTACAATTTTTGCTGTAATACTTTGCAGCAGGGCTCATTCCTGCGCTTCAACTAGAGTATCTGTGAGGGGTTGCAGTGTTGTGGCACCAGTGCCTAAGGCCCAATTTTTCTGCCCCTGTTTAACAGGGGCGTGTAATTACAATTTGTGCTGTAATACTTTGCAGCAGGGCTCATTCCTGCGCTCCAACTAGAGTATCTGTGAGGGGTTGCAGTGTTGTGACACCAGTGCCATAAGGCCCAATTTTTCTGCCCCTGTTTAACAGGGGCATGTAATTACAATTCTTGATCTAGTATTTCACAGCAGGGCCCATTCCTGCGCCTACCAAGAATAACTGTGAGGGCTTACAGTGTTGTGGCAACACCACCACCACTAAAGGCCCAATTTTTCTGCCCCAGTTCAACAGGTGCATGTAATTACGATTCTTGATATAATATTTCACAGCAGGGCCCGTTCCAGCGCCCACCAAGAGTAACTGTGAGGACTTACAGTGTTGTGGCACCAGCACCACCACCAAAGGCCCAATTTTTCTGCCCCTGTTCAACAGGTGCATGTAATTACAATTCTTGATATAATAGTTCACAGCAGGGCGTTCCAGCGCCCACCAAGAGTAACTGTGAGGGCTTACAGTGTTGTGGCAACACCACTACCACCACCACCACCACCAAAGGGCCAATTTTTGTGCCCCTGTTCAACAGGTGCATGTAATTACAATTCTTGATATAATAGTTCACAGCAGGGCATTCCAGCTAGGGTGCCCACGTATCCCGGATTGCCCGGGACAGTCCCTGATTGGTGATTTTTGTCCCGTGTCCCGGCTAGTTCATTCCGGGACAATACAGAAGTCCCGGAATGAACAAAAACCACAGTGACCAGTCCACACCAGTCCGCTCCGCCAACTCTGCCCACCAGCCGCCACCACCTTAGAAAGTTTAAGGCATCTCTCACTTGATGATACAGTCTGGTTGCTAGGCTAGGGGCCGCTCCGCGTCTAGCAACCAGTGACATCAGCTGAAGCCTGTCTGGCTGTCCTCTCCTTCCAGCCCCGCCCCCTCCCCATTCAGAGGCCCCGTGTGTCACATGGCAGTCTGCATAGTGTTGGCGCGGAACTGGAAAATGAAGGGACCTCAGTGCTGGATCGGGGATGATTGGCTGAGCAGCATGTCTTTTGTCCACACAGCCGACCAGGAACAGATGCTGCAGGACTCAGGAGACCAGCCACAGTAAGAGAGACGCCGACCTGAGGAGGAGAAGGGGGAAGGGGGAGGAGGGGGGGGAGTTCTGAGGATTCTCTGATCTGTGTTGTGGTGTGAGATGATTTTGTCAGTCAGGGCTGGTGCCAGCATAAGACAGAGTGCCCTGCACATGAGGGAGAATAGTGTCCACTCCACATGTCCTCCACCTGTCACACTGTCTCCCCCCCAATGTTTCTATGACCCCCCTTGTCACATTGCCCCCCGATGTTTCTATGACCCCCCTTGTCACACTGTCTCCCCCCAATGTTTCTACGACCCCCCTTTGTCACACTGACCCCCCCCCTAGTCACACCGTCTCCCCCCGAAGTTTCTATGACCCCCCTTGTCACACTGTCTCCCCCAATGTTTCTATGACCCCCCTTGTCACACTGTCTCCCCCCAATGTTTCCATGACCCCCTCTTGTCACACTGACCCCCCCTTGTCACACTGTCTCCCCCCCAATGTTTCTATGACCACCCCTTGTCACACTGACCCCCCCTTGTCACACTGTCTCCCCCCAATGTTTCTATGACCCCCCCCTTGTCACACTGACCCCCCTTGTCACACTGTCTCCCCCCCAATGTTTCTATGACCCCCCCATGTCACACTCCAGAGTGCTCCCTACCTCCTCTTTACTTTCTCCAGAGTGCCCCCTTACTTCCTCCAGAGTGCCCGTTAGTACAGTAGTACTAAGGGGACCCTCTGGAGTAGAATGTAAGGGGACACTCTGGAGTAGAATGTAAGGGGACACTCTGGAGTAGAATGTAAGGGGACACTCTGGAGTAGAATGTAAGGGGACACTCTGGAGTAGAATGTAAGGGGGCACTCTGGAGGAGAATGTAAGGGGGCACTCTGGAGAATGTAAGGGGGCACTCTGGAGGAGAATGTAAGGGGACACTCTGGAGTAGAATGTAAGGGGGCACTCTGGAGTAGAATGTAAGGGGGCACTCTGGAGGAGAATGTAAGGGGACACTCTGGAGTAGAATGTAAGGGGGCACTCTGGAGGAGAATGTAAGGGGACACTCTGGAGTAGAATGTAAGGGGGCACTCTGGAGAATGTAAGGGGGCACTCTGGAGAATGTAAGGGGGCACTCTGGAGAATGTAAGGGGGCACTCTGGAGGAGAATGTAAGGGGGCACTCTGGAGGAGAATGTAAGGGGACACTCTGGAGTAGAATGTAAGGGGACACTCTGGAGTAGAATGTAAGGGGACACTCTGGAGTAGAATGTAAGGGGACACTCTGGAGTAGAATGTAAGGGGGCACTCTGGAGGAGAATGTAAGGGGACACTCTGGAGGAGAATGTAAGGGGGCACTCTGGAGGAGAATGTAAGAGTGCACTCTGGAGGAGAATGTAAGGGGGCACTCTGGAGAATGTAAGGGGGCACTCTGGAGAATGTAAGGGGGCACTCTGGAGGAGAATGTAAGGAGGCACTAAGGAGGCCCCCCGGAGGATGTAAGGGGGATCTGACTAAGTACCGCCAGAGTGCCCCCTTACATCCCCCCCTTACAACCTCCAGGGTGCCCCCTTAGTGCCTCCAGAGTGCCCCCTTACATCCTTCAGAGTGCCCCATCACCAAGGTGGTATAGCAGTGGCTGACAGACTATCAGGAGGTGGTATTTCACTCCTCTTCCTCCTCTCTCCACTAACTACCCCCCCCCATACACTCAGCACTCCTCTCATATACATACTACTCACCGCCATACACTGCACTCCTCTCCTGTACATGTTACTCACCACCATACACTCCGAACTCCTCTCCTGTACATATTACCCCCCCCGCCATACACTCCGCACTCCTCTCCTGTACATGTTACCCCCCGCCATACACTCCGCACTCCTCTCCTGTACATACTACCCCCCGCCATACACTCCGCACTCCTCTCCTGTACATATTACCCCCGCCATACACTCCGCACTCCTCTCCTGTACATATTACCCCCGCCATACACTCCGCACTCCTCTCCTGTACATATTTCCCCCGCCATACACTCTGCACTCCTCTCCTGTACATATTACCCCCCGCCATACACTCCGCACTCTTCACCTGTACATATTACCCCCCGCCATACACTCCGCACTCTTCACCTGTACATATTACCTCCCGCCATACACTCCGCACTCCTCTCCTGTACATATTACCCCCCCGCCATACACTCCGCACTCTTCACCTGTACATATTACCCCCCGCCATACACTCCGCACTCCTCTCCTGTACATATTACCCCCGCCATACACTCCGCACTCCTCTCCTGTACATATTACCCCCCCCCCGCCATACACTCCGCACTCTTCACCTGTACATATTACCCCCCGCCATACACTCCGCACTCTTCACCTGTACATATTACCCCCCGCCATACACTCCACACTCCTCTCCTGTACATATTACCCCCCGCCATACACTCCACACTCCTCTCCTGTACATATTACCCCCCGCCATACACTCCACACTCCTCTCCTGTACATATTACCCCCCGCCATACACTCCACACTCCTCTCCTGTACATATTACCCCCCCCATACACTCCGCACTCCTCTCCTGTACATATTACCCCCCGCCATACACTCCGCACTCCTCTCCTGTACATACTACTCACCACCATACACTCTGCATTCCCTATTTAACATTATCACATTCTGCACTATATAAGTCATCTCAGACTCTTTAACAACACCCCCTTTAAGACAATATTTAGCGCAATTTAAGACATGTGTCCACCGTTCACCACGATGCGCTTTCCGCGCCATATTTTTGTTCTTCTTGATGCCTAGGGAGCACTTTTGATCTTGCACACGGGCCCGCTGATTTCATGATACGCCCCTGCCCCAAAAATCTGCATTTTTTTGGTCAAAAATCATCATTTTTTTTGGGGGGGGTGTCCCTGAATGGCAGTTTGGAAATGTGGTCACCCTAATTCCAGCGCCCACCAAGAGTAACTGTGAGGGCTTACAGTGTTGTGGCAACACCAACACCTAAGGCTCAAATTTATGCAGAGTACATAGGGCAGGCCCCTACTTTCAAACATCCGACTTTCAAACGACTCCTACTTACAAACTGAGGGAGACAACAGGAAGTGAGAGGAAATCTACCCCTAGGAAGGGAAATTATCTCCTGTAAGAGTTAATATGGGAAAAAGGTGTCTCCTCTCCACTGATACTTTATCACCAATCCTTGTTTCCCTAAAAACCCCAAATTTTCAAAATCCAATTGTCATTGGGACAGAAAGTGAGGTGAAATCTTCTGAATAGGTGCACAGACAGCAAAACAAATGTTACAGGGGTGATAACCCTTCCCTATGTTTTCCAAAAAGCTTAAAAATAATTTTTTTGTCTGGAGCTACACTTTAAAAATGTACCAGTTCAAAATTACAAACAGATTCTACTTAAGAACAAACCTACAGTCCCTGTCTTGTTTGCACCGCCTGTATACTGCTGTTCAGAGTATATAAGGGCCTGGGGGCCCCATGCCCTTTTTTTTAATTTGGGTGCTGGGTTCCCCTTATTATCCATACCAGAGCCAAAGGGCCTGGTAATGGGCTGGGGGGAGGGGGACCCATGCTGTTTTTCTTAATGATTTTCATCCATATTGCCAGGACCAGACATTACATTAAAGCCACAAGCAGTTTTAAATTACTTTTATTCCTTTAAAAATTTCAACGCAGGGCAGATGGCTGGGTGACAGCATGGCAGAGGACTGGATGACAGCATGGCAGAGGACTGGGTGAACGCAGGCAAAGGACTGGGTGACAGCATTGCAGAGGACTGGGTGAAAGCATGGCAGAGGACTGGGTGACAGCATTGCAGAGGACTGGGTGAACGCAGGGCAAAGGACTGGGTGAACACAGGGCAGAGGACTGGGTGACAGCATGGCAGAGGACTGGGTGAACACAGGGCAGGGGACTGGGTGACAGCATGGCAGAGGACTGGGTGACAGCATGGCAAAGGACTGGGTGACAGCATGACAGAGGGCTGGGTAACAGCACGCAGAGGACTGGGTGACAGCATGGCAGAGGACTGGATGACAGCATTGCAGAGGACTGGGTGAACACAGGCAGAGGACTGGGTGACAGCATTGCAGAGGACTGGGTGACAGCATTGCAGAGGACTGGGTGAACGCAGGGCAAAGGACTGGGTGACAGCAGGCAGAGGACTGGGTGACAGCAGGCAGAGGACTGGGTGAACACAGGGCAGAGGACTGGATGACAGCATGGCAGAGGACTGGGTGAACACAGGGCAGAGGACTGGGTGACAGCATTGCAGAGGACTGGGTGACAGTGTTGCCAAGGACTGGGTGACAGCATTGCAGAGGACTGGGTGGCAGCAGGCAGAGAACTGGGTGGCAGCACGCAGAGAACTGTCTGACAGCATGGCAGAGGATTGGGGGACAGTAGACAAACGACTGGGTGACAGCATGGCAGAGGGCTGGGTGACAGCAGGCAGAGGACTGGGTGACAGCATGGCAGAGGAGTGGGTGACAGCATGGCAGAAGAGTGGGTGACAGCATGGCAGAGGACTGGGTGACAGCATTGAAGAGGACTAGGTGACAGCATTTCAGAGGACTGGGTGACAGCATTGCAGAGGACTGGGTGACAGCATTGCAGAGGACTGGGTGACAGCATTGCAGAGGACTGGGTGACAGCATTGCAGAGGACTAGGTGACAGCATTGCAGAGGACTGGTTGACAGCATTGCAGAGGACTGGGTGACAGCATTGCAGAGGACTGGGTGACAGCATTGCAGAGGACTGGGTGACAGCATTGCAGAGGATTGGGTGGCAGCACGCAGAGGACTGGGTATCAGCATGGCAGAGGACTGGGAGAAATTGGGTTGAAAACTGCTACTAGCAGGACAGTGCTACAGGAGAAACTAAATACCATCTTGATCTTTGTCAGCTAACAGCACTTTTTACTTCTATGTAAAAGTCTAAAGATAGAAGTAATAAAGTTGACAAAGATCAAGGTGATATCTGTTTTTTCCTGTAGCACTGTCTTGTCTGTGAGATATTGAGGCTAGCAAGTTTTCAACTCAATTTCTCCCAGTCCAGTGGCTGCATAAAAAACAAAACAGCATTTTTAGAGTCTTTTTTTACCTCCATGTTGCTCTGCCCAGAAGGACCTGCGATCATCCCTGAGGCAGGCCGCTACGCTCCCCATCCCCCAGTGACAGGCGGGATCACCCCTTGGCTGGCCACACCCCCTCATGAGGTCCCGACCAGTGACCATGAAGGAAGCAGGCCAGATCCTCGGCATCAGAGCTCTGAGCCGCTGAACAGCTCTGCAGTTGGGGGATCCGGGGGAGGGATCTGTCAGTGTACTGCATGTAATGTTCCATCCCTGCGCCCCGGCGTGATCCCCGGCAGCAGACATTCCCTCTCCTCCTCCGGACCTCCAGTACACACTCCTGCAGACCCGCCACACAGGGACAGCGGCTCCAGAGGTTACACCCAGTGGGGATGATGAGGTGACAGGCCATGGCTGTGCCCCAGGCGGCAGTGCGCCCTAGGAGGCTGCCTAGTCCGCCTAGTTGTGAAACTTTGGCTTGGTGTAGGAGCTTCCTGTATTAGATCCAGTCACTGCTGCTCTTTTTCCTTTGTGTGGGCGAGTGGTCTTGTCTCCTTCCCCTCCTGAAGTTTTCTCTAGTCAGCCTGTGATGGGTGGACTTTTTGGGTCCCTCTTACAGCTCTGCTATGTGCAGTGCAATGATGATATCACTGCTAAGGTAGTACATGGATTTGCAAAGGCATTTGCTGTGCACAAAGTGTATTTATTCCTATGTGGCTATTGACGAATATATTAAAATGAAAGCCTTTGTGTCTGGAGGCCAACTTGAAAACGAAAGGAAATACCTAAAATAAAGACTTTTTGAACAGACCTGCTACCTGTACCTTGGATTTTTGCTACAAGCTCACTTGAGTCCTTGATGCTTTTTCTCCCTACATTCACCCCGAGTTTCAGTTTTGGAGATGTCTTCATGCTTTTGTAGGTTACCTTACAATAATATGCATTGTTTATTTTGGAACAGACAGGTCTTTAAGTCAGTAGCTGGTCTGGATACATACATTTTTACTTCCTAGGTTTTATTTAGAAAGAAGGTTAAACTTTTGAAAAAAAGACGCATTTTCCTGTAATCTTTCCAAACACATACTTTGCTCAGCCTCTGGTATTTACCCAAAAATGTAACCTACTAGGTCTGCTGATACACGATATCACCATTTTCATGTTCATAGTAGAAGGGTAACATTCACAGTGAACATTTTCATTTTTACTTATGAGAACTTTATTCAAGTTTTAACTCAAGATTGTGATGCACGCCAGAAAATATCATGGTATATCAGCATATCATTGATATAAGACGAGTCAGGTTGGTGCGGACACAAATTAGCACACTGGTATCATTTTTCACAGGTTTGTGATTGCTACATTTCTGAATTGCATTGCAACTGCTTTCTTGAGCATTTGATGTTTATACAGATGTTCATCCATTTCAAAGCAGAAGCATTTATCCACTGTATTTTCGTCGCCTGCTACAAAGTGGAGCCTTTGCAGAAGGATCAGAAGCCAAGAAGCTGATTGATTCCACTTCAGGATTTAGCACTGGACCCTGACTGGAGTTTCTAGCACTGTACCCTACTAGCAAGCCACAGAAGTCGTCAAGTTTCAATGATGTTCCAAATGACACTGGGACAAATAGCCCCTGTCCCAATGCTTTTTTAAATGGCACTTGGGAATTAAGTAGTTAATTACTAAATAGTGACAGGCTTTGCTTTAATTTTCAGAAAGATTCTAAAAGCAAGCCATTTCTCATGTGCTCTCTTTTTAGAAAATACCTAATTCTTTGTGAATCCTTCGGCATTGTGCACCGATTATTAAAATAATTTTTTAGGTACACATTTTCTATAAATAGTAAAAAATAAAAAATAAATATAAAACATCAGCTTAAAAATGTATAAGCTTAATATATATATATATATATATATATATATATATATATATATATATATTGTACGGGGTTTGCTCGGCAGCGGGTGTGTGTGACCCCCTGGATGGGTTCACCACACAAAACAGGCACAGCAGACAGAGTTTATAGTTGCAAAAACAAAAGGTGCGGTTTATTTAAACTATTTACAGGGGAAAAACAGCAAAACAAAAAGAAACATTAAAAAAAGAAATCCTGGTCAGCTTGACCGCTTACTACACACGTAGGTTCCCTGTCTGACAATTAGGTTCAGCCTTGTGCTGCCCCAGCCCCTATCCCCCTGTTTTTGAAGGTTTTAACCACACAGGCTTTGTCCCATAGCACAGGACAGAAACACACTCCCCAGTCTTGCACAACACAGAACTGGTTCCAGGATGGAGCATCTCCCTTAGCATGCTGGGAGTTCTTGTAGAGGCCTTAATGAGCCACTTGATTCAGCTGGGCTCATAAACTCTTCCCCCGCAAGACTCCCAGCACTCCCCCTAGTGGTATGAATTTGCATAAAGCCTGAATCTAGGGCATACATACCTACCATCCTGGATGCAACCTGGTGATTTTACCTGCCTGCTGTCACAATATATATATATATATATATATAAATATATATATATATATATATATATATATATATATAAATATATATATATATATATATATATATATATATATACTGTGAGGGGGTTAACTCGGTAGCGGGTGTGTGTGACCCCCTGGTTGGGCTCCCCACACAAAAACAGGGCCAGCAGACGGAGGTTGTGGTTTTCAAAATCAAAAGGTGCGGTTTATTTCTCTATGTACAGTGACAAAAACACAGCAAAGCCAAAAAGAAACATAAACAAAATAAATCCTGGTCAGTTTGACCTCTGACTAAACATGCAGGTTTCCTAAACTAACAACTGGGATCAGCCTGGTGCTGTCCTAGTCCCTAAGTCCCTGGTTTAGTAAAAGTCCAAACAAATAGCCACACAGGCTTTGCCTCACCGCACAGGGGTTCACTCTCCCTAGACAGTCCACACAGGTCTGGTTCCAGGCATGAGCAAACACCTAATGAAGCTGGGAGTTCTTATAGAGGCCTAAATGAGCTGACAAGCTTCAGCTGGTCTCATCAACTCCCTGCCTCACGACGCCCAGCACTCTCCCTAGAGGTATGAGTCATTCATGAGCCCACTAGCCTCAGCTGGGCTTCATCAACTCCCTAGTTGTATAAGTCGGCATAAAGCCTGAATCTGGGAGAAATATATC
Source organism: Rana muscosa (assembly GCA_029206835.1). Classification (NCBI taxonomy): domain Eukaryota; kingdom Metazoa; phylum Chordata; class Amphibia; order Anura; family Ranidae; genus Rana; species Rana muscosa. The sequence goes on along the minus strand of CM055116.1, from coordinate 328,737,097 downwards.
TACCCCCCTGGATGCAACCAGGTGACTTTACCTTCCTGCTGTCACATACCCCCCCCTCTTGTTTTAACCTTGGGGTTGGAACACCAGCAATCAGGCATTCATGTACTCGAGACAAAGCATCCACATTCCCCATTTGAACGCCAGGGCGATGCTTTACTGTGAAGTTGAATTCCTGTAGGGCCAGGAACCACCTATTCACTCTTCTATTTGTCTCCTTGTTTTGAGCCATCCACTTTAACGGAGCGTGATCCGTAACCATGTCAAAGTGCCTACCTAGCAGATAGTACCGAAGGGAATCTAGAGCCCACTTCACCGCTAAACACTCCTTTTCAACCGTGGCGTAATTTACCTCATGGGACTTCAACTTCCTGCTGAGGTAAATGACTGGGTGCTCTTCCCCGTTCCAGACCTGGGACAATACTGCTCCTAACCCCACATCTGACGCATCACTTTGTACGACAAAGTCTTTAGAGAAGTCGGGTGAGTACAACACTGGCTGGCTACATAAGGCTTGTTTCAAGAATTGGAATGCTGCCTCCGCCTCGGGGGTCCATTTAATCATGACCGACCCTTTCCCTTTCGTCAGGTTGGTTAGGGGCACAGCCTTAGAAGCAAAGTGGGGAATGAAGCGCCGAGAATAACCCGCGATTCCCAGAAAGGCTCGTACCTGCTTCTTGCTGTTGGGACGTGGCCAACTCTGGATGGCCTCGCCTTTGTTGAGTTGGGGTTTTATTACTCCCCTGCCAATGGTGTACCCAAGATATTTGGCCTCCTCCTGCCCAATGGTACACTTCTTGGGGTTAGCCGTAAACCCCGCTTCCCGGATAGAGTCTAGGACTGCTTGCACTTTTGGCAGATGTGAGGCCCAATCTGTGCTATGGACAATTACGTCATCCAGGTAAGCCGCAGCATACTTCCGATGGGGCCTCAGTATCTGGTCCATTTTCCGCTGGAATGTGGCCGGCGCATTCTGTAACCCGAACGGCATTCTCTTATATTGGAACGCCCCGTCTGGGGTTACAAATGCGGTTTTCTCTTTGGCCGACTTGGCCAGGGGAATTTGCCAATACCCTTTTGTGAGGTCAAGAGTCGTCATGTATCGGGCTGTTCCCAGCCGGTCGATCAACTCATCTATACGTGGCATGGGGTAGGTGTCAAATTTTGTAACTTTGTTCAACTGACGAAAATCGTTACAAAATCGCCAGCTCCCATCCGGTTTAGGCACCAACACAATGGGACTAGACCAATCACTTTGGGACTCCTCTATCACCCCTAAGTTCAGCATTTTCTGTACTTCCTCCCGTATTGCCTCCCGTCGGGCCTCTGGGATCCGATAGGGTTTTAACTTCACCCTTTCACCGGGCGGGGTAATAATATCATGCTCTACCCCAGATGTTTGTCCCGGCAGCTCAGAGAACACCTCCTTGTTGCGAAGCACAAACTCCTTAACCTCCTGTTGTTGGGGTTGTGACAAGGTGGCTGCTATTCCAACCTCCGGAATCACGCAACCAGTTTGAGCTGGTGACCAAGTTTCTGCGACTAGGGACTCTCTATCCCTCCAGGCTTTCAACAGATTAACGTGATATATCTGTTCGGGCTTTCGCCTTCCTGGTTGTCTGACCTTGTAATTCACTTCGCTCACTTTTTCCATTATCTCGTAGGGGCCTTGCCATTTGGCAAGGAATTTACTTTCAACCGTAGGGACAAGTACCAATATCCTATCCCCCGGGGAAAAGGTACGGGTCTTTGCTCCACGGTTGTACACTCTCTGCTGTGCCAACTGCGCTTGGGCCAAATGTTCCTTCTCGATGGGCATTACCTGTGCAATTCGATCTTGCATCAGGGCGACATGCTCAATCACACTCCTGTGGGGAGAACTCTCACTTTCCCAAGTTTCCTTGGCAATATCCAACAGCCCTCTTGGGTGTCTCCCATACAGTAACTCAAAGGGGGAGAATCCCGTAGAGGATTGGGGCACCTCCCTAATAGCAAACATCAAATAAGGAAGTAGACAGTCCCAATCCTTTCCATCTCTATCCACCACTTTCTTCAACATTTGTTTTAGGGTTTTGTTGAATCTTTCAACCAGCCCATCGGTTTGGGGGTGATACACAGATGTACGCAATTGCGTCACTTTGAGCAATTTACACAGCTCTTTCATAACCCGGGACATAAAGGGTGTACCTTGGTCCGTAAGCAGTTCTTTACAAATACCCACCCGGCTAAAAACAAGAGATAGCTCTTTGGCTATGGTTTTGGCCGAGGTATTTCGGAGAGGGATCGCTTCTGGATAACGGGTGGCATAGTCCATTATAACCAATATGTACTGGTGCCCCCTAGCGGACTTGATTATAGGACCTACCAAATCCATTGCGATTCTCTCAAACGGGACCTCAATGATGGGTAGAGGGACCAGCGGGCTACGGAAATGTGGCATTGGGGCCGACTTCTGACACACAGGGCAGGAGGAACAATAATTTTCTATGTCCTTCATCACCCCAGGCCAATAGAATCTCTGTAATACCCTCTCTCGGGTTTTCTCTGTCCCCAGATGACCTCCAAGAATGTGCCCATGGGCCAACTCCAACACCAACTTCCTGTAAGGTTTGGGCACCACAAGCTGCTCAACGGTTTCTTCTGCCCTTTTTGCCACCCGATACAGTAGGTCCTTCTCTACGCTGAAGTATGGGTAAGTGCAGGTATTATCTGGGTTCACTAACTCGCCATCTATTTCCACTACGTTTTCCCGTGCCTTTATTAGGGCGGGGTCTTTTAACTGTTCTGTGGCAAAATTTTCCCTGTGAACCTCCAGATCAGAAAACTCCACAGACGGTAGGTTTTCGTCTGAGGAGGTGGGCTCCTCTCCAGTTTCTTGAGTCTCCCCTGCCAATACTGACAAGGGAAATTCTGGAGAGTCCTCACCACTCTCAGAGGAGTTCTGGCTATCACATTCCTGGTACATAGGGGCACCAGTGGGGGGCTCAGGATCATCCCACAGTTCCCAGAACTTCGGAAAATCCCTTCCCACAATGGCATCATGCGGTAATTGAGATACTAACCCCACTGGATGAGAGAGGGTACCTTTGGGGGTCTCGAAACACACTGTAGTCACTGGATACTCTCGGGTGTCCCCATGCACACAAATAACAGCTACCTTGCTATTCCCAGAGACCTCTGTTTTAACTAATTCAGCCTTTATCAGGGTCACAAGGCTACCTGAATCCAGTAATACCACAACATTTCTACCATTAATACACCTTTTGCATAAATGTTTCTCAGTTCCCCGAATGGCAGTGCATGCGACTGTCGCACACAGCGACTGACGTCTGTCCATCAGAAAGTCACATTGCATGGGTTCCTCCACAACCGGGCAATTTGCTGCAATATGTCCCGCTTGCCGGCAGCGGTAGCAAACAATCCATTTGGCTGCCTCTTAAGCCCCTGACTTCCCAGGCTGTTCTCGCCAAACTTTGGGTAGAGCTCCCACCCTCTCACTCTCTCCACCCTCACCCCTTGGAATCCTCTTATCCGCCCCTGGGGATGGTCTGGTCTTAGGGTGGAAAGTCCGAGAGTCTCTGGAAGAGGCCGTCAGGTTCTCTGTAGCCAAGTATTTCTCTACACGATCCACAAGACCACCGGCCGTCTCTCGGTCTCCATGGCTTACCCACTTTTGGATGGCAGTAGGAAGAGCTCTCAAAAACCGATCCATTACAACACGTTCCACAATCTCTGGTGCGGACAAAGTCTCTGGCTGTAGCCACTTCCTGCTCAGGTGAATGAGATCATACATTTGAGACCTGGGGGGTTTTCCAAGCTGGAAAGTCCAGTTATGCACACGCTGAGCCCGGACAGCCAGGGTGACACCCAGCCTTGCCAATATTTCAGCTTTTAGCATCACATAGTCTTTTGCTTGGTCAGGCTCTAGGTCATAGTAAGCCTTCTGCGATTCACCAGTTAACAGAGGAGCCACCAGTCCAGCCCACTGCTCCTCAGGCCACTTTTCTCTTTCAGCAGTCCTTTCAAATGTGGTCAAAAATACCTCTGGATCATCCTCTCCAGTCATTTTTGTCAATAAACGACTCACCCCAAAGGACGCGGTATTAGTGGGACGGCTTTCCTCACTGGTCTGCGGACGTTGCTGCATTACTGCTTCCATTTGTTGTAGTCTCTGCTCTTGCTTCTGTAACAGGTCTATGAAGCGGGCCTCAGATTGCTGCTGGGCTTGTTGATGAGCTTGCTGCTGGGCTGCAAGGCTCCTTTGCAAACCTGCATTTGTCTGCTGTTGATTGGCATTTGCTAGAGCCAGCTGTTTCAGTATCTCCTCCATGCTGGCTTAAAAAACTGCCACTGGTTCTCCACCAACTGTGAGGGGGTTAACTCGGTAGCGGGTGTGTGTGACCCCCTGGTTGGGCTCCCCACACAAAAACAGGGCCAGCAGACGGAGGTTGTGGTTTTCAAAATCAAAAGGTGCGGTTTATTTCTCTATGTACAGTGACAAAAACACAGCAAAGCCAAAAAGAAACATAAACAAAATAAATCCTGGTCAGTTTGACCTCTGACTAAACATGCAGGTTTCCTAAACTAACAACTGGGATCAGCCTGGTGCTGTCCTAGTCCCTAAGTCCCTGGTTTAGTAAAAGTCCAAACAAATAGCCACACAGGCTTTGCCTCACCGCACAGGGGTTCACTCTCCCTAGACAGTCCACACAGGTCTGGTTCCAGGCATGAGCAAACACCTAATGAAGCTGGGAGTTCTTATAGAGGCCTAAATGAGCTGACAAGCTTCAGCTGGTCTCATCAACTCCCTGCCTCACGACGCCCAGCACTCTCCCTAGAGGTATGAGTCATTCATGAGCCCACTAGCCTCAGCTGGGCTTCATCAACTCCCTAGTTGTATAAGTCGGCATAAAGCCTGAATCTGGGAGAAATATATCTACCCCCCTGGATGCAACCAGGTGACTTTACCTTCCTGCTGTCACAATATATATATATATATTAGAATAAAAATTAGCCAAACCCATTATACGTTTTATTTTATGGATAGATTTTTTTTACTTGTATAACAATAATTTAACCACTTAACGACCGCCCACTGTAATTATACATCGGCAGAATGGCACGGACAGGCACAATCATGTGCCGGTACGTGACTGCCTTCGTATAGTTGGGGGGTCCGATCGGACCCCCCTTCTATACAGTGAGCGGTGGTTATTTGTTCGGGAGCAATCCGGGATAAGGGGACGGCCGTTCGATTCCGGCCACCCCCTTGTGATCGCTCCCGGCGAATGAAAACCTTCCTCTGCCTGTGTAATGTAAACACAGGCAGAGGAAGTGATGTCATCTCTCCTCGTGTCGGTCTTTTCGATCCGGCGCGAGGAGAGAAGATATCTCACAGTAAGTGCACCAACAGCCCACTGACACCAGTACACGTATGCACACTTTTCACCCCCCCAGTCACCCCCAGATCACCCCCCAGATCACCCCCAGTACCCCCAGTCACAGTTCACAGTTTGCAGTGGTCATTTTTTTACTGATCACTGCAATCAGTGTCATTTGTGACAGTAAAAAGTTGCAGGGCAGTTAGGTTTAGGCCCCTTTAGGTCCAGGGTAGCCCCCTAACCCCCCCTAATAAAGGTTTAACCCCTTGATCGCCCCCCAGGTAACCCTTTCACCCCCTAACGCCAGCGTCACTAAGCGATCGTATTTCCGATCGCTGTATTTAGTGCCGGTGGTGCCCTAGATAGCCAGTTATTTATTTTTAGTTTCACCGCAGGTTTTTATAGTGTCAGGTACCCCCATATATTATTTTAACCCCCTGATTGCCCCTAGAATTAACCCTTTCACCAGTGATCACCGTATAAGTTTTACTGGTGACACTGGTTAGCCAGTTAGTTATTTAGTTATTTAGGTTACCTGTCAGGTTTTTATATAGCGTCAGGTACCCCCATATATAACCTAATAAAGGTTTTAACCCCCTGATTTCCCCTAGTTAACCCTTTCACCAGTGATCACCATATAAGTTTTACGGGTGACGCTGGTTGGTTAGTTTGCTTTTTATAGCATCAGGGCACCCGCCGTATATAACCCAATAAAGGTTTAACCCCCTGATCGCCCGGCAGCTGATATCAATTAGGTTTTAGCGCCAGAGAGGGTCTGCGTCGCCCCTTGCAGCGTTAGGTTAGTGCCAGTAACGCTAACACCCACGCGCAAAGCATACACCTCCCTTAGTGGTATAGTATCTGAACAGATCAATATCTGATCTGATCAGATCTATACTAGCGTCCTCAGCGGTTTAGGGTTCCCAAAAACGCAGTGTTAGCGGGATCAGCCCAGATACCTGCTAGCACCTACGTTTAGCCCCTCCGCCCAGCCCAGCCCAGCCCAGCCCACCCAAGTGCAGTATCGATCGATCACTGTCACTTACCAAACACAACACACATAACTGCAGCGTTCACAGAGACAGTCCTGATCCCTGCGATCGCTAACATTTTTTTTTTAACGGTTTGATACATTTGCTGACAGTCAGGTGCTTTTTTTACCTGTGAATCTTACTAGTGTACCCCTAAATTTAGAGCCCAAAATGGCAAGACGAAGGTACACTAGTAAAGAGGCCTACGAGATTCTGAGCATGACAGATAGTGAAGAGGAGGTCACGCATCTGTCAGATTCAGGCTCAGAATATCTTTCCGTAGAAGACAGTGAAGTCAGCGGCTCCACGTCAGATAGCTCTGACGACGAAGGTGAGGTCCCTGCTAAGGTCAGGCGTACCCGATCCCAATCTTCTGAGGTTGTTGAGAAGCAAGAACCGCAGGTCTCTTGTATCATGGAGCAGAGGACTACTAGCGCCACTATTCCTTCTGGTGAATTGGCAAGCACCAGCGGCCTAGTACAGCCTGGGCGTACATCCAGCACTGCAGTATCACGTGGTGACGTGGCGAGTCCCATAAGTGCAGTTCAAGCTGGCGAGGTGGCAAGCACAAGTATGTCCCGCTGCCACCAAGAAGACAAAGGCAGGCCCATAGTGCCCATAGTGCCCTTCCTGCAGAATTCGCCTATCCTGATTGGGTCCCCACCACTTCTGCAGAACCCGTACTTCCCCCATTCACTGCCCAACCCGGTATTCAGGTGGAAACAGCTGATTTTATGCCAATTGATTTTTATTCACTGTTTTTCACGGAAGATCTCTATAGATCTATTGTGGACCAGAGTAATTTATATGCTGGTCAATTCATCGCCGCTAACCCCCAGTTGCCTTCCATTGCCAAAGATTGGAAACCAATTACGGTTTCCGAATTTAAGACCTTTCTGGGCCTTTCCCTCAACATGGGCACACATAAATTCCCGTCATTGCGTGCTTATTGGTCCACGCACCCAATTGACCACATGCCCGTGTTCTCTGCCTCCATGCCCAGGAAACGATACGAGCAGATTTTGCGGTTCATGCACTTCAACGACAATGAACTTTGTCGTCCACGTGGAGACCCTGAATACGACCGGCTCTACAAAATTCGGCCCCTCATAAACCACTTCAACGAACGTTTTGCAGCCTTGTTTATTCCCGATCAAGTTGTCTGCGTTGATGAGTCCCTAATTAAATTTTCTGGCCGCTTGTCTTTCAAGCAGTACCTTCCCAGCAAGCGTGCCAGATACGGGGTCAAGCTCTATAAGTTCTGTGACAGGGCAACAGGCTATGTATGGAGCTTTACGGTTTATGAGGGAAAAGACAGTCAGGTTGAGCCGGTCAACTGCCCGGATTACATAGGGAGCGCTGGCATGATAGTGTGGAACTTGGTGTCACCCTTATTCGGAAAGGGGTACCACTTGTATGTGGACAATTATTACACGAGCGTGCCACTGTTTAGTCACTTGTTTGATCATCAGATTGGAGCATGTGGCACCGTGCGACCTAATCGTTGGGGCTTTCCCCAGCGGCTTGTAGATGCCCGTCTTAGGCTGGGGGAGAGAGCCTGCGTGAAGTGTAATAACTTGCTCGCTATGAAGTGGAGGGACAATAAGAATGTTTTCCTTCTTACCTCCCTTCATGCAGACACGACAGTCCAAATTCGTACGGCGACTGGTGTTGTGGAGAAACCCCTCTGTGTCCACGAATATAACAAAAATATGGGAGGGGTGGACCTCAACGACCAGTTGTTGGCGCCGTATCTAATTGACCGTAAGGCGAGACGCTGGTACAAAAAAGTTTCTCTATCCTTATTCCAATTGGCTTTGCTGAACGCTCATGTGCTATACAGAGCTTCAGGCGGGACTTTATCTCTTCTAAAATTCCAGAATGAGATAGTCACAGAACTCCTGTATCCAGGCGGTTCTGCACTTCACCATCCCCTACCAAAGGCAGTAAGCCGGCTGCATGAGAGGCATTATCCATATGCCCTCCAGAGTACCCCTACCCAACGAACCCCCCAAAAAAGATGTTGTGTCTGTAGCAAGCGCGGATTTAGGCGTGACACCCGTTGTTTTTGTCCACTCTGCCCTGACAAACCTGGTCTTTGCCTTGGTGAATGTTTTGAATGCTACCACACAAAAGTGAAGTTTTAGCGTACGGTACAGTATTTCACAGACTAGGACACACTTACACAGGGTCTCCCAAGATGCCATCGCATTTTGAGAGACCCGAACCATTACAGTTGTTAAAGTTACAAAAAAAAGTGTAAAAAAAAAAAAAAAAAAACGTTAAAAACAAAACACAAAGAAAAAAAAAAAATTGTTGTCATTTTATTGTTCTCTCTCTCTCTATTTTCTCTCTATTGTTCTGCTCTTTTTTACTGTATTCTATTCTGCAATGTTTTATCATGCTTGCTTTTCAGGTATGTAATTTTTTGTTTTCAGGTGCGCCATTCAACTGCAGCGCGGAATTATTTATCTTGACAGCAACAGCGTTTGCTCCCACGATACATAAAGCCGTGACTCCAGTGCTGTAGGAGGTGATTTCACCACCACAGTTAAAAAAAAAAGAGCATATATGCCGAAGCATGGGGGCAGCACTGGCGGAGGAGCGATTTTGCTCCTAATGCCGAGTACATACGGTCGAAATTCCGATGGAGGCTTGCCCGTGGAAAAGTCCGACCGTGTGTACGCGGCATAACTTTTTTGCGGGAGGATGCCCCCATACTTCGGCATATATAAATGGTGCATGTATGCCCATCATTAGAAGTGGGTGGATGAAGGGAGGTATTCTAATGGTGGGCATACCCACCGATCAATCTCTTTTTTTCGTTCAGCCAACAGGCTGCATGAAAAAAAAGATTACAATACATGTCCAACAAGGACCAGCAACGTACTGGTATGTTGCTGGATTTGAATGCTTATACCAGAATGATGCCTGCAGGTTTAGGTATCATCTTGGTATCATTCTTTTCAGCCAGTGGCCGGCTTTCATGTAAAAGCAATTCTAGCAGATAATTAGCCTCTAGACTGCTTTTACAAGCAGTGGGAGGGAATGTCCCCCCCCCCCGGATATAAACAGCGCCATTGGGAAATTGGGAAAGCATTTTATCACACCGATCGTAGTGTGGTCAGATGCTTTGAGGGCAGAGGAAAGATCTAGGGTCTAACCCCCCAATTTTTTTCAAAAAAAGAGTACCTGTCACTACCTATTGCTATCATAGGGGATATTTACATTCCCTGAGATAACAATAAAAATGGTAAAAAAAAAAAATATGGAAGGAACAGTTTAAAACTAAAATAAAAAAGCAAAATAAATAATAAAAAAAAAAAAAAAAAGCACCGCTGTCCCCCCTGCTCTTGCGCAAAGGCGAACGCAAGCATCGGTCTAGCGTCATATGTAAACAGCAATTGCATCATGCATGTGAGGTATCACCGCGAAGGTCAGATCAAGGGCAGTAATTTTAGCAGTAGACCTCCTCTGTAAATCTAACGTGGTAACCTGTAAAGGCTTTTAAATGCTTTTGAAAATTAATGTAGTTTTTAAAGCATGTCGTGTTTGGTATCCATGTACTCGGCCTAAGATCATCTTTTTTATTTCATCAAACATTTGGGCAATATAGTGTTTTTTAGTGCATTAAAAATAAAAAAAGTGTGTTTTTTCCCCAAAAAATGCATTTGAAAAATCGCTGCGCAAATACTGTGTGGAAAAAAAATGCAACACCCACTATTTTAATCTGTAGGGCCTTTGCTTTAAAAAAATATATAATGTTTGGGGGTTCAACATAATTTTCTTGCAAAAAAAAAATGTTTTCATGTAAACAAAAAGTGTCAGAAAGGGCTTTGTCTTCAAGTGGTTAGAAGAGTGGATGATGTGTGACATAAGCTTCCTAATGTTGTGCATAAAATGCCAGGACAGTTCAACCCCCCCCCCCCCCCCAAATGACCCCATTTTGGAAAGTAGACACCTCAAGCTATTTGCTGAAAGGCATGTTGAGCCCATTGAATATTTTTTTTTTTGTGTCCCAAGTGATAGAATAATGACAAAAAAAAATGTACAAAAAGTTGTCACTAAATGATATATTGCTCACACATGCAGAGGCGTATCTAGTGAAAATGTCGCCTATGGCAAGCAGTGAAACTGCGCCCCTGTCAAAACATTTGAAACCCATCTTTCAGATAACCTTAACAAAAAAAAAATCACTGATGACTGGCACACATTGCCATGCATAGAGAGACCGCTCCACATTGCCCTGCACAACCACAGAGAGACAGACTGCTCCGCATTGCCCTGCACACAGACTGCTCCGCATTGCCCTGCACACAGACTGCTCCGCATTGCCCTGCACAACCACACAGAGACAGACTGCTCCACATTCTTCTGCACATAGACTGCTCCACGTTGATCTGCACAACATTGCTCTGCACATAGAATGCTCCACATTGTTCTGCACACCCACAGAGAGACCGACTACTCCGCATTGCCCTGCACAACCACAGAGAGACCGACTGCTCCACATTGCCCTGCACACAGACTGCTCCACATTTCCCTGCACACAGACTGCTCCACATTGCCCTGCACACAGACTGCTCCGCATTGCCCTGCACAACCACAGAGAGACCGACTGCTCCGCATTGCCCTGTACACAGACTGCTCCGCATTGCCCTGTACACAGACTGCTCCGCATTGCCCTGTACACAGACTGCTCCGCATTGCCCTGTACACAGACTGCTCCGCATTGTCCTGCACACAGACTGCTCCGCATTGCCCTGCACACAGACTGCTCCTCATTGCCCTGCACACAGACTGCTCCTCATTGCCCTGCACACAGACTTCTCCTCATTGCCCTGCACACAGACTGCTCCGCATTGCTCTGCACACAGACTGCTCCGCATTGCTCTGCACAACTACAGAGAGACAGACTGCTCCACATTGCTCTGCACACAGACTGCTCCACATTGTTCTTTCACAAACACAGAGAGACCGACTGCTCCGCATTGCCCTGCACACAGACTGCTCCGCATTGCCCTGCACACAGACTGCTCTGCACAACCAGAGAGACAGATGCTCCACATTGTTCTGCACATAGACTGCTCTATATTGCTCTGCACAACCACAGAGAGACAGACTGCTCCGCATTGCCCTGCACACAGACTGCTCCGCACACAGACTGCTCCGCACACAGACTGCTCCGCATTGCTCCGCACACAGACTGCTCCGCATTGCTCTGCACACAGACTGCTCCACATTGTTCTTTCACAACCACAGAGAGACAGACTGCTCCACATTGCCCTGCACACAAACTGCTCCGCATTGCCCTGCACACAGACTGCTCCGCATTGCTCTGCACACAGACTGCTCCGCATTGCCCTGCACACAGACTGCTCCGCATTGCCCTGCACACAGACTGCTCCGCATTGCCCTGCACACAGACTGCTCCGCATTGGCCTGCACACAGACTGCTCCGCACACAGACTGCTCCGCATTGCTCCGCACACAGACTGCTCCGCATTGCTCTGCACACAGACTGCTCCGCATTGTTCTTTCACAAACACAGAGAGACCGACTGCTCCGCATTGCCCTGCACACAGACTGCTCCGCATTGTTCTTTCACAAACACAGAGAGACCGACTGCTCCGCATTGCCCTGCACACAGACTGCTCCGCATTGCCCTGCACACAGACTGCTCCGCATTGCTCTGCACACAGACTGCTCTTCATTGCTCTGCACACAGACTGCTCCGCATTGCTCTGCACAACCAGAGAGACAGATGCTCCACATTGTTCTGCACATAGACTGCTCTATATTGCTCTGCACAACCACAGAGAGACAGACTGCTCCACATTGCCCTGCACACAGACTGCTCCGCATTGCCCTGCACACAGACTGCTCCGCATTGCCCTGCACACAGACTGCTCCGCATTGCCCTGCACACAGACTGCTCCGCATTGCTCCGCACACAGACTGCTCCGCACACAGACTGCTCCACATTGTTCTGCAGAGCCACAGAGAGACCGACTGCTGTGTGCCCCACAGACCACCCCCCTTCTCCAATAGTTTAGACCTCCCTGAACAAAACACCCCCTACATAGAATATAGCTCTGTCCAGCAGCAAAAAAACATCAGCAAGCCCCCTCCCCCCCTCGGGCAGCGGAGGACATTGTCACTGCACCAGCGAGCAGCTCATATACACAGAACACCCAGGCAGCAGCTGGAGAGTAGAGGACAGTGTGCAGCTGTGCTGCCTGGGTGTAGAGCAGATCGTGACAGGCTTGGGACTGGGAGTGAGAGACAGAAAGGAGGAGGACACATGCAGGCACGACCTGGAGTTGTGTTTCCAGCTGTAGAAAAAAAAACTGCCAAAAGGTAGCAATGCCACTGCTTACTTGTAAAGTACAGACAACAGTTCAGACGTCTGCCCGGCGCTCCCCCCATACAGTACAGTCCCACTTCCGGCTAATGGTTATCCATATCTTCATCAAATCTGGCGGGCAGTGGAAGGAGGTGGGCAGGTTATAGCAGGCATCTGAATGCTGATTGGCTGAGAGCCGGGGGGGCTGACAATTTCTGCAGAGGCACAGATAGGATCATGTTGGATCGGCTAACTCTCAGGCATCCTCGGAACATCCTCAGACACTCACGAGCGCCCCCTTCATGTGGCGCCCAGGGCGTTAGCCATATGTGCCATACCCTAGATACGCCACTGCACACATGCCATGGGCATATGTGAAATTACACCACAAAATACATTCTGCTGCTTCTCCTGAGTATGGGGATACCACATGTGTGAGACATTTTGGGAGCCTAGCCGCGTACAGGACCCCGAAAACCAAGAACCGCCTTCAGGATTTCTATGGGTGTAAATTTTTGATTTCACTCCTCACTGCCTATCACAGTTTCGGAGGCCATGGAATGCCCAGATGGCACAAACCCCCCCAAATGACCCCATTTTGGAAAGTAGACACCCCAAGCTATTTGCTGAGAGGTATGTTGAGTATTTTGCAGATCTCGCTTTTTTAAAAATTGAAAAAAGAAAAAAAAAATTCTTTCTTCATTTTCAAAAACAAATGAGAGCTGTAAAATACTCACCATGCCTCTCAGCAAATAGCTTGGGGTGTCTACTTTCCAAAATGGGGTCATTTGTGGGGGTTTTGTGCTATCTTGGCATTTTATGGCCTTCAAAACTGTGATAGGTAGTGAGGAGTGAAATCAAAAATTTGTGCCCTTAGAAATCCTGAAGGCGGTGCTTGGTTTTCGGGGCCCCGTATGCGGCTAGGCTCTCAAAAAGTCCCACACATGTGGTATCTCCATACTCAGGAGAAGCAGCAAAATGTATTTTGGGGTGTAATTCCACATATAACCATGGCATGTTTGAGCAATATATCATTTAGTGACAACTTTTTGTACATTTTTTTTTCTTTTTGTCATTATTCAATCACTTGGGACAAAAAAAAATATTCAATGGGCTCAACATGCCTCTCAGCAATTTCCTTGGGGTGTCTACTTTCCAAAATGGGGTCATTTTGGGGGGTTTTGTGCTATCTTGGCATTTTATGACCTTCAAAACTGTGATAGGTAGTGAGGAGTGAAATCAAAAATTTATGCCCTTAGAAACCTTGAAGGCGGTGCTTGGTTTTTGGGGTCCCGTACGCGGCTAGGCTCCCAAAAAGTCCCACACATGTGGTATCCCTGTACTCAGGAGAAGCATCAGAATGTATTTTGGGGTGTATTTTCACATATGCCCATGGCATGTGTGAGCAATATATCATTTAGTGACAACTTTGTGCAAAAAAAAAAAGTTTGTCATATTCCCGCAACTTGTGGCAAAATATAAAATATTCCATGGACCCAACATGCCTCTCAGTAAATAGCTTGGGGTGTCTACTTTCCAAAATGGGGTCATTTGGGGGGGTTTTGTGCTATTTTGGCATTTTATGGCCTTCAAAACTGTGATAGGTAGTGAGGAGTGAAATCAAAAATTTACGCCCTCAGAATTCCTGAAGGCGGTGCTTGGTTTTTGGGGCCCCGTACGCGGCTAGGCTCCCAAAAAGTCCCACACATGTGGTATCCCCGTACTCAGGAGAAGCAGCAGAATGTATTTTGGGGTGCAATTCCACATATAACCATGGCATGTGTGAGCAATATGTCATTTAGTGACAACTTTTTGTACATTTTTTTTTCTTTTTGTCATTATTCAATCATTTGGGACAAAAAATAAATATTCAATGGGCTTAACATGCCTCTCAGCAAATAGCTTGGGGTGTCTACATTCCAAAATGGGGTCATTTGGGGGGGTTTTGTGCCATCTTGGCATTTTATGGCCTTCAAAACTGTGATAGGTAGTGATAGGTAGTGAAGAGTGAAATCAAAAATGTATGCCCTTAGAAACCTTGAAGGCGGTGCTTGGTTTTTGGGGTCCCGTACGCGGCTAGGCTCCCAAAAAGTCCCACACATGTGGTATCCCCGTACTCAGGAGAAGCAGCAGAATGTATTTTGTGGTGTAATTTCACATATGCCCATGGCATGTGTGAGCAATATATCATTTAGTGACAACTTTGTGCAAAAAAAAAAAAAGTTTGTCATATTCCCACAACTTGTGGCAAAATATAAAATATTCCATGGACTGAACATGCCTCTCAGTAAATAGCTTGGGGTGTCTACTTTCCAAAATTGGGTCATTTGGGGGGTTTTGTGCTATTTTGGCATTTTATGGCCTTTGAAACTGTGATAGGTAGTGAGGAGTGAAATCAAAAATTTGCGCCCTTAGAAATCCTGAAGGCGTGCTTGGTTTCCGGGGTCCCGTACGTGGCTAGGCTCCTAAAAAGTCCCACACATGTGGTATCCCCGTACTCAGGAAAAGCAGCAGAATGTATTTTGGGGTGCAATTCCACATATAACCATGGCATGTGTGAGCAATATATCATTTAGTGACAACTTTTTGTAATTATTTTTTTTTTGTCATTATTCAATCACTTGGGACAAAAAAAAAATATTCAATGGGCTCAACATGCCTCTCAGCAATTTCCTTGGGGTGTCTACTTTCCAAAATGGGGTCATTTGGGGGGGTTTGTACTGCCCTGCCATTTTAGCACCTCAAGAAATGAGATAGGCAGTCATAAATGTAAAGCTGTGTAAATTCCAGAAAATGTACCCTAGTTTGTAAATGCTATAACTTTTGCGCAAACCAATAATTATACGCTTATTGACATTTTTTTTACTAAAGACATGTGGCTGAATACATTTTGGCCTAAATGTATGACTAAAATTGAGTTTATTCGATTTTTCTTATAACAAAAAGTAGAAAATATCATATTTTTTCAAAATTTTCTGTCTTTTTCCGTTTATATCGCAAAAAATAAAAATCGCAGAGGCAATCAAATACCATTAAAAGAAAGCTCTATTTGTGGGAAGAAAAGGACGCAAATTTCTGGGTACAACATTGCATGTCCACACAATTTCCAGTTAAAGCAGCGCAGTGCAAAATTCTGAAAACACCTCTGGTCCTTTAGCTACAAAATGGTCCGCTTACATGAAAAAAAAAATTACTGCTGAGATACTCATATTCTTATACCACTTTAAACGGGTTGTAAAGGTTTGTTTTTTATTTTCTAAATAGGTTCCTTTAAGCTAGTGCATTGTTGGTTCACATATCTTTTCCTTAGATTTCCCTTCTAAATATTTTTTTTCTTTGTTTTCTTTGTCTGAATTTCTCACTTCCTGTTCCTCCTCAGTAAGCTGTTCTGTAAGCTGTTCTGGCTGACTAAACACCACTCCGATGAGGGTGTGAAGCTTACTGAGGAGAAACAGGAAGTGAGAAATTCAGACAAAGAAAAAAAACATTTAGGAGGTAAATCAAAGGAAAGGCTAAGTGAACCAACAATGCACTAGCTTAAAGGAACCTATTTAGAAAATAAAAAACGAACCTTTACAACCCCTTTAAGTAAATTTCCTACTTTTGTCTTATCACAGTCCAGGTATGGAAGTGTGCCTTTAATCTGCAGATAATTCATGCGTATTTGTGTGTTTGACAATTACAAGCAGGCTTCCAAGACTAAAAAGGTTTTTGTTAGCGCATTGTAGGGAAGATATATGTTAGCCACTTATACATATTTGTGTATATATATATATATATATATGTGTGTGTATATGTGTGTGTATATATACTGTATATATATATATATATATATATATATATATATATATATATATATATATATGTATATAAATGATAATCCTTCATACTTTGAATTTTGTATGTCATAGCATGAGCTTCAGAATTATAAACCACCTCTGCTTCCACAAAATAATAACATCCTTGATGAAATGCATTCCGAGGTCAGCAGTTATCCAATTCTCTACTCTCAAAGCCACAGCAAGAAGAAAATTACTTGGTTGGTAACAAATGGGATATTGTATAAAGTCATATTTAACCGCTGTTCAAAGTGTGTGGCAGTCAAACTTGGCCGCCAATACCTAGCGATGGCAGGAAACCAAAGAGTATGAATATCACTATTTAAACTTTTCCGATGATCATGTCTGCAAGAGAGATACAAGCTTTCTCATGTTTGATTCAGTACCGTATTTATCGGCGTATAACATGCACAGGCGTATAACACGCACCCTAACTTTAAGAGGGAAGTTTCAGGAAAAAAACTTTCCACAGCCCCCTGCGTATAACACGCAGGCACAGTTTACCCTCTATTTTTAGGGTAAAAAAGTGAGTGTTATACGCCAATAAATACAGTAATTCAAAAATGTGTCTTAGATAAATAAAAATTCTATCTACTTGTGTATCTTCAAACCTTCTAAAAATGTATGTATTGTGAATGTTCTCCCTTAAACAGGACAGTTTTAATATGCCTTGAACACTTTTAAGTGGACAAATGTGATTTATGTGTGTTTTACCCAGAGTGTAAAACACTGGTGAAATTAGATACTTTGGGATCAGAAACTTCCTTTTCCACAGGCGTGATAACAATATCTTGCAAGAGAGTGTAATGGTTTTATCTGTTTATAAGATACATTTCTGGGGCAAAAAACAATGCCTCAATCTTCCTTAGAAACAGCTCAATAGCCAGGAACGATGTAGGGGGTACAAGACATTTAATTGAATGTAATAACTCAGTGATACAATTAAAATCTATGGTTAAAAACTGCATACCAAAAATAGAAAAGGTAAAAATCAGAAAATTATAAAAAAATAAATAAATAAAGGTTTATGGTATTGAGTGATTTAATACTATCCAACCTTGAGGCCTCCATTCAGATTTTGATTCACATTTATTCTTAGAAACCTACATTATGGTATAAATGTGGGTTATTGTTTTGTTTTAATATTTTTATTTTACCTTTTTTATTTTTTGTTTTACCTGTAGGCCACTGTGGATGGGCTCCATTCACAAAAGGAACTTGCATGCGTTATTTAGGTGTCCGGACACATTTTGCGTAAATAACGCATGTAATCCTGTAACTGTCAATTCACTATGCTGTTCTGCGGTATTTACCAAAGCACCTTGTTTCCATGTTGATGGAGACAAGGACTTCTTACCCACAACCCTGGCCGGTGGTTGGGGGGGTCTGTGGGCGGGGGGCTTATCAAAATCTGGAAGCCCCCTTTAACAAGGGCCCTCCAGATCCTGCCCTCCCATGTGAATGAGTATGAGGTACATAGTACCCTATTCATTTACCCCCCCAAAAAAAGACCGCTCATCCTGAAGGCTCCCGCTATCTGCCAGCTCTGCCGTCTGACAGTTCTTAAATAACTAAGGGGCAGGGTCACCTGGTGATGTCACTGGGTGACCTCCCCCCTTGTGATATCATCAACAAGGGGGCATGCTGAGTCGACGATGTCACAAGGGGGTGGGGTCATCCAGTGATGTCACGGGGACCCCGCCCATTGTGTATTTAAGAACTGTCAGATGGCGGAGCTGGCAGCAGCAGCCTTCAGCATGAGCAGACTTTTTTTTCTGTTTTCGGGTCTGCAGTAGCGCCGTGCGTCATAATCGTCGATGGATCTACACCGGGGGACTTTTATTTTTATTTATTTATATTAAATTTTTTCAATATATACAGTATTTCACAAAAGTGACTACACCCCTCACATTTTTGTAAATATTTTATTATATCTTTTCATGCTACAACACTGAAGAAATTACACTTTGCTACAATGTAAAGTAGTGAGTGTACAGCTTGTATAGCAGGGTACATTTGCTGTCCCCTCAAAATAACATCACACAGCTATTATTGTCTAAACCGCTGGCAACAAAAGTGAGTACGCCCCTAAGTGAAAATTTCAAAATTGAGCCCAATTACCCATTTTCCCTCCCAGTGTCACGTGACTCTTTAGTGTTACAAGGTCTCAGCTGTGAATGGGGAGCAGATGTGTTAAATTTGGTGTTATCACTCTCACTCTCTCATACTGGTCAATGGAAGTTCAACATGACACCTCATGGCAAAGAACTCTCTAAAGGATCTGAAAAAAAGAATTGTTGCTCCACATAAAGATGACCTAGGCTATAAGAAGATTGCCAAGACCCTGAAACTGAGCTGCAACAAGGTGGCCAAGACCATACAGCGGTTTAACAGGACAGGTTCTTTGGGAAATAGATGTATGAGTGCTGCCAGCATTGCTGCAGAGGTTGAAGGGGTGGGGGTCAGCCTGTCAGTGCTCAGACCATACACCGCACACTGCATCAAATTGGTCTGCGTAGCTGTCGTTCCAAAAGGAAGCCTCTTCTAAAGATGATGCACAAGGAGGCCCACAAACTGTTTTCTGAAGACAAGAAGACTAAGGACATGGATTACAGGAACCATGTCCTGTAGTCTGATGAGATCAAGATAAACTTATTTGGTTCAGATGGTGTCAAGCGTGTGTGTAGTACAAAGACAAGTGTGTCTTGCCTACAGCCAAGCATGGTGTGGGAGTGTCATGGTCAGGGGCTGCTTGAGTGCTGCTGGCACTGGGGAGCTACAGTTCATTGAGGGAACCATGAATGCCAACATGTATTGTGACATACTGAAGCAGAGCATGATCCCCTCCCTCTGGAGACTGGGCCACAGGGCAGTATTTCAACATGGTAACGACCCCAAACACACTTCTAAGACGACCACTGCCTTTCGAAAGAAGCTGAGGGTAAGGGTGATGGACTGGCCAAGCAGGTCTCCAGACCTAAACCCTATTGAGCATCTGTGGGGTGTCCTCAAACGGAAGGTGGAGTAGCGCAAGGTCTCTAACATCCACCAGCTCCGTTATGTCATCATGGAGAAGTGGAAGAGGACTCCAATGGCAACCTGTGAAGCTCTCGTGAACTCCATGCCCAAGAGGGTTAAGGCAGTGTTGGAAAATAATGGTGGCCACACAAAATATTGACACGTTGGGCCCAAATTGGACATTTTCACTTAGGGGTGTACTCACTTTTGTTGCCAGTGGTTTAGACATTAATATGTGTGTTGAGTTATTTTGAGGGGATGGCAAATTGACCCTGTTATACAAGGTGTACACTCACTACTTTACATTGTAGCAAAGTGTAATTTCTTCAGTGTTATCACATAAAAAGATATAATAAAATATTTACAAAAATGTTAGGGGTGTACTCAGTTTTGTGAAATACTGTATATTATATTTACTTTTTATTTTTTGGGGGCCAAAAAAGTCTAATCTCTTTTTTTACACTACCCATTTTTTTTGGGGTGAATAAGTAGGGATGTTATGGACCCCATACTCATTCACATGGGGGGAAGGGTCTGGGAGCCCCCTTGTTAATTCTCTCTTCCAGATTCCAATAAGCCCCCTGCTTTAAGACCCCCACAACCTCCAGCCGGGGTTGTGGGGAAGAGGCCCCTGTCCGCATCAACAGGAGGACAAGATGCTTTGGCGGGAGGCAGAGCCCTCCCAGCCCCAAAGGACCCCCCCATGTTGAGAGCATGTGGCCTGGTATAGTTCAGGGGGGGGGGCACTTGCTTGACCCCTCACTTTCCTTACCTGCCAGGCTGCATGCTCGGATAATAGTCTGGTATGGGTATGGAATTTTTTTTTTTTACATTCAGCTGTCAGCGGGGAACCCCACTGTTAGCTGATGACTCATCAGTTGTTAGGGACGCAGCGGCCACCCACTTCTTAACAACCACTAGTTCCTAAACAACCTTGTTGTTTAGTGGTTGTTAAGGATGCAGACGGCCGCCCACTCCTTAACAATGCCTATTCATTAATGTTAATAGATATGCCGGTGTAGTGCCAGGCGTTAAATTACCGCATGTTTGTACTACTACCGCAAGACTTCATAAAATAACTAGGTATTGTATAATGTGGTATTTTAGTAGCATTTTTGTTAAATGCCGAAAAACTTCTTGAAAAATGCTGTGCGGTATCTTACTGCATACTCAAAAGGCCTTTGTGAATGGAGCCAAATAATATGATTATACCTAAACATGTGTGTTCTCCTCTTTGATAAAAATGCAGTCCCATGATTGTGTGTCTCTCATTCACATATGTATCTTGATAAACCATGACAATGGTAGAAGCAAATTGAGGAATTGGAACCAAATACAACTATTTACAGGTTATATTTAGAAAGGGCAATTCATTACTGAAATGGAGAAGCCACGCAACGTAATTAATTTAATTAATTAAATGTAATTCAAGGAATGAAGTATCATGTGATTGCAAGCCTTCAATGTTTTTAGTTTTTGTTCTAGGAAAAATAGGTGTATGCTTTCATACTATTTTATCTGCATGGGGTGCATGGGCACATTTTGTTTCTTTTTTGTGCAACTGTATACTATATATGCTCAGTTGCTTTCTCATCAGTGCTTTTTTTCTCAGAGCGTAGGTGCAGGAACTCCCCTCTTTTAAGCTACCCCCTCTCTCTGCCCCTAACCACTTCTGAGTACTGTCCCTTTGTTCCACCCACTATGCACCTACCAGTAACACTCCTTTTAGAGAATACAGAACCAAGTATTATTTCCGGTGTAATTATAACGTTAAAAGCAGTAAAATAGATCTCTTGCAGCCAGCAACATTAGACTCCCTCCCAGCTGCAATAGATCCCTCACATAACATTATACCCCCCAGCAGCCATCATTATAGACCCTCCAGCACCCCTTGCCTTTACATACATTCAGTACTGATGTAGCCGGAACTGCTTATTTTTTCTCTCCTGTAGCTCATGTAAAACCCAAATTATGAATGGACTAGAGAATGGACTTTAGGCGGCACATGAGTAGATATTGTAAAAAACTAGGGGTTTTTATTTTAGAAAAAGTAATAAGAAGATACATATAAACATTCAAAAAATGACAGTCTATTCGTTCTTAGATACAAGGCTCAGGCTAATGCCCTACAATGCTTCAAAATTATCCACTTCAATACCATGCACTTATGCACCTTCCCGCCCAGACCAATTTTCAGCTTTCAGTACTCTCACACTTTGAATGACAATTACTTAGTCATGCTACACTGTATCCAAACAAAATTTTTATCATTTTCTTCTCACAAATAGAGCTTTCTTTTGGTGGTATTTAATCGCCACTGGGTTTTTTATTTTTTGCGATATAAGCAAAAAAACAGCAATTTTTTTTAAAAAAAAAACACTTTTTTTCAGTTTCTATTGTAAAATTTTGCAAATAAGTAATTTTTCTTCATAAATTTGTGCCAAAATGTATACTGCTACATATCTTTGGTAAAATGAACCCAAATTAGTGTATATTATTTGGTCTTTGTGAAAGTTATAGAGTCTACAAACTATGGTGGCAATCACTGAAAATGTATCACATCTGATCACGCCTGATGTACTGAAGGCATATCTCATTTCTTGAGACACTAAAAAGCCAGGAAAGTACAAATACCCCAAAATTACCCCTTTTTGGAAAGTAGACAGTCCAAGGTATTTACTAAGAGGCGTGGTGAGTTTTTTGAAGTTGTATTTTTTTCCCACAATTCTTGGGAAAATTTAATTTTTTTTTATTTTATTTTTTTTACACAAACTGGTCATATTAACAGTTTTTTTCTCTCACACAGCATATGCATAATTGCAACTACACCCCAAAATACATTCTGCTACTCCTCCTGAGTGTAGCGATACCACATGTGTGAGACTTTTACACAGCCTGGCCACATACAGAGGCCCAACATTGAAGTAGCACTTTCAGGCGTTCTACAAGCATAAATCGCACATATCCTTTCTCAACCACCTATTACACTTTTGAAGGCCCTGGAGCACCAGGACAATGGAATTTTCCACAAAATGACCCCATTTTGGAAAGCACACACCCCAACGTATAATCTATGAAGCATTATGAGTCTTTTGAACGGTTCATTTTTTTCCAGAAGGTTTTGGAAAATGTGGAGAAAAAATGAAAATGCATTTTTTTTTTACACAAACTTGTCCATTTATAAGATATTTCTAACGCATAGCATATACATAGCAAAAATGACACCCCAAAATGCATTCTGCTACTCCTCCTGAGTATAGCGATACCACATGTGTGAGACTTTTACACAGCCTGGCCATATACAGAGGCCCAACATTGAAGTAGCACTTTCAGGCGTTCTACAAGCATAAATCGCACATATCCTTTCTCAACCACCTATTACAATTTTGAAGGCCCTGGAGCACCAGGACAATAGAATTTTCCACAAAATGACCCCATTTTGGAAAGCACACACCCCAACGTATAATCTATGAAGCATTATGAGTCTTTTGAACGGTTCATTTTTTTTCCAGAAGGTTTTGGAAAATGTGGAGAAAAAATTAAAATGCATTTTTTTACACAAAGTTGTCAATTTATAAGATATTTCTAACACATAATATGTACATAGCAAAAATTACACCCCAAAATGCATTCTGCTACTCCTCCTGAGTATGGCGATACCACATGTTTGAGACTTTTACACAGCCTGGCCACATACAGAGGCCCAACATCCAAGTAGCACCTCCAGGCATTCTAGCAGCATTAATTGCACATATCATTTTCTGACTACCGATCACATTTTTGAAGGCCCTTCATATATCTAACACATAGCAGGTACATACCAAATAACAAAAGATTGCCTGTGGTTTTAGAAGTGCAGTGGTCCACAGAGGAGAGCATCGGTCAAGGCAGCAGGCAGGGATGAGGTCAGCGACAGCAAAAGCAATCATCCAGGCAGCAGGCAGGAATACTGTCCATAGTTCGCACAGGCAGAGATACTGTCAGCACAGCCAGAGCACAGCCAAAGCACAGGTCCAGGTAGCAGGCAGAGGTGTCCCGGCAGAAATGCTGTCCAAAGTCAGTAGAGGCAGCAGGCAGATATATGGTCAACACAGCCAAAGTATTGGTCCAAGCAGCAGGAAGAAACATGGTCCATAATGTCATGGGTCATTACAGGCAGTAATATGGTCAGCACAGCCAAATTATTGGTCCAGGCAGCAGGAAGGACCATCAAGCTTAGGGCCAGGGGGACAGGGGTAGAGGCTTCTCCCACCCAAATCGCTTTGAAGCCTCCGGGCAACCAGACCCTGTTCTTGGAGCACAGAAAACGAAAAACTGGTTTTCTCTACTCAGAACGCTATTCTGAAGCCCCTCACATATGTGAGACCCCTGTGTACTAAAAGTAGATGGCCAAAAGATCAGTCCTAGTGGCAGGCAAAAACATGGTCGATTAACAGGCCAAGGTCGGTACACGTGGAAGTCAGAAACGTGGTTTAAATCGGCAGGCAGAGGCATCGTCGGTAAACAGGCTGAGGTTGGTGCACGTGGAGGTCAGAAACGTGGTTTAAATCGGCAAGCAAAGACATCGTCGGTAAACAGGCCAGGGTCAGTTAATTAACATGGAAGGTAGTTAGTAACATGGTAGCAGGCAAATAGGGAAATGGCAGTCTGTTAATAATAAGGGGAACTAATGGATGTATGATAATTTTTGAAGCAATTTCCGATGCACAGGCCAGGTTGGGAGGGACAATCGGGACAATAATAGCTGGTGTCTCTTCTTACTCCTCCTCTGCTGCATACACGGCATTTCTTTTGGCATCTTCTTCCAGATTCTGTGGGGGGGATGCTAAAGGGATAGTGTCGCTCGTGAAGCCGACTCACACTATCAGAGCGAATGCTTCCTGGGGTGGGATCTTGTTGGTAAATGAGGGCATCGATGATATCTTCGATATATTGGAGGTAGTGGAGTCGGTGATTTTGAGTTGCTTTTTGGTAGCAAACAAACAAATTAAAAAGGGCCATGTGAAACAGGTGAAACGCAACTTTTTTGTGCCAATAACGGGACTTTCTGGTTGATAAGTAGGGCTGTAGCATCTGGTCGTTTAAATCCACCCCCCCATGTACAAATTGTAGTCGTGGACACATTCGGGCTTTACAATGGAGCCGCGTCTTCTTGGGATCTCCACCATGGTGTCATTGTGGATCGTAGAGAGGATGTGGACATCTTTCTTGTCCCTCCACTTCATGGCCAACACCTCCTCGTTCCTCATGGATGCCGATTCTCCAGGTCGCAATTTTTTTGTCAATAAATTTTGTGGGAATCCCTTCCGTTTTTTTTTTTAAGGTACCGCAGGCCGGGGTTTGTTTACTGTAAAGGTGGCGAAAAAGGGGCAGGCTGGTATAATAATTATCAACATATAAATGGTAACCTTTTCCGAACAGGGGGTATGCCAACTCCCAGACAATTTTCCCACTGGTTCCAATATATGTGGGGCAATCACGGGGCTGGAGCTGGGAGTCTTTGCCTTCGTAGATCCTGAATTTGCAGACGTATCCAGTGGCTCGATCACATAATTTATTTAATTTTAACCCATACCTGGTTCTCTTGCTTGGTATGTACTGCTTGAACTGCAGTCGGCCGGTGAAATGTACGAGGGACTCGTCCACACAAATTTTTTGGTCTGGGATGAAAACTTCTTCAAATCGCTGGGAAAAGGCATTGATTAGGGGGCGTATCTTGTACAATTTGTCATAGTTGGGATGATCTCGGGGAGGGCACTGTGAATTGTCATTGAAGTGGAGAAAGCGCATAATCATGTCGTATCTTTTCCTGGACATGACAGCGGAATATATGGGCATGTGTTGGATGGGGCGTTTGGACCAATATGAATGGACTTCGTTCTTTTTTGTAAGCCCCATATTGAACATAAGGCCCAAAAATAATTTAAATTCCTCCAATGTTAGACGCCGCCACTGGAACATGCGGGCGTAGGAAGAATCGGGGTTGGCAGCAATAAATTGGGATGCATACAGATTTGTTTGATCCACTATATTCTGCAGCAAATCTTGTGGGAAAAATAAACAAAAATAATCAAATTTAGAAAAATTTGTAGTGTCGGGCTGCACACCTGGCTGTGCGGTGAAAGGGGGGATGATAGCGGATCCTGAGTTGGCAGGCAACCATAAGGGGTTTGCCAGGGCATCGGGAAGGTAGGATTGGGGCTGGATTCTTCGGGTTGGGCGTGCATTTCCATTGCTTGTACTGGGCTCCTCTTCCTGGGGTATGGCGCTGCTGGTGGTGGGCAGTTCTCCTGATCTTGGTGCTGATCTTGGTGCTGATCTTGGTGCCGATCGCATTCTTTTGGGAGGGACGGTTTCCTCCGGGGACTCGGACTCTGAGCCACTATCCTCCACTGGCTCGTATTCCGAACCAGAATCGGATAATGGGAGCTCCCCGCTGCTCTCATCATCCGACATGGCAAGAATGGCATATGCCTCCTCAGGTGTGTAAACCCTTTGGGACATTATGGCAGTGCTTATTGGTGGGCCTGTGTAATGGTACTGCTGGTGGTAGTGGTGGCGGTCTGTGTGGTAGTACCGATGGAGGTATTAGTGGTGGGCCTGTGTGGTGGTACCGATGGCGGTATGGGTGGTGGTGGTACCAATGGCGGTACAGGTGGTGGTGGTACCGATGGCGGTACGGGTGGTGGTGATGGCGGCGGTACCGATGGCGGTACAGGTGGCAGTACGGGTGGTGGTGGTAGCGATGGCGGTATGGGTGGTGGTGGTACCGATGGCGGTACAGGTGGTGGTGGTACCGATGGCGGTACAGGTGGTGGTGGTACCAATGGCGGTACGGGTGGTGATGGTACCGATGGCGGTACAGGTGGTGGTACAGGTGGTGGTGGCACTACCGACGGTGGTACGGGTGGTGGTACTGGTGGTGGTACCGATGGCGGCACTAGTGGTGATACTGGTAGCGGGCCTGTGTGGCAGTATAGATGCTGGGCCTGGTGGCGGTACTGGTGGTGGTACTGGTACCAATGGCGGTACTGGTAGCCTGTGTGGCGGTGCCAATGGCGGTACCGATGGAGGTGGGCCTGTGACAGATGATTGACAGATGGGCTGATTGATTGACAGATGGGCTGATTGATTGATTGACAGATGGGCTGATTGATTGACAGATGGGGTGATTGATTGACAGGTGGGGTGATTGATTGACAGATCGGCTGATTGATTGACAGATCGGCTGATTGATTGACAGATGGGCTGATTGATTGACAGATGGGCTGATTGATTGACAGATGGGCTGATTGACAGATGGGCTGATTGACAGATGGGCTGATTGGCTGGGCTGATTGATGTGCTGGGCTGTGTGACAGGTCCTCTTTATGGGGGGGGGGCGTGTTGTGCACTGTAAACTTATGTAGACAAACTACACTGAGCTAACTTACTGATCTCTTCTCTCTCCTCACAGATCGGTGTGTGAGGAGAGAGCAGGGATCAGGTAGTAACTCCTGTGGAGTTTGTTTACATTTGTGACCGGCTGTGATTGGACACAGCCAGTCACGTGGTAAACAGCCAATTCATTGGCTGTTTACTCTGATCGGGGACGCGCTGTGTCCAAGGGACACTCGCCTTCCCCGATCCCCGCTCTGCAAGCCTGTGGCGGCGCGCACGGAGCGCGCCGCCGAGTTTGTTTTGACAGGTGATCGGCTGTGACTTTGACACAGCCGATCACATGGTAAACAGCCAATGAAATTGGCTGTTTACCGTGATCGGGGGAAGCGCTGTGTCCGAGGGACACATGCCGTCGCCGATCACCGCGCTGCGCGCCCCCGCGGGCGCGCGCAAGGCATTATCCTGCAGGACGTCATATGCCATCCAGTATCGATAATGCAACCACTTCCCGAACGTCAATTCACTATTGACTGGGCGGAAAGTGGTTAAACAACATAAATGCACTCCATCCTAAATGAAATACATAACCAGCAACCAGAGGCCAGTAAAACAATAAACGTGTGAAGCAGGTGGCGTTTAGCCATGGGTCCAATGTATCAGATGTAGTCTTGAATTGCTCTACCAGTTTTGCGAATTAACGCTTCTTCAGGAGCATAATAGTAGGCCGAATGTGCTGCCACATGCAACACACACCTTGGTAAAATTAGATTAGCTATTTGTCTAAAGCAAATGGCCAATTATGGTACAAATCACAATGAACGACAGCTGGGTAAACTGCTAGGTAGAGGCTGCTGGTAAGCAGCAACAGGTAATGTACTCCAGGACATATGAAACTATAGATACCCTAAAGGTGAGGAAAAGAGGCTGAATAGCCAATCTCATTTTACCAAGGTGTGTGTTGCATGTGGCAGCACATTCGGCCTACTATTATGCTCCTGAAGAAGCGTTAATTCGCGAAACTGGTAGAGCAATTCAAGACTACATCTGATACATTGGACCCATGGCTAAACGCCACCTGCTTCACACGTTTATTGTTTTACTGGCCTCTGGTTGCTGGTTATGTATTTCATTTAGGATGGAGTGCATTTATGTTGTATAATTTTGAAGCATTGTAGGGCATTAGCCTGAGCCTTGTATCTAAGAACGAATAGACTGTCATTTTTTGAATGTTTATATGTATCTTCTTATTACTTTTTCTAAAATAAAAACCCCTAGTTTTTTACAATATCTAAAACCCAAATTAGACATATCGGGGTTATTGACCAAAGGCAAATAGGCTGTTCGTTTTGCAAGGGAATGTGGTGAACTTTCAGTTTGCAACAAATACCCAAATCATGTGCAAGGAAAAAAAAGAAAATCATTTTTTCTTGCATATTATTGAATGATTAGCAGAGCTTTAAAGTGGTTGTAAACCCTTTACAACCACTTTAACCTGCAGGTAAGCCTAGATTAAGGCTTACCTGTAGGTGCTTGAAATATCTCCTAAACTTACACGGTCTAGGAGATATTTGCAAATCGCCATACGGCGATTTCTTCTGCACATGCGCCGGAGTTAGAAAGGGCACGCTGTGCCGTTTCTAGCTCAGGTCATGCCGTGAGTGGCGGCTCCCACGCGCATGTGCAGGAGTGACGTCACGCGACTCCGGCCAGTCACAGAGCCAGAGTTCCCGGCCCCGGAAGGAAGAGGGGTGAAGAATGGACACTCACTGCTAGCGAGGAAGACCGGGACATCGCGGGCTTCTCCTGCAGGTAAGTGTCACATAATGGGCTACTATGCGATGCATAGTAGCCCATTATGCTTTGCCTTTGCAGGGAAACAAAGAGGAAGTAAAACCCATCAGGGTTTACTTCCTCTTTAACTCATTCACTAACTCTGGGGAAAATTTCCTTGCAAAGTGAACGGTATGTTTGCCTATACAAAATCCACTTCCTAGGGTGAAAAAGGCTTTGTTTAGTTTTCTTGTTAGACTAAAATTGCAGAGACTGTATTAAATGTTTTTTGTTAAATAAACATTTGTTGAATGAATATACTGTGTATGTACCCCTGCAAGTATCATATGAAAGTAATATTTTGCAGCATTCGTTATTGTTTTAGAATGGCACAGATAATAATACTGATCCAGAGGACAGTGCAGTTATATTCGTGTTACCCACTGTATATCAACAGGAGATTTGGAAATCCAACTAATAATTGTAATACAACAGCTTTTATTTACCGTATATACTCGAGTATAAGCCGACCCGAATATAAGCCGAGGCACCTAATTTTACCACAAAAACGGGGAAAATGTATTGACTCGAGTATAAGCCTAGGGTGTGCCTCACTTTGCCTCACTGTGTCCATGACTAGACTGACTGACTTTAACATGGGAGTCTAAGGAAGGGGTGCCCGGCTTTGAAAAATCGGTGCTACCCGGCCGTAGGTCCCCTGGACAAGAAACTTTGCACACTTGTAGAAGAAGAGTGGGGCTACATGTGTGCCAAGTTTGGGGTCCGTGAGACCTACGACCGGTCGGTATCGGGTCCCCAAAGTCACCAGAGAAATGACCGTTTAACATGGGAGTCTATAGAAGGGGTGCCCGGCTTTGAAAAATCGGTGCTCCCCGGCTGTAGGTCCTCTGGACAAGAAACTTTCCACACTTGTAGAGGAAGAGTGGGGCTATATGTGTGCCAAGTTTAGGGTCCAGGGGACCTACAGGCCGCCGGTACCGGCTCCCCAAAATCCGGGAGATCAGGCACAAAAAGGTGACTCGAGTATAAGCCGAGGGGGGCATTTTTAGCACAAAAAATTGTGCTTAAAAACTCGGCTTATACTCGAGTATATACGGTATACAGTACAAAATAGTACATCTGATCACGGGCCTCAACAGTAACAATAATTATATATAAATCCCTTTAAATAAAAATAAAAAACGTAAATATTGAGCCAAAATTGCTTATTTTTTATAGACTGTATTTCCAGTATGGGCATAGTATATTATTGGTGGACACTTTGGCTATTCAGGCATTTGCCCTGTTTACTTACTGGCTGCAAATTCCTGGCCATGGAAACAAAGAGAAAGGGATGGACATCACCTACTGAAAAAAAGGTTCATGGACATTGACTATTGTGCAATGACATTAACCAAATATCACATAGCCATATTTGGTCAATTACATCCTCTAAGTGACTCCACCTCTTTGTTTCATTTTAGCAGCAGGGACTGGGTGATGTTGTTCAGCACTAGTGAGCAATGGGAGCAGATTAGGATTGACACCAAGGGATTTTTTTTTCTTTAACCACTAGGCTACTTGACACATTCACCCCCTTCCTGCCCAGGCCAATTTTCAGCTTTCAGTGCTGTCGCACTTTGAATGACAATTGCGCAGTCATGCAACACTATACCCCCAAAAAAATAAGGAAGAGGCACTGATGAGGCTGCACTGATATGCGGCACTGATGGGCACTGATAGGCAGCACTGATAAGCGGCACTGATAGGTGGCAATGATAGGCAGGACTGATTGGAACTGACAGGCATCACAGATGGACACTGATTGGCAGCACTGGTGAGCACAGATTGGCAGCTCTGGTGGGCACTGTTGGGGCTGCACTGATCATCAGGACACTGATGATCAGTGCCTTGATTGTCAGTGCAGATGTCCCCTGTGGAATTGCCGGTTTTCGGCTCTCCTCTCCTCATGCCCTGTCAGTGTGAGGGGAGGATTGCCAATAAGAAACAAATCCTGTGTACATTGTGATTAGGGATAAGATTGGTGTTCGAGTCAAACGCATGTTCGACTCGAACATCGGCTGTTCGCCTGTTCGGCGAAACTAGAACTTTGTGGGCCGTTCGCGCCAAATTCGTGTAACGCGAACGGCCCACAATGCACTGCGCCATCGCAGTGCATTGCCGGCGCTATGATTGGCCAAGCATGCACTGTGACCCCGCATGCTTGGCCAATCACAGCGCCAGCAGCGAGGAGAGACATAATTGGCCATAGGCAGGATGCCTGTGGCCAATTATAGCTCAGGGGGTTTAGTACACGCCCCTCACTATATAAGCCTGCCAGCGCGGCGGCCTTGTGTAGTGTGTTTTGGTGTGCAGGGAAAGAGCTAGATAGGCAGAGACAGTGTGTTCTTTTCTTAGGCATCTGCAGGAGTTAGTGGGTGTTGTGTGCCTCCAGCACAGTATACACCTGTATCTACCCTTTATTGCTGTTGTTCTCTCTAATACAGGCATCTGAAGGAGTTAGTGGGTGTTGTGTGCCTCCAGCGCAGTATATACCTGTATCTACCCTTTATTGCTGTTGTTCTCTAATACAGGCATCTGCAAGAGTTAGTGGGTGTTGTGTGCCTCCAGCACAGTATACACCTGTATCTACTGTTTATTGCTGGTGTTCTCTAATACAGGCATCTGCAGGAGTTAGTGGGTGTTGTGTGCCTCCAGCACAGCACAGTATACATCTGTATCTACCGTTTATTGCTGGTGTTCTCTAATACAGGCATTTGCAGGAGTTAGTGGGTGTTGTGTGCCTCCAGCACAATATACACCTGTATCTACCCTTTGTTGCTGGTGTTCTCTAATACAGGCATCTGCAGGAGTTAAAGGGTGTTGTGTGCCTCCAGCACAGTATACACCTGTATCTACCATTTATTGTTGGTGTTCTCTAATACAGGCATCTGCAGGAGTCAGTGGGAGTTGTGTGCCTCCAGCACAGTATACACCTGTATCTACCGTTTATTGCTGGTGTTCTCTAATACAGGCATCTGCAGGAGTTAGTGGGTGTTGTGTGCCTCCAGCACAGTATACACCTGTATCTACCGTTTATTGCTGGTGTTCTCTAATACAGACATCTGCAGGAGTTAGTGGGTGTTGTGTGCCTCCAGCACAGCACAGTATACACCTGTATCTACCGTTTATTGCTGTTGTTGTCTAATACAGGCATCTGCAGGAGTTAGTGGGTGTTGTGTGCCTCCAGCACAATATACACCTGTATATACCATTTATTGCTGGTGTTCTCTAATACAGGCATCTGCAGGAGTTAGTGGGTGTTGTGTGTCTCCAGCACAGCACAGTATACAGCTGTATCTACCCTTTTTTGCTGGTGTTCTCTAATAAAGGCATCTGCAGGAGTTAGTGGGTGTTGTGTGCCTCCAGCACAAGATAAACCTGTATCTACCCTTTATTGCTGTTGTTCTATAATAAAGGCATCTGCAGGAGTTAGTGGGTGTTGTGTGCCTCCAGCACAATATACACCTGTATCTACCCTTTATTGCTGGTGTTCTCTAATACAGGCATCTGCAGGAGTTAGTGGGTGTTGTGTGCCTCCAGCACAGCACAGTATACAGCTGTATCTACCCTTTTTTGCTGGTGTTCTCTAATAAAGGTATCTGCAGGAGTAAGTGGGTGTTGTGTGCCTCCAGCACAAGATACACCTTTATCTACCCTTTATTGCTGGTGTTCTATAATAAAGGCATCTGCAGGAGTTAGTGGGTGTTGTGTGCCTCCAGCACAATATACACCTGTATCTACCCTTTATTGCTGGTGTTCTCTAATACAGGCATCTGCAGGAGTTAGTGGGTGTTGTGTGCCTCCAGAACAGCACAGTATACACCTGTATCTACTCTTTTTTGCTGGTGTTCTCTAATAAAGGCATCTGCAGGAGTTAGTTGGTGTTGTGTGCCTCCAGCACAATATACACCTGTATCTACCCTTTATTGCTGGTGTTCTCTAATACAGGCATCTGCAGGAGTTAGTGGGTGTTGTGTGCCTCCAGCACAGCACAGTATACAGCT
Source organism: Rana muscosa (assembly GCA_029206835.1). Lineage (NCBI taxonomy): Eukaryota > Metazoa > Chordata > Amphibia > Anura > Ranidae > Rana > Rana muscosa. Next base: position 328,704,268 of record CM055116.1, on the reverse strand, counting down.
GTATCTACCCTTTTTTGCTGGTGTTCTCTAATAAAGGCATCTGCAGGAGTTAGTGGGTGTTGTGTGCCTCCAGCACAGTATACACCTGTATCTACCGTTTATTGCTGGTGTTCTATAATAAAGGCATCTGCAGGAGTTAGTGGGTGTTGTGCGCCTCCAGCACAGCACAGCACAGTATACACCTGTATCTACCCTTTATTGCTGGTGTTCTCTAATACAGGCATCTGCAGCCTTTACAGTGGGTGTTGTGTACAATATACACTACCCAATTGCTGGTTTTCCCATCTCCCTGCAGGCCATTACTATGTCTGGAAGGCCAACAAGGAGAGGCAGACAGTCACGAGCCAATAAAAGAGGGCAAGCAGGCTCTGTGTCTACAGACAACAGTGCTGGTCGTGGACGCGGTGCATCGTTATCAGCACGTGGCCATGGGACATGCTTGTCCTTATTTTCGGCAGCTGGACGTGTTGAGCCGCATTATGACGAAATCTTGGTAGAGTGGATGACCAAGCCCTCCTCATCCTCCTTATCCTCTCTCTCCCAGGCTCAGGGTACTGGCAAAGCAGCTGCCAACACGTCCTCTTCCCTCGTCTCAATGTCATCAGTCACTCCTTCCCTAGACCCACCATGTCCTCCTGAGGAGTCCCCCGAACTGTTTGAACACAGTGTTGGGTACATGCTCCAGGAGGATACCCAGCTTTTTGAAGGGTCTGATGATGATACACAGCTAGAGGAAGGACAGCAATCTGGCAGTCATGTTCCAGCAGCTGCAGCATACTGCCAGGTTTGCTCCAGTGATCAAGAGGGAGGGGATGATGAGGTCACTGACTCCACGTGGGTGCCTGATAGGAGAGAGGAGGAGGAGGAGGAGGAGGATGAGGAGGAGGCACATCTCCAACGAGGCAGGGTGCCCTCCGGGGGCCAGCGTAAGGGCAGCACACCGACTGAATCACACCGCAGAGATCCACCTGTGCAGGGCGCTGCCTCTGCCCGTTATTCCAAAAGTTCTTTGGTGTGGACCTTTTTTGAGTTGAGTGCATCAGATCGCACCGCTGCTATTTGCAACATATGTCTCAAGCGTATCTCGCGTGGCCAAAACATCAGCTGCTTGGGCACCACATGCATGACCAGACATATGTTGACCTGCCATGCAGCTCGTTGAGAAGCGTACCTTAAAGACCCACACCAAAGAACAAAGCGGACCTCTCCTTGCTCCTCATCAGCTGGGATCTCCAACCCCACTATACCTTCAGTCCTCTCTGAAACCTGCACTGAGAGGAATGAAGGTGTAGAATTAGGTGTGTCACAGCCAAGTACTTGCGGGCACTCTGCTAGCAGTACACCGACGTCCGATTGTAGCAGGCAAATTTCCCTGCCCCAGGTGCTGGACCGTCGAAAGAAGTTCACTCCCAGCCATCCACATGCCCAGCGGTTGAATGCTAGCTTGGCTAAATTGCTAGCACTTCAACTGCTGCCTTTTCAGTTGGTAGACTCGGCCCCCTTCCGTGAGTTTGTGCAATGTGCGGTTCCTCAGTGGCAGGTTCCCAAACGCCACTTTTTCTCACGGAAGGCGATTCCGGCTCTCTACCGGCATGTGGAAGGCAATGTCCATGCCTCGCTGGCATGGACAGGGACGTTACCTTTCTTTCACGGCCCATTGGGTCACTCTTTTGGCAGCTGGGAAGGATGCAGGACAAGGTGCAGTAGTGTTGGAGGTTGTTCCGCCGCCACGCCTCCAAAATGCTACAACTGGTTGTGACACACCTCTCTCCTCCACCCCTCCTCTTCTTCTTCCTCCATGGCCTCTTCCTGTGCTTTGTCCTCGGAACCAGCGGTGCTCCGTAGGCGTTCAAGGGGCTACGCAATTACGCAGGCAAAAAGATGCCATGCCGTGCTTGCGCTGGTGTGTTTGGGGGACAGGAGCCACACTGGGGCAGAGGTTCTGTCAGCTCTGCAGGGGCAGGCCGAGAGGTGGTTGACACCACGCCAGCTTAAGGCAGGAATGGTGGTTTGCGACAATGGCACCAACCTCCTCTCCGCCCTCCAACAGGGACAACTGACCCATGTGCCCTGTGTGGCAACGTCCTTAACCTGGTGGTGCAGCGGTTCTTGGGCAGGTACCCGGGCTTACAGGATGTCCTGAGGCAGGCCAGGAAAGTCTGTGTGCATTTCCGCAGATCGTATAATGCCAGTGCTCGGCTGGCTGAGCTGCAAAAGGAGTTGAACCTGCCCAAGAACCGCCTTATATGTGACATGCCCACCAGCAGGGATGAGCCGAACACCCCCCTGTTCGGTTCGCACCAGAACCTGGGAACAGACAGAATGTTCACGTGAACTTTAGAACCCTATTAAATACAATGGACTCGAACGTTCGAAATCTAAAGTGCTAATTATAAAGGCTTATATGCAAATTATTGTCCTAAAGAGTGTTTGGGGACCCGGGTCCTGCCCCAGGGGACATGTATCAATGAAAAAAAAAGTAAAAAAAATAGACGTTTTTACGGGAGCGGTGATTTTAATAATGCTTAAAATGAAAAAATAAAAGTAAAATTTTCCTTTCGTACCTAGGGGGTGTGTATGATATGCATGTAAAGTGGCGCATGTTTCCCGTGCTTAGAACTGTCTCTGCACAAAGTGTCATTTTTGAAGGAAAAAAAGTCATTTAAAACTCACTTGCGGCTATTAATGAATTGTCGGCTTTTATCAATACATAGAAAAGTCATTGATAAAAAAAAAGAAAAAGCGTGGGGGTTCCCCCAAATTCAATTACCAGGCCCTTCAGGTCTGGAATGGATATTAAGGGGAACCCCGCCGCAAATTTAAAAAAAAATGGCGTGCGGTTCCCCCTAAATATCCATACCAGGCCCTTCAGATCTGGCATGGATTTTAAGGGGAACTCCACCTCAAATAAAAAAAAATGGCGTGGAGTCCCCCCAAAAATCCATACCAGACCCTTATCCAATCACGCAACCTGGCCGGCCGTAGGGGAAGAGGGGGGGACGAGAGAGCGCCCCCAACTCCCTCCTGAACCGTACCAGGCCACATGCCCTCAACATGGGGAGGATGTCCCTATGTTGATGGGGACAAGGGCCTCATCCCCACAACCCTTGCCCGGTGGTTGTGGGAGTCTGCGGGCAGGGGCCTTATCGGAATCTGGAAGACCCCTTTAACAAAGGGGACCCCCAGATCCCGGCCCCCCCCTATGTGAATTGGTAAGGGGTACATTGTACCCCTACCATTTCACGAAGAAAGTGTCAAAAAATGTAAATAAAAACACACCAACACCTTGGAAAAGTCCTTTATTTAACCACTTCAATACCATGCACTTATACAGCTTCCTGCCCAAGCCAATTTTGAGCTTTCAGCGCTGTCGCAATTTGAATGACAATTGCGCGGTCATGCTACACTGTACCCAAACAAATTTTTTATCATTTTGTTCCCACAAATAGAGCTCTCTTTCGGTGGTATTTGATCGCCTCTGCGATTTTTATTTTTTGCACAACAAATAAAAAAAGAGGGAAAATTTTGAAAAAATATATGTTTTTCTTTGTTTCTGTAATTTTTTTTGTAAATAAGTACCTTTTCTACTTCAATGACGGGCACTGATAAGGCGACACTGAAGGGCACTGATAAGGCGACACTGATGGGCACCAATGAGGTGGCACCAATGAGGTGGCACTGATGAGGTGGCACTGATGGGCACTGATGATGGGCACTGATAGGCGGCACTGATGGGCACTGATATGTGGCACTGGTATGCAGCACTGATGGGCACTCATAGGTGGCACTGATTGGCACTCATAGGTGGCACTGATTGGCACTCATAGGCGGCACTGATGGGCACTTATAGGCGGCACTGATGGGCACTTATGGGTGGCACTGATAGGTGGCATGGATGGGCACTGATAGTTGGGCACTTATGGGCACAGATGGGCACGGATGGGCACTGATAGGTGGCACTGATGGACACTAGTAGGTGGCACTGGTGACACTGATGCCCAGCAATGCCAGCCACCACACATTGTGGTTGTGCCATGATAGTGCCAGTCAGTGCCCATTTGTGGGCACTGATTGGCATATTTTTTTATGTTTTTTTAATATATTTTTTATTGTTTACTACATGTGGATGGCCATGGGGGCCATCCACATGCTTGGGGCTTCCTGGGGCGTCCTGGGGGGCTTCCCTGGTGGTCCAGTGTGGGTATCCGAGGGGGGGCTGCTCTGATAAACAATCAGCGCGAACCCCCCCTGTCAGGAGAGCCGCCGATTGGCTCTCCTCTACTCGCGTCTGTCAGACGCGAGTGAGGAAGAGCCGATCAACGGCTCTTCCTGTTTACATCCTGATCAGCCGTGATTGGACACGGCTGATCACGTGGTAAAAAGCCTCCGCCGGAGGCTTTTTACCGAGATCAGTGTAGCGGTGTGTCAGACTGACACACCGCTCCAATGATCGCCGCGATGCGCGCCCCCCGGGCGCGCGGCGGCTGTTATCCTGCAGGACGTCATATGACGTCCAGTGTGGATAACAGAACCACTTCCCGAACGTCAATTTGCTATTGACTGGGCGGGAAGTGGTTAAAAAAAAAAACATTCCAGCGATGAAATCCAGTGTCCCGCGGCGATCCCGATGTCCAGCGCTGTCCGTCATTGGTTGTGCCTGAGCGGACCTGATGGGGATTTTCCTCCGCCGTGTTTTAAATGTATAGACCCGCCTCTTCTAATGTTCCCCATCAGGTCCGCTCAGCGGACCAGATGCGGAACGCGAGAAGGGGCGGGTCTATACATGAATTACACAGTGAAGGAAGTTCCCCATCAGGTCCGCCCCCTCGGTATGTCAGATCGCGCCTACGTCATTGGCCTGAGCGGACCTGATGGGGAACTTCCTTCACTGTGTAAATTTAAATTACACAGTGAAGGAAGTTCCCCGCTCAGGCCAATGACGTAGGCGGGGTCTGACATACCGAGGGGGCGGACCTGATGGGAATTCCTTCACTGTGTAATATGTGAATAGACCCGCCCCTTCTAAAGTTCCCCATCAGGTCCGCTCAGCGGACCAGATGCGGAACATGAGAAGGGGCGGGTCTATTCACGTATTACACAGTGAAGGAAGTTCCCATCAGGTCCGCCCCCTCGTAGAGCGGACCTGATGGGGAACTTCCTTCACTGAGTAATACATGAATAGACCCGCCCCTTCTCGCGTTCCGCATCTGGTCCGCTGAGCGGACCTGATGGGGAACTTTAGAAGGGGCGGGTCTATACATTTAAAACACTGCGGAGGAAGTTCCCCATCAGGTCCGCTCAAGCACAACCAATGACGGACAGCGCTGGACATCGGGATCACCGCGGGACACTGGATTTCATCGCTGGAATGTTTTGGGTTTTTTTTTGTTTTGTTTTTTAATAAAGGACTTTTCCAAGGTGTTGGTGTGTTTATATTTACATTTTTTTACACTTTCTTCATGAAATGGTAGGGGTACAATGTACCCCTTACCAATTCACATAGGGGGGGTGGGATCTGGGGGTCCCCTTTGTTAAAGGGGTCTTCCAGATTCCGATAAGCCCCCTGCCCGCAGACCCCCACAACCACCGGACAAGGGTTGTGGGGATGAGGCCCTTGTCCCCATCAACATGGGGACATCCTCCCCATGTTGAGGGCTTGTGGCCTGGTACGGTCCAGGAGGGAGGGGGGGCCGTTCTCTCGTCCCCCCCTCTTCCCCTGTGGCCGGCCAGGTTGCGTGCTCAGATAAGGGTCTGGTATGGATTTTTGGGGAAGCTCCACGCCATTTTTTTTTACATTTGGGGTGGAGTTCCCCGTAAAATTCATGCCTGATCTGAAGGGCCTGAAAGTGAACTTTAAATGACTTTTTTTCCTTCAAAAATGACACTTTATGCAGGGACAGTTCTAAGCACGGGAAACATGCGCGACTTTACATGCATATCATACACACCCCCCAGGTACGAAATTTAAAGGAATATTTCACTTTTATTGTTTCACTTTAAGCATTATTAAAATCACTGCTCCTAAAAAAAAGGCAGTTTTTAAAACTTTTTTTGCATTGATACATGTCCCCTGGGGCTGGACCCGGGTCCCCAAACACCTTTTAGGACAATAACTTGCATATAAGCCTTTATAATTAGAACTTTAGATTTCTCCCATAGACTTTTCGAATTTGCCGCCAACACCCCAAATTGTTCGTTGTTCGGCGAACGGGCGAACAGGCAATGTTCGAGTTGAACATGAGTTTGACTCGAACTCGAAGCTCATCCCTACCCACCAGGTGGAACTCAACATGGGCCATGCTGCAGCGGCTGCACACGCAGCATAGGGCCATTAATGAGTACCTGTGAGACTACGCCACCAGGACAGGGTCAGGGGAGCTGCTTTTTTTCACCACGTCATTGGGGCATGATCAGGGATGCATGCACTGTCCTGGCACCATTTGAGGAGGCCACGAGGATGGTGAGCAGTGACAGCGCATGCATCAGTGACACTGTACCTCTTGTCCACCTGTTGGAGCATACGCTGCATGGAATAATGGACAGGGCACTTGAGGCAGAACAGAGGCAGGAAGAGGAGGACTTCCTTGCCTCTCAAGGCCCCCTTTACCCAGACAGTGTTCCTTCTGTCCCACCCATCACACAGAAAGAGGAGGAGGAGGATTGTGTCAGCATGGAGGTGGAGCCTGGCACTCAGCATCAACAGCAGCAGTCTTTTAGGGATGATTTACAGTCCCAAGAAACCCATGGACTTGTACGTGGCTGGGAGGAGGTGGCTGCTGATCATGTCGTCCTTAGTGACCTAGAGGACTCCGGACCAAATTTCTCAGCTAACCTACGCTGCATGGCCTCCCTGATCCTGCAAAGTCTGCGGAAGGATCCTCGTATTCTTCGGATCAAGGAGAGGGACCATTTCTGGCTGGCCACTCTCCTTGATCCATGGTACAAGGGTAAGGTTGCGGACCTTATCTTGCCGTCGCAGAGGGAGCAGAGGAAGAGACCTCACCGGGAGGCCTTGCAGAAAGGTCTGTGCAACGCGTTCCCAGAGACTGGGAGGTTACAAACTCCTGGTCCTGGACAACGAGTTGCTGAGGCTTCGGTCAGTAGCAGAAGGAGCGGTGGAGAAGGTGACCGTCTGACTGATGCGTTCAGACAATTTTTTAGTCCGCAGCCCCAGGGTATGATCGGTTCCAGCAACCATCGCCAGCGTCTGATATACATGGTGCAGGAATACCTTGGGGCAAGGTCAGACTTGGACACCTTTCCCACCGAAAATCCTCTGGCTTACTGGCTCTTGAGGATGGATCACTGGCCAGAGCTTGCACAGTATGCAATTGAGCTACTGGCCTGTCCTGCATCCAGCGTTCTTTCGGAACGCACATTCAGTGCTGCTGAAGGCTTTGTCACCGATCACAGGGTGCGCCTGTCCACCGACTCGGTTGATCGACTGACCATCATAAAGATGAATCAGTCTTGGATCACCACCAGCTACCAGGCACCTGAAGCTGATGTAACAGAATAATTTATTTTGAATTGTCACATCCCTTCAAGACTGCCTATGCTGATGCTGAGTGACTGTCCTGTTATGTTGACTGACTATCCTCTTCCTCCTCAATGATCCTAATGATAGCTTGGAAGAACATTTTTGTTTCTGGGTGCCTAAGGCCCAATTTTTCAGCCCCTGTTTAACAAGGGCATGTAATTACAATTTTTTATGCAATGCTTTGCAGCAGGGCTCATTCCTGCACTCCAACTAGAGTATCTGGGAGAGGTTTCAGTGTCGTGGCACCAGCACCAGTGCCTAAGGCCCAATTTTTCAGCCCCTGCTTAACAGGGGCGTGTAATTACAATTTTTGATTCAATACTTTGCAACATGGCTCATTGCTGTGCTCCAAGTACAGTATCTGTGAGGGGTTGCAGTGTTGTGGCACCAGCACCAGTGCCCAAGGCCCAATTTTTCAGCCCTTGTTTAACAGGGGCGTGTAATTACAATTTTTGATGCAGTACTTTGCAACAGGGCTTATTGCTGTGCTCCAAGTACAGTATCTGTGAGGGGTTGCAGTGTTGTGGCACCAGCACCAGTGCCTAAGGCCCAATTTTTCAGCCCCTGCTTAACAGGGGCGTGTAATTACAATTTTTGATGCAATACTTTGCAACAGGGCTCATTGCTGTGCTCCAAGTACAGTATCTGTGAGGGGTTGCAGTGTTGTTGCACCAGCACCGGTGCCTAAGGCCCAATTTTTCAGCCCCTGTTTAACAGGGGCGTGTAATTACAATTTTTGATGCAGTACTTTGCAACAGGGCTCATTGCTGCCTCCAAGTACAGTATCTGTGAGGGGTTGCAGTGTTGTGGCACCAGCACCAGTGCCTAAGGGCCAATTACAATTCTTGATCTAATAATTCACAGCAGGGCCCATTCCTGCGCCCACCAAGAGTAACTGTGAGGGCTTACAGTGTTGTGGCAACACCGTCCACCACCACCACCACCACCAAAGGCCCAATTTTTCTGCCCCTGTTCAACACCAACAGGGGCATGCAATTACAATTCTTGATCTAATAATTCACAGTAGGGCCCATTCCTGCGCCCACGAAGAGTAACTGTGAGGGCTTACAGTGTTGTGGATACACCACCACCACCACCACCAAAGGCCCAATTTTTCTGCCCCTCTTCAACAGGGGCATGCAATTACAATTCTTGATCTAATAATTCACAGCAGGGCCCATTCATGCTCCCACCAAGAGTAACTGTGAGGGCTTACAGTGTTGTAGCACCAGCACCACCACCAAAGGCCCAATTTTTCCTACCACTGTTCAACAATGGCATGTAATTACAATTTCTGATATAATAGTTCACAGCAGGGTGTTCCAGAGCCCACCAAGAGTAACTGTGAGGGCTTACAATGTTGTGGCAACACCAACATCTAAGGGGCAAATTTCTGCATAGTATATACGGCAGGCCCCTACTTTCAAACATCCAACTTACAAACGACTCCTACTTGCAAACAGAAGGAGACAACAGGAAGTGAGAGGAAATCTACCCCTAGGAAGGGAAATTCTCTCCTGTAAGAGTTAATATGGGAAAAAGGTGTCTCCTCTCTACTGATGCTTTATCACCAATCCTTGTTTCAATAAAAACCCCACTTTTCCAAAAACATTTGTCATTGGGACAGAAAGTGAGGTGAAATGTTCTGAACAGGTGCACAGACAGCAAAACAAATGTTACAGTGGTGATAACCCTTCCCTATGTTCTCCAAAAAACTTAAAAATAGATTTTTTGGCTGCAGCTACACTTACAAATTTACCTGTTTCAAATTACAAACAGATTCTACTTAAGAACAAACCTACAGTCCCTGTCTTGTTTGCACCGCCTGTATACTGCTGTTCAGAGTATATAGGGTTTTAGGTATAGGGTTTTATTTTGGGTGCAGGGTTCCCCTTAATATCTATACAAGACCCAAAGGGGCTGGTAATGGACTGGGGTGGGGGGGGGGGGGTGATGGGGTAGCCATGCCATTTTTCTCAAAGATTTTCATCCATATTGCCAGGACAAGACATGACATTAAAGCCGCAAGCAGTTTTAAATGACTTTTTTTCCTTTACAAATGTAATTTTGTGCAGGGACAGTTCTAAACACGGGAAACACATGCCACTTCACAGGCATACTTTAGACACCCCCCAGGTATGATATTTAAAGGAATATTTCATTTTTTTTCCACTTTATGCATCATTAAAATTACTGCTCCAGAAGAAACTGCCGTTTTTAAAACATATTTTTGCATTGATACATGTCCCCTGGGGCAGAACCTGGGTCCCCAAACTCTTTTTAGGTCAATAACATGCATATTAGCCGTTATAATTAGCACTTTAGATTTCGAACGTTCACGTCCATTGTATTTAATAGGGTTCTAACGTTCGTGCGAACTTTCGGTCCGTTCGCAGGTTCTGGTGCGAACCGGGGGGGTGTTCGGCTCATCCCTAATTGTGATCAGATGTGATTGGACACAGCTGATCATGTGGTAAAGAACCGCTGTAATTTACCCCAAGCACAGATCACTGCCGATGCATGCCGCAGTGGATGTGCAGGCAGCACGTGCATGGTAGGACATCATATGACGGCCTCTCGGCAAAGTGCGGCCACGCTGTAGCCGTAATTCAGCTATAGTGCGCTCATGAAGGGGTTAAAGGTCTTGAAAAAATGTGTGGTGTCAGTATTCACTGTTAACAACTTATCCTAAAGGGACTTCCAGATTCTGGTAAGCTCATCTGCCTACAGAACCCCACAACCACCATGTTAGTGTTGTGGGGAAAAGGCTGTTGTCCCTATCAAAGTATCCCCTCCATGTTGAGGGCATGTGGTCTGGTATGGCTCAGAAGGACTAAAATTCATATATGATCCATACAGAATGTTTTTTAATTGTTTTTTTTGTGTGTGGGGTCCGCCTTGACATTAATACCAAACCCTCATCAAGGATAATGGTCTGGCATGTATTTTAAGGGGGAACCGCATTCCTATTTTGTTTTCTGTGGGGTCCCCCATTAAAATGTATACTAGACCTTCAGCTAGAATAGGGTCTGGTATAGATGAAGGGAATCCCCAGCCTTTTGCTTACAAATGTAAATAAGCAGCTGGGAATTTTTGAAAATAGCAATTTTTTGCTTTGGTACATGTCGCCCAGGGTAGTGCCCAACCCCCACATTATATGATTGACAATCCCTTGCCTATTAGCCTAGAAAATAGCCATTACTGGTTTTAAACATTTGACTCCTATTGACTTAGGTGGGTTCCGATCCAACATTCAAACTTCAGTAAAGTTTACAGAACATAACCCAGATACATTTGGGTAATTTCGGTTTAAGGGACTAAGTTAATATACTGGTGACTCAATTTTTTTACATCTTAACCTGAGAGTTGAAGATTTTTTTTATGTGCCCATATTTTTATGTTTCATACTATTATATATATATATTTAAAGTGTGTGTAAACCTGATTCATGCAATTTGAGCTGGGCACATATATCTGTAGTGTTTGTTATCACTCTTCAAAGCCCTGTGTCTCGTAGTTTTGTCCTGCTCCGCTCTTCTGTTATCAGCCTGATAACTTTTGACACGCTCTCTGAGTCGGGAGCCTGAACTGTGTGTCGGAGGAGGTTTCTATAAATAGATTAGCACACAGCTAAACTATACACAGGCAACCTCTGCATGTGTGGGGAGGGAGGTGTGTGCCATTCCCCCAATCAGCTGTCTCACAGTCTCTCACAGTGTCTAGCAATGATCCCCTCCTACAGGGGAACCAGGAAGTAAGAATTCTAACAGAAGGTGCCCTTTTTAAACAGTATATCATTGTGAAGACAGAAGATATACATGTAAAAGATAACTAGGGAGATTTGTTTCAGCTCTGTGTATCATCTGAGGCTGTTCACTTCACTGGGTTAACTTCACTGGGTTAATGGAAGGTTTACATTCACTTTAAAGCAATATTGTTAACTTACTTGCACAGAGCACATTGGAGCCAAAATAGAAAGAGACACATTCCCAGCTTGTTCCTTTATGTTTGTGGGAATAAGCAGTCTTTAACCACTTAACGACCGCTCACTGTATATATACGTCGGCAGAATGGCACCGACAGGCACAATCACGTAGAGTGTACGTGATCGCCTTTGTACAGTTGGGGGGTCCGATCGGACCCCCCTCCTATACAGTGAGCGGCCGTTAATCGTTGGGGAGCGATCAGAGATGAGGGGGTGACCATTCGATTTCGACCACCCCCTCGCGATCGCTCCCGGCCAATGAAAATGCTTCCTCCGCCATGTGATGTAAACACAGGCAGGAGGAAGTGATGTCATCTCCCTCGCGGCGGTCTTTTCGATTCCGGCGCCTAGGAGAGAGGAAGCAGGTCAGTGCACCAACAGTCCACTGACACATAGGTACACATAGGCACATATTTCACCCCCCAGTCACCCCCAGATCACCCCCCAGGTCACCCCCCAGCCCCCAATCACAGTGTCACTGATTGCAGTGATCATTTATTTTACTGATCACTGCATTTAGTGTCATCTGTGATAGTAAAAAGTTGCAGGGCAGTTAGGATTAGGCCCCTTTAGGTCCAGGGTAGCCCCCTAACCCCCCCTAATAAAGGTTTAACCCCTTGATCGCCCCCCAGGTAACCCTTTCACCCCCTAACGCCAGCGTCACTAAGCGATCGTATTTTCGATCGCTGTATTTAGTGCCGGTGGTGCCCTAGATAGCCAGTTATTTATTTTTAGTTTCGCCGCAGGTTTTTAGAGTGTCAGGTACCCCCATATATTATTTTAACCCCCTGATTGCCCCTAGAGTTAACCCTTTCACCAGTGATCACCGTATAAGTGTCACTGGTGACACTGGTTACCCAGTTAGTTATTTAGTTATTTAGGTAACCCGTCAGGTTTTTATATAGCGTCGGGTACCCCCATATTTAACCTAATAAAGGTTTTAACCCCCTGATTGCCCCTAGTTAACCCTTTCACCAGTGATCACCATATAAAGGTTACGGGTGACACTGGTTGGTTAGTTTGGGAGGGTGAGATCAATTAGGTTTTAGCGCCAGAGAGGGTCTGCGTCGCCCCAGGCAGCGTTAGGTTAGTGCCAGTAACGCTAACACCCACGCGCAAAGCATACACTTCCCTTAGTGGTATAGTATCTGATCAGATCTATACTAGCGTCCCCAGCGGTTTAGGGTTCCCAAAAATGCAGTGTTAGCGTGATCAGCCCAGATACCTGCTAGCACCTGCGTTTAGCCCCTCCGCCCAGCCCAGCCCAGCCCAGCCCACCCAAGTGCAGTATCGATCGATCACTGTCACTAACCAAACACAAAACACATAACTGCAGCGTTCGCAGAGACAGTCCTGATCCCTGCGACCGCTAACAGTTTTTTTTGTAGCGTTTGATATATTTGCTGACGACAGTCGGGTGCTTTTTTTCCTGTGAATCTTACTAGTGTACCCCTAAATTTAGAGCCCAAAATGGCAAGTCGAAGGTACACTAGTAAAGAGGCCTACGAGATTCTGAGCATGACAGATAGTGAAGAGGAGGTCACGTATCTGTCAGATTCAGGCTCAGAATATCTTCCCGTAGAAGACAGTGACATCAGCGGCCCCACGTCAGATAGCTCTGACGACGAAGTTGAGGTCCCTGCTAAGGTCAGGCGTACCCGATCCCGATCTTCTGAGGTTGTTGAGGAGCAAGAACCGCAGGGCTCTCGTATCATGGAGCAGAGGAGTACTAGCGCCGCTATTCCTTCTGGTGAATTGGCAAGCACCAGCGGCCTAGTACAGCCTGGGTGTACATCCAGCACTGCAGTATCACGTGGTGACGTGGCGAGTCCCATAAGTGCAGTTCAAGCTGGCGAGGTGGCAAGCACAAGTAGTGTCCCGCTGCCACCAAGAAGACAAAGGCAGGCCCGTCGTACCCATAGTGCTCTTCCTGCAGAATTCGCCTATCCTGATTGGGTCCCCACCACTTCTGCAGAACCCGTACTTCCCCCATTCACTGCCCAACCCGGTATTCAGGTGGAAACAGCTGATTTTATGCCAATCGATTATTATTCGCTGTTTTTCACGGAAGATCTCTATAGATCTATTGTGGACCAGAGTAATTTATATGCTGGTCAATTCATCGCCGCTAATCCTCAGTTGCCTTCCATTGCCAAAGATTGGAAACCAATTACGGTTTCCGAATTTAAGACCTTTCTGGGCCTTTCCCTCAACATGGGCACACATAAATTCCCGTCATTGCGTGCTTATTGGTCCACGCACCCAATTGACCACATGCCCGTGTTCTCTGCCTCCATGCCCAGGAAACGATATGAGCAGATTTTGCGGTTCATGCACTTCAACGACAATGAACTTTGTCGTCCACGTGGGGACCCTGAATACGACAGGCTCTATAAAATACGGCCCGTCATAAATCACTTCAACGAACGTTTTGCAGCCTTGTTTATTCCCGATCAAGCTGTCTGTGTTGATGAGTCCCTGATTAAATTTTCTGGCCGCTTGGCTTTCAAGCAGTACCTTCCCAGCAAGCGTGCCAGATACGGGGTCAAGCTCTATAAGTGCTGTGACAGGGCAACAGGCTATGTATGGAGCTTTATAGTTTATGAGGGAAAAGATAGTCAGCTTGAGCCGGTCAACTGCCCGGATTACATAGGGAGCGCTGGCAAGATAGTGTGGAACTTGGTGTCACCCTTATTCGGAAAGGGGTACCACTTGTATGTGGACAATTATTACACGAGCGTGCCACTGTTTAGTCACTTGTTTGATCATCAGATTGGAGCATGTGGCACCGTGCGACCTAATCGCCGGGGCTTTCCCCAGCGGCTTCTAGATGCCCGTCTTAGGCTGGGGGAGAGAGCCTGCGTAAAGTGTAATAACTTGCTCGCTATGAAGTGGAGGGACAATAAGAATGTTTTCCTTCTTACCTCCCTTCATGCAGACACGACAGTCCAAATTCGTACAGCGACTGGTGTTGTGGAGAAACCCCTCTGTGTCCACGAATATAACCAAAATATGGGAGGGGTGGACCTCAACGACCAGTTGATGGCGCCGTATCTAATTGACCGTAAGGCGAGACGCTGGTACAAAAAAGTGTCTCTATCCTTATTCCAATTGGCTTTGCTGAATGCTCATGTGCTATACAGAGCTTCAGGCGGGACTTTATCTCTTCTAAAATTCCAGAATGAGATAGTCACAGAACTCCTGTATCCAGGCGGTTCTGCACCTCACCATCCCCTACCAAATGCAGTAAGCCGGCTGCATGAGAGGCATTATACGCATCTCCTCCCGAGTACCCCTACCCAACGAGCCCCCCAAAAAAGATGTTGTGTCTGTAGCAAGCGCGGATTTAGGCGTGACACCCGTTATTATTGTCCACTCTGTCCTGACAAACCTGGTCTTTGCCTTGGTGAATGTTTTGAACGCTACCACTCAAAAGTGAAGTTTTAGCGTAGGGTAAAGCATTTCACAGACTAGGACACACTTACACAGGGTCTCCCAAGATGCCATTACATTTTGAGACACCCGAACCATTACAGTTGTTAAAGTTAAAAAAAAAAAGTGTAAAAAAGAAAAAAAAAAACGTAAAAAACAAAACACAAAAAAAATATAAAAGAAAAAAACCAAAAATTGTTGTCGTTTTATTGTTCTCTCTCTCTCTCTATTTTCTCTCTATTGTTCTGCTCTTTTTTACTGTATTCCATTCTGCAATGTTTTATCATGCTTGCTTTTCAGGTATGTCATTTTTTGTTTTCAGGTGCGCCATTCAACCGCAGCGCGGAATTATTTATCTTGACAGCAACAGCGTTTGCTCCCACGATACATAAAGCCGTGACTCCAGTGCTGTAGGAGGTGATTTCACCACCACAGTTAAAAAAAAGAGCATATATGCCAAAGCATGGGGGCAGCAGGGGCGGAGGAGCGATTTTGCTCCTAATGCCGCGTATATACGGTCGAAATTCCGACGGAGGCTTGCCCGTGGAAAAGTCCGTCCGTGTGTACGCGGCATAACTTTTTTGCGGGAGGATGCCCCCATGCTTCGGCATATATATATTTTAGGCACAGGTTGCGTTAAAAAAATGTTTTATTTTTTACTAGGTTTTGTTTTGGTATTTGCTTTGCAGGTATGGTATGGTAAGGTCTTACTGTTGTACTGTAATGTTACTTTGTTTTAATGTTAACCATCATTTGCTTAGCAGGTACGCCATTCAGTTGCATCGCGGATTTATTTATCTTGACAGCAACAGCGTTTGCTCCCACGATACATAAAGCCGTGACTCCAACGCTGTAGGAGGTGATTTCACCACCACAGTTAAAAAAAGAGCATATATGCCAAAGCATGGGGGGCAGCAGGGGCGAAGGAGCGATTTTGCTCCTAATGCCGCGTATATACGGTCGAAATTCCGACTGAGGCTTGCACGTGGAAAAGTTTGACCGTGTGTACGCGGCATAACCTTTTATGCCGCGTACATACGGTCAAAATTCCGACGAAGGCTTGCCCGTGGAAAAGTCCGACCGTGTGTACGCAGCATAACTTTTTTGCGGGAGGATGCCCTCATGCTTCGGCATATATGCCCATCATTAGAAGTGGGTGGATGAAGGGAGGTTTTCTAATGGTGGGCATACCCACCGATCAATCTCTTTTTTTCGTTCAGCCAACAGGCTTCATGAAAAAAAAGATTACAATACATGTCCAACAAGGACCAGCAGCGTACTGGTATGTTGCTGGACTTTGAATGTTTATACCAGAATGATGCCTGCAGGTTTAGGTATCATCTTGGTATCATTCTTTTCAGCCAGTGGCCGGCTTTCATGTAAAAGCAATTCTAGCAGATAATTAGCCTCTAGACTGCTTTTACAAGCAGTGGGAGGGAATGCCCCCCCCGGATATAAACAGCGCCATTGGGAAATTGGGAAAGCATTTTATCACACCGATCTTGGTGTGGTCAGATGCTTTGAGGGCAGAGGAAAGATCTAGGGTCTAACCCCCATTTTTTTTCAAAAAAAGAGTACCTGTCACTACTTATTGCTATCATAGGGGATATTTTCATTCCCTGAGATAACAATAAAAATGATAAAAAAAATAAATATGGAAGGAACAGTTTAAAAATAAAATAAAAAAGCAAAATAAATAATAAAAAAAAAAAAAAAGCACCGCTGTCCCCCCTGCTCTTGCGCAAAGGCGAACGGTCTAGCGTCATATGTAAACAGCAATTGCATCATGCATGTGAGGTATCACCGCGAAGGTCAGATCGAGGGCAGTAATTTTAGCAGTAGACCTCCTCTGTAAATCTAACGTGGTAACCTGTAAAGGCTTTTAAATTCTTTTAAAAATGAATGTAGTTTCTCGCCGCTGCGCGTTTGTGCGCAATTTTAAAGCATGTCGTGTTTGGTATCCATGTACTCGGCCTAAGATCATCTTTTTTATTTCATCAAACATTTGGGCAATATAGTGTTTTTTAGTGCATTAAAAATAAAAAAAGTGTGTTTTTCCCCCAAAAAATGCGTTTGAAAAATCGCTGCGCAAATACTGTGTGGAAAAAAAAATGCAACACCCACTATTTTAATCTGTAGGGCCTTTGCTTTAAAAAAATATAGAATGTTTGGAGGTTCAACATAATTTTCTTGCAAAAAAAAATGTTTTCATGTAAACAAAAAGTGTCAGAAAGGGCTTTGTCTTCAAGTGGTTAGAAGAGTGGATGATGTGTGACATAAGCTTCCTAATGTTGTGCATAAAATGCCAGTACAGTTCAAAACCCCTCCAAATGACCCCATTTTGGAAAGTAGACACCTCAAGCTATTTGCTGAGAGGCATGTTGAGCCCATTGAATATTTTTTTTTTTGCCCCAAGTGATTGAATAATGACAAAAAGAAAAAAAAAAATGTACAAAAAGTTGTCACTAAATTATATATTGCTCAAACATGCCATGGTTATATGTGGAATTGCACCCCAAAATACATTCTGTTGCTTCTCCTGAGTACGGGAATACCACATGTCTGAGACATTTTGGGAGCCTAGCCGCATACAGGACCCCGAAATCCAAGCACCGCCTTCAGGATTTCTATGGGTGTAAATTTTTGTTTTCACTCCTCACTGCCTATCACAGTTTCGGAGGCCATGGAATGCCCAGATGGCACAAAACCCCCCCAAATGACCCCATTTTGGAAAGTAGACACCCCAAGCTATTTGCTGAGAGGTATGTTGAGTATTTTGCAGATCTCGCTTTTTGTCACAAAGTTTTAAAAATTGAAAAAAGAAAAAAAAAATGTCTTTCTTCATTTTCAAAAACAAATGAGAGCTGTAAAATACTCACCATGCCTCTCGGCAAATAGCTTGGGGTGTCTACTTTCCAAAATGGGGTCATTTGTGGGGGTTTTGGGCTATCTTGGCATTTTATGGCCTTCAAAACTGTGATAGGTAATGAGGAGTGAAATCAAAAATTTGTGCCCTTAGAAATCCTGAAGGCGGTGCTTGGTTTTCTGGGGCCTGTACGCGGCTAGGCTCTCAAAAAGTCCCACACATGTGGTATCCCCGTACTCAGGAGAAGCAGCCAAATGTATTTTGGGGTGCAACTCCGCATATAACCATGGCATGTTTGAGCAATATATCATTTAGTGACAACCTTTTGTACATTTTTTTTTCTTTTAGTCATTATTCAATCACTTGGGACAAAAAAAAAATATTCAATGGGCTCAACATGCCTCTCAGCAATTTCCTTGGGGTGTCTACTTTCCAAAATGGGGTCATTTTGGGGGGTTTTGTGCTATCTTGGCATTTTATGGCCTTCAAAACTGAGATAGGTAGTGAGGAGTGAAATCAAAAATTTATGCCCTTAGAAACCTTGAAGGCGGTGCTTGATTTTTGGGGTCCGGTACGCGGCTAGGCTCCCAAAAAGTCCCACACATGTGGTATCCCCGTACTCAGGAGAAGCAGCAGAATGTATTTTGGGGTGTAATTTCACATATGCCCATGGCATGTGTGAGCAATATATCATTTAGTGACAACTTTGTGCAAAAAAAACAAAGTTTGTCATATTCCCGCAACTTGTGGCAAAATATAAAATATTCCATGGACTGAACATGCCTCTCAGTAAATAGCTTGGGGTGTCTACTTTCCAAAATGGGGTAATTTGGGGGGGTTTTGTGCTATTTTGGCGTTTTATGGCCTTCGAAACTGTGATAGGTAGTGAGGA
The DNA here is from genome assembly GCA_029206835.1 of Rana muscosa. Lineage (NCBI taxonomy): Eukaryota > Metazoa > Chordata > Amphibia > Anura > Ranidae > Rana > Rana muscosa. The sequence continues at coordinate 328,685,553 of CM055116.1, read as the reverse complement.
GTGAAATCAAAAATTTACGCCCTTAGAAATCCTGAAGGCGGTGCTTGGTTTTTGGGGCCCCGTACCCGGCTAGGCTCCCAAAAAGTCCCACACATGTGGTATCCCCGTACTCAGGAGAAGCAGCAGAATGTATTTTGGGGTGCAATTCCACATATAACCATGGCATGTGTGAGCAATATATCATTTAGTGACAATTTTTTGTACATTTTTTCTTTTTTTTTTCTTTTTATCATTATTCAATCATTTGGGACAAAAAAAAAATATTCAATGGGCTCAACATGCCTCTCAGCAAATAGCTTGGGGTGTCTACTTTCCAAAATGGGGTCATTTGGGGGGGGGGGGTTTGTGCCATCTTGGCATTTTATGGCCTTCAAAACTGTGATAGGTAGTGATAGGTAGTGAGGAGTGAAATCAAAAATTTATGCCCTTAGAAACCTTGAAGGCGGTGCTTGGTTTTTGGGGTCCTGTATGCGACTAGGCTCCCAAAAAGTCCCACACATGTGGTATCCCCGTACTCAGGAGAAGCAGCAGAATGTATTTTGGGGTGTAATTTCACATATGCCCATGGCATGTGTGAGCAATATATCATTTAGTGACAACTTTGTGCAAAAAAAATAAAGTTTGTCATATTCCCGCAACTTGTGGCAAAATATAAAATATTCCATGGACTAATCATGCCTCTCAGTAAATAGCTTGGGGTGTCTACTTTCCAAAATTGGGTCATTTGGGGGGGGGGGTTTGTGCTATTTTGGCATTTTATGGCCTTCGAAACTGTGATAGGTAGTGAGGAGTGAAATCAAAAATTTGCGCCCTTAGAAATCCTGAAGGCGGTGCTTGGTTTCCGGGGTCCCGTACGTGGCTAGGCTCCTAAAAAGTCCTACACATGTGGTATCCCCGTACTCAGGAGAAGCAGCAGAATGTATTTTGGGGTGCAATTCCACATATAACCATGGCATGTGTGAGCAATATATCATTTAGTGACAACTTTTTTTGTAATTTTTATTTTTTTTTGTCATTATTCAATCACTTGGGACAAAAAAAAAAATATTCAATGGGCTCAACATGCCTCTCAGCAATTTCCTTGGGGTGTCTACTTTCCAAAATGGGGTCATTTGGGGGGGGGGGTTGTACTGCCCTGCCATTTTAGCACCTCAAGAAATGAGATAGGCAGTCATAAATTAAAAGCTGTGTAAATTCCAGAAAATGTACCCTAGTTTGTAGACGCTATAACTTTTGCGCAAACCAATAAATATATGCTTATTGACGTTTTTTTTACTAAAGACATGTGGCTGAATACATTTTGGCCTAAATGTATGACTACAATTGAGTTTATTCGATTTTTCTTATAACAAAAAGTAGAAAATATCATTTTTTTTCAAAATTTTTGGTCTTTTTCCGTTTATATCGCAAAAAATAAAAATCGCAGAGGCAATCAAATACCAAATAAACGAAAGCTCTATTTGTGGGAAGAAAAGGACGCAAATTTCGTTTGGGTACAACATTGCATGTCCGCACAATTTACAGTTAAAGCAGCGCAGTGCAAAATTCTGAATTCACCTCTGGTCCTTTAGCTACCAAATGGTCCGGGGCTTAAGTGGTTAATAACATTATGTTTAAATAGATTTAAATATAGTCATTGTTACTGCTGGGGTCACACTGTATTGATGGATGTACAATTTGTAACTGAATAATTAAAATATGTGTTTTTTTTACAATTATTACTTGGATTTCCAGAACTCCTTGCTGCTTTGACCTTCTGTGATTATTAGTTTGAGTGGATACTGAAGTACCGTAATTAAATTAGTTTATGTTTTCAGCCATTAGAATTTTTTCCTTTAATAGTTACTGTACATGTAGTATTTATTTATTTATTTATTTATAGTGTTTACATTGGTTGAAAAGCAGTACCTGTTTAATTCTTGATAGAATATAATTGCACTTATTTTTCTTTGCTGAGTGTAGCAGGTTTTCAGTCAATAAAAGTAAGCTATATAAGTGGTTTAATAAATCAGCTATAGGTTACAAAGGCAGAAGAAATTGAAAGACGAATGCTAGAAAAATCAAACCTATAAAAGTTAAACATTGTTTTCTAATTGTGATGAATGACTTGTTAATGAACAGAAGTTCAGTGTTTTTTATTTTTTCATTGCAAACCTTTTAATTGAATACTGAAACCCATGAAATAAAATCCTTTAAGAATCAAGTCGCCTTTTTAGCTAATTATTTTCATCTGGTTATATTATGAAGAGTAATTTCTTCTGTTGTTGAAAAAACTGCAGCCACTTATAGGATTCATTTTAAGGATTAATGTACACTTGAGCTGGTATCACATTGCAGAGGACTACACCGAGCACTCAAGTCTTTTGCAGCTGATAGTCATACATTTTGAGAACGTATTCGATGGGATTAGTCTAAGGGATGGGAACAAATCTGTGAACTGTGCTACTGCAATGCTCATCATTTTGGTGTCATGTGTACAATCATTATATTATTGTCAGGCTTGCCTGCATCCCTATCTTTCCCTTTGACCCAGGAGATAGCTTTGCCTCCATTTGCATCAGCCTATCAGCAGGGTGAAGCAAGTGGCCACCCCCAGTATAAAATCCTCACCAGACAGGTTCAAGCTCCAATGTATTTATGTAATCACCGGAATCTGCAGCATTCATCTCTAGATTGCTGGACTTTCCAGTTTATTTTTTCAGTTTTCTTGTGTTTAGTGTATAATTTCTAGGGGTTTCTCAACACAAGCCTTCAACTCAAAACTCTTCCCACACTCACCTCTAGGGATGAGCTGAACACCTTCCGGTTCGGTTCGCACCAGAACATGGGAACAGGCAAAAAACACAGTTAAAGTCTATGGGACACGTACATGAAAAATCAAAAGTGCTAATTTTAAAGGTCAATATGCAAGTTATTGTCATAAAAAGTGTTTGGGGACCCGGGTTCTACCCCAGGGGACATGTATCAATGCAAAAAAAACGTTTTGTAAGTGGATGTTTTTTTGGGAGCAGTGATTTTAACCACTTGCTTACTGGGCACTTAAACCCCCCTCCTGCCCAGACCAATTTTAAGCTTTCAGTGCTATCACACTTTGAATGACAATTACTCAGTCATGCAACACTGTACCCAAATGATTTTTTGTCCTTTTTTTCATACAAATATAGCTTTCTTTTGGTGGTATTTGATCACCTCTTGGTTTTTTATTTTTTGCGCTATAAATGAAAAAAGACCGAAAATTTTGAATTTTGACACAATTTTCTTAGTTTCTGTGATAAAATTTTGCAAATTATTAATTTTTCTTTATAAATTTTGGCCACAATTTATATAGCTACATATCTTTGATAAAAATAACCCAAAATGTTAGGAAATTATTTGGTCTGTGTGAAAGTTTTAGAGTCTACAAGCTATAGTGCAAATCATAAAAAAATTATCACATCTGATGTACTGGCGGCCTATCTCATTTCTTGAGACCCTAACAAGCCAGGAAAGTACAAATGACCCCCAAATAATCTTTTTTTGGAAAGTAGACATTCCAAGGTATTTAGTAAGAGGCATGGTGAGTTATTTGAATTTGTAATTTTTTTCCCACGATTCTTTACAAAATTAAGATTTTTATTTTTTGTTTTTATTTTTTCTCAAAATTGTCATTGTAATAGCTTATTTCTCTCACATGGCATGTGCATACCACAAATGACACCCCAAAATACATTCTGCTACTCCTCCTGAGTATTACGATACCACATGTGTGGGACTTTTTTACTGCCTGGCCACATACAGAGGCCCAATATGCAGGAAGCACCATCAGGTGTTCTAGGAGCATAAATTGCACCTCTAACTAGTTGACTACCTATTACAATTTTGAAGGCCCTGGAGCACCAGGACAATGAAAACACCCACAAAATGACCCCATTTTGAAAAGCTAACACCCCAACGTATAATCTATGAGGCATAATGAGTCTTTTGAACGGTTCATTTTTTTTCCAGAAGTTTTTGGAAAATGTGGAAAAAAAATGAAAACTCATTTTTTTTACGCAAAGTTGTCCATTTATAAGATATTTCCAACACATAGTATGTATATAGCAAAAATGACACCCCAAAATACATTCTGCTACTCCTCCTGAGTATGACGATACCAAATGTGTGAGACTTTTACACAGCCTGGCCACATACAGAGGACCTAAATTGGAGTACTGTAGCACCTTCAGGCGTACGAGGAGCATAAATTACACATCTCATTTCTCAACCATCTATTACACTTTTGAAGGCCCTGGAGCACCAGGACAATGGAAACGCTCACAAAATGACCCCATTTTGGAAAGATAACACCCCAATGTATAATCTATGAGGCATAATGAGTCTTTTGAACGGTTCATTTTTTTCCAGAAGTTTTTGGAAAATGTGGAAAAAAATGAAAACGCATTTTTTTTACACAAAGTTGTCCATTTATAAGATATCTCCAACACATAGCATTTACATAGCAAAAATGACACCCCAAAATACATTCTGCTACTCCTCCTGAGTATGGCGATACCACATGTGTGAGACTTCTACACAGCCTGGCCACATACAGAGATCCAACATGCAAGGAACACCGTCAGGTGTTCCAGGGACACATAGCATGCACATACCAAGAATTACACCCCAAAATACATTATGCTGAGCAAAGCATAAACAAAAGATTACCTGTGGTTTTAGTAGCGCAGTTGTACACAGCAGGATAGCACTGGTCCAGGCAGCAGGCAGGGACTTGGTCAGCAACGGCATACACAATTGTCCAGGCAGCAGGCAGGGATACTGTCCATATACAGTCCAGGGTCAGTGCAGGCAGAGATATTGTCAGCAGTGCCAAAAATATTGGTCCTGGTAGTAGGCAGGAACATGTGGTGGGGTCAGTGCGACAGGCAGAGACATAATGGCAGTAAGTCCTACAGGCAGCAGGCAGAAGTAGGGCCTCGTTCAGGACAGAATGGGGACAGGGGTAGAGACTTCTCCCACCCAAATCTCTTTGAAGCCTCCGAGTTTCCAAAGCCTAATCTAGGAATGAGAAAACAAAATTGTTTTCTTCATCCAGAAATACAATTCTGGAGCCCCTCACATATGTGAGACCCCTGTGTTGAATCCCACTAGTCCAGTAGCAGGGTACAAGATCAGTCCATGAGGCAGGCAAAAAACATGGTCAAACAGTCCAAGGTCAGTTTCAGATCAGGCAGAGGTATTACAGAATTGTTAGGCAGAAGCATGGTCGAATAACAGTCCAGGGTCAGTTCCAGATCAGGCAGAAGTATGTACAGAATCGGCAGACAGAAGCATGGTCGAATAACAAGCCAGGGTCAGTTACAGAGCAGGCAATGGCATAAGGGGTGTGAAGGTGTGTGAAGGCAGGAACTGAGGATTACGTTTACCATACTAATAATTTAGTGAAGTATGGTAATGGCGAAAAAAGTCACCTATACAGAGACCTGGTTGGGAAGGACATTGGGCACAATAATAAGATGTGTTTCTTCTGGCTCCTCCACTGGTACACACCTTACATCTTTTTTGATGTCGTCGGCCTGTTGCTGTGGGAGGGATTTTATTGGGAAAGTGGCGTTCGGAGACTCGACTAAGAACATCAGATCGGATGTTTTGGGATGGGCCGTTCGGGAATATAAGGGCAGTGAAAAGGACCTCCTGGTAGCCAAGGAAGCATTTGGGGTTTTGGGTGGGGTTGCAGTAAATGATATAGGAGTTGTATATGGCCAATTGAAAAAAAAAAATTGCTACTTTTTTGTACCAATGGTATGTCCGTCTTGTGGCAAGGTAGGGTTCGAGCATCTGGTCATTGAAGTCGACTCCCCCCATGAACAAATTGTATTCCTGGATGCATGTGGGCTTTTGGATGGGGCCATTCCTTCTGGAGATTTCCACAAAGGTATCATTGTGGTTGGAAGACAACATGTAGACATCCCTTTTGTCCCTCCACTTCACTGCCAGATTTTCCTTGTTTCGCAGACTTGCTGATTCTCCTCTTCTCAACTTCTTATTGACAAGACTTTGAGGAAAGCCCTTCCGGTTCTTTCTTACGGTTCCACATGCTGGCGTCTGCTTCCGGTGAAGGTTGTGGAACAGGGGCAGAGATGTGTAGAAGTTGTCTACGTACAAATGGTAGCCTTTTTCCAGTAGGGGGTATATGAGGTCCCAAACTATTTTCCCACTTGATCCCAAGTAGTCTGGGCAATTAGGGGGATGCAGCTGGCTGTCCTTCCCTTCATACACTAAGAAGGCATATGTGTACCCTGTGACTCAGTCGCATAATTTGTATACCTTCACCCCATAGCAGACCCTTTTGCTGGGAATAAATTGTTTGATTTTAAGCCTGACGCAAAATTTAACAAGGGACTCATCCACACATATGTGTTGGTCCGGGGTATACAACTGGGGGAATATTTCTGAAAAATAATTTAGTAAGGGCCGAATTTTGAAAAGCCTGTCATAATTTGGGTGATTTCAGGGAGGGCACTGGGTATTATCATTAAAATGTAGGAATCTCATGATCATGAAGTATCTGGTTCTGGGCATTACCTTGGAGAAGATTGGCATGTGGTAGATGGGGCGTTTTGACCAAAAGGAACGCAAAGTGTTTTTTGGGTTGAGTTCCATACAAAATGTGAGGCCCAAAAAAACCTTCAACTCCTCCACCGTTAGGTCTCTCCACTCGTATGGACCGGCATAACTTGATGTTGGGAATTTTCTAAATAAATTGCTGTGCATATAGGTTGCACTGGGTCACAATTTTTCTTTATTTACGGGGACCTTGGGTTCTATCCATGTGAGTGGCTGATCATCTGTTAAGAGATGCCATCCCGCAGACGCTGTATGCCCCATACCCCTGGCTGGGGAATAGCCACAGGCGTTCTTTGATCCCCTGTGACAAGGGATCCATCTTTTTCGGTAAGAGGCAGCATTTTTACTGGTGGAGGCTGTCCTATACTGCACTTGTTCCTGGTGTACAACCTACTTTGGATCATACCCGTCACGGTGGAGGATTTATATTGGTTAAACACATCCACATGAACTTGGTTTTGTTGATGGACATTACTAGTGGTTTATGGACATTATATATCATCAGGATTATTTTCAGTCACATCTATCACCGTATATCTTACATCATTACAAACTGGTGTGCTTATTGATTTATGTTTATTCACCTCATTCACTATATTATTAATTTGTCACTTATTTAGTGCAACTTTTTTCTTTTTACTACTTGTTTTGGTGTTGTATAACACTTATTGTTGCAGCTTTTTTTATTTATTCATTAGCGCAGTTTTTTTTTTCTTTACACCTTTGTACATTATACCTATTATTGCTGCTTTTGACAATTTATCCATTTTTATATAAGTATTAGTATATAATGGATGTTTTTGAGTTTAGGGCCACCCGGGTGGTCAATACAGAGGGGGTCTTTGAAACCTTTAAAGATGGTGAAGGGGATTTGGGGGGTCTCTTTGTCAGACTAAAAAATCTCACAATTACTGAGATTCATACTCAGTGGGATATAGCTTTTTTAGAGACCTATATCAAACACCTTATGGTACCCCGTAGCCTCAGGTGGGAGGTCTGTCCCCAGAAGGGAGAAGTAGATCTTGAAGGATGGTTTAAATACTTCAATGAAGCTGGTGTCAATTTCCTTAAGTTTTTGGTTGAAAGAAAGGGGAGTAAATTAGGGAGACTTGATGAGGAGATTAAATTGATCAAGGACAAATTAACCCCCTTTAAATCCAGTGAGGAGTATTCAGAGAGGTCTAAGCTGTTACTTAAACTTCTTGAAAAAGAGGATAAGGAGCAGAGAGTCAAAAAGAAAAAGAAATTTAACCGTGACTTTTCTGATTATGATTCTAGTGTTGTTTTTGAGTGGCAAAAAAAGCTATTGGCCGAACAAGCGGCTTTGGCTGGTCCTGAGATGGATACCACCCCTCAGGTTGCCAGCCAGGTTTCATTAAGACCACTCGGAACCATTGGTAAACCAGGACTTCCCGGTCCTGGACGTGGCCGCTCTCCCGCGAGAGGTTAATTTTCCCAGGCCCTCAGTTGCGGCCTGGTAATCGGCCTAATTCTTATAACAATGGAGGATTTGGGAAAGGTGGTCCCAAACAGTACAATGGTCCCCCACCACGACCTTCGGGACAAGGTCAAAATCAACAAAGTTCCTTTGGTCCACCACACACCCGAGGACGAGGTTGGAATCAGGGTCCACCACTCCCACCCCCTAGGGGTCGGTCGTCTGCTGTTCAACCTAGATCAGGCTATTATGATGGGCAGGGTTTTTACCCACGTGGTCAAGGGTGTGATTCACCTTATGCTTATGAGCAACAATTTGCACATTATGAAGGTGATTTTGAGGAGGGTTTTAATGTCCCCACTCAGAATAGTTTCTTCCCTTTAAGGGATTTGGCAAGTTCTGATCAGGGGGGATATCGGTCCTCTCAGGGCACGAGTAATCAAGGTGCTTCAGGTGGATACTATTTACCTAGGCAGGGAGATCCACATGAATTAGATCATAGCGAGAGTTATGAGCACCAGAATTGGGGTTTTCCCCGTCCCAGCCAAGGGTTAAAAAGGGTGGTCGAATTAAGAGAGGAACTAGAGGGGGGTGGAGAACTCAGTCCAAAAAGAGCAAAGATGTAAGTGATGCTGGTATATTCAATCTAAGCTCCCATACATTATCAGTACCAGAACTTACTGTTCTCGATAAGGGTCTGAAGTTTGCTTTACCTCGCAATTTGAGCAAATTTCAGACCTATATGGACATTCATAAATATGTCCGTAAATTGAATGTCCAGAGATATTTGGCCTCTAATCCATTTAACTCCTCCTCCTTGGGTAACTCCATCAATCAAATTTCCCATTCAGGCCTTTCGAATGCCTCCCTCTTCAATCCCCAGGTTGTTTGTCTCCCTCTTTGAGAGTTTTTAGGGATTTGGCACTAAATGAGTTGGATGCCATGCAGATCAAAGTGCATAAAACTAAAAAGGACATACAGTTGGGCATGGATTCTCTGTGCTCTAAAAAATTTTGTCATCCGACCGGCTGACAAAGGGGGGGCATAGTCGTGTTGAATAAATGTGACTATATGCAAGAAATGCATCGCATTTTAAACGACACGGCTACTTATACCCCATTAACTTTCAATCCTAATCTTAAATACAAATCACTTTTGGAGGATATTGTGAAGAGGGGTTCAGATAGTAAAATTCTGAATAAGAAGGAACGGTTATTTTTAGTGCCTAAGGCACCTAGAATACCTATAATATACTATCTACCCAAGGTGCATAAGAGTCTGACTTGCCCCCCGGGACGTCCCATTGTTAGTGGGATAGATTCCATCACGTCCCGGGTGGGCAAGTATATAGACTATTTTTTGCAGCCCATAGTGCGGAAAATTCCATCTTTCATTAAAGACACCCGCCATGTCATCAACCTTCTATCCGAATTTACACCCAGTGATGGTATTTGGTTGGTTACAGCGGATGTCACATCCCTGTATACTGCGATACCCTACCATTTGGGTCTAGATGCAGTTTGTTATTTTATGGAGCGTGACTCTGACCTACCTTCGGAACAGATTGTTTTTATTTTAGAGTTATTAGAGTACGCAGCTACTCATAATTTTTTTTGGTTTGATGGTCAGTTTTATAGGCAGGACAGAGGTGTCGCCATGGGGGCTAAATATGCCCCCAGTTTGGCGAACCTCTTTATGGCCAAATGGGAGGAGGATGTCGTCCGTGCTGACATGAGGCCCCAGGTGGCCTTGTGGGCCCGCTACATAGACGACTATGGAGGGGTAGCCAGTCGGATCTTTCTGACTTCATGGATTCTCTTAATATCAATTCTAGAGGCATCCATTTAAGCTACGTGGCTAGTCAGGATAAAATTATTTTTTTAGATCTGACTATCTCTGTGGGTGATCAGGGCTTCATTACCTCAACATTTTTCAAACCTACTGATAGGAACTCTTTCATTCCCAATGGTAGTTGTCACTATGCTCCATGGTTGGGTGCTGTACCCAAGAATCAATTTTTAAGATTGAAGAGAAATTGCTCGGATCATACCACCTTTTTGGAACAATCTGATATTTTGTCCAAAAGATTCATTGATAAGGGCTACTCATCTGAGTCCCTTAAAGCCACTTTAGACCTGGTCAGTACCAGGGATCGTGCTGACTTGTTGAAGGAGAAGGCTAATAAAGAGTCTGGGTCATCATTTCGTACCCCTTGTGTTACCAATTTCTCTTGTCAACACTCTCAGATAAAACATATTGTCAATAAACATTGGCATATCCTTAAGAGTGATAGGGTCCTAAATACCATTTTACCGGATAGACCAAAGGTGGTTTTTAGAGGGGCACCAGCCTTAAGGGACAAACTTGCACCTAATATCTTGGATCCACCGACGACTAGGCCTACCTTTTTTTCTGACCTTACAGGTTTCTATCAATGTAGGAGGTGTCAGGTCTGTTCCCTAAATGGTTGTAGATCTAGGAGAACAACTCGGTTTAATTCTAGTTGCACCACTAAAAGTTTTGATATCAAGCCTTTCATTTCTTGTGCCACGGAGGGCGTGGTCTACTTACTGCAATGTCCCTGTGGGTTGCAGTACGTGGGCAGGACTAAGCGCCCACTCCGGGTACGCCTTAACGAGCATATTGGAAATATTAGAAGAGGCTTTACAAAACACTCCGTGTCAAAACATTATTTGGCTGTTCATAACCGAGATCCAAAGGGGACTGTTTTTTTGGGGATTGATAAATATAGTCCTCATTGGAGGGCTAGTAACTTGGTCCAGAGCATCTCTAGACTAGAGATGTCATGGGTGCACAGGATTAAATGTTATACCCCTTTTGGTCTCAACATAGATGTTGATGTGAATTGTTTCATAGATAACTCCTGACCTCTATGTTGTGACCAACTGTAAAAGATTTCTCATTCATATTTTTAATTTTTTTTCTCTCTTCCTCCTTCAATTGATGCCTTTATTATGTCGGTTGGGTCAGGCTCATATGAGGGAAGATTGGTTCTGTATCAATATAGTACTTTTTGGCGCTAAAGTCAATTTATCTATTCATACAGATTTTGACTATCAGCTGCCTAGTATTCATATTTGTAGTCGTTATATAATTTGATTGTTTATATTTGTATTTTTTTATTTAGATTCTTGGTCAAACATTATGTGTTTTTTTATATACTCGAAGTGAATTTTGGCCATGGCCTGGTCCGCTCATCAAATACCCATCAGGCTTCTTTTACACACTTCTTATTATTATTTTAAATATCAATTTGGTAATATGTGACCGTAATAGGTCCTTTTTTTATTGCAATTTTATAAATAAAGTATGTTCCATCTATTTGTTGTTCATTTTGTGTTTGCCCATCACTCCCATTGAATTAGCAATATCTTTCCCATAACCAAGATGGCGACGTCCTGTCATCCCGCACTTCAAATCGAGGCTTGGTTTATGGAAATAGCTATTTAGAGCGGTACGTCAGAACGCCGCCCGTATCCCGTGAACACGTCTGTTGATGACGAAACGCGTAGGGAGGAGCCACGTTCTGACGTCATCGCGCCCACGCTACCCGGAGACATACGGGCTGCATATACTTTGAAGCCGGCCGGCTATTTACACTCTCGTTTATTCTGCATAACTGTAAGTGTGCATTCGTTTTTTATAAATAAATGTGTAAAAGGTTTTACACTATTTGTCCATCCCTTTCTTTATTTACGGGGACCTTGGGTTCTATCCATGTGAGTGGCTGATCATCTGTTAAGAGACGCCATCCCGCAGACGCTGTATGCCCCATACCCCTGGCTGGGGAATAGCCACAGGCGTTCTTTGATCCCCTGTGACAAGGGATCCATCTTTTTCGGTAAGAGGCAGCATTTTTACTGGTGGAGGCTGTCCTATACTGCACTTGTTCCTGGTGTACAACCTACTTTGGATCATACCCGTCATGGTGGAGGATTTATATTGGTTACACACATCCACATGAACTTGGTTTTGTTGATGGACATTACTAGTGGTTTATGGACATTATATATCATCAGGATTATTTTCAGTCACATCTATCACCGTATATCTTACATCATTACAAACTGGTGTGCTTATTGATTTATGTTTATTCACCTCATTCACTATATTATTAATTTGTCACTTATTTAGCGCAACTTTTTTCTTTTTACTACTTGTTTTGGTGTTGTATAACACTTATTGTTGCAGCATTTTTTATTTATTCATTAGCGCAGTTTTTTTTTTCTTTACACAATTTTGGATAGCATGTCCTCTGTAAAAATGAGATAAAAAAAATTGATTGGGGAAAAATTCTCTTTGTCCACCTGGACACCTGGCTGGGCAGTGAAAGGGGGAATGATGGCTTCTCCTGAATTAGGAGGAAGCCACAAGGGGTTCTGAAGGGCATAGGGAAGGCTGGCATGGGTCCTTGGCCTTTCTTGCCGAGGTACTGCGGTGCTGGTGGATGGCACTGCGGTCCTGGTGGATGGCACTGCGGTGCTAATGGATGCCACTGCCTCCTCACCAGAACGCCTTCTTTTGGCGGGCCGACTATCTTCCTCCTCTGAGTCACTCAGTGTTCCACTACTAAGGACCGGCTCATAATTTACGTCCGACTCAGAATCAGAATTTGAAAAAGAGAGCTCCCGTTGCTCTCGTCGGGCGTGGAAAGTATTTGGTATGCCTCCTTGGCGGAAAAGCATCTTTTGGACATGGTTGCTGGTGGTGATGTGACTACACAGGTGTGTGCTAAGCCTTCACTGATGGGCACTGATGAGGTGGCACAGAGGGGCACTGATGAGGTGGCACAGAGGGGTACTGATGAGGTGGAACAGATGTGCACTGATGAGGTGGAACAGATGTGCACTGATGAGGTGGAACAGATGTGCACTGATGAGGCAGCACAGATGTGCACTGATGAGGCGGCACAGATGTGCACTGATTACACAGATGGGCACTGATGAGGTGGCACAGATGGGCACTGATGAGGTGGCACAGATGGGCACTGAGGCGGCACAGATGGGCACTGATGAAGCTTCACAGATGGGCACTGATTGATTGCACAGATGTGCACTAATGAGGCGGCACAAATGGGCACTGATTTATGGCACATATATGCACTGATGAGGTGGCACAGAGTGGCACTGATGAGGTGGAACAGATGGGCACTGATGAGGCGGAGCAGATGTGCACTGATTGGTGGCACAGATGGGCACTGATTGGTGGCACAGATGGGCACTGATTGGCGGCACAGATGGGCACTGATGAGGCGGAACAGATGGGTACTGATGAGGCGGCACATATGTGCACTGACTGATTGCACAGATGTGCACTGATGAGGCGGCACAGGTGGGCACTGATGAGGTGGCACAGGTGGACACTGATGAGGTGGCACTGGTGGGCACTGATGAGGTGGCACAGGTGGGCGCTGATTGCAAAGATGTGCACAGATCACTCACGTCACAGGTGGGCACAGGTGGTCACAGATTGTCACAGGTGGTCACAGACTGGCACAGGTGGGCACAGATTGGCACATGTGGGCACATATTGGCACAGGTGTGCACAGACTGGCACAAGTGATCCCAGATTCCTAATAGGCACTGTGGTACTGACGGGGCACTGTATGGGAACTGTATGGGCACTGTATGTGGCACTGTAATCACTCACTTAGCACAGATCACTCTCCCTCCTCACATGCGGTCTCTGTGTGAGGAGGGAGAGCCGGCAATGAGAGATGATCTCATATGTTTACATTTGAGATCATCTCTCATTGGCCACGCCGATCGCGCTGTAAATGACCGCTCTGGTTGGCCATTCACAGCGATCTGTGATTGGCTGTGTCAAAGGGACACGGCCAGCACATAATTTCCCCACTGCGTGCTCGGGAGCGAGCGGGGAACAAGGAAACTGGAGGACATCTATTGACGGCCTCCCGGATTTTCAGGCCCACGCTGTAGCCGTCATTTGACTATAGCGCGGGCCTATAGTGGTTAATAATGCTTAAAGTGAAACAATAAAAGTGAAAGCCTGGGGTTACCCAATGACTGGGATGGGTGACCCCACCCCCTCTTAAACGTCATGGGGGTTTCGTGTGGAGTGGAGACTGGAGCATCGCTGGAGAATGGATCACAGCGGAAATAGAGAATGGAGTACAACGCTTGACAGACTGGATTACATCGCTGGAATGTTTTTTTTTTTGTTTTGTTTTTTAATAAACGACTTATCCCAACTGTGTCTGTGTGGTTTTTAACATTTTTGACACTTTCTTTTGTGAAATGGTAGGGGTACAATGTACCCCGTTAACAATTCACATAAGGGGGGCGGAATATGGGGTCCCCTTTGTTAAAGGGGGCTTCCAGATTCCGATAAGCCCCTCGCCCGCAGACCCCCACAACCACCGGGCAAGGGTTGTGGGGATGAGGCCCTTGTCCCCATCAACATGGGGACATCCTCCCCATGTTGAGGGCATGTGGCCTGGTACAGTTCAGGAGGGGGGGCGCTGCCAGGTTGCATGCTCGGATAAGGGTCTGGTATGGATTTTTGGGGGGAACCCTACTCCATTTAAAAAAAAAAATGGTGCGGGGTTCCCCTTAATATCTATACCAGACCTGAAGGGCCTGATATGGAATTTGGGGGGACCCCCATGCTTTTTTTTTTGGTTTTGCCGTTTTTTTTAATGACTTTGATCTGTATTGCTGGGACCCGACAATTCATGAATAGCCGCGAATGGTTTTAAATGACTTTTTTTCCTTTAGAAATTACATTTTGTGCAGGGATAGTTCTAAGCAAGGGAAACATGCGCTACTTTACAGGCATACTATACACGCCCCCCAGGTATGAAATTTAAAGGAATATTTTGCTTTTATTGTTTCACTTTAAGCATTATTAAAATCACTGCTCCCGAAATAACGGCCGTTTTTCAAACTTTTTTTTGCATTGATACATGTGTCCCCAAACACTTTTTATGACAATAACTTGCATATTAACCTTTAAAATTAGCACTTTTGATTTCTTCCCATAGACTTTTAAAGGGTATTCCGCGGCTTTTCGAATTTGCCGCGAACACCCCAAATTGTTCGCTGTTCGCCGAACGGGCGAACAGCCAATGTTCGAGTCGAACTTATGTTTGACTCGAACATAAAGCTCATCCCTACTCACCACAGGAAAATAGCCTCTCCTAGGTATTAACTTGTGTGATGCTAGATACAAGTGGCGTAGGAAGCTTTTCCTGCCCTCTGAAAATGAAAAAGATGTCTCTATGGTACTCATTGGTGTGGGGCAAGGTGTGACTGCTGAATAAAAAGAATTCCACACTCTAGACAAGGAAATACTTTTTGGCCTACATGAAAGCTGTGTTTAGTGTAAGTTTCCCACGCTCTTCACATCAGAACATCAGAACAGCTTCAGTCCCACATGGACCTTCTTGTAACTGATAAGTTCAGGCTTTGTGATAAACCAATTACCACACTCCATACCCATGAAAGACTATTCTATTTTGTGCCTTTGAAGCCATAGTGTTGTGCTTTTTTAAGGACAGTTTGCCCGCACAGTATTTATTATTGAGTAATTTTTAACGAGGATATCTTTAACCACATCAATACTGGGCACTTTAGCCCCCTTCCTTCCCAGACCAATTTTCAGCTTTCAGCGCTCTCGCATTTTCAATGACAATTGTGCGGTCATGCTACACTGTACCCGAATGAAATTATTATCATTTTGTTCACACAAATAGAGCTTTCTTTTGGTGGTATTTATTCACGACTATGTTTTTTTTTTTTTTGCGATATAAGCGAAAAACGAGCAGAAATTTGAAAAATAAAAATATTTTCGTCTTTCTATTTTTAAAAAAATCCAATCAAATTGAATTTTGTCATAAATTTAAGCCAAAATGTATTCTACTACATGTTTTTGGTAAAAAAAATCCTGTTAGGTGTATAATAATTGGTTTGTGTGATCACGGACATATGTACGCAAATGATCATGTACAGATGTGCGCAGGTGATCACGGACATATGTGTGCAAATGATCATTCGGACATATGATTTTACTGTCATATATGTGGGGGACAGGTGTTTTTACTATGTGGGGACATGTGTGTGTGGGGACATGTGTGTGTGGGGACATGTATTTTGGGGACATGTTTGTTTACTTTGAGTGTTTATACTGTGTGGGGTGACACTAGGCTGGTGATCAGTGAGTAAAAAGCTGAAAAAAACAGCTCATACTCACTGATCACCAGCCAGCTGCAGCGATCCGCTCTCTTCTCCTCACCGACGACTTCTGTGTGAGGAGAGGAGAGCTGATTGCCTAGCAACCAGCTTTCTGTTTACGTCACATGACGGCTGTGATTGGACACGGCCGTCATGTGATCAGGAGGGCCAATCACAGAGCCCTCCTGCCGAATCGAGATGCACTGTGAACGTCCACTCAGAAGGAGAGAGCGCCCACCCGGCCGTATATGTACAGTGGCCGGGTGGGAAGTAGTTAAGATACAAAATCAATCTATATGACACAGTCTATGCATATGAAACGTATTCACTGAGACATGTGATCATACGAAATAGTTACATTTATTGGTTGACAAAAAAACAAATACTTACATGAAATTAAAATACCAATTGCGTTACATGAACGACTTGAAAATCAATAAAAACACCCGCAAAATGGGCATGCCTTTGACATAATACTGCCATGATAACTTCTCGCTAGAATCAATAACCTTGTGTAAATGACAATTAAACAGAACGTCTGTATTTTACACGTCCAGACGTTACTATACTGCAGGTAAGTAAGTGGTTAACAATGTGAAATAAATTAGACATTTGTTTTGTCACTAAAATTGGAACTATGCACAAAGAAAAATATAATGAAAAATTGAATCTTTAGAGAAAAATCTACCAGGCGGTTATTAATTCAGGAGAATAAATAATCAATTGCAGAATGTTCAATACATCAATATTTTAAAGAACACAAATGAATACAAGATAAAAATCAACATGACATAATTACCCATTCCAAAATGGCTACTGTTCCTACTGGCTGGTGACCAAAGTTAAGATGGCTGCCGTGGCTTTCAGGTATCAGGTGTTTAGGAATCTTCATGAATGTAAAGATATGTATTGATGCATGGTGCATGTACATCTGAGTCTATTAGTGTAAGTCTGTCTGGGAGTGTGTGTCTGCATCTCCCCCTCCCAGGGTGTGATAACATCTAGGTATTTTAAAATATCTCTGACTTGTATAACTATTCACATCTTTCAAACATCATGTGTTAGGATGGACTTTGGAGCAGTCCAATGGATGTTTAAAGATGACTTTGCTTGTTTAAACAGTTCCTCACTTGAACACAATGGTTTTTCCTAGCTAAGGATTGTTTCTGTACATTATCAGTCTGTATAACTTTTTGTCTCAATGGCTGTATTTGTCCCTTCTGTTTATCTATTAAAGCTGGGTCAACTTTTTCTTGTTTTGTGAGGAGAACCATCATTGTTCCAAAATCTCTGTCTCAAAACAGGCTTGTAAACAGCTTCCAATTGTTGATGTATTGAACACTTGGCAAACATAAGCTCATCTGCTTTTCTCTGAAAAGTTTTCCAAAAAAAAAAAAAACACTAGCCCACTGATTGTGAAATCGTGGTTCATCTGTTTGTGAGGCCTACTAAAATTTTCACAGTATGTAACAGGGTTCAGTCAGCGCAAGAAAAATAACAATCTAGAGAGGCACTGCTGGAGGCTAGAGCGGCAGTAATGTCGGGCTAGAGCTCCGCTCTGTGAGGGGGAGAATACCGCTAATAAAGGAAGCCCGCGGACATTCAAACACCCGCAAATAAGACACTATAAACCAGAGAGGTGAGGGGAACATTTATATGCTAAAATGGTTCTTGGAGGTGCCCGTAATGAGTCCAAAACCAACCCTCACAGTGGGACCCCAGTGAAAGCAAATACTAAGCATACTAATAAGGCGCCAATCACCTCAGAGACACTCACCTCAGAGAAGAGGAACAAGTGTAAGCTGCCTAAACTATTCTCCCCAGAAGACTCTGAATCTGATACAAACCTAAACATGTCAGGTGAATCACAACAAGATGCTACAATTCCCTCAAGCATACTGAAACAATTTGAGAAAATGCTACATAAAGCTTTAAAACAAACGTCAGAACAAATCACCAATAACCTAACTAAGGAAATCAGAGAATTGGGGCACCGCACTGAAGCTCTGGAGATAAAAATAGAAGACATTGAAAATTCTACTCAGGACTTTCTATATGAACTAGATACCCTTAAAGAGGAAAATATTACTTTACAAAATAAACTTGAAGATTATGAGAACCGCGCTAGAAGGTCAAACCTGCGCTTCAGAGGGATACCTGAGACAGTAATAGACTTACAATCAACCATAACAGCGTTATGCCAAGAGCTATATCCAGGTATTCCTGTGGAGCGGCTGGAGATGGACAGAGTCCATAGGGCTCTTATGGCCAAAAAAACTGATGGTCCCTCTCGAGACATCATTGCAAAATTCCATTTTTGTAAAACAAAAGAACAACTCCTGGACGCAGCCAGAGAAAATAATAACTTAACTTTTCAGGGCCATAATTACCAAATCTTTGCGGACCTATCCCAACTGACAATTTCAAAGAGACGTGCAATGAAACCCCACTTAATGGACTTACAACGCAATGGTATTAAGTATCAGTGGGGATTCCCTTTCTCCCTGCGGTTTACTCACAAAGGTTCCAGAATCTCCTGTAAAACTCCAGAAGAGCTGCTGCAAGCACTCCAGGATCTTAACCTAACAGAAAACTCCTCAGCAGGATCATCATCACGAAGAAGAACAGCCTCTTCCTCATCTCTTCACAATTCATCCCAACCTGAGATGAATAATGGCAATCAGCATACCCACAAAAGAGGACGATTTGCAGCTTCACCCCAAGCTCAAGATAATTCCATGGACTGACAGAACTTTATGATGACACCCCTCTAACTGCTACGGCTGCTGCAGCATCCTGTACAAAAACAGCAAGACAACAACTGATGAAACAACCTCCTTCACTCAAACCTTGACATTCTTTCTGACATAACAGTAAATGTCCCAAACCTTGGGGACATTCCTAACCCTAATACATTTATTAACCCCTAACGGAAAATAGACTTATGGAACAAACTTTCTGTCCTGCAATAAATTTATTTTTATTTTTCATTCATTTTTATCTTAATAATTTTGCTTCAATCTTGCATAAGATTGAAATATGCTAATGATAAAACCTATGCAAATTGGCTAGCAAAACTTTTTATTTATTTTTTTCGCTTAATTAACATTTTATGGGAGAACAGCAATGCAGTCAATTGCTGAACAAAATCTCCTCTACATGTTTTTCTGAATTTTTCTCTGACCTAGTAATAAGCTTTCTAACTTTAGAGGTAATTCTGGTCCTCATCTACTACAAAACATTAATGGATCTTGCCTAAATAATACATTAATTTGTTTAACAAATATTTTTATCTTTATTTATTTTTTACCCTCATTTATCAATTTTGCCTCATTTTCACATACAATATTGATGCAAACTTATGCTACTGCTAAAATAAGTTTGCAATCTCATTTTTTTTATCCTTTTTGGCCATATGGCCCCTGTTGCAGTTCAATTGTTAAGCAATCCTTCTCTATTAGGAATTTTTATTAAATTGCCAACGTTGAAAATAGTTCATACAATTACAAGTTTAAGTGTATTCTGATCCGCTTATCTAAAACATACAATAATTGACCGACTACACTCCCATAGGTTAAAACATATCTTGGTTATGGTACTTTACTGCAATATCAGGTTTCGTTAGTATCATCCCATTTAGTAAACTCCAGATTCCCCCACCCATATACTATACTCAATTATCTCCTCTTACACTGAGAAACGTCCAATACGCTTAATTCAAGATCCTACTAAACATACTTATTCAGGATATATAATTTCATACATTTGGGCTATAGATTTTTTCAATTTTTTTTTTAAAAGCGGACTCCCTGTGCACGGATGTTACATGTGCCTCCACCTGCTTTCCTCTGGTCCTTGCGGAAATATGCGGGGATCAGACGAGGGCCCCCTACCTCTTGTCTGGGAATTTTAACCCCAGGCAAGGGAAACTTCTAAATCTTCATATGCCTGTATTAACCTAATGCATTTTATTCTTTCTTTTGTTTTTTATTTCCTTTTTTTGACAGATTGTACTGGATTTTCAATCCTAACTACTTCAACTAACTCCGTGTGGATCGAGCCGAGTAGCCACTACCCTGGAACATTTGGTAAGTGCGGTTTGCTGTACCGGTTACCATGTCTCCCATAAATATTCTATCCCTTAATGTCCAAGGTTTCAATGTGCCGCAAAAAAGGACGAAAGCCTTTCGTTCTTTCCAAGCCAAAAAGGCACATATTGTGTGTTTGCAAGAAACTCACTTTACTCCAGCTTCCACTCCCAAATTTTATAGTACCTCATACCCACAAGTATACACAGCTTCGGCTTCCACTAAACAACGTGGCACACTCATTGCATTTCACGGTAGTACACAATTTACTTTGCATTCTGAAATCAAAGACCCAGAGGGTCGCTACCTAATTTTAACATGGTACATTATGGACACCCCAATAACTGTGGTTTCATACTATGCTCCTAACCACCAACCTTTACCCTTTCTTTCACATCTTTTCCAAGTTATTAATTCACATAAAATGGGTTCACTATTTGCATGTGGAGACTCCAATCATGTCCTCCTACCATTTCTGGACAAAACACCATATTCCCCCCCACGTTATCAAGCCAGTAGATCCCTCGCTCAACTTCTCAATAAATATAAACTAATCGACTCCTGGAGAGAATCCAACCCAATGAAAAGAGATTATACATATTTTTCAAACCCACACCAAACATTCAGCCGCATAGACCACATATTTGTAACAATAGGAATGGTACCTGAATTGATAGCCTCCAATATTATCCCTATTCCCTGGTCAGATCACAATGCAGTATTTACCTCAATAGCATCTATTCTACCTAGAGCATATGACCGCACCTGGTACCTGCCAGATGTTTTACTTAAGCACCCCTCATACCGCTTGTCGATTGAGAAGGCCTTAACAGAATATCTATATCATAATATAAATACTGATATCTCTTCTCTCACTCTTTGGGAAGCTCACAAGCCGGTTATGAGAGGAATACTTCAACAACAACTAGGGGTACTTAAAAGAGAATGCAAAGCACTTGCAAGACACTTAGAAACTAAGTTCAACGCATCTTACACAGAATTTCTAAATAACCCCACTCCCAAAACAAAAGGATGCTTTGAAAAAGCTTGACTTGAATATGACCTATTCCTCTCAGAATCTGCTAATAAATCAATATATAATACCAAACATGCATTTTACAGGAAATCCAATAAAACAGGCACTTTTTTAGCAAGAGCGTTGAATTCTATCAATAAATCTTTCAAACCTATAAGACTCAAATTGGCCAACAATGCATATACCAGTAACCCCCTCAAAATTGTAAAAAAAATCAGTACTCACCTTAAAGCATTATATACAGAGACAAATAAACTTAATAGAAATATGGCTGACTCCTTCTTTTCAAATATTAATCTTCCCCAGATGTCTGAATCTCAAAAAAAGTTACTAGTGAAGACGTGATAGCAGCAATCAAAACATTAAAAATAAATAAAAGGCCTGGTCCAGACGGGTTCTCAGCTCTGTACTATCGAACCTTCACTGACACTATCTCCCCCCTATTAGCAAAAGCTTTTAATGACCTATTACAAAATAAATCTTTTAGACAAGAATCACTATTTGCTACAATTTGTATGATTCCTAAACCATTATCTGATGACACTCTAAGCACAAATTATTGTCCCATCTCCATGCTAAATACAGATATTAAGGTATTAGCCAAAATATTAGCGGCCCGTGTTAACAAAATTATCGGCACTCGTATACATAGGGACCAGGTAGGCTTCATGCCCTCATGCCAAGCGGGAGATAACGTACGCAGAGCAGTCCTTCTGGCTCACATTTCTAAGACGCGCAGAATTCCAACCTGCTTCCTCTTGTTGGACATTAAAAAAGCTTTTGACTCTGTCTCATGGCCCTACCTGAATTATACCCTGCAGAAATGGGGCTTTGGCCCTAACTTCACCAACTGGGTTATGGCTTTATGCAACAACCCTAAAGCACACGTCAAATATGCAGGCTATAGTTCAGACCCTTTTATCATAGAGAGAGGCATGCGGCAAGAATGCCCTTTATCCCCCTTATTATTTGCCTTACTCATTGAACCATTGGCACAAAAGATCAGATCTGACCCCACTATAACTGGTATTGAACTTGGTGGATATCAGCACAAACTTTGTCTATTTGCGGATGATATCCTCTTATTTCTCTCATCACCCCAAGTTTCTGGCCCGAATCTCATTCCCATACTCAATAAATTTGCAGAAGTTACTGGTCTATTCATAAATCCCAAAAAAATGTTTAGCGTTAAACATATCCCTTTCGGAATTGGAACTGAGATCTGCGAAAATTGGCCTCCCTTACACATGGAATAGCAAATCGATTACATATTTAGGGATATATCTCACACCATCCTTATCTGACTTATTCTCACTTAATTATTCCCCAATTATAAAACAGTTAACAAAACTGATGAAATCATGGTCACATCTCCCGTTATCGTGGTTTGGAAGATTAAATGCTGTCAAAATGACATTATTACCGAAACTTTTATATTTATTTAGAGTCTTGCCAATTTCTATCCCAGCCTATCATCTGCGAATATTACAAAGGAAATCACTGTCATTTATATGGGGATCTTCCAAGCCACAAATACAAACACATACACTCTATCTTCCCAAAATTAGCGGAGGATAGGATGCCCTAATTTTGCCTATTACTACAGAGCAGTACACATAGCAAGTCTTACTAAATACTAGGCATGCCACGAAACCCCATTATGGGTGTCCATAGAAGCCATTGAATGTGACCCTCTCCCAATATCCAACTTATTATGGATGTCGCCAAGAGACCGTAAAAAACTAAAAAACCCTATAACTAAACATTTAATTTCACTTTGGGACAGATTCATGACTAATACTTCTCTTCAATCCCTGCACAATCCTCTACTGTCATTCTTTAAAAACCCAGCATTCTATCCTGCATGGATATATCCTAAATCCTTTAAAGAATGGGTGTCCAGGGATGTCTTATATATGCACAATTTTTTGAATGCATCGTCATTTATCACATTCCCATCATTATGTGAAAAATATGGTCTTCCGCAATCTGAGTTGTTTAGATATTTACAAATTAAACATTTTTTTACACCCCTCTTGAACACTACAACTTCATTGTCACAACTGTCCAGTTTTGAAGATATTTGTCAAAAGAATCCCCATGCCAGAGGTGCAATATCAACTATATACTCGCATATGCTGATACATTCTTGTGGTGATAAACCGTCTTATTTTGGGAAGTGGGAGGAGGATTTGGAACGAACATTAGAGATTTCAGAATGGAACCAAATATGGTCAACAACTAAAACAGCTTCTCCCAACATAATAGCTAGTGAAGCCAATTACAAGGTCCTGACAAGGTGGTACCTGGTACCAGCCAGGGTAGCCAAATATGTGCAGAACTATTCACCACAATGTTTTAGAGGTTGTACGGATTTGGGCACGTATTTTCATATTTGGTGGTCATGTCCTAAAGCACAAACAATCTGGAAAGGTATATTTAAAATTGCAACTAAATTACTAGGGAAAACAATCCTTCCTGATCCTGCAATGGCCCTACTTAACCTAAAACCAGACTCTATTCCACATACTCAATTCAAATTGCTGGTGCAACTGTTCACAGCTGCCAAACAGACACTAGCAAAATCTTGGAAATCACCTAAATTGGTCTTACAGGAAGCTATAGCTAAAATGAATTATACCATGACGCAAGCCAAGATGGCCGCTGTTGCAATGGACATGATCCCCAGATTTGAAAAGATATGGCAGCCCTGGATTATATATAATACGTCAACTTTGGACAATAGGGTATTAATGCCATGGTAGCCGAATCAGTATGTTATATATATCATTGTTCAACTTCTCTTGGATTTGAAAGGTGACTCTTGGCTCAACCACGCGGACCCCCCTTATATTCCAGTACTCTCTTTTTTTCTCCACTTCATTTTCTTATACTTATTTTCACTTATCTCTTTTTTTTCCTTTCCCTTTGTTTTTGTTTTTTGCTATTTTATTACTATGATTTTAAAGCTCCCTTAGTATTGTTAATAACTCTTTGCTCCACAGAGGATAATATATATATATTGGTAGTTACTAATAATTGCATAAAACCTCTAAAACTTAATAATATTATTACCACTGGAAACTAATTAATATACCATACTTTGTCCACAAGTATCTACTAATATGTTTACTTATTGACATAAGAATATTTGAGCTTCTCTATTTTTGATGTATTTAATGTATCATCTATAATTTGTATCACAACTTGTACTCAATAAAATATATTTGACAAGAAAAATAACAATCTAATCCTAAACTAGAGCAGCTGGACACTTAGGGTCAACATAACACACTTCTAATATGAGACATAAGTAAAAAATATAGCGCAGCGCTAATGAACCAAAATATATAAACTAAGATAAATAAAATAAATGATAGTATCCAATCAAATTAATTGGCACAACATGCAAAGAGTTCCATAGATCTGAAATCCAGAGAAATAGCCAAATGAGCCAAGATAGAAAAAACACCAGGGGAAGGTCCTCAAGGGTGATCAGAGTGTTAACAATAAACTTCTGTGTGTCCTTAAAGTGCTTCCTTCACCAGATATACAGGCCGCTCACCTCAATAAGTGGGTCTCTGAATCAACAGAAGACCAAATGCACAGTTCCCCACAGGGATATATTCGGTATATATAGTTGTCTCCAAAACACCATGGTACTTGCATCAAATCCTCCTAACAGCGGTGGCGGTGAGTGTATCCCATACACTTTAACAGTCAGTGATTTGCATGAAAAAGCCAATAGGACAAGACATAGTGCTCTCTGTTTCCCAATTTTCTGTCACATTTATTAAAAATAGGAAATTCACTCACATTAAAAAAGCACTATTCCCAGTGCTGGGGTAAAAAGCCTCTGGTACAGATAAAAGAGCTTCTCTCTTCACATCCCAGTTGAGTACAAACAAATGACGTCACACGGTGGTCCCATCCACACGCACACGTATTGTCCCAGGGGCGGGACTTCCTCAGCGTATCCAGGGACACCCAGTGTGCGACG
The DNA here is from genome assembly GCA_029206835.1 of Rana muscosa. NCBI lineage: Eukaryota > Metazoa > Chordata > Amphibia > Anura > Ranidae > Rana > Rana muscosa. The sequence goes on along the minus strand of CM055116.1, from coordinate 328,660,175 downwards.
TATTTATAACCCCCTTTTCATTGTGTAATCATACTGGAACTGTGTTCTACCTGTGCATAGCCGTGAAGGGTTGGCATGCAATCCGAACAAGCCAATCGGTTTAAACTTCAGCCCAATGTGAGGGAGAGATGGCGGTGTGTAAAGCCGTTCCGTCATTCCCCTCTCCACAGGTCAGCGATGCGTCATCACGTGACCTGTAGTGACCAATCACAGTCCGATTGGCGGAGCCATAGAAACTGATGCAGCGCAAGCCTGGAGGGTCCTCAGATTACTCAACCACTTGTGATTGGTCACAGCGGCATAAGCGCCACTGCGTCACACAACCCTGTATGGTCACATGATACATGATCACATGGCATCAATCAGCCAATAGTGGCCATCATGAGGAGAACTATGGCAACATCAATAACACAAGCTCGGCTGAATGGAGCACCGGCATCAACAGCTGACATCATGATGCTATGCCATAGCGTCCAAACCCTTACAATGTCAATAACAGTGGGACAACAACACTGTCAATGGGACATTTACTTATTGGACCTATGCGCTTGTTTTATTACATTTTGATGCCACCCAAAATAAACAATGCATATAACACATTAGAACAAATAGTAAGAGCCATCCAGCTGAAAATACATATGTTAACCCTTAAAAACCACGCTCCCAGTAATTGGGCATATGGGTGCGGTGCATATATAAAGGTAAACAATATAAATCAAAAATAAAATAAAAAGTACTATATCCTACAGTCCCAGGGGGGTATATGTATGAGTAAATTCATCCCCCAATAATATTATTCCTCCCTTATCGAGGCACTAAATGAGGGTACATATAATTGATTGTGACGCCATGTGTTCACTCACCAAGGATGCCAAGAGGACTTACATATATTACATATAATATTATAATAAAAGGAACATTATAATAAACCTAATAAAATTAACGGTCATAAATAAAACAATTCAAATTAAATTCAACGTTGAGTCCTAGAGGGACCCCCACCTTGGTCTCTTAGACCCAAAAAGACTCCCATCTACATAATTGTCTAATAACATTTCTTCCCCTCCAATGGTTAGTGACTTTTTCGATCCCCCAGAATTTCAGTTTGGCAGGATTGCGTTTGTGGAACAGTCTGAAGTGTTTAGAGACATTGTGGGTAACCAAACCCTTCTTAATGTTATTAACATGTTCCCCTATTCTGACATGTAGGGGCCTAGATGTTCTTCCCACATATTGCAACCCACAGCTACATTCCATCATATACACTACCCTCTCCGTATTACATGTAATAAGTTGTTTTATTTCATAGTTTTTGTTAGTAGCAGAGGCTGTAAACTCTTTGCGTTTCTTAACATTGCCCTTGGCCTGTTTACACGCCGGACATTTACCACAGGCGAAAAATCCTGTGAGAAAATTGAAGATCTTATTTTCAAAGTTCACCGGTGGATCTACCACCCCAGGCGCCAATTTATCTCTCAACGAGGGAGCTTTTTTATAGATAAATTGTGGGCATTCTGGCAACATAGAACCTAGGACTCTATCTTGTTTAAGAATCGGCCAATGTTTTTGCACTATCTTTTCAAATTTCTTATATTGCACATTGTATTCCAGGTAAAAATTTTTTCCTAAATAGCTTCCCTTACCTTAGTGAAGTCCTTCACTTAGTGTACCTCCTCCTTCGATTTTGCTTGTAAATGTCCTTATTTCTTCTTAGAAATCAGCACTTCCTGTTCTTCTTTCTGTAACTTCACATAGTAATGCAAGGCTTTCTCCCTGGTGTGGAGTGCTGTGCTCGCCCCCTCCCTTGGACTACAGGAGAGCATGAGGACGCTCTCTATGTTGCAGATAGAGAAAGGAGCTGTGTGTTAGTGGGCGTGTCTACCACACCGCAGCGCCGCCTCCCTTGGTTTAGTTTCATTTACTAAAAAAGTAATTTTCTTTTTTTTTATTAGATTAATAATTTATTTATTTATTATTTTAGTTATTCATGATTTATTATTATTAATTTATCCCCGTATTATATAATATAAACTAATCGATTAAATTTGACATTTATATTTCTTAAATAAATAAATATGAAATAAAGAAAGTTTACCATTGATGATTCAAATTTGTTGCTGCTGCTGCGGCGGCTGTGGAGGCTGGAATGGGTGTAAATAGTGGGCGGCTGTATGCAAAAGAACTTTGCTCGTTCTCGTGCCGGCAGAAAAAAAAATGCACTGCACTGTGCATACGCGATGCCACTAAGCATAATGGGAACTGTAGTTCCGTTATTGCGGTGACGTTGCTGTAATGCACGCGCACCGCAAACCCGGAAATACAGCACAGCAAGGATACTGGAATGCCGGAGGCTGATATAAAAGCAGGATTTACACAGGTATTCATATTATTTTAATCACAATAATTATATTTTTCGATTACTGTACCTAACAGAGATTATCTTTAGCTGAAAACATTTTTAACTTTACAACCCCTTTAACTCTATTAGTCCAATATTATTCGACATAGAGAGAAAATATTCGACATAGAGAGAAAAGATTCGACATAGAGACAAAAGATTCAACATTATAGAGACATGAAGATTCGACGAAGTAGCTAAAAAAATACGATTGCAGCGAGCGGACATTTATGGTGAAATGCTCTGCCCATAGTTTATAGAAGAATTCTAATGTTGGTTGACTAGTAATAATAATGAATAAATATAATTATTACTACATACAACATTAGAATTCTACTATAGCTTGTAGGCGGAACATTCGACCGGAAATGTACGATTGAGGCGTCGTACAGTTTAGCTGCTCCGTCAAATCTTCTTAGAACATTTGACAGACACCATGAGCCTTCAATGACAGATTCGACCTTAATTCATTTGGATTTTCGGACGAATGCATTGTTTAACCAAAAACAAAATAAATAAAAACAAATTTCAGGAGTAACAAAATACATTTATTTTTCGGGCGAAAATATTTCAGTGTGCACATGTCTAGTATTGAATAGGCTGAAGCTTTATACAAGCAAAAATGTTTGTTTTGGATAGACAGGAAATTGCTAGATTTTATTGATATCTTTGTTTCTGTTGAGGATATTTCCCTCAGTCCTGTGTGAATACACTGGTGCAGGAGGGGCAATTTTCCCAGTAGGGACACTGGGAGCATTGAAAACATAAGCATCTAAGATTTTTCCATTTTATCCAACAAAAAAAACAACCTAATACTAAAGGCCCATACACACGGTCGGACTTTTTGACAACAAACTTCAAAATGAGCAGGTTTTCGATAAAATCCGACTGTGTGTACGTTCCATCGGACAAACTTTTTCGGACAAAAGTTCGCTCTGCAAAAGGACAAACTTTTTGCAAAAAAAGTCCTACGGTGCAAAGTCCTGCCGTGTGTACAGAAATCCATCGGACTTTAGTCCGAAGTACAAACACATATGCTCAGAAGCAAGGACCAGCCGGAAGCGTTCTGTCTTGTAAAACTAGTGTTCGTAATGGAGATATCACATTCGTGACGCGCCAAATTATGAAATCTAGAAATGCAGCGCATATTCTCTTCTTCTTTATAATGGGATAATAATAAAGCTGCTTTGCTGGTGATACTGACGGAGTAATAACAAACGTCTTTCTTAAGGATTTGTGTTCTAGTGATATCAATAAAAGATATTTATTAATTTTTGGGGGGGTCAAGTTAGCACCACCCCATTATCCCCTTGTTGTGTTTATGCTCAAAGCAGCAACTACTCTATTTGTGTCTCTTAATTTTAGAAATGTACCTGCCTACTCACAAACTGTCATTAGAAGTTAAACACATAGGCAAATAATTTTGCTAATATTTATTTATTGAAAATATTAAGCACAAGAATGGCATATCAAAATCAAGAGGAAGGCAGCAATAGATCAACTGGTGGAATAGGCGAAGCCTCTGTACCCCAGGGCAGACATCATTTTAGTGAAGCTCAAAATTGGGAACCTGAGGAGTACATACAATATAGGGAGCACAAGAAGGTCGTGGACTCCAACAGATCGGGAGCAGCGGCAGATGTCCTATATGTCCCCAGGCTGTGGTACTACAACGGGATGTGATTTTGGTCATACCAGACTGAACCACGCACATCGCTCTCCACACTTCTATCCACATCATCTGAGGCCATTTTGTTTCTTGTGCATTCACAACATAAAGATCACCAAAAAATTATTAGACATATTCTCTGTCATCCAAATTCAATTTTTGAAAACAAAAGTGCAAACGATACTCAGAAAACTATCAAAAGTATAACCAAGAAAATCAAACTTAAATTACGAATCCCAAAAAATAAATTAGTAGGCCCTAAACTCCCCAGACCACTGGCCCTTTTGGGGATCCTGGGGCTGATTTGGCCACTGACCACCATGCTGCTGGGGTGGGTTGGCTTGCAGAGGTGGGTAGGGTTGCTGGGGTGGGTGAGGTTGCTGGGGTGGGTGGAGTTGCTGAGGTGGATAGGTTTGCTGGGGTGGGTAGGTTTGCAGAGGTGGGTAGGTTTGCTGGGGTGGGTAGGTTTTTTGGGGTGGGTAGGTTTGCTGGGGTGGATAGGCTTGTTGTGGAGGAGGTGGAGGTGTGTGGTCCAAATGACACACATTTGATTTAGGGGTTAGCTCACGTTTCCTGGCCTTGCTGAGGAGCTGGATCGTTATCCCCTCACATAGCTCCCTTTGATCCGCGTCAATCTCGCGGAGCTTATTAGCTGTAAAACTGCCAAACCCTTCAGCACTATCGGGTGCTGTGGTGATGACAGATGTGGCCCTAGTAAGGAAGTCAGCTGTGGCCTCATCCAGGTGGTGGCTGTTCCTGGCCCTTTTGGTAGGAGGGCGCAGGGTAGGGATTCTGAACTCAGTTGTATGGCTGCTGGGTAGGGATGAGCTTCGTGTTCGAGTCGAACATACGTTCGACTCGAACATCGGCTGTTCGATCGTTCGACGAAGATCGAACGATTTGGCCCGTTCGCGCCAAATTCGAGTGACGCGAACGGCCCACAATGCACTACGCCATCGCAGTGTCATCCAGGCGCTGTGATTGGCCAAGCATGCACTGTGACCCCGCATGCTTGGCCAATCACAGCGCCGGCAGCGAGGAGAGCAATGATTGGCCACAGGCAGGATGCCTGTGGCCAATTATTGCTGAGGGTGTTTAGTACACGCCCCACACTATAAAAGGCCGCCAGCACGGCGGCCTAGTGTAGTGTGTTCCGGAGCAGGGAAAGAGCAGCATAGGCAGGGACAGTGACTTTTATTTCTTTCTTGCTTAACCTGGATTCCTTTAGTTTAGGGAAAGAGAAGGATAGGTAGGGAGAGTGTCAGTGTGTTTTGTGCTTGTGCTATAGTGTGCTTAAAAAAAAAAAAATTCTAGGGACAGAAAACTCTAGGTAGGGAGAGTGTCAGTTTCTTTCACTGTGCAAGTCCTTGTTTCCAGGGACAGGGAAGGACAGTGAGTGAATTCTCCTTGTGCTATAGTGTGCTTAAAAAAAACATTTTTTCTAGGGACAGAAAACTGTAGGTAGGGAGAGTGTCAGTTTCTTTCACTGTGCAAGTCCTTGTTTCCAGGGACAGGGAAGGACAGTGAGTGAATTCTCCTTGTGCTATAGTGTGCTTAAAAAAAACATTTTTTCTAGGGACAGAAAACTCTAGGTAGGGAGAGTGTCAGTTTCTTTCACTGTGCAAGTCCTTGTTTCCAGGGACAGGGAAGGACAGTGAGTGAATTCTCCTTGTGCTATAGTGTGCTTAAAAAAAACATTTTTTCTAGGGACAGAAAACTCTAGGTAGGGAGAGTGTCAGTTTCTTTCACTGTGCAAGTCCTTGTTTCCAGGGACAGGGAAGGACAGTGAGTGAATTCTCCTTGTGCTATAGTGTGCTTAAAAAAAACATTTTTTCTAGGGACAGAAAACTCTAGGTAGGGAGAGTGTCAGTTTCTTTCACTGTGCAAGTCCTTGTTTCCAGGGACAGGGAAGGACAGTGAGTGAATTCTCCTTGTGCTATAGTGTGCTTAAAAAAAAACATTTTTTCTAGGGACAGAAAACTCTAGGTAGGGAGAGTGTCAGTTTCTTTCACTGTGCAAGTCCTTGTTTCCAGGGACAGGGAAGGACAGTGAGTGAATTCTCCTTGTGCTATAATGTGCTTAAAAAAACATTTTTTCTAGGGACAGAAAACTCTAGGTAGGGAGAGTGTCAGTTTCTTTCACTGTGCAAGTCCTTGTTTCCAGGGACAGGGAAGGACAGTGAGTGAATTCTCCTTGTGCTATAGTGTGCTTAAAAAAAACATTTTTTCTAGGGACAGAAAACTCTAGGTAGGGAGAGTGTCAGTTTCTTTCACTGTGCAGGTCCTTGTTTCCAGGGACAGGGAAGGACAGTGAGTGAATTCTCCTTGTGCTATAGTGTGCTTAAAAAAAACATTTTTTCTAGGGACAGAAAACTCTAGGTAGGGAGAGTGTCAGTTTCTTTCACTGTGCAAGTCCTTGTTTCCAGGGACAGGGAAGGACAGTGAGTGAATTCTCCTTGTGCTATAGTGTGCTTAAAAAAAACATTTTTTCTAGGGACAGAAAACTCTAGGTAGGGAGAGTGTCAGTTTCTTTCACTGTGCAAGTCCTTGTTTCCAGGGACAGGGAAGGACAGTGAGTGAATTCTCCTTGTGCTATAGTGTGCTTAAAAAAAACATTTTTTCTAGGGACAGAAAACTCTAGGTAGGGAGAGTGTCAGTTTCTTTCACTGTGCAAGTCCTTGTTTCCAGGGACAGGGAAGGACAGTGAGTGAATTCTCCTTGTGCTATAGTGTGCTTAAAAAAACATTTTTTCTAGGGACAGAAAACTCTAGGTAGGGAGAGTGTCAGTTTCTTTCACTGTGCAAGTCCTTGTTTCCAGGGACAGGGAAGGACAGTGAGTGAATTCTCCTTGTGCTATAGTGTGCTTAAAAAAAAACATTTTTTCTAGGGACAGAAAACTCTAGGTAGGGAGAGTGTCAGTTTCTTTCACTGTGCAAGTCCTTGTTTCCAGGGACAGGGAAGGACAGTGAGTGAATTCTCCTTGTGCTATAGTGTGCTTAAAAAAAACATTTTTTCTAGGGACAGAAAACTCTAGGTAGGGAGAGTGTCAGTTTCTTTCACTGTGCAAGTCCTTGTTTCCAGGGACAGGGAAGGACAGTGAGTGAATTCTCCTTGTGCTATAGTGTGCTTAAAAAAAACATTTTTTCTAGGGACAGAAAACTCTAGGTAGGGAGAGTGTCAGTTTCTTTCACTGTGCAAGTCCTTGTTTCCAGGGACAGGGAAGGACAGTGAGTGAATTCTCCTTGTGCTATAGTGTGCTTAAAAAAAACATTTTTTCTAGGGACAGAAAACTCTAGGTAGGGAGAGTGTCAGTTTCTTTCACTGTGCAAGTCCTTGTTTCCAGGGACAGGGAAGGACAGTGAGTGAATTCTCCTTGTGCTATAGTGTGCTTAAAAAAAACATTTTTTCTAGGGACAGAAAACTCTAGGTAGGGAGAGTGTCAGTTTCTTTCACTGTGCAAGTCCTTGTTTCCAGGGACAGGGAAGGACAGTGAGTGAATTCTCCTTGTGCTATAGTGTGCTTAAAAAAAACATTTTTTCTAGGGACAGAAAACTCTAGGTAGGGAGAGTGTCAGTTTCTTTCACTGTGCAAGTCCTTGTTTCCAGGGACAGGGAAGGACAGTGAGTGAATTCTCCTTGTGCTATAGTGTGCTTAAAAAAACATTTTTTCTAGGGACAGAAAACTCTAGGTAGGGAGAGTGTCAGTTTCTTTCACTGTGCAAGTCCTTGTTTCCAGGGACAGGGAAGGACAGTGAGTGAATTCTCCTTGTGCTATAGTGTGCTTAAAAAAAACATTTTTTCTAGGGACAGAAAACTCTAGGTAGGGAGAGTGTCAGTTTCTTTCACTGTGCAAGTCCTTGTTTCCAGGGACAGGGAAGGACAGTGAGTGAATTCTCCTTGTGCTATAGTGTGCTTAAAAAAAACATTTTTTCTAGGGACAGAAAACTCTAGGTAGGGAGAGTGTCAGTTTCTTTCACTGTGCAAGTCCTTGTTTCCAGGGACAGGGAAGGACAGTGAGTGAATTCTCCTTGTGCTATAGTGTGCTTAAAAAAAACATTTTTTCTAGGGACAGAAAACTCTAGGTAGGGAGAGTGTCAGTTTCTTTCACTGTGCAAGTCCTTGTTTCCAGGGACAGGGAAGGACAGTGAGTGAATTCTCCTTGTGCTATAGTGTGCTTAAAAAAAACATTTTTTCTAGGGACAGAAAACTCTAGGTAGGGAGAGTGTCAGTTTCTTTCACTGTGCAAGTCCTTGTTTCCAGGGACAGGGAAGGACAGTGAGTGAATTCTCCTTGTGCTATAGTGTGCTTAAAAAAAACATTTTTTCTAGGGACAGAAAACTCTAGGTAGGGAGAGTGTCAGTTTCTTTCACTGTGCAAGTCCTTGTTTCCAGGGACAGGGAAGGACAGTGAGTGAATTCTCCTTGTGCTATAGTGTGCTTAAAAAAAACATTTTTTCTAGGGACAGAAAACTCTAGGTAGGGAGAGTGTCAGTTTCTTTCACTGTGCAAGTCCTTGTTTCCAGGGACAGGGAAGGACAGTGAGTGAATTCTCCTTGTGCTATAGTGTGCTTAAAAAAAACATTTTTTCTAGGGACAGAAAACTCTAGGTAGGGAGAGTGTCAGTTTCTTTCACTGTGCAAGTCCTTGTTTCCAGGGACAGGGAAGGACAGTGAGTGAATTCTCCTTGTGCTATAGTGTGCTTAAAAAAAACATTTTTTCTAGGGACAGAAAACTCTAGGTAGGGAGAGTGTCAGTTTCTTTCACTGTGCAAGTCCTTGTTTCCAGGGACAGGGAAGGACAGTGAGTGAATTCTCCTTGTGCTATAGTGTGCTTAAAAAAAACATTTTTTCTAGGGACAGAAAACTCTAGGTAGGGAGAGTGTCAGTTTCTTTCACTGTGCAGGTCCTTGTTTCCAGGGACAGGGAAGGACAGTGAGTGAATTCTCCTTGTGCTATAGTGTGCTTAAAAAAAACATTTTTTCTAGGGACAGAAAACTCTAGGTAGGGAGAGTGTCAGTTTCTTTCACTGTGCAAGTCCTTGTTTCCAGGGACAGGGAAGGACAGTGAGTGAATTCTCCTTGTGCTATAGTGTGCTTAAAAAAAACATTTTTTCTAGGGACAGAAAACTCTAGGTAGGGAGAGTGTCAGTTTCTTTCACTGTGCAAGTCCTTGTTTCCAGGGACAGGGAAGGACAGTGAGTGAATTCTCCTTGTGCTATAGTGTGCTTAAAAAAACATTTTTTCTAGGGACAGAAAACTCTAGGTAGGGAGAGTGTCAGTTTCTTTCACTGTGCAAGTCCTTGTTTCCAGGGACAGGGAAGGACAGTGAGTGAATTCTCCTTGTGCTATAGTGTGCTTAAAAAAACATTTTTTCTAGGGACAGAAAACTCTAGGTAGGGAGAGTGTCAGTTTCTTTCACTGTGCAGGTCCTTGTTTCCAGGGACAGGGAAGGACAGTGAGTGAATTCTCCTTGTGCTATAGTGTGCTTAAAAAAAACATTTTTTCTAGGGACAGAAAACTCTAGGTAGGGAGAGTGTCAGTTTCTTTCACTGTGCAAGTCCTTGTTTCCAGGGACAGGGAAGGACAGTGAGTGAATTCTCCTTGTGCTATAGTGTGCTTAAAAAAAACATTTTTTCTAGGGACAGAAAACTCTAGGTAGGGAGAGTGTCAGTTTCTTTCACTGTGCAAGTCCTTGTTTCCAGGGACAGGGAAGGACAGTGAGTGAATTCTCCTTGTGCTATAGTGTGCTTAAAAAAACATTTTTTCTAGGGACAGAAAACTCTAGGTAGGGAGAGTGTCAGTTTCTTTCACTGTGCAAGTCCTTGTTTCCAGGGACAGGGAAGGACAGTGAGTGAATTCTCCTTGTGCTATAGTGTGCTTAAAAAAAACATTTTTTCTAGGGACAGAAAACTCTAGGTAGGGAGAGTGTCAGTTTCTTTCACTGTGCAAGTCCTTGTTTCCAGGGACAGGGAAGGACAGTGAGTGAATTCTCCTTGTGCTATAGTGTGCTTAAAAAAAACATTTTTTCTAGGGACAGAAAACTCTAAGTAGGGAGAGTGTCAGTTTCTTTCACTGTGCAAGTCCTTGTTTCCAGGGACAGGGAAGGACAGTGAGTGAATTCTCCTTGTGCTATAGTGTGCTTAAAAAAACATTTTTTCTAGGGACAGAAAACTCTAGGTATGGAGAGTGTCAGTTTCTTTCACTGTGCAAGTCCTTGTTTCCAGGGACAGGGAAGGACAGTGAGTGAATTCTCCTTGTGCTATAGTGTGCTTAAAAAAAACATTTTTTCTAGGGACAGAAAACTCTAGGTAGGGAGAGTGTCAGTTTCTTTCACTGTGCAAGTCCTTGTTTCCAGGGACAGGGAAGGACAGTGAGTGAATTCTCCTTGTGCTATAGTGTGCTTAAAAAAAACATTTTTTCTAGGGACAGAAAACTCTAGGTAGGGAGAGTGTTAGTTTCTTTCACTGTGCAAGTCCTTGTTTCCAGGGACAGGGAAGGACAGTGAGTGAATTCTCCTTGTGCTATAGTGTGCTTAAAAAAAACATTTTTTCTAGGGACAGAAAACTCTAGGTAGGGAGAGTGTCAGTTTCTTTCACTGTGCAAGTCCTTGTTTCCAGGGACAGGGAAGGACAGTGAGTGAATTCTCCTTGTGCTATAGTGTGCTTAAAAAAAACATTTTTTCTAGGGACAGAAAACTCTAGGTAGGGAGAGTGTCAGTTTCTTTCACTGTGCAAGTCCTTGTTTCCAGGGACAGGGAAGGACAGTGAGTGAATTCTCCTTGTGCTATAGTGTGCTTAAAAAAAACATTTTTTCTAGGGACAGAAAACTCTAGGTAGGGAGAGTGTCAGTTTCTTTCACTGTGCGAGTCCTTGTTTCTAGGGACAAAGAAGGAAAGTGAGGGGAATTCTCCTTGTGCTATAGTGTGCTAAAGCATTCCTCATCAACCATCTTTGAAATCCTTGATTTTTGGACAGTCAGGGAAATTGTCGTTGTGCTATTCTGTGCAAAAGCAATCATCCTCAACCATATTTAGAAATCCTTAAGTAAAGGGACAGAGAAGGACACCTGAAGGTAGCCCTTATTGCTTTTTTCCCATCTCCCTGCAGGCCATCTATTAGAATGTCTGGAAGACAAACAAGGAGAGGCAGACAGTCAGGAGGCAATAAAAGAGGGCAAGCAGGCTCTGTGTCTGGGGGCAACAGTGCTGGTCGTGGACGCGGTGCATTGTCATCAGCACATGGCCATGGGACACGCTTGTCCTTCTTTTCGGCAGCTGGACATGTTGAGCCACATCATGCCGAAGACTTGGTAGAGTGGATGACCAAGCCCTCCTCCTCCTCCTCATCCTCTCTCACCCAGGCTCAGGGTACTGGCAAAGCAGCTGCCAAAGCGTCCTCTTCCCTGTTATCAATGTCAGACTCATCATCAGTCACTCCTTCCCTAGACCCACCATGTCCTCCTCCTGAGGAGTCCCCCGAACTGTTTGAGCACAGTGTTGGGTACATGCTCCAGGAGGATGCCCAGCGTTTCGAAGGGTCTGATGATGAAACCCAGCTACAGGAAGGTAGTAGGGTGAGAGCAGACAGAGGGGATGCTCAAGAAGGACACCAATCTGGCAGTCATGTTCCAGCAGCTGCAGCATACTGCCAGATTGGCTCCAGTGATGATGAGGGAGGGGATGATGAGGTCACTGACTCCACGTGGGTGCCTAATAGGAGAGAGGAGGAGGAGGATGAGGAGGAGGCACATCTCCAACGAGGCAGGATGCCCTTTGGTGGCCAGCGTAAGGGCAGTACACCGACGGAATCACACCGCAGAGCTCCGCCTGTGCAGGGCGCTGCCTCTGCCCGTCATTCAAAAAGTTCCTTGGTGTGGGCCTTTTTTGAGGCTAGTGCATCAGATCGCACAGCTGCTGTTTGCAACATATGTCTCAAGCGTATATCGCGTGGCCAAAACATCAGCCGCTTGGGTACCACATGCCTGACCAGACATATGTTGACCTGCCATGCAGCTCGTTGGCAAGCCTACCTCAAAGACCCACACCAAAGAACAAAGCGGACCTCTCCTTGCACCGCATCAGCTGGGATCTCCAACCCCACTATAACTTCAGTCCTCTCTGAAACATGCACTGAGAGGAATGAAGGTGTAGAATTAGGTGTGTCACAGCCAAGTACTTGCGGCCACTCTGCTAGCAGTACACCGACGTCCGATTCTAGCAGGCAAATTTCCCTGCCCCAGCTGCTGGACCGTCGAAAGAAGTTCACTCCCAGCCATCCACATGCCCAGCGGTTGAATGCTAGCTTGGCTAAATTGCTAGCGCTTCAACTGCTGCCTTTTCAGTTGGTAGACTCGGCCCCCTTCCGTGAGTTTGTGCAATGTGCGGTTCCTCAGTGGCAGGTTCCCAAACGCCACTTTTTCTCACGGAAGGCTATTCCGGCTCTCTACCGGCATGTGGAAGGCAATGTCTTGGCCTCGCTGGACAGGGCGGTCAGCGGTAAGGTGCATATTACTGCTGACTCATGGTCCAGCAGGCATGGACAGGGACGTTACCTTTCTTTCACGGCCCATTGGGTCACTCTTTTGGCAGCTGGGAAGGATGCAGGACAAGGTGCAGTAGTGTTGGAGGTTGTCCCACCGCCACGCCACCAAAATGCTACTACTGGTTGTGACACACCTCTCTCCTCCACCCCCTCCTCTTCTTCTTCCTCCATGGCCTCTTCCTGTGGTTTGTCCTATGAACCAGCGGTGCTCCGTAGCCGTTCACGGGGCTACGCAAGTACGCAGGCAAAAAGATGCCATGCCGTGCTTGCGTTGGTGTGTTTGGGGGACAGAAGCCACACTGGGGCAGAGGTCCTGTCTGCTCTGCAGGGCCAGGCCGAGAGGTGGTTGACGCCACGCCAGCTTAAGCCAGGAATGGTGGCTTGCGACAATGGCACCAACCTCCTCTCCGCCCCTAGACAGGGACAACTGACCCATGTGCCCTGTGTGGCTCACGTCCTTAACCTGGTGGTGCAGCGGTTCTTGGGCAGGTACCCGGGCTTACAGGATGTCCTGAGGCAGGCCAGGAAAGTCTGTGTGCATTTCCGCAGATCTTATAATGCCAGTGCTCGCCTGGCTGAGCTGCAAAAGGAGTTGAACCTGCCCAAGAACCGCCTTATATGTGACATGCCCACCAGGTGGAACTCAACGTTGGCCATGCTGCAGCGGCTGCACACGCAGCAGAGAGCCATCAATGAGTACCTGTGCGACTACGGCACCAGGACAGGGTCAGGGGAGCTTGGTTTTTTTTCTCCACACCAGTGGGGCATGATCAGGGATGCATGCACTGTCCTGGCACCATTTGAGGAGGCCACGAGGATGGTGAGCAGTGACAGTGCATGCATCAGTGACACTGTACCTCTTGTCCACCTGTTGGAGCACACGCTGCGTGGAATAATGGACAGGGCACTTGAGGCAGAACAGAGGCAGGAAGAGGAGGACTTCCTTGCCTCTCAAGGCCCCCTTTACCCAGACAGTGTTCCTTCTGTCCCACCCATCGCACAGGAAGAGGAAGAGGAGGAGGAGGAGGAGGAGGAGGATTGTGTCAGCATGGAGGTGGAGGCTGGCACTCAGCATCATCAGCAGCAGTCTTTTAGGGATGATTTACAGTCCCAAGAAACCAGTGGACTTGTACGTGGCTGGGAGGAGGTGACTGCGGATCATGTCGTCCTTAGTGACCCAGAGGACTCCGGAGCGAATGCCTCAGCAAACCTACGCTGCATGGCCTCCCTGATCCTGCAAAGTCTGCGGAAGGATCCTCGTATTCTTCGGATCAAGGAGAGGGACCATTACTGGCTGGCCACTCTCCTTGATCCACGGTACAAGGGTAAGGTTGCGGACCTTATGTTACCGTCGCAGAGGGAGCAGAGGATGAGACAACTCCGGGAGGCCTTGCAGAAAGGTCTGTGCAACGCGTTCCCAGAGACTGGGAGGTTACAAACTCCTGGTCCTGGACAACGAGTTGCTGAGGCTTCGGCCAGTCAAAGAAGGAGCGGTGGGGAAGGTGGCCGTCTGACCGATGCGTTCAGACAATTCTTTAGTCCGCAGCCCCAAAGTATGATCGGTTCCAGCAACCATCGCCAGCGTCTGATAAACATGGTGCAGGAATATCTAGGGGCAAGGTCAGACTTGGACACCTTCCCCACCGAAAATCCTCTGGCTTACTGGGTCTTGAGGATGGATCACTGGCCAGAGCTTGCACAGTATGAAATTGAGCTACTGGCCTGTCCTGCATCCAGCGTTCTTTCGGAACGCACATTCAGTGCTGCTGGAGGATTTGTCACGGATCACAGGGTGCGCCTGTCCACCGACTCGGTTGATCGACTGACTTTCATCAAGATGAACCAGTCTTGGATCACCACCAGCTACCACACACCTGATGCTGATATAACAGACTAATTGATTTTAACATGTCACATCCCTTCAAGACTGATGCTGATGCTGAGTGCCTGTGCTGTTATGTTGACTGGCTATCCTCCTCCTCCGAGTCCTCAATGATACGATTGATGATGATAGCTTGGAAGATCATTTTTGTTTATGGGTGCCGCCACCAGTGGCTAAGGCCCAATTTTTCAGCCCCTGTTTTACAGGGGCGTGTAGTTACAATTTTTTTAGCAATAATTTGCCATAGGGCTCATTGCTGTGCTACAAGTACAGTATCTGTGAGGGGTTGGAGTGTTGTGGCACCAGTGCCTAAGGCCCAATTTTTCAGCCCCTGTTTAACAGGGGCGTGTCATTACAATTTTTGAAGCAATACTTTGCAACAGGGCTCATTGCTGTGCTCCAAGTACAGTATCTGTGAGGGGTTGTAGTGTTGTGCCACCAGTGCCTAAGGCCCAATTTTTCAGCCCCTGTTTAACAGGGGCGTGTCATTACAATTTTTGAAGCAATACTTTGCAACAGGGCTCATTGCTGTGCTCCAAGTACAGTATCTGTGAGGGGTTGTAGTGTTGTGCCACCAGTGCCTAAGGCCCAATTTTTCAGCCCCTGTTCAACAGGGGCATGCAATTACAATTCTTGATGTAATAATTCACAGCAGGGCCCATTCCTGCACCCACCAAGAGTAAGTCTGAGGGCTTACAGTGTTGTGGCAACGCCACCACCACCACCACCACGAAAGGCCCAATTTTTCAGCCCCTGTTCAAAAGGGGCATGTAATTACAATTCTTGATCTAATAATTCACAGCAGGGCCCATTCCTGCACCCACCAAGAGTAAGTCTGAGGGCTTACAGTGTTGTGGCAACGCCACCACCACCACCACCACGAAAGGCCCAATTTTTCAGCCCCTGTTCAAAAGGGGCATATAATTACAATTCTTGATCTAATAATTCACAGCAGGGCCCATTGCTGCACCCACCAAGAGTAACTGTCAGGGCTTACAGTGTTGTGGCACCAGCACCACCATCAAAGCCCCAATTTTTACTACCACTGTTCAACAATTATATGTAATTAAAATTCCTGATATAATAGTTGACAGCAGGGCGTTCCAGCACCAACCAAGAGTAACTGTGAGTGCTTACAGTGTTGTGCCAACACCAACAACTAAGGGGCCTATTTCTGCGGAGTATATACGGCAGGTCCCTACTTTCAAACATCCAACTTACAAACGACTCCTACTTGCAAACGCAAGAAGACAACAGGAAGTGAGAGGAAATCTACCCCTAGGAAGGAAAATTCTCTCCTGTAAGAATAAATATGGGAGAAAGGTGTCTCCTCTGTACTGATGCTTTATCAGCAATCCTTGTTTCAAGAAAAACACCACATTTCAAAAACAGTTGTCATTGGGGCGGAAAGTGAGGTGAAATGTTCTGAACAGGGGCACAGACAGCAAAACAAATGTTACAGGGGTGATAACCCTTACCTATGTTTTCCAAAAAGTTTAAAAATAGATTTTTGGGCTGGAGCTACACTTCAACAATGTACCTGTTCAAAATTACAAACACATTCTACATAAGAACAAACCTACAGTCCCTGTCTTGTATGCACCGCCTGTATACGGCTGTTCAGAGTATATAGGGCCTTTTTTATTTTATGTGCGGGGTTCCCCTTAATATCCATACAAGACTCAAAGGGGCTGGTAATGGGCTGGGGTAGGGGGGGGGGGTCATGGGGTAGCTATGCCATTTTTCTTAAAGATTTTCATCCATATTACCGGGACCAGACATTACATTAAAGCCGCAAGCAGTTTTAAATGGCTTTTTTTTCCTTTAGAAGTGTCATTTTGTGCAGGGACAGTTCTAAACACGGGAAACACGTGGCACTTCACAGGCATACTTTAGACACCCCCCAGGTACGATATTTAAAGGAATATTTGACTTTTTTTTTTTCACTTTATGCATCATTAAAATGACTGCTCCCGAAAAACGACCGTTTTTAAAACTTCTTTTTGCATTGATACATGTCCCCTGGTGCAGAACCCGGGTTCCCAAACCCTGTTTAGGACAATAACATGCATAATAGTTGTTATAATTAGCACTTTAGAATTCGAACGTTCGCATCCATTGTATTTAATAGGGTTCTAATGTTCGTACGAACTTTCGGTCCGTTCGCGGGTTCTGGTGCGAACCGAACCCGGGGGTGTTCGGCTCATCACTACTGCTGGGCCTGGCCTCTTCTTGACTAAAAAGTTCCTGTGTATGAAAATGGAACATCATTTAATTTTTTGGGCATCAATCACCAACACTTTTCAGCTCATGACTTTTTAAACTTGAATGTGTCCAAAAAGCAAAGACTATCATTCTGACTCCAGAATTTCTCATCCTTGTCCTAATTCTTTTTGACCACTACTGTCTATTGATATGCAACTCACTTTGTTAACGCTTTAATTTTTTATCCATAATAACAAATAATTAACATCATTTTATTTTTTACTTCAACTCTTTTCTACAATGCTATACCTGGGTCAAGCTGAGTTCCTCCTCCTCCTCTTCTTCCTGTGTAGGATCAGGCTCAGTATCGGTGGCCTCAGCTGATGTGGAGGGTAGTGTGGAGAGAGATTTGCGTGGTACAGTTTGATCCTTCAAAAATTGCAGGCTGGGGAAGTACCACAGCCTGGGGAGATAAACGTCCTCATGCTGCTGCTCCCGATTGTTTGGATTCCTCGATCTTCTTTCGCTCCCTGTTATACATGCTCCTGAGGCCCCCAATTTTGGTCTTCATCAAACTGTAGCTTGCCCTGGGGTACACAGTCTTTGCCAATTGCACCAGTTGTTCAATTGCTGCCAACCTCTTATTTTTATTGGAATAATCCTTATGTTTGACCTGCCACAGACAGGTGTGCTCCCTGTATTGTTCAACAAATTGTGTCATGAATTCGTGTGAATTCACACTAGCCTTCATTTTGGTGTCAAGTATCAGATGGCTGCAAGAAATAACACAAGACAAACCATAATGGGTGGCTTATAGCTCATAATCTGGTCACAATATAGGCCTTTACCTAAGCAGTATATGCCACTAACAACCGGTGTCCCAATGTTGTCACTTAACTTTTTTTCGTGGCTCCCTTCAGCTTGCGTTTGTCTCGCAATTATCGATACGTTCATACGTCAGGTACATTGACCTCTCGTTATGGATTGATATAACCTGCGCATGCAAGAAACTCTGCTCTCCGAGCTTCATGACCCTGGGGCGTGACCACATTCTCTATTCTGCATGCGACATACACGGCGGAACATTCAGGAGGGACGACATGATGGCAGAATCATCGAAAACGAGCAGGCCCCGCGGTGGTGGAGGTTATCGCAAACATAAGGCCACCCCCATGAGCAAGGGGGAGATGATGGAGATGGTGCGCATATTTGACAAATATGATTATGACTGTAAGCTGCAGAACTATGATAGGCCCAACAGCCATAAAGATTGGGTTCTTGAGAAGGTCATTGTGGTTTTGGAAACAGAATATGGGGTCAACAGAACGAAGGATAAAATTCGCAAGCGCTGGTCAGATTTGAAGCACTGTGAGGAAGAACAGTTGGACTCCATTCACTGCATCATTATTAAAAGAAGTAAGCCCGGGGGCGTGGCCTAGCTTCGGAATGAGATGGCAGCATAGTAGGAGAGCTCCGCCGCCCAGATCTCCAGCCCAGCTTTAATCAGCGGAATCCTTCGACATCTTCCTACTAAGATGACTGGGAAAGGCCAGCCAACTATCCGGCTACAGACAGAGCCGTCCACGCAGCTGAACAAGACCATCCCGGCGATGTTCCGCACACAGCCGACGGACTCGCAGGCCGCGCCGCAAGCCTCGGACTCGAGTGCGGACCTATCCGCAGCCTCAGCCGCTTCCTACACGGGACCCACACAAGGTACGGACACCAGATATACCTTCGCCCCTCTATGCATGGCGGACCTGCAACAGGTCGCATTGGACATCAAAAATGCAATGTTTGCCGCAATCTCTGACCTGAAGGGAGAGATCAGAGTGGTGGCTACCAGGATGGACCGCATGGAGTCAACCGCCATGACACACGCGGCCGCAATACAACAAGTCCAGAGTGCCTCCACCTCACAGGCCCAACACTTAATTGATATGCACAGACATATGGAGGACCTGGACAATAGGGGAAGGAGGCACAACCTGCGCGTTAGGGGGATCCCTGAGTCAGTGGAGGGTCCCCAACAGTTGCAACAAGCGGTATGGGCAATATTCAACACTCTCCTGGGCAGACCCCATGACGCTCCAGTGGAAATGGAGAGATGCCACAGAGCACTGCGACCCAGGGGCAGAGAGAACGATCCACCTAGAGACACTGTTTGCTGTCTAGTTAACTTTCTCCAGAAAGAGGAGATACTACGCTTGGCGCGCAACCAAGCCAATATGGAATACGAAGGGGCTTGCATCCAGTTGTTTCAGGACCTATCCGCCATCACCCTACAACACAGAAGGGACCTACGGCCCCTTCTGCAGGTCTTAAGGGACAGATGAATAGTCTACCGGTGGAAGTTTCCTTTTTGTCTGCAGGCCACAGCGGGCAATCGCACAGCATTCCTGAGGACACCTGCGGATCTACCACAGTTTTGCGACACCCTGGGCATCCCAGCAATCAGCGTCCCTGATTGGTATGGCGTCTTTTTTCAACCGGATCCCTGGATCTCCGCCCGACACGATGATACCCCACGCTCACAGAGGAGCCGGCAGAGAAGACGTAGGGCCTCTAATGTCACCCCACCCAGACCTCGGGGAGACATGGAGACAGAGGACAGTCCACGGGTTTCACCGTCGTCTGTCCGGCGGCGGATGGAGCATCCGGATCATTAATGGCAAGCTGACCCCAGTTTCCTTATTCCATGCTCTCCCCCCCGCTACATGTGCGCCCGGACTGCACTTATCAGCAGGCCATCCCTGATCCCCTGTACTGTGCCTTCGCCCCCCCCCTCCCTCCTTTTAGCTCCTATGCCCACTCTCAACCCGATTACTGACATAGACTGTCACGTGTAAATGAACAGTCTCCATTCCTGAGGGATCCCTTGTAGCTTGCCCCATGCTTTGGGGAATGGGACTACTGATCCGGATACTCTAGGCTACGGTACATGGACAAACCGCCTCAGCCTCCAATAATGCAGCACGAGGCCTCGGAGGGGGCTCTACTCTCCCAAAACTGTTCACCCCCCTATGCCATTGCATCTGACTTTCCTCCAACAAGGGTGACACACTGCATGGGGGGATCACTGGTTGTAATAATGCCAAGACGTGCTGCTTAATCCATCTGTTTTCTAGCTTCCTGCTACTGACTGGATATCTGGAAGCTTGCTGATTATGCTGATCTTGCCATACAGGTACTGGTACCAGTTTGATAGACTATCGTTTGCCTCATGGAACAACCTGTCACAGTATTGGGTATTGGAACTGCATTTTTGCTCCCCTACTTCTTACATCTCCCCTCCTCCCTCCCTGTATCTGATCCTGGTTTCCCCCTCCCTCTAACCCCCCCGCCCTCCACGCCCCTTATACCCTCTGCCCACCCCTCCCTACCCCCTCCCCTGGCCATGATCATGCAATGCCTGAGTCACTGAGTATACTGTTGTATAACTGTGTGGGGGGTGTGGTGGAGATGTGGGTGTTGGCGCCTGCCTACAGGTTCGTACATTGTTTCTTCTGTGGAAATGGGATGGCCCCCCCGCACCCTGAGGGCACTAACCCGGTTTTTGGGTGGTGCCTTAGGGAGTGCGGGGAGAGTGCCCTCTGTGTAGCTATGCTAAAGCATACTTCCCTGGTTCTCTGGCCTTTACATGAAATTATGGAGTATAGCTTACACCTGTGGTTATCGGATTGCAGATTGTCTGGGAGATCCCCCTTGTGACTTGCGAGGGGCCCCTTCCAAGTCAATGATGCAACATAAACACAAAATGTTTTGGCCCACAATGTCATTCAATTCTGTTATTTCGTTACTTATGTTATTTTTCTGTTTGTCCTCTGTTAATATACAAGTTATATACCTGTTGTATTGCTGCAGGGTTACAGGGCCTGGTTATAGGACCCTGAGAGTCCCTGGGTTTAGACTACATAGAATGACTAGAGTATATCCAGGGGTCACTGCCTATGGGTTAACAGGCTACAGATCGTAGGGGCCTCTCACGCACTACACAAGCCTGAAATAGGCGACCGGAAAACTGGAACTGGGTGGTCCTCCCCATTATGGGATAGAGGCAATAAAGCAGTGGAGGGTAGGATTCTGCAGACATAGTGATATCCCATGGATATATATCTGGAGACTGGTCTTATTGCGATAGGGGTGGGGGGAGGATACACCGGGGGCCGATCGCCCCGATGCGGACGGGTACTGGTGGAGAGCCCCCTTAGCCTGCCTTTAGTTCGAAGGTTTCCTCATCAGTGAGTTATTTTTGGGGCCTGGAGTTTCTGGGCGGGGGGTTTGTTTGTAGGAAATTCGGTTGCTGGTCTTGGCACCCACCTCGGGAGAGGCAGGTCCCCCTCTTGACTTTTCCGGCTGAGTAGGGTATATCCTGCCCTAAGGATACCCTCTGATTCTCTAGGTAGCCTAGCAGGACTGGGATTACCTCCGGTACTACCTTGGTGGACCCCATAGTTGGGGTTTGCTCTTGGAGAGGGAGGGGCTTCCTCTCTTAGTTGGGGGAGAGATAGACATATCTCTGCTCCCTGTACTGTTCTCTACTAGCTCTCTATCTTCTTTTTGCTTTCTCTTCTCTCACTGTTCCCTCTCCCATTTCACCCCGTCACCCTTTTCTTTTCATCTCACCCCTTCCCCCCCCCCAATTTTTTTTTTTTTCTCCTTTTTTTTTTCTTTTCTCCCTTCTCACCCCCTTCCCGTTTGTAGCGTTCTGAGGCAGGTGGAAACCCCACTGACACACAAACATGGCGTCTGTAAGGCACTACGCGACTCCTCTATCGCTCAAGGTTTTGTCTGTCAATGCCAAAGGCCTTAATGTCCCTGAGAAGCGCTCCAGATTCATAGCAGAAGCCCATAGACAAAGGGCCCAAGTTGTCTTTTTCCAGGAAACTCATTTTAAGTCCAACTCCGTACAATGCCTTACCAATAAGAGATATCCGGTTGCATTTCACGCAACATGTGCTGAATCTAAAACAAAGGGGGTAGCGATTCTCCTCGCTAAATCCTTTACATTCCAGCTCACAGATCAAGTAGTGGATCCGGAGGGCAGATTCCTCTTCCTTAAAGGGCTGTGGGAAGACAAGCCGATTACGCTCGCCAACATATATTGCCCGAATGCTAAACAGGTCTCTTTTCTGAAAGAGATACTACTAAAACTCACGTCATTCAAGTCCGGCCTCCTACTTCTGGGCGGATATCAAAGAAATAGGAGGTTGTAGAAAACAGGTCTGGTGTGATGTAGCCAACATCCCTAACTGATACAATACAAAAGTTTCCCCTCACAGGGCGGGACTTTATAGGCATGAATTTACATAACCACTAGGGTAGAGTATAAAAATTATTTATTACAAAAATAGAAAGTATGAATACATAAAATTGTGTGCAAATAAAAAAGACTTGATATATGCAGAAGATACAATCAATGAATCAATAGAATAGGTGTTGAATTATGCCCAATGCATCGCATGCCCAGGGGAAAAGATTATACCCTGGACTGCAATGTTAGTGCATAATCATATGAAAATTAGAATTGTACATATATAGGTCAGATCCTACGTGTTACGGAGATAACTCCTTCTTCAGGGATAATCCGACATATAAATCAGAATTGAAATCTAAAACAGAGAAGAATACAGTTGTCTCATGTGATGGCATTCATTAAACATAAAACACAAAACAAAACACAAACAATAAATATGCAAATGAGGGTGAGCATGGAAAACACCTAATTGGCAGAGTACTCACCTCTGCAGCCATACATCAAGCTTATATATCAGTCATCATAGAACCACAACACCCAGAACACACAAGGGTTATGGTTTGAAAACAAGTGGTGAAAAAATCCCCTACATGGGGAAATGGGTGGAAACTGCGCACATGCGATGTCCAGACAGCGAACCGGGACCGCAAACGTCTCCAAAGGGAAGCATAGAAAAATCAATATAACTGAGGTAAAAAGAAAAATTCTCAAATTAATTATAGATTAATGCACATAAATGCGTCAAAGAAGCATATTGTACACTATATGGTATTGTCCCAAGATTTATACCCTTTTCCCAAAAGGAGGGATTCAAGGGTTTAATAGTATAAAAAGTATAAATATATTGTTGACACAAGATAGAAATCAAGTGGAATTTACATGGATATTAGATAGATTTTTCTTACCTCTTCCCAGAATACTGTATAATTATGGGAAGTGGGGAGAGGAGGAGAGGGGCATGGAGATAGACAATATGGAGGACTTTTGATGTAATATGCACAGCTCCCACAAGAAGGAAAAACAAGATACAGGTGGAGTCCTCACAGATCCAGCATACACGGAAAATGGAGGAGAGGGAGACCAACTCCCTATCTTGTATTGCAAGTCCACTCATCAAGCAAAATTGCCTATGGAGTCTATATGAAAGGAGAGACAAAAGAAAAGACAAAAGATTGCATCATTACTTGATGGATTTGTAGTATCACCCTACATTTGTGGTCTCAAATGGACCCAAAGTGGGGGAGGATAGTCATCTGCTAATATTGCCGAAAAGTCACTGCCACGAGTTGAAGATCAAAAAATCACATCTCACCTGGTTATTGTCCTGCCCCACGTGCTCTCTCCCCATCAGCCACAGCACTATTGAAGGACTAACTTCGTCGCTTTTAAAAGAGCATCCAGGCACAGTGATTGGCTTCCTCAACGATACACTTGGGTGTCAAACACCACGTGTGCCCTGTCATTAGAATGCTGCGGTCCCCCGGGCGCGCGGCGCACCACCAAGTCCTCCCCCCAGAGGCGAGATAGCCAGTGAGTGAGAGCCACATCATGCGCCACGCCCCCACCGACACATGGGAGCGGCACAAAGGATTCACACATGATCCCAGTGGACGAATGGAAACGGAGAAGCCGTCAGACGTCAGATGATCCCGGGTTGCATGAGTGACAGTGCCGCAAAAAATAGGCCAAACCGACGCAAAAAGCCAGCTCATACAGATGGTAACATCCATAAGAGATCCTGCCAGCAGCCGGAGAGGCCCACGTGTGCCGGGATCGAATCCAGACAGGGAAACGTGCGCAGCAAATGGCCCCATAATTGTCCCCACTGCTGTTCAATCTTGAACAGGCCAATACAGATTTCATAAACTACTGAAAAGTATTTATATTGAGGGCCAATAGCCACAAAATGTATCCAAACGGAATAGAGATAGATAGGCAGCTGCAGAAGTGAGTAAATACCACCAAATCATAAATTGCATAAAATTAAAAATAAAAACGAACACATAAATGTGAGAATACAAAAAATTAATTACTACATACATAAAATATGAAGGGGGCATCCCTGTGAGAACACATGGGACATACCTCCAAATCCTGGTTAACAGAAATAGGCATTATTTGCAATCACAGAAATTGTTTTGATTGCAAGAAAATCCATAGGATTGAATCAAAATATAACATACAATGAAATAAATATTCCAACATGTGCAACACGAAATCCCAACTGATTGTTGGACAGATCTTATTTCTCCATGCCTCCCGATACGAAACCCTCCAAGAAGGGCCTGTAATTGACAGCCTCATTGAGGCCGGGGAAGGTGGTGGCATGGAGGAGAAAGATCCATCTCAACTCTCTCTGTAACAGTAGCTTGTTCCAGTCACCTCCTCGTGCATTTGGATGCACTCTGTCAAGTACTATGAATTTGACCTTGGGGAAAGTCCCATTATGAAGAGCAATGGTGTGTCTTCCCAAAGGGAAGTCAGGATTGCATCCCTTCATGCTCCATATATGTTTGGTCATTCTTGTTCGTAGCTCTACTTTGGTCTTCCCAACATAGAAAGAGCCACATTCACAGAGCAGGAGGTATACTACCCCCTTGGTGTTGCAGTTGGCATAGTGAGCAGATTTGAAAGTCCTTCCACTAGGCAGTATACACGTAGGTCCCACATGTATATAGCGACAAAAACTACAGCCTCCACAGGTGTAGGTTCCCTTGATTTTACATGGATCCCCACGGTTTTCACCCTTGAATTCACTGTGAACAACTCGATCACGAATGGAAGTTGCCCGCCTAAAAGTGATTGATGGTTTGGTGGACACAAATCTACCCAGATTAGAGTCCATAGACAAAAGGTGCCAATATTTTTCAATGACATTACGGATCTTATTATGCTGATTAGAGAATGATATTATCAATCTAGTTTCTCTATTGCTAGGACGTTCTTTTTCAGGATTCCGTGAATATAGAAGTTCGCATCGTGTCTTTGTCAGAGATTTTTTATATGCCTTTTTGAGGCAGGTCTTATGCCGCGTACACACGGCCGTTTTTCCCGTCGAAAAAAACGACATTTTTCCCATCCGACGAGAAAAACGATAGTCTGTGGGCTTTCTGTCGTTTTTTTCGACGAGAAAAACGGCATTAAAAACGACGAGAAAAATTAGAACATGTTTTTCGACATGTTTTCCGCGGCAGTGTTTCCCATAGGGAAACACTGCCGCGGAGCCCACACACGGTCGTTTTTTTCGACCAAAAAAAAAAATGACATTTAAAACGGCCGTGTGTGAGGGGAACAAGCTGTTCCTCGTTTTTAACGTCGATTTTTTCAACGGTGTTTTCACCGTCGAAAAAATCGATCGTCATCAGAGTAGCCTCTCTCCAAGAGACGCATTTGTAGTTTTTTTGCCTCTGTTTGAAAAATGTCCATATCTGAACAATTTCGTCTTATGCGAAGATATTGGCTAAATGGTATCGACGCCATAAGTGGATTGGGATGGAAGCTAGATGCGTGCAGCAAAGAGTTGCCCGCCGTAGCTTTCCGAAAGAGACGTGTCTGTATAGCCCCTTCCTTCCCCCGGAAAACAGCGACATCGAGGAAAGTTATCTCATCAGCATCATGCATCATCGTAAATGCTAGATTGAATTGATTTTTATTCAACCTATTGAGAAACGCTGATAGCATCTCCATTGGTCCATCCCAGATCAGGAAAACATCATCGATGTATCGTACCCACATGGTAATGTGGTCAGTAAATATTGTGCAAGAATCATCAGCCATCAAAGCTCGCTGCCACTCCCCCAGGTACAGATTGGCGTACGATGGGGCACAACATGTCCCCATCGCAACACCCTGTACCTGGAGGTAGTGGGAGCCAGCAAATGAAAAGATGTTGTGATGTAAAATTAAATCAAGGGATTGAACTATAAAGCCACTGTATGGCCACTGATCGTCAATTTGTTGTGACAGTATGTGATGTATGGCTGCTAAACCTAAGGTGTGGGGAATGGAACTATAGAGTGCCTCGACGTCGATCGTAACCAGCGTAGAGTGCTCTGATATAGTCATGCCATCTAGAATTTTCAAGAAGTGAATTGCGTCTTTTACATGGGACGGGAGACTAACCACAAATGGTCGCAGATGTTCATCAATTAGGCGGCTCAATTTTTCGGAAATTGAGCCATTGCCAGAAATTATGAGGCGGCCCGGCGGATCATGCTTGTTTTTGTGTATCTTTGGGAGTGCATAGAAGGTTGGGATTTTGGGATGCTCAGTTCGTATGTATTTCCACATAGTGGCTGTAATTATTCCCTCTCTTCCAGCTTTGTCTATTAAGTCGTAAAAATCACTGTTGAATTTTTTGATAGCGTTGACAGATATCAAACGGTACCAGTTGTCATTCGACAGGATTTTTTTATACATATCTATGTATTGGGTATTATCCATTATTACGGTATTTCCACCCTTGTCGGAAGGTTTTATTACTATAGAACAGTTTTTTGACAAATTTTGTAAAGCTTGCTTTTCTCTTGCCGTCAGATTCTCTTCAGACTTGATCGTACCTGACATCTTATCTATTTCACGTGATACAAGTTTTAAAAAGGTGGCTGTATTAGGATTAGAACTAGGTGCCGGAAATTGATCTGATTTTGTTTTTAGCAAGGATTTGGGTTTGGATATTGGGTCTACCGATTTTGCCCCAGCATCAAAAAGGAGTTGTTCTATGTTCACACTATCGATCAGATCAGATTGATCATTCTCCTCTAGTAGGGAGATAAGCTGTTTAATCGCCAAATCCTCCTTTTTACTAAGTTGTGTGGTCGGATTAATATCCTTACTATACATATTTCTCAATAGAAGTTTCCTTACAAAAAGTTGCAGGTCCCTTATTAATTCAAATTTGTCAAGATATTCATTTGGACAGAATCCAAAACCCCTCAATAGAACATCTCTCTCATCCAAGCTTAAAGTATGTGAAGAGAGGTTGATTATGTTCATGGAGGGAATGGGATTGGGGGAGTCAGTCCCTCCATTTTCTAACTCACTGATGGCGTTGTATTTAATGTGGGTCCTTTTTGAATGTGAGACATCGAGCGGGTCTGAAAAGAAGAAGAGGAGGAAGAGAAAATAGGTGCCACGGGAGTGGAGACAGTTTCTTTACGATCTAATGAATATCTGATGTCTGTCGGATCATGCAGATCTTCACATGAAGAAATAGAGGATAGTTCCACAGCCAGTGGCGGTGCGTCCATAGAGGGCGCCGGAGCGCCGCCCCTCTCGCTCCCGCACCGCCACTGAAAGACAATACACAGATTCATGCATTGCATGAATCTGTGTATTGTCACCGCTGCCGCGCTGCCCACTATACATATGGCCGGCCTCCTGGTGAGCGCCGGCCATATGAATTAGAGTGGCGGCCGGCGGTGGGTGTGGCTTGGAAGTGCCTATCAGAGCCAGCGGCTCTGATAGGCTTTCCGAATACAGCTCTCACGCTGTATTCGGCTTCCAAAAACTCCTCCCAGGTATGCACAGGGGTGCGTTCCTGGAAGAAGACTGTGTGGAGGTTTCAGCCAATCAGGTTCACCGGATCTGGTTACCGGTAACCTGATTGGCTGAAACGACATCGAGGGCGGGAGAACACATCGAGGACGGCGCGGACCGAGGAAGGTAAGTGCAGGGCAGGGGGGGGAACAGGCTGCATTTGGGGGACAA
Source organism: Rana muscosa (assembly GCA_029206835.1). NCBI lineage: Eukaryota > Metazoa > Chordata > Amphibia > Anura > Ranidae > Rana > Rana muscosa. The sequence continues at coordinate 328,632,520 of CM055116.1, read as the reverse complement.
ACTGGCTGAATATGGGGGAGAAACTGGCTGCATTATGGGGGACAAACTGGCTGCATATGGGGGAGAAACTGGCTGAATATGGGGGATAAACTGGCTGAATATGGGGGGAACTGGCTGTATATGGGGGACAAACTGGCTGAATATGGGGGACAAACTGGCTGAATATGGGGGAAAAACTGGCTGTATATGGGGGACAAACTGGCTGAATATGGGGGACAAACTGGCTGTATATGGGGGACAAACTGGCTGAATATGGGGGAATTGGCTGTATATGGGGGACACGCTGGCTGCATTTGGGGGGAACTGGCTGAATATGGGGGACAAACTGGCTGCATTTGGGGGGAACTGGCTGAATATGGGGGACAAACTGGCTGAATATGGGGGGAACTGGCTGTATATGGGGGACAAACTGGCTGAATATGGGGGCACACTGGCTGTATTATGGGGGACACGCTGGCTGCATTTGGGGGGAACTGGCTGTATATGGGGGACAAACTGGCTGCATTTGGGGGGAACTGGCTGAATATGGGGGACAAACTGTCTGAATATGGGGGGAACTGGCTGTATATGGGGGACAAACTGGCTGAATATGGGGGCACACTGGCTGTATTATGGGGGACACGCTGGCTGCATTTGGGGGGAGCTGGCTGTATATGGGGGACAAACTGGCTGCATTTGGGGGGAACTGGCTGTATATGGGGGACACACTGGCTGCATTTGGGGGGAACTGGCTGTATATGGGGGACAAACTGGCTGCATTTGGGGGACAAACTGGCTGCATTTGGGGGGAACTGGCTGTATATGGGGACAAACTGGCTGTATATGGGGGACAAACTGGCTGCATTTGGGGGGAACTGGCTGTATATGGGGGCACACTGGCTATATATATGGGGACAAACTGGCTTTATATGGGGGCACACTGGCTATATATATATGGGAGCACACTGGCTGTATATGGGGGCACAATGGCTGTATATGGGGGCACACTGGCTGTATATATGGGGGCACACTGGCTGTATATGGAAACAAACTGGCTGTATTTGAGGGGGCAAACTGGTGGCGTTTGGGCACAGTGGCTGTGTATAATGGGCACAGTGGCGGCAATTGATTTTTTTTTTCAGTTTGTTTGCGCCCCCCCAAAAATTTTGAGCACCAGCCGCCACTGTCCACAGCCACACCCATATGTGAATTACCTGTTACCAAAGAAGTGGAAGGACACCCAGAAACCTGCATGTTTTGTGTTGAGTGTGTATTTGGTCCTCGCATAGATTTTTTCACTGTATGTTCCTGTGGTTCCTCCTGTTGTCTCGATTGTTTAGTTCGTCCATTGCCCCTATGTCTAGAGGGAAGTTGTTGTTGAGAGGAAGAAATGTTAGAAGAAGACTGTGAAACATTGTTTACATATGTTTTGGATAAATTAAAATTAGATTTAGATGGCATTTGAGATTGATAAGTTGACCACTTATACGCTTTCCCCTCCCTAAAAGCAGTTCTATCTCTCATCATCTTCTTTTCTTTTTTGACAAGAATACCCTTGTTGAATTTTTCCAACCGCTCTGTCATGAGCTTTTCTCGTTCACTATAGGATACTTGTCCCTGCAGGGGCTGTAATAAAGCCAGAGTCTGATCCAGATCTAGATCAGACATCTGTCTCCTATAGACCTCTATTAGATGTTTCATCATGTCTCTGGAGCATTTGTTCAGGGTTTTTTCCCATTCTTTCTTAAATACATTGTCATGAATCTCAAATGTGGGAAAGATTTGGACACGAAGTCCAAATGGGTTAATATCTTCTTTTATATAATTTTCAAAAGACTGTATATGCCAATAAAGTGACGACTTATTTTCCAAGACTTTATTTAGCCGTAAAAATAATGCCGTAAGATCAGATTCCAAACGCTCAGTTTTACTAAAACTGGTCAGGTAGCTCGTCATTCACAAATCCCAATCCTTGCCTCTAAAGTTCGCCATGGTAGGAGATACCCCAGGAGAATGTTAAAATAATATAAACAAAAAAAAATATATATATATATATATATAACAGAACAAAAATGAATACCAAATGAGATCAGCTGAGGATTCCCTCTCTTAGCAGATCATCTAAGGTACTAGATTGGTGAATAAAGGAATTAAGTGAGTATATTTCACAACCAGATACCTCATATGGGACGGGGAAAGCAAAAATTGGCATCTACTGCCTGAGGATAGATATCAAAGAAATAGGAGGTTGTAGAAAACAGGTCTGGTGTGATGTAGCCAACATCCCTAACTGATACAATACAAAAGTTTCCCCTCACAGGGCGGGACTTTATAGGCATGAATTTACATAACCACTAGGGTAGAGTATAAAAATAATTTATTACAAAAATAGAAAGTATGAATACATAAAATTGTGTGCAAATAAAAAAGACTTGATATATGCAGAAGATACAATCAATGAATCAATAGAATAGATGTTGAATTATGCCCAATGCATCGCATGCCCAGGGGAAAAGATTATACCCTGGACTGCAATGTTAGTGCATAATCATATGAAAATTAGAATTGTACATATATAGGTCAGATCCAGGGCCGGCCCTACCATGGGACCCAGTGGGCCCATGGTCCCAGGCGGCATTTTAAGAGGGGCGGCAGCCATCCCGGCTGTTTCCGAGATCTGCCATGAAAGGCTGCATCTATTGTGTGCAGCCCTTACTGCCTGGAGACAGTTTCACACTGAGCCGATTTTGACACTTGCCAGAGATGTAAAATACCTGAATGCAGAGAGACTAGCTGTCAGTATTGAGTTGATGTCGGGGTGGGTGGGGGAGCTATCAAACACCAGCCAATGGGATGGGGTCTGGGCGGGCCGCTATGTGTGTGTGTATGTAGCCCCGCCCCCTTTCTTAAACAGGACAATCATTGGCTGGTGCTCGATAGCTGCTGGGTCCCGCCCACCCCACATTACCGCTGGATTTTGAAAGCTGGTCTCTCTCTGCACTGCCTATGCTGACACTGAATTCCATGTTACACCAGGCAGAGATTCGGGCGCTGCAATCCTGAACACTGAGCCTGAGAGGAAGCATGGAGACATACTTGTTACAGTGTTTCTGACAGTAGATGCGGAATCCAGGCAGAGATGTAGTGAGGAGGGCAGACAGACCAGTGTCAGTCCCCTCTGCATGTGCTCTGTTTTGTTTAGTGACTGTGTAATCATCAGACACCTTGAGGCTGCAAACATCTGGGAGCCTCTGAAGCAAAGGACAGTGTTATACCTTCTAATCATGCAGTTCCTGACCATCTGATTACACAGAACGAGGTTGGTGGGGAGAAGGGGGGCTGCTTCTAGTTCACAGGGTCTGCCCAGCCCCTTGTACCTGGCTGAAGTGCACTGATATGGTTGCTGGATTTAATAAAGGAAGGCTGCAAGTGCAGGAGCTCCTTCTATATTTTCTATTATGTCCCTATGCCCACCATTGTCCCTAATAGAAGGTCTGTACTGAGATGGGGCTGGAATGGTGGTTTGTGCTGGGGGGAGTTTAGGACTGTGGGGGGAGATCTGTACTGAGTGGGGATTTGGGGGGGGGGGGGATCTTCATGGTAGAATATGACCTTGGAGGGGAGATTTGTACTGAAAGGAAGGGGTTTGGTTGTCGTCAGCGTTCCCATGTGGTGCGATTTTGGAGCCCATTCATTTTAAATGGGCTTTAGTTCACACCAGAACACAGAAAAAAATTGTGCATGCACTACTTTTGGTGGTGTGTTTGCAATCTGCTTTACAGGTGGCGTAAAGCACCCACAGCAGATCACATGGGTAGTGCTTTCCAGCAGCATCAAAAATGCTCACAGAACAATACATACAATTCAAAAAAAAATAAAAAATTTAAATTCTAAAACATAATTAGCAAAAAATAAAGGGCCGTTCACATGTACTTTGCTATCTGAAGAGCTGTCAGCATTTAGATTGCTCTTCAGAGAGCTTTTAACAGGTGGCGAGGAGGCATATTGCCTCCTCACTGCCTGTTTTAACCCCACACTAGCACGCTGCAATCATGTGCTTTGCATGCTGTTGCAGGACACTTGCAGAGCAGCACTATTCACTTGACTTTTTCGACAAGGATATAATTTCTGCTATGGCTGTGAAGCACGGCATCGAATGTCATGGAATGTGTATACCCCCAGCCACTGCCTCCACTGCTAAAGGGGGTAGCATTTTGTCAGGCAGTAAAAACACTGTTCAACCATGGGTTTTTACCACCCCCAAGCTCATGTGTAAATGAGCCCTAAGGACTCATTCATCCATGTATTCTGGCCTTGCGAATGAGTAAATTGTTCACACAGCTGGAGCTGCCTGTTAGGCCCCTTTCACACGGGACGGATCCGTGATGATCCGCCCCGTGAAGCTCCGCTTGCTCAGTGGGGATCGCTCCATTGATCCCCGCTGAGCTGGCAGATGACAGGGCGGTCCCTGCACACTGTGCAGGGACCGCCCTGTCAGATCTCTGCTCTCCCCTATGGGGGGATCGGATGAACACGGACCGTCTGTGTCCGTGTTCATCCGATCCGCTCTGCAGACGGATTGAAAAATGGGATTTTCCTCCGTCTGCAGAATCGGAGGATTGCGGACACGGAGGAGATCGGGTGTCAGCGGATATTCATCCGCTGACACCCGCAATCTCATAGGGACCAATGTATGTCCCTTTTTCATCCGTAAACGGATGGATGAAAAAGCGGACATACGGTCAGCATGTGTGAAAGGGGCCTTAGGGACGCAGTGGTTGTATAAACACAGCCACAGGTCCAAATTTGACAGGTGTGCAATTGTGGGGGAGTGGTCCTGAATGCGCACTATGGGCTCTTTCACATGGGCGGATCCCGTGATGATCCGCCCCGTGAACATCCGCTTACTTAGCGAAGATCGCTTCGTTGATCCCCGCTGAGCCGGCGGATGACTTGTCCGTCTCTGCACATTGTGCAGAAACGGAACGGTCAGATCGCCGCTCTCCTCTATGGGGGGGATCGGATGAAAACGGACCTTCTGTCCGTTTTCATCCGATCCGCAGACGGATGGAAAAGTAGGATTTTCCTCCGTCATGCTAAACGGACCATAGCGGAGACTGATGTCATCCGCTGACATCCGCTATCCCATAGGGATACATGCATGTCCGTTTTTTCATCCGAAAACGGATGGATGAAAAACAGACATACGGAACGTCCTTGTGAAAGAGCCCTTTGGGGCCGTACACCTGCACTCACACACCTGTCACCCATAGTGTAACATTTTCTGCCTGCACACAGCTCCAGGTGACTCCAGACACATAAAAAAACCACTGATTCACATTGTACAGGCCACAGTACCCTTGTGAATGAGCCCCGATACCTCATTCACACATAAAGCTTTGATTCTCAATACACTTTCTTAGCTTTTAGATTTAGTAGGAATTCTGTTGTGTTTGTGTCAGGTAGACTGTACAGGGCCCCGCAATTTCTAACAGCAGCTCTGATTACATGACAGTGTCGCACACAGTTTCACTAAGGGTCAATATCGGCTCAGTGTGAAACTCCCTCTTCTCTGTCAGTGCTAATCAGTGCCACCTGTCAGTGCTAATCAGTGTTTCCAATAAGTGCCGCCTAATATCAGTGCCAACCAATGCCACCTATCGGTGCCAAGTGTTTCCAATCAGTGCCACCTACCAGTGCCAATCAGTGACAGTGCTTCCGAACAGTGCCCATCAGTGTCGCCAATCAATGCCCATGCGTGCCACCTATCAGCGCCCAGTGATGCCAATTTGTGCCCATCAGTGCTGCCAATTAGTGCCCATCAGCGCTGCCAATCAGTGCCACTAAGTGCTGCCTATTAGTGTCAATCAGTGCTTTCTATGAGTGCCAATCAGTGGTGCCTGTCAGTGCCAATCATTGCTGCCTGTCTGCCAACCATTGCTGCCAATCTGCCAAACTGAGTGCAGGAATGGGGCGATGAACTCGGCAGCCAGGCACATTGTCCATGGGGAGCCGGCCTGGTGGGGCACAACTAAAATCTGTTGATGTTTATTAATTCCACATGCCGATCTTTAGTATAATAGGTAATCACCACACTACTAATTTTCAATAAACTACTGGAGGTAAAATAAAAAAAAGTGTCAGTAAAAGGCCTGCCCCTAAGCACTGTTATGTGTTCCCACACCACCAAAAAAAAAGAAAGTGCAGCGCTAACTTACTGATCAATAGCTTTAAAAAAATGTCTTCATCACTTCAGGCCAATATGTATTCTTCTACATATTTTTGGTTAGAAAAAAAAAAAAAAAACCCAATAAGCGTATATTGATTGGTTTGCGTAGAAGTTATAGCGTCTACAAAATAGGGAATAGATTTATGGCATTTTTATACTGATTTTCTGATAAAATAAATTTTAGTTATGATATAACTTAATGAATGTGGGGGGCCTTTTGGTGGGCATGATTTTTTTGGGGGGGGGCAGCATTTCATTATTGGTCCCAGGCAGCACAATGTCTTGGGCCGGCCCTGGTCAGATCCTACGCGTTACGGAGATAACTCCTTCTTCAGGGATAATCCGACATATAGGGGATTTTTTCACCACTTGTTTTCAAACCATAACCCTTGTGTTTTCTGGGTGTTGTGGTTCTATGATGACTGATATATAAGCTTGATGTATGGCTGCAGAGGTGAGTACTCTGCCAATTAGGTGTTTTCCATGCTCAGCCTCATTTGCATATTTATTGTTTGTGTTTTGTTTTGTGTTTTATGTTTAATGAATGCCATCACATGAGACAACTGTATTCTTCTCTGTTTTAGATTTCAATTCTGATTTATATGTCGGATTATCCCTGAAGAAGGAGTTATCTCCGTAATGCGTAGGATCTGACCTATATATGTACAATTCTAATTTTCATATGATTATGCACTAACATTGCAGTCCAGGGTATAATCTTTTCCCCTGGGCATGCGATGCATTGGGCATAATTCAACATCTATTCTATTGATTCATTGATTGTATCTTCTGCATATATCAAGTCTTTTTTATTTGCACACAATTTTATGTATTCATACTTTCTATTTTTGTAATAAATTATTTTTATACTCTACCCTAGTGGTTATGTAAATTCATGCCTATAAATTCCCGCCCTGTGAGGGGAATCTTTTGTATTGTACTTCTGGGCGGAGACTTCAGTCTGGCTCTTGACCCGACCCTTGACACCTCCACGGGCACTTCGTCCATTCCTTTCTCAGCCTTATGGCAGGCCAGATTGGGGTTGGCCTCGTTGGCCCTCCATGACACGTGGCGCACTCTGCATCCTAGGGGTAGAGACTATACATTCTTTTCCTCCCCACACCAACGCTACTCCAGTTTGGATTACATCTTTAATTCTCAGCGGGATTTACAGTTTGTGTACGAGGCGACAATTGAAAACATGGTTCTATCAGATCACCACCCAGTCACCCTGACCTTAAGATTCCCGCAGCGGGAGACGTCCACTAAGATCTGGAGGCTTGACGCCTCACTGCTTGCGGATCTTGCTAATGTTACCGCCCTCAAACAAGCCATTAGCGAATATTTTTGTCAGAACGATACCTCGGAAGTCACTCCCATGACCCTGTGGGAGGCACATAAATGTGTGATCAGGGGGCACCTTCTGTCTCTGGCGGCCAGGAAAAAGGGGGAACGCAGAGAGCTGATCCAGTCTTTGGTTGAGAAAATCTCCAAATTGGAAGCTCAACACAAGTACACAATGGCAATTAGGGTAGCATCCGAACTGGCGGATGCTAGAAATCTCTTGCGCGAGGAGCTGTTTAAAGGAACTCGGAAACGCTTCATGCTATCCCAAAAACTGTTCTATGAACAGGGGAACAAGCCTGGCAAACTGCTTGCAAGATTTACGCAAAAACGTGTTCTCGCCTCAACCGTCCATCAGGTGAGGGATAGACAGGGTAAGACTCATACGAAAAATGAGGACATTTCGCGGCAGTTTAAGGATTTCTACAGCAATTTATATAACATTAAGGAGAAAGAGGAAGGTGCGGTTTCGGCGGATACTCGGGCATCCTTGATCAAGGACTTTCTACGTCAATATGCGCCTCAGGCATTGTCTGAGGAGGATCAGCAATTCCTAGATGCGCCACTGTCGTCGGAGGAATGGATTGCGGCGTTGAAAACCATGAAACCTGGCAAGAGCCCAGGGCCTGATGTCTACACAGCACAATATTACAAATGCTTTCCAGACCTCCTGGCGCCAAATTTTATAAAAGCCTTTAACTCTCTCGCCAATCACCCTTGCCAGTCCAATACTTTGCTAGAAGCCTATATTTCAGTAATACCTAAGGACACTAAAGATCCCTCAGATGTAGCGAACTACAGACCAATTTCGCTTCTTAACGTGGACGTAAAACTCTTTGCTAAGATAATTGCAAACCGACTCGCACAGCACGTTCCGTCATGGGTGGGACTTGATCAGGTCGGGTTTGTCCCTGGAAGAGAAGCCAGGGATAATACCATCAAGGCCCTCAACATACATCAGTGGCTCACTTCTTCTAAACAGGAGGGTTTCTTTCTGTCGATGGATGCGGAGAAGGCCTTTGACCGAGTAGCCTGGGACTACATGGACTCTGTTTTGGAAGCTCTAGGTCTGGGGTCCAGAATGCGGACTTATATTGGAGCATTGTACACGAGTCCACGAGCCCGAGTTAGGGTCAATGGTCACTTGTCGGAGGCCTTCTCCATACACAACGGCACTAGGCAAGGTTGCCCCCTATCCCCTATTCTTTATATCCTCACGTTGGAGCCACTCCTTCCTTGCATACGGGAAAGCCCTGATATTCGGGGGGTTGTCGTTTGCAGCAAGGAATACAAGCTTGCGGTTTTTGCCGACGACATACAGCTCTTCCTCTCTTCCCCCTTGATCACCTTGCCCAACTTGATGTTTATCCTTGACAATTTTAGACGTATATCACATTTGAAAATTAATTACTCCAAGTCCTTTGCGTTGAATATCACCCTGCCCTCGACCTTGGTCGCCCAATGTCAAGAAAACTTCCCCTTCTCTTGGAAGTCAGACGATATTACCTATCTGGGTATTCGGCTACCGCAGAACCTCTCAAAGCTTTACGAGAAGAATTTTTTGAATGAACTGAACGCAATACAACAGGATTTGCTCCGCTGGGACTCTCCCACGATTTCTTGGTTTGGGCGTGCCTCCATCATTAAAATGACAGTGCTCCCCCAACTACTATATAAACTTCAGACTATCCCGATCGCCTTGCCGCCCTCCTTTTTCGCCTCCTATAAGAGACTTTGTAGAAAATTCCTACGGGGCTCCAAGGCCCCAAGAATTGGTTGGGCGAAGCTAGTACTCCCTAAATTAGAAGGGGGTATTGGACTCCCAGACCTGCAGAGGTACCATTGGGCCACACACCTGGCACGAGTGGTCGACTGGAGGGTGCACTCACATCGTAAGGGTTGGGTACACCTAGAAAATTTGAGCTTAGGACTTGAGTTGGGAAAATTGCCCTGGTTTTCCAAGAAATACTGGACGCCCTCCGTTTTGTCTCATCCCCTAGTGGGGGCAACCCTGTCGGCCTTTACACGGGCTTGCAGGGAACATGAGGTTTCAGCCACGGAATGTGGTATGACCCCCATCAAGGGAAACCCTGATTTTGCACCAGGACTGGAGGGGACCTTCCTAGAGCTAGAATGGCCACGGGCAGATATGTTGGCTAAGCATTTTTTCTCTGGGGATAGATTCCTCACATTGAGGGAACTACAGGCAATGTCCCTGACCAGAGCTTTCCCTTTCTTTGCTTACCTTCAGCTAAAGCACTTTCTGGACGGCCCAAAAACAAGAGGCCGCTTTTCAAGGCCAGCTACGGTATTGGAATCTCTATGCTCTGGTCTGTCCCCCCAGAGGCATGTAATTTCGATGCTATACGCCTCGATGTTTAAGCGACCGTTCACAGCTATGGAAACGGAACGAGCCTCGTGGGAAGTCCGTCTGGACAGATCTATAGAGCCAAAGAACTGGGAACGGGTTCATTGGTATATTCACAAAGGTTCACTAAACGTAAACACCCAGGAGAATGGGTACAAGATCAGGACACGTGGGTACAGGACACCGGACCTCGTTCATAAATTTTGCCCGACCATGTCAGATCGGTGCTGGAGATGTGGCAGAGAACTGGGTACCTTCTTACATGTGTGGTGGGAGTGCCCTCTGATTTAACCCTACTGGCGAGGAGTCCATGATGTGACGACTAAGACTTCCTCACTACCCCTGGAGTTTTCATCAGCACAGTATCTCCTTCATCTCTCTGAAATATCAAAAAAGACGTACCGCACCTCGGTTGCGATCCATATGATCAACACAGCCAGAATGTGTATCCCTGTACACTGGAGGGATAAGACGCCTCCATCAATGAAAGAATGGCTGACACGTCTTAACCGTATTGCAGCGATAGAGGAACTAATTCACACCGCGCAAGATAGACTTACTACTTTTACTGCTACATGGGATGAATGGTTTAAATTCTGAAACTCTGCAGAGTACCAGACTCTAATGCTGAATACGGATTGACTTGATCTGAGCGAAATTGCTCTCATGTGACTAGGGCAGGTTCGGGTATGGGAAACTGCCTTGGAGCGACATGAACGGAGAGGGTAGAGGGTGGTACCCCCACCCCCTCTTTAGGATTCTGCCTCTTAAAGGAGCGATCCCTACGCATTCCTCTGCCCCCCTTCCCCCCCCCCCCCCCCATTTTTTAATTTTTTTGTATTCCCCTCCTTCAAGTACACGCCCCACCTCTCTTACTCTTTCCTCCTGAACCCGCTCTAAGCTTCTCCCCTTTCCTTCTCTTCTCTCTCTCTCTTTCTCCCCCTTCCCCCCTCTCTATCCGTATGATTCTGCTGGGCGAGGGGCGTGGAGGCCGGGGACACGATGGGTAGCCCCTGTGTCTAGGTTCTTCGGAATTTGCGAATCCTTAGATCAGAGTAGGTTACAGTTAGCTTAAATAAGCTGGCTCCAATATTAGGCAGCAAGGGGCTTGAAGTGGTGCTTGGTTTCCCCCCCCCCCTTTTTTGTTTTTCTCTGTCTGAGGACAATTACCAAAACATATACTACGATAATCGGGGGGGGGGGAGAACCCCTCTCAGAAGTACTGATGCATCTCTCTCTTACGGGGGTTGAGGGATGAACAATTGTTGTTATGATGTGTTTTGGGTATGCTGTTCGGATCTTGCCACGTTCTGTGTTATTTATCTTTTGAACTGTTTCGTATGTGGAGCTAGAACTCCTTTCTTCTGATCTGTATCTTTGGATATTATTGTGAACTTCTCTATTATATCTGTAATTTGTTTTCTTTAATAAAAAAAATTTATGGATAAAAAAAAAAAGAAGTAAGCCCGATTACTAACTGTAATCATTATGTAGATGTTTTAATCAGCTGTCTATATATTAGCTGTATACAAGTAGATCTTCAATAATAGACATACAGTATTTTGAGTAAAGAAGACGCTAAATTAACTGCAGATATGAACTATACTTGTTGTTCTTTCTGAGTAGCCTTTTTTGGATGAATAATTTATAGTGTATGTAATTATTTCCACAGGAAAAAGGGACAGACAAAGACACCAGACAAGCTACCAGAGGGGACAAAGGGAGGCAGCCCTTGGCCGGACCCCAACAGGGGAGACAACAGGGCCATCTTCACCCCCAAATCGTAAGTGTTAATTTCAAAAACACTAATTTAACCACCGACAGGGGTGTTTCTAGGTGGGACAAAGGCCATGGGCTCAGGGCGTAACTTAAGGGGTAAAGAACACTTTATGTTTGCTGCGTGGCTCATCACTGCCCATTAATGACGCATTTCCAGGGTAGACAGGGGTAGAGGAGAGGCCCTGGGGATCACAGTCACACAGAGTCACGCCTGCTAGAATGATCATCATATATCCCCTATCCCATAGGAGACAAGAGGGGTGGGTGGCAACTGCTTGAGTTGTTCAATGTGGACATATAGACTTTTATTTTCACAATTAAACTGACATCACCTTTCCTTTCCAATGCATTTTTTGAATTTGAATAATGCATAGACATGTGCACACTGAAATATTTCGTTTCGGAATTTCGTTTTCGTTAGAAAAATAAATTTATTTAGTTACTCCCGAAATTTGTTTTTATTTATTTCGTTTTTCGTTAGAAATTGCATTCGTCCGAAAATCTGAATTAATTAAGGTCGAATCTGTCATTGAAGGCTTATGGTGTCTGTCGAATGTTCAAAGAAGATTCGACGGAGCAGCGAAACTGTACGACGCTGCAATCGTACATTTCCGGTCGAATGTTCCGCCTACAAGCTATAGATGAATTCTATTGTATGACTAGTAATAATTATATTTTTTAATTACTATTACTAGTCAACAGGGATGAGCCGAACACCCCCCTGTTCGGTTCGCACCAGAACCTGCGAACAGACAAAATGTTAGTGTGAACTTTAGAACCCTATTAAATACAATGGACTCGAACGTTCGAAATCTAAAGTGTTAATTATAAAGGCTAATATGCAAGTTATTGTCCTAAAAAGTGTTTGGGGACCTGGGTCCTGCCCCAGGGGACATGTATCAATGCAAAAAAAAGTTTTAAAAACGGCCGTTTTTTCGGGAGCAGTGATTTTAATAATGCTTAAAATGAAAAAATAAAAGTGAAATATTCCTTTAAATTTCGTACCTGGGGGGTGTGTATGATATGCATGTGAAGTGGCGCATGTTTCCCGTGCTTAGAACTGTCCCTGCAAAAAATGTCATTTTTGAAAGAAAAAAAGTCATTTAAAACTCATTCGCGGCTATTAATGAATTGTCGGCTCCCGGCAATACATACAAAAGTCATTGATAAAAAAAAAAAAAATGTGTAATTTAAATTATCGGCTTATCGGAATCTGGAAGACCCCTTTAACAAAGGGGACCCCCAGATCCTGGCCCCCCCCTATGTGAATTGGTAAGGGGTACATTGTACCCCTACCATTTCACGAAGAAAGTGTAAAAAAATGTTTAAAAAAACACACAAACACCTTGAAAAAGTCCTTTATTTAAAAAAAACAAAAAAACATTCCAGCGGTGAAATCCAGTGTCCCGCGGCGATCCCGATGTCCAGCGCTGTCCTTCATTGGTTGTGCCTGAGCGGACCTGATGGGGAACTCCCTCTCAGTGTTTTAAATGTATAGACCCGCCCCTTCTAAAGTTCCCCATCAGCTCAGCGGACCAGATGCGGAACATGAGAAGGGGCGGGTCTATACATGTATTACCAAAGTGAGAGCAGTTCCCCATCAGGTCCGCCCCCTCGGTATGTCGGACCCGCCTACGTCATTGGCTTGAGCGCGGAACTTCCTTCACTATGTAAATTTAAATTACACATTTTTTTTTTTTTTTATCAATGACTTTTGTATGTATTGCCGGGAGCCGACAATTCATTAATAGCCGCGAATGAGTTTTAAATGACTTTTTTTCTTTCAAAAATGACATTTTTTGCAGGGACAGTTCTAAGCACGGGAAACATGCGCCACTTCACATGCATATCATACACACCCCCCAGGTACGAAATTTAAAGGAATATTTCACTTTTATTTTTTCATTTTAAGCATTATTAAAATCACTGCTCCCGAAAAAACGGCCGTTTTTAAAACTTCTTTTTGCATTGATACATGTCCCCTGGGACAGGACCCGGGTCCCCAAACACTTTTTAGGACAATAACTTGCATATAAGCCTTTATAATTAGCACTTTAGATTTCTCCCATAGATTTTTCGAATTTGCCGCGAACACCCCAATTTGGTTGAATCTTCGTCGTTCATGTCGAATTGTCAAGTTAGTTCTAGCTATTTTACTGCTCCTCCTCTTTGGTTACAATCAGCCAATAACATTCATCATCATCATTTTTTTATTTTACTTCCCCCACCCAATTCCAGCAGTGATCTTTTCTCTCCTATGTCGAATCTTTTCTCTCTATAATGTCGAATTTTTTCTCTCTATAATGTCAAATCTTTTCTCTCTATGTCGAATCTTTTCTCTCTATAATGTCAAATCTTTTCTCTCTATGTAGAATAATCTTGGACTAATAGAGTTAAGGTTAGGCACATTCGACCACAGGTTCGATGGACACAGATTGTTATTGTCAGCCTCATGTCGAATCTCCTATCTATATCGAACTGTTGTTGCAACGAAAACGAAAATTAAGCATTTGTTTATGTCGGATCTTTCGGTTTTCGGATTCTGCATTTTCGTTTTCGTTTGTTAAAACGATAACGAAAATACCTGAAATTCGGACGAAAATGCATTCGGACGAAAACGAATGCACATGTCTAATAATGTATAGTGCAGCATGTTGTAGTCCACTAGTCGGGAGCAAACATTGTCACCAGTGCAAGGTTGGTCAACTAATTCAGCAAAAGGGATTCTAGGAACAGATGTGACTTGGTGTGGCTTCATGAATGTTGTATTGTTTATTTTTAGAGGAACGTGAGTGTGGTCAGCTCCCACATTTGGAGGAGTGGGATCAGAGAGCTGGAGCCAGCACAGAGCCTCCACTGGACAGAACATCCCCTGACGCAAGACAGACAGAGGGTGGAAGAGTGTAATGCCGCGTACACACGATCATGACTCACGGCGGTTAAAAAAACGCCGTGAATCATGACATGAAAAACGAGGGAACGGCTTGTTCCCCCACACACGGTCGCTTTTCCCGTCATTTTTTCTCTTGTCGAGAAAAACGATCGTGTGTAGGCTCCGTGGCAGTGTTTCCCTATGGGAAAACTGCAGTGGAAAAAAATTACGGGAAAAACGACGAGAAAAATTAGAGCATGTTCTAATTTTTCTCGTCGTTTTTAATGCCGTTTTTCACGACGTGAAAAGTGACAAAAAGACCACACACGGTCGTTTTTCTTGTTGAAAAAAAAAATTTAATTTTTCACCACGTGAAAAATGATCGTGTGTACGCGGCATTACAATTTGAAGAAGATACTTTGGAGCCTGTTGTTTGCCCCAGTAAGTATTTTGAACATCTGGCTTCAAATGTCTAGACATGTCTAGTGATTAGATGTCCAAACCAAACACCCACACAACACAGGAGCAAAGTATGTAGTGCCTTGAACATTAGCATGGAGAAGGAAAAGGTAGAAGGAGCTGGCAGTGTTGCAAGGTACCCAATTTTTGGAGACACAGGCACCAGGGCCAAGATTACAGAGTAGGTGCAGTGTGTACATTCCTAGTAGTGTAGGTTTCTGAAGGGTAAGCAGGTTGCAAGCAATAATTGCCTTTAACTACTTCCCACCCGGCCACTGTACATATACGGCCGGGTGGGTGCTCTCTCCTTCTGAGTGGACGTTCAGGAACGTCCCTCAGAAGGAGGGGGGTCCCACGCGCGTGCGCGCCGCCGATCCGCGCGCGCGCCCGCCGCGTCCCCGAGGACCCGGTGTGCGTGCCCGGCGGCCGCGATTGCCGCCGGGCACCCGCGATTGCCCGGGAAACAAGCAGGAAAGTGGATCTGTGTGTGTAAACACACAGATCCACGTCCTGTGAGGGAGAGGGGACCGATGATGTGTCTCTTGTACATAGGGACAACCATCGGTCACCTCCCCCAGTCAGTCCCTTCCCCCCACAGTTAGAACACATTGAGGGAACATATTTAACCCCTTCCCGCCCCTAGTGGTTAACCCCTTCCCTGCCAGTCACATTTATACAGTAATCAATGCATTTTTATAGCAGGGATCGCTGTATAAATGTGAATGGTACCAAAAATGTGTCAAAAGTGTCCGATGTGTCCGCCACAATATCGCAGTCACAATAAAAATCGCAGATCGCCGCCATTACTAATAAAAAAAAAATGCTATAAATCTATCCCCTATTTTGTAGACGCTATAACTTTTGCGCAAACCAATCAATACGCGCTTATTGCGATTTTTTTTATACCAGAAATATGTAGAAGAATACGTATCGGCCTAAACTGAGGAAAATTTTAATTGAAAAAAAAAATGGGTATTTATTATAGCAAAAAGTAAAAAATATTGAGTTTTATTTCCAAACTGGACGCTCTTCTTTTGTTTATAGCGCAAAAAATAAAAACCGCAGAGGTGATTAAATACCACCAAAAGAAAGCTCTATTTGTGGGAAAAAAAGGACACAAATTTTGTTTGGGAGCCACGTCGCACGACCGCGCAATTGTCATTCAAAGTGTGACAGCGCTGAAAGCTGAAAAATGGCTTGGGCAGGAAGGGGGTTTTAGTGCACAGTAGGGAGGTGGTTAATAATAATGTGCCCGTAATTCACTATGTAGGGCCTCAGCCACTTGACCATCATTCCCATGATTTTTTTTCTCTTCTTCCAAGGCCACGAACTACCAAGATTCACTATTGGTCGTATCAGTGCTGATATGCTGCAAGAAATTATTGAGCTTGACAAAATAAAGGAGGCTGCCACTGGTGTTCAGAAACAAATCCAGGATTATGTAGACCTGTTAGCCAAATTTTAGAATATTCTGACCTTACGTTTTCTTCAAATTGTTGCCTTCTGTCTTTGTTTTTTTTTGCGAGTATTTTTTTTAATATTTTGAAGCACAGGCTCAGATTGATGCTATTTTGAATTTGCACTACTTCCTTAGAACTACTGCAATTTCAAAGTAGCAAGCAACACTGCCATAGGCTGTGACTTGTCATGCGATTTGACCTCTAAAATCGCATGAGAAATCTATAGAAATGTGAACCTGTGCTTTTTAAGTGTCTGAGGTCAGTGTTTCTCCACTCCCCTTCTCTAGGTGCACGACCACGTCCTGTTTTCTTTATTTTAGGCAGTAGTGATGAGCCGAACACCCCCGGGTTCGGTTCGCACCAGAACCCGCGAACGGACCGAAAGTTCGCACGAACTTTAGAACCCTATTAAATACAATGGATGCGAACGTTCGAAATCTAAAGTGCTAATTAGGGATGAGCTTCGAGTTCGAGTCGAACTCATGTTCGACTCGAACATTGCCTGTTCGCCGAACAGCGAACAAATTGCGGTGTTCGCGGCAAATTCGAAAAGTCTATGGGAGAAATCTAAAGTGCTAATTATAAAGCCTAATATGCAAGTTATTGTCCTAAAAAGTGTTTGGGGACCCGGGTCCTGCCCCAGGGGACATCTATCAATGCAATTTTTTTTTTTTTAAACGGCCGTTTTTTCAGGAGCAGTGATTTTAATAATGCTTAAAGTGAAAAAAGAAAAGTGAAATATTCCTTTAAATTTCGTACCTGGGGGGTGTGTATGATATGCATGTAAAGTGGCGCATGTTTCCCGTGCTTAGAACTGTCCCTGCACAAAGTGTCATTTTTGAAGGAAAAAAAGTAATTTAAAACTCACTCGCGGCTATTAATGAACTGTCGGCTCCCGGCAATACATACAAAAGTCATTGATAAAAAAAAAAAAAAAGCGTGGGGGTTCCCCAAATTCAATTACCAGGCCCTTCAGGTCTGGAATGGATATTAAGGGGAACTCCACCCCAAATTTTAAAAAAAATGGCGTGGAGTCCCCCCAAAAATCCATACCAGACCCTTATCCGAGCACGTAACCTGGCCGGCCGCAGGGGAAGAGGGGGGGACGAGAGAGCGGCCCCCCTCCCTCCTGAACCGTACCAGGCCACATGCCCTCAACATGGGGAGGATGTCCCCAATATTGATGGGGACAAGGGCCTCATCCCCACAACCCTTGCCCGGTGGTTGTGGGGGTCTGCGGGCGGGGGGCTTATCGGAATCTGGAAGACCCCTTTAACAAAGGGGACCCCCAGATCCCGGCCCCCCTATGTGAATTGGTAAGTGGTACATTGTACCCCTACCATTTCACGAAGAAAGCGTAAAAAAATGTAAAAAAAAACGCACAAACACCTTGAAAAAGTCCTTTATTAAAAAAAAAAAAAAACATTCCAGCGATGAAATCCAGTGTCCCGCGGCGATCCCGATGTCCAGCGCCGTCCGTCATTGGTTTTGCCTGAGCGGACCTGATGGGGAACTTCCTCCTCAGTGTTTTAAATGTATAGACCCGCCCCTTCTAAAGTTCCCCATCAGGTCCGCTCAGCGAACCAGATGCGGAACATGAGAAGGGGCGGGTCTGTACATGTATTACCAAAGTGAGTGAAGTTCCCCATCAGGTCCGCCCCCTCGGTCTGTCGGACCCGCCTACGTCATTGGCTTGTGCGGGGAACTTCCTTCACTGTGTAATTTAAATTTACACAGTGAAGGAAGTTTCCCGCTCAGGCCAATGACATAGGCGGGGTCCGACATACAGAGGGGGCGGACCTGATGGGGAACTTCCTTCACTGCGTAATACATGTATAGAGTCTATAGACCCCTTCACTGCTATAGACTCTATACATGTATTACGCAGTGAAGGAAGTTCCCCATCAGGTCCGCCCCCTCGGTATGTCGGACCCCGCCTATGTCATTGGCCTAAATGGGGAACTTCCTTCACTGTGTAAATTTAAATTACACAGTGAAGGAAGTTCCCCGCTCAAGCCAATGACGTAGGCGGGTCCGACATACCGAGGGGGCGGACCTGATGGGGAACTTCTCTCACTTTGGTAATACATGTATAGACCCGCCCCTTCTCATGTTCCGCATCTGGTCCGCTGAGCGGACCTGATGGGGAACTTTAGAAGGGGCGGGTCTATACATTTAAAACACTGAGGAGGAAGTTCCCCATCAGGTCCGCTCAGGCAAAACCAATGACGGATGGCGCTGGACATCGGGATCGCCGCGGGACACTGGATTTCATCGCTGGAATGTTTTTTTGTTTTTTTTTTAATAAAGGACTTTGTGTGTTTTTTTTTTATTTTTTTACGCTTTCTTCGTGAAATGGTAGGGGTACAATGTACCCCTTACCAATTCACATAGGGGGGGCCGGGATCTGGGGGTCCCCTTTGTTAAAGGGGTCTTCCAGATTCCGATAAGCCCCCCGCCCGCAGACCCCCATAACCACCGGGCAAGGGTTGTGGGGATGAGGCGCTTGTCCCCATCAACATGGGGACATCCTCCCCATGTTGAGGGCAAGTGGCCTGGTACGGTTCAGGAGGGAGGGGGGGCCGCTCTCTCGTCCCCCCCTCTTCCCCTGTGGCCGGCCAGGTTACGTGCTCGGATAAGGGTCTGGTATGGATTTTTGGGGGGACTCCACGCCATTTTTGTTTTCATTTTCGCCGGGGTTCCCCTTAATATCCATTCCTGAAGGGCCTGGTAATTGAATTCTGGGGGACCCCCACGCTTTTTTTTTATTTTTTATCAATGACTTTTCTATGTATTGCCGGGAGCCGACAATTCATTAATAGCCGCGAGTGAGTTTTAAATGACTTTTTTTCCTTCAAAAATGACATTTTGTGCAGAGACAGTTCTAAGCACGGGAAACATGCGCCACTTTGCATGCATATCATACACACCCCCCAGGTACGAAATTTAAAGGAATATTTCACTTTTATTTTTTCATTTTAAGCATTATTAAAATCACCGCTCCCGAAAAAACGGCCGTTTTTAAAACTTCTTTTTGCATTGATACATGTCCCCTGGGGCAGGACCCGGGTTCCCAAACACTTTTTAGGACAATAACTTGCATATAAGCCTTTATAATTAGCACTTTAGATTTCGAACGTTCGAGTCCATTGTATTTAATAGGGTTCTAAAGTTCACACGAACATTTTGTCTGTTCGCAGTTTCTGGTGCGAACCGAACAGGGGGGTGTTCGGCTCATCCCTGGTGCTAATTATAACGACTATTATGCATGTTATTGTCCTAAAAAGGGTTTGGGAACTCGGGTTCTGCACCAGGGGACATGTATCAATCCAAAAAAAAGTTTTAAAAACGGCCGTTTTTCAGGAGCAGTCATTTTAATGATGCATAAAGTGAAAAAAAAAGCCAAATATTCCTTTAAATATCGTACCTGGGGGGTGTCTAAAGTATGCCTGTGAAGTGCCACGTGTTTTCTGTGTTTAGAACTGTCCCTGCACAAAATTACATTTCTGAAGGAAAAAAAGCCATTTAAAACTGCTTGCGGCTTTAATGTAATGTCTGGTCCTGGTAATATGGATGAAAATCTTTAAGAAAAATGCCATAGCTACCCCATCACCCCCCCCCCCACCCCAGCCCATTACCAGCCCCTTTGGGTCTTGTATGGATATTAAGGGGAACCCCGCACACAAAATAAAAAAGGCCTTATATACTCTGAACAGCCGTATACAGGCGGTGCATACAAGACAGGGACTGTAGGTTTGTTCTTATGTAGAATCTGTTTGTAATTTTGAACAGGTACATTGTTTAAGTGTAGCTCCAGCCAAGAAATCTATTTTTAAGCTTTTTGGAAAACATAGGGAAGGGTTATCACCCCTGTAACATTTGTTTTGCTGTCTGTGCAGTGTGCACCTGTTCAAAACAGTTCACCTCACTTTCCGTCCTAGTGACAAATGTTTTTTGAAAATTTGGGGTTTTTATTGAAACAAGAATTGGTGATAAAGCATCAGTGGAGAGGAGACACTTTTTTCCCATATTAACTCTTACAGGAGAGAATTTGCCTTCCTAGGGGTAGATTTCCTCTCACTTCCTGTTGTATCCTTCCGTTTGCAAGGAGGAGTCGTTTGTAAGTTGGATGTTTGAAAGTAGGGGCCTGCCGTATATACTCAGCTGAAATTTGCCCCTTACATGTTGGTGTTGCCACAACACTGTGAGCCCTCACAGTTACTCTTGGTGGGCGCATGAATGGGCCCTGCTGTGAATTATTAGATCAAGAATTGTAATTGCATACCCCTGTTGAACAGGGGCTGAAAAATTGGGCCTTTGGTGGTGGTGGTGGTGTTGACACAACACTGTAAGGCCTCACAGTTACTCTTGGTGGGCGCAGGAATGGGCCCTGCTGTGAATTATTAGATCTAGAATTGTAATTGCATGCCCCTGTGGAACAGGGGCTGAAAAATTGGGCCTTTGGTGGTGGTGGTGTTGACACAACACTGTAAGGCCTCACAGTTACTCTTGGTGGGCGCAGGAATGGGCCCTGCTGTGAATTATTAGATCAAGAATTGTAATTACATGCCCCTGTTAAACAGGGGCAGAAAAATTGGGCCTTAGGCACTGGTGCCACAACACTGCAACCCCTCACAGATACTGTACTTGGAGCACAGCAATGAGCCCTGTTGCAAAGTATTGCATCAAAAATTGTAATTACATGCCCCTGTTAAACAGGGGCTGAAAAATTGGGCCTTAGCCACTGGTGGCGGCACCCAGAAACAAAAATGTTCTTCCAAGCTATCATCATCAATCGGATCATTGAGGAGGAGGAGGATAGTCAGTCAACATAACAGGACAGTCTCTCAGCATCAGCATCAGTCTTGAAGGGATGTGACATTTGAAAATAAATTAGTCTGTTATATCAGCTTCAGGTGTTTGGTAGCTGGTGGTGATCCAAGACTGGTTCATCTTTATGAAGGTCAGTCGATCAACAGAGTCGGTGGACAGGCGCACCCTGTGATCCGTGACAAATCCTCCAGCAGCACTGAATGTGCGTTCTGAAAGAACGCTGGATGCAGGACAAGCCAGTAGCTCAATTGCATACTGTGCAAGCTCTGGCCAGTGATCCATCCTCAAGACCCAGTAAGCCAGAGGATTTTCGGTGGGGAAGGTGTCCAAGTCTGACCTTGCCCCTAGGTATTCCTGCACCATGTATATCAGACGCTGGCGATGGTTGCTGGAACCGAGCATACCTTGGGGCTGCAGACTAAAGAATTGTCTGAACGCATCGGTCAGACGGCCACCTTCCCCACCGCTCCTTCTTTGACTGACTGAAGCCTCAGCAACTCGTTGTCCAGGACCAGGAGTTTGTAACCTCCCAGTCTCTAGGAACGCGTTGCACAGACCTTTCTGCAAGGCCTCCCGCAGTTGTCTCATCCTCTGCTCCCTCTGCGACGGTAAGATAAGGTCCGCAACCTTACCCTTGTACCGTGGATCAAGGAGAGTGGCCAGCCAGTAATGGTCCCTCTCCTTGATCCGAAGAATACTAGGATCCTTCCGCAGACTTTGCAGGATCAGGGAGGCCATGCAGCGTAGGTTAGCTGAGGCATTCGGTCCGGAGTCCTCTGGGTCACTAAGGACGACATGATCCGCAGCCACCTCCTCCCAGCCACGTACAAGTCCACTGGTTTCTTGGGACTGTAAATCATCCCTAAAAGACTGCTGCTGATGATGCTGAGTGCCAGGCTCCACCTCCATGCTGACACAATCCTCCTCCTCCTCCTCCTCCTCCTCTTCTTCCTGTGCGATGGGTGGGACAGAAGGAACACTGTCTGGATAAAGGGGGCCTTGAGAGGCAAGGAAGTCCTCCTCTTCCTGCCTCTGTTCTGCCTCAAGTGCCCTGTCCATTATTCCACGCAGCGTATGTTCCAACAGGTGGACAAGAGGTACAGTGTCACTGATGCATGCACTGTCACTGCTCACCATCCTCGTGGCCTCCTCAAATGGTGCCAGGACAGTGCATGCATCCCTGATCATGCCCCACTGGCGTGGTGAAAAAAACCCGAGCTCCCCTGACCCTGTCCTGGTGCCGTAGTCGCATAGGTACTCATTGATGGCCCTCTGCGGCGTGTGCAGCCGCTGCAGCATGACCAACGTTGAGTTCCACCTGGTGGGCATGTCACATATAGGGCGGTTCTTGGGCAGGTTCAACTCCTTTTGCAGCTCAGCCAGGCGAGCACTGGCATTATAAGATCTGCGGAAATACACACAGACTTTCCTGGCCTGCCTCAGGACATCCTGTAAGCCCGGGTACCTGCCCAAGAACCGCTTCACCACCAGGTTAAGGACGTGAGCCACACAGGGCACATGGGTCAGTTGTCCCTGTCAGAGAGCGGAGAGGAGGTTGGTGCCATTGTCGCAAACTACCATTCCTGGCTTAAGCTGGCGTGGCGTCAACCACCTCTCGGCCTGCCCCTGCAGAGCAGACAGAACCTCTGCCCCAGTGTGGCTCCTGTCCCCCAAACACACCAGCGCAAGCACGGCATGGCATCTTTTTGCCTGCGTAATTGCGTAGCCCCTTGAACGCCTACGGAGCACCGCTGGTTCCGAGGACAAAGCACAGGAAGAGGCCATGGAGGAAGAAGAAGAGGAGGGGGTGGAGGACAGAGGTGTGTCACAACCAGTAGTAGCATTTTGGAGGCGTGGCGGTGGAACAACCTCCAACACTACTGCACCTTGTCCTGCATCCTTCCCAGCTGCCAAAAGAGTGACCCAATGGGCCCTGAAAGAAAGGTAACGTCCCTGTCCATGCCTGCTGTACCATGAGTCAGCGGTAATATGCACCCTACCGCTGACCGCCCTGTCCAGCGAGGCCAAGACATTGCCTTCCACATGCCGGTAGAGAGCTGGAATCGCCTTTCGTGAGAAAAAGTGGCGTTTGGGAACCTGCCACTGAGGAACTGCACATTGCACAAACTCACGGAAGGGGGGCGAGTCTACCAACTGAAAAGGCAGCAGTTGAAGTGCTAGCAATTTAGCCAAGCTAGCATTCAACCACAGGCATGTGGATGGCTGGGAGTGAACTTCTTTTGACGGTCCAGCAGCTGGGGCAGGGAAATTTGCCTGCTAGAATCGGACGTTGGTGTACTGCTAGCAGAGTGCCCGCAAGTACTTGGCTGTGACACACCTAATTCTACACCTTCATTCCTCTCAGTGCAGGTTTCAGAGAGGACTGAAGGTATAGTGGGGTTGGAGATCCCAGCTGATGCGGTGCAAGAAGAGGTCCGCTTTGTTCTTTGGTGTGGGTTTTTAAGGTAGGCTTGCCAACGAGCTGCATGGCAGGTCAACATATGTCTGGTCAAGCATGTGGTGCCCAAGCGGGTGATGTTTTGGCCACGCGATATACGTTTGAGACATATGTTGCAAACAGCAGCTGTGCGATCTGATGCACTCGACTCAAAAAAGGCCCACACCAAAGAACTTTTTGAATAACGGGCAGAGGCAGCGCCCTGCACAGGCGGAGCTCTGCGGTGTGATTCCGTCGGTGTGCTGCCCTTACGCTGGCCCCCCGAGGGCATCCTGCCTCGTTGGAGATGTGCCTCCTCCTCATCCTCCTCCTCCTCCTCTCTCCTATTAGGCACCCACGTGGAGTCAGTGACCTCATCATCCCCTCCCTCCTCATCACTGGAGCCAATCTGGCAGTATGCTGCAGCTGCTGGAACATGACTGCCAGATTGGTGTCCTTCTTGAGCATCCCCTCTCTCTGCTCTCACGCTACTGCCTTCCTCTAGCTGGGTATCATCATCAGACCCTTCGAAACGCTGGCCATCCTCCTGGAGCATGTACCCAACACTGTGCTCAAACAGTTTGGGGGACTCCTCAGGAGGACATGGTTGGTCTAGGGAAGGAGTGACTGATGATGACATTGATACCAGGGAAGAGGACGCTTTGGCAGCTGCTTTGCCAGTACCCTGAGCCTGGGTGAGAGAGGATGAGGAGGATGAGGAGGGCTTGGTCATCCACTTTACCAAGTCTTCGGCATGATGCGGCTCAACACGTCCAGTTGCCGAAAAGAAGGACAAGCGTGTCCCATGGCCACGTGCTGATGGCGATGCACCGCGTCCACGACCAGCACTGTTGTCTCTAGACACAGAGCCTGCTTGCCCTCTTTTATTGGCTCCTGACTGTCTGCCTCTCCTTGTTTGCCTTCCACACATTCTAATGGCCTGCAGGGAAATGGGAAAACCAGCAATAAGGCCTAGCTTCAGGAGTATATTTTGCAGGAATCACACTACGCCTGCTGTAGGTGCTGGAAATGCCTGTTGGTGTAACACACCAGGAAAAAGCAGCAATACAGGCTAACTTCAGGTGTAATATGATCAGGAGGCACACTCCGCCCGCTGTAAGTGCCGCAAATGCCTGTTGGTGTAACACACCAGGAAAAAGCAGCAATACAGGCTAACTTCAGGTGTAATATGATCAGGAGGCACACTCCGCCCGCTGCCAGTGCTGCAAATGCCTGTTGGTGTAACACACCAGGAAAAAGCAGCAATACAGGCTAACTTCAGGTGTAATATGATCAGGAGGCACACTCCGCCCGCTGTAAGTGCCGCAAATGCCTGTTGGTGTAACACACCAGGAAAAAGCAGCAATACAGGCTAACTTCAGGTGTAATATGATCAGGAGGCACACTCCGCCCGCTGTAAGTGCCGCAAATGCCTGTTGGTGTAACACACCAGGAAAAAGCAGCAATACAGGCTAACTTCAGGTGTAATATGATCAGGAGGCACACTCCGCCCGCTGTAAGTGCCGCAAGTGCCTGTTGGTGTAACACACCAGGAAAAAGCAGCAATACAGGCAAACTTCAGGTGTAATATGATCAGGAGGCACACTCCGCCCGCTGTAAGTGCCGCAAATGCCTGTTGGTGTAATACACCAGGAAAAAGCAGCAATACAGGCTAACTTCAGGTGTAACATGATCAGGAGGCACACTCCACCCGCTGTAAGTGCCGCAAATGCCTGTTGGTGTAACACACCAGGAAAAAGCAGCAATACAGGCTAACTTCAGGTGTAATATGATCAGGAGGCACACTCCGCCCGCTGTAAGTGCCGCAAATGCCTGTTGGTGTAACACACCAGGAAAAAGCAGCAATACGGGCTAACTTCAGGTGTATAATGTGCAGGAGGCTTAGCAACAATGACACTGACACTGTCCCCTGCCTATCCTTCTCTCTCCCTGCACACAAGGTTTATCAAAGTATATGACACTGACACTCTCCCTGCCTATCCTTCTCTCTCCCTACACACAAGGTTTAGCAAAGAATATGACACTGACACTCTCCCTGCCTATCCTTCTCTGTCCCTACACACAAGGTTTAGCAAAGAATATGACACTGACACTGTCCCCTGCCTATCCTTCTCTCTCCCTGCACACAAGGTTTATCAAAGTATATGACACTGACACTCTCCCTGCCTATCCTTCTCTCTCCCTACACACAAGGTTTAGCAAAGAATATGACACTGACACTCTCCCTGCCTATCCTTCTCTGTCCCTACACACAAGGTTTAGCAAAGAATAGATTTGACACTGTACCTGCCTATCCTTCACTTTCCCTGCTCCGGAACACACTACACGAGGCCGCCGCGCTGGCGGCCTTTTATAGTGTGGGGCGTGTACTAAACCCCCTCAGCTATAATTGGCCACAGGCATCCTGCCTGTGGCCAATCATTGCTCTCCTCGCTGCCGGCGCTGTGATTGGCCAAGCATGCAGGGTCACAGTGCATGCTTGGCCAATCACAGCACCGGGATTACACTGCGATGGCGCAGTGTATTGTGGGCCGTTCGCGTCACTCGAATTTGGCGCGAACGGCCTAAATCGTTCGTTGTTCGCCAAACGCGCGAACAGCCGATGTTCGAGTCAAACTTATGTTCGACTCGAACACCGAGCTCATCCCTATTAGGCAGTAGAACAAAAAATATGTACATTTTTTAAGCTCAAAAATTACTACCTCACCTGTGGCTATAGTTACAAATAGAGAAAGCAGGACCTGGTAATGCACCTGGAGAAGGAGAGTTGAGAAACACTGCCCTAAATATAATGCTTTGTTTTTATTTGATGTTTTTTTTTGTATTTTCCTTGCCAAAAATTGAAGAAGCACACAAATGGGGACACAAACATTAAATTCCCCTCATGATCACATGTCTAAATTATGTGACTTTCCCTCCATGGAGATTTCAAAAGCCACTAAACACACAGTGGGGGTTATTTACGGACGGAAAATCAACTTTGCCCTACAAGTGCACTACAAGTGCAGTGGAAAGTGCACTTGTAGTGCAAAATTTATTTTGATTTGTAAAATCACCCCCACTGTGACAACATGTGCTATCTCCCATCATGTGGTATCAATGTACGTGTTTCGGGGGATCATACACTTCCTCTCACCTACTTTAGTTTTGGGGAAGGGATTGCACCCAAAAACCATTGATATTCCGTGATGGGAGATAGCACATGTTGACACACTGTGTTTTGTGGCTTTTGCTAATAACTTGTTTGTACCTACACACATTTTATGCAGGGTATCATAAGGGACATTTAACAGTTAGGCCTCTTCAAATTTTGGCAAGGAAAGGGATGAGCTCATCCCACCTGAGGAATGCAAGATATTCTCAACTTGAGAATAATATTATTAATGTCTCATATGGCCTTTAAATTATACATTTTATATTTTTAAAGTTACAGAGTTGGCGATATGTATGCTCTGCTTTCAAAGATGCATGTTTAGCCACTAAAAATGTAAAAAAATTGAAAATATAAATGTTTATACACAAATAACGATGTTGGTTTGTTCTAAAACCATAAAACGCACATGTGAATGTGCTTGAAGGAAAAATATTTTTGATAAACAATGTGTGGCTTCTTATGTCTATGCTCAATACCAGTATATTTGATAAGTTGGTGTAGTTACATTGACAGTGTACTCTAAAATGTGTGTAGCAGAGCCACAGCACAACATAATACAGTAGTTAGCTCAAGGCAAGATTTTCACCTCATGTTGCACATCAGGTTGGTTTGCAATAGTGGGGAAAATTACAAAGATTAAAGCCATTTGCAAACATAATAAACACAGACAACGGTAGTTCAAATATATATTTTTTTTTTATAGATTAATTCAGATATTTACTCATTAGCAAGTAAATTTTGCTGCCAAGGCACTGCCCCTCAACCCACAAAGTAGTCCATATACTGTTCCCGGACACAACGAGTATTCTGGGAGGAGAAACCAGCACAACCACTTTCAAGAGCTGGCATTACAGCTTCTTCAGCTGGGTGTAAAAGTGAAGGCTCATCTGTTTGCCCTGAGGCAATGTAGCTGCTAGTATTCCTCCTTAAAAAATTATGAAGGATGCAGCAACACAACACAACATGGTTGAGCTTATATTCTGCCAAGTTTATGGCAGTTAAAAAAAGTCTAAATCGACTAGAAAGGATGCCAAAGATGTTTTCCACCACCCTTCCGGCACCAGAGAGCCAATAGTTGAAAATGCGTTGCTCTGGGGTGAGGTTCCTCATAGGAAAGGGCTTTAGAAGATGAGCCCCCAGAGAAAAGGCCTCATCTGCCACAAAAACTAAATTGAGGCCCTCTACATTGTCCTGAGCATGTGGCAAACGTAAGGTGCCATTCTGTAGCCTATGGTAGAACTCTGTATGCATCATGACACCTCCATCCAAATGGCGCCCATTCTTCCCCACATCCACGTACAGGAATTCATAGTTTGCAGACACAACAGCAAGCAGAACTATGCTGCAAAAGCCTTTATAATTAAAATAATAGGATCCTGAGTCGGGTGGTGGGACAATCCTCACATGCTTCCCATCAATGGCACCCCCACAGTTAGGGAAATTCCACAAATTGGCAAACTGGACCGCCACATCCTGCCATTGCTGGGGGTTGGAAGGAAACTGTGGAGTGAAACAAAGAAAAAATTATTACTACTTGAGCACATTAAATTGCAAGTATATTTGACACATACATTCTTGGGCAACAGAAAACAATAACATTTAAAGGAGTATTTCTACTAAAAAGGGTAAGTTCTACTTATATGCTTCCTCACCTCCTCTGGTGGCACATTCAAAAAAATGTTAGGGGGGTGAGGTTGAATGGGTAGAGGTTTTGGACAGGGTATAACCCTCTCCACTTCCATGTGAGCAAAATTATGAAAAAATTAAGGTTAATTTTGCAAGCCCCTCTGGTTTTTCAAGATTGTCAGCCCAGTGGACAGATAAGAAGTGCCATAATACCAACAAAAAAAAATACACAATGTCCAAATATAAGCACATTTTAACATACATAACTTTCCATTAAAATAATAGGAGACCACAAATTAATAGTGTACTACATGCACTACATGCTTTGGAGAATTCATGCAGAAATCTTACCACAACAAAAGAGGTATACTGTGTATGGGTTTTGCAAAGTCAGCAGATAGAGTAGTTGTATCAGTTGACTCAGCATTTTGGGGAGGGGAGGGAGGGTTACAAAAGAGTTTGTGCACCCCAAAAAAGGGTCTCTTGCACTCTGCATGAATTTGAGGACAACAATACTAATGTGACACAGCTTAGGGGGTGTTTAGGGTAAACATAAAAATGAAGCA
The DNA here is from genome assembly GCA_029206835.1 of Rana muscosa. Classification (NCBI taxonomy): domain Eukaryota; kingdom Metazoa; phylum Chordata; class Amphibia; order Anura; family Ranidae; genus Rana; species Rana muscosa. Next base: position 328,603,393 of record CM055116.1, on the reverse strand, counting down.
ACCAAAAAACATTGTTAAGTTAATATACTAGGTGTGTATGGGCCCAGGGTAGCATTCTGGGGAGGTTAGTGAAGGCAAATATGCATGTAGGCCAAGAAATAGCTTACAGCATGCATGAGGCAAAGAGGACATTCACAGCATATTACAATAATGGGAATGATGGAATAAAAAATTAATAATAAAACATTAGAAAACATAAAGTACAGTAGAATGTTAAAATAAAGAAAAAAACGTACCCGAATATAGTCCTTCTGCAGGACTTGAATAATGGCACAACAAGTCTTGGTAATAATGACTCCCAGAGCCTGGGGAGAGATGCCAGTGGTAAACTTGATATCCTGGAGACTTCTCCCTGTCGCCAAGTACCGCAAGGCGGCTATGAGCCTTTTCTCTGCTGGAATAGCAGTCCTCATGCAGGTGTCCTGCTTCCTAATATAGGGGGACAGCAAGTACAAGAGATGCTGAAAGCAGGAGTCCGTCATCCGGAGATAGTTCCGAAAATCATTTGGATTATTCTCCTGGAGCTCCCTTAGCAATGGCATATGACAAAATTGGTCACGATTAAGCAACCAATTTTTGGTCCAAATAGTCCTCCTCCTACTCCTGGACCTGGACCGAGCTAGAGTTATAGCCAAAACTCCAAGCCCATAAACAGCACACTCTCGCGTAGGATTGCGCAACATGGCTGGTTAACGAACGGCCGTTCAGAAACGAACAAAATAGTACGAAACTGAAAAGCGCGAATCAACACTGACCAAACAACTACTAACTCACGATTAGCAGAAGGAGCCCAAAGGCTGACGCCGGAGAATTGAACTTCCTCTTTTGAAGTGTTGTCAGTACGTTGAAACGTCACTACATTCGTGTTTGTTGCCTAAAAAGTCCTGCTGTGTGTATGCTATACAAGTTCACGGCCAACGCCCTTCAGACAAAAATCGACGGAAAAGTTTGTTTGAAGTTCGAAGTGTGTATGAGGCTTTAGAGAAAACAATATAAAAATAATTCCAGCAGTGTCCATAATTGTACCTCATACATAGCTGGTAAACTGAACAAAACATAGCATATATCTTAACTACTTCAGCCCCGGAAGAATTTACCCCCTTCCTGACCAGAGCACTTTTTGCGATTCGGCACTCCGTTGCTTTAACTGACAATTGCGCGGTCATGGAATGTTGCACCCAAACAAAATTAACGTCCTTTTTTCCCACAAATAGAGCTTTCTTTTGGTGGTATTTGATCATCTCTGCGGTTTTTATTATTTGCGCTATAAACAAAAAAAGAGCGACAATTTTGAAACAAAATCAATATTTTTTACTTTTTGCTATAATAAATAGCCCCAAAAAATATAAAAAAAAATGAATTTTTTCTTCAGTTTAGGCCAATATGTATTCTTCTACATATTTTTGGTAAAAAAAATGCAATAAGCGTATATTGATTGGTTTGCGCAAAAGTTATAGCATCTACAAAAAAGGAGATAGTTTTATGGCATTTTTATTATTATTATTATTTTTATTAGTAATGGTGGCAATCAACGATTTTTATCGTAACTGCGACATTATGGCATACACATTGGACACTTTTGACTCTATTTTGGGACCATTGTCATTTACACAGCGATCAGTGCTATAAAAATGCACTGATTACTGAGTAAATGACACTGGCAGGGAAGGGGTTAAACACTAGGGGGCGCTGAAGGGGTTACGTGTGTCCTAGGGAGTGATTCTAAATGTGGGGGGGATGGGCTAGCAGTGACACAACAGTGATCACTGCTCCCGATCACAGGGAGCAGTAGATCACTGTCCTGTCACTAGACAGAACAGGGAAATGCCTTGTTTACAAAGGCATCTCCCCGTTCTGCCTCTCCATGACCAGATTGTGTCAGAGGGGGCGGGGTCAGCCGTACATGTCACTGGGTAACCCCGGTGTTTCTCTGTTGCGTCAGAGGGGGCGGTGTCACCTGCGCACATGGCAGGTGGCCCTGCCCTCAGCTATATGAGAGCTGTCAGGCTGGAGAGCGTCATTGGTCGGCTGCCTCCCATGGAGGCAGGATTGTGTCGGCGTCGTTGTTTTTTTTTTCTTCGTATCATCGCTGGAGATCGAGAATGAATTTACATCGCTGGAATTTTTTTTTCTCTTTTTTTTTTCTTTTTAATAAAGGACTTGTCCCAAGCTGTGTACTGTGGTTTTTAACATTTTTTACACTTTTTTTGTGACATGGTAAGGGTACAATGTACCCCGTTACCAATTCACATAGTGGGGCCAGGAACTGGGGGTCACCTTTGTTAAAGGGGGCTTCCTTATTCCGATAAGCCCCCCGCCCGCAGACCCACACAATCATCAGGCAAGGGTTGTGGGGATGAGGCCCTTATCCCCATCAACATGGGGACATCCTCCCCATGTTGAGGGCATGTGGCCTGGTACGGTTCAGGAGGGGGGGCGCTCTCTCTTCCCCCCCTCTTTTCCTGCGGCCTGTCAGGTTGCATGCTCGGATAAGGGTCTGGTATGGATTTTTGGGGGGAACCCCACGCCATTTTTTTTTATTTTAGCGTGAAGTTCCCCTTAAAATCCATACCAGACCTGAAGGGTCTGGTATGGATTTTGAGGGGGACCCCAAGGCAATTAAAAAAATAATAATTGGTGCAGGGTTTCTCTTTATATCCATACCAGACCTGAAGGGCCTAATATGGAATTTGGGGGGACCCCCACGCATTTTTTTTAATTTTGGTTCTGGGGTTCCCCTTAATATTCATACCAGACTCAAAGGATCTGGTAATGGACTAGGGGGGGACCCACGCTGTTTTTTTCAATGACTTTTATTTGTAGTAGTTTTAAATGACTTTTTTCCTTTAGAAATGTAATTTTGTGCAGAGACTGTTATAAACACGGGAAAAATGCGCTACTTTACAGGAATACTATAGACACCCCCCAGGTATGAAATTTAAAGGAATATTTCACTTTTATTGTTTCACTTTAAGCATTATTAAAATCACTGCTCCCGAAAAAATTGCAGTTTTCAAAACTTTTTTTTGCATTGATACATGTCCCCTGGGGCAGGACCCAGGTCCCTAACACTTTTTATGACAATAACTTGCATATTAACCTTTAAAATTAGCACTTTGATTTCTCCCATAGACTTTTAAAGGGTGTTCCGCGACTTTTGAATTTGCCGTAAACACCCCAAATTGTTCGCTATTCGGCGAACAGCCAATGTTCGAGTCGAACTCATGTTCAGCCCAAACATAAAGCTCATCCCTATCGAGCACAGTTTGAAACCATTTGTAATCAAAATATATATATATATTTATAATGTAACGGTGTATAATATATTATGGGTTCAGGCATGGATGAAGTGAATCAGCTTTGTATTACAAGCAAGCATGTGGTCCACAAACCTAATTACAAATCTACCGCTGGCTTGTTTTCCAACAGAAAATGTACTGTAGAAAATGCTTATTTGCTAGGCAGATTTCTACATCATTAGTTGCACATTTACTTGCCATCTCTTCCCTGCTGAAACTCATTTCAGAAGTGTTGTACAGTTAAAGCAAGTGTTAGAAACAATGCAAGTTTAAACAGAATGTTTATTACACGAAATTGTAGAGGAATCAGAAAATGACATGTAGATCAACATAAATTTCTGTTATTCATTTTAGATAGGCTACGCGAAATGATTTTCCTATAATCTTCTTCCTCTTTTGTAAGAATATAATGTTGAAAGGTACAATGTTGTATTTTTTTTTTTTTTGCTGTAGTTATCATAATTGCAATTATTGAGGTAACTGTCACATTTTTACATAGATAGATAGATAGATAGATAGAGGGAGGGATGGAGGGGGTAATTTCCCCTGCCAGCAGGTTTCCAGCCAGCATACTGACATGCAGCCTCAGCACTGTACACAAATTTAGAGTCTCCAGTCTCCAGTCTCCAGCCTCTTTTAGGGCTCTTTCACACGGGACGGATCCGTGAAGATCCGCCCCGTGAAGCTCCGCTTGCTCAGCGGGGATCGCTCCATTGATCCCCGCTGAGCCGGCGGATGACTGGGCGGTCCCCGCTCACTGTGCAGGGACCGCCCTGTCAGAGCGCCGCTCTCCCCTATGGGGGATCGGATGACGACGGACCGTAGAGTCCGTTGTCATCCGATCCGCTCCGCCGACGGATGGAAAAAGAGGGTTTTCCTCCGTCACACTTTGGCGGAGCGGAGCGGGTCGGATGTCAGCGGACATGTCACCGCTGACATCCGTGGCTCTATATGGCTACATGGAGGATCTGTTCAGGTCCGCCTAAAAAACTGACAGGCGGACCTGAACGGACCCTCCGTGTGAAAGGGGTCTTATACTTCCTACAACTTCCTGTCTTTTTCAACCCGCTTCCTCCAGCCGATGAGTAACCCTGTTTTTCCCTTAAAGGGACCGCAGTCCAAACAGAGGGGAAATATAGCACCTTCCAGGACCCAGCCCCAGCATTATGTACAATAGATAAAGGTGGATTGGACCCAACTGAAGCATTAGTCACTTAAATACAACTCTGGTTTATCCACATTCCTAATTTTAATCCAACCACCTTTAATCATGTTTCTCTCTTTTTATCAAGTGACTATCTGTATAACAGGCAGGGTCACTCTGCCTACCTGGTCAACCATTTGTAATGTAAAACCTGTCACGTACAGCTATACAGCAACAGGCAGATGTTCAATTAGAGAGGAATAGTAAGTAAGGCATATAATAAAAGTGCTCCTAAACTACTGGAGGGTGTCAAACATGCGTGCATGATCTGATTGATCTGATTAACCACTCCCAGCATTCTGGCACACCAATGTGAGAGTGTGAGTTGGCTGATCACCATGCTTGTTTTTATGGATAGGGATAGTAGTGCTGGCAGATGGTGACACTTAACACAGGGTTCCAGAGCCATAAGATTCTCACCAAATCTGTCACACACAGACAGGTCAAATATTTTTCTTTTGATGCCTATAGCTGGCTAAAACAGGAAGCAAAGGCTTTAAGTGTAATAGACAAATATAACTGCCTAATTTTCTAAAAGGGTTTTGAAGTCTAATGCCGTGTACACACGATCGGACATTCCGACAACAAAACCGTGGATTTTTTTCCGACGGATGTTGTCCCAAACTTGTCTTGCATACACACGGTCACACAAATGTTGCTCAGAGATTCCGATCGGCAATAACGTGGTGACGTACAACACTACAACGAGCCCAGAAAAATTAAGTTCAATGATTCCAAGCATGCGTCAAATTGATTCCGAGCATGTGTAGGATTTTTGTGCATTGGAATTGGATACACACGGTCGGAATTTCCGACAAGAACTTTTGTTGTCGGAAAAATTGTGAACCAGCTCTCAATCATTTGTTGTCGGAAATTCCGACAGCAAATGTCCGATGGAAAAAAATTGCGCTAAACGTGAAAAGAGAAAAAGTGACCCTATAAATGATGTTAGGGGTATCGTGTGAAAGCATGAGTCAAAGTAACACGCATAAAAAATTAATGATAATACCGCAATAACCAAATAAACAATAAAGTAAGTGTTGCGGGAAATAAAAAATTAAATGTGATGGTCACAGGACTCGCATCAAAATGAAAATTGCACTCTGCCTGTAAAACATACAAAATATCCACCGTCATACAATGTCATATAGATGAAAAAAGAGCACGGCGGCTCTCCAGGTGGATGAACACTGTAAATGGGTGGTATAAAAATTCAACACAGGGGAAAAATAATCAGTATCAAAGTTCATGAATGAAATGCATTGAAAGCCTTCAAAAAAGTCCTCCACCATGACCGATACAGTCCATAATGGATAAACACCAGGGATAAAGTGATGGATAGGACAGCCTTCACCTAGAAACACACTGCCGCTTACCGCAGATCGATGATCCCTTATGACAGTTTTTCTAACTTTTTAACTCGGTTCGGTACTTTGCCCACTTTACCTTACCTATGGCAGAGGAATCTGAGTATTCCATCCCTTAACTAAGATGGTGGCGTCTTCACACGTCCTGCGGTTCACATCGAGGCTTGGTTAGGTGAGATTACTATATATTGCGGTACGTCAGCACGCCGCCCGTATCCCGGGAACATGTCCTTTAGTGACGAAACGCGTATGGATGAGCCAAGTGCTGACGTCACCGCGCCCACTCAATCCTGGAACTGTACGGGCTGTTTCTATTGAGAGCCGGCCCGCTTGAATTTCGCTTGTTTTTACTCGGCATTTTGTAAGTGTCCATTTTTAACCTATGTGTAATAAAGTGTGTAAGGATTTACACTATTAGCCTTCTTTCCTTTCTGGGTATACTGAAACACTGGGACCGTACCTTTCATACTGCGAGTTGTTACTTCCTGGTCAGGACGCCATCTCCCTTGTTGTATGCTGTATGCCAGACACCCTCGGCTGGGGAATTAGCCACAGGTGCATTATGATCCCCTGTCATAAGGGATCATCAATCTGCGGTAAACGGCAGTGTGTTTTTAGGTGAAGGCTGTCCTATCCATCACTTTATACCTGGTGTTTATCCATTATGGACTGTATCGGTCACGGTGGAGGACTTTTTTGAAGGCTTTCAATGCATTTCATTCATGAACTTTGATACTGATTATTTTTCCCCTGTGTTGAATTTTTATACCACCCATTTACAGTGTTCATCCACCTGGAGAGCCGCCGTGCTCTTTATTCATCTATATGACATTGTATGACGATGGATATTTTGTATGTTTTACAGGCAGAGTGCAATTTTCATTTTGATGCGAGTCCTGTGACCATCACATTAAATTTTTTATTTCACGCATCACTTCCTTTATTGTTTATTTGGTTATTGTGGTATTATCATAAATTTTTTACGCGTGTTACTTTGACTCATGCTTTCACACGATACCCCTAACATCATTTATAGGGTCACTTTTTCTCTTTTCACGTTTAGCGCAACTTTTTTCCTTTATTAAGTCTTTTGGTGTTGTATAGCACTTATTGTTGCAGCTTTAGCTTTAGGTTTATTCACGAATTAGCACAGTTTTTTCTTTCCAAATGTCCGATGGAGCCTACACACGGTCGGAATTTCCGACAACAAGCTCCCATCGAACATTTGTTGTCAGAAATTTTGACCATGTGTACGCGGCATAACTGTTTTTTTACCAAAATGCATTCCCTACATTAAGATAAAAAAAATAACTGTTCCCTCCCCCTATCCCTAGGCATTTACCTGATTCCTGTAATTGCTCCAGCACTGTCCCAGCTGCAGCACTGCTCTTCTACTTTATGCCATCACAGGAGACACCGAGAGCAATGGGAGCTATAAACTTCTGCTGATGTCAGTCAAACTCTTGTGAAGGGGGACCGAGAGTGTGGCTTACTGGTTCTGTGTGTGTCTATGGGGCAGGGGCACCTGCAGGAAGAAGAACTGGACAGCGCTGCTAGGGGCCACCAAAGAAGAGGTAAGGGGTCACTATGTGCAATATAGTTGCACAGAGCAGGTAAGTATAACTTATTTTGTATTTTATTTAAAGAAATAGCCTTTAGAATCACTTTAATGGATATGCTCCATCAATCCTGCCTTCACCCGCTTCAAAAAAATACAATTTCAACTGTACTCTTGAGTGAAAATTTAGAAACACAGCCTAACTGTAAATGACTTCTGTTTAAAATCCAGTTGTCGCCGCAATGCTTCAGACCACTCCATTCAATATTGTCAATTATCTTGTGACATGAGAACCTCTGTTTAACTCCAAAACACATCCAGGAAACCTGACTAGAAGAACATGTAAAATTTGTTATGACTGTTAAATAGACTTGAACCTTTCTTGGAAGTTTGAATGTGTTTGGTGATACCTAAGCAAAGAGAGAGGAACGTAGCTCTTATAGTGACCCTATGAGGGCAAACAGGAATGAAAAAGTCTTCTGGACTGCAGCACTCAAAAATAAAAGCCTTTATTTTAAAATAAGGAATCCAAAATACACACTGTACAACGGTACACAGGTCAAAAAAATTTGGCTGACATGTTTCGCACAGTAAAGGCTTTTATTTTTTGAGTGCTGCAGTCCAGAAGACTTTTTCGTTCCTGTTTGCTGTCAATAGCATTGCTTGCACCTTTGTCTGCTGGGAGGAGGTGATTTGAAGGATCCCCACACCTGAGCGGCTCCCTTTCTCTTGCTAGTGACCCTATGAGGTGATCTCTGGATTCTTGATGATGTTGGTTTAGAGAACTTAAATTAAGATGAAGGGAGTGACTTTTTTAACCTCAACACAGCTTTAGTGGGTTTGGCATATCTTCCCCCCAGGCAAGCAAATGATTAGACAATATGGAGAGAGTTGGGGTCTCTACACCCAAGTCTCACTCGGTCAGAAGAACACGTGGAGTCTACAGTTCTGTGAATTTATGGTGCTTTATGGTGACCTTGGATGTTCCCCTCCCTGCTGAATTGAGACCTTCTTATGCCTACCCCTTAAGTCAGACTTGTATTGTGTCAAAATGTATGTGATCACTGGAAAATTCATCAGCACCTGTATTATGTCAATGACAGCTAAGGAATGCAGTGTTAAAACTTTGTTTGTTTCTAATCCACACTTTGCCATTCAATTAAAATGCTAAGTAGATTTTGATACTATGAGATAAACAAGATTAAATGTAAGTGTGTATTTTCTCCTGACACTTGTGAAAGCTGGAAAGCACACACAAGAGGCTGGTCGCTCTTTTATGTAAATGAGGCTGTTTAGTTATGTTCCAAATGATGATAAACCTATCAAATAGAAATCCCCATCCCCCATAAGTGATTAACACATGCTACATTAAGCAGACCAATTTAAAATAGCACCGTTGATTGGAAATATATAACCTTAAAGAACATCTTAATTGATAATGTAATTAGGTAAGCAGTCCTCATGTGGTTCTGGTAGCCTCCATTTGCAATGATCTAAAATAATTGTTGTCAAGAAATCGCTGTATTTTCTGCAATAATATGTAATATGTACAAATCAAACCTTTGGAAAGCAAACATAAGACCTGATTGAGAACAAATTACAAAACTTGTACAATTAAATTTTTCTTGACTGGAACCTTTATATCTAAGCTGAAATATGACAGTTTTTATTTTTAATTTATTTAAAAAAAATGCAAGTATTCATGTTTTCTTCAAGAGCATCTTTTATCCATTATAATATTGTAATATGATGACAAAATAAAGGAAATAGGAATGCAGTTCGGTTTCATAGTGAATTTCCACTATTTGCTAAGTTTGTAAATCAAGTTTGCAGGTTCACCGTCAGAACCACATAAGGCTAGGTTTAAACGACTGAAGGTGCAGGAAGGCATGTAAATCAGGCAGTCATGTCCAATATGCGCTGCTTTTAAGCAGATAAGCTGGGGTACCTTTAACCATTCATTGTACCCCCACACACTGGAAAATGCAATGCGGAAATGCATGGTGCCAAAGCATGCAGTGCATTTTTGAAAATGTGCATGGACTTTTTCCTTGGGTTTCAGCAGCCCATTCAAATGAATGGGCTGCTGTGCTTACGCAAACGCTGCCTCAGGAAAATGCAAACATGTGAACCTAGTCTAACAGCCTTTAATGCAGTGCATAGCCTTTCCCCTGGTCTGTAAAAAGGGTCAATAATTTGTAGGGATTGATAACCCAACCCTCCTTCTATAAAAGGGTGGGCTTACCGCAGCCTTATTGTCAGTGAACATTGGTTTCAATTCTATGTAATGAAAGACTATACAGTGGAACCTCGGATTACGAGCATAATCCGTTCCAGGAGAATGCTCGTAATCCAAAGTACTCACATATCAAAGCGAGTTTCCCCATTGAAGTCAATGGAAACGAAAATAATTTGTTCCGCATTGACTTCAATGGGATGCGGCCAGAGGCGGGGGGCGCCGGAGACCCCCAGAAACAGCCGAAAAGGCCAGAGGACACTTTGGCTGATCTCGGCAAACCTCAAAAAGACTTCCTACCCGAGATTTGCAGAGGTCAGCCGTGCTGACCTCGGGCCGTTCCGTGCATTTCCGAATGGCGCCGATCGCTTTGATCGGCGCCGTATTGCAAAAACCTTTACCACACCATCCCAACGGACAGCAACAAGCAGATCAAAAGCTCTTGTTGATGCATTTTTGTTTGCTTTAAACAGGTTTTTGCACACCAATACAAGTCAATTGTAATGCAAAACCCACTTGAAGTAGATCGAATGCAGGTCAGATGGAGGTCAGCTTCAGGTCAAATGCACCTGTCAATGAATTTTGAAATATCCCAAAGCGCCCCAAACTGATGCCAAAGAAAACTGTTGATGTCAACAGTCCTGAGTGGTATCTTTAGATCAGAAATGTTCAGCTTTAGACCCGGTTCACACAGGAGCGACTCCGGACGCGACTTCAGGTCGCCCCGAGTTGCCACAAAGTCGTGCTATTTTTAAAACGAATTGAAGTGAATGGAGATGTTTTAATGCACATGACTGCAGTCGCTCCGACTTCAAAAAAGGTTCCTGTACTACTTCAATCAGACTTCTAGGCGACCTGTAGGCAACTTGTACCATTGATTTCAATGGAAGTCGCTTAGAAGTCTGATTAGTGTTCATTTTGTAGGCAACTTTACAGGAAGAAAACATAAATTTCTCAGGCAAACCCCTCCCTCCCCCTCCCTCCCACAGAGCTGATTCTTGTTTTATTGGCCACTGGAATGTCTCCTGTCCTGGAGGCAACTTCAGTCGTGTTGTAAAGCACCACTTAGTCGCTCTGTGATTCATGCTCAAGTCGTGTCTGAGTCATGTTGAAGTCTGAAGTCTGAAGTTGTGTTGAAGTCGTGTTGCCCCTGTGTGAACCGGCTCGACTCCATTCACACAGGAGCAACACGACTTCCAGCGCGACTTTGGCAGGCAACTTGGACACGACTTGATTATGAATCACAGCGCGACCTGGAGCTACTTACAAGGCAACTTCAAGTTGCCTGCAGGACAGGAGACATTCCAGTGGCCAATCAAAAAGAATCAGCTCTGTGGGAGGGAGAGGTTTGCCTGAGAAATGTATGTTTTCTTCCTGGAAAGTTGCTCCTGTTAAGACAGGGGATCAGACTTCTGAGCGACTTCCATTGAAATCAATGTGTACAGGTCGCCTAGCAGTTGCCTAGAAGTCGGATTGAAGTAGGAACCTTTTTTGAAGTCGGAGCGACTGCAGTAGTGTGCATTAAGACGGCTCCATTCACTTACATTTATTTTTTCATGCAGCGTGACTTGAGGCGACTAGGGGCGACCTGGGGCAATTTGAAGTCGGATCCAAAATTGCCCCTGTGTGAATGGGCTCTTAACGTGCTGAGGAGAAGGAAAGGCCAAACATAGGTCCTAATATTGTTTTATTTTCTCTACATGTGCCTAGCTGTTATAGGCACAAAAAAATGTTTTTTTTTTTTTTTTTTTGTTTAATCTCACTGGGTTTATGTTAAAATGCTAGGTTACATACAAACTTTACTTCGAAATTTTGCATTATTGCATTCATAAACCACTGGGCCATATCTCATTAAACAGATTTTGAAATAACGATATATACAAAAGTAACTTAACCTTCTGGTAAAAGCAGAAAAGTTTTAAATACAACCCAACCTAAAAGTGTGCGTAATTTATGATGCTTAATTTTTTAAATGCAGTTAATTACATGGTTAATCAAACAACTGCTTTGGAACCCAATCTTTAATGATAAAGGCCCAAGGCAAATGGATTCAGTACAATTACATGACAATTTAACAGTTTGTTAGGAAGATACAATGTCAGCAAGAGTTACTTTTGTTACACAGGACTTATTTGTAGTGAGACAGCTGCTGAAAAAATGTCCATAAGTTCTCAATTGTTCTCTATGAAAAGGAAAGATGTAAATTCATATTTTGTGGAAATAGTACAAAAAGCTTGCCACATGGAAACATTGAGATATACAATAAAGATAATAAAGGCTAAAATCTGGGAAGACATAAATTACACAAATTAATGCAGCCTCACAATTAATACATAAGTAAATGCATTTTTAAAATGCAAGCAGTGTAAGTACCCAAATTCAATCCGGTATCAGACTCTGTACATAAGGGCTGGAGTGTGTAAGGAATAAGTAGTACAAGAATCTAATCATATTATGTGCTGACAAGGAGCATGCTGATAGGAGGAGAAAGCAAAAAGATAGCGAGATGTGAGCGAGTTTGGACATTACCCAGCAGGTGCTGGTGGGGGCCAGTGTAGAGGTGGATGGAGACATGGAGGCACAGGAGCTAAAGGTAGGTAGCTGTGTGACACAGAGAAGGAGAGGTATAGGGGAAAAGCACTAGGGAGGCTAGTCCTGAGTTGCCCCCCCCAACAAATATGCCAAGTTGCATATTGTAGGGGATATCAGCTCAGGGAAGGCAGTGCTGGAGCAGGCACCCTCCGATAGCTGCCAGGGGAATGACTGCTATGGAAAGGAGGAGGGCAGGGATACAGGGAAGGTTAGGCAGGTATGGGGACTCAATTATTAGAAGGACAGATGGGGTAATCTGGCACAAAGATCATGATCGCTGAATGGTGTTCAGGTTCGACACAACGCAGATCGGATGGACAGATTATTGGGTGGGGCTAAGGAGGACCCAGCTGTCATGGTACATGTTGGTACCAATGACAAAGTGAGAATAAGGTGGAACGTCCTAAAAAATGACTTCAGGGACTCAGGAGCTAAATGGAAGAGAACGACCTCCAAGGTGGTATTTTTAGAGATACTGCCAGTACCTCAAGTTACACCAGAGAGGCAGCAGGAGATTAGGGAAATTAACAAGTGGCTGAGGAACTGGTGTATAAAGGAGGGTTTTGGGTTCCTGGAAAACTTGGTTACCAGCTCTTTAGTGGGGACGGGCTGCACCTTAATGGGGAGGGCACAGCTCTGTTGGGAAAAAAGATGGCCAATAATTTGGAGGAGCTTTTGAACTAGGTTTTGGAGGAAAAGGGGTCCAGAGGAAGCAATAGCCAGCAGTGAGCATAAGACAGAGGGGAATAGTGAAGGCATTAGTGATAATATATCCATAACATCTAATTCTGGGGTTGATGAGTTAGAAAATCAAAAATGAAGCCTTAGAAATCATATGAAGAAAATAATATGCACCAGTACAAAATTCAGGGGAATGCTCACAAATGCCAGGAGCCTAGTCAATATAAATGGAGGAACTGGGGCTGCTTACACGAGGAGGATGTGGACTTAATGGGTATAACAGAAACTTGGTTTGTAAGCTCACATGACTGGCTGGAAAACATCCATGGGTATTCTTTGTATCAGAGGGACAGGGAGGGTAGAAGAGGGGGAGGGGTGTGTCTATCTATCAGGAATGATTTACGGGTAGAAGAGAGGAATGACATCAGTAATGGGGCAAGGGGGGAGGTGGAGTCCATATGGGTGGAACTCCAAAGGGTAGAAGTAAGCAGGAAATTAATAGTGGGGTATGCTACAGGCCCCATAACCAGAAGGAAGAGGTGGAGTTACAGTGGGTACGGAAAGTATTCAGACCCCCTTAAATTTTTCACTCTTTGTTATATTGCAGCCATTTGCTAAAATCATTTAAGTTAATTTTTTTCCTCATTAATGTACACACAGCACCCCGTATTGACAGAAAAACACAGAATTGTTGACATTTTTGCAGATTTATTCAAAAATAAAAACTGAAATATCACATGGTCCTAAGTATTCAGACCCTTTGCTGTGAGACTCATATATTTAACTCAGGTGCTGTCCATTTCTTCTGATCATCCTTGAGATGGTTCTACACCTTCATTGGAGTCCATCTGTGTTTGATTATACTGATTGGACTTGATTAGGAAAGCCACACACCTGCCTATATAAGACCTTACAGCTCACAGTGCATGTCAGAGCAAATGAGAATCATGAGGTCAAAGGAACTGCCTGAAGAGCTCAGAGACATAATTGTGGCAAGGCACAGATCTGGCCAAGGTTACAAAAAAATGTCTGCTGCACTTAAGGTTCCTAAGAGCACAGTGGCCTTCATAATCCTTAAATGGAAGACGTTTGGGATGACCAAAACCCTTCCTAGAGCTGGCCGTCCGGCCAAACTGAGCTATCGGGGGAGAAGAGCCTTGGTGAGAGAGGTAAAGAAGAACCCAAAGATCACTGTGGCTGAGCTCCAGAGATGCAGTCGGGAGATGGGAGAAAGTTGTAGAAAGTCAACCATCACTGCAGCCCTCCACCAGTCGGGGCTTTATGGCAGAGTGGCCCGACGGAAGCCTCTCCTCAGTGCAAGACACATGAAAGCCTGTATGGAGTTTGCTAAAAAAAACACCTAAAGGACTCCAAGATGGTGAGAAATAAGATTCTCTGGTCTGATGAGACCAAGATAGAACTTTTTGGCCTTAATTCTAAGTGGTATGTGTGGAGAAAACCAGGCACTGCTCATCACCTGTCCAATACAGTCCCAACAGTGAAGCATGGTGGTGGCAGCATCACGCTGTGGGGGTGTTTTTCAGCTGCAGGACGACTGGTTGCAATCGAGGAAAAGATGAATGGGGCCAAGTACAGGGATATCCTGGACGAAAACCTTCTCCAGAGTGCTCGGGACCTCAGACTGGGCCAAAGGTTTAGCTTCCAACAAGACAATGACCCTAAGCACACAGCTAAAATAACAAAGGAGTGGCTTCACAACAACTCTGTGACTGTTCTTGAATGGCCCAGCCAAAGCACTGACTTAAACTCAATTGAGCATCTCTGGAGAGACCTAAAAATGGCTGTCCACCAACGTTTACCATCCAACCTGACAGAACTGGAGAGGATCTGCAAGGAGGAATGGCCGAGGATCCTCAAATCCAGGTGTGAAAAACTTGTGGCATCTTTCCCAGAAAGACTCATGGCTGTATTAGATTAAAAGGGTGCAAATACTAAATACTGAGCAAAGGGTCTGAATACTTAGGACCCTGTGATATTTCAGTTTTTCTTTTTTAATAGATGCAAAAATTTCAACAATTCTGTGTTTTTCTGTCAATATGTGGTGCTGTGTCTACATTAATGAGGGAAAAAATGAACTTAAATGATTTTAGAAAATGGCTGCAATATAACAAAGAGTGAACAATTTAAGGGGGTCTGAATACTTTCCGTACCAGGGCCGGCCCTACGATGGGACCGGGTGGTACCATGGGTACCAGGCGGCACTTTTAGGGGGCCGGCATACTGACGCCCGCCAGCCAGCCCGCTCCGCTGCCTGTGAGGAGCACGGCGCCGGGCTGCCTGTGAGAACACTTGCAGCGGCGGGAGCAGTGAGCGGGGCAGGCGCGGCTGCCTGTGAGGAGCCCGGCGCCACTGCTGTAAGTGGTGACAGGAGCGGGCGGGCAGAACACTCGAAGCGGGGGGGCAGTCAGCGGGTGAGCGGGGCAGGCGCTGCTGCCTGTGAGGAGCCCTGAGCCCGGCGCCGCTGCTGCTAGTGGTGACAGGAGCGGGCGGGCAGAACACTCAAAGGGGGGGCAGTCAGCGAGTTAGCGGCAGGGGAGCAGAGAGATGATGTCATCTCTCACCGCCCACCCTGCATCACCGCAGTTCTGCCCTCACTGTGCAGCAGAGAGATTACAACATCTCTCTGCTGCCTGCCTTTATTCTGGGACACAGCAAGTGACAACCCACAACGTGTGGCAGGTGACGTCGTGACAATCCACAACGTGTGGCAGGTGGAAATCCGCAACGTGTGGCAGGTGGCAAGTCACAATCTGCAACGTGTGGCAGGTGGCAATCCGCAACGTGTGGCAGGTGACAATCCGCAACGTGCGGCAGGTGACAATCCGCAGCGTGTGGCAGATGACAAGTGACAATCCGCAACGTGTGGCAGGTGACAATCCGCTACGTGTGGCAGGTGACAAGTGACAATCCGCAACATGTTGCAGATGACGTTGTGGCAAGTGGCAATACGCAGCGTGTGGCAGGTGACAATCCGCAACGTGTGGCAGGTGACAATCCGCAACATGTGGCAGGTGACGTAGTGGCAAGTGACAATCCGCAATGTGTAGCAGGTGACGTTGTGGCAAGTGGCAATACGCAGCGTGTGGCAGGTAACATGGCAGGTGAAAATCCGCAATGTGTGGCATGTGATGTGGCAAATGACAACACGCAACGTGTGGCAGGTGACGTAAGTGACCATCTGCAACATGTGGCAAGTGACAATCCGCAACGTGTGGCAGGTTACAATCCGCAACCTGTGGCAGGTGACAACCCACATCTGGTGGTGGAGTCCGAAGCAAAACTGTAAGTACAAACACACATCACAAGTTGTATGAGACATGAGAGCCTGATAGGGACTTGCCTTGCCCAGCCCTGATTAACCACTTAAGGACTGGAAGGATTTGCCCACTTAATGACCGGACCATTTTTTGCGATACGGCACTGTGTCGCTTAAACTGACAATTGCGTGGTCATGCGACACTGTACCCAAATACAATTGATGTCCTTTTTTCCTCACAAATAGAGCTTTCTTTTGGTGATATTTATTCACCTCTGCGGTTTTTTTTTTTTGTGCTATAAACAACAAAAAAGACAATTTAAAAAATATATATATATTTTTTTTACTGTTTGCTATAATAAATATCCCAAAAATGTATATAAAAAAACAAATCTCTTCATCAGTTTAGGCCAATATGTATTCTTCATCATATTTTTGGTACCAAAAAAAAACACAATTAGCTTGCATTGATTAGTTTGCGCAAAAGACATTGTGGCCGCCGGCAATGCACAGGTCCCTTTATACTCCTGGATACATGTATAGAGCCCTGACAGGTCCTTTTATACACCTATATGTATGTATAGAGCAATGACATGTACTCTTTATACATGTATAGAGCCATGACAGGCCCTCTTTATACATCTATAGAGCCATGACAGGTCCTCGTTATACTCCCTTATACATGTATAGAGCCATGACAGGTCCTCTTTATATTCCTTTACATGTAAAGAGCCATGACAGGTCCTCTATATACATGTATAGAGCCATGACAGGTCCTCTTTATACTTCTTTATACATGTATAGAGCCATGACGGGTTCTCTTTATACTACTACGTACATGTATAGAGCCATGACAGGTCCTCTTTATATTCCTATATACATGTATAGAGCCATGACAGGTCCTCTTTATACTCCTATATACATGTATAGAGCCATGACAGGTCCTCTTTATACTCCTATATACATGTATAGAGCCATGGCAGGTCCTCTTTATACATGTATAGAGCCATGACAGGTCCTCTTTATACTCATATATACATGTATAGAGTAATGACAGATCCTCTTTATACTCCTATATACATGTAGACCGCCATGACAGATCCTCTTTATACTCCTTTATACATGCATAAAGCCATGACAGGTCCTTTTATACTCCTTTATACATGTATAGAGCCATGACCGGTCCTCTTTAGTTATCATGATATAAAATAATGAATGTGGGGGCCTTTTGGTGGGCGTGATTTTTTTTTTGGGGGGGGCAGCATTTTTATTGTTGATCCCAGGCAACACAATGTCTTGGGCCGGCCCTGTTCCGTACCCACTGTAAATCTCCTTTCACAGTTAGAAATGGCAGTGAGGCAGGGAATTGTCATTGTGTTGGGGGACTTCAACTATCCAGACATTGACTGGGCAGAAGGGACAGCTCACTCATTAAAGGCCCACCATTTCTTAAATGTCTTGCAGGACAAATTTGTATCCAAAATTATGGATTTCTCGAATAGAAATGATGCATTGCTATATCTATTAATTACAAATTATACAGATCTGATTGCAGATGTGGAAATACCGGACAATATGTGAACTAGCGACCACAGGATAATTACATTCAGCATAAAGCATAGGAAAGGAAGGCACGAGGGGAGTACAAGAACACTAAATTTCAAACAAGCCAACTTTTCTAAACTGCGCTCAATGCTACAGGATATTAAGTGGGACCAAATCCTTGAAACATTGAACACGGAGGAAAAATGTGAGTGCTTTAGGAACATATTAAATAAAAGTACCACCGAGTGCATTCCAAGGGGTAATAAATATAGAAGAACAAAGGTTAAACCTGGGTGGCTGAACCAAAATGTAAAAATGTAATATTAAGGACAGAAAAATGGCATTTAAAAAGTACAAAGCTGAGGGGTCATTGTCAGCATTCCAACACCACAAGGAATGCAATAAGAAGTGTAAGAACGAAATCAGGGCGGCTAAAAAAGACTATGAGAGACACATAGCAGAGGAGAGTAAAAAAAAATCCCAAGAAATGTTTAAAATATATTAACAGTAAAAAGGCAAGGTTGAAACACATAGACCCCATAAAGGATGAGGAAGGGAAGATGGTTACAGATGACAAGAAGAAGGCAGCTGTACTAAATGCTTTCTTCTCCTCAGTCTTCACACAGAAAAAGGATGGGTATAACAACCACAATGATATTTTTGGTAACATGTCACAGGATCTACTGTGGCTAACAGATGCCAGAGTCTGGAAAAGATTAGAAAAGCTAAACATAAATAAGTCACCAGGACAAGATGGCTTACACCCGAGAGCCCTTAAAGAACTCAGTCAGGTTATAGCCAGACCGCTATTCCTAATCTTTATGGACAGCATACTGACAGGATTGGTACCAGCTGATTGGCAAAAAGCCCACGTGGTACCAGTATTCAAAAAAGGGCAGAGATATATTGCTGGAAACTGCAGGCCTGTCAGTCTAACATCAGTAGTATGTAAACTATTTGAGGGGATGATAAGGGACCATACCCAAGAATTTGCTGCTGAAAGCAGTATTATTAAAAGTAATCAGCATGGGTTTACGAAAGGTCGCTCTTGCCAAACCAACCTATTAACATTCTACGAGGAAGTGAGCTGCCATCTGGACAGGGGTAGGCTGGTGGATGTGGTGTAGCTAGATTTTGCAAAAGCATTTGGTAAAGTCCCACACAAACACTTAATCTACAAACCAAGGTCGTGGGGATAGGCCATAGGGTTTGTTCTTGGATAGAAAACTGGCTGCGATGGTGAATCTAAAGTGTAGTGATAAATAACGTGTACTCAGAATGATCTAGAGTGGTTAGTGGGGTACCCCAAGGCTCTGTCCTGGAACCAATTCTGTTTAATTTATTTATAAATTATATAGAGGATGGGATAAATAGCTCAATCTCAGTGTTTGCTGAAGACACAAAAATATGTAGGGCAATAACTTCACAGCAGGATATAGAAACTTTACAAGAGGACCTGAATAAATTAATAGAGTGGGCTACTAGTTGGCAAATTAAGTTTAACATTGGTAAGTGTAAGGTAATGCACTTGGGGGGTAAAAATAAAAACGCAGGTCATTAGGGGGAGAACCCCTAGGGGATTCCAGCATAGAGAAGGATCTAGGGGTCCTAGTAGAAGACTGAGAAATAGCATGCAGTGTCAAGCTGCAGCAAGCAAAGCCAGCAGAATATTAGCATGCATTAAAAATGGAATTTACTCCAGAGACAAAACGATAATCCTACCACTTTATAAAAACTCCAGGTTGACCCCATCTGGAGTATTCCATCCAGTTCTGGTCACCAATCCTCAGAAAGGATGTGCTGGAGCTGGAGAGAGTCCAAAGAAGGGCAACTAAATTAATATGGGGACTGGAGGACCTCAATTATGAGGAATGACTACAAGCGCTAAATGTATTCTCCCTGGAGAAGAGATGCTTGAGAGGAGATATGTTAGCAATATACAAATATCTCAACGTGATCCCAGCATAAGTATGAAACTTTTCAGTCCCAGGGAGTGTAAGAGGACACAGGTCCACACAATGAGACTGGAAGAGAAGCGGTTTAACCTTAAGCTGTGTAGGGGTTTTTTCACTGTTAGGGCGGTATAGATGTGGAACTCTCTTCCACAATCGGTGGTGTCGGCAGGAAGTATGGATGGTTTTAAAAGACGCTTGGACGTGCATCTTAGCGAAAACAATATATGGGGATATGGGAAATAGTTTTCTACACGCACACATACATGCGCACACACACACCAACACAGGTTGAACTGGATGGATGGTTTATTCAACCTTACCAGCTATGTAACTATGTAACTATAGAGGGATGAGCTTATCACTGTGCTGCTTCTCTTTTCACTGTCCAGTCACAGGCTAGGGAGGGTCCAGAATTACCAGGGCTTAGCCGAACTGAGCTAAATTATGTTGGTTGTTAGACTGAAGACATCTAATGTCAGAAAACAGTACTGTGGGGAACATCCCTGACCGCTGACTTGACACTGCACTGTTCATCTGTTGATGACTTCAGCTTGTGTCTTACTGTATACCTCATCTCACTGCTAAACTACAGGTTATCACTTGAAATCATATGATGACTACACTCTCAAAGTTCCTCTGTCACCAACATCACTCATGCCATGCCGATGCCCCTACACTTCCTATCAAGGAGTGTTTGGACTGGAGCAATAAGAGAGACCTCCCTTGCAATCTCAGATTCCCTATCCAGATATGTGACAGGGCTATTAATTTGTATCTTGTTATTTTTTGGTTGGAGTTCAAACATAACCAGTTCCGGACCACCCTAAACCACATTTACTGCTACAGGGTGGCCCTCCTGTACAGGGTCACGTATATAAACACGATTCTGCACTTCTGCCTACAGGGGGCATGCATGCCCTAAAGCACATTTACTGCTACAGGGTGGCCCTCCTGTACAGGATCATGTATATATACACGATTCTGCACTTCTGCCTACAGGGGGCATGCACATGCTGCTTCTGTTGTGATTAATCAAAGCCGATACAAATATGCATGTGTTGGGGAGCCTACGTATGAAAAAGGTGATTACCCTACACATGTTATATATCACCACACATGCTGGAGTGGGAACAATTTATTTTATTTTTTCTGTATATATGAAGGAAGAACTTCATTTAGTTTCATAGCAATCATCCACCTCTTTAACATCTGACTCAAAAAAGAAAATCCAGAAAACATAATAGTGGGAATGTATTAATTATTCTGTTATTCTTAGGGAATTCTTTAACAAGATTAAATGAAAAATGAATTGAGTTTTATTTCACCGTTGCCTCTTTTTCCTAAATCGAAATGATCTGGCAGACCAAACTTCTACATCAATATATTAAAGAAGATCAGCTCTCTTTTATTTACCACAAAAAAAAAATCTTTGGGAAACATTTATTTCTCCCAATCTTGGTATACTTTGTTGATTAAACCCAGAGTTTACCATCAACCCGAGATAATCAAACAGAGAGAACATTTTCTAGTACACTCACATGTAATTAGGATGACCAAACAGCACTATGAACAGACAATCTTCCAGTGTCCAAAATAGTGGCTGTCCGCCCAGCGTTCATGGTAATGTGCTTGCAACCTGGCTCCGCCCTATGTGTTTCATCATATGTAACACCACTAATGATGTCACTGTTTAAATAATTACATGTGAGTGTACTAATAAATTTCAATAAAGCAGGAATTGCAGTTTTACTCTATTGGGGATTCTTCCCTTCTTTATGCCCTGTTCTTTTATGTGGAGTGAGAACTGAGTTGTGGCTAGAGGAGGGGTTGGTTCAATTGCTCTGGAGGTGGGGAGCTGGTCTCTTTGGGGAGCAGTTGGCTTTGTCTATCAGCAATGCTAAAGGGACCTGGTTGGGCCATCCATGCCATTGGCAGAATTTCTGATATAACAGCTCTTTAGAACTTTCTTTGCTGGGAGTCATAATCCTCCAGTAAGCATATTTGTAATCACACGGGTGTGGAGTGCTGCCATTCACTCTCTGATGTTCAAGCACAGCCTGCCCAGAGCCATCCATCAGTGACAACTACTGATTAAGAGGAGGATCGATGAGATCACCTAATCAGGCTTTACACTTACCGACATCTGGTAAGAGTTGATTTCATAGGGAGCGGGATTTGTACACAGATCACACTGCTGGTGTTTGAGAGCCAACTTAACAACGAAGTACTACTCCAGTGATCTCCCATTTGAACTGCATATTTTATATTCGTTCTCCAATTACCAGCACTGCATTCATTTTCAGTTTATATCTCCACCAGTGTCCTAACAACCAGTGACTCATCCCCATCCCCAGATTCCCAATTGACAGGTGAAATAAACAAACAGCAAAAATAATGTAAAAAAAAAGGCACGGGGTCCCCCCAAAATCCATACTAGACCCTTCAAGTCTGCTATGGATTTCAAGGGGAAACCTCATGCAGAAAAATGAAAAAAAAAAGTGGGATTCCCCCTCAAAATCGATCCCAGATCCTTATCCAAGCATGCAGCCTGGGTGGCCAGGAATGTTAGGGAATTAGCGTGCGCTCCCCCTCCCTGAAACATACTTTGCCCCTGGCTAATCATCCTGTCCCCATGTTAATGAAGACGAGAAACTCTTTCACACAACCCCAGCTCAGTATTTGTGAGGAGTATGCTAGTGGGGGTTTTCATAATAAGGGGCCCCTGACAGTGCCCCCCGTGTGAATGAGTAAGGGCTACATAATACCCATACTCATTCATAAAATAAAGTCAAGGGTATATAAACACACACATTTTTTCACTAGTTCTTTAATTGAAAAAAAAAAATGTCTCATGATGTAAATCCACCATCAATCACATTATCCAGTAATACAGATCCACATCCACTACAATGCCTGCCAAAAAAAAAAACACTAGGTAAGCAATGTGTCCAACAATGCAGCCACTAGTTTTCTGGGACAAAGCGAACACATACTTCCTTCACTTCAAGGTTTTAGTAGCAAACTGGAAACATTTGCAGCTGAGCAGAAAAATGGTATTCTTGGAAGTATAGAAACTGAGCAGTAGAACGGTGTTACTGAAAATTCTAGCAGCTGGGCAGTGGAGCCATATCCTTGGAAATCTTAACAGTTGATTAGTAGAGCAATGTGACAAGGAATCTTAGCAGCTGAGCAATAGAGCAATGTCTCCAAAAACATTAGTGATACAGCAATATCCCTGGGGACATTAGCAGCTGAACAGTAGAACAATGTCACTTGGAGATACTAGCAGCTAAGCAATAAAGCAATATCACTGGAAGATATCAGCAGCCGAGTAGTAGAACAATGTCACAGGGAGATATTAGCAGCTACATAATAAGAAATGTCCCAGGAAATATTAACAGCTGAGCAAAAAATAATGTCCCAGGGAGTATTAGCAGCTGAGCAGTGGAATGGCATCACTGGAAATAATAATCGCTGAGCCATAGTGCAGTGTCACTTATTTATTTTGCACAGGGAATATTAGCACCTGGGCAATAAAGCCATGTCCCTAAAATCTTAGCAGCAGAACAATAAAGCAATGTCACAGGGAAAAGTAGCAGTGAAGCATTAAAGGGGTTGTAAACCCTTGTGTTTTTTCACCTTAATGCATCCTATTCATTAAGGTGAAAAAAATTCTGACAGTGACTGGCTCCCTAGCCCCCCGTTTTACTCACCTGAGCCCTGTAATTCCCGCGGCGAAGACACACTCTTCCTCTCTGCCCGGGGTTCTCGGCTCTTGATTGGATAGATTGATAGCAGCGCAGCCATTGGTTCCTGCTGCTGTCAATCAAATCCAATGATGCCGAGTCCGGCATTTTGCATCTATGCACGCAAATGCTGGAGAGCGCTTCTCCTAGGGGTTATACAATGCAGGGAGGAGCTGATAGCACCACCGAGGGACCCCCAGAACAGAAGGATTGGGGCCACTCTGTGCAAAACAAACTGCACAGTGGAGGTAAGTATGATATGTTTGTTATTTAAAAAAACAAAAAAAATGTAGCTTTACAATCACTTTAAGCAATATCACAGAGAATAGTAGCAGCTAAACAGCTGAACAACTTACCTGGAAATACTGTATTAGCAGCTGAGCAAGGAAACAGTGTCTCTGGAGATATTAACATCTGAGCAGTACAACAAAATGTCTGAGAGATATTAGCAACAGCCGAGTGGTAGAGCAAAGTCACTGAAAATATTGCCAGCTGAGCAGTAGAACAATGTCCCTGGAAATACTAGCAGCTCAGCAGTAGAGCAACGTCATTGGAAAGTTTTGTAGCTGAGCAGTAAACCGTGCCCATGGAAGTAGTAGCAACTGAGTCCAGTCCCTGGATATATTAGCAGGTGAGAGATAAAACAGGGACCCTGGGGATATAACAGCAGAGCAATAGAACATTGTCCCTGGAAATACTGGCCACGAAGCAGTAAAAAAATGTCGCTGAGAATTTTAGCAGTTGAACAGTTATTCAGTATTACTGAAATATTTTAGTACCTGAATTGTAGAGTAATGTCCTCGGAAATATCAGCTAGGCAATAAACAAAGTCAATAGAAACATTTGTAAATGGTTCTAAAGGCTAAAGGTTGTTACCTTCATGCATATTTACCTGCTATGCATGAAGGTAAAAAAATTCCCCTGATCGCCATTGGCTGCTGTCAATCACAGCCAGTGAGGAGGGAGTGGGGGCAGGACACAGAGGAAGCTCAGGATCGAGCAAGCGTCTTGCTGTTGGGGCACTCAGCAAGGGGAAGGGGCCAGAAGTGGCATGAGGGAACCCGAGAAGAGGAGGATCAGGGTTGCTCTGTGCACAGAGCAGCTAAGTATGATGTGTTTATTATTTTAAAGAAAAAAAAAACAAGGCTTTTGAACCACTTTAAAGCAATATAACAAAATTTGTGGCAGATCAATAGAAACATTAGTAGCAAAAAAGGGGTAATATCACTAAAAACATTGACAACAAACAATTCCACTGCATTACTGGCAATTTCTCTGTAGATATTAATAGAGCCTCACCACTGTAACCACATTTTTCTGCCCTGCCTCTGCTAGAAGTACCCCCTGTAGGTCTTGTGCTCAGCCCTGCCCGGTACACTTTAGCTTACCTGTGTTAGCCAGCTGCTGCTCCTCACTCTTTCATAGTTTGCCAGCACTTATCCTTCCAGCAGGAAGGGAAAGGGGTTCAAGGGAGCTCACTGTCTTTGCCTTGAACCGCTTTCTCCAAACAACGCAACTGGTGCTGCCCAGGCACATAATTATACCCAAATCCTCTTTTGCCAGTCACACTGCACACTGTCACAGGCCTGAAAACACCACACACCGGGTACTCTAGCCTGCCTCCTCCTCACATCTACCTACTGATCTGGTGGCCCCATTCTCTTCTTTTATCAACCTGGATATCTAAGTTTGTACCCATAAGTTTTTGCTTATGCCTGGTACACACGACCGGTTTTCCCGTCAGAATAAACTCGTATGGTTTTTCCAACTGAATTCCAGCTGTCTTGCATACACACGGTCACACCAAATTCCGACCGTCAAAAACGCGGTGACGTACAACACGTACGACCGCAGTTTAAAATGGAAGTTCAGTTCCAACGGCCCCACCCTTTGGGCTGCTTTTGCTAATCTTGTGTTATCTTGTGTTAGTAAAAGTTTGGTGAGAGACGATTCCCGTTTTTCAGCCTCATGCTTTTCAGTCCGTGATGTGTTTGCAGCGTGACGAATGTGCTATCTCCATTACGAACGCTAGTTTTACCAGACAGAGTTTCGTACTTGATTCTGAGAATGCGTGGTTTTTGGTGCGTCGGAAAAGCATACAGACGAGCAGATTTTCAGAAAAATAGAGAACATGTTCTCTATCTAAGTCCGTCAGAATTTCTGACAAAAAAAGTCCGATGGGGCATACACACGGTCGGAATATCCGATGAAAAGCTCCCATCTGACTTTTTCCATCGGAAAATCCGACCGTGTGTACGTGGCATAAGTTGTATATAGTAAAATAATAGACACTGGACAATGATGGAATGGAAATATTCTTTTAGTTGACATTATTTAGTGAAATCCACTTGATTTGTTCTTTCTGTAGATGTGTGTAGATTCAGTTCTCTACCTGGGACCAGTAAAGAAGGTAATTTTTTTTAATGGATATGCTTGAGAGCTCAAAATTAAATAGACTTCTATTTTTATACAGCAGCAATACTTTTAAGACCAAAAGAATTACTCAGTGTATAGCAATTGCCTGCCATTTTTCCCTCTATTTGTCATCAAAGACAATTTATTTTTTCTGTTGCTCATTTCACAACCAGTCCCTAAATGTCCTTCAACAGAATATGTTACTTTCTGTTGTATGATTCAGATTGAGGGCAGGGGGTAAACACAGGCAATTTTAGCAGTTCTGATGAAAAGCAAAATGCTAAATAATTGCACGTGTGTGAAAAAGTTGCTCCTATGAATAAAGAATAATATATATCAATGTGAAAGCTCATTGAAAAACACTGTTTGAAAGAAAGAAATTGATATTAGAGTGAAACAACTGGAGGTCTATGCATCAAATCGTTTTTTTTAGTCTTCTTAGAGCTTCTCCCCCCAAGAAAAAATATGAAAATAAGCAATGTCAATGTAGACATCTGTCTATCTGTCTGGTGGGCCAGTACAGTAAAATGTGTGCTTGATATGTTCCTCAGCTCTGAGTGCTTTACCGTGTCTGATTTACACATTCTAAAGAAAAGACTGGGGCACATAGTAAAGAGCAATTCTGATTTGAAACGCAAATCTAATAAAAATATTCCAGTTCACAAATGGTGCAGGACACAGATGACCAGCACACTTTCATTAAAGTTTAGTAGCTTTAGTCTAAATAGAGCTGGAGATACACTCAAATGAAAGGCAAATTGACACTCTCATGCCTTGTACACACGATCGTGTTTTCCGGGCGGGAAAACCGAGAACCTGCTCAGTAGCTTTTTCCCCCTACACACGGCCGGGTTTCCCGACAGGAAAACTGCCATGAGAGCTTTGGCCGGGAATCCCGGCCGTGTGTATGCTCCATCGCAGTGTTTCCCATAGGTAAACTGCTGGGTTAAAAACCACCGGGAATCCTGGCTGGAAAAAATAAAACATGTTCTCATTTTTCCCGCCGGGATTTCACGGCGGTTTTCCTGTCGGGAAAACTGCGACGGAGCATACACACGGCCGGGATTCCTGGACAAAAGCTCTCATGGTAGTTTTCCTGCCGGGAAAACTGGTCGTGCGTATGAGGCATCAGTGTGCTATGTAACATTCTCTTTGAGACTGGTTCACCTGTAATTACATGTAGTCGCAACATTGCTTAATGCTTTTGGGACAACATTGGGGTGATCTTCATGAAATTAAACTTGCTTAAGCCCCATACACACGGTCGGACTTCCATCTGACTTTTCCGTGTTTTTTTGTACGAACGGAGTTGGTTGGGAACACCCATAGCATACACACCACAGGACTTTTCTGCAAACTTTCCCAAAACTTTTTGCAACATTACGTGGTTTTTCTGCTCTTTTCTGCTCTTTACCGCCACCCTTTGGTCAACTATTGTTGGTTGATTTTAACATTAAATGTTTTGTCCATTGGACAAAAGTCCTATGGTTTTCTGTACACACGGTCGGACTTTGCTCCATCGGACTTTTGTTGGGCAAAAGTTTGTCCGTTTGCAGACCCAACTTTTGTCCGATGAAAACAAGAACAAAGCAAAAAAAGTTTGTCCGATGGAGCGTACACATGGTCGGATTGTTGGTCCAACTTGCTCAAAATGAAGTTTGTTGGCAAAAAGTCCGACCGTGTGTACGGGGCTTTAGACTTCCCAAAAGTGCCTGTGAGTATGATATTTTTTAAATTAAATCCTAGACCCTAGGATCAATCATTTCCACCACTGCTGGCCAGGTCCCTGAGGGAGCAGTAGAACACACTTGCTCAACCTTGAGTAAGTTGACCCTATCATGTGCTGCAATGCCTCTTCCCCTTGCTGAGCTGGCAAGTATATTTTATTAACCAATTAAGCCCTAGACCCCACTTTAAAACATGGCAGGGAAAATATAACACAATGAACCTCTGCGCCTCTGGAGATAATGTGTAAAATTGGTATACAAGTATGTATAAATATAAGTATATAAGTAAGTATATATTTAAGTATATAAGCATATAAGTAAGTATATAAGTAAGTATATATAAGTAAATATAAGTAAGTATAAATGAATGCCTCCTGCGCTGTCTAAGGGAATGCTAACAAGCTAAAGGGAGGGGGGCACTGCTGCAAACACCTGTGGATCTGTTCCTAAGCAGACAAAGAAATAATAAAGTACATGGTGGTATTTGCGCTGTGTATAACAAAGAGAGTATGCTAGGGGATAATAGGCGATAGCAGATAAAATAGGAACATACATGAACTACATCAAATATTGCGATGAATACTGAAAAAAAGCAATAAAAATGAAAATAAAAATTAATCCAGTAGAAAAGTCCGTTTCACAATACAATATGTGACATATATCCAACAAAAATCCGTGAGTGAAGAAAATAAAGCAATTGAATTAAATTGAACTAGTAGAAAAGTCTGTCAAAATATGTGACAATTATCCAACAAAAATCCGTGAAAATAAAAAAAAAAAATTGAAATGATCTAGTAGAAAAGTCTGGGAATCAAGCCTCGTACACACGTATGCGCGGTAGCTTCCTAGGCATAGATAGGGTGTAGCAAGATGGCGGTGACGGCATCGAATGTGACGAGCGCACGCTCGTCGTAGTCGATGACGTCACCGCGGGTTCTTTGAATCGAGCGTGTGTACACTCGGCCGGGACAAGTTTCTTGTCCAAGAATCTCGTCAAGAAAAACGACGTGTTTTTTCTTGACGAGATTTTCGGCCGTGTGTACGAGGCTTAAGTGACAGAAATCCAACAAAAGTCTGTGCTCAAGTATATAAAATGGATCCCATCACCAGAAAATATTGATAAGGTAGGTGCTTAGAGAGCATAAATCTACAGTGGTCACACCAGTGTATCTGCAGGCTATTTGCACTGTGTTTAACAAAGAGAGTATTCGGGGGAATGTAGTAATAGGTGGTAGCAGATAAATAGGAACATACATGAACTACATCAAATAATGTGATGAATACAAAATACTGAGTGAAAGCAATAAAAATGAAAATAAAAATTGATCCAGTAGAAAAGTCAGTTTCACAATACAATATGTGACAAATATCCAACAAAAATCTGTGAGTGAAGAAAATTTAATTCAATTGATCTAGTAGAAAAGTCTATGTCAAAATATGTGACAATTATCCAACAAAAATCTGTGAGTGAAAAAAAATAAAGCAATTCAATTGAAATGATCTAGTAGAAAAGTCTGTGTCAAAATGGGAATATGTGACAGAAATCCAACAAAAGTCTGTGCTCAAGTGTATAAAATGGATCCCATCACCAGAAAATATTAATAAGGTAGATACTTAGAGAGCATAAATCTTCAGTGGTCACACCAGTGTATCCGCAGGCCGCTCACCTTACTGCCGTAAAGGTATACAGCATAAATAAGTCACAGGTGCCCGATGTAGTCATTTCCCCTGATGAAGTCACGTGATGTGACGATACTAGTCGGGATTGGAGCATTAGGTATCATTCACAGCTGACAAAAGTATACGAGCTCGGCGCTCGTGGTTTGCTGCTTTTTTGACACAGCACTAAATGTGAGTTTGTTTCTTATTGTTATTGTCTAAATAAATCGGTTTTATCATATGGGATTATGCTATGGGCAACTTTCTTTCTTAATTTTATACATCGAACCTATCTGAGGGACTTTGGACTTCATTTAAAAAAAATTATTTTTTTTCACTGTTTTTTGTTGGATAATTGTCACATATTTTGACATAGACTTTTCTACTAGTTCAATTTAATTCAACAATTGCTTTATTTTCTTCACTCACGGATTTTTGTTGGATATATGTCACATATTGTATTGTGAAACTGACTTTTCTACTTGATTAATTTTAATTTTTATTTTTATTGCTTTTTCTCAGTATTCATCACAAATATTTGATGTAGTTCATGTATGTTCCTATTTTATCTGCTATCACCTATTATTCCCTAGCATACTCTATTTGTTATGCACAGCGCAAATACCACCATTTACTTTAATAATGTGTAAAATTGGGTGTTGTAAGCTTATGTACATCTTCTCTTTCCAAATGGAAAATAGTAAAGCAGTTCAAATATAGTTGGGTTGGTGCAGCACTCGCAACAATAATATGTACTAAACTCAAATATACCAAATAAAAAAAAGAATCTTAAACTTGCTACAGGTGGTTGCCAGCTATTACTTAAAAAATATAGTGGAAACCTTGCTGGTGCTATTAGTGATCTGCTGTTGGTGCTATTTGCATACCATTAGTAGTGTTGGGTAAACGGTTCGGGCCGAGCATGAGTTTGGGCCGAACATTTGCCTGTTCGACTAATCGTCGAGCACCCGAATATGCAGAGTGTTCACTGGTTGTTCACACCGCCAAACAATGCACTGCACAACAGTGGCGTACCAACGCTGGGGCGAAGGGGGCGGTGCGCCCCGGGTGACACACCATGGGGGGGTGTCAGCACGCTGGAGCAACCATACCTCCGTGATTAGCCGCTGTGCGCATGTAGCAGGGACTTACCTGGGAGGGGGGCACTAATGTGGGGGCACACACCCCGCAGCTTGTGCGGGGTGTTTGCTGTCCCACGCGATCTCAGCCCAGCTCTTCATGGCAGCCGACATCGCTTCCCGCCGGCTGCCTCTCTCACTGGCAATGCACACAGTGCCATGCCGATGAACCCACCCCCTACCACGCCTCCTCCACTCTCAAGTCTTCTGTGTACACAGACAGGAGGAGGAGCCGGGGAGGACTGCTGTGCTGTGCATGTGCCGCTCATCTAAAAGGTCTGTTTCTACCACACGCACACTATAGATGACACTTGCGCGGGGGAAGCCAATATAAATGAATACTTGCAGTGATTTGTGTGGGGGGAGAGGGTATTGCATGTGCTAGGGGGGTTTTAGAAAATCTGCCCCCACCCCCCAAGCACGTCCTCCCTCCTTCCAAAGTGCCCCCTAGCACATGCAGTACCCTTTCCCCCACCCCTGATTCAAAGAGATGCTGACTGCTACACAGGGGACAATCAGGGCACCCCGCCAGACATGCAGGACAATCGCCCCAGGTGACAACACTATTGCACCCCTGCCAGGCAAGTCAGTGGAGCCAGGTGGCGGAAGTTTTTCCATCACTTGGCTCCAGGACTCATAGCCGGTTCACACAATGAGTCACACAGGATCACACTGTGTTCCTGTGCGATTCACATGTTTTCCAGGTGCAGTACAATTTCAGCCCATTCATTCGAATGGGCTGAAATTGTGCTGGACCACACCAAGAGTTATAAGATGCACAGGAACTGGATTGCATGGTACTACCGTACGATCCAATGCAGGTAAACGCATTACATTTGGGACCTGCATTTATGGTGTCATAAAGTTAACATTGACACCAACTGCAGATCACAACTGCAGTGCATTTTGAATGCAGTGCGAGAAACGCACATGGAACGCAGGTTTCAAGGAATCCAGAAGTGTGGGGGAGCTGTGTAATGTAAAGGGGTCCAGAGGTATGGGAGCTGTGTAATGTAAAGGGGTCCAGAGGTATGGAAGCTGTGTAATGTAAAGGGGCAGCTCAGAGGTATGGGGGCTGTGTAATGTAAAGGGGCCCAGAGGTATGGGGGCTGTGTAATGTAAAGGGGCCCAGAGGTATGGGGGCTGTGTAATGTAAAGGGGTCCAGAGGTATGGGGGCTGTGTAATGTAAAGGGGCGGCTCAGAGGTATGGGGGCTGTGTAATGTAAAGGGACCCAGAGGTATGGGGGCTGTGTAATGTAAAGGGGCCCAGAGGTATGGGGGCTGTGTAATGTAAAGGGGTCCAGAGGTATGGGGGCTGTCTAATGTAAACGGGCGGCTCAGAGGTATGGGGGCTGTGTAATGTAAAGGGGCCCAGAGGTATGGGGGCTGTGTAATGTAAAGGGGCCCAGAGGTATGGGGGCTGTGTAATGTAAAGGGGTCCAGAGGTATGGGGGCTGTGTAATGTAAAGGGGCGGCTCAGAGGTATGGGGGCTGTGTAATGTAAAGGGGCCCAGAGGTATAGGGGCTGTGTAATGTAAAGGGGCGGCTAAGAGGTATGGGGGCTGTGTAATGTAATGGGGCCCAGAGGTATGGGGGCTGTGTAATGTAAAGGGGCCCAGAGGTATGGGGGCTGTGTAATGTAAAGGGGCCCAGAGGTATGGGGGCTGTGTAATGTAAAGGGGCGGCTCAGAGGTATGGGAGCTGTGTAATGTAAAGGGGCCCAGAGGTATGGGAGCTGCGTAATGTAAAGGGGTCCAGAGGTATGGGAGCTGTGTAATGTAAAGGGGCCCAAAGGTATGGGAGCTGTGTAATGTAAAGAAGTCCAGAGGTATGGGAGCTGTGTAATGTAAAGAGGCGGCTCAGAGGTATGGGAGCTGTGTAATGTAAAGGGGTCCAGAGGTATGGGAGCTGTGTAATGTAAAGGGGCAGCTCAGAGGTATGGGGGCTGTGTAATGTAAAGGGGCCAAGAGGTATGGGGGCTGTGTAATGTAAAAGGGCTCAGAGGTATAGGGGCTGTGTAATGTAAAGGGACCCAGAGGTATGGGGGCTGTGTAATGTAAAGGGGCCCAGAGGTATGGGGGTTGTGTAATGTAAATGGGGTTCAGAGGTATGGGGGCTGTGTAATGTAAATGGGGTCCAGAGGTATGGGGGCTGTGTAATGTAAAGGGGTCCAGAGGTATGGGGGCTGTGTAATGTAAAGGGGTTCAGAGGAATGGGGGCTGTGTAATGTAAAGGGGTTCAGAGGTATGGGGTGTAGAGAAAATGTTCAGAAAACCGGAAAATATTTTTTTGGGGGAAGGGTGACACCATGTTTTACTGTACCAGGTGACACAAACCCTAGTGACACAACTGGAAGTAGCACATGGTAAGTGTGCCGATGCCAGTTACATGTATTCCTGTCTGGCACCAGCCACCCGATGACAATCCCTCAGGTCAGACAGCACCGTTTTTGCAGAGGAGGAGGAGGGGCCTGGCCGCCCGGGGGAGCAGAGGGCGGAGGATTCTTCAGGGTTCCAGGCCGCAGTGCACGGAGGCGCTACACGTGACGTCACTTGACGCCGACGTCAGCACATCAACGTGCACCGCCTGGGGGGTGCCAGCTATAGGATCCGCCCCGGGTGCCAAATGCTCTGCACAATACATATTCTGCAACTTGATTGGGAAAAGCTTTGCCCAATCAGGGTGCAGTGTAAGCTGGTTGTTAAGGAGTGGGGCCGGGAAGCTGGCAGCAGTATTCCTAACAACTGATGATGAGTCATCAGTGGGTTTCCACACTGACAGCTGAATAATAAAAATATATATATACAATTGTGCTCATAAGTTTACATACCCTGACAGAATTTATGATTTCTTGGCCATTTTTCAGACAATATGAATGTTAACACAAAAACATTTCTTTCACTCATAGTTACTGTTTTACTATTTTCAAATCATAATGACAACATGAACTACCCAAATGACCCTGATCAAAAGTTTACATACCCTGGTAATTTTGGCCTGATAACATGCACACAAGTTGACACAAAGAGGTTTGAATGGCTATTAAAGGTAACCATCTTCACCTGTGATCTGTTTGATTGTAATACGTGTGTGTGTATAAAAGGTCAATGAGTTTCTGGACTCCTGACAGACCCTTGAATCTTTCATCCAGTGCTGCACTGACGTTTCTGGATTCTGAGTCATGGGGAAAGCAAAGGAATTGTCAAAGGATCTGCGGGGAAAAGGTATTTGTACTGTATAAAACAGGAAAGGGATATAAAAAGATATCCAAGGAAGTGAGAATGCCAGTCAGCAATGTTCAAACTCTAATCAAGAAGTGGAAAATGAGGGGTTCTGTTGAAACTAAACCACGGTCAGGTAGACCAACTAAAATTTCAGCCACAACTGCCAGGAAAAAAAATTCGGGATGCAAAGAAAAACCCACAAATAACTTCAGGTGAAATACAGGACTCTCTGAAAACATGTGGTGTGGCTGTTTCAAGATGCACAATAGGGAGGCACTTGAAAAAAGGTGGGCTGCATGGTCGAGTCGCCAGAAGAAAACCATTCCTTTACAAATGCCACAAAAGTATCCCGCTAACAATACACCAAACAGCACAGAGACAAGCCTCAAACCTTCTGGCACAAAGTCATTTGGAGTGATGAGACCAAAATTTAGCTTTTTGGCCACAAACATAAACGCTACATTTGGAGAGAAGTCAACAAAGCCTGTGATGAAAGGTACACCATTCCTACTGTGAAACACAGAGGGGGGTTGCTGATGTTTTGGGGATGTGTAAGCTATAAGGGCACAGGAAATTTGGTCAAAATTGATGGCAAGATGAATGCAGTATGTTATTAAAAAATACTGGAGGAACATTTGAATTCATCAGTCAGGAAGCGGCGCATGTGACGTACTTGGACATTCCAACATGACAATGATCCAAAACACAAGGCCAAGTCGACCTGTCATTGGCTACAGCAGAATAAAGTGAAGGTTCTCGAGTGGCCATCTCAGTCTCCTGACCTCAATATCATTGAGCCACTTGAACATGCAGTTCATGCAAAACAGCCCAAGAATTTACAGGAACTGGAGGCTTTTACCATCTGAGAAAATAAAGAGCCTCATCCACAAATACCACAAAAAAATTGAAACTGTCATTGATGTTAAAGGGGGCAATACACTGTATTAAGAACTGGGGTATGTAAACTGTTATGAGGGTCATTTGGGTAGTTTCTGCTGTCATTATGATTTAAAAAGAGTAAACACAGTTGATTAATCATAAATGGCCTCAGAAAAACACTATCCATGAGTGAAAGAAAAGTTTTTGTGTTATTATTCTAATGCCGCGTACACACGATCGATTTTCTCGACGGTGAAAACACCGTCGAGAAAATCGATGGGAAAAACGAGGAACGGCTTGTTTCCCTACACATGGCCGTTTTTCCCGTCATTTTTTCTCTTGGTCGAGAAAAACGACCGTGTGTAGGCTCCCCGGCAGTGTTTCCCTATGAGAAAACTGCCGCGGAAAAAAATGCCGTGAATCACGACGAGAAAAATTAGAGCATGTTCTAATTTTTCTTGTCGTGATTAATGCCGTTTTTCGCGATGGGAAAAATGACCAAAAGCCCACACACGGTCGTTTTTCTCGTCAAAGAGAAAAAATTTAATTTTTCCAGACGAGAAAAATGGTCGTGTGTACGCGGCATTATTCTCTGAACAAAAAGAAATCATAAATTCTGCCAGGGTATGTAAACGTATGAGCACAACTGTATATATAGTGCCTGGGGGGCATACCAGACCCTTTGACCCCATGCCAAAAAAAAATGTCTGTAAATTTAAGAGCAGTCACTGTCCTTAAGCAGCAACTTCTTGTGGTCTCATCCTCAAGAAGTACGTCCATATCTAAAGCAACAGCAGACAGGGCCCACCTCTTTAGCCAAGCTTCTTTAGGCCCATAGCACATGCTGAGGCCTTGCAGCAGTAGTCATATGACACACACACATGCTCCCTCCCAAGGTAGAAGCCATAGGGGAAGAGACACTGATCAGATCCTTCCAAACATTATTATTTATTATATATTAAGGTACTTCTATAGCTCTGTGAGTAAGTGGGTGAGTGAGTGAGTGAGTGAGTGAATAACTTGTATAGCGCTACAAATGCGAACTAAATCGCCTCAAGGCCTCTGTCAATTTATGCAGCGCTTTGCATATGTATTATGCATTCACATCAGTCCCCGCCCTCAAGGAGCTTACAATCTAGGGTCCCTAACTCACATTCATACAGTACATACAAGGGCCAATTCAGACAGGAGCCAATTAACCTACCAGAATGTCTTTGGAGTGTATATTCTCCCCAATCACACCTTCTGGGTCAGCCTCCCATGGATTAACTAGGGTCAGACAACTACTCATAATCCAGGGATATTTCCTCTTACACTCTTCCTCCCACATTCTTTCAGCATCCAGAAGGAGAAATGAACTACCAGGCATAGGGAAAGCCTGAACAGACTTGAAAAATGAATTGAAGCTTAGGTGGCTACAGCAGAGCTACTGTATATACTAAATTTAGCCAGCCCAGGGAAAGGTGCTACACAAAAAAAGTTTTATGTATAGATGCACTAGAGGTTTGAATGATAGTAAATGTCAAATGTTTTGGGGTTCAGTATTAGATATTAATTTAGGGTGTAGGGGAACTGTTGGTGCGTGGTGGTATACAGTGCCTTAAAAAAGTATTCATACCCCTTGAAATTTTCCACATTTTGCCATGTTATAACCAAAAACGTAAATGTATTTTATTGGGTTTTTCTGTAACGCATAATTGTGAAGTGGAAGGAAAATGATAAATGGCTTTCAAATGTTTTGCAAATAAATATCTGAAAAGTGTGGCATGCATTTGTATTCAGCCCTCTTTACTCTGATACCTCTAACTAAAATCTAGTGGAACCAATTGCCTTCAGAAGTCACCTCATTAGTAAACAGAGTCCACCTGTCAGTATAAACACAGCTGTTCTGTGAAGCCCTCAGAGGATTGTTAGAGAACCTTAGTGAACAAACAGCATCATGAAGGCAAAGGAACACCAGACAGGTCAGGAATAAAGTTGTGGAGAAATTTAAAGCAGGGTTAGGGTATAAAAAAAATATCCCAAGCTTTGAACATGTCACAGAGCAGTGTTCAATCCATTATCCAAAAAGGGAAAGAGTATGGCACAACTGCAAACCTACCAAGACATGGCCATCCACCTAAACTGACAGGCTTGGGAAAGAGAGTATTAATCAGAGAAGCAGCCAAGAGGCCCATGGTAACTCTGGGGGAGCTGCAGAGATCCACAACTCAGGTGGGAGAATCTGTCCACAGCACTATTGATCATGCACTCTACAAATATGGCCTTTATGGAAGAGCGGCAAGAAGAAAGCCATTGTTGAAAGAAAGCCATAAGAAGTCCCGTTAGCAGTTTGTGAGAAGCCATGTGGGGAACACAGCAAACATGTGGAATAAAGTGCTCTGGTCAGATGAGACCAAAGTTGAACTGTTTGGTTTAAAAGAAAAATGCTATGTGTGGCAGAAAACCAACACTGCACATCACCCTGAACACACCATCCCCACCGTGAAACATGGCGGTGGCAGCATCATGTTATGGGAATGCTTTTCTTCAGCAGGGACAGGGAAGCTGGTCAGAGTTGATGTAAAGGTGGATGGAGCCAAATACAGGGCAATCTTAGAAGAAAACCTGTAAGAGTCTGCAAAAGACTTGACAATGGGGCAGAGGTTCACCATCCAGCAGGACAATGACCCTAAACACATAGCCAGAGCTACAGACTTGCAGCTGTAATTGCAGTGAAAGGTGGTCCTACAAAGTATTGACTCTAGGGGGCTGAATGCACTTTTCAGATATTTATTTGTAAAAAATTCTGAAAACCATTTATCATTTTCCTTCCATTTTACAATTATGTGCCACTTTGTGTTGGTCTATCACATAAAAAAGCAAGCATCCCATAATGTGCCTCAGGAGTAGGGATGAGCTTCGAGTTCGAGTCAAACTCATGTTCGACTAGAACATTGCTTGATCGCCCGTTTGCCGAACAGCGAACAATTTGGGGTGTTCGCAGCAAATTCTAAAAGCTGCAGAAACACCCTGCAAAAGTCTATAGGAGAAATCTAAAGTGCTAATTTTAAAGGCTTATTTTCAAGTTATTGTCATAAAAAGTGTTTGGGGACCTGGGTCCTGCCCAAGGGGACATGTATCAATGCAAAAAATAGTTTTAAAAACGGCAGTTTTTTCGGGAGCAGTGATTTTAATAATGCTTAAAGTGAAACAATAAAAGTGAAATATTCCTTTACATTTCGTACCTGGGGGTGTGTATAGTATGCCTGTAAAGTAGAGCTTGTTTCCCGTGCTTATAACTGTCCCTGCACAAAATGTCATTTCTGAAGGAAAAAAAGTCATTTAAAAGTACTCGCAGCTGTAATGAATTGTCGGCTCCCAGCAATACAGAGAAAAGTCATTGAAAGTCATTGATAAAAAAAACAAAAATGCGTGGGGGTCCCCCCCAAATTCAACTAACAGGCCCTTCAGGTCTGGTATGGATATTAGGGGAACCCTGCGCCAAATTGAAAAAAAAATGACGTCCCCCCGAATATTCATACCAAACCCTTCAGGTCTGGTATGGATTTTAAGGGGAACTCCGTGCCAATTTTTTTTTTTAAATGGCGTGGAGTTCCCCCCAAAAATCCATACCAGACCCTTATCCGAGCATGCAACTTGGCAGGCCGCAGGAAAAGAGGGGGGGACGAGAGAGTGCCCCCCCTCCTGAACCGTACCAGGCCACATGCCCTCAACATGGGGAGGATGCTTTGGGGTCTGGACCCCAAAGCACCATGTCCCCATGTTGATGGGGACAAGGGCCTCATCCCCACAACCCTTGCCCGGTGGTTGTGGGGGTCTGCGGGCGGGGGGGTAATTGGAATCTGGAAGACCCCTTGAACAAAGGGGACCCCCAGATCCCGGCCCCCCCATGTGAATTGGTAAGGTGTACATTGTACCCTTACCATTTCACAAAGAAAGTGTAAAAAATTGTAAAAAAACACACAGACACAGTTGGGATAAGTTCTTTATTAAAAAATAAAAAATAAAAAAAATATTCCAGCGGTGGTAATCGACTCTCGATCTCCACTCCAGTGATGTCGGTATCCAGTGACGAATGATCTGTAGGCTCCGGCGATGATGTCCAACGAGGAACAGCACACGGTCCTGTCTCCACCGGAGGCACCCCGGGAATGATGTCGCAGCAGCCTGACAGGTCTTATGTAGCTGAGGACGGGGCAACACATAATGTGACCCCGTCTCACTCTGATGCAAGGGGAAACCAGGGCTTTCCCAGTGACGTGCGGGTGACCCCGCCCCCTCTGATGTAACGCAGGTTTCCAAACTGTGTCTGTGTGTTTTTTTACAATTTTTTACACTTTCTTTGTGAAATGGTAAGGGTACAATGTAACCCTTACCAATTCACATAGGGGGGAGCCGGGATCTGGGGGTCCCCTTTGTTAAAGAGGTCTTCCAGATTCCGATAAGCCCCCTGCTCGCAGACCCCCACATCCACCGGGCAGACCCCAAAGCATCCTCCCCATGTTGAGGGCATGTGGCCTGGTACGGTTCAGGAGGGGGGGCGCTCTCTCGTCCCCCCCTCTTTTCCCGCAGCCTGCCAGGTTGCGTGCTCGGATAAGTGTCTGGTATGGATTTTTGTGGGGGAACTCCACGCCATTTTTTAAAAAACTTGGGGCAGAGTTCCCCTTAAAATCTATACCAGACCTGAAGGGTCAGGTATGGATATTTGGGGGGAACCCCAAGTCATTTTTTTTATTTGGCGCAGGGTTCCCCTTAATATTCATACCAGACCTGAAGGACCTGGTAATTAAATTTGGGGGGACCCCCTCACATATTTTTTTTTCATCAATGTCGTTCCTCTGTATTGCCGGGAGCCGACAATTCATTTTAGCCGCGAGGACTTTTAAATTACTTTTTTTCCTTCAGAAATGACATTTTATGCAGGGACAGTTCTAAGCACGGGAAACACGCGCTACTTTACAGGCATACTATACACATCCCCCAGGTACGAAATTTAAAGGAATATTTCACTTTTATTGTTTCACTTTAAGCATTATTAAAATCACTGCTCCCGAAAAAACATCCGTTTTTAAAACTTTTTTTTGCATTGATACATGTCCCCTGGGGCAGGAGCCGGGTCCCCAAACACTTTTTATGACAATAACTTGCATGTAAGCCTTTACAATTAGCACTTTAGATTTTTCATGTTTGTGTCCCATAGACTTTAACGGTGTTCGGATGTTCAAACTAATTTATTGCCTGTTCGCATGTTCTGATGCAAACTGAACTTAGGGGTGTTCGGCTCATCCCTACTCAGGAGTTTACTGAGAGCTCAACAAAACAGCTGACAAAGGTGTTCCTCCACCAAGACTTTGGGACATCACAGGACCCCCTTTTCATGGTGACAGACAAAATGAACACTAAAGCCTCGTACACACGAACAAGTTTCTCGGCAAAAACCAGCAAGAAACTTGCTGACAGAGATTTTTTGCCGAGAAATTCGTTCGTGTGTATGGTTTCTCGTCAAGAAAAGCGACAAGAATCTCGACGAGAAAATAGAGAACCTGCTCTCTATTTTCTCGTCGAGATTCTCGTCAGCCTGTTTCTCGACGAGAAAATTGTGTGTGTGTACACTTACCTTTTCGCCGGGAAGCCCGCGCATGCTCAAAATGACTTTGACGCATGCGCGGTAGCTTCCTAGGCATAGGTAGGGTGAACCAATATGGCGGCGACGGCATCGAATGTGACGAGCGCATGCTCGTCGTATTCGATGACGTCACCGCGTTCGCTCCATTCAAAGAACCGCGAGTTCTTTGAATCGAGCGTGTGTACACTCAGCCGGGACAAGTTTCTTGTCCAAGAATCTCGTCGAAAAAAACGACATGTTTTTTTCGACGAGAATCTCGGCCGTGTGTACGAGGCTTTACAGCCAATAAGGTTTTGCTGCAGAGTTTTATTGTTGGGCAGAATTACAAATTCTATGGGAGGTAAAAAAAAAAAAAATACACACAGTAAGTGTATTTTACCTGTGTATGAAGCTGTTCATCTAAAGTTCAGCACTTTTTTGTATTTAGTCAGATTTAGTTTGTCATAACATGTATTACTTATTGATTTTTTACTAACTTACATTGTGGATCTTCCACTTTTTACTTTGACCTTTGGTTTGGTAAAGGGTTAAAGAGATGTTGAAGTGATTGTAAACCCCATTCATGAAATTTGACTTAGACACATACTGTATATTTGTAGTGTTTACTTATCTCTTCAAAGCTCTAAGTGCCGTGTCTTTCTGCTGCTCTGTCCTCTGTTATCAGCAGAGTCAATTCTGACAAGTTCTCCGACACATGAGATAACAGTAGCTGAAAATTTGTGTCGGGGAGGGAGCTTAAAGGTAGATAAGCAAAGAGCTTGTCTATTCATAATACAGCTCTGCATGTTCCTTCATTCCTCTGCCTAACTTATGTAGAGAGATTTGTTTAATCTCTGTGTATCATCTGAGGCTATTTACTTCGCTGGGTATAAGAGAGGGTTTACAACTACTTTTTCTTTTCAAAATTGCATATTTATTGAGATTTTTCAATACAAGATAAAAAGAGGTTACGTTGTGTTGTTGTGGTAAATTTCAAAGCTAAAAGACCTCTGGGTTACAACCACTTTAATATACTGTATATTGCTGTAGGTAGAGAGGGTGATATAACTTAATGTCAGTTTGTTTACATTCACCTCTCTGATTTACTGCTTGACCTGGCTATAACAAAAAGGTCATAGCTAGCACTTTCTGCTGTATATCAGTGACTGTCTAGTGACGATAGAAATATTAGAAAATTAAAAAATTATATCATAAAACACAGGGAATGAGAGAGAGAATTTGTAGCACTTAGTGAGCTGGACGACAGAGGCGCTAGAGATTCCGTGTAATTCTTTTATTTGGGTCTCGTGTCTAAAGCAGTGATGGCCCGTGCATTAGGGGCACTGGAGCGCCACCCCCTCTATCCACGTCCGTCACCCTATTGCTCTATCCACGAACGCTATTTTGACAGGACACCGCCACCCCCTATTCATGCTTCCGGCCCCTTTGAAGACACCGGGCGCGTGAATTACAGTGGCGGGGGTGTTTTTTTGAAGCACCTGATTAGAGCCAGAGGCTCTAATGGGCTTCAAAATAGGTGGGCTCATGGCACAGAGCATTGCGCCAGGAGCCCACCCAGGAGTAAAAAACAGCAAATGAATATTCGCTATTAAAACACTGATCCTCAATCCGGACGATCGGTAGCAGGTCTGAGACCCGTTTTCTGATTGGCCCAAAAGAGAAGAGTCCCGATTGGCCGCCGAGGAGGAGGGAGGAAACGGAAGCCACCGCAATGCCCATGGAGAGCAGGGGAAGGGAAAGCCATGGCCGCCGCCGCAGAGCAAGGGAAGCTGCCGATGAAGCCTGGGAGAAGCGTTGCCCACGATAGATGGGGTAAGTGCACCAGACCCACCTGACCAACCGACCGGGGGGGTGGTACGGTTTGCCGCTCCTCCCCCAAAAAACTACCACCGGCCGCCACGGTGACAATACACCATTGATTCTTGCTGGCTTGGCTAATATTGAAGCAGTGTATGTTTCTTCCATCATTGCTCCGTTCAGCAAAAGTTGATAATTCAATCAACTGGTGGAAAATTGTCAGTTGAACAGTGCCTGCATACAATAAGACAACTACTTCCTTTCCAAATACAATAGCCTGCTATTAGCGTACATGGAGTAATCTGTTAGATGTCTTCCATTCAGTTTGTGTGTATGACTAGCCTAAAGCTAAAGCCTTAATCCAATGCTGATATTCCCGTTGTACTGTTCTATAGATTCTGGATTAACTACCTGGCTTCTGTAGAACAGACAGTATTACACACAGAGCAACATTTGCCTGGTACCTGCTGATGGCCTGTGTGTACCAGCCTTAAGAGCACAGACTCGTCTATTTTGTGGAAAGGATGGGAAGTTGCAACATAGCAGAACCTAATAACTATAAACCCATCCATCAACATGGTGCTGATCCTCAGGATTCTTAAAACTTGTCCAAATATGCAAAACATTTCAAACTTAGTGAATTGGTTCACTAATCTGTTTTTAGGGTGTGAATTCATGTGTACAAAAGATTGTGT
Organism: Rana muscosa; assembly: GCA_029206835.1. Taxonomy (NCBI): domain Eukaryota; kingdom Metazoa; phylum Chordata; class Amphibia; order Anura; family Ranidae; genus Rana; species Rana muscosa. The sequence goes on along the minus strand of CM055116.1, from coordinate 328,560,768 downwards.
ATTGAGGCTGCTAAGAGGAATCCCAATATTCTATGCACACATAACAAGAAGCAATTGTTTCTTTCTGTAGAATATACATATTAGTAGTATTTTTAATATAAAACATATGATTTTGCCCAGGAAAACGCTCTGTTTTTACCTTTTTTAAAATAATCAATGTGATTTGTGACAAAGTAGTGAAACATATATAAAAGGATATCTTAATTCATATGTGCCTAGAGCGTTATGAACTTAAAATTCTAACCCTGGTGATACTTGTGAGAAGGGAATAAAATAGATCATAATGTGATTTACTTCTTCCCCTAAATTGCCAGTGGTGTTCTGTAAAGAAAAAAAGAGCCTTCCTCTTTCTATTACAACTGTTTTTCTATTATATTATATTCTTTTTAAGGCTTAAATGCACTTCCTAAAAAGGAACAAACTATCAAAAAAATTATTGAAATTACCAGGTGAAAGTCTCTTGGTTTTGACATTATGCAGTCATCTGTCATATACCCTCCAAGCACCGTAGGTGCACTTTTCTGATAGAGAATGAGCAAGGATCAAGAACATGCTTAAATAATGAAAATCATAATGTGAATTTATAAAATTATATTTGATTATTCAATAAATGTATAATATAATTTTCAATATTTAAACATTCGTGAGCTAAAGCTTCTGCATAAGTTACTATTCATTCACAGAATAGCAAACTGTAAGCTTACCTTATTTATTATGCATATATGAACCTTCATTCATTATGGGTCATTAAGCCAGGTTTAGTAACTGAGCTTAGTCGAGACAGTTTCAAATCTTTATATTCTTCAGCTTAATGATCCACTCACTAAAGTAATGATATGCTTAAATAACACCTAGCTTCACTTTGTCTACCTTCTAGAAACATCATGTTATGTTAGAAAAAAACTGTGCTCCTCATAAATCTAAGGGCTGTGTTTAAAAAAGGCACATTCAGCCTACCTTAATCTGTCTTGATTGCCGGTCTGTTGCTCACATTTACCCAGCACATTTGGGGAACATCACCAGCGATGGTTGTAGAGGGCAAATACAAAGAGCATTTGTGTTTAACAGTGTGCAAGTAAAGGTAAAAGGAAGCAAGGATGGTAGGACCTCTTTAAGAAGGAATAGAGGAAGCACCTGATAAAATGTGCAGGGCAGGCAGCAGTTGTAACAGTCTCATAATTTAGAATATGACGAATGTCATTAAAACCCAGATTTTCCTTTGAAGCATGGCAATTACAAACATATGGTGAACAGAGGACCAGGGCTGGTGCAAGGATTTTTGACACCCTAGGCGAAACCTCACTTTGCCGCCCCCCCTCTTGGCTCCACCCCTGACTCTACCCCCTTTGCCCTGCCCATGTACACCCCACATTTTCAATGACTGCTACTATTTTGCATGCAACACAGTCTCACCTGTGCCCATCACATACCATCAAATACAGTCTCACCAGGCTGTGCCCATCAATGCAGCTTCACAGGGGGGGGGGGGGGGCTCTGTACATACTTGGCATTTGGTAGATCAGTTTATATACATTTACACACACAAATTGCATGTCATTTGTCATAATAAAACAGTGGCGGCTGGTGCTCAAAATTTTTGGGGGGGCGCAAACAAAATGAAAAATTGTGAAATAAACCCATCAATTGCAACCACTGTGCCATCAAATACCACCACTGTACGATCAAATGCAGCCACTGTGCCTATCAGATTCTGCCACTGTGCCTATCAAATGCTGCCACTGTGCCATCAAATACCACCACTGTGCCATCAAACGCAGCCACTGTGCCATAAAATACCACCACTGTGCCATCAAATGCAGCCACTGTGCCCATCAAATGCAGCCACTGTGCCATCAAATGCTCCCACTGTGCCCATCTAATGTTGCCACTGTGCCATCAAATTCTGACACTGTGCCATCCAATGCTGCCATTGTGAACCCCCCTGCCCGCTCGCCGTCTGCCCAGGACTTACCCTATCTCGTGGGGCAGCAGGTGACGGCGAGCGGTGTCTTCCAAGCATCTTCTCCCATCCTCCTCTCCTCCTGTCCTCTCCTATGATTGGACGCCTGATAGGGCATCCAATCACAGCGTCTGACGTTTCAGCCAATCAGGTGTTGGGTAACAGGCGGAGATGCGGTTCAGTGTTAGAACAGTGAATATTACTTCGCTGTTCTAACACAGCTGGGTGAACTGCGAGCGCCAAGCATGGTGCTCGCAGGTCACCATTTTTGACGCTTATTAGAGCCTATGGCTCTAATCAGGTGCTTCAAAAACACCCCCCGTCACTGTAATTCAGGTGCCCGGCGCCCAAAAAGGGGCCGGGCGCCTGAATAGGGGTGTCAGCGGCGGCCATGGATAGATTCATACAATGCATGAATCTATCCATTAGTCATAGAGGGGGTGGCTGGAGAGAGGGGACGGCGCCCGTGCGCCTTTATGGATGTACCCCCACTGCATGATGCGAGCGAGGAACAGGCAGCAAGCACAGGGTCATGTCATTGGTCGGATACAAGTTTGCTGAGCCCAAGACCATTGTTCTTCACTTGGTGTGGTGAGTAAAAACTGTTATTTATAATTTATTTATAATAAATAAAAGCAACAGTTTTTACTCACCACACCAAATGAAGAACAACAGTCTTGGGCTCACCAAACTTGTATCCGAAGGACGACGTGACCCTGTGCTTGCTGCCTGTTCCTCTTTTGCATGCACCAATATAAAACTCTGCTTTACCTGCCTGTCTGTCGATGCCTCTTCCAGCAAAGGCTCCACCTGTCCCCAAGCCTGGAGAGCTGCCGCCGGGCGCCACACTGCCTATATCCCATGATGATTTACTCCGCTCCAGTGACACAGTGTGGAGAGTGATCTTTGGGGGGGTGGGGGCTGCTGGACTTGGACACGTGTCAGAACGCTCCCCGCTCTGAGCGAGAGCGGAGAGCGGCTGGGGGGTATATTGTGAAGGACACTGGACACATGTCATGTCAGTGACAGTGTCAGAGCGGAGAGCGACATGGGGGTGGGGGCTGGTTGTGGACACATGTCAGAGCGGAGAGCAGAGAGCGGCTTGGGGCGGAGGGTATTGTGCTGGACACATTTCAGTGTCAGAAAGGAGACCCACGCATGGGGGGGGGGGGGGGCGCTGCCTGGTGGATTATAGTTGCAAGCTCTGCTCTGTGGACAGTAGGATAATCAGCGGCCGGGCGCCCTAGGCGGTAGTGCGCCCTAGGCGGCTGCCCAGTTCCGCCTAGTGGTAGCACCGGCCCTGCAGAGGACTGTGCAGCACAGTTGGTTAGTGGTTAGCAGCTCTGTCTGGCAGCACCAGAGTTGTCGCAACGCTGGTGTAGTAGAATACAGTTATCCCTTAGCAACCAATTATATTTTAATATACTGTTAATTTCAAACATAAATTTAGATAATTGCTATATGTTTCTGAACATTACAGATCACCAGTATTTTATGCTTTCATTTACCCTGCATGTTACCCTTAACCACTTCAACCCCGGGCTTTTTTTACCACCTCAATACTGGGCCTATTCTGGCACTTCTCTCCTACGTGTACAAATCATCATTCTTTTGCTAGAAAATTACTCAGAACCCCCAAACATTATATATGTTTTTTTAGCAGACACCCTAGGAAATAAAATGACGGTCATTACAACTTTTTTTTTGCACGGTATTTGCGCAATCATTTTTCAAACGCCTTTTTTTTGAAAAAAAAAAATGGTTTCATGAATTTAAAAATAACAAAACAGTAAAGTTAGCCCAATTTTTGGGGAAAATATGAAAGATGATGTTACCTCGAGTAAATAGATACCTAACATGTCACGCTTTAAAATTGTGCACACTCATGGAATGGTGCCAAACTTCGGTACTTAAAAATCTTTTTTACAGGTTACCAGGTTAGCGTTACAGAGGAGGTCTAGTGCTAGAATTGTTTCACGCACTCTAACGCACGCGTCGATACCTCACATATGTGGTTTGAACGGCGTTTACATATGTGGGCGGGACTTACATGTGCGTTTGCTTATGATCGCGAGCTACCGGGGACAGGGGCGTTTTAATTTTTTTTTAATATAATTTTTTTTTTTTATTTTACTTATTTTTTTTTTATTTTTACACTTTTTTTACATTTTTTTTTATCACTTGAATTCCTATTACAAGGAATGTAAACATCCCTTGTAATAGGAATGTGTGTGACAGGTCCTCTTTATTGAGAGATGCTGGGTCAATAAGACCCCACATCTCTCCTCCAGGCTGGAAAGCATGAGATCGTGAAAAAAAATTCACTGATCTCATGTTTACTAGCCGCAATGGCGGCTTTGTTTACATCAGAGGACCCGGGTGTGACGTCATCACATCGCGCTCGGGCCTCCCACGGTCATAGAGATGACTGGTGACCATCTGGTCACCAGTCATCTCTATGCTTCCTATCCGGCGCCAGACGATTCATTCTCCGGGCCCCTGATGGCACGGGAGAGCCCGAAGAAGCCCTGGATGGCGGCGGGAGGTGGGGTGTCCCCTCCCGCCACCTATAAGAACGATCAAGCGTCAGGAACCGCCACTATGATCGTTCTTATGGTGCACAGAATTAGAGCATGTTCCAAATTTTTAATGGTCATTTTTTACGTCGTGAAAAATGCTCTGGAGCCCACACACGATCATTTTAATGACCAAATAAAAAAATTACATTTTTCTCGTCATGAAAAACGGTCGTGTTGTGCGGCATAAAAGTATTTCGATTTTGTGTCACTTCTACATTGTGGCGCAACTCCTGCACCAAATTAAAAATATAATACCAACAGTTCGTATCTTATGAAAGGTGAGCTAATGAAGACCAACTCTCTTTTGGCATATGAAGAGAGAAAGAACCCACAAAGATGTTTAAAGCAAATGTTAAAACTCCTAACTGGCTTATGTTACCTCTTATAAAATATTGCAAACCTCTTCATCTCTATCACATGAAACACTAAACCATAATCAAGTAAAATAAAAATAAAACAATAAGATGCAGTGCAGTAGCCGTTTTTTTATTTTGAGGCCTCGTACACACGACCGATTTTCTCGTCGTAAACAGTCAAGAAAAGTGCCGCGAGAGTTTTTTTGTCTAGAAAAACGTTCGTGTGTATGGTTTTACGACGAGAAACTTGACGAGAATCTCGACGAGAAAATAGAGAACCTGCTCTCTATTTTCTCGTCAGGAGTCCAGATTTCCTCGTCGTGTTTCTCGTCGGCCTGTTTTGTGACGAGAAAATGGTTCGTGTGTATGCTTTTACGACTCTTCCAAAAGCGCGCATGCTCACAAGCAACTATGAGACGGGAGCGCATCTTCTGGTAAAACAAGCCTTCATAATGGAGAGAGCACATTCGTCACGCTCATAAATATTTCATCGTTTAAATGTTCTGCATTGAATTCTTCGTTAGAATGTTACATTAATCAAAACGAGAGACCTTCTTTTGCTGCTGATATTCACACAGAGTTATGCCTTATTTTTAACCTTTTTCATGCTGCTCTTTATAAGATTTATGTGTATTATATCGTGCAAGTTTTTAGGAATAATTTAAATGGTTAGATTTTTCAAAATGATGTTAATTATAATTTCTCAATGTTTTGATAGCGATCTCCCATTTAATTTTCTAATCTATATTTTTAAAATTTCACACCATGTTTTTGAGCTAATCAGATTTAGTTATTCTTTTGGGGGGGGGGGGGGTGATATCTGTGCCTTTTATTGTCAGTCAAATGTATCTGCTTACTCCAAAGCTTGTTTTTTTTTATTTAAAAATACACATAGTCAAGTATGAACTTAAACAAAAAACACATTTATTCATGTTTATAAATTAAATAAAGAGAAGGCAGCGCTGGAGAAGCTGCTGCCATTTGTGCATCCCAGGGACCCCAGAGCACACAGCAACCCTGTGTGGACACTAAAATTGGGAGCTTGAGAAGGCCCACATTTCAGAACACAATCTGATGCTGGCCTCCCAGAGGTCAGGAACAGCAGCAGGTGAGATATATGTCCCAAGTGTGTGGTACTACAACAGGCTGCCTTCTGTCCGACCAGTGCGACCACAATGAAGCAAGGCCATCACTTCCTCTTCTTCCTGGCAACCTTCCCTGCAGCCTTTACTGAAGCCTTCCTTCTTCGTTTAGCTGGAGGCTGGCCCACTGGAGGGGTACTCCTGTCAGGAGGAGGAGGTGGAGGTGTAGCAGAAGGGGGTGGGGCAGAAGAAGAAGGTGGAGGTGTAGCAGAAGGGGGTGGGGCAGAAGGTGGAGGTGTAGCAGAAGGGGGTGGGGCAGAAGGTGGAGGTGTAGCAGAAGGGGGTGGGGCAGAAGAAGAAGGTGGAGGTGTAGCAGAAGGGGGTGGGGCAGAAGGTGGAGGGGTAGCAGAAGGGGGTGGGGCAGAAGAGGAAGGTGGAGGTGGAGGTTGAGGTTGGGTCAGTTGGGCCACCTCACATATGGCGGTATTGGGGGTAATTTGCTCCATCACCCCCTTGTTGAGCAAGGTGATGAGCAGGGGTTCGCATAGGAGGCGTTGCTCCATGCTCATCACCTTGAACTTAGCCTCCACTAGGCCGGCAATGGCCTCTTCAGGGGATGTGGGCTCCTTGAGGGTGGCATGGGCCTCTTTAATAAGGGCCATTGCTGCCTCACTGGTGGTCCTGTCCCTCCTGCCTCTTTTGTGAAGCCTGATGGGAGGCACCTGGGATCTGGTGCTTCTCCTTTGCCCTGCCACCTCCTGTCTGCCACTGGGCCCTGCCACCTCCTGTCTGCCACTGGGCCCTGCCACCTCCTGGCTGCCACTGGGCCCTGCCACCTCCTGGCTGCCACTGGGCCCTGCCACCTCCTGTCTGCCACTGGGCCCTGCCACCTCCTGGCTGCCACTGGGCCCTGCCACCTCCTGGCTGCCACTGGGCCCTGCCACCTCCTGGCTGCCACTGGGCCCTGCCACCTCCTGGCTGCCACTGGGCCCTTCCTCCTCCTGCCTGACAGTTTCCAGACCCTCCTCCTGGCTGATTTCATCCTGTGTATGAAAAAGAAACATAGTTTAATATGTTGGTTTAATCTTTGCATCAAACTTTGTAATCCTGATGGAAGCAATTAGAATGTAAATGCATAAATCCTTGCTTTAAATTTACCACTACATCAGCTTGACTATTTACCACACAATTAAGTGCAGAATAATGTCTACAGATCATGATTTCACTTGTTGAATACAAAATAATGTATGTTTCTCATCCTGACATATTTGGGAAACATTAATTTTATCCCACTACATTTTCAGTTAATACTATACCTGGCTCCAGATGGCCAAATCAGGATCATCCAGGATGGCTGCCTCCTCTTGCTCCAGAGAAGGCTCAGGTTGGCTGCAGGGAAGTCTGGGGGGAAGAGTGGAGAGTGATGGCCTTGGCTCAATGTGGTCATCCAGGAAGGACATCCTGCTGTAGTACCACAAAACCGGGACATAAACATCATCTGCTGCTGCTCCTGACCTCTGAGAAGCCAGCACCTTAGAGCGTTCAGTCCTGTAGGTACCTCTCAAGCTCCCAATTTTAGTGTCCACTTGTTTTGCTGTGGCTGTGGGCACCTTGGTATGCACAAATGGGAGCAGCTTCTCCAGCGCTGCTTTTCTCACCCCTTTTTTTTTATGGATGGGGTTTTTGGTCTCCCACAGAGCCGGCAGCTCCCTTACCCGGTCAATAAATTCCGCCAGGAACTCTTTGTCGCTAATAAATACATTCATATTGTATCTGCAAGTAAAATAAATTATATTTAAATAATGTGAGGCAAACAGTCTAACCTCCTTCACATCCTAGTCACCATATATATCCTCCAACAATCTCAAGACAGTATAGGCCAACAATTTTAACAAGTCTCACAAAATCACATACCTTCGTTCGCACGTCCGTCACTTGAACTCCTCTCTCCGCACACCGAACGTACTATAGTCACATGTGTGTTTGCTATATACACACCACGCATGCGTCCAAATTCGAACACGTCGCTCCGCACACGTCGCCCGCCCATGACGTTCTAACTAACATCTTTTCCCCGCCCCTTCTCTTTCGGCGCGCAGACAGATATGGCGGAATTACAGCAGGTGTCTGATAATTCCGCAACTAGCGAGGAGACAAGCCCGGAGACCGAGGACACGTCACGATCAAGGAGGAGATTCAAGGCATCGAATATGTCTTTGGCGGAGATGGCGGAGATGGTGGACATCTTGGTCAAGGCTGATTATGATGCCAAGCATGGGCCGTATAGCAAACCAAATAGAAGGAAGGCCAAAATCCTCACTAAAGTTGTGAAGAGTCTGAGGGCGAAGTTCGGGGTGAAACGCTCAAATGAGCAGCTCAGAAAGAGGTGGTCAGACCTCAAACTGAGGGAGCCAGACCAGTTGAGGAGCATAAAGAGGATGCTCGCTAAAAGTAAGTAAAATGACGACCTTTCTGCTATTAATCTTTTTAGAAACGGACTTTTTTTTTTTTTTAAAGCATATTGGACTCCCTTCCAAAATGTATTATTTTGAACTAGGTTGGGCACAGTAATCGTTCGTTACGTTACCGACACTTCGTTCGGCCACTATCCGTGGTTTTGGCTTATTTAAGACCCCCAAAAGTAATTAGACATCTGCCATTTTTGATCAAGTATTGTGGATAATTTTTAAGTCTAGATGATGTGTTTGTAAGGAGAATGAAATGCAAACTTTAATCAGTGTAAAGGAGAGGACACTCAGCAGCTGCTTCCACATCTGTACTTTGGAGCACTATAGTGTGGGCCACCAGACCCGCCTTTTTTGGGTGTCCCACACAGGTGCATCAGAGTTTATTTGTGGTGCCTCCATGTCCAAAAAATTACATCCAAATGTGAATAATAAACATATTTGGGGTCATAAAGAATGCATTTTTCTTTAAATTCCGCACAAACACACACTTGTACCCCACTTCCAAACAATTTAGCCTGTTTTAAGTTTAAAAATGAGATTTTTACAGTGTGATAAATAGACCTTTGGTTTTATTCTCATAGGGGAGAGAAGACTGGGAGGAGGACACTCCAGGGAGCACATGCACCCCACAACTTCCAAGCAACCCCAAACTCCCAAAGATCCACAACCGAAAGATGTGCAGGAAGTTGAGGTGGAGGAAGGAGAAGTGCAGGAAGGAGAGGTGGATGACGTTGTGGATCTGGTCACCACAACAGGTCAGTATCTGACACCACAGCTTAAGGTAAGCGAGGTAGGCCTGCAGAGTTTTATTAATTTTTTTTTATGGTTTTTAGGGGATGGAAATGTTGTGAAGGATAGCACACCGTTCTCTGCTGACAGTGCCCTCCGCCTCATCCAGCAAGTGATGGAATGTAGCACGGAACTGGACCTAATTAAACAAAGAATCCATGTGATGGAACAAACATTTAAAGACATTCTCGATGTTTTGGGGAGAATTCAATAAGCCATCCAAACACATTTGTTTTTACATGTTTGTTTTTATATTTTTACTAATTTTTTGAGTAACAAAGCAGCCAAAAATTGAATATGCACACAGTGTGTGAACATGTGCTATCTGCCATCAGGGGATATCCATGTACGTCTTTTGTGGGTGCAACCCCTTCCTCGTATCAAAAGTCGGTGAACTGAGGAAGGGGATGCACCCCCAAAACACATCCATTGATCACCCCTGATGGCAGATAGCACATGTTGACAATAGGGATCAGGATTGTAAACTTCCTATTTGCAAAAAAGTAAAAATGTGTGCATATTGAATTTTTGGCTGGGCAAGGGGTGGCAGGACCCCATATTAGGACGGGCACATAGAGACATAGTTTGTGTAACTGAATGTCTCAGATTGCTCAGAGGTATCCAATGTTGTCATTTTAGAAATGCAAGTGGTATTTTTGTATTTTCATAAGCCAAAATTTTACGGGTTGTGGTCAGGCCAACCCCAAAGTAAAACAAAAAAAAATGTGCAGAGAGTAAAATATTTGACCACAAACAACGTGTAGCTTCTTTTTATAATACACTCTAAGCTTATTTGGTTCTTTTGTAAGGTAACATAGTGAAATTGGTTGTTATTTACTAAAGTAAAATACACTTGCCACTACAAATGCACAAAGACAAACTAGGAGACAGGAAAGAACAAATAATTAAAGGTTTAAACAAGATTTTTATTGGGATACTTAGACATAGGCTGGCATAGGAATTGCCCCCCTACCCGTGAAATACTCCATGTATTTGTCCCGAACCACACGGGCATTTTGGGGGGCAAGCCAAGACGGGCAGATTCCAGGCCCGGAAGGGGATTTGCAGGGGAAAGTCCAGCCTCTGGCAAAACTGAGGCCATATATGAATTCGCTTTGCGGCAAAGAAAATTGTGTAGCACACAGCAGCATAACACTACATAGTTTATTTTGTAGTCCGCCAAGTGGATGGAAGTCATAAAAAGGCGGAACCGGCTGGCCATTATGCCGAAGGCATTTTCAACGACTCTTCGGGCCCTGGCCAGCCGGTAATTGAACACACTCTTCTCTGGGGTCAGGGTCCTCTGTGGAAATGGCCTCATAAGATGCCGTCCGAGTCCGAAGGCTTCATCAGCCAAGAAAACAAAGGGGAGTCCTTCAATATTCCCTGCATCCGGTGGCAATGCAAGGTCGTCACTCTGGAGACGGAGGGCAAACTCCGTCTGGATGAAGGATCCCCCATCGGACATCCGGCCATTCTTCCCTACATCAACATAGAGGAATTCATACCGTGCTGACACCACCGCCATCAGCACAATGCTATGAAACCCCTTGTAGTTGTAGTAGTAGGATCCAGAACGGGGGTGGCGGCACGATGCGGACGTGCTTCCCGTCTATGGCACCACCGCAGTTGGGGAAGTCCCACCGCGTGGCAAACTCCGATGCCACAGTCTGCCATTCCTGTGGCGTTGAAGGAAGCTGTGGAGTGAAACAAGATGAAATAATATTAGAAAAACAAAGGCATACATTACAAGCAAATTCAAGACCAAAAAATTAGAGACCAACATCAATCTAATTATACGTTTATTAAGGTGTGTAAAAAAAGTATAATGGAAGGCTCATTTATCATATTCATCACCCCCTCTGATGGGCCATTACTAAATTATTTTGGGGGGGGGAGATGTGTTTGGCCACAGGATAGCATTGCAGTGGCGGTGCGTCCAGAGTGGGCGCTGGAGCACTGTCCCCTCTCTCCTGTGCCCATCACTCAGAACAATACATAGGTTCATGCGTTGCATGAACCTATGTATTGTCTATGCCGCACACTATTCAGGTGGATGGCCTCTTGTAAAGCGACTGACATATGATTAATTGCGTCATTTAGGGGGTTAAAATTGCAGAGCAGAAACAGGTATTAAAAAAGTCTTGCAAATTACAACCTGAGGGATGTAATTGGCTTCCTCAAAGAAAAATCGGGGACGCAAGGAGGGGGCATTCCTTGTGTAAACACTGACAGGCAGCTCTGGCAATCATATTCACCAAGTCTGTTTAATGGTAACATGATTGGCTGATGCAACATGAAGGGAAGGAGAAGACATCAAGGACAGAAGAAGGATGGCGCTGACCACAAGAAGGTAAGTGCAGGGCTGGGGGGAAACTGGCTGCAATAGAGGGGACTAAATGGCTGCATTGGAGGGGACAACTGGGGGCGTTTATTAGGCAACAGAGCAAAAAAGGAGGAAGTTTATTTCCGAAATTGGGGTTGTAACCCCCCAACATTTGGAGCAACAGGCGCCCCTGCTGGAAAAGTTAGTGAGGGGAAATATTTAGGGAGGATAAAAAAGGGGCATTTAAAAACTTCCAGCATGCATGGGGACAAAGGGGACATTCTCAGCATATTACAATCATGGTAATTAGGAAAGGATGAAAGAAATACAATACATTAGCATACATGTAATACATAAAATGTGATGTGAAGGGAGAAAACTTACCCTAATATAGTCCTCCTGCAGGACTTGTATAATAGCAGAACAGGTGTCTGGGATTATGAGGCCCAGAGCCTGGGGGGAGATGCCTGTGGTGAACTTCAAGTCCTGAAGACTTCTCCCTGTCGCCAGGTAACGCAACGTGGCGATGAGCCTCTGCTCAGCACTGATGGCTTCCCGCATAACGGTGTCCTTCCTGGTAATATAGGGGGACACCAAAGCCAACAGTTCCTGAAAAACGGGGTCAGACATCCTCAGAAAATTCCTGTAGTCCTCAGGATTATTCTCGACGATCTCCCGCAGCAGAGGCATGTGGCAGAATTGGTCCCGCTGGAGCAACCAATTCTTGGTCCATGAACTCCTCCTCACACCATTCATGGACTGGTCTTGGTCCAAAACAAGCAGACCAACACCAAGCGCACGCACAGCACGAACTCGACGACGAGAACGTCCAGGCGACATGGCTAGGAAACGGTCGTCTAATCAGAACGTACAGAACAGAACGCACTTTAGAACAGCAAGGCCTATGAATAACGAACTGAAATTCAGAAACGAACAGGCAAGAACGCACTGTAAAACAGATACGACCTGCCTAGACGCCCTGAAAGTCAAGATACGAACCCACAAGCACAAACTGAACGGCAGAAAACGATCTGAAAAGTACGAAGACTGAAAAGCGCGAATCGTCTCTTCCCAAACTTTTACTTCACACGCGGTAACACGAGATCAGCAAAAGCAGCCCAAGGGGTGGCGCCAAGAAAAAGATCTTCCCCTTTATAGTGCCGTCGTACGTGCTGGACGTGAGCGCAGAGAACCACGAGGAAATTGGGAAATGACAGTGTGTACGCATAGAAAGCTTGACGAGAAAATCGACAAGCTTAACAAGAATCTCGTCGAAAAAAACGACGTGTTTTTTACGACGAGAAAATCGGTTGTGTGTACGAGGCCTTAGGGTTCTGAATATGTATGAATCCTGTAAGTTTTTTGTTTGAAATATAATTTATGAATCCTAAAAATGATTAAATGCAATATTGAAACAAAAAACAGTCAAGTCAAAACCAACTATGGAACAATTATGGGTGGTCGGAGCCTGATGCCATTTGCTATCACCAGAAAGGTGGCCCTGATGGGGAACTATGCACATATTCACCAGCACACCAAGGATCTTCAAATGCAGTCCAAAGCTTTTTTTTTTTTCAGAGAGATCACATCACAAAAGAACAAGCGCAAGAGCTTAGTGATCCAGGAATGTGTGCAACAGGAATATAGACAGGACTGATGGGGAACTAGTCCTTCAATTTACCATCATATTTTACCCACCCCTACTACAAAACTCCTTGGTAAAGCACCTGAGGAAGGATTTCCTAGTGTGGACGTTTTTATCTCAGTGGTAGGCACCCTCAGACTCTTGTCTCTGGCAGGTATATGAATCGAGTGTGAGTGCCAACAATTTCAGTGCTGCGACCCAATAGAATTTTTAAGGGCATCTATGAAACTCTTTATGAATTTCCCCCAGTAATCAGAAGCTAGTGTTGTTCCAAACACATACAAAAAAAATAAAAAATCACGAACAGTCTATAAAGGTGCAGAATGCTAAAACCAGATATTTCTACCAAATAGCGAACCCAAAATTAACATAAAAAAAAAACAAGAAAGCAGTTTTTCTCATTACTTATTTATTGCCAAATTGTGTATTTTTCCATTGATGTTCCTTGAAATGCAATAATATTTGTTGACTTTCCTTGTTGTACTTATACCACTACCTCTGAATATAGAGATGATTTTATGTTTTGTACTTAATTCACTGTAAATTTTGTTATCCTTTGTTTTTCTATAAACTTAATAAAAAATATTTAAAATAAATGCAATAATATTTCCTGGTGCCTCCATGGCAGCATACCTGTGATAGAGCTCCGCCTCGACTCCTCCTTCAGGACTAGTGAATGGCATAAATTAAAGGCATAGCCCCTCCCCCAACATTCTCCTTTTTTTCCTCATACCTTCTTGTGCTGGTGAAGAGTAGCAGTATGTCCATACCTCTGCAGTCGGCAGCGTCCGCCGGGTTTAGCCTTTCCCGTGCGCAGTCCCTGTTCTTGGGCCGCTCACAGCGCTGATAAGACTGGGAACCCCTCTGTGGATCTGTTGGGGTCATTTCGCAGAGTTTCCTCACAGGAACGCAGTCTGCTATCACATCCATGATGAATGCAGTGGAAGTCGTAAAGGATCAGCTCCATCTTCCCAGGCTGGTGGTTTCCATTTTTTATTCCAGGCATTTGTGTTTTTCCCCTTTCTTTTCCTCTCTTCCCCTCCCCCTCCCCTTTCCTTTGCTTGTTAGGCTCCTTCAAATGATTGTTATCTTACTTTTTTGTTCCTTTAAAACTGTGCAACTGGATAGGGCAGGTGTCTCTCTGTGCAACAACATTGTGGTGCTTTTTTCCGGGTTTGGGGGGGCTACAGGTGCTCTGTACGTCCCGCCAGGTAGGAGAGTGTCACGGCGCAGCGTCCTCGCCGCCGTCTGCGCATGCGCGATTCGGGAGTGATACAGAGCCGTAGTTTCTCGGCTCTCTGTACTGGGCGACGCTGGATCTTCTGCGATTGCGCATGCACAGACGCTTGGTTCAGTGGCGGCCATCTTGGATTCTGGAAAGAAGGCTAGATTTGCCCTTTTTTCAATCAATTCCAAATGGTGGTTTATGGGATTAGCCCACGCACCTTGAGCCTAATTAGGTTCAGATTCAGGGATGGCTGTCAGTCTCCTCAGCTGTGCCCTGCTAGGTCTCTCTGATGCTGCTTTGTGGTAGGTACTTTTTATTTTCTCAAAAAAAAAATGTTGCCAATCAGAAATGTTTATGTTAAAAAAAAAAGAAAGATAACAATATAAAAATGTTTATGTTTAAAAAATAAAATAAAAAATAAAAACAGATGACGATATAAAAATGTTTATTTAAAAAAAAAAAAAAAGTGACGCCAAAAACTCCTGATTCTTTTCCCTTTCTTACTATATTTCTGGAGCTGATCCTTGTGCCCAACTCCGCAATGAGTCATTCATCTCGCAGCAAAGATCCTCACACTTCTATTAGGTATGTGACCAACTATACGTGAGTATTAAAAAAAAAAGTGCGCTCACTGGTCTAGCGTGAGTTCCTTACACCGTAGCCCCACCCACTCCAAGGGGTCCCGCTCATCAGGGCGTAGGTCCCATTCTTCACGTCGTAGATCAGAGAGGTCAAGATCCAGAGGACGTGATCGACCCCCCTCTCCTAGGACCTATAGGAAGAAGAGATGCTGGATATGTGGGGCTACACCGCTACCAGACAGAGTGGTCTGTAAGGACTGTTTTACGGACTATGCGTCCAACCGCGAGCTAGAAAATCAGCACGCTGTAGATCTGCTCAAGCGAACAATGAAGGACTCCTTCTCTGAGCTTTTGGCTTCGGTCCCCGCTCAACCACTTCAGCAGATATCCCAGGTTCAGGATATAGAACCTAATCTCCCTGGTCCGTCAGCAGTCAGTACACCTCTGCCGCCGTCAGGCCGACCAGCTAGAGATTCACCACCTGAAGACTCTTCAGGGGACTCTTGAGAAGAGTCAGAACCTTCTGGCTTCAGTCTCTCCTTGGTAAAGCCATTCATCCAGGCAGTCAAAACTGCAATCGCCTGGAAAGACGCAGAATAGCCTCCCCAAGAGTCTACAAGCTACTTCCCATTCCTCAAAAGGAAGCAGGTTCTTTTCCCATTGATGGGCAAGATTAGTCAAGTCATTCAGAAGGAATGGTCAAAGACTGATAAAAAAAATAATAATTTTGGGGTCGGTTCAATAAACTATATACCCCTTACCAGAGTCGGGAACGCAGTCACCGAACTCCATGCCAGTGGTAGACGCGTCCGTGGTGCGACTCGCAAAAAAACTTACTCTACCAATGGAGGATTCCACTTACTTCAAAGACCCTCTAGACAGGCGAATCGACCTGGAGCTGAAGAGGAGCTACTTAGCCGCGGAAGCAGCATGTAAGCCAGCTATTTCCCTCACGTCACTATCAAATGCCATAAGATCTTGGACAGATAATATTGAGATGGCTTTGCATCAGGATGTCCCCATGGAGGATATAATTAAGGCCTTAGAAGAGCTTAGATTGTCGGCAGACTTTGTCTGCGTAGCAGCCATTGACACGATCAGGTGCTCGGCAAGATCCATGTTGCATTCAGTGATGGTGAAGAGGGCCTTGTGGCTGAAACCCTGGATGGCTGACTTATCCTCCAAACAAAATGGGTGCAAAATCCCGTTTGATGGGAAAGCACTATTCGGAGACAAAATGGATAAAGCTATCTCCAGGCTGTCAGGAGGGAAGTCTGGTATGCTTCCACAGGACAGAAGTAGGCGAAGATTCAGAGGTGGCTCCTCTAGGTTCCGCCAGTCAAACCCAAGGGATTGTAGGCAGTCAAGACAGCCCAGAGACAACAAAAGACCTTGGAAAGGTACTCGGGGATCCTTTTTGAACAGGAAGATGAAAGCCCTTCCGGCTCCACAGGAGCAGAAGCAGTCTTTTTGACGCCAGAGGAACCCAGGCACTCCCGGTGGGAGCCAGGCTAAAGTTTTTTTTTACCCCAGTCTGGGCCACCTGCTGCCACAACCCCTGGGTTCTGTCAACAATTCAATGGGGGCACTTTTGGAATTTTTCTCACCCTCCACCTCGGAACTCTTTCAAAGGAACAGAGATTCCATCCTCTCCACTGAAGGCTCAAGCTCTGAAAAACTTCCTAACGTCACTCCAGCTTCAGGGGGCGGCTGTTCCGGCTCCCTTGGCAGAGCGCTTCGCAGGCTTATACTCCACCCTATTTCTGGTCCCAAAGAGGACAGGGGGGTGGAGGCCTGTGATAGACCTAAAGAGGCTCAACCGGTATATCTGCCCCGAAAGCTTCAAAATGGAGTCCCTGCAGACGATTATTCAGGCAGTCCAGCCATCAGATTGGATGATTTTGGTCGATCTGCAGGATGCGTACCTACATGTTCCAATTCTACCTGTATTTCAAAAATACCTGAGATTTGCAGTGGGACGGACCCACCTACAGTTTCAAGCCCTGCCTTTCGGTCTGTGCACCTCTCCCAGGGTGTTCACCAAGATACTAATATCTGCTTTAGTTCCCCTGCGGGAGAGGGGCTTGAGGATATACCACTACTTGGACGACATCCTACTCCTAGCAAGCAATCCGGATCAGTTGGTATGTCACCGGGACATTCTTCTACAGTCCCAAAAAGAGCTAGGGTGGCTGGTGAATTCCGACAAGAGTCAACTAATGCCAACACAGCAGATAATCTATGCACAATGTTCGATACTCAGGAGGGGACAGTGTCATTACCACTGCCGAAGGCAAGGATTGTCATCCAGAGAATGATCAAAGTCATCCAGAGCCCGTATCTGACGGCTTCACAATGCCTGAGCTTCATTGGCACAATGTCTTCCTGTATACCCATGGTTCCTTGGGCACATTGGCACTTGAGGTATTTCCAGACTGGTTTCTTGGCACAGTGGAAGAAACAACGACTATCTCAGACGATCCTGCTGATGGGAAAAATACGCAGGAGCCTTCACTGGTGGACAGTTCCGGAAAACCTCTCCAAGCCTCATCACCTGGGCTCCCTTCCTTGGATCACAATTACGTCCGATGCAAGCAGACAGGGCTGGGGAGCCCATTGCGGGCAAACCAGAATACAGGGGAGATGGGCATGCACCACCCAGGGAGTGGTATCCAACATCTTGGAGATGAGGGCAGCCTTCTTGGCACTGACCTCTTTGGCACCCCACATCAGAGGCCAAAGAATACTCCTACGCCTAGACAACAGAGCAGCTGTCGCTTATCTGCAGAAGCAGGGAGGCACTCGCAGCAGGTCACTCCTCAAGGAGGTAGAGCCGATCATGCTCTGGGCGGAGCAGAACCTCCTGGACCTCAGAGCGATGTATCTGCCAGGCAGGTTGAACACGGAAGCAGACACTTTATCCAGAAACTTCCTGGACAATGAGTGGGCTCTCCACCCCCATGTCTTCCTTCAGATTGCCAACATATGGGATCCCCCTCAGGTAGATCTGTTCACCTCCCCGAAGAACGCCAAGCTGGACAGGTTCTTCTCTCGGCTGCCGCATCCACAAGTCGAGGCAGTGGATGCCCTGTCATGTCCCTGGAGGTTCACCACGGCATATGCCTTTCCTCCCAGGCCATTAATATTCAAATTCCTCTTGAGGCTCCTCAGGGAGCCAGTCCAGGTGGTGGCAGTACTTCCGTATTGTGCCTCAGTGTGGGCTCTCCAATTAAGATCCCTCCTTTCCCTCAACTTCTGTCGCAGAGCAGTCTAGTTCATCCAAACCCTCAGAAGTTGAATCTTCGAATCTGGAGGTTGAGAGGCGAAGGTTCGAGTCCCTAGGGTGTTCTCCAGGAGTCATATCAACCCTTCTAAAAGCTAGGAAGCCAGCAACTAATGCCATATATTTAAGAATATGGGACAAGTTCTTGTCGTTTGTTTCCGAAAATGGATTTCATCCAATCCTTCCTTCTACATCTCATGTTCTAGGATTCCTTCAGACAGGACTTGATCTGGGACTTGGTCTGAGCTCTCTCAAAGTGCAGGTAGCAGTAATCTCTGCTGCAACAAATAAGAGATGGGCGGAGGATCCTTCAGTAGTCACTTTCCTCAGAGGTATATTGAAGATTCGCCCTCCTGTCAGACGATCATTTCCTAAGTGGGATCTGTCCCTAGTCCTGGAAGTTCTATCTGACCATCCCTTTGCTCCAGTGGAACAAGTAACAATATGGAACCTGACACTAAAGGCGTCTTTCCTGCTAGCCATTACATCTGGCAGAAGAATCTCGGAACTTCACTCTTTAGGGATAGGTGACGACCACATCTCCTTCTTCACAGAGTGGAACTTCGTCCCCTTCGGGGGTTCACACCAAAGGTTGCTACTCCAAGCCACCTGTTGGAACCCTGGGCACTACCAGTGTTTACAGACATGGATTCAGAGTCTTGTCACGAACTGGATGTATCCAGAGTGCTCAGGGCCTACCTAGAAGCCACCGGCCCCTTCATAAATTCTGAGAGACTTTTCATCGTACCGTTCGGTAAATACAGGGGCAAAGAAGCTTCCATCAGAACTCTGGCATCTTGGGTTGTAAAGTTAATCCAGAAGGCCTACAGGGTGAAGAATATGGAGCCTCCATCCCGAGTGAATGCTCATTCTACAAGGGCAGTCTCAGCTTCCTGGGCAGCAAGGGCTAATGTTTCGTTGGAGACAGTGTGCGGGGCCGCCACCTGGTCTTCTCACCATACGTTCCTCAGACACTACCATATTGATCCAGGAGCGCTCACGACTGTTGAGTTTGGAAGGAGGGCAGTTCAGGCTGCTATGTCCTCTTATAATTAAACATTTATTGTTAAGCAATTATCCCACCCATGTCAGCTAGTTAGTTATCACAGGTATGCTGCCATGGAGGCACCAGGAAAACGGAAAATTGTATCATACTTACCAGTAATTTTCCTTTCCTGGTGCCTATCCATGGCAGCATACGCTCCCACCCTCGGTATTCTATATTACAGAGAATGTTGGGGGAGGGGCTATGCCTTTAATTTATGCTATTCACTAGTCCTGAAGGAGGAGTCGAGGCGGAGCTCTATCACAGGTATGCTGCCATGGATAGGCACCAGGAAAGGAAAATTACTGGTAAGTATGATACAATTTTCCGTTTTTTTGTTTGACAGGGTTCTTTAAAATCATACAGATTCTGGAATATAATGAACAAAGTACGTGAACATTAGATAGTTTAATACAGCCCATGAAATTCATTTTTTTTTTTGCAAACCCTGAAAGGTTGTGCATTTTATACCTGTCTAGATAATTTTACCATTTTTGCAGGTGCTATTAATCATTTAAATGTAAATTTTTGATTCCATTCTGTGAATATGATTCCCTGTCAGTATCACCAGATTATAAGGTCTCTCAATCATGAAAAATACTAAACTGTTACAGGGTATTATGTAAAGCCCATAGCGCACAGATGTCTAAGAAGTTGTGCATGCTGCCATTATATCAGTTCCACACTTTGTTCTTGCAAAATATTTAATAAACCACATTGTTAAAAAAGGAAAAGTGAAGTTTAATGATCAGCTCAAACCCTGGAGTACTGCAGTTAAATATGAAGAGTTCAAGCAAATCCATGTAACGTCACCTCCTGTGATCTCTGTGGTTAGCTTGATCTGTAGCAAAGACAAAGCAAAAATCAAGGTGCTATTACATTGACAATTTCACAAATGAAATATTATGCACTACTGAGTTGAACAATGAAAGTAAAATTATTAAAGCACATTTTTTTTTTAAATATGTATTTTTAGCTCTGAACCTTTGTGAAAAGGAATGGATAGTAAGGTGCATTATTCCAAAACATTGTGGAAGGAGGGGTTCTATTTTTTAAATGCATTTTCTCATGGTGTCTATTTCGGTGGGTGCTTTAACAATGTGACTCTTGTGCATCATTATCCCCCAATAAGGCAAACGCATGTGCCTTTGAGTGCATTGTCATGTTGTGTTGCATTTAGCGTGTGTTATGTTGCCATGCAATACTTTTTTAACTTCAGTAAAAAAAACTTTTTTAAAGCAAATGTCTACAGACTGATTTGACTCTTGTGTTTGTGTGTGTTGCTGTGTGCTTACATGTGCTTACACATGTTAAATCGCATTAATCTGAAAAAAGTAGGGTCTGTTCTTTTTTTTTTACAGTACAAGACAAAATGCACTGGAGTGAACGTCTTCTATTGTAATCTATTGCTTTTACAATGTATATCTGTTGGCATGTCAGTGCATCTGTTGTGAATGAACCCTACGTGCAAATGACCTGCTCTTGGGGTGCATGTGAGTTGCTACTTCCTGACCCAAGTAAATTTGTACATAGATCATTTTGAATAAAGATTCCTTAAAAGCTAATGAAAATGAGATATATAATGGTGGATATATTATGAGTATACAATATAGTATTATTAAACTCCTAAACAAGGGTAAAACAATAAAAAGAAAAAGAGTGGTAAGTAAATAAACTGGAAACTAAAAAATATGAAAGGGGGGGAAAACCCAGATCAAAAATATGTGAACGTAACAAAAATATAAACTAAAAATCTGAAATGAAACAATATCAAGATCAATGTTATGGCCCTAAGGGGCAAGGGTCTGCCTTTTTATAAATTCAACGGGATTCAGTTTTACTTAAAGTGATGATCTTCTTATCACCTCTCCAGTGAGGCTTATATTTCTCAATACCACAAAAAAGGTAAGGAGGATGTATCTATATTGTGGAATTCTGCATAATGCTTAGAGATACTGTGGTTCGGATATCCTTTCCATATATTCTGGATATGCTCCCTCAAACGCTACCATAGAGGTCTTTTTGTTCTTCCTATACACTGGAGATGACAAAGACATTCCAAGGCATAAACCACCCCCTCAGTTCCTTTTGATATAAACTCTCTTATATTGTACTTTTTGCCTGTGGAGGTGGCTAAAGCCTCGTACACACGATCGGATATCCTATGAATTCTAATCCGATGGTTTTGTCCATCCGAAATCCGATGAAGCTGTCTTCCATCAGTCTTGCCTACACACCATCAGTCAAAAAAACGACCGTTCCAAACGCGGTGATGTAAAACACTTCGATGAGCTGAGAAAAATTAAGTTTAATGCTTCTGAGCATGCGTCGACTTGATTCTGAGCATGCGTGGGTTTTTTATCCGATGGACTTGCCCATAGACGATCGGAATTTGCTATCGGTTTTTGATCCATCGGAAAAATGTAAAACATTTTCAATTTTTTAAAACCGATGGAAAAAAGACCGATGGGTCCCATACACGATCGGTTTGTCCGATGAAAAAAGTCCATTGGACTGTTTTCATCTGTATAACCGATCGTGTGTACATGGCTTCAGAATTCTCCTCTTTTCTTCTTATTCTGTATAGTATGCGGACATGCAAAACAGTTCTTGACATACTTTTGCACTGAACTTCGACTTATCGTGCATTTATTATTTTTAAAATCACTTTGTGTGTTTTTATTCGGCACTTGCTGCATTCTCTTCACTAGATTGGTTTATAATATATCCTTATGGTGACCACTTATGAGAAATATTTTTCACTTATGATATTCATATTTGTAAAATTATTCTGCCTGTTTATTCATATTATATTATGTGAACACTTTTATATTTTATTTTGATATAGCTCCTTTCCATATATTGTGATTATTATTTTTATGTATGTGGGGACACTACAGGGAATGGCATATTTATCCTTTTGAACACTACTTATTGTTTAGCTACACTTAGGCAGCATCACCATTTTTTTTTTTTTTTTTTATATTTATTATTTGTATTTTTAATTTCACTTTGTTTTCAAGCACAGAGTAGCACAGGAGTTCTCTTACTTTTATATTTCCTACTGCTGTGTGCACCTGCATAGCGTGTCATCGGTTGCTAGGTTCTGATATTGGGCTCCAGAAAAATGTGCCGGCATTGGGCCCCTAGCCCAGATCCGCGGGACCCTGGGACTTACATGAAATCTCGGGGCGGTCCTGCGGAATCCGGGACTGTTGGGAGATATGAGGGTGGATGCTGTAAAAAAATGGCCAGCATAAGCACATCAGAGAATTTGTTTTAAATAAGTGGTAAGTATAAGTGGAGTATGCTTTAAAGACACCCTGACATTTTGAAATGAATGGGAAAAGTGACAGAGTCTTGGTAAAGCTGCACAATGATATGGGCCACTTAATTGGGACCCTAGCCATGTTAAAGAGCCTGTCCCCTGGCCTGGTTTTTATACAGTTGAAAGGAAGTGGTGGGAACCTAGATTTTCTGCTGCACAAGTAAATTTGTAATACAGGAATTAGTTTGTGGTCCATAGAGTTTTCATAATACCACTGAGGCCTCGTACACACGGCCGAGATTCTCGTTGAAAAAAACATGTCGTTTTTTTCGATGAGATTCTTGGACAAGAAACTTGTCCCGGCCGAGTGTACACACGCTCGTTTCAAAGAACCCGCGGTTCTTTGAAAGGAGTGTACGCGGTGACGTCATCGACTACGTCGAGCATGCACTCGTCACATTCGATGCCGTCGCCAGCATTTTGGTATACCCTACGTATGCCTAGGAAGCTACCGCGCATGCGTCGAATTCATTTCGAACATGCGTGGGCTTCCGGGAGGACAGGTAAGTGTACACACACTCACTTTTCTCGTCGAGAAACATGCCGAGGAGAATCTCGACGAGAAAATAGAGAGCAGGTTCTCTATTTTCTCGTCGAGGTTTCTTGTCGGTTTTCTCGACGAGAAACCCGATAGCAGCGTACACACGACCGATTTACTCGGCAAGACCTCTCTGCCAGCAAGTTTCTTGCTGGTTCTTGCCGAGAAAATCGGTCGTGTGTACGAGGCCTAAGTCTATGATATTGATCAGAAACATTTATTTTGAAAACATTTTGTTACATTACCATGTTACTAAAGTTATGTGAATGATCATTATTTATAGATGAAATTGCATTTTGAGAAAACTATGCATTATTAGAAAATATGATATTATTTTTAGAAAAAGCATTTAACTACTACAAAAATCCCATAACTGCACCAATAATAAACAGAAAATAGTACACAAGGGGATTCAAATAGTGCTGAATATACATTGCACTGTAGCACAAATGTGAACAGAAAAGATGATTTGGCTGTACTTGGGGGTAAATACCTAGCTTTGAAGCAATATTTTTAGACTAATCTCTCTCTTTGTGCTTGCCAGCCACAGATTTGTATTTTACATAAAAAATATTACTGGCTTAACACTGGCTGTAAATTATATTTATATTTCTTCGTTACTCATTTTCTTGGCTGATGTCATAGTTATTTTAGACCAAATTACAGCATTTATTAAATTTGTGGAAAATAAATCAGTGGCACTGCATATACAAACTATTCAGTTTCCAGTTGATGTTTTTCTAGTGCATCCTTATACTACAACGTTCAAGATCAGAGGAAACATCTCTGTAAGTGCTATGGTTAATATAAAAATAAATCTCAGCTCTAGCTTTAATAAATGCTTTAAACATTAGCCCTGATGTATGAGAATATTGAGTCTTAAAAGGGGTTGTAAAGGTTTGTTTTTTATTTTCTAAATAGGTTCCTTTAAGCTAGTGCATTGTTAGGTCACTTACCTTTTCCTTCCATTTCCCTTCTAAATGTTTTTTTTTCTTTGTTTTCTTTGTCTGAATTTCTCACTTCCTGTTCCTCCTCAGTAAGCTGTTCAGTAAGCTGTTCTGGCTGACTCAACACCACTCGGATGATGGTGTGAAGTTTACTGAGGAGAAACAGGAAGTGAGAAATTCAGACAAAGAAAAAAAAAACATTTAGAAAGAAAATTGAAGGAAAAGGTAAGTAAACCAACAATGCACTAGCTTAAAGGAACCTATTTAAAAAATAAAAAACAAACCTTTACAACCCCTTTAAAGAAGAATTCCAGGTATGGATATTTTATACATAGTTAGATAGTTGCATAGTAGGTGAGGTTGAAAAAAGACACAAGTCCAACTATGTGTGTGATTATACAGGTCCTTCTCAAAAAATTAGCATATTGTGATAAAGTTCATTATTTTCTGTAATGTACTGATAAACATTAGACTTTCATATATTTTAGATTCATTACACACAACTGAAGTAGTTCAAGCCTTTTCTTGTTTTAATATTGATGATTTTGGCATACAGCTCATGAAAACCCAAAAATCCTATCTAAAAAAATTAGCATATTTCATCCGACCAATAAAAGAAAAGTGTTTTTAATACAAAAAAAGTCAACCTTCAAATAATTATGTTCAGTTATGCACTCAATACTTGGTCGGGAATTCTTTTGCAGAAATGACTGCTTCAATGCGGCGTGGCATGGAGGCAACCAGCCTGTGGCACTGCTGAGGTGTTATGGAGGCCCAGGATGCTTCGATAGCGGCCTTAAGCTCATCCAGAGTGTTGGGTCTTGCGTCTCTCAACTTTCTCTTCCCAATACCCCACAGATTCTCTATGGGATTCAGGTCAGGAGAGTTGGCAGGCCAATTGAGCACAGTAATACCATGGTCAGTAAACCATTTACCAGTGGTTTTGGCACTGTGAGCAGGTGCCAGGTCGTGCTGAAAAATGAAATCTTCATCTCCATAAAGCTTTTCAGCAGATGGAAGCATGAAGTGCTCCAAAATCTCCTGATAGGTAGCTGCATTGACCCTGCCCTTGATAAAACACAGTGGACCAACACCAGCAGCTGACATGGCACCCCAGACCATCACTGACTGTGGGTACTTGACACTGGACTTCAGGCATTTTGGCATTTCCCTCTCCCCAGTCTTCCTCCAGACTCTGGCACCTTGATTTCCGAATGACATGCAAAATTTGCTTTCATCCGAAAAAAGTACTTTGGACCACTGAGCAACAGTCCAGTGCTGCTTCTCTGTAGCCCAGGTCAGGCGCTTCTGCCGCTGTTTCTGGTTCAAAAGTGGCTTGACCTGGGGAATGCGGCACCTGTAGCCCATTTCCTGCACACGCCTGTTCATGGTGGCTCTGGATGTTTCTACTCCAGACTCAGTCCACTGCTTCCGCAGGTCCTCCAAGGTCTGGAATCGGTCCTTCTCCACAATCTTCTTCAGGGTCCGGTCACCTCTTCTCGTTGTGCAGCGTTTTCTGCCACACTTTTTCCTTCCCACAGACTTCCCACTGAGGTGCCTTGATACAGCACTCTGGGAACAGCCTATTCGTTCAGAAATTTCTTTCTGTGTCTTACCCTCTTGCTTGAGGGTGTCAATGATGGCCTTCTGGACAGCAGTCAGGTCGGCAGTCTTACCCATGATTGCGGTTTTGAGTAATGAACCAGGCTGGGAGTTTTTAAAAGCCTCAGGAATCTTTTGCAGGTGTTTAGAGTTAATTAGTTGGTTCAGATGATTAGGTTAATAGCTCGTTTAGAGAACCTTTTCATGATATGCTAATTTTTTGAGATAGGAATTTTGGGTTGTCATGAGCTGTATGCCAAAATCATCAA
Source organism: Rana muscosa (assembly GCA_029206835.1). Lineage (NCBI taxonomy): Eukaryota > Metazoa > Chordata > Amphibia > Anura > Ranidae > Rana > Rana muscosa. The sequence goes on along the minus strand of CM055116.1, from coordinate 328,534,742 downwards.
TATTAAAACAAGAAAAGGCTTGAACTACTTCAGTTGTGTGTAATGAATCTAAAATATATGAAAGTCTAATGTTTATCAGTACATTACAGAAAATAATGAACTTTATCACAATATGCTAATTTTTTGAGAAGGACCTGTATGTCAGTATTACATTGTATATCCCTGTATGTTGTGGTTGTTCAGGTGCTTATCTAATTGTTTTTTGAAGTTACTTTGGTCCACAGCCTTGCCTTTCCACTTCATCCAATCAGATAATTATTTGCATTCATTCAGAAAATGCAAAGCATTATCTGAATGGCACCCATACCGAGTTGCCACCTCTTGTGTTCACCATGCAGCAGGCCCCAAAATCAAGTGTAGCTCACTGGAGTAGCACCATCTACTACAGCGATTTCCAGCTTCCAGTGGCATCAGCCAGTTATGGTATATGCATAGTTACATTGATCCATGCAGGATGTATAAAATACCCATAATTATAATTCCTCATTTTTTTTTTATGTTTTGAGCATGAAAAGCAAAGCGACAGGTTTACTTTAATGTCAGATATCCCTTCCTTGCAGCACATGCTCACCTTTCCTTTACTTCTCTGCCATTGATTTTAGCCTCAGGCAGCAAAATGGTAGGTCTGGTGTACAGGACGCCAAAGATAGGTCCTGGACGGGTGCTATGTGGCACTAATATTTTGGATATGGTCTCTTAAACTGAAATTTCTGTGTACTCAGGGGTCTCACCCATGATGTGTGAGGAATTCGGGGGATAGTCAGGTAAAGGAAAAGACTGACTCGCAGTTCTCTCAGTATTCGTAGAGGCTTATTTGGGACCCAGAATTTTGGAGGTCTGGCGTGATAAACCACCAAAATTATGGAAGTCCAGAGATGTTGTATTTTTCATCCAAAAAAAATTTGACCTTTGTTTTCAATCAATGTTGAAGATAAGTGATATAAGCACAATTATTTAGGGAAGATTTTTTTATTAACCACTTCAGCCCCGGAAAAATTTGCTCCTCAATGACCAGGCCATTTTTTGCGTTACTTTAGCTGACAATTGCCAGGTCGTGTGACGCTGTACCCCAAAAAAATTGATATCCTTTTTTTCCCATAAATAGAGCTTTCTTTTGGCGGCATTTGATCACCTCTGCAGTTTATATTTTTTGCGCTATAAACAAAAAATGACCGACAATTAAAAAAATATATATTTTTTTATTTTCTGCTATAAAACACACCCAATATAAAAAAAAAAAAAAATGTCTTCCTCAATTTTAGACCAATTTGTATTCTGCTACATATTTTTGGTAAAATCCCAAAAAGCGTATATTACCTGGTTTGCGCAAAATTAATAGCGTCTACAAAATAGGGGATAGATTTATGGCATTTTTATTATTATATTTTTACTAGTAATGGAGGTGATCAGCGATTTTTAGCAGGGCTGCGACATTGCGGCAGACAGATCGGACACCTAACTGATATTTTCGACACTTTTTTGGGAACCAATGACATTATTACAGTGATCAGTTCTAAAAATATGCAGTGACATTGTACTAATGGCACTGGCAGGAAGGGGTTAACATCAGGAGCGACCAAGGGGTTAACTGTGTTCCCTCAGTGTGTTTCTGTGTGGGGGGGTGGGCTGCCTCGAACAACACACAAATAAATTTTCCTGCATAGCAGAAAGACAGGATCTCTGTGTAATCCTCTCTCAGAATGGAGATCTGCCTTGTTTACTATGGCAGATCCCCATTCTGTCACTGCAGGGAATGATTGCAGGTGGCCGCGGACATCGAGTCCGCCAGACCCGCTGATTGGCTGCCCCACTGGCCAATCCCGTGTATAAGCCGATGTACAGCTACTGCGATTCGCGCAGCCGAGCCAACCTGCTGCAGTATAGCTGCGGCGGCTGGTCAGCAAGCGGTTAAAGCAGTATTAACCCCAAAACAAAAATGTAATATATTGCAGCTTACAAATCCTTGAATCTTAAATTTTACCTGTTGGTCTGACCAATACATCAATTATTTTTCAACTTCCATTAACAGACCAAGCTGTCCAGCAAAAGTTAGAGAGTATACAACCACAGCCCAGGGTGGTTGGGAAGAGGCTGGCTCATCCCCCCTTTCCTGACCTGCCAGGCTGAATGCTCAGATAAGAGTCTGGTATGGATTTTAGGGGAAACCCATGCCGTTTTTTTAATTTTTATTTTGTGTCCTTTGTTTTCCTTAACATCCATACCAGACCCAAAGGGCCTGGTATGGATTGAGGGGGACTTTTTAACATTTTTGTATTGTGGAAATGGTATTGTAATGCCAGCAATTTAAATGTCATTTTTATAAATGTCAGTTTTGCTGCGGCAGGTTCTATACACGGTACAGATGCGCCACTTTACAGACAGCCTAAGCGGACCCCTAGGCACTATATTTTAAGGAATTTTTCATTTTTATTGTTTCACTTTAAGCATCATTAAAACCACTGCTCCTGTAAAAACAATCTTTTAAAAAATGTTTTTTTTTGCATTGATATATGTCCCCAAGGACAGTACCCTGGGCCCCCATACATTTTTATGGCAAATAACTTGCATATAAGCCTTCAAAATGGACACTGCATGTATATATACGTCGGCATCTCGGTGAGCGCGCCCGCAGGTCCCGCAGACTCGATATCCGCCGGGTGCCCACGATCGTCTCTAGTGACAGGACAGTGATCTACTGCTCCCTGTCATCGGGAGCAGTGATCACTGTCGTGTCACTTGTAGCCCAGCCCCCCCACAGTTAGAATCACTCCCTAGGACACACTTAACCCCTTCATTGCCCCCTAGTGTTTAACCCCTTCCCTGCCAGTGTCATTTACACAGTAATCAGTGCCTTTTTATAGCACTGATCGCTGTATAAACGACAATGGTCCCAAAATAGCGTCAAAAGTGTCCGATGTGTCCCCCTTAATGTCACAGTCACAATAAAAATCGCAGATCGCCGGCATTACTAGTAAAAAAAAAAAATATTAATAAAAATGCCATAAATCTATCCCCTATTTTGTAGATGCTATAACTTTTGCGCAAACCAATCAATATATGGTTATTGCGATTATTTTACCAATAATATGTAGAATAAACTGAGGAAAAAATGTGTTATTTTTTTATATGTTTATATGTTTTTTGGGGATATTTATTATAGCAAAAAGTAAAAAATATAGCTTTTTTTCAAAATTGTCGCTCTTTTTTTGTTTATAGCGCAAACAATAAAATCCGCAGAAGTGATCAAATACCACCAAAAGAAAGCACTATTTGTGGGACGCAGTGCCGAATAGCAAAAAAATGGCCTGGTCATTGGGCAGCCAAATCCTCTGGGCCTGAAGTGGTTATGTTCAGGTCACATAGGCTTTAATAGTGTTTGAGATTTGGGTCCGAACTTTTGCGATGTTCAAGAGTTCTGGAGCGAGCCAAACTGGGGGGGGGGGTGTTCAACCCAACTCTACAAGCCAGTAAGTCTGTTGTTTTTCAACAGAACAAGCCCCCTTGAAGTTACAGGGATGAGACCAAGCTGTCTAGCAAAAGTGTCAGTTAGAGAGTATACAAACCATTTAACACTAAAGCCTCGTACACACGACCGAGAATCTCGTCGTAAAAAAAACTTTTTTCTCGACGAGATTCTTGTCAAGCTTGACAGGATTCTTGTCAAGCTTTCCTTGCATACACACTGTCAATTCCAAATCTCATCGTTGTGACGTATAACGCGCACGAGGGCAGTATAAAGGGGAAGTTCGATTCCAATGGCGCCACCCCTTGGGCTGCTTTTGCTGATCTTGTGTTACCGCATGTTAGTAAAAGTTTGGGGAGAGACAATTCACGCTTTTCAGTCTTCATGCTTTTCAGTTCGTTACAGCATGACGAATGTGCTATCTCCATTACGAACGCTAGTTTTACCAGAAGGAGCGCTCCGTCTCATACTTGATTCTGAGCATGCACGATTTTTTAAGACTCAGAATAGCATACACACGATCGGTTTTCTCGTCGGGAAACAGGCTGACGAGAATCCTGATAAAAAAAACGAGAATCCCGATGAGAAAATAGAGAGCAGGTTCTCTATTTTTCTCGTTGAGATTCCCGGCAGTTTTCTAGACAAAAAACCATTCACACGAACGGTTTTCTCAGCAAGAAAGCTCTCCCAGCAGTTTTCTTGTCGTTTCTTGACGAGAAAACCGGTCGTATGTACGAGGCTTAACACTCCCTATCCCCCAGACTGAGAATGTTGCTGTTCAAATCTGCTCATTTATCCAGAGTGAGGGCTATGGCTATGCTGCTGAGTGCTGTGATAAAATGCAGATATGCTGCATTTTATATCAGCGCACCGTGCTGAATCGCATGGCAATGTACAGCAGCACAGCATGCTGCTGAGCATTGTCATGAATTAAGTGTACGTCTTGTGTATGTAAATAAACTTAAAGTGGTAGTAAAGTCAGCAATGTACAAATCCGCTGACAGGCAGGCTTTTTTTAACAAAAAGGATCTCAGAGGTCTCTTCTGTCATACATATCGCCCCGCCTGTCAGCAGGTAATGTGATCTAAACCGCACATGCACAGCACAGACCACATTCACGTCTCGCGCTGTGTGTCACAGTGATGTGGCTCCAGTGCGCATGTGTGGGAGTGACACCACATTGGCCGGGCCAATTAAGTAGCCGAAAATGCAAAACCTAGAAGGAAGACTGGATAAATATGGAAACACTGTTTGTAGGTAAGTCTGTCATAATGTTCTAGTATGCTGTGCCTTCTAATACATTATGACTTAAACCTACAGGGGGGACATTTCTTAATTTTCTTTTATGTTCCTATCAAGACTTTACTACCTCTTTAAACATAAAATAATTGTACTGTCCCCTTTAAATCACATTTATTAACCAACCGTGCATAATCCAGTTGAATGATCCTCTGATGGAGTGTCCAGGTACACATACTGTATGCGCTTTTAGACCTCTTGAGATTTGGGGTCTAACTATCAGGTAAGTAAGTGTGCATTGGAGGTGGAGCATAGAAGGGATTGCACTCAAGAGTAGACATGTGCATTCGTTTTCGTCCGAATGCATTTTCGTCCGAATTTGAGGTATTTTCGTTATCGTTTTAACAAACGAAAACGAAAGCACAGAATCCGAAAACCGAAAGATCCGACATAAACAAATGCTTTATTTTCGTTTTCGTTGCAACAACAGATCAATATAGATAGGAGATTCGACGTGACGCTGACAATAACAATCTGTGTCTATCGAACCTGTGGTCGAATGTGCCTAACCTTAACTCTATTAGTCCAAGATTATTCTACATAAAGAGAAAATATTCGACATAGAGAGAAAAGATTCGACATTATAGAGAGAAAAGATTCGACATTATAGAGAGAAAAGATTCGACATAGAGAGAAAAGATTCGACATTATAGAGAGAAAAGATTCGACATTATAGAGAGAAAAGATCGCTGCTGGAATTAGGTGGGGGAAGTAAAATAAAAATAATGATGATGATGATGATGAATGTTATTGGCTGATTGTAACCAAAGAGGAGGAGCAGTAAAATAGCTAGAACTAACTTGACAATTCAACATGAACGACGAAGATTCAACAAAGCATTGAAAAACATACAAACGTCGAATCTGTCATTGAAGGCTTGGGCTCCATGTACACAGAAGCTGATAAACTGCAGTTTATTGGCGTTTTGGTGTTTTTTTAAAAAGCCCATTAACTGCACTCTATGTTAGCCTATGTGTTCATGTACACATAACGTTTTTTAGCTTTAATGAGCAGTGGAGTTAATGGGCTTTTTTCTGAACGCAAGAAATTTGCGTTCAAAGTGCCGTTTTTCGGCAGAAAAACGCAAAACGCCGAAAAACGCTCATAAACGTTTATAAACGCTCAAAAACGCTGGCCGCGAGCGTTTTTTAGCATTTTTTGGTCCATTGAAAAAAAAACAAAAAAAAAAAAACGCTAAACTGAAACACACTAATAAAAGCTAGTAAAAAAACGCTGATAAAAGCTAGCTTTTTCTGCTGCTTTAAAAACGACTGTTTTTGAGCTTCTGTGTACATGGAGCCTTATGGTGTCTGTCGAAAGTTAGAAGGTTTGACAGTGCAGCTAAACTGTACGACACTGCAATCATACATTTCCGGTCAAATGCATCCGCCCATAGGCTATAGAAGAATTCTAATGTTGGTTGACTAGTAATAGTAATTAATAAATCGAATTATTACTAGTCATACAACATTAGAATTCTACTATAGCGGGGGCGTGGCCTGCGTGCAAGCTGAATGGCAGCATAGAACCGGAGCTCCTGTGATTACCAGGGAATAGCAGCAAGAATCATCCCATCGGGACCCCAGAACATCATCCCCACAAGGCAATCTACCTCTGGATTACCTGGATTACTCCTGCAGCATGTCCAGAAAAAGAAAGGAGCCCCGCAAACCGCAACGTCTGATGGACTTTTATCCTCATAAGCCACATGAAGGTAGGCAAGATGGCCCCCGGCCATCATCCACACCTGCAGACAAAACGGCCAACAACTTGCCTGATAAAGGCAAGAAACACACAAATAACAGCTCCCCTGCAAGCTCACAGCAGCACTCTCCCTCCCCTATCTCTGGCAGCCCAGCTAAAGCAAAACTCAGGCTGGATGGAGAGGGATACAGTCCCCAGGCCAGCCATGCCACAGACTCTGGAGATGAGACACATGATCTCCCTGATTCAATAGAATCATTCCCAACCATGCACCAGCCTGTGATAGACACTGTACTGAAAGATATGCTGCTATCACTAAGGAGCTCACTACAATCTTATATGGCACAGTGCATGCACAGGTTCCACACTGACATACAAGCAGTGGAATCGAGGGTTGATCATATAGAGCAAAAAATGGGAGACTTTGCTGAAACCATCAATGATCTAGTAGACTCACATGAGGAGAGAGAAGGGGACACGGAATGGGTGAAAGCTAAGCTGGCAGATTTTGAAGACAGGAATAGGAGGAACAATATGAAGATCAGGGGAATCCCCGAGTCAATCCAGCCAGCTGACCTGCGTGATTATGCTACATCACTGTTTAAACTGCTCACCCCTAATCTATCTGGTCTCGAGCTAACGATTGACAGAATTCACCGCTTACCTAAGCCGTCTTTTTTGCCAGAGCAGGTCCCTAGAGACGTAATACTGCGCATGCATTTCTTTCATGCAAAGGAATTGCTGATGGTGACGATGCGTAAAGGTGAACAAATACCTGCACAGTATCAAAATGTACAGTTTTATGCTGACCTGTCGCAATATACACTTCAGAAACGAAAGACCCTGAATACCGTCACCAAGATACTTAGGAATCATAAACTTGTATACAGATGAGGTTATCCCACAAAGTTATCTATTGTGAAAGATGGCCGAACATACACTATAGACTCTCTGGGAAAAGGCCTTTCTCTTCTGGAAGAATGGGGTATACTGCCAGAGCATTCTGATGATTCCCCTGCTGTGAAGCCAAGGAGGTCTGCAGAACCAGATTGGAAAACTGTTACAAACAAAAACGCAAAATCGCACACTTGACCCGGATGGGTAACACTCCACTACTAACCCCTGGAGGAACGTACAGGAGCGCCATTAGGCCTGAACTTTACCCCCACCCACTTTGGGCAGCTTAACTCTGCATACGGGTATCCTGGTTCTAGTGCCCACTGAGGACTAGGACCTCTCTATTGTTTTCTATCAGTTGCTTGGTCATATTTTTCTATGTTTTTCTTTTTCCTCTCAGTTTTCTTGTTTTTACTGTTGAAAGATTTACAAGACGGAGTTCAAGTAATTACTGCTGGACCCTCCATGCAGAAATGCCACTCAACTTGGCCCGAAGTCCAAAATAGACAAACTCTCTGCGCATCACCAAATAGTAAGTACCTTTTGACTTTATGCACCATCATTTTCAGTTTCCCACCGCTATCCCAAAACCAACCACATGAGGGAGACATTGCACCACCAATGAATGTAAAGCAGCAATGTAACATAATCTTCACACTCCTGCAAGTAAGGGGATAAAGATCATTTCTATAAACTCTAAAGGACTGAATCATCCTGCTAAAAGGCGTTCCTTATGGTCAGAAGCCCTCTCTAACAAAGCTGACATACTTTGCGCTCAAGAGACACATTTCTCTGCTTCAACACCACCCAAATGTTCGCACAGGAACTTTCCACATCTTTTTACCGCAAATGCCCGCAATAAAACTAAAGGAGTCCTCATAGCAATACGTGACTCTGTAACTTTCACCCTACTTGAGGAAATTAAAGATGAAAATGGCCGGTATCTTATCCTGGTTTGTGAACTTAACTCAATCACGTATACCATAGTAAATGTCTATTCACCAAACCAACGCCAGATTTATTTTTTTAATAAGCTGATGAAAAAGGTTAGGAAACACCACAAGGGAAGATTACTATTATGCGGGGATTTCAACGCCACCCCAGATCCTGTGATGGACTCTACCTCCGGCGCCAAACGCTATAGCCCATCCTTACTACCCTCAATTCACAAGCACAATCTGTTTGACGCCTGGAGATGCTTACATGCGGGAGAAAAAGACTTCACATTCTTTTCATCACCTCATAGGACTTATTCCCGCATTGACCTTTTTCTTGTCGACCAACAAACACTAGCCAATGCATCCGCCACGAACATTAATGCCATTACGTGGTCTGACCACGCTTCTACTACCCTGTCTCTGGTGGACGGGACACCCAACACCGCACCTCCATTATGGAGATTGAACTCCTTTCTCTTACAGCAAGCGGACTATAAGTCAGTCATTGAAAACCAGCTAACTGAATTTTTTAAGAATAACGAATCCTCTGTGCAAGATAAATTTGTACTGTGGAATGCCCACAAAGCTTTTATTCGTGGCATTTTCATACAACAGGGAGCGAGGGTCAAGAGGCAGCGGCACAGGCAAATAAAAGAAATCACTGACAAAATCTTCCTATTAGAGACTAGTAATAAGCAAAAATCTTCTCCCAAAATTTTGAGTCAAATTACCCAGCTGAGATGTGAGTTGCGGCTCCTTCTTTTAGAGAACTTTGAAAAAACATCAAAAAAACTTAAGATGACATACTACGCTACAGGTAACAAAGCGGGTAAAAATCTAGCTCAAAGGGTAAAGGGCATGAGACAAAAAACTCTTCCGTATATTATACACCCCGTTACCAAAAATAAATTGTATCATCCCCAAGAAATGGCGGACGCCTTTAGCCATTATTATGGCTCTCTTTACAATTTGAAAGATGATCCGAACACTACCCAACCAAATGTTGAAGCAATAAACGTGTTTCTTGGAAAATTAGACATTCCTAACATCTCACAGGAGCAACTATTGACCCTCAATCAGCCGTTCAGCATGGCAGAGATACATAGGGCGATAGACTCACTCCCAATTAACAAGTCTCCAGGGCCGGATGGATTTTCTGGTGACTATTATAAATCCTTCAAACATTTACTGACACCATATATGGAACAAATCTTTGCCGCTGCCGCCGCCTCGGCCTCATTCCCGCCTGAAATGTTGGGTGCTGTTATTGTGGCCTTGCCGAAGCCAGGGAAGGAGCCTGATTCCCCTCCAAACTTTAGGCCCATATCACTTCTCAACATCGACTTAAAGGTTTATGCTAAAATTGTTGCATACAGATTAATAGACATACTTCCCCTTATCATTAACCCTGATCAGACGGGCTTCACTAAGGGTCGCCAAACGTCCGATGCCACGCGTAGACTAATTAACATTATTCATCTAGCTAAACTGCACAAAAGGCCTTCTCTGCTGTTGGCATTGGACGCAGAAAAGGCCTTTGATCGTATTCACTGGATTTATCTCACCCAAGTATTACAAAGTTTTGGCTTCTCGGGTAATATACTGTAAGCAATATTAGCCTTATACTCTAACCCCTCGGCTCAGGTCTATACCTCAGGGGTGCTCTCCAAGCCGTTCACCATATCTAACGGCACCAGACAGGGGTGCCCACTATCCCCTTTAATATTTAATCTTTTAATGGAACCCCTGGCCATCTATATTCGATCTCACCCCAACATTAAAGGTTTCTCCATGCCCAACTCTACACACACGATTAGCCTATTCGCTGACGACATTATAATGATTCTCACAGATGTGGAGACTTCCCTGGCTTCTGTGCACTCGGCTTTAGCTATGTTTAACCAGTTGTCTTACTATAAGGTCAATGAAAGTAAATCGTATATAATGGGATTGGGTATTGATCTATCTGTCCAAACGCGACTTAGCGCACGGTTCCCATACATAATGGAAGCAAGATGGGATAAAATACCTAGGGATTACCCTCACGGCATCTACAGAAGACCTAGTTACAGCTAACTTTACTCCCTTCCTCAATATTCTGACCAACAAGTTACAGGAACTGGGCAAGGTTGAGCTGTCCTGGACGGGACGGCTAGCGTCATTTAAAATGTTAGTCTTACCACAACTGTTATACCTCTTCCGATCACTACCAATCCCGATCCCTAATTCCTTTTTCACCAAGGCTCAGTCTATACTGAACAAATTCCTGTGGCGGGGTAGAAGAGCTAGGTGCGCTTTCAAAAAATTAATTAAAACTAGAAGTGCAGGAGGTATAGGCCATGTCCTATTACAAGATTATCACTCGGCTACTATCCTTTCTCAAACCAGAGCTTGGTTTAACCAGCGCCAAGGCCCTAAATGGTTGGACCTAGAAGCAGCCCAAACCTTGGGGCACAAATTGGCTGATATACTCCTAACATGCCACATTATACCCCAGGCATACCCACACATATCTCTAACTATGAGGGCCACACTTCAAAAGTGGAAAATGTTCACATCTCTAGACATCCCAGATCAACTTTTAAAGCCCTTACCTCTTAATATCTCTTGCTTCTCACTGATACTCCCAGACTTGTCTGTCACACATTGGGAGGCCAAAGGCATCAAAACTGTACAAGATATACTGGTAGGCCCGGCCCCAAAAACATTTAGAGCATTGCAAATAGAATATAATCTTGAGGACAGGGACCAATATAGATACATGCAAATAGTTCACTTTATTCGAACATTGTCCAATTTTGAAACGTTGCTGCCATGGCGAGCATTGTTATACCTAACGAACAGTTGCACCACTATTAAAGGCATCTCACTGTTCTACTGTCTCTTACAGTCTAAAGCCTTATTTGAAAAATCCACTAATATAGTTGCATGGGAACGGGAACTAGGTGCAGAGTACTCAGAACTCCAATGGCAAAAAACCCTAGTATATAATTTCACCGCGACTAAAAGCTCCAATCTCTGGGAAGTAACCCATAAAATTTTACTCAGGTGGTACCTTACACCATACAGAATGTCCAAATTTAATGCTTCTACCTCCTCTCTTTGTTGGAGGAAATGCGGAGAGACAGGTACTCTGCACCATATTCTGTGGAATTGCCATGCCCTGAACCCACTTTGGTCCGAAGTGTTCAATCTCATTTCTAGGTTGGCAGGGTCACACATTGTGCCTAACGCAGCACTAGCAGTATTATCATTAGGAATAGAACAAATAGCGCCACAAATAAGAACTGTAGTCACGCACATCCTTCTCAGCACTAGGCTGGTGATTCTGCGACACTGGCTAGCAGCAATCCCACCATCATTTAGAGAAATTGTAGAGACGACTAACACCCACGCCACGTACGAGTTAATGTTCGCAGCATCTCAGGGCAAATACTTATCCACAAGAGACAAATGGTCTGCCTGGGAAATATGGTTTAAACGAAATTGGAAACCAGAGTAAAGCCGATCCTTATTTCTGATATATAGTTAAGAGACAATATTTTTTTTTTCAACAATGTTCTTATTATGAGTTATAAACCAATTTCTGAGTGTTAATTCTACCTCTTATCCTTCTATTTTATGCCTTGAATATAGTCGCGGTATAAGTACATCACATAGATGTCCAAATGTTGATGGCAAAGTTTATTGCGTTGTCTATTGTATGAACCTGACTTTATAATAAAAATTTATTGAAGTTAGAATTCTACTATAGCTTGTAGGTGGAACATTCGACCGGAAATGTATGATTGCAGTGTCGTACAGTTTCGCTGCTCCGTCGAATCTTCTTTGAACATTCGATAGACACCATAAGCCTTCAATGACAGATTCGACCTTAATTAATTCAGATTTTCGGACGAATGCAATTTCTAACGAAAAACAAAATAAATAAAAACAAATTTCGGGAGTAACTAAATACATTTATTTTTCGAACGAAAACGAAATTCCGAAACAAAATATTTCAGTGTGCATGTGTCTACTCAAGAGTGACAATGCATTCTGATTAATTATTTACTGGACATTGGTACAAAACACAAAACAAAAAAGGGAGCCATGTGATGCCCTAAATCGTGCTCCAAACTGCTCCCTACCGCAGCCAGGAACAGACAGCTGACAGTCTGATTAAGTGCATCGGCAGCTCTCCATTCTCAGTTCCGTGTGGCCTTATTTCCAGCAGGGTTGGGGAACTCTGTGCTAGTGCATCTACCCTCTCCCCAGATTGACAATATTTCTGTCCAGAGGTGTCTTCTCCATCCAGAGTATAGACAATGTAAGACTGGAAGAATGTTACTGGCCAGATCAGGTGAACATAAAGAAAAATAAGAAAAAAAAGTACACTAATGCAGCCTCCACATTTATAGATTAGTAAACTGCAAAAAATTACATTTTATTTATGGGTTTAATACTGCTTTCAGTAATAATAACAACATTTGAACAGAGTTTGAAAAAAACAGGCAACAGACACTGAACACTGCCTACATGTATCCATCTGCTGTTGAATGAAAAATTGTGCATTTAACATTTCTGTTAACTTTTGGATTTCCAATGAAAATATTTATAGTGAAACTCCCTCCGAAAATATTTTATAGTTATATAATTAAAAATAACTGAATTAACCTAATTAAAAATAGACAAAAGAAATAAAAATATTTATTTGGTTCTAGATATGCTTTAACCACTTAAGCCCCGGACCATTTTGTAGCTAAAGGACCAGAGGTGATTTCAGAATTTTGCACTGCGCTGCTTTAACTGTAAATTGTGCGGACATGCAATGTTGTACCCAAACGAAATTTGCGTCCTTTTCTTCCCACAAATAGAGCTTTCTTTTAATGGTATTTGATTGCCTCTGCAATTTTTATTTTTTGCGATATAAACGGAAATAGACTGAAAATTTTGAAAAAAAATGATATTTTCTACATTTTGTTATAAGAAAAATCGAATAAACTCAATTTTAGTCATACATTTAGGCCAAAATGTATTCATCCACATGTCTTTAGTAAAAAAAATGTCAATAAGCATATATTTATTGGTTTGCGCAAAAGTTATAGCGCCTACAAACCAGGGTACATTTTCTGGAATTTACACAGCTTTTAGTTTATGACTGCCTATCTCATTTCTTGAGGTGCTAAAATGGCAGGGCAGTACAAAACCCCCCCAAATGACCCCATTTTGGAAAGTAGACATCCCAAGGAAATTGCTGAGAGGCATGTTGAGCCCATTGAATATTTTTTTTTTGTCTCAAGTGATTGAATAATGACAAAAAAAAAAAAAATACAAAAAGTTGTCACTAAATGATATATTGCTCACACATGCCATGGTTATATGTGGAATTGCACCCCAAAATACATTTTGCTGCTTCTCCTGAGTACGGGGATACCACATGTGTGGGACTTTTTGGGAGCCTAGCCGCGTATAGGCCCCCGGAAACCAAGCACCGCCTTCAGGATTTCTAAGGGCGCAAATTTTTGATTTCACTCCTCACTACCTATCACAGTTTTGAAGGCCATAAAATGCCAAAATAGCACAAAACCCCCCCAAATGACCCCATTTTAGAAAGTAGACACCCCAAGGAAATTGCTGAGAGGCCTGTTGAGCCCATTGAATATTTTTTTTTTGTCCCAAGTGATTGAATAATGACAAAAAAAAAGTTGTCACTAAATGATATATTGCTCACACATGCCATGGTTATATGTGTAATTACACCCCAAAATACATTTTGCTGCTTCTCCGAAGTACGGGGATACCACATGTGTGGGACTTTTTAGGAGCCTAGCCGCGTACGGGACCCCGAAAACCAAGCACCGCCTTCAGGATTTCTAGGCACAAATTTTTGATTTCACTCCTCACTACCTATCACAGTTTCGAAGGCCATAAAATGCCAAAATAGCACAACCCCCCCCAAATGACCCCATTTTGGAAAGTAGACACCCTAAGCTATTTGCTGAGAGGCATGGTGAGTATTTTACAGCTCTCATTTGTTTTTGAAAATGAAGAAAGAAAATATATATATTTTTTTTTCAATTTTCAAAACTTTGTGACAAAAAGCGAGATCTGCAAAATACTTACAATACCTTTCAGCAAATAGCATGGGGTGTCTACTTTCCAAAATGGGGTCATTTGGGGGGGGTTTTGTGCCATCTTGGCATTCCATGGCCTCCGAAACTGTGATAGGCAGTGAGAAGTGAAATCAAAAATTTACACCCTTAGAAAGCCTGAAGGCGGTGCTTGGTTTTTGGGGTCCCGTACACGGCTAGGCTCCCAAAAAGTCTCACACATGTGGTATCCCCATACTCAGGAGAAGCAACAGAATGTATTTTGGGGTGTAATTCCACATATGCCCATGGCATGTTTGAGCAATATATCATTTAGTGACAACTTTGTGCAAAAAAAAAAAAAAAATTGTATTTTTTTCCGCAACTTGTGTCAACATAAAATATTCCATGGACTCGACATGCCTCTCAGTATATAGCTTGGGGTGTCTACTTTCCAAAATAGGGTCATTTGGGGGGGTTTTGAACTGTTCTGGCATTTTATACACAACATTAGGAAGCTTACATCCACTCTTCTAACCACTTGAAGACAAAGCCCTTTTTGACACTTTTTGTTTGCATGAAAACATTTTTTTTTTTTGCAAGAAAATTATGTTGAACCCCCAAACATTATATATATTTTTAAAGCAAAGGCCCTACAGATTAAAATGGTGGGTGTTGCATTTTTTTTTTTCTACACAGTATTTGTGCAGCGATTTTTCAAACACATTTTTTGGGGGAAAAATACACTTTTTTTTATTTTAATGCACTAAAACACACTATATTGCCCAAATGTTTGATGAAATAAAAAAGATGATCTTAGGCCGAGTACATAGATACCAAACACGACATGCTTTAAAATTTCGCACAAACGCGCATTGGCAACAAACTACATACATTTTTAAAAGCCTTTAAAAGCCTTTACAGGTTACCCCATTAGATTTACAGAGGAGGTCTACTGCTAAAATTACTGCCCTCGATCTGACCTTCGCGGTGATACCTCACATGCATGGTGCAATTGCTGTTTACATATGACGCCAGACCGACGCTTGCGTTCGCCATTGGGCAAGAGCAGGGCAGGACAGGGGTGCTTTTTTTTTATTATTATTAATTTTGCATTTTTATTTTATTTTTAAATTGTTCCTTCCATATTTTTTTATTTTTTTTTATCATTTTTATTGTTATCTCAGGGAATGTAAATATCCCCTATGATAGCAATAGGTAGTGACAGGTACTCTTTTTTGAAAAAACTGGTGTCTTCAAGACCCTAGATCTTTCCTCTGCCCTCAAAGCATCTGACCACACCAAGATCGGTGTGATAAAATGCTTTCCCAATTTCCCAATGGCGCTTTTTATATCCGGGGGGGGCATTCCCTCCCACTGCTTGTAAAAGCAGTCCAGAGGCTAATTAGCCACTAGGATTGCTTTTACATGAAAGCCGTCCGCTGGCTGAAAAGAATGATACCAAGATGATACCTAAACCCGCAGGCATCATTCTGGTATAAACATTCAAAGTCCAGCAACATACCAGTACGTTGCTGGTCCTTGTTGGACATGTATTGTAATCTTTTTTTTTCATGCAGCCAGTTGGCTGAACGAAAAAAGAGATTGATCGGTGGGTATGCCCACCATTAGAATACCGCCCTTCATCCACCCACTTCTAATGATGGGCATACATGCACCATTTATATATGCCGAAGCATGGGGGCATCCTCCCGCAAAAAAGTTATGCCACACACACATGGTCGGACTTTTCCACTTGAAAGCCTCCGTCGGAATTTCGACCGTATGTACGCGGCATTAGGAGCAAAATCGCTCCTCCGCTCCTCCTCCCCTGCTGCCCCAATGCTTCGGCATATATGCTTTTTTTTTTTAACTGTGGTGGTGAAATCACCTCCTACAGCACTGGAGTCGCAGGGATCAGGCCTGTCTCTGCGAACGCTGCAGTTATGTGTGTTGTGTTTTGTAAGTGACAGTGATCGATCGATACTGCACTTGGGTGGCCTGGGCTGGACGGAGGGGCAAAACGCAGGTGCTAGCAGGTATCTGGGCTGATCCCGCTAACACTGCATTTTTGGGAACCCTAAACTGCTGGGGACGCTAGTATAGATCTGATCAGATCAGATATTGATCTGATCAGATACTATACCACTAAGGGGGGTGTATGCTTCACGCGTGGGTGTTAGCGTTACTGGCACTAACCTGACGCTGCCTGGGGTGTGACGCAGACCCCCTCTGATGCTAAAACCTAATTGATATCACCCGCCGGGCGATCAGGGTGTTAAACCTTTATTGGGTTATATATACGGCGGGTGCCCTGACACTATAAAAAGCAAACTAACTAACCATCGTCACCCGTAACACTTATATGGTGATCACTGGTGAAAGCGTTAACTAGGGGCAATTAGGGGGTTAAAACCTTTATTAGATAATATATGGGGGTACCTGACGCTATAAAAACCTGCAGCGAACCTAAAAAAAATTACTGGCTACCGATCTGCATCACCGACGCTAAGACAGCGATCAGAAAAATGATCGCTTAGCGACAGTGGTGATAGGGGGTGAAAGGGTTACCTAGGGTGCGATCAAGGGGGTTAAACCTTTATTAGATAATTTATGGGGGTACCTGACGCTATAAAAACTTGCGACGAACCTAATAAAAATTACTGGCTACCGATCTGCATTACCGACACTAAGACAGCGATCAGAAAAACGATCGCTTAGCGAAAGTGGTGATAGGGGGTGAAAGGGTTACATGGGGGGCGATCAAGGGGGTTAAACCTTTATTAGATAATTTATGGGGGTACCTGACGCTATAAAAACCTGCAGCGAACCTAAAAAAAATTACTGGCTACCGATCTGCATCACCGACATTAAGACAGCGATCAGAAAAATGATCGCTTAGCGACAGTGGTGATAGGGGGTGAAAGGGTTACCTGGGGGGCGATCAAGGGGTTAAACATTTATTTGATTATTTATGGGGGTACCTGACGCTATAAAAACCTGCGGCGAACCTAAAAAAAATTACTGGCTACCGATCTGCATCACCGACGCTAAGACAGCAATCAGAAAAATTATCGCTTAGCGGCAGTCGTGATAGGGGGTGAAAGGGTTACCTGGGGGGCGATTAAGGGGGTTAAATCTTTATTAGATAATTTATGGGGGTACCCGACGCTATAAAAACCTGTGGCGAACCTAAAAAAAATAACTGGCTACCGATCTGCATCACCGACGCTAAGACAGCGATCAGAAAAATGATCGCTTAGCGACAGTGGTGATAGGGGGTGAAAGGGTTACCTGGGGGGCGATCAAGGGGGTTAAACCTTTATTAGATAATTTATGGGGGTACCCGACGCTATAAAAACCTGCGGCGAACCTAAAAAAAATTACTGGCTACCGATCTGCATCACCGACGCTAAGACAGCGATCAGAAAAATGATCGCTTAGCGACGGCGGTGCTAGGGGGTGAAAGGGTTATCTGGGGGGTGATCAGGGGGTTAAACCTTTATTAGGGGGGGTTAGGGGGCTACACTGGACCTAAAACTAACTTTAGTGACACTTTTACAGTCACAAATGTCACTGATTGCAGTGATCAGTAAATAAATGGTCACTGCAATCAGTGACACTGTGACTGGGGGCTGGGGGGTGATCTGGGGGGGCCTGGGGGGGCGATTTGTGTGCCTATGTGTCCTGGTGTCAGTGTAGTGTTAGTGTACTGACCTGTGTGTCTTCTCTTGTACGGCGCTCGGTATATGTGAGCGCCGCATGAGAGATGACATCACTTCCTCCTGCTTCCTCTGCCTGTGTAAACATTACACAGCAGAGGGAGCATTTCCATTCGCCGGGAGCGATCGCGGGGGGGGGGCCGGAATCGAATGGCCGCCCCCTCATGTCAGATCGCTCCCCAACGAATACCGACCGCTCACTGTATAGGAGGGGGGTCCGATTGGACCCCCCAACTGTACAAAGGCAATCACGTACACTGTACGTGATTGTGCCTGTCGGTGCCATTCTGCCGACGTATATATACAGTGAGCGGTCGTTAAGTGGTTAAGATGGCCACATACTGTATATATTGATATGACCAGTTAATCAATCATTTGATTTGTGTCCAATAATCTAACTAAAAATAACTGAATTAACTGATAGTTAAAAATAGATGTAGCAAGGTGTCACTTTTGCACGTAGCTTATGGACTACAGTTTGTGCCTATAATAACTTGACTCTTTTCATTGTCCGTTTGTATCATACTGCTGCAATTTGTTTGGTACAGCTATGATAAGAACAATGCATGACGGATAGAGTTGAGCGGGTAGCTGGATATTCGGGTCCGGCGGGTTCGGCCGAACTTCGGAAAAAAGTTCGGATTCGGGACCGAACTTTAACCCGAACCCGGACCCGGACCCCATTGAAGTCAATGGGGACCCGGACTTCTGACGACTAAAAAGGCTCTAAAAAAGTAATGGAAAGGGCTAGAGGGCTGCAAATGGCAGCAAAATGTTGTTAAGAACATGGCAAGTGCTCTGCAAACAAATGTGGATAGGAAATAACTTAAAAGAACATAAAAAAAATTAAAAAATAAAAAAATATGCTGGAGGCCCCCTTTTCAGCAGAAGAGGTACAGGAAGTCATTAAGAACCTCAGAAACTCAACGGCACGATGCCACACATATGGTGGGAATGCCCCAGAATACGCCCTTTCTGGAATAAATTATTTAGTTTAATGGATAAGCTAGTGGGAAAATAAAATACTTTGAAATAAAAATGTAGCGGGGTGCTAAATTTAAGGGAAAGTGTTTGAGTGGTAAATAGGCTCAAATACCCTAATTCTGTAGGATTCATGGACCATTTTGTCCTCGGGGGACAGTATTGGTGTGCAGTTCCCTGCGGCCTACAGGTGGTGCCTTTTGTGTCCCCTCTTGGCAGTAGTACAGCGGGGCGGGGAACCTGCTGTGCATGCCGGGAGAGCATATAAAAGGGGCAGACCTTTGGCCTGGGGGCTGATGTCCAGTGGGGTCCGCGCCCAGGTGCCTTCGGCCTGGGTGCATGTGTTCCTGTTCCATCTCGGGCACCTTTGCCCGGGGTGAGGTACTATCCTGGAGTTCTTGCTGCCCTGGGTATGGAGGCCTAGGGGCGGGAGTAAAGCCTGGAGTCCAGAGCCGCCTCGTGTAGGGGACCCTGTTCCAGGGAAGGGAGGATCATTCTGATGGACCGATGCGGGAGTCACGGTGAAGGAATGGTCTGTTGACTCCCTGGAGAGATGTCTTCCCCTTGATATGGGCTAGGTTCGTAGAAGGAGAAGCTCAAGGTCACCTTGACTGTATCAGAGGCCTTATTCAACCGGCCCGTGGCAGGGGCCTTATACACCCTGGTCTGTGGCTGAGACCAAAGTTCTCCAGGCCCGTGGCAGGGGCCTTGTACACCCGGTCTGTGGCAGAGACCAACCTCAATGTCTGTGGCAGAGACCGTGCGCCAAAAACTGTTTGAGAAACCTAAGCAGTGAAGTGAATGTGCTACGTTTGTGCCTGGACCTCCTCCACACCTTAAGCTGTCCTGTTTCTTTGCTCTAACCTTTTCTATCTGAGTACAGTTTATTTTGCCATGAGAGAATAAGAGTTGGAGTTTCAGCTGGTGTGGACATTGACTTTACTGCAATTAAAGGACTTGCCTCTACCTACAGTAGAGGTGAGAATCATCCTCTGGAGGAGTTTTGACTCCGGCTGTGGACACGGCCCGTCAAGTACACCGCTCAACCTCTTTATATAGGAGGATACGGGCTGGTAGTGCGGTGTGCCTTTCTCCCTCCTGCGAAGAGCCAACAACATAAAGGCAGGTAAGGGGGAAAGGATCTGTGCGCTACAAAAAAATAAAATAAAAATTTTAATCTTGGCCTAGCAGGACGAGGTCCATATGGAGTAGGAGGTTGAGGTGGCGGTGGATGTGGCTGTGTAGGTGGAAGCGGCGGTGGAGGAGGACAAGGTAGCCAACACTGGTTCAAAAATACAACAATGGCTGGGTAAGGCCGGTGATGTGTCGAATTCTGTCCCCTGTCGAATAGTGTCCGCCCTGTACTGCGCTTGCTGAGTATGTAGGACAAGGGGATTTCAAAAATCTCCCAAGACTAACGGCGCCTGCGTGTTGAGTTCAGGTGAAGGCCACAGCATCCGTGGTTCAAGCCGAGCCAAGCAAGGCCGCGATCGAAGCGAGCCCGTGAGGGGCCCTGTTACTATGTGCTACCGTATGTCCTCTTGGATGGTGGGGCTTGAACCTGCACTCACAGCGCAGGCGCCGTTCATCTTCGGAGATTTTGTGAATCTCCTTGTCCTCTGTACTGCGCAAGCGCTGCGCCTGCGCAGTACGGGCCGGGCACAATCCGATGGCCGGACAGTTTTTGTCACAACACCGGTATACATGTCTATTCTGCACAAGGTACGGACAAGTCCTGTGGGATCCATGCCTGGTTCATTTTAATGAACGTGAGCTTGTCCACATTGGCTCTGGACAGGCGGCTGCGCTTGTCTGTGATAACGCCCCCTGCCGTGCTAAATACACGTTCAGATAATACACTGGCTGCAGGGCAGGCCAGCACCTCCAAGGCATAAACGGCAAGCTCAGGCCATGTGCCCAATTTGGAGACCCAGAAGTTAAAGGGGGCAGACCCGTCATCCAGTACGTCTAGGCCTGTGGACACATACTGCTCAACCATGTTGGTGAAATGCTGCCTCCTGCTAAGACGTTCCATCTCAGCTGGTGGTGCTGGTTGTTGTGGCGTGCTGACAAAGCTTTTCCACATTTCGGCCATGCTAACCCAGCCTTCTGAGGTGCTGCCGGTGCCCCGGCTGCGTTGGCGACCTCTTCCTCCTCCTCTGCCTTCGCCTTGTGCTTCCACCGTACGCCCGCTGTCAGGTGGGAATGCCACCAGCAGCGCGTCTACCAGCGTGCGCTTGTACTCGCGCATCTTACGATCCCGCTCCAGTGAGGGAATTAAGGACGGTACATTGTCCTTGTAACGGGGATCCAGCAGGGTGGCCACCCAGTAATCAGCACCAGTTAAAATGTGGGCAACTCGGCTGTCGTTGCGGAAACACTGCAGCATGTAATCGCTCATGTGTGCCAGGCTGCCCAGAGGCAAAGAAAAGCTGTCCTCTGTGGGAGGTGTATCGTCTGTGTCTTCTGTATCCCCCCAGCCACGCACCAGTAATGGCCACGAGCTGGTCTGAGTGCCACCCTGCTGTGAACATGGCTCCTCCTCCTCCTCCTCCTCCTCCTCCTCCATCTCCTCCTCCACCTCGTCATCCTCCAGAACTGTGCCCTTTCTGCCGGACAATTGTGTACCTGGCGTTTGTTGGTGCAGGAACCCACCCTCGTAGCCACTTGTGAAAGACTGCCCTGAAAGCCTTTGAAATGATCCCGCTTCCTCCTCCTCCTCCTCATCCTCCTGTGCCACATCCTCTTCCATCATCGCACAAAGCGTTTTTTCAAGGAGGCATAGAACTGGGATAGTAACGCTGAGAACGGCGTCATTGGCACTGGCCATGTTGGTGGAGTACTCGAAACAGCGCAACAAGGCACACAGGTCTCGCATGGAGGCCCAGTTATTGGTGGTGAAGTGGTGCTGTTCCGCAGAGCGAATCACGCGTGATTGCTGCAGCTGAAACTCCACTATTGCCTGCTGCTGCTCGCACAGTCTGGCCAGCATGTGCAAGGTGGAGTTCCACCTTGTGGGCACGTCACTTATGAGGCGGTGAGCTGGAAGGCCGAAGTTACGCTGCAGCGCTGACAGGCGAGCAGCAGCAGGGTGAGAACACCGAAAGTGCGCACAAACAGCCCGCACTTTCTGCAGCAGCTCTGGCATACTGGGGTAATTTTTAAGGAACCTCTGGACCACCAAGTTCAGCACATGCGCCAGGCAAGGGATGTGCGTCAAACCGGCTAGACCCAGAGCTGCTACGAGATTTCGCCCATTATCGCACACCACCAGGCCGGGCTTGAGGCTCACTGACAGCAACCACTCATCGGTCTGTTGTTCCATGTCCCTCCACAACTCCTGCGCGGTGTGGGGATTTTCCCCCAAACAGGAAAGTTTTAAAACTGCCTGCTGTCGTTTACCCCTGGCTGTGCTGAAGTTGGTGGTGAAGGTGTTACGCTGAATGGATGAGGAGGCGGTAGAGGATGAGGAAGCGGAGAAGGAGGAGTTAGCAACAGGAGGCAAACTGAAGCGCCCTGCAATCCTCGGTGGTGGAAGGACATGCGCCAAACCGCTATCTGCCTCAGGCCCAGCAGCCACTGCATTTACCCAGTGTGCTGTTAGGGAGATATAAACGTCCCTGACCGTGCTTACTGGTCCACGCATCCATAGTTAGGTGGACCTTGCCACAGATGGCGTTGCACAGTGCACACCTGATTTTGTCCCCCACCTGGTTGTGCAGGGAAGGGATGGCTCGCCTGGAAAAGTAGTGGCGGCTGGGCACGACGTACTGCGGGACAGCCAATGCCATCAGGCTTTTAAAACTCTGCGTCTCCACCAGACGGAATGACAGCATTTCAAAGGCCAGGAATTTTGAAATGCTGGCATTCAGGGCCAGGGATCGCGGGTGGCTAGGGGGGTACTTCCTCTTCCGCTCCAATGTTTGGGAGATAGAGAGCTGAACGCTTCCATGGGACATTGTGGAGATGGTCGGTGACCCAGGTGGTAGTGTTGCTGGCAGATCCTCTGTTTGCGGGGTGACAGGTGCCACTGTCACTACAGAGGTGGATGAAGAGGCCGAGACTGCAGCAGAAGAGGAAGCAGGAGGAGCCAGAGACCTTTCTTGGTTTCTGAGGTGTCTACTCCACTGCAGCACGTGCTTTTGCACTTAGATGCCTGGTCATGCAGCTTGTGCTCAGGTTGAGAACGTTTATGCCTCGCTTCAGGCTCTGATTGCACAGCGTGCAAACCACTCGTGTCTTGTCATCAACACACTGTGTGAAGAACTGCCACGCTAGGGAAGTCCTTGGACCTGGCTTTGGTGTGCTCGGTCCCTTGCTGTGTTGGGCAGTAGCAGATGTACTGTCTAGGGGACGAATGCTCCGTTTTTGCACCCTGCTCCCTCTTCTGCTGTGCTGGTGGCTCTGTGCGACCACCGCCTCTTCCTCCGAACTACACTGGTCACCTGCATAACGTTGATTCCATGTGGGGTCGAGGACCTCATCGTCCTCCACATCATCTTCCACCCAGTCTTCACCCCTGCCCTCCATGTCTGTCTGCACAATTGCGAAAGCAGCAGCAGTTGGCACCTGTGTTTCGTCATCATCCGAGACGTGCTGCGATGGTCCTCCCATGTACCCATCATGAAACATAAGTGGTTGGGCATCGGTGCACTCAATCTCTTCCACTTCTGGGGCAGGGCTAGGTGGATGGCCCTGGGAAACCCTGCTAACAGAGTCATCGAAAAGCAGAAGAGACTGCTGCATGATTTGGGGCTCAGACTGCTTGGCTGATTTGCAAGGGGGTGAGGTGAAAGACTGATGGACATGGGCTTCAGGTGCCAACTCTGATCTTTCAGCAGAAGAGTGGGTGGGAGACAATGTGAAGGAACCCGAGGCACTGTCAGCAACCCAATCTACTATCGCCTGTACTTGTCCTGGCCTAAACATTGGTACAGCCTCATTAGGCGCGACAAAATACCGCCGCAGGCTCGGTCGCCTACTCTCACCTGAGGAAGGTGTTTCACTTGTGCGTGTAGCTGGCACAGATCCACCACGTCCTCTCCCTGCAACAGGAGCTCCACCAGCAGCACCACGACCGGGGCCACCACGTCCCTTTGACCTTCCCCTCATATTTTCCAAATTTAGGATCTTGCCCTAAATGGCGTTTTTTGGAAGACCACAACACACCCACAGTACGTAATGGCTGAAACGCACAGCTACAGAACTGCAGAAAATGCTATTCAAAAAAAAAAAGGTTGTTTTTTTTAGTATAGCACAGTACAAGGAAAATATATAGAAATTGTTTTTTTACACACACCTCCGGATGTGTATTTCACACTGCAAAATATTTTCTGTGGCCCTAAATGGCGTTTTTTGCCAGACCACAACACACCCACAGCACGTAACCGCTGAATCGCACAGCTACAGAAAATGCTATTCAAAAAAAAAGGTTGTTTTTTTTAGTATAGCACAGTACAAGGAAAATATATAGAAATTGTTTATTTTACACACCTCCACATGTGTATTTCACACTGCAAAATATTTTCTGTGGCCCTAAATGGCGTTTTTTGGAAGAGCACAACACAACCACAGTATTTAACCACTGAATCGCACAGCTATAGAAGTGCAGAGAATGCTATTCAAAAAAAATGTTGTTTTTTCACACACCTCCAGATATGTATTTCACACTGCAAAATATTTTCTGTGGCCCTAAATGGCGTTTTTTGCAAGAGCACAACACAACCACAGTATTTAACCACTGAATCGCACAGCTATAGAAGTGCAGAGAATGCTATTCAAAAAAAATGTTGTTTTTTTTAGTATAGCACTGTACAATATATAGAAATTGTTTATTTTACACACCTCCACATGTGTATTTCACACTGCAATTTATTTTCTGTGGCCCTAAATGGCGTTTTTTGCAAGAGCACAACACAACCACAGTATTTAACCACTGCAAAATATTTTCTGTGGCCCTAAATGGCGTTTTTTGGAAGAGCACAACACAACCACAGTATATAACCGCTGAATCGCACAGCTGCAGAGAATGCTATTCAAAAAAACATTTTTTTTTTTTTTAGTATAGCATAGTACAAGAAAAATATATAGAAATTGGTTATTTATATATACACTGCAAAATATTTTTTTTGCCCAAAAATAGGTCTTTTTTGCGCACAACAAAGTGCCTTTTTTTTTTTTGCAACAGCACAATAAAGTGCCTTTTTTTTTTTTTGGGGCCCAAAAATGGGTCTTTTTAGCAAAAGCACAATAAAGTGCCTTTTTTTTTTTTTTCTGACCGAAATAGGTCTTTTAGCAAGAGCACAATACAGCCACAGTATGGAATAGGTGTATCACTCAACGTAATGCAGTGCTGGTGCACTGAGCTTGCAACACAAACAGATAAACCTATGCAGATCGCTGAGCTATTATATCTCTCAATCTGGACTCCTATCTAAATCTCTCTCCCTGAAAGCACAAACAGGATCCTGCCCCTACACTACACTACACTACACTGTCTCCCTATCTTTTCTATCAGTAGATTGCAGAATCAGGACTAACTCCTATCATATAATTCTCTCCCTCACAGCAACAGCAGCCAGGATCCTTTCCCTACACTGTCTAAAAGCAGAGTGACGATCTGTGCTGTGTGCCTCTTTCTTATATAGAAGCTGGTCACATGCTGGGTCACATGTTGCACTGACCAATCACAGCCATGCCATTAGTAGGCATGGCTATGATGGCTTCTAAGGGCACACCAGCTAATCAAATGGTGATTGGCTGGCCCCTGAAGCATTTCTAACTGCGCCATTAAATTCCCGAATCCGAACCCGAACCCGGACTTTAGCGCAAAATCCGGGTCCGGGTCCGGGGTCGGGAAAACGCCAAAATTCGGTACGGACCCGAACTTTACAGTTCGGGTCCGCTCAACACTAATGACGGACCTTGTGGTGCGGAGAGACAGAGACTCTATTGCTATGGGTCAGAAATAGACTACAAGGCCCACAACGCCACTGTGCTGTTAGGGTGCATGGCGGGACACACAGCCTGCTGGGAGAACTTATTTAAGACAAGGCGGGGCTTGGTTTCCGTCTCTTGGGACGCCAGCTTGCAAGAGGCAAGAGGCCTGCAGTGAGGGTGCTTAGGCCGGAGAAGCCTGGGGCTAGAGTGACGGAGGCCGGATCGCCTGTTGGAGGGATATCCGCTACGGCCTGGCTAATCGGACCCGGGAGAGAGACAGCTCCACACCCCTGAGCATCCAGAGTCTCCTATCCACCGGCGCCTTGTGAGCGGCTAATCCGAGGACCAGGGACCGTGACTCATCCGGAGTTTGCGAACCAAGAGGGCCCTGTCGGAGGATACCAGCAAGGCGAGACCTCATGTGGTGAGAGAGCACCTGCCCACCAACATAACTAACTGTGTCGCAGAAAGGTCACTTCCATACTTTTACTTACACTTGCTGGTAACTGCAGTACCGCAAGCAGAGACACGCTACATTCAGGATTGAGTTAGCGCTTTGGGAAGGATCAGCATTCCACTTGCCTTTTTCACCACACATGTTAATTGTTTAATCTTTCTTCACCTTTTCTCTGGATTACAAATATTCAAGTGCACCAACAAAAGCTAGCGAAGATTACTGGAGACTTTTGGGAGCAATCATTAGTTCAGCTCACTGACTAGGTTGATACAGCGGGACACGTACCAGTAAAGCTGCCCACCAGGGGAAGCCAGATAGCTTGTTGAATCTGCACGGGTAAACCAACTTTTGCATTTATTTTACTGTCATTGTGCTGTTTAGTGCGCTGGGTTGGACTCGGTGGAGAAGTACCCCACTGTGATATCATTTCAGTGGGAAATTCCTCCACCATGCACTTCTTCAGGTCTGACCCTAAGTTGAGTAAATTTGGGTCTCATGGTTTATAAATGAAACTTTTGAACTGTTGTGCATATGTATGTCCGTGGACCCTCACATGGATCTGTCTGAGTCAAATGTCTCATGTTAATCTTTATTTCTTTACCAAGTAAACATATTACATCTTGGTTGAACTACCTCTTGTGTGGGACTCTGTCTTTTGCAGCTGTGTGGCAGGCTAACCACAACAAGGAAAATAATATTTAATTACAGTTACTGTTGTGTGATATCATTGTGGCCCTCTATAGCCTTTAGGGTCCACAATCACATTATTGTTATTATTGTCCAGTTGGGCCAAGGGGGAATCGAGCCATATTACAGGGGTTGATAGGCAGAGAACAGGCCCAAAACTTAAACCAGCAGCTCCTGCGGGGGTAGTGCTACATAGACAAAAAAAATAAATTATTTGGTTTTAGATATGCTTTAAGGTGGCCACATACTGTATATATTGATATGACCAGTTAATCAATCATTTGATTTGTGTCCAATAATCAAATTGAATAAGAATACTAACCTTAGACCCTCTGTTTAATTAAACTTGTGAGCTTTTGATTGATTTCAGCAAAGCGGAGGTCCGCCGAAAAAAAAGATATTAAAAGCCAGCAGCTACAAATACTGCAGCTGCTGACTTTTAATATATGGACACTTACCTGTCCAGGGCGCCCGCGAAGTCGGTAGGCAAAGCCGATCTGTCAGTCGGCTCTTGGCTGCTGCCGCCGCCATCCTCTGTAAGGGAATCAGGAAGTGAAGCCTTGCGGCTTCACTTCCTGGTTCCCTACTGCGCATGCGTGAATCGCGCTGCGTGTCCTCACGGTCCCTGCTGTCTTCTGGGACCTGTATGTCTCCCAGAAGACAGCAGGGGAGGACAGAGTAGGTGCCGGAAGTGGCGTTGGTCACCTCGGTGTTCTATGCCCGGAAGTGGGAGCAAATACCTGTATTACACAGGTATCTGCTCCCTCCTCCCCCCTGAAAGGTGCCAAAATGTGACACCGGAGGGGGGAGAATTCCAAAAAATGGGAGGTTCCATTTTTGGGTGGAACTCCACTTTAAAGCGGAGCTCCACCCACAATTTTTTTTTTAAAAGTCTGCAGCTACTAACACTGTAGCTGCTGACTTTTAATCAGGACACTTACCTGTCCTACTCTCCCGTGCTGATGGCCCCCCCGATGCCGATCCCTCGATCGGTGCAGGTCCCGCGCCGCCATCCACACTAAGGGAAACGGCTTCACTGCCCGTTTCCTATTGCGCATGCGCGAGTCTCGCGCCGACTTGTGAATGGGCAGCTGCTCTCTGGGATTACACACAGTTCCCCTAAAGCAGCGCGCCCCATTCACTAGAAGAGGACAGGGAAGAAAACAGACCGCGGTTACGGAAGAGGCAGATTACGGACTTCCGCATAGCAACGGGTATTTCGGGTGAGTATCATTTTTTTTCTATTTTTTTTTTTTCTATTTTGTTTTAGGTTTTTTTGGTGAAATTTTTTTTTTCTGGGTGGATTTCCACTTTAAGTTGATCATCTATAGCAGATATTTATGGATAGTTTCTGATCTATTGAATGAATGACTGCTTGTGTGTCAGACAACCAATAGTAACACTAATAAATTAAAGGGTCCATGCACCATTTTTTTTTTTACAGAAAAAAACACTCATATAGTGCATTTTTGTACAGGCATTTAGGAGCATTTAGAAAGCGTTTAGTGTTTTTTTCTGCCAGAAAAATCCTCTCATAAATGCAAAACAGTAGCTTTTTTTTCTGCCCCTCCAAATTTCTTTTAGTTGGCTGTCTCATTGAAAACAATAATTAAATACAACAGTGCTGTGCTGTCCAATATTCTATCATACAGTGGGAGAACAAATATTTGATACACTGCCGATTTTTCCGGATTTCCTACTTACATAGCATGTAGAGGTCTCTTCAACTGTTAGAGACAGAATCTAAAACAAAAATACAGAAAATCACATTGTATGATTTCTAAGTAATTAATTTGCATTTTATTGCATGACATACCGGTAAGTATTTGATACATCAGAAAAGCAGAACTTAATATTTGGTACAGAAACCTTTGTTTGCAATTACAGAGATCATACTTTTCCTGTAGTTCTTGACCAGGTTTGCACACACTGCAGCAGGGATTTTGGCACACTCCTCCATACAGAGCTTCTCCAGATCCTTCAGGTTTCGGGGTTGTCACTGGGCAATACAGACTTTCAGCTCCCTCCAAAGATTTTCTATTGGGTTCAGGTCTGGAGACTGGCTAGGCCACTCCAGGACCTTGAGATGCTTCTTACGGAGCCACTCCTTAGTTACCCTGGCTGTGTGTTTCCGGTTGTTGTCATGCTGGAAGACCCAGCCACGATCCATCTTTAATGCTCTTATGCCCCATACACACGATCATTTTTCATGCCGTTAAAAATGCCATTAAAAAAAATGGCCATTAAAAATGATCGTGTGTATGCTCCAGAGCATTTTTAACGACGTGAAAAACGGGCATTAAAAATTTCGAACATGCTCTCTTTTTTCACGTCGTTTTTCATGTCGTTTTTTTTAACGACGTGAAAAACGATAGTGTGTATGCTTTAACGACGTGAAAAAAAATGCGCATGCTCAGAATCAAGTATGAGACGGGAGCGCTCGTTCTGGTAAAACTAGCGTTTGTAATGGAGATAGCACATTCGTCATGCTGTAACGGACTGAAAAGCACTAGACTGAAAAGAGCGAATCGTCTCTCAACAAACTTTACTAACATGAAGGGTGGCGCCATTCGAACGGAACTTCCCCTTTATAGTGCCGTCGTACGTGGTGTACGTCACTGCGCTTTTCTTGAACATTTTTTAAAATGATGGTGTGTACGCAAGACAGGCTTGAGAGGAAACAAGAAAAAAAATGACAAGAAAAACGTCAGTTTTAAAAATGACATTAAAAATGATCGTGTGTATGGGGCATTACTGAGGGAAGGAGGTTGTTGGCCAAGATCTCGTGATACATGGCCCCATCCATCCTCCCCTCAATACGGTGCAGTCGTCCTATCCCCTTTGCAGAAAAGCATCCCCAAAGAATGATGTTTCCACCTCCATGCTTCACGATTGGGATGGTGTTCTTGGGGTTGTACGCATCCTTCTTCTTCCTCCAAATACGGCGATTGGAGTTTAGACCAAATTCTCTATTTTTGTCTCATCAGACCACATGACCTTCTCCAATTCCTCCTCTGGATCATCCGGATGGTCATTGGCAAACTTCAGATGGGGCTGGACATGTGCTGGCTTGAGCAGGGGGACCTTGCATGCGCTGCAGGATTTTAATCCATGACGGCGTAGTGTGTTCCTAATGGTTTTCTTTGAGACTGTGGTCCCTGCTCTCTTCAGGTCATTGACAAGGTTCTGCCATGTAGTTCTGGGCTGATCCCTCACCTTCCTCATGATCATTGATGCCCCACGAGGTGAGATCTTGCATGGAGCCCCAGACTGAGGGAGATTGACCGTCATCTTGAACTTCTTCCATTTACTAATAATTGCACCAACAGTTGTTGCCTTCTCACCAAGCTGCTTGCCTATTGTCCTGTAGCCCATCCCAGCCTTGTGCAGGTCTACAATTTTGGCCTGGTTCACACTGGTCCGACAAACGCTCCGACATTAGGAGCTCATGTCGCATGACGTGTGAAAATCAATGTTTCCCTATGAGAGCCGTCTTAACTGGTCCGACACAAGTCGGTCCGACTTTGAAAATGCTCCCTGTACTACTTTGGTCCGACTTTGATCCTTCTTCAGCCCATTGAATATCATTGAAGTCGGATCAAAGTAGGATCCTTGTCCTAACCATCCAACATTTGACATCTGACATGGTGATTACAGCAGCAGTAAAAGGACATTATCTCACCCTGGGATTGTTTTGATTGGTCAAAGGACAAGTCAGACTATCACAAAGTCGGATCAAAGTAGTATCCTGTTCATGAATGTCGGATGGATGTCGGACCAATGTAGGATCAATGTAGGACTGATGTCGCAGAGCAAAGTAGGATGAAAGTCGGATGAATGTCGTGTTGTATCAGTGTGAACCCAGCCTTAATCCCTGATGTCCTTACACGGCTCTCTGGTCTTGGCCATTGTGGAGAGGTTGGAGTCTGTTTGATTGAGTGTGTGGACAGGTGTCTTTTATACAGGTAACGAGTTCAAACAGGTGCAGTTAATACAGGTAATGAGTGGAGAACAGGAGGGCTTCTTAGGCTGGGTTCACACTAGTGCGACACAACATCTGTCCTACTTTGGATCCAACTTTGCCCTGCGACATGAAGCCGACATATGCCCGACTTTCAATGAACGGGGATCCGACTTGGATCCCCGCCAATGTCAGGCACTGTGTTTGGTATGAATCTTGAGGGGGAACTCCAGGCCAAATTTTAAATAAAAAACCGGCATGGGTTCCCCCTCCAGGTGCATACCAGGCCCTTAGGTCTGGTCTGGATTTGAAGGGGCGCCCCTACGCCGAAAAAAACGGCGTGGGGGTCCCCCCCAAAATCCAAACCAGACCCTTATCCGAGCACACAACCTGGCCGGCCGCAGGGGAAGAGGGGGGGACGAGAGAGCAGCCCCCCCTCCTGAACCATACCAGGCCGCATGCCCTCAACATGGGGGGTTTGGTGCTCTGGGGCAGGGGGGCGACCTGCGGCCCCCCCACCCCAGAGCACCCTGCCCCCATGTTGATGAGGACAGGGCCTCTTCCCGACAACCCTGGCCGTTGGTTGTCGGGGTCTGCGGGCGGGGGGCTTATCGGAATCCGGGAGCCCCTTTAATAAAGGGGCCCCCGGATCCCGGCCCCCCCACCCTATGTGAATGAGTATGGGGTACATTGTACCCCTACCCATTCACCTGGTGGAAAAAAATTGCAACAAAAAAAAACACACAGCTTTTTAAAGTATTTTATTGCACAGCTCCGGGGGTCTTCTTCCGACTTCGGGGGTCTCCGGTGTCGTCGCTGCGCTCTCCGGTTCTTTCTTCCGCCGGGCCTCCGCTAACTTCTTTTTAGCGCTTTTGCTAACGGAGGCCCGGTCTTCCCGTCGTCGCCGTCGGCGTCTTCTTCCCTCTTCTCCTCCTCGATGTTGACGCGTCGCTTCCTCCCGCTGTAATACTGGCTGTCCGCTCCGCTCCGCATTAATATAGGCTTCTCATGACATCACAGTCACATGTTTTGGGGCACATGGCTCCGGAGCATGTGACTGTGACGTCATGGGAACATGTGACTGTGACGTCATGAGAAGCCTATATTAATGCGGAGCGGACAGCCAGTATTACAGTGGGAGGAAGCGACGCGTCAACATCGAGGAGGAGAAGAGGGAAGAAGACGCCGACGGCGACGACGGGAAGACTGGCTCCTCCACTAGCAAAAGAGCTAAAGAAGTTAGTGGAGGGGCCGGCAGAAGGACGACGGAGAGCCGGACGAGACGACGGAGAAGACCGGGCCTCCGTTAGCAAAAGAGCTAAAAAGAAGTTAGCGGAGGCCCGGCAGAAGAAAGAACCGGAGAGCGCGGCGACGACACCGGAGACCCCCGAAGTCGGAAGAAGACCCCCGGAGCTGTGCAATAAAATACTTTAAAAAGCTGTGTGTTTTTTTTTGTTGCAATTTTTTTTCACCAGGTGAATGGGTAGGGGTACGATGTACCCCATACTCATTCACATAGGGTGGGGGGCCGGGATCCGGGGGCCCCTTTATTAAAGGGGGCTCCCGGATTCCGATAAGCCCCCGCCCGCAGACCCCGACAACCAATGGCCAGGGTTGTCGGGAAGAGGCCCTGTCCTCATCAACATGGGGGCAGGGTGCTCTGGGGTGGGGGGGCCCCAGGTCGCCCCCCTGCCCCAGAGCACCAAACCCCCCATGTTGAGGGCATGCAGCCTGGTATGGTTCAGGAGGGAGGGGGGGCCGCTCTCCCGTCCCCCCCTCTTCCCCTGCGGCCGGCCAGGTTGCGTGCTTGGATAAGGGTCTGGTTTGGATTTTGGGGGGGACCCCCACGCCGTTTTTTCGGCGTAGGGGCGCCCTTCAAATCCAGACCAGACCCAAGGGCCTGGTATACCTCTGGAGGGGGAACCCATGCCAGTTTTTTATTTAAAATTTGGCGTGGAGTTCCCCCTCAAGAGCAGTACAGCACAAGTCGCATGCCAAAGTCGGATCATACAAGACTGCGGTCCGACTTTGATCCGACTTCAATGATAGTCAATGGGCTGAAGTCGGATCAAAGTCGGACCAAAGTAGTACATGGAGCATTCTCAAAGTCGGACCGACATGTGTCGGACCAGTTAAGACGGCTCCCATAGGGAAACATTGATTTTCACACGTCATGCGACATGAGCTCCCAATGTCGGAGCGTTTGTCGCCCCAGTGTGAACCAGGCCTGAGGCTGGGTTCACACTATACGACACGACTTTCATCCTACTTTGCTCTGCGACATCTGTCCTACATTGGTCCGACATTGGTCCGACATTGGTCCGACATCCATCCGACTTTCATGAACAGGATACTACTTTGATCCTACTTCAATGATAGTCAATGGGCTGAAGCAGGATCAAAGTCGGACAGAAGTAGTACAGGGAGCATTTTTAATGTCGGACCGACTTGTGTCGGACCAGTTAAGACGGCTCTCATAGGGATTCATTGATTTTCACACGTCATGCGACATGAGCTCCTAATGTCGGAGCGTTTGTCGCCCCAGTGTGAACCAGGCCTTAGGCCGGGTTCACACTAGTGCGACACGACATCTGTCCTACTTTGGATCCGACTTTGCCCTGCGACATGAAGCCGACATATGTCCGACTTTCAATGAACGGGGATCCGACTTGGATCCCAGCCAATATCAGGCACTGTGTTTGGTATGAATCTTGAAGGGGAACTCCAGGCCAAATTTTAAACAAAAAACCGGCATGGGTTCCCCCTCCAGGAGCATACCAGGCCCTTGGGTCTGGTCTGGATTTGAGCGGGCGCCCCTACGCCGAAAAAACGACGTGGGGGTCCCCCCAAAATCCAAACCAGACCCTTATCCGAGCACACAACCTGGCAGGCCGCAGGGGAAGAGGGGGGGACGAGAGAGCGGCCCCCCTCCCTCCTGAACCGTACCAGGCCGCATGCCCTCAACATGGGGGGTTTGGTGCTCTGGGGCAGGGGGGCGACCTGCGGCCCCCCCACCCCAGAGCACCCTGTCCCCATGTTGATGAGGACAGGGCCTCTTCCCGACAACCCTGGCCGTTGGTTGTCGGGGTCTGCGGGCGGGGGGCTTATCGGAATCCGGGAGCCCCCTTCAATAAGGGGGCCCCCGGATCCCGCCCCCCCACCCTATGTGAATGAGTATGGGGTACATCGTACCCCTACCTATTCACCTGGTGGAAAAAAATTGCAATAAAAAAACACTACACAGGTTTTCAAAGTAATTTATTACACAGCTCCGGGGGTCTTCTTCCGACTTCCGGGGGTCTTTTCCGACTTCGGGGGTCTCCGGTGTCGTCTCCCGCTCTCCGGTTCTTTCTTCCGCCGGGCCTCCGCTAACTTCTTTTTAGCTCTCTTGCTAACAGAGGCCCGGTCTTCCCGTTGTCTCGTCCGGCTCTCCGTTGTCCTTCTGCCGGCCCCTCCACTAACTTCTTGGTAGCTCTTTCGCTAGTGGAGGGGCCGGGCTTCCCGTCGCCGTCGGCTTCTTCTTCCCTCTTCTCCTTCTCGATGTTGACGCGTCGCTTCTTCCCGCTGTAATACTGGCTCTCCGCTCCGCTCCGCATTAATATAGGCTTCTCATGACGTCACAGTCACATGTTCCGGGGCACATGGCCCCGGAGCATGTGACTGTGACGTCATGGGAACATGTGACTGTGACGTCATGAGAAGCCTATATTAATGCGGAGCGGAGAGCCAGTATTACAGCGGGAGGAAGCGACGCGTCAACATCGAGGAGGAGAAGAGGGAAGAAGAAGCCGACGGCGACGGGAAGCCCGGCCCCTCCACTAGCGAAAGAGCTACCAAGAAGTTAGTGGAGGGGCCGGCAGAAGGACAACGGAGAGCCGGACGAGACAATGGGAAGACCGGGCCTCTGTTAGCAAAAGAGCTAAAAAGAAGTTAGCGGAGGCCCGGCGGAAGAAAGAACCGGAGAGCGGGAGACGACACCGGAGACCCCCGAAGTCGGAAAAGACCCCCGGAAGTCGGAAGAAGACCCCCGGAAGTCGGAAGAAGACCCCCGGAGCTGTGTAATAAATTACTTTGAAAACCTGTGTAGTGTTTTTTTATTGAATTTTTTTTCCACCAGGTGAATGGGTAGGGGTACGATGTACCCCATACTCATTCACATAGGGTGGGGGGGCGGGATCCGGGGACCCCCTTATTGAAGGGGGCTCCCGGATTCCGATAAGCCCCCCGCCCGCAGACCCCGACAACCAACGGCCAGGGTTGTCGGGAAGAGGCCCTGTCCTCATCAACATGGGGGCAGGGTGCTCTGGGGTGGGGGGGCCGCAGGTCGCCCCCCTGCCCCAGAGCACCAAACCCCCCATGTTGAGGGAATGTGGCCTGGTACGGTTCAGGAGGGAGGGGGGCCGCTCTCTCGTCCCCCCCTCTTCCCCTGCGGCCTGCCAGGTTGTGTGCTCGGATAAGGGTCTGGTTTGGATTTTGGGGGGGCCCCCACACCGTTTTTTCGGCGTAGGGGCGCCCGTTCAAATCCAGACCAGACCCAAGGGCCTGGTATGCTCCTGGAGGGGGAACCCACGCCGGTTTTTTATTTAAAATTTGGCCTGGAGTTCCCCCTCAAGAGCAGTACAGCACAAGTCGCATGCCAAAGTCGGACCATGCAAGACTGCGGTCCGACTTTGATCCGACTTCAATGATAGTCAATGGGCTGAAGTCGGATCAAAGTCAGACCAAAGTAGTACAGGGAGCATTTTCAAAGTCGGACCGACATGTGTCGGACCAGTTAGGACGGCTCCCATAGGGAAACATTGATTTTCACACGTCATGCGACATGAGCTCCCAATGTCGGAGCGTTTGTCGCCCCGGTGTGAACCAGGCCTTAAAGAAAAAATAACAGGTCTGTGAGAGCCGGAATTCTTACTGGTTGGTAGGTGATCAAATACTTATGTCATGCAATAAAATGCTAATTAATTATTTAAAAATCATACAATGTGATTTTCTGGATTTTTGTTTTCGATTCCGTCTCTCACAGTTGTAGAGTACCTATAATAAAAAATGACAGACCTCTACATGCTTTGTAAGTAGGAAAACATGCAAAATCGTCAGTGTATCAAATACTTGTTCTCCCCACTGTATATACCATATGTGCTTATAACTGTGAACCATGCACTTGTAACTTGTCTCCAGGTGATATAGAAAAGCAACCAACAACCCCCCCAATAAAAAGTATATATATATATATATATATATATACAGTCAGGTCCATAAATATTGGGACATCGACACAATTCTAATCTTTTTGGCTCTATACACCACCACAATGGATTTGAAATGAAACGAATAAGATGTCCTTTAACTGCAGACTTTCAGCTTTAATTTGAGGGTATTTACATCCAAATCAGGTGAACCGTGTAGGAATTAAAACAGTTTGTATATGTGCATCCCACTTTTTAAGGGACCAAAAGTAATGGGACAATTGTCAGCATTGTCAAGACATTTTTGACAATTTCATGCTCCCAGCTTTGTGGGAACAGTTTGGGGGATGGCCCCTTCCTGTTCCAATATGACTGCACACCAGTGCACAAAGCAAGGTCCATAAAGGCATGGATGAGTGAGTTTGGGGTGGAGGAACTTGGCTGGGCTGCACAGAGTCTGGACCTCAACCAGATACAACACCTTTGGGATGAATTTGAGCGGAGACTGCGAGCCAGGCCTTCTTGTCCAACATCAGTGCCTGACCTCACAAATGCGCTTCTAGAAGAATGGTCAAACATTCCCATAGACACACTCCTAAACCTTGTGGACAGCCTTCCCATAAGATTTGAAGCTGTTATAGCTGCAAAGCGTGGGCCAACGCAAAATTGAACCCCCACGGACTTGTGGTGAACCCTCTGTATTCACTCTGGTGAAGTCTTCTCTTGATTCTTGACTTTGACACACATACACCTACCTCCTGGAGAGTGTTCTTGTTCTGGCCAACTGTTGTGAAGGGTGTTTTCTTCACCAGGGAAAGAATTCTTCGGTCATCCACCACAGTTGTTTTCCGTGGTCTTCCGGGTCTTTTGGTGTTGCTGAGCTCACCGGTGCGTTCTTTCTTTTTAAAGATGTTCCAAACAGTTGATTTGGCCACACCTAATGTTTTTGCTATCTCTCTGATTGGTTTGTTTTGTTTTTTCAGCCTAATGATGGCTTACTTCACTGATAGTGACAGCTCTTTGGATCTCATATTGAGAGTTGACAGCAACAGATTCCAAATACAAATAGCACACTTGAAATGAACTCTGGACCTTTTATCTGCTCATTGTAAATGGGATAATGAGGAAATAACACACACCTGGCCATGGAACAGCTGAGCAGTCAATTGTCCCATTACTTTTGGTCCCTTAAAAAGTGTGAGGCACATATACAAACTGTTGTAATTCCTACATCGTTCACCTGATTTGGATGTAAATACCCTCAAATTAAAGCTGAAAGTTTGAAATTAAAGCACATCTTGTTTGTTTCATTTAAAATCCATTGTGGTGGTGTATAGAGCCAAAAAGATTAGAATTGTGTCGGTGTCCCAATATTTATGGACCTGACTGTATGTAGCGCCCTGCTCCCAATGAGTGGGCGCTATGTGTTAAAATTATAGTTGTCTGAGCAATAGTTTGGCTCAGAAGGATTGTGTTCAAATTATACTCTGTTTCAGTTCAACTGGTTGCATGATTTTCCCTCTGACAATGGGTGTCGCTGTCACCACTGGTCAGGGTTGGAAAGGCAACGGGCTGAATGCATTGGGTATCTCTTTCCCAGAGGCAGCCCAGGGGGCGTGGTCAATCCGCTGTGCATTCTCGGAGAGGGTACTTAAGGGACAGACACCATTTTGTGGCGTCGTCGTTCGTTGGTGGTGGGCACCTCCCGATCCCGACCTGAGGGCCCTCCTGGCCTCAGGAATGTGCTGGCAGTTTCTGCCTCGGGGCCACATTAACCTGAGGCTCCGTTACTGAGATGTAGGCTCAGGAGTTACTGGGGCCTACTGATCCAGGGATGATCCTGTGTCGCCTTGCCTGCGGGAAGGGACCGAGCAATTGAGAACTCAATTGGAGGATGTATCCGGATCAACATCTACCTCACAGTGCTGCCAGAACGGCTGAAAGATCCTGGCACTGAGAGCTGTGTTCTTTTCATCAGAAGGTAACCCAGTGAGTGGTTGCACAAGTCTGTGCAGAGACTATTGAGCAAATTCTATTTTCACAAGACTGTGGCAGAGACTATCTGTGTGCACCGGTTGCTAGGCCAGAGAGAGTGGGCCTCTACGGTGGTTGCTGAGTCCAGCGTGGAGACAGTTGTTCCTCTGGACCTAAGAAAATACCTGTGATCCGCAAGTAAGGTACCTGAGTCCTCCCCATCCCTTCATCCCCCCTATGTTGGAACTTTAATCAATAAACCCCATGAAAGAGACTTTGTGTTGGTGCGAACTTTCTTCTGGACAACTCTTCAAGGAGAACCCCTGAGACGAGCGCATGGAACAGTGAGGTAACGTGCAAGGCCCAAAATTAAACCAGCAGCTCCTACGGGGGTATCGCTATAAATATATATATATATATATATATATATATATATATATATATACAGTATATAATGTGTATACAATATATACACTATAATGTCAAAAGTATTGGGACAGTTCTCCTTTACTCACACATGAACTTTATTGGCATCCCAGTCTTAGTCCGTGGGGGTTCAATTTTGCGTTGGCCCACCCTTTGCAGCTATAACAGCTTCAACTCTTATGGGAAGGCTGTCCACAAGGTTTAGGAGTGTGTCTATGGGAATGTTTGACCATTCTTCTAGAAGCGCATTTGTGAGGTCAGGCACTGATGTTGGACAAGAAGGCCTGGCTCGCAGTCTCCGCTCAAATTCATCCCAAAGGTGTTGTATCTGGTTGAGGTCCAGACTCTGTGCAGCCCAGCCAAGTTCCTCCACCCCAAACTCACTCATCCATGCCTTTATGGACCTTGCTTTGTGCACTGGTGTGCAGTCATATTGGAACAGGAAGGGGCCATCCCCCAAACTGTTCCCACAAAGCTGGGAGCATGAAATTGTCAAAAATGTCTTGACAATGCTGACAATTGTCCCATTACTTTTGGTCCCTTAAAAAGTGGGAGGCACATATACAAACTGTTTTAATTCCTACACGGTTCACCTGATTTGGATGTAAATACCCTCAAATTAAAGCTGAAAGTTTGAAATTAAAGCACATCTTGTTTGTTTCATTTAAAATCCATTGTGGTGGTGTATAGAGCCAAAAAGATTAGAATTGTGTCGGTGTCCCAATATTTATGGACCTGACTGTATGTAGCGCCCTGCTCCCAATGAGTGGGCGCTATGTGTTAAAATTATAGTTGTCTGAGCAATAGTTTGGCTCAGAAGGATTGTGTTCAAATTATACTCTGTTTCAGTTCAACTGGTTGCATGATTTTCCCTCTGACAATGGGTGTCGCTGTCACCACTGGTCAGGGTTGGAAAGGCAACGGGCTGAATGCATTGGGTATCTCTTTCCCAGAGGCAGCCCAGGGGGCGTGGTCAATCCGCTGTGCATTCTCGGAGAGGGTACTTAAGGGACAGACACCATTTTGTGGCGTCGTCGTTCGTTGGTGGTGGGCACCTCCCGATCCCGACCTGAGGGCCCTCCTGGCCTCAGGAATGTGCTGGCAGTTTCTGCCTCGGGGCCGCATTAACCTGAGGCTCCGTTACTGAGATGTAGGCTCAGGAGTTACTGGGGCCTACTGATCCAGGGATGATCCTGTGTCGCCTTGCCTGCGGGAAGGGACCGAGCAATTGAGGACTCAATTGGAGGATGTATCCGGATCAACATCTACCTCACAGTGCTGCCAGAACGGCTGAAAGATCCTGGCACTGAGAGCTGTGTTCTTTTCATCAGAAGGTAACCCAGTGAGTGGTTGCACAAGTCTGTGCAGAGACTATTGAGCAAATTCTATTTTCACAAGACTGTGGCAGAGACTATCTGTGTGCACCGGTTGCTAGGCCAGAGAGAGTGGGCCTCTACGGTGGTTGCTGAGTCCAGCGTGGAGACAGTTGTTCCTCTGGACCTAAGAAAATACCTGTGATCCGCAAGTAAGGTACCTGAGTCCTCCCCATCCCTTCATCCCCCCTATGTTGGAACTTTAATCAATAAACCCCATGAAAGAGACTTTGTGTTGGTGCGAACTTTCTTCTGGACAACTCTTCAAGGAGAACCCCTGAGACAAGCGCATGGAACAGTGAGGTAACGTGCAAGGCCCAAAATTAAACCAGCAGCTCCTACGGAGGTATCGCTATAAATATATATATATATATATATATATATATATATACAGTATATAATGTGTATAAAATATATACACTATAATGTCAAAAGTATTGGGACAGTTCTCCTTTACTCACACATGAACTTTATTGGCATCCCAGTCTTAGTCCGTGGGGGTTCAATTTTGCGTTGGCCCACCCTTTGCAGCTATAACAGCTTCAACTCTTATGGGAAGGCTGTCCACAAGGTTTAGGAGTGTGTCTATGGGAATGTTTGACCATTCTTCTAGAAGCGCATTTGTGAGGTCAGGCACTGATGTCGCTCAAATTCATCCCATAGGGGTTCTATCTGGTTGAGGTCTGGACTCTGTGCAGCCCAGCCAAGTTCCTCCACCCCAAACTCACTCATCCATGCCTTTATGGACCTTGCTTTGTGCACTGATGCGCAGTCATATTGGAACAGGAAGGGGCCATCCCCAAACTGTTCCCACAACGTTGGGAGCATGAAATTGTCAAAAATGTCTTGGTATGCTGACGCCTTAAAAGTTCCCTTTACTGGGATTAAGGGGCCAAGCCCACCTCCTATCTGGAGGAGATAAGGGAATGGATGGAGCAAAACTTTCTTCAACTAAATAGTTCCAAAACTGAAGTTATTCTGATTGGCACCCCTTGTCAGACCAAATCATCATCCATAACCAGTATCACTTTTTCTGGTTCTAATATTCAATGGTTACAAATATTGGTGTAAAAATGGACTCCCAACTCACTTTTGAAATCCATATTAACCATTTATGCAAGACCTCTTTCTATCACCTTCATAACATTTCAAAACTCCGTCCCATTCTTTCCCTTTCAGATGCCAAAAAGCTGGTTCATGCCTTTGTCTCCTCCAGACTGGACTACTGTAACGCACTTCTCATTGGGATTCCTAGAAAAAGTCTGCAGAGGCTTCCGTACATCCAAAACTCTGCAGCAAGGATCCTAATGAGGGTGAGGAAACATGAGCACATTACCCCTATTCTTCACTCACTCCACTGGCTTCCTGTTTCCGTCAGGATTGAG
Source organism: Rana muscosa (assembly GCA_029206835.1). Lineage (NCBI taxonomy): Eukaryota > Metazoa > Chordata > Amphibia > Anura > Ranidae > Rana > Rana muscosa. The sequence continues at coordinate 328,493,279 of CM055116.1, read as the reverse complement.
TATAAGGTTTCCCTCCTTACACATCAATGCATCCATGGACATGCCCCTTCCTATCTTAAAGACTTCTCAAATTACAATGCACAAAATATTCCCTCCGTTCCACTGACTCAAACCTTCTACATATACCCAGAACTAGACTTAAGGCAATGGGAGACGGGGCCTTCTGTGCAGCTGCCCCGCGTCTATGGAAAGCCCTACCTGACACTCTGAGGGCTCCTCAATCAACTGACTGTTTTAAAAAAGGTCTTAAGACATTTCTTTTTAGCAAAGCTTTTTGCCCATTTTAGATGTTTATAAACTGTTTAAATGATTCATTTTTCTTTTTAATCCTGTAGCACTTTGAGAACTTTTGATGAAAAGGGCATTATAAATAAAATGTATTATTATTATTATTATTATTATTATTAACCCCTGAAAAACAACCCAACTACATAATCCCCCCTCCACCAAATGATTTGGACCAGTGCAAAAAGCAAGGTCCATAAAGACATGGATTAGTGAGTTTGGGGTGGAGGAACTTGACTCCTCTTTTGTTGAGTTTGCAGGTTTCCTATTCTTGGTAGGCTCTGATACCTTTGTTCTATGCACACTGCAAGGATTTTAACAAACTTGTACCAGAGCCCTACCTAGTTCTATTCTTAAGAAAAAGCTGTATGTTTAGTACTGAAGTCTGATTCCTGAATGGGAGAGTTACATAGTTAGTCAGGTTGAAAAAAGACACAAGTCCATCCAAGTCCATCCAGTTCAACTTTACCCATTAATGTTAGTACCCAGTTATATTATGTACATTTAAGAAAAAATCCAGGCCTTTCTTAAAGCAATCTACTGAGCTGGCCAGAACCACCTCTGCAGGGAGTCTATTCCACATTTTTACAGCTCTTACTGTGAAGAAATCTGTCCATATTTGGAGGTGAAATCTCTTTTCCTCTAGACGTAAAGAGTGCCCCCTTGTCCTTTGTGTTGACCGTAAAGTGAATAACTCAAAACCAAGTTCACTATATGGACCCCTTATATATTTGTACATGTTGATCATATCCTCCCTTAATCTCCTCTTCTCAAGAGTGAATAAATTCAGGTCCTCTAATCTTTCCTCATAGCTGCTCCATGCCTCTTATCAGTTTGGTTGCCCTTCTCTGTACTTTCTCCAGTTCCCCAATATCCTTTTTGAGAACTGGGGCCCAAAACTGAACTGCATATTCCAGATGAGGTCTTACCAATGATTTGTACAGGGGCAACATTTTATCTCTCTCTCTGGAGTCCATACCTCTCTTAATACAAGAAAGGATTTTGCTCGCTTTGGAAACCGCAGCTTGGCATTGCATGCCATTATTGAGCTTATGATCTACCAAAACCCCCAGATCCTTCTCCACTACGGATCCCCCCAGTTGTACTCCCCTTAGTATGTATGATGCATTCATATTTTTAGCCCCCAAGTGCATAACTTTACATTTATCAACATTAAACCTCATCTGCCACATAGTCGCCAAATTAGACAGAGCATTGAGGTCGGCTTGTAAATTGGCGACATGCTGTAAGGACGTTATTCCACTGCATAGCTTAGTTTCATCTGCAAAGACAGGAATTTTACTTTTTATCTCAGACCCAATATCATTTATAAAGATATTAAAAAGTAAGGGTCCCAACACTGAATCTTGGGGTACACCACTGATAACCTTAGACCATTCAGAGTAAGAATCATTAACCACGACTCTCTGAATTCTGTCTTTTAGCCAGTTTTCTATCCATCTACAAACTGATATTTCCAATCCTGAAGACATTACCATGCACATGAGCCGTGTGTGGGGAACTGTACTTGCAGGGTTCCAAAGAAAAAAAGTTGTCCATGTCTGCATCCCTTTAGAAGTAAATAACCCTAAAGGGCCATGCACATGGGCCAAATATCGGGCAGCATCTGCTGGTTCAATAGAAACTGGCCGACATTCAGCCCAAGTGTACGGCAGCAGGTCCGACATAAGCCAGCTGTTTGGCCGGCTTCTGTTATAAGGGCATAACCAAAAAACATGCCTAAAATGTTATTTGTATCTTAATGCAGACTTTTGGGGAACTCAATGACCCAAATACACAAGCAGGAGATGCCATTTCTGGGGAAGTTACCTACACCAAATACCGGTATGTACAGAAGGCCTCCAGGTTGCCATATTGCCAGGGCCCGATTAAGAGCATTATGGGCCTGATTCTGGTGATTTTTGTAGGCCTTAAGGGTTGTGCATCGGCATGCACCCTGAGGTGAAAGTGTGCTGCCGCACAAGCCCAATGCTATGGAAGTCCCAGGCTTCCAAAAAAGCCCTGCATTGGCGTGCATGGTGCGCCCTGAGGTGAGGTTGAAAGGCGCAGCTGTGCAGACCTAACACAACACTACAAAAGCTGAATACCTGGCTTCCATTAGGACTGCCTACGGTGACTGTTATTAATCCCGCCACCCAGCCCAGGTGGCGTATACAGAATGCAGGACTGGTCAGGCCAGGAGAGAGGACAGCGTAATACACAGAGTGTTGGGTTCAGGACGGCATAATGCACAGAGCGCTGGGCACAGCACAGCAAAATACACAGAGCTCTGGGCACAGGACAGCATAATACATAGAGCGCTGGGCGCAGGAGAGTGTAATACACAGAGTGCTGGGTTCAGGACAGCATAATACACAGAGCTCTGGGCACAGGACAGCATAATACATAGAGTGCTAGACACAGGAAAGCGTAATACACAGAGCTCCGGGCACAGGACAGAGTAATACACAGAGCAATGGGCACAGGACAGCGTAATCCACAGAGCGCTGGGCACAGGACAGCATAATACACAGAGCACTGGGCATAGAACGGCATAATACACAGAGTGCTGGGCACAGGACAGCATAATACACAGAGCACTGGGCACAGGACAGCGTAATACACAGAGTGCTGGGCTCAGGAATGTGTAATACATGGAGAGCTGGGTTCAGGACAGCATATTACACAGGAGGGTGTTAGGCACAGATTGCAGAGTTTAGGAGTTTGCTATGCAGAGAGAGCACTTCTGCCCCCACATCCAGAGCTTACTCTGCACCCTTCTCTCACAGATCTCTGCAGTCTGCAGCCACTTCCTTACCCTCCGTCATCAGCTAAGCTCTGCATTCTTCAGCTTTGAGCCCTGCTTTCCCACTGCCCTCACCTTTGCGCAAACGGAGCCCTCACCCCACTTCACCTCACACCGGAAGCAACCAGTCTCAGCCTCCCACACAGTCAATTTGTGGTTCTGCCTCTCCTTTACTGGCAGCAGCAGCGGCCGGCAGTGAGATCGTCCAGCAGGGGACATCGGCATTCGAGCACCAGGCTGTTTCTCAGCCAAGAAGCCCTCTGATGCCCATAACACATCCGTGCCTCGGCGGCTGTGTCTGTGTCTGCCCTGAGTGCTGTGCAGGGAGGTTCTGAGGGAGCAACGTGCTGTCACTTGTAGCAGAGAAGCTGGGCTTCTGTGTTTACAAGTGACAGAAAATAGTGGTGACAGTGAATCCTGCCAGCCAGAGCCTATATTATGGTAGGGACCTGGTGCTGCAGCTCCAAAAGCCCCTATGTTAATCCGGCCCTGCATATTGCATTAAATATTACAGAAAATTACATTGACTGCAGATTGAAAAGGAAACATCATTTTTTAATACATTAAATTACAATTATAAAAAAAAAAATCTATATTTTTTAACAAAAGTGGAGAAATAGGAAAAACAAAATAAACAGTAAAGGTAGCACTAGAATAACAACTTAATAGGTGCTCACTGGAAATATACTTTTTTTTTATCTACAATAACATTTTACAGTTGATATTCAAAAAGGTAATGAAAGATTAAATTTTCGGCGTGCGCATGTGTGGAGCGTCCGAGATGGCAGCCTGAACTCAGAGTTCCGTCCCGCTCTGGCCTACCCATCACCACCTCAGCTACCAGCCGGCCCCAAGATCCACCCCCCACCGGGCTACACTAGCGGCGGAGCAGCCAGAAAGGGTAACCGGATACAGGGGAGCATCCGAGAGTGGACGGAAGACCCCCGTCTGGGCCCAGACAACCCAGGCCTTGTGATCCCGCCTCCGGTACGGCCTATACAATCCCGCGGCTGCAGGAGGCCGGACTCCCGGTCCTCTCATTGGGGTTTGCGGAACCAGAGACTGCATCCTAGAAGCCGGGTAAGTCAGACACCAGCCTACTCAGCCTTGCCTCCGTTCTGGCCTACTAGGCCTGGCCATGATTCTGGCCTTCTCAGCTCCACAGCCACAGACAGCTGGACGTTTACCCTCTTCACTGGGGCCCAGTATCTAGGAGAATAGCAGGGCACAGTGTCCATGCGCTCAGGCATAGCCAGGAGAAATTTGTCCCTTCAACCCGAATTCCGTTACTCAGCCCCGGTAGCTGGCAAGATGGTGTCAGGAGCACAGTGTGAGGAGGAGGAAAGGGGGGAGGACATGGAGGCAGGAACAGATGGGGGCCCACAGCTATCTCCTCAGCCAGGGCTGGATGCTGTAAGGAATCTGCTTCCCCAACTGCTATCACCTGCTTCCACTGTGTCCCTCCTTGAAAGGACACTGGGGGAACTGATCACCACACCTATGAGGGACCCCACGGCTAGCCCTGCAACATCAGAGCTTTCAGTCACACGTTCCCCCTCACAACAAACGGAATTTCAAGTTATGATGAACACATTCTCCAAAATGCTCTCCAGGGGCCTTGCCCAAACTGCGTCTCAAATAACATCCACTATTCAAGCAGACCTCCAAAACCTGGGATCCAGGATTGAGGCCATTGAACACAAGACGGATCAGACAGTCACCCGGACCAATCAGAACACTTCCCGCATCCAAGATCTCTAGGACCAGCTAGACACTGCCCTCTCCAAAATCGACGACTTGGAAAATCGTTCTAGGCATTACAATTTCCGAATCAGAGGACTTCCGGAAAATGTCATGGATGTTCAGGAAGCAGTTTGTACCTTTTATAAAAGATATTATTCCGGATATCCCGAAGCACCACTTAGAACTGGACAGGGCCCACAGAGCCCTGCATCCCCCTCGCTCAGATGGCCTGCCCAGGGACATAGTGGTCAAACCCCACTACTACGGAGTGAAGGAAGAAGTTATGTGCACCTCTAGAAATGCATCTCAGCTTTCTATCAAAGGTCACCCAATCCAAGTCTTTGCAGATCTATCCCCTTACACTATCCAACGGAGGACATCCTTGAAACCTCTTCTCGAAGTTTTAACCCAAAAGTCCATCAAATATCACTGGGCATTCCCTTTTTGTCTGTCCTTGGTGTATAAAGGCAAGATGCATGGATTCTCCACACTCCAGGAAGGCAAGTGTCTACTAGATCATCTTGGCCTCATCTTCCGGGACCAAGCACCCTCCTCAGGATACAAAAATTCTGGACCTTCACCACAGAGTCCAAAAAAACTACAGCAGAAGAGATCCAAGGACTCTCACCCGCCTTAAACTTCCTGATTCATTCCTTCCCTTTCTTCTAATTACAGGCATTGGCTGGTGACTTCTCCTCTTAGGACTTGATACCCCCCCTTTTGGTAGTCTATTGGTTCCTCTTTTGGGATGTTTAGTCAATTATACAGCACACCACTATTTTCACTGTTTGATTTATGTTCCGTTTAACATTTAATACTATGTTTAGCCTTTTCCTCATTGGCTATATTAATCCAACCTGCTAGATGCCCAGGATGGGTGGGGATTTGGGCTCAGGGTATGGGTCTCTCTCCCACAATGCCCCCCAGATCATCCATAGAACAAAGGAAGCTATATATTTTGCTTCCGCATAGCAATTAAGTGTGTTTACATGTAGCACTTAAATTTATTATACGGGTCCGCGTCTACTGCTGCAGCCCCTTTCTTTGGGCCTGGGGGGGCTTCGCACTCTGACAAGGGGTGCCAGGCCCCCCTCGGGTGCCCACGGTCGGGGGATTCTACATAGGTGGGGGGGAGCCATACAGGCTCATTCTCACGGCTTATTTGTAATACAGGGGATTTCCCCTTCATGAGCTGGTGTCGGGTGCTCATTTTCGCCGGAGCGGTGGTCATGCTCCTCCCTCTGCCTTTGGGAGCCGAATGTTGGCTCTCCTGAAGACATATGCAGTTGTTCCGCCCAGGCAGACTTTTACGTGGTCATACATTAGAGTGGGGGCAGGTATATCTGCTCCCATCTATTTGACACTGGGGAGATCAGTGGGTAACTTTTCTCTTGACCTTTCCGGGCCCTTTCTTGCTGTGATTCTCTTTCTATTCCCAATTTCCTGGCTCTCCTTGCCCTCTCTTTCTTCTTTCAGGCACTATGGAAGCAATATAATTACACTGCCGAAGCAGGCACTCCTTCCCTATTCTCCTATACGGTTCTTGCCGGAATTCTCTTGGAGGAAGGTAGGTCTCTATTCAGCGATGCATGTCACTTCCCTTTTGATCCATGGCTTTACCTAACAAAACATCTACCCTCATTAGGGTAGCTTCTCACAACGTCCAAGGTCTGAATTCACCACTGAAGCGGCAGAAATATTTTCAGCTATCCCGATCCCAACATCTCGAGGTACTCCTCTTGCAGGAAACACACTTCCCAAAACAATATAACCCTAAATTTATACATGCCAAATTCCCCCAATTCTACTTGGCTAATGCGGCAGGCAAGGCCAAGGGGGTGGGAATATTTTTTGCTAAAAACACCGCCTTCTCTCCCAATAAAGAAATCAGAGACCCTGAGGGTAGATATATTCTCTTGGTAGGAGCAATGGAAGGGATCACGTTCACTTTTGTTTCATATTATGCCCCAAACTACGGACAATCCCAGTTCTTCCACTCGATGATAAACGCTCTCTCCCCCCATTTTACGGGCACCATAATTATGGGAGGAGACTCCAATATTGCATTGGATAACATGTTAGACAAATTGGGAAATGGTCGAACTCGCTCACTGCGTCCTCCCAAGCAGTCTTAAGATCGCCAAACTTCTCCACTCCCAAGGGCTAGTAAATGTTTGGAAGGAATTTAACCCAGCTACGAAAGACTATACTCACTATTAGGGATGAGCCGAACACCCCCCGGTTCGGTCCGCACCAGAACCTGTGAACGGACCGAAAGTTTACGCAAACTTTAAAACCCTATTAAATACAATGGACTCGAACGTTCAAAATCAAAAGTGATAATTATAAAGGCTAATATGCAAGTTATTGTCCTAAAAATGGTTTGGGGACCCGGGTCCTGCCCCAGGGGACATGTATGAATGCAAAAATAAGTTTTAAAAACGGCAGTTTTTTTGGGAGCAGTGATTTTAATGAGGCTTAAAGTATGCCTGTGAAGTGGCACGTGTTTCCCGTGTTTAGAACTGTCCCTGCACAAAATGACATTTCTAAAGGAAAAAAAGTCATTTAAAACTGCTTGCGGCTTTAATATAATGTCTGGTCCCGGCAATATGGATGAAAATCATTGAGAAAAATGGCATGGGTACCCCCCCCCCCAGCCCACTACCAGCCCCTTTGGGTCTTGTATGGATATTAAGGGGAACCCCGCACCCAAATTAAACAAGGTCCTATGTACTCTGAACAGCATTATACAGGCGGTGCAAACAAGACAGGGACTGTAGGTGTGTTCTTAAGTAGAATCTGTTTGTAATTTTGAACAGGTAAATTTTTTAAGTGTAGCTCCAGCCAAAAAATCTATTTTTAAGCTTTTTGGAAAACCTAGGGAAGGGTTATCACCCCTGTAACATTTGTTTTGCTGTCTGTGCACCTGTTCAGAACATTTCACCTCACTTTCCGTCCCAATGACAAATGTTTTTTGAAAGTTTTGGGGTTTTATTGAAACAAGGATTGGTGATAAAGCATCAGTGGAGAGGAGACACCTTTTTCCCATGTTAACTCTTACAGGAGAGAATTTCCCTTCCTAGGGGTAGATTTCCTCTCACTTCCTGTTGTCTCCTTCCGTTTGCAAGTAGGAGTCGTTTGTGAGTTGGATGTTTGAAAGTAGGGCCCTGCCGTATATACTCTGCAGAAATTTGGCCCTTAGGTGTTGGTGTTGCCACAACACTGTAAGCCCTCACAGTTACTCTTGGTGGGTGCTGGAACGCCCTGCTGTGAACTATTATATCAAGAATTGTAATTACATGCCATTGTTGAACAGTGGTAGGAAAAATTGGGCCTTTGGTGGTGGTGGTGGTGCTGGTGCCACAACACTGTAAGTCCTCACAGTTACTCTTCGTGGGCGCAGGAAAGGGCCCAGATGTTAAATATTAGATCAAGAATTGTAATTACATGCCCCTGTTGAACAGGGACAGAAAAATTGGGCCTTTGGTGGTGGTGGTTTTTCCACAACACTGTAAGCCCTCACAGTTACTCTTGGTGGGCGCAGGAATGGGCCCTGCTGTGAATTATTAGATCAAGAATTGTAATTACATGCCCCTGTTGAACAGGGGCATAAAAATTGGGCCTTAGGCACTGGTGCCACAACACTGCAACCCCTCACAGATACCGTACTTGGAGCGCAGCAATGAGCCGTGCTGCAAAGTATTGCATCAAAAATTGTAATTACACGCCCCTGTTAAACAGGGGCTGAAAAATTGGGCCCAGAACCAAAAATGTTCTTACAAGCTATCAGCATGATCATTGATCCCTGCTGCAAAGCATTGCATCAAAAATTGTAAATACACGCCCCTGTTAAACAGGGGCTGAAAATTGGGCCTTAGGTACTGGTGCTGGTGCCACAACACTGCAACCCCTCACAGATACTGTAGTTGGAGCGCAGCAATGAGCCCTGCTGCAAAGCATTGCATCAAAAATTGTAAATACATGCCCCTGTTAAACAGGGGCTGAAAAATTGGGCCCAGAACCAAAATTGTTCTTACAAGCTATCAGCATGATAATTGAGGAGGAAGAGAATAGTCAAACAGCATAACAGGATAGTCACTCAGCATCAGCATAGGCAGTCTTGAAGGGATCTGACATTTCCCCAAAAATTATTCGGTTACATCAGCATCAGGTGCTTGGTAGCTGGTTGTAATCCAAGACTGATACATTTTTATGAAGGTCAGTTGATCGACCGAGTCGGTGGACAGGCCCACCCTGTGATCGGTTACAAAGCCTCCAGCAGCACTGAATATGCGTTCCGAAAGAACACTGGATGCAGGACAGGCCAGTAGCTCAATTGCATACTGTGCAAGCTCTGGCCAGTGATCCATCCTCAAGACCCAGTGTCTTGAACCTGGGACCTCTTCTGTGTCTGGGATTGACTTTTCCCACTGAGCTATCTGGGATGCTGGACAGTTCCCTGCCTGATCTGCTGGATAACCTATCTAATCCATTAGACTACTCTGCTTGGTGTCTTGATTGATGTTGAACTCTGAACCCCTTGCTCCTCCCATGAACTTCCTATAAAAGACGTTCCAGAGATGTTGCCCCTTGCGGTTTGATCTGCTTCTGTTCCTGACTCTGTGCCTGTATCATGTTACTGTGTTTGAGCCGGCTTCCTGACCTCGCGCATATCTCCAGTCCTGACTCTGGCTTGTTTGACCCTGCTCAGTTACCTGTCTGTTCATCTGTTGCCAAGACCCAGCCTAGACTCTGACTACTCTCTGCCTGCCGTTTATGCTGTTTACCCTGATGTGAATGACCTGGCTTGTCTGACTCCGCTGCTCTGCATACCTACACCTGCTGACCTGCATCCGCGGTCCCGCACATCTGCACCTGCTGACCTGCATCCGCTGCTCTGCATACCTGCACCTGCTGACCTGCATCCGCTGCTCCCGACTCCAGCTGTTCCAGCTTTCGCTTGGCTTTACTACACCCAGCCAAGAGGACCAAGCAGGCACCCTTACCTCACTGCGCTCTTACCACCACTGTCTCCACTCCAGTGGTCTCCGAGCCGGGGTTGTACGGGAGGTCTCCCTCTGCACGTCAGGCTCACACCAAAGGTATGTGACACCCAGTAACCTTGGGGATTTTTGGTGGGAAAGGTGTCCAAGTCTGATCTTGCCCCTAGGTATTCCTGCACCATGTAAACCAGACGCTGGCAATGGTTGCTGGAACCGATCATACATTGGGGCTGCGTATTAAAAAATTGTCTGAACGCATCGGTCAGACAGCCACCTTCTCCACCGCTCCTTCTTTGACTGACCGAAACCTCAGCAACACGTTGACCAGGACCAGGAATTTGTAACCTCCCAGTCTCTGGCAACGCATTGCACAGACCTTTCTGCAAGGCCTCCTGAAGATGCTTCATCCTCTGCTCCCTCTGCGACGGCAAGATAAGGTCCGCAACCTTACCCTTGTACCGTGGATCAAGGAGGGTTGCCAGCCAGTAATGATCCCTCTCCTTGATCGCACAAATACAAGGATCATTCCGCAGGCTTTGCAGGATCAGGGAGGCCATGCAGCGTAGGTTTGCTGAGGCATTCGGTGCGGAGTCCTCTGGGTCACTGAGGACGACATGATCCGCAGCCACCTCCTCCCAGCCACGTACAAGTCCACGGGTGTCTTGGGACTATAATTGATCCCTTGAAGACTGCTGCTGATGCTGAATGCTAGTCTCCACCTCCATGCTGACACAATCCTCCTCCTCCTTCTCCTCGTCCTCTTCCTGTGTGATAGCCGGGCCAGCAGGAACACTGTCTGGATAAAGGGGGCCTTGAGAGGTAAGGAAGTCCTCCTCTTCCTGCCTCTGTTCTGCCTCAAGTGCCCTGTCCATTATTCCATGCAGCATGTGCTCCAACAGGTGGACAAGAGGGATAGTGTCACTGATGCATGCACTGTCACTGCTCACCATCCTCGTGGCCTCCTCAAATGGTGCCAGGACAGTGCATGCATCCCTGATCATGGCCCACTTGCGTGGAGAAAAAATTCCAAGCTCCCCTGACCCTGTTCTGGTGTCATATTGCAACAGATACTCATTGATGGCCCTCTTCTGCGTGTGCAGCAGCTGCAGCATGGCCAATGTAGAGTTCCACCTGGTGGGCATGTCACAGATTAGGCGGTTCTTGGGCAGGTTGTAATCCTTTTGCAGGTCAGCCAGCCGAGCACTGGCATTATATGACCAGCGGAAATGCCCACAGAGTCTCCTGGCCTGCTTCAGGACCTCCTGTAAGCCCGGGTACCTGCCCAAGAACCGCTATACCACCAAGTTAAGGACGTGAGCCAAACAGGGCACATGGGTCAGTTGTCCCTGTCGGAGGGTGGAGAGGAGGTTGGTGCCATTGTTGCAAACCACCTTTCCTGGCTTAAGCTGGCGTGGCGTCAACCACCTCTGAGCCTGCCCCTGCAGAGCTGACAGAATCTCTGCCCCAGTGTGGCTCCTGTCCCCCAAGCACACCAGCTCAAGCACTGCATGGCATCTTTTTGCCTGCGTACTTACATAGCCCCTTGAACGCCTACGGAGCACAGCTGGTTCCAAGGACAAAGCACAGGTAGAGGCCATGGAGGAAGAAGAAGAGGAGGGGGTGGAGGAGAGAGGTGTGTCAGAATCACCAGTAGTAACATTTTGGAGGCGTGGTGGCGGAACAACCTCCAACACTACTGCACCTTGTCCTGCATCCTTCCCAGCTGCCAGCAGAGTCACCCAATGCGCCGTGAAAGATAGGTAACGTCCCTGTCAATGCCTGCTGGACCATGAGTCAGCGGTAATATGCACCTTACCGCTGACCGCCCTGTCCAGCAAGGCCAAGACATTGCCTTCCACATGACGGTAGAGAGACGGAATTGCCTTCCGTGAGAAAAAGTGGCGTTTGGGAACCTGCCACTAAGGAACCGCACATTCCACAAACTCACGGAAGGGGGCACAGTCTACCAACTGAAAAGGCAGCAGTTGAAGGGCTAGCAATTTAGCCAAGCTAGCATTCAACCGCTGGGCATGTGGATGGCTGGGAGCGAACTTCTTTCGGCTGTGCAGCAGCTGGGGCAGGGAAATTTGCCTGGTACAATCGGACATGGGTGCACTGATAGCAGATTGCCCGCAAGTACTTGGCTGTGACACACCTAATTCTACACCTTCATTCCTCTCAATGCAGGTTTCAGAGAGGACTGAAAATATAGTGGGGTTGGAGATCCCAGCTGATGAGGAGCAAGGAGAGGTCCGCTTTGTTCTTTGGTGTGAGTACTTTAGGTAGGCTTGCCAACGAGCTGCATTGCATGTCGACATATGTCTGGTTAAGCACGTGGTGCCCAAGCGGCTGATGTTTTGGCCACGCGAGATACGCTTTAGACATATGTTGCAAATGGCAACGGTGTGATCTGCTGCACGCGTCTGAAAAAAGGCCCACACCAAAGAACTTTTGGAATAACGCACAGAGACAGCAGCGCCCTGCACATGCGGAGCTCTGCAGTGTGATGCAGTCAGTGTGCTGCCCTTAAGCTGGCCCCTGGAGGGCATCCTGCCTCGTTGGAGATGTGCCTCCTCCTCCTCCTCCTCCTCCTCTCCCACGTGGAGTCAGTGACCTCATCATCCCCTCCCTCCTCATCACTGGAGCAAATATGGCAGTATGCTGCAGCTGGGGGAACATGACTGCCAGATAGCTGTCCTTGTTGGGCACCCCCTCTCTCTGGGCTCACATTACTACCCCCTCTCTCTGGGCTCACGTTACTGTCTTCCTCTAGCTGGGTTCCATCATCGGAGCCTTCAAAACGCTGGGCATCCTCCTGGAGCATGTACCCAACACTGTGGTCAAACAGTACGGGGGACTCCTCAGGAAGACATTGTGGGGCTAGGGAAGGAGTAGCTAATGCCATTGAGCCGAGGGAAGAGGCCGCTTTGTCAGCTGCTTTGCCAGACAAAGTACCTTGAGCCTGGGTGAGAGAGGATGAGGAGGATGAGGACGGCTTGGTCATCCACTCCACCAAGTCTTGGGCATGTTGCGGCTCAACATGGCCAGCTGCCGAAAAGGACAAGTGTGTCCCACGGCCACGTGCTGATGAGGATGCACCGTGTCCACGACCAGCACTGTTGCCTCTAGACACAGAGCCTGCTTGCCCTCTTTTATTGCCTCGTGACTGTCTGCCTCTCCTTGTTTGCCTTCCAGACATACTAATGGTCTGCAGTGAGATGTAGCTGCACAAAGGTGGGATGTGTGTATATATATATATATATATATATATATGTATATATATATTTATATACTGTGAGGGGGTTAGCTCGGCAGCGGGTGTGTGTGACCCCCGGGATGGGCTCCCCACACAAAAACAGGCCCAGCAAACGGAGTTTGTGGTTTTCAAAATCAAAAAGGTGCGGTTTATTTTCTATTTACAGTGACAAAACACAGCAAAGCAAAAGAAACATAAACAAAATAAATCCTGGTCAACTTGACCTCTGACTAAACATACAGGTTTCCTAACTAACAACTGGGATCAGCCTAGTGCTGTCCTAGTCCCTAAGTCCCTGGTTTTAAATGTCCAAGCAAATAGCCACACAGGCTTTGTCTCACCGCACAGGGGTTCACTCTCCCTAGACAGTCCACACAGGTCTGGGTCCAGGCATGAGCTAACATCTAATGAAGCTGGGAGTTCTTATAGAGGCCTAAATGAGCTGACAAGCTTCAGCTGGTCTCATCAACTCCCTGTCTGCATGACGCCCCACACTCTCCCTAGAGGTATGAGTCATCCATGAGCCCACTAGCCCCAGCTGGGCTTATACAACTCTCCACCTAGTTGTATAAGTCGGCGTAAAGCCTGAATCTGGGCGAAATATATCTACCCCCCTGGATGCAACCAGGTGACTTTACCTTCCTGCTGTCACATACCCCCCCTCTTGTTTTAACCTCGGGGTTGGAACACCAGCAATCAGGCATTCATGTACTCGAGACAAAGCATCCACATTCCCCATTTGAACGCCAGGGCGATGCTTTACTGTGAAGTTGAATTCCTGGAGGGCCAGGAACCACCTATTCACTCTTCTATTTGTTTCCTTGTTTTGAGCCATCCACTTTAACGGAGCGTGATCCGTAACCAAGTCAAAGTGCCTACCTAGCAGGTAGTACCGAAGGGAATCTAGAGCCCACTTCACCGCTAAACACTCCTTTTCAACGGTGGCGTAATTTACCTCATGGGACTTCAACTTCCTGCTGAGGTAAATGACTGGGTGCTCTTCCCCGTTCCAGACCTGGGACAATACTGCTCCTAACCCCACATCTGACGCATCACTTTGTACGACAAAGTCTTTAGAGAAGTCGGGTGAGTACAACACTGGCTGGCTACATAAGGCTTGTTTCAAGAATTGGAATGCTGCCTCAGCCTCGGGGGTCCATTTAATCATGACCGACCCTTTCCCCTTCGTCAGGTTGGTTAGGGGCACAGCCTTAGAAGCAAAGTGGGGAATGAATCGCCGATAATACCCAGCGATTCCCAGAAAGGCTCGTACCTGCTTCTTGCTGTTGGGACGTGGCCAACTCTGGATGGCCTCGACTTTGTTGAGTTGGGGTTTTATTACTCCCCTCCCAATGGTGTACCCAAGATATTTGGCCTCCTCCTGCCCAATGGTACACTTCTTGGGGTTAGCCGTAAACCCCGCTTCCCGAACAGAGTCCAGGACTGCTTGCACTTTTGGCAGATGTGAGGCCCAATCTGTGCTATGGACAATTACGTCATCCAGGTAAGCCGCAGCATACTTCCGATGGGGCCTCAGCATCTGGTCCATTTTCCGCTGGAATGTGGCCGGCGCATTCTGTAACCCGAACGGCATTCTTTTATATTGGAACGCCCCGTCTGGGGTTACAAATGCGGTTTTCTCTTTGGCCGACTTGGCCAGGGGGATTTGCCAATACCCTTTTGTGAGGTCAAGAGTCGTCATGTATCGGGCTGTTCCCAGCCGGTCGATCAACTCATCTATACGTGGCATGGGGTAGGTGTCAAATTTTGTAACTTTGTTCAACTGACGAAAATCGTTACAAAATCGCCAGCTCCCATCCGGTTTAGGCACCAACACAATGGGACTAGACCAATCACTTTGGGACTCCTCTATCACCCCTAAGTTCAGCATTTTCTGTACTTCCTCCCGTATTGCCTCCCGTCGGGCCTCTGGGATCCGATAGGGTTTTAACTTCACCCTTTCACCGGGCGGGGTAATGATGTCATGCTCTACCCCAGATGTTTGTCCCGGCAGCTCAGAGAATACCTCCTTGTTGCGAAGCACAAACTCCTTAACCTCCTGTTGTTGGGGTTGTGACAAGGTGGCTGCTATTCCAACCTCCGGAATCACGCAACCAGTTTGAGCTGGTGACCAAGTGTCTGCGACTAGGGACTCTCTATCCCTCCAGGCTTTCAACAGATTAACGTGATAGATCTGTTCGGGCTTTCGCCTTCCTGGTTGTCTGACCTTGTAATTCACTTCGCTCACTTTTTCCATTATCTCGTAGGGGCCTTGCCATTTGGCAAGGAATTTACTTTCAACCGTAGGGACAAGTACCAGTATCCTATCCCCCGGGGAAAAGGTACGGGTCTTGGCTCCATGGTTGTACACTCTCTGCTGTGCTAACTGTGCTTGGGCCAAATGTTCCTTCACGATGGGCATTACCTGTGCAATTCGGTCTTGCATCAGGGCGACATGCTCAATCACACTCCTGTGGGGAGAACTCTCACTTTCCCAAGTTTCCTTGGCAATATCCAACAGCCCTCTTGGGTGTCTCCCATACAGTAACTCAAAGGGGGAGAATCCCGTAGAGGATTGGGGCACCTCCCTAATAGCAAACATCAGATAAGGAAGTAGACAGTCCCAATCCTTTCCATCTCTATCCACCACTTTCTTCAACATTTGTTTTAGGGTTTTGTTGAATCTTTCAACCAGCCCATCGGTTTGGGGGTGATACACAGATGTACGTAATTGCGTCACTTTGAACAATTTACACAGCTCCTTCATAACCCGGGACATAAAGGGTGTACCTTGGTCCGTAAGCAGTTCTTTACAAATACCCACCCGGCTAAACACAAGAGATAGCTCTTTGGCTATGGTTTTGGCCGAGGTATTTCGGAGAGGGATCGCTTCTGGATAACGGGTGGCATAGTCCATTATAACTAATATGTACTGGTGCCCCCTAGCGGACTTGATTATAGGACCTACCAAATCCATGGCGATCCTCTCAAACGGGACCTCAATGATGGGTAGAGGGACCAGCGGGCTACGGAAATGTGGCATCGGGGCCGACCTCTGACACACAGGGCAGGAGGAACAATAATTTTCTATGTCCTTCATCACCCCCGGCCAATAGAATCTCTGTAATACCCTCTCTCGGGTTTTCTCTGTCCCCAGATGACCTCCAAGAATGTGCCCATGGGCCAACTCCAACACCAACTTCCTGTAAGGTTTGGGCACCACAAGCTGCTCAACGGTTTCTTCTGCCCTTTTTGCCACCCGATACAGTAGGTCCTTCTCTACGCTGAAGTATGGGTAAGTGCAGGTATTATCTGGGTTCACTAACTCGCCATCTATTTTCACTACGTTTTCCCGTGCCTTTATTAGGGCGGGGTCTTTCAACTGTTCTGTGGCAAAGTTTTCCCTGTGAACCTCAAGATCAGAAAACTCCACAGACGGTAGGTTTTCGTCTGAGGAGGTGGGCTCCTCTCCAGTTTCTTGAGTCTCCCCTGCCAATACTGATAAGGGAAATTCCGGAGAGTCCTCACCACTCTCAGGGGAGTTCTGGCTATCACATTCCTGGTACATAGGGGCACCAGTGGGGGGCTCAGGATCATCCCACAGTTCCCAGAACTTCGGAAAATCCCTTCCCACAATGGCGTCATGCGGTAACTGAGATACTAAGCCCACTGGATGAGAGAGGGTACCTTTGGGGGTCTCGAAACACACTGTAGTCACTGGATACTCTCGGGTGTCCCCATGCACACAAATAACAGCTACCTTGCTATTCCCAGAGACCTCTGTTTTAACTAACTCAGCCTTTATCAGGGTCACAAGGCTACCTGAATCCAGCAATACCACAACATTTCTACCATTAACACACATTTTGCATAAATGTTTCTCAGTTCCTCGAATGGCAGTGCATGCGACTGTCGCACACAGCGACTGACGTCTGCCCGTCAGAAAGTCACACTGCATGGGTTCCTCCACAACCGGGCAATTGGCTGCAATATGTCCCGCTTGCCGGCAGCGGTAGCAAACGATCCTTCTTGCCGCCTCTTGAGCCGCTGATTTCCCAGGCTGTTCTCGCCAAACTTGGGGTAGAGCTCCCACCCTCTCACTCTCTCCACCCTCACCCCTTGGAATCCTCTTATCCGCCCCTGGGGATGGTCTGGTCTTAGGGTGGAAAGTCCGAGTGTCTCTGGAAGAGGCCGTCAGATTCTCTGTAGCCAAGTATTTCTCCACACGATCCACAAGACCATCGGCCGTCTCTGGGTCTCCATGGCTTACCCACTTTTGGATGGCAGTAGGAAGAGCTCTCAAAAACCGATCCATTACAACACGTTCCACAATCTTTGGTGCGGACAAAGTCTCTGGCTGTAGCCACTTTCTGCTCAGGTGAATGAGATCATACATTTGAGACCTGGGGGGTTTTCCAAGCTGGAAAGTCCAGTTATGCACACGCTGAGCCCGGACAGCCTGGGTGACACCCAGCCTTGCCAAAATTTCCGCTTTTAGCATCACATAGTCTTTTGCTTGGTTAGGCTCTAGGTCATAGTAAGCTTTCTGCGATTCACCAGTTAACAGAGGAGCCACCAGTCCAGCCCACTGCTCCTCAGGCCACTTTTCTCTTTCAGCGGTCCTTTCAAATGTGGTCAAAAATACCTCTGGATCATCCTCTCCAGTCATTTTTGTCAATAAACGACTCACCCCAAAGGACACGGTATTAGTGGGACGGCTTTCCTCACTGGTCTGCGGACGTTGCTGCATTACTGCTTCCATCTGTTGTTGTAGTCTCTGCTCTTGCTTCTGCAACAGGTCTATGAAGCGGGCCTCAGATTGCTGCTGGGCTTGTTGCTGAGCCTCCAGACTCTGTTGCAAAGTTGCGTTTGTCTGCTGCTGGGCTGCAAGGCTCTGTTGATGAGCTTGCTGCTGGGCTGCGAAGTTCTGTTGTTGAGCTGCAAGCCTCTGTTGATGAGCTGCAAGGCTCTTTTGCAAACCTGCATTTGTCTGCTGTTGATTGGCATTTGCTAGAGCCAGCTGCTTCAGTATCTCCTCCATGCTGGCTTAAAAAAAAACTGCCCGCATTCTCCACCAACTGTGAGGGGGTTAGCTCGGCAGCGGGTGTGTGTGACCCCCGGGATGGGCTCCCCACACAAAAACAGGCCCAGCAAACGGAGGTTGTGGTTTTCAAAATCAAAAAGGTGCGGTTTATTTTCTATTTACAGTGACAAAACACAGCAAAGCAAAAGAAACATAAACAAAATAAATCCTGGTCAACTTGACCTCTGACTAAACATACAGGTTTCCTAACTAACAACTGGGATCAGCCTAGTGCTGTCCTAGTCCCTAAGTCCCTGGTTTTAAATGTCCAAGCAAATAGCCACACAGGCTTTGTCTCACCGCACAGGGGTTCACTCTCCCTAGACAGTCCACACAGGTCTGGGTCCAGGCATGAGCTAACATCTAATGAAGCTGGGAGTTCTTATAGAGGCCTAAATGAGCTGACAAGCTTCAGCTGGTCTCATCAACTCCCTGTCTGCACGACGCCCCACACTCTCCCTAGAGGTATGAGTCATCCATGA
This sequence comes from Rana muscosa, assembly GCA_029206835.1. Taxonomy (NCBI): domain Eukaryota; kingdom Metazoa; phylum Chordata; class Amphibia; order Anura; family Ranidae; genus Rana; species Rana muscosa. Next base: position 328,474,621 of record CM055116.1, on the reverse strand, counting down.
GCCCACTAGCCCCAGCTGGGCTTATACAACTCTCCACCTAGTTGTATAAGTCGGCGTAAAGCCTGAATCTGGGCGAAATATATCTACCCCCCTGGATGCAACCAGGTGACTTTACCTTCCTGCTGTCACAATATATATATATATATCTCTGTACTGATAATGCAGCTATCAGAATCAACTGCCTGCTGTAGTATTAGTATGAGAAAAGCAGCAATTGTCTTCAGTTAGTTTTAGGTGAACACTGTGCAGAGGACACAGTACACTAACTGAAAATACTTGCAGCTCTCTGCCTGTGGTTTTATTATGAGAAGACCACAAATTGTATTCAGGTTCCTTTAAGTGAACGCTGTGCAAAGGACAGAAGTACACTACATGAAATTAATGCAGCTCCCTGCCTGTGGTTTTATTATGAGAACACCACTAACTGTTTTCAGGTAAGCTTTAGGTGAACCCTATGCAAAGCACACAGTACACTAAGTGAAACACTGACTGCAGCTAGCACAATCACCTGCCTGCCTGTCACAGTATAGAGAATAACAGGAACGGATCTAGCTAAACTGAATACAGTGTATACATATATATACAACACCTAGGATGCATATATATTCTCTACACACTGTAACTGCAGCTAACTGACTCGCCTGCCTGCTCTATCTAACTCAATATAAATGACACTGTCTCTCTCTCTCTCTCTGTAAGCTCTCTCTTTAACCAACGCCAACACACTACACAAGGCCGCCAAGCCGGCAGCCTTATATAATGTGGGGCGTGTACCTACTCCTTTGAGCCATGATTGGCCAAAGCCACCCTGGCTTTGGCCAATTACGGCTCTCCGTTCTTACCGCGATGTGATTGCCCAAAGCATGCGGGTCATAGTGCATGCTTGGCCAATCATCAGCCAGCAATGCACTGCGATGCCGCAGTGAATTTTGGGCCGTGACGTGCCACTCGAATTTGGCGCGAACGGCCCATAATGTTCGCAGTTCGGCGAACAGCCGAACAGATGATGTTCGAGTTGAACATGGGTTTGACTAGAGCACGAAACTCATCCCTACTCATTATTCTGCTCCCAACTCAACTCTAGCGAGAATAGACCATATCTTAACAACCAGTTCAACAATCCCGTTTATCACCACTGTCAGATCACTCAATGGTAATCTGCTCTCTTATGACACCACATGGCCCCCGAGGGATCATTTTGATGGCGCTTGAATAATGATTTAGGGGAATACTTCCGAGTTAATGACAATGGGGAAGTCCCCCTCTCCACTCTTTGGGCAGCACACAAAGTAGTGATGAGGGGTAAGATTATCCAACTCTCCACAAAACTTAAACGAGAAAAATAGGTTGATATAGCAAACTTAGAATGGGAGTTTCTTAAACCTTCTAAAAACCATTAAAAAAAAATCTCCTCATTCTAAAACGTTATTGGAATCAGGGAGGGTCGCCCTAAATCTTCACAAAAAGAGAGCAACAATGGGAATCCTACCTATTTATTTTGTAGTACTTACCGAAAAAAAATGTATATTTTATATCGGGGGTGTGGTCAAGAGTAACATAATCCAAAATACATAAAAATAACAAACAAACAGACCTCCACACACCTAAATAAGTTAAACTCCAAAATTGAATAGCCTATAGAGCAGGCAATATACATAAAACACATCCAATACCCAACAATGTCCCATAAATACTACCCAGCACAAAGTAAAAAACTGTGCGATCGCTGCAAGTTTCCCCAACTGTGGATACAGCACAGCGATCACGATCGCTGTAAGATTTTCCAATCGCGGAAATGGCACAGCGATCACGCAGTTTGCGGACCTGCTCCCTCCCCTGGTTAGAAGAGCACCCCCCAGAAAAGCCTAATAAATCCCATGAGCCACCCGCAGGACAAAAACCTCCAACAAATGATTTCTAAAGCAGAACAGTGTACACCTTAACAGGTTACATTCACTATTCTGCAGTGAAAGCAACCCAGCCTAAAATGGATAGATACCTCCCACAAACCACCCAGTCATCCGTCAGTCTGTCATAAATAGGGATGAGCTCGGTGTTTGAGTCGAACGAATTTTGATCGAACTATTTGGGCCGTTCGCGCAAAATTCGAGTGACGGGAACGGCCCACAATACACTGCGCCATCGCAGTGCAATCCCGGCTCTGTGATTGGCCAAGCATGCACTGTGACCCCCGCATGCTTGGCCAATCACAGCGCCGGCAACTAGGAGAGCCATAATTGGCCACAGGCAGGTTGCCTGTGGCCAATTATAGCTCAGGGGGTTTAGCACACGCCCCACACTATAAAAGGCCGCCAGCGCGGCGGCCTTGTGTAGTGTGTTCCGTCGCAGGGAAAGAGAAGGATAGGCAGGGACAGTGTTATTGTGCTATTCTTTGTGCTATTCCTGTGTGTAGGGAGAGAGAAGGATAGGCAGGGAGAGTGTCAGTGTCATATTCTTTGCTAAACCTTGTGTGCAGAGAGAGAGAAGGATAGGCAGGGGACAGTGTCAGTGTCATATTCTTTGCTAAACCTTGTGTGCAGGGAGAGAGAAGGATAGGCAGGGGACAGTGTCAGTGTCATATTCTTTGCTAAACCTTGTGTGCAGGGAGAGAGGATAGGCAGGGGACAGTGTCAGTGTCATATTCTTTGCTAAACCTTGTGTGCAGGGAGAGAGAAGGATAGGCAGGGAGAGTATCAGTGTCATATTCTTTGATAAACCTTGTGTGCAGGGAGAGAGAAGGATAGGCAGGAGACAGTGTCAGTGTCATTTTTGCTAAGCCTCCTGCACAGTATACACCTGAAGCTAGCCCTTATTGCTGTGTTTTCCTGGTGTGTTACACTAACAGGCATTTGCAGCACTTACAGCGGGTGGAGTGTGCTTCCTGCTCAATATACACCTGAAGCTAGCCGTATTGCTGTGTTTTCCTGGTGTGTTACACTAACAGGCATTTGCAGCACTTACAACGGGCGGAATGTGCCTCCTGCACATTATACACCTGAAGCTAGCCCGTATTGCTGTGTTTTCCTGGTGTGTTACACTAACAGGCATTTGCAGCACTTACAGCGGGCGGAGTGTGCTTCCTGCTAAATATACACCTGAAGCTAGCCCGTATTGCTGTGTTTTCCTGGTGTGTTACACTAACAGGCATTTGCAGCACTTACAGCGGGCGGAGTGTGCTTCCTGCTAAATATACACCTGAAGCTAGCCCGTATTGCTGTGTTTTCCTGGTGTGTTACACTAACAGGCATTTGCAGCACTTACAGCGGGCGGAGTGTGCTTCCTGCTAAATATACACCTGAAGCTAGTCCGTATTGCTGTGTTTTCCTGGTGTGTTACACTAACAGGCATTTGCAGCACTTACAGCGGGCGGAGTATGCCTCCTGCACATTATACACCTGAAGCTAGCCCGTATTGCTGTGTTTTCCTGGTGTGTTACACTAACAGGCATTTGCAGCACTTACAGCGGGCAGAGTGTGCCTCATGCACATTATACACCTGAAGCTAGCCCTTATTGCTCGAGCTTTTTTTCTTTTGTGTTACACTAACAGGCATTTGCAGCACTTACAGCGGGCGGAGTGTGCTTCCTGCAAAATATACACCTGAAGCTACCCCTTATTGCTGGTTTTCCCATCTCCCTGCAGGCCATTGCTATGTCTGGAAGGCCAACAAAGAGAGGCAGACAGTCACGAGCCAATAAAAGAGGGCAAGCAGGCTCTGTGTCTGGGGGCAACAGTGCTGGTCGTGGACGCGGTGCATTGTCATCAGCACATGGCCATGGGACACGCTTGTCCTTCTTTTCGGCAGCTGGACGTGTTGAGCCGCATCATGCCGAAGACTTGGTAGAGTGGATGACCAATCCCCCTTCATCCTCCTCATGCTCTCTCACCCAGGCTCAGGGTACTGGCAAAGCAGCTGCCAAAGCGTCCTCTTCCCTGGTATCAATGTCATCATCAGTCACTCCTTCCCTAGACCCACCATGTCCTCCTGAGGAGTCCCCCGAACTGCTTGAGCACAGTGTTGGGTGCATGCTCCAGGAGGATGCCCAGCGTTTCAAAGGGTCTGATGATGATACCCAGCTAGAGGAAGGCAGTAGCGTGAGAGCAGAGAGAGGGGATGCTCAAGAAGGACACCAATCTGGCAGTCATGTTCCAGCAGCTGCAGCATACTGCCAGACAGTGGCGGATCCAGGGGGGGGCAACAGGGCAATTGCCCCCCCCCGAGACCATCTGTCACACTCACTTGCTTGCTCTGTTTTTTTTTTTTGCGCCTGATCTCCCGAACTTTGGGGACCCGGTACCGGCCAGCCGTAGGGCCCCTGGACCCCAAACCTGGCACACATGTAGCCCAATATCTTCTCTACAAGTGTGCAAAGTTTGGTGTCTGGGGGACCTACGGCTGGGGAGCACTGAATTTTTAAATCCAGGCATCCCTTCCATAGACTCCAATGTTAAACGGTAATTTCTCCGGTGATTTTGCGGACCCGGTACCGGCCAGTTGTAGGTCCCCTGGACCCCAAACTTGGCACACATGTAGCCCCATGTCTTCTCTACAAGTGTGCAAAGTTTGGTGTCTGGGGGACTTACGGCCGTGGAGCACTGATTTTTTAAACCCGGGCACCCCTTCTATAGACTCCAATGTTAAACGGTCATTTCTCCAGTGATTTTGCGGACCCGGTACCAGCCGATCGTAGGTCCTCTGGACCCCAAACTTGGCACACATGTAACCCCATGTCTCCTCTATAAGTTTGAAAAGTTTGGTGTCTAGGAGAAGCGATTTTTCAAAGCCGGGCACTCCTTCCATAGACTTCCATGTTAAACATCAGTCTAGTCATGGGCACAGTGAGGCATGGGCACAGTGAGGCAAAGTGACGCAAGTATAAGCCTAGGACACCCTAGGCTTATACTTGAGTCAATACGTTTTCCCAGTTTTTTGGGGTAAAATTAGGTGCCTCGGCTTATATTCGGGTCGGCTTATACTCGAGTATATACAGTACTTGTTCTGCGGCTGCCGCTGCCTCTCTGAGTCTCTCTCTCAGTTTCTCACATCAGCCGATCAGCGGCGCTGAGAGAGAGACTCGTCTAATGTAGTTACGTGGCGCACTGACACGATACCAGGAGCGGAGGAGGAGGTGGATGGAGCCTCTTCCCTGCACTCGCTGCTAACGCCTGGGCCGCTTGGCGTCTAGCAACGAGTGACGTCAGTGAGTCACGTCAGGCCGCTCTGTGGGCAGGTGCAATAGCGTGCGGCTTCACAGACGGGTAAGCTTGCGGCGCGGTTTGTTGTCGGGGGGCGGCGCGGTTCGTGGGCAGACCGTGCTGCTCAGTGTGTTGGCAGCGCAGGTGAGAGTGAGAGAGCAGGCTCAGTGTGACAGCTGGCCAATCAGCTAGCCGGGAGCGGGGGAGCAGAGAGATGAGATCATCTCTCACCGCCCGTGCCTGCCCTGCATTCCTGCAGTGACTTCCGCCCTCACTGTGCAGACAGCAGAGAGATTACATTATCTCTCTGCTGCCTGACTCTGGGAGTCTGGGACACAGCAAGAGACAACCAAAACTACACCTTAGCAGGCAAGTTAGTGACAATCCGCAAGGTGTGGCAGGCGACGTGGCAAGTGACAATCCGCAAATTGTGTCAGGTGACGTGGCAAATGACAATCTGCATCTGGTGGCAGGCAAGTGACAATCCACAAGATATGGCAGGTGACGTGGCAAGTGACAATCCGCAAATTGTGTCAGGTGACGTGGCAAATGACAATCTGCATCTGATGGCAGGCAAGTAACAATCAGCAAGGTGTGGCAGGTGATGTGGCAAGTGACAATCCGCAAGGTGTGGCAGGTGATGTGGGAAGTGACAATCCACAAGGTGTGGCAAGTGACAATCCACAAGATGTGGCAGGTGACGTGGCAAGTGACAATCCACAACGTGTGGCAAGTGACCCGCTCAGGGCTCCCACTAATTGCAGGCGACGGTGGCAAGTGACACACTCGGGGCTCCCACTGATTCTGCATTGAACTATTTAATTTCATATTACAATGTAATAATAGAAATAATGCGCTTCAATCATCCTGACACCATAACAACGATGGTGCCGGGATGATTGAAGCGCCGACACCAACCATTTCCCCGATAAATTTCCCACAAAAAAATCATTTTTTGGCAGTGCCCCTCCCGAGAAAAGACTCTGGATCCGCCCCTGCTGCCAGATTGGCTCCAGTGATGAGGAGGGAGGGGATGATGAGGTCACTGACTCCACGTGGGTGCCTAATAGGAGAGAGGAGGAGGATGAGGAGGAGGCACATCTCCAATGAGGCAGGATTCCCTCGGGGGGCCAGTGTAAGGGCAGCACACCGACTGAATCACACCGCAGAGCTCCGCCTGTGCAGGGCGCTGCCTCTGCCCATTATTCAAAAACTTATTTGGTGTGGACCTTTTTTGAGTCGAGTGCATCAGATCGCACAGCTGCTGTTTGCAACATATGTCTCAAGCGTATATCACGCTTGGGCACCACATGCTTGACCAGACATATGTTGACCTGCCATGCAGCTCGTTGGCAAGCCTACCTTAAAGACCCACACCAAAGAACAAAGTGGACCTCTCCTTGCACCGCATCAGCTGGGATCTGAAACCCCACTATACCTTCAGTCCTCTCTGAAACCTGCACTGAGAGGAATGAAGGTGTAGAATTAGGTGTGTCACAGCCAAGTACTTGCGGGAACTCTGCTAGCAGTACACCGACGTCCGATTCTAGCAGGCAAATTTCCCTGCCCCAGCTGCTGGACCGTCGAAAGAAGTTCACTCCCAGCCATCCACATGCCCAGCGGTTGAATGCTAGCTTGGCTAAATTGCTAGCGCTTCAACTGCTGCCTTTTCAGTTGGTAGACTCGGCCCCCTTCCGTGAGTTTGTGCAATGTGCGGTTCCTCAGTGGCAGGTTCCCAAATGCCACTTTTTCTCACGGAAGGCGATTCTGGCTCTCTACCGGCATGTGGAAGGCAATGTCTTGGCCTCGCTGGACAGGGCGGTCAGCGGTAAGGTGCATATTACCGCTGACTCATGGTCCAGCAGGCATGGACAGGGATGTTACCTTTCTTTCACGGCCCATTGGGTCACTCTTTTGGCAGCTGGGAAGGATGCAGGACAAGGTGCAGTAGTGTTGGAGGTTGTTCCACCGCCACGCCTCCAAAATGCTACTACTGGTTGTGACACACCTCTATCCTCCACCCCCTCCTCTTCTTCTTCCTCCATGGCCTCTTCCTGTGCTTTGTCCTCGGAACCAGCGGTGCTCCGTAGGCGTTCAAGGGGCTACGCAAGTACGCAGGCAAAAAGATGCCATGCCGTGCTTGCGCTGGTGTGTTTGGGGGACAGGAGCCACAGTGGGGCAGAGGTTCTGTCTGCTCTGCAGGGGCAGGCCGAGAGGTGGTTGACGCCACGCCAGCTTAAGCCAGGAATGGTAGTTTGCGACAATGGCACCAACCTCCTCTCCGCTCTCCGACAGGGACAACTGACCCATGTGCCCTGTGTGGCTCACGTCCTTAACCTGGTGGTGCAGCGGTTCTTGGGCAGGTACCCGGGCTTACAGGATGTCCTGAGGCAGGCCAGGAAAGTCTGTGTGCATTTCTGCAGATCTTATAATGCCAGTGCTCGCCTGGCTGAGCTGCAAAAGGAGTTGAACCTGCCCAAGAACCGCCTTATATGTGACATGCCCACCAGGTGGAACTCAACGTTGGCCATGCTGCAGCGGCTGCACACGCAGCAGAGGGCCATCAATGAGTACCTGTGCGACTACGGCACCAGGACAGGGTCAGGGGAGCTCAGTTTTTTTTCACCACCCCAGTGGGGCATGATCAGGGATGCATGCACTGTCCTGGCACTATTTGAGGAGGCCACGAGGATGGTGAGCAGTGACAGTGCATGCATCAGTGACATTGTACCTCTTGTCCACCTGTTGGAACATACGCTGCGTGGAATAATGGACAGGGCACTTGAGGCAGAACAGAGGCAGGAAGAGGAGGACTTCCTTGCCTCTCAAGGCCCCCTTTACCCAGACAGTGTTCCTTCTGTCCCACCCATCGCACAGAAAGAGGAGGAGGTGGAGGAGGAGGAGGATTGTGTCAGCATGGAGGTGGAGCCTGGCACTCAGCATCATCAGCAGCAGTCTTTTAGGGATGATTTACAGTCCCAAGAAACCCGTGGACTTGAACGTGGCTGGGAGGAGGTGGCTGTGGATCATGTCGTCCTTAGTGACCCAGAGGACTCCGGACCGAATGCCTCAGCTAACCTACGCTGCATGGCCTCCCTGATCCTACAAAGTCTGCGGAAGGATCCTCGTATTGTTCGGATCAAGGAGAGGGACCATTACTGGCTGGCCACTCTCCTTGATCCACGGTACAAGGGTAAGGTTGCGGACCTTATAATACCGTCGCAGAGGGAGCAGAGGATGAGACAACTCTGGGAGGCCTTGCAGAAAGGTCTGTGCAACGCGTTCCCAGAGACTGGGAGGTTACAAACTCCTGGTCCTGGACAACGAGTTGCTGAGGCTTCGGGCAGTAAAAGAAGGAGCAGTGGGGAAGGTGGCCGTCTGACCGATGCGTTCAGACAATTCTTTAGTCCGCAGCCCCAAGGTATAATCGGTTCCAGCAACCATCGCCAGCGTCTGATATACATGGTGCAGGAATACCTAGGGGCAAGGTCAGACTTGGACACCTTCCCCACCGAAAATCCTCTGGCTTACTGGATCTTGAGGATGGATCACTGGCCAGAGCTTGCACAGTATGCAATTGAGCTACTGGCCTGTCCTGCATCCAGCGTTCTTTCATAACGCACATTCAGTGCTGCTGGAGGATTTGTCACGGATCACAGGGTGTCCACCGACTCGGTTGATCGACTGACCTTCATAAAGATGAACCAGTTTTGGATCACCACCAGCTACCAAACACCTGAAGCTGATATAACAGACTAATTTATTTTGAAATGTCACATCCCTTCAAGACTGATGCTGATGCTGAGTGACTGTCCTGTTATGTTGACTCACTATCCTCCTCCTCCTCAATGATCCGATTGATGATGATAGCTTGGAAGAACATGTTTGTTTCTGGGTGCCGCCACCAGTGCCTAAGGCCCAATTTTTCAGCCCCTGTTTAACAGGGGCATGTAATTACAATTTTTTATGCAATGCTTTGCAGCAGGGCTCATTCCTGCACTCCAACTAGAGTATCTGGGAGAGGTTGCAGTGTCGTGGCACCAGCACCAGTGCCTCAGGCACAATTTTTCAGCCCCTGTTTAACAGGGGCATGTAATTAAAAAATGTTATGCAATGCTTTGCAGCAGGGCTCATTCCTGCACTCCAACTAGAGTATCTGGGAGAGGTTGCAGTGCCGTGGCACCAGCACCAGTGCCTAAGGCCCAATTTTTCAGCCCCTGTTTAACAGGGGCATGTGATTACAATTTTTTATGCAATGCTTTGCAGCAGGGCTCATTCCTGCACTCCAACTAGAGTATCTGGGAGAGGTTGCAGTGTCGTGGCACCAGCACCAGTGCCTAAGGCCCAGTTTTTCAGCCCCTGTTTAACAGGGGCATGTAATTACAATTTTTTATGCAATGCTTTGCAGCAGGGCTCATTCCTGCACTCCAAGTACAGTATCTGGGAGAGGTTGCAGTGTCGTGGGACCAGCACCAGTGCCTAAGGCCCAATTTTTCAGCCCCTGTTTAACAGGGGCATGTAATTACAATTCTTGATCTAATAATTCACAGCATGGCCCATTCCTGCGCCCACCAAGAGTAACTGTGAGGCCTTACAGTGTTGTGTCAACACCACCACCACCGAAGGCCCAATTTTTCAGCCCCTGTTCAACAGGGGCATGCAATTAAAATTATTGATCTAATAATTCACAGCAGAGCCCATTCATGCGCCCACCAAGAGTAACTGTGAGGGCTTACAGTGTTGTGTCAACACCACCACCACCACCACCAAAAGCCCAATTTTTCAGCCCCTGTTCAACAGGGGCATGCAATTACAATTCTTGATCTAATAATTCACAGCAGGGCCCATTCATGCGCCCACCAAGAGTAACTGTGAGGGCTTACAGTGTTGTGGCAACACCAACATGTAAGGGGCAAATTTCAGCAGAGTATATACGGCAGGCCCCTACTTTCAAACATCCAACTTACAAACGACTCCTACTTGCAAACGGAAGGAGACAACAGGAAGTGAGAGGAAATCTACCCCTAGGAAGGGAAATTCTCTCATGTAAGAGATAATATGGGAAAAAGGTGTCTCCTCTCTACTGATGCTTTATCACCAATCCTTGTTTCAATAAAAACCCCACTTTTCAAAAACATTTGTCATTGGGACGGAAAGTGAGGTGAAATGTTCTGAACAGGGGCACAGACAGCAAAACAAATGTCACAGGGGTGATAACCCTTCCCTATGTTTTCCAAAAAGCTTAAAAATAGATTTTTTGGCTGGAGCTACACTTAAACAATGTACCTGTTCAAAATTACAAACAGATTCTACATAAGAACAAACCTACAGTCCCTGTCTTGTATGCACCGCCTGTATACGGCTGTTCAGAGTATATAGGGCCTTTTTTATTTTGTGTGCGGCGTTCCCCTTAATATCCATACAAGACCCAAAGGGGCTGGTAATGGGCTGGGGTGGGGGGGGGGGTGATGGGGTAGCTATACCATTTTTCTCAAAGATTTTCATCCATATTACCGGGACCCAGAGCCGGTACAAGGGGGGGGCGGAAGGGGCTGATGCCCTGGGCGGTACAATTTATTGGGGGTGGGGGGGCGCAGTGAAGTGAAGAGCCACCAATGCTGACAACAATGCCGCTGCGGCATTAAGCTCTGGCCAGGAATGGTTTAACATTTCATGTGTGCTCCATGGCCAGGCAGTGGAGAGAGAGGACGGAGCGTGGCTGTGTCTTAGGGAGGAGGCGGGGCCAGCGCTGTGTTGTCTGGGGTAGGAGAGGGGGAGGAGATTCCAGCAGCCGGAGCAAAATGTTTCCCGCTGCTCCGGAGACACAGGTCGCGCTCCACCCCGGCTGTCACCCCCCACCACTGGAGTTCTCAGCGGTCCCGGCACACCTGGAGGAGGCATCTGGCATGCAGTGGCGAGGACGGGAAGAGGAAGGTCCCGCGGAGGGGGCCCCACGAGCGCTGTATGGAGCCGATTGAAAGGGAGGTAGGAAAAAAGCCCTCTCTGGGGCTGTCAATCAGTGCGGGGGGGAGGGGGGACCGGGGCTCCAGCTGCAGGGAGAGGCACAGCTACCACCATGCCACAACCTCTTTCTGCAGCCAGCGACCACCAACACAAGAAAGAGCCAGCACCCCCCCAACATCCCTCAGCCACAGACTTGCCTTTATATCCACCCCCTGTCCCATCCCATCCATTCCACTCCCTTCCTCCTGATCATCAGTGTCACAAACAGTAAGGACAGCTCAGTCTAAGTGTGCCCATCTGTGATTGATAGCCCTCGACCCCTCCCTCCGCCCTGCCCTTACCACCACCTATGCGGGACTCCACTGGGGGGGGGGTGTTGAAAGGTCTGCATCCTGCGCTAGCACTGCCTTCTGATTGGCTTCTGCTGCCACTTAAAAACTTAAAAACGGGGGGGGGGGCGCAGTTTGCCATCTTCGCCCTGGGCACCAAATGGCCTTGTCCCAGCACTGCCGGGACCAGACATTACATTAAAGCCGCAAGCAGTTTTAAATGGCTTTTTTTTCCTTTAGAAATGTCATTTTGTGCAGGGACAGTTCTAAACATGGGAAACACGTGGCACTTTACAGGCATACTTTAGACACCCCCCAGGTACGATATTTAAAGGAATATTTGACTTTTTTTTTCTTCACTTTATGCATCATTAAAATGACTGCTCCCGAAAAACGGCCATTTTTAAAACTTCTTTTTGCATTGATACATGTCCCCTGGTGCAGAACCGGGGTTCCCAAACCCTTTTTAGGACAATAACATGCATATTAGTCGTTATAATTAGCACTTTAGATTTCGAACGTTCGCATCCATTGTATTTAATAGGGTTCTAACGTTACGTGTAAACTTTCGGTCCGTTCGCGGGTTCTGGTGCGAACCGAACCCTGGGGTGTTCGGCTCATCCCTAGTCATAAATATAAAGTAAATCTAATGTCTCCAATGGGACCCGCGAATGTCCAGCAGATCAATGATTCTCCCTATCTGGAGATAAGTGGATATATAGTGTTCCTGATCAGATGTTGGGATGTGTGAAAGAAGGATCGAGGGATTTCAAATAGTACAAGGCTGATAGATTATATGAACCGTGGCAAGAAAGTGTGCAGATGTCTTCAGAGAAATACAGACACACTAGGATAGTTGCATGGAGTTAGTGTATATATAGCAGATTCCCATACAATGGGTTAATCTCTCAGTCATTCGTAATAATACACATAACAGCAAAGTTCTTGCTTGTCCTATGAACTAATAATTAGTTGATGTGTGAGTCTGTCACTGAGCGCTTTTCAGAAAGATCTAGTGGAGATTTAGAAACCATTTGTTTGAGGTTTTTGTCCTGCGGGTGGCTCATGGGATTTATTAGGCTTTTCTAGGGGGGTGCTCTTCTAACCAGGGGAGAGAGCAGGTACGCAAACTGCGTGATCGCTGTGCCATTTCCACGATTGGGAAATCTTACAGCGATCGTGATCGCTGTGCTGTATACACAGTTGGGGAATCTTGCAGCGATCGCACAGTTTTTTACTTTGTGCTGGGTAGTATTTATGGGACATTGTTGGGTATTGGATGTGTTTTATGTATATTGCCTGCTTTATAGGCTATTCAATTTTGTAGCTTAACTTATTTAGGTGTGTGGAGGTCTGTTTGTTTGTTATTTTTATGTATTTTGGATCGCCCTAAATCTTGCATTAACCACCCAGGCAGAGAGGCATATACAGTGGAAGAATGCCGATTTCTATCTCCAAAAAGATAGAATAGGACCCAAACTGGCTGCCAAGCTGACCCCCAGGCCCCGCTCTTTCTCTTTTATTTAGATTTGTGATTCTGCAAGAACTCTCACGCAAAATCCTCAACAGATTATGACTGCGTTTCACGATTTTTACACCAAACTATGTCAGGGGGGGAGGAGAGACCCCCATCCTTCCAATCTCACAGATTTTTGGGGATGGGATTCTTCTCCCCAAGCTGGAATGCGGACATAGACTAGCCCTAGATCAACCAATAGGAGACTCCGAAGCACGGAAAGTGATCAAAGACCTGAAGAAGGGCTCGGCCTCGGGTCCGGACGGGTTCTCTACTGGATACTATAAGGTTTTTTGCCCCTACTCTTACCCCATTCTTAACAAGGTTTTTCAACTCCCTCCATGAGGGATCCTCCCTGGACAACGAGGCTAATCTAGCGTTTGTTTCGGTCACCCCCAATCCGGGTAAGGACCACTCTGATATCAGTAATTATAGGCCTATTTCTTTGATCAACAATGATCTAAAAATAGGTATGGAAGAAGAGGATAATGGGATTATAGCAATGCTGGAAACATCATAATATCAAAGAAAATCATTTACATTTTTTATTAAAATATCGTATAGATATTATACAAAATACACAATTTACAAAAGGGAACAGGGATTCAATAAAAACAGAATATTCAAAACAGGTATAGTAGACTATGTGGGTTGCTGGTATTCCCAAATAGATTGAAGTGGTGGTCGTGTATGGTGTCACATCCCTATATATTTCGCCAACTGGCTTCCTCAGGGGAATGCACTAAGACCACCAATTTTAACAGCCAGCTCTATCAAAAACAAAAACAATGTGTAAGATACATATACATAAATTAATGCTGCCAAATCACCCGGAAATGAGCCTACCTCAGCTCAGCCAGGACAGAGGGAATCTGCATGTGGAGCCCCACACGGAGTGTGTAAAAACGTCCAGACACGCGGGATCGTGCAAGGGGCAGTGTATGGCTGTAGGGGGTGTAGAAGGACCCAGCTATGAGGAACAAAGAGCCTAATGAATGCTAAGTTCCGAACATTGGAAATCATGAGAGCAGAGAGCAAAACGTTGGGGGCCAAAAGGCTCAGAGAAAACTTACTCTGTTTAATATTTAAAGATGCAAATAATTACGGGGGCGGCCAAGGACTGATTCTCAAACATAAATGCCAAAAGTCCCAATTGATCAAAGGATGATCTAGCAAGTCAGCAGGCACTAGAGGGACAATGAAAAAATATTATAAAAAAGTATATATAGATAGTTTTGTATATATTTTCAGTGGATGTATTTATAGCAAAAAGAGACATTAAAGTAGGTTGTTGTAAAAAGATGAAATGATTAAATTGCATAGTATAATCTATTCTGGGCATCCAAGTATAAATACAAGGAAAATGCTCAATAATATGTATATCATTTATAATAGATAGTTAATATAGAGGATCAATATGTCATTAGACGAAAGCTGAAGGTGCCCAGCATAGTAAAATACACTAGTGCAAAGAGATAGTCTCAATGACCAGAACTGACAGAAAATGAGGAAGATAAAAGTAAGTACCTGTTCGAGAGGTGCAAGAAATAAGGTTGCCCCCGTGTTCCAGTACAATGGAAACTGGCAATGATCTAAAAATACTTACATAATTTTAGCCAATAGATTGTCTGCATTTATAGGAAGACACGTCCACAAGGATCAGGTGGGATTTATCCCGGGGAGACAAGGCCCAGATCAGATACGTAGGGCCGTGGATATAGTATCCCTTTTACAGTCCAACTGGGACGGGGGTACTCATCAGGAGGGGTTCTTACTTTCAGTGGACTTACAGAAAGCTTTTGATACAGTCGACTGGTCATATCTGTTTGAGGTCCTCAATAGGTGGGGATTTGGACCTAATTTTGTGCAAATTTTATGGGTTCTATATGACCATCTGAGAGCCCAGGTTAAGCTTCAAAGTTGTTACTCAGATCCCTTCCCAATCTCAAAAGGAACTCGACAGGGGTGCCCTCTCTCCCCTTTACTTTTTGCCATCGTAATGTAAACCCTGGCAATTGCAATTAGGGATAGCCTTGACATTCCTGGGGTGAGATGCGGCCAACGCACACATACCTTATACTCTTGAGTATAAGCCGAGTTTTTCAGCAGATTTTTTTTGTGCTGAAATTGCCCCCCATGGCTTATACTCGAGTCACCTTTTTGCGCCTGATCTCCCGGACTTTGGGGACCCAGTAACGGCCGGCCGTAAGTCCCCTGGACACCAAACACACATGTAGCCCCACTCGTCCTCCACAAATGCGCAAATATTTTTGTCTGGGGGACCTACGGCTGGGGAGATCCGATTTTTCAAAGCCGGGCACCCCTTCCATAGACTCCCATGTTAAACGTCAGTCTAGGCATGGGCACAGTGAGGCATGGGCACAGTGAGGCATGGGCACAGTGAGGCATGGACACAGTGAGGCATGGACACAGTGAGGCAAAATGAGGCACAGTGAGGCATGCAGATGGACACCCTAGGCTTATACTCAAGTCAATACGTTTTCCCAGTTTTTTGTGGTAAAATTAGGTGCCTCGGCTTATATTCGGGTCGGCTTATACTCGAGTACATACGGTAAATGTGCCCTGTTTGTGGACGACCTGCTATTATTCATCACTTCCCACCTTATCTCTACTCCAAATATTCTTAAACTTTTAAAGGGCTTTGGGAGGGCCTCGGGACTCAGAGTAAAGCCCTGTACACACGATAGGATTTCCTATGGATTTTAAACCGATGTATTTTTCCATCGGAAATCCGATGAAGCTGACTTCCATCAGTCTTGCCTACACACCATCAGTCAAAAAACCGATCGTCCCAAACGCTGTGACGTAAAACACTCCGATGAGCCGAGAAAAATGAAGTTCAATGCTTCTGAGCATGCGTCGACTTGACTCTGAGCATGCGTGGGTTTTTTAACCAATGGACTTGCCCATAGATGATCGTAATTTGCTATCGTTTTTTTATCCATCGGAAAAATTTAAAACATGTTCTATTTTTTGACACCGATGGAAAAAAGACCGATGGGGCCCATACACGATCGGTTTGTCCGATGAAAAAAATCCATCGGACTGTTTTCATCTGTAAGAAAAAGGGGGGGGTGGTAGATGTGGCGCTGTCCAGATATGCAATGTAATAGACAAGGAAATTTTAGGTGATGGTATACCTATGACGGTATCCACTTTAGAGTATTATAAATACAAGAAAAATAAATATATAAATAAAAGATTAAAATAAAATTGAAATAAAATTGAAAAAATAAATTGGCTCAGCCGGGTGTTTGTTAAAAAGAATTTTTTGTTAAATTGAAATATATTGATTGGGTGTCTTTCCAGCAAGACGTGTCCCTCATGTGTGAAGCGAAAATTTTATTTGAAAAAGTGAATAAAATACTTTTTTAATGGAAAAGCATTAGTGAGACCGATGGTCGGCCGGGTGTTTGCTAAAACAAAAAATTGTCCAAAATGTGCTAAACTAATGCTTTTCCATTAAAAAAGTATTTTATTCACTTTTTCAAATAAAATTTTCGCTTCACACATGAGGGACACGTCTTGCTGGAAAGACACCCAATCAATATATTTCAATTTAACAAAAAATTATTTTTAACAAACACCCGGCTGAGCCAATTTATTTTTTCAATTTTATTTCAATTTTATTTTAATCTTTTATTTATATATTTATTTTTCTTGTATTTATAATATTCTAAAGTGGATACCGTCATAGGTATACCATCACCTAAAATTTCCTTGTCTATTACATTGCATATCTGGACAGCGCCACATCTACCACCCCCCCTTTTTCATATTCTTGCTTTACCCATCGTGATATAGCAATCTAGTAGAGGCAGCAGTTCAGTCTACTGTGTTTTGATTTGATTTCCTTTGTGCGGAGACACCCCATCCATTTTTCACATGTTTTCATCTGTAAAACCGATCGTGTGTACGCGGCTTAAATGTGACCAAATCGGTGGCGTTAAACATCGCCACTCCAGCACCACTGGTAGAAAGGCTAAAAGAACATTTTGAATTTGCCTGGAATTCGTCACACATTCCTTATTTGAGTATCAACTTGACTGCCAATATAGATCAATTATATAATAGTAATTACCCTCCTATGTTTAAGAAATTGAGTGCGGATATGTCTAGCTGGGGACAGGGGAACTTGTCCTGGCTGGGTAGGGTGCACTCAATCAAAATTACACTTTTTCTCAGGATCTTATATCTTTTTCGCTCCCTTCCCATACCGGAAGAAACAACAATTAAAGAAGTTTTAATCCCAGATAATGAAATTTGTATGTGGTAACAAAGGCTATCGATGCCCTAAGAGTGTTCTGTATAGAAGAGGCACACGTGGAGGCCTGGGGCTACCAAACCTATGGAAATATTACCAGGCGGCTATGCTTTCGGCAATAAACCAGATTGTGTCGAAATATAGAGACAGGCGGTTCCATTACACACTATCGACTTTTTGATAGGGGCTCCACCCAGGGCCGCCATCAGGAATTTTGGGGCCCCTTACACAGCTTCAGGCATGGGCCCCCTGGGGGGGGGTGCTGTCGCCGCAAATTGAGTAGCGGGGGGCAGCCGCAAATTGAGAAGCGGGGGGTGCTGCCGCCGCGAACTGCTGAGGTCGGGGGGGGCTTTGGGTGCTGACAAACAAAAAAAGAAACAAAAAAAGGGGGGTTGCCATCCGGGGCCCTGGGGACCTCTGAGCCCCTTACAAAAAAATTAAAAATAAATAAATAAAATAAATTATTTTTATTAAAAAAAAGGGGGTTGCCATCCGGGGCCCTGGGGACATCCAGGCCTCTGGGGACGTCTGGGCCCCTTACAAAACATAAATAAAAAAAATTAACAAAATATATATATATATATATATATATATATATTTTTTTTTTTTTTTTAAATACATAAAGGGGGTTACCATCTGGGGCCCCGGGGACCTCCGGGCCTCTGGGGACCTCTGGGCCCCTTACAAATTTTTTTTTTTAATAAAAAAAATGTATAAAAAAAAATATTTTTATAAAACAAAAAAAGGGGGGTTGCCATCCGGGGCCCTGGGGACCTCCGGGCCCCTTAAAAAAAAAAAAAAAAGTAAAAAAAAAAAAGGGGGGTTGCCATCCGGGCCCCTGGGGACCTCCGGGCCCCTTAAACCATCTTTTTAATAACCCTCAGTTCCCTCCTAGACAAGATATTGGGGCGTTTAAATGGTGGATGACCAAGGGCTTACATACAATTGGCCACTTCATGTCCTCTATGGTACCATTGAAGCTAGATATGCCCTTCTTCCGACTGGCCAACATATTCCCTAACTCTACCCCGATGTGCTTCAGAGGATGTGACCTTTTGGGTTCATTCTTTCACACCTGGTGGGGATGTCCTCGGATTCGGGGGTTCTGGAATAAAATTTTCTACGCAAGATTAACGGACAAGCGCTGCCAAAAACACCCTAATTGGCTTTACTAAATAGTGGGACGATAATAAATCCTTACAGAAACATATTCACTTTATGTTACAACTTACTAGGGGCCAAGATAACAATCGCCCGTGCCTGGAAATGACCCTCAGTTTCCTTTGCAGCTGCTAAACAGAAAATATCACGGATAATGACCCAGGAGAAGACTACTAGTTTTATCCTGGACATCTCAGATAAATTTGACACCGTTTGGGAACCCTTTGTGATTTTCAGCTGTGACCTTTTGCTCAAAGATGCTCCATTTCTTCTTTTCTTTTCCATCTCCTTCACTCCTCCTGTCCAATGTTAAAGCTTTATATGCTCTCACTTGAGTATTGGGGACTAGTCCTCTTGGTAGTTATTGTTGGCAATATATCAATGGATAAGTTGTTAAATTAAAATTTCAATTGTTCAATGATTCTTATTCCACATCATTCTGCACTATAGTTCAGACCTCCTGTCTTCTCCATATGGGGTGTCGGAGAGGGAGGGATGGTGCCCATTCCCTTGTAATATGCTTTCTCTTTCTATTGTTTTTTCTGGTCTCACCGAGCAGTACTCACTTCATGGGGGTCCTGAGCTGTATGCCGTGTGTGAATGTGATACTCATCATACCATGACATGCATAGGACAGACAATATTCTTCTTCTGTGTTGATTTATTATTTTTAAAACTCAATAAAAACCTTGAAACAAAAGATTACATTTTCACTGAATTGAATGTTTACCTGTTTATTTACGGCATATGTGTATTGCAAAATATACATAATTGTGATATATTTGGGGATTTTTAAGTACAGTACATGGTTTTTCATGATCACACTAATAACAACAGTAATCTAAATAAAGTTTAAAAGAGTGTCAGTTAAGGAGTAACATTATGGATGATTGTTCATGTAATAATGTTAAGTTAAACCTGGCACTATATCTACCGTTTATGTATTGCAGGATACAAATAATTCCATGCATGTCCTCTGCCATATAACAGACAGTTTGAAAGTATGAGGTAGCAGTTTGTCACTATTTAGGTTGATTGATATAATTCTGATACTTTTGGGGCAATGTATATGGGGACCTTTTAATAAATGAAACTCTACTGTATTTAGACATTTGTCATAGATAATACTGACTGAAACAACTATGCATCATTTTCATGGTCTCAGTGGCTTCACACAATCACCTATCTTTCATAATGACAAATGATGTTTTTAAAATGCTGACAATTATTCTAGACATAAGTTTGGAATGTGCCACTGCCTCGCTGTATTTGCAAAATTAGTGGTGCTCAAATCTTCAAGATTCACAGCGTATGTTTCCCTCACTATCATTTATTATCATAGCTAAATTAGTCTACAATCACATTTCTGGGATTTGTATGCATTGTGGTTGCAGTGCAATGCATTTCTGGATGCATTCTACATAAGCTGTCCTGAGCACTCCACTATGACTTTAGAATTCTGTCCACTCCATAATTTAGTGATTTACAACATAATAAAAGAACATAATTGGATATCAAGAAGGTGACTTTTTCAAAAGCACCTATAAAAAATGTAGGGTACACAAAGGGACTGGTAAGGTAAAGTAGATGTAAACACTAACTGGGTTGTATTAAAGTGATTGTAATAGAAACATTTTTATAAAACGAACAAACATGGCATGCTTACCTGCTTTGTGCAGTTGTTTTGCACAGGGCAGCCATGATCCTTCTCTTCTCAGGTCCCCGCCAGTGCTCTGGGCCTCTCCGCCTTACCGAGTG
Source organism: Rana muscosa (assembly GCA_029206835.1). Taxonomy (NCBI): domain Eukaryota; kingdom Metazoa; phylum Chordata; class Amphibia; order Anura; family Ranidae; genus Rana; species Rana muscosa. The sequence goes on along the minus strand of CM055116.1, from coordinate 328,454,413 downwards.
CCCCCATAGCAAGCCGCTTGCTGTCGGGGCACTTGTACGGGCTCGCTCCCAAACCAGCTCTCTGCGTCCATAAGCCACAGAGAACATGGCTCAGGCCCACCCTTGGCTCCCATCTCATTGGCTGTGATTGACAGCAGTGGGTGTCAATGGCTCCTGTTGCTGCACCTTAGCCAATCGGGAGGGAGAGACCCAGGAGAGCCTCAGATCTTGTGCACATTGCTGGATCGAGATCTGGCTAAGATAAGTAATGGGGGGGGGTAAAAAATCTTCAGCCTTTACAACCACTTTAAGTTGCTAAAACTATCTGGTGCAGCTCTGCATAGAAACTAATCAGCTTTCAGATTTTTTTTTTTGTCAAAGCTTAATTGAACAAGCTGAAATTAGAAGCTGTTTGGCTACCATGCACATCTATACCAGATTCTGAGTGCTCCAGTTTTAGTAAATCACCCCTCTGTATGTCAACCTTAAATTTATTTTACTTTGTGCTCCTCAATGCTCATTGCAATCTCTGTATAGTTTATGAGATGTTTAAACTTCATTAAATACCTGGTGATCAAGCTGTTGTCAAGCAAAAGGCACGTGAAGCTGGGCATTGCCATGGAGGGATGAACCAATGGCAAGAAAAAAATATATATCAGGCACAGGCACAGGGCCTTTTCATGAGGCCTTGAAGTTATTTAGAAAACATGCTTGGGACATGCCTGCATGGTGTTGTGAAACAATGTGATTTTTACGGACAGCTTCTAGGACAACATATTTTGAGTGTATATTTGGCAATGGGATTGGAATAGAATCGACAATTAGCTTGGCTTACATGCAGCAGCAATGCCCCAAGCTGATTCATTTAAACTTATAAAAACTTTTTTTCAGATTTTAGGAGTAACCCCTGCTTTTTCATTAAGCTGTAATAGATTCACTTTGACTAATAGAAATCAACCAATAGCCCGCTGAGGATGTCTGTGTTCTCTTTGGTGTAAACTGTCCTACCGCTGGTAAATTTATTTTAAGCTCTCATTATGAATCAAGAGATCACAGATAATACAGCAGTCTAAAAGTGGCCTGGAGCATATTTAAAGTGGTTGTAAAGGTTCAGGTATTTAAAAAAAAAAAAAAAACATGTCATACTTACCTCCACTGTGCAGTTCGTTTTGCACAGAGTTGCCCCGAACGTCCTCTTCTGGGGTCCCACGGCGGCTCTCACGGCTCCTCCCCGCAAAAGATAACCCCCTCTGGGAAGCTCCCTCCCGAGGGGGTTACCTTGTGGGCGCTCCTGTATCATACACTCAGCATCCATAGACGCCGAGTGTATGACTCGGCCCCGGCGCCTGCGTCATTGGATTTGATTGACAGCAGCGGGAGCCAATGGCTGCACTGCTATCAATCTATCCAATCAAAGCCGAGACTCCATGGAGAAGAGGACGCCGGAGACGCGCCGAGCAGGTGAACTGGCTCAGGTAAGTAAAACGAGGGGGGCTGGGGGGCTCGTGATTGCCAGGTGTTTTTTCACCTTAATGCATAGGATGCATTAAGGTGAAAAAACACAAACCTTTACAACCCCTTTAATTGCCTGCAGCTTCTTCTTCTTTAAAATCTTTCATGTCCTCCTAAATGAGCCAGTCCAAAGATCCCTGCTGCAGGTTTCCTGTTCTTGGTAGGCTCTGTTGCCTTTCATGATCCTATGGAGCCATTTTTTCATTCACAGTACCAGGAGAGTGGCTTCAAGTTAACTTTAAGGATGATGTCTGAGCTGACATGTACAGTCAGTCAGAGAGGACTCGAGGGGTCACGCATTCGTGGTGGTGCTGTTGTGGCCTTTCAGTGTTGTTGTGAATGCATGTTCTCTAAACAGATGTTTGAGGATGTGGTGGAGAGCACGCTGAAGGCCAATGGTTGTAAACCCTCAAAATTGTAAGTGTTTCATGTGATATGCTCAACTGATCTTTATAAATGCAACTATGAAAAAAATGAGAGTCTTTAGTATTACTTTAATACACAGTTGTAAGACATAGTGGGGTTGATTTACTAAAACTGGAGAGTGCAAAATCTGGCGCAGCTGGTGCAGCTGTGCATAGTAACCAATTAGCTACTAACCTAAGCTTGTTCAATTAGGCCTTGATAAAAAAAAACTGGAAGCTGATTGGTTTCTTTGCAGAGCAGCACCAGATTTTGCACTCTCCAGCCTCGTACACACGGTCGGACTTCCATCTGACTTTTCCGTGCTTTTTTGTCCGAACGGAGTTGGTCGGGAACACCCATAGCATACACACGCTCTGACTTTTCTGCAAACTTTCCCCAAACTTTTTGCAACATCAGGTGGTATTTCTGCTCTTTACCGCCACCCTTTGGTCAACTTCTGCTATTGTTGGTTGATTTTAACATTAGTTGTTTTGTCCACCGGACAAAAGTCAGATGGTTTTCTGTACACACGGTCGGACTTTGCTCCATCGGAATTTTGCTGGGCAAAAGTTTGTCCGTTTGTAGACCCAACTTTTGTCTGATGAAAACAAGAAAAAACAAAAAAAAGTTTGTCCGATGGAGCATACACACGGTCGGATTGTTGGTCCAACTTGCTCAAAATGAAGTTTGTTGGCCAAAATTCCAACCGTGTGTACGGGGCTTTAGTAAACCAACCCCAGTAGGACTAGCACATAAATAAAGACTAGCACCTTATTACTCAGTTGTAAGACTAGTGTTGTCCTTATTACACATTTGTAAGGCTATAAAGAAGAAAAGGCTATCTTATATATCTAAAATCAAAACCCTTAAAGTGTAAGTCCTGGCAAAAACTAACTCTAAACCTGCTCTCTGCTACATTCTAAACCTAATCTATCTAACCCTATAAAGCACAAATCGCTGTACTTACCTATTCTGCAGCTGATCCAGGCCAGTTTCCAGTGGCTGAAGCTGTATGCAGTAGAGGACCGACAATGGCTGTGATATGGCTGGGAAGTGATGTCCCCCATAGACTTGCTTTGGGGCTTCTGTTGTCGGCTGCCTCTCCTGCACTCGCCTTCTCACTGAAGCCGCCACTGACAGCCGATGCTGGGACCAGACTGGATCGGCTGCAGAATAACTAAGTATAGAGATTTTAGCTTTACAGAGTTAGATAGATTAGGCTTATGCCGCATACACACGACCATTTTTAATGTCATTGAAAAAAACAAAGTTTTTCTCGACGTGATTCTTCTCAAGCCTGCCTTGCCTAAACACGATCATGAAAAAAAATGCTCTAGCAAAGCGCGGTGACGTACGAAATGTACGACGGCACTATAAAGGGGAAGTTCCATTCGGATGGCGCCACCCTTTGGGCTGCTTTTGCTGATCCTTGTGTTAGTAAAGTTTGGTGAGAGACGAATTCGCGCTTTTCAGCCTCGTGCTCTTCAGTCCGTTACAGCGCGACGAATGTGCTATCTCCATTACGAACGCTAGTTTTACCAGAGCGAACGCTCCCGTCTCATCACTTGCTTCTGAGGATGCACGTTTTTTTCACGTCGTTAAAGCCTACACACGGCCGAAAAATTAGAGCATGTTCCAAATTTTTAATGCCCATTTTTCACGTCATGAAAAATTCTCTGGAGCCCACACATGATCATTTTTAATGACCAAATTAAAAAATTGAATTTTTCTCATCATGAAAAACGGTCGTGTGTACACGGCATTAGAACGTGTCAGAGAGCAGGTTTAGCGTTAGTTAGGTTTTGCCGGAACTTCCATTTTAATACCCTGCATCTTGGAGAATATTTAAACCAAATGTGTTAACAATATACATCTAATGCCACCATAAAAAAAAAGAAAAAAAAAAAGAAAAGTATATGTACAAACAAGAATAACTGAAAATACTGTATATACTCTCTGTTAGTGCAGTACAGCATATCATATAAGTGCTCCTATCATAAACATCTAATATACAGTGCAACATCCGTGATAATAAAATGTTCATAAATTATTCCATATATCTGTTGGTGGTATCTTTATAAACGTATGAGTTGTTTAGTGCAATACTCAATATTTTTCCTTCCAATGCATCACAAAGATTGTGCAAATCTTCAAATCCTCCACCACTGTGTGAAAAAGAGCTCACCACTCCCCATAAGACACCACACTCACCAAACGTTATTGCCTCTCATTTTACTGATCAGCAATATCACCAATTTTATATATAATTTTAATATCACTGATGTTGGCACTGTATATTGAATGTTTATGTTAAGAGCACTTATATGATATTATATTTTCAAATACTTGTATGTACATGCCTTTAGATACCTGCTTTCGTTTTGAAACATTTCCAAGTACATAGTTTCATTAAATGTGAAACAGTCCAGTGGTATAATTTATTTTTAACATACAGAATTAACTTTGCCAAAAGTCTGTGATCCAACAGGGTGCATTTTGGGGGTGGAGATTCCATAGCTTTGGTAAATGCTTCCCTAACCTGTTATAAGCTAATTTTGGAAGTAACGAGTACCCTATTAAATTTGAAAAATATGATAGTTTATGATGAATTCTTCCTAAATGAATAATGCAATATTTGATGTTCTTTCCAAATAATTCCTGATAGCTTTTTGTCTGAGATAAAGTTAGAGGTCACTTTAGAACTGTTTATAAGACTACAGTCATTTTAAAATTCAAAAAGCATTTGTGGGGGACACAGCAAACATGTGGAATAAAATGCTCTGGTCAGATCAAAATGTAACTTATTTGCCTAAAAACAAAACGCTATGTGTGGCGGAAAACTAACACTGCACATCACCCTGACCACACCATCCCTACTGTGAAACATGGTGGGGGCAGCATCATGTCGTGGGGATGATTTTCTTCAACAGGGAAGCTGGTCAGAGTTGATGGGAAGATGCATGGAGCCAAATACAGGGCAATCTTATGCCCCGTACACACAAGCGGTTTTCCCGTTGAAAAAAAAAAAAACAACGGTTTTCCCGACAGAATTCCTCTCAAGCCTGCCTTGCATACACACGGTCACACAAAAGTCTGGTGAACTTTTGACTGCCAAGAACGTGGTGACGTAAAAGACTATGACAACCCGACAAAATTAAGTTCTATGCTTCCGAGCATGCGTCGAATTGTTTCCGAGCATGCATGTTTTTTTCCCGTCGGAAAAGCATACAAACAAATGTTTTTTCCGCTAGGATTTTTACCTGATGGGGAAAAAGGAGATCCTGCTCTCTTTTTTTTTTCTGGCAGTTTTCCTGTGGGAAAAAGTCAGATGGAGCATACACATGGTCGGGTTCCCGACAAAAAGCTCTCATCTGACTCTTTCCGATGGGAAAAACTGTTGTGTGTAAGGGGCATAAGAAGTAAACCTGTTAGAGTCTGCCAAATACTTGAGACTGGGGAGGAGGTTCGCCTTCCAGCAGGACAACGACCCTAAACATACAGCCAGAGCTACAATGGAATGATTTTTATCAAAGCATATTCATGTGTTAGAATGGCACAGTCAAAGTTCAGACCTAAATCCAATTGAGAATCTGTGGCAAGACTTGAACATTGCTGTTTACAGATGCTCTCCAAACAATCTGACAGAGCTTGAGCTATTTTGCAAAGAAGAATGGGCAAAAATGTCACTCTGTAGATGTGCAAAGCTGGTAGAGACATCCCCAAAAAGACTTGCAGCTGTAATTGCAGTGAAAAGTGGTTCTACAAAGTATTGACTCAGGGGGGCTGAATACAAATGCATGCCACACTTTTCACATATTTATTTGTAAAAAATGTTGAAAACCATTTATCATTTTTGTTCCACTTCACAATTATGTGCCACTTTGTGTTGGTGTATCACATAAAATCCCAATAAAATACATTTACGTTTTTTTTATTCTTTATGAATTTTTCTGTCAGATATTAACAATTCAATAAAAAAAAGTAATTATTATCTTCCTCTAGGAATTAATAAGGCCCCTTTCACACTGAGGCGTTTTTACCGCGTTTTCGCGGTAAAAATAGCGCTGTAATAACGCCTGAAATAATCCTGCCCCAGCATTCTCAATGTGAAATCTCTGAGGGCTTTCACATTGAGGCGTTTTGCTGGCTGGGCGTTGAAAAAAATCCTGCAAACAGCTTTTTTAGAGCAACTTTAGGCCCCTTTCACACTGGGGCGTTTTTCATGCGGTTTAGCGCTAATATTAGCGCTATTATACCGCATGAAAAAATCATGCCCTTTAGCCTTCAATGTGAAAGCCTGAAGGCTTTCAGACTGAAGCGGTGCGCTAGCAGGACCGCTCCAAAAGTCCTGCTAGCCGCTTCTTTACAGCGGTAAAGGAGCGGTGTGTTCACCGCTCCTTTACCGCAGTCTCCCATTGAAATCAATGGGACAGCGCGGTAATACCGCCCGCAAACCGCGGCAATAGCCGCGGTTTGCGGGCGGTATTAACCCTTTTTCGGCCGCTAGCGGGGGTTAAATTTACCCCCCTAGCGACCGCATACCGCGGTAAGAACGACGGTATAGCAGCGCTGAAAATCTCGCTGCTATACCGCCACCGCTCCTGCCCGCCCCAGTGTGAAAGGGGCCTTAGGGCGCATAAAATAGCGCTGTAAAAACGCCTATCCCCATTTAAATTAATAGGATTCGCGGTAAAAACGCGGTAAAAACGCATAGGCATAAGCGTTAGGCCCCTTTCACACTGAGGCGCTTTGCAGGCGCTATTGCGCTCTAAATAGCGCCTGCAATGCGCCCCAAAAAAGCCTCTCAATACTATCCAATGTGAAAGCCCGAGGGCTTTCACACTGGAGCGTTGCACTTGCAGGAGGCTCAAAAAACTCCTGCAAGCCGCATCTTTGAGGCGCAATAGGAGCGCTAAAAATAGCGCTCCTGTAGCGCCCCTGCCCATTGAAATCAATGGGGTAGCGCCTCTAATACGCCCGCAAAACGCCTCAAAGAGGCGTTATTGCGGGCGTTTTTAACCCTTTTTCGGCCGCTAGCGGGGGTTAAAATACCCCCGCTAGCGCCCGCAAATCGCGGCAAAAAAAACGGTATAGCGGCGCTAAAAATAGCGCCGCTATGCCGCCAGCGCATCCAGCGCCTCAGTGTGAAAGTAGCCTAAATGAGCAAGGATAAGAACACATCAACTAATGAACTAAGACAAAGAAAACCAAAAGGGCAGGTGGCCACATTTAGGCCCCTTTCACACTGGGGCGGGCAGGAGCGGTGGCGGTATAGCAGCGCGATTTTCAGCGCTGCTATACCGTCGTTCTTACCGCGGTATGCGGTCGCTAGGGGGGTGAATTTAACCCCCGCTAGCGGCCGAAAAAGGGTTAATACCGCCCGCAAACCGCGGCTAGTGTGAAAGGGGCCTTATCCTAGTTGCCTTGCCTAGTTCCTGTATTGTAAACATAGCTTTGCTCATTAATCCCCCCCCCCCTTATTTTCCCTTCCTATTACCCTTCAGTTAGTCTCATTATAATTAAATTCCTAGATCAATTCTCTCAACCCTTTCTTTCATTTCACGTGACTGAGCTTATTGAATTTAAAAACCATGTTACAACTAGATTATCTAATGTACCAGTTTTCTATCGGATTCTCTATTTTAGTTATGCTCCTGCCCTGCTATAAATTTTCCACTCTACAGTGGGGAATCCGTTTTACTTTTATTTTTTATTTTTTTCTCTTTCCAGCCAAGGCCTCCACATCTTTTCAAATTCCTTGAGGTTTCCTCTTTTTGTATGTAGCGTTACCCCCTAGAGGGCCGCTGAATTAAATTTTGGTCCTGCCGTTATACCCAACTTTTTCTGTCCCAGTACTATGAGTCTATGATAGGAAATGTCAAACAGATGTGAGCGCCAGTCACTTCAGTCTTTTTCCAATGCTTTAATAAAAGAACTTGCAGTAGTAGAAGGATAGAGGGTTAGGGGGAGTTGCAGAAACCTTTTAGCAGATCACTGATACATTTCTTGGATCCAGAGGACAAAACAGCTTTCTGTCAGTGGATCTTGCAACACCCGGATAGGCCTCTCACATAGACCTAGCAGCCGGTATGATGCACGGACAAGTCTCTCTCACAGACTTAGCGATCGGTGGAACTCCTGGATAATCCTCTCTCACAGGACTTTGTAGCCAGCAGTTAGTTAGTTGTAGAACAGCACAGTACCAGAACCTTTAAGCCATCCGGCAGTACTGTGAGGGTAGATTAGCTTAGGTACGTCCTCCAAACGAGTCACCAGGCCCTTCCTGAGAGACAAGCCTTCAGCCTGGTTCTCTCCAGCAAGAGTCCTCCCCTGGATCGTCTCAGTTTGACTTGGCTTCTTCCGCACAGGCAAGACAGCACAGGACCACCTCCGGATAAGTAGGCCCCAGACAGACTTCTGGGCCTACTTGCAGCAACACAGCCTTGAGCCAGCAGGCCCCGAGGTAGAAGAGAATGACACGCACAGCCTCAGGCCTGGAGGGCCATGAGGCAGAGAGAGAGAGAAAACATGGCGTCCGCCCCTTAAATACCCTCTCCCAGAATGCACAGCAGCAAGAACACTCCCACTGGGCTGTTTCTGGGGAAAGAATATTCAATGCACTTCAGCTTGCTGTATTTCTCACACTGGCCTGTGGTAACAGTGACACCTACTGGCAACAGTGAGAAATGCGCACAACATTGGAACAGAAGCTAATTTAACATTGTACAATCAATCTGAACTATTTACAATTCAGACAAACACTAAATTTACAACATAGCCCCTATTCTTTAGGAACAGGGCACTACATGTATAAACTGCTCTTTCTTTACAGATGGTCTAGTTTATTACACTAATCCAATCCCTTACTGACGGGGGTGTCGTCGACTGCCATCTCATTGCTATGATTTTCCTAGCTTGGAACAGACATCTTCGTTTTGCAACTGTAGTACTCTTCCTCTCCTCCCGTTCCTTCCTATATCTTGGTATACATAATACGGCCGTCATCTCTAGTGTTATTCCAAATATATATTCCAAATGTATCGCTCATGGTATTTAGCACTCCCTCCCAATATCGGAACAGCTTGGGACATCTCCAAACCATGTGTATGAGATCTCCAGTCCCCTGGCATCTAGGGCATTTATCATCTGATCTTCTACCATACTTAAACAGACGCTTGGGAGTGTGATAGGCTCTATTTATCAACATCAGGTGGGATACCTTCTGCAGGGGCAAGACTGATACCTTCGGTCACATCTCTAGGATTCTCCTCCACTGCTCCTGTGTTATTTCCCCCATATCCTCTTGCCATCTCTCTCTTACCTTACAGAGTTTCGACCTGGTGTTGACTTTTTTGCTTATCTGTCCGTATATTTCAGATATAATACCCTTAGTTGAGCCTGTCTTGATTATGTTTTGAAAGAGAGGCATTTTATTCCATTCTAAGGTTTATATCCTAAATTGGGCTTCAAGGGCATGCCCCAGCTGAAGGTAAGTATAAAATGAATGTTGCAGTATGTTAAATACCCGTCTAAAGTCCAGGAATTTTTTGAAGGTATAGCCATCATACAATTGTCTCAGCCTTTTAATACCTTGTGTTTCCCATTCTCTGACCTTTCCTATTGGGAGGATTTCCTGCAGATTGCTATTGTTCCAAAGGGGAGTGTATTCAATTAGCCCAGTGTATCCCATCTGTTTTTTACTGTTTTCCATATTTTGGTTGTCATTTTTATTGTTGGATTCCAGTAACAGAAGGAGTCCGCCTCTAGCGCTTCAATTATTGTATTATGTAATGCTCCAGTTAACATTATTCTCCCATTAGGGGTGCCTCCTCCCGGGGTATCACATCCCATTAAATGCTGCAGCTGTGCCGATAGGTAATAGCTCTCGGGGTGAGGTAGTGCCAGACCTCCTTCCCCTACCGAAAGCTGCATTGTTCGAAGTCGGATCCTAGCTTGTCCCCCTTTACATATTAACTCTCTAAAAAGGATTTCAATTTTATTAAACCATTTTTTGCATATCCAAACTGGGGAATTATGCAATATGTACAACAATTGTGTCTGCCAGATCATCTTAACTAGGCTACATCTTCCTGCCACCGACAAGGGAAACCGTTTCCAGATGTAAATTTTTTGTTTAAATTTGGTCAGTAGTGGTATTAGATTTTTACTTATATATTGGTTGGGGTCTTTCATCACCGATATCCCCAAGTATCTTAAAGTATCCACTACCGCCAGCTGTGGCATTCCTGGTATTATTAATTCTCCAATAGGATCCACCGGTAATAGCTTGGATTTCTCCCAGTTTATCTCTAAACCTGTGAATCTACCGAATTCCTCCACTATGTTCATTGCTTTTACCAGCGATTGCCCGATATTTCCCAGTAAGAGCAGGATATCATCCGCATAGAACGCGATTCTTTGATCTCCTGTCTTCCTCTGAAAGCCAGTTATCTCAGAGCTTGATCTTATAGAGATGGCCAAAGGTTCCATCGCTAGGGCGAAGAGCAGGGGTGACAATGGGCACCCCTGTCTCGTCCCCCTCTCCAACTCGATCTTATGCGAAAGTTCATTGTTAATTCTAAGCTTGGCACTAGGATTATCGTAGAGCATTTTTATCCAACCGGTGATAGAGGGACCAAATCCAAATTTCCCCAGCACCCTCCAAATATATCCCCACTCCACGCTGTCAAAAGCTTTGGTGGGGGGCGTGGCTTGCGCGCGACGGTGATGGACGCCTAAGCTAACAGCTCTGACAGAGACCGGGGATTAAAGCGACTTACAGAGCAATCACAAGCGCATCCACAGCCCAAAATACCTCATTATCTTGGGGAGACCTCACCCGATGCAGTCCCGTAAGCGGAAAGAGGAGAGATACCCTAAGAAGCTGACAGACTTCTTCACTATGCCGGCATCTGAGAAGGGGACATGACAAGATGGCGCCGGCAGCGCGCATCCACAGGCTTCTTCTTCATACACGGATCTGCCTGATGCACATCCGGACTCCTGGGCAGACGAAATAGCCCCACTCCAGGGCAGCGATTCATCCCAGCATAGCCCAGCCTCTCTCAGCCCTGCTAAAGCACGGATGAGAATGGATACGGCCACGCAGGTCTCAGACACAGGGACGGACACTCTCCTCCATGACCAGGTAGGCCTCAACATATTATCTCCTATAGCACATTTCCCTACATCAGGCCAACCCTGTCCTGGATACAACAATGAAGGACATGTTACTCTCCCTGCAGTCCTCCCTTATGATGAATATATCTACTATGATAAAAAGCTTCTCCTCAGAGATGCAGGGGATGGGGAACAGAGTGCAGCACATTGAAAATAAAATGGAGGAATGCACCTCCACTGTAAATGAGCTTATATATGTTTGTAAGGAACATTCTGAGGACACTGATTGGATTAAAGCTAAGCTCGCAGATCTCGAAGATCGTTCGAGAAGGAATAATGTGAAAATAAGAGGGATACCTGAATCCATTCTCCCCGGGGACCTGCAAAAATTTGCTGGCGACATGATTGCAACAATGCTCCCTGAAGTGTCACAAATAGAATGCATCATTGATCTCATCCACCGTATACCTAAGCCCAAACATCTTGAGGCCTCAATACCCAGGGATGTCCTCATGAAAATCCACTTTTTTCCAATGAAGGAGAAATTGCTAAAAAGGGCTAGATCAAACCCAGAGCTTCCAGCCCCATTCAATGGGATGCATCTGTATGCAGACCTCTCCCAACACACTCTCAGCATGAGGAGACAAATGAAAACTACTACTAAGGCCCTTAACAACCACAAGATCTCTTATGAATGGAGACACCCAGCCACGTTAGTGATCACCAACAATGGCACAACAACTGTCATATCTAACCCAAGAGAAGGGCTGCAACTCCTCCATACATGGGAAATTATCCCAGAGCTCTCCCCTGAGGAAAAGAAAACCCTTAATGAACTTTAGACGCAGGGTACGCACTGCCATGGATACCATTCCCGTAGAGGAAAATGATTTACTTCACAACAAATATGTGTTTCAGTGACCTATATCCCCGGTCCTCTGCCCTGCTAAAGTATAGAACTTTCCCCCAAGTTCTGTCAGTATACCTGGTTGTATATACTGGCAGTTTGAATTATAAAGGAGATCATTTAATATCTCATCTACTTACAGTATACTACTCACTTCAAATATTGACACCCACGGCTGTGGGCACAGTGACTTTGGGATAGCAGCAGAAAGTGACTTACATAGTCTGGAGGGAATAGAGACATTTTGACTGTACTGTTTACTGTTAGTGCTTTATATTGACTGTTCTCTTTCACCAGTGCAACCACAACAAAGTTCGTTTCCTACAGGACCGACTATCCCGGAACAACAACTGCAGATCAGCGACTGGGAAACTCATCTATACCAACTAACAGTGAGTGACACTTTACATCATTTCATCCCGGATAATTTCACAATGGCCATTAACATACTGACTATTAACGCAAAAGGATTGAACCACCCGGCCAAAAGAGCTTCCCTATGGAAAACAGCACTGACTCACAACAGAGACATATTATGCGTTCAGGAAACGCACTTTTCTCAAGATGCAACCCCCAGCTGCCAACATAAATCTTAGGTGTATAAAGCAAACTACTCCAAGAAACAAAGGGGAGTACTGATAGCCATCAAGGACACCCTATCCTTTCAACTTCAAAATTGTAAACTGGACCCAGAGGGTCGTTACGTAATTCTTGTGTGCTCTATTCACAATGTCCAATATACAATTGTAAATCTATATGCCCCGAACCATGGTCAGATGCGATTCCTTAAACGTCTACTGAAAGAAACCCAGGCGATCCAACAAGGACACCTTCTATTTTGCGGTGACTTTAACCTAGTACCTGACTATGTTATGGACTCATCTTCTGGCCCCAAACGCTTTATTTCACCTCTAACCTCCTTTCTTACAGGAAATGACTTGCTTGACGCTTGGAGGTGTTGTCATGCGACCGAGAGGGATTACACATTCCTTTCCTCGCGTCACAACACCTACTCACGCATTGACCTCTTTTTAACCGATAAATGGTTACTGAAAAATGTTAGCGAAACCAAAATCCACACCATCACCTGGTCAGACCACGCTCCTGTCAGCATCCAAATTGTAAACAAAAATTCCAATCCCAAGGCCTTCTTGTGGAGAGTCAACAATTCTATCCTACAAAATGCAGACAATATTGCATTTCTCTCCCAAAAATTTACGGAATTTTTCCTCAACAACAATGGTTCAGTGTCTGACCCGGCGGTACTGTGGAATGCACACAAATCTTATATGAGGGGATTTTTCATACAATTAGGAGCCAAAATGAAAAGGAGGAGGATGCCTAAGATTGGAAGAATTGACAGCACAGATAGCTGCCGTAGACTTACAAAACAAATCAAACCCAACCCTTGATCTCCAATCCCAAATATTTAAATTACGTCACGAACTTAGATCGCTGCTTCTAGTAAGCTACAGTAGGTGCCGCCGACATTGTATATTCATCGCGATCCTATCGCGGAGATTCTCGCGACAGGGGTGCCGACATCTCGGCGACAGGGTGGCGACACATGTCGCTCTCGCTGCAATAGCGAGGAGACGTGGCACTGTATTGAGCGGGGATCCGACGTGGATTCCCGCCAATACCAGGCACTGCGTTTGGTATGAATCCTGAGCGGGAACTCAACGCCAATTTTTAAAGCAAAAACCGGCGTGGGTTCCCCCTCCAGGAGCATACCAGGCCCTTGGGTCTGGTCTGGATTTGAAGGGGAACCCTACGCCGAAAAAACGGCGTGGGGGTCCCCCTCAAAATCTAAACCAGACCCTTATCCGAGCACGCAACCTGGCTGGCCGCAGGGGAAGAGGGGGGGCCGAGAGAGCGCCCCCCCCCTCCCTCCTGAACGTACCAGGCCACATGCCCTCAACATGGGGGGTTTGGTTCTCTGGGGCAGGGGGGCGACCTGCGGCCCCCCCCATCCCAGAGCACCCTGCCCCCATGTTGATGAGGACAGGGCCCGAAAACCCTGGCCATTGGTTGTCGGGGTCTGCGGGCGGGGGGCTTATCGGAATCCGGGAGCCCCCTTTAATAAGGGGGCCCCCAGATTCCGGCCCCCCCCACCCTATGTGAATGAGTATGGGGTACATCGTACCCCTACCCATTCACCTGGTGGAAAAAAAATGGCAATAAAAACACAACACAGTTTTTTAAAGTATTTTATTGCACAGCTCCGGGGGTCTCTCCGGGCCCCGCTAGCAAAAGAGCTGGAAGAAGATAGCGGTGGCCCGGCAGAAGAAAGAACCGGAGAGCGCGGCGATGACACCGGAGACCCCCGAAGACGGAAGAGACCCCCGGAGCTGTGCAATAAAATACTTTAAAAAACTGTGTTGTGTTTTTATTGCCATTTTTTCCACCAGGTGAATGGGTAGGGGTACGATGTACCCCATACTCATTCACATAGGGTGGGGGGCCGGGATCTGGGGTCCCCCTTATTAAAGGGGGCTCCCAGATTCCGATAAGCCCCCCGCCCGCAGACCCCGACAACCAACGGCCAGGGTTGTCGGGAAGAGGCCCTGTCCTCATCAACATGGGGGCAGGGTGCTCTGGGGTGGGGGGGCCGCAGGTCGCCCCCCTGCCCCAGAGCACCAAACCCCCCATGTTGAGGGCATGCGGCCTGGTACGGTTCAGGAGGGAGGGGGGGCCGCTCTCTCAGCCCCCCCTCTTCCCCTGCGGCCTGCCAGGTTGCGTGCTCAGATAAGGGTCTGGTTTGGATCTTGAGGGGGACCCCCACGCCGTTTTTTCGGCGTAGGGTTCTCCTTCAAATCCAGACCAGACCCAAGAGCCTGGTATGCTCCTGGAGGGGGAACCCATGCCTGTTTTGTTTTTTAAAATTGGCGTGGAGTTCCCGCTCAGGATTCATACCAAACGCAGTGCCTAGTATTGGCGGGAATCCATGTCGGATCTCCGTCTATCGGCAATGCGTGTCGCTCATCGTGAAAGGAACATTTTTCCTTTCCGGATGACGAGACAGCTCGGCGCTGGCTCTCGTGACGGAGCTCATAGGGTGTCAATCTCACCGCTAGAAGCGGCGAGATTGACACAATATCGGCGGCACCTACTGTATGAACTAAATCTTAGAAAACTGAAAGCCAAATCCTTTGTCACTAGTAATAAAGCAGGGAAAGCCATGTCACAACGTAGGAAAGGACACAGGACAAAAACAAGAATAGCCCATCTATTTCACCCCACTACTAAGGTTAAACATATTAACCCCTAAGAAATTGTGGATGCCTTTAGCTCCTACTATAGCGGCCTATATAATCTAAAATAAGACGATAGCACCCATTAACCCACTCAAGCCGAAATTGAGTCCTTCCTCAATCATACACAGTTACCGGCATTAACTCCTGACAAACTAGCACAACTCAATTTGCCCTTCGCTGAATCTGAAGTTCGATCAGATATAGGCAAACTACCAAATTCGAAATCCCCCGGCCCAGATGGATTCACAGGAGAATACTTCAAAGAATTTAATACAGCTTTAGCTCCCTATCTCTGCGGATTATTTAACCACGCTGCATCCTCCTCCTCATTCCCAACTGAAATGCTATCAGCTCTTATTATCACATTACCCAAACCGGGCAAAGAACCCACTACCCCCCAAAATTTTCTCCCTATTTCGCTACTAAACATTGATCTCAAAGTGTACGCCAAGATAATAGCGAACAGACTCATTGATATCCTACCCTCCCTGGTTCACAAAGATCAAACAGGATTCACTAGAGGCCGCCAAACGTCGGATGCAACTAGACGTCTGATAAATATCATACACCACACATCCTCGACCGGAGTGCCTTCTCTGCTTCTATCGTTGGACGCAGAGAAGGCGTTCGATAGAGTGAACTGGACGTATCTTTCCCTGGTTCTACAGAAATTTGTATTTGGAGGACATATCCTTCAGGCCATACTTGCACTATATTCCAACCCGTCCGCAAATGTATACACTTCGAACCTCCTATCCACCCCTTTTCACATAACAAATGGCACGAGACAGGGTTGCCCCCTTTCTCCTCTAATTTTTAATCTTATGATGGAACCACTAGCGGAGCACGTGCGAATCAACGCCAATATATCAGGAATCACTATAAGTAACCAAACCCACAAAATTTGCCTCTTTGCGGACGACGTGATATTAATGGTAACTGATCCATCACGCTCCCTACCTGAAATCCAAAAAACCCTCACATGGTTCGGTAGAGTCTCATACTACAAAGCCAATGCTACAAAATCCCATATCCTTGACCTGGGGGTAGATCCAGTGACCCGCAATCTACTACAACAACAGTTCCCATTCGCTTGGGCAGATTCCAGTATACCTTATCTAGGTATCAACCTCACTAAATCTACAAATTCCCTTTTTGCTCATAACTACATTCCTTTGAAAACCAAAATTCAAAACAACCTCCACAATATAGAACACCTAGAATTCTCCTGGTGGGGCAGACTAGCTATGTTTAAGATGATCCAACTCCCCCAAATTCTATACTTTTTCCGAAACCTCACAATTCCTATTCCTGGCAGCTACTTTAGATCTCTACAAACAATCTTAGCTAGATTTGTTTGGCAAGGGAAAAGATCCAGATGCTCGCATGCTAAATTGATAAAACATAGATTAGTAGGTGGAGTAGGCTATATAGATTTCCGAGATTATTTTTTCGCCTCAGTCTTAACTCAATTGCGAGAATGGTTCCTCCCAGAACCATCGACCTCTTGGGGTGAGATAGAAGCTACTTACAGCACATTTGGCCCGACGAATCTGTGGCTGTTCAGAGCCCATTTAGGACAAAGAACCCCGACACACCTACCCCAGTCGATGTTAATCAGAACATGGCTTAACCTGCTAGCACACAAACAACCATCGGAACAGACGGTCACAATGGATATTCCATTAGAAGTCCTAAAACACACGATCGACCAACTCTCCATAAAACTATGGCGGGAAAAGGGTATCAAGCACCTGCAGAACTTATACACCAAGAGCTTTTTGAAACCCTTTACACAACTTCAGGCAGAATTCAACTTGCCTCAAACGAGCTTCTATCAATACATGCAAATTAAACACAGTCTTCAGAAAATCCCAGTGCACAGGCATACCATCCAAACACAAGCATGGCTATTCCTCTCCGCTAGTAACACACAGAGAAAGGGAATAACACTGTTCTACAACCTTTTCCAACAAAAACAATCATTTGTTAAATCCTCTTCCCACTTCTAATGGGAAAAGGATTTACAACAGACATTTACACCACTCCAGTGGCATAGGGCCTGCAAAATCACCCAGAAAGTGTCCAACTGCTCCACCTTATGGGAAATCTCGGTCAAAATAACACTTAGATGGTACTACACGCCCGCAGTTTTATCAAAATTTGACACCCAACAACCCAACACATGTTGGAGGCAATGTGGATCTCGAAGTGATCTTTTTCACACAATGTGGAGCTGTTCAAAGCTCCGCGAATACTGGGACAATGTATTTAAGGTTATCACAGAATTAGCACAAACACAGATTTTACCAAACCCAGCGTTGGCACTCCTGTCTCTAGGAATCGACCAAACCTTACCAAACCTTCAACACACAATTGCAAACTTCCTATTGGCTGCTAGGCTAATCATCACAAGAAAGTGGAAAGACAGCAGCCCTCCTACACTTGCATAAGTAATTGACCTAACCAACTTACACTATGCTTACGAAAAACTATTAGCATCCTCGCTAGGGCATATCCAGATCTCTCTTGATCTTTGGTCTCCGTGGATATCCTGGTTCTCTAACACCTAAAAGGTTCTGACGTCCTTGGGTATTTGTATTGTTACAGAATCTATGAAAGAAAACTGGTTCCCCCATTGGGTGCAGCATGTTCCCTTCAAGGTGCGCCTGTGGGGGGTCTGGTTTCTGAGCTACCCTTCGACAACATCACCATCTATAGATGGTGGCCGACTGCTTACTCAAGGAGGGCGCCAATAATCTACATATAAGATACGTTGGTTACTGTACTCATGTTTTCATGTTATAATATTATTAAACTTTGATGAGCTTAATACTTGGGAATATATACCCACCAGATGGTTAATGCGACTTCAAATACATATGGTACGATGTTTCACTGTGCTCATATACTTGCATTAACTACTGTATTGTTTATGTTGTAACAATATGAAAAATCAATAAAAAGAATTGAAATAAAAAGCTTTGGTCACATCCAGTGACAACACGGCTCTTGATCCCTCATTCTCCATCGGGGTTTGTAGATTTAGGAATGTCCTTCTAATATTCATACTGGTGGATCTGTTAGCTATGAATCCCGTCTGGTCTGGATGGATCAGTTTTGGGATAATTCTATTCAGCCTAGCTGCCAAAACCTTAGCTAATATCTTGGCGTCTGAGCATAAAAGGGAGATTGGTCTATAATCGGCGACGTCTAGAGGGTCTTTCCCTTTTTTTTGTATAGCTATAATGGTTGCTTCCAACAATGACGCGGGAAGTCTTCCCTCCGTGACCGCTCCATTTAGTACTTTTATGAACTCCGGGAGTAATATTTCTCCATAGTATTTATACCCTCCATCGGAAGCCCATCTGGGCTAGGGGACTTTTGGTTTGCCATATCAGCTACTGCCCGTTGGAGTTCTGCAAGAATTATTGGAGTTTCTAATTCGTCTCTTTCCTCTTGTGTAATGGTCAGTATCTCTAGATTTCCCAAGAAGTCCTCCATTTCTCCCTCCACCCCCACCCTCTGTGCTGTGTAGAGTTTTTTAAAATTAGCCCTAAATATCTGCACTATCTTTGAGGTGTTAGATGTAATCTCTCCTCCTGTGGATCTAATAGCAAGAATAGTAGAGGGGGGGAGTTAGACTTCACTAATTGCGCCAGCATCTTTCCTACACTTTCGCCCTCTGCAAAGGAAGACTGCCGCAGGAAGAGTCATCTAGTCTCAACTTTCCATGTAATTGCTATCTTATAATCTTGTTGTTTATCTAGCCATGTTTTTTTCCTCCCCGGTGTTGGATCTATTACATAATAATTTTCGGCCTCTAGCGCCTCTCTACGGATATTTTCCTCCCATTCCCTAGCTTCTTTATTGAATTTGGCAGCCTGCTGGATCAGGATGCCTCTTAGATATGCCTTCAGGGTGTCCCAGAGTATCCCGGTCGCCGCAGTGCCTTCATTAATGTAGCACACGGACCCCTTTACCCACCTTTGGCTCACTTGCAGGAAAAGGGCACACCGTACTATATGCCCGTACCCTCCTGATTGAGAAGGTTAAGCGGTGTCATGTATTTGGGTCCCACAGCTAGGTTCTCCTTCAGTTGGTTCTCATCTCCTAGGATATAGGGACAAGTCTCTGTTTCCCCCCAAGTAATTCCACACCACTCTAAACTCCAATGTTGAGTTTATTTTCTCAATGTTCAGCAGATAGGAAAGGGTGGATAAGAGACAGGACAGCAAGGTTTTGGAAGGTAGGTCCAGGCACAAGTAGATACTACTATTACCACTCTATCCCAGAGTAGGTTCAGCTCGCTTGGATAGTCTCCCGCAAAGTGGATCCTAGCAGCCGAAGTGACGCTCGGATGCTTAATTAGGTTATTTTCCTAGGTACGATCGGGAGACTGCCACAGAATCTATCAGATCCCGAACCTCTCAGCTTTTGCAATAAGGACAGGTGCCAGCAGCAGCACATTAGTAGGCCCTTGATGGATAGATGAATCCCTCCAGAAAGTTATCGGGCCCCTTCCTTCACCGTGAACTCTCACCGGTCCGTCAGAAAGGTCCTCCCCCGGCCTCCTCTTCTTAGAAGCGGGCTCCCTCGCGAGGGACACCCTGGGATTCTTCTTCCCAGAAGTGGGCTCCAGCTAAAGGTGCTGGGCCCAGTGTTGAAGATGCAGCCCCAGGGCTAAAGGTGCCTGGGACTGATGCGCACATGGCCCCATTGGCTGGAGAGCCATGCACCACGCACTTGGACTCCGACTCCTCTCCTCCTCCGAAGACCCCTCTCCAGGCGGCATCTGCCCCTTATGTATCCTCTCCCAGCATGCACAGCAGGCCACCCACACCCACTGTACCGCTGCCGAGGGAGGACACCCCAAGGCACAGCACTATTACTGATGGTTCAACCCTGACCCGTCATGGCAGCGCCACCTACAGGCCACAGGGAACTGCACACCAGTATACCACCTGGAGAAATAAAGTAGCACAACCTATCAATGAGAATGGTCTAAGCCCAACTACTATCTCAGACCAGCCCCTAAATTTGGGTATATAGCACCCCTAAATGGGGTGGGCGCTACATTCAATTCTACAAATTCTCTCAATTTGGGCAGGACCTCGTCTGTTTTCTTTATTAATTCGAACCAATATGGATTTATTTTCCACTCTCTCTGGTCTCTTTTTCCCCCTAAGTTCAAAGTAAGAACCATTGGGGAATGATCTGATACTCCTCTTGGCAAATATACAATCTTTTCTGTAATCTGCAATGCTCTATCATTTCCCAAGGCCATATCTATCCTGGAAAGCGTGGAATACGAGCTTGAATAACAAGAGAATTGCTGGACGCCCGGATTCCGCACTCTCCACATGTCCATTAACCCTACTTCATCCAGAAGTTGGCTCAATCAGCTCTTCTCTATAGGCTCTGAATGTGTCAGTGCAGGAAACCTATCAACCTTTTTGTCTAGGACCTCATTGAAGTCTCCTACTACTATGGCCGGCACTTCTTCCTTATCTAACATAAATTTGTTTAATCTAAGCATTACATCCATTTTAAATGGTGGAGGGATATAGATACTTGCCACTACATACATTCTGTTATCAATTGAGCAGTACAAGAAAATACAGTGCCTTGCAAAAGTATTCACCCCCCTTGGCTTTTTACCTAATTTGTTACATTACAGCCTTTAGTTCAATGTTTTTTAAATCTGAATTATATGTGATGGATCAGAACACAATAGTCTAAGTTGGTGAAGTAAAATTAGAAAAATATATACATAAAACTATTTTTCAGAAATAAAAAAATTATAATTGGCATGTGCGTATGTATTCACCCCATTTGTTATGAAGCCCATAAAAAGCTCTTGTGCAACCAATTACCTTCAGAAGTCACATATTTAGTGAAATGATGTCCACCTGTGTGCAATATGTGTCACATGATCTGTCATTACATATTACACACCTTTTTGAAAGACCCCAGAGGCCGAAACACCGAAGCAAGAGGCACCACTAACCAAACACTGCCATAAAGACCAAGGAACTCTCCAAACAAGTAAGGGACAATGTTGTTGAGAAGTACAAGTCAGGGTTAGGTTATAAAAAAAATATCCAAATCTTTGATGATCCCTAGGAGCACCATCAAATCTATCATAACCAAATGGAAAGAACATGGCACAACAGCAAACCTGCCAAGAGACGGCCGCACACCAAAACTCACGGAACGGGTAAGGAGGGCATTAGTCGGAGAGGCAGCACAAAGACCTAAGGTAACCCTGGAGGAGCTGCAGAGTTCCACAGCAGAGACTGGAGTATCTGTACATAGGATGACAATAAGCCGTACGCTCCATAGAGTTGGGCTTTATGGCAGAGTGGCCAGAAGAAAGCCATTACTTTAAGCAAAAAATCAAATGGCACATTTTGAGTTTGTGAAAAGGCATGTGGGAGACTCCCAAAATGTATGGAGGAAGGTGCTCTGGTCTGATGAGACTAAAATTTTACTTTTTGGCCATCAAAGAAAATTCTATGTCTGGCACAAACCCAACACATCACATCACCCAAAGAACACCATCCCCTCAGTGAAACATGGTGGTGGCAGCATTATGCTGTGGGGAGGTTTTTCAGCTGTCGGGACTGGAAAACTGGTCAGAGTTGAGGGAAAGATGGATGGTGCTAAATACAGGGATATTCTTGAGCAAAACCTGTACCACTCTGTGTGTGATTTGAGGCTAGGACAGAGGTTCACCTTCCAGCAGGACAATGACCCCAAACACACTGCTAAAGCAAGACTTGAGTGGTTTAAGGGGAAACATGTAAATGTGTTGGAATGGTATAGTCAAAGCCCAGACCTCAATCCAATAGAAAATCTGTGGTTAGACTTAAAGATTGCTGTTCACAAGCGCAACCCATCCAACTTGAAGGAGCTGGAGCAGTTTTACAAGGAGGAATGGGCAAAAATCCCAGTGATAAGATGTGGCAAGCTCATAGAGACTTATTCAAAGCGACTTGGAGCTGTGATAGCCGCAAAAGGTGGCGCTACAAAGTATTGACTTTAGGGGGGTGAATAGTTATGCAAATTCGCTTTTTTTGTTATTTTGTCCTATTTGTTGTTTGCTTCACAATAAAAAAAAAAAAAAAAAACACATCTTCAAAGTTGAGGGCATGTTCTATAAATGAAAATCCTCAAACAATCCATGTTAATTCCAGGTTGTGAGGCAACAAAACACGAAAAATGCCAAGGGGGGGGGTAAATACTTTTGCAAGGCACTGTATATCGGCCATTCTCATCTATACTGGTCTGTCTGCAGGAAAAGACCACCCCAGCTCTCACCATAACTCTTACCCAACTAGAATAGGAGGAGCATACTGAATGGTACGGAAGTTGATATTTTTTGTTCTGTAGTTGCTGGGTTGTGTGTTTTTTTTGTTAGGTGTGTTTCCTGCAGACATACCAGATCTACTCCATATCTCTCCCACATAGAGAACACTGCTGCTTTTTTAGCCGATGCCCCCAAGCCCCTGACATTCCAGGATCCTATATTTAGTGTTTTAGTGTTTAGTGTTTTAGTTTGCATATGAGGGCAGGGGGTATATAATAAGCTGTCGAGGGTGCCTATTCGAAAATAAATTTATAATTAGTACATAACTGATCTCTACTCTAATATCCTTTGTTTTGTGTTGAGGTCCCCGCGCATACATCTATTTTACATTACGTTTTATAATTTTTAACACAACAACCAAAAAAGTGTGTATACATTCAAAAAGTAATTTCATGTGGATTTCAAACACCATTTTTCTATACCAAACGTTTTCCCCTTGTGTATTGTATTGCGACCTCCAAACGTGATTCCCTATATTATTCTTTTGTGCTGTATCCTTGGTTCTTGGGCTCACATTTAATCCATATTTCCCATGAGCTAGTAAGCGATCTATTCCTGTGTTCTCTCTGCTGTTTTTTGTAAATCTCGTCTGACCAGTATCAAATTCCCCTTTACTTCTTTAATTTGATCACAAAGTTCTTTTAATGAGCCCTTGCATGCGTTCACGACTAAAAATACATCCTTTAATGTCGGTTCTTTCTCTAGGGGTAGGCGCGGGTAGGGTGTTGCATCTATATTTTGTTCAATCGGCCCTAAGATTTTATTACTTAATGTTTTTGTTGTTAAGGCCGATATTGAAGCCAATGGAGCTGTAACTGTTGGTTGACTTCGACCTTGACTTTTTCTGTCTGACGTGCCTCCCTGTTGTGCTTTGGGCTGTGACCCCCTTTTTGTTGGGGTCTGGACAGGGGTATGGGCATATTGCTCCAGTTTTGCAGTGGCTACCACCGCCACCTGCTGGGAGTTCTTCTCCTTCGAGGAGCATAGCTGTTGCATCTCTGCGTTCTCCAATTGAGGGGAAAGCAATTATGCCCTGAGCGTATGCCCCAGTACAATGTTATGCACACAGTACATCTGGGAGACTAGTTTCTTCTGAAACTGTTGAGCATAAAGAGCGATGTGTTACCTGCGTGTCCTACTATTCCCTTTTATTAGAAATTGGGTGCACTTTTTCCCATGTCCGAGAGGTACCTGGGCTCAGGCAGTACAGTTTCAGTTTGTTTATGACCCTCCCTGGGATTGCCAAAAATTACCAAAAAGTTCCCAAAACAAAAAACAATGCCAGGTGTCGCCAGTTATCACAAAATCCCCAAAGAGCGAAGCACTTAAAGTGGATGTAATTTTTTTTTTTTTGCTGTCACAATGTAGTGTGTAAGATTTCCTATCATCTGTGCCCAGTCTTGCCACAAAGAGTTAATCCAGCTCTGAGCAATCCTCTTTTCTTTTTTCAGTGAGATAAACGGACAAGCAGGAGAAAACTTTTGTCCGTTCCGCCCCCCTGCTGTGAATGACAGGTTATTTACATATCTCATGCACTAAGCCTGAGACAGGCATTATTTTTTAATTCCCACCCCCACTCCTTTTCTGAAGTCATGTGGTTACTTTTCTGGATTTTGACTGGATGTTAGTGATCATAGCAGAAGTTCAGTGTAAGGAATACACATGAGAAAATGCATGTTGACAAGGGGAGTGTAGAGGTGGGCGGGGAGTCTACTGACATCACAACTCCACCCACCGAGCTCCAGACAACAGATCCACCCACAGAATCTGCAGTTTTTTAGGTCTCATAATAGACAGAGGGGAGACATTTGACAGGTAAGGATACATGCAGGAAGCATGTATATCCTTATAGATCAGCACTTTGGCAGTAGTTTAGAAAGGATGAGAGTGGATTTACATCCACTTTAAGTTTAGTTATTATACTCCAGCATGCCAAAAAAGGAGGAAAATTGAAATCACTGCTAGGGGTTGGTAGCTGCGATTTTCAATCACAAAAAAAAAAAACGCAGAGAGTTACTAAAATTCTGTGAGGTATTACCCTCTCCTTTTTTCCCCCTCCTTTTCTTTCAGTCCCAGGGCTGAACTAGCTATGTGGGGTTAGCCCAGTATAGAAAGATGTTTCCTGTACATCAGTGGGGAACATATACAGCAACCCATAACCATAGCAGTGATGCACATGCATATACAGTCTATTGCAAACTTTTCAATCCAAGCCTGTATGCATCCAATCTTAGACTGTTTTAGCTGTATCTTTCCCAATATACACAGTCTCTTTAATCTCTTTAATCAACGTGTTACTTTGCTCTCTCACGCCACGATTGTTCCTCCACCGCGTACCGTACACATGGGCAGCCAAAGAGAAGCAGGTGGGAGCGGGCTGCTCAGCGGGGTGCTCAGCTTACAATGCCGCCATCTAGCTTCCCCAGCCGGAGGTCATCTCGGAACAATCCACACCAGGCATAGGGAGGGCGGGAGTAGACACACACTCGCTCTCTCACTCCTCATTCCATCCGGTCACGCCCTCAGGTTGGTTGTAACATGACTAAATGGAAAATTTCAAGGGGTATGAATACTTTTTCAAGGCACTGTATGTTTGGTCTTAGCTTTATTTAGATATATATGCAAGAGAACAACACTTATTATATTACCTTCAAATCTGTATTAGAATTGTATAACATTCATTGATAGGGGGCTTTGAATGCCAGTGCTGGGTACCATACTCAATGGAATAGCACAACTTTTGCTATAATGAAAATGCTATTCAAGCAGAAAAATAAAAAATACAAAACAGAACTTTGATGGATTCTCCTATTTCTATCCCTAACCAAGGGACGTCCAAACACTTAGTTATAGGCTTAGTATGACAGAACTGTCATTGAAGATGCTACACATCATTAGGTTGCTAACACAAGTTACACACTGTGGTTTTAAAGGTTGGCATATCCCTGAGGTAATATTTGGATCCTACAATCAGGCCACATCAGCATTATGTCACTTTAAAAAGCTTGAGAATACTGCTTTACTCTGCCAGTACATGACAGCCAACACCTGCAGTTTAGCAAACCGCTGTAGCAGAACAGTAGAAACGCAGCCACAGTTTCATATTGCACTCTGGACACAGACAGAAATGCTTGCACTCATCAGAGTTCTTCATGGACTTTGGGGCAATGAGCCTTGGAGAAGAGAAAAAAAAATGATTAGAGTTTATTCTGTGCAGATGGCTTGCTTCATTATAAAAATATGAATTATTAAAATCAAAACTTTTTGCGTACAGCACCAGGCAGCCTAGAATTACTCTACAATTTTTTTTTTTTTGGGCACCATTTCCATGATATATACATAGCTAAACTTGGCACGTATAATATGAGCAATGTGTTTACAAATGAAATGACAAAATTGTAATCAAGGGAGCACTCGTCTGATATAGATCATGTTTGTTTTTAAGCATCGAAAGTGGTTCGGAGACGCTCCATTTTCTAGTTACATCTGCATAATGAATACTATAATTTCCAACCATTTACTATTAAGTGGTAATGATTGATAATATATTTAGCTAATAAGTTTCAACTGCTGTTTATTTCACAAATCAAGCACACAATTTTTGTTTGTTATATTTTATTTTGACAGAAATTCGTTTTATTAAAAAATAGAACTACAATTTACCTTTAAAATGTACAAGAATACACTGTTGGTTGGGTGGCAACAGACTCATCTCTTCTAGACAAAAACACAGGCAGAATTTCATGGAAAAAGCGTCCTGTAAATCTGTTGGTTGAAAGCATTATAGCAAAACCTGTGCAATCTAGTCATTCCAGGCCAAAAAAAAAAAAAAAGGACAAATTGGACATAGGCAAAGCTCAGGATTGCTTTAATCAGATAATCATTAAGGCCCCTTTCACACTGGCAGAATCTGCCAGCAGAAGGGGATCTCTCCTCTGATCCCCACTGAGCAGGTGGATGACAGGTCCTTGTCTGCTCTGTAGCAGCCTGCTCTCTTCTATGGGCTATCGGATGGAAATGGACTGCCTGTCTGTTTCCATCCGACTGTCATCCAATCCGATCTGCCGGTGTGATGGGGAACGGATCCTCATCTGTCTGTTTTTAGTGGACAGGATTGTATCAGATGTCAGCAGGTGTTAGTGGACACATGTCGGCTGACATCCACGCTCCATAGAGAGCAATGGATGGCCTGATCGGGTACGCCTGAAAAAACGTCAGGTGGACCCGATTGGCCCCTCAGTGTGAAAGGGGCCTTACTCTTTGATACTCAATCTGATAGCATAACTAATCTTTTAGATAATCAGCCTGTGAGTAATTTTGAAGCAATCGCTTTATATTCAGTTTAGGCTGCCAGCCTTCAGTCTTTAAAAGTAGAACTTTAGCCAATTTTTTGCTGTACTCAATGGCTGTTCTCATCGGGAGCATTTCCTCCTGGGCAGTAAGGCATGCCATAGATGATTTGATTTTCAATGCGTGGTTGCAGTGAATAAAATAGCTTGATTCCCCCATCAACACATTCAGTGTTGATGGGGGTATCCCTCCCTCTGTACTATTGTGTTCTGTGGGGGAAAGCCTTCCTGGCTAGTAGAACACAATGATTACTGCTAGCAGTCTATGGTCGAAGTAATTGCTTGCCAAAATCCAACAGGCTGATTGTTGTATTGAAGTCGAATGATGGATCGGCTTCAGTACAACCGACCTGCCCCTACATGGATCGTATCTTGGCCAGTCCCTGTCAAAATCAATCCATCCATGGCCGGCTTATGTTAGAGATGTAAACCCCATGTTCATAGATTTCATGTCTTCAGATGCGCTTAGTATAACACCTGTCACAGACTGTCTGCATACCAATCAGCCGCAGGCCTACAAGGTAAACCTGACTGATTTTTAAAGGAAAAATTTAGGTAAGGGAAATACTAGGCATTTATTTCCCTGCCCTAATGCTTTTCTAGGTTACTCACGGTGATCAGTCCCATTTCAACCACTTGGATCTGAATAGACAATTGTTTGAGTATAGCCTCAATTAAAGGGAAAAGTTATCATAAACAAAAAGTAGTGCCGTCATCCATAATAATTGATGAAGAAGAAAGGCCTAGTGAGCAAAGGGTGATGGCTGCTAGTACCATACTACCCATAGATGATCAATAGGAAGAGAGATTGGATTTTCCTAGGCACTGATTGAACGACACTGAAGTCTTATATAAAAATATATTTATTACATAAAGGAAAAAACCAATTACAGTTACATTAAAACCATAAGCCAACCCCACAAAAGAAATTAGCAGTATATATGGGTAGCAAAGCCACCATCACCGTCTACTTGGAGTGGAGAGGGCAGTGAACCTCAACCGATTTCGCGGTTAGCACTGCTTATTCAGGAGGGTCTATACAAACATAATTGAAAAATTGTATATAAACTAGCAGAAAAAACATAAGCAACATAATACACACAATACACACAATGTACTTTAGTTCAATAACAATAACATAATTAGCCAATGTCATAATATCTGCTCACCAGGGGTGGCGACTGGGATAAAACTATCCTACAGTGGGAAACCCTATGGATAGAACACCTCAATGCCACCATTTTCCCTGGGTTGAACGAGATGAATTCCTATAAACCGTTTTTGTAACTTCTTTTGTCTGGGTTTCAACCCCCCTCTCCCCTTCCATTAATTTTCCTTCTTTCTCTTTCCTTTCCTTCTTCTTCTTCCTTTTTCTCCTTCTTTCCCTTTTTCTCTTCCCCCCCCCTTTTTTTCTTTCCCTTCCACTACGGGGGTTTCCCCAATTTGCCTGCACAATCTGATATCTGCCCGCTGGTTCGGGTTAAGACATGATCTAATATCTATGGCTTGGCTCCTCCCCCTTATCCGGAGGGAGCCCCCAATCCTTTATTACTGCAATTTGGTGATTATATCAGAATCATGGTCAATTCTGGTAGTTATCCTTTTTATAACCAATATTTACTCATATGTATACTTTGTAACGTATAATTTTTGTATCTGTACAGCTTCTGTCATGATTTCCTCCTCAGCTGACGAGTCGCATGACGCGGTGAGTGCCCTTTCATTATCCCATTGGCGGACATGTTCCCTTCTGGGTCTGGGTGACCTAGCGTCATCACGTCCTAGCGCCTGAATACCAGGCCTCACGGCCATTGGGTCTTCAGACGCACACCAGCGTAGTAGCTTAGTGCTCCGCTGTGTGTAGGAGGGATGACCCCGTGACGTCACATGCCGCACGTTGCTAGCGGCGTGGGAGACGGCGGGGTTGGGGATCACATTTAAACGGCTTGTTTACAAGCCACTGATGTGAGTGGTGAACACACTCTCCCTGGGGAACCATATACGGATATACTGCAAAGGTAAGCGCTGGCTGCTAGCTACACTTTTCCTGCTTTATTGCCACCATTCATAAATTTTCCTTTCTCTTTTTTATGCCTTATTCTCTGTACAGCCATCTGTGCCCTTTGGCAAAGGACTCACTGACGCTTGTCCTAATTTGGCCACGCTTAAATGGCTACACAGCAGTTATCCCCTGGCTAATTATTTAGCCCTATATGGTAGATCATCTCCCCAGTGAGACTGACTGTTTTTATACTGAGGTAAGACTAACCATTATTAACCCTGATGGTGGTGGTCTGCCTCTCAAACCTAAGAGGTTATGGGCTTTTAACATTCTTTGGTTTTTCATATTGACTTTAACTTCTCCCTCTCTCTTTCCAACACACAATTCCTTTCCTCTTTCCCTCCACCCCACGCACAACCCACCCCCCCTTTTTTTCCCCCTCCCTCCCCCCCCTTCCTCTCCCAAACCCTTCCTCTTCTCTCTCCCTTTCTCCCCCTTTTCTTTCTTCTTTTTCTCCCATTTTTCCCCCCCCTGCCACCCCCCCCATTGTTTCTCCTTTCCTCCCCCCCCCCTTTCCTTCCCTTTTTCCTCCCTCCCTTTCTTCCCCTCCTTCCCTGGTCCCTTTTCCTTTCCTCTCCTGCCTTTTCCCCATCCCCTCCTACTATCCCCTTCCCATACCTTCCCTCCCCCTTCTAATTCTGTTCTATATTTTTTCTGTCCCCTCTTACCTCCTTTCTTTCCCCCTTCCCCCTCCCCCCTCTATCTTTCTTTCCTTCCCCCCACCTCCACCTTTTCTCCTATTCCTCACTTCCCTTTCAGGTTTGAGTCACCCTGGGTGCCCTCTAATATGAAATCTATAGAATTATTATAGTATAATGATATACTTATTTTTACCAGACAGCACCATTTCTTTATCCCCTTTGTCCACCGCGGGGGGTAATTCAGGCACTCATGTGTCCCAGTGAACGTCTTATGGTGAGCAGATATTATGACATTGGCTAATTATGTTATTGTTATTGAACTAAAGTACATTGTGTGTATTATGTTGCTTATGTTTTTTCTGCT
Organism: Rana muscosa; assembly: GCA_029206835.1. Classification (NCBI taxonomy): domain Eukaryota; kingdom Metazoa; phylum Chordata; class Amphibia; order Anura; family Ranidae; genus Rana; species Rana muscosa. The sequence continues at coordinate 328,424,445 of CM055116.1, read as the reverse complement.
AGTTTATATACAATTTTTCAATTATGTTTGTATAGACCCTCCTGAAGAAGCGGTGCTAACCGCGAAACCGGTTGAGGTTCACTGCCCTCTCCACTCCAAATAGACGGTGATGGTGGCTTCGCTACCCATATATACTGCTAATTTCTGTTGTGGGGTTGGCTTATGGTTTTAATGTAACTGTAATTGTTTTTTTCCTTTATGTAATAAATATATTTTTATATAAGACTTCAGTGTCGTTCAATCAGTGCCTAGGAAAATCCAATCTCTCTTCCTATTGATCACCTATGGGTAGTATGGTACTAGCAGCCATCACCCTTTGCTCACTAGGCCTTTCTTCTTCACTTGGATCTAAAGGGAGATATTGCGGTCACCGCTGCAGCCACTGCTCAACTAAAGAGCCGATTGGTTACTTTTATAGGCGCAGAGAGTGTGTCCCCCCGCCTCTGCCTTTACCAGGCTCTACCAAACAAACAGGAAGCCCATCAAAGATGTGACTGGTGGCATCTGGTTCCTGAGACACAGTGAGAGGAACAGATGTCATTCCTCCCACTGTATGACGTCAGAAAGTGGAAGTGATGAGGATTTTGTCACTTCCAGTTCTGGTCTCATTTAAAAAAAAACATTACCAACTTGTACAAGCATCAGATCAAACCGATTTTGATCTGATGCTTTGGAGGGTAGAGTAGAGTTCTGGGGTCTATACCCCAGATCTCCATATAAGGAGTACCTGTCACTGCCCATGTTATCACAAGGGATGTTGTTCATCTCTTGTGATAGCAATAAAAAAAAGTGTTAAAGTGTGAAAAAATAAATGAAAATATAATAAATAAGAAAATAACAATAAAATCTAATGTGCCCCCATCCTACCATGCTTGCACACAAAAGCGAATGCACGTGTCGGTCCCACATGCAAACAGCAATCTCTCCACACATGTGAGATATTGCCGCAAACATTATAGCAAGAGCAACAATTCTAGCACAAGGCCTCCTGTGTAACCTGGTAACCTGTAAAGGCTTAAAAATTTTTGCCTATGGAGATTTTTAAGAACCATAGTTTTGCACCGTTTCACATAAATTTAAAGCGTGACATGTTAGGTATCTATTGACTTGGTAAAACATCATCTGTTATACTTTACTAAACAAATATTATGTATTATGTGCATTAAAATTCAGTGTATGTTTTCCCCAAAAAAATGTGTTTGAAAAACCGCTGAGCAAATACCATGTGAAATAAAAAACACCAATTATTTTATTTTATTTAGGGCCTCTGCTTAAAAAAGTAATTTTCTAGTAAAAAATATTTAGATTTTTACATACAGTATATGTAAGAAATGTCAGAATTAGTGGTTAAAGAAAAATGTGAAGGGTTCTGGGAGTGCAATCCTCTGAGGAACAATGGCAATGTGTTTGGATCCTAAAGCCTCGTACACACGACCGAGTTTCTCGTCCAAAACCGGCAAGAAAAGTGCCGCGTGAGCTTTTTTGTCGAGAAAACCGTTCGTGTGTATGGTTTTACGACGAGAAAATTGCCGTGAATCTCGACGAGAAAATAGAGAACCTGCTCTCTATTTTCTCGTCAGGATTCCAGATTTCCTCGTCGTGTTTCTTGTCGGCCTGTTTTGTGATGAGAAAATGGTTCGTGTGTATGCTTTTACGACTCTTCCAAAAGCGCGCATGCTCACAAGCAACTATGAGACAGGAGCGCATCTTCTGGTAAAACAAGCCTTCGTAATGGAGATAGCACATTCGTCACGCTCCAAATTTTTGCATCGTTTAAATGTTGTGCATTGAAATCTTCGTTAGAATGTGACATTAATCCAAACGAATGAACTTCTTTTGCTGCTGATATTCACACAGAGTTATGACTATGTTTTTTTAACATTTTTCTTGTTGCTCTTAAGAAGATTTATGTGTATTATATCGTGCAAGTTTTTAGGAATATTAAAAAATGTGTTATTTTTCTAACTGATGTTAATTGTAATTTCGCAATGTTTTGGTAGTGATCTCCCATTGAATCTTTTAATATATATTATTTAAATTTTACACACTTTTTTGGGAAATACGATTTAGTTATTTTTTTGGGGGGTTGTTATCTGTCCCTTTTTTTGTCAGTCAAATGTATCTGCTTACTCCAAAGCTAGATTTTACATTTTTACAAATACACATAGTCAAGTATGAACTTAAAGAAAAATAACATTTATTCATGTTTGAACTAAAATAAAGAGAAGGCAGCGCTGGAGAAGCTGCTGCCATTTGTGCATCCCAGGGACCCCAGAGCACACAGCAACACTGTGTGGACACTAAAATTGGGAGCTTGAGAAGGCAAACATTTCTGAGCACAATCTGATGCTGGCCTCCCAGAGGTCAGGAACAGCAGCAGGTGATATATATGTCCCAAGTGTGTGGTACTACAACAGGCTGCCTTCTGTCCGACCACAATGAAGCAAGGCCATCACTTCCTCGTCTTCCTGGCAACCTTCCCTGCAACCTTTCCTGAAGCCTTCCCTGCAGCCTTCCTTCTTCGTTTGGCTGGAGGCTGGGCCACTGGAGGGGTACTCCTGTCAGGAGGAGGAGGAGGTGGAGGAGAAGGGGGTGGCGCAGAAGAACAAGGTGGAGGTGGAGGAGAAGGGGGTGGCGCAGAAGAACAAGGTGGAGGTGGAGGAGAAGGGGGTGGGGCAGAAGAAGAATGTGGAGGTGGAGGAGGAGGTTGAGGTTGGGACAGTTGTGCCACCTCACAAATGGCGGTATTGGGGGTAATTTTTTCCATCACCCCCTTGTTGAGCAAGGTGATGAGCAGGGGCTCGCATAGGAGGCGTTGCTCCATGCTCATCACCTTGAACTTTGCCTCCACTAGGCCGGCAATGGCCTCTTCAGGGGATGTGGGCTCTTTGAGGGTGGCATGGGCCTCTTTAATAAGGGCCATTGCTGCCTCACTGGTGGTCCTGTCCCTCCTTCCTCTTTTGGGAAGCCGAATGGGAGGCACCTGGGATCTGGTGCTTCTCCTTTGCCCTGCCACCTCCTGGCTGCCACTGGGCCCTGCCACCTCCTGGCTGCCACTGGGCCCTGCCTCCTCCTGGCTCACAGTGGGCCCTGCCTCCTCCTGGCTGCCACTGGGCCCTTCCTCCTCCTGCCTGACAGTTTCCAGACCCTCCTCCTGGCTGATTTCATCCTGTGTATGAAAAAGGGACATAGTTTAATATGTTGGTTTAATCTTTGCATCAAACTTTATAAACATGATTGAAGCAATTAGAATGTAAATCCAGAAATCATTTTTTCTAATTTACACCTACATCAGATTGACTATTTAGCACCCAATTAAGTGCAGACTAATGTCTAGAGATCTTGATTTCACTTGTGGAACCCAAAATATTGTATGTTTCTCATCTTGACATATTTGTCAAACATTAATTTTATCCCAATACATTTTGATTTAATACTATACCTGGCTCCAGATGGCCAAATCAGGATCATCCAGGATGGCTACCTCCTCTTGCTCCAGAGAAGGCTCAGGTTGGCTGCAGGGAAGTCTGGGGGGAAGAGTGGAGAGTGATGGCCTTGCCTCAATGTGGTCATCCAGGAAGGACATCCTGCTGTAGTACCACAAATTCGGGACATACACATCACCTGCTGCTGCTCCTGACCTCTGAGAAGCCAGGACCTTAGAGCGTTCAGTCCTGTAGGTGCCTCTCAAGCTCCCAATTTTAGTGTCCAATTGTTTTGCTGTGGCTGTGGGCACCTTGGTCTGCACAAATGGGAGCAGCTTCTCCAGCGCTGCTTCTCACCCCTCTTTTTTTATGGATGGGGTTTTTCGTCTCCCACAGAGCGGGCAGCTCCCTTACCCGGTCAATAAATTCCGCCAGGAACTCTTTGTCGCTAATAAAGACATTCATATTGTATCTGCAAGTTTAAGAAATAATATATAACTAATGTGAGGCAAACAGTCTAACCTCCTTAACATTGTAGTCACCATATATATCCTACAACATTCTCAAAACAGTATAGGCCAACAATTTGTCCAAGTCACAAAATCACATACCTTCGTTCGCACGTCCGTCACTTGAACTCCTCTCTCCGCACACCGAACGTACTATAGTCACATGTGTGTTTGCTATATACACACCACGCATGCGTCAAAATACGAACACGTCGCTCCGCACACGTCGCCCGCCCATGATGTTCTAACTAACATCTTTTCCCCGCCCCTTCTCTTTCGGCGCGCAGACAGATATGGTGGAGTTACAGCAGGTGTCTGATAATTCCGCAACTAACGAGGAGGAGACAAGCCCGGAGACCGAGGAAACGTCACGATCAAGGAGGAGATTCAAGGCATCGAATATGTCTTTTGCCGAGATGGCGGAGATGGTGGACATCTTGCTCAAGTCGGATTATGATGCAAAGCATGGGCCGTATAGCAAACTAAATAGAAGGAAGGCCAAAATCCTCACTAAAGTCGTGAAGAGTCTGAAGACGAATTTCGGGGTGAAACGCTCAAATGAGCAGCTCAGAAAGAGGTGGTCAGACCTCAAACTGAGGGAGCCAGAGCAGTTAAGGAGCATTAAGAGAATGCTCGCAAAAAGTAAGTAAAATGTACACTTTTCTGCTATTAATCCTTTTCTAAACTGACATGTTGCTGGTTTATTTATTTTTTCTTATTGGACTCCCTTCCAAAATGTTATATTTTGAACTTGGTTGGGCACAGTAATCGTTTGTTACGTTACAGACACTTCGTTCGGCCACTATCCGCTGTTTTGGCTTATTTTACAGCCACAAAAGTAATTAGACATCTGCCTTTTTTTGGGAAATTTGGGGCACAAAGTTTTAGGCTAGATGATGTGTTTGTAAAGAGAATGAAATGCAAACTTTTGTCAGTGTAAAGGAGAGGACACTCAGCAGCTGCTTACACATCTGTACTTTGGAGCACTATAGTGTGGGCCACCAGACCCGCCTTTTTTGGGTGTCCCACACAGGTGCATCAGAGAATTTTTGTGTTGCCTACATGTCTAAAAAATGACAGACAAAGGTGAATACTAAGCATATTCTTGGTCAGAAATAATGCATTCATCTTTAACTTCCGCCCAAACACACACTTGTACCCCACTTCCAAGCAATTTAGCCTGTTTTTTTTTTTACAGTTGAGGTGGAGGAAGGAGAAGTGCAGGAAGGAGAGGTGGATGACGTTGTGGAACTGGTCACCACAACAGGTCAGTATCTGTCACCACAGCTTCAGGTAAGAGAGGTAGGCCTGCAGAGTTATAATACCTTTTTATTTTGTTTTTAGGGGATGTGAATGTTGGGGTGAAGGATAGTACAGGTTTCTCTGCTGACAGTGCCCTCCGCCTCATCCAGCAAGTGATGGAATGTAGCACGGAACTGGACAAAATTAAAGAAATAATTCATGTGATGGATCAAACATTTAAAGACATTCTCGATGTTTTGGGGAGAATTCAATAAGGCATCCCAACCCCCTTTTGTTCATGTTTATTCTTCAACTTTTAAAAAACTTTTTGACAATCAAACCAGCCAGAAATTTAATCTGCACACAGTGTGTCAACATGTGCTATCTGCCATTAGGGGATATCCATGTACGTCTTTTGGGGGTGCAACCCCTTCCTCGTATCTAAAGTAGGTGAACTGAGGAAGGGGTTGCACCCCCAAAACACGTCCATTGATCACCCCTGATGGCAGATAGCACATGTTGATAATAGGGATCAGGAGTCTAAAATCCCTATAGGAAAATAATCCCAATTGTGTGCATATTCAATTTTTGGCTGGGCAAGGGGTGGCAGGACCCCATATTAGGACGGGCACATAGAGACATATAGTTTGTGTAAGTGAATGTCTCAGATTGCTCCGAGGTATCCAATTTTGTAATATTTGGAATGCAACTGTTGTTTTTGTATTATACCTAAGAAAACAGATGCCGGTTTGTGGCCAGGCAAACAAAAAATGTAAAAAAAAAAAAAAAGGTGTGTGAATTTGCACATAGTAAAAGATTTGAACACAAACAACGTGTAGCTTCTTTTTCTAATATGCTCTAACCTTATTTGGTACATTTTTAAAGGTTACATAGTGAAATGGTTGGTATTTACTAAAGGAAAATACACTTGGCACTACAAATGCACTAAGACAAACTAGGAGACAGGAAACCAACAAAAGTTAGAAGTTTAAACAAGATTTTTATTTGGATCGTTCTCCAGGAATCTTTAGACATAGCCTGGCATAGGAATTGCCCCCCTACCCGTGAAATAGTCCATGTATTTGTCCCGAACCTCACGGCATTTTGGGGGGGCAAGCCAGCACGGGCAGATTCCAGGCCCGGCAGGGGATTATCAGGGGAAAGTCCAGCCTCAGGCAAAACTGAGGCCATATATGAATTAGATTCGCGGCAAAGAAAATTGTGTAGCACACAGCAGCATAACACTACATAGTTTATTTTGTAGTCCGCCAAGTGGATGGGAGTCATAAAAAGGCGGAACCGGCTGGCCATTATGCCAAAGGCATTTTCAACGACTCTTCGGCCCCTGGCCAGCCGGTAATTGAACACCCTCTTCTCTGGGGTCAGGGTCCTCTGAGGAAATGGCCTCATAAGATGTGGTCCGAGCCCGAAGGCTTCATCAGCCAAAAAAACAAAGGGGAGTCCTTCAATATTCCCTGCATCCGGTGGCAATGCAAGGTCGTCACTCTGGAGACGGAGGGCAAACTCCGTCTGGATGAAGGATCCCCCATCGGACATCCGGCCATTCTTCCCTACATCAACATAGAGGAATTCATACCGTGCTGACACCACCGCCATCAGCACAATGCTATGAAACCCCTTGTAATTGAAGTAGTAGGACCCAGAACGGGGTGGCGGCACGATGCGGACGTGCTTCCCGTCTATAGCACCACCGCAGTTGGGGAAGTCCCACCACGTGGCAAACTCCGATGCCACAGTCTGCCATTCCTGTGGCGTGGAAGGAAGCTGTGGAGTCAAACAAGATGAAAAAATATTAGAATACACAAATCAAACATTACAAGTATATTCTAAGAAAATACATTAGAGGCCAACATCAAGCAAAGACTACGTTTATTAAGGTGTTTTAAATAAGTATAATGGAAGGCTCATGTATCATATTCATCACCCCCTATGATGGTCCATTAATAAATTATAATGGGGAGGGGGGGGTAGATGTGTTTGGCCACAGGATAGCATTGCAGTGGCGGTGCGTCCAGAGTGGGCGCTGGAGCACTGCCCCCTCTCTCCTGTGCCCGTCACTCAGAACAATACATAGGTTCATGCCTTGCATTAACCTATGTATTGTCTATGCCGCCCACTATTCGGGTGGATGGCCCCCTGTTAAGCGACCGACATATGAAGAACTGCGGCATTTAGGGGCTTAAAATTGCATATCAGAAACAGTAAGGAAAATTGTCTTGCACATTACAGCCTGAGGGATGTAATTGGCTGCAGAAAAGTTAAATAGGGGACGCAGGGGGGGGGGCATTCCTTGGGTAAACACTGACAGGCTGCTCTGCCAATCATGTTCACCAAGTCTGTTTAATGGTAACATGATTGGCTGATGCAACATCAAGGGAAGGAGAAGACATCAAGGACAGAAGAAGGATGGCGCTGACCACAAGAAGGTAAGTGCAGGGCTCGGGGGGAACTGGCTGCATTGGAGGGGACAAAATTGCTGCATTAGAGGGAACAAAATGGCTGCATTGGAGGGAACAAATGGGGGCGTTTAATAGGCACCAGAGCAAAAAAGGAGGAAGTTTATTTCCTAAATTGGGGTTTGAACCCCCAAACATTTGGAGCAACAGGCGCCCCTGCTGGAAAGGTTAGTGAAGGGAAATATGCATGGAGGAGAAAAAAGGGGCAATCTAAAGCTTCCAGCATGCATGAGGACAAAGGGGACATTCTCAGCATATTACAATCATGGTAATTAGGGAAGGATGAAAGAAATACAATACATTAGCATACATGTAATACATAAAATGTGATGTTAATGGAGAAAACTTACCCTAATATAGTCCTCCTGCAGGACTTGTATAATGGCAGAACAGGTGTCTGGGATTATGAGGCCCAGAGCCTGGAGGGAGATGCCTGTCGTGAACTTCAAGTCCTGAAGACTTCTCCCTGTCGCCAGATAACGTAACGTGGCGATGAGCCTCTGCTCAGCACTGATGGCTTCCCGCATAACGGTGTCCTTCCTGGTAATATAGGGGGACACCAAAGCCAACAGTTCCTGAAAAACGGGGTCAGACATCCGCAGAAAATTCCTGTAGTCCTCAGGATTATTCTCGACTATCTCCCGCAGCAGAGGCATATGGCAGAATTGGTCCCGCTGGAGCAACCAATTCTTGGTCCATGAACTCCTCCTCACACCATTCATGGACTGGTCTTGGTCCAAAACAAGCAGACGAACACCAAGCGCACGCACAGCACGAACCCGACGACGAGAACGTCCAGGCGACATGGCTAGGAAACGGTCGTCTTATCAGAACGTACAGAACAGAACGCACTTTAGAACAGCAAGGCCTATGAATAACAAACTGAAAATCAGAAACGAACGGGCAAGAACGCACTGTAAAACAGATACAACCTGCCTAGACGCCCTGAAAGTCAAGGTACGAACCCACAAGCACAAACTGAACCGCAGAAAACGATCTGAAAAGTACGAAGACTGAAAAGCGCGAATCGTCTCTTCCCAAACTTTCTCTTCACACGCGGTAACACGAGATCAGCAAAAGCAGCCCAAGGGGTGGCGCCAAGAAAAAAGATCTTCCCCTTTATAGTGCCATCGTACGTGCTGGACGTGACCACGGAGAACAACGAGGAAATTGGGAAATGACAGTGTGTACGCATGGAAAGCTTGACGAGAAAATCGACAAGGTTAACAAGAATCTCGTCGAAAAAAACGACGTGTTTTTTACGACGAGAAACTCGGTCGTGTGTACGAGGCTTAACACCCAAAATTCCACTTAAGTGGCCAATCATGACACTTTGAAATAAATATGTTACCGGCGCCAAGATACTTTTTGCTAAGAATAGTTTGCTGCAATTAAATAAACATACAACCAATATAGCTTAAATTAACATATATAAAGAATAAAGTGAATTGCACTTGCGCAATTCACTTTAATCATGACACTTTCTCTCATTGGAAGAGAACCCCTGAAACGTTACATGAAAATGATAAACACATACCCCAAAATTTTAACAAATTCTGGACATGTCCCTGATCCAACCTTTTTGACAAGGACCATTTTCACTATCATTGGCAAAGCTGTGATTTTTAAGCCCAATTACAGCAGGCTCCATTTGTAAATATATTATGTCTAACTAAAAAGATAACTGGCTTCTAACTTTTTATTTGGAGTCACTACTTCTTGAATGCTGGAGGAATACTTGGGATTGGGGGAGAAGTGAGGATCTTCCCTGACCCCCACCTCCTGTCATGCCTTCTACCCCCCTTTTCCCCTTGCCCTCTTTCTTCTTCTTTCTTCTACCCTTCCTTCCCTAGAGGGGGATTATTTTTGTAATTTACCTTTCCTTCCTCTTTGGTTCCTCTTGCCCATTCTACCCTGGAGGGGAAAGAATGGATGGTGGTGCAGAAACGACCATTTAGGCATGTTAATTATTTTATTTCCATGTGTATTTGAATTTTTCTTGTGTACATTTTCATACACCAATGTTTGTGTGCTTTAAAACAAAATTGTCAAGCTGTCAAGGGCAACAACAGAATTGTAAAACCTCTCTAAAACTGGACTTACAAACATCTATGTAATATAAGGACTTGCCTAAACAATAGATTACATTCAGGAAAATTAGGTTCCTTTCACACGGGCATTCCATCTGTCCATCTATTGACGCAGGAAAAATGGACAGCAATTTATTTCTATGGACAAACAGAAGTCTCCGAATGATCATCCTTTACATCCTTTTATATCCGCGTCTGTTCAGTTCTGTTTTTTTAAACAGAGCAGCCCGCGTCCAGATCCACTTAAGGGGACTGGAACGGATGTAAGTGGATGTAAACGGACATTGTCCCTTTACATTCGTTCCTTTAAGATCTGTTTTTGCCAGATATTTTGGTTTAACTATTTTTTTATTGATTTTATAAACCAAAAGTCAACCTATGACATGGTAGTGGTAATCAAAGGAAGTGGCATCCACCTTTCTTTCACATTTGGCAACATGGCTCGAGTTGTTACTCATAAGACTCTCATCAATCTTGAGCATGCCAGGTCTGGCCTTTGGTACACCTCTTGTAGAGAATACAGTACCAAGGTGGCAAAGCAACTGTTGTGAACTGAGTGAGATCTTTGAGGCTGTGACACCAGATTGGGCAACCATAAAGCAGAGGCATCAGGATACATGTGGTAGGTTTATAAGCCTAGGTTAATGTTTTATCTGCTGCATGACCATCATTTTGCATTTCTGTTATGCATTGTTACTTTGTGTGGTTAGGGGTTCCACTGCATAAATTCCGATTGTCCCGTTAGGGATAGAGTTAGGGTTAGGAATAGGGTTAGGGGCCTTAGTAGACATTATACCTATACAGGTCCTTCTCAAAAAATTAGCATATTGTGATAAAATTCATTATTTTCTGTAATGTACTGATAAACATTAGACTTTCATATATTTTAGATTCATTACACACAACTGAAGTAGTTCAAGCCTTTTCTTGTTTTAATATTGATGATTTTGGCATACAGCTCATGAAAACCCCAAAATCCTATCTCAAAAAATTAGCATATTTCATCCGACCAATAAAAGAAAAGTGTTTTTAATACAAAAAAAGTCAACCTTCAAATAATTATGTTCAGTTATGCACTCAATACTTGGTCGGGAATCCTTTTGCAGAAATGACTGCTTCAATGCGGCGTGGCATGGAGGCAACCAGTCTGTGGCACTGCTGAGGTGTTATGGAGGCCCAGGATGCTTCGATAGCGGCCTTAAGCTCATCCAGAGTGTTGGGTCTTGCGTCTCTCAACTTTCTCTTCCCAATATCCCACAGATTCTCTATGGGGTTCAGGTCAGGAGAGTTGGCAGGCCAATTGAGCACAGTAATACCATGGTCAGTAAACCATTTACCAGTGGTTTTGGCACTGTGAGCAGGTGCCAGGTCGTGCTGAAAAATGAAATCTTCATCTCCATAAAGCTTTTCAGCAGATGGAAGCATGAAGTGCTCCAAAATCTCCTGATAGCTAGCTGCATTGACCCTGCCCTTGATAAAACACAGTGGACCAACACCAGCAGCTGACATGGCACCCCAGACCATCACTGACTGTGGGTACTTGACACTGGACTTCAGGCATTTTGGCATTTCCCTCTCCCCAGTCTTCCTCCAGACTCTGGCACCTTGATTTCCGAATGACATGCAAAATTTGCTTTCATCCGAAAAAAGTACTTTGGACCACTGAGCAACAGTCCAGTGCTGCTTTTCTGTAGCCCAGGTCAGGCGCTTCTGCCGCTGTTTCTGGTTCAAAAGTGGCTTGACCTGGGGAATGCGGCACCTGTAGCCCATTTCCTGCACACGCCTGTTCACGGTGGCTCTGGATGTTTCTACTCCAGACTCAGTCCACTGCTTCCGCAGGTCCTCCAAGGTCTGGAATCGGTCCTTCTCCACAATCTTCTTCAGGGTCCGGTCACCTCTTCTCGTTGTGCAGCGTTTTCTGCCACACTTTTTCCTTCCCACAGACTTCCCACTGAGGTGCCTTGATACAGCACTCTGGGAACAGCCTATTCGTTCAGAAATTTCTTTCTGTGTCTTACCCTCTTGCTTGAGGGTGTCAATGATGGCCTTCTGGACAGCAGTCAGGTCGGCAGTCTTACCCATGATTGCGGTTTTGAGTAATGAACCAGGCTGGGAGTTTTTAAAAGCCTCAGGAATCTTTTGCAGGTGTTTAGAGTTAATTAGTTGATTCAGATGATTAGGTTAATAGCTCGTTTAGAGAACCTTTTCATGATATGCTAATTTTTTGAGATAGGAATTTTGGGTTGTCATGAGCTGTATGCCAAAATCATCAATATTAAAACAAGAAAAGGCTTGAACTACTTCAGTTGTGTGTAATGAATCTAAAATATATGAAAGTCTAATGTTTATCAGTACATTACAGAAAATAATGAACTTTATCACAATATGCTAATTTTTTGAGAAGGACCTGTATTTTTTTTTTTGAGTCCTACAGCAAAAGAGGTTATCACAAGATAACAAACTCTACGTGAATGTTTTTGCTGAGACTCAAATGATGAGGCTAGGGGGAGTCAAAGTGGTGCAGGACATTCCAAAAAAAAAGAAAAGCACATTTTTTGAAATGCAGGAATTCTTAAGAAGGGTCATGGACCTGAGATCATATTTTTCACACACTGAAATCAAGCACACCTTGAACAAAATTTGGATGATCCATCCTGAAACTACCAAATTTAGATCCATCTATGGTCAGCTTAACATATACAGTAAATATCATATATCTACCATTCTTTTTTATTGTACCACATCAAGCAACTCAGAAGGAGAGGAAGAACATGAAGAAGGAGCTGATCCTGGAAGCAGTTTAGGGTGATGGACAATCTGTGGAGGTAGATGGACAGTCTGCTCCAGCACAGCAGCAGGAACACCGTGCTGGGGGTTCACAGGCAACAGGAATAGAAATACCTTAAGTGAAAATAAGAATACTAAACAACAAGCAACACATTAAAATGTAAACATAGGCATCATTGTGCAGAGGCAGAGCTGACTCTGCTGGTAGCCAATCAGAGACAGAGATAGGCAAAACCAACCTTCCTGTCACTTAAAGTACTAGTGGCCAGTACAAAACCTGAGGGGGCAGTGTCGGTTTGCGGAGATAAGCCAATCGTACTGTAGGTATGTAAGGGCGAAGCTGGCTGAATGATTACGGACTTAGCCAAATACGATTGTACATGGCACAGAATGCAAGCTGAGATCAGACAATCATGAGAGACCACAGGATGGAGGACGAAAGCAGCTATAGGACAGAGGATGTCCACTCCAGTCCAATGAGACAGCTTAGTAAAAACAACAGACTGTGACAGCATCAATAAATTATTTTAAAATGTTTGTGTCGCATTCATATCAATTAAATATACAATTATGCAAAAACAATATATGACATCACTTATTGCTAAAATCATGGTTTAAAATGTATGTATATACCTAAGTTAAAAAAAAAGAAAAACAAAATGTGTGTTTAAAATTATTGGTAGATGTGTTTAAAATGATCAAAATTTGTGTATGTGAAATCCAAATGTACAGATGCAAAGCTGCATGTATACTGTGGCAAGGTGGCACGATCCCGCGAATCGCCGTAGGTGTACATCCACGCGGGATCTCGCTTTTTTTGGTGCGCAGGCTCCCATTGGCCTGCGGGGGAGCCAGTCAGCGGGTTCGGCGGACTCGAGGGCTTTCACACTGGAGCGGTGCACTAGCAGGACGGTAAAAAAAGTCCTGCTAGCCGTATCTTTGGAGCGGTGAGAGAGCGGTGTGTTTACCGCTCCTCCACCGCTCCTTCCCATTGAAAGCAATGGGAAACCACGGTAATACTGCCGGAAATGCGCCTCTGCAGAGGCGCATTGCCGGCTGTATTAACCCTTTTTCGGCCGCTAGCGGGGGTTAAAACCGCACCGCTAGCGGCCGAATACCTCCGCAATTCCAACGGTATAGCGACTTTAAAAATAGCCGCGCTATACCGCCACCGCACCCACCGCCCCAGTGTGAAACCAGCCTTTGGCTCACTCGTGGGAGAAAGGGCACACCTATGCCACATGCCGTACCCTCCTGTGTGAAGAGGTTGAGCGGTGTAATGTACCTGGGTCTCTGTGGTCAGGTTCCCCCATAGAATGGCTCCCGTCTTCACTGTGATAAAGACAAGTCTCTATTCCCTAATAACTTCAAGGTCCACACCAATTGCAACTCCAACGTAGAGTTTATTTCTCTCTTATACACAATGAAAGGTTGGAGGAAGATCAGGACAGCAAGAGGAGTGGGAATAGGTCCAGGCACAAACAAATTCTTATTCACTACCCATATCTTCAGGTAGACTCAGCTCATCCGGATAGTCTCCCAATGGAGTGGATCCTAGCCGCAGTGTCATCTTAAGAGCATTATAGGCCCCCGGGCAATACGGTGCACTGGGGCCCTGTCTACACAATCACGCACAAGTATTTTTTACTGACAAAAATCATGACATTTACTGGCAGAACCACATTTTTTACTGCCACTGCATAAAGGTACCTAAAATTACAGTTTTCAATGCCAAACAGTGCAAATGTCAGTATTTAAACTATATAGATCGTGCTATTAGCAATGTGTTTAAGTTAAACAAAAGTAAAAAAAAAACATTTCTTCATTGACATGAAGGTTAGGTTACTATAACCCAGCCAGCATAGAGTTTCCTCTTACATCAGAGTCTGCAGGATTCCCCCTTACAGTGAAAGGGAACTCTTATGTAAAGGGGAACGCTGCAGATCATGATGTAAGGGGAAACGCTGATGTAAGGGGGGCTCTGGTGACCAGAGACCACCTTATATCAGAGTCCACTGCTTTCTCTTTACATCAGAGTTCCCACTTACATCAGAGCAACAGACCACCCCCCGATCTCTTTGTGCAAGCTGCACAGTCAGCCAGACAGCCACTCACCGTACGACACCGACCAGGGCACTCCGTGTCTGTACTGGCTGGTGGCTGGGCAGGTTACAGGCTCACGAAAACCGGCACTGCCGACAGGGGTCCGACTACACCACACTCTGCTTCAAGCCTGCTGTGCTGTCTGCTCTGACAACTCTACTCTGTCTATTCACCCTCAGCTCCTCCTGCTTTTTTTTTTTAAGTCTGGTGGGTGTGGCTAACGTCATCATCGGTGGACAGACAGAGGCAGCACTCGTGGAGGGTCCGATCTTCTCTGCGATTTCCGCAAACTGCGCATGCACAGTTCTGACCCGCCGCTTCCCACCATTTTTTACTGGAGTCGCTGGGCAGCCGGTGGGGCCCCCCAGGCAAGTATGGCCCCCGGGCAACTGCCCAGCGTGCCCAATGGAAAAGATGGCCCTGCCTAGCAGCCGGAATGATGCTCGAATCAGAGTACACGCACAGTCTCTGCCACAGACCTGGTGAACGTTGGTTCTGGCTTTAGGCCTCTAACGGAAAAATGACATCCCTCCAGAGAGTTACCGGGCCCCTTCCTTCACTGTGATCTCTCACCAGTCCTTCGGAACGGTCCTCCCCCGGCCTCCTCATCTAGATGCGGGTCTCCTTGCAAGGCAGCACCCTGGGATTCCTTCTCCCTCCGTGGGCTCCAGCCGAAGGTGCTGGACCCAAAGCCTCCAGTTGCAGCGCCAGGGCTAAAGGTGCTTGGGACTGATCTGCCAGTGTACCGGACCAGGAACTCCACCCCAGGGCTAAAGGTGCCTGCGGTGGCCACAAACAGAATCACACGCTCCCGGGGTCGGACCCCCGGGAACTCACCCCTGACAGACAGGGTCTGCCCCTTTTATATCCCCTCCCGGGGTGCAAAGCAGGCCGACACGCCCACCATACCACCGCCGAAAGGGGACATCCAAGGCACAGCACTGTACCAGCGGTTCAACCCTGGCCTCTGATGGCAGCGCCACCAACAGGCCATGGGGAACTACACACCAGTATCCCACCTGTAGCTCAAAATGGGTTTTACAGAACCCTATCAAATAGTGTGTTTGAGCACAACTACCACTCAAACATTCCCTTAGATTTCAAAGCCCCGCTACACACTCCCCCGAGACAGATAGACACTGTCCCCAGTGTCTGGGGTAAACCCACGTACCTCAAACCTGAGTCTACGCATGTTTATCTCAGAACTATATACAAAAAAAAACCTGATAATAGAAAAATGGTTTGTTTGTGCCGGAACCTAATTGTGATTAAAGGGGTTGAATAAAGAAATGAAGGGAGATCAACAAGAGAAGAGAAAAAAATATATATATATGTGTACATCCCATTCTCAATGTCACATATAATACAAAACACATCACCTTATACACTTACATCTCCCTCCCCTCCTCATCTAGCTAACCCACCCATGCTCAGTGGTTGCCAGACGTTCACATGCAAAGGGAGAAAACACATACAAAACCAGCATGATCATATTCTACACCATTATTTTCAAAAGAAGGGAACTACCCTCCCCTAGGGGAGAATATTTTCCTTCTAATAAAGTATTCATTACACTAGTCCTAGTGTAAATAAAAAACTATTAATATATACAAATTATATATCTTTTCTCTTTGAGCGCACAGAAACCCTTCGCAACACTGCCACCTAGTGGAAGTGTCACCGTCATAACATTGTTCTAAGATTTGGAAATTATATCTTTTCCATTTTTTCTTCTGTGGCCCTAACTGTACCTACTCCCCAAGTCTCTGTCTTTGTAGCGCTGTGAGCGGAGATCAACAGCAACAGCTCCCCTGGCTCCCCAGATTACCCCAATTCACAAGGGCAAAGTCCCTGGACTCCAGGAGAGTACACTCCAGAAACAATAGAACACATTAGAGTTCAGTCTCTTAAAGATAAAATTTGGGATCGGGTAAAATAAGGAGCTTCCAATTCTTGTCAAAAGTTTCAATGGAATACACAGCATCCTCCCGCTCCTTCCGACACACAACCACCCGATCTGCGTGTATGTGCCGACCAAGTACCCAGTCCAACTTGCACCCTTTGTACCTCTCCACAACAGCTGCAGAACAGGAGAGATACCTGCGGGCGTTAGGCACTTTCAAATAGTCCCACAAAAAGTCAGCGTACCATCTTTCCCTGTAGACCTCCACCTCAAAAAGTGAGTCTCTTGAGAGATACGGGTACTCCCATCCGTAGTCAGCGGCCACCCTTTGGTTGAACAGCCGTTGCATCCTGGAAAGCGGAGGAAGGGTAGCGCGGTCTCCCGCACCCGGTAGGACACTGGCATCCGGATGCCTAGGCACTTTTACTGCCTTGAAACCCAACATAGCAGCCCGCAATGGCGTATACCCAGCCACGGCGTCAGGCACAGGCAACGTAGGTCTGGGTGATACAGGCCTGGGGTCAGGTATCTCCTCCAACACAGGGGCCTCCGCCGGGGGTGCAACAGCCCCAGGAACTTTGGGTGCATCTCTTTAACTTCTATCGGAGGACAGGGGTATCTTATCCCAGCCTTTATTGATGAACAGCTCATCTATTTTGGCATCATCTCCCACCTCAGAGGATGACTCTAGATCAGAGGTATTGTATTCCTCTGTCGGCAAATAATTTTTGGTGGTGGAGGAATCACTGTCCTTAACAAGTTCCTTAGGGTCGGGAACCCAAACATCCCCGATACTTCGGACACTAGCTTTTGTCCCTTTCCCCGGCTTACCTCGGCCTGTAGCTGTCGTGGATCGTCTGGAGGTCCCTCGGACTGGACAATCCGTTTCAGGCAAGCGCTGGGGTGTAGCTCGACCACGGCCGCAGGAGGCTTTCACATAGCCCACCTTTCGCTTGGGCGGTGGGAGCGACGACTCTGTAGTGACAGAGGCAACATCCTCCAGTTTCTCCGTCTCCGGTTCCTCTTCCACTGGAACATCCGGAACGACTTCCTCCGAAGTCACGACAGTGCACATGGGGGTGGCTGCAGAAGCACTGGTTTCCTCCTCAAGAGTAGTGGCATCCGTAAGGCAATTCAAATGGTAGGCCCGAGGTTTTTCTGTAGCTTGCTCCACCTCGAAGATGAATTCCTTGCACTTTTCACATCTTCCAAAGGGCCGAAGGTGCACCACCAGTCCCTGGCATCCGGGACAAACCACTCCAAGGGCCTCCGCATCTCTACAGACGTAGAGAGCGAAGCGACCCCAAGGTTTCAGCCGAATCCCTGTATCCATCAAGGGAGCAGCGAAAGAGGCAACGTTAATGGTAGAAGAACTTGGAATCTATGGGGCATTAGTCGCCATGTTGCTCACTCGCCGATCCATCATGCACTGTCCATTTGGCGCCAAAGCCACCATACACAACTCACCGCATGGCGAGGCTCCTCCCATTTTCCTGCAATGTTCGCAGGCTTTTACTTTCCTTGACACGCCCACGAACTACGCAGCTTGGGCTCTCCTCGTGGCGCAGCCAGAATTCTTCCAAAGATGGCCGACCCCCACGTAGCCTCACAAGGTGAATAAAGTCCAACTTTTGGGGTTTTCCAACCACAGAAATCCCGGACTCGAGCCCCCACGTGTAGCAATACCCGAGGTTAAGAGGGCTGCTGGTATTACTTTCAGGCCTGGAACACTCTGCTGCCAACCCCCAGTAATTGGCTCTACCCTCTCTTGGCAAAGCTAGTGAGACTAAAGGTTTGTGAGACCCGTAGGCTATGGGTATCACAATACTGCAGATAACATACACAGTAATCACACCACACAACGTGTCTGCTTAATCACTAATGCATTTACTGAATAAAATAAGATTTGGATTAGACAGTAGTACATCTATCAATGCAGAGCCCTGCAATAAGATATAGTCAGCATATAACACAGATATACTATCCCCTCAATCCTACGCACATCAATTAACAAACCCTGCATGCAAGCTTCCCCCTCGTGGGCAAGATGGCGCCCAGCAATGTCTCTACTCTATTCAGTCAGGCCTGACTACTTAGTTCACAATGTTTCTGTAGAGAAGGATCTTCGCTAGCAATGGTGGTGCACTTTGTAGGTTATTTGTAATCCACAGGGTGTGAAACAATTGGCTGCTGATTGTGCGACAACGAATTTAACTAAGGCTGCACGGCTCACTGTCCCTCTGGTGAGCAGCTCAACTTGATAAATGATGGGCCCTAAGCAAAGGATATTGGGCCTAAAGAGTAACTTAAGAAATCTTCTAGCAAGTGCTCTCTCACCCAACCGAACCAGTCCGTGTGGCCGACTTCCACCTCTGTGTGTCCCACACACAGTCTCACGATTCCCGGGGTCTCCGATTCTTCCAACGAGTCTTGGAAGGTAGATACTTGAGACGTCTCAGGGATTCTTCCATAAGGGGTAGAAGGCTCTTTGGATCCACAGGGCCCGCTTCTCGGGCCTTGTCCGGAACAGCAGACACAGCACAGAGTTCCACTTGCTAGGCAGGCGATGTCCAAAGAGACCCCCGTCCTTCTTCGCCCCTCCTTATATAGTCCAGCCCCAGCAGACCTTGCGCCGGGTCCAAAGGAACTATGGGTATCCCATTGCATACTGGGTAAGGTAGTCTCTGAGGCTATTTAAAGCAACACCCCGCTACAAATGTATGGTATACAAAGTGACAGGTAAGGTAAAGTAGAGGTAAATACTAACTGGGTGGTATTAAAGTAGATGTAATATAAACATTTTTATTTTAAAAAAAAATAACAAATAAAAAATAACAAATACAAATACTTACCTGTTTTGTGCAGTGGTTTTGCACAGGGCATCCATGATCCTTCTCTTCTTGGGTCCCCCGCCAGTACTCTGGGCCCCTCCCCCTTTGCCGAGTTCCCCCATAGCAAGCCGCTTGCTGTGGCGGCACTTGTGCGGGCTCGCTCCCAAACCGGCTCTCTGCATCCATAAGACACGCTTATTGGGATTTTTTTACCAAAAATATGTAGAAGAATATATATTGGCCTAAACTAATGAATACATTTGTTTATTTTTTATATATTTTTTGGGGATATTTATTATAGCAGAAAGTAAAAAATATAGTTATTTTTTCAAAATTGGCGGTCTTTGTTTTTTATTTTTATAGCGCAAAAAAAAAAAAAAACGCAGACGTGATCAATTACCACCAAAAGAAAGCTCTATTTGTGGGAATAAAAGGACATACATTTTGTTTAGGTACAACATCGCACGACTGTCGTGTAACTGTGCAATTGTCAGTTAAAGCGAAGCAGTGCAGTATCGCAAAAAATGGCCTGGTCAGGAGGTGGGTAAATTCTTCCGGTCCTTAAGTGGTTAAGGTAAAAATACAGTAGGTTTCACTACAGCAGAGTCTCTGGAATCTCTCGGCTTGGGAATCACAGGGAGGAACACTCTCTATTACCCAAACTCCCAGACCTTCCGTAGATTTATTTTGATGTGATTTTTTTTGGCAATGGGTGGAGATTGTCTTTAGATGTGTCCTTGAGTGAGTACAACTTTGTCCCTTCTGGGCACTATACTCTGACAGTGGCATCCGCCACTGTAGAAACACACTTATCAGTGGCTGCAGGTGCTGATAAAATTTGGAATGGCCATACACTAACTGAAATTCTTCAGGTTCCTGCTGAACCAGTTGATCAGTGTATGGCCAGTTTTAGTGTCTTGGTGGTATGAGATCTATTGTTCAAAGTTGACAGCACTATCTGTGCAATCACTACCCTTGTTGTTAAAACTAGGTCAAAAGTATTGCTTGGTGTGCAGCTGGGACTTTCATCTAGTGATGGTGGGGGTTGGCGGGATCAACCAATGAGTGCAGAAGGAGGGACCTGGAGATTGGCATTGCCACAGCTGTTGATTTCTGGAGAGACTTCAGTCAAAAATTTCTGTCCATCAAAGTGGCATTCAGGATCAGGACCATGAGCAATGGGAGCATGAAGTATTTACAATCTTGCAGGTACATATGTTAGCAGTTAATGTAAGTGGTAAAGTTGCTTTAAGAAGTTAATACTACTAGTAATATATCCCTCTCTACAGAAGAATGGGATTCCTGTATTGAAAATCTTTGTAAATGCACCAGATCCATTACAGCTAGGGAGACGGCCACCGAACTATTTACTAGGTGGTACTATACACCTACTAAACTTCACAGAATTTTCCCTATGGTACCCTAAACATTCTTTAGAGGTTGTAACTTACTTGGTTCATTCTTCCACATATTCTGGGGATGTGATAACGTCTCACAAATATGGAATCAGTTAAGAAATTTTGCAACATCAATATCAGGTTCTCAAATAAATCTCACACTTCAATACTGTCTATTATTCACAAAAATCAAAGGACTGTCTATACCTCATATGTGTAACAATTTATTGGCTCATAGCCTATCACTGGATATTTCCCTCAATTCCGATAAATCAATTAAAAACAAGAATTAGCTCCATTAACCAGATGGAAAAAATATTTTACTTATTATACAACTCTATACAATTTTATAATAAAAAATGGGACTCTTGGTTCTCACTTGGAGATGTATTGTTCAGAAATGCAAACAATTGAATAGAGATGTTAGTTTAAATTTATTTTTCTAGATTTTTTTATTTATTTTTTCATAATATATATATATATATATATATATATATATATATATATATATATATATATATATATATATTCTTTACACTAGATTATAGATTGTATCAATATATTTTTTAGAGCTGGTTCACACTGGGGCAACACGACTTCCAGCGCGACTTCCAGAAGCAACTCGGACACGACTTGAGCATGAATCACAGCGAGACTTGGAGGAGACTTCAGCGCGACTTGTGGTCATTAACAACACGACTTTAAGTAAATTTCTTGTGGCTTCTGGTTAATTCCCTTCTGCTTCCTGTAAAGTTGCCTTCAAAATGAACAGTGATCAGACTTCTAAGCGACTTCCATTGAAATCAATGGGTACAAGTTGCCTACAGGTCGCCTAGAAGTCTGATTGAAGTAGTACAGGAACCTTTTTTGAAGTCGGAGCGACTGCAGTCATGTACATTAAAACATCTCCATTCACTTCAATTCGTTTTAAAAATAGCGCGACTTGGGGCAACTCGGGGCGACCTGAAGTCGCGTCCGGAGTCGCCCCTGTGTGAACCTGGTCTTACTTGTCTAATTTTCAATAATTATATACAGCAACTGAATAGCCTTTATATGTTAATTTTACTGTAATTGAAACCTCTTATTGTACCACAATTTAACCTCAATAAAAATAGTTTGTGAACAAAAGAAGTTAATACTACATCAATGTAAATAATAAAAAAAGTTTGTGTGTTTGTGTGTTTATTTTCTTTATTTTTTTTGGTTATTGTAACACTTAGTTTGACAAGTAGGTGGCAGCGCACAAAGATTTTGTTTTCAATAGTAAATCAATGTGGAGAGAAGTAGAACTGTAAATACCGCTTGGGATAAACTTAAAAAATAAAATTTTGTTGTCTGATTGTTTGCATAGATATTTCACTAAACCATATGTGTTTAAAAGCTGATAATAGAAGTTTAAAATATATGGGTATTGTGACAAATCTCGGATACCCCAGGTGGGCACATCCACCAGACCTGTGTCTCCTGTTCTCTAAACGCACCCGCAGCCTGCAGATTCGCCATAACCAGCCTTTAACCCCTCCATCATGAGACAAGCCACACAGGTGTTGAGGGTTAAACATGCAGAGCATCAACAGTTTATTAAATACAAAACATACACTTTTACACACAGTTAGGAACACTCCCCTTACCCTTGTCATAGAGGGGGGTTAGGGAATAGTGATGAGCCGAACACCCCCGGGTTCGGTTCGCACCAGAACCCGCGAACGGACCGAAAGTTCGTACGAACATTAGAACCCTATTAAATACAATGGATGCGAACGTTCGAATTCTAAAGTGCTAATTATAACAACTATTATGCATGTTATTGTCCTAAAAAGGGTTTGGGAACCCGGGTTGTGCACCAGGGGACATGTATCAATGCAAAAAGAAGTTTTAAAAACGGTCGTTTTTCGGGAGCAGTCATTTTAATGATGCATAAAGTGAAAAAAAAAAGTCAAATATTCCTTTAAATATCGTACCTGGGGGGTGTCTAAAGTATGCCTGTGAAGTGCCACGTGTTTCCCGTGTTTAGAACTGTCCCTGCACAAAATGACACTTCTAAAGGAAAAAAAAGCCATTTAAAACTGCTTGCGGCTTTAATGTAATGTCTGGTCCCGGTAATATGGATGAAAATCTTTAAGAAAAATGGCATAGCTACCCCATGACCCCCCCCCTACCCCAGCCCATTACCAGCCCCTTTGGGTCTTGTATGGATATTAAGGGGAACCCCGCACATAAAACAAAAAAGGCCCTATATACTCTGAACAGCCGTATACAGGCGGTGCATACAAGACAGGGACTGTAGGTTTGTTCTTATGTAGAATCTGTTTGTAATTTTGAACAGGTACATTGTTTAAGTGTAGCTCCAGCCCAAAAATCTATTTTTAAACTTTTTGGAAAACATAGGTAAGGGTTATCACCCCTGTAACATTTGTTTTGCTGTCTGTGCCCCTGTTCAGAACATTTCACCTCACTTTCCGTCCCAATGACAACTGTTTTTGAAATGTGGTGTTTTTCTTGAAACAAGGATTGCTGATAAAGCATCAGTACAGAGGAGACACCTTTCTCCCATATTAATTCTTACAGGAGAGAATTTTCCTTCCAAGGGGTAGATTTCCTCTCACTTCCTGTTGTCTTCTTGCGTTTGCAAGTAGTAGTCGTTTGTAAGTTGGATGTTTGAAAGTAGGGACCTGCCGTATATACTCTGCAGAAATAGGCCCCTTAGTTGTTGGTGTTGGCACAACACTGTAAGCACTCACAGTTACTCTTGGTTGGTGCTGGAACGCCCTGCTGTCAACTATTATATCAGGAATTTTAATTACATATAATTGTTGAACAGTGGTAGTAAAAATTGGGCCTTTGATGGTGGTGCTGGTGCCACAACGCTGTAAGCCCTGACAGTTACTCTTGGTGGGTGCAGCAATGGGCCCTGCTGTGAATTATTAGATCAAGAATTGTAATTGCATGCCCCTGTTGAACAGGGGCTGAAAAATTGGGCCGTTCGTGGTGGTGGTGGTGGTGGTGGTGTTGCCACAACACTGTAAGCCCTCAGAGTTACTCTTGGTGGGTGCAGGAATGGGCCCTGCTGTGAATTATTAGATCAAGAATTGTAATTACATGCCCCTTTTGAACAGGGGCTGAAAAATTGGGCCTTTCGTGGTGGTGGTGGTGGTGGCGTTGCCACAACACTGTAAGCCCTCAGAGTTACTCTTGGTGGGTGCAGGAATGGGCCCTGCTGTGAATTATTAGATCAAGAATTGTAATTACATGCCCCTTTTGAACAGGGGCTGAAAAATTGGGCCTTTCGTGGTGGTGGTGGTGGTGGCGTTGCCACAACACTGTAAGCCCTCAGAGTTACTCTTGGTGGGTGCAGCAATGGGCCCTGCTGTGAATTATTAGATCAAGAATTGTAATTACATGCCCCTGTTGAACAGGGGCTGAAAAATTGGGCCTTAGGCACTGGTGGCACAACACTACAACCCCTCACAGATACTGTACTTGGAGCACAGCAATGAGCCCTGTTGCAAAGTATTGCTTCAAAAATTGTAATGACACGCCCCTGTTAAACAGGGGCTGAAAAATTGGGCCTTAGGCACTGGTGCCACAACACTCCAACCCCTCACAGATACTGTACTTGGAGCACAGCAATGAGCCCTATGGCAAATTATTGCAAAAAAAATTGTAATTACACGCCCCTGTAAAACAGGGGCTGAAAAATTGGGCCTTAGCCACTGGTGGCGGCACCCATAAACAAAAATGATCTTCCAAGCTATCATCATCAATCGTATCATTGAGGACTCGGAGGAGGAGGATAGCCAGTCAACATAACAGCACAGGCACTCAGCATCAGCATCAGTCTTGAAGGGATGTGACATGTTAAAATCAATTAGTCTGTTATATCAGCATCAGGTGTGTGGTAGCTGGTGGTGATCCAAGACTGGTTCATCTTGATGAAAGTCAGTCGATCAACCGAGTCGGTGGACAGGCGCACCCTGTGATCCGTGACAAATCCTCCAGCAGCACTGAATGTGCGTTCCGAAAGAACGCTGGATGCAGGACAGGCCAGTAGCTCAATTGCATACTGTGCAAGCTCTGGCCAGTGATCCATCCTCAAGACCCAGTAAGCCAGAGGATTTTCGGTGGGGAAGGTGTCCAAGTCTGACCTTGCCCCTAGATATTCCTGCACCATGTTTATCAGACGCTGGCGATGGTTGCTGGAACCAATCATACTTTGGGGCTGCGGACTAAAGAATTGTCTGAACGCATCGGTCAGACGGCCACCTTCCCCACCGCTCCTTCTTTGACTGGCCGAAGCCTCAGCAACTCGTTGTCCAGGACCAGGAGTTTGTAACCTCCCAGTCTCTGGGAACGCGTTGCACAGACCTTTCTGCAAGGCCTCCCGGAGTTGTCTCATCCTCTGCTCCCTCTGCGACGGTAACATAAGGTCTGCAACCTTACCCTTGTACCGTGGATCAAGGAGAGTGGCCAGCCAGTAATGGTCCCTCTCCTTGATCCGAAGAATACGAGGATCCTTCCGCAGACTTTGCAGGATCAGGGAGGCCATGCAGCGTAGGTTAGCTGAGGCATTCAGTCCAGAGTCCTCTGGGTCACTAAGGACGACATGATCCACAGCCACCTCCTCCCAGCCACGTACAAGTCCACTGGTTTCTTGGGACTGTAAATCATCCCTAAAAGACTGCTGCTGATGATGCTGAGTGCCAGCCTCCACCTCCATGCTGACACAATCCTCCTCCTCCTCCTCCTCCTCCACTTCCTGTGCGATGGGTGGGACAGAAGGAACACTGTCTGGGTAAAGGGGGCCTTGAGAGGCAAGGAAGTCCTCCTCTTCCTGCCTCTGTTCTGCCTCAAGTGCCCTGTCCATTATTCCACGCAGCGTATGTTCCAACAGGTGGACAAGAGGTACAGTGTCACTGATGCATGCACTGTCATTGCTCACCATCCTCGTGGCCTCCTCAAATGGTGCCAGGACAGTGCATGCATCCCTGATCATGCCCCACTGGTGTGGTGAAAAAAAACCGAGCTCCCCTGACCCTGTCCTGGTGCCGTAGTCGCACAGGTACTCATTGATGGCCCTCTGCTGCGTGTGCAGCCGCTGCAGCATGGCCAACGTTGAGTTCCACCTGGTGGGCATGTCACATATAAGGCGGTTCTTGGGCAGGTTCAACTCCTTTTGCAGCTCAGCCAGGCGAGCACTGGCATTATAAGATCTGCGGAAATGCACACAGACTTTCCTGGCCTGCCTCAGGACATCCTGTAAGCCTGGGTACCTGCCCAAGAACTGCTGCACCACCAGGTTAAGGACGTGAGCCACACAGGGCACATGGGTCAGTTGTCCCTGTCGGAGGGCGGAGAGGAGGTTGGTGCCATTGTCGCAAACCACCATTCCTGGCTTAAGCTGGCGTGGCGTCAACCACCTCTCGGCCTGGCCCTGCAGAGCAGACAGGACCTCTGCCCCAGTGTGGCTTCTGTCCCCCAAACACACCAGCGCAAGCACGGCATGGCATCTTTTTGCCTGCGTACTTGCGTAGCCCCTTGAACGGCTACGGAGCACCGCTGGTTCAGAGGACAAACCACAGGAAGAGGCCATGGAGGAAGAAGAGGAGGGGGTGGAGGAGAGAGGTGTGTCACAACCAGTAGTAGCATTTTGGAGGCGTGGCGGTGGAACAACCTCCAACACTACTGCACCTTGTCCTGCATCCTTCCCAGCTGCCAAAAGAGTGACCCAATGGGCCGTGAAAGAAAGGTAACGTCCCTGTCCATGCCTGCTGGACCATGAGTCAGCGGTAATATGCACCTTACCGCTGACCGCCCTGTCCAGCGAGGCCAAGACATTGCCTTCCACATGCCGGTAGAGAGCCGGAATAGCCTTCCGTGAGAAAAAGTGGCGTTTGGGAACCTGCCACTGAGGAACCGCACATTGCACAAACTCACGGAAGGGGGCCGAGTCTACCAACTGAAAAGGCAGCAGTTGAAGCGCTAGCAATTTAGCCAAGCTAGCATTCAACCGCTGGGCATGTGGATGGCTGGGAGTGAACTTCTTTCGACGGTCCAGCAGCTGGGGCAGGGAAATTTGCCTGCTAGAATCGGACGTCGGTGTACTGCTAGCAGAGTGGCCGCAACTACTTGGCTGTGACACACCTAATTCTACACCTTCATTCCTCTCAGTGCATGTTTCAGAGAGGACTGAAGTTATAGTGGGGTTGGAGATCCCAGCTGATGCGGTGCAAGGAGAGGTCCGCTTTGTTCTTTGGTGTGGGTCTTTGAGGTAGGCTTGCCAACGAGCTGCATGGCAGGTCAACATATGTCTGGTCAGGCATGTGGTACCCAAGCGGCTGATGTTTTGGCCACGCGATATACGCTTGAGACATATGTTGCAAACAGCAGCTGTGCGATCTGATGCACTAGCCTCAAAAAAGGCCCACACCAAAGAACTTTTTGAATGACGGGCAGAGGCAGCGCCCTGCACAGGCGGAGCTCTGCGGTGTGATTCCGTCGGTGTACTGCCCTTACGCTGGCCACCAAAGGGCATCCTGCCTCGTTGGAGATGTGCCTCCTCCTCATCCTCCTCCTCCTCCTCTCTCCTATTAGGCACCCACGTGGAGTCAGTGACCTCATCATCCCCTCCCTCCTCATCACTGGAGCCAATCTGGCAGTATGCTGCAGCTGCTGGAACATGACTGCCAGATTGGTGTCCTTCTTGAGCATCCCCTCTGTCTGCTCTCACGCTACTGCCTTCCTCTAGCTGGGTTTCATCATCAGACCCTTCGAAACGCTGGGCATCCTCCTGGAGCATGTACCCAACACTGTGCTCAAACAGTTTGGGGGACTCCTCAGGAGGAGGACATGGTGGGTCTAGGGAAGGAGTGACTGATGATGAGTCTGACATTGATACCAGGGAAGAGGACGCTTTGGCAGCTGCTTTGCCAGTACCCTGAGCCTGGGTGAGAGAGGATGAGGAGGAGGAGGAGGGCTTGGTCATCCACTCTACCAAGTCTTCGGCATGATGTGGCTCAACATGTCCAGCTGCCGAAAAGAAGGACAAGCGTGTCCCATGGCCATGTGCTGATGACAATGCACCGCGTCCACGGCCAGCACTGTTGCCCCCAGACACAGAGCCTGCTTGCCCTCTTTTATTGCCTCCTGACTGTCTGCCTCTCCTTGTTTGCCTTCCAGACATTCTAATAGATGGCCTGCAGGGAGATGGGAAAAAAGCAATAAGGGCTACCTTCAGGTGTCCTTCTCTGTCCCTTTACTTAAGGATTTCTAAATATGGTTGAGGATGATTGCTTTTGCACAGAATAGCACAACGACAATTTCCCTGACTGTCCAAAAAACAAGGATTTCAAAGATGGTTGATGAGGAATGCTTTAGCACACTATAGCACAAGGAGAATTTCCCTCACTGTCCTTCCCTGTCCCTAGAAACAAGGATTATCACAGTGAAAGAAACTGACACTCTTCCTACCTATAGTTTTCTGTCCCTAGAAAAAATGTTTTTTTAAAGCACACTATAGCACAAGGAGAATTTCCCTCACTGTCCTTCCCTGTCCCTAGAAACAAGGATTATCACAGTGAAAGAAACTGACACTCTTCCTACCTATAGTTTTCTGTCCCTAGAAAAAATGTTTTTTTAAAGCACACTATAGCACAAGGAGAATTTCCCTCACTGTCCTTCCCTGTCCCTAGAAACAAGGATTATCACAGTGAAAGAAACTGACACTCTTCCTACCTATAGTTTTCTGTCCCTAGAAAAAATGTTTTTTTAAAGCACACTATAGCACAAGGAGAATTTCCCTCACTGTCCTTCCCTGTCCCTAGAAACAAGGATTATCACAGTGAAAGAAACTGACACTCTTCCTACCTATAGTTTTCTGTCCCTAGAAAAAATGTTTTTTTAAAGCACACTATAGCACAAGGAGAATTTCCCTCACTGTCCTTCCCTGTCCCTAGAAACAAGGATTATCACAGTGAAAGAAACTGACACTCTTCCTACCTATAGTTTTCTGTCCCTAGAAAAAATGTTTTTTTAAAGCACACTATAGCACAAGGAGAATTTCCCTCACTGTCCTTCCCTGTCCCTAGAAACAAGGATTATCACAGTGAAAGAAACTGACACTCTTCCTACCTATAGTTTTCTGTCCCTAGAAAAAATTTTTTTTTTAAAGCACACTATAGCACAAGGAGAATTTCCCTCACTGTCCTTCCCTGTCCCTAGAAACAAGGATTATCACAGTGAAAGAAACTGACACTCTTCCTACCTATAGTTTTCTGTCCCTAGAAAAAATGTTTTTTTAACCACTTGACCACTGGGCACTTAAACCCCCTTAATAACCAGACCAATTTTCAGCTTTCGGTGCTCTCACATTTTGAATGACAATTACTCAGTCATACAACACTGTACCCATATGAAATTTTTGTCCTTTTTTTCACACAAATAGAGCTTTCTTTTGGTGGTATTTAATCACTGTTGGGTTTTTTATTTTTTGCGCTATAAGAGAAAAAAGACTGAAAATTTTGTAAAAAAATGATTTTTTTTTCGTTTCTGTTATAAAATTTTGCAAATTACTATTTTTTCTTCATAAATTTTGGCCAAAATTTATACTGCTACATATCTTTGGTAAAAATAAGTACAAATTGGTGTATATTATTTGGTCTTTGTGAAAGTTATAGAGTCCACAAGCTATGGTGCCAATATCTGAAAATTGATCACACCTGAAGTACTGACGGCCTATCTCAATTCTTGAGACCCTAACATGCCAGAAAAGTACAAATACCCCCCAAATGACCCCTTTTTGGAAAGAAGACATTCCAAGGTATTCAGAAAGAGGCATTGTGAGTTTTTTGAAGTTGTCATTTTTTCCCACAATTCTTTGCAAAATCAAGATTTTTTTTTCTCTTTTTTTTTTTTCACAAAATTGTCATATTAGCAGGTTATTTCTCACACACAGCATATGCATTCCACAAATTACACCCCAAAACACATTCTGCTATTACTCCCGAGTATGGCGATACCACATGTGTGAGACTTTTACACAGCGTGGCCACATACAGAGGCCCAACATGCAGGGAGCACCTTCAGGCGTTCTGGAGCACCAAGGCCAATTCTGACATTTCTCTCCTACATGTAAAAATCATCATTTATTTGCTAGAAAATTACATAGAACCCCAAAACATTATATATGTTTTTTTAGCAAAGACCTTAGAGAATATAATGGTGGTTGTTGCAACTTTTTATCTCGCACGATATTTGCGCAGCAATTTTTTTAACGCGTTTTTTACGGAAAAAAAATGTTTTGTGCTTAAAAAAAAAAAAAAACAGTAAAGTTAGCCCAATGTTTTTGCATAATGTGAAAGATGAAGTTACGCCGAGTAAATAGATACCTAACATGTCGCCCTTAAAAATTGCACACACTCGTGGAATGGCGCCAAACTTCGCTACTTAAAAAATCCCCATAGGCGACGCTTTAAATATTTTTACTGGTTACATGTTTTGAGTTACAGAGGAGGTCTAGGGCCAAAATGATTGCTCTCGCTCTAACGTTCGCAGAGATACCTCACATGTGTGGTTTGAAAACCGTTTTCATATGTGGGCGGGACTTACGTATGCGTTCACTTCTGTATGCGAGCTCACGGGGACAGGGGCGCTTTAAAAAAAAAAAAAAATTATTCTTCATTTTACTTTATTTATTTTAGTTTGACATGTTTTTCCGCCCTAAACATTTTTTTGATCACTTTTATACCTATTACAAGGAACGTAAACATCCCTTGTAATAGGAATATGGCATGACAGGTCCTCTTTACAGTGAGATATGAGGGGGGGGGTGTCAATAAGACCCCACATCTCACCTCTAGGCTGGGAAGCCTGAAAAAAATACAAAAAAAAAAAACAACAATCCTGGCTTTGATCGTAGCGGTGAGTCGGTAGAAGCACTGGAGGGCGGCGGGGGGGGGGGGACATCCCCTCTTGCCTCCCGTAAGAATGATCAAGCGGCGGAACAGCCGCTATGATTGTTCTTATGGTGTAGGGAATCGCCGGCTGAAAAAGCCGATATCTGAATGATGCCTGTAGCTGCAGGCATCATTCAGATATCCCCGCACAAAGTCAAGGACGTCATATGACGGCCGGAGGGCAGGAAGTGGTTATTGAAGAGTATTGCCGGGCATTGCGGAGTATTGCCGGGCATTGCGGAGTATTGCCGGGCATTGCGGAGTATTGCCGGGCATTGCGGAGTATTGCAGGGCATTGCGGAGTATTGCGGTGTATGGCAGGGTATTGCGGTGTATGGCAGGGTATTGCACAGGGTATTGTGGAGGGTATTGCACAGGGTATTGTGGAGGGTATTGCAGAGTATTGTGGAGGGTATTGCAGAGTATTGTGGAGGGTATTGCAGAGTATTGTGCAGGGTATTGCAGAGTATTGTGCAGGGTATTGCAGAGTATTGTGCAGGGTATTGCAGAGTATTTTGCAGGGTATTGCAGAGTATTGTGCAGGGTATTGCAGAGTATTGTGCAGGGTATTGCAGAGTATTGTGCAGGGTATTGCAGAGTATTGCACCAGGGTATTGCAGAGTATTTCGCAGGGTATTGCAGAGTATTTCGCAGGGTATTGCAGAGTATTGCACCAGGGTATTGCAGAGTATTGCACCAGGGTATTGCAGAGTATTGCACCAGGGTATTGCAGAGTATTGCACCAGGGTATTGCAGAGTATTGCACCAGGGTATTTTGCAGAGTATTGGCAGGGTGTATTGCAGAGTATTGGCAGGGTATAGCACAGGGATGGCTGAGCAGGGATGGATGGATGGATGGATCTGTGACTGCAATTGTCACAGATCCAGCCCACAGTGCTGCTGCTGCCATCCGCTCCCTCCCCCTCCCCTCTCACACTGTACCGATCGGTACAGAGAGGGGAGGGAGGAACCGGCGTCATCAAATGACGCCGGTCTGTTTACAAGTGATTGCTCCGTCATTTGACGGAGTGATCACGTGGTAAACGGCCGCTATCAGCGGCGATTTACCGCGATTCGTGATCCGCCGGGTCCGGAGTTTCCCGTGTGCGCGCCCCAGGGGGCGCGCGGGAGCGCGATTCTGGGAGGACGTTATATAACGTCCTCCCAGAGTTAAGCAACCACCCTGCCGCCGTTATTTGTCGGCAGGTGGTTGTTAAGTGGTTAAAGCACACTATAGCACAAGGAGAATTTCCCTCACTGTCCTTCCCTGTCCCTAGAAACAAGGATTATCACAGTGAAAGAAACTGACACTCTTCCTACCTATAGTTTTCTGTCCCTAGAAAAAATGTTTTTTTAAAGCACACTATAGCACAAGGAGAATTTCCCTCACTGTCCTCCCCTGTCCCTAGAAACAAGGATTATCACAGTGAAAGAAACTGACACTCTTCCTACCTATAGTTTTCTGTCCCTAGAAAAAATGTTTTTTTAAAGCACACTATAGCACAAGGAGAATTTCCCTCACTGTCCTTCCCTGTCCCTAGAAACAAGGATTATCACAGTGAAAGAAACTGACACTCTTCCTACCTATAGTTTTCTGTCCCTAGAAAAAAAAATTTTTTAAAGCACACTATAGCACAAGGAGAATTTCCCTCACTGTCCTTCCCTGTCCCTAGAAACAAGGATTATCACAGTGAAAGAAACTGACACTCTTCCTGCCTATAGTTTTCTGTCCCTAGAAAAAATGTTTTTTTAAAGCACACTATAGCACAAGGAGAATTTCCCTCACTGTCCTTCCCTGTCCCTAGAAACAAGGATTATCACAGTGAAAGAAACTGACACTCTTCCTACCTATAGTTTTCTGTCCCTAGAAAAAATGTTTTTTTAAAGCACACTATAGCACAAGGAGAATTTCCCTCACTGTCCTTTCCTGTCCCTAGAAACAAGGATTATCACAGTGAAAGAAACTGACACTCTTCCTACCTATAGTTTTCTGTCCCTAGAAAAAATGTTTTTTTAAAGCACACTATAGCACAAGGAGAATTTCCCTCACTGTCCTTCCCTGTCCCTAGAAACAAGGATTATCACAGTGAAAGAAACTGACACTCTTCCTACCTATAGTTTTCTGTCCCTAGAAAAAATGTTTTTTTAAAGCACACTATAGCACAAGGAGAATTTCCCTCACTGTCCTTCCCTGTCCCTAGAAACAAGGATTATCACAGTGAAAGAAACTGACACTCTTCCTACCTATAGTTTTCTGTCCCTAGAAAAAATGTTTTTTTAAAGCACACTATAGCACAAGGAGAATTTCCCTCACTGTCCTTCCCTGTCCCTAGAAACAAGGATTATCACAGTGAAAGAAACTGACACTCTTCCTACCTATAGTTTTCTGTCCCTAGAAAATTTTTTTTTTAAAAGCACACTATAGCACAAGGAGAATTTCCCTCACTGTCCTTCCCTGTCCCTAGAAACAAGGATTATCACAGTGAAAGAAACTGACACTCTTCCTACCTATAGTTTTCTGTCCCTAGAAAAAATGTTTTTTTAAAGCACACTATAGCACAAGGAGAATTTCCCTCACTGTCCTTCCCTGTCCCTAGAAACAAGGATTATCACAGTGAAAGAAACTGACACTCTTCCTACCTATAGTTTTCTGTCCCTAGAAAAAATGTTTTTTTAAAGCACACTATAGCACAAGGAGAATTTCCCTCACTGTCCTTCCCTGTCCCTAGAAACAAGGATTATCACAGTGAAAGAAACTGACACTCTTCCTACCTATAGTTTTCTGTCCCTAGAAAAAATGTTTTTTTAAAGCACACTATAGCACAAGGAGAATTTCCCTCACTGTCCTTCCCTGTCCCTAGAAACAAGGATTATCACAGTGAAAGAAACTGACACTCTTCCTACCTATAGTTTTCTGTCCCTAGAAAAAAAATGTTTTTTTAAAGCACACTATAGCACAAGGAGAATTTCCCTCACTGTCCTTCCCTGTCCCTAGAAACAAGGATTATCACAGTGAAAGAAACTGACACTCTTCCTACCTATAGTTTTCTGTCCCTAGAAAAAATGTTTTTTTAAAGCACACTATAGCACAAGGAGAATTTCCCTCACTGTCCTTCCCTGTCCCTAGAAACAAGGATTATCACAGTGAAAGAAACTGACACTCTTCCTACCTATAGTTTTCTGTCCCTAGAAAAAATGTTTTTTTAAAGCACACTATAGCACAAGGAGAATTTCCCTCACTGTCCTTCCCTGTCCCTAGAAACAAGGATTATCACAGTGAAAGAAACTGACACTCTTCCTACCTATAGTTTTCTGTCCCTAGAAAAAATGTTTTTTTAAAGCACACTATAGCACAAGGAGAATTTCCCTCACTGTCCTTCCCTGTCCCTAGAAACAAGGATTATCACAGTGAAAGAAACTGACACTCTTCCTACCTATAGTTTTCTGTCCCTAGAAAAAATGTTTTTTTAAAGCACACTATAGCACAAGGAGAATTTCCCTCACTGTCCTTCCCTGTTCCTAGAAACAAGGATTCGCACAGTAAAACACACTGACACTCTCCCTACCTATCCTTCTCTTTCCCTAAACTAAAGGAATCCAGGTTAAGCAAGAAAAAATAAATGTCACTGTCCCTGCCTATGCTTCTCTTTCCCTGCTCCGGAACACACTACACTCGGCCGCCGTGCTGGCGGCCTTTTATAGTGTGGGGCGTGTACTAAACACCCTCAGCAATAATTGGCCACAGGCATCCTGCCTGTGGCCAATCATTGCTCTCCTCGCTGCCGGCGCTGTGATTGGCCAAGCATGCGGGGTCACAGTGCATGCTTGGCCAATCACAGCGCCTGGATGACACTGCGATGGCGTAGTGCATTGTGGGCCGTTCGCGTCACTCGAATTAGGCGCGAACGGCCCAAATCGTTCGATCTTCGTCGAACGATCGAACAGCCGATGTTCGAGTCGAACGTATGTTCGACTCGAACACCAAGCTCATCCCTATTAGGGAACAAGGAAGAACCAATGGGGACTGAACATTGAAACAGAGACTACAGTTAAACATAAAGGGATTATGGTAAGCAGGCAGCCCTTCAATACACATCCCCTGCGGAGAGATGTCTGCTGTCCAGACCATTGTCTATGTGCCATGAACCAACACAATTATGCACAGCAACAAGAGGGGGGTGGGGGAGAAGGGATGTAGCATTACATTACATTACAATATCTCAATGCCAGCTTGTCCCCAAGTCTCCCAGTCTCTTCTGGGCCATAATCTGTGGGTAGGAGGCCAGCCCTCACAGTCCCTTCCAAAACACACAGTGACAGTGGGTTCTGTTACAGGTATCTTCATTTTGTGTTATAGTGCCTGGATAATTGACCAAGCCAGTTTATTTTTTAGGTAGTGAGGTGGGGAGGGTCAGATAATCAAATTATTAATTTATTTTTAAAATAACACTTGAAAAATACTGTGAAAATTGTATTGGTTGCTTTGGGCAACATTTTTTGGAGAAAATCAGAACATATGTTTTCATTTGAGGATTGTATTATGCTTTGCCACGTTTAATAAATCATGATCAGTTTTTATCCGCTTTTATCCTAAATCAGTATTAACAAGCATGAAACAAATTATTGCAAAATAAATAGCAAAAGCTATGTAAAATAAAGAACATATTTTTACAGAAACATTTAAAATAATGAAATGCTTTTATAAACAGCTTCATGCATTTAGGTTATATTTTAAAATTTTAATTTTTCTATAATCTATAATCATTTTCACACTTTAGGCCTCACCAGCCTTCAAGAAAGGTCTTAAAATAAAGCATTCATCTATTCTTCCCAGGTATTGCTAGAACAATGGCAGCTAATAATGTAAACTGGAAAAAGGTCAGTTCTCCAAGATAGTGGTGTAATATTTATCCCTTTTTCTTGTCTTTATTCATGAGCAGCAAACACTGTCTGCACTGTTATCAAACCCAAGAAGCTATACACACACAATAAATGGTTCATTACAATTTTCTTCAAGTGGAAAAAACAAAAAAAGAGGTACTGATTATTCACTGACAAAATCTCATATCTATGGGCACCACCAGGCTGCCACAGATTGCTGGTCAACCAATTTTCAGTTAATACAGTCGCTGATGGATTTTTTTAGCTTGCTGTGGTCTTTCTTAGAATAAAGCCTTCACTGGGGGATGTCTTAAAGCTTTCACCCTACCGCTTACATAGTCATATGCATACAAACTTAAAGTGGTTCTAAAGCCTTAAGTTTTTGTTCCTTAATGCATTCTTTGCACCAAGGTAAAAAACCTTCAGCTGCAGAGAATCCCCTCAAGTCCAGAAGGTAGCTTATACATTATACATTATATCAGTGTTTCTCAACTCCATTTCTCAAGGTGCACCAACAAGTCAGGTTTTCAGGATTTCCCACAGCTGTGGTAATTACTAAGGCAGTGAAACTGATCAAATTGCCTGTGCAAACTAATGGAAATCCTGAAAACATGACCTGTTGGGGCGCCTTGAGGCCTGGAGTTGAGAAACACTGCATTATATATCTGCTTATACATTGTTTCAACACATGCTCAGTTTTGGTTGTGTGGATTTGTGAAAAGTTTACTTTACATGACTGTACACATGAGAGTATAGTGACCCATTTGTTTGTAGCCTTCTTGGTAATCTATTCAGATACATCCATGTGGCTACTAACATATCTTGCACCTGAAGGCTGAACCTCTCCCATTTGACAGTATGGGATTATCCCTGTGTTAATTACTACGGCACTTCTATCACTCAACTGAGCCTTGTAAATGCAAGAAAAGTAAAAACTAGACACTGGGACTTTTTGGGTGATACTTCTATAGATCACACAAAACAGTACAGAATTAAAACCATTCTCTTTTCTTATATTACAATATTCTTAAAATTACCTTTTCAAAAAACAATTGCAATGCGTGTCCTCATAACTTATATAAAAACTTTTTGGCAACTTGTTGGGACTTTGATGGCGCACAGCAAAAAAGTTTAAAATATAACAAGTTTATTGTACATACTGTACATTAAAAACCACACCACAAGCGTAACGACATGAAAAATATGCAGTCATATTGGGATCATGACATATCATGTACAATAATTTTAAACTTTTTTCTTGTGTGCCATTAAAGTCCCAACCAGTTGGCAAAAAGTTTTTTCTGAGATGCATTTGGAATTGGGGGCACTTTACAATCACAACAGACCTATTTGATTTAGTCCTTATAATTTATACTAAAACTATTATTTCTACAGATAAAATACCCTGATATACCCATCAATAGTCAACTGATTTCAAGTGTAACAGAGACACAGTTGTTTCACATTATTATAATTGCTAAATTATCTGATAGGATAGGGGCAAGAATTTATGTGTTTCACAGTTGCAAAATACTGCTTCTTCAGGAAAAGTGGAAAATGTATCCGAATACGTTTATGACATATAATTTTTATACCATAATATCTATACAAAACAATGTTAACAGATATTTAAAAATAACAAGTCTTCACTCACATGCATGCAGCAACTCCTAGATACAACACCCAAGGCTAAAACAAACCCACTGGATATTGGAAAGGATCTGAAGGGAGGGGTACCCCTGGAACCAAAGAATCATATGTTCAATGTATAGGACATAGACATTAGGCTTGTGCAATTCGTTTCGTAACGAATTGAAATTCGTCCGAATTTAGCAACTTTCGGACATTCGGAAGCATTCGAATTTCCGAACAAAGCAATTACGAATAAGACCGAATCCGAAATAAATTATACCGCAAATAGCGAATGCCCGAATGTCTTTGGCATAATTCGTTATGAAAAAGTTACGAATGTACGAATCCATACGAAGCACAATAACACTCACTCTGCTCTGCTCTCTGCTTCTCCCACACCGTGCTGAACTCCCTCTCAAAATGGTGTACAGGGGCGGAGGTTATAGCCGCATGTAAAAAACGAAAGTAAAATACGAGATTTCGAATCCATTCGAAGCACAATAACACTCTGCTCTGCTCTCTGCTTCTCCCTCACCGTGCTGAACCCTCTCAAAATGGTGTACAGGGGCAGAGGCTATAGCCGCATGTAAAAAACGAAAGTAAAATACGAGATTTCGAATCGTTACAAATAACCGCAATGTATTTAGAAAAGTACAAATCCATTCGAAGCACATTAGGCATAATAGGCAGCGTCGTTGTGAGAGAGACACGGAAAATTACGAATCAACGAACCCAAAAAAAGTTACGAAAGTAGGAGTTGTGTCCAGAATCAACGAAAAACAACGTACTCTACCGAAAGTACGAACCCAAAAAAAGTTACGAAAGTAGGAGTTGTGTCCAGAATCAACGAAAAACAACGTACTCTACCGAAAGTACGAATTATAAAGCAACAAAAAATTCAACGAAAAATGTCGCTTGCAAAAATACGAATGAGTCCGAACACGAAAAATCCCGTCTAGCAAAATTACGAATGATTACGAATCAACAGGACCGGAAAGAAACGAACCGAAACGGAACAAATTTTTCCGTTGTGCACAAGTCTAATAGACATCTAAAATTATATTAGCAACACGTAATGGATGGTCATATATGTGAAAAGGAGAAGAAAAATTGCGCTCAGAATTAAGGGGTGGCAATTGTTGGGTGGCTCCAAATTGCCTGGGTAACGGTCTCAAGCTGCCACTAACCTGATAAACATACTCAGTGAAACAAAAGAAAAAATATAAATAGTGGCGCTAAACCAAAGTTAAAAAACAACTAGTGACAATATGACATACTAATTTGTCATACATACAGTGCATGAAACCCTTGTTAATAACGTGTCAAAAAATAATAAACAAACCTAAAAATATATAATTGACTTATAACAAAAATCAATGAATTCCCTATATATGTGGTATAAATGTAAATAAACATGTGATATACTACACATATGTCGCACTAAGCGTCAGTCTGCGTAATCAAAAATTCAGTCCAAAGCAAATAAACTGAAACACCCGTGCATAAATCAAATCCAAAAAATTCCACAGTGCTTGTCTGAAGAGTGATAACCACCACCGAATACAGGTCAGCAGCTTACCGGATTAAATTGGTCCCCTGTAACGGAGGACCTATAATCGCATCAAAGCAATCCCAGTTAGATGGTAAGAATTCCTGTATCCACCTCTTCAAACGAAACTCCCACAGCAAAAGGCAAGCAGTATGACCGCAACAGTACCATGTAAAAGAGGAAAGGAATGCCTCGCTGGTGTAAAATCCTTGGGTTTATTAATACAAATATGAAAAAACACTTACAGAAATGTTGCAAGGAAACAGCCTTGAACTTGCGGCGCCGGCCGGACGCCGACAAGTAAACCCGTCCTAGGAGATCGAGCAGTAAGGGGATGACGTCACCACGTCGCTCGGTCCGCGGTACCCCAGTGGGGGCTGCTGATAGGCTCTATACCCCACTGGCCACCCCGACTCGGCAAATCCCCTCTTACCTCTGACACCTTGGGTTCCATTCTGAAAGGTTTCGTTAGTAATGAGAAACTCACACAGTATCACCGAACCACTCAGATATTTTTACTGAGATAAAAGATGAACACAAGAAATGATATAAGTAAAACACCACTTATGTTAGACAGAGAATATCATTTGCCATTGACATACAAAAGTGTGTACCTTAATACCTTCACAAGACCTATACAAACAGGTACACAGAGAGACAAATATCCAACATTTTTAAGACATGTATTGGATACCTTTCCTCTGAGGCCTCAACACACAGACCAGCATACAGTATAAAAGCATATACATACAGTAACTACAATGTGAACTGGAATAACGTCTTACTAAATGGCTCCCCCTAGGTGGTAGTTTAATGATTAAGTATTAGACTGCAAAGCAGTAAAGCAAAACAAAGAGGAAAATGGTAAATGTTCTTTCAATTCTAGATATCTTCAGCTAGCCTGTTGTTTATACTGCAGTGTAATTTATAATTTGTAATCCAGGTAGATGAAAGACAAAAGAACTGAAGAATAAACATGAACTGACGAATGCTTAAACTGAAGAAGTATTACCACTTGTATATTCCTCTTTAATTATGTTAATAAGATGAACACAGTACTGACTTTACAGCACAGTGGGGAAGAATAGGCCCCAAGCGCCGTCTGTATAAGGCCTGTGAAGAAGTAGATTCACCTACGTGAAACTACAAGTCTCACCAGCCAGTCTGTAGAAAAATCACTCAGCAATACTGCTATCTCTATCTGAATGGGCAAGTGCCCACTCACCACTGTGGACCCAGTCAGATGAAGGACTCCAGCCAGAATCCCTTCTGGTGTCTCTGTCTGGTGAAATGGTGCTGCCATGCCGCGCTGCAACTCCCGGTGGACTGAAGTGCAGGGGTTCCCAGAAGCTCTGGAGCGCAGGCCGGTCCGCTTGCTAGAATAGCGATGCTGTCCTCTGAGGTCCCTCTGAGGCTGGCAATCTGTCTCTCCACTGTGTAGGCTGCATATTCTCACTCCCCGTCACACAGACCTCCTGCTGGCAGGTTCAGAATGGCGTCCAGAGAGGCTGAAAACAGGCCACGCCCGCTTTTTTATTTCTCCTCCCAGCAGGCTGTTCTTTACGCTTTGCATTGTGTGTCTTGTGGTTCAGAGCTGTCCCGGCAAACAGTGTCACTCCCTCATCCAGACTACATGTCCCACAATGCATTGCTCTGTTTGCTCTCAAGGAGGAAATAACCCTGACAGAGTCCAACATGCACTAGGGGAAGCCAAATCCATTAACTTGTTACACAAAGATTCCATGCATTTACTGTTACAAACTCATAATGTAATGGATCAAAACATGTCCTCCGAACCATAAGTTCCCTAGGATCTAGAATCAAAAATTATCATAAGCAAAAAAAAAGAGAAGTATAGGCAAATCTTTTTGGTCATACTTCTCTTCTAGGTCACAGGAGTGCAATTAATTTTGCACTCCTGCGCCCCAGAATCAGTCAAGAGCGAGCTAAAGTCAACTGTCAGTTGACATCACAGAGTCACTCCAGGCTCTGGAAGGATTCTAACCATATTGTTGGGATCCACCCAGCTGCCTGATTGATAGCTAGCTCCAGCTCCCAGTGCACCACTGAAAGCAGGAGTCATTTGCACCTGCCCTTCTCCAGCCTGGCACTTTAGTAAGTGCTGGAGGAGCAAAGAGCAGTGACTTACAGTCGCAGCTCTCCACTTCAAGAGGATCAAGAACTGAACAATCAGTGGTTACGTGATTTCTTAGTTCTTTAGATTAGAGCCCACGTGAGACAGCTACAGCATCACACTGATGCT
This sequence comes from Rana muscosa, assembly GCA_029206835.1. Taxonomy (NCBI): domain Eukaryota; kingdom Metazoa; phylum Chordata; class Amphibia; order Anura; family Ranidae; genus Rana; species Rana muscosa. Next base: position 328,383,406 of record CM055116.1, on the reverse strand, counting down.
GCAGCATAAGGATGAGTTGTAGGTTTTTTTTTTTTATAACCCCAAACTTCTCCATTAAAGATTAAAAAAACTATTATATTGCATATAATGAACCTAAATATCGGGTGACTTTTAATACAGCTTCCATTTATGACCCTATATAAAAATGATCTTTGTATTTTATTATCTGTCTGTCTCCAAAATGTGATGAAACAATCTAATTGGGAATTCTTAGTGAATAATAAGCATCTTAGGATAAGGAACCCCTAAAACTGGAACTGTCATGTACAGGGAGTAAATATACAAGTATAGCAATTAGAATATATTATTATTAGGGTTTAAATGTAAGTATGGGCTGAAAAGCATACAAGATACTTATAAAAGGCACTGCATGTTAGATCCCTCTACTCTTAACAGGAGGGATATGTGTGGTAGATCATCCAATGATGTGGGAGGAAGCTACAACCCTCCCATTAAAATCCCAATCCTGGCTGCTATCATACGCTACAGCTGGCATGTGATTTCATCTAGGATGTGCTTGTGCATCACCCACACATGCGCAGTGTCCCCCACACATCTAAACAAACAAACAAACAAATGCACATATTCGCCAGCACACCAAGTATCCTCAAATGTCATCTAAATATTTTTATTGCACAGCGATCACATCACAAAAGAAAATGCAACACTTTGGAGCCTTGCAGGACCCCCTTCGTCAGGCATGTGGTCCTGAAGAAGGGGCCCTGTGAGGCTCCGAAACTTTGCACTTTCTCTTGTGATGTGATCAAAAATCTTTGGACGACATTTGAGGATCCTTGGTGTGCTGGGGAATATGTGTGCTTATCTGTGATTTTCCAGTAACCAGCTGGTAGTCGCTGCAGCATCCACTACAGATGAGCCTTGTTTCCAGGAACGTGTGTGAGGGGAATATAGACAAGTCTCCCACACATCTGCCATGAGGATGAAAAACTTCTCCTGGGAAGCACTCCTGAAGAAAGGGCAGAATGGTTCTGGTTGAGAATAGGGTTTTTTAATCAAAGGAGAAAAAAATGAACACCCTGGGAGGCTTGAAACTCATTAATATTAAAATCAGCAAAAAAAAACAAGCACCGTTCTCTCTTAGTTTTTTCTTATATAGCATGCTTCACATCTACATTGCATTACATAAACTATCCTCTTGGTCTTACATGATAGGTATTGCTATGAATCAAGCATTTCCCCATTTAGTAATCTTGTATTACCTTCCCCCAATATTTATGGATATTGATTACATTTGCGAGTCCCTCTGCATATACACTGATCCACCCCCTGTAGTCTGCTATAGTGACTTTTAACTAGCTTATCATGTATAGCTGTGGACCTCCAATTTTTTTTAGTTTTTCTGTAAATGATGATGTTTTGAATATCGAGTGATGATTACCCGAGCTGTGTTAAGCTGTGTTAATATCTTTTTTTTATAAAACACTTTGTACTAAAGCCCCCCCCCAGGAGCCTGTCCCATGAGGATTTCCACCAATTTTTTTTTCCCCTGAACAATATCTGCATACTCTAATGCCACGTACACGGTCGGAATTTCTGACAAATGTTCGATGGGAGCTTTTTGTCGGAAATTCCGACCGTGTGTAGGCTCCATCGGAAATTTGGCCAGTGACCCCAGCCCTTAACTTAAAAGGAACGAGGATTCCCCATGACATCAGTGGTTGCTAGAGAAGCCACAGGTGCAATCACCCTCGGCTTCCTTAGGAACCAGTGACAGCAGGAAGCTGTCATATATAGAAGCAGTAGAAATACAGTACTATTTGTATAAATGATGCATGTCTTTCACTGAAAAGGGGGCTGAATGTGCTAAAGTTCGGTTGTTCATCTGAACCCAAGTTCAGACTTAACTATTGACTCATCCTTAGCCATAGCTCTCCTCTGGAATAACACAACAGAGGGTGGCAGAAAAAAATAATAGAGGAAACCCACAGAACACACAATCTAGAAGAATCCCACAATGTATAATAGATTAATTGTCATGTCTTCAGCAAGTGTTTCTTATGTGCTTTTGTTTAATTGCTGATTATGCTAATGGTATGTAAAGTAAATTGTAATATTGCCATCTAGTGGCTCTTTTACATACTTAGTATCTGTGAATAACTTACTGAAGGTAAGTAGAGATTGTTGCTTAGAAGCCACCACAGCTTCCCATAATTTCTGTGGACTATACCATGAGGTCTAAGAGACAGCCCCCAGTAGCCATCTTCCTTTTTCATTCCATGCATCTGCTTCAGAGAACTCCACACCTATTCAGCTGCAATTCTAATGTCATTCTAACGGAAACATCGTCTGTATGTTTATAACCCCTTTCCCTGGTTAGACTAGTGTGTTAGGACAGTATATTTTGTATATTGTATATACTGATTATATTTTATTTCTTTTATTTCATTTAACTCTAACTTCCCTGCAATAAAAGTTGAAAAGAGGACCTTGTGCCTGCATCAATGAATTGTTAATTATATCTCAGCCACGTATAGTGAGGGCAGAACATTAATAAACAGGTCAATATCGATCTCTGTCCCTACATGATGATGTCTTATTCCTTACATTAAGATCTACAATACCCTATGTTCGCAATGGAAGTACCATATATTGGATGTGATCAATACAATGTACTTTTAACTCACATACTGTATGTGTTCTTGTGTTTAACTTTTTTTTTTAAATAAAAAAAAGAAATGTTGCTTTGCTCCAAATGCTACAAGAGGCACGTGTTGTTCATTTGTACATGACTTCACCAAAGAAACTTTTTTGGTTGTATTAAGTTAAGCTTGAAAAACATATTCATGATTATTTATCAAATAACAAAGCTCTGCTTGTTTGCTAAGTACTGAACCTGTGCTAAGGGTTTTTTTTATAGTTCCTTTTCATTTAACATTTTAGACAGTGTTTACAAAGAGATAATCAACAAGCCATTTTTCAATTACATGGACACTCTCTTCCTGACCTTCAAGGAAAATAGTGCAGTTTTTACCAAATACATTATGAAGGTTTATATAATCCAATATTATAGAAATTATAAAAAAAACACAATTTTTCAAACAGCAGAGCTGTTTTGAAAGCTAAACATAACTTATTAAAGCCCACTTTTGGCCAAAACTTTTTTGAATTTGAATTTAACTACTTGCCGACCAGCCTCCATCATTATACTGCGGCAGGTTGGCTCTATTGCACGAATCGCCGTAGCTGTACGTCGGATCGTGCAATAGATACAGTGGGTGCGTGCACATGGTGCCGATGTCCGCCGACCACCCGCAATCACTCCACAGAGAGCCAAAACGGGGATCTGTCAATGTAAACAAACAGATCCCCATTCTGATAGGGCAGTAGAGAGGGCTCATCTGTTTCTAGTGATCAGGAACAGCGATCTCTCTCCTCTTCCAGTCAGTACGCTCCCCCCACAGTTAGAAACACCTCCCAGAGAACAGGTTTAACCCCTTGATCACCACTAGTGTTAACCCCTTCCCTGCCAGTGTCATTTATATTGTAATCAGTGCATTTTTATCGCTGTATTAATGTCACTGGTCCCAAAAAAGTGTCAAAAGTGTCTGATCTATCCACCGCAATGTTGCAGTCCTGCTAAAAACCACTGATCACCGCCATTACTAGTAAAAAAAAAAAATGCCATAAATCTATCCCCTATTTTGTAGACGCTATAACTTTTGCGCAAACTGTAATGGATTAATTCTGGTCCAATCCCAGAAACTATTATCTTCTGCCGCTGCTTCAAATCTATGTTAAAATATACATGTAGGCCTGTGTGAAGGTTTGCACACTGAAATCAGACTCATCAGTATAGCTTCCTTCGCATGTATAGCTCCCTGTGGGGCTCCTTTATTCAAACTTGACTTATATAGATAATATGACACATACACTCGTCATCATAAAAAAAACATGTACACATGATTGGCTGAGTCCAAATATGGTGCTTCTCTTGTGACGTCAATTTCTTCCTCGTGTCTTCACATTCTTTAGACCGGCTCCATCTTAGTTTAGTCGATGGGTTGGGCCGGATGGAGGGACCTAGGGAAGTGAATCCAGCACTGGGGGGGATGGGAAAAGACATCTGTCCCTTTCCTTCACTTCTGAGGTCTCAATCAAGGAAAACACTTTTTGTCTTATTGTTTCATGAATACTAGGACACACACGTGAAAATACTTTTAAACAATATCCTTAATTAGCATATATTAGCTTTCTAGTTCCCTATATGAAAATCAATAAGCTCCTTATCGTACAGAAATATCTCATCATGTATTTGTGTTCCTTACAGATGGTTCTCGTAGAAGGATGGTAATTTATTCCAAATTCCTGAGGTGTGGGGGGCAACAGACTATGTTAGGTGCTGGGCTCAAAGAACTATTTAACCCATTGCTAAACTTCTCAAACTATATTCAAGTGGATACCAGAAAGAGAAGTCATTTATAAAAATATTTATTTTATATACTCCATCACAGTTCCCCCTTAAAATGACTATTTTTATAAACACTGTCCCTATATTATAAAACCTTACCTGGCCCTCCTGACATCAGGACCTTTTTTATATTTCGCATAGAGGTCAGACATGGCTTGCCCAGTGTCTTTACTCGACGAAACGGTCAGGAGAACAGTCAAGTACTATTCTTTCCCTTATCATTTGAGAATGTTATATATATTAGTAACAGGCCAGGACTGCAATGGAGCATACGGTCCCTCTTCCTCCTCCTTTGTTGGTTCTCTAATATCACCTAGATTCAAAAAGGTAGGAGTCACCTCTTCAGCTGCCTTTCCTAACAGCTTTTTTATACAGGGCAGAATACAGCAAACCACTAGTACAGCTAATGTAAGCAGTATCAAAATTGCTATGCCTATTTGAGTGAAAATGCGTTGCCACCCATTCATCCACCCAAAATACTGGTCCCAGGGATCGTTCAGTCCTGAATTTCTTTTTAACTCTTTTGAGAGATAGTCTAATTTCTTAATGGCTAAGGTTACCTTACCATTGGGGCCTGTATTGTCCGGAATGTACGTACAACATGTACTTGTCTCAGGCAACATTTTACACACACCTCCCTTTTCAGCTAAGATCATGTCTAATGCCATACGATTTTAGAAAGTAATTTGTGAAGTGGCCTCTAGTTGTTCAGCTAAACCTTGGAGTGCATCCCTGGTATAGTTAACAAACCTCTGTTGATTGTAGTAAATATAATTAATCCAATCTACATTCTTATTTACAGTAATTATGGGAATCAGGGACTCAAAACCTGCAGCTACTTGGTCTCTTGCTTTAAATTCATCTGGGACCCCCCTTGGGACTCCTATGGCATCTATATATACATGAGGGTCAAAACTACCAGCTGGAGCACCTCTACGCTTCCTGCTGGGTTCAGATGAGTGTTCTCTTCTCACTACCAAGTCATCTCCCGAGAAGATGTGTAGGGGCATTATGACTTTAGCAAGTGCACATTCCCCTGTCCATCTATCCGGTAATCTAGTCCTAATCTTCATGTCCCCACAAATCCAATACACGTCTCCCAAAGACTGAGTCTTACTCTGTACCAGATCCATGGATACACTACTGTAGGAAGCACAGTATCCCATAGAGAAGTTCCCTAAGGTCTTCCCTATTCCCTGGTAGTTCCCATAACATGTGTAATTACCGGGATATATAGTAATACCCTCCCCGGGCTTGGATGTCCTAGTTATTATGGGATATTCTCTTTTCCATGTTTCGCACTGGGAGGAATCAGTGGAAGTATTGGTAAACAGGCTCAGAAAGCACTCCTCTTGAGTGGGAGGTATGTTTAATGACACTGTTCCCAAATGGGGTCTAGCTCCACTACACACATAACAGTTGGACCTGTTTTGTTTCCCTACACTATACCTCATCCATTCAAGCCACAGGTTGACATCCGAGAAACCAGTCTCTGCAGCCATTGTGTCTTCAAATGTGGGATCAGCTATGGCCACCATATCTTCTAGGGTGCGCATCTGTACATGTGGTTTAAGGGGATCACTTGTTGGTTGAAGGGCCTCCCATTCAGGTGAATTATACATGTCTTTAACTTGGAACTGTCCACTTGGTCCCCTATTCTCCCCATCATATCGCACTCCCATAACATATGTGCCTGCATCCGTAGGACTGGGATTTTTTATGGTCAGGGTGAGTTTCATGCCCGATTCCCTATCATAGGTTGACCATATGCCTTTTTTTATTAAGGTCAGTCTGCTGAGTAATGACTCTCCATATTTGTCTTTCCTGTTCAGGGCACTCTGTGGCCTATATCCCCAGTTATCCCCTGTATTCCAACCCACAGATTCCCAGTGGCCACAGTCTGGTGTATCACATATATATATATTTCCGGTGTTGATCTGCGTCCGGAAAATGTTACACTGCCAGTCAATTGGAGGGGGAAAGATTATAGTACATAAATCAAATATAAAGGTTGCTACATGTGTGTCTGATGAATTATACCAAAATTGTATTATACCATCCTTTTGTTTAATAGCCACCTCCTGTGCGTGCACAGTTGTTATAAGAAAAAAGATATATAGTTTCATTCTGGTGCGAGTGGTGCACGGTCCTCAGGAACTGGAGCCTTTTTGCATATCTTGACTCCAGGGAATGCTTTCAGAGGAACTTCTTAACCATCACCCAATCACCAGAAAGTATACTGTAAGTACCGGTACCTAGATCAGGATCTGTAATGCAAGAAAATACTCGTACATAGATGTTAGTTAATTCTTTTACAAGAGCAGTCACATAATCCATCAAAGTATCAGACTGTAATTGCAACTGTTATGGATAATAACAACCTAACAGGGTGATAAGATGCATGAAACGCTAATGTGTTACCTAGGGCCAACCATATTTATCTTGTGACTATAGCAGTGAATACAGGACCCTGATCACTCTCTATCACCCCAGGTACCCCATATCTGCAAACTGGCTCCAAAAGCAGCCGTGGTTCTCGCCGTCTGATCTGTGACAGGATAAGCCTCGAGCCACCCTGAGCCTGCTAGGCAAGTGTGGCAGGACTTGCAGTACTGTTTAGTCATTCCTGGAGCTACATAATGTTTCTTTATAAGTGAGTTCATCAAAGTCTTTGAGAAATGGGTTGCTCCATGGGCCCATTGCACCACAGCTGGGTACAAAACTCTGGGGAGACATAGGCGGGTTCCTACAGTCCAAAGATCATCCACCTGTACTGCTACAAGGTGAGTTGAGGCATTGGGATCGGGGCATCCAGCATAAGTTCAAAGCAATCATGTCCATCTTCATCTCGGGTAAAAGCAGGTAGGTCTGCGTTCTCTTCTTCCTGTTTGTCCAGAGACGTGTCATGATACCCCCCCTTGGACAAGAGGAAGAAGAGTAGAGACACTGGCATCGAAGTAGAGTCACACCATCAGGCATGAGGAAACTGCATCGCAACCATAGGACAAACACTTGTGTTGCACCTGATACAGAAAGGCAAAGATATCGTGAGGGGCAAGCAGCAGAAGGGATGGGCCAGGACAAAGTCAGAAGTTTAGTCCAGCAGGGCTCGGGCAGACTAAATAGCAACCAATAGCGTGGTTACAGAGTCCATGAGGTCGTGTCAACACCCATAAGGCAGGGCCCTGCATCTCAGATATGAACAGGCAAAAGGGCTTTCCATAACAGGCAAAAGGGCAGGAGCGGTACTGATTGCATTTTTTCAAAAGGCAAAAAGTCAGTGAGCGCTTCTTCGGACAGCGCAAAAGGGACACATAGCATGTTGTCATACAAGGGTTGCATGTGAAGGGAAGCCGCAGGCAGTGTTGCCAACCCCCTGAAGTGAAATTTACTGGCAAGGATGCCAAAATTTCTGTACGGCACCAATGTTTTACTGGCAAAAATCATGAAAATTGCTGGCAGAGCCGCATTTTTTACTGACTCTGCAAAAAAGTACCTACAATCACTGTTTTTAGTGCTAAACAGTGCAAATATCAATATTTGAACTATAAACACACAGCTAATGCTATTTATCAATGTGTTTAAGTTAAACAAAAGTAAAAAAACATTTTTCTCAATTTACATGAAGGTTAGGTTACTATAACCCAGCCAGCACAGCGTTCCCTCTTACATCAGAGTCTACAGGGATCCCCCTTACAGTGCAAGGGAACTCTTATGTAAAGGGGAACGCTGCAGATCATGATGTAAGGGGGAACTCTGATGTGGAGGGGGGCTCTGGTGAATAGAGACCACCTTCCGCAGAGTGAATACACTAAGGTAAGGCTGGGGTACTAATATAAGGGGGAAACCTTTATATCAGTGCCCCTTACATTATTGTATTCACTCACATCCTTACATCAGTGACCCCCCCCCCCTCAGAATGGCCTGGCGCCACTGTCACTGACCTCCTTTCAGGTGCACCGTGCGGGGCTCAGTCAGACGGCTCCAGCTTGGTGGCTCTGATCTCCTCTCCCCAGTCCACACATCGGTTTCTTCCCGGGCCGTAACCCCCATCCCGGCAGCACTTCCACTCTTGACTCCTTTCTAGGATCCCCTCAGAGACTGCAGACATGATAAAAGACAAGAGATGGTCAGAGGCTGCGGACACGATACAGGAGGTGGTCAGAGGCTGCGGACATACTACAGGAGGTGGTCAGAGGCTGCGGACATACTACAGGAGGTGGACAGAGGCTGTGGACATACTACAGGAGGTGGACAGAGGCTGCGGACATACTACAGTAGGTGGACAGAGGCTGCGGACATACTACAGGAGGTGGACAGAGGCTGCAGACATACTACAGGAGGTGGACAGAGGCTGCGGACATACTACAGGAGGTGGACAGAGGCTGCGGACATACTACAGGAGGTGGACAGAGGCTGCGGACATACTACAGGAGGTGGACAGAGGCTGCGGACATACTACAGGAGGTGGACAGAGGCTGCGGACATACTACAGGAGGTGGACAGAGGCTGCGGACATACTACAGGAGGTGGACAGAGGCTGCGGACATACTACAGGAGGTGGACAGAGGCTGCGGACATACTACAGGAGGGGGACAGAGGCTGCGGACATACTACAGGAGGTGGACAGAGGCTGCGGACACACTACAGGAGGTGGACAGAGGCTGCGGACATACTACAGGAGGTGGACAGAGGCTGTGGACATACTACAGGAGGTGGACAGAGGCTGCGGACATACTACAGGAGGGGGACAGAGGCTGCGGACATACTACAGGAGGTGGACAGAAGCTGCGGACATACTACAGGAGGGGGACAGAGGCTGCGGACATACTACAGGAGGGGGACAGAGGCTGCGGACATACTACAGGAGGGGGACAGAGACTGCGGACATACTACAGGAGGGGGACAGAGGCTGCGGACATACTATAGGAGGTGCCGGTGGAGACAGGCTGTGGACATGATGGTGCCCTCCTCACCCCCTCACAGTAGCCTCCTCCTCTGTCCACCACCATATTAATTCTCCACATCATCAGTGTGCTGTGTCCTCCTCCTGTGCCCCTTTCACCACTCCACAGGTCAGGGCAGCACTGTGCTGCCCTGACCTGTGGAGAGGTGAAAGGGGCACAGGAACCAGAGGAGGACACAGCACACACTGATGATTTTGAGAAGTAATATGGTGGTGGACAGAGCACATCAGTCTCTCCCCTGCATGGCACGGCTTCAGGCTCGAGTCCCAGGACGCCAGGCTCTCACTCGCTTGTATCCCCCACAGTTTCACTGACCTCGATACTCGAGTCCGTCCTCTTCACCCCTGGGCCCTGGGGCCTGGGACCTGGGCCCTGGGCCCTGTCAGTGCTCCGAGCCTCGGAGTCCGCTCGCTCCGAGTCCTCCTCCACCTATGATGAGTGCATGGCATGCACTCACTACTGGTGTCGCGCCAGCCGCTGTGGCCTTTTCAAAAATGGCGCCAGCGGCGCCATCATGTTACCGCGCGTGCGCCGCCCGGCCGAGCGTGAACAAGTTTCCCTGAGCTCGGCCGGCTTTCGGAACGGCGCATGCGCAGTTGTATGACCGGCTCGCGGCCATCTTTTTTATGGGCACCGGTGCCCATAACGGACTTTAACGTACACCCCAAAAAAGGGGTTAAATTCACGGGCTGTACGTAAATCTACGTACGGTTGGCAACACTGGCCGCAGGTATCCAGACTCTTAGCATTACCGGGGGGCAAAATGGGCTGTATGGTTTCAGTGCACGCTAAATCTATAAGAGCGAAAATACTTTTGCAGACAGGGGCACCCCAGACAGAAGAGAGCGTGGAGGGACAAGTTCACTCACTGCTAAAAGGTCCTATACTACTCTGGTCGGGTCACTAACACCCCAATCTGAATCGGGTCTTTAAAACCCACTACGAAATCACTTGATAGTATGCGATAATGCGATTCTTAATGTAACCCGGTATTGAATGCATCACAGGGCAATGAAAAGCTGGCATCAGCATTCAAGGACCGTGGTATGGCAGGCTTTTGTTCTCATTCTGATAATATGGACATATTCTATGCAAGCCCTATGCAAAGTTCAACAATTAAATGACACTAGAACATTTAAAACCTAGCATCCCTTATGAAACGTCGTTCCGTTACTACACGGAAGGTAAGTACTCTTTATGAACATGACACTATGTCATTTACCTCAAGACAAACAGATCTCATAACTCCTTAAAAGGCATAAACAAAAAGTGTGCTTAATGAATTTGGAATGAATTAATGGTTCAACATATCCTATAAGCAATCCAACGACTTAAAGTCAATGTCAGGAGATATGAGAAGAGATATCTCACCCATGCTTTATAAGGGGATCTAATACATACTGCAGTTAGCATCAAAAACCCCTCCAGAGCATAAATATTTTGGATTAATCAAGAACATGCCAAACCACACTTCAATAATCCTAAATGGCAAAAAGAAAAGATTAGCAATGAAGAGTTCTGCCTACTCATATTACTGATCAGTGTCCCACTATATAACAACAGCAGCACGTTTAAAAACCATTCCTCTTTTTTTTTTTTTCCACTGAAGAGTCAACAAACCCCCACCAGGTGGGAAATTCGACTCCTCTCCTCACAGCCTAAGGAATTAAAAAAAAAAGGGAGGGGGGGGGATAAAAGGAGGAAGGTAGGGGAAAGGAGGAAGGGGGGTGCATGAAGCTGGGCTTCGTGCTTCTGCCCTACAATGAGCTGTAAAAAAAAAAACAAAAAAAAAAACACAGTAATGACTGCCAAGCTCGTATCAGGTAAACTAAAGTCTTAACCACCTTAACGCAAGAACATGAATCCACAAAAACAGGGAAGACAGAACAAAGACAATACACGCTATTTCCGCTCCTGCTGTCTGCATTGAGGTAAAAATTAACCCCCGAATCACTGGACAAGGAAATTCGGTGTCTAAACCTACCCCAGACACTTCTCTTTAACCACTTCTCTACTGTGCACGAAAACCCCCTTCCTGCCCAAGCCATTTTTCAGCTTTCAGCGCTGTCACACTTTGAATGACAATTGCGCGGTCGTGCGACGTGGCTCCCAAACGAAATTTGTGTCCTTTTTTTTCCCACAAATAGAGCTTTCTTTTGGTGGTATTTGATCACCTCTGCGGTTTTTATTTTTTGCGCTACAAAACAAAATAAGAGCGTCGAGTTTGGAAAAAAAAACACTATTTTTTACTTTTTGCTATAATAAATACCCATTTTTTTTTTAAATAAAATTTTCCTCAGTTTAGGCCGATACGTATTCTTCTACATATTTTTGTTAAAAAAAAAAAATCGCAATAAGCGCGTATTGATTGGTTTGCGCAAAAGTTATAGCGTGTACAAAATAGGGGATAGATTTATAGCATTTTTTATTTTTTTATTTTTTTATTAGTAATGGCGGCGATCTGCGATTTTTTATTGTGACTGCGATATTGCGGCGGACACATCGGACACTTTTGACACATTTTTGGGACCATTCACGTTTATACAGCGATCCCTGCTATAAAAATGCATTGATTACTGTATAAATGTGATTGGCAGGGAAGGGGTTAACCACTAGGGGGCGGGAAGGGGTTAAATATGTTCCCTCAATGTGTTCTTACTGTGGGGGGAGGTGACTGACTGGGGGAGGTGACCGATGGTTGTCCCTATGTACAAGGGACACACCATCGGTCCCCTCTCCCTCACAGGACGTGGATCTCTGTGTTTACACACAGAGATCCACTTTCCTGCTCGTTTCCCGGGCAATCGCGGGTGCCCGGCGGCAATCGCGGCCGCCGGGCACGCGCGCCGGGGCCTTGTGAACGCGGCGGGCGCGCACGCCGCTAGCGGCGAGCACGCGCCTCCTAGCTCGTTCTAAAGGGAGGACGTCATATGACGTCCTCCCAGAACGAGAGTATCCTCCGCCCGCCGTCAATTGACAGTGGGCGGGGGACAAGTGGTTAAATCCATGATATCGGGAAATATATATCTACATGTATGGAGTCCACATCTCTATAAACTTAATATATCGTCGCTTCATCAATGGGAAGCTGTTAAGCAAGGAAATCCAGCGATTCCATACACACATATATATCTATTTATCCTAACCTACCCTGAACCTACCTGGTTCGTATAAAAAACAAAGTTCCGTACGCCCTCTTAACCAACGTGTTTTTGTACCAGGTCTAGCCAGGCATCTGTGCAATTATTACACCTTCTCGGAACTAGGCCCGCAAAAAAAAAACACGCTGACAAGGAAACCGCGTCACCCCCTCAAATACAGACAGTCGGGCACATACAAGTCAACACAGAACAAAACACAACATAAATGACAGCCGGCAGAAGGAGTCAAACGGGTTCTTAGTAAATTGGTTCTAGACAAGAAGTAACCCGTCTTTGTCGATCTCTCTGAAAAGCAGACTGAATGCAAGTAAAAGGGAGAGAGTCTGAACCGGAACAACACAGGTAAGGAATAAAACAGCATTCACTTACCACGTAACGAGGACGATCAGACCTCGAACCGGAAGAAACATCTCCAATTGCTGGCACTGCAGCCATACAAGGTCAGCTTTAGAGAAATCGAAATCTAGAAATCCACATTGGGAGCCAAATTGTAATGGATTAATTCTGGTCCAATCCCAGAAACTATTATCTTCTGCCGCTGCTTCAAATCTATGTTAAAATATACATGTGGGCCTGTGTGAAGGTTTGCACACTGAAATCAGACTCATCAGTATAGTTTCCTTCGCATGTATAGCTCCCTGTGGGGCTCCTTTATTCAAACTTGACTTATATAGATAATATGACACATACACTCGTCATCATAAAAAAAACATGTACACATGATTGGCTGAGTCCAAATATGGTGCTTCTCTTGTGACGTCAATTTCTTCCTCGTGTCTTCACATTCTTTAGACCGGCTCCATCTTAGTTTAGTCGATAGGTTGGGCCGGATGGAGGGACCTAGGGAAGTGAATCCAGCACTGGGGGGGATGGGAAAAGACATCTGTCCCTTTCCTTCACTTCTGAGGTCTCAATCAAGGAAAACACTTTTTGTCTTATTGTTTCATGAATACTAGGACACACACGTGAAAATACTTTTAAACAATATCCTTAATTAGCATATATTAGCTTTCTAGTTCCCTATATGAAAATCAATAAGCTCCTTATCGTACAGAAATATCTCATCATGTATTTGTGTTCCTAACAGATGGTTCTCGTAGAAGGATGGTAATTTTTTCCAAATTCCTGAGGTGTGGGGGGCAACAGACTATGTTAGGTGCTGGGCTCAAAGAACTATTTAACCCATTGCTAAACTTCTCAAACTATATTCAAGTGGATACCAGAAAGAGAAGTCATTTATAAAAATATTTATTTTATATACTCCATCACAAAACCAATTAATATGCGCTTATTGTGATTCTTTTAACAAAAATATGTAGAAGAATACATATTGGCCTAAACTGAGGAAGAAATTAGTTTTTTTATATTTTTTGGGGGGATATTTATTATAGCAAAAAGTAAAAAATGTTGCTTTTTTTTCAAAATTGTCGCTCTTTTTTTGTTTATAGCGCAAAAAAAACAAATCAGAGAGGTGATCAAACACTACCAAAAGAAAGCTCTATTTTTGGGAGAAAAGGGACATAAATTTTGTTTGGGTACAACGTCGCATGACTGCGCAATTGTCGGTTAATCCGATGCAGTGCCATATAGCAAAAAATGGCCTGGTCATTAACCACTTAAGCCCCGAACCAATACTCAGCATAAAGACCAGAGGTGTTTTTACAATTTGGCACTGCGCTGCTTTAACTGGAAATTGCGCGGACATGCAATGTTGTACCCAAACAAAATTTGCGTCCTTTTCTTCCCACAAATAGAGCTTTCTTTTAATGGTATTTGATTGCCTCTGCGATTTCTATTTTTTGCGATATAAACATATTAATACATTTTGAAAAAAAAAGATATTTTCTACTTTTTGTTATAAGAAAAATCTAATAAACTCAATTTTAGTCATACATTTAGGCTAAAATGTATTCAGCCACATGTCTTTAGTAAAAAAAATGTCAATAAGCGTATATTTATTGGTTTGCGCAAAAGTTATAGCGTTTACAAACTAGGGTACATTTTCTGGAATTTACACAGCTTTTAATTTATGACTGCCTATCTCATTTCTTGAGGTGCTAAAATGGCAGGGCAGTACAAACCCCCCCCCCAAATTACCCCATTTTGGAAAGTAGACACCCCAAGGAAATTGCTGAGAGGCATGTTGAGCCCATTGAATATTTATTTTTTGTCCCAAGTGATTGAATAATGACAAAAAAAAATAAAAATTACAAAAAGTTGTCACTAAATGATATATTGCTCACACATGCCATGGTTATATGTGGAATTGCACCCCAAAATACATTTTGCTGCTTCTCCCGAGCACGGGGATTCCACATGTTTGGGACTTTTTTGAAGCCTAGCGGAGTACGGGACCCCGAAAACCAATCACCGCCTTCTGGATTTCTAAGGGCGCAAATTTTTGATTTCACTCCTCACTACCTATCACAGTTTTGAAGGCCATAAAATGCCAAAATAGCACAAAACCCCCCAAATGACCCAATTTTGGAAAGTAGACACCCAAGCTATTTGCTGAGAGGCATGGTGAGTATTTTACAGCTCTCATTTGTTTTTGAAAATGAAGAAAGAAAATATATATATATTTTTTTCTTTTTTAAATTTTCAATACTTTGTGACAAAAAGCGAGATCTGCAAAATACTCACCATACCTCTCAGCAAATAGCTTGGGTGTCTACTTTCCAAAATGGGGTCATTTGGGGGGGGTTTTGTGCCATCTGGGCATTCCATGGCCTCCGAAACTGTGATAGGCAGTGAGAAGTGAAATCAAAAATTTACACCGTTAGAAAGCCTGAAGGCGGTGCTTGGTTTTCAGGGTCCTGTACGCAGCTAGGCTCCCAAAATGTCTCACACATGTGGTATCCCCGTACTCAGGAGAAGCAACAGAATGTATTTTGGGGTGCAATTCCACATATAACCATGGCATGTTTGAGCAATATATCATTTAGTGACAACTTTTTGTACTTTTTTTTTGTCATTATTTAATCACTTGGGACAACAACAAAAAATATTCAATGGGCTCAACATGCCTCTCAGCAAATAGCTTGGGGTGTCTACTTTCCAAAATGGGGTCATTTGGGGGGGGCTTTGAACTGTCCTGGCATTTTATGCACAACATAAGGAAGCTTATGTCACAATTCATCCACTCTTCTAACCACTTGAAGACAAAGCCCTTTCTGACACTTTTTGTTTACATGAAAACATTTTTTTTTTTTTTGCAAGAAAATTACGTTGAACCCCCAAACATTATATATTTTTTTAAAGCAAAAGACCTACAGATTAAAATAGTGGGTGTTGCATTTTTTTTCCACACAGTATTTGCGCAGCGATATTTCAAATGCATATTTTGGGGAAAAAACACACTTTTTAAATTTTTAATGCACTAAAACACACTATATTGCCCAAATGTTTGATGAAATAAAAAAGAAGATCTTAGGCCAAGTACATGGATACCAAACACAACATGCTTTAAAATTGCGCACAAACACGCAGCGGCGACAAACTACATACATTTTTAAAAGCCTTTAAAAGCCTTTACAGGTTACCATATTAGATTTACAGAGGAGGTCTACTGCTAAAATGACTGCCCCCGATCTTACCTTTGCGGTGATACCTCACATGCATGGTGCAATTGCTGTTTACATATGAAGCTAGACTGACGCTTGCGTTCGACTTTGTGCAAGAGCAGGGGGGACATGGGTGCTTTTTTTATTTTTTATTATTATTTATTTTGCTTTTTTATTTTATTTTTAAACTGTTTCTTCCATTTTTTTTTTACCATTTTTATTGTTATCTCAGGGAATGTAAATATCCCCTATGATAGCAATAGGTAGTGACAGGTACTCTTTTTTTGAAAAAAATTGGGGGGTTAGACCCTAGATATTTCCTCTGCCCTCAAAGCATCTGACCACACCAAGATCGGTGTGATAAAATGCTTTCCCGATTTCCCAATGTTGCTGTTTATATCCGGGGGGGGGACATTCCCCCCCACTGCTTGTAAAAGCAGTCTAGAGGCTAATTATCTGCTAGGATTGCTTTTACATGAAAGCCAACCGCTGGCTGAAAAGAATGATACCAAGATGATACCTAAACCCACAGGCATCATTCTGGTATAACCATTCAAAGTCCAGCAATAGTGATGAGCCGAACACCCCCGGGTTCGGTTCGCACCAGAACCCGCGAACGGACCGAAAGTTCGTACGAACATTAGAACCCTATTAAATACAATGGATGCGAACGTTCGAATTCTAAAGTGCTAATTATAACAACTATTATGCATGTTATTGTCCTAAAAAGGGTTTGGGAACCCGGGTTCTGCACCAGGGGACATGTATCAATGCAAAAAGAAGTTTTAAAAACGGTCGTTTTTCGGGAGCAGTCATTTTAATGATGCATAAAGTGAAAAAAAAAAGTCAAATATTCCTTTAAATATCGTACCTGGGGGGTGTCTAAAGTATGCCTGTGAAGTGCCACGTGTTTCCCGTGTTTAGAACTGTCCCTGCACAAAATGACACTTCTAAAGGAAAAAAAAGCCATTTAAAACTGCTTGCGGCTTTAATGTAATGTCTGGTCCCGGTAATATGGATGAAAATCTTTAAGAAAAATGGCATAGCTACCCCATGACCCCCCCCCCCCTACCCCAGCCCATTACCAGCCCCTTTGGGTCTTGTATGGATATTAAGGGGAACCCCGCACATAAAATAAAAAAGGCCCTATATACTCTGAACAGCCGTATACAGGCGGTGCATACAAGACAGGGACTGTAGGTTTGTTCTTATGTAGAATCTGTTTGTAATTTTGAACAGGTACATTGTTTAAGTGTAGCTCCAGCCAAAAAATCTATTTTTAAGCTTTTTGGAAAACATAGGGAAGGGTTATCACCCCTGTAACATTTGTTTTGCTGTCTGTGCCCCTGTTCAGAACATTTCACCTCACTTTCCGTCCCAATGTCAACTGTTTTTGAAATGTGGTGTTTTTCTTGAAACAAGGATTGCTGATAAAGCATCAGTACAGAGGAGACACCTTTCTCCCATATTTATTCTTACAGGAGAGAATTTTCCTTCCTAGGGGTAGATTTCCTCTCACTTCCTGTTGTCTTCTTGCGTTTGCAAGTAGGAGTCGTTTGTAAGTTGGATGTTTGAAAGTAGGGACCTGCCGTATATACTCTGCAGAAATAGGCCCCTTAGTTGTTGGTGTTGGCACAACACTGTAAGCACTCACAGTTACTCTTGGTTGGTGCTGGAACGCCCTGCTGTCAACTATTATATCAGGAATTTTAATTACATATAATTGTTGAACAGTGGTAGTAAAAATTGGGCCTTTGATGGTGGTGCTGGTGCCACAACACTGTAAGCCCTGACAGTTACTCTTGGTGGGTGCAGCAATGGGCCCTGCTGTGAATTATTAGATCAAGAATTGTAATTGCATGCCCCTGTTGAACAGGGGCTGAAAAATTGGGCCTTTCGTGGTGGTGGTGGTGGTGGTGGTGTTGCCACAACACTGTAAGCCCTCAGAGTTACTCTTGGTGGGTGCAGGAATGGGCTCTGCTGTGAATTATTAGATCAAGAATTGTAATTACATGCCCCTTTTGAACAGGGGCTGAAAAATTGGGCCTTTCGTGGTGGTGGTGGTGGTGGCGTTGCCACAACACTGTAAGCCCTCAGAGTTACTCTTGGTGGGTGCAGCAATGGGCCCTGCTGTGAATTATTAGATCAAGAATTGTAATTACATGCCCCTTTTGAACAGGGGCTGAAAAATTGGGCCTTTCGTGGTGGTGGTGGTGGTGGCGTTGCCACAACACTGTAAGCCCTCAGAGTTACTCTTGGTGGGTGCAACAATGGGCCCTGCTGTGAATTATTACATCAAGAATTGTAATTGCATGCCCCTGTTGAACAGGGGCTGAAAAATTGGGCCTTAGGCACTGGTGGCACAACACTACAACCCCTCACAGATACTGTACTTGGAGCACAGCAATGAGCCCTGTTGCAAAGTATTGCTTCAAAAATTGTAATGACACGCCCCTGTTAAACAGGGGCTGAAAAATTGGGCCTTAGGCACTGGTGGCACAACACTACAACCCCTCACAGATACTGTACTTGGAGCACAGCAATGAGCCCTGTTGCAAAGTATTGCTTCAAAAATTGTAATGACACGCCCCTGTTAAACAGGGGCTGAAAAATTGGGCCTTAGGCACTGGTGCCACAACACTCCAACCCCTCACAGATACTGTACTTGGAGCACAGCAATGAGCCCTATGGCAAATTATTGCTAAAAAAATTGTAATTACACGCCCCTGTAAAACAGGGGCTGAAAAATTGGGCCTTAGCCACTGGTGGCGGCACCCATAAACAAAAATGATCTTCCAAGCTATCATCATCAATCGTATCATTGAGGACTCGGAGGAGGAGGATAGCCAGTCAACATAACAGCACAGGCACTCAGCATCAGCATCAGTCTTGAAGGGATGTGACATGTTAAAATCAATTAGTCTGTTATATCAGCATCAGGTGTGTGGTAGCTGGTGGTGATCCAAGACTGGTTCATCTTGATGAAAGTCAGTCGATCAACCGAGTCGGTGGACAGGCGCACCCTGTGATCCGTGACAAATCCTCCAGCAGCACTGAATGTGCGTTCCGAAAGAACGCTGGATGCAGGACAGGCCAGTAGCTCAATTGCATACTGTGCAAGCTCTGGCCAGTGATCCATCCTCAAGACCCAGTAAGCCAGAGGATTTTCGGTGGGGAAGGTGTCCAAGTCTGACCTTGCCCCTAGATATTCCTGCACCATGTTTATCAGACGCTGGCGATGGTTGCTGGAACCGATCATACTTTGGGGCTGCGGACTAAAGAATTGTCTGAACGCATCGGTCAGACGGCCACCTTCCCCACCGCTCCTTCTTTGACTGGCCGAAGCCTCAGCAACTCGTTGTCCAGGACCAGGAGTTTGTAACCTCCCAGTCTCTGGGAACGCGTTGCACAGACCTTTCTGCAAGGCCTCCCGGAGTTGTCTCATCCTCTGCTCCCTCTGCGACTGTAACATAAGGTCCGCAACCATACCCTTGTACCGTGGATCAAGGAGAGTGGCCAGCCAGTAATGGTCCCTCTCCTTGATCCGAAGAATACGAGGATCCTTCCGCAGACTTTGCAGGATCAGGGAGGCCATGCAGCGTAGGTTTGCTGAGGCATTCGCTCCGGAGTCCTCTGGGTCACTAAGGACGACATGATCCGCAGCCACCTCCTCCCAGCCACGTACAAGTCCACTGGTTTCTTGGGACTGTAAATCATCCCTAAAAGACTGCTACTGATGATGCTGAGTGCCAGCCTCCACCTCCATGCTGACACAATCCTCCTCCTCCTCCTCCTCCTCCTCTTCCTGTGCGATGGGTGGGACAGAAGGAACACTGTCTGGGTAAAGGGGGCCTTGAGAGGCAAGGAAGTCCTCCTCTTCCTGCCTCTGTTCTGCCTCAAGTGCCCTGTCCATTATTCCACGCAGCGTGTGCTCCAACAGGTGGACAAGAGGTACAGTGTCACTGATGCATGCACTGTCACTGCTCACCATCCTCGTGGCCTCCTCAAATGGTGCCAGGACAGTGCATGCATCCCTGATCATGCCCCACTGGCGTGGAGAAAAAAAACCAAGCTCCCCTGACCCTGTCCTGGTGCCGTAGTCGCACAGGTACTCATTGATGGCCCTCTGCTGCGTGTGCAGCCGCTGCAGCATGGCCAACGTTGAGTTCCACCTGGTGGGCATGTCACATATAAGGCGGTTCTTGGGCAGGTTCAACTCCTTTTGCAGCTCAGCCAGGCGAGCACTGGCATTATAAGATCTGCGGAAATGCACACAGACTTTCCTGGCCTGCCTCAGGACATCCTGTAAGCCCGGGTACCTGCCCAAGAACCGCTGCACCACCAGGTTAAGGATGTGAGCCACACAGGGCACATGGGTCAGTTGTCCCTGTCGGAGGGCGGAGAGGAGGTTGGTGCCATTGTCGCAAACCACCATTCCTGGCTTAAGCTGACGTGGCGTCAACCACCTCTCGGCCTGGCCCTGCAGAGCAGACAGGACCTCTGCCCCAGTGTGGCTTCTGTCCCCCAAACACACCAGCGCAAGCACGGCATGGCATCTTTTTGCCTGCGTACTTGCGTAGCCCCGTGAACGGCTACGGAGCACCGCTGGTTCATAGGACAAACCACAGGAAGAGGCCATGGAGGAAGAAGAAGAGGAGGGGGTGGAGGAGAGAGGTGTGTCACAACCAGTAGTAGCATTTTGGAGGCGTGGCGGTGGAACAACCTCCAACACTACTGCACCTTGTCCTGCATCCTTCCCAGCTGCCAAAAGAGTGACCCAATGGGCCGTGAAAGAAAGGTAACGTCCCTGTCCATGCCTGCTGGACCATGAGTCAGCGGTAATATGCACCTTACCGCTGACCGCCCTGTCCAGCGAGGCCAAGACATTGCCTTCCACATGCCGGTAGAGAGCCGGAATAGCCTTCCGTGAGAAAAAGTGGCGTTTGGGAACCTGCCACTGAGGAACCGCACATTGCACAAACTCACGGAAGGGGGCCGAGTCTACCAACTGAAAAGGCAGCAGTTGAAGCGCTAGCAATTTAGCCAAGCTAGCATTCAACCGCTGGGCATGTGGATGGCTGGGAGTGAACTTCTTATGACGGTCCAGCAGCTGGGGCAGGGAAATTTGCCTGCTAGAATCGGACGTCGGTGTACTGCTAGCAGAGTGGCCGCAAGTACTTGGCTGTGACACACCTAATTCTACACCTTCATTCCTCTCAGTGCATGTTTCAGAGAGGACTGAAGTTATAGTGGGGTTGGAGATCCCAGCTGATGCGGTGCAAGGAGAGGTCCGCTTTGTTCTTTGGTGTGGGTCTGTGAGGTAGGCTTGCCAACGAGCTGCATGGCAGGTCAACATATGTCTGGTCAGGCATGTGGTACCCAAGCGGCTGATGATTTGGCCACGCGATATACGCTTGAGACATATGTTGCAAACAGCAGCTGTGCGATCTGATGCACTAGCCTCAAAAAAGGCCCACACCAAGGAACTTTTTGAATGACGGGCAGAGGCAGCGCCCTGCACAGGCGGAGCTCTGCGGTGTGATTCCGTCGGTGTACTGCCCTTACGCTGGCCACCAAAGGGCATCCTGCCTCGTTGGAGATGTGCCTCCTCCTCATCCTCCTCCTCCTCCTCTCTCCTATTAGGCACCCACGTGGAGTCAGTGACCTCATCATCCCCTCCCTCCTCATCACTGGAGCCAATCTGGCAGTATGCTGCAGCTGCTGGAACATGACTGCCAGATTGGTGTCCTTCTTGAGCATCCCCTCTGTCTGCTCTCACCCTACTGCCTTCCTGTAGCTGGGTTTCATCATCAGACCCTTCGAAACGCTGGGCATCCTCCTGGAGCATGTACCCAACACTGTGCTCAAACAGTTCGGGGGACTCCTCAGGAGGAGGACATGGTGGGTCTAGGGAAGGAGTGACTGATGATGAGTCTGACATTGATACCAGGGAAGAGGACGCTTTGACAGCTGCTTTGCCAGTACCCTGAGCCTGGGTGAGAGAGGATGAGGAGGAGGAGGAGGGCTTGGTCATCCACTCTACCAAGTCTTCGGCATGATGTGGCTCAACATGTCCAGCTGCCGAAAAGAAGGACAAGTGTGTCCCATGGCCATGTGCTGATGACAATGCACCGCGTCCACGACCAGCACTGTTGCCCCCAGACACAGAGCCTGCTTGCCCTCTTTTATTGCCTCCTGACTGTCTGCCTCTCCTTGTTTGCCTTCCAGACATTCTAATAGATGGCCTGCAGGGAGATGGGAAAAAAGCAATAAGGGCTACCTTCAGGTGTCCTTCTCTGTCCCTAAACTCAAGGATTTCTAAATATGGTTGAGGATGATTGCTTTTGCACAGAATAGCACAACGACAATTTCCCTGACTGTCCAAAAAACAAGGATTTCAAAGATGGTTGATGAGGAATGCTTTGGCACACTATAGCACAAGGAGAATTCCCCTCACTTTCCTTCTTTGTCCCTAGAAACAAGGACTGGCACAGTGAAAGAAACTGACACTCTCCCTACCTACAGTTTTCTGTCCCTAGAAAAAAAGGTTTTTTTAAAGCACACTATAGCACAAGGAGAAATCCCCTCACTTTCCTTCTTTGTCCCTAGAAACAAGGACTGGCACAGTGAAAGAAACTGACACTCTCCCTACCTACAGTTTTCTGTCCCTAGAAAAAATGTTTTTTTAAAGCACACTATAGCACAAGGAGAATTCCCCTCACTTTTCTTCTTTGTCCCTAGAAACAAGGACTGGCACAGTGAAAGAAACTGACACTCTCCCTACCTACAGTTTTCTGTCCCTAGAAAAAATGTTTTTTTAAAGCACACTATAGCACAAGGAGAAATCCCCTCACTTTCCTTCTTTGTCCCTAGAAACAAGGACTGGCACAGTGAAAGAAACTGACACTCTCCCTACCTACAGTTTTCTGTCCCTAGAAAAAATGTTTTTTTAAAGCACACTATAGCACAAGGAGAAATCCCCTCACTTTCCTTCTTTGTCCCTAGAAACAAGGACTGGCACAGTGAAAGAAACTGACACTCTCCCTACCTACAGTTTTCTGTCCCTAGAAAAAATGTTTTTTTAAAGCACACTATAGCACAAGGAGAAATCCCCTCACTTTCCTTCTTTGTCCCTAGAAACAAGGACTGGCACAGTGAAAGAAACTGACACTCTCCCTACCTACAGTTTTCTGTCCCTAGAAAAAATGTTTTTTTAAAGCACACTATAGCACAAGGAGAATTCCCCTCACTTTCCTTCTTTGTCCCTAGAAACAAGGACTGGCACAGTGAAAGAAACTGACACTCTCCCTACCTACAGTTTTCTGTCCCTAGAAAAAATGTTTTTTTAAAGCACACTATAGCACAAGGAGAAATCCCCTCACTTTCCTTCTTTGTCCCTAGAAACAAGGACTGGCACAGTGAAAGAAACTGACACTCTCCCTACCTACAGTTTTCTGTCCCTAGAAAAAATGTTTTTTTAAAGCACACTATAGCACAAGGAGAAATCCCCTCACTTTCCTTCTTTGTCCCTAGAAACAAGGACTGGCACAGTGAAAGAAACTGACACTCTCCCTACCTACAGTTTTCTGTCCCTAGAAAAAATGTTTTTTTAAAGCACACTATAGCACAAGGAGAATTCCCCTCACTTTCCTTCTTTGTCCCTAGAAACAAGGACTGGCACAGTGAAAGAAACTGACACTCTCCCTACCTACAGTTTTCTGTCCCTAGAAAAAATGTTTTTTTAAAGCACACTATAGCACAAGGAGAAATCCCCTCACTTTCCTTCTTTGTCCCTAGAAACAAGGACTGGCACAGTGAAAGAAACTGACACTCTCCCTACTGTGAGGGGGTTAGCTCGGCAGCGGGTGTGTGTGACCCCCGGGATGGGCTCCCCACACAAAAACAGGCCCAGCAAACGGAGGTTGTGGTTTTCAAAATCAAAAAAAGGTGCGGTTTATTTTCTATTTACAGTGACAAAACACAGCAAAGCCAAAAGAAACATAAACAAAATAAATCCTGGTCAACTTGACCTCTGACTAAACATACAGGTTTCCTAACTAACAACTGGGATCAGCCTAGTGCTGTCCTAGTCCCTAAGTCCCTGGTTTTAAATGTCCAAGCAAATAGCCACACAGGCTTTGTCTCACCGCACAGGGGTTCACTCTCCCTAGACAGTCCACACAGGTCTGGTTCCAGGCATGAGCTAACATCTAATGAAGCTGGGAGTTCTTATAGAGGCCTAAATGAGCTGACAAGCTTCAGCTGGTCTCATCAACTCCCTGTCTGCACGACGCCCCACACTCTCCCTAGACATATGAGTCATCCATGAGCCCACTAGCCTTAGCTGGGCTTATACAACTCTCCACCTAGTTGTATAAGTCGGCGTAAAGCCTGAATCTGGGCGAAATATATCTACCCCCCTGGATGCAACCAGGTGACTTTACCTTCCTGCTGTCACATAACCCCCCTCTTGTTTTAACCTCGGGGTTGGAACACCAGCAATCAGGCATTCATGTACTCGAGACAAAGCATCCACATTCCCCATTTGAACGCCAGGGCGATGCTTTACTGTGAAGTTGAATTCCTGGAGGGCCAGGAACCACCTATTCACTCTTCTATTTGTTTCCTTGTTTTGAGCCATCCACTTTAACGGAGCGTGATCCGTAACCATGTCAAAGTGCCTACCTAGCAGGTAGTACCGAAGGGAATCTAGAGCCCACTTCACCGCTAAACACTCCTTTTCAACGGTGGCGTAATTTACCTCATGGGACTTCAACTTCCTGCTGAGGTAAATGACTGGGTGCTCTTCCCCGTTCCAGACCTGGGACAATACTGCTCCTAACCCCACATCTGACGCATCACTTTGTACGACAAAGTCTTTAGAGAAGTCGGGTGAGTACAACACTGGCTGGCTACATAAGGCTTGTTTCAAGAATTGGAATGCTGCCTCAGCCTCGGGGGTCCATTTAATCATGACCGACCCTTTCCCCTTCGTTAGGTTGGTTAGGGGCACAGCCTTAGAAGCAAAGTGGGGAATGAATCGCCGATAATACCCAGCGATTCCCAGAAAGGCTCGTACCTGCTTCTTGCTGTTGGGACGTGGCCAACTCTGGATGGCCTCGACTTTGTTGAGTTGGGGTTTTATTACTCCCCTCCCAATGGTGTACCCAAGATATTTGGCCTCCTCCTGCCCAATGGTACACTTCTTGGGGTTAGCCGTAAACCCCGCTTCCCGAACAGAGTCCAGGACTGCTTGCACTTTTGGCAGATGTGAGGCCCAATCTGTGCTATGGACAATTACGTCATCCAGGTAAGCCGCAGCATACTTCCGATGGGGCCTCAGCATCTGGTCCATTTTCCGCTGGAATGTGGCCGGCGCATTCTGTAACCCGAACGGCATTCTTTTATATTGGAACGCCCCGTCTGGGGTTACAAATGCGGTTTTCTCTTTGGCCAATTTGGCCAGGGGGATTTGCCAATACCCTTTTGTGAGGTCAAGAGTCGTCATGTATCGGGCTGTTCCCAGCCGGTCGATCAACTCATCTATACGTGGCATGGGGTAGGTGTCAAATTTTGTAACTTTGTTCAACTGACGAAAATCGTTACAAAATCGCCAGCTCCCATCCGGTTTAGGCACCAACACAATGGGACTAGACCAATCACTTTGGGACTCCTCTATCACCCCTAAGTTCAGCATTTTCTGTACTTCCTCCCGTATTGCCTCCCGTCGGGCCTCTGGGATCCGATAGGGTTTTAACTTCACCCTTTCACCGGGCGGGGTAATGATGTCATGCTCTACCCCAAATGTTTGTCCCGGCAGCTCAGAGAATACCTCCCTGTTGCGAAGCACAAACTCCTTAACCTCCTGTTGTTGGGGTTGTGACAAGGTGGCTGCTATTCCAACCTCAGGAATCACGCAACCAGTTTGAGCTGGTGACCAAGTGTCTGCGACTAGGGACTCTCTATCCCTCCAGGCTTTCAACAGATTAACGTGATAGATCTGTTCGGGCTTTCGCCTTCCTGGTTGTCTGACCTTGTAATTCACTTCGCTCACTTTTTCCATTATCTCGTAGGGGCCTTGCCATTTGGCAAGGAATTTACTTTCAACCGTAGGGACAAGTACCAGTATCCTATCCCCCGGGGAAAAGGTACGGGTCTTGGCTCCACGGTTGTACACTCTCTGCTGTGCTAACTGCGCTTGGGCCAAATGTTCCTTCACGATGGGCATTACCTGTGCAATTCGGTCTTGCATCAGGGCGACATGCTCAATCACACTCCTGTGGGGAGAACTCTCACTTTCCCAAGTTTCCTTGGCAATATCCAACAGCCCTCTTGGGTGTCTCCCATACAGTAACTCAAAGGGGGAGAATCCCGTAGAGGATTGGGGCACCTCCCTAATAGCAAACATCAGATAAGGAAGTAGACAGTCCCAATCCTTTCCATCTCTATCCACCACTTTCTTCAACATTTGTTTTAGGGTTTTGTTGAATCTTTCAACCAGCCCATCGGTTTGGGGGTGATACACAGATGTACGTAATTGCGTCACTTTGAACAATTTACACAGCTCTTTCATAACCCGGGACATAAAGGGTGTACCTTGGTCCGTAAGCAGTTCTTTACAAATACCCACCCGGCTAAACACAAGAGATAGCTCTTTGGCTATGGTTTTGGCCGAGGTATTTCGGAGAGGGATCGCTTCTGGATAACGGGTGGCATAGTCCATTATAACTAATATGTACTGGTGCCCCCTAGCGGACTTGATTATAGGACCTACCAAATCCATGGCGATCCTCTCAAACGGGACCTCAATGATGGGTAGAGGGACCAGTGGGCTACGGAAATGTGGCATCGGGGCCGACCTCTGACACACAGGGCAGGAGGAACAATAATTTTCTATGTCCTTCATCACCCCCGGCCAATAGAATCTCTGTAATACCCTCTCTCGGGTTTTCTCTGTCCCCAGATGACCTCCAAGAATGTGCCCATGGGCCAACTCCAACACCAACTTCCTGTAAGGTTTGGGCACCACAAGCTGCTCAACGGTTTCTTCTGCCCTTTTTGCCACCCGATACAGTAGGTCCTTCTCTACGCTGAAGTATGGGTAAGTGCAGGTATTATCTGGGTTCACTAACTCGCCATCTATTTTCACTACGTTTTCCCGTGCCTTTATTAGGGCGGGGTCTTTCAACTGTTCTGTGGCAAAGTTTTCCCTGTGAACCTCAAGATCAGAAAACTCCACAGACGGTAGGTTTTCGTCTGAGGAGGTGGGCTCCTCTCCAGTTTCTTGAGTCTCCCCTGCCAATACTGATAAGGGAAATTCCGGAGAGTCCTCACCACTCTCAGGGGAGTTCTGGCTATCACATTCCTGGTATACAGGGGCACCAGTGGGGGGCTCAGGATCATCCCACAGTTCCCAGAACTTCGGAAAATCCCTTCCCACAATGGCGTCATACGGTAACTGAGATACTAAGCCCACTGGATGAGAGAGGGTACCTTTGGGGGTCTCGAAACACACTGTAGTCACTGGATACTCTCGGGTGTCCCCATGCACACAAATAACAGCTACCTTGCTATTCCCAGAGACCTCTGTTTTAACTAACTCAGCCTTTATCAGGGTCACAAGGCTACCTGAATCCAGCAATACCACAACATTTCTACCATTAACACACATTTTGCATAAATGTTTCTCAGTTCCTCGAATGGCAGTGCATGCGACTGTCGCACACAGCGACTGACGTCTGCCCGTCAGAAAGTCACACTGCATGGGTTCCTCCACAACCGGGCAATTGGCTGCAATATGTCCCGCTTGCCGGCAGCGGTAGCAAACGATCCTTCTTGCCGCCTCTTGAGCCGCTGATTTCCCAGGCTGTTCTCGCCAAACTTGGGGTAGAGCTCCCACCCTCTCACTCTCTCCACCCTTACCCCTTGGAATCCTCTTATCCGCCCCTGGGGATGGTCTGGTCTTAGGGTGGAAAGTCCGAGTGTCTCTGGAAGAGGCCGTCAGGTTCTCTGTAGCCAAGTATTTCTCCACACGATCCACAAGACCATCGGCCGTCTCTGGGTCTCCATGGCTTACCCACTTTTGGATGGCAGTAGGAAGAGCTCTCAAAAACCGATCCATTACAACACGTTCCACAATCTTTGGTGCGGACAAAGTCTCTGGCTGTAGCCACTTTCTGCTCAGGTGAATGAGATCATACATTTGAGACCTGGGGGGTTTTCCAAGCTGGAAAGTCCAGTTATGCACACGCTGAGCCCGGACAGCCTGGGTGACACCCAGCCTTGCCAATATCTCAGCTTTTAGCATCACATAGTCTTTTGCTTGGTCAGGCTCTAGGTCATAGTAAGCCTTCTGCGATTCACCAGTTAACAGAGGAGCCACCAGTCCAGCCCACTGCTCCTCAGGCCACTTTTCTCTTTCAGCAGTCCTTTCAAATGTGGTCAAAAATACCTCTGGATCATCCTCTCCAGTCATTTTTGTCAATAAACGACTCACCCCAAAGGACGCGGTATTAGTGGGACGGCTTTCCTCACTGGTCTGCGGACGTTGCTGCATTACTGCTTCCATTTGTTGTAGTCTCTGCTCTTGCTTCTGTAACAGGTCTATGAAGCGGGCCTCAGATTGCTGCTGGGTTTGTTGCTGAGCTTCCAGACTCTGTTGGTGAGCTTGCTGCTGGGCTGCAAGGCTCTTTTGCAAACCTGCATTTGTCTGCTGTTGATTGGCATTTGCTAGAGCCAGCTGCTTCAGTATCTCCTCCATGCTGGCTTAAAAAAAACTGCCACTGGTTCTCCACCAACTGTGAGGGGGTTAGCTCGGCAGCGGGTGTGTGTGACCCCCGGGATGGGCTCCCCACACAAAAACAGGCCCAGCAAACGGAGGTTGTGGTTTTCAAAATCAAAAAAAGGTGCGGTTTATTTTCTATTTACAGTGACAAAACACAGCAAAGCCAAAAGAAACATAAACAAAATAAATCCTGGTCAACTTGACCTCTGACTAAACATACAGGTTTCCTAACTAACAACTGGGATCAGCCTAGTGCTGTCCTAGTCCCTAAGTCCCTGGTTTTAAATGTCCAAGCAAATAGCCACACAGGCTTTGTCTCACCGCACAGGGGTTCACTCTCCCTAGACAGTCCACACAGGTCTGGTTCCAGGCATGAGCTAACATCTAATGAAGCTGGGAGTTCTTATAGAGGCCTAAATGAGCTGACAAGCTTCAGCTGGTCTCATCAACTCCCTGTCTGCACGACGCCCCACACTCTCCCTAGACATATGAGTCATCCATGAGCCCACTAGCCTTAGCTGGGCTTATACAACTCTCCACCTAGTTGTATAAGTCGGCGTAAAGCCTGAATCTGGGCGAAATATATCTACCCCCCTGGATGCAACCAGGTGACTTTACCTTCCTGCTGTCACACTACCTACAGTTTTCTGTCCCTAGAAAAAATGTTTTTTTAAAGCACACTATAGCACAAGGAGAAATCCCCTCACTTTCCTTCTTTGTCCCTAGAAACAAGGACTGGCACAGTGAAAGAAACTGACACTCTCCCTACCTACAGTTTTCTGTCCCTAGAAAAAATGTTTTTTTAAAGCACACTATAGCACAAGGAGAAATCCCCTCACTTTCCTTCTTTGTCCCTAGAAACAAGGACTGGCACAGTGAAAGAAACTGACACTCTCCCTACCTACAGTTTTCTGTCCCTAGAAAAAATGTTTTTTTAAAGCAGACTATAGCACAAGGAGAAATCCCCTCACTTTCCTTCTTTGTCCCTAGAAACAAGGACTGGCACAGTGAAAGAAACTGACACTCTCCCTACCTACAGTTTTCTGTCCCTAGAAAAAATGTTTTTTTAAAGCACACTATAGCACAAGGAGAAATCCCCTCACTTTCCTTCTTTGTCCCTAGAAACAAGGACTGGCACAGTGAAAGAAACTGACACTCTCCCTACCTACAGTTTTCTGTCCCTAGAAAAAATGTTTTTTTAAAGCACACTATAGCACAAGGAGAAATCCCCTCACTTTCCTTCTTTGTCCCTAGAAACAAGGACTGGCACAGTGAAAGAAACTGACACTCTCCCTACCTACAGTTTTCTGTCCCTAGAAAAAATGTTTTTTTAAAGCACACTATAGCACAAGGAGAAATCCCCTCACTTTCCTTCTTTGTCCCTAGAAACAAGGACTCGCACAGTAAAACACACTGACACTCTCCCTACCTATCCTTCTCTTTCCCTAAACTAAAGGAATCCAGGTTAAGCAAGAAATAAATAAATGTCACTGTCCCTGCCTATGCTTGTCTTTCCCTGCTCCGGAACACACTACACTAGGCCGCCGTGCTGGCGGCCTTTTATAGTGTGGGGCGTGTACTAAACACCCTCAGCAATAATTGGCCACAGGCATCCTGCCTGTGGCCAATCATTGCTCTCCTCGCTGCCGGCGCTGTGATTGGCCAAGCATGCGGGGTCACAGTGCATGCTTGGCCAATCACAGCGCCTGGATGACACTGCGATGGCGTAGTGCATTGTGGGCCGTTCGCGTCACTCGAATTTGGCGCGAACGGCCCAAATCGTTCGATCTTCGTCGAACGATTGAACAGCCGATGTTCGAGTCGAACGTATGTTCGACTCGAACACGAAGCTCATCCCTATCCAGCAACATACCAGTACCTTGCTGGTCCTTGTTGGACATGTATTGTAATCTTTTTTTTTCAACGTAAAAAAGAGATTGATCGGTGGGTATGCCCACCATTAGAATACCTCCCTTCATCCACCCACTTCTAATGATGGGCACACATGCACCATTTATATATGCCGAAGCATGGGGGCATCCTCCAGCAAAAAAGTTATGCCGCGTACACGCGGTCTGACTTTTTCACGGGCAAGCCTCCGTCGGAATTTCGACTGTATGTACGCGGCATTAGGAGCAAAATCGCACATCCGCCCCTGCTGCCCCCATGCTTCGGCATATATGCTCTTTTTTTTAACTGTGGTGGTGAAATCACCTGCTACAGCGTTGGAGTCACGGCTTTATGTATCGTGGGAGCAAACGCTGTTGCTGTCAAGATAAATAAATCTGCGCTGCAATTGAATGGCGTACCTGCTAAGCAAATGATTCTTAACATTAAAACAAAGTAACATTACAGTATAACAGTAAGACCTTACCATACCATACCTGCAAAGCAAATACCAAAAAAAAACCTAGTAAAAAATAAAACATTTTTTAACGCAACCTGTGCCTAAAATATATATATATGCCGAAGCATGGGAGCATCCTCCCGCAAAAAAGTTATGCCGCGTACACACGGTCGGACTTTTCCACGGGCAAGCCTCCGTCGGAATTTCGACCATATGTATGCGGCATATGAAGGCAGTCACGTACAGGTACGTGATTGTGCCTTTCTGTGCCATTTTGCCGACGTATATGTACATGGGGCAGTCGTTAATTGGTTAATAGGGTAAATCCTTCAGGTACTTAAGTGGTTAAATCGAGTTGGGAAGGGTTTCAATCTTTTTCTTTTACATTTTAACTTTGTAACAACAGTACAGGATAGGAGAAGGACAAGGATCCCTGAGGCACAGACACAAAGATAGACTCTTCCTTACTCTACTAATATGTGTTTTTTTCCCTTTTTCTGTCCTTATTGGAGAGATTTCCTATCACTTCCTCTCCTTGTGACAACCATTAGTGGGGCCACAGACAATGCAAAAAATATTTTAGTAATTAAAATTAGAAGGTTTCTAGGAGATTCTGCTCACTTTCTACTCACTTCCTTCACAGTCACAAGGACAAGAATTGAGGGGTGCACCTAGTGGGTGCACAGACAGTAACAAACTACTGCCAGTATGCTAACCCATCCAATACCAGGAAAACAACATATTATCTGGAGGTGGAATTTAAATGTACACATGTAGTAGAGAAATAAAGAGGTTACCATTGCTAACCTTCTTCTGGAAAAGGCAGTTTCCTGGCTGTCTATAGCAGTCATTGAGCAGGAGCAAACTTAGAAATTAGGACAGCCAGAGTGCAGTCAGACCTCTTGAACTGCATACTTGAGTGGTGTGTGAGAATGACTCATGACAGAATAAACTGAAGCTCTTAGGTCAGCATAACAGCTTGAGGCAGCTTTGGTAGCCTTTATGCTGTCCCAATATGGCTTATTTAACATGTTTTTTTCTGTTTTTGTGAACCCGAGGGGACCAATAATGCTATAAAAATATATTCTGAAGAGGAAAAAATAAGTCATTGGCTGAAATGCTCATCCCCACCATTTGCTCCAAACTTTTCTTTTAGAGCTTCAAAATGTTGACCTTTATCCATTTGTGTATATGTTATACGTTTGTGTTATTGTGTTGTGTTTGTGTTATTAAACCAAGGGAATAATATTTGAATCCATTACCAATGGACTTAATAATTTCAAACTTATTACAGATACGCAAGTTAGAGACAAGTTGAGTAATATAGCTCTTGGTGTAATCATGTTTGCCATAAGTTACAGAAAAGAGAAGCATGTTGGTATGTCAAGAAATCTAAATAAAAAAAAAAAGCTAACTTCAATAAGCTGCGATCCTTACTGCATGACATTCAGTCAAACTAAATATTTGTAACAAAGTGCACACAAGGCAAGTGGGAGTGTCATTGTATTCCATTAGGTAACAAGCATAAAGAAAAAAACGAATTAAACCCTAAATGTGGCTAAATGCTAGTGTAAAAAACAAAAAACAAAAAAACAAAACAAAAAAACAAATCAATGAGAAAAAAAAAACAGGCCTTCAAAAAGTACAAAGTAGAAGGAACACCTTTGGAACACCTTTGGAATTCAAGATTTACAAGGATTTTTTTCCCCAAATATATCAGTATAAAAAAGGCTATGAAAGAACTGATAGGCTCCATAATGGATAAACAAGGGGAACTGGTAACAAATTACAGGGAAAAGGGAGGTGTATTAAATATATTTTTTGCTTCAGTTTTTACAGATGAAAAAGATGGGTTTGATAGTCTTAACAGTGATAATAATGATGTTTCACCAAAGGTACCTTTGTGGTTGACTGAAAACCAGGTATAAAAGAGACTAGAGAAATTTCATTTAAACAAATCACCACATTCAGATGGGGTACACCCGAGAGTCCTTAGGGAACTTAGTTCAGTTATAGTCAAGCCACTCTTTCTAATTTTTAAAGACGCCTTACTGGCTAGAATGACAAACAAAGAACCCCCCATGGGACTTTGTAGGCAGTAGATAATGGAGTAACCAGAGTATAAAATATAACACATTTTATTCAAAAAGATTAAAATTGTAATCAGTGTTACATTGATCAGTAAAATCAATGAAAATTCACCATACAGAAAACAATGTACTTTGGACTGAAAGGGGACCCCAGGTGGGTCTTATATGGATAAGGACCCAATACACACAGGGTTCATTCAACATTTCCCGAAAAAAGGACAGCACAGTGGTGTAGTGGTTAGCACTTTCACCTAGCAGCAAAAGGGTCGCTGGTTCGAATCGCGACCACGACACCATCTGCCTGGAGTTTGCATGTTCTCCCTGAGTCTGTGTGGGTTTCCTCTGGGTACTCCGGTTTCCTCCCACCCTCCAAAGACATGCTGTTAGGTTAATTGGATCTTGTCCAAATTGGCCCAGTATATGTGTGTACGACTGTGTGTAGGGTAAAATGACCGCACCAGCCAAGCAGACACTGGCTGCAAAAAGCGCCTAGAGGCGATTCAGTTCTCATGTGTAGCGCTATACAAGTCATTCATACATACAAGGTACATTCCTTCATCAGGGAAAAAATGAGAACATGATATAGTCGTCTAAGAGTATAAATGAAAAAAATATATATACCGTATGTACTCAAGTATAAGCCGAGGCACCTAATTTTACCACAAAAAACTGGGAAAACGTATTGACTCGAGTTTAAGCCTAGGGTGAGAATGCAGCAGCTACTGTAAGCAGAAAAGAGGGTCAACAATGCCCATTTGCAGCTTCACTGTGCCCTTTTGCACGCCTCACTGTGCCCAACCTCATTGTGCCCATTGAAACCTCACTTAAAAGTCGCGGCTTCCTCCTGGTCCCGTCCCATTCCGTGATAGGTGTTTGACACTGTGTTCAGTGTTCCGCCTATCACGGACGTCTTCTCATCCTCGGACTCAGTTTCCCAGCAGACACTGTGTTCAGTGTTTCGCCAATCACGGACGTTCTTTCATCCTTGGACAAGAGGACGTCCATGATAGGCGGAACACTGAACACAGTGTCTGCTGGGAAACTGAGTCTGAGGATGAGAAGACGTCCATGATAGGCGGAACACTGAACACAGTGTCAAACGCCTATCACAGAACGGGACGGGACCAGGGCGAAGCCGCGACTTCTAAACAATGGATGCCCGCAGCCCTTTAGGTACACTGACTCGAGTATAAGCCGAGGGGGGTATTTTCAGCCCTAAAAAAAGGCTGAAAAACTTGGCTTATACTCGAGTATATACGGTAAGTATACATACTGTACATGGTACAATAGTGTATGATAAATTACAGATATGTCTCAATATAACATGGAAAACATTCAATACTCACAGAGTATGGTTACTTGGCAAAAAAACGTTTATCAAAAAGACTGGCATTGTGTCCCGTAGGGATACACCCCCTGTCACCCCGGCAGCCACTGATGTGCTGCCCAAGGCACCAAACGGGGAGTGATGGTATTATTTCCCAGGACCGATGGAAAGGGAAATGATGGCTGCCTGGTAAGTGCTGTCCGGATTGCGAGAAACATACAGTGCCTTAAAAAAGTATTCATACCCCTTGAAATGTTCCGCATTTTGTCATGTTACAACCAAAAATATAAATATATTTTATTGGGATTTTATGTGATAGACCAACACAAAGTGGCACATACATTTGAAGTGGAAGGAAAATTATAAATGGTTATCAATTTTTTTTTACAAATAAATATCTGAAAAGTGTGGCGTGCATTTGTATTCAGCCCCCCCCCGAATCAATACTTTGTAGAACCACAACATGATGCTGCCACCACCATGTTTCACAGTGGAGATGCTGTGCTCAGGGTAATGTGCAGTGCTAGTTTTCAGTCACACATAGCGTTTTGCTTTTAGGCCAAAATGTTAAATTTTGGTCTCATCTGACCAGAGCACCTTCTTCCACATATTTGCTGTGTGGCTTCTCGCAAACTGCGAACTGGACTTCTTATGGCTTTCTTTCAACAATGGCTTTCTTCTTTCCACAAAGTTCAGATTTGTGGAGTGCACAACTAATAGTTGTCCTGTGGACAGATTCTCCCACCTGAGTTATGGATCTCTGCAGCTCCTCCAGAGTTACCATGGGCCTCTTGGCTGCTTCTCTGATTAATGCTCTCCTTGCCCGGCCTGTCAGTTTAGGTGGACAGCCATGTCTTGGTGGGTTTGCAGTTGTGCCACACCCTTTCCATTTTTGGGTGGTGGATTGAACAGTGCTCCGTGAGATGTTCAAAGCTTGGAATATTGTTTTTTAACCTAACCCTGCTTTAATCTTCTCCACAACTTTATCCCTGACCTGTCTGATGTGTTCCTTGGCCTTCACAATGCTGTTTGTTCACTAAGGTTCTCTAACAAACATCTGAGGGCTTCACAGAACAGCTGTATTTATACAAAGATTAAGTTACACACAGGTGGACTCTATTTACTAATTAGGTGACTTATGAAGCCAATTGGTTCCACTAGATTTTAGTTAGGGGTATTAGAGTAAAGGGGGCTGTATACAAATGCACACCACACTTTTCACATATTTATTTGTAATAAAAAAAAAACTAATAGGGATGAAAGAGGGAAATAAAACATAAAGTTCCTGCATTTTTCCAATCTTCTGTGTAATGCAGTAATAGATTTAGTCACTCACAGATTCGGCACTGGGACTAGGTAGTGTTATATCAGAGCCATTATAAAGCAGTGCATTGGACCTTAGGTGTATGTATAGCCAAATATACAGTATATATATATTGTGAGGGGGTTAGCTCGGCAGCGGGTGTGTGTGACCCCCGGGATGGGCTCCCCACACAAAACAGGCCCAGCAAACGGAGGTTGTGGTTTTCAAAATCAAAAAAGGTGCGGTTTATTTTCTATTTACAGTGACAAAACACAGCAAAGCAAAAGAAACATAACCAAAATAAATCCTGGTCAAGTTGACCTCTGACTAAACATACAGGTTTCCTAACTAACAACTGGGATCAGCCTAGTGCTGTCCTAGTCCCTAAGTCCCTGGTTTAGTTAAAGTCCAAACAAATAGCCACACAGGCTTTGCCTCACCGCACAGGGGTTCACTCTCCCTAGACAGTCCACACAGGTCTGGTTCCAGGCATGAGCTAACATCTAATGAAGCTGGGATTTTTTATAGAGGCCTAAATGAGCTGACAAGCTTCACCTGGCCTCATCAACTCCCTGTCTGTACGACGCCCCACACTCTCCCTAGAGGTATGAGTCATCCATGAGCCCACTAGCCTTATACAACTCTCCACCTAGTTGTATAAGTCGGCGTAAAGCCTGAATCTGGGCGAAATATATCTACCCCCCTGGATGCAACCAGGTGACTTTACCTTCCTGCTGTCACATACCCCCCCCCCCTCTTGTTTTAACCTCGGGGTTGGAACACCAGCAATCAGGCATTCATGTACTCAAGACAAAGCATCCACATTCCCCATTTGAACGCCAGGGCGATGCTTTACTGTGAAGTTGAATTCCTGGAGGGCCAGGAACCACCTATTCACTCTTCTATTTGTTTCCTTGTTTTGAGCCATCCACTTTAACGGAGCGTGATCCGTAACCATGTCAAAGTGCCTACCTAGCAGGTAGTACCGAAGGGAATCTAGAGCCCACTTCACCGCTAAACACTCCTTTTCAACGGTGGCGTAATTTACCTCATGGGACTTCAACTTCCTGCTGAGGTAAATGACTGGGTGCTCTTCCCCGTTCCAGACCTGGGACAATACTGCTCCTAACCCCACATCTGACGCATCACTTTGTACGACAAAGTCTTTAGAGAAGTCGGGTGAGTACAACACTGGCTGGCTACATAAGGCTTGTTTCAAGAATTGGAATGCTGCCTCAGCCTCGGGGGTCCATTTAATCATGACCGACCCTTTCCCCTTCGTCAGGTTGGTTAGGGGCACAGCCTTAGAAGCAAAGTGGGGAATGAATCGCCGATAATACCCAGCGATTCCCAGAAAGGCTCGTACCTGCTTCTTGCTGTTGGGACGTGGCCAACTCTGGATGGCCTCGACTTTGTTGAGTTGGGGTTTTATTACTCCCCTCCCAATGGTGTACCCAAGATATTTGGCCTCCTCCTGCCCAATGGTACACTTCTTGGGGTTAGCCGTAAACCCCGCTTCCCGAACAGAGTCCAGGACTGCTTGCACTTTTGGCAGATGTGAGGCCCAATCTGTGCTATGGACAATTACGTCATCCAGGTAAGCCGCAGCATACTTCCGATGGGGCCTCAGCATCTGGTCCATTTTCCGCTGGAATGTGGCCGGCGCATTCTGTAACCCGAACGGCATTCTTTTATATTGGAACACCCCGTCTGGGGTTACAAATGCGGTTTTCTCTTTGGCCGACTTGGCCAGGGGGATTTGCCAATACCCTTTTGTGAGGTCAAGAGTCGTCATGTATCGGGCTGTTCCCAGCCGGTCGATCAACTCATCTATACGTGGCATGGGGTAGGTGTCAAATTTTGTAACTTTGTTCAACTGACGAAAATCGTTACAAAATCGCCAGCTCCCATCCGGTTTAGGCACCAACACGATGGGACTAGACCAATCACTTTGGGACTCCTCTATCACCCCTAAGTTCAGCATTTTCTGTACTTCCTCCCGTATTGCCTCCCGTCGAGCCTCTGGGATCCGATAGGGTTTTAACTTCACCCTTTCACCGGGCGGGGTAATGATGTCATGCTCTACCCCAGATGTTTGTCCCGGCAGCTCAGAGAATACCTCCTTGTTGCGAAGCACAAACTCCTTAACCTCCTGTTGTTGGGGTTGTGACAAGGTGGCTGCTATTCCAACCTCAGGAATCACGCAACCAGTTTGAGCTGGTGACCAAGTGTCTGCGACTAGGGACTCTCTATCCCTCCAGGCTTTCAACAGATTAACGTGATAGATCTGTTCGGGCTTTCGCCTTCCTGGTTGTCTGACCTTGTAATTCACTTCGCTCACTTTTTCCATTATCTCGTAGGGGCCTTGCCATTTGGCAAGGAATTTACTTTCAACCGTAGGGACAAGTACCAATATCCTATCCCCCGGGGAAAAGGTACGGGTCTTGGCTCCACGGTTGTACACTCTCTGCTGTGCCAACTGCGCTTGGGCCAAATGTTCCTTCACGATGGGCATTACCTGTGCAATTCGATCTTGCATCAGGGCGACATGCTCAATCACACTCCTGTGGGGAGAACTCTCACTTTCCCAAGTTTCCTTGGCAATATCCAACAGCCCTCTTGGGTGTCTCCCATACAGTAACTCAAAGGGGGAGAATCCCGTAGAGGATTGGGGCACCTCCCTAATAGCAAACATCAAATAAGGAAGTAAACAGTCCCAATCCTTTCCATCTCTATCCACCACTTTCTTCAACATTTGTTTTAGGGTTTTGTTGAATCTTTCAACCAGCCCATCGGTTTGGGGGTGATACACAGACGTACGCAATTGCGTCACTTTGAACAATTTACACAGCTCTTTCATAACCCGGGACATAAAGGGTGTACCTTGGTCCGTAAGCAGTTCTTTACAAATACCCACCCGGCTAAAAACAAGAGATAGCTCTTTGGCTATGGTTTTGGCCGAGGTATTTCGGAGAGGGATCGCTTCTGGATAACGGGTGGCATAGTCCATTATAACTAATATGTACTGGTGCCCCCTAGCGGACTTGATTATAGGACCTACCAAATCCATGGCGATCCTCTCAAACGGGACCTCAATGATGGGTAGAGGGACCAGCGGGCTACGGAAATGTGGCATCGGGGCCAACCTCTGACACACAGGGCAGGAGGAACAATAATTTTCTACGTCCTTCATCACCCCCGGCCAATAGAATCTCTGTAATACCCTCTCTCGGGTTTTCTCTGTCCCCAGATGACCTCCAAGAATGTGCCCATGGGCCAACTCCAACACCAACTTCCTGTAAGGTTTGGGCACCACAAGCTGCTCAACGGTTTCTTCTGCCCTTTTTGCCACCCGATACAGTAGGTCCTTCTCTACGCTGAAGTATGGGTAAGTGCAGGTATTATCTGGGTTCACTAACTCGCCATCTATTTTCACTACGTTTTCCCGTGCCTTTATTAGGGCGGGGTCTTTCAACTGTTCTGTGGCAAAGTTTTCCCTGTGAACCTCAAGATCAGAAAACTCCACAGACGGTAGGTTTTCGTCTGAGGAGGTGGGCTCCTCTCCAGTTTCTTGAGTCTCCCCTGCCAATACTGATAAGGGAAATTCCGGAGAGTCCTCACCACTCTCAGGGGGGTTCTGGCTATCACATTCCTGGTACATAGGGGCACCAGTGAGGGGCTCAGGATCATCCCACAGTTCCCAGAACTTCGGAAAATCCCTTCCCACAATGGCGTCATGCGGTAACTGAGATACTAAGCCCACTGGATGAGAGAGGGTACCTTTGGGGGTCTCGAAACACACTGTAGTCACTGGATACTCTCGGGTGTCCCCATGCACACAAATAACAGCTACCTTGCTATTCCCAGAGACCTCTGTTTTAACTAACTCAGCCTTTATCAGGGTCACAAGGCTACCTGAATCCAGCAATACCACAACATTTCTACCATTAACACACATTTTGCATAAATGTTTCTCAGTTCCTCGAATGGCAGTGCATGCGACTGTCGCACACAGCGACTGACGTCTGCCCGTCAGAAAGTCACACTGCATGGGTTCCTCCACAACCGGGCAATTGGCTGCAATATGTCCCGCTTGCCGGCAGCGGTAGCAAACGATCCTTCTTGCCGCCTCTTGAGCCGCTGATTTCCCAGGCTGTTCTCGCCAAACTTGGGGTAGAGCTCCCACCCTCTCACTCTCTCCACCCTCACCCCTTGGAATCCTCTTATCCGCCCCTGGGGATGGTCTGGTCTTAGGGTGGAAAGTCCGAGTGTCTCTGGAAGAGGCCGTCAGGTTCTCTGTAGCCAAGTATTTCTCCACACGATCCACAAGACCATCGGCCGTCTCTGGGTCTCCATGGCTTACCCACTTTTGGATGGCAGTAGGAAGAGCTCTCAAAAACCGATCCATTACAACACGTTCCACAATCTTTGGTGCGGACAAAGTCTCTGGCTGTAGCCACTTTCTGCTCAGGTGAATGAGATCATACATTTGAGACCTGGGGGGTTTTCCAAGCTGGAAAGTCCAGTTATGCACACGCTGAGCCCGGACAGCCTGGGTGACACCCAGCCTTGCCAATATTTCAGCTTTTAGCATCACATAGTCTTTTGCTTGGTTAGGCTCTAGGTCATAGTAAGCTTTCTGCGATTCACCAGTTAACAGAGGAGCCACCAGTCCAGCCCACTGCTCCTCAGGCCACTTTTCTCTTTCAGCGGTCCTTTCAAATGTGGTCAAAAATACCTCTGGATCATCCTCTCCAGTCATTTTTGTCAATAAACGACTCACCCCAAAGGACGCGGTATTAGTGGGACGGCTTTCCTCACTGGTCTGCGGACGTTGCTGCATTACTGCTTCCATCTGTTGTTGTAGTCTCTGCTCTTGCTTCTGCAACAGGTCTATGAAGCGGGCCTCAGATTGCTGCTGGGCTCGTTGCTGAGCCTCCAGACTCTGTTGCAAAGTTGCGTTTGTCTGCTGCTGGGCTGCAAGGCTCCTTTGCAAACCTGCATTTGTCTGCTGTTGATTGGCATTTGCTAGAGCCAGCTGCTTCAGTATCTCCTCCATGCTGGCTTAAAAAAACTGCCACTGGTTCTCCACCAACTGTGAGGGGGTTAGCTCGGCAGCGGGTGTGTGTGACCCCCGGGATGGGCTCCCCACACAAAACAGGCCCAGCAAACGGAGGTTGTGGTTTTCAAAATCAAAAAAGGTGCGGTTTATTTTCTATTTACAGTGACAAAACACAGCAAAGCAAAAGAAACATAACCAAAATAAATCCTGGTCAAGTTGACCTCTGACTAAACATACAGGTTTCCTAACTAACAACTGGGATCAGCCTAGTGCTGTCCTAGTCCCTAAGTCCCTGGTTTAGTTAAAGCCCAAACAAATAGCCACACAGGCTTTGCCTCACCGCACAGGGGTTCACTCTCCCTAGACAGTCCACACAGGTCTGGTTCCAGGCATGAGCTAACATCTAATGAAGCTGGGATTTTTTATAGAGGCCTAAATGAGCTGACAAGCTTCACCTGGCCTCATCAACTCCCTGTCTGTACGACGCCCCACACTCTCCCTAGAGGTATGAGTCATCCATGAGCCCACTAGCCTTATACAACTCTCCACCTAGTTGTATAAGTCGGCGTAAAGCCTGAATCTGGGCGAAATATATCTACCCCCCTGGATGCAACCAGGTGACTTTACCTTCCTGCTGTCACAATATATATATATATATATATATATATATATATATTTTAAAGATTGCAGAATTAATTCAAATTCTATTAAGTTTAAACTGCTCTCTGTGCATGAACTAGGCAGATTATGACTGTACATCCTGCAGTGAATATTGTCACTGAGGTAGAAACTGAAGAGAAATCCAAAGCCTTAAGCCTGGTACAGTACATGCTATGAGATTATCGGATGAATGATCATCCATTTTTTTTTTTTACATGCTAGTCTCGATATCAAAAAAGAGGTTACAACAGGATAAGAATTTTCGGACACAAGCTGTATTGATTAACCACTTGCCAACCAGATATACTGCGGCAGGGCGGCTCTATTGCACAAATCGCTGTACCGGTACGGTGCTCCGCGCAATAGCTATAGCAGGCGCACACCTGCGGCGTGTGGCCGAAGCCCATGCGCGTGGAAGGCGGCCGCAATGTCCACCAGCCACCTGGGATCGCTCCACAGAAAGCCAGTACGGGGATCTGCCAGTGTAAACAAAGCAGATATATAAAATTAAAAATGTGCGCTAGTCTTATGAATAATGAACACAAACAGCTGCTGCAAAATTAT
Source organism: Rana muscosa (assembly GCA_029206835.1). NCBI lineage: Eukaryota > Metazoa > Chordata > Amphibia > Anura > Ranidae > Rana > Rana muscosa. Next base: position 328,341,149 of record CM055116.1, on the reverse strand, counting down.
GTGACTAAAATACAAAATAGAATGATAATGAAAAATGAAGCGCTAAGTGTACCTGTGAAGAGCTGTTTGATGATCTACTTGGTCTCCAACCCAGTTTTCACCATTCACCTATATATTTTTTTGTGCTATGGACATTATTTGTCACGTATGACGTTTTTGTGGACTATAAATTGTTTTTTATTGATTCTGCACATTTAGGACCTAGGTTCCATCTTGAGTCCATTTGAACACTTAGCGCTTCATTTTTCATTATCATTAAACAAAGCAGATCCCCGTTCTGACAGGGGAGTAGAGAGAGATTGTCTGTTCCTAGTGGTCAGGAACAGCGATCTCTCTCTACTACCAGTCAGTCCGTCCCCCCACACTTAACCCCTTGATTATCCCCTAGTGTTAACCCCTTTCCTGTCAGTGTCATTTATAATGTCTCATGCCCCGTACACACGATCGTTTTTAATGTCATTTTTTAAACCGACGTTTTTCTCCTCGTTTTTTTTCATGTTTCCTCTCAAGCCTGCCTTGCGTACACACCATCATTAAAAAAAACGATCAAGCAAAGCGCAGTGACGTTCAACACGTACGACGGCACTATAAAGGGGAAGTTCCGTTCGAATGGCGCCACCCTTCATGTTAGTAAAGTTTGTTGAGCGACGATTCGCGCTTTTCAGTCCGTTACTGTGTAATGAATGTGCTTTCTCCATTACGAACGCTAGTTTTACCAGAACGAGCGCTCCCATCTCATACTTGATTCTGAGCATGCGCGTTTTTTTTTACGTCGTGAAAGCATACACACTATCGTTTTTCACGTCGTTAAAAAAAACGACATGAAAAACGACGTGAAAAAAGAGAGCATGTCCGGAATTTTTAATGGCCGTTTTTCACGTCGTTAAAAATGCTCTGGAGCCTACACACGATCATTTTTAATGGCCATTTTTTAAAATGGCATTTTTAACGGCATGAAAAACGATCGTGTGTACGGGGCATTAGTCCCGCTAAAAATTGCTAAATAATAAAAATGACATAAATCTATCCCCTATTTTGTAGACGCTAAACCTTTAGCACAAACCAATCAATATACGCTTATTGCGATTTTTTACTAAAAATATGTAGATTAATACATATTGCCCTAAACTGATGAAGAAATTCGTTTTTTACATCTTTATTTGGATATTTATTATAGCAAAAAGTGAAAAAATATTGTTGTTTTTTTTTCAAAATTGTCGGTCTTTTTTTGTTTAAAGCGCAAAATATAAAAATCGCAGAGCTGATCAAATATCACCAAAAGAAAGCTCTATTTCCTGACAGACTCCATGGCAGACTACGTGTGGGTTTAACCCCGCCTCCTCTCCACAGCTATAGGACCCCTTACCCATAAATTTGAGCTCACCTCCACAGACAGGTGTTCCTTTTTTATCCTCCTCACATGGACCTTCATCATGCAATTCGGTGCGATGTCCAGGATGTGGATTGCTTGGATCGATCGGTACTGTTACTGCGGTGCACCCAGGGCCCAGCTATGAGCGGGCGAGTGGTTTCAGGGCTGGAAAATACCCCTATGGTGGAAGGGATGTGGCCCCAGAGTACCGGATCGGATGTCGCAGGATTCCTCGGCTGGCAAGGTCTGAAGATTTTGATCTCATATCTTCTTTCATGGCAGACAAGTTTGTGTATGTTGTTTTTGTCTCCCCTGTTTTCCTTCCTCCTGTGTGCGGCATGTGGAACGCTTTTGCGTCCCAGGACGCCATTTCCCTTGCTGGTTCCCGGTCCGCCGCGCTTCTGCGCATGCGCCGAGCTGCGTGAAACCGAGGCTTGGTTTCCGCGCATGCGCAATGCGGCGGAGGGGTCAGTGGCCGCGCAGGCGCAGTGGGTCGAGTCTCTTCGGCGCATGCGCGCAGCGGGACCGACCGTGACGTCATTTCGGCGGTTTATTTAAACCGCTGAAGAGCCCTATACAGGTGGGATAACCTGTGGGCATAGAGCGACAGCCTCCCGGAGCCTCATTACTGCTAGGACGGGGTAAGCACTTCATTATGCAATGTATGCTTGTTATGCTTAGTGTCTCTTAAAGGGACAGTTTTTAAAAAAAAAAAAAAAAAAAAACTTTTTTCTTTTCTTATGCTTCTTTGCATTGATTTGCTTATCCTTAGTCTAGGCAGTGTAGTACGGATTCCTGTCTCCCTCATCATGGACTCATCCTCACCGCCATGTGGTCAGCCCTCCCGCACAAGGTATGTGCGGAGTGGGTAGGGGGTTGGTGTCTTTTGTGCCTATCTGGTGGTTGCTAACGGTTACATCCTGCCCACCTTCCCCCTCCCTCTGTCTGTATTATCTCTTACAGCCCGGCAACTTCAGTTCATTGGTCACAAGAAAGGGACCTTGCCAGGCCGCATCATCACTCATCATCTAGGTCTAGACGCGACACTACGTCTAGGACCCATCATCATAGGGGACGTTCACATACCCCCTCTAGACATAGGAGATGTTCCCATTCCTCCTCTAGTCACCGCCACCACCACCGCAATGATCGCTCTGACCACAGAGCCTGTTGGGGATGCAAGACCAGAATCCCGGAGGGCAAATCGCTATGCGACCCATGTTATGCCCGAGCGGTTGGTGAGAAAGAGACCGAAAATCAAAACCTTGAGTCTCTTGTGAAATGTGTGGTACAGCAATCTATGAAAGAAATAGTTGCCCCCCACACAAGGAGCCAGTCCACCACCTTGTCTGGCTCCTTGGCTGACGAGGCCCAGGAGGATCCCGGGCAATTCCAGCCCCATGATTCCTCCCATTATTCCTCGCAAGACGAGATGAAGGGAGATGATTCTACGGTGGGATTCGACTACGCCTTAGTCTCTCCACTGATCAAGGCAGTGAAGGAAACTTTGAAGTTGGAGGATACCACTGCCCCCCCCAGAAAAACAAAGGAAATTGTTTAAACAACTGGGGAAAGAACACTCCAATTTCCCACTTCCCTCTGAGCTGAAAGGAGTGTTTGAGGAAGAATGGAGCAAGGGAGATAAGAAGGTTTCTATGCTAAGCAAAACCTCTAGACTGTATCCCTTTAAATTGGAGGATGTCAAGCATCTGGAGAATGCTCCCCTCGTAGATGCAGCAGTAATGCGCCTAGCGAAGCATGTCACCCTCCCGCTAGATGACACTGTATCATTTAAATATGGTCTGGATCGGAAGATCGACCAGGACCTCAAAAGAATATATAGCCTGGCCGGAACGGCATGCAAACCAGCTTTAGCCCTTGCAGTGACCTCCAAAGCAATGGAGGCCTGGGTGGAAAACGTAGACTCCGTTCTGAAGGGTGTCTCGGAAGAACTGGCTCAAAGTTCAGCAGTGCAAGAACTTAAAATGGCAGTCGCCTTTTTGGGGGAAGCTTCAATTGACCTCATCTGTTTACTGGCCAGATCAATGTTGTCCTCGGTCACGGCCAAACGAGCACTGTGGTTACGTCCCTGGCTTGCTGATCCAGCCTCCAAGCAGGCGTGGTGCAAAATTCCCTTTGAAGGGACTTCGTTGTTTGGGAACAAACTTGACAACGCCATTTCAAAAGCTACAGGCGTAAAGTTGGGTTTTCTTCCCCAGGACAGGCGCCAGTTTAATCAGAGAAAACCTCAACAGAGACGCAGTACTGAGCACTCGAGAGAGGCACGCTCCTATAAGCCCGGACGGGATTTTAGGAGAAGCTGGAATTGGAATAGAGGCCAATCTTCTTTTCAAAAGTCTGGCAAGAAACAGATGCCCAGTGGGCGTGAACCAACCAAGTCTTTTTGAGATTGGGCCCGCCCAGGCGGGTCGGGTAGGGGCTTGCCTACGTCTCTTCCGGCACATCTGGGTGGCCTCGATCTCGGACTATTGGACCATCAAGACGGTCTCAACAGGTCACACATGGTCCTTCACCAAGATCCCTCCATGCAGACCAATGCAAACCTCACTACCTCGGTCAGAAGAAAAACAGCAAGTTCTTCTCTCATATGTGAATGTCCTGAAAGATCAAGGAGCAGTGGTGCCCGTCCCAAAGGACGAGGAATTCCAGGGGGTATACTCCCCCCTCTTAGTACAAAAGAAGAACGGCTCTTGGCGTCCAGTCATAGATCTCACTTTCCTGAACAAGTACATAAAGCACGAGAAGTTCAAAATGGAGTCACTCTCAACCATCCAAAAAATAGTTCAACCAGGCGACTGGTTGATCTCAATAGATCTAAAAGACGCGTACTTTCATGTTCCGGTGGCAGAAAACTTTCACAAATATCTGCGGTTCCAGGTCGAACAAGAGCACTTACAATTTATTTGTCTTCCATTCGGGCTAACGACTTCTCCAAGAGTCTTTTCCAAGGTGCTGTTAGCAGTTGTGTCCCTTCTCAGAGTACAGGGTGTGCGCCTGTATCATTATCTGGACGATCTACTAGTACTGTCCCAAGACAAGCAGCAGCTGCTAGTCCACAAAGATCAGGTGATCTCTACACTGTTGGAGTTCGGATGGCTCCTAAACCAGGAGAAGAGTCAGCTGGATCCGACCCAGCGCTTGGTCTATCTAGGAGCCCAGTTCGACACCATAGTGAACACCATCTCTCTTCCAGAAGAAAAAATACCGATCATTCGGGAAAGAATCTCCTTAGCTCTAGACTTCTCTCACATAAGGGCATCACAGTGCCTGAAGATAATCGGCACGATGGTGGCCACATCCCCCATGGTCAAGTCGGCGATGTGGAGGCTTCGTCCTTTTCAATCCGGATTCCTCCAGCAATGGAAGACAGATGATCTCAATCAGCGGATCCGGATAACACAGTCAATGAGCAACAGTCTCCTCTGGTGGCTTCAAACAAGAACTTGTCAACTTGCCACTCCCTTGCCCCCATCCATTGGGTGACTGTTACATCCGATGCCAGTAATGCAGGCTGGGGGGCACATTGTGGGGCAGAACTGGCTCAGGGCAAATGGGATGCCCGTCTCCACTGTCCAGGTTCGAAGATTCTGGAACTGCGCGCGGCATGGTGCGCCCTTCAAGCCTTCTCCCACCTTCTGAAAGGGAAGTCGGTCCTACTGAAAATGGACAATACCACCGCTGTGGCATATGTGAAGAGACAAGGGGGCACTCAGAGCTCTGCCCTTCTCCAAGAGGTCGAGCCCATTATGACCTGGGCTCAGAGGAATCTGCTCAACTTAAGAGCAGTCTTCATTCCAGGGGAGCAGAACATTCAAGCGGACTTCCTGTCACGCAGCATGCTAGACAACAACGAATGGTCACTGCATCCACAAACCTTCAAGTGGATCCTATCGTTGGATTCCGATCCAGAAGTGGATCTGTTTTCATCCCCCTGCAATTACAAGATCGACAGATACTACACCCGAGCTCGGTACAGTCAAGCCTTCGGAGTAGATGCATTAACGAGTCAATGGGACTTCAAGGGCATATGCCTTCCCTCCTCTTCCGATCATGCTAAAATTCCTACAGCGGCTTCAGTTGGAGAAAGTCGAGGTGGTAACAATAGCACCATACTGGCCGAGCAGACCTTGGTTTCCTCTCCTGAATCTAATGAGCTTCAGGGACCCGCTGCCTCTTCCTCTCAGGCCGGACCTTCTTTCTCAGGGGACGACCCTGCACCCCTGTCCAGCAATGCTGAGACTGATGGTCTGGTTTTTGAGAGGGAGAGGCTAGAGTCTCTTGGGTGTGCTTTCAGGGGTAATCTCTACCCTTATGAGCTCCAGAAAGTCCAACACAAATAAAACTTACAATAGAATCTGGGCCAGATTTGTCAGCTTCACGACTTCTGCAGGAAAGTCATCTAGAAATCCTAGTGTTCAAGACATCTTGAGTTTTCTCCAATCAGGCTTGGATCTGCCTTTATCGATCAGTTCCCTCAGGGTACAAGTATCAGCCTTATCAGCTTTTTCGGGAACGTCATGGGCAACTCATCCCCTGGTTCAACAGTTCTTTCGGGGGGCATCGAGAATCAGGCCTCAGAGGAAACCTAGATTCCCCAAATGGGATCTCCCGCTCGTCCTTGATGCTCTTTCAGCACTCAACAACAAAGATCTTTCTATTAAGGACTTATCAATCAAACTGGCCTTTCTAGTGGCCATTACTTCAGCCAAAAGGGTTTCAGAAATAAGCTTCCTGGGTTGTCAAGAACCTTTTTTGACTTTTTTCCCGGACCGAGTGGTCCTTATTCCCATGCTTGGGTCAAAACCAAAAGTCACATCAGTTTTTCACGAAAATCAAGAAATAGTCCTTCCTACTTTCGATTCTCCAGAATCAGCAGATGTTCATCCCTTGGATGTAGGTGAGACTCTGAAAGAATACTTGCGAGCTACTTTATCTTTTAGAAGCTCGAACTACCTATTCTTGTTACACACTGGTAGCAACAAAGGAAAGAGGGCTTCCTCCAGAACGATAGCAGCCTGGATCGTTCAATCAATTCAACAAGCCTATAGGGCAAAGGGCTTGGCTCCTCCAGAGGCGGTGACGGCTCATTCCACCAGAGGCATGGCAGCCTCATGGGCAGCAGCTCGACACGTGGATCCTGAAGTGATATGCAAGGCAGCCTCGTGGTCTTCTATTCATACATTTATGTCTCATTATTGTATTGAGCCTGCTTGCCTTTCCTCTGTTAATTTTGGTCGAAAAATCCTGTCAGTTGACGGGAAAGATTAAATATATTTTTGTTCAGCATACCCTCCCGTGTGGTTTGGCTAGTTATTTCCCACACGTAGTCTGCCATGGAGTCTGTCAGGAAAACGGAAAATTTATTACCAAATACTTACCGTAATTTTCCTTTCCTAATAGACTCCATGGCAGACGGAGTTCCCACCCATGAATTAAAATATGAGAGTTGAAATGTGAGTCGGCTAGTTACGGAACACCTGTCTGTGGAGGTGAGCTCAAATTTATGGGTAAGGGGTCCTATAGCTGTGGAGAGGAGGCGGGGTTAACCCACACGTAGTCTGCCATGGAGTCTATCAGGAAAGGAAAATTACGGTAAGTATTTTGTAATAAATTTTCCGTTTTGTGGGAAAAAAAAGACATCAGGTTTGTTTGGGTATAACGTCACACGCCCACGCAATTGTCAGTTAAAGCGGCACAGTGCTGTATCGCAAAAAAATGGCATGGTCATTAAGGGGGTAAATCCTTTCAGGGTTGAAGTGGTTAAACAAAAATCTAATGGTGATCTCAAAAGCTGTGTACTAACGATCAGATTAATGCACAATCGCTTTGAAAGCAGCATTTTTTGTGATCGTGTGTACTAGGCTTTACAGTTTCACCAGAACTAGGACACATTTTCCAATGGGGCATGTGTTGTGGTGTCAAGCATCTAAGGCTGGCCAAGTGGCCATATATGCATCAGTTTTTTTTTTTTTTTTTTTAAACAGCCAGAGGGCTGATCAAAAAAAAAACTGAGCAGATTCCCCACCCACACAAGCAAAGTAATTGTAGGAATCCTCCCTGCTGTGTTATTATATTCTGACAGTGGGGATTTTTCTGCTAGACTGCTATCAGAATGCACTGTTGAGCACTGCAGTCAATTTCCTGAAGCACTGATTGAACAACCTGCGTTACATCAGAGGGGGACGGGGTCACCCGCACGTCACTGGGGAAGCCCGGGTTTCCCCTTGCGTCAGAGGGGGACAGGGTCACGTGACGGGTGGCCCCGCCCTCAGCTACTTAAGAGCTGTCACTGGCTTTGGCGGCGTCATTCCCGGGGTGTCTCCGCTCCGTTGAAGAGTGCTGTTCCTCGCTGCGCTGGACATCATCGTTGGAGCCTAGACCCCGGAGAGAAGAGATCATCCATCGCTGGACCCTGGAGAGGAGACCACCCATCGCAGGATACCGAGAGTGGATTACCACCGCTGGAATCTTTTTTTTTTTTTTTTAGTTTTAATAAATGACTTTTCCCAAAGGTGTCTGTGTGTTTTTTTATTTTTTTTTTACACTTTCTTTGTGAAATGGTATGGGTACAATGTAACCCTTACCAATTCACATAGGGAGGGCCGGTATCTGAGGGTCCCATTTGTTAAAGGGGTCTTCCATATTCCGATAAGCCCCCGCCCGCAGACCCCCACAACCACCGGGCAAGGGTTGTGGGGATGAGGCCCTTGTCCTGCCCTTGTTGAGGGCTTGTGGCCTGGTACGGTTCAGGGGGGGGGCGCTCTCTCGTCCCCCCCACTTTTCCTGCGGCCTGCCAGGTTGCGTGCTCGGATAAAGGGTCTGGTATGGATTTTTGGGGGGAACTCCACGGCATTTTTTTTTATTTGGCGTGGAGTTCCCCTTAAAATCCATACCAGACCTGAAGGGTCTAGTATGGATATTTGGGGGGAACCCCACGTCATTTTTTTTTAACGCAGGGTTCCCCTTAATATCCATACCAGACCTGAAGGGCCTGGTAATTGAATTTGGGGGGACCCCCACGCATTTTTTTTTTTATCAATGACTTTTCTCTGTATTGCCGGGACCCGACAATTCATTATAGCCACGAGTGCTTTTAAATTACTTTTTTTCCTCCAGGAATGACACTTTGTGCAGGGACAGTTCTAAGCACGGGAAACAAGCGCTGCTTTACAGGCATACTCTAGACACCCTCCAGGTACGAAATTTAAAGGAATATTTCACTTTTATTGTTTCACTTTAAGCATTATTAAAATCACTGCTCCCGAAAAAACGTCTGTTTTTAAAACTTTTTTTTGCATTGATACATGTCCCCTGGGGCAGGACCCTGGTACCCGAACACTTTTTATGACAATAACTTGCATATTACCATATTCAATGCAAACAAAATAAAAGGTCTGGTGTCACTAGTGACACACCTCCATCCCTAAATACATATACAAAAAAAAAAGGTCGCCCTGGGACTTTAGATGAGGTGATCACAGTTTGCCACTGAGTAACAGGAGTAAATACAGTATAAATGTTTATTTAAAAATTGATGTACATACATGAATAATATGAATAATTGCTCAGCCAATGAATTGCACATAATAAAAATGAATTGATACAAACGTTATACGATGGAGTATATACATATACAAGCATCAAAGAAACCCGTCGCGTTTCGCGAGACCATTGCTCGCTCATCAGGGGTAGATACGGATGAGATGTATCTAAATAGACAAAAAGATGTGTCACAGTGGTAAATGTAAGAACAATGGTAGAAGGGGCCACCTCTAGTCTATGGGAATTATTACATTTGGTACAAGTTATAGTCAAAGGGGCCGTAGGGAGCACAGATGTAAAAATATAATATTGTAAATGGGCTGTGATAACAGAGGTCCTTGCAATCCAATGTGTCTTCAGTCTGACTGCCCCCTGAAGCATGTCACCAGTCTTTAACAACTCCTATAGCATTTTTGCAGTCTCTGACTATTTCCTTTGGCATGTCTGCAGTCTCTAATTATCTTCTGTGGCATGTCCATGGCACTTGATCAACTCCTTTTATATGTCTGTAGTCTCTGACAGCTTTTGTAGCACTACATTCACTGAATAGTATGTGCTGCCCTTTGGTGATATAAGAGGCTGCATTGTAGGCTATATCAAATAAGTTGACCAACACCAACACTTAAGTTCTAGATTTCTGGTGTCACGTACCTGGTTGAGACGGAGCTGACGGGAGGGCTTTCCCTTACACCTCCTGTCCTGTTTTTCCTGAATGTGGTGACAGGATATAACAGGGTACAGAGTGGCATGGGTGCCTGGTTGAAGATCCTGGACAGAAGGTACTTGCAGCAGGTGCCAAGCAGCAGGCAGGTTTTTGGACTGGCCAATGTGGATACACGCCAACAGTTGCAGAACAGCAGGCAGACTGGTGGACTGGCAGGTGCAGGTACACAGCAGAAGGTGCCGGACAGCAGACAGCAACCAAGCTGGAGAGCAGGCGGATGCAGAGTCTCGGTGGTCAGGCAGGCAGAAGTCAGTAACGGTCAAGCAGCAGAGGTACCAAATTGGATCCAGAGAAGAATCGGGGCTAAGCCAGAGTCGGTATCAAGCGAGCAGAAAAGGCACCAGAACAGAAGGCAAAGGCAGAGTCGGGTCACAAGCAGGTCAGCAATCAGATATCAGGAAGGAGCAGAGTCAAACAGGCCGGGTATACACAGGAATAAGCACACGATCAGGTCACAGACGGTAGAAGCTGACAACCACTCAGCAATCTTCTGGTCTAGTGAGCAAGTTTAAATAGGAAAAAGGGCGCCAAGTAGTCATGCACGCTCACGCTTGCGCAGAAACGTTAGCGAGTCAGGAATTCCTAGCAGTCACTTGAGAATTATTTTGCGCATGCGCGCGAGTTACGAGTTACATAACCTCCAGTTGTCACTCGAGAATTCTTATTAGCATGTCCACATCTTTGTGCACGTCTTTGTGCACAATTATGCATACGATTTCCCTGACACCAGGGCAACAATTAATCCTAAAGCAGGAGTCTCCTGTGAGAGATGCTGCAACATTTGTAAGAATTGGAGGGTGGCTCCAGAAAAGAAGAATGAGCAAAGGTTCTGAAAATCCATAAAAATGTTCAGCAAATCTAAAATTTCAGGTGAAAGTACTGAAGTCTATTAGGGGAAAATCTTCAGTTGTGAACATTGATAGGGCTAATAGGCAAGCTATTGTCTAAAAAAGACATGGGAATCTGAGCACCACAATGTTGAACGTATGCTTATGCAAATATTTTCTTTTATTAGCTTAGCCTATACACAGAAACAGTACCCAAATTCACTATTATCTAAAATTTGACAGGTGAATAGAAATTGACCAGTGGTTTGATGTGGCTGTCCCTGCCCTTGCTGATACAAAACATTCTTGCTGGTTACCAATGTTTACAACGCTCTATTATCTGAGGTCTGAGGTTTTTAATTCTTGTAAGAAAACAACTACCTGTGCCTATTCCTTTGTTTGTTGTCTTGGTTATTAAAATTCTCACTGGCCAAGGTTTACAGCTGTATTATCTGGGCTGAAGCTCTTATTTCTTGTAGGAAAACATCTTTCTATGTGTAGTGTTTTTGCATTGAGCCTGTTCTAGTGGGTGCTAAACTGTCCTAATACAGTGTATCTGAGGTTGTGGGGAAGAGGCCCTTGACCTCCTCATCTACATAGGGACTAAGTGCATTGCCAAGGAAGAGCTCCTCGCAATGATGAGGGCATGTGGCCAGGTATGGATTAGGTGGGGGGGTGCACAAACCACCCCTTTCCTTGGCAGCCAGACAGACTGCATGCACGGATAACAATCTGTCATGAATTTTGTGGGGGCCTCTGCATAATTGTTGTGTGGGGTTCCCTATTAACGTTCATATCAGACTCAAAGGGTCTAATATCACATTTGGGGTGATCTAATTCAAATTTAGTTTGGTTTGTATTCTTTTGCATGGAGTCCCCCTTGACATCCATGCCAAACCCTCATCAAGGATAAGGGTCTGGTAAGTTCTTTAGTGGGAACCCCATGTCCACTTTCTTTTTCTTGCATGGGTTCTCCCATTAACCTATATATCAGACCCCCATATAGGTAAAGGGTCTAGTATAGATAATGGGAATCCCCAGCTGCTTTGTTTACAAATGTTAAACAAATAATTTAAAATAATAGGCCAAAACTGTAATTTACTAACAGTTTAAACATTTTAAAATGTCAGTTTTGCTGCAGTAGGCTGTATACATCGTGCAAATGTACCACTTCAAAGGCAGGTTAGTAAGGACATCACCCAGGCTTTCTATTTAAAGGAACTTTACAGTTTCACTTTAAGTATTATTAAAATTGGTGCTCCCAGCCAAACAGAATGTTCAGGATATAGGGGTGTACAATGAGAAAAGGGCAGCTTTTTAAAATCTAACCAGGGATTTGCAATGTACAGGTGGGATGGAAACATGGGGAATGTTTTGGAAAAAGTGCAGAAAGATGATCTAACATTTTAAGAGTTGGGTTTAAGGTTGTTATTATTAAAGTGTATATCCAACCAATGATGATGAGGCGGCACTGGTGGGCACTGATCAGGTGGCACCGATGAGGCTGCACTGATGGATGGCACTGATGGGCACTAATAGATGGCACAGATGGGCACTGATAGGCAGCACAGAGAGGTGGCACTGATATGTGGCACAGATGGGCATTTTAGGTGGCACTGATGGGCACTGATAGGCAGCACTGATGGGCACTGATATGCACTGTTTGGTCTTTTGTCCATACACAATATTTGTATTCTTTTTATGTTTTGTAATATACATTTTTTATTTCATAGGTCCTAATAGGGATGAAAGAGGGAAAAAAAACATAAAGTTCCTGCATTTTTCCAATCTTCTGTGTAATGCAGTAATAGATTTAGTCACTCACAGATTCGGCACTGGGACTAGGTAGTGTTATATCAGAGCCATTATAAAGCAGTGCATTGGACCTTAGGTGTATGTATAGCCAAATATACAGTATATATATATATATATATATATATATATATATATATATATATATATATTTTTTTTTATTTTTTATTTATTTTTTAAAGATTGCAGAATTAATTCAAATTCTATTAAGTTTAAACTGCTCTCTGTGCATGAACTAGGCAGATTATGACTGTACATGCTGCAGTGAATATTGTCACTGAGGTAGAAACTGAAGAGAAATCCAAAGCCTTAAGCCTGGTACAGTACATGCTATGAGATTATAGGATGAATGATCATCCATTTTTTTTTTACATGTTAGTCTCCATATCAAAAAAGAGGTTACAACAGGATAAGAATTTTCGGACACAAGCTGTACTGATTAACCACTTGCCAACCAGATATACTGTGGCAGGGCGGCTCTATTGCACAAATTGCTGTACCGGTACGGTGCTCCGCGCAATAGCTATAGCAGGCGCACACCTGCGGCGTGTGGCCGAAGCCCATGCGCGTGGAAGGCGGCCGCAATGTCCACCAGCCACCTGGGATCGCTCCACAGAGAGCCAGTACGGGGATCTGCCAGGGTAAACAAAGCAGATATATAAAATTAAAAATGGGCGCTAGTCTTATGAATAATGAACACAAACAGCTGCTGCAAAATTATGTGACTAAAATACAAAATAGAATGATAATGAAAAATGAAGCGCTAAGTGTACCTGTGAAGAGCTGTTTGATGATCTACTTGGTCTCCAACCCAGTTTTCACCATTCACCTATATATTTTTTTGTGCTATGGACATTATTTGTCACGTATGACGTTTTTGTGGACTATAAATGTTTTTTTATTGATTCTGCACATTTAGGACCTAGGTTCCATCTTGGGTCCATTTGAACACTTAGCGCTTCATTTTTCATTATCATTAAACAAAGCAGATCCCCGTTCTGACAGGGGAGTAGAGAGAGATTGTCTGTTCCTAGTGGTCAGGAACAGCGATCTCTCTCTACTACCAGTCAGTCCGTCCCCCCACACTTAACCCCTTGATTGTCCCCTAGTGTTAACCCCTTTCCTGTCAGTGTCATTTATAATGTCTCAGTCCCGCTAAAAATTGCTAAATAATAAAAATGACATAAATCTATCCCCTATTTTGTAGACGCTAAACCTTTAGCACAAACCAATCAATATACGCTTATTGCGATTTTTTACCAAAAATATGTAGATTAATACATATTGCCCTAAACTGATGAAGAAATTCGTTTTTTACATCATTATTTGGATATTTATTATAGCAAAAAGTGAAAAAAAATTGTTGTTTTTTTTTCAAAATTGTCGGTCTTTTTTTGTTTAAAGCGCAAAATATAAAAATCGCAGAGCTGATCAAATACCACCAAAAGAAAGCTCTATTTGTGGGAAAAAAAAGACATCAGGTTTGTTTGGGTATAACGTCGCATGCCCACGCAATTGTCAGTTAAAGCGGCACAGTGCTGTATCGCAAAAAAATGGCATGGTCATTAAGGGGGTAAATCCTTTCAGGGTTGAAGTGGTTAAACAAAAATCTAATGGTGATCTCGAAAGCTGTGTACTAACGATCAGATTAATGCACAATCGCTTTGAAAGCAGCATTTTTTGTGATCGTGTGTACTAGGCTTTACAGTTTCACCAGAACTAGGACACATTTTCCAATGGGGCATGTGTTGTGGTGCCAAGCATCTAAGGCTGGCCAAGTGGCCATATATGCATCAGTTTTTTTTTGTTTTTTTTTAAACAGCCAGAGGGCTGATCAAAAAAAAAACTGAGCAGATTCCCCACCCACACAAGCAAAGTAATTGTAGGAATCCTCCCTGCTGTGTTATTATATTCTGACAGTGGGGATTTCTCTGCTAGACTGCTATCAGAATGCACTGTTGAGCACTGCAGTCAATTTCCTGAAGCACTGATTGAACAACCTGCGTTACATCAGAGGGGGACGGGGTCACCCGCATGTCACTGGGGAAGCCCGGGTTTCCCCTTGCGTCAGAGGGGGGCAGGGTCACGTGACGGGTGGCCCCGCCCTCAGCTACTTAAGAGCTGTCACTGGCTTCGGCGGCGTCATTCCCGGGGTGTCTCCGCTCCGTTGAAGAGTGCTGTTCCTCGCTGCGCTGGACATCATCGTTGGAGCCTGGACCCCGGAGAGAAGAGATCATCCATCGCTGGACCCTGGAGAGGAGACCACCCATCGCAGGATACCGAGAGTGGATTACCGCCGCTGGAATCTTTTTTTTTTTTTTTTTTTTTAGTTTTATTAAATGACTTTTCCCAAAGGTGTCTGTGTGTTTTTTTTTTTTTTTTTACACTTTCTTTGTGAAATGGTATGGGTACAATGTACCCCTTACCAATTCACATAGGAGGGGCCGGTATCTGAGGGTCCCCTTTGTTAAAGGGGTCTTCCATATTCCGATAAGCCCCCGCCCGCAGACCCCCACAACCACCGGGCAAGGGTTGTGGGGATGAGGCCCTTGTCCTGCCCTTTTTGAGGGCTTGTGGCCTGGTACGGTTCAGGGGGGGGCGCTCTCTCGTCCCCCCCACTTTTCCTGCGGCCTGCCAGGTTGCGTGCTCGGATAAAGGGTCTGGTATGGATTTTTGGGGGGAACTCCACGCCATTTTTTTTTTATTTGGCGTGGAGTTCCCCTTAAAATCCATACCAGACCTGAAGGGTCTAGTATGGCTATTTGGGGGGAACCCCACGTCATTTTTTTTTAATTGACGCAGGGTTCCCCTTAATATCCATACCAGACCTGAAGGGCCTGGTAATTGAATTTGGGGGGACCCCCACGCATTTTTTTTTTATCAATGACTTTTCTCTGTATTGCCGGGACCCGACAATTCATTATAGCCACGAGTGCTTTTAAATTACTTTTTTTCCTCCAGGAATGACACTTTGTGCAGGGACAGTTCTAAGCACGGGAAACAAGCGCTGCTTTACAGGCATACTCTAGACACCCTCCAGGTACGAAATTTAAAGGAATATTTCACTTTTATTGTTACACTTTAAGCATTATTAAAATCACTGCTCCCGAAAAAACGTCCGTTTTTAAAACTTTTTTTGCATTGATACATGTCCCCTGGGGCAGGACCCTGGTACCCGAACACTTTTTATGACAATAACTTGCATATTAGCCTTTAAAATTAGCACTTTAGATTTTTCATGTTCGAGTCCCATAGACTTTAATGGTGTTCGGATGTTCGAACAAATTTATTGCCTGTTCGCAAGTTCTGGTGCGAACCGAACTGGGGGGTGTTCGGCTCATCCCTATAGGTGAGTATGCATATCCTGAAAACATATATTATCTGGGAAATCAATCCCTAAAATAAGAAAAAGGACAAGATGTGTAAAAAGCAGTGTGCGGATAGAGCAAATAAGTGCAAGGAGTACAAATAAAGCACCAGAAGAGTGCTGAGGTGAGGAAAGTATATTTACGTTAGCATTATAAACAACTTAGCAGCAACAGAAATCTCTGTGGTATGTGTGGTAAGGGTTAGTGAGGGAAAAGATTGCAGCCATGTCTAACCCCTGACTTATATCCCCGGAAGGGTCCGGTCCGGTCTGCCCCAACGCCATGCGAGGATGGAATGACACACCGACACCAGAGCATCAGCCGCCAATGGGAGTGCACATGCACAGTAGCCTCCCATCCATCCATGATGATGTACTACACTGCCACTAGGTGACGCCGCACCCGCGAATGCCACCGGATGGGTGTAGGTGCATGGTGCCGATATGCAGGTTCCCCCCCCCTCAAATCCAAGGGACGGGGGGGGGGGGACAGCAGGAGACAGAAATCTCCCTTTGTTGCTTGTCGCAGCTCCCATGCCAAACAAAACACCGCTAACCGCCAGAAGGACACAGCAAGGGAAACAAAGGCCAAGGAACATTACCACTGATAGCAGCATTGGAGGCTAAAACATGTATGTAAAATAAATTATAAAACACAGTGGCTGGTAGTGGCAGCAGGCCAGTTTTTGGGCTAAATGGGTGACTTCCAGCCGGGTTCAATGCAAACAAAATAAAAGGTCTGGTGTCACTAGTGACACACCTCCATCCCTAAATACATATACAAAAAAAAAAGGTCGCCCTGGGACTTTAGATGAGGTGATCACAGTTTGCCACTGAGTAACAGGAGTAAATACAGTATAAATGTTTATTTAAAAATTTATGTACATACATGAATAATATGAATAATTGCTCAGCCAATGAATTGCACATAATAAAAATGAATTGATACAAACGTTATACGATGGAGTATATACATATACAAGCATCAAAGAAACCCGTCGCGTTTCGCGAAACCATTGCTCACTCATCAGGGGTAGATACGGATGAGATGTATCTAAATAGACAAAAAGATGTGTCACAGTGGTAAATGTAAGAACAATGGTAGAAGGGGCCACCTCTAGTCTAGGGGAATTATTACATTTGGTACAAGTTATAGTCAAAGGGGCCGTAGGGAGCACAGATGTAAAAATATAATATTGTAAATGGGCTGTGATAACAGAGGTCCTTGCAATCCAATGTGTCTTCAGTCTGACTGCCCCCTGAAGCATGTCACCAGTCTTTAACAACTCCTATAGCATTTTTGTAGTCTCTGACTATTTCCTTTGGCATGTCTGCAGTCTCTAATTATCTTCTGTGGCATGTCCATGGCACTTGATCAACTCCTTTTATATGTCTGTAGTCTCTGACAGCTTTTGTAGCACTACATTCACTGAATAGTATGTGCTGCCCTTTGGTGATATCAGAGGCTGCATTGTAGGCTATATCAAATAAGTTGACCAACACCAACACTTAAGTTCTAGATTTCTGGTGTCACGTACCTGGTTGAGACGGAGCTGACGGGAGGGCTTTCCCTTACACCTCCTGTCCTGTTTTTCCTGAATGTGGTGACAGGATATAACAGGGTACAGAGTGGCATGGGTGCCTGGTTGAAGATCCTGGACAGAAGGTACTTGCAGCAGGTGCCAAGCAGCAGGCAGGTTTTTGGACTGGCCAATGTGGATACACGCCAACAGTTGCAGAACAGCAGGCAGACTGGTGGACTGGCAGGTGCAGGTACACAGCAGCAGGTGCAGGACAGCAGACAGCAACCAAGCTGGAGAGCAGGCGGATGCAGAGTCTCGGTGGTCAGGCAGGCAGAAGTCAGTAACGGCCAAGCAGCAGAGGTACCAAATTGGATCCAGAGAAGAATCGGGGCTAAGCCAGAGTCGGTATCAAGCAAGCAGAAAAGGCACCAGAACAGAAGGCAAAGGCAGAGTCGGGTCACAAGCAGGTCAGCAATCAGATATCAGGAAGGAGCAGAGTCAAACAGGCCGGGTATACACAGGAACAAGCACAGGATCAGGTCACAGACGGTAGAAGCTGACAACCACTGAGCAATCTTCTGGTCTAGTGAGCAAGTTTAAATAGGAAAGAGGGCGCCAAGTAGTCATGCACGCTCACGCTTGCGCAGAAACGTTAGCGAGTCAGGAATTCCTAGCAGTCACTTGAGAATTATTTTGCGCATGCGCGCGAGTTACGAGTTACATAACCTCCAGTTGTCACTCGAGAATTCTTATTAGCATGTCCACATCTTTGTGCACGTCTTTGTGCACAATTATGCATACGATTTCCCTGACACCAGGGCAACAATTAATCCTAAAGCAGGAGTCTCCTGTGAGAGATGCTGCAACATTTGTAAGAATTGGAGGGTGGCTCCAGAAAAGAAGAATGAGCAAAGGTTCTGAAAATCCATAAAAATGTTCAGCAAATCTAAAATTTCAGGTGAAAGTACTGAAGTCTATTAGGGGAAAATCTTCAGTTGTGAACATTGATAGGGCTAATAGGCAAGCTATTGTCTAAAAAAGACATGGGAATCTGAGCACCACAATGTTGAACGTATGCTTATGCAAATATTTTCTTTTATTATTAGCTTAGCCTATACACAGAAACAGTACCCAAATTCACTATTATCTAAAATTTGACAGGTGAATAGAAATTGACCAGTGGTTTGATGTGGCTGTCCCTGCCCTTGCTGATACAAAACATTCTTGCTGGTTACCAATGTTTACAACGCTCTATTATCTGAGGTCTGAGGTTTTTAATTCTTGTAAGAAAACAACTACCTGTGCCTATTCCTTTGTTTGTTGTCTTGGTTATTAAAATTCTCACTGGCCAAGGTTTACAGCTGTATTATCTGGGCTGAAGCTCTTATTTCTTGTAGGAAAACATCTTTCTATGTGTAGTGTTTTTGCATTGAGCCTGTTCTAGTGGGTGCTAAACTGTCCTAATACAGTGTATCTGAGGTTGTGGGGAAGAGGCCCTTGACCTCCTCATCTACATAGGGACTAAGTGCATTGCCAAGGAAGAGCTCCTGGCAATGATGAGGGCATGTGGCCAGGTATGGATTAGGTGGGGGGTGCACAAACCACCCCTTTCCTTGGCAGCCAGACAGACTGCATGCACGGATAACAATCTGTCATGAATTTTGTGGGGGCCTCTGCATAATTGTTGTGTGGGGTTCCCTATTAACGTTCATATCAGACTCAAAGGGTCTAATATCACATTTGGGGTGATCTAATGCAAATTTAGTTTGGTTTGTATTCTTTTGCATGGAGTCCCCCTTGACATCCATGCCAAACCCTCATCAAGGATAAGGGTCTGGTAAGTTCTTTAGGGGGAACCCCATGTCCACTTTCTTTTTCTTGCATGGGTTCTCCCATTAACCTATATATCAGACCCCCATATAGGTAAAGGGTCTAGTATAGATAATGGGAATCCCCAGCTGCTTTGTTTACAAATGTTAAACAAATAATTTAAAATAATAGGCCAAAACTGTAATTTACCAACAGTTTAAACATTTTAAAATGTCAGTTTTGCTGCAGTAGGCTGTATACATCGTGCAAATGTACCACTTCAAAGGCAGGTTAGTAAGGACATCACCCAGGCTTTCTCTTTAAAGGAACGTTACAGTTTCACTTTAAGTATTATTAAAATTGGTGCTCCCAGCCAAACAGAATGTTCAGGATATAGGGGTGTACAATGAGAAAAGGGCAGCTTTTTAAAATCTAACCAGGGATTTGCAATGTACAGGTGGGATGGAAACATGGGGGATGTTTTGGAAAAAGTGCAGAAAGATGATCTAACATTTTAAGAGTTGGGTTTAAAAGTTGTTATTATTAAAGTGTATATCCAACCAATGATGATGAGGCGGCACTGGTGGGCACTGATCAGGTGGCACCGATGAGGCTGCACTGATGGATGGCACTGATGGGCACTAATAGATGGCACAGATGGGCACTGATAGGCAGCACAGAGAGGTGGCACTGATATGTGGCACAGATGGGCATTTTAGGTGGCACTGATGGGCACTGATAGGCAGCACTGATGGGCACTGATATGCACTGTTTGGTGGCACTGATAGGCAGCACTGATAGGTGACACTGATGATGAGGCACTGATGGGCACTGATAGGTGGCACTGGTGGGCACTGATTAGCAGTACTGATGGACAGTACTGATGGACACTGATAGATCGCACTGATAAGCATTACCGCAGGGCACTGATTAGCGGCACTGGAGGGGACTGATTAGCGGCACAGATATGCACTGTGTGGGGCTGATGTCCCTCTAAAACAGTGGTTCTCAACTCCTGTCCTCAGGACCCACTAACAGGCCAGATTTTAAGTATTACCTTGGTGAGATGCAGACTAGAATACTGCAATCCCTGAGCAGCAAATTATATCACCTGTGATGCATTTCAGTTATCTTGCAAACCTGGCCTGTTGGTGGGCCCTGAGGACTGGAGTTGAGAACCACTGCTCTAAAAGAAGCCAGTTTCCATCTTTCTTCTTTTCTTCATGCTTACAGCAAAAAAACAGCTTCTGTTTACTTTTTGTGATCAGCTGTCATTGGCTGACAGCTGATCACGTGGTAAAGGGCCTGCTGTGATTGGCTCTTTAACCGGTCTGTGATCAGCCGAGCCCCAAGCACTCAAAGATCACAGAGGGCAGTGCGAGAATGGAAGGATGTCCATGTATGCCCTCCCGGCATTTTAAGCCGTCTTTTTGCTACAGCGCAGGCGCCAAGTAGTTAAAAAAAAATCCTGTCCAAAATATACTGACCATGACCTTTGACCCTGACCATAATCTTTGACCCTGACCATGACTTATGACCCTTACTTGACCCAAACACTAACCCTGGCACTGACCTAGATCAAACCCTGATCTAGGTATTTATTTCTTTATTTCTATTTTGGTTATTATTATTATTATTTATTTATTTATTTATTTATTTTACACACAGTTGTTGTTTTTTTTTTTTTTCTTCCCTCTGCAAGGAGAAAGAAAGATTCAATATATCTCTCTCCTCCATTCAGAGGGAGGAAACACAGGGGTGGGCTTCACAGTAACTGATGACTGTGGTGGTAATCAATCAAAGGCTATCCCAGCGATGATGTGACCTGGAATCCGGAGTTCCAGGTTCCAATCATTAGTACAGGACCAGGGGCTCTCGGTGAGACGTGAAGCGCGTTCCCAGCACAAAGATAGTTTATTTAGGAGAGTTGAATGAGATTGAACAGCAGTGGCGACCTGTGCATTGTGGGTGCATCAGTGTCGCGCCGCCCAGAGGGTGGGGGGTGCTGTTTGTTTGCCACCCCACCAGAAGAAAAGCCCACCAGCCGCCACTGTTGAACAGCTTAGGAGCCTGGAGGTGAGCGCAGTGGTGAAAGGTGGTGGGAGTCATTGCACAATTGTATTAACTGAAATCCACAAGGGTGAAGGTGGAAAAACTGCAGGATATGAGAAGCACATTTAAAGGGAAAAATATTTGAATGAAGAAAAGCACTACTAATTGAACTATAGTCATCTGGGACTGTCATATTTATTTAATTTTATTGTACGTGAACGAGTTTGTCACTGAATAATGAAAGCAGTTTTGTGGTTTGAAATTAAGGTTACGGCTGGGGTTAGTGTTGGGAATAAAATTAAAGTACATCTAACAAATGGAAAAGTTGCTCTCAATAATCACTGATATACAAAATGTATCAGTGATCCAATTAGTCCAAAAGATCAAGTGTGAAGACACAGCAAAAAATACTGGATTAAAATGCTTAATGCAAGGTGTATCCAATGATATCCTCCACCATGTGACATCACCAACATAAAGTCAGGATGTGCTCTTACCCCACAAGATGGACCCTCTATTATGGAAGGTCAAAAACGCATTTGGATATATCTGCTGTTTAGGCGTCCATAAAGATGTAGTGCAGGCAGTGTACATCTCTTCAGCCGTTTCTTCCGCAATAGAATTAGATCATCATGGCAACCCAGCAATACCCAAAAAACAAACAAGGGGCTTCAGATAGTGTAAAACCTTCTTAAGGTATTTATTACAAAAGGCAATGCACATAAACAAATAGTGCATAAGATAAAAGCTGCAGCAAAAGGGTTTAAAAATCGCGGTGACTGGTCAGTGTATCCTCGCCAGTCACTGCGCCAGACCAGTCACAGCGATTTTTAAACCCTGACAGACTAAAGATTTACTGCTGCTCAGGGGCTCTGGGCTTCAGCAAAATAGCGGTCTTCAACAAGAAGAAACAGGAGCAATGCTGGAGGCAATTTACAGCACACACTAATTTAGGTAGCATAATTATTAACTTGGAATGTATGTTCCTTGCAAAACAACATTATTCTTTATCAAGTTGCTATGTGTAAAGTTCTTCCTTAACCATTTGCAGACCAGCGACTTACCCGTACGTCGTTAGACTTCAGAGATGGTGCCTGCAGCTGCTAACTAGCCGCTGGATTGCTTTTACAAGCAGCATCCTTCCGCAGCTGTACCAGGATCTCCTATCCCACCAGGAGTCCAGATCGACCAGCTGGCGCTTCCGCCGGCTGATCATTGAGCCTAGCAAATATTTGATCGGGCTCTATGATTTAGTAACCCGAAAGCGATGAAGTCACATCACTTAATTAAAATTAAATGTCAGCAGCCACAAAAAGTGCAGCTGCTGACTTTTAATAATCAGACACTTACCTGTCCCACGGTCCAGCGATGCAGGCATATGAAGCCCACCCCCCCCCTCCCGCCGCCATCCGGTGCTTCTCCGGGCTCTCCCGTGCGATCGGGGACCCGGAGAGAATCGTCGGCGCCGGTGGTGGGTCACGTGATGAGCAGGGATGAGCCGAACACCCCCCTGTTCGGTTCGCACCAGAACCTGCGAACAGACAGAATGTTCGTGTGAACTTTAGAACCCTATTAAATACAATGGACTCGAACGTTCGAAATCTAAAGTGCTAATTATAAAGGCTAATATGCAATTTATTGTCCTAAAAAATGTTTGGGGACCCGGGTCCTGCCCCAGGGGACATGTATCAATGCAAAAAAAGGTTTAAAAAATAGACGTTTTTACGGGAGCGGTGATTTTAATAATGCTTAAAATGAAAAAATAAAAGTGACATTTTCCTTTAAATTTCGTACCTGGGGGGTGTGTATGATATGCATGTAAAGTCGCGCATGTTTCCCATGCTTAGAACTGTCCCTGCACAAAGTGTCATTTTTGAAGGAAAAAAAGTCATTTAAAACTCACTCACGGCTATTAATGAATTGTCGGCTTTTATCAATACATAGAAAAGTCATTGATAAAAAAAAAAAGCGTGGGGGTTCCCCCAAATTCAATTACCAGGCCCTTCAGGTCTGGAATGGATATTAAGGGGAACCCCGCCACAAATTTAAAAAAAAATGGCGTGCGGTTCCCCCTAAATATCCATACCAGGCCCTTCAGATCTGGCATGGATTTTAAGGGGAACTCCACCCCAAATTTAAAAAAAAATGGCGTGGAGTCCCCCCAAAAACCCATACCAGACCCTTATCCAAGCACGCAACCTGGCCGGCCGCAGGGGAAGAGGGGGGGACAAGAGAGCGCCCCCCCTCCCTCCTGAACCGTACCAGGCCACATGCCCTCAACATGGGGAGGATGTCCCCATGTTGATGGGGACAAGGGCCTCATCCCCACAACCCTTGCCCGGTGGTTGTGGGGGTCTGCAGGCGGGGGGCTTATCGGAATCTGGAAGACCCCTTTAACAAAGGGGACCCCCAGATCCCGACCCCCCCATGTGAATTGGTAAGGGGTACATTGTACCCCTACCATTTCACAAAGAAAGTGTCAAAAAATGTAAATAAAAACACACAAACACCTTGAAAAAGTCCTTTATTAAAAAAAAATAAAAAACATTCCAGCGATGAAATCCAGTATCCCGCGGCGATCCGATGTCCAGCGCTGTCCGTCATTGGTTGAGCCTGAGCGGACCTGATGGGGAACTTCCTTTGTTTTAAATGTATAGACCCGCCCCTTCTAAAGTTCCCCATCAGGTCCGCTCAGCGGACCAGATGCGGAACGCGAGAAGGGGCAGGTCTATACATGTATTACAAAGTGAGAGAAGTTCCCCATCAGGTCCGCCCCCTCGGTATGTCCGACCACGCCTACGTCATTGGCCTGAGCGGGAAACTTCCTTCACTGTGTAAATTTAAATTACACAGTGAAGGAAGTTCCCCGCTCAGGCCAATGACGTAGGCGCGGTCGGACATACCGAGGGGGCGGACCTGATGGGGAACTTCTCTCACTTTGTAATACATGTATAGACCCGCCCCTTCTAGAGTTCCCCATCAGGTCCGCTATTGACCTCGTGGGGTCCATCAGGAAGATTTGCTTTAAGGAAGAACACTGGTAAGCTGTGGAGATCCCTACAGTGGTTTCGGGTCACGCAAAAGGACTGGAAGTTCTCATTGTGAGCAGTGGAGATCTTTGTGGTTATTACTGACCCCGTGGGGTCCACCAGAGAGGTGAGAGGCTGGTGTCTATGGGGGAGGATTATTTATGCATCATTTGTTCATCTGATCCAGTGTGTTTCTGATGAGACAAGGTGTATTCCCACACCCATCCTTGCTTCTCTCCCTGCAATTAGCTGTTGCTATTTGGACTGCCATTTTGGCTATTTAGCACTTTATTTACATAGTCACTGTTTGGACGTTTTAATTTTATTTTATTATTGTTGATTTTGTCACCCCATTTATTTAATTTATGAGAAGTTAGACTTTATTAATAGCACTTTTAATATTAGCACTTTCTATTGACATTTAGCGCTGCTTCACTATATAAACTATTTCAAATGTAAACAAAGCCGCCATTGCGGCTGTAAGTATGAGATCAGTGAAAAATGTTTCACGATCTCATGCTTTCCAGCCTGGAGGAGAGATGTGGGGTCTTATTGACCCCGCATCTCTCCATAAAGAGGACCTGTCACACACATTCCTATTACAAGGCATGTTTACATCCCTTGTAATAGGAATAAAAGTGATCAAAAAAAAAAAGGAAAAAAAATAAATAAAAAAAGTAAAAAATAAATAAATAATAATAATTATTTTTTTAAACGCCCGTCCCCAATAGCTCGCGCTTAGAAGCGAACACACACGTAAGTCCCGCCCGCATATGTAAACGCCGTTCAAACCACACATGTGAGGTATCGCCGCGTGCGTTAGAGCGCGTGCAACAATTATAGCACTAGACCTACTCTGTAACTCTAACCTGGTAACCTGTAAAAAAATTCAAAGCGTTGCCTATGGAGATTTTTAAGTACCGAAGTTTGGCTCATTCCATGAGTGTGCGCAATTTTAAAGCGTGACATGTTAGGTATCTTTGTACTCGGCGTAACATAAGCTTTCATATTTTACAAAAAAATTGGGCTAACTTTACTGTTTTGTTATTTTTTAATTCATGAAACCATTTTTTTCCCCAAAAAAAGGCGTTTGAAAAATGATTGCGCAAATACCCTGCAAGAAAAAAAGTTGCAACAACCGTCATTTTATTCGCTAGGGTGTCTGCTAAAAAAAACATATATAATGTTTCAGGGTTCTGAGTAATTTTCTAGCAAAAGAATGATGATTTGTACATGTAGGAGAGAAGTGCCAGAATAGGCCCGGTATACAAGTGGTATAAAAAGCCCTGTATGGAAGTGGTTAAAATGAACCAGGCATGGATGCCACAGGACTTGTCTGTACCTTGTGCAGAATAGACATGTATACCGGCCTTACCCAGCCATTGTTGTTTTTTTGATGTTTCTCACTCTTTTGGGGTGTACCCCAATTTAAAAAAATATAACATTTAAAACAAAAATCAGTGTTGGCTACCTCGTCCTCCTTCACCGCCGCTTCCACCTACACCGCCACATCCAACGTCACCTAGGGTTGCCAACTTTTCTTCAAGTCAAGCCCGAACACTTTAACGACGCACAGCAATTTCTTTTTTATAGAATAAACTATACATATATTTTGCTATTGAATAAAATTTCTAAGCATATGAAGTTAATAACAAGAGTCCCCCTTTACATCAGAGTCCACAGAGTTCCACTTTTACATCTGAATCCACAGAGTTCCCCTTTTACATCTGAACTCACAGTTCCCTTTCACTGTAAGGGGCAGACTCTGATGTAAGGGGGAACTCTGGGGCCTCTGACATAAGGGATGCTCTGGGAACCCTGATTTAAGTGGGAACACTGAGAACTCTGATGTACGGAGAGGACTCTGATGTAAGGGGGAACACTGTGGCCTCTGGTGTAAAGGGGAAATCTGATGTAAGGGGTGCTCTGAGAAGCCTGATTTACCTTTGTGTACTCACTCAGAGGCAGGAGAGAGAAGAGGGGAGACTTTAGTCACAGAGAGGGATGGATGGTGAGCTCACTCACCCCTTGGCAGTCAGTACCTCTCATCCAGATGTATCTGAGGCTATTGGACATCAAATTTCCGGCCCCAACTTTATTTTTCTAAGGCACAGTGATTGGAGTGTGGGCAGACACAGAGGGGAAGGGGTGGGGGGAAGAGGTGCAGATCAAGCCCTCTCTCCTCTCCCGTATGTGTGTGTGTTTGGGGGGGGTTTATTAGTGCTGGCTTTGGGCAGTGTGAAAGAGAGTGTAAGAGCCACTCTCAGCTTAGACAACTGCAGCCAGAAACCCTGCTGGGAAGCCATAGTCCAGTCTAAATAATGTGTCCGGGTTCCAGGCAGTCTGAAACCCGGATGCATGATTCCAAACCCAAACTGTCCGTGTGAATCCTGGACAGGTGGCAACCCTACCGCCACCTCAACCTCCTACTCCATATAGGGTTGCCACCTCATCCCTTTAAAACCGAACACATATGAATTCCACAGGTTCTGTGACTGATTATGGTGGTAATTAAACTCACTTGGTGCCTTATCTGCATTTAATTAGCTTCAGAACCTGTGTAATTCATATGTGTTCGGGTTTAAAGGGATGAGGTGGCAACTCTAACTCCATATGGACCTCGTCCTCCTAGGTTAAGATTATTATTTTTTATTTGTATGTATTTTATGTTATTTTAAGTTATTTACCTATCCAAATTTGTTTGCAGAGCACTTGCCATGCTCTTAACAATATGTTTCTGCCATTTGTAGTCCTCTAGCCCTTTCCATTACTTTTTTAGAGCCATTTTAGTCCTCAAAAGTTCGGGTCCTCTTTGACTTCAATGGGGTTCGGGTTCGGGGTCAAGTTCAGGTCAAGTTCGGGTCCCGAAGTCGAACTTTTTTGCGAAGTTCGGCCGAACCCGTCGAACCCCAACATCCAGGTGTCCGCTCAACTCTAGTCAGATCCCTTCAAGACTGCCTATGCTGATGCAGAGTGACTATCCTGTTATGCTGAGTGACTATCCTCTTCCTCCTCAATGATCATACTGATAGCATGTAAGAAAGTTTTTAATTTCTGGGCACCGCCACCAGTGGCTAAGGCCCAATTTTTCAGCCCCTGTTTAACAGGGGCGTGTAATTAAAAATTTTAATGCAATACTTTGCAGCAGGGCTCATTCCTGCACTCCAACTAGAGTATCTGTGAGGGGTTGCAGTGTTGTGGCACCAGCACCAGTGCCTAAGGCCCAATTTTTCTGCCCCTGTTTAACAGGGGCGTGTAATTACAATTTTTGATGCAATACTTTGCAGCAGGGCTAATTGCTGCACTCCAACTACAGTACCTGTGAGGGGTTTCAGTGTTGTAGCACCAGTGCCTAAGGCACAATTTTTATGCCCCTGTTGAACAGGAGCATGTAATTACAATTCTTGATCTAATAATTCACAGCAGGGCCCATTCTTGCGCCCACCAAGAGTAACTGTGAGGGTTTACAGTGTTGTGGCAACACCACCACCACCAAAGGCCCAATTTTTCTGCCCCTGTTCAAAAGGGGCATGTAATTACAATTCTTGATCTAATATTTCACAGCAGGGCCCATTCCTGCGCCCACCAAGAGTAACTGTGAGGACTTACTGTGTTGTGGCACCAGCACCACCACCAAAGGCCCAATTTTTTCTTACCACTGTTCAACAATGGCATGTAATTACAATTCTTGATATAATAGTTAATAGCAGGGCGTCCCAGCGCCCACAAGGAGTAACTGTGAGGGCTTACAGTGTTGTGGCAACACCAACACCAAAGGGCCAAATTTCTGCAGAGTATATACGGCAGGCCCCTACTTTCAAACATCCAACTTACAAACAACTCCTACTTGCTAAAAGAAGGAGACAACAGGAAGTGAGAGGAAATCTACCCCTAGGAAGGGAAATTCTCTCCTGTAAGAGTTAATATGGGAAAAAGGTGTCTCCTCTCCACTGATGCTTTATCACCAATCCTTGTTTCAATAAAAAAAACAAATTTTCAAAAAACATTTGTCATTGGGACGGAAAGTGAGGTGAAATGTTCTGAACAGGTGCACAGACAGCAAAACAAATGTTACAGGGCTGATAACCCTTCCCTATGTTTTCCAAAAAGCTTAAAAATAGATTTTTTGGCTGGAGCTACACTTAAAAAATGTACATGTTCCAAATTACAAACAGATTCTACTTAAGAACAAACCTACAGTCCCTGTCTTGTTTGTACCGCCTGTATACTGCTGTTCAGAGTATATAGGGCCTTTTTTTTATTTGGGTGCGGGGTTCCCCTTAATATCCATACAAGACCCAAAGGGGCTGGTAATGGGCTGGGGGTGGGGGGGGGGGGTACCCATGCCATTTTTCTCAATGATTTTCATCCATATTGCCAGGACCAGACAATACATCAAAGCCGCAAGCAGTTTTAAATGACTTTTTTTCCTTTAGAAATGTAATTTTGTGCAGGGACAGTTCTAAACACGTAAAACACGTGCCACTTCACAGGCATACTATAGACACCCCCCAGGTACGATATTTTACTGCTTGCCCACCGCCCACCGCCAAATGACGGCGGGCGGAAGACTCTATTGTTCTGATCGGACGTCATATGGCGTTGTGCCTTCAGAATCCACTAGGGGGCGCACGCGCCCGCCACATCGCTGGGGACATGGTGCGTGTGACCGGCGGCCGCGATGGCTCCCGGGCACCCGTGATTGCCCAGTAACTGAACAGGACCATGGATCTCTGTGTGTAAACACAGAGATCCACATCCTGTCAGGGAGAGGAGACCGATGGTGTGTCCCTTGTACAAAGGGACAACCATCGATCACCTCCCCCAGTCAGTCCCCTCCCCCCACAGTAAGAATCACTCCCAGGCAACACATTTAACCCCTTCCTCGCCCCCTAGTGTTAACCCCTTCTCTGCCAGTCACATTTATACAGTAATCAATGCATTTTTATAGCACTGTTCGCTGTATAAATGTGAATGGTCCCAAAAATGTGTCAAAAGTGTCCAATGTGTCCGCCGCAATATCGCAGTCGAAAACAAGGATGATTAGGACAGCCGCACTCAAATCCAACATGGCTTTATTATCAAAGTAAACATAAAAACAGGCACCCTATATCCCAGCAACAAAACTTTAAGGACAGCTGATGCGTTTCACACTTATAAGTGCTTACTCATAGCTGTCCAGCTATGAGTAAGCACTTATAAGTGTGAAACGCGTCAGGGGTCCTTAAGGTTTCGTTGCTGTGATATGTAGTGCCTGTTTTTATTTTTATTTTGATAATAAAGCCACGTGGATTGGAGTGCGGCTGTCCTAATCATCCTTGTTTTCTATTGCCTTGTGCATTGCCAGCACCCTCGGTTCCTGGTAAGGAGATTGCAATCAGGGTGGAGCTGTTTGGAGCGGCAATCCCTGTCTCTTTATAGTTTTGGATTTTGCAATATCGCAGTCACGATAAAAATCGCAGATCACCGCCATTACTAGTAAAAAAAAATAATTAATAAAAATGCTATAAATCTTTTTTTGTTTATAGCGCAAAAAATTAAAACCGCAGAGATGATCAAATACCACCAAAAGAAAGCTCTATTTGTGGGGAAAAAAGGACGTCAATTTAGTTTGGGAGCCATGTCACACGATCGCGCAATTGTTATTCAAAGCGTGACAGTGCTGAAAGCTGAAAATTGGCCTGGGCAGGAAGGGGGTTTAAGTGCCCAGTAAGCAAGTGGTTAAAGGAATATTTCACTTTTCCTTTTTTTTACTTTAAGCATCATTAAAATCACTGCTCCCGAAAAACTGCAGTTTTTAAAACTTTTTTTTGCTTTGATACATGTCCCCTGGGGCAGGACCTGGGTCCCCAAACCCTTTTTAGGACAATAACTAACATATTAGCCTTCATAACTTGCACTTTTTATTTTGAACGTTCGAGTCCCATAGAATTTAATAGAGTTCTAAAGTTCGCACAAACTTTCGGTCCGTTCGCAGGTTCTGGTGTGACCCGAACCGGGGGGTGTTCGTGTCATCCCTAGTTGCAACTCTTCAGAGGAGAATCAAAGAGAACAACAAATTGGCCACCTTAAATTCCCTTTCTCACCTCATGATTGGATGCACCTGTCTATGAAGTTCAAGGCTTAATTAGCTCACCAAACCAATTGTGTATTCCAATTAATCAGTGCTAAGTAGTTACAGGTATTCAAATAAACAAAATGGTGCCCAAATTTATGTACCTGTCTAATTTTGTTTTGATGCATATTGCGCATTTTCTGTTAATCCAATAAACCTCATTTCACTACTGAAATATTACTGTGTCCTTCAGTTATTTGATAGATCAAAATTAAATTGCTGATCCAAACACCCAAATATTTATAAATGACAATTATGGAAATTGTCAGGGGTTCCTAAACTTTTGCATACAACTGTATGTATATATATATATATATATATATATATATTGTGACAGCAGGAAGGTAAAGTCACCTGGTTGCATCCAGGGGGGTAGATATATTTCGCCCAGATTCAGGCTTTACGCCGACTTATACAACTAGGTGGAGAGTTGTATAAGCCCAGCTAAGGCTAGTGGGCTCATGGATGACTCATACCTCTAGGGAGAGTGTGGGGCGTCGTGCAGACAGGGAGTTGATGAGACCAGCTGAAGCTTGTCAGCTCATTTAGGCCTCTATAAGAACTCCCAGCTTCATTAGGGGTTAGCTCATGCCTGGAAGCAGACCTGTGTGGACTTCCTGGAGAGAGTGAACCCTTGTGCGGTGAGACAAAGCCTGTGTGGCTATTTGCTTGGACATTTAAACCCAGGGACTTAGGGACTAGGACAGCACTAGGCTGATCCCAGTTGTTAGTTAGGAAACCTGTATGTTTAGTCAGAGGTCAACTTGACCAGGATTTATTTTGTTTATGTTTCTTTTGCTTTGCTGTGTTTTTGTCACTGTAAATAGAAAATAAACCGCACCTTTTTGATTTTGAAAACCACAAGCTCCGTCTGCTGGGCCTGTTTTTGTGTGGGGAGCCCATCCCGGGGGTCACACACACCCGCTGCCGAGCTAACCCCCTCACAGTTGGTGGAGAACCAGTGGCAGTTTTTTTAAGCCAGCATGGAGGAGATACTGAAACAGCTGGCTCTAGCAAATGCCAATCAACAGCAGACAAATGCAGGTTTGCAAAGGAGCCTTGCAGCCCAGCAGCAAGCTCATCAACAGAGCCTTGCAGCCCAGCAACAAGCCCTGCAGCAATCTGAGGCCCGCTTCATAGACCTGTTACAGAAGCAAGAGCAGAGACTACAACAAATGGAAGCAGTAGTGCAGCAACGTCCGCAGACCAGTGAGGGAAGCCGTCCCACTAATACCGCGTCCTTTGGGGTGAGTCGTTTATTGACAAAAATGACTGGAGAGGATGATCCAGAGGTATTTTTGACCACATTTGAAAGGACTGCTGAAAGAGAAAAGTGGCCTGAGGAGCAGTGGGCTGGACTGGTGGCTCCTCTGTTAACTGGTGAATCGCAGAAGGCTTACTATGACCTAGAGCATGACCAAGCAAAAGACTATGTGATGCTAAAAGCTGAAATATTGGCAAGGCTGGGTGTCACCCTGGCTGTCCGGGCTCAGCGTGTGCATAACTGGACTTTCCAGCTTGGAAAACCCCCCAGGTCTCAAATGTATGATCTCATTCACCTGAGCAGAAAGTGGCTACAGCCAGAGACTTTGTCCGCACCAAAGATTGTGGAACGTGTTGTAATGGATCGGTTTTTGAGAGCTCTTCCTACTGCCATCCAAAAGT
The DNA here is from genome assembly GCA_029206835.1 of Rana muscosa. Classification (NCBI taxonomy): domain Eukaryota; kingdom Metazoa; phylum Chordata; class Amphibia; order Anura; family Ranidae; genus Rana; species Rana muscosa. The sequence continues at coordinate 328,309,291 of CM055116.1, read as the reverse complement.
GGGTAAGCCATGGAGACCCAGAGACGGCCGATGGTCTTGTGGATCGTGTGGAGAAATACTTGGCTACAGAGAACCTGACGGCCTCTTCCAGAGACACTCGGACTTTCCACCCTAAGACCAGACCATCCCCAGGGGCGGATAAGAGGATTCCAAGGGGTGAGGGTGGAGAGAGTGAGAGGGTGGGAGCTCTCCCCCAAGTTTGGCGAGAACAGCCTGGGAAATCAGCGGCTCAAGAGGCGGCAAGAAGGATCGTTTGCTACCGCTGCCGGCAAGCGGGACATATTGCAGCCAATTGCCCGGTTGTGGAGGAACCCATGCAGTGTGACTTTCTGACGGGCAGACATCAGTCGCTGTGTGCGACAGTCGCATGCACTGCCATTCGGGGAACTGAGAAATATTTATGCAAAATGTGTATTAATGGTAGAAATGTTGTGGTATTGCTGGATTCAGGTAGCCTTGTGACCCTGATAAAGGCTGAGTTAGTTAAAACAGAGGTCTCTGGGAATAGCAAGGTAGCTGTTATTTGTGTGCATGGGGACACCCGAGAGTATCCAGTGACTACAGTGTGTTTCGAGACCCCCAAAGGTACCCTCTCTCATCCAGTGGGCTTAGTATCTCAGTTACCGCATGACGCCATTGTGGGAAGGGATTTTCCGAAGTTCTGGGAACTGTGGGATGATCCTGAGCCCCCCACTGGTGCCCCTATGTACCAGGAATGTGATAGCCAGAACTCCCCTGAGAGTGGTGAGGACTCTCCGGAATTTCCCTTGTCAGTATTGGTAGGGGAGACTCAAGAAACTGGAGAGGAGCCCACCTCCTCAGACGAAAACCTACCGTCTGTGGAGTTTTCTGATCTTGAGGTTCACAGGGAAAACTTTGCCACAGAACAGTTGAAAGACCCCGCCCTAATAAAGGCACGGGAAAACGTAGTGAAAATAGATGGCGAGTTAGTGAACCCAGATAATACCTGCACTTACCCATACTTCAGCGTAGAGAAGGACCTACTGTATCGGGTGGCAAAAAGGGCAGAAGAAACCGTTGAGCAGCTTGTGGTGCCCAAACCTTACAGGAAGTTGGTGTTGGAGTTGGCCCATGGGCACATTCTTGGAGGTCATCTGGGGACAGAGAAAACCCGAGAGAGGGTATTACAGAGATTCTATTGGCCGGGGGTGATGAAGGACATAGAAAATTATTGTTCCTCCTGCCCTGTGTGTCAGAGGTCGGCCCCGATGCCACATTTCCGTAGCCCGCTGGTCCCTCTACCCATCATTGAGGTCCCGTTTGAGAGGATCGCCATGGATTTGGTAGGTCCTATAATCAAGTCCGCTAGGGGGCACCAGTACATATTAGTTATAATGGACTATGCCACCCGTTATCCAGAAGCGATCCCTCTCCGAAATACCTCGGCCAAAACCATAGCCAAAGAGCTATCTCTTGTGTTTAGCCGGGTGGGTATTTGTAAAGAACTGCTTACGGACCAAGGTACACCCTTTATGTCCCGGGTTATGAAGGAGCTATGTAAATTGTTCAAAGTGACGCAATTACGTACATCTGTGTATCACCCCCAAACCGATGGGCTGGTTGAAAGATTCAACAAAACCCTAAAACAAATGTTGAAGAAAGTGGTGGATAGAGATGGAAAGGATTGGGACTGTCTACTTCCTTATCTGATGTTTGCTATTAGGGAGGTGCCCCAATCCTCTACGGGATTCTCCCCCTTTGAGTTACTGTATGGGAGACACCCAAGAGGGCTGTTGGATATTGCCAAGGAAACTTGGGAAAGTGAGAGTTCTCCCCACAGGAGTGTGATTGAGCATGTCGCCCTGATGCAAGACCGAATTGCACAGGTAATGCCCATCGTGAAGGAACATTTGGCCCAAGCGCAGTTAGCACAGCAGAGAGTGTACAACCGTGGAGCCAAGACCCGTACCTTTTCCCCGGGGGATAGGATACTGGTACTTGTCCCTACGGTTGAATGTAAATTCCTTGCCAAATGGCAAGGCCCCTACGAGATAATGGAAAAAGTGAGCGAAGTGAATTACAAGGTCAGACAACCAGGAAGGCGAAAGCCCGAACAGATCTATCACGTTAATCTGTTGAAAGCCTGGAGGGATAGAGAGTCCCTAGTCGCAGACACTTGGTCACCAGCTCAAACTGGTTGCGTGATTCCTGAGGTTGGAATCGCAGCCACCTTGTCACAACCCCAACAACAGGAGGTTAAGGAGTTTGTGCTTCGCAACAAGGAGGTATTCTCTGAGCTGCCGGGACAAACATCTGGGGTAGAGCATGACATTATTACCCCGCCCGGTGAAAGGGTGAAGTTAAAACCCTATCGGATCCCAGAGGCCCGACGGGAGGCAATACGGGAGGAAGTACAGAAAATGCTGAACTTAGGGGTGATAGAGGAGTCCCAAAGTGATTGGTCTAGTCCCATTGTGTTGGTGCCTAAACCGGATGGGAGCTGGCGATTTTGTAACGATTTTCGTCAGTTAAACAAAGTTACAAAATTTGACACCTACCCCATGCCACGTATAGATGAGTTGATCGACCGGCTGGGAACAGCCCGATACATGACGACTCTTGACCTCACAAAAGGGTATTGGCAAATCCCCCTGGCCAAGTCGGCCAAAGAGAAAACCGCATTTGTAACCCCAGACGGGGCGTTCCAATATAAAAGAATGCCGTTCGGGTTACAGAATGCGCCGGCCACATTCCAGCGGAAAATGGACCAGATGCTGAGGCCTATCGGAAGTATGCTGCGGCTTACCTGGATGACGTAATTGTCCATAGCACAGATTGGGCCTCACATCTGCCAAAAGTGCAAGCAGTCCTGGACTCTGTTCGGGAAGCGGGGTTTACGGCTAACCCCAAGAAGTGTGCCATTGGGCAGGAGGAGGCCAAATATCTTGGGTACACCATTGGGAGGGGAGTAATAAAACCCCAACTCAACAAAGTCGAGGCCATCCAGAGTTGGCCACGTCCCAACAGCAAGAAGCAGGTACGAGCCTTTCTGGGAATCGCTGGGTATTATCGGCGATTCATTCCCCACTTTGCTTCTAAGGCTGTGCCCCTAACCAACCTGACGAAGGGGAAAGGGTCGGTCATGATTAAATGGACCCCCGAGGCTGAGGCAGCATTCCAATTCTTGAAACAAGCCTTATGTAGCCAGCCAGTGTTGTACTCACCCGACTTCTCTAAAGACTTTGTCGTACAAAGTGATGCGTCAGATGTGGGGTTAGGAGCAGTATTGTCCCAGGTCTGGAACGGGGAAGAGCACCCAGTCATTTACCTCAGCAGGAAGTTGAAGTCCCATGAGGTAAATTACGCCACCGTTGAAAAGGAGTGTTTAGCGGTGAAGTGGGCTCTAGATTCCCTTCGGTACTACCTGCTAGGTAGGCACTTTGACATGGTTACGGATCACGCTCCGTTAAAGTGGATGGCTCAAAACAAGGAAACAAATAGAAGAGTGAATAGGTGGTTCCTGGCCCTCCAGGAATTCAACTTCACAGTAAAGCATCGCCCTGGCGTTCAAATGGGGAATGTGGATGCTTTGTCTCGAGTACATGAATGCCTGATTGCTGGTGTTCCAACCCCGAGGTTAAAACAAGAGGGGGGGTATGTGACAGCAGGAAGGTAAAGTCACCTGGTTGCATCCAGGGGGGTAGATATATTTCGCCCAGATTCAGGCTTTACGCCGACTTATACAACTAGGTGGAGAGTTGTATAAGCCCAGCTAAGGCTAGTGGGCTCATGGATGACTCATACCTCTAGGGAGAGTGTGGGGCGTCGTGCAGACAGGGAGTTGATGAGACCAGCTGAAGCTTGTCAGCTCATTTAGGCCTCTATAAGAACTCCCAGCTTCATTAGGGGTTAGCTCATGCCTGGAAGCAGACCTGTGTGGACTTCCTGGAGAGAGTGAACCCTTGTGCGGTGAGACAAAGCCTGTGTGGCTATTTGCTTGGACATTTAAACCCAGGGACTTAGGGACTAGGACAGCACTAGGCTGATCCCAGTTGTTAGTTAGGAAACCTGTATGTTTAGTCAGAGGTCAACTTGACCAGGATTTATTTTGTTTATGTTTCTTTTGCTTTGCTGTGTTTTTGTCACTGTAAATAGAAAATAAACCGCACCTTTTTGATTTTGAAAACCACAAGCTCCGTCTGCTGGGCCTGTTTTTGTGTGGGGAGCCCATCCCGGGGGTCACACACACCCGCTGCCGAGCTAACCCCCTCACAATATATATAGGTTTAGGAGTGTGTCTATAGGAATGTTTGACCATTCTTCCAGAAGCACATTTGTGAGGTCAGGGACTGAAGTTGGACGAGAAGGTCTGGCTCACAGTCTCCACTAGGGATGAGCTTTATGTTCGGGTTTAACATGAGTTTGACTCGAACATTGGCTGTTCGCCTGTTCGCCGAATAGCAAACAATTTGGGTTGTTCGCGGCAAATTCGAAAGCCGCGGAACACCCTTTAAAAGTCTATGGGAGAAAACAAAAGTGCTAATTTTAAAGGTTAATATGCAAGTTTTTGTCATAAAAAGTGTTTGGGGACCTGGGTCCTGCCCCAGGGGACATGTATCAGTTAGGGGTGTTGAATTTAATCGTCGCATCGATGCATCGGGATTCGACCATCCACGATGCGGCATCGATGCTGTAGATTTAAGTAATCAATTATGGAGGATGACGCCATCCTCGCGCCGTGCCGCCGCACCATGCCCCGCCTTCGAGTGGAGCCGAAAGCAGCCGAAGTTTACGTGCCGTTTTTTCCCGCCTCCCGCTGACGTCATCCCCCTGTGTCGCGAGGAGAGGAGCCCTTCCATCAATCCCCTTACCTCTCCCCTCATCAGCCAATAGAAAGTGATCCCAGGCGGCGTAATGCGGAAGTTACTAAAAATATTAAATATTAACTATTAATATTAAAAACATTAAATATTAAAAACACAGTACACACTATATTTTAAAATATTAATTAATACAACTTCAATAAATGTGTAAAATAATGTGCAAAAAAGTCCACTACTCGATTCATAGTTCTTCACAAATATTCTTTCTGACAAATATTTGTCACCATCCATAGTGAATGTGACCCACTCCACTATGAATTAGGTGATACATAAGAAACACCACATGCTCCCTCCAGGCTCCCAGAACTCTCACCTTTCTTCACAGTCACGTGACTTCATCAGGGGGCCAATGAAGTCCCCACTACTGTTCCCCATCCTTCATTCCTAACTGCATCTGCATGTCCCCCTTGCTGTCATCACCACACCTGACCCCATTTGCCCCTAATATTCATCACAGCACCTGCCACCACTCCAACCTGACCTTGCCTGTTAAGGCACAGATTTTCTAGTATTTAATAATATGATTCTATGTACACAGTTACACAAACAAATTCTGAAGCTAGCAGGACTGGTCAGCTTCAAAAATATTGTAATGTACGCCTAAAAAATGCACAAAAATCATAAGTTTCAATGAAAATTTTGGTATTTTCAGGGCAGTGCTGCTTTGAAAACTATTAATTAGCAAACTGTCATCTATGAACCTCACAGGGGCATGAACTGACACTTAGCTCTTGTGTTTTCAAGTGTATTATTAGTAGGGATTCCATCCTTCCCATCACTCCGCTTAAAAGCAGCATTCAATGGACTGTCTCTGTTTTTTCAGACAGCTCACTAACCTTGATTAATCCATTAAATGAGTTCTCTTGCAGCAAATAACATCATTTTGACAATGTAATATATATAATTGGCAATCATGTTTGAAGACAGGGCTAATATTAAAGCAGCAGAGCCTAACAGACTCACCTTTTGTTTGAGCCTACAGCGACACAGACTATCATGTCAAAGATGGTCTATTAATGTTTTCAGTTAAAATTGGTGCCATTATTCAAAAGCCAGACCCCTTAAGTGCATCAAAAAATTTACTAGGCTTATGTTTCTGAGTTAAAATAGTGAGTGGAATGCTTCCCTGGCTCTTTTACAATTATGATATCTTGTAAGTAAATTGGTACAGTCTCACGTAAAAGAACAAGTAGGAAAGTATAGTGCAGAATACATAAAAGCATGTCAGATGGTAGAAAATTCAGGACAATGATTGTTTAACCACTTCAATACCAGACACTTTTACCCTCTTCCTGTCCAGAACAATTTTCAGCTTTCAGTGCTATCACATTTTGAATGACAATTGCATGGTCATGCAACACTGTACCCATATGAAATTTGCATAATTTTTTTTCACAAATAAGAAGTTTCTTTCAGTGGTATTTAATGACCGCTGTTTTTTTTTTTTTTTTTGCCAAATAATAAAAAAAAGACCATGAATTTGAAAAACAAAGGTGTTTTTCTTAGTTTCTGTTATAATATTTTGCAAATAAATAATCTTTCTTCATAAATTTAGGCCAAAATGTATACCGCTACATTTCATTGGTGAAAATAACCCAAATCAGTGTATATTATTTGGTCTGTAGGAAAGATCCACAAACTAGGGTGTGTATATATATATATATATATATATATATATATATATATATATATATGAAAATCGATCAATCCTGATGTGCTGATGGCCTATCTCATTTCCTGAGGCCAGAAAAATGCCAGGGCAGTATAAATATCCCCCAAATGCCCCCCTATATTGAAAGTAGACAGTCCAAGATATTTAGTAAGAGGCATGGTGAGTTTTTTGTCATAATTTTTTGAAAATTTAAAACATAAAATTCTTTACATACCATCATCAGGGCAGTACAACATCATCATAATACTGGTGTGGTAGTGATCAGGGACACTGACTGGTTACAATATTTAAAAAATATATATATATATTTCTTTCTTTATATTCCTTTTTATTACATTCATTTAATTTTTTCCAAATTTTTTTTACATACAGTGACCAGAGCAAAACAGTAACCCTGTACTACTCTGGGGAGCTGTTTTTCTTTTCTTTTTCTATACACTATGATTTCTTATAACTGTGATATAAGCCACCATTTTTCTGAATGAAAACTATTCATTCAGTGTTTACTATTGTGATTAGCTGTGATTGGCGACAGCTAATCACATGGTATCGATGGGCTGTGATTGGCCCTGTCTTTACCATGTGATCACAGAGCTCATCACAATAGTACATAATGAAAGGCATGTGTACAATTGTCATGTGATCTGCTATTATTGGCCACTAACCCATGCTCCATCACCCCGATGCATATTTAGAAGAATTTCACAGCCACAGCCTGGTGCTAAAACGTGGCATCCTGCAGCCAAAACCTTCCTCGCCACTGCCTCCTAAGGCAGGATAAACTTGTGAGACAGTCCAATAACAGTATACTGTAGGTTAGATTTATTTTCTATAGAAACAACAGAAAAGTAGAAAATGTCCACAGATCAAAGAAAAATCACATTCAACAGTTAATCCTGATACAAGTGTAGTGCTTACTCCCAAAAGGGCTGCTGAGAATGTACCCAGGTCTCCTACAATAGTACAGAGGCTACAAGCACTGTACTGGACAAAGAAATGGCTGCACACCACAGCTGGTCCTGAGTCATTTATTGAAATATCCAGACATGACACACACAGGACACTGGCAGGCAACAGATGTTTGACGCGCAGGGGCGTACTTAGAGCATTTGGCACCCAGGGCGGATCCTATATCTGGCACCCCCCCCACCTTAAAATGTAAAAACACCCCACTGTGCCCCCTGCAAACCTCTGTATCCTTCAATATCTCTTTGTCACTACTGTGTACCCCTTTCCACAACTGCACCTCTGGACCCCTTTACATTACACAGCACCCTACACCTCTGGACCCCTTTACATTACACAGCACCCTGCACCTCTGGACCCCTTTACATTACACAGCACCCTGCACCTCTGGACCCCTTTACATTACACAGCACCCTGCACCTCTGGATACCTTTACATTACACAGCACCCTGCACCTCTGGACCCCTTTACATTACACAGCACCTTGCACCTCTGGACCCCTTTAATTTTTTTCTCTATGAGGAGTTTGAGAGAGTCAATAGTGGAATGTGTTGCATCTGATGTGTTTTATAGTACCAGGAGGAATGGGAGGTGAGGGAGGCAAGCGTGGGACTGCAGAGCTCGGAGACAAATGTATAGGAGGCTTCCGCAAGCGCTCTTTAAAAGAGAGTCTGGAGTCCATGAGAATTGCAAACGTGTTCAACTTCTCCAGCTCAGTGGGTATCATCTCTGATGGTACCTGAGAGACCATGAGAAAAAGCAGCCACGAGGGCCTCATTGCTCCACGCAACCTCTGCTGCCATAGAGGGTTTGCCCAGGCCAAGGCTCTCTCAGAAAGCAAAGCTATCACGAAACCTACTTTGCTTCTGTCCATGGGAAACGCCTGGGGCAGCATCTTAAAATATATGTCAACCTGATTGAGAAACTCTCTGCATTGAACTGGATCACCCCCAAATCGCTGGGAAAGTGGAGCGGAACCAGACATACCTCTTATAGAGGTAATACACGAGGCGGGTGCCTGCGCAGAGACTGGAGCAGCAGCAGGGATGGCCTGCAACACAGGTTGTACTGGAGCAGCCACAGTGGGAGATTCCAAGTGAGCCGTGCGATTCAGGAGCGTCTGTAACGCTAAGGCAAACTGATCCTGCTCATCCAACCTGGAAAAAATATTACCAACAAGTGGATTGACTGTAGTGCAGTTAAAATCACACATGTTTAATAACAGTAAAAGGTAAACAGAGCAACATAGTCAAATCATAGCCAGAGTTCGGTAACCGGAACAGATAGTCAGACAAGCCAGGGCGTCAGGGAGCCAGAGATCAGCGTACTTCAGGACACGCCAGGAGATCAGGAAACTGGAGAATCAGAGTAGTGGAACAGCAATCAGGATCAGGAACCAGAAGGGACGTCAGCAAAGCAAGTCTTCAAAAGGTACACAGAGAGAGTCTCTGGATGTGTTGACCAAGGCGAAAGCAGAGAGGAACTGAACTGAACAGCTTAAGTAACCAGCAGGACGGATGAACAGGATATCATCATCAGGTGAGTCACTGTGGAAAATATTGGAGCTGGCAATTAACCGACAGCTGAGCAGCCTGCTCTGAGAAGGAATGGCTGAGCCCAGCCCTGACAATATGTAATGGTTTAGCTTGACCTTTTGACATGGATGACCTATGGCATATATGATACAACGGGGTCATCTAGAGGCTGAATTGGAGAATGTTTTACTATATTTGACATTAGTGTAATAAGGTAGAAAAGAAAAAACCTAGGAGGATTGTCTTCTCAAAACGTTCCAAATAAAAGCCAAGAACAGAGACTGACAGCGGGACTCTGTAATGACTTAACACTAGTGTTGGGCGAACCCGAACTGTAAAGTTCGGGTCCGTACCGAACTTTAGCTTTTTCCCGAACCCGAACCCGGACTTTGCGTGAAAGTCCGTGTTCGAGTTCGGGTTGGTCAATCTAATGGCGCAGTTAGAAATGCTTCAGGGGCCAGCCAATCACGTTTTGATTAGCTGGTGAGCCCTTAGAAGCCATCATAGCCATGCCTACTAATGGCATGGCTGTGATTGGTCAGTGCAACATGTGACCCAGCTTCTATATAAGCTAGAGGCACACAGCACACACGTCACTCTGCTTCAGAATAGATAGGGAGAGGATCTTGTCTGCTGCTGTTGCTTATTGGGAGAGATTGAAAATACATGAGTTAGTCCTGATTCTGGATTCTGAGGGAAAAGATAGAGAGACAGTGTAGTGTAGGGCCAAGTTCCTGTTGGTGCTTTCAGGGAGAGAGATTTATTATATAGGAATAGGAGTCCAGATTCAGAGATATAACTCAGCGATCTGCATAGGTTTACCTGTTTGTGTTGCAGTGCAGTCTTTTTACACTGCCATGAGCCCTGTGTCAGAGAAAATCTAACTTTTATCTGCAAGCTCAGTGCACCAGCACTGCATATATTACATTGAGAGATACACCTTTCCATACTGTGGGTGTATTCTGCTCTTGGAAAAAGACCCATTTAGGGCAAAAAAAGGCACTTTATTGTGCTCTTTTCCAAAAGACCCATTTAGGGCAAAAAAATTAAAAATAAAAAATTGCATTTTATTTTGCTCGTGCAAAAAAAGACCCATTTAGGGCAAAAAAAGAAATAAAAATTTGCACTTTAATGTACTCTCGCAAAAAGACCCATTTAGGGCCACAAAAAATATTTTGCAGTGTGTTATACATATGTGGAGGCGTGTGAAATAAACCATTTCTATATATTTGTCTTCTACTGTGCTATGCTAAAAAAACAACATTTTTTTGGAATAGCATTTTCTGCAGTTCTGCAGCTGTGCGATTCAGCGGTTACGTACTGTGGGTGTGTTGTGGTCTTCCAAAAAACGCCATTTAGGGCCACAAAAAATATTTTGCAGTGTGTTATACATATGTGGAGGTGTGTGAAATAAACTATTTCTATATATTTGTCTTCTACTGTGCCATACTAAAAAAACAAAATTTTTTTTGAATAGCATTTTCTGCAGTTCTGTAGCTCTGCGATTCAGTGGTTACGTACTGTGGGTTTGTTGTGGTCTTCCAAAAAACGCCATTTAGGGCCACAAAAAATATTTTGCAGTGTGTTATACATATGTGGAGGTGTGTGAAATAAACAATTTCTATATATTTGTCTTCTACTGTGCTATACTAAAAAAAAAAAATTTTTGAATAGCATTTTCTGCAGTTCTGTAGTCCTGCGATTCAGCGGTTACGTACTGTGGGTGTGTTGTGGCAGGGTTAGCATGGCCGAAATGTGGAAAAGCTTTGTCAGCACGCCACAACAACCAGCACCACCAGCTGAGATGGAACGTCTTAGCAGGAGGCAGCATTTCACCAACATGGTTGAGCAGTATGTGCCCACAGGCCTACACGTACTGGATGACGGGTCTGCCCCCTTTAACTTCTGGGTCTCCAAATTGGGCACATGGCCTGAGCTTGCCCTTTATGCCTTGGAGGTGCTGGCCTGCCCTGCAGCCAGTGTATTATCTGAACGTGTATTTAGCACGGCAGGGGGCGTTATCACAGACAAGCGCAGCTGCCTGTCCAGAGCCAATGTGGACAAGCTCACGTTCATTAAAATGAACCAGGCATGGATCCCACAGGACTTGTCCGTACCTTCTGCAGAATAAACATGTATACCGGTGTTGTGACAAAAACTGTCCGGCCATCGGATTGTGTCCGGCCCGTACTGCGAAGGCGCAGTGCTTGCGCAGTACAGAGGACAAAGAGATTCACAAAATCTCCGAAGATAAACGGCGCCTGCGCCGTGAGTGCAGGTTCAAGCCCCACCATCCAAGTGGATATACGGTAGCACATAGTAACAGGGCACCCTCACGGGCTTGCTTTGATCGCCACGCTTCGGGCACGGCCTCACTTGGCTCGGCTTGAACCATGGATGGTGTGGCCTTCAACTGAACTCACCACGCAGGCGCCGTTCGTCTTGGGAGATTTTCGAAATCCCCTTGTCCTACATACTGAGCAAGCGCAGTACAGGGTGGACACTATTCGACGGGGGACAGAATTCGACACATCACCGGCCTTACCCAGCCATTGTTGTATTTTTTAACCAGTGTTGGCTACCTCGTCCTCCTCCTCCGCCGCTTCCACCTACACAGCCACATCCACCGCCACCTCAACCTCCTACTCCATATGGACCTCGTCCTCCTAGGTCAAGATTATAATTTTTATTTTTTTTTGTAGCGCACAGATCCTTTCCCCCTTACCTGCCTTTATGTTGTTGGCTCCTCGCAGGAGGGAGAAAGGCACACCGCACTACCAGCCCATACCCTCCTATATAAAGAGGTTGAGCGGTGTACTTGACGGGACGTGTCCACAGCCGGAGTCAAAACTCCTCCAGAGGATGATTCTCACCTCTACTGTAGGTAGAGGCAAGTCCTTTAATTCCCAGTAAAGTCAATGTCCACACCAGCTGAAACTACAACTCTTATTCTCTCATGGCAAAATAAACTCTACTCGGATAGAAAAGGTTAGAGCAAAGAAAAAGGACAGCTTAAGGTGTGGAGGAGGTCCAGGCACAAACGTAGCACATTCACTTCACTGCTTAGGTTTCTCAAACAGTTTTAGGTGCACGGTCTCTGCCACAGACCTTGAGGTTGGTCTCTGCCACAGACCGGGTGTACAAGGCCCCTGCCACGGACCTGGAGAACTTTGGTCTCTGCCACAGACCAGGGTGTATAAGGCCCCTGCCACGGGCCGGGTGAATAAGGCCTCTGATACAGTCAAGATGACCTTGAGCTTCTCCTTCTACGAACCTAGCCCATATCAAGGGGAAGACATCTCTCCAGGGAGTCAACAAACCCTTCCTTCACCGTGAATCCCGCATCGGTCCATCAGAATGATCCTCCCTTCCCTGGAACAGGGTCCCCTACACGAGGCGGCACCCTAAGACTCCTCGACCCTTAGCGGACTCTAGACGAAGGCTCTGGACTCCAGGCTTTACTCCCGCCCCTAGGCTTCCATACCCAGGGCAGCAGGAACTCCAGGATAGTACCTCACCCCAGGCTAAAGGTGCCCAAGATGGAACAGGAACACATGCACCCAGGCCGAAGGCACCTGGGCGCGGACCCCACTGGACATCAGCCCCCAGGCCAAATGTCTGCCCCTTTTATATGCTCTCCCGGCATGCACAGCAGGTTCCCCGCCCCGCTGTACTACTGCCAAGAGGGGACACAAAAGGCACAGCACTGTATCGGCGGTTCAACCCTAGCCTACCATGGCAGCGCCACCTGTAGGCCACAGGGAACTGCACACCAATACTGTCCCCCGAGGACAAAATGGTCCATGAATCCTACAGAATTAGGGTGTTTGAGCCTATTTACCACTCAAACACTTCCCTTAAATTTAGCACCCCGCTACATTTTTATTTCAAAGTATTTTATTTTCCCACTAGCTTATCCATTAAATTGAATAATTTATTCCAGAAAGGGCGTATTCTGGGGCATTCCCACCATATGTGTGGCATCGTGCCGTTGAGTTTCTGAGGTTCTTAATGACTTCCTGTACCTCTTCTGCTGAAAAGGGGGCCTCCAGCATATTTTTTTAATTTTTTATTTTTTTTATGTTATTTTAAGTTATTTCCCTATCCACATTTGTTTGCAGAGCACTTGCCATGCTCTTAACAACATTTCGCTGCCATTTGCAGCCCTCTAGCCCTTTCCATTACTTTTTTAGAGCCTTTTTAGTCCTTAGAAGTCCGGGTCCCCATTGACTTCAATAGGGTTCGGGTTCGGGTTCGGATTAAAGTTCGGTCCCGAACCCGAACTTTTTTCCGAAGTTCGGCCGAACCCGTCGAACCCGAACATCCAGGTGTCCGCTCAACTCTACTTAACACCAAGGAAGGCCGCTGCCAGAACCTGAAGTCACTTTTCACCCAATCTCCTGCAATCGCTGTAGAGTAAGCCTGGGATCCTCATTAATCTACGGCGATCGTGAAGCCGCTATGAGCAGAGCTAAGTAACCTTTTAGTGTATTCTTTTTGTATACAGACCATAGTTTTGCTAGGAAGTAGGTAGCATTTTTTTTGCTATAGGTATATCTTTCAGTCTTGTGTTGTAGTCCTATAATTGTATGTACAGAATTTTTGTTTAGCAAAGCACATTAATATACCGCAGAGGTCTAAGCTTCCTTGGCTTTTACCGCAAGAACCTTTAAAAAGATGCAAGCTGTCAGGGAAATTCCCATGCTGGACGTGGTATTGGCCGCTTTGGCGCCCGCCAGTGTGTGGGTGCTCCTCTGCATGCTGGTGTGCGTGCCGGTCTGCGGGCATGTGCGCCTGTGCGCGGCTGTGCGCCTGCGTGCGGGTGCGTGCGCGTGCGGAGCTTGGCACCAATCAGTCCATTTAAACTGCTATTGCACTTCTGACCGGTGCTGTCTGATCTGCAGCTCCCTGTGACCCCTGCTCCCGTTATCTGCTCTGAACTCTGACTTCCTGACTACCCAGCTTGTTACTTGGATTTCCCCCAGTCTTCCGCCTGCACCTGACCTCGGCTTGCCTTGACCTTGAACCTGCCTGTTCCTCTGTACCTCGTTGCCTGACCGTTGCCAACCCTGCCTGTGACCCGACCAATCTGCTCTGCTCCTGCTCAGCACCATCCACTTGTGTACCTGCCTTCCTGTCTGCTGTCCAAGTGGATCATCATCCCCTCTGCACCAGGATCCTGAGCCACTTCTTCTGCAACTTCCCGCCAGGCTCTCATACCACTCCGCACTCCCGTGCCTCCTGTCTACACTACCAGGGGCTGCGAGTCGGATCCGTAAGGGAGACCTTCCTCTGCTCCATTGGGCTCGTCAGTCAGGTACGTGCAAGTCTGACACAAGCAAAACACCAGTATATCTATGACTCTATCAGGGGCAGCCCCAATCCATATAGCATCCTTTTGCACTTAGTTCCCACTTAAACAACTTACAGTCCATAGAAAGGTCTTTACTCACAGTGTCCCAGGAGCTGTCTGCCACCGAGCATCCACAGGTAGATTCTCAGTGAGAGAGATAAAAGATACTTTTCCAGACCAAGACATTAGGACAACACCCTCCATCAAAAAGTTCATTGGCAATCTCCTCCAGGCCCTCAGCTCAGCTCAGCCTGTGCTTAAGCCCAAACTGCAATCCCTTGTCTTAGCAGCTTCCTGCTAGGGGCAGCAACCCCAGAAGAGCAGCAACCCAGAAGAACAGGAACCCTCCCTGGAGAGGAATGAATACTGCCCAGGCCTCCCAAATATTTATTACCTTCCCAGACACTTTCTGAATTGGCTGGAACATGATAAATAATTATGCTGACTATTTGAATCTCCCTGCCCTGTATTCTAAAAGCTTCTTCCAGAAGACGGTGAGAGAAATCAAACACCCAGCTCAGGAAACCCTGAACAGCCAAAAACAATCAATTGCTGTACCACTGATTACCGGTACATTGAAGCCAAAAACTACATTTAACCTAGCAGCCTAACTAGAGGAGGGCGCTACACAAATGTTCTGTTCTGGTGATAGATGTAAATGTTTAATTCTCTCTCAATTTTTGTCTTGACAGCTGCTGACATCAAGATAGAAAGGAAGAATTATTCTGAAGAACTAAAAGCTTAGGTGAATGTGAGTGGTCTGGGAAGTGTTTGGCTGCTAGTGAGCTGGCTAAGCAAGAGCAGGGATCTGTAGCTGCAAAGGTACTATGTGCATACACCAAGAGATGGCATTGGGGTTGGGGCTGGGCACTGACCTGGGGGACGTATACTATTTTTTTTAAATATAATTTGGTGGGGAACACCAATTTTAATAATGCTTAATGTGAAACATTAAAATAACAATATCATAATAACCTGCTTGAAGGGATGACTTAAACTTGCCAGTTTGGTTTGCTTTGCAAAAAATGCCATGGGGACCCTTCCATCAAAATACATACCACCCTTAAAGGGACCCAATGTCATCTGAATGCACATTCAGTGCTGCTGGAGAGTTTGTAACAGATCAACGAGCGCCCCTGTCCACAGACTCCTGTGCCCAACAAGAGTAACTGTGAGGGGTTACTGTGTTCTGGCACCACCAGCACCTAAGGCCCAATGTTTATGACCCTGTTTAACAGGGGCATGTAATTAAAAATTTTGAAATAATTTTTAACAGCAGGTCCCGTTCCTGCACCCAACAAGAGTAACTGTGAGGCCGGGTTCACACCTATGCGTTGCGTTTTTGAGCTTGGAGTCTTTGCCAAGTTTGCAATCAGTCGTTCAGCGGTTCCATTGCGTTTGTAGATACGGATCTGCAGCGAAGTTCTTAGCTTCAGAGCTGCGTTTTTTGTGAAGGCCAATCATTGTTAGCCGTGTGCTGATGCTGCTAATAAAAGGGAGTGACCTTTCTTGGACTCTTCCTGGTTCTCCAGTAGTAAGTATTTTGTGGATTTGGATTGTGATTTCAGTTAAAAAATGTGTGCTGCTCTGCCCATGATTATGCCCACAGTTGTTGCAGCAACAGCAGCAATCTTGCTTGAAGTTGAGAGGAGGAGAAGGAGAAGATACTGGGTTCATCCCATAATTGCAAATAGGGAGGAAAGAGGGCAGTTCATGGTATTATATGAAGATCTGCGTGGGCATGAAGAGAAGTTTTTTAATTATACACGGATGTCAATCAATAGGTATACTTTTTTTTTGCCTTGCTATACATTTCTTTCCCCCATTGTTCCATAGTTATTTTTTTGGTAATATTTTAAAATACCCAAGTAATATGATTTTTTTTTGATATTTAAGTTTTGATGAATTGCTTGTTAAAATATACCCTTGTTTGGAGCGTCAGAATACGTGCTACAGAGCAAGCATCCAGTCTGCAGAACGATTATTAATCACATTAAGGTACTTTCAACCCCCTATTTCCATTGGCATTGTTAACCACTTAACAACCGCCCACTGTAAATATACGTCGGCAGAATGGCACCGACAGGCAGAATCACGTATATGTACGTGATTGCCTTTGTATAGTTGGGGGGTCCGATCGGACCCCCCTTCTTTACAGTGAGCGGTCGTTTTACCTTCGGGAGCGATCCGGCATGAGGGGACGGCCGTTCGATTCCGGCCACCCCCTCTCGATCGCTCCCGGCGAATGAGAGCTTCCCCTGCCTGTGTACTTGTTTACACAGGCTGGAGGAAGTGATGTCATCTCTCCTGCGGCGCTCACATATACCGAGCGCCGTACAGGAGAAGATGCAGGTTAGTGCACACAACACTACACTGACACCAGGACACATAGGTACATAAATCGCCCCCCCAGGCCCCCCCAGACACCCCCAGATCACCCCCAAGATCACCCCCCAGCCCCCAGTCACAGTGTCACTGATTGCAGTGACCATTTATTTAGTGATCACTGCAATCAGTGACATTTGTGACTGTAAAAGGGTCAGTACATTTAGTTTTAGGTCCAGTGTAGCCCCCTAACCCCCCCTAATAAAGGTTTAACCCCCTGATCACCCCCCAGATAACCCTTTCACCCCCTAGTACCGCCGTCACTAAGCGATCATTTTTCTGATCGATGTCTTAGCGTCGGTGATGCTGATCGGTAGCCAGTAATTTTTTTTAGGTTCGCCGCAGGTTTTTATAGCGTCGGGTACCCCCATATATTACCTAATAAAGGTTTAACCCCCTTGACCGCCCCCCAGGTAACCCTTTCACCCCCTATCACCACGGTCACTAAGCGATAATTTTTCTGATCGATGTTTTAGCGTCGGCGATGCTGATCGGTAGCCAGTAATTTTTTTTAGGTTACCCGCAGGTTTTTATAGCGTCGGGTACCCCCATAAATTATCTAATAAAGGTTTAACCCCCTTGATCACCCCCCAGGTAACCCTTTCACCCCCTAGCACCGCCGTCACTAAGCAATCATTTTTCTGATCAATGTCTTAGCGTCTGTGATGCTGATCGGTAGCCAGTAATTTTTTTTAGGTTTGCGCAGGTTTTTATAGCGTCGGGTACCCCCATATATTACCTAATAAAGGTTTAACCCCCTTGATCGCCCCCCAGGTAACCCTTTCACCCCCTATCACCACTGTTACTAAGCGATAATTTTTCTGATCGATGTCTTAGCGTCGGCGATGCTGATCGGTAGCCAGTAATTTTTTTTAGGTTCACCGCAGGTTTTTATAGCGTCGGGTACCCCCATATATTACCTAATAAAGGTTTAACCCCCTTGATCACCCCCCAGGTAACCCTTTCACCCCCTAGCACCGCCGTCGCTATGCGATCATTTTTCTGATCGATGTCTTAGCGTCGGTGATGCTGATCGGTAGCCAGTAATTTTTTTTAGGTTCGCCGCAGGTTTTTATAGCGTCAGGTACCCCCATATATTATCTAATAAAGGTTTAACCCCCTGATCGCCCCCCAGGTAACCCTTTCACCCCCTATCACCACTGTCGCTAAGCGATAGTTTTTATGATCGTTGTCTTAGTGTCGGTGATGCCGATAGGTAGCCAGTAATTTTTTTTTAGGTTCGCCGTCAGGTTTTTATATAGCGTCAGGTACCCCCATATATTACCTAATAAAGGTTTTAACCCCCTAATTGCCCCTAGTTAACCCTTTCACCAGTGATCATCATATAAGTGTTACGGGTGACGCTGGTTAGTTAGTTTGCTTTTTATAGTGTCAGGGCACCCGCCGTATATAACCCAATAAAGGTTTAACCCCCTGATCGCCCGGCGGGTGATATCAATTAGGTTTTAGTGTCAGAGAGGGTCTGCGTCACACCCCAGGCAGCGTCAGGTTAGTGCCAGTAGCGCTAACACCCACGCGTGAAGCATACACCCCCCTTAGTGGTATAGTATCTGATCAGCTCAATATCTGATCTGATCAGATCTATACTAGCGTCCCCAGCAGTTTAGGGTTCCCAAAAACGCAGTGTTAGCGGGATCAGCCCAGATACATGCTAGCACCTGCGTTTTGCCCCTCCGTCCAGCCCAGGCCACCCAAGTGCAGTATCGATCAATCACTGTCACTTGCAAAACCAAACACACATAACTGCAGCGTTCGCAGAGACAGGCCTGATCCCTGCGACTCCAGTGCTGTAGGAGGTGATTTCACCACCACAGTTAAAAAAAAAAGCATATATGCCGAAGCATTGGGGCAGCAGGGGCGGAGGAGCGGAGGAGCGATTTTGCTCCTAATGCCGCGTACATACGAAATTCCGACGGAGGCTTGCCCGTGGAAAAGTCTGACCATGTGTACGCGGCATAACTTTTGCGAGAAGATGCCCCCATGCTTCGGCATATATAAATGGTGCATGTATGCCCATCATTAGAAGTGGGTGGATGAAGGGCGGTATTCTAATGGTGGGCATACCCACCGATCAATCTTTTTTTTTCGTTCAGCCAACAGGCTGCATGAAAAAAAAGATTACAATACATGTCCAACAAGGACCAGCAACGTACTGGTATGTTGCTGGACTTTGAATGTTTATACCAGAATGATGCCTGCGGGTTTAGGTATCATCTTGGTATCATTCTTTTCAGCCAGCGGCCGGCTTTCATGTAAAAGCAATCCTAGTGGCTAATTAGCCTCTGGACTGCTTTTACAAGCAGTGGGAAGGAATGTCCCCCCCCCGGATATAAAAAGCGCCATTGGGAAATTGGGAAAGCATTTTATCACACCGATCTTGGTGTGGTCAGATGCTTTGAGGGCAGAGGAAAGATCTAGGGTCCAATAGACCCCAGTTTTTTTCAAAAAAGAGTACCTGTCATTACCTATTGCTATCATAGGGGATATTTACATTCCCTGAGATAACAATAAAAGTAATAAAAAAAAAAATATGGAAGCAACAGTTTAAAAATAAAATAAGAAAGCAAAATTAATAATAAAAAAAAAAAAAAAAAAAAGCACCCCTGTCCTGCCCTGCTCTTGCCCAATGGCGAACGCAAGCGTTGGTCTGGCGTCATATGTAAACAGCAATTGCACCATGCATGTGAGGTATCACCGCAAAGGTCAGATCGAGGGCAGTAATTTTAGCAGTAGACCTCCTCTGTAAATCTAACGGGGCAACCTGTAAATGCTTTTAAAGGCTTTTAAAAATGTATGTAGTTTGTCGCCAATGCGCGTTTGTGCGAAATTTTAAAGCATGTCGTGTTTGGTATCTATGTACTCGGCCTAAGATAATCTTTTTTATTTCATCAAACATTTGGGCAATATAGTGTGTTTTAGTGCATTAAAATTAAAAAAAAAGTGTATTTTTTCCCCAAAAAATGCGTTTGAAAAATCGCTGCACAAATACTGTGTAGAAAAAAAAAATGCAACACCCACCATTTTATTCTGTAGGGCCTTTGCTTTAAAAATATATATTATGTTTGGGGGTTCAACATAATTTTCTTGCAAAAAAAAATATGTTTTCATGTAAACAAAAAGTGTCAAAAAGGGCTTTGTCTTCAAGTGGTTAGAAGAGTGGATGTAAGCTTCCTAATGTTGTGTATAAAATGCCAGAACAGTTCAAAACCCCCCCAAATGACCCCATTTTGGAAAGTAGACACCCCAAGCTATATACTGAGAGGCATGTCGAGTCCATGGAATATTTTATATGTTGACACAAGTTGCGGAAAAAATAAAAAAAAATTATTTTTTTATTTTTTTTGCACAAAGTTGTCACTAAATGATATATTGCTCAAACATGCCATGGGCATATGTGGAATTACACCCCAAAATACATTCTGTTGCTTCTCCTGAGTACGGGGATACCACATGTGTGAGACTTTTTGGGAGCCTAGCCGCGTACGGGACCCCAAAAACCAAGCACCGCCTTCAGGCTTTCTAAGGGTGTCAATTTTTGATTTCACTTCTCACTGCCTATCACAGTTTCGGAGGCCATGGAATGCCCAGATGGCACAAACCCCCCCCCCCCAAATGACCCCATTTTGGAAAGTAGACACCCCAAGCTATTTGCTGAGAGGTATTGTGAGTATTTTGCAGATCTCGCTTTTTGTCACAAAGTTTTGAAAATTGAAAAAAAAAAAGAAAAAAAAAATGTTCTTTCTTCATTTTCAAAAACAAATGAGAGCTGTAAAATACTCACCATGCCTCTCAGAAAACAGCTTGGGGTGTCTACTTTCCAAAATGGGGTCATTTGGGGGGGTTTTGTGCTATTTTGGCATTTTATGGCCTTCAAAACTGTGATAGGTAGTGAGGAGTGAAATCAAAAATTTGCGCCCTTAGAAATCCTGAAGGCGGTGCTTGGTTTCCGGGGTCCCGTACGTGGCTAGGCTCCTAAAAAGTCCCACACATGTGGTATCCCCGTACTCAGGAGAAGCAGCAGAATGTATTTTGGGGTGCAATTCCACATATAACCATGGCATGTGTGAGCAATATATCATTTAGTGACAACTTTTTGTAATTTTTTATTTTTTTTTGTCATTATTCAATCACTTGGGACAAAAAAAAAATATTCAATGGGCTCAACAGGCCTCTCAGCAATTTCCTTGGGGTGTCTACTTTCTAAAATGGGGTCATTTGGGGGGGGGGTTTATGCTATTTTGGCATTTTATTGCCTTCAAAACTGTGATAGGTAGTGAGGAGTGAAATCAAAAATTTGCGCCCTTAGAAATCCTGAAGGCGGTGCTTGGTTTCCGGGGTCCCGTACGTGGCTAGGCTCCTAAAAAGTCCCACACATGTGGTATCCCCGTACTCAGGAGAAGCAGCAGAATGTATTTTTGGGTGCAATTCCACATATAACCATGGCATGTGTGAGCAATATATCATTTAGTGACAACTTTTTGTAATTTTTTTTTTTTTTGTCATTATTCAATCACTTGGGACAAAAAAAAAATATTCAATGGGCTCAACATGCCTCTCAGCAATTTCCTTGGGGTGTCTACTTTCTAAAATGGGGCCATTTGGGGGGGTTTTGTACTGCCCTGCCATTTTAGCACCTCAAGAATTGAGATAGGCAGTCATAAATTTAAAGCTGTGTAAATTCCAGAAAATGTACCCTAGTTTGTAAACGCTATAACTTTTGCGCAAACCAATAAATATACGCTTATTTACATTTTTTTTACTAAAGACATGTGGCTGAATACATTTTGGCCTAAATGTATGACTAAAATTGAGTTTATTCGATTTTTCTTATAACAAAAAGTAGAAAATATCATTTTTTTTCAAAATTTTCTGTCTTTTTCCGTTTATATCGCAAAAAAGAAAAATCGCAGAGGCAATCAAATACCATTAAAAGAAAGCTCTATTTGTGGGAAGAAAAGGACGCAAATTTCGTTTGGGTACAACATTGCATGTCCGCACAATTTACAGTTAAAGCAGCGCAGTGCAAAATTCTGAATTCACCTCTGGTCCTTTAGCTACCAAATGGTCCGGGGCTTAAGTGGTTAATTGTGAGCATGGAATATTAATTTGTTTTAACAGTCAAACATGTGTAATTAGAAATGAATAACGAGACCAGGAGGGAGGAGTTGCTGGTGATGGGGGCGGAGGGCAGGAGCAGCTGCTAGCTCCAGGAAGCCCGCAAAGCTCCCTGAACGCAATCATGAATAACAAGTTGTGATCGGCTCCCTGGACCTCTCCCCGGATTTCCCCGGATTTCGCCATGGACTTTCCATAGAACTCCCCTTTCCCCGGACCCCTGGATCTCTCCCTGGATCTGCGAACCCCTCAGCAAACCCCTCTGCAAACCCCTCTGGAATGTAAGATAAAATAAAGAATATCCTTCATCCCCCGGAGAAGTCCCGGGGCTCCTGACATACGGTAACACAAGGAATTGATATAATGTGACACAAACAAACGGTACTGTGGTCTTAGCTAGGTTAAACCTCACTTGTGAAGGGTACTAATTGTACAAAAGCTAACTGTCGTAACAGTGACTGTGACTGGGATTGCTAATTGTACTAAATTGTAGACTTGTGCACAACGGAAAAATTCGTTCCGTTTCGGTTCGTTTCTTTCCGGTCCTGTTGATTCGTAATTAGAGTTGAGCGGGTAGCTGGATATTCGGGTCCGGCGGGTTCGGCCGAACTTCGGAAAAAAGTTCGGATTCGGGACCGAACTTTAACCCGAACCCGGACCCCATTGAAGTCAATGGGGACCCGGACTTCTGACGACTAAAAAGGCTCTAAAAAAGTAATGGAAAGGGCTAGAGGGCTGCAAATGGCAGCAAAATGTTGTTAAGAACATGGCAAGTGCTCTGCAAACAAATGTGGATAGGAAATAACTTAAAAGAACATAAAAAAAAATAAAAAATAAAAAAATATGCTGGAGGCCCCCTTTTCAGCAGAAGAGGTACAGGAAGTCATTAAGAACCTCAGAAACTCAACGGCACGATGCCACACATATGGTGGGAATGCCCCAGAATACGCCCTTTCTGGAATAAATTATTTAATTTAATGGATAAGCTAGTGGGAAAATAAAATACTTTGAAATAAAAATGTAGCGGGGTGCTAAATTTAAGGAAAGTGTTTGAGTGGTAAATAGGCTCAAATACCCTAATTCTGTAGGATTCATGGACCATTTTGTCCTTGGGGGACAGTATTGGTGTGCAGTTCCCTGCGGCCTACAGGTGGTGCCTTTTGTGTCCCCTCTTGGCAGTAGTACAGCGGGGCGGGGAACCTGCTGTGCATGCCGGGAGAGCATATAAAAGGGGCAGACCTTTGGCCTGGGGGCTGATGTCCAGTGGGGTCCGCGCCCAGGTGCCTTCGGCCTGGGTGCATGTGTTCCTGTTCCATCTCGGGCACCTTTAGCCCGGGGTGAGGTACTATCCTGGAGTTCTTGCTGCCCTGGGTATGGAGGCCTAGGGGCGGGAGTAAAGCCTGGAGTCCAGAGCCGCCTCGTGTAGGGGACCCTGTTCCAGGGAAGGGAGGATCATTCTGATGGACCGATGCGGGAGTCACGGTGAAGGAATGGTCTGTTGACTCCCTGGAGAGATGTCTTCCCCTTGATATGGGCTAGGTTCGTAGAAGGAGAAGCTCAAGGTCACCTTGACTGTATCAGAGGCCTTATTCAACCAGCCCGTGGCAGGGGCCTTATACACCCTGGTCTGTGGCTGAGACCAAAGTTCTCCAGGCCCGTGGCAGGGGCCTTGTACACCCGGTCTGTGGCAGAGACCAACCTCAATGTCTGTGGCAGAGACCGTGCGCCAAAAACTGTTTGAGAAACCTAAGCAGTGAAGTGAATGTGCTACGTTTGTGCCTGGACCTCCTCCACACCTTAAGCTGTCCTGTTTCTTTGCTCTAACCTTTTCTATCTGAGTACAGTTTATTTTGCCATGAGAGAATAAGAGTTGGAGTTTCAGCTGGTGTGGACATTGACTTTACTGCAATTAAAGGACTTGCCTCTACCTACAGTAGAGGTGAGAATCATCCTCTGGAGGAGTTTTGACTCCGGCTGTGGACACGGCCCGTCAAGTACACCGCTCAACCTCTTTATATAGGAGGATATGGGCTGGTAGTGCGGTGTGACTTTCTCCCTCCTGCGAAGAGCCAACAACATAAAGGCAGGTAAGGGGGAAAGGATCTGTGCGCTACAAAAAAATAAAATAAAAATTTTAATCTTGGCCTAGCAGGACGAGGTCCATATGGAGTAGGAGGTTGAGGTGGCGGTGGATGTGGCTGTGTAGGTGGAAGCGGCGGTGGAGGAGGACGAGGTAGCCAACACTGGTTCAAAAATACAACAATGGCTGGGTAAGGCCGGTGATGTGTCGAATTCTGTCCCCTGTCGAATAGTGTCCGCCCTGTACTGCGCTTGCTGAGTATGTAGGACAAGGGGATTTCAAAAATCTCCCAAGACTAACGGCGCCTGCGTGTTGAGTTCAGGTGAAGGCCACACTATCCGTGGTTCAAGCCGAGCCAAGCAAGGCCGCGATCGAAGCGAGCCCGTGAGGGGCCCTGTTACTATGTGCTACCGTATGTCCTCTTGGATGGTGGGGCTTGAACCTGCACTCACAGCGCAGGCGCCGTTCATCTTCGGAGATTTTGTGAATCTCCTTGTCCTCTGTACTGCGCAAGCGCTGCGCCTGCGCAGTACGGGCCGGGCACAATCCGATGGCCGGACAGTTTTTGTCACAACACCGGTATACATGTCTATTCTGCACAAGGTACGGACAAGTCCTGTGGGATCCATGCCTGGTTCATTTTAATGAACGTGAGCTTGTCCACATTGGCTCTGGACAGGCGGCTGCGCTTGTCTGTGATAACGCCCCCTGCCGTGCTAAATACACGTTCAGATAATACACTGGCTGCAGGGCAGGCCAGCACCTCCAAGGCATAAACGGCAAGCTCAGGCCATGTGCCCAATTTGGAGACCCAGAAGTTAAAGGGGGCAGACCCGTCATCCAGTACGTGTAGGCCTGTGGACACATACTGCTCAACCATGTTGGTGAAATGCTGCCTCCTGCTAAGACGTTCCATCTCAGCTGGTGGTGCTGGTTGTTGTGGCGTGCTGACAAAGCTTTTCCACATTTCGGCCATGCTAACCCTGCCTTCTGAGGTGCTGCCGGTGCCCCGGCTGCGTTGGCGACCTCTTCCTCCTCCTCTGCCTTCACCTTGTGCTTCCACCGTACGCCCGCTGTCAGGTGGGAATGCCACCAGCAGCGCGTCTACCAGCATGCGCTTGTACTCGCGCATCTTACGATCCCGCTCCAGTGAGGGAATTAAGGACGGTACGTTGTCCTTGTAACGGGGATCCAGCAGGGTGGCCACCCAGTAATCAGCACCAGTTAAAATGTGGGCAACTCAGCTGTCGTTGCGGAAACACTGCAGCATGTAATCGCTCATGTGTGCCAGGCTGCCCAGAGGCAAAGAAAAGCTGTCCTCTGTGGGAGGTGTATCGTCTGTGTCCTCTGTATCCCCCCAGCCACGCACCAGTAATGGCCACGAGCTGGTCTGAGTGCCACCCTGCTGTGAACATGGCTCCTCCTCCTCCTCCTCCTCCTCCTCCTCCATCTCCTCCTCCACCTCGTCATCCTCCAGAACTGTGCCCTTTCTGCCGGACAATTGTGTACCTGGCGTTTGTTGGTGCAGGAACCCACCCTCGTAGCCACTTGTGAAAGACTGCCCTGAAAGCCTTTGAAATGATCCCGCTTCCTCCTCCTCCTCCTCATCCTCCTGTGCCACATCCTCTTCCATCATCGCACGAAGCGTTTTTTCAAGGAGGCATAGAACTGGGATAGTAACGCTGAGAACGGCGTCATTGGCACTGGCCATGTTGGTGGAGTACTCGAAACAGCGCAACAAGGCACACAGGTCTCGCATGGAGGCCCAGTTATTGGTGGTGAAGTGGTGCTGTTCCGCAGAGCGACTCACGCGTGATTGCTGCAGCTGAAACTCCACTATTGCCTGCTGCTGCTCGCACAGTCTGGCCAGCATGTGCAAGGTGGAGTTCCACCTTGTGGGCACGTCACATATGAGGCGGTGAGCTGGAAGGCCGAAGTTACGCTGCAGCGCTGACAGGCGAGCAGCAGCAGGGTGAGAACGCCGAAAGTGCGCACAGACAGCCCGCACTTTCTGCAGCAGCTCTGGCATATTGGGGTAATTTTTAAGGAACCTCTGGACCACCAAGTTCAGCACATGCGCCAGGCAAGGGATGTGCGTCAAACCGGCTAGACCCAGAGCTGCTACGAGATTTCGCCCATTATCGCACACCACCAGGCCGGGCTTGAGGCTCACTGACAGCAACCACTCATCGGTCTGTTGTTCCATGTCCCTCCACAACTCCTGCGCGGTGTGGGGATTTTCCCCCAAACAGGAAAGTTTTAAAACTGCCTGCTGTCGTTTACCCCTGGCTGTGCTGAAGTTGGTGGTGAAGGTGTTACGCTGAATGGATGAGGAGGCGGTAGAGGATGAGGAAGCGGAGAAGGAGGAGTTAGCAACAGGAGGCAAACTGAAGCGCCCTGCAATCCTCGGTGGTGGAAGGACATGCGCCAAACCGCTATCTGCCTCAGGCCCAGCAGCCACTGCATTTACCCAGTGTGCTGTTAGGGAGATATAACGTCCCTGACCGTGCTTACTGGTCCACGCATCCGTAGTTAGGTGGACCTTGCCACAGATGGCGTTGCGCAGTGCACACCTGATTTTGTCCCCCACCTGGTTGTGCAGGGAAGGGATGGCTCGCCTGGAAAAGTAGTGGCGGCTGGGCACGACGTACTGCGGGACAGCCAATGCCATCAGGCTTTTAAAACTCTGCGTCTCCACCAGACGGAATGACAGCATTTCAAAGGCCAGGAATTTTGAAATGCTGGCATTCAGGGCCAGGGATCGCGGGTGGCTAGGGGGGTACTTCCTCTTCCGCTCCAATGTTTGGGAGATAGAGAGCTGAACGCTTCCATGGGACATTGTGGAGATGGTCGGTGACCCAGGTGGTAGTGTTGCTGGCAGATCCTCTGTTTGCGGGGTGACAGGTGCCACTGTCACTACAGAGGTGGATGAAGAGGCCGAGACTGCAGCAGAAGAGGAAGCAGGAGGAGCCAGAGACCTTTCTTGGTTTCTGAGGTGTCTACTCCACTGCAGCTCGTGCTTTGCACTTAGATGCCTGGTCATGCAGCTTGTGCTCAGGTTGAGAACGTTTATGCCTCGCTTCAGGCTCTGATTGCACAGCGTGCAAACCACTCGTGTCTTGTCATCAACACACTGTGTGAAGAACTGCCACGCTAGGGAAGTCCTTGGACCTGGCTTTGGTGTGCTCGGTCCCTTGCTGCGTTGGGCAGTAGCAGATGTACTGTCTAGGGGACGAATGCTCAGTTTTTGCACCCTGCTCCCTCTTCTGCTGTGCTGGTGGCTCTGTGCGACCACCGCCTCTTCCTCCGAACTACACTGGTCACCTGCATAACGTTGATTCCATGTGGGGTCGAGGACCTCATCGTCCTCCACATCATCTTCCACCCAGTCTTCACCCCTGCCCTCCATGTCTGTCTGCACAATTGCGAAAGCAGCAGCAGTTGGCACCTGTGTTTCGTCATCATCCGAGACGTGCTGCGATGGTCCTCCCATGTACCCATCATGAAACATAAGTGGTTGGGCATCGGTGCACTCAATCTCTTCCACTTCTGGGGCAGGGCTAGGTGGATGGCCCTGGGAAACCCTGCTAACAGAGTCATCGAAAAGCAGAAGAGACTGCTGCATGATTTGGGGCTCAGACTGCTTGGCTGATTTGCAAGGGGGTGAGGTGAAAGACTGATGGACATGGGCTTCAGGTGCCAACTCTGATCTTTCAGCAGAAGAGTGGGTGGGAGACAATGTGAAGGAACCCGAGGCACTGTCAGCAACCCAATCTACTATCGCCTGTACTTGTCCTGGCCTAAACATTGGTACAGCCTCATTAGGCGCGACAAAATACCGCCGCAGGCTCGGTCGCCTACTCGCACCTGAGGAAGGTGTTTCACTTGTGCGTGTAGCTGGCACAGATCCACCACGTCCTCTCCCTGCAACAGGAGCTCCACCAGCAGCACCACGACCGGGGCCACCACGTCCCTTTGACCTTCCCCTCATATTTTCCAAATTTAGGATCTTGCCCTAAATGGCGTTTTTTGGAAGACCACAACACACCCACAGTACGTAATGGCTGAAACGCACAGCTACAGAACTGCAGAAAATGCTATGCAAAAAAAAAAGGTTGTTTTTTTTAGTATAGCACAGTACAAGGAAAATATATAGAAATTGATTTTTTACACACACCTCCAGATGTGTATTTCACACTGCAAAATATTTTCTGTGGCCCTAAATGGCGTTTTTTGCCAGACCACAACACACCCACAGCACGTAACCGCTGAATCGCACAGCTACAGAAAATGCTATTCAAAAAAAAAAGGTTGTTTTTTTTAGTATAGCACAGTACAAGGAAAATATATAGAAATTTTTTATTTTACACACCTCCACATGTGTATTTCACACTGCAAAATATTTTCTGTGGCCCTAAATGGCGTTTTTTGGAAGAGCACAACACAACCACAGTATTTAACCACTGAATCGCACAGCTATAGAAGTGCAGAGAATGCTATTCAAAAAAAATGTTGTTTTTTCACACACCTCCAGATATGTATTTCACACTGCAAAATATTTTCTGTGGCCCTAAATGGCGTTTTTTGCAAGAGCACAACACAACCACAGTATTTAACCACTGAATCGCACAGCTATAGAAGTGCAGAGAATGCTATTCAAAAAAAATGTTGTTTTTTTTAGTATAGCACTGTACAATATATAGAAATTGTTTATTTTACACACCTCCACATGTGTATTTCACACTGCAAATTATTTTCTGTGGCCCTAAATGGCGTTTTTTGCAAGAGCACAACACAACCACAGTATTTAACCACTGAATCGCACAGCTATAGAAGTGCAGAGAATGCTATTCAAAAAAAATGTTTTTTTTTTTAGTATAGCACTGTACAATATATAGAAATTGTTTATTTTACACACCTCCACATGTGTATTTCACACTGCAAAATATTTTCTGTGGCCCTAAATGGCGTTTTTTGCAAGAGCACAACACAACCACAGTATTTAACCACTGAATCGCACAGCTATAGAAGTGCAGAGAATGCTATTCAAAAAAAATGTTGTTTTTTTTTAGTATAGCACTGTACAATATATAGAAATTGTTTATTTTACACACCTCCACATGTGTATTTCACACTGCAAAATATTTTCTGTGGCCCTAAATGGCGTTTTTTGC
This sequence comes from Rana muscosa, assembly GCA_029206835.1. Taxonomy (NCBI): domain Eukaryota; kingdom Metazoa; phylum Chordata; class Amphibia; order Anura; family Ranidae; genus Rana; species Rana muscosa. The sequence goes on along the minus strand of CM055116.1, from coordinate 328,280,146 downwards.
AAGAGCACAACACAACCACAGTATGTAACCACTGAATCGCACAGCTATAGAAGTGCAGAGAATGCTATTCAAAAAAAAAAATTGTTTTTTTTAGTATAGCACTGTACAATATATAGAAATTGTTTATTTTACACACCTCCACATGTGTATTTCACACTGCAATTTATTTTCTGTGGCCCTAAATGGCGTTTTTTGCAAGAGCACAACACAACCACAGTATTTAACCACTGAATCGCACAGCTATAGAAGTGCAGAGAATGCTATTCAAAAAAAATGTTGTTTTTTTTAGTATAGCACTGTACAATATATAGAAATTGTTTATTTTACACACCTCCACATGTGTATTTCACACTGCAATTTATTTTCTGTGGCCCTAAATGGCGTTTTTTGCAAGAGCACAACACAACCACAGTATTTAACCACTGAATCGCACAGCTATAGAAGTGCAGAGAATGCTATTCAAAAAAAATGTTGTTTTTTTTAGTATAGCACTGTACAATATATAGAAATTGTTTATTTTACACACCTCCACATGTGTATTTCACACTGCAAAATATTTTCTGTGGCCCTAAATGGCGTTTTTTGCAAGAGCACAACACAACCACAGTATTTAACCACTGAATCGCACAGCTATAGAAGTGCAGAGAATGCTATTCAAAAAAAATGTTGTTTTTTTTAGTATAGCACTGTACAATATATAGAAATTGTTTATTTTACACACCTCCACATGTGTATTTCACACTGCAATTTATTTTCTGTGGCCCTAAATGGCGTTTTTTGCAAGAGCACAACACAACCACAGTATTTAACCACTGAATCGCACAGCTATAGAAGTGCAGAGAATGCTATTCCAAAAAAATGTTGTTTTTTCACACACCTCCAGATATGTATTTCACACTGCAAAATATTTTCTGTGGCCCTAAATGGCGTTTTTTGCAAGAGCACAACACAACCACAGTATTTAACCACTGAATCGCACAGCTATAGAAGTGCAGAGAATGCTATTCAAAAAAAATGTTGTTTTTTTTAGTATAGCACTGTACAATATATAGAAATTGTTTATTTTACACACCTCCACATGTGTATTTCACACTGCAATTTATTTTCTGTGGCCCTAAATGGCGTTTTTTGCAAGAGCACAACACAACCACAGTATTTAACCACTGAATCGCACAGCTATAGAAGTGCAGAGAATGCTATTCAAAAAAAATGTTGTTTTTTTTAGTATAGCACTGTACAATATATAGAAATTGTTTATTTTACACACCTCCACATGTGTATTTCACACTGCAAAATATTTTCTGTGGCCCTAAATGGCGTTTTTTGCAAGAGCACAACACAACCACAGTATTTAACCACTGAATCGCACAGCTATAGAAGTGCAGAGAATGCTATTCAAAAAAAATGTTTTTTTTTTTAGTATAGCACTGTACAATATATAGAAATTGTTTATTTTACACACCTCCACATGTGTATTTCACACTGCAATTTATTTTCTGTGGCCCTAAATGGCGTTTTTTGCAAGAGCACAACACAACCACAGTATTTAACCACTGAATCGCATAGCTATAGAAGTGCAGAGAATGCTATTCAAAAAAAAATGTTGTTTTTTTTAGTATAGCACTGTACAATATATAGAAATTGTTTATTTTACACACCTCCACATGTGTATTTCACACTGCAAAATATTTTCTGTGGCCCTAAATGGCGTTTTTTGCAAGAGCACAACACAACCACAGTATTTAACCACTGAATCGCACAGCTATAGAAGTGCAGAGAATGCTATTCAAAAAAAATGTTGTTTTTTTTAGTATAGCACTGTACAATATATAGAAATTGTTTATTTTACACACCTCCACATGTGTATTTCACACTGCAATTTATTTTCTGTGGCCCTAAATGGCGTTTTTTGCAAGAGCACAACACAACCACAGTATTTAACCACTGAATCACACAGCTATAGAAGTGCAGAGAATGCTATTCAAAAAAAAATTTGTTTTTTCACACACCTCCAGATATGTATTTCACACTGCAAAATATTTTCTGTGGCCCTAAATGGCGTTTTTTGCAAGAGCACAACACAACCACAGTATTTAACCACTGACTCGCACAGCTATAGAAGTGCAGAGAATGCTATTCAAAAAAATGTTTGTTTTTTTAGTATAGCACTGTACAATATATAGAAATTGTTTATTTTACACACCTCCACATGTGTATTTCACACTGCAATTTATTTTCTGTGGCCCTAAATGGCGTTTTTTTGCAAGAGCACAACACAACCACAGTATTTAACCACTGAATCGCACAGCTATAGAAGTGCAGAGAATGCTATTCAAAAAAAATGTTGTTTTTTTTAGTATAGCACTGTACAATATATAGAAATTGTTTATTTTACACACCTCCACATGTGTATTTCACACTGCAAAATATTTTCTGTGGCCCTAAATGGCGTTTTTTGCAAGAGCACAACACAACCACAGTATTTAACCACTGAATCGCACAGCTATAGAAGTGCAGAGAATGCTATTCAAAAAAAATGTTGTTTTTTCACACACCTCCAGATATGTATTTCACACTGCAAAATATTTTCTGTGGCCCTAAATGGCGTTTTTTGCAAGAGCACAACACAACCACAGTATTTAACCACTGAATCGCACAGCTATAGAAGTGCAGAGAATGCTATTCAAAAAAAATGTTTTTTTTTTTAGTATAGCACTGTACAATATATAGAAATTGTTTATTTTACACACCTCCACATGTGTATTTCACACTGCAATTTATTTTCTGTGGCCCTAAATGGCGTTTTTTGCAAGAGCACAACACAACCACAGTATTTAACCACTGAATTGCACAGCTATAGAAGTGCAGAGAATGCTATTCAAAAAAAATGTTGTTTTTTCACACACCTCCAGATATGTATTTCACACTGCAAAATATTTTCTGTGGCCCTAAATGGCGTTTTTTGCAAGAGCACAACACAACCACAGTATTTAACCACTGAATCGCACAGCTATAGAAGTGCAGAGAATGCTATTCAAAAAAAATGTTGTTTTTTTTAGTATAGCACTGTACAATATATAGAAATTGTTTATTTTACACACCTCCACATGTGTATTTCACACTGCAATTTATTTTCTGTGGCCCTAAATGGCGTTTTTTGCAAGAGCACAACACAACCACAGTATTTAACCACTGAATCGCACAGCTATAGAAGTGCAGAGAATGCTATTCAAAAAAAATGTTGTTTTTTTTAGTATAGCACTGTACAATATATAGAAATTGTTTATTTTACACACCTCCACATGTGTATTTCACACTGCAAAATATTTTCTGTGGCCCTAAATGGCGTTTTTTGCAAGAGCACAACACAACCACAGTATTTAACCACTGAATCGCACAGCTATAGAAGTGCAGAGAATGCTATTAAAAAAAAATGTTGTTTTTTTTAGTATAGCACTGTACAATATATAGAAATTGTTTATTTTACACACCTCCACATGTGTATTTCACACTGCAATTTATTTTCTGTGGCCCTAAATGGCGTTTTTTGCAAGAGCACAACACAACCACAGTATTTAACCACTGAATCGCACAGCTATAGAAGTGCAGAGAATGCTATTCCAAAAAAATGTTGTTTTTTCACACACCTCCAGATATGTATTTCACACTGCAAAATATTTTCTGTGGCCCTAAATGGCGTTTTTTGCAAGAGCACAACACAACCACAGTATTTAACCACTGAATCGCACAGCTATAGAAGTGCAGAGAATGCTATTCAAAAAAAATGTTTTTTTTTTTAGTATAGCACTGTACAATATATAGAAATTGTTTATTTTACACACCTCCACATGTGTATTTCACACTGCAATTTATTTTCTGTGGCCCTAAATGGCGTTTTTTGCAAGAGCACAACACAACCACAGTATTTAACCACTGAATCGCACAGCTATAGAAGTGCAGAGAATGCTATTCAAAAAAAATGTTGTTTTTTTTAGTATAGCACTGTACAATATATAGAAATTGTTTATTTTACACACCTCCACATGTGTATTTCACACTGCAAAATATTTTCTGTGGCCCTAAATGGCGTTTTTTGCAAGAGCACAACACAACCACAGTATTTAACCACTGAATCGCACAGCTATAGAAGTGCAGAGAATGCTATTCAAAAAAAATGTTTTTTTTTTAGTATAGCACTGTACAATATATAGAAATTGTTTATTTTACACACCTCCACATGTGTATTTCACACTGCAATTTATTTTCTGTGGCCCTAAATGGCGTTTTTTGCAAGAGCACAACACAACCACAGTATTTAACCACTGAATCGCATAGCTATAGAAGTGCAGAGAATGCTATTCAAAAAAAAATGTTGTTTTTTTTAGTATAGCACTGTACAATATATAGAAATTGTTTATTTTACACACCTCCACATGTGTATTTCACACTGCAAAATATTTTCTGTGGCCCTAAATGGCGTTTTTTGCAAGAGCACAACACAACCACAGTATTTAACCACTGAATCGCACAGCTATAGAAGTGCAGAGAATGCTATTCAAAAAAAATGTTGTTTTTTTTTAGTATAGCACTGTACAATATATAGAAATTGTTTATTTTACACACCTCCACATGTGTATTTCACACTGCAATTTATTTTCTGTGGCCCTAAATGGCGTTTTTTGCAAGAGCACAACACAACCACAGTATTTAACCACTGAATCACACAGCTATAGAAGTGCAGAGAATGCTATTCAAAAAAAAATTTGTTTTTTCACACACCTCCAGATATGTATTTCACACTGCAAAATATTTTCTGTGGCCCTAAATGGCGTTTTTTGCAAGAGCACAACACAACCACAGTATTTAACCACTGACTCGCACAGCTATAGAAGTGCAGAGAATGCTATTCAAAAAAATGTTTTTTTTTTTAGTATAGCACTGTACAATATATAGAAATTGTTTATTTTACACACCTCCACATGTGTATTTCACACTGCAATTTATTTTCTGTGGCCCTAAATGGCGTTTTTTGCAAGAGCACAACACAACCACAGTATTTAACCACTGAATCGCACAGCTATAGAAGTGCAGAGAATGCTATTCAAAAAAAATGTTGTTTTTTTTAGTATAGCACTGTACAATATATAGAAATTGTTTATTTTACACACCTCCACATGTGTATTTCACACTGCAAAATATTTTCTGTGGCCCTAAATGGCGTTTTTTGCAAGAGCACAACACAACCACAGTATTTAACCACTGAATCGCACAGCTATAGAAGTGCAGAGAATGCTATTCAAAAAAAATGTTGTTTTTTCACACACCTCCAGATATGTATTTCACACTGCAAAATATTTTCTGTGGCCCTAAATGGCGTTTTTTGCAAGAGCACAACACAACCACAGTATTTAACCACTGAATCGCACAGCTATAGAAGTGCAGAGAATGCTATTCAAAAAAAATGTTGTTTTTTTTAGTATAGCACTGTACAATATATAGAAATTGTTTATTTTACACACCTCCACATGTGTATTTCACACTGCAATTTATTTTCTGTGGCCCTAAATGGCGTTTTTTGCAAGAGCACAACACAACCACAGTATTTAACCACTGAATCACACAGCTATAGAAGTGCAGAGAATGCTATTCAAAAAAAAATTTGTTTTTTCACACACCTCCAGATATGTATTTCACACTGCAAAATATTTTCTGTGGCCCTAAATGGCGTTTTTTGCAAGAGCACAACACAACCACAGTATTTAACCACTGACTCGCACAGCTATAGAAGTGCAGAGAATGCTATTCAAAAAAATGTTTGTTTTTTTAGTATAGCACTGTACAATATATAGAAATTGTTTATTTTACACACCTCCACATGTGTATTTCACACTGCAATTTATTTTCTGTGGCCCTAAATGGCGTTTTTTGCAAGAGCACAACACAACCACAGTATTTAACCACTGAATCGCACAGCTATAGAAGTGCAGAGAATGCTATTCAAAAAAAATGTTGTTTTTTTTAGTATAGCACTGTACAATATATAGAAATTGTTTATTTTACACACCTCCACATGTGTATTTCACACTGCAAAATATTTTCTGTGGCCCTAAATGGCGTTTTTTGCAAGAGCACAACACAACCACAGTATTTAACCACTGAATCGCACAGCTATAGAAGTGCAGAGAATGCTATTCAAAAAAAATGTTGTTTTTTCACACACCTCCAGATATGTATTTCACACTGCAAAATATTTTCTGTGGCCCTAAATGGCGTTTTTTGCAAGAGCACAACACAACCACAGTATTTAACCACTGAATCGCACAGCTATAGAAGTGCAGAGAATGCTATTCAAAAAAAATGTTTTTTTTTTTAGTATAGCACTGTACAATATATAGAAATTGTTTATTTTACACACCTCCACATGTGTATTTCACACTGCAATTTATTTTCTGTGGCCCTAAATGGCGTTTTTTGCAAGAGCACAACACAACCACAGTATTTAACCACTGAATTGCACAGCTATAGAAGTGCAGAGAATGCTATTCAAAAAAAATGTTGTTTTTTCACACACCTCCAGATATGTATTTCACACTGCAAAATATTTTCTGTGGCCCTAAATGGCGTTTTTTGCAAGAGCACAACACAACCACAGTATTTAACCACTGAATCGCACAGCTATAGAAGTGCAGAGAATGCTATTCAAAAAAAATGTTGTTTTTTTTAGTATAGCACTGTACAATATATAGAAATTGTTTATTTTACACACCTCCACATGTGTATTTCACACTGCAATTTATTTTCTGTGGCCCTAAATGGCGTTTTTTGCAAGAGCACAACACAACCACAGTATTTAACCACTGAATCGCACAGCTATAGAAGTGCAGAGAATGCTATTCAAAAAAAATGTTGTTTTTTTTAGTATAGCACTGTACAATATATAGAAATTGTTTATTTTACACACCTCCACATGTGTATTTCACACTGCAAAATATTTTCTGTGGCCCTAAATGGCGTTTTTTGCAAGAGCACAACACAACCACAGTATTTAACCACTGAATCGCACAGCTATAGAAGTGCAGAGAATGCTATTAAAAAAAAATGTTGTTTTTTTTAGTATAGCACTGTACAATATATAGAAATTGTTTATTTTACACACCTCCACATGTGTATTTCACACTGCAATTTATTTTCTGTGGCCCTAAATGGCGTTTTTTGCAAGAGCACAACACAACCACAGTATTTAACCACTGAATCGCACAGCTATAGAAGTGCAGAGAATGCTATTCCAAAAAAATGTTGTTTTTTCACACACCTCCAGATATGTATTTCACACTGCAAAATATTTTCTGTGGCCCTAAATGGCGTTTTTTGCAAGAGCACAACACAACCACAGTATTTAACCACTGAATCGCACAGCTATAGAAGTGCAGAGAATGCTATTCAAAAAAAATGTTTTTTTTTTTAGTATAGCACTGTACAATATATAGAAATTGTTTATTTTACACACCTCCACATGTGTATTTCACACTGCAATTTATTTTCTGTGGCCCTAAATGGCGTTTTTTGCAAGAGCACAACACAACCACAGTATTTAACCACTGAATCGCACAGCTATAGAAGTGCAGAGAATGCTATTCAAAAAAAATGTTGTTTTTTTTAGTATAGCACTGTACAATATATAGAAATTGTTTATTTTACACACCTCCACATGTGTATTTCACACTGCAAAATATTTTCTGTGGCCCTAAATGGCGTTTTTTGCAAGAGCACAACACAACCACAGTATTTAACCACTGAATCGCACAGCTATAGAAGTGCAGAGAATGCTATTCAAAAAAAATGTTTTTTTTTTAGTATAGCACTGTACAATATATAGAAATTGTTTATTTTACACACCTCCACATGTGTATTTCACACTGCAATTTATTTTCTGTGGCCCTAAATGGCGTTTTTTGCAAGAGCACAACACAACCACAGTATTTAACCACTGAATCGCATAGCTATAGAAGTGCAGAGAATGCTATTCAAAAAAAAATGTTGTTTTTTTTTAGTATAGCACTGTACAATATATAGAAATTGTTTATTTTACACACCTCCACATGTGTATTTCACACTGCAAAATATTTTCTGTGGCCCTAAATGGCGTTTTTTGCAAGAGCACAACACAACCACAGTATTTAACCACTGAATCGCACAGCTATAGAAGTGCAGAGAATGCTATTCAAAAAAAATGTTGTTTTTTTTTAGTATAGCACTGTACAATATATAGAAATTGTTTATTTTACACACCTCCACATGTGTATTTCACACTGCAATTTATTTTCTGTGGCCCTAAATGGCGTTTTTTGCAAGAGCACAACACAACCACAGTATTTAACCACTGAATCACACAGCTATAGAAGTGCAGAGAATGCTATTCAAAAAAAAATTTGTTTTTTCACACACCTCCAGATATGTATTTCACACTGCAAAATATTTTCTGTGGCCCTAAATGGCGTTTTTTGCAAGAGCACAACACAACCACAGTATTTAACCACTGACTCGCACAGCTATAGAAGTGCAGAGAATGCTATTCAAAAAAATGTTTTTTTTTTTAGTATAGCACTGTACAATATATAGAAATTGTTTATTTTACACACCTCCACATGTGTATTTCACACTGCAATTTATTTTCTGTGGCCCTAAATGGCGTTTTTTGCAAGAGCACAACACAACCACAGTATTTAACCACTGAATCGCACAGCTATAGAAGTGCAGAGAATGCTATTCAAAAAAAATGTTGTTTTTTTTAGTATAGCACTGTACAATATATAGAAATTGTTTATTTTACACACCTCCACATGTGTATTTCACACTGCAAAATATTTTCTGTGGCCCTAAATGGCGTTTTTTGCAAGAGCACAACACAACCACAGTATTTAACCACTGAATCGCACAGCTATAGAAGTGCAGAGAATGCTATTCAAAAAAAATGTTGTTTTTTCACACACCTCCAGATATGTATTTCACACTGCAAAATATTTTCTGTGGCCCTAAATGGCGTTTTTTGCAAGAGCACAACACAACCACAGTATTTAACCACTGAATCGCACAGCTATAGAAGTGCAGAGAATGCTATTCAAAAAAAATGTTGTTTTTTTTAGTATAGCACTGTACAATATATAGAAATTGTTTATTTTACACACCTCCACATGTGTATTTCACACTGCAATTTATTTTCTGTGGCCCTAAATGGCGTTTTTTGCAAGAGCACAACACAACCACAGTATTTAACCACTGAATTGCACAGCTATAGAAGTGCAGAGAATGCTATTCAAAAAAAATGTTGTTTTTTCACACACCTCCAGATATGTATTTCACACTGCAAAATATTTTCTGTGGCCCTAAATGGCGTTTTTTGCAAGAGCACAACACAACCACAGTATTTAACCACTGAATCGCACAGCTATAGAAGTGCAGAGAATGCTATTCAAAAAAAATGTTGTTTTTTTTAGTATAGCACTGTACAATATATAGAAATTGTTTATTTTACACACCTCCACATGTGTATTTCACACTGCAATTTATTTTCTGTGGCCCTAAATGGCGTTTTTTGCAAGAGCACAACACAACCACAGTATTTAACCACTGAATCGCACAGCTATAGAAGTGCAGAGAATGCTATTCAAAAAAAATGTTGTTTTTTTTAGTATAGCACTGTACAATATATAGAAATTGTTTATTTTACACACCTCCACATGTGTATTTCACACTGCAAAATATTTTCTGTGGCCCTAAATGGCGTTTTTTGCAAGAGCACAACACAACCACAGTATTTAACCACTGAATCGCACAGCTATAGAAGTGCAGAGAATGCTATTCAAAAAAAAATTTGTTTTTTTTAGTATAGCACTGTACAATATATAGAAATTGTTTATTTTACACACCTCCACATGTGTATTTCACACTGCAATTTATTTTCTGTGGCCCTAAATGGCGTTTTTTGCAAGAGCACAACACAACCACAGTATTTAACCACTGAATCGCACAGCTATAGAAGTGCAGAGAATGCTATTCAAAAAAAAGTTTTTTTTTTTTTTTTTAGTATAGCATAGTACAAGAAAAATATATAGAAATTGGTTATTTCACACAACTAGAGATATACACTGCAAAATAATTTTTTTTGCCCAAAAATAGGTCTTTTTTGCGCACAACAAAGTGCCTTTTTTTTTTTTGCAACAGCACAATAAAGTGCCTTTTTTTTTTTTTGGGGCCCAAAAATTGGTCTTTTTAGCAAAAGCACAATAAAGTGCCTTTTTTTTTTTTTTTTTTCTGACCGAAATAGGTCTTTTAGCAAGAGCACAATACAGCCACAGTATGGAATAGGTGTATCACTCAACGTAATGCAGTGCTGGTGCACTGAGCTTGCAACACAAACAGATAAACCTATGCAGATCGCTGAGCTATTATATCTCTCAATCTGGACTCCTATCTAAATCTCTCTCCCTGAAAGCACAAACAGGATCCTGCCCCTACACTACACTACACTACACTGTCTCCCTATCTTTTCTATCAGTAGATTGCAGAATCAGGACTAACTCCTATCATATAATTCTCTCCCTCACAGCAACAGCAGCCAGGATCCTTTCCCTACACTGTCTAAAAGCAGAGTGACGATCTGTGCTGTGTGCCTCTTTCTTATATAGAAGCTGGTCACATGCTGGGTCACATGTTGCACTGACCAATCACAGCCATGCCATTAGTAGGCATGGCTATGATGGCTTCTAAGGGCACACCAGCTAATCAAATGGTGATTGGCTGGCCCCTGAAGCATTTCTAACTGCGCCATTAAATTCCCGAATCCGAACCCGAACCCGGACTTTAGCGCAAAATCCGGGTCCGGGTCCGGGGTCGGGAAAACGCCAAAATTCGGTACGGACCCGAACTTTACAGTTCGGGTCCGCTCAACACTATTCGTAATCATTCGTAATTTTGCTAGACGGGATTTTTCGTGTTCGGACTCATTCGTATTTTTGCAAGCGACATTTTTCGTTGAATTTTTTGTTGCTTTATAATTCGTACTTTCGGTAGAGTACGTTGTTTTTCGTTGATTCTGGACACAACTCCTACTTTCGTAACTTTTTTTGGGATCGTTGATTCGTAATTTTCCGTGTCTCTCTCACAACGACGCTGCCTATTATGCCTAATGTGCTTCGAATGGATTTGTACTTTTCTAAATACATAGCGGTTATTTGTAACGATTCGAAATCTCGTATTTTACTTTCGTTTTTTACATGCGGCTATAGGCTCCGCCCCTGTACACCATTTTGAGAGGGTTCAGCACGGTGAGGGAGAAGCAGAGAGCAGAGCAGAGTGAGTGTTATTGTGCTTCGAATGGATTCGAAATCTCGTATTTTACTTTCGTTTTTTCATGCGGCTATAGCCTCCGCCCCCTGTACACCATTTTGAGAGGGAGTTCAGCATGGTGAGGGAGAAGCAGAGAGCAGAGTGAGTGTTATTGTGCTTCGAATGGATTCGTACATTCGTAACTTTTTTCATATCGAATTATGCCGAAGACCTTCGGGCATTCGCTATTTTGCGGTATAATTTATTTCAGATTCGGTTTTATTCGTAATTGCTCTGTTCGGAAATTCGAATGCTTCCGAATGTCCGAAAGTTGCTAAATTCGGACGAATTTCGATTCGTTACGAAACGAATTGCACAAGCCTACTAAATTGTACTAAAGCTTACTATTGCTACCATTGCTACCACTTAAACTTTACTATTGACCAAGGAGGGCACTTTTTTACTTTATACCGTTATATTGTTCCACTGTATAGCCGCATTTCTGCCTCACAGTCACACTGAAGACGTGAAAACGTGAGTAGACTAGTCTATTAGCAATAGCAATAGTCTAAGTACAGAGTAATAGAATCCACAATAGTGCTCGTTAGCCTATAAGTTGCCTACAGTTTCCCGGTCCTTAAGATCCAGCCCGCCCGCAAACCCGCCCGCCGCGGCCGTCCACCCGCTCACCTGAACCCACCGCTCCATCCGACTGCTTGTCTATCCGAATTTCTATCCGAATCTCCGACCCGCAGCCCGGGGGTCTGGAGGTGGAAGGTAGCGCACGGCTGCGGGGGGTGGTGTGGTGTGGTGCGAGGCCCGGAGGGGATCTGTCGGGTGACCGAACTGATCGAACTGAGCGGAGCCAAGCCACGTCAGACAGCAGCAGGCAGCAGGCAGTGGCGAACACTCCCCCTCCTCGCCCCCCCTCACTCTCTCACCCGCCGAAGCGCTGTTTCTTTTTTTTTTTTTGGGTGTGTTCTTTTTTCTTTTTCCGAGGCTTAATAGGCTTAATAGGCAGAGAGGAGGGCAAAGCGAAAGGGAGAGAGTGAGAGAGCCGGTGGAGTGGCGAGGAGGAGAACAAGTGGAAACCAAGAGTGGGGAAAAAATAAATAAATAAACAAATAACTAAAGGAACAGGAGGAAGAGGAGTGGAGGAGAAGGGAGAGATGTGGGGTGGCAGAGGTAGAAGTGGAAGTGGACAAGATAAGAGGGGAAGTTGATAGTCCTGAACAGAGGTGAGCAGAGGGATCTGGAACTAATCACAACCTGGGAGTAGAACACTATCACCCAATACTCCTTTTAATTCTCCAATTGGTTCCCTGGTATCTAAATAAATTTGGAATGATCTGGATTAATATGAGCCCTCTCTTCTTGCCCGGAAATTCAGTTAACTAACAGTTGCTGAGCACTATTTAAAAGAACTATAGTCACAGAGTGCCATAGAATCGGCAGGAAAATATACAGAGTAAATCGCAAAACAAAACAGAACAAAGAACTGTGACTACGGGATCAGAAAAACCCAGAGGAAACTACAATTATAACAACCATTTCCCTCAGAAATAGTATCTATAGGATTTTCAACACAAGAGATGTACACATATGTGCGGTTAAATTGATCATACACAGAGCGCACAGGAGGAGTGAGACTTAGCTACATCTATTAGACGAAGAGACACGAGAAAAAATGATGAGGGGAAGGCAGTTAAGGGGTGCAACAGCAAAAACCCCTAAAATGAGTGAAAGTCCGAGTTCTATCAAAAAATACATGACACAAGAAAAATCTAAAGATAGCCCAGGGAAATCAATACCGCTAAACAGGAGGACATCTGAGGGCTCACAGAAAACAGTCACGAGAAGACACTCAGAATATACGGAGACTGAAAACCCTGTTACAGCGGAAGAAGAAGAAGAAATCACGGATACTAGACAAATAGACAAACTTCCCACTAAGGGGGAAATAGCAGAGATGTTCGCTAGAATGGAAACAGTCATGTACAGAATGGAGAAATCGATCAAAGGGGAAATATCGATTATACAGGAGGATCTGAATCACTTACTGAGGCGAGTGGAGGAAACGGAAGAAAAAATAGATGCGCAAGCAGCGGAAGTCATGGAATTAAAAGGGCAATTGGAAGATGTACAGAAAGAGCAATGGGATCTGAAATACAGACTCGAAGATCAGGAAAATCGTAATAGGAGAAAAAACCTGAGGATTCGTGGATTACCAGATCAACAAATAGAAGACCTACAGGAAAAAATGGATAAAATCTTTGGACAAATGCAAATTAAAACGCTACAGAAAAGATAAAATTCGAAAGAATCCATAGGATCAGGAAACCGGCGGGTCTAAAGAAAGAAATCCCAAGAGATATAATCGCACGATTTCATAACTATCAGGATAAAGAACAGATACAACAAAGTTTAAAATCCAAAGTCCCCGCAAAGTATGAGGACACTACGTTGCAGATATTTCCAGATCTAGCAGGAGAGACATTGAACAGAAGAAGAACTCTAAAACCACTCTTAGATCATCTTAAGAGCCAGGAGATTCAATACTCTTGGGGTTTCCCAGCGTGTCTACTGGGCCGAAAGGATGGACGTTCAGCTACCCTGAGATTCCCTGACGACACCCCTAACTTTTGTAAAAGATTGGATATTCCTGAAATTGACATCCCAGGATGGTGGGAAAGAGAGTATAGACAGAAGACTTCAGAAAATCAATTTCAGCCCTCGAAATCGAGGAAAAAATAGTCTGTAGCAAAAGGAGGAGGGGGAAAAAAAAAAAAAAATATATATATATATATATATATATTGTGACAGCAGGAAGGTAAAGTCACCTGGTTGCATCCAGGGGGGTAGATATATTTCGCCCAGATTCAGGCTTTACGCCGACTTATACAACTAGGTGGAGAGTTGTATAAGGCTAGTGGGCTCATGGATGACTCATACCTCTAGGGAGAGTGTGGGGCGTCGTGCAGACAGAGATGAGGAGACCAGCTGAACCTTGTCAGCTCATTTAGGCCTCTATAAGAACTCCCAGCTTCATTAGATGTTAGCTCATGCCTGGAACCAGACCTGTGTGGACTGTCTAGGGAGAGTGAACCCCTGTGCGGTGAGACAAAGCCTGTGTGGCTATTTGCTTGGACATTTAAAACCAGGGACTTAGGGACTAGGACAGCACTAGGCTGATCCCAGTTGTTAGTTAGGAAACCTGTATGTTTAGTCAGAGGTCAAGTTGACCAGGATTTATTTTGTTTATGTTTCTTTTGCTTTGCTGTGTTTTGTCACTGTAAATAGAAAATAAACCGCACCTTTTTGATTTTGAAAACCACAACCTCCGTTTGCTGGGCCTGTTTTTGTGTGGGGAGCCCATCTCGGGGGTCACACACACCCGCTGCCGAGCTAACCCCCTCACAGTTGGTGGAGAACCAGTGGCAGTTTTTTTTTTAAGCCAGCATGGAGGAGATACTGAAGCAGCTGGCTCTAGCAAATGCCAATCAACAGCAGACAAATGCAGGTTTGCAAAAGAACTTCGCAGCCCAGCAGCAAGCTCATCAACAGAGCCTTGCAGCCCAGCAGCAGACAAACGCAACATTGCAACAGAGTCTGGAGGCTCAGCAACAAGCCCAGCAGCAATCTGAGGCCCGCTTCATAGACCTGTTGCAGAAGCAAGAGCAGAGACTACAACAACAGATGGAAGCAGTAATGCAGCAACGTCCGCAGACCAGTGAGGAAATCCGTCCCACTAATACCGCGTCCTTTGGGGTGAGTCGTTTATTGACAAAAATGACTGGAGAGGATGATCCAGAGGTATTTTTGACCACATTTGAAAGGACCGCTGAAAGAGAAAAGTGGCCTGAGGAGCAGTGGGCTGGACTGGTGGCTCCTCTGTTAACTGGTGAATCGCAGAAAGCTTACTATGACCTAGAGCCTAACCAAGCAAAAGACTATGTGATGCTAAAAGCTGAAATATTGGCAAGGCTGGGTGTCACCCAGGCTGTCCGGGCTCAGCGTGTGCATAACTGGACTTTCCAGCTTGGAAAACCCCCCAGGTCTCAAATGTATGATCTCATTCACCTGAGCAGAAAGTGGCTACAGCCAGAGACTTTGTCCGCACCAAAGATTGTGGAACGTGTTGTAATGGATCGGTTTTTGAGAGCTCTTCCTACTGCCATCCAAAAGTGGGTAAGCCATGGAGACCCAGAGACGGCCGATGGTCTTGTGGATCGTGTGGAGAAATACTTGGCTACAGAGAACCTGACGGCCTCTTCCAGAGACACTCGGACTTTCCACCCTAAGACCAGACCATCCCCAGGGGCGGATAAGAGGATTCCAAGGGGTGAGGGTGGAGAGAGTGAGAGGGTGGGAGCTCTACCCCAAGTTTGGCGAGAACAGCCTGGGAAATCAGCGGCTCAAGAGGCCGCAAGAAGGATCGTTTGCTACCGCTGCCGGCAAGCGGGACATATTGCAGCCAATTGCCCGGTTGTGGAGGAACCCATGCAGTGTGACTTTCTGACGGGCAGACGTCAGTCGCTGTGTGCGACAGTCGCATGCACTGCCATTCGAGGAACTGAGAAACATTTATGCAAAATGTGTGTTAATGGTAGAAATGTTGTGGTATTGTTGGATTCAGGTAGCCTTGTGACCCTGATAAAGGCTGAGTTAGTTAAAACAGAGGTCTCTGGGAATAGCAAGGTAGCTGTTATTTGTGTGCATGGGGACACCCGAGAGTATCCAGTGACTACAGTGTGTTTCGAGACCCCCAAAGGTACCCTCTCTCATCCAGTGGGCTTAGTATCTCAGTTACCGCATGACGCCATTGTGGGAAGGGATTTTCCGAAGTTCTGGGAACTGTGGGATGATCCTGAGCCCCCCACTGGTGCCCCTATGTACCAGGAATGTGATAGCCAGAACTCCCCTGAGAGTGGTGAGGACTCTCCGGAATTTCCCTTATCAGTATTGGCAGGGGAGACTCAAGAAACTGGAGAGGAGCCCACCTCCTCAGACGAAAACCTACCGTCTGTGGAGTTTTCTGATCTTGAGGTTCACAGGGAAAACTTTGCCACAGAACAGTTGAAAGACCCCGCCCTAATAAAGGCACGGGAAAACGTAGTGAAAATAGATGGCGAGTTAGTGAACCCAGATAATACCTGCACTTACCCATACTTCAGCGTAGAGAAGGACCTACTGTATCGGGTGGCAAAAAGGGCAGAAGAAACCGTTGAGCAGCTTGTGGTGCCCAAACCTTACAGGAAGTTGGTGTTGGAGTTGGCCCATGGGCACATTCTTGGAGGTCATCTGGGGACAGAGAAAACCCGAGAGAGGGTATTACAGAGATTCTATTGGCCGGGGGTGATGAAGGACATAGAAAATTATTGTTCCTCCTGCCCTGTGTGTCAGAGGTCGGCCCCGATGCCACATTTCCGTAGCCCGCTGGTCCCTCTACCCATCATTGAGGTCCCGTTTGAGAGGATCGCCATGGATTTGGTAGGTCCTATAATCAAGTCCGCTAGGGGGCACCAGTACATATTAGTTATAATGGACTATGCCACCCGTTATCCAGAAGCGATCCCTCTCCGAAATACCTCGGCCAAAACCATAGCCAAAGAGCTATCTCTTGTGTTTAGCCGGGTGGGTATTTGTAAAGAACTGCTTACGGACCAAGGTACACCCTTTATGTCCCGGGTTATGAAGGAGCTGTGTAAATTGTTCAAAGTGACGCAATTACGTACATCTGTGTATCACCCCCAAACCGATGGGCTGGTTGAAAGGTTCAACAAAACCCTAAAACAAATGTTGAAGAAAGTGGTGGATAGAGATGGAAAGGATTGGGACTGTCTACTTCCTTATCTGATGTTTGCTATTAGGGAGGTGCCCCAATCCTCTACGGGATTCTCCCCCTTTGAGTTACTGTATGGGAGACACCCAAGAGGGCTGTTGGATATTGCCAAGGAAACTTGGGAAAGTGAGAGTTCTCCCCACAGGAGTGTGATTGAGCATGTCGCCCTGATGCAAGACCGAATTGCACAGGTAATGCCCATTGTGAAGGAACATTTGGCCCAAGCGCAGTTAGCACAGCAGAGAGTGTACAACCGTGGAGCCAAGACCCGTACCTTTTCCCCGGGGGATAGGATACTGGTACTTGTCCCTACGGTTGAAAGTAAATTCCTTGCCAAATGGCAAGGCCCCTACGAGATAATGGAAAAAGTGAGCGAAGTGAATTACAAGGTCAGACAACCAGGAAGGCGAAAGCCCGAACAGATCTATCACGTTAATCTGTTGAAAGCCTGGAGGGATAGAGAGTCCCTAGTCGCAGACACTTGGTCACCAGCTCAAACTGGTTGCGTGATTCCTGAGGTTGGAATAGCAGCCACCTTGTCACAACCCCAACAACAGGAGGTTAAGGAGTTTGTGCTTCGCAACAAGGAGGTATTCTCTGAGCTGCCGGGACAAACATCTGGGGTAGAGCATGACATCATTACCCCGCCCGGTGAAAGGGTGAAGTTAAAACCCTATCGGATCCCAGAGGCCCGACGGGAGGCAATACGGGAGGAAGTACAGAAAATGCTGAACTTAGGGGTGATAGAGGAGTCCCAAAGTGATTGGTCTAGTCCCATTGTGTTGGTGCCTAAACCGGATGGGAGCTGGCGATTTTGTAACGATTTTCGTCAGTTGAACAAAGTTACAAAATTTGACACCTACCCCATGCCACGTATAGATGAGTTGATCGACCGGCTGGGAACAGCCCGATACATGACGACTCTTGACCTCACAAAAGGGTATTGGCAAATCCCCCTGGCCAAGTCGGCCAAAGAGAAAACCGCATTTGTAACCCCAGACGGGGCGTTCCAATATAAAAGAATGCCGTTCGGGTTACAGAATGCGCCGGCCACATTCCAGCGGAAAATGGACCAGATGCTGAGGCCCCATCGGAAGTATGCTGCGGCTTACCTGGATGACATAATTGTCCATAGCACAGATTGGGCCTCACATCTGCCAAAAGTGCAAGCAGTCCTGGACTCTGTTCGGGAAGCGGGGTTTACGGCTAACCCCAAGAAGTGTACCATTGGGCAGGAGGAGGCCAAATATCTTGGGTACACCATTGGGAGGGGAGTAATAAAACCCCAACTCAACAAAGTCGAGGCCATCCAGAGTTGGCCACGTCCCAACAGCAAGAAGCAGGTACGAGCCTTTCTGGGAATCGCTGGGTATTATCGGCGATTCATTCCCCACTTTGCTTCTAAGGCTGTGCCCCTAACCAACCTGACGAAGGGGAAAGGGTCGGTCATGATTAAATGGACCCCCGAGGCTGAGGCAGCATTCCAATTCTTGAAACAAGCCTTATGTAGCCAGCCAGTGTTGTACTCACCCGACCTCTCTAAAGACTTTGTCGTACAAAGTGATGCGTCAGATGTGGGGTTAGGAGCAGTATTGTCCCAGGTCTGGAACGGGGAAGAGCACCCAGTCATTTACCTCAGCAGGAAGTTGAAGTCCCATGAGGTAAATTACGCCACCGTTGAAAAGGAGTGTTTAGCGGTGAAGTGGGCTCTAGATTCCCTTCGGTACTACCTGCTAGGTAGGCACTTTGACATGGTTACGGATCACGCTCCGTTAAAGTGGATGGCTCAAAACAAGGAAACAAATAGAAGAGTGAATAGGTGGTTCCTGGCCCTCCAGGAATTCAACTTCACAGTAAAGCATCGCCCTGGCGTTCAAATGGGGAATGTGGATGCTTTGTCTCGAGTACATGAATGCCTGATTGCTGGTGTTCCAACCCCGAGGTTAAAACAAGAGGGGGGGGTATGTGACAGCAGGAAGGTAAAGTCACCTGGTTGCATCCAGGGGGGTAGATATATTTCGCCCAGATTCAGGCTTTACGCCGACTTATACAACTAGGTGGAGAGTTGTATAAGGCTAGTGGGCTCATGGATGACTCATACCTCTAGGGAGAGTGTGGGGCGTCGTGCAGACAGAGATGAGGAGACCAGCTGAACCTTGTCAGCTCATTTAGGCCTCTATAAGAACTCCCAGCTTCATTAGATGTTAGCTCATGCCTGGAACCAGACCTGTGTGGACTGTCTAGGGAGAGTGAACCCCTGTGCGGTGAGACAAAGCCTGTGTGGCTATTTGCTTGGACATTTAAAACCAGGGACTTAGGGACTAGGACAGCACTAGGCTGATCCCAGTTGTTAGTTAGGAAACCTGTATGTTTAGTCAGAGGTCAAGTTGACCAGGATTTATTTTGTTTATGTTTCTTTTGCTTTGCTGTGTTTTGTCACTGTAAATAGAAAATAAACCGCACCTTTTTGATTTTGAAAACCACAACCTCCGTTTGCTGGGCCTGTTTTTGTGTGGGGAGCCCATCTCAGGGGTCACACACACCCGCTGCCGAGCTAACCCCCTCACAATATATATATATATAGAGGAGTGAAGGGAGAGGATTGGAGAGGAAGGAGAGGGGGGAAGGGAGAAGGGAGGATTGGGGGGTGGTTCGGGGAGGAGACAATAAACAAAGAATACTTGTAAGTAGGGGAGTAGAACGGGCTCAGGTGCTTTCCCCATAGCAGGGAGTGGCTGGCCTGGATACCGTTCCTGCTACCAGAGCTCAACCTCAAGGGGAAGATATCCGTAGGAGCAGATGGAGAAGGAGGGCTACGGATCACGGGGCCTCGATGAGATTTCTTACCCCAAACAGGGAGGGAAGACGGATGGGGGGAGAGAGGGGGGTGGTTGGGGGGATGGGGGGGTGGAAAGGTGGGGGAGGAGGGGTTTCGGGGGGAAGGGGGGGAGGTGGGGACCTCTTGCCAAGAATCCTGAGAGAATTAGTTTACGTCCGTTCAGTTCGCCCACCCTAGGAACACCAAATGCCCAAATTAAGCATAATTTCATATAACGTAAGAGGACTGAACGCTCCCACTAAGAGGGCAAATATAATTAGAGAATTAATCACACTGAAGGCGGATGTAGTTTTCTTACAGGAGACGCATTTCTGCGTCAGTTCAAACCGTCAAATTTTCTCCAAGGAATTTCCCCTGTGGTATTACGGGGACTCACCTATTAGTAGGGCTAAAGGTGTGGCTATAGGGTTTGCCAGAGGGACCAGGTTCATTCTAGAAGAGAAGAAGGAGGATCCAGAGGGGAGATTTCTATTTTTAAAAGGAGAATTAAATGGAACCGAGGTCTCACTGGCAAACGTATATGGACCAAATAAAAAATCAACCCAATTCCTAATGAAAATCATATCGGAATTTATGGATTTCAGGAAGGGGGGGGCATAATAGCAGGAGACTTTAATGTATGCCTCGAGCCAACAATTGACAGTACGTCCCAGGCTAGGGGGATCGGAAATGCCCAGAAGATTAAATTAAAAAGAAAAATGCACCAACATCAATTGGTAGACGCGTGGAGGACACAACATCTAAAGCAATGGGAATTAACTTTCCGCTCCCCCGTGCATGGGACGTACTCGAGAATAGGGATGAGCTTCGTGTTCGAGTCGAACATACGTTCGACTCGAACATCGGCTGTTCAATCGTTCGACGAAGATCGAACGATTTGGGCCGTTTGCGCCAAATTCGAGTGACGCGAACGGCCCACAATGCACTACGCCATCGCAGTGTCATCCAGGCGCTGTGATTGGCCAAGCATGCACTGTGACCCCGCATGCTTGGCCAATCACAGCGCCGGCAGCGAGGAGAGCAATGATTGGCCACAGGCAGGATGCCTGTGGCCAATTATTGCTGAGGGTGTTTAGTACACGCCCCACACTATAAAAGGCCGCCAGCATGGCGGCCTAGTGTAGTGTGTTCAGGAGCAGGGAAAGAGAAGCATAGGCAGGGACAGTGACATTTATTTCTTTCTTGCTTAACCTGGATTCCTTTAGTTTAGGGAAAGAGAAGGATAGGTAGGGAGAGTGTCAGTGTGTTTTACTGTGCGAATCCTTGTTTCTAGGGACAAAGAAGGAAAGTGAGGGGAATTCTCCTTGTGCTATAGTGTGCTTTAAAAAAACATTTTTTTCTAGGGACAGAAAACTCTAGGTAGGGAGAGTGTCAGTGTCTTTTACTGTGCGAGTCCTTGTTTCTAGGGACAAAGAAGGAAAGTGAGGGGAATTCTCCTTGTGCTATAGTGTGCTTTAAAAAAAAAAAAATTCTAGGGACAGAAAACTCTAGGTAGGGAGAGTGTCAGTTTCTTTCACTGTGCGAGTCCTTGTTTCTAGGGACAAAGAAGGAAAGTGAGGGGAATTCTCCTTGTGCTATAGTGTGCTTTAAAAAAACATTTTTTCTAGGGACAGAAAACTCTAGGTAGGGAGAGTGTCAGTTTCTTTCACTGTGCGAGTCCTTGTTTCTAGGGACAAAGAAGGAAAGTGAGGGGAATTCTCCTTGTGCTATAGTGTGCTTTAAAAAAACATTTTTTCTAGGGACAGAAAACTCTAGGTAGGGAGAGTGTCAGTTTCTTTCACTGTGCGAGTCCTTGTTTCTAGGGACAAAGAAGGAAAGTGAGGGGAATTCTCCTTGTGCTATAGTGTGCTTTAAAAAAACATTTTTTCTAGGGACAGAAAACTCTAGGTAGGGAGAGTGTCAGTTTCTTTCACTGTGCGAGTCCTTGTTTCTAGGGACAAAGAAGGAAAGTGAGGGGAATTCTCCTTGTGCTATAGTGTGCTTTAAAAAAACATTTTTTCTAGGGACAGAAAACTCTAGGTAGGGAGAGTGTCAGTGTCTTTTACTGTGCGAGTCCTTGTTTCTAGGGACAAAGAAG
This sequence comes from Rana muscosa, assembly GCA_029206835.1. Lineage (NCBI taxonomy): Eukaryota > Metazoa > Chordata > Amphibia > Anura > Ranidae > Rana > Rana muscosa. Next base: position 328,258,063 of record CM055116.1, on the reverse strand, counting down.
GAAAGTGAGGGGAATTCTCCTTGTGCTATAGTGTGCTTTAAAAAAACATTTTTTCTAGGGACAGAAAACTCTAGGTAGGGAGAGTGTCAGTGTCTTTTACTGTGCGAGTCCTTGTTTCTAGGGACAAAGAAGGAAAGTGAGGGGAATTCTCCTTGTGCTATAGTGTGCTTTAAAAAAACATTTTTTTCTAGGGACAGAAAACTCTAGGTAGGGAGAGTGTAAGTTTATTTCACTGTGCGAATCCTTGTTTCTAGGGACAGGGAAGGACAGTGAGTGAATTCTCCTTGTGCTATAGTGTGCTTTAAAAAAACATTTTTTCTAGGGACAGAAAACTCTAGGTAGGGAGAGTGTCAGTTTCTTTCACTGTGCGAATCCTTGTTTCTAGGGACAAAGAAGGAAAGTGAGGGGAATTCTCCTTGTGCTATAGTGTGCTTTAAAAAAACATTTTTTCTAGGGACAGAAAACTCTAGGTAGGGAGAGTGTCAGTGTCTTTTACTGTGCGAGTCCTTGTTTCTAGGGACAAAGAAGGAAAGTGAGGGGAATTCTCCTTGTGCTATAGTGTGCTTTAAAAAAACATTTTTTCTAGGGACAGAAAACTCTAGGTAGGGAGAGTGTCAGTGTCTTTTACTGTGCGAGTCCTTGTTTCTAGGGACAAAGAAGGAAAGTGAGGGGAATTCTCCTTGTGCTATAGTGTGCTTTAAAAAAACATTTTTTCTAGGGACAGAAAACTCTAGGTAGGGAGAGTGTCAGTTTCTTTCACTGTGCGAGTCCTTGTTTCTAGGGACAAAGAAGGAAAGTGAGGGGAATTCTCCTTGTGCTATAGTGTGCTTTAAAAAAACATTTTTTCTAGGGACAGAAAACTCTAGGTAGGGAGAGTGTCAGTGTCTTTTACTGTGCGAGTCCTTGTTTCTAGGGACAAAGAAGGAAAGTGAGGGGAATTCTCCTTGTGCTATAGTGTGCTTTAAAAAAACATTTTTTCTAGGGACAGAAAACTCTAGGTAGGGAGAGTGTCAGTTTCTTTCACTGTGCGAGTCCTTGTTTCTAGGGACAAAGAAGGAAAGTGAGGGGAATTCTCCTTGTGCTATAGTGTGCTTTAAAAAAACATTTTTTCTAGGGACAGAAAACTCTAGGTAGGGAGAGTGTCAGTTTCTTTCACTGTGCGAGTCCTTGTTTCTAGGGACAAAGAAGGAAAGTGAGGGGAATTCTCCTTGTGCTATAGTGTGCTTTAAAAAAACATTTTTTCTAGGGACAGAAAACTCTAGGTAGGGAGAGTGTCAGTTTCTTTCACTGTGCGAGTCCTTGTTTCTAGGGACAAAGAAGGAAAGTGAGGGGAATTCTCCTTGTGCTATAGTGTGCTTTAAAAAAACATTTTTTCTAGGGACAGAAAACTCTAGGTAGGGAGAGTGTCAGTTTCTTTCACTGTGCGAGTCCTTGTTTCTAGGGACAAAGAAGGAAAGTGAGGGGAATTCTCCTTGTGCTATAGTGTGCTTTAAAAAAACATTTTTTCTAGGGACAGAAAACTCTAGGTAGGGAGAGTGTCAGTTTCTTTCACTGTGCGAGTCCTTGTTTCTAGGGACAAAGAAGGAAAGTGAGGGGAATTCTCCTTGTGCTATAGTGTGCTTTAAAAAAACATTTTTTCTAGGGACAGAAAACTCTAGGTAGGGAGAGTGTCAGTTTCTTTCACTGTGCGAGTCCTTGTTTCTAGGGACAAAGAAGGAAAGTGAGGGGAATTCTCCTTGTGCTATAGTGTGCTTTAAAAAAACATTTTTTCTAGGGACAGAAAACTCTAGGTAGGGAGAGTGTCAGTTTCTTTCACTGTGCGAGTCCTTGTTTCTAGGGACAAAGAAGGAAAGTGAGGGGAATTCTCCTTGTGCTATAGTGTGCTTTAAAAAAACATTTTTTCTAGGGACAGAAAACTCTAGGTAGGGAGAGTGTCAGTTTCTTTCACTGTGCGAGTCCTTGTTTCTAGGGACAAAGAAGGAAAGTGAGGGGAATTCTCCTTGTGCTATAGTGTGCTTTAAAAAAACATTTTTTCTAGGGACAGAAAACTCTAGGTAGGGAGAGTGTCAGTTTCTTTCACTGTGCGAGTCCTTGTTTCTAGGGACAAAGAAGGAAAGTGAGGGGAATTCTCCTTGTGCTATAGTGTGCTTTAAAAAAACATTTTTTCTAGGGACAGAAAACTCTAGGTAGGGAGAGTGTCAGTTTCTTTCACTGTGCGAGTCCTTGTTTCTAGGGACAAAGAAGGAAAGTGAGGGGAATTCTCCTTGTGCTATAGTGTGCTTTAAAAAAACATTTTTTCTAGGGACAGAAAACTCTAGGTAGGGAGAGTGTCAGTTTCTTTCACTGTGCGAGTCCTTGTTTCTAGGGACAAAGAAGGAAAGTGAGGGGAATTCTCCTTGTGCTATAGTGTGCTTTAAAAAAACATTTTTTCTAGGGACAGAAAACTCTAGGTAGGGAGAGTGTCAGTGTCTTTTACTGTGCGAGTCCTTGTTTCTAGGGACAAAGAAGGAAAGTGAGGGGAATTCTCCTTGTGCTATAGTGTGCTTTAAAAAAACATTTTTTCTAGGGACAGAAAACTCTAGGTAGGGAGAGTGTCAGTTTCTTTCACTGTGCGAGTCCTTGTTTCTAGGGACAAAGAAGGAAAGTGAGGGGAATTCTCCTTGTGCTATAGTGTGCTTTAAAAAAACATTTTTTCTAGGGACAGAAAACTCTAGGTAGGGAGAGTGTCAGTTTCTTTCACTGTGCGAGTCCTTGTTTCTAGGGACAAAGAAGGAAAGTGAGGGGAATTCTCCTTGTGCTATAGTGTGCTTTAAAAAAACATTTTTTCTAGGGACAGAAAACTCTAGGTAGGGAGAGTGTCAGTTTCTTTCACTGTGCGAGTCCTTGTTTCTAGGGACAAAGAAGGAAAGTGAGGGGAATTCTCCTTGTGCTATAGTGTGCTTTAAAAAAACATTTTTTCTAGGGACAGAAAACTCTAGGTAGGGAGAGTGTCAGTTTCTTTCACTGTGCGAGTCCTTGTTTCTAGGGACAAAGAAGGAAAGTGAGGGGAATTCTCCTTGTGCTATAGTGTGCTTTAAAAAAACATTTTTTCTAGGGACAGAAAACTCTAGGTAGGGAGAGTGTCAGTGTCTTTTACTGTGCGAGTCCTTGTTTCTAGGGACAAAGAAGGAAAGTGAGGGGAATTCTCCTTGTGCTATAGTGTGCTTTAAAAAAGCATTTTTTCTAGGGACAGAAAACTCTAGGTAGGGAGAGTGTCAGTGTCTTTTACTGTGCGAGTCCTTGTTTCTAGGGACAAAGAAGGAAAGTGAGGGGAATTCTCCTTGTGCTATAGTGTGCTTTAAAAAAACATTTTTTCTAGGGACAGAAAACTCTAGGTAGGGAGAGTGTCAGTTTCTTTCACTGTGCAAGTCCTTGTTTCTAGGGACAAAGAAGGAAAGCGAGGGGAATTCTCCTTGTGCTATAGTGTGCTTTAAAAAAACATTTTTTCTAGGGACAGAAAACTCTAGGTAGGGAGAGTGTCAGTTTCTTTCACTGTGCGAGTCCTTGTTTCTAGGGACAAAGAAGGAAAGTGAGGGGAATTCTCCTTGTGCTATAGTGTGCTTTAAAAAAACATTTTTTCTAGGGACAGAAAACTCTAGGTAGGGAGAGTGTCAGTGTCTTTTACTGTGCGAGTCCTTGTTTCTAGGGACAAAGAAGGAAAGTGAGGGGAATTCTCCTTGTGCTATAGTGTGCTTTAAAAAACATTTTTTCTAGGGACAGAAAACTCTAGGTAGGGAGAGTGTCAGTGTCTTTTACTGTGCGAGTCCTTGTTTCTAGGGACAAAGAAGGAAAGTGAGGGGAATTCTCCTTGTGCTATAGTGTGCTTTAAAAAAACATTTTTTCTAGGGACAGAAAACTCTAGGTAGGGAGAGTGTAAGTTTATTTCACTGTGCGAATCCTTGTTTCTAGGGACAGGGAAGGACAGTGAGTGAATTCTCCTTGTGCTATAGTGTGCTTTAAAAAAACATTTTTTCTAGGGACAGAAAACTCTAGGTAGGGAGAGTGTCAGTTTCTTTCACTGTGCGAATCCTTGTTTCTAGGGACAAAGAAGGAAAGTGAGGGGAATTCTCCTTGTGCTATAGTGTGCTTTAAAAAAACATTTTTTCTAGGGACAGAAAACTCTAGGTAGGGAGAGTGTCAGTGTCTTTTACTGTGTGAGTCCTTGTTTCTAGGGACAAAGAAGGAAAGTGAGGGGAATTCTCCTTGTGCTATAGTGTGCTTTAAAAAAACATTTTTTCTAGGGACAGAAAACTCTAGGTAGGGAGAGTGTCAGTGTCTTTTACTGTGCGAGTCCTTGTTTCTAGGGACAAAGAAGGAAAGTGAGGGGAATTCTCCTTGTGCTATAGTGTGCTTTAAAAAAACATTTTTTCTAGGGACAGAAAACTCTAGGTAGGGAGAGTGTCAGTTTCTTTCACTGTGCGAGTCCTTGTTTCTAGGGACAAAGAAGGAAAGTGAGGGGAATTCTCCTTGTGCTATAGTGTGCTTTAAAAAAACATTTTTTCTAGGGACAGAAAACTCTAGGTAGGGAGAGTGTCAGTGTCTTTTACTGTGCGAGTCCTTGTTTCTAGGGACAAAGAAGGAAAGTGAGGGGAATTCTCCTTGTGCTATAGTGTGCTTTAAAAAAACATTTTTTCTAGGGACAGAAAACTCTAGGTAGGGAGAGTGTCAGTTTCTTTCACTGTGCGAGTCCTTGTTTCTAGGGACAAAGAAGGAAAGTGAGGGGAATTCTCCTTGTGCTATAGTGTGCTTTAAAAAAACATTTTTTCTAGGGACAGAAAACTCTAGGTAGGGAGAGTGTCAGTGTCTTTTACTGTGCGAGTCCTTGTTTCTAGGGACAAAGAAGGAAAGTGAGGGGAATTCTCCTTGTGCTATAGTGTGCTTTAAAAAAACATTTTTTCTAGGGACAGAAAACTCTAGGTAGGGAGAGTGTCAGTTTCTTTCACTGTGCGAGTCCTTGTTTCTAGGGACAAAGAAGGAAAGTGAGGGGAATTCTCCTTGTGCTATAGTGTGCTTTAAAAAAACATTTTTTCTAGGGACAGAAAACTCTAGGTAGGGAGAGTGTCAGTGTCTTTTACTGTGCGAGTCCTTGTTTCTAGGGACAAAGAAGGAAAGTGAGGGGAATTCTCCTTGTGCTATAGTGTGCTTTAAAAAAACATTTTTTCTAGGGACAGAAAACTCTAGGTAGGGAGAGTGTCAGTTTCTTTCACTGTGCGAGTCCTTGTTTCTAGGGACAAAGAAGGAAAGTGAGGGGAATTCTCCTTGTGCTATAGTGTGCTTTAAAAAAACATTTTTTCTAGGGACAGAAAACTCTAGGTAGGGAGAGTGTCAGTTTCTTTCACTGTGCGAGTCCTTGTTTCTAGGGACAAAGAAGGAAAGTGAGGGGAATTCTCCTTGTGCTATAGTGTGCTTTAAAAAAACATTTTTTCTAGGGACAGAAAACTCTAGGTAGGGAGAGTGTCAGTTTCTTTCACTGTGCGAGTCCTTGTTTCTAGGGACAAAGAAGGAAAGTGAGAATTCTCCTTGTGCTATAGTGTGCTTTAAAAAAAACATTTTTTCTAGGGACAGAAAACTCTAGGTAGGGAGAGTGTCAGTTTCTTTCACTGTGCGAGTCCTTGTTTCTAGGGACAAAGAAGGAAAGTGAGGGGAATTCTCCTTGTGCTATAGTGTGCTTTAAAAAAACATTTTTTCTAGGGACAGAAAACTCTAGGTAGGGAGAGTGTCAGTGTCTTTTACTGTGCGAGTCCTTGTTTCTAGGGACAAAGAAGGAAAGTGAGGGGAATTCTCCTTGTGCTATAGTGTGCTTTAAAAAAACATTTTTTCTAGGGACAGAAAACTCTAGGTAGGGAGAGTGTCAGTTTCTTTCACTGTGCGAGTCCTTGTTTCTAGGGACAAAGAAGGAAAGTGAGGGGAATTCTCCTTGTGCTATAGTGTGCTTTAAAAAAACATTTTTTCTAGGGACAGAAAACTCTAGGTTGGGAGAGTGTCAGTTTCTTTCACTGTGCGAGTCCTTGTTTCTAGGGACAAAGAAGGAAAGTGAGGGGAATTCTCCTTGTGCTATAGTGTGCTTTAAAAAAACATTTTTTCTAGGGACAGAAAACTCTAGGTAGGGAGAGTGTCAGTTTCTTTCACTGTGCGAGTCCTTGTTTCTAGGGACAAAGAAGGAAAGTGAGGGGAATTCTCCTTGTGCTATAGTGTGCTTTAAAAAAACATTTTTTCTAGGGACAGAAAACTCTAGGTAGGGAGAGTGTCAGTGTCTTTTACTGTGCGAGTCCTTGTTTCTAGGGACAAAGAAGGAAAGTGAGGGGAATTCTCCTTGTGCTATAGTGTGCTTTAAAAAAGCATTTTTTCTAGGGACAGAAAACTCTAGGTAGGGAGAGTGTCAGTGTCTTTTACTGTGCGAGTCCTTGTTTCTAGGGACAAAGAAGGAAAGTGAGGGGAATTCTCCTTGTGCTATAGTGTGCTTTAAAAAAACATTTTTTCTAGGGACAGAAAACTCTAGGTAGGGAGAGTGTCAGTTTCTTTCACTGTGCAAGTCCTTGTTTCTAGGGACAAAGAAGGAAAGTGAGGGGAATTCTCCTTGTGCTATAGTGTGCTTTAAAAAAACATTTTTTCTAGGGACAGAAAACTCTAGGTAGGGAGAGTGTCAGTTTCTTTCACTGTGCGAGTCCTTGTTTCTAGGGACAAAGAAGGAAAGTGAGGGGAATTCTCCTTGTGCTATAGTGTGCTTTAAAAAAACATTTTTTCTAGGGACAGAAAACTCTAGGTAGGGAGAGTGTCAGTTTCTTTCACTGTGCGAGTCCTTGTTTCTAGGGACAAAGAAGGAAAGTGAGGGGAATTCTCCTTGTGCTATAGTGTGCTTTAAAAAAACATTTTTTCTAGGGACAGAAAACTCTAGGTAGGGAGAGTGTCAGTTTCTTTCACTGTGCGAGTCCTTGTTTCTAGGGACAAAGAAGGAAAGTGAGGGGAATTCTCCTTGTGCTATAGTGTGCTTTAAAAAAACATTTTTTCTAGGGACAGAAAACTCTAGGTAGGGAGAGTGTCAGTTTCTTTCACTGTGCGAGTCCTTGTTTCTAGGGACAAAGAAGGAAAGTGAGGGGAATTCTCCTTGTGCTATAGTGTGCTTTAAAAAAACATTTTTTCTAGGGACAGAAAACTCTAGGTAGGGAGAGTGTCAGTTTCTTTCACTGTGCGAGTCCTTGTTTCTAGGGACAAAGAAGGAAAGTGAGGGGAATTCTCCTTGTGCTATAGTGTGCTTTAAAAAAACATTTTTTCTAGGGACAGAAAACTCTAGGTAGGGAGAGTGTCAGTGTCTTTTACTGTGCGAGTCCTTGTTTCTAGGGACAAAGAAGGAAAGTGAGGGGAATTCTCCTTGTGCTATAGTGTGCTTTAAAAAAACATTTTTTCTAGGGACAGAAAACTCTAGGTAGGGAGAGTGTCAGTGTCTTTTACTGTGTGAGTCCTTGTTTCTAGGGACAAAGAAGGAAAGTGAGGGGAATTCTCCTTGTGCTATAGTGTGCTTTGAAAAAACATTTTTTCTAGGGACAGAAAACTCTAGGTAGGGAGAGTGTCAGTTTCTTTCACTGTGCAAGTCCTTGTTTCTAGGGACAAAGAAGGAAAGTGAGGGGAATTCTCCTTGTGCTATAGTGTGCTTTAAAAAAACATTTTTTCTAGGGACAGAAAACTCTAGGTAGGGAGAGTGTCAGTTTCTTTCACTGTGCGAGTCCTTGTTTCTAGGGACAAAGAAGGAAAGTGAGGGGAATTCTCCTTGTGCTATAGTGTGCTTTAAAAAAACATTTTTTCTAGGGACAGAAAACTCTAGGTAGGGAGAGTGTCAGTGTCTTTTACTGTGCGAGTCCTTGTTTCTAGTGACAAAGAAGGAAAGTGAGGGGAATTCTCCTTGTGCTATAGTGTGCTTTAAAAAAACATTTTTTCTAGGGACAGAAAACTCTAGGTAGGGAGAGTGTCAGTGTCTTTTACTGTGCGAGTCCTTGTTTCTAGGGACAAAGAAGGAAAGTGAGGGGAATTCTCCTTGTGCTATAGTGTGCTTTAAAAAAACATTTTTTCTAGGGACAGAAAACTCTAGGTAGGGAGAGTGTCAGTGTCTTTTACTGTGCGAGTCCTTGTTTCTAGTGACAAAGAAGGAAAGTGAGGGGAATTCTCCTTGTGCTATAGTGTGCTAAAGCATTCCTCATCAACCATCTTTGAAATCCTTGTTTTTTGGACAGTCAGGGAAATTGTCGTTGTGCTATTCTGTGCAAAAGCAATCATCCTCAACCATATTTAGAAATCCTTAAGTAAAGGGACAGAGAAGGACACCTGAAGGTAGCCCTTATTGCTTTTTTCCCATCTCCCTGCAGGCCATCTATTAGAATGTCTGGAAGGCAAACAAGGAGAGGCAGACAGTCAGGAGGCAATAAAAGAGGGCAAGCAGGCTCTGTGTCTGGGGGCAACAGTGCTGGTCATGGACGCGGTGCATTGTCATCAGCACATGGCCATGGGACACGCTTGTCCTTCTTTTCGGCAGCTGGACATGTTGAGCCACATCATGCCGAAGACTTGGTAGAGTGGATGACCAAGCCCTCCTCCTCCTCCTCATCCTCTCTCACCCAGGCTCAGGGTACTGGCAAAGCAGCTGGCAAAGCGTCCTCTTCCCTGGTATCAATGTCAGACTCATCATCAGTCACTCCTTCCCTAGACCCACCATGTCCTCCTCCTGAGGAGTCCCCCGAACTGTTTGAGCACAGTGTTGGGTACAGGCTCCAGGAGGATGCCCAGCGTTTCGAAGGGTCTGATGATGAAACCCAGCTACAGGAAGGCAGTAGCGTGAGAGCAGACAGAGGGGATGCTCAAGAAGGACACCAATCTGGCAGTCATGTTCCAGCAGCTGCAGCATACTGCCAGATTGGCTCCAGTGATGAGGAGGGAGGGGATGATGAGGTCACTGACTCCACGTGGGTGCCTAATAGGAGAGAGGAGGAGGATGAGGAGGAGGCACATCTCCAACGAGGCAGGATGCCCTTTGGTGGCCAGCGTAAGGGCAGTACACCGACGGAATCACACCGCAGAGCTCCGCCTGTGCAGGGCGCTGCCTCTGCCCGTCATTCAAAAAGTTCCTTGGTGTGGGCCTTTTTTGAGGCTAGTGCATCAGATCGCACAGCTGCTGTTTGCAACATATGTCTCAAGCGTATATCGCGTGGCCAAAACATCAGCCGCTTGGGTACCACATGCCTGACCAGACATATGTTGACCTGCCATGCAGCTTGTTGGCAAGCCTACCTCAAAGACCCACACCAAAGAACAAAGCGGACCTCTCCTTGCACCGCATCAGCTGGGATCTCCAACCCCACTATAACTTCAGTCCTCTCTGAAACATGCACTGAGAGGAATGAAGGTGTAGAATTAGGTGTGTCACAGCCAAGTACTTGCGGCCACTCTGCTAGCAGTACACCAACGTCCGATTCTAGCAGGCAAATTTCCCTGCCCCAGCTGCTGGACCGTCGAAAGAAGTTCACTCCCAGCCATCCACATGCCCAGCGGTTGAATGCTAGCTTGGCTAAATTGCTAGTGCTTCAACTGCTGCCTTTTCAGTTGGTAGACTCGGCCCCCTTCCGTGAGTTTGTGCAATGTGCGGTTCCTCAGTGGCAGGTTCCCAAACGCCACTTTTTCTCACGGAAGGCTATTCCGGCTCTCTACCGGCATGTGGAAGGCAATGTCTTGGCCTCGCTGGACAGGGACGGACAATATGCGGTAAGGTGCATATTACCGCTGACTCATGGTCCAGCAGGCATGGACAGGGACGTTACCTTTCTTTCACGGCCCATTGGGTCACTCTTTTGGCAGCTGGGAAGGATGCAGGACAAGGTGCAGTAGTGTTGGAGGTTGTTCCACCGCCACGCCTCCAAAATGCTACTACTGGTTGTGACACACCTCTCTCCTCCACCCCCTCCTCTTCTTCTTCCTACATGGCCTCTTCCTGTGGTTTGTCCTATGAACCAGCGGTGCTCCGTAGCCGTTCACGGGGCTACGCAAGTACGCAGGCAAAAAGATGCCATGCCGTGCTTGCGCTGGTGTGTTTGGGGGACAGAAGCCACACTGGGGCAGAGGTCCTGTCTGCTCTGCAGGGCCAGGCCGAGAGGTGGTTGACGCCACGCCAGCTTAAGCCAGGAATGGTGGTTTGCGACAATGGCACCAACCTCCTCTCCGCCCTCCGACAGGGACAACTGACCCATGTGCCCTGTGTGGCTCACGTCCTTAACCTGGTGGTGCAGCGGTTCTTGGGCAGGTACCCGGGCTTACAGGATGTCCTGAGGCAGGCCAGGAAAGTCTGTGTGCATTTCCGCAGATCTTATAATGCCAGTGCTCGCCTGGCTGAGCTGCAAAAGGAGTTGAACCTGCCCAAGAACCGCCTTATATGTGACATGCCCACCAGGTGGAACTCAACGTTGGCCATGCTGCAGCGGCTGCACACGCAGCAGAGGGCCATCAATGAGTACCTGTGCGACTACGGCACCAGGACAGGGTCAGGGGAGCTTGGTTTTTTTTCTCCACGCCAGTGGGGCATGATCAGGGATGCATGCACTGTCCTGGCACCATTTGAGGAGGCCACGAGGATGGTGAGCAGTGACAGTGCATGCATCAGTGACACTGTACCTCTTGTCCACCTGTTGGAGCACACGCTGCGTGGAATAATGGACAGGGCACTTGAGGCAGAACAGAGGCAGGAAGAGGAGGACTTCCTTGCCTCTAAAGGCCCCCTTTACCCAGACAGTGTTCCTTCTGTCCCACCCATCGCACAGGAAGAGGAGGAGGAGGAGGAGGAGGAGGATTGTGTCAGCATGGAGGTGGAGGCTGGCACTCAGCATCATCAGCAGCAGTCTTTTAGGGATGATTTACAGTCCCAAGAAACCAGTGGACTTGTACGTGGCTGGGAGGAGGTGGCTGCGGATCATGTCGTCCTTAGTGACCCAGAGGACTCCGGAGCGAATGCCTCAGCAAACCTACGCTGCATGGCCTCCCTGATCCTGCAAAGTCTGCGGAAGGATCCTCGTATTCTTCGGATCAAGGAGAGGGACCATTACTGGCTGGCCACTCTCCTTGATCCACGGTACAAGGGTAAGGTTGCGGACCTTATGTTACCGTCGCAGAGGGAGCAGAGGATGAGACAACTCCGGGAGGCCTTGCAGAAAGGTCTGTGCAATGCGTTCCCAGAGACTGGGAGGTTACAAACTCCTGGTCCTGGACAACGAGTTGCTGAGGCTTCGGCCAGCCAAAGAAGGAGCGGTGGGGAAGGTGGCCGTCTGACCGATGCGTTCAGACAATTCTTTAGTCCGCAGCCCCAAAGTATGATCGGTTCCAGCAACCATCGCCAGTAGTGATGAGCCGAACACCCCCGGGTTCGGTTCGCACCAGAACCCGCGAACGGACCGGAAGTTCGAACGAACATTAGAACCCTATTAAATACAATGGATGCGAACGTTCGAATTCTAAAGTGCTAATTATAACAACTATTATGCATGTTATTGTCCTAAAAAGGGTTTGGGAACCCGGGTTCTGCACCAGGGGACATGTATCAATGCAAAAAGAAGTTTTAAAAACGGTCGTTTTTCGGGAGCAGTCATTTTAATGATGCATAAAGTGAAAAAAAAAAAGTCAAATATTCCTTTAAATATCGTACCTGGGGGGTGTCTAAAGTATGCCTGTGAAGTGCCACGTGTTTCCCGTGTTTAGAACTGTCCCTGCACAAAATGACACTTCTAAAGGAAAAAAAAGCCATTTAAAACTGCTTGCGGCTTTAATGTAATGTCTGGTCCCGGTAATATGGATGAAATTCTTTAAGAAAAATGGCATAGCTACCCCATGACCCCCCCCCCCCCTACCCCAGCCCATTACCAGCCCCTTTGGGTCTTGTATGGATATTAAGGGGAACCCCGCACATAAAATAAAAAAGGCCCTATATACTCTGAACAGCCGTATACAGGCGGTGCATACAAGACAGGGACTGTAGGTTTGTTCTTATGTAGAATCTGTTTGTAATTTTGAACAGGTACATTGTTGAAGTGTAGCTCCAGCCCAAAAATCTATTTTTAAACTTTTTGGAAAACATAGGTAAGGGTTATCACCCCTGTAACATTTGTTTTGCTGTCTGTGCCCCTGTTCAGAACATTTCACCTCACTTTCCGTCCCAATGACAACTGTTTTTGAAATGTGGTGTTTTTCTTGAAACAAGGATTGCTGATAAAGCATCAGTACAGAGGAGACACCTTTCTCCCATATTTATTCTTACAGGAGAGAATTTTCCTTCCTAGTGGTAGATTTCCTCTCACTTCCTGTTGTCTTCTTGCGTTTGCAAGTAGGAGTCGTTTGTAAGTTGGATGTTTGAAAGTAGGGACCTGCCGTATATACTCTGCAGAAATAGGCCCCTTAGTTGTTGGTGTTGGCACAACACTGTAAGCACTCACAGTTACTCTTGGTTGGTGCTGGAACGCCCTGCTGTCAACTATTATATCAGGAATTTTAATTACATATAATTGTTGAACAGTGGTAGTAAAAATTGGGCCTTTGATGGTGGTGCTGGTGCCACAACACTGTAAGCCCTGACAGTTACTCTTGGTGGGTGCAGCAATGGGCCCTGCTGTGAATTATTAGATCAAGAATTGTAATTACATGCCCCTGTTGAACAGGGGCTGAAAAATTGGGCCTTAGGCACTGGTGGCACAACACTGCAACCCCTCACAGATACTGTACTTGGAGCACAGCAATGAGCCCTGTTGCAAAGTATTGCTTCAAAAATTGTAATGACACGCCCCTGTTAAACAGGGGCTGAAAAATTGGGCCTTAGGCACTGGTGGCACAACACTGCAACTCCTCACAGATACTGTACTTGGAGCACAGCAATGAGCCCTGTTGCAAAGTATTGCTTCAAAAATTGTAATTACACGCCCCTGTTAAACAGGGGCTGAAAAATTGGGCGTTAGGCACTGGTGGCGGCACCCATAAACAAAAATGATCTTCCAAGCTATCATCATCAATCGTATCATTGAGGACTCGGAGGAGGAGGATAGCCAGTCAACATAACAGCACAGGCACTCAGCATCAGCATCAGTCTTGAAGGGATGTGACATTTTAAAATCAATTAGTCTGTTATATCAGCATCAGGTGTGTGGTAGCTGGTGGTGATCCAAGACTGGTTCATCTTGATGAAAGTCAGTCGATCAACCGAGTCGGTGGACAGGCGCACCCTGTGATCCGTGACAAATCCTCCAGCAGCACTGAATGTGCGTTCCGAAAGAACGCTGGATGCAGGACAGGCCAGTAGCTCAATTGCATACTGTGCAAGCTCTGGCCAGTGATCCATCCTCAAGACCCAGTAAGCCAGAGGATTTTCGGTGGGGAAGGTGTCCAAGTCTGACCTTGCCCCTAGATATTCCTGCACCATGTTTATCAGACGCTGGCGATGGTTGCTGGAACCAATCATACTTTGGGGCTGCGGACTAAAGAATTGTCTGAACGCATCGGTCAGACGGCCACCTTCCCCACCGCTCCTTCTTTGACTGGCCGAAGCCTCAGCAACTCGTTGTCCAGGACCAGGAGTTTGCAACCTCCCAGTCTCTGGGAACGCGTTGCACAGACCTTTCTGCAAGGCCTCCCGGAGTTGTCTCATCCTCTGCTCCCTCTGCGACGGTAACATAAGGTCCGCAACCTTACCCTTGTACCGTGGATCAAGGAGAGTGGCCAGCCAGTAATGGTCCCTCTCCTTGATCCGAAGAATACGAGGATCCTTCCGCAGACTTTGCAGGATCAGGGAGGCCATGCAGCGTAGGTTTGCTGAGGCATTCGCTCCGGAGTCCTCTGGGTCACTAAGGACGACATGATCCGCAGCCACCTCCTCCCAGCCACGTACAAGTCCACTGGTTTCTTGGGACTGTAAATCATCCCTAAAAGACTGCTGCTGATGATGCTGAGTGCCAGCCTCCACCTCCATGCTGACACAATCCTCCTCCTCCTCCTCCTCCTCCTCCTCCTCTTCCTGTGCGATGGGTGGGACAGAAGGAACACTGTCTGGGTAAAGGGGGCCTTGAGAGGCAAGGAAGTCCTCCTCTTCCTGCCTCTGTTCTGCCTCAAGTGCCCTGTCCATTATTCCACGCAGCGTGTGCTCCAACAGGTGGACAAGAGGTACAGTGTCACTGATGCATGCACTGTCACTGCTCACCATCCTCGTGGCCTCCTCAAATGGTGCCAGGACAGTGCATGCATCCCTGATCATGCCCCACTGGCGTGGAGAAAAAAAACCAAGCTCCCCTGACCCTGTCCTGGTGCCGTAGTCGCACAGGTACTCATTGATGGCCCTCTGCTGCGTGTGCAGCCGCTGCAGCATGGCCAACGTTGAGTTCCACCTGGTGGGCATGTCACATATAAGGCGGTTCTTGGGCAGGTTCAACTCCTTTTGCAGCTCAGCCAGGCGAGCACTGGCATTATAAGATCTGCGGAAATGCACACAGACTTTCCTGGCCTGCCTCAGGACATCCTGTAAGCCCGGGTACCTGCCCAAGAACCGCTGCACCACCAGGTTAAGGACGTGAGCCACACAGGGCACATGGGTCAGTTGTCCCTGTCGGAGGGCGGAGAGGAGGTTGGTGCCATTGTCGCAAACCACCATTCCTGGCTTAAGCTGGCGTGGCGTCAACCACCTCTCGGCCTGGCCCTGCAGAGCAGACAGGACCTCTGCCCCAGTGTGGCTTCTGTCCCCCAAACACACCAGCGCAAGCACGGCATGGCATCTTTTTGCCTGCGTACTTGCGTAGCCCCGTGAACGGCTACGGAGCACCGCTGGTTCATAGGACAAACCACAGGAAGAGGCCATGGAGGAAGAAGAAGAGGAGGGGGTGGAGGAGAGAGGTGTGTCACAACCAGTAGTAGCATTTTGGAGGCGTGGCGGTGGGACAACCTCCAACACTACTGCACCTTGTCCTGAATCCTTCCCAGCTGCCAAAAGAGTGACCCAATGGGCCGTGAAAGAAAGGTAACGTCCCTGTCCATGCCTGCTGGACCATGAGTCAGCGGTAATATGCACCTTACCGCTGACCGCCCTGTCCAGCGAGGCCAAGACATTGCCTTCCACATGCCGGTAGAGAGCCGGAATAGCCTTCCGTGAGAAAAAGTGGCGTTTGGGAACCTGCCACTGAGGAACCGCACATTGCACAAACTCACGGAAGGGGGCCGAGTCTACCAACTGAAAAGGCAGCAGTTGAAGCGCTAGCAATTTAGCCAAGCTAGCATTCAACCGCTGGGCATGTGGATGGCTGGGAGTGAACTTCTTTCGACGGTCCAGCAGCTGGGGCAGGGAAATTTGCCTGCTAGAATCGGACGTCGGTGTACTGCTAGCAGAGTGGGCGCAAGTACTTGGCTGTGACACACCTAATTCTACACCTTCATTCCTCTCAGTGCATGTTTCAGAGAGGACTGAAGTTATAGTGGGGTTGGAGATCCCAGCTGATGCGGTGCAAGGAGAGGTCCGCTTTGTTCTTTGGTGTGGGTCTTTGAGGTAGGCTTGCCAACGAGCTGCATGGCAGGTCAACATATGTCTGGTCAGGCATGTGGTACCCAAGCGGCTGATGTTTTGGCCACGCGATATACGCTTGAGACATATGTTGCAAACAGCAGCTGTGCGATCTGATGCACTAGCCTCAAAAAAGGCCCACACCAAAGAACTTTTTGAATGACGGGCAGAGGCAGCGCCCTGCACAGGCGGAGCTCTGCGGTGTGATTCCGTCGGTGTACTGCCCTTACGCTGGCCACCAAAGGGCATCCTGCCTCGTTGGAGATGTGCCTCCTCCTCATCCTTCTCCTCCTCCTCTCTCCTATTAGGCACCCACGTGGAGTCATTGACCTCATCATCCCCTCCCTCCTCATCACTGGAGCCAATCTGGCAGTATGCTGCAGCTGCTGGAACATGACTGCCAGATTGGTGTCCTTCTTGAGCATCCCCTCTGTCTGCTCTCACGCTACTGCCTTCCTCTAGCTGGGTTTCATCATCAGACCCTTCGAAACGCTGGGCATCCTCCTGGAGCATGTACCCAACACTGTGCTGAAACAGTTCGGGGGACTCCTCAGGAGGAGGACATGGTGGGTCTAGGGAAGGAGTGACTGATGATTTGTCTGACATTGATACCAGGGAAGACGACGCTTTGGCAGCTGCTTTTCCAGTACCCTGAGCCTGGGTGAGAGAGGATGAGGAGGAGGAGGAGGGCTTGGTCATCCACTCTACCAAGTCTTCGGCATGATGTGGCTCAACATGTCCAGCTGCCGAAAAGAAGGACAAGCGTGTCCCATGGCCATGTGCTGATGACAATGCACCGCGTCCACGACCAGCACTGTTGCCCCCAGACACAGAGCCTGCTTGCCCTCTTTTATTGCCTCCTGACTGTCTGCCTCTCCTTGTTTGCCTTCCAGACATTCTAATAGATGGCCTGCAGGGAGATGGGAAAAAAGCAATAAGGGCTACCTTCAGGTGTCCTTCTCTGTCCCTGGAAACAAGGACTTGCAGAGTGAAAGAAAAAAAACACTCTCCCTACCTACAGTTTTCTGTCCCTAGAAAAAATGTTTTTTTTAATCACAATATAGCACAAGGAAAATTAACTCACTGTCCTTACAGGTCCCTGGAAACAAGGACTTGCAGAGTGAAAGAAAAAAAACACTCTCCCTACCTACAGTTTTCTGTCCCTAGAAAAAAATGTTTTTTTTAATCACAATATAGCAAAAGGACAATTCACTCACTGTCCTTCCAGGTCCCTGGAAACAAGGACTTGCAGAGTGAAAGAAACTGACACTGTCCCTACCTAGAGTTTTCTGTCCCTAGAATAAATGTTTTTTTTAATCACAATATAGCAAAAGGACAATTCACTCACTGTCCTTCCAGGTCCCTGGAAACAAGGACTTGCAGAGTGAAAGAAACTGACACTGTCCCTACCTAGAGTTTTCTGTCCCTAGAATAAATGTTTTTTTTAATCACAATATAGCAAAAGGACAATTCACTCACTGTCCTTCCAGGTCCCTGGAAACAAGGACTTGCAGAGTGAAAGAAACTGACACTGTCCCTACCTAGAGTTTTCTGTCCCTAGAATAAATGTTTTTTTTAATCACAATATAGCACAAGGAAAATTAACTCACTGTCCTTACAGGTCCCTGGAAACAAGGACTTGCAGAGTGAAAGAAAAAAAACACTCTCCCTACCTACAGTTTTCTGTCCCTAGAAAAAAATGTTTTTTTTAATCACAATATAGCAAAAGGACAATTCACTCACTGTCCTTCCAGGTCCCTGGAAACAAGGACTTGCAGAGTGAAAGAAACTGACACTGTCCCTACCTAGAGTTTTCTGTCCCTGGAATAAATGTTTTTTTCAGCACAATATAGCACAAGGACAATTAACTCACTGTCCTTACAGGTCCCTGGAAACAAGGACTTGCAGAGTGAAAGAAAAAAAATACTCTCCCTACCTACAGTTTTCTGTCCCTAGAAAAAAATGTTTTTTTTAATCACAATATAGCAAAAGGACAATTCACTCACTGTCCTTCCAGGTCCCTGGAAACAAGGACTTGCAGAGTGAAAGAAACTGACACTGTCCCTACCTAGAGTTTTCTGTCCCTAGAATAAATGTTTTTTTTAATCACAATATAGCAAAAGGACAATTCACTCACTGTCCTTCCAGGTCCCTGGAAACAAGGACTTGCAGAGTGAAAGAAACTGACACTGTCCCTACCTAGAGTTTTCTGTCCCTAGAATAAATGTTTTTTTTAATCACAATATAGCAAAAGGACAATTCACTCACTGTCCTTCCAGGTCCCTGGAAACAAGGACTTGCAGAGTGAAAGAAACTGACACTGTCCCTACCTAGAGTTTTCTGTCCCTAGAATAAATGTTTTTTTTAATCACAATATAGCAAAAGGACAATTCACTCACTGTCCTTCCAGGTCCCTGGAAACAAGGACTTGCAGAGTGAAAGAAACTGACACTGTCCCTACCTAGAGTTTTCTGTCCCTAGAATAAATGTTTTTTTTAATCACAATATAGCAAAAGGACAATTCACTCACTGTCCTTCCAGGTCCCTGGAAACAAGGACTTGCAGAGTGAAAGAAACTGACACTGTCCCTACCTAGAGTTTTCTGTCCCTAGAATAAATGTTTTTTTTAATCACAATATAGCAAAAGGACAATTCACTCACTGTCCTTCCAGGTCCCTGGAAACAAGGACTTGCAGAGTGAAAGAAACTGACACTGTCCCTACCTAGAGTTTTCTGTCCCTAGAATAAATGTTTTTTTTAATCACAATATAGCAAAAGGACAATTCACTCACTGTCCTTCCAGGTCCCTGGAAACAAGGACTTGCAGAGTGAAAGAAACTGACACTGTCCCTACCTAGAGTTTTCTGTCCCTAGAATAAATGTTTTTTTTAATCACAATATAGCAAAAGGACAATTCACTCACTGTCCTTCCAGGTCCCTGGAAACAAGGACTTGCAGAGTGAAAGAAACTGACACTGTCCCTACCTAGAGTTTTCTGTCCCTAGAATAAATGTTTTTTTTAATCACAATATAGCAAAAGGACAATTCACTCACTGTCCTTCCAGGTCCCTGGAAACAAGGACTTGCAGAGTGAAAGAAACTGACACTGTCCCTACCTAGAGTTTTCTGTCCCTAGAATAAATGTTTTTTTTAATCACAATATAGCAAAAGGACAATTCACTCACTGTCCTTCCAGGTCCCTGGAAACAAGGACTTGCAGAGTGAAAGAAACTGACACTGTCCCTACCTAGAGTTTTCTGTCCCTAGAATAAATGTTTTTTTTAATCACAATATAGCAAAAGGACAATTCACTCACTGTCCTTCCAGGTCCCTGGAAACAAGGACTTGCAGAGTGAAAGAAACTGACACTGTCCCTACCTAGAGTTTTCTGTCCCTAGAATAAATGTTTTTTTTTAAGCACACTATAGCAGAAGCACAAAACACACTGACACTCTCCCTACCTATCCTTCTCTTTCCCTAAACTAAAGGAATCCAGGTTAAGCAAGAAAGAAATAACAGTCACTGTCCCTGCCTATGCTACTCTATCCCTGCTCCGGAACACACTACACTAGGCCGCCGTGCTGGCGGCCTTTTATAGTGTGGGGCGTGTACTAAACACCCTCAGCAATAATTGGCCACAGGCATCCTGCCTGTGGCCAATCATTGCTCTCCTCGCTGCCGGCGCTGTGATTGGCCAAGCATGCGGGGTCACAGTGCATGCTTGGCCAATCACAGCGCCTGGATGACACTGCGATGGCGTAGTGCATTGTGGGCCGTTCGCGTCACTCGAATTTGGCGCGAACGGCCCAAATCGTTCGATCTTCGTCGAACGATCGAACAGCCAATGTTCGAGTCGAACGTATGTTCGACTCGAACACGAAGCTCATCCCTAATCGCCAGCATCTGATAAACATGGTGCAGGAATATCTAGGGGCAAGGTCAGACTTGGACACCTTCCCCACCGAAAATCCTCTGGCTTACTGGGTCTTGAGGATGGATCACTGGCCAGAGCTTGCACAGTATGCAATTGAGCTACTGGCCTGTCCTGCATCCAGCGTTCTTTCGGAACGCACATTCAGTGCTGCTGGAGGATTTGTCACGGATCACAGGGTGCGCCTGTCCACCGACTCGGTTGATCGACTGACTTTCATCAAGATGAACCAGTCTTGGATCACCACCAGCTACCACACACCTGATGCTGATATAACAGACTAATTGATTTTAACATGTCACATCCCTTCAAGACTGATGCTGATGCTGAGTGCCTGTGCTGTTATGTTGACTGGCTATCCTCCTCCTCCGAGTCCTCAATGATACGATTGATGATGATAGCTTGGAAGATCATTTTTGTTTATGGGTGCCGCCACCAGTGGCTAAGGCCCAATTTTTCAGCCCCTGTTTTACAGGGGCGTGTAATTACAATTTTTTTAGCAATAATTTGCCATAGGGCTCATTGCTGTGCTCCAAGTACAGTATCTGTGAGGGGTTGGAGTGTTGTGGCACCAGTGACTAAGGCCCAATTTTTCAGCCCTTGTTTAAAAGGGGCGTGTCATTACAATTTTTGAAGCAATACTTTGCAACAGGGCTCATTGCTGTGCTCCAAGTACAGTATCTGTGAGGGGTTGTAGTGTTGTTCCACCAGTGCCTAAGGCCCAATTTTTCAGCCCCTGTTTAACAGGGGCGTGTCATTACAATTTTTGAAGCAATACTTTGCAACAGGGCTCATTGCTGTGCTCCAAGTACAGTATCTGTGAGGGGTTGTAGTGTTGTGCCACCAGTGCCTAAGGCCCAATTTTTCAGGCCCTGTTTAACAGGGGCGTGTCATTACAATTTTTGAAGCAATACTTTGCAACAGGGCTCATTGCTGTGCTCCAAGTACAGTATCTGTGAGGGGTTGTAGTGTTGTGCCACCAGTGCCTAAGGCCCAATTTTTCAGCCCCTGTTCAACAGGGGCATGCAATTACAATTCTTGATCTAATAATTCACAGCAGGGCCCATTGCTGCACCTACCAAGAGTAACTCTGAGGGCTTACAGTGTTGTGGCAACGCCACCACCACCACCACCACGAAAGGCCCAATTTTTCAGCCCCTGTTCAAAAGGGGCATGTAATTACAATTCTTGATCTAATAATTCACAGCAGGGCCCATTCCTGCACCCACCAAGAGTAACTCTGAGGGCTTACAGTGTTGTGGCAACGCCACCACCACCACCACCACGAAAGGCCCAATTTTTCAGCCCCTGTTCAAAAGGGGCATGTAATTACAATTCTTGATCTAATAATTCACAGCAGGGCCCATTGCTGCACCCACCAAGAGTAACTCTGAGGGCTTACAGTGTTGTGGCAACGCCACCACCACCACCACCACGAAAGGCCCAATTTTTCAGCCCCTGTTCAAAAGGGGCATGTAATTACAATTCTTGATCTAATAATTCACAGCAGGGCCCATTCCTGCACCCACCAAGAGTAACTCTGAGGGCTTACAGTGTTGTGGCAACGCCACCACCACCACCACCACGAAAGGCCCAATTTTTCAGCCCCTGTTCAAAAGGGGCATGTAATTACAATTCTTGATCTAATAATTCACAGCAGGGCCCATTCCTGCACCCACCAAGAGTAACTCTGAGGGCTTACAGTGTTGTGGCAACACCACCACCACCACCACCACCACGAAAGGCCCAATTTTTCAGCCCCTGTTCAACAGGGGCATGCAATTACAATTCTTGATCTAATATTTCACAGCAGGGCCCATTGCTGCACCCACCAAGAGTAACTGTCAGGGCTTACAGTGTTGTGGCACCAGCACCACCATCAAAGGCCCAATTTTTACTACCACTGTTCAACAATTATATGTAATTAAAATTCCTGATATAATAGTTGACAGCAGGGGTTCCAGCACCAACCAAGAGTAACTGTGAGTGCTTACAGTGTTGTGCCAACACCAACAACTAAGGGGCCTATTTCTGCAGAGTATATACGGCAGGTCCCTACTTTCAAACATCCAACTTACAAACGACTCCTACTTGCAAACGCAAGAAGACAACAGGAAGTGAGAGGAAATCTACCACTAGGAAGGAAAATTCTCTCCTGTAAGAATAAATATGGGAGAAAGGTGTCTCCTCTGTACTGATGCTTTATCAGCAATCCTTGTTTCAAGAAAAACACCACATTTCAAAAACAGTTGTCATTGGGACGGAAAGTGAGGTGAAATGTTCTGAACAGGGGCACAGACAGCAAAACAAATGTTACAGGGGTGATAACCCTTACCTATGTTTTCCAAAAAGTTTAAAAATAGATTTTTGGGCTGGAGCTACACTTCAACAATGTACCTGTTCAAAATTACAAACAGATTCTACATAAGAACAAACCTACAGTCCCTGTCTTGTATGCACCGCCTGTATACGGCTGTTCAGAGTATATAGGGCCTTTTTTATTTTATGTGCGGGGTTCCCCTTAATATCCATACAAGACCCAAAGGGGCTGGTAATGGGCTGGGGTGGGGGGGGGGGTCATGGGGTAGCTATGCCATTTTTCTTAAAGATTTTCATCCATATTACCGGGACCAGACATTACATTAAAGCCGCAAGCAGTTTTAAATGGCTTTTTTTTCCTTTAGAAGTGTCATTTTGTGCAGGGACAGTTCTAAACACGGGAAACACGTGGCACTTCACAGGCATACTTTAGACACCCCCCAGGTACGATATTTAAAGGAATATTTGACTTTTTTTTTTCACTTTATGCATCATTAAAATGACTGCTCCCGAAAATCGACCGTTTTTAAAACTTCTTTTTGCATTGATACATGTCCCCTGGTGCAGAACCCGGGTTCCCAAACCCTTTTTAGGACAATAACATTCATAATAGTTGTTATAATTAGCACTTTAGAATTCGAACGTTCGCATCCATTGTATTTAATAGGGTTCTAATGTTCGTACGAACTTTCGGTCCGTTCGCGGGTTCTGGTGCGAACCGAACCCGGGGGTGTTCGGCTCATCACTACTCGAGAATAGATTATTTCTTAGTTGATCATAGGCTATTAGAGACAGTAGAAACAGAAATAGGTATTGCAACATTCTCTGATCATGCACCAATTACACTCCAATGGAATTTCGGGGAAGCACCAAAAAGTAACAATATCTGGAGGTTGAATGAAGAACTATTACTGGATAAAAATATAAACCAGAGAATAAAAGTAAAATTGGAACAATTTTTTAAGGAGAATAGCACTGAGGGTATGTCAGAGGCCATAGTCTGGGAAACTCACAAAGTATATATTAGAGGGATACTAATAAAAGAGGGGGCGGTTAAAAAGAGAAGGAGCTATGAAAAAAAAACACTATTGATGAAAGAGCTCTCCGGATTTAGAAAAGCAACATCAAAAAACCAAGGGGAAAGGGAAATTATTACGCCTCAATATTAAAAGAGAGGAACTAAGAGAGGTCTACGAACAAGAGAATCGGACACTCTACAAGTAAATTAAGAAAGAGAGATATATATGGGGTAATAAACCAGGGAAGTATTTGGCAAAAATATTAAAAAAGAAAAAAAATGTCAATTTTATAGAAAAAATCCAAAATAAAATAGGGGAAATTAGATATAACACCTCGGAAATACCCAAAACTTTTCAAGAATATTATAGTCAACTATATTCACTAAATGCCCAGGATACAAAAGTAGAGATTAAAAGAAGAATGGAAAAAATTAAAACCTATATCGAGGAGATTGCTTTAGATAAAATCCCTATGGATAAATTAGACTTCTTAGAAGCACCTGTAGCGGCCTCCTCACCCCGACCTCTTTAGCTAGGGGTATGTCGAGCGACAGAGTGAGGTGCGCTACGGCCCATGTCCTCCCCATGCATGTGGGTGAGGTGAAGGCCAATATCAATCTTTTCCTCGGGCCAAATGTGTTCTGGTTATGAGGGTCAGTCCTTCCGTGCCGGAATCTCCCTTTGATCCCATCAACAGAGTCCATACACCCATCAAAGTCCAAACTCAGGTTTATTGCGTATCTCCACATACAGTCAAATGCAACGGCATGATACGATGGGAAAGCAGGTCGAGGCACTGTACAGGTTCCTAGTCCCTACACTCCCTGTGCTATGACCAGGGGTTGCAGGAGTCTTGATGAAAGCTCCTCCGCTGCGCTGTAGCCCCTATCAGGGGAAGATGTCCTCCAAGGGAGTTACCGAAGGCCCATCCGTCACCGGGTTGACACTGCACCGGGTCTTCGGACGGGTGACCTCCCCAGCCTCCTCACCTCAGATGCGGGTCCCCTCGCAAGGGGCGCCCTGGAGCAACTTCACCCTCGCGGGACCCAGTCGGAGTCACCGGGTCCCAGGCCTCCTCAATAGTACCTCACCCCAGGCTGAAGGTGCCTGGGATGGACTCCATCTTCATTCCGGCCAGGCCTAGGGCGCCTAGGCCGGAACCTTGAACCGCCCGCACCCAGGCCTAGGGTGCCTGGGTGCGTGAAGAGATGATCTCCCCCAACCGACAGACCTCGTGGCGAGGGCGTCTCCCCCTTTTATCCCCTCCCATCGACCCCACGGCGGGTTCCCCGCCCCAGCCGTACCATCGCCAGGAAGGAACCAAAAAAAGGGTAACACTGTGATAGCGATTCTACCTCGAGCCAGCAGGTACACTGACACCCACTGGTCAAAGAGAATATTACACCACCCAATCCTCCACGAATAAGAAAAGGGGTCTAATCCCTGACATAATTACACACCTGGGTCTCTCTACCCCCAGGTGTATCCCACTAACTTTGAAGACCCCGCTACACACTCCCCCTGGTGATTTGACGCTGGTCCCCAGCGTCAGGTGCACACCCATGTCTCCCAAGGAGGGGTGACATGAAGTGGGCCCCAGAGGCTATCCCTAATATTTTGGATACTGTATGTGCCAAGACCTGCTCAAAAAAAAACAACCTATAAAACATTAAAACTTTTGTATAAAACATCTGTCATGTACACATATACAATCCCTCCCGTCACTGTCTAAGAACCACCCCATACTCAGTAGTCTTGACCGACGAATCTCCTGCAGAAGGGAAACAAAAACAAAACATCCTAACACTCTGTGTTAACTTGGCATGAGTGGGTCCGCCAGCCGAGAGACCCACTCACTCCAATAAGTAAGTAATGCATGTGTAACATTTTCAAACAACCGTTGCACAACACTGCCACCTGGTGACAGCGCTGCGGTAATGACACTTGGTTAGATCTTCATTCTTCCTGCTTTCCTACTCTAACTCTACCCCAAAAGTCTCTGCCTTTGGCACATGAAGAAAAGGGAGAAAAAAACAACAGCTCCCAAATCTCCAGTGAGTAAAAGAAAAGCCCAAATCAAAACAAAAGTAGGGCACAGTTCTAGGCGTCTGGGAATGTCTCTTCCAGAAAGTTTCAATAGCAACAAGATAGGAGCTCACTTTTCCTATAAATAGAACCTTGGATCCGGCAGAAACAGGGGCTTCAGGTGCCCGTCAAACACTTCCACTGAATACTCAACATCCTCTCCATCTTTCCTGCAGATGAGCACCTTATCGGCATGAATATGGCGCCCAAGTCTCCAATCAGCTCTGCAGTCCTCGAACTTTTTAGACACAGGCGGCGAACATGACAGGTATCGCCTGGCATGGGGTACTTTAAGCTTTTCCCATACAAACTCGTCATACCACCTTGGTCGCAGGACCTCGACTTCATACAATAGGTCCCGAGGCAAGTAGGGGTACTCCCACCCATATTCACGGGCGACTCTCTGGGAGAAAAGTCTCTGCAACCTGGCTAGAGGTGGCATCACATCTCGCTCACCTTCTCCTGGCTGCACGATGGCCTCCGGGTGCCGAGGTACCTTCACCATCTCGGGTTGCTTTGTCTTTGGTGCCTGCAACGAAGCACGCTGCATCCCTACCACCTGAGCGGGTGATGTAGTTGAATGAGGAAAGTTGGTCGGAGGACTAGATTTCCTCGGGAACTCCGGGGCCTTCACCCGGAGCGTACTGTCTTCTATTGACATGGGGGAATCCTGCGGTTTACTCAGCACAGGTAGTGGGCGTCTGTCCCAGCCCTTCCGGTGAAACAGTTCGTCTATCTCTCCGTTATCCCCACAGTCTGACAATGACTCTAGGTCGGAGGTGTCATACATCTCAGCGGGAAGGTAGTCTCTAGTAGACGGAAGGCTACCCTCCCTTGCGGGCTCCACCGACTGTGGACCCCCGACACCTCCAACCCACACCACAGTCCCAGCCCCTGGCTCACCTGAACCTTCTGAAGAACTGGGATGTCCGGGACTCTCTTCTCTACCGGTGCCATCCAGGCCAGGCAAGCGGCGGGGTGAAGCTCGACCACGACCATAGGATGCCTGTACCAGGCCGACTTTCCTCTTCGGAGGTGGGAGCAGGGAGTCTGTACTGACCGAAGCAGTGTCCTCAGATTTTTCTCTCTCAGTCTCTGGTTGGGCAGTCACTTCGCCCTGGTCAGCGCGCACGGGAAACTCTGCAAAGGCTTTGATCTCTCCCTCCGGAGTGGCGGTTCCTGTGATGCAGTTGAGGCGTAGGGCCCGGGGCCTTTCCGTGTGTGGTTCAACCTCAAAAAGGAACTCCTTGCATGCCTCACATCGCCCGAATGGCTTTAGTTGGACCACCAGTCCCGAGCATCCGGGACAGATCACACCGAGGGCCTCCGTGTCTCTGCATGAATACAGAGCCAACTGTCCTCGGGGCCTGAGCCTTATCCCCGTGTCTGTAATGGATGCAGCAAATGCAGTCATCTTGAAAGGATAAGGTACCATCATCCACGGGGAGCCTGAGTTCACTCCGACCACTTGCTGCTCCATCACACGCTGACCTCGCGCCGGAGTCTCCACGTGCATCTCCACACGTGGCCAGACTCCTCCCACGACTTGCACCTTTTCGCGGGCTTCCTTCAGTCTCCTCCCATGAATTGCGTAGTCATGGGGTGCCTCGTGGCGCAGTGCAGCAAAAGTCCCCACATGTAGTTCGTCACACGGCTGGACTCCTCCCTCTTCCCGCTCTTTCTGCATGGGTCTCTCCCAGTTTTTCAGGGAAATTTCCACGACTTCGAGCACAGGGATGCACTTTGGCCAATCACATGGCCGACCTGCTCGGACCTCCTCCGGGCAGCAAAGTTCAAACACAGCCGTTCCAAACCTCAGGGTTAACACACGTTCGTATCCCGGACGAGCCCCCACGTGTAGCGGCCTCCTCACCCCGACCTCTTTAGCTAGGGGTATGTCGAGCGACAGAGTGAGGTGCGCTACGGCCCATGTCCTCCCCATGCATGTGGGTGAGGCGAAGGCCAATATCAATCTTTTCCTCGGGCCAAATGTGTGCTGGTTATGAGGGTCAGTCCTTCCGTGCCGGAATCTCCCTTTGTTCCCATCAACAGAGTCCATACACCCATCAAAGTCCAAACTCAGGTTTATTGCGTATCTCCACATACAGTCAAATGCAACGGCATGATACGATGGGAAAGCAGGTCGAGGCACTGTACAGGTTCCTAGTCCCTACACTCCCTGTGCTATGACCAGGGGTTGCAGGAGTCTTGATGAAAGCTCCTCCGCTGCGCTGTAGCCCCTATCAGGGGAAGATGTCCTCCAAGGGAGTTACCGAAGGCCCATCCGTCACCGGGTTGACACTGCACCGGGTCTTCGGACGGGTGACCTCCCCAGCCTCCTCACCTCAGATGCGGGTCCCCTCGCAAGGGGCGCCCTGGAGCAACTTCACCCTCGCGGGACCCAGTCGGAGTCACCGGGTCCCAGGCCTCCTCAATAGTACCTCACCCCAGGCTGAAGGTGCCTGGGATGGACTCCATCTTCATTCCGGCCAGGCCTAGGGCGCCTAGGCCGGAACCTTGAACCGCCCGCACCCAGGCCTAGGGTGCCTGGGTGCGTGAAGAGATGATCTCCCCCAACCGACAGACCTCGTGGCGAGGGCGTCTCCCCCTTTTATCCCCTCCCATCGACCCCACGGCGGGTTCCCCGCCCCAGCCGTACCATCGCCAGGAAGGAACCAAAAAAAGGGTAACACTGTGATAGCGATTCTACCTCGAGCCAGCAGGTACACTGACACCCACTGGTCAAAGAGAATATTACACCACCCAATCCTCCACGAATAAGAAAAGGGGTCTAATCCCTGACATAATTACACACCTGGGTCTCTCTACCCCCAGGTGTATCCCACTAACTTTGAAGACCCCGCTACACACCCATAAAAGAAGAGGAGATTAGAAAAATTATCCTAGAATTACCAAATGGGAAAAGCCCAGGACCAGACGGTCTGACGATACTTTATTATAAAAAATATATAGATTCTCTAACCCTGATATTGTGCTCTTATTTTAATGGGATAGGTGTAAAGTGGGACATGAGGAATGAGGCACTAGAAGCCATTATAACTATAATTCCCAAGGAAGGCAAAGATTATACACTATGCTCCAGCTACAGATCAATCTCACTCTTAAATATAGACACTAAGATTTTTTCTAAGATTCTAGCAAATAGGCTGAAAACTATTATGACAGATGTCATACACTCAGACCAAGTGGGATTTATCCCAGGAAGGGAGTGTAAAGACAATGGAATAAGATCGCTCCTGGCTATCAAGAAACTGAAAGAGAGTGGGGCCCCAGGACTACTCCTGTCAATTGTTGCCGAGAAGGCCTTTGACAGGTTAGACTGGGGCTTCATGCACTCCACACTGGAGGCAATAGGTCTAGGACCCAGAATGAGAAAGTGGATCCAATCCTTGTACAAATACCCAACAGCGAGGGTTAAAGTTAACGGGGTGCTATCTGCACCATTCCAGATGAAAAATGGAACCCGACAGGGTTGTCGTCTGTCAACGTTACTATTTGTGCTAGCATTGGAACCCTTACTGAGGAAAATCAGGCAGGATCCAGAAATAAGTGGGATAGGGGCGGGCGACGAGCATAAGCTTGCAGCATATGCAGACGATGTCTTGTTTTTCATCACTCACCCCAAAGTAACCTTACCTAAGATCCTAAAAACCCTTAATGAGTTTGGGGAGATGTCTAATTTTAAAATAAATCGTACCAAATCCGAAACACTGAGCATCAACATTAAGAAAATAGACATGAATAAATACCAAAAAGCTTACTCATTTAAATGGGGGAACAGCTCAATTTCATACCTTGGAGTTAAATTGGCCGTCGAAACTGAGACAATCTATAGAGAGAACTATATCTCTCTAATGAACGAAATTAGGGTAGAACTAAATAAAATCTCTCGGGGTCAACTCTCATGGATCGGGAGAATAGGAATCTTGAAGATGATTATTCTTCCAAAAATAGTTTACAAGATGCAGATGCTCCCGATCCCACTTCCTCGGGTCTTCCTAAATAAATTAGAATCACTGCTCTCGGTTTTTACGTGGCGTGGGAAAAAAACACGTATTAAGTGGACGACACTCACAAAAGAGAAGGGCCAGGGAGGATTAGGGGCACCCAATATCAGAAACTACTACAATGCGATAGTAATAGCGCAGACTTTTGAATGGGCTAAAGATAGTACGGAGAAGAGATGGGTGAAAATGGAGAGTAGAATGAGTAACGTAACATTAGGAAGGGTAATATGGATACCACCACAACACCGAGATCTGAGCACAAACACACACGAGAACACCAGAAACGCACTAAAAATTTGGGACCGATTGCACAAAAAAGAAAACTGGCAGTATAACTCGCCTTTTATACCACTAAAAGATACCAGCTATTTTACACCAGGTAGGGAAAACATTTCTGGGAAATGGATCTTAAAAGAAAACGCACAATTAAAAGATGTAATGGTCCAAAACAACTTAATTACATATCAGGAATTAAAGAAGAACAAGGAGTGGAGATTGATTGACGAATGGCGGTATACTCAGTTAAGACATTTTTTTGATAGCCTTCATAAACCTATTAGAGCTAAAAACAATTTAAGGCCATTGGAGAAAATTTGGGAGGACAAGAAGACGAAAGGTGTTATCTCTAAGATTTATAAGGTCTTAAATAACACACAAAGAAACTCAGAGAAACCGATATGTATTAAGAAGTGGGAAATGGAACTGGGAACACAATTGAGAGAGTATGAAATTAAACAAATAATTAACAGGGTGCACTCAACATCTGTGAACTATAAGATAGTGGAAACTAACTATAAATGTCTAATAAGATGGTATATGACGCCAGATAGAGTACACAGGTTCACAATGGAAAAATCACAGTTATGCTGGCGAGGATGCCAGGAAATAGGGACAATGGCCCACATATGGTGGACTTGTCCAAAAATTAAAAATTACTGGACAGAGATCAGGAGAACTATTAGAGACATCACTAAAACAGAAATACCGGATGATCCGTGGGGATGCCTACTGCACGGAATCCAGATGTCGAATAGATTATACCTTATAAGTCTGATCCCACACTTATTAAATGCAGCTAAGAGCCAAATTCCTAAATACTGGCAAGAACAGGACAGCCCTACCCAGAAGGGATGGTGCAACAGAGTAGATGAAATTTTTATTTTGGAATATTTAAGATTCTGCAACATGAATTCATTGGAAGTATTTGAAGAAAATTGGAAGGGGTGGATGGCATTCAAAAACACTCTGGGATATGCAGAAATAATGGGTGAACAACCATAACATAAGAGGGTGAAGTAAGAAGCAGATTTGGCAATAGAGAGAGGTCCGGGGATTGGGGGGTGGGGATAATGGGGGGGAGGATTATAGGAAGGGAATGGTACTGAATTATATGTTGATATGGATTGTAATATAGAAATACACTTATTCTTTTCGAAAAATAAATAAATAAATCGGAGAACCACATATGATGCGAATCCAAAGTAGAGACGACATTAAGGAATAACACCATGAGAAAGTCTCTCGTTGTGATAAAGTCTGAGTGGTCAAAAAAAATAAATAAAATAAAAAATAAATGAATAACGAGACCGAAGTTGACCTCAAAAATCTTTATTCCAGATTTTGATATATTTTTCTTCTCAAAAATAACAGCTAAAATAGCCAACATAAAATTCTTTTTTGAAATATCAAAAATATAAACTGTGCTTTCAAGTATACCTCTTGACAAAATTACTAACATAAAATTCACACATGCTCCTCAACTTTGTGCAGAACTCAAATTTCAAAGATTATGGTATGTTCTTTTGAAAGCTGCCTCAGTGGAGTAGTGACTTGCATAATGAGTTTAATCACTGCCAGTGCTGGGATCATGGCTAGACTCGCCATGTTGCTGAGCCCCATATGGCTGTGGCCCATGTTGCTGTGGCCCATGTGGCTGTGGCCCATGTTGCTGTGACCCATGTGGCTGAGCCCCATGTTGCTGAGCCCCATGTGGCTGTGGCCCATGTGGCTGTGGCCCATACAACCGCTGATTTGGGTGGGATGGCCTTATTGAAGAAATTGGGGATGGAATAGGATAGGGAATTCTACTGTGTGGTAAATCATATATCGAAGTTGCCTCTTGAAAACTTGAAGGATAGGATGGAGGAACATAGGGGTAAGGTTGGTGTAGTGGTTCAGGGTATGGGCCGGACCTTGGGAACTGAATGTGACTTTTTTTTTGTGGCACATATGGCCTTTCAAATGTTGCTTCTTCACGTGGCATTGCGAAGGATTGCAGAACATGTTCTATAGTGGTTCACATTTCCAAATATCGCTCAGGTTTTACTTTTTTAATTAGAGGTACAAAATTGAGTGCCATTATTGTATCCGGACATAAGAAAGCATCCACCTTTTGAGTCATTATTTGTAACATCTCTAGTAGATGCTCACTTATGTCCGGCTGCGATACATGCGCTCGCTTACGTGCCCCTTTGGCTGGCTGCCCAATGTTTGCTGGAGCAGAGGAGGGCCCAGGGATCGCCTCTGTCACTACAGATTGCTCTTCTGTATTTTCTAGCCACAGATTTGAGGCTATTTGGATTTGGCCAAGATCATCACTAGGTTCCATAAAAACTAGATTTACTGGTGCCTCCGCTTGTGCCTCAGAATGGCTCTCAGGTTCATCCTCTAACACGTCTTGTTCATCCCAACTAGCTTCGGTCCTGTAGTAAAATAGAGAGTTTGAGTTAGTAATGCCACAAACCAAAAATATGTATGCCCGATACATTGATGATGTAGATGATAACTTACTCTCTCATGTCTATAATTGGTTTGAGAAATTCTAGGTCCCCGGCATACATATAGGGTACCGTAGCCATTGCCCCAGAGACACTCTTCACTTCTCTGACGTGTCTATTAATTTTTTTGTAGGCATCCCGCATGCTTCTCCACCTTCTCTTTATGTAGAGCACTGAAAGAAACCAAAATTAATACTAATGTATTATTTATTTCTTGTTTAAGGTACCTAGCTACAGGCAAATAATTTGCCAGTCTACACTATGAGTTCAAAGTAGGCAAATCTACAATAAGTGGCATTGTACATGAAACCTGCCTTATTATTTGGGAAGAACTCAATCAATTGGTTTTCAAAAAGCCAACCAAAGAAGATTGGTTACAGATATCCAATGAATTCTGGGAGCGGTGTAATTTCCCAAATTGTCTGGGAGAAATCGATAGCAAGCACATACGCATCCTAAATCCTTTTGAGAGTGGGAGTCAGTTTTTTAATTATAAAAAATATTTTTCGTTTGTATTAATGGCAGTGGCAGATGCCAATTTTCATTTTATTTATATTGATGTTGGGGCTTATGGCAGCAGCTCAGATTCCAGCGTATTTTCGAATTCCTCATTTGGGAGAATGTTGAGGGACAATACCCTGGATTTACCGAACGATTGTGCCTTGCCAGGAACAAATGAGCCTGCCCTCCCCCATGTTTTCGTAGGGGATGAAGCATTTGCGCTTACTAAAAATCTTATGAGACCTTTTTCAAGTAGAGCGCTGACAAACAACAAAAGAATATTTAATTATCGGCTCACTAGGGCACGCCGAGTGGTAGAGTGTGCATTTGGTATACTTTCAAATAAATGGCAATTTTTGCATACTCCCCTGAACATCAGTCTGGAGCATGCTGTATCTGCAGTAAAAAATGCCTGTGCACTGCACAACTATGTGCGTGAACGCGATGGCTACAATTTTGATGATTCACTGATGCATAGCATGGAGGCGGCACAGTGGAATGTGACTAGGGGCACTAGCAGTGGCAACTTAATTCAAGACCAGTTTTTAAATTACTTTTCGACGCCAGCTGGTGAGGTGACTTGGCAGATAGATTTGAGTTAATTTTCAGGTTACCTATTTTTGCGTTTAACTAAAACAATATCTGGCACTTTACAAAATCGAAATAAAATAAAAAAAAGTAAAAAAATGTCACTATGTGTAATTTTTATAAAGAATAAATAAAAATTCTTGCAGGACATTTGTGTATTGTAATATTTGTGAATCCTAAACTACGTTTAACGTGATTTTTTAGCTTAATTGATGTCCTCATACGTCACAGTGTTATATGTGCTCGGGTGGGGGTCTTTGTATACAAAATCAAGGGGTTAGGCAAAGTTAAACAATCACTTGTCATTATGACGTCTTTGTACGGCCATCATGGGTCAAAGCGTTAAAAGGGGCTGACTAAAAAATATAGACACTCCTCCAAGGAGCTGGGAACAACCTTGTTAAAGTTAGTTAGCAGATTTGTAAAACAAAAATGCACGCAGACACCTAAAAACAATGAGCAAGGATGTGGGAATGAGGCCCTGGTCATCATCAACATGGGGACAAGATGCATTGGTAGGGAGACACAAACACCATGCTTATGTTGAAAGCATGGGGCATGGTATAGGTCAGGGGGAGGGCTCTAAAGCACACCTAACATTCCATGACAGGCTGCATGCTTGGATAAGGGCCTGGTATGGATTTGTACCCAAGTAATCTACAGATAGAGAATAAGATAAATTAACTTACCTTTGTCAGCCTGAACTTGGGATGAGCACATGCTCCACTCTGGCAAGAGGGTTCGGGCAATTTCAACCCATGTCCGCTTTTTCAGCAAGTTGTCCTTATATTTAGGATGCCGGGTGTCATAGAGCAGTGGATTCTCCCTGACAAGGCGGATCAGCTCCTCACAATCCACGGATTCCTTCACCTTGGCAGTCACTTTTTGGCTCCGTTTTTTCGACATGTCTCCTCAGCCAGCGCGGCGGCCTTGTGTAGTGTGTTCCGGTGCAGGGAAAGAGAAGGATAGGCAGGGACAGTGTCATTGTGCTATTCTTTGTGCTATTCTTGTATGTAGGGAGAGAGAAGGATAGGCAGGGAAAGTGTCAGTGTCATATTCTTTGCTAAACCTTGTGTGCAGGGAGAGAGAAGGATAGGCAGGGGACAGTGTCAGTGTCATATTCTTTGCTAAACCTTGGGTGCAGGGAGAGAGAAGGATAGGCAGGGAGAGTGTCAGTGTCATATTCTTTGCTAAACCTTGTGTGCAGGAAGAGAGAAGGATAGGCAGGGAGAGTGTCAGTGTCATATTCTTTGATAAACCTTGTGTGCAGGGAGAGAGAAGGATAGGCAGGGGACAGTGTCAGTGTCATTGTTGCTAAGCCTCCTGCACAGTATACACCTGAAGCTAGCCCGTATTGCTGTGTTTTCCTGGTGTGTTACACTAACAGGCATTTGCAGCACTTACAGCGGGCAGAGTGTGCTTCCTGCTAAATATACACCTGAAGCTAGCCCGTATTGCTGTGTTTTCCTGGTGTGTTACACTAAGAGGCATTTGCAGCACTTACAGCGGGCGGAGTGTGCCTCCTGCACATTATACACCTGAAGCTAGCCCGTATTGCTGTGTTTTCCTGGTGTGTTACACTAACAGGCATTTGCAGCACTTACAGCGGGCGGAATGTGCCTCCTGCACATTATACACCTGAAGCTAGCCCTTATTGCTGGAGCTTTTTTTCTTTTGTGTTACACTAACAGGCATTTGCAGCACTTACAGTGGGCGGAGTGTGCTTCCTGCAAAATAAACACCTGAAGCTAGCCCTTATTGCTGTTTTTTTCCTGTTGTGTAACACAGGCAGTCATCTGCAGCACTTACAGCGGGCGTAGTGTGCTTCCTGCAAAATATACACCTGAAGCTACCCCTTATTGCTGGTTTTCCCATCTCCCTGCAGGCCATTAGAATGTCTGGAAGGCAAACAAGGAGAGGCAGACAGTCAGGAGCCAATAAAAGAGGGCAAGCAGGCTCTGTGTCTAGAGACAACAGTGCTGGTCATGGACGCGGTGCATCATCATCAGCACGTGGCCATGGGACATGCTTGTCCTTATTTTCGGCAGCTGGATGTATTGAGCCGCATCATGCCGAAGACTTGGTAGAGTGGATGACCAAGCCCTCCTCATCCTCCTCATCCTCTCTCACCCAGGCTCTGGGCACTGGCAAAGCAGCTGCCAAAGCGTC
Source organism: Rana muscosa (assembly GCA_029206835.1). Classification (NCBI taxonomy): domain Eukaryota; kingdom Metazoa; phylum Chordata; class Amphibia; order Anura; family Ranidae; genus Rana; species Rana muscosa. Next base: position 328,223,051 of record CM055116.1, on the reverse strand, counting down.
CTCTTCCCTGGTATCAATGTCATCATCAGTCACTCCTTCCCTAGACCCACCATGTCCTCCTGAGGAGTCCCCCGAACTGTTTGAGCACAGTGTTGGGTACATGCTCCAGGAGGATGCCCAGCGGTTCGAAGGGTCTGATGATGATACCCAGCTAGAGGAAGGCAGTAGCGTGAGAGCAGAGAGAGGGGATGCTCAAGAAGGACACCAATCTGGCAGTCATGTTCCAGCAGCTGCAGCATACTGCCAGATTGGCTCCAGTGATGAGGAGGGAGGGGATGATGAGGTCACTGACTCCACGTGGGTGCCTAATAGGAGAGAGGAGGAGGAGGAGGATGAGGAGGAGGCACATCTCCAACGAGGCAGGATTCCCTCGGGGGGCCAGCGTAAGGGCAGCACACCGACTGAATCACACCGCAGAGCTCCGCCTGTGCAGGGCGCTGCCTCTGCCCGTTATTCAAAAAGTTCTTTGGTGTGGGCCTTTTTTGAGTTGAGTGCATCAGATCGCACAGCTGCTGTTTGCAACATATGTCTCAAGCGTATATCGTGTGGCCAAAACATCAGCCGCTTGGGCACCACATGCTTGACCAGACATATGTTGACCTGGCATGCAGCTCGTTGGCAAGCCTACCTTAAAGACCCACACCAAAGAACAAAGCGGACCTCTCCTTGCACCGCATCAGCTGGGATCTCCAACCCCACTATACCTTCAGTCCTCTCTGAAACCTGCACTGAGAGGAATGAAGGTGTAGAATTAGGTGTGTCACAGCCAAGTACTTGCGGGCACTCTGCTAGCAGTACACTGATGTCCGATTCTAGCAGGCAAGTTTCCCTGCCCCAGCTGCTGGACCGTCAAAAGAAGTTCACTCCCAGCCATCCACATGCCCAGCGGTTGAATGCTAGCTTGGCTAAATTGCTAGCGCTTCAACTGCTGCCTTTTCAGTTGGTAGACTCTGCCCCCTTCCGTGAGTTTGTGCAATGTGCGGTTCCTCAGTGGCAGGTTCCCAAACGCCACATATTTCTCACGGAAGGCGATTCCGGCTCTCTACCGGCATGTGGAAGGCAATGTCTTGGCCTCGCTGGACAGGGCGGTCAGCGGTAAGGTGCATATTACCGCTGACTCATGGTCCAGCAGGCATGGACAGGGACGTTACCTTTCTTTCACGGCCCATTGGGTCACTCTTTTGGCAGCTGGGAAGGATGCAGGACAAGGTGCAGTAGTGTTGGAGGTTGTTCCTCCGCCTCGCCTCCAAAATGCTACTACTGGTTGTGACACACCTCTCTCCTCCACCCCCTCCTCTTCTTCTTCCTCCATGGCCTCTTCCTGTGCTTTGTCCTCGGAACCAGCGGTGCTCCGTAGGCGTTCAAGGGGCTACGCAAGTACGCAGGCAAAAAGATGCCATGCCGTGCTTGCGCTGGTGTGTTTGGGGGACAGGAGCCACACTGGGACAGAGGTTCTGTCTGGTCTGCAGGGGCAGGCCGAGAGGTGGTTGACGCCACGCCAGCTTATGCCAGGAATGGTGGTTTGCGACAATGGCACCAACCTCCTCTCCGCCCTCCGACAGGGACAACTGACCCATGTGCCCTGTGTGGCTCACGTCCTGGTGGTGCAGCGGTTCTTGGGCAGGTACCCGGGCTTACAGGATGTCCTGAGGCAGGCCAGGAAAGTCTGTGTGCATTTCCGCAGATCTTATAATGCCAGTGCGCGCCTGGCTGAGCTGCAAAAGGAGTTGAACCTGCCCAAGAACCGCCTTATATGTGACATGCCCACCAGGTGGAACTCAACGTTGGCCATGCTGCAGCGGCTGCACACGCAGCAGAGGGCCATCAATGAGTACCTGTGCGACTACGGCACCAGGACAGGGTCAGGGAGCTCAGGTTTTTTTCACCACGCCAGTGGGGCATGATCAGGGATGCATGCACTGTCCTGGCACCATTTGAGGAGGCCATGAGGATGGTGAGCAGTGACAGTGCATGCATCAGTGACACTGTACCTCTTGTCCACCTGTTGGAACATACGCTGCGTGGAATAATGGACAGGGCACTTGAGGCAGAACAGAGGCAGGAAGAGGAGGACTTCCTTGCCTCTCAAGGCCCCCTTTACCCAGACAGTGTTCCTTCTGTCCCACCCATCGCACAGGAAGAGGGGGAGGAGGAGGAGGAGGATTGTGTCAGCATGGAGGTGGAGCCTGGCACTCAGCATCATCAGCAGCAGTCTTTTAGGGAAGATTTACAGTCCCAAGAAACCCGTGGACTTGTACGTGGCTGGGAGGAGGTGGCTGCGGATCATGTCTTCCTTAGTGACCCAGAGGACTCCGGACCGAATGCCTCAGCTAACCTACGCTGCATGGCCTCCCTGATCCTGCAAAGTCTGCGGAAGGATCCTCGTATTCTTCGGATCAAGGAGAGGGACTATTACTGGCTGGCCACTCTCCTTGATCCACGGTACAAGGGTAAGGTTGCGGACCTTATCTTACCGTTGCAGAGGAAGCAGAGGATGAGACAACTCCGGGAGGCCTTGCAGAAAGGTCTGTGCAACGCGTTCCCAGAGATTGGGAGGTTACAAACTCCTGATCCTGAACAACGAGTTGCTGAGGCTTCGGTCAGTCAAAGAAGGAGTGGTGGGGAAGGTGGCCGTCTGACCGATGCGTTCAGACAATTCTTTATTCCGTAGCCCCAAGGTATGATCGGTTCCAGCAACCATTGCCAGCGTCTGATATACATGGTGCAGGAATACCTAGGGGCAAGGTCAGACTTGGACACCTTCCCCACCGAAAATCCTCTGGCTTACTGGGTCTTGAGGATGGATCACTGGCCGGAGCTTGCACAGTATGCAATTGAGCTACTGGCCTGTCCTGCATCCAGCGTTCTTTCAGAACGCACATTCAGTGCTGCTGGAGGATTTGTCACGGATCACAGTGTGCGCCTGTCCACCAACTCGGTTGATCGACTGACCTTCATAAAGATGAACCAGTCTTGGATCACCACCAGCTAGCAAACACCTGAAGCTGATATAACAGACTAATTTATTTTCAAATGTCACATCCCTTCAAGACTGATGCTGAGTGACTGTCCTGTTATGTTGACTGACTATCCTCCTCCTCCTCAATGATCCGATTGATGATGATAGCTTGGAAGAACATTTTTGTTTCTGGGTGCCGCCACCAGTGGCTAAGGCCCAATTTTTCAGCCCCTGTTTAACAGGGGCATGTAATTACAATTTATTATGCATTGCTTTGCAGCAGGGCTCATTCCTGCACTCCAACTAGAGTATCTGGGAGAGGTTGCAGTGTCGTGGCACCAGCACCAGTGCCTAAGGCCCAATTTTTCAGCCCCTGTTTAACAGGGGCATGTAATTACAATTTTTTATGCAATGCTTTGCAGCAGGGCTCATTCCTGCACTCCAACTAGAATATCTGGGAGAGGTTGCAGTGTCGTGGCACCAGCACCAGTGCCTAAGACCCAATTTTTCAGCCCCTGTTTAACAGGGGCATGTAATTACAATTTTTTATGCAATGCTTTGCAGCAGGGCTCATTCCTGCACTCCAACTAGAGTATCTGGGAGAGGTTGCAGTGTCGCGGCACCAGCACCAGTGCCTAAGGCCCAATTTTTCAGCCCCTGTTTAACAGGGGCGTGTAATTACAATTTTTGATGCAATACTTTGCAACAGGGCTCATTGCTGTGCTCCAAGTACAGTATCTGTGAGGGGTTGCAGTGTTGTGGCACCAGTGCCTAAGGCCCAATTTTTCTGCCCCTGTTTAACAGGGGCATGTAATTAAAATTCTTGATCTAATAATTCACAGCAGGGCCCATTCCTGCGCCCACCAAGAGTAACTGTGATGCCCTACAGTGTTGTGGCAACACCAACATGTAAGGGGCAAATTTCAGCAGAGTATATACGGCAGGCCCCTACTTTCAAACATCCAACTTACAAACGACTCCTACTTGCAAACGAAAGGAGACAACAGGAAGTGAGAGGAAATCTACCCCTAGGAAGGGAAATTCTCTCCTGTAAGAGTTAATATGGGAAAAAGGTGTCTCCTCTCTACTGATGCTTTATCACCAATCCTTGTTTCAATAAAAACCCCACTTTTCAAAAACATTTGTCATTGGGACGGAAAGTGAGGTGAAATGTTCTGAACAGGGGCACAGACAGCAAAACAAATGTTACAGGGGTGATAACCCTTCCCTATGTTTTCCAAAAAGCTTAAAAATAGATTTTTTGGCTGGAGCTACACTTAAACAATGTACCTGTTCAAAATTACAAACAGATTCTACATAAGAACAAACCTACAGTCCCTGTCTTGTATGCACCGCCTGTATACGGCTGTTCAGAGTATATAGGGCCTTTTTTATTTTGTGTGCGGGGTTCCCCTTAATATCCATACAAGACCCAAAGGGGCTGGTAATGGGCTGGGGTGGGGGGTGGGGGGGTGATGGGGTAGCTATGCCATTTTTCTCAAAGATTTTCATCCATATTACCGGGACCAGACATTACATTAAAGCCGCAAGCAGTTTTAAATGGCTTTTTTTTCCTTTAGAAATGTCATTTTGTGCAGGGACAGTTCTAAACACGGGTAACACGTGGCACTTCACAGGCATACTTTAGACACCCCCCAAGTACGATATTTAAAGGAATATTTGACTTTTTTTTTTCACTTTATGCATCATTAAAATGACTACTCCCGAAAAAAGGCAGTTTTTAAAACTTTTTTTAATAGGGTTCTAACGTTCGTGCAAACTTTCGGTCCGTTCGCGGGTTCTGGTGCGAACCGAACCCGGGGGTGTTCGGCTCATCCCTAATAGACATCTTCCCGTTCTGCCTCTCCGTGAGACGATCGCGGGCATCGGCGGACATCAAGTCACGGAGCGCGCGGCAGGTACGTTGCTTTGCACAGCCGTTCCATTCTACTAACGTATATCTACAGGCGGCGTCGGCTAGTGGTTAAAATTAGCACTTTTGATTTTTCACATTCGTGTTCCATAGACTTTAACACTGTCCGCATGTTCGTACACATTTTTTGTCTATTCGCAAGTTCTGGTGCGAACCGAACCGGGGGGGGGGGGGGGGGCATTCGGCTCATCCCTAGTACCAAGTGACCATTTTGATGTCTATTTTGTGATATTAAAGGGGTTGTAAAGGTTCATTTTTTATTTTCTAAATAGGTTCCTTTAAGCTAGTGCATTGTTGCTTCACTTACCTTTTCCTTTGATTTACCTTCTAAATGTTTGTTTTCTTTGTCTGAATTTCTCACTTCCTGTTTCTCCTCACTGAACTTCACACCATCATCCGAGTGGTGTTAAGTCAAGTAGGAACAGCTTACTGAACAGCTGAGGAGGAACAGGAAGTGAGAAATTCAGACAAAGAAAACAAAGAAAAAAAAACAAAGAAAAAAAATATTTAAAAGGGAAATCTAAGGAAAAGGTAAGTGAACCAACAATGCACTAGCTTAAAGGAACCTATTTAATAAATAAAAAACGAACCTTTACAACCCCTTTAATACATTTAAATAAAATGCCTGTGGCAATCTCTTTTTCGTCAGTACTGAACTAGTTAAGCCAGTTCTGCTTGCTGTCAGAGTATCACAGCAAATGAATACATCAATCAATCAGGGAACAAAGACTCATTCTGTTGACATTACAGAAATGGATATCATGCTGACATACAGTTAGACAGAATCATATATATTAAATTGAATGCAATCATATTATTATGAAAGCAGCTTTTATTTTTTCGTATTTATTAGGAAAAAAAAGTAATTCTATATTTTACGATTAAAAATGAATTAAATGAAGTACCGTATTTATCGGCGTATAACACGCACTTTTTTCCCCTTAAAATCAGGGGAAAATCGTGGGTGCGTGTTATACGCCGATACTCCGTCGAATTCCCCTGCTGAAAACGAGCGAGAGGAGCGAGCGGAGCCGAAGCCGAAGTACACTCGGCTTTACTCGGCTCCTCTCGCAGTCCCGCCCATCTCTGACTGCGCCGCTGACATAGAGAAAGCCGAGTGTACTTCGGCTAGTCTCGGCTCCTCTCACAGTCCTGCCCCTGACTGTGAGAAGAGCCGAGTCTAGCCGAAGTACACTCGGCTTTCTCCATCAGCGGCACAGTCAGTGGAGATGGGCGGGACTGCGAGAGGAGCCGAGTCTAGCCGAAGTACACTCGGCTTTCTCCGTCAGCTGCGCAGTCAGTGGAGATGGGCGGGACTGCGAGAGGAGCCGAGTCTAGCCGAAGTACACTCGGCCCCGCTCGCTCCTCTCCACAGAAATCGGCGCCAAATTAAAAAAAACGCAGAGACTGACAAGATCGCAAAGGCACTGGGCAAGGCTGCAGATGGACAGATGGACACTGGGCAAGGCTGCAGATGGACAGATATACACTGGGCAAGGCTGCAGATGGACAGATGGACACTGGGCAAGGCTGCAGATGGACACTGGGCAAGGCTGCAGATGGACAGATGGACACTGGGCAAGGCTGCAGATGGACAGATGGACACTGGGCAAGGCTGCAGATGGACAGATGGACACTGGGCAAGGCTTCAGATGGACACTGGGCAAGGCTGCATGCTGCATTTAAATGTAAGTTTTTTTTCCTTGAATTTCCCTCCTAAAAGTTTTTTTCCTTAAAATTCCCTCCTAAACTTGGGGTGCGTGTTATACGCCGGTGCGTGTTATACGCCGATAAATACGGTATGTGTGGGATAAGGGTCTGATTATTTTAGTAGTGGACATATCTATAGTACATTGTATATCTTATATTTGTATAATTGATTCAAAAGTAAGGCCCCTTTCACACTGAGGCGCTTTGAAGGCGCTATTGCGCTAAAAATAGCGCCTGCAATGCGCCCCAGGAGGGTCAAAACTCCTGCAAGCCGCATCTTTGAGGCACGATAGGAGTGGTAAAAATACCGCTCCTATAGCACCCCTGCCCATTGAAATCAATGGGGTAGCGCCTCCAAAACGCCCGCAAAACACTGCAAAGAGGCGTTATTGCAGGCGTTTTTAACCCATTTTCAGCCGCTAGCGTGGGTTAAAATAAAAATAGCGCCGCTATACCGCCAGCGCATCCAGCGCCTCAGTGTGAAAGTAGCCTAACTATATTATATTCTTCAGAAAAATTAATAAGTATACACATAAGTAAATACGAGCTTGGTTAGAATTATTCCAATTAATAACAGGGAAGGACAAGAAAATATACAAAATTAAATTTTAACAACTTTATTGTATAAAATAAAATTAATTACATTAATTTTATTTTATACAATAAAGTTGTTAAATTTTTATTTTGTATATAACTCTAACCAAGCTGGTATTTACTAATGTGTATACTTATGAATTTTTCTGAACAATATAATATAGTTACTTATGAATCAATTATACGAATATAAGATATACAATGTAATATATATATATATATGTCCACTACTAAAATAATCAGACCCTTATCCCGCACATACTTAATTTAGAGTCCCGCCCTTTCTGTCCTCTTTTTTAATATACAAATACCGGGATGGAGGTAAATGACTGTATCATTACCTCAGTTAAAGTCCCACTCAATCCTCTTTTAATATTATAAAATTAGGGATGGAAGTATGTGTTCTGGGACTCCAACTCTAATATTATGCTCCTGCATACCTTGTTGTTATCATTGACCCGTTGACCCTTTTTTGTATTAGTTTGTTATCATGTTTATTGTGTTATTTAATATGTCTACTTGATCTGGCTCCTTTTCCGATCTTTCCAATTCATTCACACACATACATGTGTGCGGGACTCTGACCTGTCTGTTGGCTTGGGGGTCTTGTCACTCTATGCCTCCTGCGGGCTTTGTTTTTAACACAGGGGCTGCGACGTGCACTGCCTACACTCCCCCTCTCCTGCTCCTTGTATGCGGGTGTATGGGGGCGGGCACTGCGTGTCGACATCACGCCTTTCATGCCGGACACGGGGCGTCACCCTGCGTGGCCCCCCTTTGTTGTCCAAACTTTCAGCTACGAGCAGTGTGGGTGGTGATTTTGGCGCCAAACTACCAAGCGGCTCTTCCGCATTGGTGTAGGCGCCTCCCCTCCCTATTTTTCAGCGGCGGCACCTATATATGGGCGCTATCCTTGGGTGGTTCAGGCATTTGGCTATTTCCTACTCACAGAACAACACCTATCACACACTCCCTGGTTCAATTAATAGGTAATCCTCCTTCACATAGTCCATTGTCCCCCTATGTACCCATCCTTTTACCCTCTTGTTTTTGCTGGTGGCTGCTCTTTGGTTGTGGTTTTTATGTGCCTTATTGGTCATGTTTAGTTTTATGTCAACTGCCCTTTCTTCTTACTCATTCCTTCACCACTCTCACACATTAATTGCAATACACCCTCAGTTTAATATTTCACTATTTTACAGCCACTACCGGCCATTGACCTTATGTCTACACATCAATTCCCGCTTGATGCCCGTCCACCCTGGGTGCGTCCTGTGTTGGCTACCTGCCGTGAAGTACTCCATCTCAGTCCCCGTGGGGGGAGCGGTCCCCATAATTGTGTGTGTCCTGACTCCCAGGCCGGCAGTACATGGATATCTCGTAAGTACCAACTGGGACTCTGACTCCTGCTCACTGTCTCTTATGTGTGTGGATGCATTGGATCAATTTGAAATGTATCTATGTCTTTGCAGAGACACAATACACATATGCTCCTGATGAGAGACAAGAAGTCGCGAAATATATATATATATATATATATATACTGAATATATTTCATAAAACATATCATAAAAAATCTGTTATCAAACTATTAATGACGTTTTTGTCACCTTAAACCAACAATTGACTAATCCAACTACTTCCCTTGCATTTCAAGTAACGGCATACTGTATGCCTGTGTCCTGGTCTTGACACCTTTATTTTTTGAAACTCAGCAAGGTTACAGGGTTTATGGAGCAATTATCTGCCAAGTAGCTGCATTTTGGCTGCAGGATGTCCTAAATGTCCATGGTAGAGCTGTGAATATCAAACGTGTTTGAAAATACCCCAAGTGTCCTATGATTTACTTACAGCTGTGGCAGTAGCTAGGTCACATGGCATAGTCGCAGATATGGGGTCATTCTTTGTCTTAGTCTCTTACCTTTTTTTTGCTGCCTAGAGCAAATTTTTAAATTATGTTGATTTGGACATTAACTTTAAGTGGAGAGTGACACATGCAACAAAAATATAGTGCAACAATAAACTCCAATTGCATCATGTAGACTTTCAATTTACTGTAGTTGAAAGTTGATTGGGGGGGCGTGGCCAACTGCGGAACTGTATGGACGCTCACTGCTAGAGCTCCTACCGCACATTACTCCCTATAGCGGCTAGCGGCGACATTTAGAGTGCCCGAGGACACAGCAGCACACTGGAGGTAACAGAGAACCTCACCCCCGACATGGGGAAGCGCAACTCATGGAAGAAACCCCGCAAATTGGGGTCCTTTAACAGCCCGGCCGGGTCTCCTAGAAAGGAAGATGGCGATGGTCCCTCCTCCCTCACACACACAGGAAAGCTGACAGCCCGCGCTGGGAGAGGAGAGACACAAGCAACACAGCCTCAGCAGCTCCTAAAAGAGCAAGATGCCTTTCAGTCTGATGTTATCAGCCCTGCAAGGCAAAGAAGGAAGGTATCTGCTACAGAGCAAAAAGTAAGTGAAAATGGCATTGACATTGACTCAGATGCAGATATTAACCCATATGAGGAAAAGCTGGATTCCTTTCCAACTTCTGGCAAAGCACTGTTAGATACTGCCATGAAGGAAATGTTAAAATCATTGCATGGGGCAATCCAACACGACATGAAATCTTTTATGCAAAAATCTAAACTGGAAATAGATGATTTAGGTGAGAGAGTGGATTACATTGAAAATAAAATGACTGATTTCACTGATGCCCATAATGAACTGGTAGATGACCATTTTGCACTAGAGGAAGAAGTCAGACAATTAAGACTTAAAGTCGCAGACCTCGAAGATCGCTCTAGAAGAAATAATATAAAATTCCGCGGCATTCCTGAAAACGTAAAAAATATCAATCTTAAAAATTTTTTGCAAATTTTTTTTACAGATCTTATCCCCTCATTACAAAACCAAGATCTGGTGATCGACAGAGCCCACAGATTGCCCAAGCCATCACATATTCCGGAAAAACTTCCAAGAGATGTGATCGCCAAGATCCATTTTTTTCAGACAAAAGATTTGTTAATGCAATACGCAAGACAACATGCGCCACTACCAGACCCCTATGCAGGAATAATCCTGTACTCCGACCTTTCCCAAGCTACTATTCTGGCACGGAAAAATCTGAACCCGATCACCAAAATTTTACGCAACCACAAAATAATTTACAGATGGGGATTCCCAACCAAACTGAATGTTGAGAGAGAGAACAGGTTGCATTCAATCCATACGATCGAAGACGGCCTCAAAACACTGAGAAAATGGGGTCTACTCCCAAATGATGAAGACCAATAAATCCACCAAAGAGAAAATGACACCTCCATGGAGTGTCAGTCATGGATGACTTGCCCGCTGGTCAAACACCAAAAGAGAGAACTCACCATCTCTTTCCCTCCGTACGACCACGATCCAAGACCCTCAGGCTCATGTTACACAGGGAGTCACTAACCCTAAAACCTCTGACCTTTGACCTATAGAATCCCCACAACGAGAGTGCAATTTGATATGCACACAAGAGTTGCTTGGCGACTCACTTGTTCTTATATGTTTCTTTACGTTCTAGACTACAAGTCTAACTCCCTTCCCTTCCCCCCACATAACGTTTATCAGACTTTACTTTACATGCATGGAAGTTACGTAGTCGATGGACACTGTTTGCTTCTACTACATTAAATTTTTAACCAACTCACCAATGTGAAAATGTATCCGCCATGACTAATTTGAAAATATTGTCACTAAATGCAAAAGGTCTCAACATCCCTTTCAAGGGGAAAGCCCTATGGAACGATGCCTTAAAATTCGGAAGCGACATTCTGTGCATTCAGGAATCGCACTTTGCAAAAGACAACCCTCCGCAATTTGCTCACCCTAAATTCCCGCACATCTTTTCCTCTCACAACCACAAGAAGAAAAAAGGAGTCCTGACGATCATCAAAGACTCGATCTCTTTTCAACTTTTAGATTCTAAAATCGATCGTCACGGAAGATATGTTATTCTGGTTGCAAAAATTGACAATTCAGTACTGACGATTGCTAACATATATGCTCCGAATAGAAACTCACACCAATTCCTACAAAAAGTTTTCAAAATAACAAAAAAAATACAGAAAGGCAATATTATCTTCTGTGGTGATTTTAATGCAACGATGGACCCACTTCTGGACACTACTAAAGGAATCCATTCCAAGAGAAAAGGTCTGAAGGACATCTTCTTACAAGAGGACCTCCATGACCCTTGGAGATGTCTCCACGCATCAGAAAAAGACTTTACTTTCTACTTGAATGTTCATAGATCCTACTCTAGGATTGACTTTTTCATCACTGACAGAGCTCTCCTACAAAAAACCAAAGATGCGAGTATACATAACATAACATGGTCTGACCATGCTCCAACCTCGTTAATTATTGATCTAGCCCAACAAAATTCCAATCAAATACTGTGGAGAAATAACACTTACATTTTGTCTCAAAGGGAAGCTCTGACAGTGATGAGGGAAAGACTAGAAGAATTTTTCAAACTGAACAATAATGACGCAGTCTCTGTCTCTAGCATATGGTGTGCCCATAAGGCGTTTATTAAAGGAATACTGATCCAAATGGCATCAAGGGAAAAGAAAAGAAGATCACAGGCAGTAACTAATCTACTAACAAAAATAGATAAATTAGAGAAAGAACATAAAATATCACCAAATAATCCCCTTCTCCTTCAACAGCTTAATGAGACTAGGAACGAGCTTAGAGCGATACTGATCTCCAACCATGAAAAATACCTTAAAAAACTAAAACTAAATCATTACTCACAGGGAAACAAAGCGGGTAAACTCCTGGTTCTACAATTACGTAATAGACAAAATAAACAGAAAATTCATAAAATAATTCATCACAAATCAGATAAAACATTATATAACCCACAAAATATAGCCAACGCGTTTGCAGATTACTATGAAGGTCTATATAACCTAAAAGAGGACCAAAATGTCTCCCAGCCACAACCAATAGATTTAGCCCAATTTCTAAATAAAATGAATATCCCCACAGTAGACCCCACTACTCTAGGAAAATTAAATGATCCCATAACCTTAGAGGAAATTAAAAAAGTAATCTCATTGTTACCACTAAATAAAGCTCCTGGGGCAGATGGTCTATCTAGCGAATATTTTAAGGCATTTGAAACTGTGCTCTCCCCATATCTAACAAGAGTTTTTAACAATGCTGTCAGCACTCACTCATTCCCCAAAGAAATGCTTGAAGCAATTATTATCACAATTCCAAAACAAGGGAAAGATCCGGAGTCACCATCTAACTATAGACCCATCTCACTGCTCAACTCTAATCTGAAAATCTTTGCTAAGGTTATAGCCAATCGATTGTTAGAAATCACACCTTACCTAATTGAACCAGATCAGGTTGGATTCGTAAGAGGTCGTCAAGGCCCAGACAGTACCAGACGAATGATTGATCTGCTCAATCATATAGAACACAGTTGAGTCCCTTCTCTGCTTCTTGGTCTAGATGCGGAGAAGGCATTCAACAGAGTGCATTGGGGCTATATAGCTGAGACCCTTAAGAGATTTGGGCTCTCGGGATTCATTTTTGAAGCAATAATGTCACTTTATACGAATCCTTCTGCCAGGGTATATACATCAGGAAGTATCTCTAAAAAATGTAACCTCTCGAACGGAACTAGACAGGGGTGCCCCTTGTCACCCATTATATTTTCGTTAGCTATAGAGCCCCTCGCAATAGCTTTGAGAGCGTACCCCAATATAGTAGGGATTAAGATAGGACAAATAGAACATAAACTTGGACTATTTGCTGACGATGTCCTTTTGACTTTATCCATAACCGACACACTACTGAAAGAAGTAACCACTGTCCTGGATAAATTTGGATCAATTTCCTATTATAAGATTAATCACGATAAATGTTTTATCTTACCTATGAATATCCCACCAGATCAAGTCGTTAAACTAAGACAACAATCTAATTACAATTGGGACAACCCCTCTATTACCTATCTAGGGATTCAACTTACCTACCTACCTACTAAATTATATGAAGCCAATTACCCATCTTTATTGACCCAAATCCCACAAGATATACTCTCAATTAAAAAAACTCAGCTTTCCTGGATTGGAAGGATAGCAGCTTTTAAAATGAAGACATTGCCGAAGAACTTATACTACTTCCGCTCTCTTCCTATCCCCTTACCAGCTAAATTCTTCACACAAATCAACTCGAAGTTAAACAACTTGATCTGGTTAGGAAAAAAACCTAGAATTGCTTTATCGATTATGTCATTAGCTAAATCCAAAGGAGGATTGAACCTCCCTGATTTACGTTTATACTACTTTGCCACACTCTTAGACCAAATGAGATACTGTGTCAGGAAAGGTTCCATCCAGTGTTGTATTATCTTTTGGACGCAGTACTGGTTTCCACCAGCGGATGGATCCTGGCAGTGTGGAACAGACTGCCCTCCCTCCGATCAGGTGTGACCTGAAGCTAATCAGGCATTCCTATAAATACCCGGCAGGTGTATACACACACTGCCCTGGTATCATCCTCGTGCCCTGACCTGTAGCCTGTCTGCTTGAACCTTGATCCATGTATCCTGATCCCTGTAACCTGAACCTGTAACCTGATCCTGAACCTGTTGTGTCCGTCCTAATCCCTGATCCCTGCTCTGCAGCCTGGTTGCCCCCTGCTTGATCCTGTCTCCCTGTCCTGATCCATCCTTACCCCATCTGCTGATCCCCCTGTGTATGACCTCGGCCTGGCCCTGTTTATGATTCTGGTTCCCCCATTACTTGTACATATTTGTCTGTTACTGTTATTAATTGTGGGTTCTGTTTGGTATTGGTTGTTGTGCACTGTGTGGTATTGGAGGTGGTTATATATATATTATTTCACTTATCTTTAATAAATCTTTATATTTCACTTAAAAGTCTTTGGTGTTCCTCTGTTGCTAGCTGCACAGTTCTGGTCACACTTGGTACGTGACATACTGGTTCAGATACTCAAATGATAAATTATGGCTGAACATTGAACGGTAAACATCTAAAGGAAATTACCTATTCTCCCTATCCATGGCCCGCTATATTTTATCAAAAATAAATATACCCAACTTCCTGACAATTAAAGCCACCCTGACAGCCTGGAAGTTCGCTTTAACGAAACTACATCCAACAATTACCCCAGTCCATATGCCAGTCCCGATAAGAGTAGTTGACTATTGTAAAACACGTATTAATACTTCTTCCTGGACTAAACAGGGAAATCACTTCTTTGATCAATTACCGGCTGATCATAAATTCAATATAACAACTAAGCTCAAAGCCAAACTATCTAATAAAAATTTCAACCCGGAAAGAAGTGTGGAACTCCCTGGTGAGCTTTGGGAATTTTTCACTTCGTATAAAAACTATAGTAAAAAGGGCATATCCTATATATATAAACTCCTCTCATCTTTTCCACTTCATACCAAAACTATAAACATGATCAAGTGGGAGAAGGATCTAGCGCAAACCTTCTCATGGGAAGAATGGCAGAAAGCCATACACATTAACAACACTGCATCATCATGTGTAGAACATTGGGAAAACGCGCAAAAAATACTGAACCGCTGGTATTTGACCCCATACAGACTCTCCAAAATATTTCCCTCTTCATCCCCCACCTGCTGGAGATGTGATTCCCATACTGGCAACTTAATACACACATTGTGGAGTTGTAAGGCCTTATCTAGTTTCTGGAAAAATGTCTCCTCATTTATAGCATCTCTTGCTGGAAATCTAAAGAGACTCACACCAGAAATGGCATTATTAAATTTAAACCTAGAAGTTTATCCCTCCCTTTATAGAATTATAGTCGCTAACATCCTTACAGCAGCTAGACTCACTATAACCAAATTATGGAAATCTACCCTAGCACCTAATTTATCAGATGTCATTCAGAGACTCAACGCTCAGGCTCACTATGAGTTGATGTGGGCACACGAAAAAGGTTCCATAACTAAATTCATGAAATATTGGAATGAATGGACTAATCATCCTAGGGCCTCAAATTTTCTGAAGAATTCTAAGAACTATTGAATGTGCTCCTGTGAGACTACGATAGTAATATTAACATTAGATGAATCTATAGGATAACTTCTATATCATCCCCTCTCCCCTCCCCTTCCTTCCCTTGCAGGTTTATGTAGTTTTTTTTCTCTCTTTTTTTTTAATTATACAGAGTCATAATCCCATGTTTACAGCATGACCCCATCGGGGTAAACAGGGATTTATATTTACCTGATTAAGCATTTGAATAATATTTAGACGGTTAAAATTTATATTGCTAATGCTAAGTTACGTTGGATGTCTGACACCTAATAGATACCTTGATAATAACAATGTACGAATAAGAATTTGAAGTATTTTTCGTACTAAATTGTTTTGTTTTTTGTGGGGTTTTTTTGTAAAAAATTCAATAAAAATCTTTAATGGGAAAGAAAGTTGATTTGGATTTTTCTGCTATTGAACAAGGCCTGAAGTTTCTATGCAGTTTACACCTTCCTGACATGGATTTCCATCTTGCTGGTTTGTGGCATGCACCCTTGCATCTAGTTGACTTTATGCCCATATCCCCCTGGCATCTAGTAGTTTTTGTGCAAATATCACATTGAAGAGTACTGAAATGCTTGGCAATATTTCCCTGTGCCTAGAAGATTTAATGTTACCTGCTGTCCTATTGTATTTTGTGTGATTTTGTGTAATTAACACTCAGGAAAGGCTAACATACAGGTCCTTCTCAAAAAATTAGCATATTGTGATAAAGTCCATTATTTTCTGTAATGTACTGATAAACATTAGACTTTCATATATTTTAGATTCATTACACACAACTGAAGTAGTTCAAGCATTTTCTTGTTTTAATATTGATGATTTTGGCATACAGCTCATGAAAACCCAAAAATCCTATCTCAAAAAATTTGCATATTTCATCCGACCAATAAAAGAAAAGTGTTTTTAATACAAAAAAAGTCAACCTTCAAATAATTATGTTCAGTTATGCACTCAATACTTGGTAGGGAATCCTTTTGCAGAAATGACTGCTTCAATGCGGCGTGGCATGGAGGCAACCAGCCTGTGGCACTGCTGAGGTGTTATGGAGGCCCAGGATGCTTCGATAGCGGCCTTAAGCTCATCCAGAGTGTTGGGTCTTGCGTCTCTCAACTTTCTCTTCCCAATATCCCACAGATTCTCTATGGGGTTCAGGTCAGGAGAGTTGGCAGGCCAATTGAGCACAGTAATACCATGGTCAGTAAACCATTTACCAGTGGTTTTGGCACTGTGAGCAGGTGCCAGGTCGTGCTGAAAAATGAAATCTTCATCTCCATAAAGCTTTTCAGCAGATGGAAGCATGAAGTGCTCCAAAATCTCCTGATAGCTAGCTGCATTGACCCTGCCCTTGATAAAACACAGTGGACCAACACCAGCAGCTGACATGGCACCCCAGACCATCACTGACTGTGGGTACTTGACACTGGACTTCAGGCATTTTGGCATTTCCCTCTCCCCAGTCTTCCTCCAGACTCTGGCACCTTGATTTCTGAATGTACTTTGGACCACTGAGCAACAGTCCAGTGCTGCTTCTCTGTAGCCCAGGTCAGGCGCTTCTGCCGCTGTTTCTGGTTCAAAAGTGGCTTGACCTGGGGAATGCGGCACCTGTAGCCCATTTCCTGCACACGCCTGTTCACAGTGGCTCTGGATGTTTCTACTCCAGACTCAGTCCACTGCTTCCGCAGGTCCTCCAAGGTCTGGAATCGGTCCTTCTCCACAATCTTCTTCAGGGTCCGGTCACCTCTTCTCATTGTGCAGCGTTTTCTGCCACACTTTTTCCTTCCCACAGACTTCCCACTGAGGTGCCTTGATACAGCACTCTGGGAACAGCCTATTCGTTCAGAAATTTCTTTCTGTGTCTTACCCTCTTGCTTGAGGGTGTCAATGATGGCCTTCTGGACAGCAGTCAGGTCGGCAGTCTTACCCATGATTGCGGTTTTGAGTAATGAACCAGGCTGGGAGTTTTTAAAAGCCTCAGGAATCTTTTGCAGGTGTTTAGAGTTAATTAGTTGATTCAGATGATTAGGTTAATAGCTCGTTTAGAGAACCTTTTCATTATATGCTAATTTTTTGAGATAGGAATTTTGGGTTGTCATGAGCTGTATGCCAAAATCATCAATATTAAAACAAGAAAAGGCTTGAACTACTTCAAGTTGTGTTTAACGAATCTAAAATATATGAAAGTCTAATGTTTATCAGTACATTACAGAAAATAATGAACTTTATCACAATATGCTAATTTTTTGAGAAGGACCTGTAGATGACTTTTACCTTGATGGTTAATTAATTGTGAAGCATTGTTGGAAATTTAACATCACTGATTTAGTTGCAGCAACATGTGAACATGAACATACTGTATAAATCTGAATGTGCTCCTCCAGTCATACCTCAGATACTAGTTTCTCACTTGTGGGAATGGTACAATTAACAGGAGGTGTTCTGTAAGTTCTGGACACATATACATTTTTGTGGTGTTTTGATGTAGTTATTGAAACAGTGTGAAGAAATTTAAATGAAAAATTTACCTAACACCAATATTTGAGTTTTTGGTCATCGCTGCAGAGTTAAACCCCAATATAAATTGTTATGTCTCAAATGGAATCATTTGGTAAGATCTTTGTATTTTAAAATCTGTGTTTGCAAGGCTGCTGTGGCCTTTGTGATGGGAACCCAATACCCATGCAAGATATAGTATTGATTTAATAATATGAAGAGCACCCAAAAGTCCCAGGTGCGCAGAATTAATTTATAATTAAGGCATGGAGATCTCGGTGATAGGGAATTAAAGGCACATCAGCAGCCAGGGGCTCACTAGCTCACCCAGTTCCCTCTATACCTAAAATATCATACTTAAAGCTGATTTCTAGCTTTAGTGTCACTTTAAATAGCAGGCAAAGCGGGCCCAAATGAACCATTTTCCACACTAACAGGTGTGCTCGCTGGAAAGGTGGTTAGATGACCTCATGGTCTCTCATTTAGCCAATCAAAGGAAGCTTCATTCAGATAATACAAATCTGCATATCAATGGCTGAACACCACACAGTGCTACTCTGAGTGAGGATTGGGATCTCCGTGTGTGGATTGGGATCACTGAGTGTGGATTGTGATCTTTGTTTCCCACAGCTGGAACACAGTGCTGTATAAATTTTATACAGCACACCCAGCAGGCACACCTCTTATTGTAGGAAATGGCTCATTTGGACCAGCCTGGGCAAAATAAACTAGTTAAACTGAAAATAAACCTGGACATCAGCTTTAAGGGGACATACTATTAAAGGAGTTTTAAACCCTCACGTTTTTTCACCTTAATGCATTCTATGTCTGTGCCAATGGACGCAGCAGCAAGACTCAGGAGCGCGCCCGCACGAGTGCCCCCATTGGAATGTGGCTCTCCGTGGGGGCACTTAAGAAGAGGAGGAGCCAGGAGCGCCACCGTGGGACTCCAGAAAAGGAGGGACCCTTTCACAGAGGAGGTAAGTATAACATGTTTGTTATGTAGCAATAAACTTTGGCTTACAAAGAAATTCTGCTTAAATGATAAACAGGGTTCAATCATTACATGTTAAAATGTGCTACTTTTCTCTTCTGCTGTCAGACTTTGCCAAAATGCAATTTCATTCCTTCAGTGGGAATATAACAAAAGCTTTATAAATTTTCATTGTTGCTTTATTTTAAAATCCTTTTTAATTAAATAAAAAGTAAAAGTCAATTTACTTACAAAACAATATGTCTGTCTCTTATGGCCACACAGAAATATATTTTGCCTCAGGTTGTCATTATCCTCTTCTTTCTCAGTGCAGAAGGAGCTCTATGAGGTTTTTTCCATTATTAAGAAGAGTAAAACATATCTACAGTACATTCAGATTGTTTTCAAAAATACTATTTGGCCTTTATATGTGAGATTTGTGATAAAAATTCAGGTTGATGCACTTTAAGTATATTAGGAGTATTTCCAAATAACAATTTGCTCATTATCACCAACATCTTACACCTGGGAACAGCGCTGACAGTTTGCAGATTAAATGAAAGGCCACATTAGTTTGCAGTTATGCCTTCTGAAAGCACATGTGCTTGAACAAGAACATAAAAGGCTTCATGAACAGAAACACAGTAGACTTCTTAACATCCTGTACAATAGGTTAATTACCTCACTTACTGCACTGCCTTGACTGTGCAGTTAAAGGATGTTCCACTAGATGTTCCTCTTGCTATCACCTCACCTCTTCATGCTAACACAAGTTCTGTAAAAAATATTGATAGATGTACAATGTACAACTAGGCTGCCCTCTCAACCAGCTGTGAGCTTAAGGTGCTTGCCCAGCTCTTCATAATTGCCTTTCTCCTGGCTGGAGAAAAACGGCATCAAAAATGCAACTAAAGCCTTGTGTTTGCAAATGCATTTAGGTGCGTTTAAGAGCATCAAGTGCTTGGGTGTTTATTGATGCCTTTGATAAGCATATCAATTTATTCTGGCCCCTGAAATGCATGACGCGCCTAAAGCATAAGCGCGTTTACAGGCATTTAGGTGTGTCAGATGCTGCTGCTCCTGAATGCACTGGCAGTGTTTTTTTTTTCTTTCTCTAAATTCCTGTATATGCCTATCTGTGCACGGACACATAGGCTAGCATTGAGGGTCATTTAGAGGCAGAAAAAAATGCAAGATGCCCCTAGAAATGTAAAATACCCATTGTACATAAGACCTAAGTGACTAGGGGCTATTATTTATTTATTTTTTGGTTTATTTTGATGAACATATGTCTTTTTCAAACAAACTAATGAACTGTATACAGCTTCCAAGCTCTTTGGTTCCATAATGCTTTTTGACCAAATTAGGAGCAATGAATTTTGAGGTAAAATAAAGCAGCTAGAATTAAAATATCGCCATATGTGAAAAATACCAAACACATACCAATCGTTATATATAGCATTATATATTATATTATATTATATATTATATTACAGCGATATTTCACTTAAATTGAAGATATTGCAACGTTAGAAGCAGAAAAAAATGCAAGATGCCCCTAGAAATTTAAAATACCCATTGTACATAAGACCTAAGTGACTAGGGGCTATTATTTATTTATTTTTTGGTTTATTTTGATGAACATATGTCTTTTTCAAACAAACTAATGAACTGTATACAGCTTCCAAGCTCTTTGGTTCCATAATGCTTTTTGACCAAATTAGGAGCAATGAATTTTGAGGTAAAATAAAGCAGCTAGAATTAAAATATCGCCATATGTGAAAAATACCAAACACATACCAATCGTTAAATATAGCATTATATATTATATTATATTATATATTATATTACAGCGATATTTCACTTAAATTGAAGATACTGCAACGTTAGAAGACATAAAATATCTATTTAAAAAAATAATAAATAAATATATATATATATATATATATATATATATATATATATATATATATATATATGTAGCGCACCAACCCCAGACTTTACCTGCTTTTCTTCTGCTTGGCTCCTCCGCAGGAAAAGAATGAGGCACACCGCACCACAAGCCCGTACCCTCCTGAATAGGAAGGTGGAGCGGTGTTAGTTTGTCGGGCCTGCCTGCAGCCAGTGTCAAAAAGCCTCCAGTGCTGACCTTGTTTCTGCAGTAGTCAGAAACAAGTCTTTAGTTCTCCCCAGTAAGCAACTGTCCACACCAACTGAAAGGTCCAACACTTATTTATTCCTTTTAGCACAATAAACAGTCTCTTTGAGAGCAGACAGGTTGGGACAAGACACAGGTCAGATAAGGTGGGAGGAGGTCCAGGCACAAACTTGAATTGGGTTTTCTCCTGCTCTGATTAGCACGAACAGGCTTGGCGCACGGTCTCTGCCACAGACCATGAGGTTGGTCACTGCCACTGACCGGGTAAATAAAAGATGAAAGTCACTGCTACTGACCTTTGGTGCGGAGTATCACTGCCACTGTGACTTAAAGAACACGCACTTCCTTCCGTTAGTGAACTAGCCCTTATAGGACAAGAACATCCCTCCGGAGAGTTACCAGAGGCCCCATCTGTCACCACGACTCTGCGCTGGGTCTTCAGAAAGGGTCACCTCCCTGGCCTCCTCGTCCTGGATACGGGTCCCCTCGCAAGGCAGATCCCTGGGAGTCTCGGTCCCCGGCGGATCCCAGTCGAAGGCTGCTGGGCTCCAGGCCTTTCTCCAAAGTACCTCACCCTAGACTGAAGGTGTCTGAAATGGAACAGCAGCTCCGTCTCCGGGCCTAGGGCACCCAGAGACAACCCGACAAGGCCTCCGGGCCTAGGGCACCCGGAGGCGACACACACGCACCCAGGCCTAAGGTGCCTGAGCGCGGAACCGACCCCACTGGAAGATGGCCGCCCCCTTTTATATCCTCTCTCGACAGGCACAGCAGGTTCCCCGCCCCGCCGTACTGCTGCCGAGAGGGGACAAAAAGGACACAACCTTGTACTGCTGTTCAACCCGGGCCCATGGCAACAGCGCCACCTATAGGCCCCAGGGAACTACACACCAGTACCATCTCCCAGGGACAGAAATGGTCCATGAGACCTAACAATTTGTGCAGCTGAGCCTAGTTACCACTCAGATGCTTCCCCCTAAATGTAACCACCCGCTACATATTTGACAATATTCAAAATATAAGCAAAGTTTTGTAGATCTTAAGCCCCATACACACTATCAGTTTTTCTGCAGGTTTTTGTCTACAGGTTTACCAAAACCATCTAATATGAGGTCAAACCTTAAGAGTTTCAATTCGTATGCAATCAGGCAGGCCCTTGCGCTTCATGGTTTTGGTAAACCTGAAGACAAAAACCTGCAGAAAAACTGATAGTGTGTATGGGGTTTTAGGGTCTGAATGCTTGGACTAAGTGTTTGGTTTAGAATTTGTCCCTTTATTGATTAATTCATATATGAGACCTACAGGGATGAGCCGAACACCCCCCTGTTCGGTTCGCACCAGAACCTGCGAACAGACAAAATGTTCGTGTAAACTTTAGAACCCTATTAAATACAATGGACTCGAACGTTCGAAATCTAAAGTGTTAATTATAAAGGCTAATATGCAAGTTATTGTCCTAAAAAGTGTTTGGGGACCCGGGTCCTGCCCCAGGGGACATGTATCAATGCAAAAAGAAGTTTTAAAAACGGCCGTTTTTTCGGGAGCAGTGATTTTAATAATGCTTAAAATGAAACAATAAAAGTGAAATATTCCTTTAAATTTCGTACCTGGGGGGTGTGTATGATATGCATGTGAAGTGGCGCATGTTTCCCGTGCTTAGAACTGTCCCTGCAAAAAATGACATTTTTGAAAGAAAAAAATGCATTTAAAACTGACTCGCGGCTATTAATGAATTGTCGGCTCCCGGCAATACATACAAAAGTCATTGATAAAAAAAAAAAAAAAAGAGTGGGGGTTCCCCAGAATTCAATTACCAGGCCCTTCAGGTCTGGAATGGATATTAAGGGGAACCCCGCCGCAAATTTAAAAAAAAATTGACGTGGGGTTCCCCCAAATATCCATTCCAGGCCCTTCAGATCTGGCATGGATTTTAAGGGGAACTCCACCCCAAATTTTAAAAAAAATGGCGTGGAGTCCCCCTAAAAATCCATACCAGACCCCTTATCCAAGCACGCAACCTGGCCGGCCGCAGGGGAAAAGGGGGGGACGAGAGAGCGGCCCCCCTCCCTCCTGAACCGTACCAGGCCACATGCCCTCAACATGGGGAGGAGGTCCCCATGTTGATGGGGACAAGGGCCTCATCCCCACAACCCTTGCCCGGTGGTTGTGGGGGTCTGCGGGCGGGGGGCTTATCGGAATCTGGAAGACCCCTTTAACAAAGGGGACCTCCAGATCCTGACCCCCCCCATGTGAATTGGTAAGGGGTACATTGTACCCCTACCATTTCACGAAGAAAGCGTAAATTTTTTTTTAAAAAAACACACACACCTTGGAAAAGTCCTTTATTAAAAAAAAAAGTCCTTTATTAAAAAAAAAAATTACACAGTGAAGGAAGTTCCCCGCTCAAGCCAATGACGTAGGCGGGTCCGACATACCGAGGGGGCGGACCTGATGGGGAACTGCTCTCACTTTGGTAATACATGTATAGACCCGCCCCTTCTCATGTTCCGCATCTGGTCCGCTGAGCGGACCTGATGGGGAACTTAAGAAGGGGCGGGTCTATACATTTAAAATACTGAGAGGGAGTTCCCCATCAGGTCCGCTCAGGCACAACCAATGAAGGACAGCGCTGGACATCGGGATCGCCGCGGGACACTGGATTTCACCGCTGGAATGTTTTTTTTTTTTTTTAATAAAGGACTTTTTCAAGGTGTTTGTGTGTTTTTTTAAACATTTTTTTACGCTTTCTTCGTGAAATGGTAGGGGTACAATGTACCCCTTACCAATTCACATAGGGGGGGCAGGATCTGGGGGTCCCCTTTGTTAAAGGGGTCTTCCAGATTTCGATAAGCCCCCCGCCCGCAGACCCCCACAACCACCGGGCAAGGGTTGTGGGGATGAGGCCCTTGTCCCCATCAACATGGGGACATCCTCCCCATGTTGAGGGAATGTGGCCTGGTACCGTTCAGGAGGGAGGGGGGGCCACTCTCTCATCCCCCCCTTTTCCCCTGCGGCCGGCCAGGTTGCGTGCTCGGATAAGGGGTCTGGTATGGATTTTTAGGGGGACTCCACGCCATTTTTTTTAAAATTTGGGGTGGAGTTCCCCTTAAAATCCATGCCAGATCTGAAGGGCCTGGAATTGATATTTGGGGGAACCCCACGTCAATTTTTTTTTTTAATTTGCGGCGGGGTTCCCCTTAATATCCATTCCAGACCTGAAGGGCCTGGTAATTGAATTCTGGGGAACCCCCACGCTTTTTTTTTTTTTTTTTATCAATGACTTTTGTATGTATTGCCGGGAGCCGACAATTCATTAATAGCCGCGAGTCAGTTTTAAATGACTTTTTTTCTTTCAAAAATGACATTTTTTGCAGGGACAGTTCTAAGCACGGGAAACATGCGCCACTTTACATGCATATCATACACACCCCCCAGGTACGAAATTTAAAGGAATATTTCACTTTTATTGTTTCACTTTAAGCATTATTAAAATCACTGCTCCCGAAAAAACGGCCGTTTTTAAAACTTCTTTTTGCATTGATACATGTCCCCTGGGGCAGGACCCGGGTCCCCAAACACTTTTTAGGACAATAACTTGCATATAAGCCTTTATAATTAGCACTTTAGATTTCTCCCATAGACTTTTCGAATTTGCCGCGAACACCCCAATTTGTTCGCTGTTCGGCGAACGGGCGAACAGGCAATGTTCGAGTCGAACATGAGTTCGACTCGAACTCGAAGCTCATCCCTAGAGACCTAGTATTTGTAAAACAAAAGATTTTAGAAACAGAAACACAGTAGACTTCACTGTATACTTAAAGGGTTCTATTTATAAAAAAAAAAAATAGGTGCGTGAATGTCCCAAGCCTTTAGCCATCATGAAAATACCACAATCAGAAAAATACCACCACCAATTATGAGCACCAGATGGAATAAACATATTAGGCAAATTATGGTAATAATGTATGATGTCTGTGTATATGCTTGAGCCATTCGCACAGCAAATGTTTTTTAAATTGGCAACTAAGTTTGGTGTCCTTTTTTTTTTACATTAAATATGTCAATCGTGGAAGATCTGTTGCCATGTCTGAAAAATAATTGCAAACAGTTTCTAGGCATGCAGCGAATCGAAAAACAAACATCAGCAGACATGTGCTTCCACTGAGGAGACATTACATTTTAGAGTTAGGACTGGAGTACACAGGGAGCCTTGACGGGACCTGCAGCTTACACATGTATTTGCAAATGCGTGCAATTAAACCCCTGCTTTTAACGCACTGTTAGACAGGTGAATTCGGTTGGTTGCTGATTGGTTGGTAAGTTGAGATTGGTTATTTTGTGTGTTTGTTGACATGCGTCCGCCCTTCCAATGCTCCTTGCTGTGAAGAACAGTCATAGGTAGGGGCAGTTACAGTTGTTTTTTGCAAAAATCAAACATTTTGCCTGAACCATGAGTATCAAAGCCAGAAATATCCTCAAATCCTTCACCCGTCTGGATGTACTGCTATTGTCTTTTAACTTCTATAATCAACAACTGCTTTTGATGTAACAAATCTATGCCATATATGGGTGTAGCTGCAATGTTTATTCCACCCTGCTCTTATTGCCTGGTAGAGATGGGCTGAACACCCCTCTAGAAAAGTTCTAACCTGAACACGAAAGGCACCTAGTGGAGGAGAGTAAAATAAATCCCAAGAAACTCTTTAAGTACATAAAAAGTAAGAAAGGGAGGTCCGATCATATTGGTCCCATAAAGAATGATGAAGGGAATCTGGTTAATAAGGATGGAGAGATAGCAAAGGTATTGAATTTATTCTTCTCCTCAGCCTTCACGAGGGAATCAGGGGGCTTCAGTAACAAAAACTGCAATGTTTATCCTCGTGACATGTCACAGGAAGTGCCCTCATGGCTAACAGAGGACAGAATTAGACTTGAATAACTTAACAGTAATTAGTCACCGGGACCAGACGGCTTGCACCCGAGGGTCCTTAAAGAACTCAGTCAAGTAATTGCCAGACCATTGTTCCTAATTTTTACAAACAGTCTACTGACTGGAATGGTACCAGCTGATTGGAGAAAAGCCAATATAGCACCAATATTTAAGAAAGAGCCAAGATATATCCCTGGGAACTACAGACCAGTTAGCCTAACATCAATTGTATGCAAGCTCTTAAAGGGGATGATAAGGGACTATATACAAGATTTTAGTAATGACAACGATATCATTAGCAGTAATTAGCAAGGATTCATGAAGAATCGTTCCTGCCAAACCAGTCTATTACCTTCTATGAGGAGGTGAGCTGCCATCTAGATAAAGGAAGGCCCGTAGACGTTGTGTATCTGGATTTTGCAAAAGCATTTTTTTACAGTTCCATATAAATGTTTACTGTACAATGTAAGGTCAGTTGGCATGGACCATAGGGTGAGAACATGGATTGAAAACTGGCTACAGGGGTGAGTTCAGAGGGTAGTGATAAATATGGAGTACTCAGAATGGTCTGGGGTGGAAAGTGGGGTCCCCAGGGGTTCTGTCCTGGGACCAATCCTATTTAATTTATTCAGAAACGACCTGGAGGATGGGATAAACAGCTCAATCTCTGTATTTGTGTAGCGGGGTGCTATATTTAAGGGAAGTATCTGAGTGGTAATAAGGCTCAGATACACAAATTGTTAGGGTCCATAGACAATTTCTGTCCTTGGGAGATAGTACTGCTGTACAATTCCCTGGGGCCTATAGGTGGCGCTGTTGCCATAGGCCCGGGGTTCAACCACGGTACAGGGTTGTGCTTTTCTTGTCCCCTCTCGGCAGCAGTATGGCGGGGCGGGGAACCTGCTGTGCCTGTCGGGAGAGGATATAAAAAGGGGCGGCCATCTTCCAAAGGGGACGGTCGTTGGGTCAAACCCCAGGCACCTTAGGCATGGGGCGTGGGTCGTCTCCGGGTGCCCTAGGCCCGGAGGCCTGGATGTGCTGCCTCCAGGTGCCTTAGGCCTGGAGGTGAAGTTGCTGTTCCATCCCAGACACCTTCAGTCTGGGGTGAGGTACTAAAGAGGAGGTCCGGAACCCAGCAACCTTCGGCTGGGATCTGCCAGGGTTCGAGGAGCTCCCAGGGTACCGCCTTGCGAGGGGACCCGTATCTTGGATCGAGGAGGCCAGGGAGGTGACCCTTTCTGAAGACCCTGCGCAGAGTCATGGTGACAGTAAGGGCCTCTGGTAACTCTCCGGAGGGATGCTTTTCTCTTGACATGGGCCAAGTTCTTCAAGAAGGCAGTGCATGTTCTGTAGGTCATAGTGGCAGTGACTCTATGCACACCAAGTCAGTGGCAGTGACTTTCATGTTCATTAGTAGTGTTGAGCGAACCCGAACTGTAAAGTTCGGGTCCGTACCGAACTTTAGCTTTTTCCCGAACCCGAACCCGGACTTTGCGCAAAAGTCCGGGTTCGGCAATCTAATTACGCATTTAGAAATGCTTCAGGGGCCAGCCAATCACCTTTTGATTAGCTGGTGTGCCCTTAGAGGCCATCATAGCCATGCCTACTAATGGCATGGCTGTGATTGGTCAGTGCAACATGTGACCCAGCTTCTATATAAGCTAGAGGCACACAGCACACACGTCACTCTGCTTCAGAATAGATAGGGAGAGGATCTAGTCTGCTGCTGCTGCTTTTAGGGAGAGATAGAAAAATACATGAGTTAGTCCTGATTCTGGAATCTGAGGGAAAAGATAGAGACAGTGTAGTGTAGGGCCAGGTTCCTGTTTTTTGCTTTTAGGGAGAGAGATATATTATATAGGAATAGGAGTCCAGATTCAGAGATATAACTCAGCGATCTGCATAGGTTTACCTGTTTGTGTTGCAGTGCAGTCTTTTTACACTGCTATGAGCCCAGTGTCAGAGAAAATCTACCTTTTACCTGCAAGCTCAGTGCACCAGCACTGCATATATTACGTTGAGAGATACACCGTTTCCATACTGTGGGTGTATTCTGCTCTTGGAAAAAGATCCATTTAGGACAAAAAAAAATAGCACTTTATTGTGCTCTTTTCCAAAAGACCCGTTTAGGGCAAAAAAAAAAAAAAAATTTGCACTTTAATGTACGCTTGCAAAAAGAGCCATTTAGGGCCACAAAAAATATTTTGCAGTGTGTTATACATATGTGGAGGTGTGTGAAATAAACAATTTATATATAGTTTTCTTCTACTGTGCTATACTAAAAAAAAACCATTTTTTTTGAATAGCATTTTCTGCAGTTCTGTAGCTGTGCGATTCAGCGGTTACGTACTGTGGGTGTGTTGTGGTCTTCCAAAAAACGCCATTTAGGGCCACAAAAAATATTTTGCAGTGTGTTATACATATGTGGAGGTGTGTGAAATAAACAATTTATATATAGTTTTCTTCTACTGTGCTATACTAAAAAAAAAAAAAAAAATTTTAATAGCATTTTCTGCAGTTCTGTAGCTGTGCGATTCAGCGGTTACGTACTGTGGGTGTATTGTGGTCTTCCAAAAAACGCCATTTAGGGCCACAAAAAATATTTTGCAGTGTGTTATACATATGTGGAGGTGTGTGAAATAAACAATTTATATATAGTTTTCTTCTACTGTGCTATACTAAAAAAAAAACATTTTTTTTTAATAGCATTTTCTGCAGTTCTGTAGCTGTGCGATTCAGCGGTTACGTACTGTGGGTGTATTGTGGTCTTCCAAAAAAACACCATTTAGGGCCACAAAAAATATTTTGCAGTGTGTTATACATATGTGGAGGTGTGTGAAATAAACAATTTATATATAGTTTTCTTCTACTGTGCTATCCAAAAAAAAATTTTTTTTAATAGCATTTTCTGCAGTTCTGTAGCTGTGCGATTCAGCGGTTACGTACTGTGGGTGTGTTGTGGTCTTCCAAAAAACGCCATTTAGGGCCACAAAAAATATTTTGCAGTGTGTTATACATATGTGGAGGTGTGTGAAATAAACAATTTCTAAATAGTTTTCTTCTACTGTGCTATACGAAAAAAACATTTTTTTTTTGAATAGCATTTTCTGCAGTTCTGTAGCTGTGCGATTCAGCGGTTACGTACTGTGGGTGTGTTCTGCTCTTCCAAAAACACCCATTTAGGGCAAGATCCTAAATTTGGAAAACATGAGGAGAAGGTCAAAGGGACGTGGTGGCCCCGGTCGTGGTGGTGCTGGTGGAGCTCCTGTTGCAGGGAGAGGACGTGGTCGATCTGTGCCAGCTACACGCACAAGTGAAACACCTTCCTCAGGTGCGAGTAGGCGACCGAGCCTGCGGCGGTATTTTGTCGCACCTATTGAGGCTGTACGAATGTTTAGGCCAGGACAAGTACAGGCGATAGTAGATTGGGTTGCTGACAGTGCCTCGGGTTCCTTCACATTGTCTCCCACCCACTCTTCTGATGAAAGATCAGAGTTGGCACCTGAAACCCATGTCCATCAGTCTTTCACCTCACCCCCTTGCAAATCAGCCAAGCAGTCTGAGCCCCAAAATCGTGCAGCAGTCTCTTCTGCTTTTCGATGACTCTGTTAGCAGGGTTTCCCAGGACCATTGAGTGCACCGATGCCCAACCACTTATGTTTCATGATGAGTACATGGGAGGACCATCGCAGCACGTCTCGGATGATGACGAAACACAGGTGCCAACTGCTGCTGCTTTCGCAATTGTGCAGACAGACAAGGAGGGCAGGGGTGAAGACTGGGTGGAAGATGATGTGGAGGACGATGAGGTCCTCGACCCCACATGGAATCAACGTTATGCAGGTGACCAGTGTAGTTTGGAGGAAGAGGCGGTGGTCGCACAGAGCCACCAGCACAGCAGAAGAGGGAGCAGGGTGCAAAAGCGGAGCGTCCGTCCCCTAGACAGTATGTCTGCTACTGCCCAACGCAGCAAGGGACCGAGCACATCCTACAGAATTAGGGTGTTTGAGCCTATTTACCACTCAAACACTTCCCTTAAATTTAGCACCCCGCTACATTTTTATTTCAAAGTATTTTATTTTCCCACTAGCTTATCCATTAAATTGAATAATTTATTCCAGAAAGGGCGTATTCTGGGGCATTCCCACCATATGTGTGGCATCGTGCCGTTGAGTTTCTGAGGTTCTTAATGACTTCCCGTACCTCTTCTGCTGAAAAGGGGGCCTCCAGCATATTTTTATTTTATTTTTATTTTATTTATGTTATTTTAAGTTATTTCCCTATCCACATTTGTTTGCAGAGCTGTAAGGGTATGTACTTACCGAGGCCGAGATGCCGAGAGTGGTTCACCTTTGCGACTTGACGCACTCCACCCCCTGGAGTTGAGACAGGGAGTGGATGGCGAGAAGCGGCACCGGCTACCGGCAGGTGGTGGGTACTTGTAGATGGTCCGGTAGTGCTGAGCAGACTGAAGAACAGGCTACAAGCAGGAACTAGCCGGATTGGTAAAGTTCAAACAGCAGGAGACTATTGAAGCCGGTGCAGGTTGAGTCCGGGTTGCAATTGCAAAAGTAACAGTCCCGGCTGGGGGTCTAGCACAGCAAAAGGTAACAAGTCCAGAGAATACCGGGAACCAGGCAGGAGTTCAAAGGAAACGCGGAAGTCCAAAGGTACAAGCAGGAGGTCAAGGATTGTAGACAGGCAGCAGATCCGAGTCACAGGCCGAGGGTCAAAACACAGGAGAAGGCAGAAGTCCGTATAACAAGCCGAGGGTCAGGTCCAGGAGAGAGATCAGAGGAATCAAGCCAGTCCGGGTCACAAGGAGATTTTCAAGATAGTTTTCCAGAGTCTTGGGTATACAGGAAAGCTGACAAACCAGCAACTTGTCAGTGCAACTGGGTCTCTTTAAATAGGCCCGCCTGGATTCCTATTGGTGCGCCGTCGCGCATGCGCGCGCGGCGCACGCACCCGAAAACGTAGAAGCGCCGTCCCGCGCATGCGCCGAAGCATCATTCCGCCGCGCGTGCACATTGGGCGCTGATTGGCGCTGTTGGACGGATTTCCCTGACAGTGCCCCCCTCCTAGGGGCGGACTCTGGACGCCCAGACTAGACATCAACTCGGGATGTTCCTGGTGAAAGACTCTAATTAGACGGGGAGCATGTAGGTTCCTAGATGGTTCCCAAGAGTTGTCCTCTGGGGGATACCCCTTCCATTTGATTAAATACTGTAATTGCCTGCCTCTTTATCTGCAGCCCAAGATAGATTCCACCACGTACTCGTTTTCACCATCAACCTCCACAGGTGGAGGAGGTGGCTCATCCCTTCCCGGGAAGGAGCTGGAGACTACCGGTTTCAACAGAGACGTGTGGAAGACCGGGTGTATCCTGTAGGAGTCGGGCAGTGCCAATTCAAAGGCCACAGGGTTGATTACTCACTTGATTTTAAAAGGGCCTATGAATCTTGGTCCCAATTTCCGTGAAGGGATCGGCAATTTGAGGTTGGTGGCGGAGAGCCATACTTCCTCCCCAACTTTGAAGACTGGATTTTCCTTCCTACCCTTGTCATAGTGTCTCTTGTAAGACTCCTGGGCGTTTTGCATCATTTCCTAGAGTGTCAGAAAATTAGATTGAACAAAGGCTATCCGATCTTGAACAGCAGGAACAGAGCTCTCCGGAATGTCATCAGGGAGGAAGGAAGGATGGAAGCCAAAGTTGTCCCAAAAAGGAGTTTGACTGGTGGCTGAATGCACCGAGTTGTTATATGCAAATTCAGCGTAGGATAATAGGGAGGACCAATCGTCTTGTGAGGCTGAGCAAAAACAATGGAGATATTGTTCTAGGGTTTGATTGGTTCTCTCAGTCTGTCCGTTGCTCTGGGGGTGATATGCCGATGATAGGCAAATCTTGACTTCTAAAGATTTGCAAAGTTCCTTCCAGAATTTCGACGTGAATTGAACGCCTCTGTCAGAGGTGATGCTCTTAGGCACCCCATGGAGCCTGATTATCTCCTGAAAAAAGGCTTTGGCTGTATCTGCAGCAGAGGGGGTACCGATCATGGGCACGAAGTGTGCCATTTTGGAGAGGCGGTCAATTACGACCAGAATCGTGGTAAAACCTCCAGAGGGCGGTAGATCTACAATGAAGTCCATGGACACATCTGCCCACGGACGTTCAGGGATAGGCAAAGGTTTGAGTAGTCCCCAACTCTTGATTTTGGGTCCCTTATTCCGTTGGCAACGGGTACAGGAGGCAACATAGGACTTGCAATCTTGTCTCCAACCCGGCCACCAGAAGGAGCGAGAGATTAGTTCCATGGTTTTTTTTGGCTCCAAAGTGTCCAGCTAGTTTGTGGTCGTGGAAAGTTTTCAGAATCAGTTGCCTTGTTTCCAGAGGGACGAAGACTTTACCTTGGGACCAGAGCAAGTCATTACGCTTCTCCAGGGAAGGGGTTACTTGGTCAGGACAATGCTTAGAGGCAGCTTTGATGGAGGTTAGTAGATCAGCCTGTGGGATGAGCAGAAAGTTTTGTGCTGATAGGATGGTACTTGGTTCCTCTGCTTGAGGGGTCTCGGGAAACATCCTAGAGAGTGCATCTGCCTTCACGTTCTTGGAACCGGGCCTATAAGAGATATGAAAGTTAAACCTGGTGAAGAAGATGGCCCATTGGGCTTGTCTGGGTCGAAGACGTTTTGCTGTTCTCAGATATTCTAGATTTTTATGATCCGTGAATATCATGACAGGGTGAGGGGCTCCCTCCAGAAGGTATCGCCATTCTTCCAGGGCGAATTTGATAGCCAATGGTTCCCGGTCTCCGACGTCATAATTACGTTCCAGAGAAGTTAGTTTACGAGAGGCAAAGGCTATTGGATGAAGAAGGGATTTGGGGCCCTGCCTTTGAGAGAGGGTGGCCCCAGTGGCTGACTCTGAAGCATCTACTTCCAGAGTAAACGGCAGTAGCGGATCTGGATGCCGATGTGAATGCATTTTTTAGTTTATCGAAGGCATCCTGAGCTTCCTGTGACCAGTGAAAGCGGTAGCCCTGGCGTGTCAGTTGGGTTATAGGTGCCACAATAGAGGAGAACCCCACAATGAGCCTCCTGTAGAAGTTGGCGAAACCTATAAACCGTTGTACCCCTTTCTTGTCTGTTGGGGCTGGCCATTCCTGGACAGCTTTGACTTTCTGCGGGTCCATTGTGACCCCATTGGTAGAAATAATAAATCCCAGAAATTGCACAGTGGTTTTCTCAAAGTCACATTTCTCGGCCTTGAGGTAAAGTCTATGTTCTCGGAGAATAGTGAGGACCTTGATGACATGGATTCGGTGCAGTTCAAGGGAGGGCGAAAAAATAAGAATATCGTCTAAGTAGACTACTAGGAAGTCATCCTGGTGTTCACGGAAAATGTCATTGACCAGGTGCTGGAAAGTAGCTGGGGCGTTGCAAAGCCCGAATGGCATGACAAAGTATTCAAAATGACCGAACCTAGATCTAAAAGCCGTCTTCCATTCGTCTCCAGCCCTGATCCGGATGAGGTTGTAGGCCCCTCGAAGGTCCAGTTTAGAGAAGATCCGAGCTGATCGGAATCGTTGGAACAACTCCGGGATGAGAGGAAGCGGGTATCTATTTTTAATAGTAATTTTATTTAATTCCCTATAGTCGATGCAGGGCCTCAGAGTCCCGTCTTTTTTTTCAACGAAAAAGATTCCGGCACCGGCTGGGGAAGAAGAGGGGCGAATGAATTTCTTTTCCAGATTTTCCTCAATGTAAGACTTGAGGGCCTTTAACTCAGATTCGGACAAGGGAAAGATGCGGCCGAATGGAATTTTGGAGCCAGGCAGAAGGTCAATGGGACAATCGTAGGGACGATGTGGTGGTAGGCCGTCGGCCTGCTGTTTGTCGAAGACGTCCTGGAATTCCAAGTATGCTGATGGAACATGTGGTAGGTTATCCGGTTGAGGGGTTAAAGTAGCACAGACAGTTGGAAGTGCGGAAAGACAGTGTTGGGAACAATACGAAGAAGTGAAGTTAACTTCCCTTTTGGCCCAGTTTATATGAGGCTCATGTGCATGCAGCCAAGGGAGGCCCAGGATGATGGGGAACATGGGAGATGGGATGAGGTCAAATCGGAGGTATTCTTGGTGGCCTGAATCCGTGATAGCAAGGACGGGTTTTGTTTCTTGCGTAATTACCCCTGAACGAGGCAGGGATCCATCCGCCAGACGAACCTGAAGATAACGGTCCTTGGTTTGCAGAGGAAAGTGAAGTTGAGAAGCAAGTAAAGAGTCCAGAAAGCAGCTGCAGGCTCCTGAATCAATAATCGCCGGTAGGCGGGTTGCTCCTGTTGGTAGCTGTAGAGAAATAGAAAGAACAACATAAGTCTGTGGTAAGCCAGAAACTTGGTAGTTCAAAGTGTCTTTGGGGGTACACTTACTAGGTCTTACTGGGCAGCTCCGAAGGAAATGGCCAGTACCCCCGCAGTAAAGACACAGATTGGCCTGACGCCTGCGCTGCTTTTCCTCAGGAGAAAGGGGAGGACGAACTAGACCAAGCTGCATGGGTTCAGGGTCGGGAGGAGAAGATGCTGTAGGAACTTGGATGGGTGGATAGGCAGAAGCTGATCGGGGCAAAGTCCAGTTTGGACGGGTAGTCTGGAAACGCTCAGAACGCCGTTCCCGCAGGCGTCTGTCAAGCTGAGTGACAGACTGGATCAAATCTTCCAGAGTAGTTGGAACACCAATCCTGGCCAGCTCGTCTTTAAGAGCCTCAGACAGTCCTTGGCGATATTGGTATTTAAGGGCCGTCTCATTCCAGCCAGTGTCAGCTGACCATTTCCGGAATTCTGCCGTGTAGTCCTCCACCGGCCTTCTCCCCTGGGTTAAACTGTGGAGAACAGACTCAGCTGTGGCTGATCGCTGAGGATCGTCATACAGCTGCGCCATACTCTCGAAGAAGGTGTCCACGGAATCTAGTATGGGGCTGCTTTGCTCCATCAGGCCATGGGCCCAGGCCTGAGGTTCGTCGGTTAGAAGGGAGATGACAAACCCCACTTTTACCACTTCCGAAGAGAAAGTCCTGGGTTGAAGGGCGAGGTAAAGAGAACATGCGTTTTTGAAAGCCCGATATTTCTTACGGACGCCAGAAAATCGTTCAGGCAGGGGGACCCTGGGTTCAGGGGTAGCCATTACTACGGTGGGGTTTGCCTGATTTTGAGACGTGGAGGCAACATTGGCAGCGGTGGCAGCTGGTGATGCTGGTCCTGTAGCTCCAGTAAGTAGCTGAAAGCGGCCATCCATTTGGACATAACCTTCTTGTAATTTCTGAACCACATCGGTTAGTGCGGTGACTTGCTGACATAGGGTCTCGAACGGTGAACGCACCCTGTCGGTCTCAGACATCTGGCTGGTTTGTACTGTAAGGGTATGTACTTGCCGAGATGCCGAGAGTGGTTCACCTTTGCGACTTGACGCACTCCACCCCCTGGAGTTGAGACAGGGAGTGGATGGCGAGAAGCGGCACCGGCTACCAGCAGGTGGTGGGTACTTGTAGACGGTCCGGTAGTGCTGAGCAGACTGAAGAACAGGCTTCAAGCAGGAACTAGCCGGATTGGTAAAGTTCAAACAGCAGGAGACTATTGAAGCCGGTGCAGGTTGAGTCCGGGTTGCAATTGCAAAGGTAACAGTCCCGGCTGGGGGTCTAGCACAGCAAAAGGTAACAAGTCCAGAGAATACCGGGAACCAGGCAGGAGTTCAAAGGAAACACGGAAGTCCAAAGGTACAAGCAGGAGGTCAAGGATTGTAGACAGGCAGCAGATCCGAGTCACAG
Organism: Rana muscosa; assembly: GCA_029206835.1. NCBI lineage: Eukaryota > Metazoa > Chordata > Amphibia > Anura > Ranidae > Rana > Rana muscosa. Next base: position 328,187,370 of record CM055116.1, on the reverse strand, counting down.
GCCGAGGGTCAAAACACAGGAGAAGGCAGAAGTCCGTATAACAAGCTGAGGGTCAGGTCCAGGAGAGAGATCAGAGGAATCAAGCCAGTCCGGGTCACAAGGAGATTTTCAAGATAGTTTTCCAGAGTCTTGGGTATACAGGAAAGCTGACAAACCAGCAACTTGTCAGTGCAACTGGGTCTCTTTAAATAGGCCCGCCTGGATTCCTATTGGTGCGCCGTCGCGCATGCGTGCACGCCGCTGCGTCGGCGCGCGCACCCGAGAACGTAGAAGCGCCGTCCCGCGCACGCGCATGCGCCAAAGCATCATTCCGCCGCGCGTGCGCATTGGGCGCTGATTGGCGCTGTTGGACGCATTTCCCTGACAAGAGCACTTGCCATGCTCTTAACAACATTTTGCTGCCATTTGCAGCCCTCTAGCCCTTTCCATTACTTTTTTAGGGCCTTTTTAGTCCTTAGAAGTCCGGGTCCCCATTGACTTCAATGGGGTTCGGGTTCGGGTTCGGGTTAAAGTTCAGTCCCGAACCCGAACTTTTTTCCGAAGTTCGGCGGAACCCGTCGAACCCGAACATCCAGGTGTCCGCTCAACTCTATTCATTAGGTCTGTGATAAAGATCGCACGCCAAACCTGTTCGTGCATACCAGAACAGTAAGAGAACCAAGATTTGTGTTTGTGCCTGGACCTCTCTCTCCCACCTTATCTGACCTGTGTCTCATCTCAACCTGTCTGCTTTTAAAGGCACTATTTATTATTCATGTGAAATAAATACAGTGGTTGGACTTTCAGTCGGTGTGGACAATGTCTTTACTGGGGAGAATTAAGGACTTGAGAAATGAGATCAGCTCGGGAGGATTCAAACACCAGCCGTGGGCAGGTCCGAGAAAACTAACACCGCTCAACCTCCCCATCCAGGAGGGTACGGGCATGTAGTGCGGTGTCCCTCAGTCTTTCCTGCGGAGGAGCCAAATAATGAAAAGCTGGTAAAGGCTGGGGTGAGTGCGCTATATTTGCGAACATTACTAAGCTAAGCAGGGCAATAACTTTTCCGCAGGATGTGGAAACCTTGCAAGAAGATCTGAACAAATTAATGGGGTGGGCAACTACATGGCAAATGAGGTGTAGAAAAATGTAAAATAATGCATTTGGGTGGCAAAAATATGAATGCAATCTACTCACTAAGGGGAGAACCACTGGGGAATCTAGGATGGAAAAGGACCTGGGGGTCCTAGTAGATGACAGACTCAGCAATGGCATGCAAGGCAAAGCTGCTGCAAGCAAAGCAAACAGAATATTGGAATGCATTTAAAGGGTATTAACTCCAGATATAAAACAATAATTCTCCCACTCTACAAGACTCTGGTCCTGCCGCACCTGGAGTATGCTGTCCTGTTCTGGGCACCAGTCCTCAGGAAGGATGTGCTGGAACTGGAGAGAGTCCAGAGAAGGGAAATAAAACTAATAGTCCCCTTTCACACTGGGGCGGGCAGGTGCGGTGGCGGTATAGCAGCGCGATTTTTAGCGCCGCTATACCGTTGTATTTACCGCAATATTCATCCGCTAGTGGTGTGGTTTTAACCCCCGCTAGCTGCCAAAAAAGGGTTAATACTGCCTGCAAAGCGCGGCTGGAATTACCGCGGTGTCCCATTGATTTCAATGGGAAGGAGAGGTAAAGGAGCGGTATACACACCGCTCCTTCACCGCTCCAAAGATGCGGCTTGCAGGAGAGTTTTTTCCTCCCGCCAGTGCATCACCTCAGTGTGAAAGCCCTCGGGCTTTCACATTGAGCATACTGGGACAGGATTATTTCAGGCATTATTTATGTGCTATTTTTAGCGCTAAAATGTCTGAAATACACCTCCGTGTGAAAGGGGCTATAAAGAAACTAGAGGAAAACGTTAGGAGCACTGAACTTGTTCTCTCTGGAGAGGAGATTCTTGAGAGGGGATATGATTTCAATGTACAAATACCGTACTGGTGACCCCACAATAGGAATAAAACTTTTCCGCGAAAGTGAATTTAATAAGACACACAGCAATTCACTTAAACTAGAAGAAAAGCGATTTAACCTTAAATTGTGTAGAGGGTTCTTTACTGTAAGAGCGGTTAGGATGTGGAATTCTCTTCCACAGGCAGTGGTTTTAGCGGGGAGCATCGATAATTTCAAAAACTATTAGATAAGCACCTGAACGACCACAACATACAGGGATATACAATGTAATACTGACATAAAATCACACACATAGGTTGGACTTGTGTCTTTTTTCAACCCTCGCCTACTATGTAACTTGCGAACCCTATTGAAGTCTATGGGAGTGCCCATTTTGAAGGCTTATATGAAAGTAATTGGCCATAAAAGGGATATGGGGGTCCGGGTGGGTGTACGACATGTATCAATGCATTTTTTTTTTTTTAACTATAATTTTTTCAGGAGCAGTGATTTTAATAATGCTTAAAGTGTAACAATGAAAACAAAAAAAATCCTTTAAATATTGTGCATGGGGGGCCCCCTTAGTATGCCTGTAAATTGGCACATCTGTAGCAAGCATAGAACATGCTGCAGCAAAAATAAAATTTCTAAAGAAAAAAACGAGTCAAATCATATTTAAATAGACTCGTGGTTTTTGCAATTGCCGACACACAGCTATTGAAAAAAAAAATAGAGAAAAAGATGAAGCATGCAGCCTGGCAGGTCAGGTCAGGAAAGGGATGAGCAAGTGCCCCGCCTCCTGAACGATATCAGGCCACATACCCTCAACATGGGGGGTGAGTGATTTGAGGAAGGGTGGACTCTGGCTCTGCCCCCCCAGAACACCTGGGGACAATGGTCTCTTCCCCACAACCCTGGGCTGTGGTTGTGGGGGTATGTGGGCAGGGGGCTTATCGGAATCTGGAACCCACTTTAACTAGGAGGCCCCCAGATCCCTGCCCCCTCCCTATGTGAATGAGTACCCCTACCCATTCACCAAAAAAGTGTCAAAAAGTAATAGAAAGACAGAGACAGTTTTTGACAATTCCTTTATTGACCACTTAAGGACCAGCCGCCGCAGTTATACTGTGACAGGTTTGCTCCCCTGGGCAAAACACCATTCCTGTACGGCGGTCACTTTAAGAGTTGTAGGGGGCGTGTGCCTGCGGCGTGACGCCAGAGCCGATGCGGGTGGCCAGCGGGCGCGATGCCTGCCGGCCACCCGTGATCGCTCCTGACCGAGATCTCTCAATGTAAATAGACAGGCAGATCTCCAGGCAGTCCCATCCCCCCCACAGTTAGAAACACTCCCTAGGTAACACATTTAACCCCTTGATCGCCCCCTAGTGTTAACCCCTTCCCTGCCAGTGACATTCATACAATAATCAGTGGCTATTTTTAGCTCTGATCGCTGTACAAATTTCAATGGTCCCAAAAAAGTTTCAAAAGTGTCCGACCTGTCCGCCGCAATGTTGTAGTCCTGCTAAAAATCGCATATCACCGCCATTACTAGTAAAAAAATAAAAAATCATAAATTTTTGTAGACACTATAACTTTTGCGCAAACCAATCAATATACGCTTATTGGGATTTTTTTTACCAAGAACATATAGAAGAATATATATTGGCCTAAACTGAGGAAGAAATTCGTTTTTTTATATTTTTTTGGGGCGATATTTATTATAGCAAATAGTAAAAAATATTGTTTTTTTTCAAAATTGTCACTTTTTTTTGTTTATAGCGCAAAAAATAAAAACCGCAGAGGTGATCAAATACCACCAAAAGAAAAGCTCTTTTTGTGGGAAAAAAAAGGACATACATTTTGTTTGAGCACAGGGTCACATGACTGCGCAATTGTCAGTTAAAGCGACGCAGTGCCGTATCGCAAAAAATGGCCTGGTCATTAAGGGGTAAATACTTTCGGTCATTAAGTGGTTAAAAAAGAAAAAAACAATGTCCCCCGATGTAAATTCATCGTCAATCACGCTGCCCGCTGCACCCGAAAAAAACCCACTCCCCCTGTCCCTGAAGGCCGACCGCCTACTAGCGACATCAGATTGTGTCCTCTGGGGAGGGGGCTGGGATTTGGGGGCCCCCTTGTTCCCTGCCCACATACCCCCATAACCACAGCCCAGGGTTGAAGGGAAGAGACCCATGTCCCCATTAATATGGGGAGAAGGTGTTCTGGGGTGGGGGGGCAGAGCGTAGCCTTGTATGGTTCAGGAGGGGGGGCGCTCGCTTGCCCCCCTTTCCTGACCTGCCAGGCTGCATGCCCGGATAAGGGTATGGATTTTGGGGGGACTTAACAACGTTTTTTTTTCTAATTTTGGTGTGGTGTTCCCCTTAAAATTCATCGGTTGTTAAGGATGCTGCGGCCAGCTTCCCGTCTGGCTCCTTGACAACCAAGTGAGAAAAATTAGCTGCATGTCAACATCCATCCAACAGGTTTATTGAAAGACTGCCACTAGGACTAAAACAACGGACCAAGGGGTGACGAGGTTTCACACATACATTGTGCTTCTGTTGGGGGTTTTGGTCAATTGTTTTAGTCCTAGTGACAGTCTTTCAATAAACCTGTTGGACAGATGTTGGTGTGCAGCTAATTTTTCTCACTTGGTCTACATGTTCATGGCTGCGAGCCGGAGCTAGCACCCTGCCCTTCTTTTCTGGTGGATGATTATACTCACCTGGAACAGCGAACTGTCTCATTTCTCCTTAACAACCAGCTTATACTGTGCCCTGATTGGGCAAAGCTGTGCAGTGCGCAGTGCATTGCAGGATGTTTGGCTAGGCGACCACCCGCCGAACACCCTGCAAATTTGGGTGTTGGACGAACGGGCTGAACAGCCAATGTTTGGCCTGAACTCATGCTCAGGTCGAACCATTCACCCAACACTATTGCCTGGGGAGAAAAAAACATTGCTAACATTTTAATATAAAGACAGTAACATTTACTCTAGTGTTTTTTGAGAAGCAATTATATTCATTATGGCTCATTCATATTTTTAAGCTAATTTTGATGTGTTTTATCTGTGTTACATAAATGATACAGGAAGTAAAGGGAAACAGCTATGAAATCTAACTGACATTGCAATCCTTACTCACTTTATCCAATCAGAAAAAAAAAAAAAGATATAGTGCTGAACTAGGTCAAGACATCCAAAACCCAGATTACCTTCTCCCGCCATTTTTAGGAAAAATGTCCATATAACCAGAAATTTGTCATTAAATTGGCACATATTAGAAAAGAATCGCAAGTATCTGAATTTAGAAAATGTAAAGGTCATCCCCTTCCTAACACAATATGATGAACTTTTCTTCATGAAATTTAAAATGTGGGTTCAGCTAATGAAGAAACAAGTTACACTGAATTATCTTAAAGAAAAAGTTGCACTGAATCATGCCACTTAATTACCTGCTGCAATTAGACATTTTGTAGTGATTTTATGTTTTAGTTGTGTCAATAAAACTATTTTGCAGCATAAGCGCTAAAGGAGGTAATTAAGCCCTTTCATCAACCTTGGCACATAGCTTATTTGTTAAGGGCAAGTCACTTGTAAAGTTCAGCAAAACAAAATAATTGCTGACATGTTGAATACTGTCAAAACCTTATTCTATAACAGGGGTCCTGGGCAGCCATTTTGCTGAAGCCATCATTGCTATAATGAAATGTTTCAAAGTCTTACGTTGTGTAAATGTGCCAACATTAATGAAAATTCTAAAATATTTTAAAATTGGATTTGTGTACCGTATTTTTTGCACCATAAGACGCACTTCCCCCCCCCCCAAAATTAGGGGAAAATTTATCTGCGTCTTATGGTGTGAATACTGGCCAGCCACACCCCCCTGTCTCCGCCGTGTTACATACCGAGCCAGCAGTGGTCAGAGGGCACGTCCGCAGACGGGAGGCAGCCGGCGCCATTAGCTTGAGCTCACAAGGAGTCAGGCTGGTATGCGTCTGCATCTTTTTCTGGCACGGCCAGGCCCCAGCAGCACTCCTGAATTGAACAGCAAGGGAAGGGGGCTGGCCCAGGTAGAAGAAGCTCAGGAAGCTTGCAGTAGGTCCAGTGCACGAAGGCATGCCTACACAATGTCATTACATGTTTCTCCACGCACTGGGCCTGCTCTCCTGTTGCTGAATAGTAAAGTGAGCCCTCATTGGTCACTGCCTCACTCCAAGTCCCTTCCAGTTCCTCACATCTGCAAGCAGTGCCCGCCCTGCATTCTGCATTCTTTTGCAGTACAGTACATGAAGAAAAAAAAAACATTACTAAACACTGTCTCTGTGAATACCGGTAATTAACACTGACCAGGTGCCAGCCCAGCCACCCTCTGCAGGGACCAGGTGCCAGCCCAGCCTCCCACTGCAGGGACCAGGTTCCAGCCCAGCCTCCCACTGCAGGGACCAGGTGCAAGCTCAGACACCGACTGCGGGGACCAGGTGCCAGCTCAGCCACCCACTGCAGGGACCAGGTGTCAGCTCAGCCACCCACTGCCGGGACCAGGTGCCAGCTCAGCCACCCACTGCAGGGACCAGGTGCCAGCTCAGCCACTGACTGCAGGGACCAGGTGCAAGCTCAGCCACTGACTGCAGGGACCAGGTGCAAGCTCAGCCACCTACAGCAGGGCCAGGGACCAGGTGATAAAGCAGAATGGATGATAAAGCAGAAAAAGACTAAAATGGTTTTGAAATTGGCCAGATTGGGATAATGGATGAAGTCCCGCTAACCTTTTATGTGCCATCTAATAGGACATTTGATCTGAAGGATGCCAAAACCATAACCGTAAAAACCTCAGGACATGAGAAAACACATTACACGGTTGTGTTGTCCTGCTCTGCAGACGGCACCAAATTGCCGCCCATGCTAATTTTCAAAAGAAGTGATTCCACGAGGAGTTGTTGTACATGTTCTTTTTTTTAAATTGTTTATTTATAGTTTTTCAAAGTATACAAAATAAGCCTGTAATCCAGACTCCAGCATACAGTCAGACATGGTAAACATAAAAAGGCATAAAAAACAATGCAACAAAGATCTTGGATATACATCTCCATGTATAGGACAGGAAGTGGTACAATCAGAACATACTCCAAAGGCACAAGTAGCGAATCGGAGGTCTAATGTGACTAGTGAATCATAGGTATATTTCTTGAAAGTGAACAAACATGGGACGGGTCAGAGGGAAGGTATAAAACCTTCCCTGTCGTATAATCATAGGGAACCCAGGAATAATATCCTGGAATCAGCAAGGGTTTGGATCCAGATCAGCACTGTATGTCGAGGAGTCCCAGCTGTCCCAAATGCATTTGAACTTGGGGAGGCTGTCAGCGACCACAGCGGTGAGGCGTTCCATCCTCCTAATGTCAGCCACAGCTACTAGAAAGTGTGCAAACGTGGGAGGGGCAGTATCTCGCCAACGTTGGGGGATAACTCGCTTGGCAGCTAACAAGAGAAAGGCCATCAACTTATGATGACATTTGGGCAATCTCGGGAGGGGAAGACCTAATAACATATGCAGGGGTTGGAAAGGGACAGAGACCCCAAGAACCTTTTCCAGACAAACATGGACTTGCGTCCAAAAGGGGATTAATATCGAACATTCCCAAAAAATGTGGATATGTGTGCCTGTTTCGGAACCACACCTCCAACACTGGCTGTGGGGGGTCAGCTTCCGGGCTGCAAGGAACTCTGGGGTCCTATACCAAAACATAAGTATCTTATAAGTGGTTTCTTTGTGGGCCACACATCTGGAGACCTTAGATGCCGCGACCCATATTTTCCCCCAATCTAATAGTGATATAGGCCTGGCCAAAACGTCGGACCATTTTTTCATATATGAATGTAGCTGTCCGGTGAGCGGGGGGGCTGAGTGTATGATTCGGTAAATAGTAGATATTTGATGTGGCTCATACGGTCCCTGGGAACACAGCCTTTCAAATGCAGTGGGGGGTTCCAATGTCAGGTTGGGGGCCTTGGAAGCAAAAAAATGTCTGATTTGGAGAAATGAGAAAAAAAGGGATTTCGGGACTTGGTGTTTGGACTGTATATCAGAAAACGAGAGAAGCTTACGTGTTACCGGGTGTACAAGATGGCGGATTTGAAAAATACCCGCCTGGGTCCATGGCAGCATAGATTCATATGAGAGGCTATCAGGAATGTCTGGATTAAAAAGCACATTTGTAAGGGGGGGGCATGGAGAAGACAGGGAATACCTACTGGAACACCTCTTCCAAATGGAGAGGGTAAAAAGCATAGGGTTCAAACATATTTTGCGCAGTTGAGAAGTATATTTATCAGAGGAAGGCCATAACATGGAGCATGGGTGAGCAGGGACAGTAATTCCCATCTCAATCTCCGACCACCTATTCAGAGCTTTTCTAGATGTCCATGAGGTTACAGCTCTCAGATGAGTGGCATAATAGTACTTTATGACATCTGGAGCTCCCAGACCGCCATGAGAGCGTGGAGCCAAAAGGACTGTGCTAGCTATCCTGTGGGAGGCATCATTCCAAATAAAATTGAGAAAATATCTATGAATGGTTTTCAGCTGTGTCATCGGGATCGGGACGGGGAGAGTCTCAAAGAAATATAGCAATTTAGGGAGTATGGACATTTCGAGAACGTTTATCCTCCCAAGCAGAGACAGGGGTAGTTTTGTCCAGGACTTTAATAATCTATGTATTTCTGAGAACAATGAGGGGAAATTCACCTGGTATAAGGTAGAGTAGGAGGGAGATATGTGTATACCTAAGTATTTAAGGGATTGAGTGCACCAACGGTATCTAAAGGTGTTTTGTAGGTGAGTAAGTGTATCAGGTGGGATATTTATTGGCAAGGCTTCTGTTTTGGATGGATTTACTTTAAAACCCGAGAGGTTGCCAAATAGGTCAAGGAGTTTGTGGAGAGAGGGTAAATATATGTGTAGGCGTGTGATGGTTAACAGAATATCATCTGCAAAGAGGGACAGCTTGTACTCCTTGTGTCTCAACCCCACCCCCCCATATCGGGATGGAGTCTGATGGCAGTAGCTAAAGGTTCCAGGCTAAGGATAAACAATAAAGGGGATAAGGGGCAACCCTGTCTAGTCCCATTACTAAGGGGGAATGGCGAAGAGACAGAAGAAGACAGCTGGACCTGGGAAGTGGGGGTAGAGTATAATGCAGTAAGGGCTTGGATAAATGGACCCGAAAAACCATATGTTGACAGAGTAGCAAACATGAAGGACCAATTTAAACGATCGAATGCTTTTTGAGCATCTAAGCTCAATATCAGAGCTGGCTTACCAGTCTTGGTTAACAGGTCAATGAGATCTATAGTTCATCTGGTATTATCCCCAGCATGTCTAGAAGGAACAAATCCCACCTGATCCTTGTGTATTAAAGTAGGGAGGAGAAGGGATAACCTATTTGCCAATACCTTAGTGAATATTTTATAATCGGAATTTAAAAGGGCTATTGGGCGATAGTTATTTGGTAGAGAGGGGTCCTTACCCGGCTTCGGGATAACCGTAATGTAGGCATGAAGAAATTGGGGGTGGGGGACTGTTTCGGCCATCAGAGATTCAAAAAGGGTCAGCATATGGGGGAGTAAAATTGGGAGAAACTTCTTGTAGTAGGAGTAAGGGAGACCATCTGGGCCTGGGGCTTTGTGTGTTGGGAGGTGCTTAATTATCTGGGAGATCTCTTCAGCTGTGATAGGTGAATTAAGTCCTTCACGGTCTGCCTGGGATAATTTAGGTAAATTTAAGGATTCAACAAAGGAATCATATTTCTCATGGGCGAACTGGGATCCAGATTCTGAGGAGATACAATTATAAAGTTTCCTATAATATGACTCAAAGACCCTGGTCATGGTTCTAGGGCAGTAAGTAGGTTTCCCGTCTGGCTGAATTATAAAATCCGGTATGGAATTATTGGGACGAGGTTTTAGGCGATTGACCAGGATACTGTGGGGTTTATTAGCAAACTCATAATATTTTTGCTTTGACCAAAGCATTGATTTAGTGGTTGCACTCTTATCCAAAGATTTGATACGGTTTCTCAAAGATACCACTTTACGAAGGTTCCCCACTGTGGGATGCACAAGAAGGTCTTTTTCAGCCCTCACCAGGTCGGCTAAGAGGGTCGAGCGCTGTAGAGCACGATCCCTCTTAAGGCGGGATCCAGAGGCTATACATTCACCCCTGAAGACCGTCTTGTGAGCCTCCCAAAGGGTGGAGGTCTTTGAAACTGAACCAGCATTGATTTGGAAAAATTCGACCAGGCTGCGTTCCAGGTATGAGTGGGCTTCGGGGATACTCAGGAGAGATTCGTTAAGACGCCAGTGGCAGGTCCTAGGTGTGGGTGTGGACAGTATGAGATTTAGGGTAATAGGTGCATGATCAGACCATGTGATCGGGTGAATATTAGAGTCTACCAGATGTGTCACCAACGGTGGTGAAATAAAGAAATGATCTAATCTCGTGTATAACCTGTGTGGAGGTGAGAAAAAAGTGAATTGCTTAGCTATCGAATGTTTCACTCTCCTAGAGTCTAGCAACTTGTGGGTTCTAAGTAATCTACGAAATGCCGTAGAGGATTTTTGTACCCGTGTCGAGGGTGGATGTTTAAGCAGGGAGAGCCTATCTTTGGTTGGGGACATACACAAATTAAAGTCTCCACCTATTATCATGAAGGGCTGGGAGAAAGTCTGGAGCTTCTCAAAAAAAACTTCAAGGAACCCAATCTGTTTCGAGTTGGGAGCATATATGTTTGCAAGTGTGAAGGATGTGTTCGTGTGGTCACAGTCCAGGAGAATAAAACGACCATGTGGATCCAAAAATGAAGACTTGACCCGAATGGCCGAAGTCTTCCTAAACAAGATGGCCACCCCTGCTTTACCAGAGGGGTCAGAGGCCACAAAAGTAGTGGGGAAGTGCTTAGATGCGAATTTAAATGAGCCATCAGCCTTAAAATGGGTCTCCTGGACCATGACCACATCCGCATCTGAAGATCTAAACTCCTTCAATGCCATCCAGCGTTTGGAAATGGAGCCCAGGCCCTTAACATTGTAAGATAATACATTTATGGCCATTCAGAGGTATGAACAGGAAGGCATATGTCATCGTTAAATACCATGTCGAGAGCACTAACCATGATGCAGTGGTACTAGAATCTGGGTCAGTATTTTCGTATTTTAGAAAAAAATGAAATGAGGTGGAAACACATCTGTGTTTCTTGGATAGGTCAAAAATGGACCTATAGACAGTTAGATAATACCAGGAACATAAACAGTTACATTTAAACAGTACAGATAAGATCCAACAACAGTGAAGGAGGTAGTTAGAGTCCAAAAAAAAAAGGACAAAAAATATAGAGCTCACGGGTTGTCCATGTAAAAATTGGACCAGGAGAAAATGGAAGCACAGAAAAAAGAAAACAGAAAACCAGCAACAATAAAAAAAAAGAACCATAAAGGCATAGTGCCCGAAGGGGGAAAGTCCCCCTGGGGGTTATGATCACAGTCAAGGATCATGAAAAGTAGGTGAGGGCACGGCAGCCCGCAGGGACCATCCCACCAGCCCCAATCCCCCTCAGACATCATTGTCAGCATTAAAGGGAACTAAACGGGAGTTCGTCATCGTAGGACAGTACAGGGACTGTCAACTTAGTGGAAGAAGACGCAATCAAACGTTCAAGCCTTAGGCCGCAGGTAGTAGTAAAAAAAAAAAAAAAAACTGAAAATATGGAAGTGATGACAGGAAAGGACAATCCAGGTATGGATCGAAATCTCTTTTCAAGAGAATATACAATTACATTTCAGCGTGGGTAAGATCAGAATGGACCTTTCAGTGAAGGAGCTCTCTGGGGGGTGAAAGTAGTATTGCGGGGTCTCCGGCGTGCAGGGGTCCATATCTTTCCGGGGGTGGAAAGGGGTCTGGATAGTGTTGATTGCGGTAGCAAATTCTCTTCAGGAATAGGGGGAAGACCCAGGCTTCTGATGAAAGGGTCACATTCCTGCAAATCTCTCAGAGAGTGTTGTGAGCCATCCATAGTGACAGTGAGACGGAATGGGAAACCCCAGCGATAGGGAACCTGGTGATTTTGTAGATGAGCTGTGACAGGTTTCAAAGCACGGCGTTTAGCCAGAGTGATGGGGGACAAATCACTAAACAGCTGAATCTTCGCTCCCTTAAAATCAATTCTTGATCTGTTGCGGGTGGCTACGGTCAGAGCTTCTTTACTTTCATAAAAATGGAAGCGCACTATTATATCTCTAGGGTTCGCTCCTTGGGGGGGGTTTGGAGCCAGAGACCTGTGTGCCCTGTCAAGCCTCCAGTCTATATCTGGTATGTCAGGGGCTAGATGGATGAATAGGGCCAGCAAATATGAACGGATGTCTTTGTCAGTAACTGCTTCTGGGACCCCACGTATTCTCAGGTTCTGTCTCCTTTCCCTGTTCTCGAGATCTTCTTGTTGCAATTGTAACTGCGCCACTGTATTTTTCAGGGAAGCATTCTCGTCTTCTATGACATGAACATAATTGATCATATCATCAAACTTAGTCTCTAGGGTGTTTGTACGTTCCCCCAGGTGATCTATCTCCCCTCTGAGCTCGTGGGCTAGTTTGCTTACCGCCTTAGTAATGTTGTCCGTGAGGCCTTGGAGCAGGGCCTGGAGCCGGAGATCTAGTACTTCCACAGTCACCAGGGCTGTCATCGGAGGCTGTGATGAGATCTGTGGATGATGCTGCACGGGCAGGGTAGGAGAAAGCTCACCCAATGGAGTTGCATCCGGAATTTCCTCCGCGGTCGTCATATTACCCGAGGCCGGGGATTGAGGCCTATACGCGAAGCGATCCATGAGGGAAAGATGGGGTGCGGCCTGCGGCACGGTCGTCTTGTAGAAGCATCGCTGATCTCCGATCTTACCCATAAACGGGATCACTCGATGGCTGAGTAGTTCCCGGAGCTATTGAGACTGCTCCCGGGGCGATTGGCGCAGATGTAGCGGAGCGGGAGTCGTTTAGGGACGGGATGAGGCCGGAGCTCTGGTCCTACACGTCCACCATCTTCACGAGCCGCGCATGCGCCCCCGTTGTTGTACATGTTCATGACAAAGGATGGATGGACAAAAATGGAATGAGAGTATGGGTTGAAAAAGTGTGGTTCAAACGTCCTGGAGGGCTTCTGAAAAAACCTGTCTTATTAGTGCTTGACCAATTAGTGAAAATACAAAAAAGTGCTTTAAAGAAGTGAAGACTCATCTAGCTGTAATTCATGGGGTCTTACCAGCCAGTTGCAACCTCTTGATGTTTCCATCAACAAACCATTTAAAGTCTTTATGGGAGGAGAGTGGAACAAATGGATGGCTGCTGGTAATCATGATCTGACACCTACTGGACGAATCAAGTGGGGCAATAAAGTTTGTGAATGGGTGAAAACATCATGGCACTTAGTGAAGGAGGAAATGGTTGTACAGTCATTCAAAAAATGTGGCATTAGCAATGCCTTAGATGGAACTGAAGATTGTATTATATATCAAGATAGCGAAGAAAGTGCCGACGACGTTATACTAATGGTCACCAACCCTATATCCTCCCTGGCTTCGATACAATCTGTATTGCAAAGATTCAGTAATATTTCTTATTATAAGGTGAACGAAACAAAGTCCCACATTCTAGACCTTGGATTAGATGCTATCACCAGCAACCTCCTGCGGAATTTCTACCCGTACCCATGGGCAGTCACAGGTATAACGTATTTGGGAATCACACTTACTAAATCTACCAAGAATCTTTTCAATAGTAACTACATTGAAGCTAAACAAATGCTGATTACAGAAACTACTAAACTTTCAAAATTTGAATTCTCCTGGTCTGGTAGATTAGCTGCTTTCAAAATGCTCATTCTTCCTAGGTTGCTTTACATATTCCGCACACTTCCTATCCCACTAAATACCTCATACCTTAAATCTCTCCAATCCATTATACAACAATTCATTTGGCAAGGTAAAAAACCCAGATGTAGTCATCCTAAAGCCATCAAACACAAACTGGCGGGAGGAATGGGATACGTAGATATCAAAGATTACTACCTAGCTACCATATTGTCTCAAATGACAGAGTGGGTCGCCAATCGCCCAACCACGTTATGGGGTAACATTGAAAACATTATGACCCCTGGACATAATCTCAAAGACTGGCTATTCAGCTCCACAATAACTCAACCTCACCTTCACTTGTACTCACCGACTATCCGAGCATCGGTTCAGGCTTGGAAAATACTACACTCCACAAAATGGTATCAAATACCTACCAAACGACTACAAATACCTGTCCAAACCCTCAAACTATTATCGCCCGACCTGACTATACCCAAATGGATACTTACTCAAACAACAGACACCGCAGATCTTAGGACTAAGATTATACATAAAACCTTTGCCCAAATCCAATCAACATTACACGCACCAAATTTAGATTTCTTCAACTGTTATAGGATTCAACAATGTCTCACAGCACACCCAAACTTAGAAGGAGAATTACCACTCAAACTGTGGAACTACTTCTTCTACACTACTACACCTACCAAAGGCACTTCCCTAATCTATTCTACACTACAGGGGAAAAATACCTTCCATAAATCCAAACCATACACGGACTGGGAAATAGATTTGAACATACAGATCTCTGATCGACAATGGCAAACAGCCTTGAAGTCAATCTATAAATCCACTAGCTGCACCTCTCTATGGGAATTAACTAACAAAATCCATCTAAGATGGTACCTGACACCACAGAGAATGGCCAAATTTCGATCCCACTCGTCACCCACCTGCTGGAGGAATTGTAACCAGATAGGTACCCTTTTCCACGTTTTATGGTCATGTCCAGAATTAACAAAACTGTGGACCGAAGTAGAACATATTATACAAGATATATGCCATATCCCTTTTACACTTACTCCACAATTAGCTATACTGAATATAAATACCGAATTACTACCACCACATCTCCGATTAATCATTACTCACATACTCCTAGCAACCAGACTACTCATAACCAGACACTGGAAAACTAATGTCTCCCCAACTTCGAATGAAGTCATAGTGTCAGGAAAGACGTTATCTCACTCATCCCAGCAATCGGGGTCTCAGAATCTCTATGCACAGGCAGACCCGTTCGGCTCATGCGCGATAGCGGCAAACGAGCGTGCGCGGGCACGCGATAGTGGCGAGCGGGCGCGCGCGGGTGCGCGATAGCGCGCGCGCCTATGACGCAGGTTGGCGCCAAAGACTGCCTATTTAAAGAGAGCTGTCACTCTGCATCCTTGCTGTCCGGTCTACAGCGTTTCCTGAAGACCCTTGTTACCTGAACCTCTGATCTGATTGCTCTGGTACCTGACCCGGCTTCCCTTGGCTTCTCCAGTCTGCTGCCCGCCTCTGACCACGGCTCGTCCCGACTTCTCTTCTGCCTTCTCCTCTAACCAGTTTGCTGCCCGCCTGATACACTGACCCGGCCTGGACTTTAACTATTCTTGGATCCTGCTTTGTACTCATCTGCCCGCTTGTGTCTGACCCGGCCTGTCTTCACCTAGTCTGCTTCCTGATCCTCTGGTATCTGCTGTGGACCACTGCACGTCTCCCACCAGTTATCCACCGCTGCAGTCTGCTGCTTCTACTTCCACCTGCCTCAGTTCCTGCCAGGCACTTGTGCTCCTTTACCCTCCTGAGCCCCTGTCTGCTCTATCAGGGGTTCTCGAGTCAGAGGTCTACGAGAGGCCTCTCCCTGCACGTCGGGCTCACCTACCAGGTACGTGACAGTACCGGACAGCCATGTCTGAGCCCACGCAGGGAGCCTCTCCCATGGAGGAACTCTGCCGTCACCTAGATGGACTTACTACGGCAGTCAGGAAATTACAGGAAGGCTATACCCGCCTAGAGGAGCGTGTCCAGACCCTGTCTAACACGGCACCTTCCGCACCTGGAGCTTCTCCCGCACCCTCAGTTGTCATGTTACCACCTGAACCCCGGGTTCCTCCTCCCGAGAGGTTCTCTGGAGATCGTAGTAAATACAGAGCTTTTCGTAACGCCTGTGAGCTCTTTTTCGCTCTGCAACCCAGGACCTTTTCCCTTGAAACCACCAAGGTGGGCTTCGTCATCGCCCTACTATCAGGCGAACCTCAGTCTTGGGCCCACCGCCTTCTGGAGCATAAAGACACCTGCCTCAACCTCCTGCGCACGTTCTTTGAAGCCATGGATCTTCTCTACGAGGATCCCCAACAAGCAGCCACCGCGGAAGCAGCATTATGTTCCCTGCAGCAGGGTCGCAGGCCCGTGGAGGACTACGTCTCCGAATTCAGACGTTGGAGTTCGGACACAAATTGGAACGATGCTGCCCTGCGCCACCAGTTCCGTATGGGCCTTTCCGAGCCCCTTAAGGATGAACTGGCTCGAGTTGGCATCCCAGCAACACTAGACGCTCTAATACTTCAGTCTACCTTAATTGACAGGCGGTTAAGGGAACGAAGAGCTGAACGTACCGCTGGTCCCTCTCGTCCTGTATGGATGCTACCTCGTGTGTTCAACCCTGCTCACTCCGCTCCTCTGGCTCCCGCTCACCCGCCTGCTGATACTTCGGAACCCATGCAACTTGGCCTGCTTCGCCCCTCGCTCACCCCCGAAGAGCGCCAACGGCGGCGATTCAACAATCTCTGCCTCTACTGTGGGGAACCAGGTCATTTCGTGAGGTCCTGTCCTGCTAAGACCCGTAAGTGTTCTTCTATCTTTTCTACCTACTCACCTACTTCGTTTGACAACTCAACTCATCTGGCTGTCTCTGTCTCCTTACAGCTTCCAGGAAGGAATATACTAACTACCGCAATAATTGATTCCGGAGCATGTAGCGGTTTTATGGACGCTTCCTTTGCCAACAGATTCCAGGTCCCCTTGCAACCCCGAGCTAAGGGACTTTCTGTACACCTGGCCGATGGATCAGCTATTAAGTCAGGGCCAGTCATACTGGAAACCGTCCCTTTAAGTGCAACCATCTCCGGTAATCACTGGGAGTTACTTCGCCTGGACATCATTGAATCCCCCCTGTTTCCCATCATACTGGGTATGCCCTGGCTGAGGGCACACAACCCACAAATTGACTGGACCACGAGTGAGATCAGCTTCCCCTCTCCTTACTGTCGTCAGCACTGTGTGCCAGAAGTTGCCGACGCTCCCTCCTCACTGCTCTGCTTAGACGCTGACTCCGAAACCCGCCAGTCCGTTCCCGAAGTTTACCATCATTTTTTGGATGTATTCAGCAAAAAGGGTGCAGAAACACTTCCCCCGCACCGATCCTATGACTGTCCGATTGAGCTCCTCCCCGGGGCAGAGGTGCCATTCGGAAGGATCTTCCCTCTAACCGAACTAGAGCTCGGGACCCTCAAGACCTATATCAACGACAACCTGGAGAAGGGGTTCATCCGCCCTTCTACTTCACCAGCAGGAGCAGGAATCTTTTTCGTCGAAAAAAAAGACCATTCCCTACGCCCTTGCGTAGACTACCGTGCGCTAAATAAGATTACAATTAAAGTCTGGTACCCTCTCCCTTTGGTGCCAGAACTATTCCAGAGACTCGGGGCTGCAGCCATATTCACTAAATTGGATCTTCGTGGGGCCTACAACCTGGTCCGGATTCGTAATGGGGACGAATGGAAAACTGCCTTCGTACCCGATTCGGGCATTTTGAATATCTCGTGATGCCCTTTGGTTTGTGTAACGCCCCTGCCACATTCCAACACTTTGTGAATGACATTTTCAGAGACTACCTAGACGTGTTTGTGATAATTTACCTGGACGACATCCTGATTTTCTCCTCGTCCTTGTCCACTCACCGAGAGCATGTCAGGAAAGCGTTAACCCGACTCCGTCAGCATGGCCTTTACGCGAAACCCGAGAAATGCGAGTTTGAACAACAGAGCATTCAGTTTTTGGGACTAATTATCTCCATAGAAGGTATCAAAATGGACCCACAAAAAGTTTCCGCCATCTTGGATTGGCCAATTCCTACAGACAAAAAAGGGATCCAACGCTTTGTAGGATTTGCAAATTTTTATCGCAAGTTTATCCGGGGATTTTCTACCATCATCTCGCCCATCACCAGTTTGACGAAGCAAGGCATACGATTCCATTGGACCCCGGAAGCCCAAGTTGCCTTCTCCACCTTAAAGGATCAGTTTGTCTCGGCCGCGGTCCTGAAACATCCAGACCCCGCTCTGCCTTACATTTTGGAAGTAGATGCCTCTGAGATCGCAGTGGGGGCGGTGCTCTCCCAGAGACAGGGTCCCAAGTCGCAGTTGCATCCAGTCGCATTCTTCTCTCGGAAGTTGTCCGAAGCTGAGAGGAACTATGATGTGGGGGACAGAGAGCTACTCGCAATTAAGGCCGCGTTGGAAGAGTGGCGCTACTTACTAGAGGGGGCAGCACATCCTATTTTGATCTACACAGACCACAAGAATCTGGAGTACTTGAAAGTAGCCAAAAGACTGAAACCACGTCAAGCCCGATGGGCACTTTTTTTTACCAGATTTTCTTTCCATATAACCTACAGGCCCGGGTCCAAGAACACCAAGCCAGATGCGCTGTCACGGATGTTTAGCGGAGCTGAAGCTCTCTCACCCCCAGACACCATCCTGACTCCCGGAAATTTCCTTCTGCTGCAAGGAGACCTACTTTCTCAGATTAAGCAGGCTTCTACCAATGAGACCTACCCACCGGATGTTACCCTACAGTTGAAAGACGACCTGCTGTGGTTCAAGGACAAGATCTTCGTGCCTCCACAATTACGGATTAACGTTCTCAAATCTTGTCACGATCATGAACTGGCTGGCCATTTTGGGGTGCACAAAACATCTGAACTTCTCCAGCGCACGTTTTGGTGGCCTCAACTGTCTAAGGACTGCAAGGACTATGTGGAATCATGCATTACGTGCATTCGGAACAAGGGCAGCAAGACCAGAGCTTGGGGTCTGTTGAGGCCTTTGCCCATTCCAGACAGACCTTGGAGAATGATTTTGATGGACTTTATTGTGGAACTACCATCATCAGAAAATTGCACTACCATTTTTGTGGTAGTAGACAGACTTTCCAAGATGGCCCACTTTCTGCCCATGAGATGTACACCCTCTGCCCCCGAGACCGCAAAATTATTCATCAAAGAAATCGTAAGACTGCACGGCATTCCTGTGAACATTGTATCTGATCGGGGGGTGCAGTTTACATCCAGATTCTGGAGGGAACTCTGCGAATCTTTAAAGATTGACTTTTCCTTCTCTTCAGCTTATCATCCCCAGACCAATGGTCAGACAGAACGCACAAATCAGACCCTGGAGCAATATTTGCGCTGTTTCTCTTCCTTCTCTCAAGACGACTGGGTACCACTATTACCCCTCGCCGAGTTCGCCTACAACAATTCCGTTCATTCAGCAACCAAACAGTCACCGTTCTTTGCAAACTACGGCTTCCACCCTCTGTTCCTGTCTAATAATATTCCAGAGTGTGCGGTCCCAGCCGCCCAGGAGACCCTGAACTTCCTCAGTACCAACAGTAAGTTGCTTCAGGAGACAATGGCAAGGACTCAGGCGCATAATAAGGAGGTGTTCGACAAAAAGAGGAGGGGGGAACTTAACCTTACACCCGGAGATCTAGTCTGGCTGTCCACAGTGAATCTAAAAATGACATGCCCTTCTAAGAAACTGGGCCCCAAATTTGTGGGTCCTTTCCCTGTAACAAGGAAAATTTATGACGTGGCATACGAGCTGAAATTACCAGAATCTTTTCGGATACACCCGATATTCCATGTGTCGCTACTCAAACCTGCAGTCCCAGATCCCTTTCCCAATCGAGGTATTGGCCCTCCTGAGCCCGTGCTCATCAATGGTGAGGAAGAGTTTGAAATCGAGTCTATCCTGGACTGCAGGAAGAGACGCAACCAAACCCAATATCTGGTTAAATGGAAGGGCTATGGCCCCGAGGAAAATTCCTGGGAACCGGAAACCAACATTCATGCCAAAAGGTTGATCACGGCCTTCAAAAGGTCTCACCCAGATAGGCTGGCTCAGTTGGGCATCCGGAGGCTGCCCGTAGGAGGGGGGCAATGTCAGGAAAGACGTTCTCTCACTCATCCCAGCAATCGGGGTCTCAGAATCTCTATGCACAGGCAGACCCGTTCGGCGCATGCGCGATAGCGGCAAACGAGCGTGCGCGGGCACGCGATAGTGGCGAGCGGGCGCGCGCGGGTGCGCGATAGCGCGCGCGCACCTATGACGCAGGTTGGCGCCAAAGACTGCCTATTTAAAGAGAGCTGTCACTCTGCATCCTTGCTGTCCGGTCTACAGCGTTTCCTGAAGACCCTTGTTACCTGAACCTCTGATCTGATTGCTCTGGTACCTGACCCGGCTTCCCTTGGCTTCTCCAGTCTGCTGCCCGCCTCTGACCACGGCTCGTCCCGACTTCTCTTCTGCCTTCTCCTCTAACCAGTTTGCTGCCCGCCTGATACACTGACCCAGCCTGGACTTTAACTATTCTTGGATCCTGCTTTGTACTCATCTGCCCGCTTGTGTCTGACCCGGCCTGTCTTCACCTAGTCTGCTTCCTGATCCTCTGGTGCCTGCTGCGGACCACTGCACGTCTCCCACCAGTTATCCACCGCTGCAGTCTGCTGCTTCTACTTCCACCTGCCTCAGTTCCTGCCAGGCACTTGTGCTCCTTTGCCCTCCTGAGCCCCTGTCTGCTCTATCAGGGGTTCTCGAGTCAGAGGTCTACGAGAGGCCACTCCCTGCACGTCGGGCTCACCTACCAGGTACGTGACACATAGCATTGGTCCACTCTCACTACGCTTATGAATCAATCTTTTCAAAGGGGAAGTCATCATACTCTAAAATCTATAATCTATGACTCCCCTGGACTCAATGGTACGCTAAAAAGCTTACCTGATACACTCCTGATTAATAGACCTACCATATTGCTCTCTACATCCCCCCCTCCCCTCATTCCTCTATCCCCCTCCCACCCCCTTTTTTTATTTATTTTAGTTTACTTTACCCTACTTTATTCTAGTTCTCACATCGTTCAAACAGTTGTATACGATGCTCTCTGAATACATATGCCTTAATATGTACACTCAAGATAGTATGAATACTTTAGGCATGTACTATCTTATGCACAAACTCATACTTGACAGTTCTACATTCTTTATTGTTGTTTTACTTCCATATTCCACCACAGGTTGTTAATAATGCTTTAGCTGTATGAGCTACTTCCTAAACCTTCACCGACACTACTGGAGGGTATAGTTTCGTTATTTATCCCTAGATACAGAATGTTCCCATTAGGGGTGTCTAGGGGTTTAAGACCTCACAGACCACCTTACCTCCACCATCTATTATAGTCATGCAATTTAACCATTTTTGACAACTTGACATGATGTGTATATTCATTAACATGTATCCAATATCAAGTGTGATGTATGACGCTAACTGTTCATTTTATTATCTATACCTTCAATAAAAACTATTGAAACAAAAGATAGCGAAGAAAGTAATGTCAGTGATTGTGAGCAACTGAGCTTCATAAATTCTGACACTAGCGATGTTGAGTTCTTGGGGTTCCCAGAAAACTAGAAGAGTACTCGAACCTTAAAGTCTTTTCTCATTTGTTAATGACAGTGATGATGGTCCTTAATGCCATTATTGAATGCTGTTCACTTTACATGGTTGAAATATTATTCTGTTATATTTTATTAAATATTTTATTAAATCATTTGCTTCAGAATATTTTTTTTCTTGTTTTCCTCCTCTAAAACCTAGGTGCGTCTTATGGTCAGGTGTGTCTTATAGTGCAAAAAATACGATAATTTGGTTTAAAAAAAGCTAAAATGCTAGAGAGCAGCAAATACTTTTATGTAGAATAGTCCTCTTAAAGTGCATGGCAGAAACTACAGTGTTGTGTAGCTCACTGGTAGGGATGAGCCGAATACCCCCCCCCCCCCCAGTTCGGTTTGCATCAGAACATGAGAACAGGCAAAAAATGTGTTCGAACATCCGAACACCGTTAAAGTCTATGGGACCCGAATATGAAAAATATATAGTGCTAATTTTAAAGGCTTATATGCAAGTTATTGTCATAAATAGTGTTTGGGGACCCGGGTCCTGCCCCAGGGGACATGTATCAATGCAAAAAAAAAGGTTTAAAAACGGACGTTTTTTCGTGAGCAGTGATTTTAATAATGCATAAAGTGAAACAATAACGGTGAAATATTCCTTTAAATTTCGTACCCAGGGGGTGTGTATAGTATGCCTGTAAAGTAACGCTTGTTTCCCGTGCTTAGAACTGTCCCTGCACAAAGTGTCATTTCTGAAGGAAAAAAAGTAATTTAAAAGCACTCGCGGCTATAATGAATTGTCAGGTCCCGGCAATACAGAGAAAAGTCATTGAAAGTCATTGATAAAAAAAAAATGCATGGGGGTCCCCCCAAATCCAATTACCGGGCCCCTCAGGTCTGGTATGGATATTAAGGGGAACCCTGCCTTAATTTTTTTTTAAATGACGTGGGGTTCCCCCCAAATATCCATACCAGACCCTTCAGGTCTGGTATGGATTTTAAGGGGAACTCCAAGCCAAATTTAAAAAAAAAATGGTGTGGAGTTCCCCCCAAAAATCCATACCAGACCCTTTATCCGAGCATGCAGGAAAAGAGGGGGGAAGAGAGAGCGCTCCACCCTCCTGAACCATACCAGGCCACATGCCCCCCTCTGATGTAACGCAGGTTTCCGTTGCATCAGAGGGGGGCGGGGTCACCCGCACGTCATTGGGGAAGCCCGGGTTTCCCCTTGCATCAGAGGGGGACGGGGTCACGTGACAGGTGGCCCAGTCCTCAGTAACATAAGAGACCTGTCAGGCTGCCGGGATACTGGCTTGCCGGGCTTGCTGTTCCTCGCTGCGCTGGACATCTTATCGTTGGAGCCTGGATTTGGAGAGGAGAGATCATCCATCACTGGACCCCGGAGAGGAGATCACCCATCGCAGGATACCGACAGCATTGGAGTGGAGACCGAGAGTGGATTACCACTGCTGGAATATTTTTTTTTTTTTTTTTTTTTTTAATAAAGGACTTATCCCAACGGTGTCTGTGTGTTTTTTTTTTTTACACTTTCTTTGTGAAATGGTAGGGGTACAATGTATCTTAAAGGGGTCTTCCTGATTTCAATAAGCCTCCCGCCCGCAGACCCCCACAACCACCGGGCAAGGGTTGTGGGGATGAGGCCCTTGTCCCCATCAACATGGGGACATGGTGCTTTGAGGGGTCACAGACCCCCAAAGCATCCTCCCCATGTTGAGGGCATGTGGCCTGGTACGTTTCAGGAGGGGGGGTGCTCTCTCGTCCCCCCATCTTTTCCTGCGGCCTGCCAGGTTGCGTGCTCGGATAAAGGGTCTGGTATGGATTTTTGGGGGGAACTCCTCGCCATTTTTTTTTTATTTGTTTGGAGTTCCCCTTAAAATCCATACCAGACCGGAAGGGCATGGTAATTGAATTTGGGAGGACCCCCACACATTTTTTTATTTTTTATTAATGACTTTTCTCTGTATCGCCAGGAGCCGACAATTCATTATAGCCGCGAGTGCTTTTAAATGACTTTTTTTCCTTCAGAAATTACACTTTGTGCAGGGACAGTTCTAAGCAAGGGAAAAAGGCGCTACTTTACAGGCATACTATAGACACCCCCTAGGTTCGAAATTGAAAGGAATATTTCACTTTTATTGTTTCACTTTAAGCATTCTTAAAATCACTGCTCCCGAAAAAACGGCCGTTTAAAAAAAAAAATGTTGCATTGATACATGTCCCCTGGGGCAGGACCCAGGTCCCCAAACACTTTTTATGACAATAACTTGCATATAATAAGCCTTTAAAATTAACACTTTAGATTTCTCCCATTTTCTCGCTTTTCGAATTTGCCGCGAACACCCCAAATTGTTCGCTGTTCGGCGAACAGGCAATGTTCGAGTCGAACATGAGTTCGACTCGAACTCGAAGCTCATCCCTACTCACTGGTTTTAAACAGCTATAATGTTTGTATGAAATAGCCTGTGTAAGTGTAATATATATATATATGAGTAACACTTTACTAAAAGGCAATATTCTCAACCTATCATTTTTAGAAGCCTAATTTTACGTTTTATGTAAGTCTGTCATTTCAATAATCAGCTTCTTATATCTAGATATTTACAAATCATGGACAGGTAAATAACATGTCCATATTTTACTACAGAACCTACTACAGATTCTACCGCTTGTTCTACTTTCACGAAAACAAGGCTGTTTCATGAACTGCAGGAGGATTTTCTAACTAACTGAGTGGGATTGCTCAGAAAGTATTCGGCCACAATGAACACGTTACAAGTCCAAGAATGCAAAAAGCCCAATTTAACCTACAATTACTTTGGTTTACTTTGTAGATATATTATTTATGACTTTCTTACTATATCACTATAGTTTGTAGAATAATGTTTTCAAATACAGTAAAGTTAAAGCTACCCACAGCCAGTAACGTATTTGTACATGATCAGATCAAGCTCTCAGAAATGTGTTTTATCACCTGTCAAAGCTAGCTTTCATGCAGTATAAATTAGAATTGACTTCCAGTGTAGACAATATTCGTATATAATACTTTTTTTTTCTCTCAAATATTTTTATTGAAAATTTGCAATTTAAAAGCCTCACACATAAACAGAAAGGGGTATCTAACGCACTATCAATGTTTTACTGCATTGATATCATGCAATTTTAATTACATTAAATTATACTGTATGTAAATAGCTAACTATTACCAATTATTATTATTATTCACTTATATTGAAAGCATGTATGAGCAATTTGGATTTAACTGTTAATATAATAAATACATAAAAATAAATGTGTATAGAAGATCTACAATAAAATATAGAACAAGAAAAAAAAAAAAAGAAAAAGAACAAAGAACGAAAACAGAAATAAAATAAAATAAAATAACAAAGAAAAATCCTTTATATTAATAATAATATAAAGTAATAGTAACAGCTGTTCGTCGATAGCATTGTGGTTCACCATGTTGAAGATCCTTACAATTTCCGCAGACATTTGGTTGAGAAAAATTGTTGATAATAGGAATCACTTGGTACAATTCTTAGTCTGCCTAGAGAATTGTTCATATTTGCTTTAATGTACCATTCAGTATAAAGAAATTGTGTCATCAGTTGGGAATCTGGATATTTCCAAGTTTAAAAATGAGTGTTCCATGAATCTTTGCCATCGGTTAAATAAACATTTTGTAGAGTTAAGAGCATGTGTTAATGTGTCCAGTTTTTTAATATACAGCAAGGATTTCAGTTCCTTTTTCACTGTAGTTAATTTGGGAGCAATAAGTGATGTCCAGGATTTTAATATAGTTCTGCGAGCCATCAACAAACATAGTGAAGACCATGATGGTATTGTAACTGGTGTTAAGGATGTTGATGAGGAGGAAGGGCCTAAACATCCAAAAAGGCAGATCATAGGATCCTTGTCAATTTGTATCCTCAATATAGTATGTATGTAGTTTAGAATTTGGTCCCAGAAGGTAGCTATCTTGGCATAGCTCCACATTCTATGAAGTAGTGTGGGTCGTATGGTGCCGCACCAAGAACAAGTTGAGGCAGAGGTATCCGATTTATCAATCAAGAAGGGCATGAAAGCTTGATGTAGTAGCTTGAATTGTGTTTCCCTCCAATTTTCGCTAGTTATTAAACTGCAAATTTTTTGATACCCTCCAAGAAGTTCATGATCGAATGCCTCGTCTGGAAAAAGTTAGTTGATTGTAATCATATCTACAGTCTTCTGATAGTTGAAACTCTGTAGATTACTGTCTAAAATATTTTAGTTTTGATGGTTCTTGATGGTAAATGGACATTACCATTTGTATTCCTTTTGCTCTCTGTACGTTTGAAACTTCGGCATTGGTTGCACTTTCCATTTTTGGGTTTCCATGCAAAGGAAGATATTTAAAGATCACCGATGGTAGTTTTAGAGATCTCCTAATTGTATGCCATGCGACAAGGGTGTCCCGTAAAAGTTAATTTATTTTGTAGCTTATCAGCTGGAGTTTTACGTTTACAATGCAGTGTAGCTGTTAGATTCAGTGGAGACACCATTACTGCCTCTAGTGTCTTAAAGAGCCAAATTTTGAAAGTCTGCTGTTCAGTTTAAACCTGGCTGTTGCAGTGTGCAGCGCTTTGTGTGCTAAGCTGCCTGCGTTGTACACACCCTCTCCTCAGGTATGAATTGTAAAGGACAGGATTCACTTCTACACACCACCTGCTTGAATATGGATGCTGGACATAACATATGTTGTATTTTTTCTACAGAACCAAAATGCCTACCCCCTCTAAAGATCAGCGATCACAAAGAAGGTAGGGGAGACACCGATGTTTATATGCATCTTTATAATGTTGCATCTAGCAGACTAATTTTTGCCTCACGCCTGTCTGTGCCGCTCCAGCTCCTCAGGTCATGGTCATGGTTCTTCACGACGTTCAGAGGATGAAATCTCAGGGAAATACAGGAGACGTTCGTCCTCATGGGAAGATCGACGCTCTCGCTGTAGAAGAGAAGTGTCACGCTCTCACTCTCCTTCAAGACATCACCGATCTCCATCACGTCACCGCCAGGATTCACATCATGATCAACCCAGGCCAGGAGGCTGCTGGGCCTGCCCCAAAAAGGCGTTGGCCGGGAAGACGGCTTGTGCGGATTGCTTCAAGGAAGCGACAAAGGGCCATGAATCGGATAAAGCGGAGCTAGTGTCATTAAAAAAAAGGCGTTTGAGGATACACTGCAGACGATTGCAATGCAGACGCAAGTGTTAACTGCCCCAGTTCCTCCCACCTCTCGTTCCCTGTCACCCCAAGAACGTCCAATGGTTCAGAATAATCCAATGACTGAAGCTCAAGCACGAGCACAAGATTTGGATGCATCCTCTGCAGAAGAAGAGGATGACCAGTATGATGGGTTTGATTTCACCTTAGTTCCATCCTTGGTGAAAGAAGTTAGACAGGCCTTGCGGTGGCAAGATGAGGCAGTAGAACCTCAACAGAAACAAAGGAAGTTATTCGCCAACATGAAACGGGAGACGGTAAATTTTCCCTTTGTTGAGGAAATCCAAGACACAATCACTGGCAAATGGGAAAACTCAGACAAGAAAGGCTTTTACAAAAATCGATTTGCAAAAATGTATCCATTTCAGACAGAAAAGGTGAGGTTCTGGAAGAGCCCCCTGTAGTGGACGCGGCACTCATGTGCCTCGCTAGGCATGTGACCCTGCCACTGGACGACGTAGTGACCTTCAAAGATGTTCTAGACAGGAGGGTGGATATAGATCTTAAAAAGATCTACACTCTGGCCGGCGGAATATGTAAACCAACGATGGCTTTGGCCACCATCTCTAAGGCCATGGAGATCTGGGTGCAGAATGTCGAAGGGGCGGTGGAAGATGACCTATGCAAATCTGAGGTCTCAGCCCTGTTAGCAAATTTGAAGCTAACAGCTGCATTTATGGCTGAAGCATCCATTGACATAATGAAGATTCTGGCCAGAGTCATGCTAAATGCGGTGACGGCCAGAAGAGCCCTATGGCTGAGGCCCTGGGTGGCGGATCCTGCGTCCAAACAAGGATGGTGCAGAATACCTTTCGAAGGTCACTCCCTGTTTGGGAATAAGCTTGATACAGCTATCTCCAAAGCGACAGGTGGAAGATCGGGCTTCATCCCACAGGATCAGATGCTGCTTAAGAATAAAACGACCTTCAGAGGCACAGCGAGACCCAGAGGCAGGGCCACCAGGTCCTACAAGCCAGGAAGGGAATTTCGCCGACCATGGCCGAACTCAGAGACAAGCCGCAAATCTGGAAGACCAGCCTCCTCCGTGGGACAACAGGCCCGGAAGTCTTTTTGACTATACACCGGCCCACACTTGCCGGGTAGGAGCCACGCTGTTCAGGTTCCGTCAACTGTGGGCAGAAAAGATAAAGGAGCCATGGGTGGTGTCGACCATAAAGTATGGACACAGTTGGAAATTCCTCAACCGACCCCACAAAGTCTTTGTCTCAACAAAAATGCCCCCAGAAAAAGAAAAACGGGAAGTCTTTTGGAATTACATCCAGACCCTCCTGGATCAGGAGGCAATAATTGCAGTTCCTCAGCGGGAGCATTTTTCCGGAGTCTACTCGCCTCTATTCTTGGTTCAAAAAAGTCAGGAACGTGGAGGCCAGTAATAGACCTCCAAGGTCTCAACAGATCCATCAAGAAGGAGCGGTTCAGGATGGAGTCGCTCCAGACAATTCTGAAAACTGTCCAACCAGGAGATTGGATGCTAGCAGTGGATCTCAAGGATGCGTACTCCATGTGCCCATAACCTCATACTACCAGAGATTCCTCCGGTTCACAATTGGACAACTTCACTACCAATTTGTGTGCCTTCCCTTCGGGCTGACTACATCCCCCAGAGTATTCACAAAAATCCTGGTGGCACTGGTGGCACATCTTCGACTCCAAGGTATCCGCATACATCATTACTTGGACGATATCTTACTGCTGAGCCAAGACAGGAGCACGCTCCTAGTACACGGAACACGAATTTGTTGACACTAGAAAACTTTGGATGGTTAATCAATCAAGAGAAGAGTCACCATGTGTCGACTCAGTCCCTGGTGTATCTAGGTGCGAAGATAGATACCAAGATGGCATCGGTAGCATTGCCCAGGGACAAGATGTCCGGCATACTGAAAGTAATGTCAGAAGCTCGGAAGCAGTCATACATGCCAACAGTAGAGTGCATGCGACTCAACCATTCCGATGGTCAAGTGGGCGCAATGGAATTCACGCCTCTTCCAAATGGGTCTCCTGAGTCAATGGAGATCGGAGGATCTTGGTCAAAAAATCCAGATCACAGCCCAGATGAACGTCAACTTAGACTGGTGGGCAAGTCAACAGAATCTTACATGGTGCCACTCCCTACTCTCGGAGAGATGGCAAATCATCCAATCAGACGCAAGCGGCACGGGCTGGGGAGCCCTATACAAAGACCAATGGGCCCAAGGTCGTTGGGCGTACCAGGCGACCGACGTAGGCTCCAACATCTTGGAGCTGAGGGCGGCCTTCCAGGCCCTCCTGGCCTTCAAGAATCAGATCCAGGGAGCGACTATCCTTCTGAAACTAGACAATGTAAAGGCAGTGGCCTACATCCGCAGGCAAGGGGGCTCCCGCAGCAGTACCCTACTGAAGGAGGTAACCCCGATTATGAATTGGGCTCAGACCAATTTACATCTGCTAACGGCTGTGTATGTGCCTGGACGTCTGAACACGCAAGCAGACTACCTGTCCAGAGCGGATTTGAACAACAACGAATGGGCCCTGTCTCTGCGGGTCTTCCGGAGCTTGGTGGCGTGGGCCTTCCTCCCAGAAGTAGACCTATTTGCCTCTGCCATCAACACCAAACTACCACGGTTCTTCACCCAGTTCAGTCACCCACAAGCGGCAGGAGTGGATGCTCTGACAGCAGAATGGAACTTCAGAACAGCATATGCCTTCCCTCCGATTCCGGTGATCCTCCGGTTCCTGCGGAGACTGCAACAAGAGAAAGTATCTGTCCTGGCAGTAATTCCAGACTTCCCAAGAGACCTTGGTACCCTCTACTCTGCTCACTGAGCATCAGGAAGCCACGACCTCTACCAGTATCCTCAGACCTACTGAAACAGGGGCCAATCTGCCACCCGTCTCCGAAGAGCCTGAGATTGACGGCCTGGGTCTTGAGAGGCGTAGGTTATCTGATCTGGGTTGTTCAACTAGAGTCACGAACACTCTTATGAAGGCGAGGAAAAGCAGCACCAACAGTGCCTACAGCAGGACCTGGAATAAGTTCGTGGAATTTGCTCATAGACATGATTTTCTGCCCGACACGCCAAAAGTCTGCCACATCCTGGAGTTCCTCCAAGTGGGCTTGGAACTCGGTCTCTCCACAAGCATGTTGAAGACTCACGTGTCTGCTATCTCTGCTTTTTCGGGTGTCCAATGGGCCACTGAAAAGTTGGTGATTCAATTCTTCAGAGCAACCATCCGCCTGAGACCGCCAAAGTTGCCAAGATTTCCGAAGTGGGACCTACCCTTAATCTTGGACTTCCTATCATCAAACACCTTTGCCTCTCCAGTCTCTCTGTGGCATCTCACATTGAAAACGGCCTTTCTTGTGGCAGTAACCTCAGCCAGAAGGGTGTCCGAGATGGCCACGCTGGGGTTTAAGGAGCCCTTCCTCTCCTTCTTCCCGGATAGAGCGGTGCTCAGGCCAATGCTGGGGTTTGTCCCTAAGGTAGCCTCTACCTTCCATATGACACAGGAAATCACTCTCCCACTGTTGCTCGCAGAAAACTCTCAGGATCCAAATCCGCTTGACGTAGGAGCTTCCCTGAGAGCCTATGTGGACGCGACAGCCGAACTTAGGAAGTCGGAAATCTCTTCATTATACCAAATGGTGCCCATAAAGGCCTGAAAGCTTCTAGCAGAGTGATCGTCACGTGGCTGGTTAAATCGATATCTTTAGCCTACAGAGCCAAAGGTTTGCCGGTGCCTGAGGGGGTCACAGCGCATTCCACGAGAGGAGTCTCTGCCTTCTGGGCTGCGGTCAGACAGGTGTCCTTGGAGACGATATGCAAGGCAGCTACATGGACATCTATACATGCCTTCATGACACACTACCGTGTGGAGCCAGCGGCTCTAACTACCATAGAGTTTGGCAGGAGGGTGCTAGCCTCCGCCTCCTATATGGATTACATTTTTTTTTTTGCAAGCATAACCCTCCCGTGTGTGGCTAGTTAATTCCCAGCTGTGCTGACATGGAGCCGTCAGGAAAATGGAAAATTGAATTCAAATACTTACCGTAATTTTCCTTTCCTGACGAGCTCCATGTCAGCACAGAACCTGCCCAGTCAAGTAGTAATAGTTACGAAAAACTGAGGCTGCAGTGAGCAAAAAATGTATAGTTAAAGTCCTGATTACGTAGGGGGTGGGCGGGGCCTTACCCAGCTCTGCTGACATGGAGCTCGTCAGGAAAGGAAAATTACGGTAAGTATTTGAATTCAATTTTCAGTTTTTAACCTGGTGCTGTGCTATAAGTGCTAATTATCAATCAATCTTGTGCCTTGAATACAAAACGTATGCAATTATGTGCAACCAAAATATACAATAAAGTACTATGAAGTGCCTTTGGAAATAAAACATATGCAGTCTTAGGCAACCAAAATATACAATAAAAAGCTATCTTATGCAATACTGGACAAATATACTATATTAAAGTGCTTAAAACTTGCTGTAATATCAATGTGCAAAAAGTGCTGTAACAGCAAAGTGCATTAAATAAATGTGCAATGGAGCAAGTCAATATAGTTAATCCATTAGACATTTCAATCCCCTTCAGTACTTTGCTGCATTTTACAGTTAACCATTAGTTAACTATTAAAAGTGTTTGTGGTGCTTTTACAAGGTGCTCTCTTCCAATACTTTAAACACTCTTGTGCCTGTACTCACCTCCATCCTCCACCCCTAATGGGTGCCACTCACCAGATTCAATGTGACCCCTTATACTGTAACTATACGAAGGTTAATATGCGCTTTTTGTACTGTCTCCTTTGGTTGCGTCTCCTCCTCCTCTGCTCCACTTCTGCCAGGTAGCTCCACCATATAAAAGAGTGGGACTCAAAAAAGTGCAGTACCATTTCTTTTATTTTTAATTTAATTTAAAATGCCATTAAAACTTCAGTATATTAGTACATACAGTCCATAGACTCTAAAACTAACCAACAAGATGGCTGCTCCCTTTTGTAGTGACCAGAAAACCTGGAAGTGATGCAACCGAAAGTGACATAGTGTACGAGGTTCCTCCCAATGCATTTTGTTTTTTATGACGTCATAAGGGCATAAAGTCCACCCACTGGATCTTCCTTTTACACCATCCATCACTCCTCAACAACCAATTAAAACCCTTGCCATACTATTATACATTCATCTGCACACCGCCATCTAGTGGTTATAGCTAATGCTTATACAAACTGCATCCTCTCTATTACCATCACATGACTGATTTTATAACCACAGCTAATAGATAAAGTTGTTTTATTAAGATTGTTATTTATTTTATTAATGATGAACACTACTGCCATCCTGTGGTCAGCTACACATTTAAAATAAGTTACATTTTATTAGAGAAAAATATTAAGACAAAATTTGTTCCAATATAACAACTTTGAATTGGATAAGTACAGAAAGATATCTAATTTTAAAATAAATTAGAATAAATCTGAAATTCTTGCAACTAACTTTCCTACAAGTATCCAAAAACAGTTGCAGGCATCTTTTCCATTTGTATGGTTAAAACAGTTTACGTATTTTTTGTAAAAAAAAATGCAATAAGCGTATATTGCTTGGTTTGCGCAAAAGTTATAGCATCTACAAAATAGGGGATAGATTTATAGCATTTTTATTATTATTTTTATTTTATTAGTAATGGCGGTGTTCTGCGATTTTTATTGAGACTGTGACATTATGGTGGACACATCGGACACTTTTGACACTATTTTGGGACCATTGTCATTTATACAGCGATCAGTGCTCTAAAAATGCACTGAATACTGTATAAATGACACTGGCAGGGAAGGGGTTAAACACTAGGGGGCGATTAAGGGGTTAAGTGTGTCCTAGGTAGTGATTATAACTGTGGGGGGGGATAGGCTACCACTGACATGACAGCGATCACTGCTCCCGATGACAGGGAGCAGTAAATCCCTGTCATGTCACTAGCTTGTTTACATAGGCATCTTCCCGTTCTGCCTCTCCTCACTGCAATCGCGGGCCGCTGGTGATCAGTGAATTTGCAGGACCCGCGGGCACACTGCCGAGGCGCGGCCCGGGCCCATTTGCCTGCCCGTGCCATTCTGCCGCCGTATATCGGCGTGCGGTGGTCGGGAAGCGGTTAAAGACTTTGCAAGACTATAAAAAAAACAGAAGTATCTTTTTCAAGAGATCGCAACATAGAAGAAATTTGGGGCTACCGAATCATCATTGATATTTCAAAGCTATGATACTAGTGAGGATTCTAAATTGGAATCACTACAAGAGCGAAAAGATCTGGGTCAAAATAGAAAATTACGCAATCTTGCTTGTGCCCCTTGGGTACTGACAGCACATAGGGGTCTGTCCGATGGGGCCTCTCCACTATCAACAGCCACATTGAAAGTCTGAGACATAATAAATAGAGCTGTGAAATTGACTCCTGTAGTGTCCCTGCTTGCTCCTTTAGGAGGATTTCCCTGGTTTGCCCTGGGAGAGGATATATCCTTTTTTGGCACCTGAGACGAGTGCACAGACAGAAGTTGTGGAGCACTGGCTCTGGGAGGCAACCTACATGCCCTCCCCAGTCTACCGCAGTAGATTGGCTCCTTCCAAATTGATTTCTGGACACACATTTTTTGAAAACCCTTGATACCCCCCCCCCCTCCACCCGATCAGCAAACTCTTTAACAACATGGGAAAATATGCCATCAATAAATCTATATATTCACATATTTTGTCAAAATTATATCAATATCTCTTATTGGAACTGCCCATCTGGAATGAGTGGGAGAGAGAATTGGAACAAGAAGTCCCACGTAGTAATAAGTTAAAAATCTTTACTCTCACTCACTAATCAATTAGTACCAAAATGCAAGGTTATAGATTATTTTCCAGATGGTACAGAACCCCAGTTAAATTAGCATACATGACTTAGGGGCTCTCCCCAAATTGTTGGAGATGCTGTATCCAACCAGGAACATTTATGCATTTATGGTGGCATTGCCTAAAAATACAAAAATTCTGGGAAGACATTTTAATATGGATATATAGAATATCACTCTTTTCAGTTAGTAAAGATCCCCTTCAAATGTTATTCCATAATACAGTAGTTCAAATTATAAGGTATTGGAATAGTGTTGTACCTTGTTTGCTAAATGCAGCTACGTTGTTGCAGGAGTCAAAAAAGCTCCAAATTGTTTGATTGGAGATCAGATGTAGATAGGATTATGGCGGTATGGAGGTAGAATGTTGGATTTATAAATGTAAAGGAGGTTGGGGTAAATTCTATAAGACATGGGATACATGGATCCATCACTCTTCACAGCAGCATGGACAGAGTCCATACAAATTATTAATTGCAAACCTGTTGAGTTTACAACTCTTTTAATATACCCTTGTAACATTTTTTTATCCCAGTTTCTAAAGCTGATCATGATGAAAATCTATAGATTGCTATAGATTACTATAGACACCTATATTTACCATTGGTTGTTAAAATTAACCAATTCTTATACAGTATACTGTACATTGTTATATGATTTAATACATCTTTTGAATCTGGCAAAAACCTATGATTTTCCTCTAATATTTTGATTATTTTCCAATGATTTATCAGAATCAGATTGGATAACTCTAGTTGTCTCTGTTGCTCAAGAGATTTTTTTTTTCCTGCACCATTTTCACTGACTTTACCTCAAAGGAAGTATTGTTTGTGTTAATTTCAGCCAAGGAAATCAGTCAATTGAAGCATGAAGTGAACACTTTCACGGAAACAGTCAATAGCTTCCAATTGACTTCTGTCAGTGATGATTTAGGCAAGCGACTAGATCAAACTGTCAATCAGATGAAAACCTAAGACATGTAAAGTCCAGATTGCAGCACACTGGTGCTAAATTTTACACGTGTCTGTGGGGATGTTTAAAAATCATGACAGCAAGACTAGCTATAATGCTACTGAGTACACATGTAATGACTAGAGTTGGGCGGACACCTGGATGTTCGGGTTCGACAGGTTCGGCCAAACTTCAGAAAAAAGTTCGGGTTCGGGACCGAACTTGACCCGAACTTGACCCCGAACCCCATTGAAGTCAATGGGGACCCGAACTTCTGAGGACTAAAAAGGCTCTAAAAAAGTAATGGTAAGAGCTAGAGGGCTGCAAATGGCAGCAAAATGTTGTTAAGAGCATGGCAAGTGCTCTGCAAACAAATGTGGATAGGGAAATAACTTAAAATAACATAAAAAATATAAAAAAATAAAAAAATATGCTGGAGGCCCCCTTCTCAGCAGAAGAGGTACAGGACGTCATTAAGAACCTCAGAAACTCAACGGCACGATGCCACACATATGGTGGGAATGCCCCAGAATACGCCCTTTCTGTAAAAAATTATTCAATTTAATGGATAAGCTAGTGGGAAAATAAAATACTTTGAAATAAAAATGTAGCCGGGTGCTAAATTTAAGGAAAGTGTTTGAGTGGTAAATAGGCTCAAACACCCTAATTCTGTAGGATTCATGGACCATTTTGTCCTCGGGGGACAGTATTGGTGTGCAGTTCCCTGCGGCCTACAGGTGGCGCTGCCATGGTAGGCTAGGGTTGAACCGCCGATACAGTGCTGTGTCTTTTGTGTCCCCTCTTGGCAGTAGTACAGCGGGGCGGGGAACCTGCTGTGCATGCCGGGAGAGGATATAAAAGGGGCAGACCTTTGGCCTGGGGGCTGATGTCCAGTGGGGTCCGCGCCCAGGTGCCTTCGGCCTGGGTGCACGTGTTCCTGTTCCATATCGGGCACCTTTAGCCCGGGGTGAGGTACTATCCTGGAGTTCCTGCTGCCCTGGGTATGGGGGCCTAGGGGCGGGAGTAAAGCCTGGAGTCCAGAGCCTTCGTCTGGAGTCCGCTAAGAGTCGAGGAGTCTTAGGGTGCCGCCTCGTGTAGGGGACCCTGTTCCAGAGAAGGGAGGATCATTCTGATGGACCGATGCGGGAGTCACGGTGAAGGAAGGGTCTGTTGACTCCCTGGAGAGATGTTTTCCCCTTGATATGGGTTAGGTTCGTAGAAGGAGAAGCTCAAGATCATCTTGACTGTATCAGAGGCCTTATTCACCCGGCCCGTGGCAGGGGCCTTATACACCCTGGTCTGTGGCAGAGACCAAAGTTCTCCAGGTCCGTGGCAGGGGCCTTGTACACCCGGTCTGTGGCAGAGACCAACCTCAAGATCTGTGGCAGAGACCGTGCGCCTAAAACTGTTTGAGAAACCTAAGCAGTGAAGTGAATGTGTTACGTTTGTGCCTGGACCTCCTCCACACTTTAAGCTGTCCTGTTTCTTTGCTCTAACCTTTTCTATCCGAGTACAGATTATTTTGCCATGAGAGAATAAGAGTTGGAGTTTCAGCTGGTGTGGACATTGACTTTACTGGGAATTCAAGGACTTGCCTCTACCTACAGTAGAGGTGAGAATCATTCTCTGGAGGAGTTTTGACTCCGGCTGTGGACACGGCCGTCAAGTACACCGCTCAACCTCTTTATATAGGAGGGTGCGGGCTGGTAGTGTGGTGTGTCTTTCTCCCTCCTGCGAGGAGCCAACAACATAAAGGCAGGTACGGGGGAAAGGATCTGTGCGCTACAAAAAAATAAAATAAAAATTATAATCTTGACCTAGAAGGACGAGGTCCATATGGAGTAGGAGGTTGAGGTGGCTGTGGATGTGGCTGTGTAGGTGGAAGTGGCGGTGGAGGAGGACGAGGTAGCCAACACTGGTTCAAAAATACAAAAATGGCTGGGTAAGGCCGGTGATGTGTCGAATTCTGTCCCCCGTCGAATAGTGTCCGCCCTGTACTGCGCTTGCTCAGTATGTAGGACAAGGGGATTTCGAAAATCTCCCAAGACGAACGGCGCCTGCGCGGTGAGTCCAGGTGAAAGCCACACCATCCGAGGTTCAAGCCGAGCCAAGCGAGGCCGTGCCCGAAGCATGGCGATCGAAGCAAGCCCGTGAGGGGCCCTGTTGCTATGTGCTACCGTATGTCCACTTGGATGGTGGGGCTTAAACCTGCACTCACGGCGCAGGCGCCGTTCATCTTCGGAGATTTTGTGAATCTCCTTGTCCTCTGTACTGCGCAAGCGCTGCGCCTGCGCAGTACGGGCCGGTTACAATCCGATGGCCGGACAGTTTTTGTCACAACACCGGTATACCTGTCTATTCTGCACAAGGTATGGACAAGTCCTGTGGGATCCATGCCTGGTTCATTTTAATGAACGTGAGCTTGTCCACATTGGCTCTGGACAGTCGGCTGCGCTTGTCTGTGATAACGCCCCCTGCCATGCTAAATACACGTTCAGATAATACACTGGCTGCAGGGCAGGCCAGCACCTCCAAGGCGTAAAGGGCAAGCTCAGGCCATGTGCCCAATTTGGAGACCCAGAAGTTGAAGGGGGCAGACTCGTGATCCAGTACGTGTAGACCTGTGGACACATACTGCTCAACCATCTTGGTGAAATGCTGCCTCCTGCTAAGACGTTCCATCTCAGCTGGTGGTGCTGGTTGTTGTGGCGTGCTGACAAAGCTTTTCCACATTTCGGCCATGCTAACCCTGCCTTCTGAGGTGCTGGCGGTGCCCCGGCTGCATTGGCCTTGTGCTTCCACCGTACGCCCGCTGTCAGGTGGGAATGCCACCAGCAGCGCGTCTACCAGCGTGCGCTTGTACTCGCGCATCTTACGATTCCGCTCCAGTGAGGGAATTAAGGACGGTAAGTTGTCCTTGTAACGGGGATCCAGCAGGGTGGCCATCCAGTAATCAGCACCTGTTAAAATGTGGGCAAATCGGCGGTCGTTGCGGAAACACTGCAGCATGTAATCGCTCATGTGTGCCAAGCTGCCCAGAGGCAAAGAAAAGCCGTCCTCTGTGGGAGGTGTATCGTCTGTATCCTCTGTATCCCCCCAGCCACGCACCAGTGATGGCCATGAGCTGGTCTGGGTGCCACCCTGCTGTGAACATGGTTCCTCCTCCTCCTCCATCTCCTCCTCCACCTCATCATCCTCCAGAACTGTGCCCTTGCTGCCGGACAATTGTGTACCTGGCGTTTGTTGGTGCAGAAACCCACCCTCGTAGCCACTTGTGAAAGACTGCCCTGAAACTCTTTGAAATGATCCCGCTTCCTCCTCATCCTCCTGTGCCACATCCTCTTCCATCATCGCCCGAAGCGTTTTTTCAAGGAGGCATAGAACTGGGATAGTAACACTGAGAACGGCGTCATTGGCACTGGCCATGTTGGTGGAGTACTCGAAACAGCGCAACAAGGCACACAGGTCTCGCATGGAGGCCCAGTTATTGGTGGTGAAGTGGTGCTGTTCCGCAGAGCGACTCACGCGTGATTGCTGTAGCTGAAACTCCACTATCGCCTGCTGCTGCTCACACAGTCTGGCCAGCATGTGCAAGGTGGAGTTCCACCTTGTGGGCACGTCACATATAAGGCAGTGAGCGGGAAGGCCGAAGTTACGCTGCAGCGCTGACAGGCGAGCAGCAGCAGGGTGAGAACGCCGAAAGTGCGCACAGACGGCCCGCACTTTCTGCAGCAGCTCTAGCATATTGGGGTAATTTTTAGGGAACCTCTGGACCACCAAGTTCAGCACATGCGCCAGGCAAGGGATGTGCGTCAAACCTGCTAGGCCCAGAGCTGCTACGAGATTTCGCCCATTATCGCACACCACCAGGCCGGGCTTGAGGCTCACTGACAGCAACCACTCATCGGTCTGTTGTTCCATGTCCCTCCACAACTCCTGCGAGTTGTGGGGTTTTTCCCCCAAACAGGAAAGTTTTAAAACTGCTGTCATTTACCCCTGGCTGTGCTGAAGTTGGTGGTGAAGGTGTTACGCTGACCAGACGAGGAGGCGGTAGAGGATGAGGAAGCGGAGTAGGAGGAGTTAGCAACAGGAGGCAAACTAAAGCGCCCTGCAATCCTCAGTGTTGGAAGTACATGCGCCAAACTGCTATCTGCCTCAGGCCCAGCCGCCACTGCATTTACCCAGTGTGCTGTTAAGGAGATATAACGTCCCTGACCGTGCTTACTGGTCCACGCATCCGTAGTTAGGTGGACCTTGCCACAGATGGCGTTGCGCAGTGCACACCTGATTTTGTCCCCCACTTGGTTGTGCAGGGAAGGGATGGCTCGCCTGGAAAAGTAGTGGCAGCTGGGTACGACGTACTGTGGGACAGCCAATGCAATCAGGCTTTTAAAACCTTGCGTCTCCACCAGACGGAATGACAGCATTTCAAAGGCGAGGAATTTTGAAATGCTGGCATTCAGGGCCAGGGAGCGCGGGTGGCTTCCTCTTCCGCTCCAGTGTTTGGGAGATAGAGAGCTGAACGCTTCCATGGGATATTGTGGAGATGGTTGGTGACGCAGGTGGTAGTGTTCCTGTCAGATCCTCTGTTTGCGGGGTGGCAGGTGCCACTGTCACTACAGAGGTGGATGAAGAGGCCGAGACTGCAGCAGAAGAGGAAGCAGGAGGAGCCAGAGACCTCTCTTGGTTTTTGAGGTGTCTACTCCACTGCAGCTCGTGCTTTGCACTTAGATGCCTGGTCATGCAGGTTGTGCTCAGGTTGAGAACGTTTATGCCTCGCTTCAGGCTCTGATTGCACAGCGTGCAAACCACTCGTGTCTTGTCATCAGCACATTGTGTGAAGAACTGCCACGCTAGGGAACTCCTTGGACCTGGCTTTGGTGTGCTCGGTCCCTTGCTGCGTTGGGCAGTAGCAGATGTACTGTCTAGGGGACGGATGCTCCGCTTTTGCACCCTGCTCCCTCTTCTGCTGTGCTGGTGGCTCTGTGCGACCACCGCCTCTTCCTCCGAACCACACTGGTCACCTGCATAACGTTGATTCCATGTGGGGTCGAGGACCTCATCCTCCTCCACATCATCTTCCACCCAGTCTTCGCCCCTGCCCTCCTTGTCTGTCTGCACAATTGCGAAAGCAGCAGCAGTTGGCACCTGTGTTTCGTCATCATCTGAGACGTGCTGCGATGGTCCTCCCATGTACTCATCATGAAACATAAGTGGTTGGGCATCGGTGCACTCAATCTCTTCCACTTCTGGGGCAGGGCTAGGTGGATGGCCCTGGGAAACCCTGCTTACAGAGTCATCGAAAAGCAGAAGAGACTGCTGCATGATTTGGGGCTCAGACTGCTTGGCTGATTTGCAAGGGGGTGAGGTGAAAGACTGATAGACATGAGCTTCAGGTGCCAACTCTGATCTTTCATCAGAAGAGTGGGTGGGAGACAATGTGAAGGAACCCGAGGCACTGTCAGCAACCCAATCTACTACCGCCTGTACTTGTCCTGGCCTCAACATTCGTACAGCCTCATTAGGCGCGACAAAATACCGCCGCAGGCTCGGTCGCCTACTCGCACCTGAGGAAGGTGTTTCACTTGTGCGTGTAGCTGGCACAGATCGACCACGTCCTCTCCCTGCAACAGGAGCTCCACCAGCACCACCACGACTGGGGCCACCACGTCCCTTTGACCTTCTCCTCATGTTTTCCAAATTTAGGATCTTGCCCTAAATGGGTGTTTTTGGAAGAGCAGAACACACCCACAGTACGTAACCGCTGAATCGCACAGCTACAGAACTGCAGAAAATGCTATTCAAAAAAAAAATTAGTTTTTTTAGGATAGCACAGTAGAATAAAATATATAGAAATTGTTTATTTCACACACCTCCAGATATGTATAACACACTGCAAAATATTTTTTGTGGCCCTAAATGGGGCTTTTTGCAAGACCACAACACACCCACAGTACGTAACCGCTGGATCACACAGCTACAGAACTGCAGAAAATGCTATTAAAAAAAAACTGTTGCTTTTTTAAAATAGCACAGTAGAAGAAAAATATATAGAAATTGTTTATTTCACACACCTCCAGATATGCATAACACACTGCAAAATATTTTTTGTGGCCCTAAATGGGGCTTTTTGCGAGACCACAACCCACCCACAGTACGTAACCGCTGTATCGCACAGCTACAGAACTGCAGAAAATGCTATTAAAAAAAAAACTGTTGCTTTTTTAAAATAGCACAGTAGAAGAAAAATATATAGAAATTGTTTATTTCACACACCTCCAGATATGCATAACACACTGCAAAATATTTTTTGTGGCCCTAAATGGGGCTTTTTGCGAGACCACAACCCACCCACAGTACGTAACCGCTGTATCGCACAGCTACAGAACTGCAGAAAATGCTATTAAAAAAAAATGCTGTTTTTTTAGGATAGCACAGTAGAAGAAAAATATATAGAAATTGTTTATTTCACACACCTCCAGATATGCATAACACACTGCAAAATATTTTTTGTGGCCCTAAATGGGGCTTTTTGCAAGACCACAACACACCCACAGTACGTAACCGCTGGATCGCACAGCTACAGAACTGCAGAAAATGCTATTAAAAAAAATGTTTTTTTTTTAGGATAGCACATTAGAAGAAAAATATATAGAAATTGGTTATTTCACACACCCCCATATATGTATAAAACACTGCAAAATATTTTTTTTTGCCCTAAATGGGTCTTCTTGCAAGAGTACATTAAAGTGCAATTTTTTTTACCTAAATGGGTATTTTTGCACAAGCAAAATAAAATGCATTTTTTTTTTGCCCTAAATGGGTCTTTTTGCAAAAGCACAATAAAGTGCCTTTTTTTCTGCCCTAAATGGATCTTTTTGCCAGAGCACAATAAAGTGCCTTTTTTTTTTGCCCTAAATGGGTCTTTTTGCAAGAGTATGGAAATGGTGTATCTCTCAACGCAACATATGCAGTGCTGGTGCACTGAGATTGCAGATAAAAGTTCGATTTTCTCTGACACTGGGCTCATTGCAGTATAAAAAGACTGTGCACTGAAAAACAAACAGGTAAACCTATGCAGATCGCTGAGTTATTAGATCTCTGAATCTGGACTCCTATATAAATCTCTGTCTCTGAAAGCACCATCAGGAACCTTCCCCTACATTGTCTCTCTATCTTTTCTCTCAGATTTCAGAATCAGGACTAACTCATGTATTTCAATCTCTCCCTAATAAGCAACAGCAGCCAGGAACCTCTCCCTATCCTGTCTAAAGCAGAGTGACGTGATGTGCTGTGTGCCTCTAGCTTATATAGAAGCTGGGTCACATGCTGCACTGAGCTGGGCCACATGCTGCACTGGCCAATCACAGCCATGCCATTAGTAAGCATGGCTATGATGGCTTCTAAGGGCACACCAGCTAAACAAAAGGTGATTGGCTGGCCCCTGAAGCTTTTCTAAATGCGCCATTACATCCCTGAACACCAAACCCGAACCCGAATTTACACGCAATTGTTCGGGTTCGGGATCGGGTTCGGAAAACGCTAAAGTTTGGTACGAACCCGAACTTTACAGTTCGGGTTCGCTCAACCCTAGTAATGACACGTTTAAGTTATCCAGGGCTTTAATCTAGCCATATGCGATTTGCTTTGGTCCAAATGTATCCGCATCTCCGAATGACAATACTAATGAGTTTAGTTAAAATTCCTTTATTTTTTTTTTTGTTTTTTTGTTTGCTAAGCAATTCCAAATTTTGGGAATGATTTGAATTCAGATCGATCGAAAAATGATTGATCTGAATTCTATGTAAAAAATAGCTGGTTGTCAACCATTTGCCGCCCGCCCAACGCCAGATGGCGGAGGGACGGAGTCTGGTTCTCGTTCTGGGTGAATGTCATATGACAGTGCACCAGAATGGCCGCGCAGGGGCACGCAGTGCAGCGATCACGG
Organism: Rana muscosa; assembly: GCA_029206835.1. Classification (NCBI taxonomy): domain Eukaryota; kingdom Metazoa; phylum Chordata; class Amphibia; order Anura; family Ranidae; genus Rana; species Rana muscosa. Next base: position 328,144,709 of record CM055116.1, on the reverse strand, counting down.
CTGCGCTGTGTTGCTAGGACACAGCGCGACCCCGATATCTGTAAAGAGCTGAAACGGCGCTTTTACCATGTGATCAGCTGTGTCCAATCACAATACGGAAGTGCCGGTAATTGGCTCGCCTCACACTGACAGAGTGTGTGGCGAGGAGCGCCAATCAGCGGCATCTCCTCGCAGGGGAGAACAGGGCAGGTCATCAGTGCACTGATTACAGTAAAGCACCAGAAGTGCCACCTATCAGTGCCCATGAGTGCCACCAATCAATGTCCATGAGTGCCACCAATCAGTGCCCATAAGTGCCCATCAGTGACACAAATCAGTGCCCATCAGTGACACAAATCAGCGCCCAATACTGGTGCCAGTCAGTGCTGCCTTTTAGTGCTCACCAGTCACAGCTCATCAGATCTGCCCATCAATTCTTATCAGTGCCGCCCATTAGGGCCCATCAGTTCCCCTCAGTGCTGCCTATCCGTGCTGCCTATCCGTGCTGCCTATCAGTGCCCATCAGTGCCGCCGATCAGTGCTCATCAGTGCCGCATATCAGTGCCCATTAGTGCAGCACAATAGTGCCTTCTCATTAGTGCCACCTAATCAGTGCCTATAAGTGCCACCTAATCAGTGCCCATCAGTGCAGCCTATCAGTGCCCCAGTACAGTTGATGAGACATCGGTTGTCCCTCAGACACAGCACATTACTGATCAAGGTAAAGAGCCAATGATATCGGCTCTTTACGATGTGATCAGCTGTGTAAAATCACAGCTGATCACATGCAAAAAAAATTACCGGTTATTGACATTTCCTTTCCCCAGTGCTGTCAGTGGGGGGTGGGGTCACCCGTACATGTCACTGGGTAACCCTGCAGCATTTCCCCATTGCGTCAGAGGGGGCGTTGTCACCCGCGTACGTCACGGGTGGCCCCGCCCTCGGCTATTTAAGAGCTATCAAGCGGGTCTCGCGTCATTCGGCGGCCGCCTCCCATGGAGGCGGAATCGATAATCGTGCGCCGTGTATCGTCGGTTACATCGCTGGAAATTTTTTTATTTTTATTAAAGGACTTGTCCCAAGCTGTGTGTGTGTGTTTTTTTTTTTACAATTTTTGGCACTTTTTTGGGTGAAATGGTAGGGGTACAATGTACCCCGTTACCAATTCACATAGGGGGGCTTCCAGAATCCGATAAGCCCCCCGCCCGCAGACCCCCACAACCACCGGGCAAGGGTTGCGGGGATGAACCCATTGTCCCCATTAACATGGGGACATGGGGACATCCTCCCCATGTTGAGGGCATGTGGCCTGGTACGGTTCAGGAGGGGGGGCACTCTCTCGCCCCCCCTTTTTCCTGTGGCCTGCCAGGTTGCGTGCTTGGATAAGGGTCTGGTATGGATTTTTGGGGGAACCCCACGCCTTTTTTCTTATTTTGGCGCAGGGTTCCCCTTAAAATCCATACCAGACCTGAAGGGTCTGGTGTGGATTTTGAGCGGGGGGCCCTACACCATTTAAAAAAAAAAATTGGCGCAGGGTTTCCCTTAATATTCATACCAGACATGAAGGGCCTGGTATGAAATTTGTGGGGACCCCCAACCATTTTTTTTAAATTTTGGTTCAGGGGCCTGGTAATGGACTTCGGGGGGAACCGACAATTCATTATAGCCGCGAGTAGTTTTAACCACTTCCATACCGGGCCATTGTAAAATGACGCCGGCAGGAACCCTCTTCCTAGTGGCACTGTCAGTGATCGTCTGTTCCCTGTCATCGGGAACAGCGATCAGTGACGTGTCACACCAAGCCTTGCCCCCTAACAGTTACAATCACTCCCTAGGACACACTTAACCCCTTCAGCGCCCCCTACAGGTTAACCCCTTCACTGCCAGTGTCATTTTTACAGTAATCAGTGCATTTTTATAGCACTGATCGCTGTAAAAATTACAATGGTCCCAAAATGGTGCCAAAAGTGTCCGATGTGTCCGCCATAATGTCGCAGTCATGATAAAAATCGCTGATCGCCGCCATTACTAGTAAAAAAATAAATATTAATAAAAATGCCATAAAACTATCCTCTATTTTGTAGATGCTATAACTTTTGCGCAAACCAATCAATAAACGCTTATTGCAATTTTTTTTACCAAAAATATGTAGAAGAATACGTATCGTCCTAAACTGAGGAAAAAAAGTGTTTTTTTTATATATTTTTGGGGGATATTTATTATAGCAAAAAGTAAAAAATATTGAATTTCTTTCAAAATTGTCGCTCTATCTTTGTTTATAGCGCAAAAAATTAAAACTGCAGAGGTGATCAAATACCACCAAAAGAAAGCTCGATTTGTGGGAAAAAAAGGACGTCAATTTTGTTTGGGAACCATGTTGCACGACCGCGCAGTTGTCAGTTAAAGAGACGCAGTGCCGAATCGCAAAAAGCGGCCTGGTCTTTGACCAGCGAAATGGTCCGGGGCTGAAGTGGTTAAAGAGTGACAGTGCTGAAAGCTGAAAATTGGCCTGGGCAGGAAGGGGGTGAAAGTCCCCCGAATTGAAGGGGTTAAAAAATACAGTTTTGTGGGTAGAAGTGATTTTAATGATGCTTAAAGTGAGAAAGTAAAAATTGCTTAAAATCATACGCAACAACAAAAAAATGAAAGATTTGTACCAATTTTGACCAAAAACACATCACCATTCTACACTACATGATCATCACCAGCTCTAAATGCTGTTTGAGACAAGTGCTTTAAGAGAGGCGTAACTTTATCATGGGGAAATGTGAAGTCCTGATATGGTGAAAAATTATATCCCAAAAAGGCTGCTCATTACCAAGAAGTAGGAATGAGCTTTGAGTTCTAGTCGAACATGAGTTAGACTCGAACATTGGCTGTTCGATCGTTTGCCGAATTTCGAACATTATGGGCCGTTCGTGCCAAATTCGAGTGGCGCGTCACAGCCCATAATTCACTGCGTCATCGCAGTGCATTGTTGGCTGATGATTGGCCAAGCATGCACTATGATCCACATGCTTTGGCCAATTGCAGCGCCGTCAGCACAGAGAGCCATAATTGGCCAAAGGAAGGGTGCCTTTGGAAAATCATGGCACAGGGGAGTAGGTACATGCCCCACACTATATAAGGCCGCCTGCGCGTCAGCCTTGTGTAGTGTGTTGCGGCGTTTTGAGAGAGATAGAGAGAGAGTCAGAGTGTCATTTCATTTCAGTTAGATAGAGCAGGCAGGCGATTCAGGTAGCTGCAGTCAGTGTATTTAGTATATATATGTGTAATGCCTTTAGTAAAAAGGCTTGAATTTTTCCTATTTTTTCTGTTTTAATAACATTTAATCTATGTTGCCATCTAGTGGCCGTTTGTATAACTGCACTATCTATTTAATAAAGCAATTTAGAAAGTTAGCTAAATTTGTCACACGCAAGCCTCCGTACTTTCAATCCCATCAGGCCTTGCGTCACCTTCTTCAGCCATTTCATCTTTTCCCCTGGAAGCATGCAAATGGACTGCTAAGATATATGTTCCAGCCTTCAGAAACCTCTCCGATATGTCTACTATTTATGTACTCGGCTAGGTAGATATATAGGGAGGCACTAATTGTACTATCTTTACTAATTGTATTTGTCTGTATCTGTTACAGTTTTACTCTATCTTGTATTAATAAAAGTTCAAAAGGATTCTACGCCTACTGGAATGCATTGGTATGAGAGGAGTTATCAGTGTGCCCAAATACACCTCAGCCACGTGTAGTGAGGGGCATAACAGTAAAACGGAGGCTTCTAAGCACAGCTAGCATACAGAACAGCATTAAAACGGAGGCTTCTAAGCACGGCTAGCATACAGAACAGCAGTAAAACAAAGGCTTCTAAGCACGGCTAGCATACAGAACGCCAGTAAGACAGCAGTGTTATCAGCTTCCATACAGCGAGACACCATGTCACAGACAAAGTCAGAGCACTTCGCGACAAGGTCAGAAGTCTACTCTACGAGCTCAAAGAGGTTAGTGAAAAGCGAAACAATCGCCATTGCCCGCGCAAAAGCAGAATCTGCAAAAGTAAAGGCTGCCTTTGCTGAAAAAGAGATGCAAATGAAATTAGAGAAGCTACGCATAGAAACTGAGTTAGAGAAGTTGGCTGTAGAGAAGGAAGCAGCAGCAGCAGTCGCTGAGGCAGACATCTTAGAGGAATTTGCAAAGCCCACCAGTGAGCGGCTCAGCAACGTACTTGGAAAAAATTCAGTTCCTGACGACAGTACAGAGCGTACCTCAGAATATGTGCGGCGACACGCTGAACCAGACAACTGCCCGCTTACAGCGCCAAGAGCGGAATCAACCCCCGCCATTCACACGCCTTATATCAAGCAAGAAAGTAAACCCGCACTCAGTCAGTTTTCAGCACATTCTGCATCCAGACTATCAAAACATTACGTCACAGTTGACCAAATCGAAAATGAAGAACGACGGTCTAAAAGATACAGCGACAGTATCCCTGATAACCGCAACTATCCACCAAGTTCCTGGCACAATAGAGCGCCCCCTGGCTACTCACACAACGATCAAGGTATGTCAAATTTCTTCAAGTTCTTAGCACGACGTGAACTGTTAGCAAAGGGACTTGCAAAGTTTAACGATCGCCCTGAAAGTTATAGAGCATGGCGTTCGTCCTTCAGAAATGCAACAAGGGATCTTGATTTTAAAGCAAGTGAAGTAGCCGATCTCTTAGTCAATTGGCTGGGGAATAAGTCATCAGGACATGCAAGGAGAATCAGAGACATTAACATTAATTACCCAACCAAAGGGCTGAGCATGATATGGGAGAGGATTGATGAATGTTACGGTTCCCCAGAAGTTATGGAAAACTCTCTTTTTAAAAGAATAGAGGACTTTCCCAAGATTCCTAACAAAGGCTTCCAGAAGCTGAGAGACTTGAGTGACCTAGTTACAGAACTACAAATAGCCAAAGCAGAAGGAGACTTGCCAGGCCTTGCCTTTCTGGACACAGCCCGTGGCGTTAACTCTATAGTGCAAAAGCTACCTTACAACCTTCAAGAAACCTGGGTTACACGAGGCTCCGACTACAAGCAAAAGCACAACGTCCCCTTCCCACCATTCTCTTATTTTGTGGACTTTATTCGCCAACAAGCAAAGGTTAAAAATGATCCTAGTTTTGACATCTCATCATCGGACTCTGCCTTCCCTAGGTCAAGTAATCCTGCTCCTACCCGCAACTTCAAAGACGCACCTGTTGCAGTACGCAAAACAAGTGTATCTCCAGCTCAGAATCCAAGCAGAGAGTGTCCTCTTCACAAGAAGCCTCATTCGTTGTTAAAGTGCAGAGGTTTTAGAGAAAAGACTCTCCAAGATTGCAGAACCTTCCTCAAAGAAAACAGAATTTGTTACAGGTGCTGCGCATAAACTTCTCACCTTGGGAGAGACTGCAAGGTGAGCATCAACTGCTCTGAGTGCAACAGCACAGAGCACAACACAGCTCTGCATCCAGGGCCAGTGCCATGGACTCTTACACCCTCACTCCAGGTGGAAGAGCACGGCGGGGAGCAACAAGACACAGTACCTCCTGTAGTTACACCCCAGTGCACCCAAGTCTGTGGAGAAGGTCTGTCTAACAAATCCTGCTCTAAGATTTGTCTTGCTACAGTTTACCCCATGGGTCGCAGAGAAAAAGCAGTGAAGCTATACGTGATCTTGGACGATCAAAGCAACAGATCACTCGCCAGCTCAGCCTTCTTTGACACCTTCAAAATCAAGGAAGCCGGCTCGTCATACTTACTCAAGACTTGTACTGGGGTAAGTGAAGAAACTGGGAGAAGAGCCATTGGTTACCAAATCGAATCCTTTGATGGTCAGACAACCCTGCCTCTGCCAACTCTAATCGAGTGCAATCAGTTCCCAACGGACAGAGAGGAGATCCCTACGCCAGAGGTGGCACTTCATCACGGACATCTGAAGGGCATAGCACATCTCATCCCTGAACTGGATCCCCAGGCTGAGATAGCGCTTCTCCTTAGGAGGGACATCATCAGAGTTCACAAGGTGAGAAAACAAATCAATGGTCCCCACAACTCCCCCTATGCCCAGAAGCTAGATCTAGGATGGGTCATCATAGGCAACGTATGCCTAGGAAGTGTTCACAAACCAACCAGCGTGAACTCTCTCTTTACAAAGACACTAGAAGGCGGACGTCCATCCCTATTTCAGCCTTGCACCAACAGATTCCTCATAAGAGAGAAGCCTGCCAGTGAAATTCATTCAAACCCTTATACCACAAATCTTCTTTGTGATGAAGACAGAGATCATTTAGGGTGCTCAGTTTTCCAAAATACTAAAGAAGATCACAAATATGGACCATCTATTGAAGATCATATCTTCTTGGAGATAATGAGACAGGGATTCTACAAAACCAATGAAAACAGCTGGGTGGCACCCCTGCCTTTCAGAGCGCAGAGACCCTGTCTTGCTAATAACAGAGAACAAGCTTTGAAACGCTTTTCTTCCCTCAGATCCAATTTCCAAAAGAAACCAGAAATGAAAGGACATTTCTTCTCATTCATGAGTAAGATGTTTGAGAATGACCATGCTGAGATAGCTCCACCTCTAAAAGACGATGAAGAGTGCTGGTACCTGCCAATCTTCGGCGTCTACCACCCCAAGAAGCCAGGTAAAATCCGGGTAGTGTTTGACTCCAGCTCTCGGCATCAAGGAATCTCACTAAATGATGTCCTCCTAAAGGGACCAGACCTCAACAACACACTTCTTGGTGTCCTCATCAGATTCCGCAAGGAAGCAGTTGCCATAGTTGCAGACATTCAGCAAATGTTTCACAGCTTCCAAGTCAAGGAAGAACACAGGAACTTCTTGAGATTCCTATGGTTCAAAGACAATGACCCTACTAAAAACATTACAGAATACCGCATGAAGGTGCACGTTTTTGGTAACAGTCCATCTCCCGCTGTTGCCATCTATGGACTTAAGCTATCTGCCCAAGAAGGTGAGAAAGACGTTACACAGTTTATTGAAAGAGACTTTTATGTAGACGATGGTCTGAAATCACTTTCTTCACCCGAAGCTGCAATAAGTCTACTCAAGAGGACTCAAAGTACACTTGCCTCTTCAAATCTCAGACTGCATAAGATAGCATCTAACAGCAAAGTCGTCATGGAGGCCTTCCCTTCCCAAGATTATGCCAGTGACTTCAAAGATCTGGACTTAGCAACAGACTCCCTTCCTATGCAACGCAGCCTAGGACTTAACTGGGACCTCAAGTCTGACACCCTTACCTTTCAGGTTGACCAAGAGCCAAAGCCCTTCACACGGCGAGGTGTTTTATCCACCATCAACAGCCTGTATGATCCACTCGGGTTTGTAGCACCGGTTACCATCCAAGGTAAGATTCTGCTTAGAGAGCTCACCGCAGACACATGTAATTGGGATTCTCCACTACCTCCTGAGAAAGAGACATTATGGGTAACATGGAGAGACTCTTTAAAGACTTTATCCAACCTACACGTACATAGACCATACACCCACTTTCCTCCTGCAAGGGTTCAGTCTAGAAAGTTATGTGTATTCTGCAATGCTTCAGTTAAAGCAATAGGAGCAGTAACCTACCTCAAGTCAGTAGACATCGAGGGCCAAGTTCATATTGGGTTTGTTATGGGCAAGGCCGAGCTAGCACCATGTCCTGAAACCACCATTCCAAGATTGGAACTGTGTGCTGCTGTACTAGCAGTATAACTAGCAGAACTTATTACATCTGAGATGGATCTAGAACTCGAGGACACAGAGTTTTACACAGACAGCAAGGTAGTGTTGGGCTACATTTACAACGAAAGTAGAAGATTCTATGTCTACGTACACAACAAAGTCCTTAGAATCAGGAAGTCGACACAGCCCACCCAGTGGCATTATGTCTCAACTGATCATAACCCAGCTGATCATGCTACAAGGTCTGTGCCAGCATCCCGTCTCAAAGACACTACATGGCTCACAGGACCACCCTTCCTGTACAAGCCAGCGCCTACCACTCCAGTAAGGGAGACATATGTACTGTTAGAACTTGAATCTGACTCAATGTTTCTACAATTGGGAACTTTGAAACTCACACATGAGACTCTGACAACTTTCATGGCTGAAGTATCAGCTATAATGAATGCTAGACCCTTGACATCTATACCCAATGATCCCGAAGATTCTTTCTTGCTTACACCTTCCACTTTACTCACTCAGAAAGTTGAGGTGATCACAGCTCCTTCAGTCAATCTGGACCCAAAGGACTTATACAAATGTCAATGGAAAAGAGTACAAGTTTTAGCTGACACATTTTGGAACAAGTGGAAGAAACAATACTTGTCTAATCTACAGACTAGGAACAAATGGCAAGACAGCAAGCCCAACTTAGAGCCTGGTGCTATCGTTCTCATGAAAGACTCTCAATCTAGGAGAAACAAGTGGCCTTTGGGTCTGATAACCCAAGTGTTTCCCAGTGAAGATGGAAACGTCAGGAAAGTTGAACTTAAGGTCATTAGGCAAGGCCAGCCTAAACTTTTCCTCAGACCTGTTTCTGAACTTATTTTGTTACTCTCCTCTGAAGTGCCATGATATGTGATTTCCGTGGGAATCCACGTGGGGAGTGTCATGCCTTTAGTAAAAAGGCTTGAATTTTTCCTATTTTTTCTGTTTTAATAACATTTAATCTATGTTGCCATCTAGTGGCCGTTTGTATAACTGCACTATCTATTTAATAAAGCAATTTAAAAAGTTAGCTAAATTTGTCACACGCAAGCCTCCGTACTTTCAATCCCATCAGGCCTTGCGTCACCTTCTTCAGCCATTTCATCTTTTTCCCTGGAAGCATGCACATGGACTGCTAAGATATATGTTCCAGCCTTCAGAAACCTCTCTGGTATGTCTACTATTTATGTACTCGGCTAGGTAGATAGATAGGGAGGCACTAATTGTACTATCTTTACTAATTGTATTTGTCTGTATCTGTTACAGTTTTACTCTATCTTGTATTAATAAAAGTTCAAAAGGATTCTACGCCTACCGGAATGCATTGGTATGAGAGGAGTTATCAGTGTGGCCAAATACACCTCAGCCACGTGTAGTGAGGGGCATAACAATATGCATCCAAGGCGTTGTGTGTGTGTATATATATATATATATATATATATATATATATACTCACTGTATTCAGTTTAGCTAGATCTCACTTCAGAGTGTTCCTGTTATTCTCGCTGCAGTATATTAAGTCAGTGTACTGTATACTGGGCTCAGTGTGCAGATAAAGCTGACTGCAGACCATCCCTGTTCTATTCCTAATAATATAGGCAGGCAGTTGATTGAGCCAAGCTGCAGTATATTAAGTCAGTGTACTGTATACTGGGCTCAGTGTGCAGGTAAAGCTGACTGCAGACCATCCCTGTTCTATTCCTAATAATACAGGCAGGAAGTTGATTGAGCTAAGCTGCAGTATATTAAGTCAGTGTACTGTATACTGGGCTCAGTATGCAGGTAAAGCTGACTGCAGACCATCCCTGTTCTCTTCCTAATAATACAGGCAGGCAGTTGATTGAGTTAAGGTGCAGTATATTAAGTCAGCGTACTGTATACTGGGTTCAGTGTGCAGGTAAAGCTGACTACAGACCATCCCTGTTCTCTTCTTAATAATATAGGCAGGCAGTTGATTGAGCTAAGCTGCAGTATATTAAGTCAGTGTACTGTATACTGGGCTCAGTGTGCAGGTAAAGCTGACTGCATACCATCCCTGTTCTCTTCCTAATAATACAGGCAGGCAGTTGATTGAGCTAAGTTGCAGTATATTAAGTCAGTGTACTGTATACTGGGTTCAGTGTGCAGGTAAAGCTGACTGCAGACCATCCCTGTTCTCTTCTTAATAATATAGGCAGGCAGTTGATTGAGCTAAGCTGCAGTATATTAAGTCAGTGTACTGTATACTGGGCTCAGTGTGCAGGTAAAGCTGACTGCAGACCACCCCTGTTCTCTTCCTAATAATATAGGCAGGCAGTTGATTGAGCTAAACTGCAGTATATTAAGTCAGTGTACTGTATACTGGGCTCAGTGTGCAGGTAAAGCTGACTGCAGGCCATCCCTGTTCTCTTCCTAATAATACAGGCAGGCAGTTGATTGAGCTATGTTGCAGTATATTAAGTCAGTGTACTGTATACTGGGCACAGTGTGCTGGTAAAGCTGACTGCAGACCATCCCTGTTCTCTTCCTAATAATACAGGCAGGCAGTTGATTGAGCTAAGCTGCAGTATATTAAGTCAGTGTACTGTATACTGGGCTCAGGGTGCAGGTAAAGCTGACTGCAGACCATCCCTGTTCTCATCCTAATAATACAGGCAGGAAGTTGATTGAGCTAAGCTGCAGTATATTAAGTCAGTGTACTGTATACTGGGCTCAGTGTGCAGGTAAAGCCGACTGCAGACCATCCCTGTTCTCTTCCTAATAATACAGGCAGGCAGTTGATTGAGCTAAGCTGCAGTATATTAAGTCAGTGTACTGTATACTGGGCACAGTGTGCAGGTAAAGCTGACTGCAGGCCATTCCTTGTGTACCTATTCCTTTCCAATACATCAAATACAGTATGTCTGGAAGGCCAACAAGGAGAGGCAGACACTCACAGGCCAATAAAAGAGGGCAAGCAAGCTCTGTGTCTAGAGACAACAGTGCTGGTCGTGGACACAGTGCATCCTCATCAGCACGTAGCCGTGGGGCACGCTTGTCCTTTTTTTCGCCAGCTGGCCGTTTTGAGCCGCAACATGCAGAAGAGTTGGTAGAGTGGATGACCAAGCCGTCCTCATCCTCCTCATCCTCTGTCACCCAGGCTACCTTGGCTGCCAATGCAGGTGCCAAAGCGGCCTATTCCATTGGCTCGAGGTCATCAGTTACTCCTTCCCTAGCCCCACCATCATGCACGGAGAAGTCCCCCGAACTGTTCGACCACAGTGTTGGGTATTGGATAGAAGAAAATCCGGGACTGCCGCACTCCATAAAACGACGTCTTTATTGGGTAGGTAAAATCCAAAAACAACCAAAACGATAGTCAAAATAAAGTGAACAACAGGAAAAAAATAGCTGACATGTTTCACATCGTGTGATGCTTACTCATAGCTAGTAAACAAGTGACATGACTGTGTTTAAAAAGGGGAGGGTGAAAAAAGGTGAATGGGATGTTCCACCAATCAATCCACAGGTGATCGTTAGTCAAAAGAACACTTAAATGAACCTTGATGTGTCACACATGGAGTGCTGTTGTGTAAAAGGTTAAATAAAATCTCATACCAGTGGTTAGATAAGGAGATAATTAGAAAAATCTACCTATGACCATGTGTGAACTGAATATAGATCATAACCAATGTGGTAAAAAGTTAATGGTGTATACCGTGAATAAAGTGAAAAAAGAAATTGAAATATTTTGTAATACAACAATAATTGGATTCATTAATTGGATGTGAATGTGACAAAAGAAAAAAAAAAAGGAGAAAAGAAGGAAGAAAAGAAAAAAGAAAAGAAAACAAGAGAGAAAAACAGAGAAAAGAAAAAGGAAACAAGAAGAAAAAAGAAGAAAATAAAAAAATGTATGTCAGCGTGCGTGTAAACAGAGAAAAGAGAAAGGAAAAAAGAAAAGAAAAAAATGCATGTCAGCGTGCATGTAAACAGAGAAAAGAAAAATAAAAAAATAAGAAAAAATAAAAGAAAAAAATGCATGTCAGCGTGCGTGTAAACAGAGAAAAGAAAAAGGAAAAAAGAAGAAAAAAGTAAAGAAAAAAGTGCATGTCAGCGTACGTGTAAACAGAGAAAAGAAAAAGGAAAAAATAAGAAAAAAGAAAAGAAAAAAATGAAAAAAATGCATGACAGCGTGCGTGTAAACAGAGAAAAGAAAAAGGAAAAAAGAAGAAAAAAAAATGCATGTCAGCGTGCGTGTAAACAGAGAAAGGAAAAAGGAGAAAAGAAGAAAAAAGAAAAGAAAAATAAATATAAAAAAATAAAAAAATGCATGTCAGCGTGCGTGTAAACACATACAGACATATAAAAAGTCACAATATCCACACACAATGTTTGTGCATTATAGTATGGAGTGCTGTGAGATAAACATATATTTCACTAAAGTAAATGTAGTGAGCCCATATAGTAACCTGAATGATTATTAGTATATTATATCAAAAATAGGACTCACTACAAAAACAAACAAAAACGGGTAAATCACAAATATCTAAAAATATGATGTTGTATTAAAAGAGTATATAAATAAATAGAAAAAATGATGATACTATACACAATACCATGTCATGCTGGTTTGAATATTGTTATAAAATATCTTTATATCTTTATATCCTCATGTTGTTTCATAAGAGATACTCGAAGAAACATGTGCTGATATAATATGAGATACAATAAACAGAACAGATAAGACAAACCAGAAATGACATGTAGTATGTGTTAAGGGCAGAACCCTTTTGGGACCCCATCGTTTTCTACTTTCTATTTTTGAATAAATTATGCAAGCAGCACAATCTGCAGATGCATCTCAAAAAAGGGAAAAAAAGGAAAAATTGCATCAGCATGAAGAATGTTTCAAAAATGTTACTATTTTGAGTTTATAGCAATTGAGTCTGCAAACTACTATAGCAAACCAAAACTGGAACTAAACCTGAACTGACTGTCATGCATCTTACTCCATATAAAAGGCATAGTTTTATGTTGAAGATTCCCACTAGAAGCCTTGTTTCTTCTACAAAAATGTAGAACAGTGAATGAGGAGTTTACACCATACATCAGACGAATCATAGACCGATTGGTCTGATATAATAAACAAATAATAATGCAAAAACTATTCAGCACTGTTCAAAAAGTTCAACATCCTGTTCCTCCTGCTGCCACCTCAAAAACTGGCTGTTCATAACTTCAAATATAATTGCATTAGAAATTCTTGAAGAATATTTAAATGAGTAAGTGACATAAGCCAAATATGTAAGATATGGGAAGGAAGTAATTAAGAAAGGACTTATTGGTGGTTCTTTTTTAAAGGGAGGTTCGCTAAATCCGCTGCAGAGAGATGACCAAAGTACAGAAGTGCTATATGTTACATCATCAAAAATGAAAAAAAAGAGATGAAGAACACACTGCTTAGGGTAGGATATTTGCTTGTGTGGAAAACTGCATATCAGAGGCTATGACCTAAAATCTCCACTAGAGAAATCTCCATGCAAAAGGTTCACTGCCTATGCTGCGGTGATGCGACTCAGGTAACCTGGAACTTATACCTCAAAACTGTTTTATGAAGATGCTGTAATCGGTTTAATAGAAGTGGGACACATCCCACTCAAAATTAAGCCCTGAAAGGCGTCTGGAATTGAGAATAAAAATCCATTTAACCTCCTGTCTGCATAGCATATTAAATTTGTCTCCACCCCTAACTGGTTTCACAATCCTTTCTCTCCCTTGGATAACTAGACTGGAGATGTTCTTGTGATGGACATCATTCCAGTGTCATGCGACATTAATTGCATGGTCTTTGTCAATGTCGTATAAGTGATCATAGAGGCGATCTTTGAGTCTTCTAGTTGTCCTACCGACATACTGTATAGAACAAACTTTGCATGTGATCACATATACTACATAATGTGTGTTACAGTTGACAAAAGGAATGTAACTTGTGAGACTTCCCTATGGAGGTGGAAGTGACAGTGTCCCCCCTTTGAATAAAAGGGCAATATGTACAGTTACGGCCACCGCATCTAAACTTTCCATTAAAGGATAACCAGTTGGTGGAGGTTGGCCTGCTGCTAAATAAGCTGGGGGACAGTCAACTGCTGAGAGGGAGCCTTTCTAGATACAGTACAGACACCCCTTTTTAAGATTTCACAATAAATGGGATTGTTTGATAAGATTGGAAGGTATTTGGTGACAATCTTTTTGACTTTATGGATCTCACTGCTATACGGTGTGGAGAAGGTGGGAATGTAATTGGAGTTGGAATTTTTAGAGTTTTTTGTGCGACTATGTCTATTGGGAACTGTATCTTTATCAAGGAACAGTTTCTGTCTAGGTACTTTTTTAGTTATTGATAGACCCCTATTTATCACAGCTCCCGAATAGCCTCTTACTTTAAATCTATTGGACATGTGCACAGCTTCCTGGTCAAAATCGGATTCTTTGCTACAGAGCCTCCTGAAGCCTCGTACACACGGTCGAGAATCTCGTCCCAAAAAAACCTTTGTTTTTCTCGACGGGTTTCTTGTCAGGCTTGACGAGATTCTTGTCAAGCTTTCCTTGCATACACACTGTCAATCCAAAAACTCGTCGTTGTAAAGCGCGGTCACGTACAACACGTACGACGGCAGTATAAAGGGGAAGTTCGATTCCAATGGCGCCACCCCTTGGGCTGCTTTTGCTGATCTCGTGTTACCGCGTGTTAGTAAAAGTTTGGGGAGAGACGATTCGCGCTTTTCAGTCTTCGTGCTTTCAGTTCGTTACAGCATGACGAATGTGCTATCTCCATTCCGAACGATAGTTTTACAAGAAGGTGCGCTCCCGTCTCATACTTGAGTCTGACCATGCGCGGTTTTTGAACACTCGGAAAAGCACACACACGAACGGTTTTCTCGTCCAAAAACAGTCTGACGAGAATCACGCTGAGAAAAACTGAGATTCCGACGAGAAAAAAGACCGCAGGTCTTCTTTTTTCTCGTTGAGATTTTGGCCAGTTTTCTCTACGAGAAAGTATACACACGAACGGTTTTCTTGGCAAGAAAGCTCTCCCAACAGTTTTCTTGTTGTTTCTTGCCGAGAAAACCGGTCGTGTGTACGCGGCTTCAGCCTCAAAAATTGGACGACCGGGATGCTGTTAATGGTGTGCCCTGGATGGCTGGAATCCGCCCGTAAAAGGGTATTCCCAGCACTGGGTTTCCTATAAAGGTTAGAGACTACTGAATTGTTTTCACCCGTCAAAATGACATCTAAAAATTCTATGGATTTTGTATTGAT
The DNA here is from genome assembly GCA_029206835.1 of Rana muscosa. Taxonomy (NCBI): domain Eukaryota; kingdom Metazoa; phylum Chordata; class Amphibia; order Anura; family Ranidae; genus Rana; species Rana muscosa. The sequence goes on along the minus strand of CM055116.1, from coordinate 328,129,705 downwards.
AATTCTAGTGAAATTTAAATTAAGCTGGTTGTCATTCATATAGCTTAACCACTCATTTAGATCCGTGTGCGGGTTGGAAACAATGAACAGGAGGTCATCTATATATCTGCAGTAAAAGACTGTGTCACTGCGACGGGGACCACTGGGTCCAAAAATGCGCAGCCTTTCCCACCACCTCATGTAGAGGTTGGCCAAGGACGGAGAAAACTTGGCACCCATGGAGGCACCGCATTTTTGGAGGTAGTAATCCCCGTCAAACATGAAAAAGTTATGGGTTAATAAATATTCCAAGCAAATCACAATAAATTCTTGAAGCATTGTGTTGGGTACATGCTGCAGGAGGATGCGCAGCGTTTTGAAGGCTTCGATGATGGTACCCAGCTTGAGGAAGGCAGTAACGTGAGCCCAGACAGAGGGGATGCCCAAGAAGGACAAAAAACTGGCAGTCATGTTCCCCTAGCTGCAGCATACTGCCAGGTTTTCTCCAGTGACGAGGAGGGAGGGGATGATGAGGACACTGACTCTACGTGGGTGCCTGATAGGAGAGAGGAGGAGGAGGAGGCACATCTCCAATGAGCTTAAGGGCAGCCAACTGACTGCATCACACCGCAACTGACTGCATCACACCGCAGAGCTCCGCATGTGCAGAGCGCTGCTGACTCTGCGCGTTTTTCCAAAAGTTCTTTGGTGTGGGCCTTTTTTCAGACGTGTGCAGCAGATCGCACCGTTGCTATTTGCAACATATGTCTGAAGCGTATCAAGCATGGCCAAAACAGCAGCCGCTTGGGCACCACATGCTTGACCAGACTTATGTCGACCTGCCATGCGGTCTGTTGGCAAGCGTACATAAAAGCCCCACACCAAAAAACAAAGCAGACCTCTCCTTGCTCCTCATCAGCTGGGATCTCCAACCCCACTATACCTTCAGTCCTCCCAGAAACCTGCACTGAGAGGCATGAAGGTGTAGAATTAGGTGTGCCACTGCCAAGTACTTGCGGGCAATCTGCTATCGGTACACCAACGTCCGATTGTACCAGGCAAATGCCCCAGTTGCTACACCTACAGCCATCCACATGCGGTTGAATGCTAGCTTGGCAAAATTGCTAGCACTTCAACTGCTGCCTTTTCAGTTGGTAGACTCTGCCCCCTTCCGTGAGTTTGTAGAATGTGCGGTACCTCAGTGGCAGGTTCCCAAACGCCACTTTTTTCACGGAAGGCGATTCCGGCTCTCTACCGGCACGTGGAAGGCAATGTCTTGGCCTCGCTGGACAGGGCGGTCAGCGGTAAGGTGCATATTACCGCTGACTCATGGTCCAGCAGGCATGGACAGGGACGTTACCTATCTTTCACGGCGCACTGGGTGACTCTGCTGGCAGCTGGGAAGGATGCAGGACAGGGAGCAGTAGTGTTGGAGGTTGTTCCGCCACCACGCCTCCAAAATGCTACTAGTGGTGATTCTGACACACCTCTCTCTGCCTCCCCCTCCTCTTCTTATTCCTCCATGGCCTCTTCCTCTGCTGATTTGTCCTCGGAACCAGCGGTGCTCTGTAGGCGTTCAAGGGGCTACGCAAGTACTCAGGCAAAAAGATGCCATGCAGTGCTTGAGCTGGTGTGCTTGAGGGAAAGGGGCCACACTGGGGCAGAGATTCTGTCAACTCTGCAGGGGCAGGCTCAGAGGTGGTTGACGCCATGCCAGCTTAAGCCAGGAATGGTGGTTTGCGACAGTGGCACAACCTCCTCTCCGCCCTCCGATAGGGACAGCTGACCCATGTGCCCTGTTTGGCTCATGTCCTTAACTTGGTGGTGCAGCGGTTCTTGGGCAGGTGCCCGGGCTTACAGGATGTCCTGAGGCAGGCCAGGAAAGTCTGTGTGCATTACCGCTGGTCATATAATGCCAGTGCTCTGCTGGCTGACCTCCAAAAGGAATACAACCTGCCCAAGAACCGCCTAATCTGTGACATGCCCACCAGGTGGAACTCAATGTTGGCCATGCTGCAGCGGCTGCACACGCAACAGAGGGCCATCAATGAGTACCTGTGCAACTATGGCACCAGGACAGGGTCAGGGGCGCTTGTTTTTTTTTTGCCAGGCCAGTGGGTCATGATCAGGGATGCATGCACTGTCCTGTCACCATTTGAGGAGGCCATGAGGATGGTGAGTAGTGACAGTGCATGCATCAGTGACACTGTCCCTCTTGTCCACCTGTTGGAGCACACGCTGCATGGAATAATGAACAGGGCACTTGAGGCAGAACAGAGGGAGGAAGAGGAGGACTTCCTTACCTCTCAAGGCCCCCTTTATCCAGACAGTGTTCCTGCGGGCCCGCCGATCACACAGGAAGAGGAGGAGGAGGAGGATTGTGTCAGCATGGAGGTGGAGCTTAGCACTCAGCATCAGCAGCAGTTTTCAAGGGATCATTTACAGTCCCCAGAAACCCATGGACTTGTACGTGGCTGGGAGGAGGTGGCTGCGGATCATGTCATTCTTAGTGACCCAGAGGACTCCGGACCAAATGCCTCAGAAAACCTATGCTGCATGGCCTCCCTGATCCTGCAAATCCTGCAAAAGGATCCTCGTATTCGTGGTATCAAGGAGAGGGATCATTACTGGCTGGCAACCCTCCTTGATCCACGTTACAAGGGTAAGGTTGCGGACCTTATCCAGCCATCGCAGAGGGAGCAGAGGATGAAACATCTTCAGGAGGCCTTGCAGAAAGGTTTGTGCAACGCGTTTCCAGAGCCTGGGAGCTTACAAATTCCTGGTCCTGGAAAACGTGTTGCTGAGGCTTCAGTCAGTCACAGAAGGAGCGGTGGAGAAGGTGGCCATCTGACCGATGCGTTCAGACAATTTTTTAGTCCGCAGCCCCAAGGTCTGCAAAACAGGAAAAGGTTGCTGGGAGGAGGTCATTTGGAGGATATCTACATCTGAGCGGCTCCCTTTCTCAGCCCCAAGGTCTGATCGGTTCCAGCAACCATCGGCAGCGTCTGATTTACACGGTGCGGGAATACCTAGGGGCAAGATCAGACTTGGACACCTTTCTCACCGAAAATTTTCTGGGTTACTGGGTCTTGAGGATGGATCACTGGCCAGAGCTTGCACAGTATGCAATTGAGGTACTGGCCTGTCCTGCATCCAGCGTTCTTTCGGAACACACATTTAGTGCTGCTGGAGGCTTTGTAACTGATCACAAGGTGCGCCTGTCCACCGACTTAGTCGATTGGCTGACCTTCTAAAAAATGAATCAGTCTTGGATCACCAGCTACCAAGCACCTGCTACTGATGTAACCGAATATTTTTTTTTAATGTGAGATCCTTTCAAGACTGCCTATGCTGATGCTGAGTGACTATCCTGTTATGCTGAGTGACTATCCTCTTCCTCCTCAATGTTCATGTTGATAGCTTGTAAGAACATTTTTGGTTCTGGGCACCGCCACCAGTGGCTAAGGCCCAATTTTTCTGCCCCTGTTTAACAGGGGAGTGTAATTCCATTTTTTTGCTGCAATACTTTGCAGCAGGGCTCATTCCTGCGCTCCAACTAGAGTATCTGTAAAGGGGTTGCAGTGTTGTGGCACCAGCACCAGTGCCTAAGGTCCATTTTTTCTGCCCCTGTTTAACAGGGTCTTGTAATTACAATTTTTGCTGTAATACTTTGCAGCAGGGCTCATTCCTGTGCTCCAACTAGAGTATCTGTGAGGGGTTGCAGTGTTGTGGCACCAGCACCAGTGCCTAAGGTCCAATTTTTTTGCCCCTGTTTAACAGGGGAGTGTAATTCAATTTTTTGCTGCAATACTTTGCAGCAGGGCTCATTCCTGCGCTCCAACTAGAGTATCTGTGAGGGGTTGCAGTGTTGTGGCACCAGCACCAGTGCCTAAGGTCCAATTTTTCTGCCCCTGTTTAACAGGGGCTTGTAATTACAATTTTTGCTGTAATACTTTGCAGCAGGGCTCATTCCTGCGCTCCAACTAGAGTATCTGTGAGGGGTTGCAGTGTTGTGGCACCAGCACCAGTGCCTAATGATCAATTTTTCTGCCCCTGTTCAACAGGGGCATGTAATCACAATTTTTGATCTAATATTTCACAGCAGGGCCCTGTCAGGAAAGGTTCCACTCGCTGGTAATACCATCTGATATTTGGCGTGCAGTACTGATGTCCACCAGCAGGTGTCTCCTGGCAGTTTGGAACTGTCAGGAGAGCCTTTCCTGGCAGGATGGAGCAGGTATCTCCTCCTGCAATTAGGAATCACCTGAGCCTGTTAGCAGGTATAAATACCCGGCAGGTACATACACACACCGCCCGGGTATTGTCCTCGTGCCCTGACCTGTTGCCTGTTGCCTGATTCCTGATTCCTGATTCCTGATTCCTGATTCCTGATCCCTGATCCCTGATCCCTGAACCTGTTGTGATACCTGAGCCCTGAGCCCTGATCCCTGATCCCTGAGCCTGTTGTTCTGCTCCTCATTCCTGGATCCTTGGATCCTTGCTCTGCTCCCTGTCTGTCCACTCCTGGCCCCCCATCTGCTGACCTGATCTGTTAATGATTCTGGCCTGGCTTGACTACGTTTCTGGTTCCCCTTTTACTACTTATGCTGGTTAGTTATCATCTCTGTTTGACTATTTGATTGTTCATTTATTCTGGTGGTGTGTTCACATTTATATTTATTTATATTAATAAACCATTTTACTTTATCTATTTCTGTTTGCGGTTTCCTTTGTTGCAGTTGTTGTGGAAAAATGTATTAATGTATGTTGTCAGATGTCCCCCCAATGTCAGTTTTGCTGTAGTGTGCTCATCTGAGCGTATTTGCACATACAGACGTTGGTGGAAGATCGGTGGCGGGAAAATCTTCCTATGGAAACAGCGATGTTTGCTCCATTTAGAGATGTTGTTTTGCGCCCCGTTGGGGGACTGGCCACCTCCTGGCGGGGGGCGTTAAATGACTCCGAGCGCACAGATCTGTGTCCACAAGAACAGTAGCATAACTATAAAACAATTGTGGTCCATTGAGGCATAATTGTCATGTAGTTTCCGTAATTGGTAGCAGTGCATGTCACTGCTAGTCTATTTGAGTAATTGTATGGTCATCTGGTTGGAAGGATGTCCTTGTATGGTCATTCTCCTGTGTGGAAGGGACATCCTGTGATGTCCCCGCCCATGGGGGAGGGGATTGGTTGCTGCAGCCAATCACCTCCTGTCTGAGATCTTTTGAGTTTAATAAAAGCCTATGATTAGGCGTCGGCTTAGGAGTCATGCTGGTCTGCTGAGAGATGAGAACATAAGCTGTGTGATGCTGCCTTTTTGGGATGAATGATGGGACGAATGAACGGTGAGTGGATCTTAGCAACTTAACCTAAAGATAGCATTATTGCAAAGAGATGAAATCTGATGTGTGCTTAGATAGCACAGGAATTATAGACTGTGTGCTCTGTAAACAACAGCCTAGAAATTCCACAACAGTAAATGGCGACTCTGATTGGACCAATTGCGGCCTCTTTGAGCATCACATCAGCAGAGGGGGGGAGAGTGGACCTGTGATGTGATGCGTGAAGAGGCTGTACTTTGTAAAAGAACAAAAAATTTCGTCTTTTTGAAATAATGCTGTTTGCAGTACGAGACATGTGTGTGTGATTTTGTCATGGATCGTATGCCTGTGAATTTGATTGTGTGTGCCTGTGTGGGTATGCCTGGGTGTGCCTGGATGTTTGTGTGAGAGAAGCTGAAAATGGCTGCCCCCATGAGGTTTAGCGGGGTAGGGGCAGGCAGCATGGCCATCAGTGACCAGCATGTTTGAAAGTTGTGTATATCTGACTTTCCAATTTTCAGAACAAAGTTGTATGCAGCGTTTGTGCCTGTGTGAATGCTGATGGAGACTGTATATTGTGTATGAAATGAAGGTATAGCTGTGGTATTTCATGCAGCCTACACTGAGATTGGCGGCCTTGTTAAAGATGGCCGCTGCATTGAGCCATAAGCCATGTGCTTTAGTGGGGGAGGGGCAGCCAGCATCTATCAGTTACAATGGTGAAAGTTGGTGACTCTCTGTCCCTGAGAGATGATCTGATGTTGTACTGTATGTGTGTGGTGAATATCTCAGAGTATATTAACTTAGAGAAATGAATATGTTTTTAATATTGTCATGTAACTAACATTTATTGAATGTGCTGTTTAGTTGGCCAAAGGGTTTAAGTTTGTAAGTGTACATGTGGTCCTTGTAGAGTGTAGCTGACACCTTTTTCAGTGGATTTTGATGATAATTTAGAAAAATCTCAATGGTGTAGTCTGTCTTTGTGGAGAAAAACATTTTTGATTTTCTTTTGATGTCCCATGCTGGTTTTGGCGGGAAAAAGTAATGGTGCCATTCTTGGCTTTTGTTAGCCTTGCATGTTTGTCTGCCATTTTGAGGCACAGTTTTTCCTTAGCCTGTGGGTATCCTATAAGGGAAGGTGCAGCCACCTTTCCTTTGGGTATGATATCATGTGACCATGCTGTGGCATTCGTCAGCTATGTTGCTGGTGGAATTTCTCAGCTTTTGGGGCAGATTTTGATGTTTGGTGCAAATTGGGTAGTGCGGTCTTTTCTGCGTTGGAACCTGGTGGAGGCCATTTGTGTTTTTCTTTGTGTGGGGGAACCCATGTGGTGTTCATTGTGACGTCCCATGCTGGTTTTGGCGGGAAAAATTGCATGGCGCCATTGTTGTTGTTGTCCATGTGCTTGCCTCTGGTAGGCTGTTGCCTTACCTTAGTTTGCTGATGTCACTGTGTGTTGCATGGTCATCTGCTGATCTCAGCTTGTGATTTTGCAGGATTTATGCCTTTGCAGTGGGACTATTAATCCATCATTTTTAGCTCTATGATTCAGTATTGTGGTTTAATTTTTGGGGTTTTTATTGCACCATCTGGGCATTCATCTGGACTTTTGTCATATGTTTTATAATCATTGGCCATTGTTTTTTTTGGTATCTAGTGGTTGGTGCACATCAGCCCCTGGATACTGTGTTGGCATTTGTTGATTTGCGCAGTTTTGTCCTGTTTTATGCGTTTGCTAGATTAAATAGTTTTTCTAAGCATCGCCTTTTGAGTTGAGTAGAGTGGTATCTTGAGATGGCACGGTTTTACCCCGAGGGGCCACAACGTGCTTGCGGACACACGCACATGCTGGGGCATATTTATGGATGGGATCTGGCTGACCTACCAGCATTTGGAGTGTGGGGGGATGCCAACGCAGACACAGGGAGGACATGCAAACTCCATGCAGATGGTGTTAGGAGGGGGATTTCTCTGTTTTCATTTAAGTGAGTGGTTCTCAACTCCTGTCCTCAGGACCCACTAACAGGCCAGATTTTAAGTATTACCTTGGTGAGATGCAGACTAGAATACTGCAATCACTGAGCAGCAAATTATATCACCTGTGATGCATTTCAGTTATCTTGCAAACCTGGCCTGTTGGTGGGCCCTGAGGACTGGAGTTGAGAACCACTGATTTAAGTGAATGTAAGCTATTGCAGGGTCAGCTAACTTTGCAGTATATGAGCGGCGGTTTTTTGCATTGGATTTTGGTTTTAAGAAAAACTTCACTTTACACTGAATTTTGATAGATTGTAAGACTAACAGAGTTTTTGTACAATGATGTGTTTTTATGTTTAAATATTTGGGAGTTTCCCAGAGGGCAATTCATTTTTTGGAACTTGTACTGTATAGCCATCTTTTGGCAGGAGTTTGTATTTTGAGTCCCGACTTATGGTCTGACTTCCAGGGAATGTGGGTCAGGGGGGATTCTCTCCAATTTGCAAAGGGGGGTTTATTCCATCATTTCCTTGACAAGGTTTTAAATGGTTGAAATATATATGATGTGTAGCCATGGATTTTTTTGAAGTCTTGATAGACAAGGCGATTAGGGCTAAGGCCTCCCCTCCCCCTCCCTCTTCCTGAACAATTGATATGTAAATAAACCAGTTTTTTTTTAAGTAGCTGAGCATAACCGGAAGTTTCTTTTCAGCATTTATATATCAGCAGAAAGTTGGTGGGAGGAGCTTGGGGTTTTTAAAGGTGAGCAATGAGATTTGTGTTTGGAAGGAAAATAGAAAAATATTTTTGCGTTTAAAAGTGTTTTATATTTTGTTCCAGTTTTGTGAAGTTTTGTACTGTAATACAGTTTCGGGTAGAGAGAAAAACAGGGGGGCATCACCATTGTTTTATCATCTAGATACAGAGAGAAGCCACATTGTTCTGCAGGTGGTAAACTGGCTTAATTGTTCTGTGAGGTTTAGTCTGACAACGCAGTGTATGGGTGTATAGCGGAAAATGCTTGTGTATGCATACAATGTGAGGGGTAGAGGCCTAATTCGGGGGTTGATCTGTGGTTGTTGCTGTAGTTCCAAAAGTGTTGGGACAACAAGCCATAAAGTTGACGCCTCGGTTAGGGTTTCTAGTTGGAGGACTTGACCATATAGTGGTTGTAGTTCTTCAATCCACCGTATAAGAAGACACTGGGCGGTGCTCTCCGAAAATGGGTGCAAAGGTTTAACCTGGACGCAGGTTTAAGACGATAAGCCGATTCGAATCGCTATGGACACAAGGAGGTCTGTGCAAAGGGAAGGAATGGAGGCTTCCCACAGTCAGACGGTCACACAGTGCACAAAGCCTAGTTTTGGGGCAAAGGCCTTTGAACCCCAAAAAGATTAACATAGGTGGTCCAAGGATACTATTTTGGGTATCCCTCTGGAATGGATGTAGTTCAGCTGCGGCTTCAGAAATCTGTAATGATGAGTGTTGATGGAGGTGTAGTACACGCTTTTGTGATTCTCAGAGGAGGAATGGTGGGTAAATTCTCATGCCCGTTTGTTTGAACTTTGTATGGCTGGTCCATGGAAGGTTCTCGAGCTGCTCTCATGTTCCCATTGTATTTTTTTCTATTGCTGAAAGAGTGAAGGGAGAATTCTGGCTGTTTTTGTTTTTTTTCATTTGTGGTTTTGGAGACTATGAAGTATCTCCCCCACGTTTGTATCGGAATGTTTGTATGTAGTAACGTGAATATGTTCGAACTTACCGTGGTGATCCTTCGATGCGTCGCGGCTGTTGTATTTTTGTAGGAACGGGAAAAGTAAGGGTTACAGAGGGTTTTGTTTGAATCGGTTTTGAAAGAATGTCATTGACAATTTACCAATGTACAGGAATGTCATTATTGTTTACCATTCTTTGCAGGTTAAATATGAAGAATAGAGTAATGATTTTGCTTATAAGTATTTTTCAGGTCCAAGGAGTTTGTACATAGAGAACAGGTGTATGTAGACAGCTGTACATATGGATAAATACATGAGTCTAAGGAGGTAAAAGTATCATAGGCTATTTCATTGTTTCTTTTTTCCTGCACCACGCATTTCTTCCTTCAGTCTGTAATGAGGAAGAAAAGGGGGGAGAAGTGATAAATGTAAGAATGACAGTTTTTTTCAAACTAATAATAAACTCTGTAATTCTAACCAAGTTTGTGCCAAGACTGTCTTTCTTTAATAGAATTTGAATCGGCAAGCAGCAGTCTGGTGAAGTAGGTTCCCATCCCAGAGGCTAAGAACCTTTTGTCAATGGTTCCAGGTATTGTAAGCCACGCACAGGTTATGCAGTGACCACAGTCCCGATGTCTGGGTTATTGTCATATGAGGGTTGTTTGGAGGTCAATCAAAACCAGGGTCGTACTTTCCTCATTAGCTGTCACTTATATTCTCGGCTGATGGGGTGGGTGCGATCGTTGTGACATGAACTCCAAAATGTCCACCACAGGGTTCACGAGTCCCTCCTGGACCCTGACTCAATAATCAGTTTACATTCTTTCCAACCAGGTGACTGGGTCGTTGTAAAGAAGCTTGAGGGATGAGACCACGCCAGCCACTGCAAGAAGCGGCTCAACCACACCAAAGAATGAGGAGTATCTTTGTTTATTTATATTTTTGTTGTTTAGTAAATTTTAGCGAGGGTAACGATGAAGCATCCCAAGTTATTATTTAAAGTGTATGTCCTGACTAGCTCAGAAAGCGAACAGGACCGATGGTCTGTTCTGAGTCTTCACCGAGTTTTAGTCCCCAGCGATGACAGAGGTACATGACATTTATGATGTTATTATGGGCATGAGGAGTTTTGACAAACTAGTGAAGACTCCAAACAGACACTTGTCAATGGAATCTAACGATGTATTTTTAGAGGGTAAAATTGGTTTTAGTTTTAATGGCTCTGCCTCTTGTCGGCTTGGGTATCTAGGCAGCCCACAAGTGTGTTTGAACTTTAGTTTGGTGTTTATGCGGATCTGCAGCTTATAAAGGCAATTCCCCCAAAGCAAGAGGTTCATGCGTGATGGTGAAGCTGTCCCAACACCTTAGGTCGCGGCCGATCGCGAGGATCTGATGGCGCAGGAAATTAAGAACGGCAGGGACAGCTAGAAGGGATTTGTTCACCAACCCCGACCAGGTCTGGGCATGGGGTCCTGCATGTGGGGGGGGCTCGGGCTTGGGATACGATTGAACAATTCTCATCCGTTAAGGATAGGGTTCTTCATGTAATTGTTGAAGCCAGAGCTGTAGCTAAGTGAAGGTTGGGAGTCTATTTTAAGGGTCTGGAAATCTTTGGGGATCTAATTTTTATTTTACAGCGGATCGTGGTTAAAGGAAGTGGGAATATATATACTCATGTTGTTTTTATTTCTATTCTTTCTATGTCGTGACGAGGTGCGCCTGTTGCCTGATTGGACGCGTGACCAGAGTTTCCTTGATGAGACGCCCCGAAGCCGGACGCACATACAAGACACAGAGGATCACAGACCGATCGGCGATTACTACAGCTCACCATGTCGTGTCCTCCTTTATAAGTCATGCCCCTGAAGAGTAGAGTCTACATGTCAAGCCGTGTTTTCCTTTTTATGGACTAAGGACCGATTCATTTCCGGGTGTAAGAAGCATATCAACTTTCATCGAGGGACACATGGGGTGCATATGACAAAAAAGGGAGGACTGTTGTGGAAAAATGTATTAATGTATGTTGTCAGATGTCCCCCCAATGTCAGTTTTGCTGTAGTGCGCTCATCTGAGCGTATTTGCACATACAGACGTTGGTGGAAGATCGGTGGCGGGAAAATCTTCCTATGGAAACAGCGATGTTTGCTCCATTTAGAGATGTTGTTTTGCGCCCCGTTGGGGGACTGGCCACCTCCTGGCGGGGGGCGTTAAATGACTCCGAGCGCACAGATCTGTGTCCACAAGAACAGTAGCATAACTATAAAACAATTGTGGTCCATTGAGGCATAATTGTCATGTAGTTTCCGTCATTGGTAGCAGTGCATGTCACTGCTAGTCTATTTGAGTAATTGTATGGTCATCTGGTTAGAAGGATGTCCTTGTATGGTCATTCTCCTGTGTGGAAGGGACATCCTGTGATGTCCCCGCCCATGGGGGAGGGGATTGGTTGCTGCAGCCAATCACCTCCTGTCTGAGATCTTTTGAGTTTAATAAAAGCCTATGATTAGGCGTCGGCTTAGGAGTCATGCTGGTCTGCTGAGAGATGAGAACATAAGCTGTGTGATGCTGCCTTTTTGGGATGAATGATGGGACGAATGAACGGTGAGTGGATCTTAGCAACTTAACCTAAAGATAGCATTATTGCAAAGAGATGAAATCTGATGTGTGCTTAGATAGCACAGGAATTATAGGCTGTGTGCTCTGCATAGAACCAATAATTCCACGACACAGTCCACACAGTTCTGGTCATACCTGATTCCTGACAGGCCCATTCCTGTGCCAACCAAGAGTAACTGGGAGGGCTTACAGTGTTGTGGCAACACCACCACCACCAAAGGCCCAATTTTTCTGCCCCTGTTCAACAGGTGGTCTGTATAGACAGTTATTTATCCCAAAATTTCAGGTAAAAAATCCAAATTCAAAATAAATCCATAAATCCAAAACAACAAATGCAGATGGTGTGCATGCAGGGAAGGGTGGCTAACGCGTTTCACGTCACGAATTGACGCTTACTCATAGAGTGCGGCAGTCCAGGGTTTCTTTTTCTCCCATGCATCAGTGCAGAGCCAGCACCTGTGTGAGTGACCGGGCGGAAGCAGCTATTTGGTGAATTCTCAAGCTTTTGAGCGGTACGTTTTTCCTTTCCCCTGTTCAACAGGTGCATGTAATTACAATTCTTGATATAATATTTCACAGCAGGGCCCGTTCTAGCACCCACCAAGAGTAACTGTGAGGACTTACAGTGTTGTGGCACCAGCACCACCACTGTCATTGGGACAGAAAGTGAGGTAAAATCTTCTGAACAGGTGCACAGACAGCAAAATAAATGTTACAGGGGTGATAACCCTTCCCTATGTTTTCCAAAAAACATAAAAATAGATTTTTTGGCTGGAGCTACACTTTAAAAATGTACCAGTTCAAAATTACAAACAGATTCTACTTAAGAACAAACCTACAGTCCCTGTCTTGTTTGCACCGCCTGTATACTGCTGTTCAGAGTATATAGGGCCTTTCCTTTTTTTAATTTGGGTGCGGGGTTCCCCTTAATATTCATACAAGACCCAAATGGGCTGGTAATGGGCTGGGGGGGGGTACCCATGCCGTTTTTCTCAATGATTTTCATCCATATTGTCAGGACCAGACATTACATTAAAGCCGCAAGCAGTTTTAAATTACTTTTATTCCTTTAGAAATGTCATTTTGTACAGGGACAGTTCTAAACACGGGAAACACGTGCCACTTTACAGGCATACTATAGACACCCCCCAGGCACGATATTTAAAGGAATATTTCACTTTTATTGTTTCACTTTAAGCATTAATAAAATCACTGCTCCCGAAAAAATGTCAGTTTTAAAAACTTTTTTTTGCATTGATACATGTCCCCTGGGGCAGGACCCGGGTCCCCAAACACTTTTCATGACAATAACTTGCATATTAGTCTTTAAAATTAGCACTTTAGATTTTTCATGTTCGAGTCCCATAGACTTTAACGGTGTTCGGATGTTCGAACAAATTTATTGCCTGTTCGCAAGTTTTGGTGCGAACCGAACTGGGGGGTGTTCGGCTCATCACTATTCGAAAATTTGCGCAAACTTTCGGTCCGTTAGCATGTTCTGGATGTGAACAGAACCAGGGGGTGTTCGGCTCATCCCTACCGAGAAACAGCTCGAGTGGATTTATAGTCAATGCAAAGGGAAAAGCAGCTAGCACACTATGGATATTTACCATAGGTAAAAAAACTTTAGTAGATAAATAGTGCTGCACTAGAAACAAATAACTACTGAAATACAAATTGATCGAACCTAATAAAAAAATAGAAATAGAATAGTGACAGTCCATAAAGTCCACATTTATATAATAGTGCATGAAGTGACACGTGAAGTAACACTTCAAGCACCCCAGGAAGAGTGATGTTGCAATTTCCTTGCCAGGCTGAACTCCACCATCAAATGGATACACCAGGAGGCTTAAAACGGAGGTTCACCTGAATTTTTTTTTAAAAGCCAGCAGCTACAAATACTGCAGCTGCTGACTTTTAAAAAATGGACACTTACCTGTCCAGGTCGCCCGCGACGTCGGCAGCCGAAGCCGAGCTACCGCTCGGCTTCCCCCGCCGCCATCCTTGGTGAGGGAATCGGAAAGTGAACGCTGTGGCTTCACTGCCCGGTTCCCTGCTGCACATGCGCGAGTCACGCTGCACCGTCCTCACTGGTCCCCACTGTGTCCTGGGAGCTGTCTGTTTCCCAGAACACAACGGGGGGTGGCGGGAAGGGGCGGGACTCCCGTGGAAGTCTATACCCGGAAGTGTTTTATACAGGTATCTGCACCACCTCCCCCTTGAAAGGTGCCAAATGTGACACCGGAAGGGAGGGGTTCCGAAAAGTGGAGGTTCAATTTTGGGTGAACCTCCGCTTTAACAAAAAAATATTACCCTCATATTATAGGAAAATCATATATCAGTCTGTATAATTGTGGCCGTGGTTCCTTTAAATTTCCCTCACTCGTAGTCCCAATTGGCAACAAGGGGGGAAAATATCACTTCAAAATGCAGTCTCCAGTAATCACTCCGTTCCCTAGAAATGTCATATATGATGAAATGCATCAAGTACCGGAAGTGTCCCTGGAAGCTGTTCAAATATTTTTTTTTATTGTGAGTGCATTACTTTATTTTTATTAATAAATGTTTGGGGTTTTACACTACGTGGGGTGCACAGTCTCCTTCCTTTCTTTGACATGGGTATCTACATATTAGCAAATACTGGAGACAGCATTTTGAAGTGACATTTCCCCCCATGATTGCCAATTGGGAGTAGGAGTGAGGAGTGAGGGAACTTTGAAGGAACTACAGCCACATATACAGAGTGTTATATGACTTATCTATAATATCAGGGTCATATTTCTTTAGTAAGCCTGCTGCTATGTCTAAGAATGGGGGGAAAAAACTGCGCCAAACCCAAACGTGCAAACAAAAAACAAGTCGCATAGTGGGCATACAGTTGGAATGCCATGGCGAAGAATCGGTTTGGGTGAGGACATCACTGGACTCCTGGGCAGTCCATTGTCAGGTATGTACTCACCGAGGCCGAGATGCCGAGAGCGGTTCACCCTTGCGACTTGGCGCACTCTGACCCCCTGGAGGTGAGACAGGGAGAGGATGGTGCAAAGAGGCACTGGTTACCAGCAGGAAGGGTAGGTCTTGCTAGGTGATCCAGTAGAGCTGGACAGCTGAGTGAGGGCAGAAGGGAAGCCACCAGGAGTAGGCTGAGGGTCAAACTCCTGACAGGTGCGGCTCTTTGCAGGATCCTAGCTGAAGACACAAGTTCAGAGCACAACAGGAGTCAGAGCAAGCAGGCAGGAGACTGAGTCCGGGTGCAGGCTGCGGGTTTAGTGCTGAAGATTAGGGAGATCCCCCGGTTCGGTTTGCACCAGAACCTGCGAACGGACCGAAAGTTTGAGCGAACTTTAGAACCCTATTAAATACAATGGACGCGAACGTTCAAAATCTAAAGTGCTATTTATAACGGCTAATATGCATGTTATTGTCCTAAAAAGGGTTCGGTGACCCGGGTCCTGCCCCAGGGGACATGTATCAATGCAAAAATACGTTTTAAAAACTGTTGTTTTTTGGGAACAGTGATTTTAATGATGCATAAAGTGAAAAAAAAAAAGTGAAATATTCCTTTAAATATCGTACCTGGGGGATGTCTAAAGTATGCCTGTGAAGTGGCACGTGTTTCCCGTATTTAGAACTGTCCCTGCACAAAATGACATTTCTAAAGAAAGTGAAATATTCCTTTAAATATCGTACCTGGGGGATGTCTAAAGTATGCCTGTGAAGTGGCACGTGTTTCCCGTGTTTAGAACTGTCCCTGCACAAAATGACATTTCTAAAGAAAAAAAACCATTTAAAACTGCTTGCGGCTTTAATGTAATGTCTGGTCTCGGCAATATGGATGAAAATCATTGAGAAAAATGGCATGGCTACCCCATCACCCTACCCAGCCCATTACCACCCCCTTTGGGTCTTGTATGGATATTAAGGGGAACCCCGCACCCAAAATAAAAAAAGGCCCTATATACTCTGAACAGCAGTATACAGGCGGTGCAAACAAGACACGGACTGTAGGTTTGTTCTTAAGTAGAATCTGTTTGTAATTTGGAAAAGGTACATTTTTTAAGTGTAGCTCTAGCCCAAAAATCTATTTTTAAGCTTTTTGGAGAACATAGGGAAGGGTTAACACCCCTGTAACATTTGTTTTGCTGTCTGTGCACCTGTCCACAACATTTCACCTCACTTTCCGTCCCAATGACAAATGTTTTTGGAAAATGTGGGTTTTTTATTGAAACAAGGATTGGTGATAAAGCATCAGTAGAGAGGAGACACCTTTTCCCATATTAACTCTTATAGGAGAGAATTTCCATTCCTAGGGGTAGATTTCCTCTCACTTCCTGTTGTCTTCTTCCGTTTGCAAGTAGGAGTCGTTTGTAAGTTGGATGTTTGAAAGTAGGGGCCTGCCGTATATACTCTGCAGAAATTTGCCCCTTAGGTGTTGGTGTTGCCACAACACTGTAAGCCCTCACAGTTACTCTTGGTGGGCGCTGGAACGCCCTGCTGTGAACTATTATATCAGGAATTGTAATTACATGCCATTGTTGAACAGTGGTAGGAAAAATTGGGCCTTTGGTGGTGGTGCTGGTGCCACAACACTGTAAGCCCTCACAGTTACTCTTGGTGGGCGCATGAATGGGCCCTGCTGTAAATTATTAGATCAAGAATTGTAATTGCATGCCCCTTTTGAACAGGGACTGAAAAATTGGGCCTTTGGTGGTGGCAGTGGTGCTGGTGCCACAAGACTGTAAGTCCTCACAGTTACTCTTGGTGGGCGCAGGAATGGGCCCAGCTGTGAAATATTAGATCAAGAATTGTTATTACATCCCCCTGTTGAACAGGGGCAGAAAAATTGGGCCTTAGGCACTGGTGCTGGTGCCACAACACTGCAACCCCTCACAGATACTGTACTTGGAGCACAGCAATGAGCCCTGCTGCAAAGCATTGCATAAAAAATTGTAAATACACGCCCCTGTTAAACAGGGGCTGAAAAATTGGGCCTTAGGCACTAGTGCTGGTGCCATGACACTGCAAGCTCTCCCAGATACTCTAGTTGGAGTGCAGGAATGAGCCCTGCTGCAAAGCATTGCATCAAAAATTGTAATTACATGTCCCTGTTAAACAAGGGCTGAAAAATTGGGCCTTAGCTACTGGTGGCGAAACTCAGAACCAAAAATGTTCTTCCAAGCTATCAGCAGGATCATTGAGGAGGAAGAGGATAGTCAGTCAACATAACAGGACAGTCACTCAGCATCAGCATAGGCAGTCTTGAAGAGATGTGACATTTAAAAAATAATTATTCGGTTACATCAGCTTCAGGTGCTTGGTAGCTGGTGGTGATCCAAGACTGATTCATCTTTATGAAGGTCAGTCGGTCAACCGAGTCGGTGGTCAGGCGCACCCTGTGATCAGTTACAAAGCCTCCAGAAGCACTGAATGTGCGTTCCGAAAGAACGCTGGATGCAGGACAGGCCAGTAGCTCAATTGCATACTGTGCAAGCTCTGGCCAGTGATCCATCCTCAAGACCCAGTAAGTCAGAGGATTTTCGGTGGGAAAGGTGTCCAAGTCTGACCTTGCCCCTAGGTATTCCTGGACCATGTAAATCAGACGCTGGCGATGGTTGCTGGAACCAATCATACATTGGGGATGCGGACTAAAAAATTGTCTGAACACATCGGTCAGACGGCCACCTTCTCCACCGCTCCTTCTGTGACTGACCGAAGCCTTAGCAACTCGTTGTCCAGGACCAGGAGTTTGTAACCTCCCAGTCTCTGGGAACGCGTTGCACAGACCTTTCTGCAAGGCCTCCCGGATATGTCTCATCCTCTGCTCCCTCTGCGACGGCAAGATAAGGTCCGCAACCTTACCCTTGTACCGTGGATCAAGGAGAGTGGCCAGCCAGTAATGGTCCCTCTCCTTGATCCGAAGAATACGAGGATCCTTCCGCAGTCTTTGCAGGATCAGGGAGGCCATGCAGTGTAGGTTAGCTGAGGCATTCGGTCCGGAGTCCTCTGGGTCACTAAGGACGACATGATCCGCAGCCACCTCCTCCCAGCCACGTACAAGTCCACGGGATTCTTGGGACTGTGAATCATCCCTAAAAGACTGCTGCTGCTGATGTTGAGTGCCAGGCTCCACCTCCATGCTGACACAATCCTCCTCCTCCTCTTCCTGTGTGATGGGTGGGACAGAAGGAACACTGTCTGGATAAAGGGGGCCTTGAGAGGCAAAGAAGTCCTCCTCTTCCTGCCTCTGTTCTGCCTCAAGTGCCCTGTCCATTATTCCAGGCAGCGTATGCTCCAACAGGTGGACAAGAGGTACAGTGTCACTGATGCATGCACTGTCACTGCTCACCATCCTCGTGGCCTCCTCAAATGGTGCCAGGACAGTGCATGCATCCCTGATCATGCCCCACTGGCGTGGTGAAAAAAAACCGAGCTCCCCTGACCCTGTCCTGGAGCCGTAGTCGCACAGGTACTCATTGATGGCCCTCTGATGCGTGTGCAGCCGCTGCAGCATGGCCAACGTTGAGTTCCACCTGGTGGGCATGTCACATATAAGACGGTTCTTGGGCAGGTTCAACTCCTTTTGCTCTGGCATTATATGATCGGAGGAAATGCACACAGACTTTCCTGGCCTGCCTCAGGACATCCTGTAAGCCCGGGTACCTGCCCAAGAACCGCTGCACTACCAGGTTAGGGACGTGAGCCACACAGGGCACATGGGTCAGTTGTCCCTGTCGGAGGGCGGAGAGGAGGTTGGTGCCATTGTCGCAAACCACCATTCCTGGCTTAAGCTGGCGTGGCGTCAACCACCTCTTGGCCTGGTCCTGCAGAGCTGACAGAACCTCTGCCCCAGCGTGGCTCCTGTCCCCCAAACACACCAGCGCAAGCACGGCATGGCTTTTTTTTGCCTGCGTACTTGCGTAGCCCCTTGAACGCCTACGGAGCACCGCTGGTTCCGAGGACAAAGCACAGGAAGAGGCCATGGAGGAAGAAGAAGAGGAGGGGGTGGAGGAGAGAGGTGTGTCACAACCAGTAGAAGCATTTTGGAGGCGTAGTGGCGGAACAACCTCCAACACTACTGCACCTTGTCCTGCATCCTTCCCAGCTGCCAAAAGAGTGACCCAATGGGCCGTGAAAGATAGGTAACGTCCCTGTCCATGCCTGCTGGACCATGAGTCAGCGGTAATATGCACCTTACCGCTGACCGCCCTGTCCAGCGAGGCATGGACATTGCCTTCCACATGCCGGTAGAGAGCCGGAATCGCCTTCCGTGAGAAAAAGTGGCGTTTGGGAACCTGCCACTTAGGAACCGCACATTGCACAAACTCACGGAAGGGGGCCGAATCTACTGGTAATGGGCTGGGGTAGGGGTGGGGTAGCCATGCCATTTTTCTCAATGATTTTTATCCATATTGCCGGGACCATTACATTAAAGCCGCAAGCAGTTTTAAATGGCTTTTTTTCCTTTAGAAATGTCATTTTGTGCAGGGACAGTTCTAAGCACGGGAAACACGTGCCACTTCACAGGCATACTTTAGACACCCCCCAGGTACGATATTTAAAGGAATATTTCACTTTTTTTTTCACTTTATGCATCACTGCTCCCGAAAAAACGACCGTTTTTAAAACTTATTTTTGCATTGATATATGTCCCCTGGGGCAGGACCCGGGTCCCCAAACTCTTTTTAGGACAATAACATGCATATTAGCCGTTATAATTAGCACTTTACATTTTGAACGTTCGCGTCCATTGTATTTAATAGGGTTCTAAAGTTCGCGCAAACTTTTGGTCCGTTCGCAGGCTCTGGTGTGAACCGAACCGGGGGGTGTTCGGCTCATCCCTAAACACCAGCAATAAGGGGTAGCTTCAGGTGTATATTGTGCAGGAGGCACACTACACCCACTGTAACTGCTGCAGATGCCTGTGTTACACAACAGAACAACACCAGCAATAAGGGGTAGCTTCAGGTGTATACTGTGCAGGAGGCACACTACACCCACTGTAACTGCTGCAGATGCCTGTGTTACACAACAGAACAACACCAGCAATAAGGGGTAGCTTCAGATGTATACTGTGCAGGAGGCACACTACACCCACTGTAACTGCTTGCAGATGCCTGTGTTACACAACAGAACAACACCAGCAATAAGGGGTAGCTTCAGGTGTATACTGTGCAGGAGGCACACTACACCCACTGTAACTACTGCAGATGCCTGTGTTACACAACAGAACAACACCAGCAATAAGGGGTATCTTCAGGTGTATACTGTGCAGGAGGCACACTACACCCACTGTAACTGCTTGCAGATGCCTGTGTTACACAACAGAACAACACCAACACCAGCAATAAGGGGTAACTTCAGGTGTGTACTGTGCAGGAGGCACACTACACCCACTGTAACTGCTGCAGATGCCTGTGTTACACAACAGAACAACACCAGCAATAAGGGGTAGCTTCAGGTGTTTACTGTGCAGGAGGCACACTACACCCACTGTAACACTGCAGATGCCTGTGTTACACAACAGAACAACACCAGCAATAAGGGGTAGCTTCAGATGTATACTGTGCAGGAGGCACACTACACCTACTGTAACTGCTTTCAGATGCCTGTGTTACACAACAGAACAACACCAGCAATAAGGGGTATCTTCAGGTGTATACTGTGCAGGAGGCACACTACACCCACTGTAACTGCTTGCAGATGCCTGTGTTACACAACAGAACAACACCAACACCAGCAATAAGGGGTAACTTCAGATGTGTACTGTGCAGGAGGCACACTACACCCACTGTAACTGCTGCAGATGCCTGTGTTACACAACAGAACAACACCAGCAATAGGGGGTAGCTTCAGGTGTATACTGTGCAGGAGGCACACTACACCCTCTGTAACTGCTGCAGGTTAACAAGCAAAGATGACACTGACACTGTCCCTGCCTATCCTGCTCTCTCCCTGCACGCCAACACACTACACTCACTGTAACTGTGCTAGGTTAAGCAAAGATGACACTGACACTGTCCCTGCCTATCCTGCTCTCTCCCTGCACGCCAACACACTACACTAACTGTAACTGTGCTAGGTTAAGCAAAGATGACACTGACACTGTCCCTGCCTATCCTGCTCTCTCCCTGCACGCCAACACACTACACTAACTGTAACTGGGCTAGGTTAAGCAAAGATGACACTGACACTGTCCCTGCCTATCCTGCTCTCTCCCTGCACGCCAACACACTACACAAGGCCACCGCGCTGGCAGCCTTATATAGCGTGGGGCGTGTACTAAGCCCCCCTCAGCTATAATTGGCTACAGGCATCCTGCCTGTGGCCAATTATGGCTCTCCTCGCTGCCGGCCAAGCATGCGGGGTACAGTGCATGCTTGGCCAATCATCAGCCAGCAATGCACTGCGATGGCGCAGTGCATTGTGGCCCATTCGCGCCACACGAATATGGCGCTAACGGCCCACAAAGTTCTGGCTTCGCCGAACAGGCGAACAGCCGATGTTCGAGTCGAACATGCATTCGACTTGAACAGCGAGCTCATCCAAACTGAAGATGCAGGCTGGGGGTCTAGCACAGGAGACAAGTAACAAGTCCAGGAAGTACAAGCAGCAGGTCAGGGGCTGGAGATGAGTAGCAGATCCGAGATGCAGGCAGAGGGTCAAGGGCTGGAGACAAGAGGCAGATCCGAGTCACAGGCCAGGGGGTCAAACACAGGTAGCAGAGTAGATCCGTAAGGTAAACAAAAGGTCAGGTCCAGGGGAAGAGCAGAGTAATCAAACGATCCAGGTCACAACAGTAGTTCAGGTGCAGGTAACAGGAAATCAGGTACAGACAGGAAGCTGACAACAAACCAGCAACTTGTCAGAGTACCTGGGCCACCGTTTGCGCATGCGTGCAGGAATGTGACTAGCGCGGCTGAGTTGGTAATTCCTCTGACAGTGCCCCCCGAGGGGCGGGCTCCGGACGCCCAAGCTGGACATCAACTCTGGATGTTCTTGGTGAAAAGCTCGGATTAGGCGTGGGGCATGCAGGTTTTTAGAAGGTTCCCAGGAATTGTCCTCAGGGGGATACCCCTTCCATTTAATTAAATATTGCAGTTGCCTACCTCTTTTCCTGCAACCCAGAATAGACTCTACTTCGAATTCATTTTCACCGTCAATCTCAACTGGTGGAGGAGGCGGTTTTTCTCTCCCAGGGAAGGAGTTGGAAAGAACAGGCTTTAACAGATATGCATGGAAAACTGGATGTATGCTATAGGAGTCAATTCAAAGGCCACAGGGTTGATCATCCGCCTGATCTTAAAAGGAGGTTCTTTAGTTTAATGAAGGCTTCCTGGGCTTCCTGTGACCACTGAAAGCGATTGCCCTGATGTGTCAGTTAAGTGATAGGTGCCACAATAGAAGAGAACCCAACAATGAACCTCCTGTAAAAATTGTCAAAACCAATGAACCGTTGTACCCCTTTTTTATCTGCTGGAGCCGGCCATTCCTGAATCGCCTTGACCTTCTGTGGGTCCATTGCGACCCCATTGGTGGAAATGATGAATCCTAAAAATTGTACCGTCGTTTTTTCAAAGTCACACTTTTCAGCTTTTAGATATAAATAAAAAATGCGGCCCCTAAAATAGTGACAAAGCCCAGAGACACGTATGAATCTAGGTATGTGATGAGTGAAGAATATGTGACTTAATATGATCTAGTGAACTAATATCAGGTGCAGATACACAAATAATAAATACACACCAAAATCTATATGTCACTGTATGATATGAACATACAAAAAAAAAAAAATACATTTCAGTGAAAAATGTCCAGTATGAGAACTGGAATCAGAAGAGTAGGTGAATATGAATATAATCATCGGAGCGTGGTCTCCACATGTAGAATCCAGCTGGCTTATAGTTCATACATAGCATTGCTGCAGACCATTGTGACACCCAGGAATGTGACTCCAACACCAGGAAGGGGGATAAGAAATGAATACTCTTACCCCTAAACGTGGACTCACACACCAGCAATGGTGGGTCAAACAGGCGACAGGTGCAGTTGTAGATTCATCTGGGTATCTCCTCACAGACCAGCCATAGAAGCGGTGGACTCACGGAATCAGCTCTCTCCAAGGCAGTGACACAGAATTCCAGACCGTCAGCACATCCAGAATAATGATATCAATCATATGAAATAGTAAAAAGAAAGGAGGCTCCACATAGTGCAGGATCAGATGGTAAAAAATAAAACTTCCTGTTTATTCATAAAAAACAACCAGAACAAACCACACACGGTTTTAAAAAATAAATGAAGATGATACAGGCATCAATGCAGAGGCTTGCATATTGGTGATCACAAATGAATACAAAAAAATGGCGAAGCTAGAAAGCAGGTTCATGTACCCGACATGTTTCGCATAAAAAATGCATCTACTGGGGCATGAACCTGCACAGAAAATACCATGCCATTATATAGAAAACATAAAGTGATTGGAACATGTCTCAGCTGTTGGATGTACTCCCTCTGCAAGGGACTGTCCAATCACAGATTCAAAAACGCCGCCCAATTGATCGTCATCAATACAGCTAAAGCACACAACCAATGGAATTGGTCGGAGCGACGTACGACACTGCGTCATCACGCTGTCGTTGGAGAGCGTCATCACGCTACTACATCCAAAAATGTTTGCGTTCCAAGCCTCTATCGCAGAGCATCGTCACGTGAACCGCAACGGGGCCTGCGTCGAACGTCAATGCCGTAGGAGAGCATCATCACGCTATATGCATTCCAAACCTCTCTCACAGGAACACATCGCGTGAACCGCAGTGGAGCCTGCATCAAACGACACTGACGTAGGAGAGCATCATCACGCTGTCAACATAGGATGTATGCGTTCCACACCTCCGCCACAGGAAACCAACGCGTGAACCGCACTAATGACCTGCATCCAACGGCAACCATTTCTACCTGTCGTAGCAACGTTAGTACGCTCATTCATCATGGCTAAACAAAGGGGCGGTCGGAACATAAACAATACCGCCCTGCACTGATGACGAGCAAGAGAGGAAACAAACAAATGAAAAAAAGACCCTGGCAAGCTGATCGACACAGAGTGCCTCTTATTAACAATATAAAATATAAAATACAGAACCTAAATCATCCTGTCACCATGTATTAAAATATGAAGTATGTCACTTCAGCAAAAAAATTAATGCCCAAAGTTGTATAGATAGGTGATAGTATGTCAACACATCTCCATAATCTATACAAATATAATGAAAAATGTGCAAATAAATAGCAACATCTAACATATTCCATCATAGAAAGTAATGAATTCTGACAACATCATGAACAATTTAAAAAAACATCCCTGAAATATACATAATACTAGAAAAGGTGTATCCAAACCAACCATCTCAAAAATGTATAATATGATGTATGGCTGCTACTAGTGTATAATATGCCTGAATAGTGCATGCCAAACAAATACCTAATTATAAATTGGTCAATAAGACCAAATGATACATACAACAAAAAATAGGAGGGCCAAAAAGAGTGGATAATGAGACAACGAGGTAAGAACACTAAACAAGATTACAATTATACCTAAGTATAAACTGCAATAGGCCGAGGGGATGACTACACACACTATGCCTTGTTAATAAAGGAATTGATATCCCACTCGATGTTTAACCCAAAGGGCGAATAACATCGGAGTTGGTAGATCCAGAAAGTTTCCAATTGGGAAACTCCCCTAACACGGGACTCCCCTCTCCAGTGAGGAACAAATTGGTCTATCACTTGAAATTTAGTACCCGTAACCATCTTGTTGTGAACTTGTAGGTAGTGTCTTGGTACACTATGATTAGTGCGACCTTTTTTGATGCCAGATATGTGCTTGTTTACACGGATAGAAAAATTACGAATGGTACGTCCCACATACTGCTTATTGCATGGACATGTGATCAAATATACAATAAACCTGGTTGTGCATGTAGTGAACTGCTTCATGTGGTATATAGTAGAGGTAGTAGAAGATGTAAAACTAACACTTCTAATACGACCAATAATGTTGTGTATACACACATTACATCTCTTACATGGATAATAGCCCTTCATTCCAGGAAAGAGGAACAAGCCATGCTTAACTGGGGGGTCAACCACATTAGGAGCAATACGATTGCGAAGAGATGGTGCCCCTCTGTCTACTACACCAGCTCTCTCAGGAAGCACAGGACCTAAAAGGGGATCGTTTTTAAGAATTTCCCAATGACGATTAAGAATTCTCTTAATCTGTCTGTGCTGTACAGAATATTGAGTCATGAAAGACCATTTGAACTGTGGATCGGGCAACCTTTTAGGTCGTTCAATGACAAGAGATTGTCTGTCCAACAGAGACACTCTATCTATCTCGGCATCAATGACAGAGGGAAGATAACCTTTTTCGACAAATCTTGTCTTCAAGGTATCTGCCTGTGTATGGAAATCGTCAAGGTGTGTGCAATTTCTCCTAATACGAAGTAATTGACTATACGGCACAGATTTAAGCCAAGAACTGTAATGGCAGCTGTCTATTGGGATGTACCCATTTCTGTCCGTTGGCTTAAAAAACGTCTTGGTCACCAATCGTTGATCCACAACGGAGATTTCAAGATCCCAAAAATGGATGGTATTACGACTCATCTCATAAATTAGCATAATCCCCATGTCGTTGTCATTAAGAGTAACCATGAAGTCATGAACAGATTCATCGTCACCCCTCCACAGGAGGAGGATGTCGTCTATATACCTCGCCCACAGAACTAGCTCTGGGCGCCGCATTTTTTATATTTATTCTTCCTTTTGCATTGTGTCTGATTGCTGATGCTGGCAGCCTTTTTTCTATATTTGTTTCATCTAGTAGCGCAATTTTTTCCCTATTTTTGTATTAGCTTTTAGATATAGTTTGTGTTCTCTAAGGATTGCAAGGACCTTTTTAACATGAACTCAGTGCAATTCAACAGAGGCAGAGAAGATGAAGATATCGTCCAAATACACAACTAGGAAATCGTCAAGATGTTCTCGGAAAATGTCACTGACTAAATGCTGAAAAGTGGCTGGGGCGTTACAGAGCCCGAAAGGCATCACTAAGTATTCGTAGTGACCGAACCTGGATCTAAAATTGGTTTTCCATTCATCTCCAGCCCTGAATCGGATGAGGTTGTAAGGACTTCGAAGGTCAAGCTTGGAGAAGATTTAGGCGAATCGGAACCGTTGAAACAATTCTGGAATAAGAGGCAGCGGGTATCTGTTTTTAATGGTGATTTTATTTAGTTCCCTGTAGTCGATGCAGGGCCTCAGAGAACCATCTTTCTTCTCCACAAAAAAGATCCCCGCACTGGCTGGTGAGGAAGATGGATGGATGAACTTCTCCTTCAAGTTTTCATCTATGTACGCTTTGAGCGCTTTTAACTCAGTTTGGGATAATGGAAAAATACGGCCAAAAGGCACTTCCGAGCCGGGCAGGAGATCAATAGGACAGTCATACGACCGGTGAGGTGGTAGACGGTCAGCCAGTTGTTTGTCGAAGACGTCCCTGAACTCCAGGTACACAGGGGGAACATGTTGAAGGCTGTCAGGTACAGCTGCTATAGTAGAGCAAGTGGCAGAGACTGGGGTAAAGCAGTGCTGGAAGCAATATTGAGAAGAGAAGTTGACCTCCTTCTTGGTTCAGTTTATGAGAGGCTCATGCGCCTGTAGCCAGGGAAGGCCCAAAATAATAGGGAACATAGGAGAGGGAATAAGGTCAAATTTCAGGAACTCTTGGTGGCCAGAGTCAGTGTTGGCAAGGATGGGTTTGGTCTCTTGAGTGATCAGCCCAGAGCGAGGGAGATAACCGTCCGCCAGGTGTACCTGTAGGCAATGGTCTTTGGTTTGAAGAGTGAAGTGCAGTTTCTGGGCAAGCTTGGAATGCAGGAAGCAGCTACAAGCTCCGGAATCAATTATAGCCGGTAGGCGGGTTGCCCCTCCTGGTAGCTGTAGAGAGACAAAGATAATAACATAAGCCTGTGGAGTACCGGAAACTTGATAGTTCAGAACATTTTGGGGAGCAGACTTACTGGGTCTCACCGGACAATTACGGAGGAAGTGACCAGTGTCCCCACAGTACAGGCATAGATTGGCTTGTCACCTGTTTCTCTTCAGGAGTGAGAGGGGCCTTGACGAGTCCAAGTTGCATGGGCTCGGGTTCAGGAATGGAAGTAGCCGCAGGAACTGGGAAGGGCGGATGGACAGGAGCCAGTCTGGGAAAAGTCCAACTGGGACGAGCAGTTTGGAAGCGTTCAGAGCGCCGCTCTCGCAAGCGCCTGTCAAGCTTGGTGGCAGACTGGATTAAATCTTCCAGGGACACAGGAGTCTCAACCTTGGCTAGCTCGTCTTTGAGAGTTTCA
Organism: Rana muscosa; assembly: GCA_029206835.1. Taxonomy (NCBI): domain Eukaryota; kingdom Metazoa; phylum Chordata; class Amphibia; order Anura; family Ranidae; genus Rana; species Rana muscosa. The sequence continues at coordinate 328,102,674 of CM055116.1, read as the reverse complement.
GACAGTCCTTGGCGGTATTGATAATTTAAAGCTGACTCGTTCCAGCCAGTGTCAGCTGACCATTTCCGAAACTCTGCCGTATAGTCTTCAACTGGCCTTCTCCCCTGAGATAAGCCGTGTAGAATGGCTTCAGCCGTAGCCGTGCGATGGGGGTCATCATACAACTGTGCCATGTTTTCGAAGAAGATGTCTACAGAATTTAATGTTCCATTAAACCGTGGGCCCAGGCTTGTGGCTCATCCGTTAGGAGGGATATGATGAAACCCACCTTCACTACTTCTGAAGAAAAAGTCCTGGGCTGGAGAGCAAGATATAAAGAGCAAGCGTTCTTAAAAGCCCGTTTTTTTTTTGCGATCGCCTGAGAATCGCTCAGGTGTGAGAACCCTGGGCTCAGGGAGAGCTATTACCATGGCTGGACTTGCTGAGGCTTGAGAGGTGGAAGCTCCACTAGGGGATGCGGCAGCTGAAGCTGTTGGTCCGGGTGATCCGGAGAGTTGCTGAAGGGGGCCATCAATTTGGGTGTAACCCTCCTGCAACTTTTGAACCGCATCAGTGAGTGCGGAGACCTGCTGGCAGAGGGTCTCAAAAGGGGAACGCGCTCTGTCGGCCTCTGACATCTGGCTGGTTTGTACTGTCAGGTATGTACTCACCGAGGCCGAGATGCAGAGAGCGGTTCACCCTTGCGACTTGACGCACTCCGACCCCCTGGAGGTGAGACAGGGAGAGGATGGCGCGAAGAGGCACTGGTTACCAGCAGGAAGGGTAGGTCTTGCTAGGTGATCTGGCAGAGCTGGACAGCTGAGTGAGGGCAGAAAGGAAGCCACCAGGAGCAGGCTGAGGGTCAAACACCTGACAGGTGCGGCTCTTTGCAGGATCCTAGCTGAAGACACAAGTCCAGAGCACAACAGGAGTCAGCGCAAGCAGGCAGGAGACTGAGTCTGGGTGCAGGCTGTGGGTTCAGTACTGAAGATGAAGGCTGGGGGTCTAGCACAGGAGACAAGTAACAAGTCCAGGAAGTAACAAGTCCAGGAAGTACAAGCAGCAGGTCAGGGGCTGGAGACAAGTAGCAGATCCGTGATGCAGGCAGAGGGTCAAGGGCTGGAGACAAGAGGCAGATCCGAGTCACAGGCCAGGGGGTCAAACACAGGTAGCAGGGTAGATCCGTACGGCAAGCAAAAGGTCGGGTCCAGGAGAAGAGCAGAGTAGTCAAACGATCCGGGTCACAACAGTAGTTCAGGTGCAGGTAACAGGAAATCAGATACAGACAGGAAGCTGACAACAAACCAGCAACTTGTCAGAGTACCTGGGCCACTTTATATAGGCCCGCCAGAGCTCCAATTGGCGCACTAGCGTGCATGCGCCAAAGCGCTGTTCCACCGCGCATGGGCGCAGGAATGCGGCTGGCGCGGCTGAGTTGGTAATTCCTCTGACACCCATGAGGAAATACCCCGGTGTGTATCCAGTCTGATCCGACCCCAAAGGGACGTTTACTGTACCCATGGTATTCAGCAGCTGAGAACTGGGGATTCTACACCTTGATCGTCTCTGCTTAACAGTGGATCCAGACCATCCAAGATCCTAAGATCGTATGACCCACTGTCGGAAGACATGTGTGTCCACCACAGCTGGTAAGAGTACCTCATTCATTTACCTCAGAAGAGTTATAAGAGTGACTACAGGCAACTTTTCCCTTCATCTCTACTATTTGGTGTCACCTCAATAGGAAGAATTTTCATTTGCTTTCTCCATTTTTGTGAACTCTGTTCTACACTGGAAGCCTATATCCACAATTGGGACTTCATTACATATTATTTATAGTGTGTTATGCACATATGCTCTTCCACTATTATCTTTGCTGCTATGTCTGCTTGGTGGTGGAATCCCATCTGGCAAGGAGATCACAACATCACTCTTTGTAGGGTTTTTAGTTCACATGTCACTTCATGCATTATTATATAAATGCTGACATTTTTGGGCTGTCACTATTCTATTATTTTTTTTGATTAGGTTTGATTTATTTGTATTTCAGTAGCTATTAGTTTCTAGCGCAGCACTTTTTATTTACTGGTGAAAATGTGTATACTGGTGTGTGTGTGTCTGGGGGAGGTGTAATGCCCTGTACACACGATCAGATTTCTGAGGGAATAAAATCTGATGGAATTTTCCGTCGGAATTCCGATGAAGCTGACTTCTATCAGTCTTGCATAGACACCATCAGACAAAATTCCGACCGTCCAAAACGCCGTGAAGTAAAACACTCCGACGAGCCGAGAAAAATTAAGTTCAATGCTTCTGAGCATGCGTCGACTTGATTCTGAGCATGCATGGGTTTTTTCTCCGTTGGAGTTCCACACAGACGATCAGAATTTCCTATCGTTTTTTTTTCCATCGGAAAAATTTAAAACATGTTCTATTTTTTTACACCGATGGAAAAATGTCCGATGGGGCCCACACACAATCGTTTTTTCCAATGAAAAAAGTCCATCAGACTTTTTTCATTGGAAAAAACGATTGTGTGTACAGGACATAAGATGGAAGGGGGCAGTGCAGTCTTGCTTGGGAGTGCTGAAGATTCCTGCAGGAAGACGTTTTGGTGGAGGTGATAAAAAACAAAAAAAACACTCTGAGTTATTAAAGTGGTTGTAAACCTCTGATTGTGACTTCTACCTATAGTTAAGCCTAGAATAAGGCTTTCCAATAAGTAGTGCAAATATCTCTTTAACATGCGCTGTTTAGAAGATATTTGCTGTACACTGAGCCGATGATATCATTGGCACATGAGCTGTGAAGAAACGGTCCTCCACATGCGCTGAAGTGATGTCACTTGGCTCTGGCCAGTCACAGAGCCAGAGTCTGTGGCTCCAGAAGGAAGAGGGGCGAAGATGGATGCGGCCACCAGCATTCGCGGGTAAGTTCCACATAACGGGCTAGTATACGATGAATACTAGCCCATTATGCTTTTTCTTTGCAGGGGAACAACGAGGAAGTAAAACCCATCAGGTGGCCGCCAGCCACACGCGATCGTGGGCACGAGAGGCAGAACAGGGACGTGTATGTGTAATTACACACATCCCTGTTCTGTGAGGAGAGGAAAGGCAGATTGTGAGTTCCTTAAAAGCTAGGAACCACGATCTGTCAATTCCTCCTGTCACTTCCATCCCCCATACAGTTAGAACACACACTAGGGAACACAGTTAACCCCTTAATTGCCCCCTAGTGTTAACCCCTTCCCTGCCAGTGACATTTACACAGTAATCAGTGCAATTTTATAGCACTGATCGCTGTATAAATGCCATAATGTCACAGTGCCGATAAAAATCGCAGATCGCCGCCATTACTAGTAAAAAAAATAATAATAAAAATTCCATAAATCTATCCCCTATTTTGTAAATGCTATAACTTTTGCGCAAACCAATCAATACACGCTTATTGCGATTTTTAATATCAAAAATATGTATAAGAATACATATCGGCCTAAACTGAGGAAAAATTGTCATTTTTAAAAAAAATTGGAGATATTTATTATAGCAAAAAGTACAAAATATTGTGTTTTTTTCAAAATAGTCGCTCTTTTTTTGTTTATAGCGCAAAAAATAAAAACCGCAGAGATGATCAAATAGCACCAAAAAAAAAGCTCTATTTGTGGGAAAAAAGGACGCAATTTTGTTTGGGTACAATGTCGCACGACAATTGTCAGTTAATTGTGCAATTGTCAGTTAAAGTGATTGTACAGGCTTACCTGTAGGTGCTGGAAATATCTCCTAAACCTCCACGGTTTAGGAGATATCTTCATTAGAGATGTGCGCCAATGTCTACGGCGCAGGCGCACTTTAGAAACGGCGATCGTGTCATTTCTAAAGGAGGTCGTGCCGTGACTGGCGGCTCCCGCGCAAAAGCGCGGGAGTTACATCATTGCGGCTCCAGCCAATCACAGCACCGGAGCCACGATACACGGAAGTAACTCTGGGATGACATGTCACCGGCCGGTGCTTTGTCAGGCACTGCAGCGGGGGCTTCAATCCCAGGTGAGTATTACATAATGAGCTAGTATGCTATGCATACTAGCTCATTATGCCTTTGTCTTGCAGCTGTTAGTTTTTTATGTTTCAATGGTATTTATTAAAGATTTCCAATACAAAAATATAACAATCTCGACTTTTCATTGTACAGTTATTGAGACAAGATTTGGGAAACATATACTTCTGAAGCCAAGGCACTTGAGAGTAAAGTCTTAACATCAACCATGTGCAAAAGGATCGTGGAATGTGGACTGAATTGCGTTGACAGGACAATATACCCTGCCCAGGTTAACTATGGCCCGGACTTCCAGTCCCTCCTCATTCCCAGGCCATATGTGGTTATCCACCCGTCCGGATGAGCCTGCTCCCCATCCTGCTAATAGGGGGAGCCCCACTCCTCCGATCGTGTGAGCGTCTCACCAGAGAGTGGGAACTGACAATGATTTCTTATAAATGAACATACATTAACCGAACCTAAAAGGTTTAATTCTAAACCCAGTAGCAAGAAAGATGGAAAGAACAGTAGGAGGAAAGAGCAGAATGGGAGATAGAAAGTGGGGAAGGAAGGGCGGGGGGCAAGGGGGGTAGATGAGCTATGGCCCAGTACCCAGGGACCCACAATAAGAGAATAAGTCTAGGTCTCAAGTGTACTGGGATCATTCGTAATTGAATCCACGGGTCCCATACTTTGTGAAATAACTTCATCTTATCTTGCGCTAATGCAGTGTCATGGATATGCATTAATGTCTGTCTGCCATCTTACCTTCCTCCTCATGTGTTCATCTAGAGACCAGACCTCCTTCACCTGGCTTCCTTTATAATCTCCTCCCAGCCTGACTCCACCCCAGGCCCTATCACTGAACACTATATTAACCTGTGCACTGCAAGCCTGCTTTGCTGATCAACGTGTTTGTTAGGCATTGTGTGTTTGGGTTCCTGCCTGCCGTGTGCTACGTCTGTCTCTCTGTTACGTTATTGGCTTGTCCCCGACCATCCCTGTCTGCTCGTGACCCTTGACCTTCGGCTCGTTCTTCGTTATCCTTGTCTGCTTGTGGCCCCTGACCTTCGGCTTGTTATTCGGTTCTCTCTATCGTGTGCTGCTGCTTCCCCTTATCCTACGGGGCGTGAGCTAGGGAACTCCAGGGGCCGCGACCTGGTCCCAGCCTGCAGCGTAACATCCTCACCACTAGAGGCCCTGGAGAAGACCAGCTGGGTCTTAGACTCCGCGCCCTGGGGAATCTTGGCTCTCGCTTCCGTTGGGATCCCGGTTGTGCTCCTCTGGTCCCGCTTTCCACAACCACCCAGTTTCCTATCCACAGAAGCCAGCCATAGGGTTCACTACCTCGCGGTGCACTCCTGTCCCCCTACGGTGTGCATCTGTCACCTGGCCACAGGTGACCCTGACAGTTTGATCAGCCATGAACCCGGCTGACATCCCGCTTCCCGCGGATGATCCATTGCAGGGCATAGTTCGCAGACTTGAGACCCAGGAATCAAATCAGACCCAGGTGATGCGATTCCTCCAGGATCTGGCTTCTCGATTCGAGCAGCTTCAGGTCTCCTTGGGAACCCCGAATCCGCAACCCCAAGTACAACCAGCGGCTGTACCTATCGCACCAGTCGCAGCCTCACACTCACTAAGATTGCCAGCTCCGTTCCGTTTCTCTGGGGACTCCAAGGCCTGCAGGGGGTTTCTCAGCCAATGCACTATTCATTTTGAGCTTCAGCCTCAAAGCTTCCTATCTGACCGGGCTAAGGTAGCCTATATCATTTCCCTCCTCTCCGGTGAAGCTTTGGCCTGGGCTGCCCCCCTGTGGGAGAGGAACGATCCGGTGGTTTCCAGTCTGTCCGAATTCTTGAAGCTCTTTCGTAATATCTTCGAAGAGCCGGCTCGGGCTTCTTCAGCGGCTAGTGCTGTCTTACGTCTTCGCCAAGAATCTAGTTCAGTGGGGCAATATGCTCTTCAGTTCCGTATCCACACAGCTGAATTGAGCTGGAATAATGAGGCCCTGGTCGCTACCTTTTTACATGGCCTCTCTGACCGAGTGAAAGACGAATTAGCGGGAAGAGCCATTCCCGTCGGTCTGGACGATGTAATTTCATTATGCAACCAGATCGACATTCGTTTTCAAGAGAGGTCCTTAGAAAAAAGACGCCAGCACTCTCTGGGTCCTAGCCAGTCTGAGCTCCCCTCCCTTCATTCCGTGGAGCATCCTCTTCCTGCTGAAGAACCTATGCAGCTGGGCCGGACCAGACTAACCCCCGAAGAACGTGCTAGGCGCAGAACTCTGGGCTTGTGCCTCTATTGTGGGGGCAAGGGTCATTTTCGTGACTCCTGCTCGCTTCGTCCGGGAAACGCTCGGGTCTAATACATTTGGAAGGTGGAGTATTGGACCCAGAAACATCACCTTCTCGCCTGCTCTTGCCGGTGTCCCTTCATGTAGGCACTTCTCCTCAGTCAACCCTTGCATACCTGGATTCCGGGGCTGCCGGCAATTTCATGGATTGGAGAACTGCTTCTTCTATGAAGCTTACCCTTTCACCTCTCACTACCCCATTGGTAGTCTCGGCAATTGATGGCACTGTTCTCCCAGGGGGCCCTATTCGCTTCCAGACGCTACCCATTAGGATGTCGGTAGGGATTCTCCACCAGGAGTGGATATCCTTTCTTATTCTACCCAAGGCCTCTACCCCAGTTGTATTGGGCCTCCCTTGGCTACAGCTCCACTCTCCACATGTGGACTGGGTCTCTGGGCAGATCCTGGCCTGGGGTTCCTCATGTTTCTCGTCGTGTCTTCTCAAGGTGACCCCCAAGGAGAGTCTTCCGGTTGCTGCCACTTCTGTTTCTTCTGATCTTCCCGCCGCATACAGCGATTACCGGGATGTGTTCTGTAAAAAATCAGCTGAGGTGCTTCCTCCCCACAGGTCTTTTGACTGTGCTATTGATCTTGTCCCCGGAGCAACTCTACCCAGGGGTCGTACCTACCCTCTGTCCATCCCAGAGACCCAGGCCATGTCGGAGTATGTAGCAGAGAATCTGGAGAGAGGGTTCATCCGGAAATCCTCATCGCCTGCAGGGGCAGGGTTCTTTTTTGTTGCCAAAAAGGATGGTACCTTAAGACCCTGCATCGATTATCGGGGTTTAAATGCGGTTACTATTAAAAATCGATACCCCTTACCCTTAATATCTGAGCTATTCGATAGGTTGAAGGGTGCCTCCATTTTCACCAAGTTGGATCTCAGAGGCGCGTACAATCTCATTCGAATACGGGAGGGTGACGAATGGAAGACTGCATTTAACACTAGAGACGGGCATTACGAATATCTGGTGATGCCTTTTGGTCTGTGTAATGCTCCAGCCGTGTTTCAAAACTTTGTCAATGAAATCTTCAGAGATCTGCTGTACCAGTTTGTTGTCATCTATCTGGATGACATTCTGATCTTTTCTGAAAATCTGCTCGTCCACAGAAACCATGTCCGCACTGTACTTCAACGTCTTAGAGAGAACAATCTCTATGCCAAGCTGGAGAAATGTTCCTTTGAATGTTCTGAGGTCCTGTTTTTGGGGTGCTTTGTCTCATGTTCGGGGCTTCGTATGGACCCTGGGAAGGTCTTGGCTATCACCAACTGGCCTCTTCCTGCTAGCCTCAAGGCCACACAGCGCTTTCTTGGCTTCACTAATTATTATAGGCAGTTCATAAGGAATTACTCTTCCATTGCCGCGCCTATTATCGCTTTGACCAAGAAGGGTGTGAATGCCAGAGACTGGCCTCCCGAAGCTGTCTCTGCATTTCACAACCTGAAACAGGCCTTTGTTTCTGGCCCCCTCTTGAGGAGACCAAATCCTGGGAATGCATTTTTTATTGAAGTGGACGCTTCCTCAATGGGGGTGGGAGCTGTGCTTCTTCAAATCTTTGAGAAGAGACGCCAACCATGTGCGTTCTTCTCCAAAAAAATTTCTCAGGCAGAGAGGAATTATGCCATCGGTGATCGGGAACTTCTCGCAATTAAATTGGCGTTAGAGGAGTGGCGTCATCTCTTGGAGGGTTCCCCTCACTCCATAACGATCTTTACCGATCACAAGAATTTACAGTATCTACAGAATGCTAAACGTCTGAATCCTAGACAGGCCAGGTGGAGTCTCTTCTTTGCCCGTTTTAATTTCACGATTACCTACAAACCTGGTTCCTGCAACGGTCGGGCTGATGCGCTCTCTAGGTCATTTGACACTTTGGACGAGGAGTCCGCCCCTGAACCTGAGCCGATCATTCCCACCTCATGCATTGTTGCCCACTCTACCACCCTGAAGTCTAAAATTCCGCCTGGTAAGACCTTTGTCCCCACTGGGCTAAGAGCTAAGATCCTTCGTTGGGGACATGATTCCAAGGTGGCAGGGCATTCTGGATTCCTCCGATCCTTCCTACTCATCAGTCGTCACTACTGGTGGCCTAATCTCCGCTCAGACGTCAAAGACTACGTTAAAGCTTGTCATGTCTGTGCTCAGTCCAAATCCTCCACACAAGCTCCTGCTGGTCTCCTCATGCCCTTGCCTATTCCTAAGGAACCCTGGGCCCATATTGCCATGGATTTTATCACCGATCTCCCACTGTCTGAGAATAATACAGTCATTTGGGTGGTAATCGATCGATTCTCCAAGATGGCTCATTTTGTTCCTCTTCCTGGTCTTCCTTCTGCCCCTGCCTTGGTTCCCATTTTCATTCGAGAAATTCTCCGCCTACATGGGGTCCCTTCTCATATTGTTTCCGACAGGGGAGTCCAATTCACGTCTCGTTTTTGGAGAGCCTTTTGCAAATCCCTCAATATTGTCTTGGATTTTTCTTCTTCTTACCATCCCCAATCCAATGGACAGACTGAGAGGGTTAATCAGGAGTTAGAGGTCTTTCTTCGCACCTTTGTGTCTTCTCACCATGACGATTGGTCCTCTCTACTCCCGTGGGCAGAATTCTCCCATAACAATCATGTGAATACCAGTTCGCAGAAGACACCCTTTTTCACAGTTTATGGAAAACACCCTCAACTTCCTCTTCCTATGATCTGTTCTCCAGACATTCCAGCTTTGGCTTCGGTTCAGGAGTCTCTCAATTCCGTTTGGGGTCACGTTCATGATTCCCTCCGGGCAGCTGCTGAAAAATTCAAAGGCTTTGCCGACCGCCGCAGGCGTAAACCGCCTTCTCTTCAGCCAGGGGACAAAGTCTGGCTCTCTACCAGGAACATCAAGCTCCGAGTTCCTTCTCTGAAGTTTGCTCCACGATTCATTGGTCCATACACGGTAACTGCTAAACTGAATCCGGTTTGTTTCAAACTCCAGATTCCTAAGAGCCTTAAAATCACTAACTCCTTTCATGTTGCTCTTCTAAAGCCTTTAGTCCTCAATAAATTCTCTCGTCCTCTTCCTACCGTGGCGCCTGTCTCTGAGGATAATCAGGAGTACGAGATCAGTCAAATTCTGGACTCCCGACTCTGTAAAGGCGTTCTTCAGTACCTCGTTCATTGGAAAGGGTTTGGTCCTGAGGAGAGGTCTTGGATCACTGCATCTGAGGTCTTTGCACCTCGTCTGTTAAAGGAGTTTCATCTGAAGTTTCCCTCTAAACCTGGGCCCAGGCGGGGAAGGGGGAGGCCTCGTAAGAGGGAGGGTACTGTCATGGATATGCATTAATGTCTGTCTGCCATCTTACCTTCCTCCTCATGTGTTCATCTAGAGACCAGACCTCCTTCACCTGGCTTCCTTTATAATCTCCTCCCAGCCTGACTCCACCCCAGGCCCTATCACTGAACACTATATTAACCTGTGCACTGCAAGCCTGCTTTGCTGATCAACGTGTTTGTTAGGCATTGTGTGTTTGGGTTCCTGCCTGCCGTGTGCTACGTCTGTCTCTCTGTTACGTTATTGGCTTGTCCCCGACCATCCCTGTCTGCTCGTGACCCTTGACCTTCGGCTCGTTCTTCGTTATCCTTGTCTGCTTGTGGCCCCTGACCTTCGGCTTGTTATTCGGTTCTCTCTATCGTGTGCTGCTGCTTCCCCTTATCCTACGGGGCGTGAGCTAGGGAACTCCAGGGGCCGCGACCTGGTCCCAGCCTGCAGCGTAACATCCTCACCACTAGAGGCCCTGGAGAAGACCAGCTGGGTCTTAGACTCCGCGCCCTGGGGAATCTTGGCTCTCGCTTCCGTTGGGATCCCGGTTGTGCTCCTCTGGTCCCGCTTTCCACAACCACCCAGTTTCCTATCCACAGAAGCCAGCCATAGGGTTCACTACCTCGCGGTGCACTCCTGTCCCCCTACGGTGTGCATCTGTCACCTGGCCACAGGTGACCCTGACATGCAGTTATCCTTTCATTTAACATAAGCCAAGATAATTTGCCTGCAAACTGTGCAAATGGCAGGGCAGTGGATCTCCAATTCCCGGCTAAGGTTATTTTAGCAGAAATGAATATAAACGTGATAAGCCGCCTTCGGGACTTGGAGGTATCCACTACCCCGCCCCCCAGAAGTGCCTGTTTTGCTGATTTCATCAGGTTCATCTGGGTGAGGGAATATATAAAATTATAAACCCTAATCCAAAATCTCCTAACCTTGGGGCACGTCCACCATATGTGGTAAGTGGACCCCGACCTGACCACAGCCTCTGAAACACATCTGGGTAGCACCTGGCACGAAGGCTGCCAGCCTGGCCGGCACCCTATACCACGTTAGCAAAACCTTATAGTTTGCCTCTATTATTGAGGTATTAACGAGCGATCGAGATGCCGTTTCAGAAATCGCATGCCAGTCCTCCAGGTCAAGGGTTTCCTGTAAATCCAGTTCCCATTGAATCATATAGTTCAGCTAAATCGATACATTCGTCAATATCATATATATGGCAGATATGTGTCCTTTGATTTTATCATATTGACTACATAAACGTTCCATGGGTGTCTGCGTCGCTAGATCCCCCTTACGAGCTAGAGTTTGTATAAAGTGAGAGATCTGTACATATCTGTAACGTTCTACTGGTGGCATTCAATAATTGTCAATCATAAACCGTTCGGAAAGGATACCCTTTTGGTCACAAACATCAGCTATTCGCATCAGACCCTTATTTGTCCACCATTCAAATGTCAGAGGAGTGAGGCCCGGGATGAATGCTCTATTTTTCAATAGCGGTGCTAATGGAGAGTGGGGAGACTTGTATTTCTGAGATCTTGAGAGCATATCCCATATTTCCAGCGAAAAGGATAGAGTAGGACATAATATAATAGGTCTCTCTTTAAGTGGGAGCCACATAATATGAGAAATCGGGTTTGGACGGCAGGAATAAGATTCCGTAGCCATCCATATAGCTTGTGATCGCTGGGAGTGATATCTAGAGAGTTGAGCCACCTGAGCAGCGTATAAATACTTTTGTAGATCAGGTAGTCCAAGTCCCCCATTCTGTTTTTGAGCATAAAGTGTACCCTTATTCACCCTAGGCCTCTTATCTCCCCAGATGTACCAAAGAAGTTTTATTTGGAACATTTGAAGATCATGTCGAACTAATGCCACTGGTATGGTGCGAAAAATATATAATAACCTCGGTAAGACGTTCATTTTTATCGAGTGTAGTCTGCCAAACCACGATGGGGGATGAATCGGCCACTTTGCTAAATCTTCCGTTAACCGCTTAAAGAGGGCTGGGTAATTCTTCTTATAATAGGGAAGTGCCTCCGGTTCCCACCTGAATTGGAATGACTGTTCTAGTGTAGCCTGGGTGGAGCTCAGTAGTGACAGGTTCAGTTCCCTAGATTTGCTATGGTTTATCTTTAGCCCAGAGATGTCCGAGAATGGTTTCAAAATGGCGTATAAATTAGGAAGGAAGGTAATTGGAGAGGTCAGGGTCAACAGTATGTCGTCCGCGAAAAGCAAACATTTATGTTCATAATCCTCACAGACAATTCCCTTGATATCCCGACAGGAGCGGATTTTGATCGCTAAAGGCTCCATTGCTAGAGCAAATAAGAACGTTGATAATGGGCAACCCTGCCTAGCTCCCCTTCTCACATCGAAAGATTGGGAGGAGTACCCCCTGAGCATTAGAGAGGCAGATGGGGTATCATATAGTGTCCGGAGGAGGTCCAGAAAGCGTTCGCCAAATCCAAAACGACGTAGTATGTCTAGCAAATAATCCCAGGAGATGGAATCAAACACCTTCTGGATGTCCAACGAGAGCAGCATACCCCTTCTAATTCCCTTACCGTCCCAGTCTGATTGTATCGCCAAGATTAAATTTATTAACCTACGGGTTTGATCCGACGTCTGTCTATTCAGAATAAAACCTGCCTGGTCAGGGTGAACGTACCGTGGGAGGAAAGTGTTTAATCTCTGGGTCAGTATTTTAGTCAGGATTTTCAAGTCCGTATTAATCAATGAGATCGGACGATAATTGGCACAATCCCCGTGATCTTTTCCCGGTTTTGGTATTACAGTTATATAAGCTAGATTTTCGTGACTGAGGAGTTTACTAAACCTTCTCAGGTCATTAAAGTAAGTACAGAGGTGGGGGGTAAGAATTTATTGATTTTTCCTATAATAGTGGCCAGGGAATCCATCTGGCCCCGGTGCCTTAGTGGGATGGTTGGTTTTAATAGCAGCCTTTATCTCAGTTTCAGAAAATGCTTCATCCATCAATTCAATATGGGCTTGTGTCAATTTAGGCATTTGAATATCGCTAAAGAATATCTCTGCCTTAGATGGCTCAAACTTATTCGGTGTGCAATATAGTTTAGCATAATATTTGTAAAATTCCCTGACTATCCGTTCGGGGTTTTGAGTGGAGAGTCCAGTAGGTAATCTCAATTTAGGTAAGGTCGGTGTGTATAGCCTAGGTACTAACTTCCTGGCCAACATAGTAGTTGGTTTATCACCCATGGTGTAAAATCTATGCTTAGACCAACTGATATGTTTCTCAGCTTGAGTGGTCAAACTGAGATTAAGTGCTAGTCTAGCTTCATCTATTTTATGTCTAAGGTCTATATGGGGGTTCTCATGCTGCTCTTTTACTAACTCCTCCAGGTTAGCCTCTTGTTGCTTAATTGCTAAGTCTCGGGTCCACTTTGCTCTAGCCTCTACTTGAATTAATTTGCCTTGTATAGTGGCCTTATGGGCCGTCCAGTTAATCGTGGGGGAAGTATCTGTAGACATGTCATTCCTAAAATACTCCTGTATTTCCTTCTCAATTTCTACATAGAGTTTAGGATCATTCAGTAGGCTAACATTAAGTCTCCATGGGGAGGGTTTAGATTTAGTCCACAATCCCGTTGTGGAGAGTTTGATCGGGGAGTGGTCCGACCAAGGGGTAGACAGTATTTTAGTCGACTTTATATATGGGAGCAAGGGGGCGCGGACTAGAAGATGATCAATCCTGGAAAACGTATGATAAACTTGTGAAAATTATGTAAAGTCCCTAGCTGTGGGGTTGGTTTCCCGCCATGAGTCAATCAAACCATGTAAATTAAATAAACGTGCTACCTTGCTACTCCCGGTCAGTGGTCATCTTAAAGTCAGTTTTGTCAAGTCAGATTTGTCCATAATCCTGTCTAAAGGAATATTACTATCACCCCCCATTACAAGCTGTCCCTGGACCTTGGGCATCAGTATCCTAAGCATCTTACTAAAGAACTCCGGCTGTCCAGTGTTCGGGGCATAATACGATATAAATGACGCTACCTGATCATGGAGGCGTCCCACTGCCATAATGTATCTGCCTCCTTTGTCCTTGACTATCGTGATGGGGTAAAGGGTGTTCTCTTCGAAAAGCATACCGCCACTCCACCCTTTTTCTCCAGACCCCTTGCTAAGTAAAACTGTGGATACCTAACGTTAAGATATCGGGGTGCTGAAGTTTTAGAAAAATTTGTTTCTTGCAGGAGGAGGACATCTGCTTTTTGTCTATGATAGAATTGGAAGGCCTTAGTTCTCTTGTTGGGGGAATTGAACCGTGGACATTATGGCTGATTACTGAGGAGTCAGTGGAATATGTCTAAGCCATCGTGGCAGGGCAGAGCACCCTTACCTTATCTCATCAGGGGATTGGTTGGGACTACTGAGGTGGAGGCCGTGCACTTCTGAAAAAGCGTGGGTAGGGCACTGAACCGGAGCTTGAGAAAGTAGGGGGGAGGGATGAAAAAGAGTAAAGTTAGAAACAAGTAAAGAAACAGAGAATAACTTGTCGGCCATGGGCCCAAACATACATTCGCAATAAATTTGAGCATAAGATTAAAGTCATGGGGAATAACCCCTACCGGAAACAACTTCCGGTGCAATGAGTGCAAGGGTACCATCCTCCCAAGAGGATAGGTAGACTCGCAAATGGGTGGCATGTGTAGCCGCCCCGACCCAACAACAAAAAACCTCTTAAACAGGTCAACCAGGGTTGAACGTAAGATAATGTAGGCATAACACCAAGCTATACAGCTGTAGATGATCTGCACCTTCATACTTCCCCAGGGGCTGTGACCCCGGGGCAGGATGGTTTCCCATCGGTTATTCCTGCCCCAGGGCCACCCCCCCTCCGGGGTGACCAAAATAATAACCTATGTGGGGGCTCAAGTATAACAGTAAATAAGCATACTTTAAACTATCTGCTCGGAGCCCCCTGGAGTGGGCGGTTAATCGTCAGACAACCACTCAAGTGAACAAAAAACTGTGCTGTATATGCATAACTTCAGGTGGCCTCGTAAGGTCCACATGCAATCGTGGACACAGAGCAGGCCGTCAAGATGGGACATTAGAAAGTCCTAGAGGGACAGAAGGCAACGTCCATCCTCAAGTGTTCTGGTGAGACTTCCTGGCCTGAAAGCGTTGACGATCTTGCCACAGCGGAGATAGGGGACGATGATCCGAGTGTGGGGGAGACTGCGCTGGAAACTGTGATGGAGAGTCCCGTGTAATGATTCCCAGGTCAAGCAATAGGTCCTCACCCATTTGAAAGGTAGAAAATGAATGGGATCTTCCCTTGTAAGTGAACGACAGCTTGAAAGAAAAAGCCCAGCGATATTTGATCTGCTTGTTCATTAGCTGTCGTAGTAGTGGTCGCAGATTTCTGCGTTTCTGCACTGTGGACGGTGCCAGATCAGTAAAAAGCTGTATAGGTGCTCCATGAAGTGACAAGCCCTGTCTGTTGTGGGCTGCAAACATCATCTTCTCCTTTATACGATAATAGTGTGGCTTGACTATGATATCGCGTGGTAAACCATCAGTCCTCGGGGCAGTCAAAGCTCGATGAATGCGGTCAATCTCCATTTGGTGGGCGGCAATGTCAGGAATCAGTTCTCTCATTAACTCTCTCATAGCCCCCTCCAGATCAGTATGCAATTTAGGGAGACCACGTATGCGCAGGTTGTACCTGCGTGAACGGTTCTCTAAATCCTCAATTTTTGTATAGGCCTCCTCTAGCCTATCATGGAGGTCTGTGATCATGGTAGCATTTTGATTAACCTTCTTAATAGTACTGTCCACCTGTCATGGAGATCCTGCCAGAAGCAGGCGTCCCGGTCTTCCTGATTCTCGGTTGCGCATGCTCCGCCCTGCAGGTGGCGCCAGAGGGGCTATTTAAACCTGTCAATCGCAGACAGTCCCTGCTGTCTGCTCTACAGCGTTGAGTACCTGAAAACCTGATCTGAAGACTTACCTGTGTTTGACCCGGCCTGCCTGTGACTTCTCCAGTTTTCTGTCTGCATCCGACCCCTGGCTTGTTGTGACCTCTCCTCTGTCTGATCCCTCTGTACCTTGCTGCCAGCCAGTTAACCGACCCGGCTTGTCTGACCAATCTCACTGTTCCTAGTTCCGGTCCAGTCTGCTAAGCTGATCCAGTTTGCTGAGTTCCTGTGTTCCTGGTTCCGGTCCAGTCTGCTAAGCTGATCCAGTTTGCTGAGTTCCTGTGTTCCTGGTTCCGGTCCAGTCTGCTAAGCTGATCCAGTTTGCTGAGTTCCTGTGTTCCTGGTTCCGGTCCAGTCTGCTAAGCTGATCCAGTTTGCTGAGTTCCTGTGTTTCTGGTTCCGGTCCAGTCTGCTGAACGATTCCAGTTTGCTGAGTGTTCCTGATTCCAGTTCTACCTGCTGTGTTCCAGTGTGCCTACCAAGTCTGCATAACTAACTTCACCTTGGTTGATCCTGCCAGGCACTCGTACCCCTCCTACCTCCGCGCCTGCTGTTACCTTACCAGGGGCCGCTGGTGGGAGCCGTAAGGGAGGCCTTCCTCTGCAAGTCCGGGCTCATCACCGCTAGGTACGTGACAGTAGCAGACAGCCATGTCTGAGCCCGAGCAGGGAGCCTCACCTATGGAGGAACTATGTCGGCACCTGGCAGGATTAGCTGAAGCGGTCAAGAACCTCCAGCAAGGCTACACCCATCTGGAAGAACAAGTGCGGGTCCTCTCCAACCCCTCCGGAGCCCAAGGGGGATCCCATACCTCTACCTCCACTGCTGGGGCAGGATCCTCACCCACAGTTGTCATGCTTCCTCCGGAGCCCAGGGTCCCTACACCCGAAAAATTCTCCGGGGATCGAAGAAAGTTTAGGGCTTTTCGTAATTCCTGCGAACTCTACTTCGCCCTGCAGCCTCGCACCTTCTCCTTGGAAGCCACCAAGGTGGGCTTTGTGATGTCCCTGCTTTCCGGAGACCCTCAGAGCTGGGCCCACCGTCTCTTGGAACGGAAAGATATGGCGTTAAACAACCTTACTGCCTTCTTCGACGCCATGGCCCAGCTATATGAAGATTCCCAGCTCTCAGTAACCGCAGAGACCGCCTTGTGCACCCTTCAGCAGGGGTGCAGAGCAGCAGAGGACTACGTAACGGAATTTAGACGGTGGAGCGCAGATACCAGTTGGAACAACGCCGCCCTCCGCCATCAGTTCCGCATAGGTCTGTCCGACCCTCTGAAGGACGAGCTCGCTAGGGTTGGCATACCACCAACCCTGAATTCACTAATTGACTTAACAATCCAGATCGACCGACGTCTCAGGGAACGAAGGGCTGAGAGGTCCATGGGCTTCTCCCGCCCGACCTGGATGCTTCCCCGGGCTCCCAGCCATCTGCACCCAGCACCTGTTGCACCTCCAGCCGCTACATCTGACATACCCGAGCCCATGCAGCTCGGAGTGCTTCGTCCTTCCCTCACCCAACAGGAATGCCAACGTCGCCGAGTGAACAATTTGTGCCTGTACTGCGGGGAACCCGGACACTTCGTTATAAATTGTCCCCTGAAACTTCATAAGTGTCTTTCAGTATCTTCTGACACTACCAACCCACAGGCCAAGTCCACATCTCACCTTGCTCTCTCTGTCTCGTTACAGCTCCCAGGAAGGACTCTGCAAGTGCCCGCCATTATTGATTCCGGGGCTTGCAGCTGCTTTATGGACTCAGCCTTTGCCATCAAGCACCAGATCCCTCTTGTCACCAAGACCCATGGACTATGTGTGCATTTGGCTGATGGGTCCATCATTAAGTCTGGACCAGTGGTCCAAGAGACCACCCCTTTACCCGCTACCATCTCCACCATCTCCGGAACCCACCAAGAATACTTACGCCTGGACATTATCTCTTCCCCATTGTTCCCTGTGATCCTTGGTATACCTTGGCTACAGGTCCACAACCCTACCATCAACTGGGCCACGGGGTTGGTGACCTTTTCTTCTCCTTACTGCCAGCAATCCTGCGGGACACTCAAAACCCCTGGGCCGGCCACCCTCTTATGTATCAATACGGAGGCTGGAATACGGCAATCCATCCCTGAGGTCTACCATGACTTTCTTGATGTGTTTAGCAAACAAGGGGCAGAGACTCTACCACCATTGCCCCATTGACATACTTCCCGGAGCGGCAATTCCGTTTGGCAGGATCTTCCCGTTAACAGAGGTAGAACAGGGGGCACTAAAAGACTATATCGATGAAAACCTACAGAAAGGGTTCATTCGTCCGTCTACATCTCCAGCCGGTGCAGGCATCTTTTTCGTAGAGAAGAAGGATCATACCCTTCGACCCTGTGTGGACTATCGTGAATTAAATAAAATCACAGTAAAAAAACGCTACCCTCTCCCCTTGGTACCGGAACTATTTCAGAGACTGGGAACAGCCATCATTTTTACCAAACTTGATCTCCGCGGAGCCTACAATTTGGTCCGCATCAAGGAGGGGGATGAGTGGAAGGCCAATTTCCGCACCGGATTCGGACATTTCGAGTACCGGGTAATGCCCTTCGGGTTGTGCAACGCCCCTGCCACTTTCCAGTATTTCATTAACGATGTACTCCGGGACTTCCTAGATCTCTTTGTCATTGTCTACCTGGATGATATACAAATTTTTTCTTCCTCCCTTGATTCCCACCGCAGGCACGTCAGAAGTGTGTTGGCTCAGCTTCGCCAGCACGGCCTGTATGCGAAGGCCGAGAAGTGTGAATTTGAGCTGGAAAGTATATCGTTCTTGGGACTAATTATCTCCAGCGAGGGCATCAAAATGGACCCTCAAAAGATTGCTGCAATTCTGGACTGGCCAGTCCCGGCAGACAAGAAGGGGATCCAACGTTTCGTTGGATTCGCCAACTTCTACCGCAAATTCATCAGAGGGTTCTCAGCCATCATCGCACCCATCACCCAGCTGACCAAACAAGGGATCCGTTTCCACTGGTCCCCTGAGGCCCAAAAGGCCTTTGAGGCCCTGAAGGGTCTCTTTACCTCTGCCTCTATCTTGAAGCACCCAGATTCCTCATTACCGTTCGTTCTGGAGGTAGACGCCTCGGAAATTGCGGTAGGAGCAATACTGTCCCAAAGACAGGGGACCAGAGCCTTGCTCCACCCAGTAGCTTTTTTCTCTCGCAAGTTATCTGCGGCAGAGAGGAACTACGATGTGGGGGATCGGGAATTGCTGGCGATCAAGTCCGCATTAGAGGAGTGGCGTTATCTGTTGGAGGGGGCTGCCCACCCGATTCTGATATTCACCGACCACAAGAACCTGGAGTACCTGAAGGCAGCGAAAAGGCTAAAACCACGACAAGCCAGGTGGGCGCTTTTCTTCTCCCGGTTCTCCTTCCATGTCACTTACCGCCCCGGTTCCAAGAACATTAAGCCCGATGCCCTCTCTCGGATGTTCCATAAGTCTAAGGAAACCTCTCCTCCAGACACCATTCTTGCTCCTGGAAACTTCCTTCTGCTTCAGGAAGACCTACTCTCCCGGATCAAGCAAGCCTCCACTGGGCAGAGACCCCCCTCCGAACCGGAATTGCAGGCCAAAGATGGGCTGTTTTGGTACCAGAACAGGATCTACGTACCTGAAGAGCTGAGAATAACCGTACTGGAACACTGCCACGACCATGCCCTTGCCGGGCACTTTGGCGTTGCCAAGACCACCGACTTGGTACAGCGTACCTTTTGGTGGCCTCGGCTCCGCGAGAACTGTAGGAAGTTTGTGGAGTCTTGCATAGTTTGTACCCGAAACAAGGGTTACAAATCCAAGGCCTGGGGACTACTGAGACCCCTACCCGTCCCAGACAGACCCTGGAAAATGCTGTCTATCGACTTTATCGTCGAGTTGCCTCCAGCTGAGAGTCACACCACTATCTTCGTGATAGTAGATCGTCTATCCAAGATGGCACATTTCATTCCCATGAAGGGGACTTCCTCAGCTCCCGAAACCGCACAGGTGTTCATCAGAGAGGTCGTCAGACTCCACGGGGTACCAGCCAATATTGTCTCCGACCGAGGGGTACAATTTACCTCCCGGTTTTGGAGATCCCTCTGCAAGGCTCTGGAGATAGAATTGTCCCTTTCCCCCGCTTACCATCCCCAGACCAACGGACAGACTGAGAGGACTAACCAGACCCTTGAGCAGTACCTGCGCTGCTTCTCTTCATTCGCCCAGAATGACTGGGTTTCCCTGCTCCCATTGGCCGAGTTTGCCTATAACAACTCTATGCATTCCGCTACCAAGCAGTCCCCATTCTTCGCAAATTACGGTTTCCATCCTTCATTCCTGCCCAATTCCCTTCCTGAATGTACGGTGCCCACAATCCAGGAAAAGTTGAACTTCTTTTTATCCAACAACCAACTTCTGCAGGAAACCATGACCAAGACTCAGGAACACAACAAGACAATTTTTGACAGGAAGAGACGGGGTGAATTAATGCTGGCACCCGGCGACCAAGTATGGTTATCCACTTTAAACTTGAGGATGGCATGCCCCCCTAAGAAACTGGGCCCCAAATTCTTAGGGCCGTTTCCTGTCAAAAGGAAAATCAATGAAGTGGCTTATGAACTGGAGCTCCCTGACTCCCTCAAGATCCATCCGGTCTTCCATGTATCTCTGCTGAAGCCTTCGGTTCCCAACCCATTTCCAGGCCGAAGTCCGGCTCTCCCTGATCCTGTCATTGTAGACGGGGAGGAGGAATTCGAAGTGGAAGCCATTATGGATTTTAGAAGAAGGAATAACCAGAACCAATTCCTGATTAAGTGGAAGGGCTACGGACCCGAAGAAAACACTTGGGAGCCTGAGGAGAACATCCATGCTAGAAGCCTGGTGCAGTCCTTCAAGAGATCTCACCCTGAGAAGTTTGCCCGGATGGGCATCCGGAGGCTGCCCCTTGGGGGGGGGGCAATGTCATGGAGATCCTGCCAGAAGCAGGCGTCCTGGTCTTCCTGATTCTCGGTTGCGCATGCTCCGCCCTGCAGGTGGCGCCAGAGGGGCTATTTAAACCTGTCAATCGCAGACAGTCCCTGCTGTCTGCTCTACAGCGTTGAGTACCTGAAAACCTGATCTGAAGACTTACCTGTGTTTGACCCGGCCTGCCTGTGACTTCTCCAGTTTTCTGCCTGCATCCGACCCCTGGCTTGTTATGACCTCTCCTCTGTCTGATCCCTCTGTACCTTGCTGCCAGCCAGTTAACCGACCCGGCTTGTCTGACCAATCTCACTGTTCCTAGTTCCGGTCCAGTCTGCTAAGCTGATCCAGTTTGCTGAGTTCCTGTGTTCCTGGTTCCGGTCCAGTCTGCTAAGCTGATCCAGTTTGCTGAGTTCCTGTGTTCCTGGTTCCGGTCCAGTCTGCTAAGCTGATCCAGTTTGCTGAGTTCCTGTGTTCCTGGTTCTGGTCCAGTCTGCTAAGCTGATCCAGTTTGCTGAGTTCCTGTGTTCCTGGTTCCGGTCCAGTCTGCTAAGCTGATCCAGTTTGCTGAGTTCCTGTGTTCCTGGTTCCGGTCCAGTCTGCTGAACGATTCCAGTTTGCTGAGTGTTCCTGATTCCAGTTCTACCTGCTGTGTTCCAGTGTGCCTACCAAGTCTGCATAACTAACTTCACCTTGGTTGATCCTGCCAGGCACTCGTACCCCTCCTACCTCCGCGCCTGCTGTTACCTTACCAGGGGCCGCTGGTGGGAGCCGTAAGGGAGGCCTTCCTCTGCAAGTCCGGGCTCATCACCACTAGGTACGTGACACCACCTTAGATTCTATGAGTTCAAAACGCTCGCCCAGGCCGTGTATGTCCTTCTTTAGGTCAGTTGTAATCAAAGTACAGGCCTTAGAGAGTTCCTGCTGGAGCAAGGTGGAGAATCGGGCCAATAATACTGCATCTGGGGAGTACTGAGCAAGCTGGGGTGCAACCATGTCCTGGCTAGGCTGGCTAAATAGGGCCACAGTCAGATCAGCCATATTCCTATCCATTGATGATGCAGGGGATTGAGCTGAATCCTGCTGTCAGTGTATGTGGCCGGGGAGGGGGGATGTGAAAATGACTCACCCCACTGGTCTGCCTCCATGTCCCCAGAGGATTGCGATGAGAAGTGGTCACTGATGCGCTTCTGATGGCTCCTGTCATCTCTCCTCTGAACGGTGTTCTCTGCTCTGGCAGCCGTGCTGCCTCGTGTGTCCGGACGGCCCGGCGGCATTTTGGATTGTGGCCTGTGTCCTGGGGAAGGCCCCGCTCCACCTTTCGCTCTGGGCTGCCTGTACTGTCCCCGTTTGGGCTGGCCTTGCGCCCTCCTGTTCATCACAGTCCGGGGGCTTAGTTCGAGCTGGTCCTGGTCCACGGACCTTGCTGCCTGCGCTGTATGTAGCTGAATAGGGTCGGAGCGCGGGGAGCTCGGTCAGATCACATCCTTCACCGAGGTCCCGCGCATGCGCACTTTAGGTGTTATTTTTTTTTTTTCAAAAGTGGGTTTACAACCACTTTAAAGCGACGCAGTGCCGTATCACAAAAAATGGCCTGTAAACAAACCTTTCCCCATTCATCCTAGTGGCATGTCACTGATCGTCTGTTCCGTGTCATAGGGAACGACGATCAGTGATGTCACACGCCAAGCCACGCCCCCCTACAGTAGGAATCACTCATTAGGTCACACTTAACCCCTACAGCGCCACCTAGAGGTTAAACCCTTCACTGCCAGTGTCATTTTCACAGTAATCAGTGCATTTTTATAGCACTGATCACTGTAAAAATGACAATGGTCCCAAAAATGTGTCAAAAGTGTCCGATGTGTCCGCCATAATGTCGCAGTCACGATAAAAATCGCTGATCGCTGCCATTTCTAGTAAAAAAACAATTATTAATAAAAATGCCATAAAACTATCCCCTATTTTGTAGACACTATAACTTTTGCTCAAACCAATCAATAAACGCTTATTTCCATTTTGTTTTACCAAAAATATGTAGAAGAATACGTATCGGCTTAGACTGAGGAAATTTTTTTTTTTATATATATATATATATTTTTGGGGGATATTTATTATAGCAAAAAGTAAAAAATATGTAATTTTTTTCAAAATTGTCGCTCTATTTTTGTTTATAGCGCAAAAAATGAAAAGCGCAGAGGTGATCAAATACCATCAAAAGACAGCTCTATTTGTGGGAAAAAAAGGACGTCAATTTTGTTTGGGAGCCACGTCACACGACCGCGCAATTGTCAGTTAAAGCGACGCAGTGCCGAATCGCAAAAAGGGGCCTGGTCTTTATCAAGCCAAAATGGTCCGGGGCTGAAGTGGTTAATGACCAGGCCATTTTTTGCAATACTGCACTGCGTTGCTTTAACTGACAATTGCGCAGTCTTGCGATGCTGTACTCAAACACAATCCTTTTTTCCCCACAAATAGAGCTTTCTTTTGGTGGTATTTGATCACCTCTGAAGTTTTTATTTTTTACGATATATATAAAAAAGACCGACAATTTTACTTTTTGCTATAATGAATATCCCAAAATGTTTTTAAAAAAAGGGAATTTCTTCATCAGTTTAGGCCAATATGTATTCTTCTACATGATTTTGTTAAAAAAATCGCAATAAGCGCATTGATTGGTTTGCGCAAAAGTTATAGCGTCTACAAAATAGGGAATATATTTATGGCATTTATTTTTTACTAGTAATGGCAGTGATCAGCGATTTTTATCAGGACTGCGACATTGTGGAGGACAGATTGGACACTTTTGACACTTTTGTTTGGGAGCCACGTCACACGACCGCGCAATTGTCAGTTAAAGCGACGCCGTGCCGAATCACAAAAAGGGGCCTGGTCTTTAACAAGCCAAAATGGTCCGGGGCTGAAGTGGTTAATGACCAGGCCATTTTTTGCAATACTGCACTGCGTTGCTTTAACTGACAATTGTGCGGTCTTGCGATGATGTACTCAAACAAAATCATTTTTCCCCACAAATAGAGCTTTCTTTTGGTGGTATTTGATCACCTCTGAAGTTTTTATTTTTTACGATATATATAAAAAAGACCGACAATTTTACTTTTTGCTATAATGAATATCCCAAAATGTTTTTAAAAAAAGTTAATTTCTTCATCAGTTTATATTCTTCTACATGTTTTTGTTAAAAAAAATCGCAATAAGCGCATTGATTGGTTTGTGCAAAAGTTATAGCGTCTACAAAATAGGGAATATATTTATGGCATTTTTTTTTACTAGTAATGGCAGTGATCAGCGATTTTTATCAGGACTGCGACATTGTGGCGGACAGATTGGACACTTTTGACACTTTTTTGGCACCATTAACATTTTTACAGCCATCAGTGCTATAAAAATGCACTGATTACTGTATACATGTAACTGGCAGGGAAGGGGTTAACACTAGGGGGCGATCAAGGGGTGAAATGTGTTTCCCTTAAAAAAAGATCTTGATTCAACATCCCTCTTGATCTTAACTGGCATTTCCCCGATTCTATGAAAACAGTGCAGAGCCAGAGCTGTCAAAAAATAAATAAAAAATCCTCAGCACTGAGAGAAAGAGAAGAGAGGAGATACAAATTTTCTCTTGGCTCTTTTAGATCAAAGGGATAAACTTTGGTTTGTAAATGAGGTCAATTTAACTACAGTGGAACCTCGGTTTAAGAGTAAGGCGGTTAACAAGCGTTTTGATTTGTGAGCAACTTTAAAAAAAAATCCTGACTCGGTTTGCCAGTGTTGACTCGCAAGACGAGCAGAATTCAACCTTGCAGGGCTTGCAGTACCGCATTTGGCCTGATTTGCGGGGGAGCCGAGCAGAGCCTAACAGCGACAATCGCAGCCATTCAGCGCCGTTCAGCAATGCTCGGAAAGACACGGAAATACTCCGTTTCCGAGCCTTTCCGACCTTTGCCGAGGTCTGTCGACGTGTCTCCGGGCCTTTCCGGCCGTTTCCGAGGCTCTCTGGCGCCCCCCCCCACCTCTGGCCGCATGCGATATTGCATCCCATTGAAGTCAATGCGGAACAAAAAATTTTTTTCCCTTGACTTCAATGGCGAAACTCGCTTTGATATGCAAGTTTTTTGGATTAAGAGCATTCTCCTGGAACGGATTATGCTTGTAATCCGAGGTTCAACTGTACTTAAAGACTAAGCCTTTTTCTGACACTTGTTTTTGCAAGTTAAAATCAGTAGTTTGTGCTAGAAAATTACTTAGAACCCCCAAACATTATATATATTTTTTTTTAGCAGAGACCCTAGAGAATAAAATGACGATCGTTACAATATTTTATGTCACACGATATTTGCGCAGCGGTTTTCGAACACAATTTTTTGGTGAAAAATACACTTCCATGAATTAAAAAAGACGAAACAGTAAAGTTAGCCCAATTTTTTTGTATAATGTAAAAGATGATGTTACGCCATGAGAATCGTGATCTTTATGCTAAGCAAAAAAATTGTGATTCTCATTTTATCCAGAATTGTGCAGCTCTAATGTAAACTAAAAATGTTACTCAAGTGGTTAAGCGGAGCTAAAGAACTGATGTAAAAACTAAAGTAATAACTGATGAAAAACTGATGTAAACTGATCCATTTTCTTTGTTGAAAAACTGATGAAACAACTGATGGCATGTGTGAAAGGGGCCAAAGGCCCCTTTCACACGGAGGTCCGTTCAGGTCCGCCTGTCAGTTTTTTAGGCGGACCTGAAACGGATCCTCCATGTAGCCCTATGGAGGCAGGCACGGATGTCAGCGGAGACATGTCCGCTGACATCCGCTCCGCTCCGCTCCGCCAAAGTGTGACGGAGGAAAACCCTATTTTTCCTTCCGTCGGCGGAGCGGATCGGATGACAACGGACTCTACGGTCCGTCATCATCCGATTCCCCATAGGGGAGAGCGGCGCTCTGACAGGGCGGTCCCTGCACAGTGTGCGGGGACCGCCCAGTCATCCGTCGGCTCAGCGGGGATCAACGGAGCGATCCCCGCTGAGCAAGCGGAGCTTCACGGGGCGGATCTGCACGGATCCGCCCCGTGTGAAAGAGGCCTAAAGCTTTGAAAATTAAAGCTGGAAGCTGATTGGTGACCATATACAGCTGCTCCAGGTCCCAATTGCTCCAGTTTTGATAAATTCCTCTTACTATACCAGATTCCCTGCACAGGAGTTGGGGTGATCCATGTCAAATAAATACTGATCCAACTTTTCTGGTTTAGTCATTTATATAACTTGCACTTGGAAAACGTTTCTTCTTTTATGGCTTATTATAGTCCAGTTTATAAAAACTATTTCAATCATTCTGTTTTCAAAGTGAATTTTTAATTAATTGAAAAGGGTTATCATATGTGAAGCTTCAGAAGCTTCAGAAGAGAAGAGAAGATTAAAACTGTTTTATTTAGTAAAATCTGTGATAGTAACAACACCTCAGTGCAATCAAGAGGATAAATGAAAAGCACCATACTGCATACATGGAAGTTCCTGTTTTCACCAAGCCTTCGCAGCGCAATGTGTATTACTGCTCCTGGTGTGATAACAAGGCTGGGATTGGAAAATACACATACCCATTCATACAGCAGTGGGATGGACAGGGAGCTGTGAATGTGCCAGGGAAAAACGGAAGCACTAATCCGAGGTAAGTGACGTAGCAGCGGCTGGAATCCAACCAACTTAATGGCCGCCCTGCACACACACAGGGGACCGGATGAGATGTCAGCACCAAGCCGCAGACCAGAAGTGATGTCAAGGATGGTCTTGGCTATGGGAACGGAGGCTGGAGGGGATCACATAGGATAACACGTTTCAAAGCAAACAGCTTCTTTATCAAATCCAGATTCCAGAGGCCACATAATTGCTACCATTTTGTCCAAAAGTATGGAACTCTATAAAACCACCAACTTGGATCCAGATTAATTTCAGTAAATAATCAGTTGCAGATGAATACATCACCAAAGTTCAACAACCATATGCCATACCGATGTACAGGTATTAAATATACTTCACCCCATCCATAGATATCCTCTGTAAAGGTCTGCTCTGCCTATAAAGTCACTTGTGCCTGGTACTCTCCAAATACTCAAAATTGGATAAGCAAACAAAAAAAAGAAAATATCAGGCGATATGGCAAAACATCACTGCAAGCTGCAGCAACACTTTTTAATGCTGGTAGGTGCAACTTTCTCAAGCAGACAAAGTATTGCAATCATGATAGCCTGCCATCCCTCTAATATAAACACATATCAAGTGTTTCTAAGGGGTCGATCACAGGCGTTGTGCTGGTACTGCATTGGACACCCTGAGAAGAAATCTCCCAAAAAACTTAAATGAAGTAGAACTTAAGTATTCAGTGTTTAATTCATACAGTAACATCTGCACTGTTTACTAACCGGCATGCACAATGGTGTTTTTTACTTCCAGTGCAAAAGAGTAGCCATGTGATCAATGTGGCTTTCTACATTGATTGAAGTTCTGAAGACTTTAAAGCAGTATTAAACCCAAAAGCAAACATTTATTATATTACAACTTGTCAATTTCTTAGATGTAGCCACCACATCTAATGATTGGTAAGCTGCAATATAATACATTTTTGGTTTTGAGTCCAATACCACTTTAAAGTCTTTGCTGTGATCTTTGAAGATTTTAAGAATGAAATGCTTCACATTACATGCAGCTAGAGAGGCCAGGGATGGCTTGCTTTCAAGCTTTTTACTGCTTGTTACAAATATGTAAATACTTTCATGATCACAGGCTGAGCATAGGTTAAGTTTAACATGCACAGTATATGAAGAGCCACATATTTTTATTTTTTTTAAGAATCATACTTACCTAGGTGGATGTAGCATGGGTCCAATGCTACATCTGTCCCCCTGCACCTCTAACACTGAGAACCAAGCAATTGAACACTGCTGATGACTTGGTTCTCACAGCTCTGTGCGCAGAGAGCTGCTGACTGTCAGTCACAGCTCTCTGCTCTGCCCCCTCCTAACTCACTGGAGTGCTGGGCTGTGGAGGGGGCAGGGACTGCCAGCTCAGGCTCTCAGCAGCAAGGAACCTTGGAAAAGCTTCTCAGAAGAATGGGAGGGAGGTTAGAAAGAACTGCCTGGAGTATTGATGAGGGCCCCAGCCAATCCCTGGCCAAATGGGCTGGCAGGGGGAGGAGGACACCTCTTAATACTCTGATTCATGCCAGCAGAGCGAGTTGGGTGGAAGCTGGATATGGAGTGCTGAGGAGGCTATTGGTGGCCCTTGTGGGTAATTCTCTAGTCTGGGGGGTGACCTTGGGCCGGTGGCTTGGGTGCTGAAGGGATCCTCTTAAATCACATGGAGGAGTCCTGTGCAGGAGGCACTGGAGCAAGAATGAGGACTGCAGGAGCCAGCTAGAACATCCAGGAGATCTCCAGGAGAAGTCAGCTGGGTGGCTGGTGAGTGTGACAGTCTGGAAGGACCGTTGGAAGTAGCCAGAAGGGCTAGTGAAAGGGGCAGCTGCAGCCAGGCGGGCTGGCAGTGCCTGAAGAGTTGGTGCTAGGATCAATAGCCACAGGGATGGAAGCTGGACATTGACTTTGCTATACAACCCAAGGGGCCCGGGTGCCCTGCTTGTAAAGGGCTTTTTGCTACAAGATCTGGCTGTTGCTCTTTTTGTCAGGATCATTAAGGTGTCCAGCTAAGTCTGTGTTCTTTTCTGCAAGTGAGTGAGTGAGTGCTGGAGGAAGAGTGTATATAGATTGTATATAGAGAAGTTGTCCCTGAAGTTTCTGAAGTCAAGTGGACATTCCATCATTTTCCCGGCCCTCCTCATCCATCACTTAGCTTACTGTGACATTGTTGTAGGCCTCAGGATAGTAAAACTCGGGCTCCTGGCTCCCTTTCTCTGCGGGCTCCACACAAACCTTTATTGATGGTGTAGAGCATCGGGGAAGGACAGAAAGTGTTTTTGGAAGAATCGCCAGGTGACAAAGGGAAAGCCTGAAAAAAGAAAACGAATGCAGCAATCCATCTAAGGCCTGAGAGGATATGATACCTTCCTCATGTTTGGATATCATTGGATGATTTAACCCTATGAGGGTGAATGTTTGTTTGCCAAGCATGAGAGTGCAAGGCATCTTCATTTGGTGAGTGCGTTTCTAAAGGGGCGTGGAATCACCACATTGGACTGTTTAAATCACAAATTATTATTGCAGCCACTATTGTTATAGTGACTAACACTTGTCACTGGGTGTTTATTTCACAGAATTTAGACACTAACGCCACTATTTACTTTTAGGTATAGATTAAATGCGTTGTTTATTTGTTTTATTTAAAGTGGCAGCTTTCTTTATTCATTTTTTTTCCTGGCGCAGTGGTGGGACTTCAAGTGTGGGGTTGTTAATCTTGTAGACCAATAGTTTTTATGTATATAGAGAAGTTGTCTCTGAAGTTTCTGAAGTCAAGTGGTCATCCCATAATTTCCCTATTTCCCTATTCCCTATCTAAGTTTTATCCCCTCAATAAAACATAAACAAGCACTGCACTGTTTCTTGACTCTGGGATACTGAGAAGATTCGGTGTGCTTGGCTGTGCAGGATGAGGGATCCCTATTAACCAGCGGGGGTGGGGTGTGCTACATAAATAATTAGTATCTTGTTTTAGAGACTGAAGAGAGTAAGAATGTAGCTTTTCCAAACAGCTACTAAGCCTTTTTTGGACAGGCCACGATTCTTTAAGCGTTGCACAGGCATATTGCATCTGGAAATAAAACATATAGGGGTGGATTTACAAAAAGCAAAAAGAATGTGAACTTTGCAAGTGCAGTTGCAACCATTTCCCCCAGAGCTTAGTTAATGTGGTAAAGTTCTGCTGATTTCCAGCATTCAATCATGTGCAAACAAATTTTTTATTTTTTTTTGCTTGCACCTGGTTGGGTAGTCTTTACAAATTGCAGCTTTACCACATTTACATTTATTATGGAAAATGAGTGCAACTGCACTTGCAAAGTGCACAGTCTGTTTGTCTTTAACAAATTTACCCTGTAGTGTCTATTTGTTTAAATTTAAAAGAATAAAATGGAACAGGTTTTCAGCACACCTTAGAAGTCTTTACTAGATAGGCCACAATTTCTGAGGGAGATTACATGTAGAAAAAAAATGAACCCCTTGTTTTTGAGACTGAAGATGAAAAAAGGTTACAGATTTGCATATTATTATGCCACAAAAAAAGCAGGTTGCAAAAAATAATCGACAGTAGAGGAAAAAATACAGAAATTTGCAGCACAGCTTTCAGGAAGGGGAATAGTTTTGAGGAAGAGAGCAGGCAGATTGCATCTGGCAAAAAACATAATTATATTTCTATTTAAAATTGAAAAACAGAAACATTTTTGTGATTTCAAATACACATTTTAAGTCGTTTTGAATAGACTGCTAATTCTGAGGGAGAGAGCAGGCATGTTTGAGCAATAAATATACAATTAAGCTAAATCTTTGTGGAGACATTATACAAATATGGTACATATTTGCTGCAGATAATTTCATCCTTATTAATGGCTGGCTAATTTTGAAAAATAAGCAATTTCAGATATATTACCTTAAATTGCATTTTTTGTCAGACACATATTTTAAAAGTTCATATTTGCAGAATAGAATCTTATCATTTTTATTAGGAGGCACGTTGTTAGGCAATTACAGTAAAACCTTGGTTTGCGAGCATAATTCGTTCCAGAAACATGCTTGTAATCCAAAGCACTTGTATATCAAAGCAAGTGTAGCTATAAGTTGCTAAATGTTGTACCTTCATTAAATGTAACCATATTGCTACACTTAGAGGCTCCTCTCTTCTCTTTCATACTCAGTTGTGACACGACACTACGCTTATATCAAGACATCGCTTGTATATGAAGGCAAAATTTATTAAAATGCTCTCAAACCAAGTTACTCTCAAACCAAGGTTTTACTGTAGTTGACTAGCCAGAAATTTGCAATAAAAATGTATGTTCTAGAAAGACACTATAAGAGAATAATATAGATTTGCTGAACAGAATCTCTTTATGAGAGCTAATTTTTGGAGACAGAAGTAGTCCAATTTGATCCAAACATTTTTTATGAAAGACACAATAGGGGTGATTTACTAAAGTCAAATTTACTGTGCAGTGCACTTTTGAAAGTGCAATTACACTCTGCAAGTTCAGTTGTTCCAGAGCTTAGTAAATGAGGGAGAGCTCTGCTGACTTCCACCATCCAATCATGTGCAAGCAGAAATCCTGTTTTCTTTCTTTTTTTATTCTCCTTGCATGTGATTGGCTGTTCTTTGTAAAATGAAGCTTTACCTCATTTACTAAGTTCTGGAGCAACTGTGCTTGCAGAGTGAAACTGCACACTCAAAAGTGTACAGTCTATTTGCCTTTAGTAAATTACCCCAATGTGTAGTTTGTATGTATTTGCTAAATTTCCACTTATAAAGTGCACAGACCATATATATTTGACATTCTTTGGATAATGCATACCCACATAAATCATAATGTCCAATTCTGTCGCTTCTCTAGTGCCAAATGACATCTCCTAGTGCCCATTGCTAAAGTAGACAGGGTCTCCTGGCTAAATTCATTGGCAAAATATGACCCTATTTTCACATCTTCAGAGATTCCGTGGAAATGAATGAATCGGCCAGGTGATATTACTGTTCCTATAGCTACAGCAGGTGCCAGCACATCCTGCTTCCTTAGCAACCATAGACAGCAAGGAAGCTGTCATGTTTTGCAGTGATATTTCTACCACTACTATACTTGACATCAGCTCCCCCAAACGAGTTAAAAGTTTGTCAAATGCCCAAACCTCCAACCAAAAGTTTGAGCACATCCCTACTGATGTCCAATTGTTCTCTTCTTCCTCTTATATTGTTTTTTTTTTTCTGTTAGAACGTTATTCAGGTTTTTTCGTTGCCTTCCTTATCATATAACACTTCTCTTGAAATTACTTACTCATTTTATACTTAAATGTGTCCAATTCTATGCAGCTTTATTTTAACCAAGAGAACTGACTTTGGGAATATTATGAATCCATTATTTAAGTTGGCAACTCTTTGTCCGAAATGCCTCAAATATATTTATGTGGCAGTTTTAAGTATCTAATGTTTTTAAAGTACAACATTGATTTTTGTGTTATGGTTACCAGGAGAAATAATAGTGCAGGTCAGCAGCTATTATCCAAAATGGAAGATTGTGGTATCTAGAGTATGATATGCATGATTACAAGATGTATTTTTGTGAGTGCAATTTCATTAAAGTTTCATTATGTTTCAAAATACTACACAAGGAGAACGATGTCTCTATTTATCTATGCATTACAACTTAATATATGAATGAAGTTACAAAATATCAGGAAATTTCCTGAATCAATGTTTGGAATTATCAAATGATTCATGAAAAGAGGAGGACTAGATATGAAGGGACTGAGGGCACTGGATTTGGACCCAAAAATCAAGTGTTTTGCCGGGTAAACTTCAGGAGAATGCTGTCAGGAATGGTGTGTACAGGCAAAAACAAGATAAAACAGATAAATTCCTTCCTACGATTGAAGACATATTGTGGTGAAAGTATTCAAGAAGGTTACTTAAACCAGAGAGATACGGAAACATTGTTTCAACGGTGAAGTGGACTTTTTGGATACATTTACCAGGTCAATGTTTTGTATTGTGCTCTACCTGAACTGTCAAAACTGCTATACATTATATGGCTTTGTAAACCTATGAAATGGAAGAGGTGTTTATAATTGTGACAAATAATTATATAAATGTATGTAAGATATGTAAAAAGTGGATTATTGCCAGTAGAAAAGTTGTTCTTCTGTAAAACCTAGGCACCTGGGGAGAGGGTTCTGCAACTGATTTATGTCCTTCCCAAACTGAGCCCCTGGACACCTTCCCAGGGACATGAGCATAGGGACAGCAGCTTTGACAGGGGTTACTGACAGTAATGTCATCTAAAAGGTTATCAATAAATCCACAAACACAACTAAATTTTTTACACAAAGGAGAGACCTTCCCCACTCTAGGGATTGCTTTACAGTCTAGATATAACCTCCCAGGCACTATGCATTTGTACTATTTACAGCTCCTGCATGCAGTTCAGGCACAGGGAATATCCTGGGTAGGGATGGGCCCGGTGCTCGATTCGAACCCATGTTCGAATCGAGCATCGGGCGTTCGCTCGCTCGTCGAGCCCAGAACTATTTGGGCCGTTCGCATCACATTCGTGTGATGCGAGCGGCCCCGCAATGCATTGCGGCCGGCGCGGCCGGCGCAGTGCATTGCTGGCTGATGATTGGCCAAGCATGCACTGTGACCCCGCATGCTTGGCCAATCACAGCGCCCGAAACTCGGAGAGCAATAATTGGCTACAGGCAGGACGCCTGTAGCCAATTACAGCTCAGGGGCTTTAGTACACGCCCCACCATTTAAAAGGCCGCCACGCCATCGGCCCCGGTCACATGAGTTCCGGCTTTAGGAGAGATTAGTCTGCTGATTCTGTCTTTGCTTGATACTGAAAGATTTGCTCTTCTTTGCTAAACCATTGGCTATTTCTTTGCTAAACCATTGCTACCTAAGTCATTGATCGTTCATTGCTGCTGATTGCACAGTTAGTGTGTTATTAGCTGCTGCTGGGGATTAGTCTGGTGCGTGCTTACTGTTAGTACAGTATTGCAGTAGTACCAACCGCAGTGCTGTTAGCACAGCATTGCACCCCAACAGCACCCATAGGACTTCTAGTGTGTTAGTGGCAGCAAACAGAGCTCCTATATTTTCTTCTCAGCAGCACCCATAGGACTTCTAGTGTGTTAGTGGCAGCAAACAGAGCTCCTATATTTTCTTCTCAGCACCACCCATAGGACTTCTAGTGTGTTAGTGGCATCACACAGAGCTCCTATATTTTCTTCTCAGCAGCACCCATAGGACTTCTAGTGTGTTAGTGGCAGCAAACAGAGCTCCTATGTTTTCTTCTCAGCAGCACCCATAGGACTTCTAGTGTGTTAGTGGCAGCAAACAGAGCTCCTATATTTTCTTCTCAGCAGCACCCATAGGACTTCTAGTGTGTTAGTGGCATCACACAGAGCTCCTATATTTTCTTCTCAGCAGCACCCATAGGACTTCTAGTGTGTTAGTGGCAGCAAACAGAGCTCCTATATTTTCTTCTCAGCAGCACCCATAGGACTTCTAGTGTGTTAGTGGCAGCAAACAGAGCTCCTATATTTTCTTCTCAGCAGCACCCATAGGACTTCTAGTGTGTTAGTGGCAGCAAACAGAGCTCCTATATTTTCTTCTCAGCAGCACCCATAGGACTTCTAGTGTGTTAGTGGCAGCAAACAGAGCTCCTATATTTTCTTCTCAGCAGCACCCATAGGACTTCTAGTGTGTTAGTGGCATCACACAGAGCTCCTATATTTTCTTCTCAGCAGCACCCATAGGACTTCTAGTGTGTTAGTGGCAGCAAACAGAGCTCCTATATTTTCTTCTCAGCAGCACCCATAGGACTTCTAGTGTGTTAGTGGCAGCAAACAGAGCTCCTATATTTTCTTCTCAGCAGCACCCATAGGACTTCTAGTGTGTTAGTGGCATCACACAGAGCTCCTATATTTTCTTCTCAGCAGCACCCATAGGACTTCTAGTGTGTTAGTGGCAGCAAACAGAGCTCCTATATTTTCTTCTCAGCAGCACCCATAGGACTTCTAGTGTGTTAGTGGCATCACACAGAGCTCCTATATTTTCTTCTCAGCAGCACCCATAGGACTTCTAGTGTGTTAGTGGCAGCAAACAGAGCTCCTATATTTTCTTCTCAGCAGCACCCATAGGACTTCTAGTGTGTTAGTGGCATCACACAGAGCTCCTATATTTTCTTCTCAGCAGCACCCATAGGACTTCTAGTGTTTTAGTGGCAGCAAACAGAGCTCCTATATTTTCTTCTCAGCAGCACCCATAGGACTTCTAATGTGTTAGTGGCATCACACAGAGTTCCTATATTTTCATCTCAGCAGCACCCATAGGACTTCTAGTGTGTTAGTGGCATCACACAGAGCTCCTATATTTTCTTCTCAGCAGCACCCATAGGACTTCTAGTGTGTTAGTGGCAGCAAACAGAGCTCCTATATTTTCTTCTCAGCAGCACCCATAGGACTTCTAGTGTGTTAGTGGCATCACACAGAGCTCCTATATTTTCTTCTCAGCAGCACCCATAGGACTTCTAGTGTGTTAGTGGCATCACACAGAGCTCCTATATTTTCTTCTCAGCAGCACCCATAGGACTTCTAGTGTGTTAGTGGCAGCAAACAGAGCTCCTATATTTTCTTCTCAGCAGCACCCATAGGACTTCTAGTGTGTTAGTGGCATCACACAGAGCTCCTATATTTTCTTCTCAGCAGCACCCATAGGACTTCTAGTGTGTTAGTGGCAGCAAACAGAGCTCCTATATTTTCTTCTCAGCAGCACCCATAGGACTTCTAGTGTGTTAGTGGCATCACACAGAGCTCCTATATTTTCTTCTCAGCAGCACCCATAGGACTTCTAGTGTGTTAGTGGCAGCAAACAGAGCTCCTATATTTTCTTCTCAGCAGCACCCATAGGACTTCTAATGTGTTAGTGGCATCACACAGAGTTCCTATATTTTCATCTCAGCAGCACCCATAGGACTTCTAGTGTGTTAGTGGCATCACACAGAGCTCCTATATTTTCTTCTCAGCAGCACCCATAGGACTTCTAGTGTGTTAGTGGCAGCAAACAGAGCTCCTATATTTTCTTCTCAGCAGCACCCATAGGACTTCTAGTGTGTTAGTGGCAGCAAACAGAGCTCCTATATTTTCTTCTCAGCAGCACCCATAGGACTTCTAATGTGTTAGTGGCATCACACAGAGTTCCTATATTTTCATCTCAGCAGCACCCATAGGACTTCTAGTGTGTTAGTGGCATCACACAGAGCTCCTATATTTTCTTCTCAGCAGCACCCATAGGACTTCTAGTGTGTTAGTGGCAGCAAACAGAGCTCCTATATTTTCTTCTCAGCAGCACCCATAGGACTTCTAGTGTGTTAGTGGCAGCAAACAGAGCTCCTATATTTTCTTCTCAGCAGCACCCATAGGACTTCTAGTGTGTTAGTGGCATCACACAGAGCTCCTATATTTTCTTCTCAGCAGCACCCATAGGACTTCTAGTGTGTTAGTGGCAGCAAACAGAGCTCCTATATTTTCTTCTCAGCAGCACCCATAGGACTTCTAGTGTGTTAGTGGCAGCAAACAGAGCTCCTATATTTTCTTCTCAGCAGCACCCATAGGACTTCTAGTGTGTTAGTGGCATCACACAGAGCTCCTATATTTTCTTCTCAGCAGCACCCATATGACTTCTAGTGTGTTAGTGGCAGCAAACAGAGCTCCTATATTTTCTTCTCAGCAGCACCCATAGGACTTCTAATGTGTTAGTGGCATCACACAGAGTTCCTATATTTTCATCTCAGCAGCACCCATAGGACTTTTAGTGTGTTAGTGGCATCACACAGAGCTCCTATATTTTCTTCTCAGCAGCACCCATAGGACTTCTAGTGTGTTAGTGGCAGCAAACAGAGCTCCTATATTTTCTTGTCAGCAGCACACATAGTACCTATAGTGTGTTAGTGTCAGCACCCATAGGACCTACAGTGTGTTGTGAGCACACATAGGAGTTCTATTTTTTATACTATATACACTACCGACTACAATGGCTGGAAGACCGCCAAGGAGAGGCAGAGCGTGCCGAGGCAAGAACACAGGGCAGGCAGGCTCTGTTTCTAGAGACAACAGTGCTGGCCGTGGACGTGGTCGTGCATCGTCATCAGCATGTGGCCATGGGACACGCTTGTCTTTGTTTTCGGCAGCTGGACATGTGGAGCCGCATCATGCCGAAGGCTTGGTAGAATGGATGACCAAGCCCTCCTCATCCTCCTCATCCTCTCTCACCCAGGCTCAGGGTACTGGCAGAGCAGCTGCCAACGCGTACTCAATGGCATCATCAGCCACCCCTTCCCTAGACCCACCATGTCCTCCTGAGGAGTCCCCCGAACTGTTTGAGCACAGTGTTGGGTACATGCTCCAGGAGGATGCCCAACGATTCGAAGGCTCGGATGATGATACCCAGCTTGAGGAAGTCAGTAGTGTGCGCGCAGAGAGAGGGGATGCTGAAGGACAGCAATCTGGCAGTAGTGTTCCACCAGCTGCAGCTTACTGCCAGGTTTGCTCTAGTGGTGAAGAGGGAGGGGATGATGAGGTCACTGACTCCACGTGGGTGCCTGAAGGGAGAGAGGAGGAGGAGGATGCAGCGTCACATGTCCAACGAGGCAGGATGCCCCCTGGAGGCCAGCTAGAGGCCAGCACAGCAACTGTACCACACCGCAGAGCTCCGCCTGTGCAGGGCGCTGCCTCTGCACGTTATCACAAAAGTTCTTTGGTGTGGGCCTTTTTTGAGACGAGTGCATCAGATCGCACCACTGCTATTTGCAATATTTGTCTCAAGCGTATCTCGCGTGGCCAAAACATCAGCCGCTTGGGCACCACAAGCATGAGCAGACATATGTCGACCTGCCATGCAGCTCGTTGGCAAGCACACATAAAAGACCCACACCAAAGAACAAAGCGGACCTCTCCTTGCTCCTCATCAGCTGGGATCTCCATCCCCACTATATCTTCAGTCCTCTCTGAAAGCTGCTCTGAGAGGACTGAAGGTGTAGAATTAGGTGTGTCACAACCAAGTACTTGCAGTACACCGACGTCCGATTGTAGCAGGCAAATTTCCCTGCCCCAGCTGCTGGACCGTCGAAAGAAGTATACTCCCAGCCATCCACATGCCCAGCGGTTGAATGCTAGCTTGGCTAAATTGCTAGCACTTCAACTGCTGCCTTTTCAGTTGATAGACTCGGCCCCCTTCCGTGAGTTTGTTCAATGTGCGGTTCCTCAGTGGCAGGTTCCCAAACGCCACTTTTTCTCACGGAAGGCGATTCCGTCTCTCTACTGGCATGTGGAAGGCAATGTCCATGCCTCGCTGGACAGGGCGGTCAGCGGTAAGGTGCATATTACCGCTGACTCATGGTCCAGCAGGCATGGACAGGGACGTTATCTTTCTTTCACGGCCCATTGGGTCACTCTATTGGTAGCTGGGAGGGATGCAGGACAAGGTGCAGTAGTGTTGGAGGTTGTTCCGCCACCACGCCTCCAAAATGCTACTACTGGTTGTGACACACCTCTCTCCTCCACCCCCTCCTCTTCTTCTTCCTCCATGTCCTCTTCGAGTGCTCTGTCCTCGGAACCAGCGGTGCTCCGTAGGCGTACAAGGGGCTACGCGAGTACGCAGGCAAAAAGATGCCATGCCGTGCTTGCGCTGGTGTGTTTGGGGGACAGGAGCCACACTGGGCCAGAGGTTCTGGCAGCTCTGCAGGGGCAGGCCGAGAGGTGGTTGACGCCACGCCAGCTTAAGCCAGGAATGGTCGTTTCTGATAATGGCACCAACCTCCTCTCCGCCCTGCGACAGGGGCAGCTCACCCATGTGCCCTGTATGGCTCACGTCCTCAACCTGGTGGTGCAGCGGTTCTTGGGCAGGTTCCCAGGCTTACAGGATGTCCTGAGGCAGGCCAGGAAAGTCTGTGTGCATTTCCGCCGATCTTATAATGCCAGTGCTCGGCTGACTGAGCTGCAAAAGGAGCTGAACCTGCCCAAGAACCGCCTAATATGTGACATGCCCACCAGGTGGAACTCAACGTTGGCCATGCTGCAGCGACTGCACACGCAGCAGAGGGCCATCAATGAGTACCTTTGCGACTACGGCACCAGGACAGGGTCAGGGGAGCTTGGCTTTTTTTCCCCACGCCAGTGGAGCATGATCAGGGATGCATGCACTGTCCTCTCACCATTTGAGGAGGCCACGAGGATGGTGAGCAGTGACAGTGCATGCATCAGTGACACTGTACCTCTTGTCCACCTGTTGGAGCATACGCTGCGTGGGATAATGGACAGGGCACTTGAGGCAGAACAGAGGCAGGAAGAGGAGGACTTCCTTGTCTCTCAAGGCCCCCTTTATCCAGACAATGTTCCTTCTGTCCCACCCATCACACAGGAAGAGGAGGAGGAGGAGGAGGATTGTGTGAGCATGGAGGTGGAGCCTGGCACTCAGCATCAGCAGCAGCAGTCTTTTAGGGATGATGTACAGTCCCAACAAACCAGTGGACTTGTACGTGGCTGGGAGGAGGTGGCTGGCGATCATGTCATCCTCAGTGACCCAGAAGACTCCGGACCGAATGCCTCAGCTAACCTACGCTGCATGGCCTCCCTGATCCTGCAAAGCCTGCGGAAGGATCCTCGTGTTCTTCGGATCAAGGAGAGTGACCATTACTGGCTGGCCACTCTCCTTGATCCACGGTACAAGGGTAAGGTTGCGGACCTTATCTTGCCGTCGCAGAGGGAGCAGAGGATGAGACATCTCAGGGAGGCCTTGCAGAAAGGTCTGTGCAACGCGTTCCCAGAAACTGGGAGGTTACAAACTCCTGGTCCTGGACGACGAGTTGCTGAGGCTTCGGTCAGTAGCAGAAGGAGCGGTGGGGAAGGTGGACGTCTGACCGATGCGTTCAGACAATTTTTTAGTCCGCAGCCCCAAGGTATGATCGGTTCCAGCAACCATCGCCAGCGTCTGATATACATGGTGCAGGAATACCTAGGGGCAAGGTCAGACTTGGACACCTTTCCCACCGAAAATCCTCTGGCTTACTGGGTCCTGAGGATGGATCACTGGCCAGAGCTTGCACAGTATGCAATTGAGCTACTGGCCTGTCCTGCATCCAGCGTTCTTTCCGAACGCACATTCAGTGCTGCTGGAGGATTTGTCACCGATCATAGGGTGCGCCTGTCCACCGACTCGGTTGATCGACTGACCTTCATAAAAATGAATCAGTCTTGGATCACCACCAGCTACCAGACACCTGAAGCGGATATAACGGAATAATTTATAATGTCACATCCCTTCAAGACTGCCTATGCTGATGCTGAGTGACTGTCCTGTTATGTTCACTGACTATCCTCTTCCTCCTCCTCAATGATCCATGCCACCACACCAGTGCCTAAGGCACAATTTTTCAGCCCCTGTATAACAGGGGCGTGTAATTACAATTTTTTAAAAAGATGCTTCGCAACAGGTGTGACTGCTGTGCTCAGAGTACAGTATCTGTGAGGGGTTGCAGTGTTGTGGCACCAGCACCAGTGCCTAAGGCACAATTTTTCAGCCCCTGTTGGGGCGTGTAATTACAATTTTTAGGCAATGCTTTGCAACAGGTCTCATTGCTGTGCTCAGAGTACAGTATCTGTGAGGGGTTGCAGTGTTGTGGCACCAGCACCAGTGCCTAAGGCACAATTTTT
This sequence comes from Rana muscosa, assembly GCA_029206835.1. Taxonomy (NCBI): domain Eukaryota; kingdom Metazoa; phylum Chordata; class Amphibia; order Anura; family Ranidae; genus Rana; species Rana muscosa. The sequence continues at coordinate 328,062,613 of CM055116.1, read as the reverse complement.
CAGCCCCTGTATAACAGGGGCGTGTAATTACAATTTTTTAAAAAGATGCTTCGCAACAGGTGTGACTGCTGTGCTCAGAGTACAGTATCTGTGAGGGGTTGCAGTGTTGTGGCACCAGCACCAGTGCCTAAGGCACAATTTTTCAGCCCCTGTTGGGGCGTGTAATTACAATTTTTAGGCAATGCTTTGCAACAGGTCTCATTGCTGTGCTCAGAGTACAGTATCTGTGAGGGGTTGCAGTGTTGTGGCACCAGCACCAGTGCCTAAGGCACAAGTTTTCAGCCCCTGTATAACAGGGGCGTGTAATTACAATTTTTTAAAAAGATGCTTCGCAACAGGTGTGACTGCTGTGCTCCAAGTACAGTATCTGTGAGGGGTTGCAGTGTTGTGGCACCAGCACCAATGCCTAAGGCACAATTTTTCAGCCCCTGTTTAACAGGGGCGTGTAATTACAAATCTTGATCTAATAGTTCACAGCAGGGCCCATTCCTGCGCCCACCAAGAGTAACTATGAGGGCCTACAGTCTTGTGGCAACACCGTCCACCACCACCACCACCACCAAAGGCCCAATTTTTCTGCCCTGTTCAACAGGTGCATGCAATTACAAATCTTGATCTAATAACTCACAGCAGGGCCCATTCCTGCACCCACCAAGAGTAACTGTGAGGGCTTACAGTCTTGTGGCAACACCGTCCACCACCACCACCACCACCACCAAAGGCCCAATTTTTCTGCCCGGTTCAACAGGTGCATGCAAGTACAAATCTTGATCTATTAACTCACAGCAGGGCCCATTCCTGTGCCCACCAGTCTTGTGGCTACACCAACATCTAATAGGGCAAATTTCTGCAGAGTATATACGGCAGGCCCCTACTTTCAAACATCCAACTTACAAACGACTCCTACTTGCAAACGGCAAGAGAAAACAGGAAGTGAGAGGAAATCTACCCCTAGGAAGGAAAATTCTATCCTGTTAGATTTAATTTGGGAAAAAGGTATCTCCTCTCTACTGATGCTTTATCACCAATCCTTGTTTCAATTAAAACCCCACTTTTCCAAAAACATTTGTCATTGGGACGGAAAGTGAGGTGACATGTTCTGAACAGATGTGCAAAGACAGCAAATGTTACAGGGGTGATAACCCCTCCCTATGTTCTCCAAAAAGCTTAAAAATTGATTTTTTTGGGATGTAGCTACACTTCATAATGTACCGTATTTATCGGCGTATAACACGCACCGGCGTATAACACGCACCCCAAGTTTAGGAGGGAATTTAAAGGAAAAAAACTTTTAGCAGGGAAATTCAAGGAAAAAAAAACAAAAAACTTACATTTAAATGCAGCATGCAGCCTTGCCCAGTGTCCATCTGCAGCCTTGCCCAGTGTCCATCTGTCCATCTGCAGCCGTGCCCAGTGTCCATCTGTCCATCTGCAGCCGTGCCCAGTGTCCATCTGTCCATCTGCAGCCGTGCCCAGTGTCCATCTGTCCATCTGCAGCCTTGCCCAGTGTCCATCTGTCCATCTGCAGCCGTGCCCAGTGTCCATCTGTAGCCTTGCCCAGTGTCCATCTGTCCATCTGCAGCCGTGCCCAGTGTTCATCTGTCCATCTGCAGCCGTGCCCAGTGCCTTTGCGATCGTGTCAGTCGCGGCGGTTTTTAAAATTTGGCGCCGATTTCTGTGGAGAGGAGCGAGCGGGGCCGAGTGTACTTCGGCTGGACTCGGCTCCTCGCAGTTCCGCCCATCTCCACTGACTGCGCCGCTGACGGAGAAAGCCGAGTGTACTTCGCCTAGACTCGTGTCTGCTCACAGTCACAGGCAGGACTGCGAGAGGAGCCGAGACTAGGCGAAGTACACTCGGCTTTCTCCGTCAGCGGCGCAGTCAGAGATGGGCGGGACTGCGAGAGGAGCCGAGTAAAGCCGATTGTACTTCGGCTTCGGCTCCGCTCGCTCCTCTCGCTCATTTTCAGCAGGGGAATTCGGAGTATCGGCGTATAACACGCACCCACGATTTTCCCCTGATTTTAAGGGGAAAAAAGTGCGTGTTATACGCCGATAAATACGGTACCTGTTCAGATTCTACTTAAGAACAAACCTACAGTCCATGTCTTGTTTGCACCACCTATATACTGCTGTTCAGAGTATATAGGGTTGTAGGTATAGGGTTTTATTTTGGGTGCGGGGTCCCCCTTAGTATCCATACAAGACCCAAAGGGGCTGGGGTGGGGGGGGGGGTGATGGGGTAGCCATGCCATTTTTCTCAAGGATTTTCAGCCATATGGCGGCCAGGACAAGACATGACATTAAAGCCGCAAGTGGTTTTAAATGGCTTCTTTTTTTCCTTTACAAATGTCATTTTGTGCAAGGACAGTTCTAAACACGGGAAACACATGCCACTTCACAGGCATACTTTAGACACCCCCCAGGTACCGTATTTAAAGGAAAATTTCACTTTTTTTTTTTTCACTTTATGCATCATTAAAATGACTGCTCCCGAAAAAACTTTAGTTTTTAAAATTTCTTTTTGCATTGATATATGTCCCCTGGGGCAGGACCCGGGTCCCCAAACCTGTTTTATAACATTAACATGCATATTGGCCGTTGTAATTAGCAATTTTGATTTCGAACGTTCGCGTCCATTATAACGAATAGGGTTCGAAAATTCGCGCGAACTTTCGGTCCGTTCGAAGGTTCTGGTGCGAACCGAACCCGGGGGTGTTCGGCTCATCCCTAATCCTGGGACTGGCATCTATCTCCCACACCCATACTCAATTACCTGCAAATGGTTACTACATCTAAAGGCTTTATCTCCCAATGCTTTGAGATAAGGCTCTCCTCCTAGCTGGAGAATTATCCGTATAAAGCCAAGGAGAGTTGGGAGCAAGATGTTGGTACCCTTGATGAAAACCAGTGGCAGAGTGCCCTGCAGTCAGTGCTTTTAAGTTCTTTAACTACCTCACAAAGACTCTCACAACTATATATTCTTCCATGTTTCCACTACACCCCACTTAACCTGCATAACCTGGGCCTATTACAGACCCTCCTATGCAGCAAGTGTCGGCAGCCTTATACATATGATTTGGCACTGCCCTAGACTCCATAAAAATTGGGCCAGGATCATAGACCCATCAATATGGTTTTTCAAACTAATATCCCACTGGACCATAAACACTGCATTCTGGGTATTTTGGAAGGTTATGAACTGTCTGAGTTTGCTATGGCAGCTGTCAATAGAGCGTTGCTTCATGCAAGGATGCTTATCTTACAAGTCTGAACGGTTGCCAACCCAGAGGGAATAGATCTACCATATACGCAACACAGAAGCACAAGTAATTTTCCAACACAGAGTGTTTGAAAAAAAGTGGGGAAGTTGCTTAGCTATACTTGGTTTGTCACCCATTGATCTCATACAAGACAGAATTATGTAATATATTTGACTCTTTACCTTACCAAGTTAGGCCCTTGATCGAAAGCCACTAGCAATGTTATAGCTATCTTATGAATTCTATGCAGGATTGAATAATCCTGATGTACTAGTGACTCACACTTATGTCATTAGTATGGCAACTAAGTGTGAGTTCACTGGAATTAATCCAATACTGTTTAATTGGTGTACACTCACTTTGGAACCTTTAATTATTGTTTAATAAACTTTATCTTAAAAAAAAGATAAATGATTTATACCCTCAATGCTCCAAGGATATTAATGGTGTACCCCAAGGTTACATTTTAAAACCCTTACTTTTTAACATATTTATGAATGATATAGAGTCTGGGATTTAAAGTACTATTTCAAGGTTTGCAGATGATGACCCTAAGCTACGTAGTGGAATAATGATCTTACAGGATGTCTCAAACATACAAGCCGACCTTAATGCACTATTTAATTGGGCAACTATGTGGCAAATTAGGTAAATGTTGATAAATGTAAAGTTATGCACATAGTAGCTAAAAACAGGCATGCATCATGCATTCTAGAACAGCTGGGGGAGTAAATGGTGGAGAAGCATCTGGGTGTTTTGGTAGATCATAAACCTCATAATAGCATGCAATGCCAAGCTGCCGATTCTATAGCTAGCAAAATAATGTCTTGTATTAAAAGAGGTATAGGCTGCAGACAGAGAGAGGCATTTTGCCCCTGTACAAATAATTAGTAATACCTCATCTAGAATATGGAATTCAATTTTGAGCACCAGTTCACAAGAAAGGATATTGCAGAGCTGGATAAAGTGCAGAGCAGGGCAACCAAATAAGTGGCATAGAAGATCTGAGCTTTGAGGAACGATTCACTAAACTGAGTTTATTCACTTTTGAGAAGAGGCGATTAATTAAACTGTAAAAATAAGTAATTCGTCCCTATAGTGAACTTGGTGAAGAGTTATTCACTTTCAGGTCATTACAGAGGGGTAGGACATGCTTTTTACGTCTGGAGGAAAAGAGATTTACCATTCACATACAGCAGGGGTAGGCAATCTTGGCCCTACAGCTTTTTTGAAACTACAAGTCCAATGAGACATTGCAAGACCCTGACAATCACAGGCATGACTCCTAGAGGCAGAGGCATGATGGGATTTGTAGTTTCACCACAGACGAGGTTGCCGACCCCGACATACAGAAAGGCTTCTTCTCAGTAAGGCAAGCCATAGATTATTGGATTCTCTTTCCTGCTTCCGGCAGGTTGATTGGATTCTGTTGGTGGGGCATAACTGTGCATATAAGATTGTGTATATGGGGGTCTTCTATTACTTATTTTTTCTATTGGTGGATTAGATGGACTAGTGTCTGCTTTTTCAACCTAACTAATTATGTAACTATGTAGCTTCTATGAAACATCAGATTGCAAGCATTCCTGTAAAATGTTTTCAAATGTATTGTTTTCTCTCTGATAACAAGCTGTCCAGAACGTATGGCAGTGAAGCAACTCAAACCATGAACCACCATGCTTCAAGCCTGGTATGACTGTGATGGGTTTTCCACACTGGTATGTGGTACTTCTTTCACCAAATATAGTGCACATTTGACAAACAGTCTTATGCATCCACAGATTTTTACCCTAGAAGCACAGTGGCACATCCTCATGTTCATTTCTTGAGACATATAGCAATGTCTTTCTGAGCAGTAGTGATTACTTCTTTGGTGTTCTTTTGTGAATATCATTCTGTTCAATGTTTTCTCAAAATGTACACAAGAGCAAAAACTTTCACATGTTCAAAAATCATTGCAGATCCTTTACTGTTTCCCTAGTTTTCTTTTCACCTCCATCAGAACAGCAAGCAAGGAAAGTGTGAATAGGGAAAAGGGGGTTGGGGGCGGGAGAGACTGTAGTTCAGCTTTGCTAAAACCAATAGCACTGTATTTTCTACATTTGCAGGCAGTTTGTCTTAGGCCTCATGTACTCTGCTGCTGATAAATGGATGTTTAGGAGCAGTTGGACATTTTTTTTCAGCTGCCCGTGAACTCTCCTCTATGTTATCTTATCAGTACATGTACACAGGATAGTTTATAGTCGTTTCTAGGCAGTTGAGTCTAGAAGCATTTTTTGGAATGCAAAAAAATGCATTCAGGATGGATGTTCAGAGGCATTTGAAACGCCAAATGCCTGTATCAGCCTGCAAATGCTGCTAAACGTGGTAACTCACGCTCAGCTGCATTTTCTTTACAGATGTTTTTCATTTTACCATAAAAATAATAATTATAAAAAAAAAAAAAAAAACGCTTTTAAACGTAAATGCGGCTAAGCAGACGTTTTTAGACGTCGGCTTCTAGCTGTCAAGTTAAATCATTCAGAAGAGGTTAAACAACGTCCCGTGTACATGAAGCCTCATGCCCTGTACACACGATCAGTTTTAACAATGAAAACAGTCCGATGGACTTTTTTCATCTGACAAACCGATCGTGTATGGGCCCCATCTGTCTTTTTTTCCATCGGTGAGAAAAAATAGAACATGTTTTAAATTTATTCGATGGAAAAAAAAACGATAGCAAATTTCGATCGTCTGTGTGGAACTCCATCAGAGAAAAAACCCACGCATGCTCAGAATCAAGTCGACGCATGCTCAGAAGCATTGAACTTAATTTTTCTCGGCTCGTCGGAGTGTTTTACGTCACAGCGTTTGGGACGGTCGGATTTTTGACTGATGGTGTGTAAGCAAGACTGATGGAAGTCAGCTTCATCGGAATTCCGGATTCTGTTATCGTTGAACACCCAGGCTTTTAGAAATCCTTTTTGCTTTTTTCAATTCAGTGAGTATTTCTTCTTGGAAAGTTGAGCAAAAAGAGTTACTCAGTAGGGATATGTAGAATAAAAATAGCAATTAATATAGCTGCCATTAAATACATATACAGCGTAATTGCATTCAGTTTAAAAGTACAAGATATTTTAAAACAATAACACACATTAATAAAATTATTTACATCAAGCCTTTGCATGTATATCTAAAAGAATATTAGAAAAAAAAATATTCCCTTTAATGCCCTGATATAAAAAAAAAAAAAAAAGCATTATCTCTTAATGCACGCACTGACATTTCTACATTGCCTTTTAAAACCCCAGAGACTACAGTACCCAGTGCGCAACGGGACACCCAGGGTGCATTGCCCCACGCAGAGACTGCTGGGGCGGGTTATTTAACCAAGGGGCAGGGCTGAATTCGGTCTCTTTTTGGACACCGCCCGCCCAGCAAGTGGAACTCCTTTCCGAGCCTGCTAAGATATAAGGCCTGAAGCCTGGGCCTTTCTCCAAAGAGCCTTCCGCTCTCACCGAGGAACCTGAGGGAAGTCTCTCCATACTGTTGCTACATCGTTGCCAGGAGGACCGAAGACTTGGATGTCATGAAATATGTGTACCGTGACACAGCAGTGGAAGATACGGACGCGGACTGGTCCAGTTGGGTGAGAGAGCACCTGCTCAGAGAACTATATAGGATCTCTAGGCCCAATAACTGTTATCCGGAGTTATCAATAGTGTTGCGCTGCGCACCGGAGAGACAGTGCATCGGAGCAACTTTAGAGATTACCTTTAATTCAAACCCCTTTTACCCTGTGGATTACAGTTGTTTTCTTCAAAAATGCACCACCGTTTTGCTAGCGAAGATCTTCCCCTACCAAACTTCTACACAGTACAGTCAGGCCTGACTTAGCGTAGACATTGCTGGGCGCCATTTTTCCCCACGAGGGAGAATAGCTGCAGCAGGGGCCGTTAGTATTATGCACAGTACTGTATATCTATCTGTTTATTGAGATAATCTTTTATTGCAGGGCTCTGCATATATATGTACACTGTTTATCACCTGCTCACTTAACAAATCAAAGTAAAGTGCCAAGGTTTAGTATATTGGTGTTCGTGTCATTTACTTTGCAGAGGAGACGGGTAAGAATAGCTGTGCTTTATTGCTGTGTGTGTGTGCTATTATAGGATTGTGTCCCAGGGAGTTACAGGCCACGCAATCCTACTCTCCCCTACTAACTGTGCCAAGGGAGGTCAGAGCAAATTGCCTGGGGTTGACAGCGGTGCACTACAGGGCCCAAAAATTATACCAGCGGCCCTCTTAGCTGGGGGTATCGCTACACGTGGGGGCTCGAGTCCGGGATTCCTGTATAATGCACGCTGCAATCAAGCCTGCCAGAAGCACCGGCATGGACTCACTAGCAGTGACACGTTGGCGCCGATTCAACCATGGCGGTAGTTATCGAACTCCCAGGGAAAAACTGTCCGGAAGACGAGGTAAAGCAGCTTGTACAGTTACTGTCCCCGAGTCAGAAGGTATGGGTGGTGGATTTAATGCCAGATCCAGAGACCTTGTTTACATATGCATTAGTGGAATGGAGAAGTGGAATACCAGAAGACTTTAGAGGTCAGAACATATAGGCCATAGATAACCAGATATACCGCTTGGCGCATACGGAAACAATGAAGGGGGAACCTCTACAGACCCCCCTGTCATCACCCCCGCAATTATCTCCACCACTATCCCCTAAAGCAGAGAAGTCTCAGGGGAGGACAACCCCGGGAACACCCCTGGCCGCTATAGGGCCTGAACTGTTGAATGCTCTGGGAGACTTTGTCACGAAGTGCCAGAAGAGCAGTACGGTACATGTGGAAGCCGGGTACCGGAAGCTTAGGATTTTCTCCGGGAAACAACCAGTCCCTCTGGGAGAAAAAGTCTTCGACACCTGGATTGAGCAAGCGATGCAGGCTGTAGAGGGATGGGAAATACCAGAGGGCCAGAAGAAGCAGCGCATAAGCGAAAGTTTGAAGGGTGCTGCTGCGGAAGCTGTGAATAATCTTAGGTTTGGCAATGCTGCTTGTACTGCTTATGATTATCTGGCTATGTTACAGGAAGAATTTGGCCAGCTTGGAAAAGGTGGCCAAACTAGTATACCAGTTTGAACATACTCTTCAACAGCCGGGAGAAAGATTATTCGAATATGTCCGGAGGTTAAATAAGATGCTCTGTCAAATTGTCCTTAAAAAGGGGATGCTACTACAAGTCATAGATGTAACTAGGATGAAGCAGATCCTGAGGGGAGCATTGCGTTCAGATCCAGTTTGGCTCCACTTGAAGACCTCTGAAGGAGTCATGTCCCTGAGCTACCCAGACCTTGTGCGGATCATAAGGGATGAAGAAGCTTTGTTGAAGGACCAACAGGGGTTCGAGAGAACCACGTTCCCCCCCCTCAGTGGGAGTCAGATCAGCTATGGCCACTGAATGGGACTCAGCAGTAGAGATCCTAAAGTCCCAAATGACTCAAGTGCTGGATCTCTTGACCTCTTTAATGGCAATGAAGTCAGGAATCAGTGAAAAAGAAGAAAGCAGGAAAGAACTGCACCAGAGCGCCTCAGCACCAACCTCCCCACGGAAAAGAGGAGAGACTGTCTGTTCCAACTGTGGAGTAGTCGGCCATTTTGGAAGAGTGTGCCCCAGTCCGAGGAAGAACCGAGGCGCCTATCACCAGCCGGCGGAAAACTTCAGAGGGCCCCGGTGAAGGAGTCAGCCGGGCGCCCACTATTCACATAAAGCTCCACAAACATCCTAAAGCCAGAAGAGACAAGGGAGAAGGGAAACAATGCCCCTCCCAAAATACTCAATACCACTTGTCAAGAGTTAAAACCCCAAAGTCTGCGAGAAATCAATGCATACCAGGCCCAACAGGGATTAAGATCCAGGAAGAGATGGAAGAAGAAGAAAACCCAAAAAGGGAAGTCCATGAGTCCGAAGAAAGAAGCCTCCCCGAGGAGGTTTCCAGCCAATTTGGTGGGACCCTCTCCTGTGGTTCCCATTCAAGTGGAGGGAGTCTACACGAGAGCCATCCTGGACACAGGTGCCCAAGTAACCCTTTTATACAGAGACTTTTATCAAAGACATTTGAGTCACTTGCCCCTACAGAAGCTGGAAGATCTAGAAATATGGGGGATTAGCACCCAAAGCTTTCCCAACGACGGTTATATTTCCATAAGACTGGCCATTGACCCCTCTGTAGCAGGAAAATCGGAGGTCTTTGACACCCTGGCAGTGGTTTGCCCTCGCCCACCAGGAGCCAACAAGAGTTCCCTGATTATAGGGACCAATACTGACCTGGTCAGAAGATTACTGGCTCCCCTAGAGCAGGAACAGGGTACTTCAGCAGCCAGGATACACCCAATGTTGCAGTTAGCCTACCGGAGGTTAGTACTGGAGCAGAAGGCCCCGGAAGAGGGGATAGGGAAAGTCTGGAGACTGTCCAAGAAGGAGAGGATGTTGCAGCCTGGTGAAATGACCTGTCTGAAGGCTAAGGTGAAACTCTCGTGGGAGCAACCTGGCCCCTTTGTGGTTCTGGAACCAGACCCTTTAGATTCCCACCCAGGATTGAAAGTGATCCCCGAAGTGGTCCCGTTAAGGGCATTGAAGAAGGCGAACGACCGGATCCCAGTGAGCATCAGGAATATCACTGGCTCACCTGTGAAGATTCCGGGCCGGATGTTGCCGGGCAGAGTAAACCCTGCTACCCCAGTGGCCCTGTCTGATCTGGAGAAGACGGAAGAAGGGGAGCCCACCCTGGAGAAGCTCTGCTTGGAGAACACGACCCTACCACCAGTGTGGAAAGAAAGAGCCAAGGCCCAGCTGACCAGGTGGAGAAAAATCTTCTCAAAAGACAAATTTGACGTAGGGTGTGCGAGGAGTGCCACCCACAAGATCCGCTTGCAAGAAGACAAACCTTTCTGGGAAAGGGTCCGGCGAGTCCCTCTAGCAGACCTGGAAGACTTGCGTTAGCAACTGGCAGAGCTCAAGAGAACTGGAGTTATCCGAGAGTTCAGAAGCCCATATGCCTCCCCTATTGTAGTAGTCAGGAAGAAGAACGGGTCACTGAGACTCTGCATAGACTACAGGACTCTCAATAGGAGGACCATACCTGACCAATACACCACTCCTAGGATAGAGGATGCTCTACAGAGTCTGTCTGGAGCTAAGTGGTTCAGTGTAATGGACCTGAAGAGCGGGTATTATCAAATCCCAATGCATCCAGATGACAGAGAGAAGACAGCATTCATCACCCCAGTGGGGTTCTACGAGTTTAACCGGATGCCTCAAGGCCTGTCGGGGGCTCCTGACACTTTCCAGTGACTGATGGAGAAGACAGTGGGGGACATGAATCTCATTGAAGTCCTGGTGTAACTAGACGACTTCATTGTCTTCGGGAAGACTCTGGAAGAGCACGAGGAAAGGCTGGAGAAAGTCCTGAAGAGACTCAGTGAAGAGGGACTTAAACTCTCCAGGGAGAAGTGTCAGTTCTACCAGTCCTCAGTCCATTACCTGGGACACATAGTGTCTGTAGAGGGGGTATCTACAGATCCTGACAAACTGGAGGCAGTTACCTCCTGGCCCCGACCAACTACCGTGACTGAGCTCAGATCCTTCCTCGGGTTCTGCTCCTACTACGCAGATTTGTGGAAGGGTTTGCAAGAATTGCCAAACCTCTGAATGAGTTACTGAAGACAGAAGGAGAGGAGGATGACACTGGCCCCAGGAAGCCCGGGGAGTCCCTGGAAGATCAGTGGACGGAAAAGTGTGAGGAGGCCTTCACAATGCTGAAGAAGAGTCTGACCACTGCCCCTGTCTTCGCCTATGCAGACACCAAGAAACCATATGAACTGCACGTGGATGCCAGCCATGATGGTCTGGGAGGTGTGCTGTACCAGGAGTATGAAGAACAGTTAAGACCAGTCGCCTATGTGAGTAGGAGTTTAACACCAGCAGAAAAGAACTACCCCACCCATAAATTGGAGTTCTTGGCCCTAAAGTGGGCTGTTGTAGACAAACTCAAAGACTATTTGTATGGAGCTGACTTTGTAGTGAAGGCAGACAATAACCCCTCCCTTACCTTTTCACCACAGCCAAGCTGGATGCCACCGGCCACCGTTGGTTGGCAGCCATCTCTGGATTCAACTTTAGTTTGAAGTATAGACCTGGAACTGGAAACCGGGATGCCGATGCTTTGTCCAGAAGGTTTCATGCTCCCACTTTTCGTACAGAAGACTGGTCCCAGGTGACCCCTAATGGAGTACGGGCCTTGTGTCAGGGAGCACAGCTTCAAGCTAGCGGTGGATCCAGGGCAGAAGAAATTGGAGTTTCGGTGGTGGGAGTGCCCAAATACTATTGTGATGTGACTCAGATTGGTGAAGACGACTTGCCAAAACTGTGTAAGAAAGATATAAGACGGGATCAGTTGGAAGACCCCTGGGGAAGATTAGCCCTGGAAACACTGGAGGATCAGGATCCGCACAGGCTTTTGCATGATCCCTCAAAGGAGGCCCGATTAATCCACAAGGAGTGGGACAGGTTGCAGGTGCATCAAGGGGTGGTCTACCGAAGGGGCCCCTCTGATGACCTGGAGGATAAGTGGCAACTGTTCTTGCCGGAAAAACACAGAAAGACTGTCTTAGCTGCCCTGCATGACAACCATGGCCACTTAGGGGCCGAACGAACCTTTCAGCTTGTCAGGAGTAGATTCTACTGGCCCTGTATGCGAGCTGAAGTGGAGGAGTACTGTCACTTATGTGCTCGCTGCATACAGAGGAAGACATTGCCACGTCAAGCTGCCCCAATGGGCCACCTGCAGAGTCAAGGACCCTTGGACTTGGTATGCATTGACTTTCTTTGTCTGGAACCTGACTTGAGTGGACATGGAAATGTTCTGGTGATAACCGACCATTTCACCCGTTATGCCCAGGCCTTTCCAACTAAAGACCAGAAGGCCTCCACTGTAGCCAAGATACTTATGGATAAGTACTTCGTGCACTACGGGTTACCCCAACGCCTTCACTCGGATCAAGGGAGAGACTTTGAAAGCCGACTGATCCAGAAGCTACTGGACTCTTTGGGTATAAAGAAAACTCGCACTACTTCTTATCACCCTCAGGGTGATGCCCAACCTGAAAAATTCAACAGGACTTTGCTAAACATGTTGGGGACTCTCAGCAGTGAGGAAAAGCAACATTGGGGCAAGCACATAGCTGCCATAGTGCACGCCTACAATAGTACCACCAGTGATGTCACAGGGTATTCCCCTTATAGACTTATGTTTGGAAGGGAAGCAAGACTACCAGTAGACTTGGCCTTTGGCACCTCAGTGAACCACACATCAGCTGCCTCACACAAGGGATACGTGGACAGACTACGAAAGAGCTTAAGGCTGGCCTATGAGAAGGCCCAACTAACTTCTGACCAGAGAGGGGCCCGGAATAAACTGAACTTTGACCTTAGGGTCCGGATTCAAGATTTGCAACCCGGGGACAGAGTGTTACTGAAAAATTTAGGGGTTCCAGGAAAGCACAAGCTGGCTGACCGGTGGAAGTCAGAGCCCTATGTGATTTGTAAAAAACTGCCTGGTCTACCAGTGTACCAGCTGAAGCCTGAAGGAAGAGCGGGCCACTGAAGACCTGGCACAGGAACCATCTGCTACCCCTTTCTGAAGCAGTCAGGATGCCCCCTACTCTGGATTCTCTGGAGCTGCCTTCAACTCCCTGTACTCCTAGACCCAATACCAGGTCTCAAACAACTCTATCGAGAGAGGAGGATACTTCAGATCAAAGTGAAGAGGAGGAGCTGGAACTCACCTGGCTATGGCCGTCTCAGGCACCTGAATCCCTAGTGATGGATTCTCCACCCTCTGATTCCCCCATGAGTGACACCTTGAATGCTGAAGCTGCTGAGTTCATCCCGTCCAATGTTCAGAGTTAAGAATGGGAAGATGCACTGGAATTAGTCCCAGTTGAAGACCCAAGGAACTCAATGTACCTCCCTGCACCTGAGTTGGATGCTCCCGAAGCAGCAAATCCCACCACACCTGCCTTAATGGAAGCACCCTTGATTCCAGAGGCCACAATTCCTCAAGAACAAAGAGTGAAGAGAACTATCCGCCCTCCTCGGAAGTTGACATAAACTCAGATGGGAGAATGCTCTGAGGACACTGTGACAACTGCAAGAAGGACAATACAAAAACCTGGTCCCTCCACTGTGCATTTGGTGGAGGGCAACCCCAGCTCTCTCTCTGGCACAGTTAGGCAGGTCACTTCTGCTAAAATGACCTGTGGGCAGGACAATCCCCCATACCCAGTTTGGTGGGAGGTTCCCCTGCCAAGTTCTTTTGCTACAATAAACTGCATTGCTTGTAGATAATGCTTATGTTATCTTTGGGGACCAAAGATTTTAAGTGGGGGGAGTGTGTAGCGGGGTATTGCCTTTTAAAACCCCAGAGACTACAGTACCCAGTGCGCAACGGGACACCCAGGGTGCATTGCCCCGTGCAGAAACTGCTGGGGCGGGTTATTTAACCAAAGGGCAGGGCTGAATTCGGTCTCTTTTTGGACACCGCCCACCCAGCAAGTGGAACTCCTTTCTGAGCCTGCTGAGATACAAGGCCTGAAGCCTGGGCCTTTCTCCAAAGAGCCTTCCGCTCTCACCGAGGAACCTGAGGGACGTCTCTCCATACTGTTGCTACATCGTTGCCAGGAGGACCGAAGACTTGGATGTCGTGAGATCCGTGTACCGAGACACAGCAGCGGAAGATACGGACGTGGACTGGTCCGGTTGGGTGAGAGAGCACCTGCTCAGAGAACTATATAGGATCTCTAGGCCCAATAACTGTTATCCGGAGTTATCAATAGTGTTGCGCTGCTCACGGGAGAGACAGTGCAGCGGGGACCGTTAGTATTATGCACAGTACTGTATATCTATCTGTTTATTGAGATAATCTTTTATTGCAGGGTTCTGCATATATATGTACACTGTTTATTACCTGCTCACTTAAAAAATGAAAGTAAAGTGCCAAGGTTTAGTATATTGGTGTTCGTGTCATTTACTTTGCAGAGGAGACGGGTAAGAATAGCTGTGCTTTATTGCTGTGTGTGTGTGCTATTATAGGATTGTGTCCCAGGGAGTTACAGGCCACACAATCCTACTCTCCCCTACTAACTGTGCCAAGGGAGGTCAGAGCAAATTGCCTGGGGTTGACAGCGGTGCACTACAGGGCCCAAAAATTATACCAGCGGCCCTCTTAGCTGGGGGTATCGCTACATACATAATATTTAATACTTAAAAAAACTGTTTTAGTTTGGCCTGTAACACCAATCCAAATATTTTTTTTTACTGTGTCTAACTTTTTTCAATAAGTGAGCCCACCTGAAGCCAATCTCGCAAACACTCAATATGCTGTAACATTCCTGGCCATTGTATTCCTACATCTGGAGAAAGATAAAATGAATCATCCAAAATATTCAAGAATGGAAACCAAGGTTTCAACAATGTTCTGGAGTGTCAAGTTCACTCTATAAATTACAAATGGCCACATTATATTGCTGCAGTAAGCTTTCTTGCATTAGTAGTTTACTTTAGGTATGGCTACTTTTATAATGTTCACAGCAGGGGTGCAAAGTGAATTATTTTTCATTCATGCCACACATTTTAACTCCATGTCTGTTCTTTTGTTTTTCTCTGCAGTCCAGTTTGGCAGGCTGCACTATTGTGAGACACCGCTGACATCCACATATGGTTTCCCTCTACAGTGACAATGCTGAGGCCAGAAAAATAAATATTACATGACCCAAAGCTGATTGCTAATAATAGAACTCTATAGCAGGCTGAATGTTGAAATAGCAGTCACTGTTCACTGGAATAAAATGCTAACACTTGGCATGTGAACTGTGAGACATCCACTTCATGATGATATGGTTGGGAAACAAATATAGGATTGCCCGTGAGTCTGCTGATGAAAAAAAAAAGGGCTGCAAATTAAATGTTACCCAAAATAGCAACCTGTTTTGGCCTCTTACAAGAAAACATTTCATTTATCAAATTTACCTGTAAGTTTGAAGTAAAGTAAAGAAATTCTAAGAAACAGGAGAGAAGAGTAATAAAAAACTATTCTACTCTTGTTTTATATTTAACCTTTGGGATTATACATCTCCTCTAATACCAATTAACCCCAAGCCTTCACTAAATACAGTTCAGCAGCTTTACCATTTTAGTTTGTACTGTTTTTTTGTAACTGTAAAGAGACTGATTTTACAAAAAAAAAACCCACATAGGAATGTTTTGACACAGTGAATGACAGCAGCAGCTTGTCCTACTAAGGTCCACATCATACAACATGATTTGTGCTAGCTACACAATCATCATAATATTGGAGAGATTGGATGAAAGAACAATATGACTGTATACAAAAACATTTATAGCTATATTCTTTATTAGCTACACTGGGGGCAAGATATGCCCCCAGTGTAGCTAATATATTTTTAAATAAGTGGGAGGAGGAAGATAGCTACACTGGCAACTGGCCTCAGTTAAAAGAATACAAATTATATATTGATGATATGAGAAGGAGAGGAAACAGAATTAAAGGTATTCCTACAACATCTGAATACAAATAGATATGAAATAAAATTCACCAGTACTTATGACAGACATTCTATAAATGTTTTGGATCTGAACATCTTTAAAGAAGGTAACATTTTGGGGACCCGCACACATTTAAAAAAAAAACACAATAGATAGGGTAATATCTCGACCAGGAGATGCCACCATGCTGGTTAGATAAAGGCTGTTCAAAAAGACCAGTTTATGTGGATCAAGCAGAATTGCAGAAGATTAAATGATTATTGGACCCAATCAGAGGTATTGGTTAACAGATTTTAGACAAGGGTTATAAAAAAAGGATCTTGCATATACTAGAAGGTTGGTAGATATGAATGAATAGGAAGAATTGCTTACGGTGGGTAATAAAAGAGAACAGACCTTTGATTTCACTTTTGTGACAGATTTTAATGTATAAGAAAGTAAAAAATACCCTTAGAAAACAATGCCCAATCCTTTTAATGGATCTGACATCGAAAATTATTCTGCCCAACAGACCTAGATTCATTTATGAAAGGGCTTTAAGCTTACATAGTATGATTGCTCCTAATGTTCCAGATGCACCTAGAATGAAGGTTACTTTCCTGGAGAGGGATGTGTTTTATAGATGCAGACAATGTCTAGCTTGTGAAACCACCTCAGATAGAAACTTAAAGAACAGAGCAATTTTGTTCTTCAGTTACTGGTAAAGATTTAAAAATCAATACGTTTCGAGGCGCATGCGCGGCAGCTCCCAAGATGGCCGCCGGCATCTAGAGATCCGCTCCACCACGGCCCAGTATTATCCACCGGAGCTAACAGAGCGCCCCCCCAGCATTCTTACCGGGTCATCTGTGCAGGGGGATCCCCCGAATGTCAGCGGCGCCGGCGAGGAGGAATCTGACAGGCCAGATGGCCGCGAGTCCCGGCCCCCTCAGATATGCCAAGATGGCGGCGGCTGCACGAGGCCCTCACAGTAAGGAGCTCACAGGGGACGATATAGCTGACCAGGACGTGCTTCCGCAGTCCCCCTCAGGTACAGACTACCCTCCCCTGACCCTGGCCGCATCCCCAGCTTCCACGGAATCGCTGCTGGGCAGAATGAACCCGGGCACCCCCACAACCCCTAGGCTGGATCCTCATACAGGCCTCATATTAGATGCATAGGATGCCACAGATCCTTTTCCTAATCCCTCTGACTTTTCATCCATGATGGCTGCCTTTGCTCAAATGCTCACAACAGGGCTGGCACAGAACGCTGCGCAGATCACGGCATCCATTCATGCTGATTTGCAGCAAATAGGGGTGAGAATGGACATTATAGAACAAAAAGCTGACCATGCTGTGTCACGTATTAACCAAAATACTGCTAGGCTGCAAGATGTACAAGACCAATTGGAAACAGCGTTCGCGAAGATAGACGACCTCGAAAACAGATCGAGACGATACAATTTTAGGATAAGGGGTGTACCCGAATCTGAAAAGGAGGTGCAGGGAACTGTAAAAGCTATCATACGCAGCCTGATTCCTGATATTACAGATATTCGCCTGGAGCTGGATAGAGCTCACAGAGCCCTTCAACCCCCCCGCTCTGATGGTCTCCCCAGAGACATTGTGGTAAAACCTCACTACTACTCAGTCAAGGAAGAGGTGATGAAGAAATCTAGGAGCTCTGATAATCTTATTTTCCAGGGACAGAGAATTCAGATCTTTGCTGACCTGTCACCCTATACTATTCAAAAAAGGCGTTCGTTAAAGCCTTTACTTCAGATCCTAATGGATAAAGAAATCACATACAGGTGGTCGTTCCCCCTTCGCCTGAACTTCTCCTACAAGAACAAAAGCTATGGATTCTCCTCATTGGTGGAAGGGGAGCGTCTCCTGTTGCACCTGGGGATTCTGTCACAGGAACCTGCCCCCATGCAGATCTCTAGAAACACCCCATCTTCGTCAAAAAGACCACTGCCAGCAAGTCCACTGCAACACAACTGGCTGACACAAAGCTCCAAGAGGTCTAAAGAAAATCTCCCGCCCTGAAGGTCGACTACCCTTTACTAGATCAGGGCCCTGATCTAGGACTTTGCCACCTTTCCTAAGTGCTTGGGACTTATATCCCCACCTCATTACTGGAAGTCCGAGTGTTCCACGTCCCACTGCTTCCCGTGGATAGACAATTGTCTTTACCGACTTTTGCTGAAGGCTACAGTGTGACTGTGGGGGCCGGGAGTCCTGGGCTTGGGGCGGGTGGGGGGATATTTTCTCTTGCAAACCGCAGGTAGCTTTCTGGTCTGCGGCCAGACTTATAAGGCCTTTCCTTTTGCTCACGTTTTTGCTCCCCATGGTTTGTTTTTTCTCACTGTTCCATTTTTGTTATAGATTCCTGATTGCAGATACGGGGATACCCCTTATTTTAGGTCATGTATTTCCAGATGGCATTCCTTTCGGGTCCTACCTGGCCCCCTTGGCCTCCCACTATAGGGGGGGGAGGGGGCGGGAGTCAGGAGGAATGGTAGGGGCTGTCTCTTGCATTATTGGCTCACTTAATTAGGGCGCTCTGTTTAGTTGATATTATGGGCTACCTCCAGCCTTAAGATTAATATGTTACCAGGTGACTGGGCTGTGGTGGACTCAGTGCACCTACCCTAGGAATCTAGAGCACTATTGGTGCTCCTGGGTTCCGATCAGGAATCCCCGTGACTGGGGTTTTCTGGACCTCTCAGGTTGAAGGAGTGTGTTATGGCCAGCCCATACAACTCCGGGGGGGGGTGGGGGTTGGGGGACCTCCCAATTCGGAATTTGTTTAAGTTGACTTTGAAGGACAGACGGTACAGTTTGGCTTACAATTGTATAACCCCATTTTTTCTCTTTCTCTCTCTTTTCATCCTTTCGCCTCTTCTCACTCATGCTCGACGGAATGCTCTCAGGATCCATGAACACATCCTTCCTCCCATCTCTGACGACGGAATTTCGCTCTGCCTGCTCACATGGCCTGCCGGGGTCTTCCTCTCCCAGGGACAAGGTAAACAACTGAGCCTTATCATAGACTCATCCCCTCTGATCCATGACTAATGCACACCATCCCATGCCCACACTTAAAATAGTCTCACATAACACACAGGGCCTCAATTCCCCCGTAAAACGCAGGAAGGTCTTCCAGCAATACCACTCCATGCAAGCCGATATATTCCTGTTACAGGAAACCCACTTCCCGTCCACATTCAAACCCTCTTTCCTACATCAACGCTTCCCACAATTTTTCCTGGCATCAGCGGATAATAAGACAAAAGGGGTGGCGGTATGCTTCGCCAAACACATCAACCTCTCTCAGCCAGAAACTTTAGTAGACCCCCTGGGGCGATATATTTTGGTATCCGGTCACATAGATGGAGAGCAGTACACATTTGTGTCCTACTATGCCCCTAACAAGGGCCAAAAGCCCTTTTTTGATTCCCTTATACGGACGCTGAAACCACATCTCAAAGGGTCAGTCTTCATTGGAGGTGATTCTAATATCGCCTTTGATCTTGCCCTAGATAAACTGGCAGATGGGACAACCAAGCCCAAACGTCCTTCCAATCAGAGTACAAACATAGCAAAACTGATCCATGAGGCAGGACTCATGGATGCGTGGCGGGAGGCTAACCCTCGCACAAAAGACTACACGCACTACTCAGCCCCACACAAATCCTTTGCCAGGATAGATCACATTTTCACATACTCATATACAATTCCTCTACTTATACGTTCCAAAATAATAGAATCCCCGCTGTCAGATCACTCGATGGTCACTGTAATCACTCTGCGGTCGTCGGGAAAAAGAGACACACCGCGCTGGCGGTTACAAGAATCCCTATTGAATGACCCAATTCAATATTCATTAGTGGAGACAGCTATTAAGGAATATTTCCTGATAAATGCAACGGAGGAAGTCTCCCCTTCTACCGTATGGGCGGCACACAAATCGGTCATCAGGGGGAAACTCATTCAATTGTCCTCAAAACTCAAAAAGGAACACAGGGCAGATACACTCAGGCTCACAGAAGAATTCCACTCCCTGGCTAAAGCGCATAAACGTAACCCTACGACCTGTTCCTTAGCAAATCTAGACAGAGCTAGGGTTCTCCTTAACCTAAACCTGACGACAGCTGCAGAACGACACCTTAGATGGTCCGGGGCAAGGTTCTATTCCCAGAAGGACAGGATAGGTTCTAAATTGGCAGTAAAACTTACCCCTAAACACCGCTCTTTAGCTTTCCCTAAAATCCGGACAGTAGCGGGGGATTTGACACAGAACCCGGCTAAAATTATGGACACGTTTCTACGGTTCTACTCTGACCTTTACAAACAGAAACAACAGACCCACAGTAAGCACGACGACGACTTTTTTCAAGACCTACAATTCCCCTCCCTGACGGATGAACATAGAGACATCCTCGAGAGCCCGTTCACCCAAGAGGAAGTCATGGCTACGATTAAATTGCTTAAAGTGGGGTCCTCCCCCGGCCCAGATGGCTTTTCGACTGGGTATTATAAAAAATTTGGCCTGACTCTGGCTCCGCATTTGGCCCGGTTCTTCAACTCTCTCAGGGATGGGGCTCAATTGGGAACAGACCTAAACGCGGCTTATATCTCGGTCATACCCAAACCTGATAAGGACCCTAGTGAGGTGTGCAATTATCGACCGATCTCGCTTATTAATAACGATATTAAGATTATGACCAAGATTATAGCTAATAGAATGTCTGGCTTATCGCCTCATACATTCACAAAGATCAGGTGGGCTTCATCCCTGGGAGACAGGGCCCGGACCAAATTAGACGGACCATTGACATTGTTTCACTTTTACAGTCTCAGTGGGATGGGGGAACCCAACAAAAAGGTTACTTGCTCTCCATAGATCTACACAAAGCATTTGATTCCATAGATTGGGCATATCTGTCTGGTGTCCTGGAGAGATGGGGTTTTGGACCGTACTTCCTAAATCTAATACACGCACTTTACTCTCAACCCACTGCCCAGGTGCGCCTGATGGGGAGGCACTCGGAATCTTTCGTCATAAGCAGGGGTACCAGACAGGGCTGTCCACTCTCTCCCCTCCTTTTTGCAATAGCCATCGAGACTTTAGCCATAGCTCTCAGATCGAACCCTGACTTTAGGGGGGTCATGTGCCGGCCCCGAGAACATAAGTGCGCACTGTACGCTGATGACCTCCTCCTATTCGTGACCTCCCCACTAACATCTACCCCGGCATTTCTTAAAATATTGAAGGTCTTCAGTGAGGTATCGGGCTTGAAAGTAAATATGAGTAAATCGACGGCACTAAACATTAATGTTCCGCAGGATGTTCGGTTACTACTTTCTAAAAACTTTAATTTGGTCTGGGCATCCGGGGCGATCCCATACTTGGGCGTCAAGCTGACCTCCGACATCAGCAACCTCTTTAAGGCGAATTATCCCCCTATGATGCAGAAATGTAGAGATGACATGAATAAGTGGTCGAGAAGCGGACTATCCTGGCTCGGCAGGATCCATGCGATTAAGATGACTCTTCTCCCACGTATGCTGTATTTATTCCGATCCCTCCCAATCTCGATCAAGAAACAGGTTCTGGGTAAATTTCAGTCTGAGGTTGTTTGCTTTATCTGGGGCAACAAAGGATACAGATGTCCCTCGAGTATCCTCTTCCGCCTAAAATCACAGGGAGGCTTGGGTCTCCCGAATCTATGGAATTACTACCAGGCAGCTCAACTCGCACAAATCTCAATGGTCTTCTCGAGGGGCCAGAAGCCGGACTGGCTCTCTATGGAAAGGCAAGCGGTCCCATCGAACACCATTGACTACCTGTTATGTTGTGACCCGAAGGCCAGACCTGCGATTTTATCCCCCACACTCTCCCACTCTGTTGCTCTATGTTCCCGATTATATAATCACACATCAGTGACGTCCACGCTGAAAAAACCCCTAGCCCACCTGTTCCATAACACGGACTTCTTGCCGGGAATGAACATTGGGGCATTTAAATGGTGGACAGATAAGGGTTTATACCGAATTGGCCACTTTCTCTCTCCTGCGGGGCCCATTTCTTTATCCCACTGCAAAAAGAGACTAGATATGCCCGACTCCGAGTATTTTAGATTCTCCCAAATCTCTCACTTCCTGCACTCCATTTGGAATAACAAGACAGTCGCTCCTACGATTACACCCTATGAACACTGGTGCTAGAACACAATGGATCAGAGGGGAGGTATCTCGTTAATTTACACGACCCTGTCGACTAGATTGACCAAGCCCACCTACGCTCAGAGTTGGGAGGCGGATATGGATGGCTCATGGGACACTGAGGTATGGTTCCGCGCATCGAAGCGTTCGTTTAAAGGTATACTCAATGTCTCTCTGATCGAAGCTAGTCTGAAAGTACTGGTCCGGTGGTACTACGTTCCTTCCAGGTTGGCTATAATGTATGCAGGCACTTCCCCAGTATGCTTTAGAGGCTGCGAACTAGAGGGCACTATGTTCCATACTTGGTGGTCATGCCCGCGCATCAGATCTTTCTGGCGCAAAGTATTTCGCACCATTAGAGCTCTGACGGGAGTACAGACAACTCCACAGCCCAATATAGCACTTCTAAACCATACTTTTCCCAATATGCCCAAACACTCCCAGACACTATCATTTTTTATATTACTAGGAGCCAAATTAACCATAGCCAAGGCCTGGAAGAAACCCACCGTCTCATTTACAGGATTCAGGAAGAAGGTATCCTGGATCATGGTACAAGAGCAAATTGTTGCTAAACTTAATGACAAGACTGAAAAATGTATGGCCACATGGGAACCTTGGGCCACCTCATGCAATGTTTCTCTTATAACAGGAGTCCAACCTGGATTTCTGAGCAGTCGCGTCTCACATTCCTAGCATGTGAGTATTCCCCCACCTCCCCCTTTTCCTTCACACGTTTATACCTCTTCTCCTTTCTTCTGCCTCCCTTGGCATCTCTGGGTTATTACGCTTAATATGATCACGCTGTTCTTCTTAGGATTATTTTACTGATCTGTGGTTTGTATTCGTTCTTGTTGACTCTCCATTTACTAGCTGAGCATATTGACCTCATATTGTAACATGAAAACCTTACGCTTAGTCACATGGTGGAGGTGCATCGGCTACTCATCTTGACTAACATACCAGGCTGGTAGACGCTTTCTGGGTGCTGGATTCTCAACCTTCTGGGATGCAGTGTGATCCCTAAGGGGCGTCCCGGGGGCTGGAGTCACAGTGCTTACTTAGTTTTGAGTATCTCTCCGACTGGTTATGGTAGAGCATGCTGTTTCGATAAGATAGTAATGCTAGGATGATCTAGCTTGAAGTACCTCACATGACTCACCTATGTTTCTTCTATAGGAACTTATGCTGATAAGGTCACACACTTAGTTAATTCACTGTATTACCTGATTGTTTGATTATCTTCTGTTATCATTTAAAACTTCAAATAAAAATTATTAAACAGTAAAAATCAATACGTTTATGTGGCAGTAGATTTGTGACATACTTGTTTATGTGTCCATGCAATAAACGATACGTAAAAGAACCACACACAAGTTGTCGAAATGCATTAGTGAACATATTACCAACATAAAAAGTGGTTACCAGAAACACAGTTTCCAACAATTTACGCCTTCGGCATAAGAAAGATCTGTCAGTACTAAGATTTTCTGATGACCTTCAGAAAATGGTATCCTTAAATGAGACCAAGAGGATATACGAACTAGATTTGTTAACTCCACAAGGCATTAATATAGACATTGATCTTAACTGCTTCCTTATTGATTTTTAATACTTTTAAATTTATATTTGTTTTTTATTAGTAATGGATTGTAAAGTAAATTAAATATTTTGATTAATAATATGTATTTATTTGGTTTCTATATACATATGTGTGTGTTCACGCTTACATGTGTATATATTTTAGTGTAATCTAGTGTAGGCTGCTGTTTGTTATTATTTAGTGCAGGATGTATATATTTTTTTATCCACTAGATGGTGCTGTGTATATAAGAGTAATGATTGCGCACTATGGCATACCACCCAACTTTCTGAGATGGGAATGAGGGACACCTATTAGCAAAAGTATGTAGGCATAGGACACACCCCCTGCCAAGGCCCTCTTAAAGGAAAACAGTACAAAAAAAACAAAACAATTGGTTAAACCCACAAGTGCTTTTTTTCTACTACTATTCCTTTATACTGGCTTTTAGAATTTAGAAATGCCTCAATTTAGAAACTCAATGAAAGGTTTAGCACTATAAAACAATTTTTGAAAGATAAATAGCGCATTTTATGTACAACTATATAGATCAGACCAAAATGAGGGACAAATGAGGACAAAAGAGGGACAAAGGGACTTTGTTCCAAATCAGGGTCATTTGGGAGCTATGACTATGGTATTGTAGTATTAAAAGATTGTTCCTCAGAATACAGAAGCATTTACCACATGGAGTAGAAATTACTGCGCATGTTTATGGACTTTTATTTAATCCTAATATTTTTTTGTAATTTAGTGGTGATTTTGGTTGTATTAGCGCCTTATCCTTCATCTTTTACTTACAAATATGTGGAGCGGTTTTACCCACCAAAGTATTTGTATTTTTGTCCTTCTGATGCTGAAATTTACAAAGGCCTGTTACAGAAGACAGTCTAGTGGATGAAACAATTTAAAGTTAGGAAATACAGAGGTGCCCTCTCTCTACCTGCAGCCTGCTGACTGGACAGTAAAAAAGCAATATCAAAATGATGAGGTCATTCCTGTGCTCACCTTACTTTACCTACTACTCGTTAAAATGTTTTTATGCAGTACACCAGGTTGGCTCCCTGTCCTGCACCTCCTACTCCTAGTCTAAATGCTGCTGTGCTACAAATTGCAGGAAGTGGATATCAAGACAAATTCAAGTGTTATTCTAGTTATATTTGAAATTACATTTAATAATTTGTTATGAAAACATAGCTGCATTTATTTATTTATTACAAGTACTTATATAGCACCAGAAAAGGGAAAGGGATGGTCGGCACTCAGGATGACATAAAAAATAGTATTCCTTTATTGAAAAGTACAACTCTGTAAAAACAGCCTATGCTTCTCGGACATTAGCCCTTAGTCATGGCCAGGACTAAGGACTAACGTCTAAAACACGTAGGCTGTTTTTACAGCATTGTACATGTCTTTTTAATAAAGAAATACTATTTTTTGGATGTCATCTTGAGTGCCGACCATCCCTTTCCTTATTCAGGTATTTTGGAGGTGTCGGCAGCCTCGAGGTCTGAGCACCAGGCAGTGCAGAGCTGTGGGAAGGTTGCAGCGCCTACACTTCTGTTTCTACTTACATAGCGCCGTCAATTTCCACAGAGATTTACATACACACATATATATATATATATATATTGTGACAGCAGGAAGGTAAAGTCACCTGGTTGCATCCAGGGGGGTAGGTATATTTCTCCCAGATTCAGGCTTTATGCCGACTTATACAACTAGGGAGAGAGTTGATGAAGCCCAGCTGAGGCTAGTGGGCTCATGGATGATTCATACCTCTAGGGAGAGTGCTGGGCGTCGTGCAGGCAGGGAGTTGATGAGACCAGCTGAAGCTTGTCAGCTCGTTTAAGGCCTCTATAAAAACTCCCAGCTTCATTAGGTGTTTGCTCATGCCTGGACCCAGACCTGTGTGGACTGTCTAGGGAGAGTGAACCCCTGTGCGGTGAGGCAAAGCCTGTGTGGCTATTTGTTTGGACATTTACTAAACCAGGGACTTAGGGACTAGGACAGCACCAGGCTGATCCCAGTTGTTAGTTAGGGAAACCTGCATGTTTAGTCAGAGGTCAAGCTGACCAGGATTTATTTTGTTTATGTTTCTTTTTGCTTTGCTGTGTTTTTGTCACTGTAAATAGAGAAATAAACCGCACCTTTTGATCTTGAAAACCACAACCTCCGTCTGCTGGGCCTGTTTTTGTGTGGGGAGCCCATCCAGGGGGTCACACACACCCGCTACCGAGCTAACCCCCTCACAGTTGGTGGAGAATACAGGCAATGTGACTTTCTGACGTCTGTCCGTCAGAAAGTCACATTGCATGGGTTCCTCCACAACCGGGCAATTTGCTGCAATATGTCCCGCTTGCCGGCAGCGGTAGCAAACAATCCTTTTGGCTGCCTCTTAAGCCCCCGACTTCCCAGGCTGTTCTCGCCAAACCCTGGGCAGAGCTCCCACCCTCTCACTCTCTCCACCCTCACCCCTTGGAATCATCTTATCCGCCCCTGGGGATGGTCTGGTCTTAGGGTGGAAAGTCCGAGAGTCTCTGGAAGAGGCCGTCAGGTTCTCTGCAGCCAAGTATCTCTCTACACGATCCACAAGTTTACCGGCCGTTTCTGGGTCTCCATGGCTTACCCACTTTTGAATGGCGGTAGGAAGAGCTCTCAAGAAACGATCCATCACAACACGTTCCACAATCTCCGGTGCGGACAAAGTCTCTGGCTGTAGCCACTTCCTGCTCAGGTGAATGAGATCATACATTTGAGACCTGGGGGGTTTTCCAAGCTGGAAAGTCCAGTTATGCACACGCTGAGCCCGGACAGCCAGGGTGACACCCAGCCTTGCCAATATTTCAGCTTTTAGCATCACATAGTCTTTTGCTTGGTCAGGCTCTAGGTCATAGTAAGCTTTCTGCGATTCACCAGTTAACAGAGGAGCCACCAGTCCAGCCCACTGCTCCTCAGGCCACTTTTCTCTTTCAGCAGTCCTTTCAAATGTGGTCAAAAATACCTCTGGATCATCCTCTCCAGTCATTTTTGTCAATAAACGACTCACCCCAAAGGACGCGGTATTAGTGGGACGGCTTTCCTCACTGGTCTGCGGACGTTGCTGCATTACTGCTTCCATCTGTTGTTGTAGTCTCTGCTCTTGCTTCTGCAACAGGTCTATGAAGCGGGGTTCACGGCTAACCCCAAGAAGTGTACCATTGGGCAGGAGGAGGCCAAATATCTTGGGTACACCATTGGCAGGGGAGTAATAAAACCCCAACTCAACAAAGTCAAGGCCATCCAGAGTTGGCCACGTCCCAACAGCAAGAAGCAGGTACGAGCCTTTCTGGGAATCGCGGGTTATTATCGGCGCTTCATTCCCCACTAGGGATGAGCTTCGAGTTCAAGTCGAACTCATGTTCGACTCGAACATTGCCTGTTCGCCCGTTCGCCGAACAACGAACAAATTGGGGTGTTCGCGGCAAATTCGAAAAATCTATGGGAGAAATCTAAAGTGTTAATTATAAAGGCTAATATGCAAGTTATTGTCCTAAAAAGTGTTTGGGGACCGGGGTCCTGCCCCAGGGGACATGTATCAATGCAAAAAGAAGTTTTAAAAACGGCCGTTTTTTCGGGAGCAGTGATTTTAATAATGCTTAAAATGAAAAAATAAAAGTGAAATATTCCTTTAAATTTCGTACCTGGGGGGTGTGTATGATATGCATGTAAAGTGGCGCATGTTTCCCGTGCTTAGAACTGTCCCTGCAAAAAGTGTCATTTTTGAAAGAAAAAAATGCATTTAAAACTGACTCGCGGCTATTAATGAATTGTCGGCTCCCGGCAATACATACAAAAGTCATTGATAAAAAAAAAAAAAAAGCGTGGGGGTTCCCCAGAATTCAATTACCAGGCCCTTCAGGTCTGGAATGGATATTAAGGGGAACCCCGCCGCAAATGAAAAAAAAATTGACGTGGGGTTCCCCCAAATATCCATTCCAGGCCCTTCAGATCTGGCATGGATTTTAAGGGGAACTCCACCCCAAATTTAAAAAAAAAATGGCGTGGAGTCCCCCTAAAAATCCATACCAGACCCCTTATCCGAGCACGCAACCTGGCCGGCCGCAGGGGAAAAGGGGGGGACGAGAGAGCGGCCCCCCCTCCCTCCTGAACCGTACCAAGCCACATGCCCTCAACATGGGGAGGATGTCCCCATGTTGATGGGGACAAGGGCCTCATCCCCACAACCCTTGCCCGGTGGTTGTGGGGGTCTGCGGGCGGGGGGCTTATCGGAATCTGGAAGACCCCTTTAACAAAGAGGACCCCCAGATCCCGGCCCCCCCCCCCTATGTGAATTGGTAAGGGGTACATTGTACCCCTACCATTTCACGAAGAAAGCGTAAAAAAATGTTTAAAAAAACACACAAACACCTTGAAAAAGTCCTTTATTAAGAAAAAAAAAAAAAAAACCATTCCAGCGGTGAAATCCAGTGTCCCGCGGCGATCCCGATGTCCAGCGCTGTCCGTCATTGGTTGTGCCTGAGCGGACCTGATGGGGAACTCCCTCTCAGTATTTTAAATGTATAGACCCGCCCCTTCTAAAGTTCCCCATCAGGTCTGCTCAGCGGACCAGATGCGGAACATGAGAAGGGGCGGGTCTATACATGTATTACCAAAGTGAGAGCAGTTCCCCATCAGGTCCGCCTCCTCGGTATGTCGGACCCGCCGCCTAATTTAAATTTACATAGTGAAGGAAGTTCCCCGCTCAAGCCAATGACGTAGGCGGGTCCGACATACCGAGGAGGCGGACCTGATGGGGAACTGCTCTCACTTTGGTAATACATGTATAAACCCGCCCCTTCTCATGTTCTGCATCTCGCCCGCTGAGCGGACCTGATGGGGAACATTAGAAGGGGCGGGTCTATACATTTAAAATACTGAGAGGGAGTTCCCCATCAGGTCCACTCAGGCACAACCAATGAAGGACAGCGCTGGACATCGGGATCGCCGCGGGACACTGGATTTCACCGCTGGAATGTTTATTTATTTATTTTTTTAAATAAAGGACTTTTTCAAGGTGTTTGTGTGTTTTTTTAAACATTTTTTTACGCTTTCTTCGTGAAATGGTAGGGGTACAATGTACCCCTTACCAATTCACATAGGGGGGGGCGGGATCTGGGGGTCCCCTTTGTTAAAGGGGTCTTCCAGATTCCGATAAGCCCCCCGCCCGCAGACCCCCACAACCACCGGGCAAGGGTTGTGGGGATGAGGCCCTTGTCCCCATCAACATGGGGACATCCTCCCCATGTTGAGGGCATGTGGCTTGGTACGGTTCAGGAGGGAGGGGGGGCCGCTCTCTCGTCCCCCCCTTTTCCCCTGCGGCCGGCCAGGTTGCGTGCTCGGATAAGGGGTCTGGTATGGATTTTTAGGGGGACTCCACGCCATTTTTTTTTTAAACTTGGGGTGGAGTTCCCCTTAAAATCCATGCCAGATCTGAAGGGCCTGGTAATTGAATTCTGGGGAACCCCCACGCTTTTTTTTTTTTTTTTTATCAATGACTTTTGTATGTATTGCCGGGAGCCGACAATTCATTAATAGCCGCGAGTCAGTTTTAAATGCATTTTTTTTCTTTCAAAAATGACATTTTTTGCAGGGACAGTTCTAAGCACGGGAAACATGCGCCACTTTACATGCACATCATACACACCCCCCAGGTACGAAATTTAAAGGAATATTTCACTTTTATTTTTTCATTTTAAGCATTATTAAAATCACTGCTCCCGAAAAAACGGCTGTTTTTAAAACTTCTTTTTGCATTGATACATGTCCCCTGGGGCAGGACCCGGGTCCCCAAACACTTTTTAGGACAATAACTTGCATATTAGCCTTTATAATTAACACTTTAGATTTCGAACGTTCGAGTCCATTGTATTTAATAGGGTTCTAAAGTTTACACGAACATTTTGTCTGTTCGCAGGTTCTGGTGCGAACCGAACAGGGGGGTGTTCGGCTCATCCCTGTTCCCCACTTTGCTTCTAAGGCTGTGCCCCTAACCAACCTGACGAAAGGGAAAGGGTCGGTCATGATTAAATGGACCCCCGAGGCTGAGGCAGCATTCCAATTCTTGAAACAAGCCTTATGTAGCCAGCCAGTGTTGTACTCACCCGACTTCTCTAAAGACTTTGTCGTACAAAGTGATGCGTCAGATGTGGGGTTAGGAGCAGTATTGTCCCAGGTCTGGAACGGGGAAGAGCACCCAGTCATTTACCTCAGCAGGAAGTTGAAGTCCCATGAGGTAAATTACGCCACGGTTGAAAAGGAGTGTTTAGCGGTGAAGTGGGCTCTAGATTTCCTTCGGTACTATCTGCTAGGTAGGCACTTTGACATGGTTACGGATCACGCTCCGTGAAAGTGGATGGCTCAAAACAAGGAGACAAATAGAAGAGTAAATAGGTGGTTCCTGGCCCTACAGGAATTCAACTTCACAGTAAAGCATCGCCCTGGCGTTCAAATGGGGAATGTGGATGCTTTGTCTCGAGTACATGAATGCCTGATTGCTGGTGTTCCAACCCCAAGGTTAAAACAAGAGGGGGGGGTATGTGACAGCAGGAAGGTAAAGTCACCTGGTTGCATCCAGGGGGGTAGGTATATTTCTCCCAGATTCAGGCTTTATGCCGACTTATACAACTAGGGAGAGAGTTGATGAAGCCCAGCTGAGGCTAGTGGGCTCATGGATGATTCATACCTCTAGGGAGAGTGCTGGGCGTCGTGCAGGCAGGGAGTTGATGAGACCAGCTGAAGCTTGTCAGCTCGTTTAAGGCCTCTATAAAAACTCCCAGCTTCATTAGGTGTTTGCTCATGCCTGGACCCAGACCTGTGTGGACTGTCTAGGGAGAGTGAACCCCTGTGCGGTGAGGCAAAGCCTGTGTGGCTATTTGTTTGGACATTTACTAAACCAGGGACTTAGGGACTAGGACAGCACCAGGCTGATCCCAGTTGTTAGTTAGGGAAACCTGCATGTTTAGTCAGAGGTCAAGCTGACCAGGATTTATTTTGTTTATGTTTCTTTTTGCTTTGCTGTGTTTTTGTCACTGTAAATAGAGAAATAAACCGCACCTTTTGATCTTGAAAACCACAACCTCCGTCTGCTGGGCCTATTTTTGTGTGGGGAGCCCATCCAGGGGGTCACACACACCCGCTACCGAGCTAACCCCCTCACAATATATATATATATATATATAAATATATATATATATATATATATATTGTATGCCCATTGGCTTTCTCTAAGTTGTTTATTGCCTATATTCTTAGCTAGCTATCTCTGGCTGTTATCCAGAGTGACCAGAATGAATAGTGTATAACTTGCTGTTGTACCGAATGCATCTCTCCTTAATGGAATTGCTCCCTTGCATTTTGTTAACTGAGCTTTAGATGACCTAAAGTGCCTTTTTTGTACCTCTTTGATTTTGTGATTATCTCTGTACACTTGTACTGTTTGTTGTTTTATTTAATAAAAATGTGTTTTATTTAAAAATAAAACATTTGAAAAATTAATATTACTAACTCTTTATAAAATGTTAACAAGATCCTTTAATATTGTTTTAGCAACCATTTTACGGATGAGATAGGTCTGTATCAGAAATAGTAAAATGATTAAATTGTTTTTGGTATTATCACTACTAGTAAAGCGACAATGTCAAAAGACCAGATTAATTTCTAAAAAAAAATATTTCCATAAGATTATGTGTGCATAAACATCCAACCTCGCCATCGACATCACCAAAAACATCATCAGAAGTCTCAGAGACAGCACATCACCAAATGACATCATTTCTACAAAACTCCTGAAAGAATGTACCGACATTCTGGCACCCTCCATAACACATCTCATAAATCAATCGTTCAAAGAAGGCATTGTTCCGATCTCCCTCAAGCAAGGCATAGTCAAACCCCTCCTAAATAAGCCCAACCTCAACCCTAAAGACCCAAGCTACCGCAGGCTGATAACAAGTCTCAACACCATCTCAAAGATCATGGAGAAAGCAGTAGTACAACAACTACAACTCCATTTGGACACCCACAAACTCTTGGACCCACTACAATCAGGCTTCCGCCCAGGCCATGGCACAGAAACGGCACTTCTCAAAATATGGGATGACGCCCTCGAAGCAGCAGATGACGGAGAATCATGTCTTCTGGTGCTGTTGGATCTCAGTGCAGCGTTCGACACAGTAGATCACGAAACTCTACTTATCCGCCTTAAAGAAGTAGCAGGAGTAGCAGACCCTGACCTACACTGGTTCGCATCCTTCTTAGAAAATCGCTCCCAGACAGTGAAACTAGGAGTCTTCACCTCTGAAACTCGCACAATTTCTTGCGGAGTCCCTCAAGGATCACCCCTTTCACCCGTGCTCTTCAACATCTACCTCCGCCCACTACTTAAAATCATCAGGAAACAGGATCTGTGCTACCACTCATATGCTGACGACACCCAAATCTACTTTCGTATCACCGAAAAAAAATACCAATATCGCGGACTGGAAGAGTGCCTCGCATTGATCGATGATTGGATGACGGAGAGTTCCCTCAAACTCAATGGATCCAAAACAGAACTTCTACTCCACGCAAACCAAAAGACAAAAACAAAGACGTCTTGGACACCACCCACCATTCTTGGAAAGACCGTTACCCCGAGCACCAAAGTCAAAAGTCTCTGAGTCATCCTTGACTCGGAGATGTCGATGGATGCACAAATAGGATCAGTAGTAAGCGGATCGCACCATCTTCTTCGTCTGTTACGGAGACTCATCCCCTTCATCCCGGAAGAGGACACAGCAGTAGTAGTTGGAACAATCATCAACTCCCGACTCAACTATGCAAACTCCTTCTACATAGGACTACTTAAATATCAGATCTCGCGCCTACAAGTAATCCAGAACACGGCAGCCAGACTGGTAACAGGGAAAAAACCTTGGGAATCTATCACCCCTTCACTGAGGACCCTGCATTGGCTAACCGTAAAGGATCGGGTCACAATTAAGACCCTCTGCCTCACCCACAAGTGCACACAAGGAAACGCACCTCAATATTTATGCGAGAAAATAAAACACTACTCCCCCAAATGCATTCTCCGATCAACCAATCAAAACCTCCTTCACATCCCCAAATCCTGCTACAAATCGAAGGGAGAACGAAGATTTGCAGTCCAAGGACCACGGCTATGGAACGCTCTTCCCACAGACATCCGCATGGAAGAAAACCATCGGGCCTTCAGGAAAAAACTTAAGACCCACCTCTTCTGATGGATCAGGACGTCACTGGATGCAAAGCGCCTTGAGGCGATTCAGTTCGCATTTGTAGCACTATATAAGTTATTCACTCACTCACACTCATTATCTTATGCATGTTGTTTTCCTGTAAATCCTCCATTGTGTAGACATCTAAAAGCCCCGAGACTGATGTTGGGTCACAGCAATTTGGATGTGATGTCAGCAGCCACAGCAGACTTATTCCGCGTACACACGACCGTTTTTAATGTCATTGAAAAAAACGATGTTTTTCTCGACGTGATTCTTCTCAAGCCTGCCTTGCCTACACACTATCATGAAAAAAAATGCTCGAGCAAAGCGCGGTGACGTACGAAATGTACGACGGCACTATAAAGGGGAAATTCCATTCGGATGGCGCCACCCTTTGGGCTGCTTTTGCTGATCCTCGTGTTAGTAAAGTTTGGTGAGAGACGATTTGCGCTTTTCAGCCTCGTGCTCTTCAGTCTGTTACAGCATGACGAATGTGCTATCTCCATTACGAACGCTAGTTTTACCAGAACGAGTGCTCCCGTCTCATCACTTGCTTCTGAGCATGCACGTTTTTTTCACGTCGTTAAAGCCTACACACGGACGTTTTTCATGACGAGAAAAACGACAACGTGAAAAACGACGCGAAAAATTAGAGCATGTTCCAAATTTTAATGCCCATTTTTCACGTCGTGGAAAATGCTCTGGAGCCCACACACGATCATTTTTAATGACCAAATAAAAAAATTGAATATTTTTTCATCATGAAAAACGGTCGTGTGTACGCGGCATTAGAATTTTCAAAAACAAATCAGGTCACATCGGGAGGTGAGGGGAGGAGATTCGGGGGTAGAACGGGGCTATAATGTGAATTCAGAAGCTTCCTGTGGCCACAATGACTAGTGTTTGCAAATAGATGTGACTGCTTAGCCTACAAAACATCAACAGGCTGATGACAGCTTAAAACCAATGGGAGCAGAATCTATCAAATTAAAAATTTAGATTTTCTGCTAATAAGCAAGGTGGTGTCAAATAATAGCATGAGGGGGGCTCACTGTCCTGGGAAATATGTACCAATGCACAAATAAAAAAATAAAAAAAATCCATATGGCTGTGAACAGTGATCTTTTTTTAAGCACTGATTTTTTTCTGATTATGAGAAAAAAAAAAGGCACACCATCCACAATCCACAATTCACCTTTGTCTTACTCAATTCCGTATGGAGGTCACCGCCTCTAACAGGTTTTGTCACCCTTTCCCGGACAACAGAATTAGAAACCAGATAAACAGCCATCATAAATGTCTCTGAAGTGACCAACAAATGTTTTATAATATACTGTAAATGGTAGTGGCTGTATAGTGTTCCCAAATTCTAGTTCTTAAAGTGCACCTCTTACATTCTACATACTGCAATGAAATAAAATGTGCATAATATTGAATACACAACATTACATGTCCCACAGTTTATATTGTCCAGCAGGGATGAGCCGAACACCCCCCTGTTCGGTTCGCACCAGAACCTGCGAACAGACAAAATGTTCGTGTAAACTTTAGAACCCTATTAAATACAATGGACTCGAACGTTCGAAATCTAAAGTGTTAATTATAAAGGCTAATATGCAAGTTATTGTCCTAAAAAGTGTTTGGGGACCTGGGTCCTGCCCAGGGGACATGTATCAATGCAAAAAGAAGTTTTAAAAACGGCCGTTTTTTCGGGAGCAGTGATTTTAATAATGCTTAAAATGAAAAAATAAAAGTGAAATATTCCTTTAAATTTCGTACCTGGGGGGTGTGTATGATATGCATGTAAAGTGGCGCATGTTTCCCGTGCTTAGAACTGTCCCTGCAAAAAATGTCATTTTTGAAAGAAAAAAAATGCATTTAAAACTGACTCGCGGCTATTAATGAATTGTCGGCTCCCGGCAATACATACAAAAGTCATTGAGAAAAAAAAAAAAAAAGCGTGGGGGTTCCCCAGAATTCAATTACCAGGCCCTTCAGATCTGGCATGGATTTTAAGGGGAACTCCACCCCAAGTTTAAAAAAAAAATGGCGTGGAGTCCCCCTAAAAATCCATACCAGACCCCTTATCCGAGCACGCAACCTGGCCGGCCGCAGGGGAAAAGGGGGGGACGAGAGAGCGGCCCCCCCTCCCTCCTGAACCGTACCAGGCCACATGCCCTCAACATGGGGAGGATGTCCCCATGTTGATGGGGACAAGGGCCTCATCCCCACAACCCTTGCCCGGTGGTTGTGGGGGTCTGCGGGCGGGGGGCTTATCGGAATCTGGAAGACCCCTTTAACAAAGGGGACCCCCAGATCCCGCCCCCCCCCTATGTGAATTGGTAACGGGTACATTGTACCCCTACCATTTCACGAAGAAAGCGTAAAAAAAATGTTTAAAAAAACACACAAACACCTTGAAAAAGTCCTTTATTTAAAAAAATAAATAAATAAACATTCCAGCGGTGAAATCCAGTGTCCCGCGGCGATCCCGATGTCCAGCGCTGTCCTTCATTGGTTGTGCCTGAGCGGACCTGATGGGGAACTCCCTCTCAGTATTTTAAATGTATAGACCCGCCCCTTCTAAAGTTCCCCATCAGGTCCGCTCAGCGGACGAGATGCGGAACATGAGAAGGGGCGAGTCTATACATGTATTACCAAAGTGAGAGCAGTTCCCCATCAGGTCCGCCCCCTCGGTATGTCAGACCCGCCTACGTCATTGGCTTGAGCGGGGAACTTCCTTCACTATGTAAATTTAAATTTACATAGTGAAGGAAGTTCCCCGCTCAAGCCAATGACGTAGGCGGGTCCGACATACCGAGGAGGCGGACCTGATGGGGAACTGCTCTCACTTTGGTAATACATGTATAGACCCGCCCCTTCTCATGTTCCGCATCTGGTCCGCTGAGCGGACCTGATGGGGAACTTTAGAAGGGGCGGGTCTATACATTTAAAATACTGAGAGGGAGTTCCCCATCAGGTCCGCTCAGGCACAACCAATGACGGACAGCGCTGGACATCGGGATCGCCGCGGGACACTGGATTTCACCGCTGGAATGTTTTTTTTTTTTTTTTTTAAATAAAGGACTTTTTCAAGGTGTTTGTGTGTTTTTTTAAACATTTTTTTACGCTTTCTTCGTGAAATGGTAGGGGTACAATGTACCCCTTACCAATTCACATAGGGGGGGGCCGGGATCTGGGGGTCCTCTTTGTTAAAGGGGTCTTCCAGATTCCGATAAGCCCCCCGCCCGCAGACCCCCACAACCACCGGGCAAGGGTTGTGGGGATGAGGCCCTTGTCCCCATCAACATGGGGACATCCTCCCCATGTTGAGGGCATGTGGCTTGGTACGGTTCAGGAGGGAGGGGGGGCCGCTCTCTCGTCCCCCCCTTTTCCCCTGCGGCCGGCCAGGTTGCATGCTCGGATAAGGGGTCTGGTATGGATTTTTAGGGGGACTCCACGCCATTTTTTTTTTAATTTGGGGTGGAGTTCCCCTTAAAATCCATTCCAGACCTGAAGGGCCTGGTAATTGAATTCTGGGGAACCCCCACGCTTTTTTTTTTTTTTTTTCTCAATGACTTTTGTATGTATTGCCGGGAGCCGACAATTCATTAATAGCCGCGAGTCAGTTTTAAATGCATTTTTTTCTTTCAAAAATTACACTTTTTGCAGGGACAGTTCTAAGCACGGGAAACATGCGCCACTTTACATGCATATCATACACACCCCCCAGGTACGAAATTTAAAGGAATATTTCACTTTTATTTTTTCATTTTAAGCATTATTAAAATCACTGCTCCCGAAAAAACGGCCGTTTTTAAAACTTCTTTTTGCATTGATACATGTCCCCTGGGGCAGGACCCGGGTCCCCAAACACTTTTTAGGACAATAACTTGCATATAAGCCTTTATAATTAGCACTTTAGATTTCTCCCATAGATTTTTCGAATTTGCCGCGAACACCCCAATTTGTTCGCTGTTCGGCGAACGGGCGAACAGGCAATGTTCGAGTCGAACATGAGTTCGACTCGAACTCGAAGCTCATCCCTATTGTCCAGTGACTGTGCAATATTTGTGGCTATTGTCCCTAAAATTGTTAAAATGGTTGTAAACCCTCACATATACCCAGTAAAGTTAACAGCCTCAGATGATACACAGAGATGAAACAAATGTCCCTACATGGGTTTTACTTGTTTATCTGCAGCCCTCTCTTATCCTATACCCCTTCAAAAGGGCAGAATCATGTTAAAATCCACAGTGTGACTGAGTGACTGTGACTGGGTGTGAGCTGATTAGAGGAAAGGAACACACCCACCTTCACACAGCAGAAGAACTTTGTTGTGAATAGACAAGCTGCATGCTGAGCTCCCTTCCCAACACAAATGTATCTCATGTGTCGGGAAAACATCTTATGCCGCGTACACACGGCCGTTTTTCTCGTCGAGAAAAACAACATTTTTTCCTTTTGACGATAAAAATTATCGTCTGTGGGCTTTTTGACATTTTTTTAGACGAGAAAAACGGCATTAAAAACGACGAGAAAAATTAGAACATGTTCTAATTTTTCTCGTCGTTTTTTTCGACATGTTTTCCGCTGCAGTTTTCCCATAGGGAAACACTGCCGCGGAGCCCACAGACGGTCGTTTTTCTCTACAAGAGAAAAAACGACGTGAAAAACGACCGTGTGTGGGGAACAAGCCGTTCCCTCGTTTTTAATGTCATTATTCACGGCGTTTTTTTAACTGCCGTGAATAATGATCGTGTGTACGCGGCATTAGAGGTGACACATGCTGATAACAGAAGAACGAAGCACCAGAGAGAAACGACACTTGGAGCTTTGGAGAGAGATAAGCAAACACTACAGATATATGTGCTTTTCCCAGATTTCATGACTTTAAGGATAAACCCTGACTCGTCCCTCCCTTTTATATTGTGGCATAACCAAGTTGTTAACAATATTTGTGGCTATTAAATCCCAAATAATTCACTCAAATTTTTATTTCTGCGTAAAACCTGCCCCATCTCTCTCTCTCACGTTGTGGCACACCTCCCATGAAGGTTAAATTAATACAATATTTTTTAAATTGTGAATGCATGCACTTTGTTGCCAATATTTGTAATAGTTACTTGCTAAAACCACAATGATATTTTGGGGTTCTCGGAGGCTTCTTTTATCATCAAAAGGCCAACTCTTATGCCTAATTTTCAGGGATGGCCAGTCCTAGACAAGTTACAGTGATATTAACCACTTCAGCTCTGGAAGGTTTACCCCCCCCCCCCCCTTCCTGATCAGGCCATTTTTTGAGATACAGCACTGCTCTGCTTTAACTGACAATTGCGCAGTATGCGATACTGTACCCAAGTAAAATTTATGTCCTTTTTTTCCCACAAATAGAGCTTTCAAAAGAGGTGGCATTTGATCACTTCAGCAGGGGTTTTTTTGCACTAGAAACAAAGAATGACTGAAAACCCCACTATGTTTTACTTTCTGCTCTAAAACATATCCAATAAAAAAAAATCTAAAAATCTAATTTCTTCATCAATTTAGGCCAATATGTATTCTGCTACATATTTTTGGTAAAAAAAAATCCCAATAAGAGTATATTGATTGGTTTGTGCAAAAATTACAGTGTTTACAAACTATGTTTTTTTTTATGTATTTATTTATTTTTACTAGTAATGGCAGCTATCAGTGACTTATAGTGGGACTGCGATATTGCAGTGGACAAATCGAACACCTAACTGACACTTTAGACACTTTTTTGGGGGCCAGTGATCTGTGATAAAAATAAGCACTGTCATTGTACTAATGACACTGAAAGGGAAGGGGTTAACATCAGGGGTGATCAAAGGGTTAAATGTGTGCCTAGGGAGTGCTTACTAACTGTGGGGTAGGTGCTTTTACTACTGGAAGACATAGATCAGTGTTTCTGCTTCACAAAAACCCAGGATCCATGGCCTGTGTACTCACAGAATGACAGTATCCCTTGCTTACCTAGGCAAACTGTCATTCTGTCAGATTAACGAACGATCAGCGGGTCCCGACGGACATCGGGTCTGCGGGACCCGCTGTGTAAAATCACAGCAGGAGCAAGCCGCCGGCACATGCTTATTTTTTTTATATTATGGTACTGTATATACATAAAATTCAAATACTTCATAATAGCCCTTTTAGGGGTGAGACCAATACCTACTACTGCATGTGATATCTCTATTACCTGGTTCAGCTTTACTCTGTCAACTCTCTGCTTGCTGTCTGCCCCTTTGGCAACAATACAGTAGTATCACCAGAGTAGGAACTTAATGACTGATGAAGCACTAAAGCTGAACAACATAACATATGAACAACATTAATGAGCTTTCTTGTGCAGTCTGGGAATTGTAAGCCTTGCTTAACAGAATTATAGCCCCTCCCAAAATAAAGAAGTTCACATATATTTTAACTGTATATTTATCTAGTTGTTTAATGTTGCACTACAAGATTTATCAGGATAGTTGGTGAAATAGTATTTTGCAGTCTTAACTTTCTTTGCTAAGTTATTAATTGACATTTTTGATACACTGTTTTATACCAAAAAACATTGCAAGAACTATATTTTATTTGTCCTGCAACACTGACCACATCTACTATGCCTCCTTACTGAAAAAAAACACTTTTATTGACAAGACTTTAGATATATATCCTTGTGTATTACTGCAACGTACAAACTGCTTAGCATTGCAGCTTCAGACCTGACAAGCAAAGAGCATTATCTCTGGGAAGCTTGTCAATAATGCTCACTAATCTCATATGTTGGCATTACACTGATTGCTGAAAGCTAATTGGAACATATAATGTTATACATTTTGCTTGCCTATTGTAAAAACAATTACATGTATTAATATTGATGAAACAACTTCTCTACTTGCTGAGGTCAACCATTCAGCTATATATTCTAACACACATTCTTCAAGTGACCTTTCACTTTCTTAATACACAAAAAGGATGATCAGATGATCAAAAAAGCCCATAAAGTGCATGAATAATGGCAGATTTACAATTATATCATAGTTTAACTAATTTACTGCTGAAGCCAGAAGACGCAATTCACCAGTGTAATATATTTCCCTGAACACTTTAAATGTGTATTTTAAGTGTAAAAAATAGCTAAAAACATGTTTATAAATTTAGAAAAATGGGAATCCAATACAGATTAGATTGCTGTGCCATTTTTTAAATTGGTATATCTACACTGTGCATCTGCAATAACATAGTAATTATGTTTTTAAATCACATTATTGTAATTTGTTTTTTGTCATCTGTGTCCCCTCTGAGAGATTTATCTTTACTTCCTGCACTGTAGACACAGAAGGAAATAAGAGGGATCTCCCCAAAGTGAGGTAAATCCTCTCTTACACACTTGTCACCAGAACATATGTCTGCATTGGAAGATTTATTTTCCTAATGATAGCTTAAAACATTGGATTTACACTCACTATCCCAGTAACAGTGCTCACAAGAACAAATGGAGAGAGATAAGCTGGTCATAGAAATTTTGGATGCAATCCAGCAAAAACGGGATGACTAACCTACCTCCAAAAACAGGTGGAAAAAACACTACCCAAATGGGAAGAAAACTAAACTAACAACAAAATGTGGTCAACCAGAAAAAAAATTAGGGGACCCTAAGGGCAAACCACAGACAGTTCAAGCCTAGCATTTTTAAATCTAAACTTCTGAAAAGGATAGCCATGCGTGTATGATCCCTCATAGCATATCATTCCAATAGTTAGAAGGGAATGGTTAAAACTGGGATCCTCCCAAAAGAGATGGTAGGCCAGGATCAGAAAGGAGTCCTTCCAGCCAAACAACTAGGTGTGTTCCTGGTGTTAGATAGACCACACTGTAAATCTGCTTTAGCTATTACCTATGTGATTCTAAGAATCATGTAACCTAACCCTGAAGGGAGTAGCATCCTCCACCAAGAGGTAGGAAAGCGAGTGCTACTATTAGAAACTTTGCCTGATTTCAAATAAGAGAAGGGAAGGAATCTCTAGTGACTTCCTCACAAAATTACAGCTCAACTGCAGAATTTGATCCTATCTCCAAGTGCTAATGTCCCACAAAGGCTACCTGATTATTCCCCATAGGGAACATCAGTAGCAAGCTTTCGGTGAGTCCTGCCTGCTGACTATCCAGGGGAATACATCAAAGCAGGAAGAGAGGGGCTTTCAAGCACTGAACCCTCTGCACTGAACCCTATTTTTTTAATGTGGAGTTCATCTGTTCAGGAGATCCCAAAGGCCAAGTCTTGCAGGTGAAAGGATTCTCAGCATTGTTTAAATTGCAAAAACTTAGAAAAATAACTGACTTTGTTTAATGAGGGTCTCCCAAGCATTCTACCATGGGAATGCCAGAAAAATGCACTAGGATGGACATAAGGAACAGTGCTGTGAGCAGGATCCAGAATGGCTGGAGGGTTAGGTCTGTATTAGGGAAAGGAGCAGTAGGAGCTCTTCTATTCTGACCTTGTACTCAAGAGTTTTCTTAAAAGATGAATAGGGCTGAAAGAGTATCAAGGACTATAAGCAGTGTAACCCCATCTAATGTAAAAGGACTCCCCTGTGGGTTGAAGTGGGATACCATTACCAGGGATAGATTCATACTAAGGTAAAACTCAGAGGTATTAGAATGCAAAGAACCAAGAAAAACAGAAGAGTGAAAAGGGGAAGCTGAGGAAGATGTCCATTAGAGGGTATAGGTTGATTGCTTGAGTAAGAGGAAGACTCTGAATGTCTACATGATATTACCACTATTATCAACTCCTTTGGAGGCATGTCTGTTGACATGGATTACTAGAGCATCTAGTTTTTAGTCCTTTATAAAGGAATTACTTGAAGACCCCTTTAACACTGGGGCAGTTTTTAGGCGCTTTAGCACTTGAAATAGCTTCTGCTAAGCGCTTGAAAACCGCCTCTCATTCATCCCGGTGTGACTTTTCACACTCAGGCGGTGTGCTTGCGGGACAGGAAAAAAAGTCCTGCAAGCAGCGTCTTTGGGGCTGATTGGGAGCGCTCCGGAAACGCCCCTTCCCATTGGAATGAATTTCAAAGCGCCTTAAAAGCACTTAAAACACTTTAGCGCTAACGTGGCCACAACCCCAGTGTGAAAGGGGTCAAAGAGTGGTAGTATTGGAAAGGTTTTTCCAGATACAGAAGCTTT
Source organism: Rana muscosa (assembly GCA_029206835.1). Taxonomy (NCBI): domain Eukaryota; kingdom Metazoa; phylum Chordata; class Amphibia; order Anura; family Ranidae; genus Rana; species Rana muscosa. Next base: position 328,020,467 of record CM055116.1, on the reverse strand, counting down.
AAAAGACCCTAGGTGGGGAAAAAGCAAAGAGTACACACATGCAACTCCACCTAGCAGATGATGTCAGCATTTAGTTCCCTCAGCCTTTACCCTTACCGTGGTAGCAGGAAATGTTTTAAAAAGGCACCCAACGGTACCAACCTTTAGCCTTATTCACTAAGTTAGTCTTTAGATTGAGGGTCACAAATGCCATGGCTCTAGACTCAGAAAGTGCTCTGTGGCTAACTAACACAGTAAACAAGTGCCCAGTGCACAGCATTCACATTCCAGGGTAGCCTCACAATCTTCCAGTCCATCATGTTCTGGTTATAGCCTCCAAAGCTAATGCTGAGGACATGCAGATCCAGATACTGCTCAAGAAGTTGTGTGAAAATCTTGAATGAAGTCACTTGTGAAAAATTATCAGCAGTGTATCAAGGTTCTCAAATAAACCCATAAAAGAAAGAAATATCATGAAAATAGAAGGCAAGCATAATTATGATTAGACTTTTTTTTTCAGCAGAGCTGAAGAGGAAGCATCCACCCTCCTAGGACAACACACTAGTAAAAAACTCAGGCATGACATTATTGGATATATTCTTAAAAAAAAATTGACAGAAAATAAAGGGAAAAGACAGCTGGTGGCATCACAACTAAAAATAAAAAGTTTAATAAGCAATGCCATAAAATAGGGAAAAAAGCATAATTAGAAGGATATTGATTATGGGAGAAGATAAAACATGTTTTTAATCAAAAAATGTGTATCCTGGGTCTATTATACACAAATAATATGTATTAATACAAACAATATTACTGAAAAATTGCCAGCGGAGGGAGTGGGGGGTAAATGTGGTAAACATAAATTTGTGAATGAAAGAGATACATTGCGATTGATTTACTAAAACTGGAGAGTGCAAACTCTAGTGCAGCTGTGCATGGTAGCCAATCAGCTTCTAACTTCAGCTTGTTCAATTAAGCATTGACCATAAAACCTGGAAGCTGATTGGTTTCTATGCAGAGCTGTACCAGATTTTGCACTCTCCAGTTTTAGTAAATCAACTCCATTGCATTAATGACATAGTTACACAGGAGAAGATCTTAAAGTAGAGTATGGCCCAAATGTTGGGATCCACCCAGATGCCTGACCGGCAGCTGGCTCAGTCTCGCTGAGAGCCTAAACCAGCGACTCCTGTCCCCACCACTGTCCGGTACTAAGAACAAGAAATCTGATACAAAATGTAAATGGCATGAACTATAAATAGGACATGGCAGTATCCAAAACAGAATAAATAAATGAACTGTCAATAACTTTTTTTTTTTTAAACTTCAAAGAGCAGAACAAGCTGGAGGTTCTAATTACAATTTTGTTTTTAGCTTGAAACTTTAATTGAAGCCTCTAGGAGTGAGTGTATCTATGCTCTGCAGAGAAGAGAGTACTTGGTATGACGTCTAGAATTGACACTTTGAGAACTGTTGTGGAACTTCAATGCATTTCCAAAAAAAATCTCAGGACGCTAAGTTCCTCTTTGCCCTGTTTTATGAAACACCTGTGTTCTTTAAAGCAACTTTGAAGAGCTTTAGCAGTATACCCTAACATAGAGTAAGCCCCAAGGCCAAGTAAGGCAATAGACTACGAAATTGGTGGAACAGTTGTAAAAAGATGTAATCTGGTACATGGTGCCTTTGTTGCAGAAGGATTTTTGACTGTGGGTGACAAACTTGCAGGTCAGTGTCACGTATCAGATAAGACCAGAACTATGTGGACTGCAACAGAGGAAACCCAAACATGTGTAAGTGAAATATAATGATTTATTAAAGATAAGTGAAATAATATAGATACAACCACCTCCAATACCACACAGTGCACAACAACCAATACCAAACAGAACCCACAAATATTAACAGTAACAGACAAATATGTACAAGTAATGGGGAAAACCAGAATCATAAACAGGGCCAGGCCAGGGTGGTCAATGGGAGATCAGCAGCTGGGTAAAGGGAAAACAAACAGGACAAGGAGAGGATGGATGGATCACATGAGGGACGGGTACAGGTACAAGGCTCAGGGTTCAGGTAACAGACAGGAACAGGATCGGGTACAAATACAGAGCTTCTCAGGTTCAGGATCAGGGCGCAAGGAGAGATACCAAGGCAAAGTAAGAGTGTGTCTGCCAAGTATTTATACACATCTCCTGAAATCAGACTCAAGTGATGCCTAATTGCAGGAGATGATGTCGGGCCCACACTGCCAGGAACCACCCGCTGGTGGACACCAGTACTGCGGCCCAAAGAGCACATAATACCATCACCAGGGGAAAGCTCCCCTGGCAGTTCCAGACTGCCAGGAGACACCTGCTGGTGGACCACAGTACTGCACGCCAAATATCAGGCAGTGTCACCAGCGGATGGAACCTTCCCTGACAGTCAGGCACTTTCTTTCCAAGAAAAAAAAAAAGAGGGCGCACCAGCCTAGTGCATTATCCCCAGTATATTTATTAATAATGATGACATTTGAAAACTACTCACAAACATGTGAATAATAAGCTTTGTAAAGAGCCACTTTATCGTGGCAATCAATCCTGAAACAGATGACAAAGAAGATGACATCAGGGCCTCTGCTGGCTAATGTGTTTCAAAGGATTACCTTCTTTAATTCCTTTTGAAACGCGTTAGCCAGCAGAGGCCCTGATGTCATCTTCTTTGTCATCTGGTTGACATGTTTGTGAGTAGTTTTTAATTGTCATCATTATTAATAAATATACTTGGGATAATGGCTTTGTTGGTGCGCCCTCTCTTTTTAGTATTTTTCTTATCACTACTATGGCATCCCCTGCTTTGGAGGGCAGCAAGGCCTAAGACACCATCCTTTGAATAATTGACTACCCTGACGTCACACTAATGCACAAGAGTGTTTATTTGCTTTCTGCCTAAGAATTTTCTTTCCTACACTGATACATGGCAACTAGAGTACCAAACATGTTTCCACTAATGCAGAGATGCCATTTGGTATTTTTCTTATTTGCTAGGTGCAATTTCCCCTTTTATGCTGGGTGCCTTTATGACATACTATTCTGGGCCTTTTGGGTAATACTGGGAATAGTTGAGGATCACCCAACAAAAAAGGCCAATTTTAATTCAGGATTTTTTCCATATATTTGTAAAAGCTATGGTATTGGGCGATGGACATTATTCCCTTGCGGGCTTCATTGGGAGAAGTGTTGTTAGCAGCTAGGTGTTTGAGGCAAAATTGGTAGGCCTCTTCCACCAACTCCCTGTGTTATCCTTTAACTAGGAATCTATTGGTTCAAAACTTACTTTGTTGGATGCAGTGTTCCAAACAAATGCAATTCTTCCACAACCAACAGAGTTATTTCTTAGGTATTTTTGACTTCCACTTTAGATGGTGACAACTATTAGCATAGAGATAAGAATTACATGCAAAAAAAAATTAAATGATTTTTGGAGGTGATGATGTGTTCCTGATGAATTCAAGATCTAAAAAGACTAATGGGGTTTGGTCACATACATAATAGAATATGAGACCCATGAGATTATTATTACAGTAACAGACAAAAAGTATGACGGAGGAGGGTTCCCCAAATAATCACAATGTTGTGGAGTAAGGATTCGCACCTGAACTTGCGAACAGGCAAAACATTTGTTCAAACACGCAAACACCGTAAAGCCCTGTACACACGATCGGATAACCTATGGATTTTCGTCCGATGGATTTGACCATCGGAAATCCGATGAAACTGTTTTTCATCAGTCTTGGCCACACACCATCAGTCAAAAAACCGACCGTTCCAAACGTGGTGACGTAAAACACTCAGATGAGCCGAGAAAAATGAAGTTTAATGCTTCTGAGCATGCGTCGACTTGATTCTGAGCATGCGTGGGTTTTTTAACCGATGGACTTGCCCATAGATGATCGCAAATTACCATCGGTAAATTTTAAAACAAGTTCTATTTTTTCCATCCGATGGAAAAAAGACCGATGGGTACCATACACGTTCGGTTTGTCTGATGAAAAACATCCATCGGACGGTTTTCATCAGTTAAACCGATCGTGTGTACGGGGCTTTAAAGTCTATGGGACATGAACATAAAAAAAAACAAAAGTGCTAATTTTATGCAGTGCTTATATGCATTGTATTGTCATAAAAAGGTGTTTGGGGACCCGGGTCCTGCCCCAGGGGACATGTGTCAATGCAAAAAAAAGTTTTAAAAAACTGAAGTTTTTGCGGTAGCAGTGATTTTAATAATGCTTAAAGTGAAACAATAAAAATGAAATATTCCTTTAAATTTCGTACCTGGGGGGTGTATATAGTATGCCTGTAAAGTGGCAAATTTTTCCCGTGTTTAGAACAGTCCCACAGCAAAATTTAATTTCTAAAGGAAAAAAAAGTAATTTAAAACTACTCGCGGCTGTAATGAATTGTCGGGTCCCGGCAATACTGATAAAACTCATTAAAAAAAACGAACCAAAATGAAAAAAAAATTGCGTGGGGGTCCCAGCAAATTCCATACCAGGCCTTTCAGGTCTAGTATAGATATTAAGGGGAACAGAAAAACAAACAAAGGCACCTCTAAGTGCAGAAATAAAAACTTTTTAATATCCCCAAAGGATTAAAAAACACTTACAAGATAGAGGATGTAATGGAGCGTGTAGTAAGTGTATCCAGGTGAAGTTCCAATGTTAGGAAGGTCCCAGTGTGTAATACTTCCAGTGGATCCAGGAAACAACAGCCGGTGGATGCTGCAGGCTCTGGAGGCACAGTAACGCTGCCAGGGTCAGTGTAGAGTATGGAGACCGGGAATGACATCAGCAGAAGCGGGACAAAAACCAGCATGGAACGCAAACAAGAAGCGTGTCATCAGAAAGGGACGCGTTTTGGAACTGCTAATTGGTTCCTTCTTCAGCTCCTTTACATCTTGTAAGTGTTTTTTAATCCTTTGGGGATATTAAAAAGTTTTTATTTCTGCACTTAGAGGCGCCTTTGTTTGTTATTCTGTTTATCATTAGAGATCGCTTGTCTCTCTGAGTGCGGCCTGAAGTGCATGAAGATGTCTATCCCTCCCAAAACAGACTTAATTTGCTAGGTTCTGTTATATAATATAATATATATATCAAGGGAGACCCCTTGATATATATATATTAAGGGGAACCCTGCACCAATTTTTTTTTAAAATTGCGTAGGGGGACCCCCTCATAATCCATACCAGACCCCTCAGGTCTAGTATGAATTTTAACCACTTCGCATCCGGGCCAATTCTGACACTTCGCTCCTACATGTAAAAATAAATAAAAAATTGCTAGAAAATTACATATAACCCCCAAACACTATATATGTTTTTTTTAGAAAAGACCCTAGAGAATAGAATGGCGGTCATTGCAACTTTTTATCTCGCACGGTATTTGCGCAATCATTTTTCAAACGCATTTTTTTGGGAAAAAAAACGGTTTCATGAACTATAAAATATTAAAACATTAAAGTTAGCCCAATTTTTTTGCATAATGTGAAAGATGAAGTTACGCCGAGTAAATAGATACCTAATATGTCACCCTTCAAAATTGCACACGCTCGTGGAATGGCGCCAAACTTCGGTACTTAAACATCCTCATGGGCAACGCTTGAATTTTTTTTACTGGTCACATATTTTGAGTTACAGAGGAGGTCTAGGACTAGAATTATTGCTCTCGCTCTAACGTTCGCTGCGATACCTCACATGTGTGTTCTGAACACAGTTTTCATATGTGGGCGGGACTTACATATGCGTTCGCTTCTGCGTACGAGCTACCGGGGACAGGGGCACTTTACATTTTTTTTTATTTATTGTTAATTTTACTTTAAAAATTTTACTTTGACACTTTAAAAAAATAAAATAAAAAAATGATCACTTTTATTCCTATTACAAGGAATGTAAACATCCCTTGTAATAGGAATAAGCATGACAGGTCCTCTTTACGGTGAGATATGGGGTCAATAAGACCCCACATCTCACTTCTAGGCTGGGAAGCCTGAAATAAAAAAATAAAAAAAAACGATTACCGCTTCCTAGCCGAAGCAGCGCCATTTTTTTGAATGCAGAGGCCGGGCGTGATGTCATAACATCGCGTCCGGCCTCCGAACGATCATAGAGACTCCTGCGACCATCTGGTCCGCCGGAAATCTCTATGGTAAGAAGCCGGGGCCGGCGGATCCTGTCACTGACTCACCGATTGCACAGATGAGTCGGTAGAAGCGCCGGAGGGCGGCTAGAGGGGGGGCGTCCCCTCTCGCCGCCTGTAAGAACGATCAAGCGGCGGAACAGCCGCTATGATCATTCTTACGGTACACAGAATCGCCGGCTCTAAAAAACGATATCTGAATGATGCCTGTAGCTGCAGGCATCATTCAGATATCCCGGCTCAAAGTCCAGGACGTCCATGGATGTCCTTGGATGCGAAGTGGTTAAGGGGAACCCTGCGCCAAAAAATAAATAAATGGCGTAGAGGTCCCACCAAAAATCCATACCAGACCCTTATCTGAGCACGTAACCTGGAAGGCCGCAGGAAAAGAGGGGGGACGAGAGAGTGCCCCCTCCTGAACTGTACCGGGCCACATGCCCTCAACATGGGGGGTGGGTTCTTTGGGGCAGACGGGGCTCTGCACCCCCCCACCCCAAAGCACCTTGTCCCCATGTTGATGGGCACAAAGGCCTCATCCCCACAACCCTTGAGCGGTGGTTGTGGGGGTGTGCGGGCGGGGGGCTTATCGGAATCTGGAAGCCCTCTTTAACAAGTGGACCCTCAGATCCCGGCACCCCCCTATGTGAATTGGTAACGGGTAATTGTACCCCTACCATTTCACCAAAAAAAAGTGTAAAATGTTTTAAAAATAGACAAGAGACAACTTGGGACAAGTCCTTAATAAAAAAAATAAAAAAATAAAAATTTCCAGCAATGTAAAGCCATCTCGCGCCGTCTGAGAAAAAAAAACCCCTGCAACAGCTCTGCCTCCATGGGCGGCTCCCGCCATGTGACCCGTCTCCCACTGTGACAACTCTTATATAGCTGAGGGCGGGGCCACCCTGTGATGTATACATGTGACCCACAGGGTTTTTGTTTTATTTTTTCAGGCGGCGCAAGTTGAATGGACCTCGCTGGACTTTTTAATTTTTTTAATTTTTTAATAAAGGACTTGTCCCAAAGTGTCTCCTGTCTTTTTTACAATTTTTTACACTTTTATTGGTGAAATGGTAGGGGTACAATGTACCTGTTACCAATTCACATAGGGGGGCGGGATCTGGGGGTCACCTTGTTAAAGGGGGATTCCAGATTCCGATAAGCCCCAAGCCCGCAGACCCCCACAACCACCGGGCAGGGGTTGTGGGGATGAGGCCCTTGTCCCCATCAGCATGGGGACAAGGTGCTTTGGGGGTCAGACCCCATGTTGAGGGCATGTGGCCTGGTATGGTTCAGGAGAGGGGGCGCTCTCTCATCCCCCCTCTTTTCCTGCGGCCTGCCAGGTTGCATGCTCGGATAAGGGTCTGGTATGGATTTTTGGGGGGACCCCTACGCCATTTTTTTTATTTTGGGGCAGGGTTCCCCTTAAAATCCATATTCGACCTTAAGGGTCTGGTATGGATTTTGAGGGGGACCCCTACGGCATTTTTAAAAAAAAATTGGCGCAGGGTTCCCGTTAATATTCATACCAGACCTGAAGGGCCTGGTATGGAATTTGGGGGGACCCCCACACAGTTTTTTTTATTTTGGTTCAGGGTTCCCCTTAATACTCATACCAGACCGACCTGAAGGGCCTGGTAATGGACTGGGGGGGGAACCCATGCCGTTTTTTTCAATGAGTTTTATCTGTATTGCCGAGACCCGACAATTCATTACAGCCGCGAGTAGTTTTTAATGACTTTTTTTCCTTTAGAAATGTTGCTGCGGGACTGTTCTAAACACGGGAAAAATGCGCCACTTTACAGGCATACTATAGACACCCCCCAGGCATGAAATTTAAAGGAATATTTCCGTTTTATTGTTTCACTTTAAGCATTATTAAAATCACTGCTCCCAAAAACTGTGGTTTTTCAAACTTTTTTTTGCATTGATACAGGTCCCAAAACACTTTTTATGACAATACCAAGCATATAAGCCTTTAAAATTAGCACTTTTGATTTCTCCCATAGAATTTTAAAGGGTGTTCCACGTCTTTCGAATTTTCCGTGAACACCGCAAACTGTTCGCTATTCGGCGAACAGGTGAACACCCGATGTTCGAGTCAAACTTACGTTCGACTCGATCATCGGGCTCATCCCAATTGTGGCGACCAAAAACTTTTAGTTGTGATGCCACCAGCTGCCTTTTCTTTTTCTTTCCCGTCAACTCGCTTTTAAATATTCCTCCGCTTAAGTTTTCCCTCAGGCTTTAAAAAGGGGCTGGAAGCCCAGAAATGTGTTGCCTGTTTTGCTTATCATTTTGACAGCTTAGTGTATACCGAGCACTGTATTTCTCCATCCCCAGCCATCCAGAGTGTGAACTGTGCAGCTATTGCCAGCTACTTCTGTGTACCAGCTTTTTGGCTTAGGCTGCTGCATGTTTCCTGTGCCTCCTGGATCTTGCTCCTCTGTTTTTGTACATACACAACATCCTGAGTGTTGCTGGATGCCATTCCACTGCTATAGCTGCTGCTCCCAATCTCAGATGTAAGTGGATGCTTGTTTTAGTTTAGAAAAAATATGAAACAAACTACTAACATCTCTCTGAGCTGTGATTTTGTGTGTTCCATGTTTCAAGGTTTGACCTTCCCCGGGTGGCCATCTGTGGATACTCCATTTGATGTTTGGATGACCCAGGTTAAAGTAGATTAACAAGCGGATCCCAACCACTTCCTCAACTGCCTGATGGATAATAAGACTCCACCTTCTATTGCTAAAAAATTAGCAAGCAGTTGCATCAAAATAACCACTTATCCAGCTAGATCCAGAATATGTAAATGCCATGATATACTGTACTTTGCATATATTTGGCATCTGATTCCAATGGGGCAGAAATTAGACCCAGTGCAGAAAAATGTGGTCGCAATTTAGTCTTGTTATTCTTTCAGTAAAAGCCATGATCAGACATAGTCTGAAGTTTTCCTCCAACTGTGTCTTCCTCATTGTCCTATAGTTCATTAATAATACAGTGGATATAAAAAAATGCAGCGCTAGATAATAAACTCAGTAAACAATGTAAGTGTATTAAGATGCTGAATCATCAGAAAGTGGGTGAAAATAAATGACCTATACCACAAAAATATGAAAACTTGCCAACTCAAAAAACAATATATGTGTACTGTGATTCCTAAACAATCAGAAAATAAGTGCAAATAAATGACTTCTCATGATCTCAAAAAATAAAAAAATTGTGCTACTATTAGTCCACAAACGATAACTGCTTTCACAGTAAACGTGCAAAACAGTAAAAACACAAACAAAAAATGTTCATATATGCAGGTGTCCTGTAGATAATTTCCAGTCTCTAGGGATGAGCCGAACACCCCCCCCCCCCCCAGTTCGGTTCGCATCAGAACATGCGAACAGGCAATAAATTTGTTCGAATATCCGAACACCGTTAAAGTCTATGGGACTCGAAAATGAAAAATCTAAAGTACTAATTTTAAATCTTTATATGCAAGTTATTGTCATAAAAGTGTTTGGGGACCCGGGTCCTGCCCCAGGGGACATGTATCAATGCAAAGAAAAGTTTTAAAAACTGCAGTTTTTTCGGGAGCAGTGATTTTAATAATGCTTAAAGTGAAACAATAGAAGTGAAATATTCCTTAAAATGTTGTACCTACGGGGTGTGTATAGTATGCCTGTAACGCAGCGCTTGTTTCCCGTGCTTAGAACTGTACCTGCACAAAGTGTAATTTCTGAAGGAAAAAAAGTAATTTAAAAGTACTCGCGGCTATAATGAATTGTCGGCTCCCGGCAATACAGAGAAAAGTAATTGAAAGTCATTGATAAAAAAAAAAATGCGTGGAGGTCCCCCCAAATTCCATTACTAGGCCCTTCAGGTCTGGTATAGATATTAAGGGGAACCCTGCGTCAAATTTAAAAAAAAATGACGTGGAGTTCCCCCCAAATATCCATACCAGACCCTTCAGGTCTGGTATGGATTTTAAGGGGAACTCCACCCCAATTTTTTTTTTTAAATGGCGTGGAGTTCCCCCCAAAAATCCAAACCAGACCCTTTATCCGAGCACGCAGACCCCCACAACCACCGGGCAAGGGTTGTGGGGATGAGGCCCTTGCCCCCATCAACATGGGGACATGGTGCTTTGAGGGGTCACAGACCCCCAAAGCATCCTCCCCATGTTGAGGGCATATGGCCTGGTACGGTTCAGGAGGGGGGCGCTCTCTTGTCCCCCCTCTTTTCCTGCGGCCGGCCAGGTTGCGTGCTCGGATAAAGGGTCTGGTATGGGAAAAAATTGGAAAAAGGATAGAAAGGTACCTGCAGACTCTATGTCACCATCCCATATGCATAGGACATCGTCTATAAACCTTCTCCATAGAACAAGCCCTGATGGCCTATCATGTAAAACTACGTCCTCCTCCCATTTGGCCATGAAAAGGTTGGCCATACTGGGAGCAAACTTGGCACCTTTCTATCCTTCCTAAATGACAATGATAGGGGCATCATACTCAGTTATGAGATTAGCCCGACACAAATCCATTTTCTTGACTTAAAAATTGTAATAGATAAATGGTAGGATCACCACTTCCACATATTTTAAACCGACAGACAGGAACGGATATATTCCATTAGACTCATGTCATCACCATTCCTGGCTGTCGGCAGTTCCTAACGGCCCATTTCTACGCCTTCGGCGAAATTGTACTGATTTGAACGAGTTTCATAGAGAAGCTTTGTTTTTAAAATCCAGGTTCCTATCCAAGGGCTATGACAATACAGCCCTTGACTCTCTAATTACTGAGATAAGCAATAAGGATCGTCAAACTCTTCTTGGAGATAGACTCACTCCAGTGGAAAATAGAGAGGATTTTTGATTAGCCTTTCTCTAACTACTCCAGTCAGCATTGGGCTATAAAACTGATAATTAAGAGACATTGGCCTGTGATCAAAAAAGATCGGGTCTTGGGACCACTGTTGTCAGATCAACCTCGGGTACTCTATAGAGGTGCCTCGAATCTTAGGCACTCTATAGCACCCAATGTCCCAGATCCTCCTGCACGCCCTGTTTTCTTTGGAGACCTAAAAGGCTTCTATCCTTGTAGGAAGTGTCAAGTCTGCAAGGTAAATGCACTTAATGGGAGAAGGTTTACAGAATTTACATCGACTGGTACGGGCATCACATACCCTATTAAATCTTTCATGACATGCACTTCAAAGTGCGTTGTGTACCTTTTAAGGTGTCCATGTGGATTAGAATATGTGGGACGGACTATTCGGATGTTGCATGTAACGTTAGGGGAACATATTACAAACATAAAGGCGGGCTTTGACAAGAATAATGTTTCCAAGCACTATGACCTTAAGCACAACAGAGATCCCAAGGGCACAATTTTCATGGCCTTGGAAAAGTACATACCGCACTGGCGGGGTGGGAATGGTAGAAGAAGCATCTCCAGATCTGAGACCAGCTGGATTTACAAACTTGGGTTTCATGTCCCTAATGGCTTGAATGTGGAATGGGACATCAACTGTTTTATTAATAACAGTTGATGTCCCTTCCAGTTATGGAATGGACAGATCGGTCCTTTTCCATAACCATGTTAATCCAGTTTAAAATCATTTTAATCTTTTCACCCATTAATTTTCTTCAAGCATTTCATTATCTCCCTTTTGATGATTATTGTTGATTCCCGTGGAATGTTCTGATACTGTGGAGAGCTAGGCGTCCGCTCTCTTTCATTTATTATAATTATTATTCCTTAATATAATTATTATTGTTCCTATACTTCTCTAGTATGGTTCCCACCTTACTATGAATACATTTTAATAATGAATGATTAGGGGATATTGCTTTAATAGTCTGTACGGTGTTGCGGAGGAGCGAGCGCATCCTTTCACTGTTCCATAATATTTTAAGGATTTTTACATAATATTTTTCTTTTTCAGCTGTGCCAAATTGATCAACAAGATGGCACTCTTCTTTTTAATTTTTTCTGTTATTTATGTAGATTGTTGTTTGGGAGCTGTACCATCATTGCCCACTGGGTGTTTATGACGGATCAGCTTATTTATTAATGATTTTAGGCTCTCGTTTGGCAGCATTAGCCACCTGAGGTCATCCAATTAGCTTTGAATATCGTCTTTATTTTACCAATGGTTGTGCAATTCCGCTCCACTAGGTGTATATTAAGCGCACGCGCAGGTGCGTGCGAGTACCCCTGATGACGTCAGTTATGACGAAACGGTCGTAGTGTCGTCACGTTGCACGCACTGCACATGCGTGAACCGGAAATTCTCTTGACACGATACAGAGCTTTTTATTTACCTTGCAAGGAACGTTTTATGCTTTAGGTCCTATTTTGGAATAAAAAAAAAAAAAGACAGTGAAGGAACCTCTACACTACTGGATGCCTTTTTTTGTCTTTTCTTTCTTACCCAAAACATTATCGCTATCCACTGGATGTCCGTCCTATCACCTATGGAGGAAAATGCTTACTGAATGGATTGCCCCTTGGAAGTGTGTTACTGATCTGTCCAGCGGATCATCTTCGAAGGAAGCTCTCCAAGTTCCGGTGCGGATCCCATCAATCTTCTGAGCCTTGTTTGACCCCCCTGAGAAGGGCGGTCACAGGCTTTGTGGTAAACCTCCAATTTTTACCTAAGGTGGCGGGGAGCACAACACTTGAATGATTACGTCTGTGTCTCTAGACTGGAAATTATCTACAGGACACCTGCATATATGAACATTTTATGTTTGTGTTTTTACTGTTTTGCATGTTTACTGTGAAAGCAGTTATTGTTTGTGGACTAATAGTAGCACAATTTTTTATTATTTGAGATCTTAAGTCATTTATTTGCACTTATTTTCTGATTGTTTAGGAATCACAGTACACATATATTGTTTATTGAGTTAGCAAGTTTTCATATTTTTGTGGTATAGGTAATTTATTTGCACCCACTTTCTGATGATTCAGCATCTTAATACACTTACATTGTTTACTGAGTTTATTATCTAGCGCTGCACTTTTTTATATCCATACTTCTCCTTGCCCCATATAAGTGTTATAGTGTCCAGCTGCAAGATATCTATCACGGATTTTGTTAAAAATTATTTTTCACTATTATCACACACCTAGCGCAAATTTTTCTTTCTTTTTCATTAATAATATAGTGCTTTAGCGCTTTAGCTGCATGATCATGGTAATTTTAGAAGGAACAATGGTCAGCAATAGAGGGATGGATATTTAAAGCTCATCTCTGGGCAAATATTAACATACCACCCACCCCCTTCTAATCCATCCTGCACTTTTTTTACCATGTGAATAAAGATATACTCACCAGGTCTGCTGTCCAAAGCCTTTGCTGATGCTATTTCAAGATTTGGGGGACTGACAATTCAACACTACAGATGTGTCTGCACTGGTAAGTCCCAGACATCCTGCTGGTGCAGATGTCAAGGCTTGAGTGAATTTCTGAGTTCTGAGAGGATCTCCCTGTTGGACAGCCAATGCTTTTCTAAGCATGTATGAATAATAACACCCTTTACTAAGGACTGAAAAAAATACTTGATTATTGTCATACATTTCTACAGCAGAGTGCTCCTTCTGGAGGCAACAAGATGTCTGCTATGCAGTGCTTTTGCTATACTGTATTCTTTAAAAGCCAATAGTAAAACAGATGGACATGGCAGCATGCTCTTTGAGCTACAAAGTATCGTAAGAATTTTTCAGAAACCTCTACATTAAAAACATGATGGTGTTTTTCTTCTTCAGTTTGGCACAAGTTTCCTAAATATGAATAAAATATATGAAATATATGAAAAGTAAACACTCTCTTTGTTGATGTCCTCTTACCCTGATGCCTAAGCACAGGACCAAAAGTGCCTTAGGTAAATATCGCTCTGCAGTTATCAGTATGTTAAGCAATGCAATCAACAACATGCTAGGAGACTGTCATGAAAATGTTATTTACAATATCAGCCATATAGATGGTATACACTATCTATCTAGGTAGGTCTATTGTTAGGCATCTGTTCATGGACTTGTGCTAAAACAGAAAAAAAATGTCAAACTGGATCACTGCATGCACATTCAAAGAGCAATCGTTCCTGTTCCTAATTACATATACTGTACATAATATCTCTTAAAGGATTACTAAAGACAATTTTTTTTAAATAACAAACTTATACTTACCTCCACTGTGCAGCTCGTTTTGCACAGAGTGACCCCGAACCTGGTCTTCTGGGGTCCCTCGGTGGCTGTCTCACCTCCCCCCCGCAAAAACTCAACACCTTAATGCGAGCGAGCGAGCATGGTGTTGAGTTCTTGCGGGCGCGCTCCTGTGATACAGCCGGTGGCCATAGCCGCTCACTGTATCACTCGGTCCCGCCCCCGGCACATCGCGTCATTGGATGTGATTGACAGCAGCGCGAGCCAATGGCTGCGCTGCTTTCAATCCATCCACTGTAGCCAATCAACAGCCAGGCTGAGCGGCGAAGAAGATGTCGGGGGCGAGCGCAGCCGTTTCCAGGGCTCAGGTAAGTAAAACGGGGGGGGGCGGGGGGGGCCGGTATTGTCGGATGTTTTTTCACCTTAATGCATAGGATGCATTAAGGTGAAAAAACTTGTATCTTTAGTGTCCCTTTAAGTATAAACAAATTTTTACATATTAACACATGCTGATAACATTTCACATTGAGTTGATCAGATTTATGTGTAGCGCCCTGCTCCTGTTGACCATGCATGTAAATTTAGTGGGTTATCTGTTCTGTATATAGTTCAGATTTAATATTATGGTTAAATTAGCCTCTGCTCCAGCCTTGGCTGTGTCATGTGCAGTGCCACACTGTTGCCTGTAGGTATCGTTGTCACCACCGGCCAGTGATGGAGGGACAGCAGGCTAAGGTGTATTGGGTGTCCTTTTCCCCAGAAGCAGCCCAGTAGGAGTGGTTCCCCGCTGTGCATTCTGGGAGAGGTAACTTAAGGGGCAGACGCCATTTTTTCGCTCTCTCACCTCATGGCCTGCCTGGCCTAAGGTATGTGACAACCTGCTGGCCCGAGGCTACGTGACTGCAAGTAGGCCCAGAAGCTGTCTGGGGCTTACTGGTTCAGAGGTGGTCCTGTGCTGTCTGTCCTGCGGGAAAAAGCAGAGCAATTGAAAGATCCGGGGGAGGACTCGTCTTGGAGAGGACCGAGCGCAATGCTGGTATCTCAAGAAGTGCCTGGTGACTCAATTGGAGGATGCATCCTAACCAATTTACCTCACAGTACTGCAGGATGGCTTAAAGGAATTTTGGTACTGTGTTGTTGTGTTCGCTATTAATATCCTGTGGCAGAGGATTGTTCAACTGATACGTAATCCTGTGGCAGAGGATTGTTCAACTAGTATTGTTCTCATCAAGTCTGTGGCAGAGACTTTTGTTCCGTGCATCATTCCGGCTGCTAGGTTAGTGAGAGGGGCCCTATCCGGGTGAGCAAGATCCATTGACTGAAGTGTACTTGTCTCCCGGATCTCAAAATCCTCAGTGATCTGCACCAGGTATCTTAACCTTCCCCTAACCCTCCATCCCTCTACTATTCAAGTTGTTCAATAAAAAGCATTGGAAAAAGAACTAAGTGGCTGTTAGTGTTGAGTGAACCCGAACTGTAAAGTTCGGGTCCGTACCGAACTTTAGCTTTTTCCCGAACCCGAACCCGGACTTTGCGCAAAAGTCCGGGTTCGGGTTCGGCAATCTAATTACGCATTTAGAAATGCTTCAGGGGCCAGCCAATCACCTTTTGATTAGCTGGTGTGCCCTTAGAGGCCATCATAGCCATGCCTACTAATGGCATGGCTGTGATTGGTCAGTGCAACATGTGACCCAGCTTCTATATAAGCTAGAGGCACACAGCACACACGTCACTCTGTTTCAGAATAGATAGGGAGAGGATCTAGTCTGCTGCTGCTGCTGCTTTTAGGGAGAGATAGAAAAATACATGAGGTAGTCCTGATTCTGCAATCTGAGGGAAAAGATAGAGAGATAGTGTAGTGTAGGGCCAGGTTCCTGTGTTGGTGCTTTCAGGGAGAGAGAATATTATATAGGAGTCCAGATTCAGAGATTAAAATCAGCGATCTACATAGGTTTACCTGTTTGTGTTGCAGTGCAGTCTTTTTACACTGCCATGAGCCCAGTGAAAATCTAACTTTTAGGGGAAAAAAAAGGCACTTTATTGTGCTTATTTCCAAAAGACCCATTGGGCAAAAAAAATAAAAAAATTTGCATTTTATTTTGCTCGTGCAAAAAAAGACCCGTTTAGGGCAAAAAATAAAAAATTTGCACTTTAATGTACGCTTGCAAAAAGAGCCATTCAGGGCCACAAAAAATTGTTTGCAGTGTGTTATACATATGTGGAGGTGTGTGAAATAAACAATTTCTATATAGTTTTCTCCTACTGTGCTATACTAAAAAAACAACATTTTTTTTGAATAGCATTTTCTGCAGTTCTGTAGCTGTGCGATTCAGCGGTTACGTACTGTGGGTGTGTTCTGCTCTTCCAAAAAACGCAGTTTAGGGGCACAAAAAATAGTTTGCAGTGTGTTATACATATTTGGAGGTGTGTGAAATAAACAATTTCTAAATAGTTTTCTTCTACTGTGCTATACTAAAAAAACAACATTTTTTTTTAATAGCATTTTCTGCAGTTCTGTAGCTGTGCGATTCAGCGGTTACGTACTGTGGGTGTGTTCTGCTCTTCCAAAAAACGCAGTTTAGGGGCACAAAAAATAGTTTGCAGTGTGTTATACATATTTGGAGGTGTGTGAAATAAACAATTTCTATATAGTTTTCTCCTACTGTGCTATACTAAAAAAACAACATTTTTTTTGAATAGCATTTTCTGCAGTTCTGTAGCTGTGCGATTCAGCGGTTACGTACTGTGGGTGTGTTCTGCTCTTCCAGAAAACGCCGTTTAGGGCCCAAAAAATAGTTTGCAGTGTGTTATACATATTTGGAGGTGTGTGAAATAAACAATTTCTATATAGTTTTCTCCTACTGTGCTATACTAAAAAAACAACATTTTTTTTGAATAGCATTTTCTGCAGTTCTGTAGCTGTGCGATTCAGCGGTTACGTACTGTGGGTGTGTTCTGCTCTTCCAAAAAACGCCGTTTAGGGGCACAAAAAATAGTTTGCAGTGTGTTATACATATTTGGAGGTGTGTGAAATAAACAATTTCTATATAGTTTTCTCCTACTGTGCTATACTAAAAAACCAAAATTTTTTTGGAATAGCATTTTCTGCAGTTCTGTAGCTGTGCGATTCAGCGGTTACGTATTGTGGGTGTGTTCTGCTCTTCCAAAAAACGCCGTTTAGGGGCACAAAAAATAGTTTGCAGTGTGTTATACATATTTGGAGGTGTGTGAAATAAACAATTTCTAAATAGTTTTCTTCTACTGTGCTATACTAAAAAAACAAAATTTTTTTTGAATAGCATTTTCTGCAGTTCTGTAGCTGTGCGATTCAGCGGTTACGTACTGTGGGTGTGTTCTGCTCTTCCAAAAAAGGCCGTTTAGGGGCACAAAAAATAGTTTGCAGTGTGTTATACATATTTGAAGGTGTGTGAAATAAACAATTTCTAAATAGTTTTCTTCTACTGTGCTATACTAAAAAAAAAACATTTTTTTTTAATAGCATTTTCTGCAGTTCTGTAGCTGTGCGATTCAGCGGTTACGTACTGTGGGTGTGTTCCGCTCTTCCAAAAACACCCATTTAGGGCAACATCCTAAATTTGGAAAATATGAGGAGAAGGTCAAAGGGACATGGTGGCCCCGGTCGTGGTGCTGCTGGTGGAGCTCCTGTTGCAGGGAGAGGACGTGGTGGATCTGTGCCAGATACACGCACAAGTGAAACACCTTCCTCAGGTGCGAGTAGGCGACCGAGCCTGCGGCGGTATTTTGTCGCGCCTAATGAGGCTGTGCGAATGTTTAGGCCAGGACAAGTACAGGCGATAGTAGATTGGGTTGCTGACAGTGCCTCGGGTTCCTTCACATTGTCTCCCACCCACTCTTCTGATGAAAGATCAGAGTTGGCACCTGAAACCCATGTCCATCAGTCTTTCACCTCACCCCCTTGCAAATCAGCCAAGCAGTCTGAGCCCCAAATCATGCAGCAGTCTCTTCTGCTTTTCGATGACTCTGTTAGCAGGGTTTCCCAGGGCCATCCACCTAGCCCTGCCCCAGAAGTGGAAGAGATTGAGTGCACCGATGCCCAACCACTTATGTTTCATGATGAGTACATGGGAGGACCATCGCAGTACGTCTCGCATGATGACGAAACACAGGTGCCAACTGCTGCTGCTTTCGCAATTGTGCAGATAGACAAGGAGGGCAAGGGTGAAGACTGGGTGGAAGATGATGTGGAGGACGATGAGGTCCTCGACCCCACATGGAATGAACGTTATGCAGGTGACCAGTGTAGTTTGGAGGAAGAGGCGGTGGTCGCACAGAGCCACCAGCACAGCAGAAGAGGGAGCAGGGTGCAAAAGCGGAGCGTCCGTCCCCTAGACAGTATGTCTGCTACTGCCCAACGCAGCAAGGGATCGAGCACACCAAAGCCAGGTCCAAGGAATTCCCTAGCGTGGCAGTTCTTCACACAATGTGCTGATGACAAGACACGAGTGGTTTGCAGGCTGTGCAATCAGAGGCTGAAGCGAGGCATAAACGTTCTCAACCTGAGCACAACCTGCATGACCAGGCATCTAAGTGCAAAGCACGAGCTGCAGTGGAGTAGACACCTCAAAAACCAAGAAAGGTCTCTGGCTCATCCTGCTTCCTCTTCTGCTGCAGTCTCGGCCTCTTCATCCACCTCTGTAGTGACAGTGGCACCTGCCAGCCCGCAAACAGAGGATCTGCCAGCAACACTACCACCTGGGTCACCGACCATCTCCACAATGTCCCATGGAAGCGTTCAGCTCTCTATCTCCCAAACATTGGAGCGGAAGAGGAAGTACCCCCCTAGCTACCCGCGATCCCTGGCCCTGAATGCCAGCATTTCAAAACTCCTGGCCTTTGAAATGCTGTCATTCCGTATGGTGGAGACACAGAGTTTTGAAAGCCTGATGGCATTGGCTGTCCCATAGTACGTCGTGCCCAGCCGCCACTATTTTTCCAGGCGAGCCATCCCTTCCCTGCACAACCAAGTGGGGGACAAAATCATGTGTGCACTGCGCAACGCCATCTGTGGCAAGGTCCACCTAACTACGGATGCGTGGACCAGTAAGCACGGTCAGGGACGTTATATCTCCCTAACAGCACACTGGGTAAATGCAGTGGCGGCTGGGCCTGAGGCAGATAGCAGTTTGGCGCATGTCCTTCCACCACCGAGGATTGCAGGGCGCTTCAGTTTGCCTCCTGTTGCTAACTCCTCCTACTCCGCTTCCTCATCCTCTACCGCCTCCTAATCCGGTCAGCGTAACACCTTCACCACCAACTTCAGCACAGCCAGGGGTAAACGACAGCAGGCAGTTTTAAAACTTTCCTGTTTGGGGGAAAAACCCCACACCGCGCAGGAGTTGTGGAGGGACATGGAACAACAGACCAATGAGTGGTTGCTGTCAGTGAGCCTCAAGCCCGGCCTGGTGGTGTGCGATAATGGGCGAAATCTCGTAGCAGCTCTGGGCCTAGCCGGTTTGACGCACATCCCTTGCCTGGCGCATGTGCTGAACTTGGTGGTCCAGAGGTTCCTTAAAAATTACCCCAATATGCCAGAGCTGCTGCAGAAAGTGCGGGCTGTGTGTGCGCACTTTCGGCGTTCTCACCCTACTGCTGCTCGCCTGTCAGCGCTGCAGCGTAACTTCGGCCTTCCCGCTCACCGCCTCATATGTGACGTGCCCACAAGGTGGAACTCCACCTTGCACATGCTGGCCAGACTGTGCGAGCAGCAGCAGGCGATAGTGGAGTTTCAGCTGCAGCAATCACGCGTGAGTCGCTCTGCGGAACAGCACCACTTCACCACCAATAACTGGGCCTCCATGCGAGACCTGTGTGGCTTGTTGCGCTGTTTCGAGTACTCCACCAACATGTCCAGTGCCAATGACGCCGTTCTTAGCGTTACTATCCCAGTTCTATGCCTCCTTGAAAAAACGCTTCGGGCGATGATGAAAGAGGATGTGGCACAGCAGGATGAGGAGGAGGAGGAAGCGGGATCATTTCAAAGGCTTTCAGGGCAGTCTTTCACAAGTGGCTACGAGGGTGGGTTCCTGCACCAACAAACGGCAGGTACACAATTGTCCGGCAGAAAGGGCACAGTTCTGGAGGATGACGAGGTGGAGGAGGAGATGGAGGAGGAGGAGGAGGAGGAGCCATTTTCACAGCAGGGTGGCACCCAGACCAGCTCGTGGCCATCACTGGTGCGTGGCTGGGGGGATACACCTCCCACAGAGGACAGATTTTCTTTGCCTCTGGGCAGCCTGGCACACATGAGCGATTACATGCTGCAGTGTTTCCGCAATGACCGCCGAGTTGCCCACATTTTAACTGGTGCTGATTACTGGGTGGCCACCCTGCTGGATCCCCGTTACAAGGACAACGTACCGTCCTTAATTCCCTCACTGGAGCGGGATCGTAAGATGCGCGAGTACAAGCGCACGCTGGTAGACGCGCTGCTGGTGGCATTCCCACCTGACAGCGGGCGTACGGTGGAAGCACAAGGCGAAGGCAGAGGAGGAGGAAGAGGTCACCAACGCAGCCGGGGCACCGGCAGCACCTCAGAAGGCAGGGTTAGCATGGCTGAAATGTGGAAAAGCTTTGTCAGCACGCCACAACAACCAGCACCACCAGCTGAGATGGAACGTCTTAGCAGGAGGCAGCATTTCACCAACATGGTAGAGCAGTATGTGTCCACAGGCCTACACGTACTGGATGACGGGTCTGCCCCCTTTAACTTCTGGGTCTCCAAATTGGGCACATGGCCTGAGCTTGCCCTTTATGCCTTGGAGGTGCTGGCCTGCCCTGCAGCCAGTGTATTATCTGAACGTGTATTTAGCACGGCAAGGGGTGTTATCACAGACAAGCGCAGCCGCCTGTCCAGAGCCAATGTGGACAAGCTCACGTTCGTTAAAATGAACCAGGCATGGATCCCACAGGACTTGTCCGTACCTTGTGCAGAATAGACATGTATACCGGTGTTGTGACAAAAACTGTCCGGCCATCGGATTGTGTCCGGCCCATACTGTGAAGGCGCAGCGCTTGCGCAGTACAGAGGACAAGGAGATTCACAAAATCTCCGAAGATGAACGGCGCCTGCGCTGTGAGTGCAGGTTCAAGCCCCACCATCCAAGTGGACATATGGTAGCACATAGTAACAGGGCCCCTCACGGGCTCGGTTCGATCGCCACGCTTCGGGCACGGCCTCACTTGGCTTGGCTTGAACCACGGATGGTGTGGCCTTCACCTGAACTCACCACGCAGGCGCCGTTCGTCTTGGGAGATTTTCGAAATCCCCTTGTCCTACATACTGAGCAAGCGCAGTACAGGGTGGACACTATTTGACGGGGGACAGAATTCAACACATCACCGGCCTTACCCAGCCATTGTTGTATTTTTGAACCAGTGTTGGCTACCTCGTCCTCCTCCACCGCCGCTTCCACCTACACAGCCACATCCACCGCCACCTCAACCTCCTACTCCATATGGACCTCGTCCTCCTAGGTCAAGATTATTATTTTTTATTTTTATTTTTTTTATGTTATTTTAAGTTATTTCCCTATCCACATTTGTTTGCAGAGCACTTGCCATGCTCTTAACAACATTTCGCTGCCATTTGCAGCCCTCTAGCCCTTTCCATTACTTTTTTAGAGCCTTTTTAGTCCTTAGAAGTCCGGGTCCCCATTGACTTCAATGGGGTTCGGGTTCGGGTCCGGGTTCGGGTTAAAGTTCGGTCCTGAACCCGAACTTTTTTCCGAAGTTCGGCCGAACCCGTCGAACACGAACATCCAGGTGTCCGCTCAACTCTAGTGGCTGTGCATACATCTGTGGGCGCAAGGCCCAGTATAGACTCTAAGTTTCTAATCTGGTGAACTGTGGGTAGGGGTGACGGCAAAGACCCAAAATAATAACCAGCAGCTCCTACAGGGGTACTCAGTGCCGATCCTGACCTCCCTGGGGCCCTAAGCAAAATTCTGCTAAGGGGCCCTTTACCTGACCTGTGATGCCGTGAGCTATGTAAACCATTTGTCCGGAGAGAAGCCTGCACACGAGTGACGTCACCACACCCGTGACATTAATTGATGCGCTATGACACGAGGGCAGGGCTGGACTGGGACAAAAATGTCCCCATTACCAGCAGAGTCCCCATTACCAGCAGCCCCCTTACATCAGCAGAGTCCCCATTACCAGCAGATTCCCCATTACCAGCAGAGTCCCCATTACCAGCAGAGTCCTTATTACCAGCAGAGTCCCCATTACCAGCAGCCCCCTTACATCAGCGTGTCCCCCCTCTCCTCCCCCTCCCACGTGTACTCACAGTTCTGAAGGTAGAATCTCGTTCCTCTCTCCAGTCATCATGTGATAAGTGACAAGTGATTAAGTGGAGAGAGGAAGGAAAGTCTGCCGTCTGTCTATCTCCCCCTGCAGGCTGGAGGGAGCAGATAGCCAAATTCTCTCTCCAGCAAGTGAATGTGACGAGACGAGGGGGAGGCGGGCCTTGAGTAGATTGCGGGACCCTACGCAGCTTGCGTAGTCAGTGTATAGGGCAGATCGGCCCTGGGGGTAGTGCTACATATGTATCACACATATATCTAAAAAGGTTGTAGATATTCTTTAAGAGAATCATTGGTTTAAACATGTTTGTTCTTTATGTATTCAGGTTGAACTGTGAATTTTGTGAGTATTGTTTCCTAGTAGGTGAGTATTTAAATTATGATTTAGAAGTGGACTCTATTAAATGAGCAGCATTGCTTTTCAAACTGTCATTATTTGCACTGTTTGATTTATTGAAAATACAGATCTTATTTCAAGGAGCAAAACATCAAACAAGATTGGACACACTAGGAAATTCATGTACATCCATTTACAAGTTATATGTGATATCCTAAGCAATTTCCCCTGCAGACGTACTGAGGTTCTCTTCAACACGTTTTATTATTTGCACATGGGATGCTCGATTCCATTATATTTCTCTGTTCGACTGCGTAAAAAGTATTGTAGCAGCAGCTGAACAGACATTTTGCCTGGCTGTTAGATTTTCAGACAGCAGGGTAAAAGGCAAAGAAATAATGAATTTATTGTTATTATTGCAAGATCTCTTAGATAGTGGTTGATAGAGAATGCTGTAATTCTAAAATACAAAATCTGTAGTCTGGCTGAACATGTTCTGAAGTTTTAAGCCGGAGATCAGATTTATGTACCTGCTGATAAAATAAAATGGATGCACACTTCAGATGATTCTCTAATTTAGCTGGAAGCTTTTCAAATTCTTGCTCGCGTAGGTCAAGACTCGTGGTTACAGGACACATTTTATAGCCTTAACTTCTGAAGTGTTGCTTTCTATCCCCTTGGAATTGATGTGTAGAGCTAGAAGTTGAACAATTTGTAGGATCTATTAGAATCATATATTTGTTCCAAGAAGCGAGTCTAAATGTCCAAGGTGAGGTTATTATAGTATTAATACCCCTATAGCTACTGTAAGTTATGCTTTACAGCATATAATCCTGATTTACTTCCTGGGTTGCAGCAGGACGAAGTGAAAGTGAAGAAGATAGAAAGGGGAAAAAGGGATGCAGACAGTATAAAAAACAAAAGTACAGAAGGGCACTGTCACATATCTTGTGGCAGAGCCTGATGTGTAGAGGGAGACCTCTTGTACAGCCCCAACTTAAGGTCCACTGGTGTTGCGACAGTGGCCGCGAGAGCGCGGTGAGGTAAAGGTGCCTGCAAGATCTTCTGTTGGTTGCAGAGATGTGTGGCAGGTGTGTCACCAGAGCTGGGTTGGATAGCTGAAGCAGTGGATGGCAGCAGGAACAGCAGATGCAGGCACACAGTGGATGGAGGACCAGCATCACCAGGCACTATGCAGTGCAGGAGGAACAGATAACTGGATGGAGGGTTAGACTAGCCAGGTCAGCAACAAATGATCAGATACAAGCATAAACGGCAGACAGAGAATGGTCAAGATGCAGGCAGAGGTTCGCAACAGAATATCAGGCAGATGAAAGATATAACAAAGTATTATGCCGCGTACACAGGGTCGGAATTTCCACCAGCAAAAGTCAGATGTGAGCTTTTGGTCGGAAATTCCAACCGTGTGTATGCTCCATCGGACTTTTGCTGGCGGAATTTCCGCCAGCAAAATATTGAGAGCAGGTTCTCAATTTTTCCGCCGGAAAAAATTCCGATCGGAAATTCCGATCGTCTGTAGCAATTCCGACGTGCAAAATTCCGATGCATGTTCGGAAACAATTCGACACATGCTCGGAAGCATTGAACTTCCTTTTCTCAGCTTGTCGTAGTGTTGTACGTCACCGCGTTCTTGACGGTCGAAAGCTCAGAGAACTTGTGTGACCGCGTGTATGCAAGCCAAGCTTGAGCGGAATTCCGTCGGAAAAACCATCCAAGGTTTTTCGACGGAATTTCCGCTCGTGTGTACGGGGCATTAAGGCATGCCGAGCTCAGGACAGGAGAAATGCAAGCGTGGTCAAGATAAGCCGGGTCAAAAACAGGAATCACAATACAGAGCTCAGGAACGTGGCTAAAGCTGCAGATCAGACAGCAAAGCACTAGTGCAGCTGCTGCACTTATATAGGCCATTTGGCGCCAGTGTTAATGGCAAATAAGCATACGCATATTCATGTGCATGTGCCCGGCAGGATGTGCACTTTCAGAAGCATGCCTGCACATGCGCATTTGCCCTTGCCTTGGAGCTTTGGCTTGTGGACAGCACATCCCTGACAGTCAGAGAGGTGCTCTGTGTAGTTCTCCAAATTGGTCACTAGCTGTCAGCATAGTTAGAGTTGTGAACCCTGTAGTGAAGAGTAGGCAGTGTAAGTGCTCCCCACCACATCACTGTACATTTGGAGATCATAGAGCCCAGCACATAGCTAGGCTATAACACAACAGCGAAGCACAATTAAAGTGGTTGTAAACCCACTTTGACAACTTGCACCTACAGATAAGCCTAGAATAAGGCTTACCTGTAGGTGCAAGAAATATCTCCTTAACCTACACGGTTAAGGAGATATTTACAGAAAACACTGCACCGATGTCTACGGCACATGCGCGCCGTAGACAACGGCGCAGGCGCACTGAGCGTGCCGTTTTCTGAATGGGATAATGCCGGTCCCCCACGCATGCGTGGGAGTGACATCATCGCCGCTCCGGCCAGTCACAGCGCCGGAGCGGCGATACACGGAAGACGCTCGGAGGGGACATGGCGGCGGAGGGGAACGAGGAGCGCTTCGGGGGCTTCGATCTCAGGTAAGTGCCACATAATGAGCTAGTATGCTATGCATACTAGCTCATTATGCCTTTCTCTTGCAGGGTTTTTTTTTCAAGGAAAATTTTTTTGGGTTTACTTCCTCTTTAATGTCAACAGTAAAGACACTCATAACAAATAACTATACATATAAATATTTTTACAGCCAGACAGACAGAAAAATTATAAATATGGATTCCTGTTCGTATGCACTGCATAGATAAGAAAATAAATAGGCAGAGAATGACAGTGATCATATCAGTATACTGGATGTGTGGATGAAATCCCCCATCAATAGAATCAGGCTTTCTACTCTGTGTCATCCATGAATGTATATTGTTATTACCAACATGGTACAATACAGCAAATGACACACTGATGCGTTTCAGCTAGGAATCCTCACTCATAGCATGATCATATATATACTAAACACATAATTAAATAGTTCCCACCATCCCCCGAAACAAATTGAGGGGACAAGTGACTGATAATAAAAAAAACAAAAACATAAATACCTGCACAGTGAATGATAAAGCAGATGCATGATAAACAAATTACAACACATTAAATGGTTACAAATCTTCAAAGGAGAAACAAATGAATAAAAAAGAGATGAAAAATAATTGCCAACATTGCTCATAATGTCTGTAATTGTAGAGCTGACAAAACTATGACAGGTGCAGCATACATATTGGCTGTGCAGCCTACATATTAGAGTGCACATTTGCTACACTCCACCACATAGTAGATAAAAAATTTTGGATCTGCAATTAACCAATTAAGGATCGGCTACCCACAATGTGCTGCAGACAGGCTGCCCGTACGGGTAAAGCAACATAGTTGTACGTCACTACCTGCTTCTGGGTTTAGGGCACGCGCATGCGCTCCACACACACCCCTCCCCACCCTGCCACCCTGCGTCGACACCAGCAGATTGCAATGATTCAGGGCTGGATCAAAGCCCAGAGCCTGTGTTGACAATCCACACAGGTCTCTCTACAGAGGTAACAAGTTCTCTGTTTCTTATCACTGCAAAACAGGAATAAGAAACAAAGAGATCTTAAGTAAAAATCTGCACACATTACACATTGTTATGCACACATTTAACCCCTTGATCGCCCTAGATGTTAACCCCTTCCCAGACAGTGTCATTAGTATTATTATCATTAGTACAGTGATAATGTATAGTATTAGCACTGATCTGTATGTAGCGCTACCCCCAGTTAAGAGAGCCGCTGGATTTGTTTTCGGGCCCTGTGTACAGCACCACCAACCCCCAGCAATCTGCTCGACCCACTCTGGCACAGCTAGTCTAGGGGTTATATATATGTATCACATTCAAATAGTATTGCAAGGAATAATCTCCTAACAGTAAGACAACACACTGAGGCCAGAGATTAAATATAACAGTTTACTCTTATATCAAAAGTAGCATAGGCAGAACACAACATATGCAATTAGTTAGCAGAGCCCTGCAGAATTCAACACAGCATACAATAATGGCGCTGCGCGGTACTTCACCACGTGTAGCTATTATGGTATGCGCGCCCTATGGCGCACTAAACAATATCCTAACTTCCCACCCCGGTCAGGCCTGACATGGAGTAAATCTCAGTCACCTCCTATATGGATTTCTTCGCATGCCAGCTTTCGGTGGTGCACTTGATGAATAGCAATTTGTAATCCACAATCAGGCAATACTTGAAACACTATACTGGGGGGGACACTTCAACTCTGTCCTGCTACCGGTCCCCCCGGGGAACAGCAAATAAGCGAAACTGTGGGCCTATGCAGTCTATAGGCCTGAACACGGCACAGTCTATTGGTCTGGGCAGGTGCCCGCTCACCACTCCGGACGCGATCCCAGTCCGGAACGTCCACCCTGCTGTGTATCCGCACACAGCGTCTGCAACGATCGGGTCCCCGATCCAACTGATGTCCTTACACGACAAGTCAGATGCCACCCAGGCTCCGCAGTGGGGTGGAAGGCTCTTTGGAAGTTGCGCAAGGCCCAGGCTTCAGGCCTTGCACTGCAGCAGATCCGCACAGGAAGACAATCTTGCTTGCAGCGCGGTGTCCAAAGAGGCCGAGCTCCGCCTCGCCTCCTCCTTAAATAGCCCCTCCCATGAGTCTCTGCGATGGCTAACTGCACTCTGGGTGCCGAACAGGGTTCTGGGTAACGTAGTCCCGGGGCCTTAAAGGAGACCCCACTACACACTCCCCCCACTTAAACTCTTTGGTCCCCAAAGATAACATAAACGTACAACATCAATCAAACTTTCGTATGATGTTGGCAGAGGAAATTCCCACCAAAACCGAGGCGGTGAACTCCCCTGCCCACAGGTCACACTATCATTAGTGTCCTGCCTAACTGTGCCAGAGAGTGAGCTGGGGTTGCCCCCCACCAAATGAACAGTGGGAGGGTCAGGCTGTTCCATACTCCTTCTGGCAGTAACCACAGTGTCTTCCGCACTTCTCCCCATCTGTGGGTAAGTTAATCTTCTAGGAGGCTTTATGGCTCTTCGCTTCCTCTGTCCTCTTGGGCTTTCTGTTAGTACAGGTTCCTCCTCTGGAACCAACTCAGGAATTACTTCTGGTTCAGGAGCACTGGACTCCGGGGCAGGGAGGTACAGGGACTCCCTTGGATCTTCTTCAGGTGGTAAGTCACAAGCACTTTCCCAAGAATCCGACCAAGGACTGGATGGAATAAACTCAGTGGCTTCTGCATTCAGTTTCTGATCTATGGTGTCTTCTTCAGGTGGAAGATCAATAGCAGAGGTTCCTGGGGCCTGTGAAGGTCAAAGCCAGTCAAGTTCTTCTCCCTCATCTTCACTCATCTCCAAGGTCTCTGTATCCCCAATCCGAGGGGTCTGAGACCGAGTGTTCGGTCTGGGAGTATCCAGGATGGAAGTTGGTTCAAGGGAATCCGCCACAGGGGGCATCCGAACTGCCTCCGCTAGTGGAAGTAGGTGGTTCCGATGCCAGGTCTTCAAGGGCCCCACCTTTCCTTCTGGTTTAAGTCTGTAAACGGGTAGACCCGGCAGTCTTTTGCAAACAACATAAGGTTCAGGTCTCCATCTGTCTGCAAGTTTGTGTTTTCCAGGGATCCCCAAATTCCACAACAACACTCTGTCTCCAGGTTGTAGATCCTGGATCCTAACTTTTAAGTCAAAATTTTTCTTGTTGCGGGCCCCCCTTTGCTCTGAGGCCGCCTGGGCCTGTTCATAGGCCAATTTCAAATTGCGTCTGAGCCTATCGACATATCCCTTGTGGGAAGCAGCAGAACAATGGTCTATGGAAGTGCCAAAGGCCAGATCTATGGGTAATCTTGCTTCTCTCCCGAACATAAGTTGATAGGGTGAGTACCCTGTAGCATCACTGGTGGTGCTGTTGTATGCATGCACAACTGCCGCTATGTGGTTGCTCCAATGTTGCTTCTTTTCACTACTTAGGGTCCCCAGCATGTTGAGCAGGGTTCGGTTGAACCTCTCCAGCTGAGCATCACCTTGTGGATGATAGGGGGTAGTTCTTGTCTTCTTGGTCCCCAAAGAATCCAGGAGTTTCCGGATCAATCGACTTTCAACATCCCTTCCCTGATCTGAATGGAGCTGTTGTGGTAGCCCATAATGTACGAAGTATTTCTCCATCAGCACTTTGGCCACGGTGGAAGCCTTCTGGTCCTTGGTTGGAAAGGCCTGGGGCATACCGGGTGAAATTGTCGGTTACTACCAGAACATTTCCTAGTCCACTCAGGTCAGGTTCGAGGCAGAGAAAATCAATGCATACCAGGTCAAGTGGGCCTTGACTTTGCAGATGGCCCATTGGGGCAGCTTGATGAGGTAAAGTCTTTCTCTGGATGCATCGTGCACATGAGTGGCAGTATTCTTCAACTTCAGCCCTCATGCAGGGCCAATAGAAACGGTCCCTAACGAGTTGGAAAGTCCTTTCCGCCCCTAGGTGGCCATGGTTGTCGTGCAGGGCAACCAGGACTGTCTCTTGGTACTTCTCCGGCAAGAACAGTTGCCATTTGTCTTCTAGGTCATCAGAGGGGCCCCTTCGGGAAAACCACTCCCTGGTGCACCTGTAACTTGTCCCACTCTTTCCTCAACAGGCGAGCTTCCTTTGAAGGGTGGGGTAAGAGTCTGTTCGGGTCCTGATTCTCCAGGGCCTCTAGGACCAATCTCCCCATGGGGTCTTCCAATTGGTCGGATCTCAGCTCCTTCTTAGACAGTTTTGGTAAGTTATCTTCCCCCAGTTGGGTTACTCCACAGTATTGCTTGGGAACTCCTACTATGGTAACCCCTATCT
This sequence comes from Rana muscosa, assembly GCA_029206835.1. Taxonomy (NCBI): domain Eukaryota; kingdom Metazoa; phylum Chordata; class Amphibia; order Anura; family Ranidae; genus Rana; species Rana muscosa. The sequence goes on along the minus strand of CM055116.1, from coordinate 327,990,568 downwards.
CTTCTGCTCTTGAGCCGCCACTGGCTTGGAGTTCAGCCCCTTGACAGAGGGCCCGCACCCCGTCGGGTGCCACTTGAGCCCAGTCTTCTGTACTGCAAGTGGGGACGTGAGATCTTCTAGACAAAGCGTCTGCATCTCGGTTTCCAGCCCCAGGTCTGTACTTCAGGCCGAAGTCAAAGGCGGACAGCGCCGCCAGCCACCTATGTCCTGTGGCATCCAACTTTGCTGTGGTGAAGAGATAGGTGAGGGGGTTGTTGTCTGTTTTCACTGTGAATTCCGCCCCATACAAATAGTCTCTGAGTTTGTCAACTACCGCCCACTTAAGGGCCAGGAACACCAACTTATGGGTAGGATAGTTCTTTTCGGAGGGAGTCAGACTTCTGCTCACATACGCAACAGGCCTCAGTTGCTCTTCATGCTCCTGGTACAGAACTCCTCCCAAACCATCATGACTGGCATCTACATGAAGTTCATAAGGCTTCTTAGGGTCTGCGTAGGCCAGGACAGGGGCAGTGGTTAATGTCTTCTTCAACATCTGAAAGGCATTCTCACACTTCTCGTTCCACTGGTCCTTGACTGACTCCCCTGGCTTTCTGGGGCCTGTGTCATCCTCTTCCCCCTCCGTCTTTAGCAGCTCATTCAGAGGCCTGGCTATCCGAGCAAACCCCTCCACAAACCTCCTGTAATAGGAACAGAACCCCAGAAAGGATCTGAGCTCTGTCACCGTGGTGGGCCTGGGCCAGGAGGTGACTGCCTCCAATTTTTCGGGGTCTGTGGCTACCCCATCTTCAGACACTATATGTCCCAGATAGTTGACTGATGACTGATAGAATTGGCACTTTTCCGGTGAGAGCTTGAGTCCTTCCTCACTCAGTCTCTTCAAAACTTTCTCCAGTCTCTCCTCATGCTCCTCCAAGGTTCTTCCGAAGACAATGATGTCATCCAAGTATACAAGGACTTCGATGAGGTTCATATCTCCCACTGTCTTCTCCATGAGACGTTGGAAGGTGGCTGGAGCTCCACACAGACCTTGAGGCATCCGGTTAAATTCAAAGAACCCCACCGGGGTTATGAAAGCCGTCTTCTCTTTGTCTTCTGGATGCATCGGGATCTGATAGTACCCGCTCTTGAGGTCCATAACATTGAACCACTTGGCTCCAGACAAGCTCTGTAGGGCATCCTCTATCCTTGGAGTGGTATACTGGTCCGGTATGGTTCTTCTGTTGAGGGTCCTATAGTCTATGCACAGCCTCAGTGACCCATTCTTTTTCCGGACCACCACTATAGGGGAGGCATAGGGACTTCTAGATTCTCGAATCACCCCTGTTCGCTTGAGCTTGGCGAGCTGCTCCCTCAAGTCTTCGAGGTCTGCTAACGGAACCCGCCTAACCCTTTCCCTGAAGGGTTTGTCTTCCTGGAGGCAGATCCGATGGGTGGCACTCCTAGCACACCCCACATCGAATTCATCTTGGGAAAAGATCCTTTCCCACCTGGTCAACTGGGCCTTGGCTCTCTCCTTCCAAGCCCTGGGCAGATTTGGATTCTCCATGGAAATTTTCTCCCACACAGTACTTTCTCCATCTGTCTTCTCCACATCTGGCGAAGCAACTGGGGTAGCTGGGTTCACCCGGCCCAGTAACAGCCTAGCTGGGATTTCCATGGGACCATCCGTGGTATTTTTGACGCTCACAGGCACTTTACAATGAGCCTTCTTCAGAGCCCTCACTGGAACCACTTCTGGGACTACTTCTAGGCCCGAATGTTCTTCCCTTGGGTCGGGTTCCAACATGACAAAAGGGCCAGGCTGCTCCCAAGTGAGTTTCACTGTGGCTTTCAAGCAGGTTACTTCACCGGGCTGTAGCACTATTCCCCTTCTTCCCAGCCTCCAGACCTTCCCTACCCCCTCTTCCGGGGCCTACTGTTCCAAGATCAGCCGTTGGTAGGCTGTCTTCAACATTGGGTGGATCTCGGTTGCTGTGGGGTCTTTCCTTCTTGTCAAAGGGGCCAGAAGTCTTCGGACCAGATCCGTGTTTGTCCCTATTATCAGGGAACTCTTGTTAGCTCCAGGCGGTCAGGGGCACACCACAGCTAAGGTGTCGAACACTTCAGCCTTTCCGGCTATGGACGGGTCAAAAGTCAGTTTTATAGGCAGATAGCCATCATAAGGGAAACTCTCTGTCCCAATTCCCCATATCTCCAAATCTTCAATCTTCTGGATGGGTAGGTGACTTAAATGCTTGTCATAAAAGTCCCGTTACAACAGGGTCACTTGCGCCCCAGTATCCAATATGGCTCTTGTGTAGACTCCCTCCACTTGAACTGGTACTATCGGGGAGGGACCCACCAGCTTCTCTGGATATCGCTTCGTAGGGGTCTCTTTCCTTTGATCTTTGCATTGTCCCTTTTGGCTTTCTTTCCTCCATTTCTCTTTGGACTTAAGCCTCTCTTGGGCCTGGTATGCATTGATCTCCCTCCTTTTGGTGGGTGTAACTACCCGCTGAGGGACACTACTCTCTTTCTTTGGGGTGCGTTCCTTCTGAGGAACTTTGCTTTTCTTCTGAGGGGTCTTCTCCACTCTTTTCATGTGCTTCTCATTCAGTTTGGAGCTCACTGTAGATGATGGGCACCCGGTTGACTCCTTCACCGGGGCCCGCTGAAGTTTTCCGTCTGCTTGCCGGAAAACTTTTTTTTTTTCGGGCTGGCACACACTTTGGCGAAATGGCCAGCTCCTCCACAATTGAAACAAATCACATCCCCCCAATCTTCCAGGGATGCGGGTGCTGAGGTGTTGGGAAACAGCTCCTTCCTCGGACTTTCCCTCTCTGGTTCCCTTGACTTCTTTTCCATCAGGGAGGTCAGCATCCCCAACACTTGGGACATCTGTGACTTCAAGGTATCCACCTCTGAGTCTCTTTCCAGGGTCATGGCCGTCCTGACCATCACTGGAGGAGGATTTACCGACTCAACTGGTAGGCTCCTCTTCTTCTCCTCCAGCATAGCTTCTTCCTCCCTGACCACTCGGATCAAGTCAGGGTACTTCAGGCTCTTCCCGTCCTGTCTTGTGCGTAGCGCCAATGCGATGGGGTCCAGGGGCTGGGATCCTCTCATCACCTGTTGAACACGGGCCTCATCCACCTTCCTTGGGTCAATCCCCTTCTTAAGAATCATCTTATGCAGGATCTTATCCAGGCGCCTTATGAACTCTGACAGCTTCTCTCCGGTCTTCTGGTAGCAATGCTCCAGCTGGTAAGTGAGCTCAGTGATTTTCTCTGTTCCACCGAACACATTCTGCAGGATGTCCAGATAGTCCTGCGCATTACAGTCTGTCTTACTCATCTTGAGGTTGCGTATGGCCTCTAGAGCAGGCCCCTTCAAGCTCTCAGCAATCCTCTGCTTCTTTCTGTGGTCTGGGAGTTCCCATTCTTCTAGGGCCTAAGTGGCACCGTCTAACCACTCCTCGAACCCCTCTTCACCCGAGGGTACAGGTTTCCTTCCTGAGAATATTCTAAGCTTTCTGTATCCTGACATCTGGTAATCTGTAGGATCTTTCTTGCACTGGGCTACAAGTTCCCCCAGGACCGCGCACAACTCTGCGCCAAGAATGGTAGATGGCGACCCGGGACTTTCCCTTTTCACCTGTCTTGCTTCTTTTGGGGTGGGTGATGGAGACAGTTTCGGTGTCTGAGACCGTTCTCCTGGCTTAAGTGGCAGCGCGTGTATCAGGCTATAAGTCTGGTCATCTATAGCTTCTACACTTGGATTCTTGAAATGTTCTGGGACTCCGTCCTTCCATTCCACTAATGCGTGGGTCAGTGAGGAATTCGTCCTGACATCCACCACCCATGCTTTCTGATACGGTGACAGTGACATCACTAGCTGCTTCACCGCTTCTTCTTGCCAGATCCCTGGGAGTTCTATGACTACTACCCCGGCTGGATCTGTGTTGACCGTTTTACACCACTGTCCTACTTCTAGTGGGTCCATGCTGGTACTTTTGGCGCGTTGCTTGCTGCAACAGGATCCCGGACTCGAGAGCCCCCACGTGTAGCGCTACCCCCAGTTAAGAGAGCCGCTGGATTTGTTTTCGGGCCCTGTGTACAGCACCACCAACCCCCAGCAATCTGCTCGACCCACTCTGGCACAGCTAGTCTAGGGGTTATATATATGTATCACATTCAAATAGTATTGCAAGGAATAATCTCCTAACAGTAAGACAACACACTGAGGCCAGAGATTAAATATAACAGTTTACTCTTATATCAAAAGTAGCATAGGCAGAACACAACATATGCAATTAGTTAGCAGAGCCCTGCAGAATTCAACACAGCATACAATAATGGCGCTGCGCGGTACTTCACCACGTGTAGCTATTATGGTATGCGCGCCCTATGGCGCACTAAACAATATCCTAACTTCCCACCCCGGTCAGGCCTGACATGGAGTAAATCTCAGTCACCTCCTATATGGATTTCTTCGCATGCCAGCTTTCGGTGGTGCACTTGATGAATAGCAATTTGTAATCCACAATCAGGCAATACTTGAAACACTATACTGGGGGGGACACTTCAACTTTGTCCTGCTACCGGTCCCCCCGGGGAACAGCAAATAAGCGAAACTGTGGGCCTATGCAGTCTATAGGCCTAAACACGGCACAGTCTATTGGTCTGGGCAGGTGCCCGCTCACCACTCCGGACGCGATCCCAGTCCGGAACATCCACCCTGCTGTGTATCCGCACACAGCGTCTGCAACGATCGGGTCCCCGATCCAACTGATGTCCTTACACGACAAGTCAGATGCCACCCAGGCTCCGCAGTGGGGTGGAAGGCTCTTTGGAAGTTGCGCAAGGCCCAGGCTTCAGGCCTTGCACTGCAGCAGATCCGCACAGGAAGAAATCTTGCTTGCAGCGCGGTGTCCAAAGAGGCCGAGATCCGTCTCGCCTCCTCCTTAAATAACCCCTCCCATGAGTCTCTGCGATGGCTAACTGCACTCTGGGTGCCGAACAGGGTTCTGGGTAACGTAGTCTCGGGGCCTTAAAGGAGACCCCGCTACATGTATTAGTGTCGCTGGTGATGTCAGTGGCAGTTAGTCAGTTCCTCCCAGCCTCAGTTAGTGTCAGATTGCTTGCCACACTATCGCAGTCCCACTATAAGTTGCAGATCACCACCATTACTAGTATAAAAATATAAATAAATAAAAAATTCCAATATACAGTATATACCATAGTTTGTAGTCACTATAGCTTTCACGAAAATCAATCACTATACACTTATTAAGATTTTTTTTTTTTTTTACCAAAGACATGTAGCAGAATACATTTTGCCCAAAATGTATGAAGAAATTTGAGTTTATTCATTTTCTATTGGATATGTTTTATAGCATAAAGTTAATTTATTCATTTTTTTCAAAATTGTAAGACTTTTTAAAGAAATTTTTAATAAAAAACATAGTGCTGATCAAATAGCACCAAAATAAAGCTCTATTTGTGTGAAAAATAATTATATAAATGTCAATTGGGTAACGTGTTGCATGATTGCGCAATTGACCGTTAAAGTAGCAAAGTGCTAAATAGCAAAAAATGGCCTTAAAGGGGTTAAAAAGTTCCAGAGCTGAAGTGGTATTGCTTTATTAGATGAACTGAACCTGTGACAACAGGATGTACACTGGTACATTTCTGATGCTTGTTAGTTACAGCACCTCAGTGTTAAGTTCACAGCAGTAAGAACCAACCATTGAAAACCAGGCGTTAAGGCTAGGATTAGGGAAAAACAAGATGGGGATGACATCTTACTTAGGGTGGGCACCCATCTGCTGGAGAATCTGCAGCTATACCTCAAAACAAAACATAGGTTTTTATCAGTGAAGGGGTTGGACAAATGTATATTTTAACAATATCTGTCACCTGCTGATGTTTGGCAAAAAAAGTAGTAACAAAGGTGACTTGGTTCCCCTGCCGATATTGGCAACAACGTTTGGCTGCAGAATCTTTACTGACTAGGTGTGATCAATTTTTTTTCCACTGCTATCTTCCTTTCACTGGAAATACACCATTCCTGGTAGCCCCTTTTCCTTTAACCCCTTAGAGATAATTTCACGTTACCTAGTAAAACTATCTTGTGTGGGGAAATTTCTCTTGGCTCTTGTAAATTCCCCATATAGACACTGATCTTAAGGTGTATGTCTGATGGCAACTAGATGGCTGCTAATAGAAGCAAATTTCATGCTCTAGCCTTTCTAAACATTTTAGTATCCACCACTCATGTCCCCTTCAATGTATTGTGTAACATATCAAGGTACTTATGATGGCTTTCATAAGAAAACTCAAAATTCAAATAGTTGAAATTTAAATACTGTAGCAATGCTATTAAGCAGTCTTTGGTATTATTCCAGACCATAATATGGTTGTCGATGTACCTGCCATATCATATAATGTCTCTCCTACATAGGTTAAGGTGGGAGAGCAAAAACAGTTCCTCCCACCAACCCATGTAGTGACTGGCTAGCAAGGGAGAAAATTTGGCCCCCATAGACACCCAAGTGGCTTTCATAAGAAAACTCAAAATTCAAATAGTTGAAATTTAAATACTGTAGCAATATTATTAAGCAGTCTTTGGTATTATTCCAGACCATAATATGGTTGTTGATGTACCTGCTATACCATATAATGTCTCTCCTACATAGGTTAAGGTGGGAGAACAAAAACAGTTCCTCCCACCAACCCCCTGTAGTGACTGGCTAACAAGGGAGAAGATTTGGCCCCCATAGACACCCTACGGCATTGTACCTAAAATCTACTGTCGAAGACAAAATAAATTATTTCAGTAGGAATTACATTGACATCATAAAGAGTTCCTGCAGTTCTGATGTGTAATGACTGTATTGTTCCAGATGATATTTGAGAGTGTCAAGGGCAAAATGGTGGGGAATACAAGAATGTAAATATTTCACATCCAAGGTAGCCCACGGGAAGCCTTGTTGCCATGTAACATCTTGTATGGGTGCAAATACATTTCTAGTACCCCTGATGTAAGATGGAAGTTGGACTACTAATGGTTGGGGATATTGATCTACCCAACAACATGCCATACTGGATGGAATTTTAAAGGAGCTAGAATCCTCCTCTCAGAATGAAAGTCAATACATAATTGAAGGTAAAAAGTATTTATTACGCAAATTTGTAATAAATACTTTTTTAATTTCAATTATGTATTGACTTTCATTCTGAGAGGGGGATTCCAGTACCTTTAAAATCCCATTCTGTATGGCATGTTGTTTTCAATTTATTAAGGGATGTGTGTTGTCTTTTTCAGCCATACTCCTATTTTAGATAATGATCTACCCAATCCTATAATATCTCTAGGATTGATTCTATACCAGCAATGAGGGGGCAACCTTTGACTGGGACATCTTTCTTGTGGATTCTGGGAAGATGGTGGAACACTGGGGTGATGGGATTATCCACTATCATATACCCAGTTCAAGAAACTGGAAAATCTTACTTTTAAACACCAGAGTGGGGTCTGAATATAATGGGCAATAAGTACTGTATCTAGTTCACTTAGCTGGCAAAGCTCCTCACGTTTTTAATCATCAGGGCTCAAGACTACCATGATATTTTATCCGCTTGGTGGATAACAATGTCTGAATAAAAAAAAAATGGCGCTTGCTACAAACAAATCCTTTAAAATATAGCAATGTGAGTAAACTATAAATAGACTAAAACAAAATTCTTCAATACTGTGTAAATAACATGAATAAAAATCCAATATAAAATCCAATAGTACAAGCAAAAAATCCCATGCAATAAAATCTCATGCAAAGGATAAAAATTAATCTCTGTGCAAAAATAAATAAATATCAGTCTTCTGTGCAAAATATCGATAAAATGAAAACGTGAGTTTCTGTGCACTCCAAAATAAATTATAAATACATCAAGTTCCAATAATGTACATAAAAGTGAGTCTCTGTGCAATAAGAAAAAAATCCAAAGTAGTAGTGGAGAACAGATCCACCATCCGCAGGTAATTAAAAACATGCAAGTGCTTCAATTTAAAGTGCTCCAATCCAGGTGCCCACAATTCCCCCAGCCTCTCACCTTGGCTGGCTTGTAATCAAGCCTCTTTGGTTAACCCAATGGCGAGTGCAGCTCCTCAGCAAGATCGATAACCAACACTTGCTATAAATCCCGGATTGACCATGCAATTCCTCGGCATCAGTAAACACTTAAGAGTGGGGCCCTAGATTCTCAGAAGTAAGATAAAACACAAGAGAGGCTCCCATAGTGTGATACCATTTAATACATTTATTAAAACAACAAGGATACACTTACATCATAAATGAATCATCAGACGCATGTAATCCAATACAAAACATAGGCACTTCTGCTCTCTTCTGCTAGGCGGAAGTGATCTCACCACTGGCTCTCCTCCCTGGTCCCTTACGCGTTACGTGGCTGTAAACGCCACTTAATCATAATGTTTTGCTTGTACTATTGGATTTTATATTGGATTTTTATTCATGTTATTATCACAGTATTGAAGAATTTTGTTTTAGTCTATTTATAGTTTACTCACATTGCTATATTTTAAAGGATTCGTTTGTAGCAAGCGCCATTAACCCCCCCCCCCTTTTTTTATCACATTATGTTGGATTTGTTGTGGCAGCTGCTTTGTTAGTTATTAGTTTATTTGGGTTATAATTTTGGTTTGCGCATCAGTACCCCTCATTTTACAACAATGTCTGAATGCTTTCCGAGGTTTAGGAGCACCAATTGTTAAAACCTGCTTTAATTAGATTTACAGAGTTTGTGCTAGTATTGATACTATCCCTGAGATTGGTAAATTCCATTTTAACAATATTTTGAAAATCCTCATCTGAATTACTTCTAGCCTGAAGTGGATAAAAATATGTATCTCCTTTATTAGGAATATCTCTGGTTGAGCAATATAACTCACCATAGGAATCAGATTGAAAACATTCTAAAGCTGACTTCACTACCAGGTCTCCAAGCAAAAAATAATCCATCCCCTGCTTGAGGATATGGGCAGAGTCCACAACAGTTTCAGCAGTGAAAGAATCTTCAGAGAAATGCTTTCTTAATATTAAATTACATGCAAACCTATTGATATCTAGCAAGGTGGAAACATGTCAAAAATAAAAGTTAAGGGCAAAAAAGTAACCTTCGGATAACAAAGAGATTTCATCTGGGGATAGCAATACATGGGATAGGTTTAAAACATATTTTTTTTTTCTCCTGGGGGGCCGGGGAATTCCCCACTGTGCTTGCATGTAAGAGAGAGGAGGAGAGGATAGTAGAGTTTCTTGTAAGGGTAGGAAGGTTGCGCCTTGCTAGATGTAGCTAGGCCTGAACATTAAAGTAAGTCGTTTTGTTAGATCCTTTTACACGGTGACTTATTTGCCTGGGTTTTTTTTCTTTTTTTTCTTTTTTTTTTGAGAGTTGATTTAAATGAAGGAATTTTGATTATTAGTCTTATTTAATCTAATTACAGTTTGTGTGTAGTGCGCCACTTGATTCATAAGTGGCGGTGTTATATACTCTTAATTTTTTCTTTTTTTTATTCAGGGGGACAAGTGCCATTGAAATTCTTAACAGTGAATATGGTTCACTTAAGAGTACTGCACTGGTGTTTTTTGATTGTAATTGTGTGTTGTTGTTTTTTTTCACTTAGGGGGGAACTTAACTACCCTTATGTAGTGCACCACTTGATTTGTAAGTGGAGGCACTATATACTCTTACATTTTTTTATATATATATATTTAGAGTATAGCATTGGTGTTTCAAATGCATTTTCGTCCAAATTTCGGGTATTTTCGTTATCGTTTTAACAAACTAAAACGAACGTGCAGAATCTGAAATCTGAAAGATCTGACATAAAAAAATGCTTTATTTTTGTTTTCGTTGCTACAACAGTTCGATATAGATAGGAGATTCGACATGACGCTGACAATAGCAATCTGTGTCTATCGAACCTGTGGTTGAATGTGCCTAACCTTAACTCTATTAGTCCAAGATTATTCTACATAGAGAGGAAAGATTCGACATAGAGAGAAAAGATTCAACATTATAGAGGCAGTGTTGGGGTAGACTATTCGACATGAACAACGAAGATTCGTAGAAGCAGCGAAAAACATACAAACGTTGAATCTGTCATTGAAGGCTTGTGGTGTCTGTCGAAAGTTCTAAGAAGATTCGACAAGCAGCTAAACTGTACGACGTCGAAATCGTACGTAATTTCCGGTCAAATGCTCGGCCCATAGGCTATAGAGGAATTCAAATGTTTGTTGACTAGTAATAATGATTTCTAAATATAATTATTACTAGTGTCATACAACATTAGAATTCTTCTATAGCTTGTAGGCGGAACATTCGTCCGGAAATGTACGATTGCGGCGTCAAATCTTTTAGCTGCTCCGTCGAATCTTTTAGAACATTCGACAGACACCTTCAATGACAGATTCGACCTTAATTAATTCGGATTTTCGGACTATTGCATTTTTTAACGAAACGTGATAAATAAAAATTAATTTCGGGAGTAACTAAATAAATGTATTTTTTGGACGAAAACAAAATTCCAAAACAAAATATTTCAGTGTGCACATGTCTAGTAGCCACCTCTTTATTTTTTTGTGTGTTATTTATTAATATTGAACAGGTTATAAAGCCGCAGACAGTAACAAGTGGAATATAGGAAGTGGGGGGGCACGAGTAACACGTGAGGAGGGATGTTTGGGGAAGGTTTTTTTTTCTTTCTTCTTATTTCTTGTCTTGTTATGGTGTTTGTATTGTCCTTCTTTCTGTCTAGGTAATACAGTATATACCGTATTTGATAAAATGTTTGAGATGGTTGTATATATACTTCAATTTTGCTGGGACAGGGTCTTAACTCATTACATGTTACCTCAATACAGCTGCAACTGGAGGAAATCGAGGACCGGGGACGTCGTTTGAACCTACGGTTTAGGGGGATCCCCGAGACAGTAGGGGGAGAGACATTACAGGCAACAGTCCTAGCAATATGTCAGCAGTTGGCTACCCCAGCGCCACCTCAAACATTGGAATTTGAGAGACTACACAGAGCCCTGGGACCCCCCTCAGTAAACATAGACAGACCAAGGGATGTTATAGGCCGTTTTCACCGATACGCACACAAGGAACTAATAAGTCGCATGGCCTGGGAAAAAGGTGAAATAGAACAAGAAGGATTTAGGGTAAAAATCCTGCCAGATCTTTCACGGGCTACATTGCAACGTAGGGCTATGCTACGCCCGCTCCTGGATAAAATTAAATCATTGGGGGGATCGTATAGATGGGGGTACCCCATTGCATTAATAGTGAAGAAAGACTCCCATACATTTACTTTGCGGCACCCGCGGGAATTATTAGACTTTTTTTCCTTCATGGAGATGGAAGCTATAGAGATCCCAAACTGGCTGCAGGAAATCCCAGGAACTGGGAGAAGAATGGAGACAATGAGGGATAGGAGACCCGAGGCTGTAAGGGGAAAGGGAGAAGGAAGCAAGAAACACTCTACTATCCCCCCTCCTCTAAAGAAGTGAAGATAGGAACAATGCTCTCTGTTTTTCTCCTCTCTAGCTCCTGACCCCCTAATAGTAACAATGGGGCTAGAATCAGAAGACCCCCCTGGTGGGAGATTCAACCTGGTCCACCAGCCCCCCTGGGAGAGGGGAGGGGGGAGTCCCCTCTCTTATTTTGTTTCCCCTTTATCTCCCCCTTGTCCCCCTTATGTGGGAGAATTCTACTTTCTGAACTTTTGGTGGGTCTTGCCTTGAAGAGGTATTCATATCCCTCTTTTTTTTCTTTTTTTCGCCTTCTTTTTCTTTTTTTTTTTGGGGAGGATGTCTCCGTTTGCCCTCCCCCTCCCCCCTTTTTTTTCTTTTTTTCCTTTTTCTTTTTGAGAAAGACTCAAGAGGGAAAGGAACGGGTGTTTCAGGAGATGATCTAACTGACGGGAGACAGATATGGTCGGGGTGTAATTACATGCACCCCTTTTTCCATTTTTCCATTTTTTTTTTTTTTTTTTTGGTCCCCCCCCTTCAGGATTTGGGGAACACGGAAATATGGGGGATTGCTATCGCTTTGTCCTCTGACCCCTTTTTTATATATATATTGGTAAATACGGGTGATAAATCCCTTTCTTTTTTTCTTCCCCCTCCCCTTTTTTTTTTCCTTTTAGGAGAAGGGGGAGGGGAAATTATTTATTTACTTATTTATTTACTTACTTATTTATTTATTTATTTTTTTTGTGTGTTGTTGATTATTAGATGTGGGGGTAAAGGGGATAATGTTAAGGGTAATGGGAGAGGATGTGTTGCAGCGGAATATACTATAAGATGTAATGTATGATATATGTGAGTATCCTCTAAAATTATATACACATGTATACACATATTGGCCCCCTTCAAGACGGAGGGGTGCCCGTAGGAGGGAGGGAGGGATGGACTGGGGGGTCTCACCCCCTGCCCCCCCCAATTTATTTACTGTTTCTATATAACACTGGAGATCACTGTGCTCCCTTTTTTTTTTTTTTGTGTGTTGGGAAACAATTTTTTTTTTTTTTTTACGGGGGTGAGGTTAGAAGGGGTTCAGAGGATATAATATATAAATGTATAAATAAGGTATATATAAGGTATAAATAATATGTGATGATATATGATGAAGGGAAGGGGGAGAAGGATGTGATTCGGTTTAATTCTGGAAAGGAGGGAATATGGGAAGGAGATATCAATAAGAGGGGAGGTTTAGAAATTTAGAAGAAATGAGAAGAAACCAATAGGAGTACTAGGTAAAAGTAACTAGATAGGGTTCCCTATAATTAAACAGAATGTCTTAGGGAAGGCAGAGGCCTGAATGGAAAAGAGGGAAGAAATTTCCAAGTGTGTGGGGTGTGAATGTTTTAGGTACTGTATAAGTGCCACACTTTTTTTTTTTTTTTTTTTTTTTCTTTTTTTTTTTTTTTTTTTTTCTCCCTAGTAGATTTAGGGATACACATATAGTCACGTACATATATAATAAAGGGAATAGGGGGGAGGTATTGGGTACTAAAGGAGTAGCTAGGAGTTAAACACAGAGACACAGGGAGGGATTAGGATAATAAGTGGGTAGATTGAGGGTAGATCGAGATAATATAGGAGGGAGGGGAGATAATAGGTAAGGGAGGGGGGGGGGGTAGAAAATAAGGGGTTAATGAGAAGAAAGGGATATTTAGAGAGTAGGAGGAGGGGGGCACGTATATATCACATTACACTTGTACACAATAGGATAGAATAGAAGGTACACACACTTGGATACAACTGAGGAGGTTAATGGTTAGAATGAGAAAGGAACCCCAGGCAGGAATAGGAATAAGCTAGTACTCGGAAGATCTATCATAAGGGAAGGAAAATGAGAAGGGGGGGGTCGAGGGATTAGGATATAGGAAGCAAAGGGAAAACAAAACAGATGGAATGGGGGAATGGGGAGAAAGAAGGGAAAGTGGTCCTGGCTTATCTTATTTAAAATTAGTTATATCAAATTCCTAAAAAGCAAAATGTAACCTATGTAAGGGAATTTAAATTCTATATACAGTAAACACTAGCTGTTTAGATATATGGTTGATAATGGGGAAAAAGGGAAGAGGAAGGAAGGGAAGAGGGAGGAGAGAAAGGAAGAAAAAACTGGGATAAATTAGGATAAAACTGAATGATGGATGCCCCCTCGAAACTAGGATAATATAAAGTAAGGGGAGGGAAGAAGAGAGGGGAAGAAGGGAAAAAAATGGAGAGAGGAGCTGGAGTGAGATAGACGAAAGGGGCGTCCGGGGTGGAGGGTTGGGGGTGCACCTCTGCTGTACCAACACAACACCCCAATTAGGCTTGCGCCCACGTGAACCGTAGGGTAAAGGTTCAGAAGTGGGTGCCTCCCTTTGGGGTGGGGGTAAGGGGGGAGGGGTTAGTTGAATATTCAGGGGGGGGATTGGAAAGGGGGGGGGGTTTGCAATTTTCTTTTTTTTTTTTTTTTTCTTCTCTCTCTCCGTGCTTCACCCTCTGAATCTACCGGGATGGAGGAAATAAGGATAACTACCATTAACGCTAAAGGACTTAACGTCCCAGAAAAGAGGAGAATGCTCCTGAGCGAGTTAAAACGAGCCCGCTCAGATGTAGCATTCGTGCAGGAGACACATTTCAAGATGGGCGGACTACCATACCTACAAAATAGGTTTTATCCATGTACATACCACGCATGTAGTCAGATATCAAAGTCAAAAGGGGTGTCAATCCTAATTTCCAATAGAATATCTTGGTCCCTGGTGGACAAAATAGTAGACGTAGAGGGTCGTTTCTTATTCTTAAAGGGACAGATTGGAAGTACAAAGGTGACACTGGCAACTGTTTACACACCAAATATACATCAAGACGCCTTCTTGAGCAAAACTTTGGATAAACTGGCGGGGTTTGCAGAAGGGAAGCTGATCCTAGGGGGAGATTTTAACATAACATTGGAACCTAAGGTTGACACATCAACGGGGACCTCATCCACACCAGGGGGGGTCCGGAAGAATATTCTGCAGAAGTTGCGGGACCTGCAGATGGTAGACGTTTGGAGATTACTACATGTAGGGGAAAGGGACTATACATTCTTCTCCAACCCTCACCAACTGTACTCCCGTATAGATCTCTTCATGGTGCCACACTATCTGTTGACGGCGGTGAAGGAAGTAAAAATTGAGAATATAACATGGTCAGATCACGCGCCAGTGACGCTACATATTGTGCTGTCTGACTCATCTACCGCACCGGAGTGGCGTTGGCGTCTGAACGAGAGCCTACTGCAGATCCCCGAAATTCGGGAAGATGTAGCAAAAGAAATGGAGGCATATTTCCTGACGAATGACACCCCGGGGAGTGACCCGGGAATGATATGGGAGGCGCATAAGGCAGTAATGAGAGGGGTATTAATAAAACATGGCTCCCGATTAAAAAAAGCACGAGAAAGAAAAATAGCTAAACTGTTAAGAGAAATCCAGGCACTAGAGGTACAACATAAGAAAATACAGATGCCGTCAGTGGGGATAGAACTGGCCCATTTGAGGAGACAACTGACAGAGCTACTTAGATACAAAGCAGAAGCGGCAATACAAATAGGGAAAAAGGTAACCTATGAACTTGGGGAAAAATGTAGTAAAATATTAGCAGGGAAACTTAGAGAGAAAGGGAAGACAGTATACGTACCCCATATAAAGGGAAAAAATGGACAACTGATTTCACTTCCTAAAAATATTGTCCAGAGATTTAGAGAATACTATTCATCCCTCTATAACCTGACCCCAACTCAGACGTCTCAGGCCACAATGGAAGAATACCTTCTATCAGCACATCTACCTTGTTTGCCACCAGCGGACCGTAATAAATTGGAGATACCTATCTCAGTGGGGGAACTAGAGACAGTGATAAAAACAGTTAAACGAGGGAAGGCACCGGGCCCAGATGGCTTTACTATCCAATACTACAAATATTTTCTCCCAATACTAGGGGTGTACATGACAAAGACATTCAATGGGATCGGCCGGGCCCCCGCACTGCCGCCGGATGCCCTTATGGCATATATTTCGGTTATTCCGAAAGAAGGGAAGGACCCGGCGGAGTGCGGGAGCTACCGCCCGATCTCATTGTTAAACACAGATTTAAAACTTTTCACTAAAATACTTGCCTCCCGTCTTCAGCCGCTTTTGAATCAAATGGTACATCAAGACCAGGTTGGGTTTATCCCAACCCGGGAGGCCAGGGACAATACCGTAAAAGTCCTCAATCTGGTACACCATGCTAACATATCAAAAACGCCCTGTATTTTTTTGAGTACCGATGCGGAGAAAGCGTTTGACAGGGTTAGTTGGCGATTTATGTTCGAAGTATTGAGGCAAATGGGATTGGGAGAACATATGCGGAGCTGGATAGCCGGGGTGTATGCTACACCCCAGGCCTCGGTAAAAGTGAATGGAGTCTATTCGGAGACATTTAAAATTTTAAATGGAACGCGCCAAGGGTGCCCACTCTCTCCGTTGCTGTTTTCTCTCTCCCTGGAACCCCTACTGAATAGGATTCGGCAAAATTCAGATATTCAGGGTCTCCAAATAGGTGCCCAAGAATATAAAATATCTGCCTATGCAGATGATATGATGTTCTCCCTATCACAACCTCACATTTCACTGCCAAACCTGATGAAGGAAATAGAAGGATATGGGAGACTAGCAAATTTAAAAATTAATTACGCAAAATCGGAAGCGATGGGGGTAGCCCTCCCCCCAGAAGTCCAGCAAAACATACAACTCAATTTCAACTTTAAATGGGTAGGGTCGTCACTAAAATATCTAGGAATAAATATACCATCAAGACTAGAGAAGGTTTTTGCTGCAAACTTCCCCTCACTATATAATGCAGTTAGCTCCCTATTAGACAAATGGAAACAAGGATTCCATTCATGGTTCGGCCGATGTAACGCCATCAAAATGAACATTCTGCCAAAATTCTTGTACCTATTCCAAGCTGTACCAATAGGAATTAATAGGGCCTACTTTCGGCAAGTAAATGCACTTTTCACTAAGTTTATATGGGCCAACAAGCGACCAAGGATTAGCAGAAGTCAAATGACCCTCCCCAAATGCCATGGGGGCTTAGCAGTCCCAGACGTGTCTAAATACCACCAAGCAGTCCATTTGGGAAGGGTCATAGACTGGTGCAGACATGTAGAATTCAAACTATGGATAAAACTGGAGCAAGAATTTAGCCAGGTGCCTTTGAGCAGGGCACTCTGGTGTTATTCAAGGTTACCTGACTCACTTAAAAAACACCCTTTGATAGGACCAACATTATCTATAGGGGCAAAAATATGTCTGAACCCTAAATACTCATCAAGACATTCCCCATTATATCCAATATTGGGAAACCCAAGCTTTGATCCAGGGATGGAGACAAGAGCATTTCGGAGACTTCGAGAGAAGGGCTATACTCAGGTATCGCATTTTATGCAATCCGAAACTTGGCCCACAATGGTAGACCTGACGAAATCAGGAGGTCAATTTGAAGTAGAATACTGGCAGGCAATACAACTTCGATACTACCTGGAGACATTGGGCCCAATGAGTAATTTTAAACGGGAACTAACTAGGTTTGAAACATACTGTGAGGAGAAGGAACCCACCAACCGAATAATATCTAAAATATATACGATGTTAATGACCCCACCAGAGAATTTTGAGCTGCCAGTATTTAGAAAATGGGAAAGGGACCTAAATAAGACCTTTACACCAGCTCAATACCAGAAGATAATATATTTGGCATTAAACTCATCAATATGCACTAAAATGCAAGAATTAAATTATAAACTACTGATGAGGTGGTATTATACACCATCAAAATTAGGCAGGTTCTACCCTGATGCATCAGATCAGTGCTGGCGATGTAAGGGGGAGCGGGGAACTTTGTTCCATATATATTGGACATGCCCTCAGATCAGACAATACTGGCTAGAGGTAGGAAGGATCGCTCAAAAAATTGAGCCTTACCCGGTGCCGGACGATCCGGGTTTTTTCCTATTGCATATAACGCAAATACCCACACAGACCTATAAAAAGTCAGTATTATGTCACTTGGTCAATGAGGCTAAGGCGTGTATAGCGAGATGCTGGAAAAGCTCTAGCCCTCCAACAATCGCAGAATGGCTCAACAGGGTCAGACAAGTGGGGGCGATAGAGGAGTTGGTGGCTTCGGCCCAAGACAGAAAAGAGCAACATATTAAAATCTGGTCAACATGGGAAAAATTTATGCAGACAGAAGAAGGGAAAAGATTAATGGGGAAGTAAGTTCGTCCACCTAGCCAGAGAAGTATTGAGGAGGTTATGGTTTACCTAACGGGGGAGGAGGTTGGGGTGAGGAGGGGAGAGAGAGATTTATTTAGTTATCTACTTATCTATTTAATTTTTTTTCTTTTTTTTTCTTTTTTTTTCTTTTTTTTTTTTTTTTTTTTTTCTTTTCCTTTCTTTCTTTCTTTCTTTTTTGGGGTTTGATTTGGGAGGGAGGTAGAGGGGGAATGGATAAAAATGTAAGGGAGAAGAAAACAAGGGCGTGAGAATCAAAGACGTTTAATAGAGGAAAGGAACTTTATGTGTCCCTCCTGTCACGGGGAGACACGTGAAGGCCAAAAGGGAAGGGAACCCATTGACATTGAGGTTTAGAGGTGAGAGGATCTAATTAATGGAATGGGATGAGGAAAATAATATGAATAGAAATGTAATGGAAAATGTATAAACGATGTATTGTATGTATCCCTTTTTGAAATATAAATAAAGAATATTAAAAAAAAAAAAAAATACTTCAATTTTGTAGATATATCATTAATGGGTGTTTCCGTTACAGTATTCAACTGCTGGTTATATCTTTTTGATATTGAATCTCAATAAAGAATTAAAAAAAAAGGAATATCTCTGGTTGAGCAATATAACCCACCATAGGAATCAGATTGAAAACTTTCTAAAACTGACTTCACTACCAGGTCTCCAAGCAAGAAAGAATCCATCCCCTGCTTGAGGATATGGGCAGAGTCCACAACAGTTTCAGCAGTGATAGAATCTTCAGAGAAATGCTTTCTTAACCACTTCAGCCACCTTTTGGCTGCCAAATGACCAGGCCGCTTTTTGCGATTCAGCACTACGTTGCTTTAACTGACAATTGCGCAGTCATGCGACGTAGCTCCCAAACAAAATTGACGTCCTTTATTTCCTACAAATAGAGCTTTCTTTTGGTGGTATTTGATCACCTCTGCGGTTTTTATTTTGTGTGCTATAAACAAAAATAGAGCGACAATTTTGAAAAAAAACAATATTTTTTACTTTCTACTATAATAAATATCCCCCAAAAATATCCCCAAAATTTTTTTTTCTAAGTTTAGGCCGATACGTATTCTTTTACATATTTTTGGCAAAAAAAAAAATCGCAAGAAGCATTTATTGATTGGTTTGCCAAAAGTTATAGCGTCTACAAAATAGGAGATAGTTTTATGGCATTTTTATTAATATTTTTTTTTTTTTACTAGTAATGGCGGCGATCCTCAATTTTTATCGTGACTGCGACATTAGAGTGGACACATCGGACACTTTTGACGCTATTTTGGGACCATTCACATTTATACAGCGATCAGTGCTATAAAAATGCACTGATTACTGTGTAAATGTGACTGACAGTGAAGGGGTTAACCACTAGGGGGCTAGGAAGGGGTTAAGTGTGTTCTAGGGAGTGATTCTATCTGTTGGGGGGTGGGGCTTACTGTGCCATGACACTGATCGCTGCTCCCGATGAGAGGGAGCAGACGATCAGTGGCCTGTCACTACGCAGAACGGGGAGATGCTGTGTTTACACTGGCATCTCCCCATTCCTTAGCTCCGTGACACAATCGCGGGACACCGGCGGACATCGCGGCAGGTGCAAAATTCAACGTAACGTACAGGTACATTACTTTGCACAGCCGTTCCATTCTGCCGACGTAAATCTACAGAAGCCGGTCAGCAAGTGGTTAATAATAAATTACATACAAACCTATTGATATCTAGTGTAGCTACCCCCCCTTGCCGGCCGGGTCTCCACACACCCGCAGACCCCTATTTGTTAATGGGATGTACTGGTTTTGTTACTTTGGGTCTGCAGCAATTACCTCCCACGAGTGGATCCTTCAGCTCCGTTGTCTAGGTACACCGATATCTTTCAGGAATAAGGCCAATGTCCACACATGAGTAAAACCTAATCAGCAAGGCTATATTCTTTTTCCAAAATGACAAAAAATGAATATATAACACAAATGTGAATTACTCTAATTGTCAAATGCGGCGCTCCTATCAAAACTAAATTTGATAAGGTTCCCTTTGTCCCTAGAGACAATGGTGTATGCAATCACCCGGTCTGTATATTGTATCACAAAGCAGAGTTCAATTCGTTTCACTTGTCAAGTATTCTTAAATGTTGTCTGCGGAATGTGCACCTTCCTCCAGATCACATGTAGACAGGTGTATGAGAAAAAACTCCCCTTAGGGACTGCACTCACCAGACTTCAGAAGTTAACAGGCCTCATACGAAAATCCAAGCAGGAGATCGAGAGTGTCCTTCTGTGGGCGTCCTTTTTATAGAGATACTCAGTTTTTCTCCAGGAGTACCAATATGGGGAGAGAGGAAAAACTCCACATAGTATAGTCCAGTTTTAAAACGATTTATTTATCTCCTTGTTAAAAATATATATTCATATATCTCTTTAAATTGAGCTTATTCCAGTATGTTCAGACACACTAATATGTCTGAGAGCCTGTGACAGCACGGGTTCCTTTTGATCCAGAAACTTGATGTTTGTATGACTGGAGTCAAATGTTGCCAAAGAGAGAGGCTTTGTTTGTCCCACCGTGTGTCTATCTCGGCTTACCGACCAGCAGTTCGCCCGATGTCACTTCTGGTTTCTCTGGCTAGTTCCTTGGAATGCACAGCGTCACTCATCACTTGCGGTTGCTGTAGGATCACGTCCTGACGTGTTTCGTCATCACGACTTTGTCAAAGGGCGTGGTCCTACAGCGTAACCAGCCCGGTATTTATTATACAGCTCATTACGGCTGTTAACTCATTGTGAGATCACCACCAGGAAAGAAAACACTTCCTGATGCACAATGCGGCGATCAAACACAAGAGAAATTACTAAAATATGTCTGATTAAAGCACACTTGACTGGAATCAACACTCATCAAGTTGAGATCTTTACAATCTTAAAAATGCTATAAACACAAGTACATATCACTATTTAAATTTAAAATCAACAGTAGTTCATAATGTTGTGTCTAAATACCAGAGGTGGGGGACTTGAGTCACATGACTTGACTTAAGTCAGACTTAAGTCACCTGTTTGAGGACTTGCGACTTGCTTGACAGAATTCAATAAATGACTCGACTTGACTTTGACTTGTCACTAATGACTTGCGACTTGACTTTGACTTGGGCTATATGACTTGCAATGACTTAGCACCACTAACACTAACCGCAAGCCGCCGTCTGCCTACCTGATCAGCGTGTCATGCAGACAGACGGCGGCCATTGCAGTGTTCAAAAGCCGCGCCTCCTCGTCTGTGATAGGCGGAACACTCAATTTCACAGCAGGCAATGTTCAGCCTATCACAGACATCCTCTTATCCTCGTCTGTGTTATGAGGATGAGCGGATGTCCGTGATAGGCGGAACACTGAATGCTGGGAAATTGAGTGTTCCGCGTATCACAGACGAGGAGGAGGCGCGGCTTTTGAATACTGGAATGGCCGCCGGGATGCCGCCGATCAGGTACACGGCTGACGGGCACAGTGAAGCATGGGCACAGTGAGACACTGGCACAGTGAGACAAGGGCACAGTGAGGCATTGGGTACAGTGAGACACTGGCACAGTGAGGCACAGTGAGGCATGGGAATATAACCAATATTGTTTATTGTTATCCCTCCTATTATTTTTATACAGTATGGGGTAGATCAGTATTTTGACTTGATTTGTGACTTGACCAAAATAAATGACTTGACTTGACTTGCTTGACTTCTAGCAGGGACTCGACTTGACTTGCTTGCTTTTCGTCACAGTAACTTGGGACTTGCTTGAGACTTGAAGGTTAAGACTTGAGACTTGCTTGTGACTTGCACATGTGTGACTTACTCCCATGTCTGCTAAATACTAATGATAAGAAAATCCAATAGACACAATACACACATCAAAATGCATTAAAATCAATGTTACATTGTTCCAAACAGACTTCTAACTCAAAATCAAATTAAAAATAAAAATATGGAATATATATAAAAATAAAAATAAAAATGTCAGCCAGTATCACCAGAAAGCAAATAAAACATGAACAACACCACTCAATTACTAAAGAGTGGTGATTTCTTCTCCGGCACATAATATTGACCCATTAGTCACCTTAACATTAGTCAGTTTATTCAATAAGTGAGGAATATAGAAGGAGGGAATATTCCAATAGAAAATTGCCTGCACGCTGGTCAATTTCTGATAAAAAAAAAAATCTCCTTTTTTCCAATATCTGCCACAGAGAACACTCGTGACTACACTGATACTCACAGGTCACTTATAAAGCAGTTTATATCTAATTCTATATTTAACCCCTTAGGGGAAAGGGTATCTGCTAAAAATATCCACTTAGTTTCTCTCTGTGACAACTCCCGAACTATATTAGAACCTCTCCAGTTAGGTTCAATATGATCTATTCCCCAAAAGATCAAACCTGAGGGGTCCTGATGATGAAATAGCTTGAAGTGAAGGGACACATTATGGTCTTTGTAGCCTATAATGATATTATTAATGTGTTCTGCGATCCTGATGCGAAGCATCCTCTTAGTTCTTCCAATATACATTAACCCGCAAGGGCACTGTAAAGCGTATACTACATGAGTAGTATTGCAGGTGATGAATTCCTTAATTTGAAATTCATTATTATTGGATGTAGCGGTAAATCTCTCTAAACCTCTCATTAGGCAGGAGACATCCCTGCATGGTTTACACTTTCTGCAAGAAAAAAATCCATCCCTATCCCAAAAAGTGGTGAGTCGGCTCGGGGGATCCAAAACTTTTTTAACGATACCATCTCCAAAGCTTTGGGCTTTCCTGTATATAAATCTTGGGTTCTGTGGGAGATCCTTTTGTAAGGTCTTATCCAGAAGAAGAATATGCCAGTGGTTTTTAAACACTGCTTCCACATCTTTGTATTGGGAATGGAAATCTGAAATGAACCCCCACTCCTGATTCAGATTTCTCCCAACCACTGCAGGTTTATCTCTCAGGCATTCTTCCCTGGGGATCACTACCATTTCCTCCACTAATTTATCCAGATGGTGGGACTTATAACCCTTTTCCAAAAATCTATCTCTCAGGATATCAGACTGTTCTTTAAAGTCTTCGGCGGTGGTACAGTTACGTTTCACCTTCATGAATTGGCCTTTCGGCACATTCTTTAACCACAGTGGATGGTGGCCACTGTGGATGGGTAAAAAACTGTTCCTATCCGTTATCTTGAAGTAGACTTTCGTTTGTAGAATATCATTGACCCTAAAAATTGTCACATCGAGGAATTGAATCTGTTCTTTATCAGCTTGACTTGTCAGTTTAATATTGTTATTATTATTGTTGAGGTGTGATAAAAAACCATCTAAAGACGTTTTTGATCCTGCCCAAATTAGGAACAGATCGTCTATATAACGCCTATAAAATAATAACTCCGCCCTCTTTTGGTTAAACACAAATTTGTCCTCCCACTCACCCATGAACAAGTTCGCAATACTGGGCGCAAATCTAGCGCCCATAGCTACTCCCCTCTTCTGGGTGTAGAAGGACTTGTTGAACCAAAAGTAATTATGACTCAGGCAGAAGTCTAAAGCATCCCTCAAAAATATTTTCTGACCATGGGGCAAGTCTTCCCTTTTGCTTAATGCCCAATTAAGGGCCAGCAGGGCATCTTCATGTTGTATTACTGTGTAGAGGGAAGATACGTCTGATGTTACCAAAAATACTTCATCTCTACCCATCAAATTCACTTCCTGCAAAGACTGTAATAAGCTTTTAGTGTCTCTAAGATAAGCTTTAGTTTCAATCACACTTTTTTGTAAAAACTTATCTAAGTACTGTCCTAGCCTAGCAGTGACTGACCCTATCCCATTCACTATGGGTCTGGGAGGAGGGTTATTTTGATCCTTATGGATTTTAGGGAGTGTATAGATCGTTGGTTTACGACTACTACTCGGTATGAGGACTTTTTTTCTTTAATAGATAGTATATGAGATTGATATCCTCCCTCTATCAGAGACTCTAGTTCTAATCTGTATTGTGGGGTGGGATCTTTATCCAACCACTTATAAGTATCCTCATCGGACAGCATTGTCAATAATTGATTGTTATAGTAGTCTTTAGATAACAGTACAATCCCACCCCCTTTATCAGCCGGTCTGATTATCAGATCCTTCCTGGCTTCAAGGGATTTAATACCCTCTTTGATGTGTCTCGGGTTGATATTCTTTATCGGCTTTACTTTTTCTAAATCCCGTAACACCAAATTTTTAAACACCTCTAGGTGTTGTGTAGCTGTGTTAGGGGGATTGAACATTGAACGGTTTTTTAGACCACTGTCCGCCGCTATTGCCGCATTACCACTGGTACCTACTGGGTTAGAATTTTTGTTTAAAAAGTATTTTTTAATACTCAACTTACGCATGTACTTGTGCAGATCTACATAAACATTGAACTTATTAATGGGTCTTTTCAGGCCACATTTAAGTCCCTGATGTAAAATGTTCTTTTCTTTATCAGTGAGTATTACATCAGTCAGATTGTATATGCCACCTAATCTGCTTCCCTCCTTCTTTTTCTGCATCCTGAACCCTGCTCTGCATCCTCTGTATCGTTTCTCCTTTGATCTTGTGGGTACATTCCATTCCTTTCCCAATACTGTTGTTCTTCCCAGATTGGGTCCCTGTATGCTGATGGTATCGGGCGAGGATAAATTTGTGGGGGTCTCCCTCCGTATTTTGGATGTCCTCGTCCCCTCCTCTGTTCTCCCCGGCCCCTTCCTAAAAAAGGACGTGGAGAGTACGAGGAGTTTCCTGAATTATGATCCCATAAGGAATCATATCTATTTGCAACCGGGACAGTGTAATTATTATAATTACCTTGCTGTGGCGGTAAGTGGGAATTATTACTTCTTCCCCCCTTTCCCCTTACAGCACTATTGGTATTACTTTTTCCTCTATTGGTAGTCCCAGACTGAGCCTGGGGTTGCAATAATGTGTTGCCCTGACTGGGTACTATCGGAATTGGTAATGGTGTTTGTTCCACCTGTATCTGGGTTTGTGGAACTTCACTATCCATCGCGTCTTCATTCATACCAGTAGTGGTACCCACCGGATTTTTCCATGATTAAGCACTATTAGTCCTAAAATCCTTAAGATCCCTGAAAAATTTCTTTAACTTTTTCTTTTGAGTTTCTTTGTCCACCTTTTCTAACTTTCTAGTGATACGGTTATTAAAATCTATAATTTGTTGGGAATCTCGAATGGGATCCAACTGCTGCCTCAGTTCCCTGATCTTAAGCCTCGTACACACAGCCGAGATTATCGTCGAAAAAAACATGTCGTTTTTTTCGACGAGATTCTTGGACAAGAAACTTGTCCCGGCCGAGTGTACACACGCTCCTTTCAAAGAACCCGCGGTTCTTTGAATGGAGCGAACGCGGTGACGTCATCGAATACGACAAGCATGCGCTCGTCACATTCGATGCCGTCGCCGCCATCTTGGTTCACCCTACCTATGCCTAGGAAGCTACCGCGCATGCGTCGAAGTCATTTCGAGCATGCGCGGGCTTCCCGGCGAAAAGGTAAGTGTACACACACACAATTTTCTCGTCGAGAAACAGGCTGACGAGAATCTCGACGAGAAAATAGAGAGCAGGTTCTCTATTTTCTCGTCGAGATTCTTGTCGCTTTTCTTGACGAGAAACCATACACACGAACGAATTTCTCGGCAAAAAATCTCTGCCAGCAAGTTTCTTGCTGGTTTTTGCCGAGAAACTTGTTCGTGTGTACGAGGCTTGAGTTTCCAATTTCTCCATTTTCCTCTTTTTTCTCTGTAAGATCAGCTCCTGAAGCTTCAGTCCCACCCCATTAAAGAACCCGAGCCATTCTGTCATGGAATCTGAATCCTCTAGCCCGTCCTGTGGTGTAACTTCCCACCTCAGGCTACGGACTATGATGTTCTCTTTCAGATAATGCTCTATGGTTCAAATGTCCCACCAGGTCCTGACCTGTTTTTCAAGGACACTGCCCAAAACTGTAATAACAGTACCATAGTTCACGTCTGAACTCGTCGGCTCATTTACTGAAAATAAGCTATTCAAATCAATCTGTCTGTTGTTCAAAAATTGAAAGGCATCCATTGCTAGCCCGAGTAGATGATTATACAAATATAAACACAAGAAAAAGAAAAAAGTATTAAGGCGCAACTGATACCTAATTTTCTTTTAACTCAGCGCTATGAGTTTACAATCAAAATTTGAATCAACCTCTTAGATCGCAATAAAATATACAAATATCAGATTCTACTCATGAATAGTGTTGAGCGAACCCGAACTGTAAAGTTCAGGTCCGTACCGAACTTTAGCTTTTTCCCGAACCCGAACCCGGACTTTGCGCAAAAGTCCGGGTTCGGGTTCGGCAATCTAATTACGCATTTAGAAATGCTTCAGGGGCCAGCCAATCACCTTTTGATTAGCTGGTGTGCCCTTAGAGGCCATCATAGCCATGCCTACTAATGGCATGGCTGTGATTGGTCAGTGCAACATGTGACCCAGCTTCTATATAAGCTAGAGGCACACAGCACACACGTCACTCTGCTTCAGAATAGATAGGGAGAGGATCTAGTCTGCTGCTGCTGCTCCTTTTAGGGAGAGATAGAAAAATACATGAGGTAGTCCTGATTCTGCAATCTGAGGGAAAAGATAGAGAGATAGTGTAGTGTAGGGCCAGGTTCCTGTGTTGGTGCTTTCAGGGAGAGAGAATATTATATAGGAGTCCAGATTCAGAGATTAAAATCAGCGATCTGCATAGGTTTACCTGTTTGTGTTGCAGTGCAGTCTTTTTACACTGCCATGAGCCCAGTGTCAGAGAAAATCTAACTTTTAGGGGGAAAAAAAAGGCACTTTATTGTGCTCTTTTCCAAAAGACCCATAGGGCAAAAAACCAAAAAAAAATTTGCATTTTATTTTGCTTGTGCAAAAAAAGACCCGTTTAGGGCAAAAAATAAAAAAAATAAAAAAAATTTGCACTTTAATGTACGCTTGCAAAAAGAGCCATTCAGGGCCACAAAAAATAGTTTGCAGTGTGTTATACATATGTGGAGGTGTGTGAAATAAACAATTTCTATATAGTTTTCTCCTACTGTGCTATACTAAAAAAACAACATTTTTTTTGAATAGCATTTTCTGCAGTTCTGTAGCTGTGCGATTCAGCGGTTACATACTGTGGGTGTGTTCTGCTCTTCCCAAAAACGCCGTTTAGGGGCACAAAAAATAGTTTGCAGTGTGTTATACATATTTGGAGGTGTGTGAAATAAACAATTTCTATATAGTTTTCTCCTACTGTGCTATACTAAAAAAACAAAATTTTTTTTGAATAGCATTTTCTGCAGTTCTGTAGCTGTGCGATTCAGCGGTTACATACTGTGGGTGTGTTCTGCTCTTCCCAAAAACGCCGTTTAGGGGCACAAAAAATAGTTTGCAGTGAGTTATACATATTTGGAGGTGTGTGAAATAAACAATTTCTATATAGTTTTCTCCTAATGTGCTATACTAAAAAAAAAACATTTTTTTTTAATAGCATTTTCTGCAGTTCTGTAGCTGTGCGATTCAGCGGTTACGTACTGTGGGTGTGTTCTGCTCTTTCAAAAAACGCAGTTTAGGGGCACAAAAAATAGTTTGCAGTGTGTTATACATATTTGGAGGTGTGTGAAATAAACAATTTCTAAATAGTTTTCTTCTACTGTGCTATACTAAAAAAACAATTTTTTTTTTAATAGCATTTTCTGCAGTTCTGTAGCTGTCCGATTCAGCGGTTACGTACTGTGGGTGTGTTCTGCTCTTTCCAAAAACACCCATTTAGGGCAACATCCTAAATTTGGAAAATATGAGGAGAAGGTCAAAGGGACGTGGTGGCCCCGGTCGTGGTGCTGCTGGTGGAGCTCCTGTTGCAGGGAGAGGACGTGGTGGATCTGTGCCAGATACACGCACAAGTGAAACACCTTCCTCAGGTGCGAGTAGGCGACCGAGCCTGCGGCGGTATTTTGTCGCGCCTAATGAGGCTGTACGAATGTTTAGGCCAGGACAAGTACAGGCGATAGTAGATTGGGTTGCTGACAGTGCCTCGGGTTCCTTCACATTGTCTCCCACCCACTCTTCTGATAAAAGATCAGAGTTGGCACCTGAAACCCATGTCCATCAGTCTTTCACCTCACCCCCTTGCAAATCAGCCAAGCAGTCTGAGCCCCAAATCATGCAGCAGTCTCTTCTGCTTTTCGATGACTCTGTTAGCAGGGTTTCCCGGGGCCATCCACCTAGCCCTGCCCCAGAAGTGGAAGAGATTGAGTGCACCGATGCCCAACCACTTATGTTTCATGATGAGTACATGGGAGGACCATCGCAGTACGTCTCGGATGATGACGAAACACAGGTGCCAACTGCTGCTGCTTTCGCAATTGTGCAGACAGACAAGGAGGGCAGGGGTGAAGACTGGGTGGAAGATGATGTGGAGGACGATGAGGTCCTCGACCCCACATGGAATGAACGTTATGCAGGTGACCAGTGTAGTTTGGAGGAAGAGGCGGTGGTCGCACAGAGCTACCAGCACAGCAGAAGAGGGAGCAGGGTGCAAAAGCGGAGCGTCCGTCCCCTAGACAGTATGTCTGCTACTGCCTAACGCAGCAAGGGACCGAGCACACCAAAGCCAGGTCCAAGGAGTTCCCTAGCGTGGCAGTTCTTCACACAATGTGCTGATGACAAGACACGAGTGGTTTGCAGTAGGCTTGTGCAATTCGTTTCGTAACGAATCGAAATTCGTCCAAATTTAGCAACTTTCGGACATTCGGAAGCATTCGAATTTCCGAACAAAGCAATTACGAATAAAACCGAATCCGAAATAAATTATACCGCAAAATAGCGAATGCCCGAATGTCTTCGGCATAATTTGTTATGAAAAAACTTACGAATGTACAAATCCATTGGAAACACAATAACACTCACTCTGCTCTGCTCTCTGCTTCTCCTTCACCGTGCTGAACTCCCTCTCAAAATGGTGTACAGGGGCGGAGGCTATAGCCGCATGTAAAAACGAAAGTAAAATACGAGATTTCTAATCCATTCGAAGCACAATAACACTCTGCTCTGCTCTCTGCTTCTCCCTCAACGTGCTGAACCCTCTCAAAATGGTGTACAGGGGCGGAGGCTATAGCCGCATGTAAAAAACGAAAGTAAAATACGAGATTTCGAATCGTTACAAATAACCGCTATGTATTTCGAAAAGTACAAATCCATTCGAAGCACATTAGGCATAATAGTCAGCGTCGTCGTGAGAGAGACACAGAAAATTACGAATCAACGAACCCAAAAAAAGTTACGAAAGTAGGAGTTGTGTCCAGAATCAACGAAAAACAACGTACTCTACCGAAAGTACGAATTATAAAGCAACAAAAAATTCAACGAAAAATGTCGCTTGCAAAAATACGAATGAGTCCGAACACGAAAAATCCCGTCTAGCAAAATTACGAATGATTACGAATCAACAGGACCGGAAAGAAACGAACCGAAACGGAACGAATTTTTCCGTTGTGCACAAGCCTAGTTTGCAGGCTGTGCAATCAGAGGCTGAAGCGAGGCATAAACGTTCTCAACCTGAGCACAACCTGCATGACCAGGCATCTAAGTGCAAAGCACGAGCTGCAGTGGAGTAGACACCTCAAAAACCAAGAAAGGTCTCTGGCTCCTCCTGCTTCCTCTTCTGCTGCAGTCTCGGCCTCTTCATCCACCTCTGTAGTGACAGTGGCACCTGCCACCCCGCAAACAGAGGATCTGCCAGCAACACTACCACCTGGGTCACCGACCATCTCCACAATGTCCCATAGAAGCGTTCAGCTCTCTATCTCCCAAACATTGGAGCGGAAGAGGAAGTACCCCCCTAGCCACCCGCGATCCCTGGCCCTGAATGCCAGCATTTCAAAACTCCCGGCCTTTGAAATGCTGTCATTCCGTATTGTGGAGAGGCAGAGTTTTAAAAGCCTGATGGCATTGGCTGTCCCACAGTACGTCGTGCCCAGCCGCCACTATTTTTCCAGGCGAGCCATCCCTTCCCTGCACAACCAAGTGGGGGACAAAATCAGGTGTGCACTGCGCAACGCCATCTGTGGCAAGGTCCACCTAACTACGGATGCGTGGACCAGTAAGCACGGTCAGGGACGTTATATCTCCCTAACAGCACACTGGGTAAATGCAGTGGCGGCTGGGCCTGAGGCAGATAGCAGTTTGGCGCATGTCCTTCCACCACGAGGATTGCAGGGCGCTTCAGTTTGCCTCCTGTTGCTAACTCCTCCTACTCCGCTTCCTCATCCTCTACCGCCTCCTCATCCGGTCAGCGTAACACCTTCACCACCAACTTCAGCACAGGCAGGGGTAAATGACAGCAGGCAGTTTTAAAACTTTCCTGTTTGGGGGAAAAACCCCACACCGCGCAGGAGTTGTGGAGGGACATGGAACAACAGACCAATGAGTGGTTGCTGTCAGTGAGCCTCAAGCCCGGCCTGGTGGTGTGCGATAATGGGCGAAATCTCGTAGCAGCTCTGGGCCTAGCCGGTTTGACGCACATCCCTTGCCTGGCGCATGTGCTGAACTTGGTGGTCCAGAGGTTCCTTAAAAATTACCCCAATATGCCAGAGCTGCTGCAGAAAGTGCGGGCTGTGTGTGCGCACTTTCGGCGTTCTCACCCTGCTGCTGCCCGCCTATCAGCGCTGCAGCGTAACTTCGGCCTTCCCGCTCACCGCCTCATATGTGACGTGCCCACAAGGTGGAACTCCACCTTGCACATGCTGGCCAGACTGTGCGAGCAGCAGCATGCGATAGTGGAGTTTCAGCTGCAGCAATCACGCGTGAGTCGCTCTGCGGAACAGCACCACTTCACCACCAATAACTGGGCCTCCATGCGAGACCTGTGTGCCTTGTTGCGC
The DNA here is from genome assembly GCA_029206835.1 of Rana muscosa. Taxonomy (NCBI): domain Eukaryota; kingdom Metazoa; phylum Chordata; class Amphibia; order Anura; family Ranidae; genus Rana; species Rana muscosa. The sequence goes on along the minus strand of CM055116.1, from coordinate 327,959,724 downwards.
TGTTTCGAGTACTCCACCAACATGTCCAGTGCCAATGACGCCGTTCTTAGCATTACTATCCCAGTTCTATGCCTCCTTGAAAAAACGCTTCAGGCAATGATGGAAGAGGATGTGGCACAGCAGGATGAGGAGGAGGAGGAGGAAGCGGGATCATTTCAAAGGCTTTCAGGGCAGTCTTTCACAAGTGGCTACGAGGGTGGGTTCCTGCACCAACAAACGCCAGGTACACAATTGTCCGGCAGAAAGGGCACAGTTCTGGAGGATGACGAGGTGGAGGAGGAGATGGAGGAGGAGGAGGAGGAGGAGGAGCCATTTTCACAGCAGGGTGGCACCCAGACCAGCTCGTGGCCATCACTGGTGCATGGCTGGGGGGATACAGAGGACACAGACGATACACCTCCCACAGAGGACAGCTTTTCTTTGCCTCTGGGCAGCCTGACACACATGAGCGATTACATGCTGCAGTGTTTCCGCAATGACCGCCGAGTTGCCCACATTTTAACTGGTGCTGATTACTGGGTGGCCACCCTGCTGGATCCCCGTTACAAGGACAACGTACCGTCCTTAATTCCCTCACTGGAGCGGGTTTGTAAGATGCGCGAGTACAAGCGCACGCTGGTAGACGCGCTGCTGGTGGCATTCCCACCTGACAGCGGGCGTACGGTGGAAGCACAAGGCGAAGGCAGAGGAGGAGGAAGAGGTCGCCAGCGCAGCCGGGGCACCGGCAGCACCTCAGAAGGCAGGGTTAGCATGGCTGAAATGTGGAAAAGCTTTGTCAGCACGCCACAACAACCAGCACCACCAGCTGAGATGGAACGTCTTAGCAGGAGGCAGCATTTCACCAACATGGTTGAGCAGTATGTGTCCACAGGCCTACACGTACTGGATGACGGGTCTGCCCCCTTTAACTTCTGGGTCTCCAAATTGGGCACATGACCTGAGCTTGCCCTTTATGCCTTGGAGGTGCTGGCCTGCCCTGCAGCCAGTGTATTATCTGAACGTGTATTTAGCACGGCAGGGGGCGTTATCACAGACAAGCGCAGCCGCCTGTCCAGAGCCAATGTGGACAAGCTCACGTTCATTAAAATGAACCAGGCATGGATCCCACAGGACTTGTCCGTACCTTGTGCAGAATTGACATGTATACCGGTGTTGTGACAAAAACTGTCCGGCCATCGGATTGTGTCCGGCCCATACTGCGAAGGCGCAGCGCTTGCGCAGTACAGAGGACAAGGAGATTCACAAAATCTCCGAAGATGAACGGTGCCTGCGCTGTGAGTGCAGGTTCAAGCCCCACCATCCAAGTGGACATACGGTAGCACATAGTAACAGGGCCCCTCACGGGCTCGGTTCGATCGCCACGCTTTGGGCACGGCCTCACTTGGCTCGGCTTGAACCACGGATGGTGTGGCCTTCACCTGAACTCACCACGCAGGCGCCGTTCGTCTTGGGAGATTTTCGAAATCCCCTTGTCCTACATACTGAGCAAGTGCAGTACAGGGTGGACACTATTTGACGGGGGACAGAATTCGACACATCACCGGCCTTACCCAGCCATTGTTGTATTTTTGAACCAGTGTTGGCTACCTCGTCCTCCTCCACCGCCGCTTCCACCTACACAGCCACATCCACCGCCACCTCAACCTCCTACTCCATATGGACCTCGTCCTCCTAGGTCAAGATTATTATTTTTTATTTTTATTTTTTTTATGTTATTTTAAGTTATTTCCCTATCCACATTTGTTTGCAGAGCACATGCCATGCTCTTAACAACATTTTGCTGCCATTTGCAGCCCTCTAGCCCTTTCCATTACTTTTTTAGAGCCTTTTTAGTCCTTAGAAGTCCGGGTCCCCATTGACTTCAATGGGGTTCGGGTTCGGGTTCAGGTTAAAGTTCGGTCCCGAACCCAAACTTTTTTCCGAAGTTCGGCCCGAACCCGTCGAACCCGAACATCCAGGTGTCCGCTCAACTCTACTCATGAATATCTGTAAACGGTCAGCAGCCACATTAAAAAATAAACATGTATTTCAAAAATGACAAAAAATTAATATACAACACAAATGTGAATTACTCTAATTGTCATATGCGGCGCTCCTATCAAAACTAAATTTGATAAGGTTCCCTTTGTCCCTAGAGACAATGGTGTATGCAATCACCCGGTCTGTATATTGTATCACAAAGCAGAGTTCAATTCGTTTCACTTGTCAAGTATTCTTAAATGTTGTCTGCGGAATGTGCACCTTCCTCCAGATCACATGTAGACAGGTGTATGAGAAAAAACTGCCCTTAGGGACTGCACTCACCAGACTTCAGAAGTTAACGGGCCTCATACGAAAATCCAAGCAGGAGATCGAGAGCGTCCTTCTGTGGGCGTCCTTTTTATATAGATACTCAGTTTTTCTCCAGGAGTACCAATATGGGGAGAGAGGAAAAACTCCACATAGTATAGTCCAGTTTTAAAACGACTTATTTATCTCCTTGTTAAAAATATATATTCATATATCTATTTAAATTGAGCTTATTCCAGTATGTTCAGACACACTAATATGTCTGAGAGCCTGTGACAGCACGGGTTCCTTTTGATCCAGAAACTTGATGTTTGTATGACTGGAGTCAAATGTTGCCAAAGAGAGAGGATTTATTTGTCCCACCGTGTGTCTATCTCGGCTTACCGATCAGCAGTTCGCCCGATGTCACTTCAGGTTTCTCTGGCTAGTTCCTTGGAACGTACAGCATCACTCGTCACTTGCGGTTGCTGTAGGATCACGTGCTGACGCGTTTCGTCATCACAACTTTGTCAAAGGGCGTGGTCCTACAGCGTAACCAGCCCGGTATTTATTATACAGCTCATTACGGCTGTTAACTCATTGTGAGATCACCACCAGGAAAGAAAACACTTCCTGATGCACAATGCGGCGATCAAACACAAGAGAAATTACTAAAATATGTCTGATTAAAGCACACTTGACTGGAATCAACACTCATCAAGTTGAGACCTTTACAATCTTAAAAATGCTATAAACACAAATACATATCACTATTTAAATTTAAAATCAACAGTAGTTCATAATGTTGTGTCTAAATACTGGCGATAAGAAAATCCAATAGACACAATACACACATCAAAATGCATTAAAATCAATGTTACATTGTTCCAAACAGACATCTAACTCAAAATCTAATTAAAAATAAAAATATGGAAAATATATAAAAATAAAAATAAAAATGTCAGCCAGTATCACCAGAAAGCAAATAAAACATGAACAACACCACTCAATTACTAAAGAGTGGTGATTTCTTCTCCGGCACATAATATTGACCCATTAGTCACCTTAACATTAGTCAGTTTATTCAATAAGTGAGGAATATAGAAGGAGGGAATATTCCAATAGAAAAGTGCCCGCCCGCTGGTCAATTTCTGATACACAAAAAAATCTCCTTTTTTCCAATATCTGCCACAGAGAACACTCGTGACTACACTGATACTCACAGGTCACTTATAAAGCAGTTTATATCTAATTCTATATTTAACCCCTTAGGGGAAAGGGTATCTGCTAAAAATATCCACTGAGTTTCTCTCTGTGACAACTCCCGAACTATATTAGAACCTCTCCAGTTAGGTTTAATATGATCTATTCCCCAAAAGATCAAACCTGAGGGGTCCTGATGATGAAATAGCTTGAAGTGAAGGGACACATTATGGTCTTTGTAGCCTATAATGATATTATTAATGTGTTCTGCGATCCTGATGCGAAGCATCCTCTTAGTTCTTCCAATATACATTAACCCGCAAGGGCACTGTAAAGCGTATACTACATGAGTAGTGTCATGGATATGCAGTAGTGTTTGTCTGTCAGCTTACCTTCCTTCCCATGTGTTCATCTTAGAGGCCTGAGCCCTTTCACCTGGCTTCCTTTATAATCTCCTCCCAGCCAGACTCCACCCCAGGCCCTATCACAGAACACTATATTAACCCGTGCACTGCAAGCCTGCTTGGCTGATCAACGTGTTTGTTAGGCATTGTGTGTTTGGGTTCCTGCCTGCCGTGTGCTACGTCTGTCTCTCTGTTATGTTATTGGCTTGTCCCCGACTATTCCTGTCTGCTCGTGACCCTTGACCTTCGGCTCGTTCTTCGTTATCCTTGTCTGCTTGTGGCCCCTGACCTTCAGCTTGTTATTCGGTTCTCTCTTATCGTGTGCTGCTGCTTCCCCTCTTTTCCCCTTATCCTACGGGGCGTGAGCTAGGAAACTCCAGGGGCCGCGACCTGGTCCCAGCCTGCAGCTAACATCCTCACCACTAGAGGCCCTGGAGAAGACCAGCTGGGTCTTAGACTCCGCGCCCTGGGGAATCTTGGCTCTAGCTTCCGTTTGGATCCCGGTTGTGCTCCTCTGGTCCCGCTTTCCACAACCACCCAGTTTCCTATCCGCAGAAGCCAGCCATAGGGTTCACTACCTCGCGGTGCACTCCTGTCCCCCTACGGTGTGCATCTGTCACCTGGCCACAGGTGACCCTGACAGTTTGATCAGCCATGAACCCGGCTGACATCCCGTTACCCGTGGATGATCCGTTGCAGGGCATAGTTTGCAGACTTGAAACCCAGGAATCGAATCAGACTCAGGTGATGCGATTCCTCCAGGATCTGGCTTCTCGCTTCGAGCAGCTTCAGGCCTCCTTGGGAACCCTGAATCCGCAACCTCAAATACAACCAGCGGCTTCACCTATTGCACCAGTCGCAGCCACACACTCACTACAACTGCCAGCTCCGTCCCGTTTCTCTGGGGACTCCAAGGCTTGCAGGGGGTTCCTTAGCCAATGCACAATTCATTTTGAGCTCCAGCCCCAAAACTTCCTGTCTGATCGGGCTAAGGTAGCCTATATCATTTCCCTCCTCTCTGGTGAAGCTTTAGCCTGGGCAGCCCCTCTGTGGGAACTGAATGATCCAGTGGTTTCTAGCCTGTCTGGCTTCTTGAAACTTTTTCGGAATATCTTCGAAGAACCGGCTCGTGTCTCTTCAGCGTCCAGCGCCCTTTTACGTCTCCGCCAAGAGTCTGCTTCTGTGGGACAGTATGCCCTTCATTTCCGCATACTGTCGGCTGAGTTTAGCTGGAACAATGAGGCCTTAGTCGCAACCTTTTTGCATTGCCTGTCTGATAGAGTGAAGGATGAATTAGCAGGAAGAACCATCCCCACTGATCTGGCCGGCGTTATCTCCTTGTGTAACCAGATCGATATTCGCTTTCAGGAGAGGACCTTAGAAAAGCAACCCCAGCACTCCTTGGTTCTTAGTCAGCCTGAGCTCCCCTCTCTTCGACCCGTAGAGCATCTCCTACCAGCTGAGGAACCCATGCAGCTGGGTCGGACCAGGCTATCCCCCGAGGAACGTGCTAGGCGCAGAACTCTTGGTCTGTGTCTTTACTGTGGGGGCAAAGGTCATTTTCGTGACACTTGCTCTCTTTGTCCAGAAAAACGTTCGGGTCCACTTCATCTGGAAAGTGGAGTATTGGACCCAGAAATATCACCTTCCCCTTCTCGTCTTCTGCTTTCTGTGTTCCTTCATGTTGGTGCTTCTTCTCATTCGGTCTCAGCATATCTGGATTCCGGAGCCGCTGGTAATTTTATGGACTGGGAAATCGCATCGTCCATGAGACTTACTCTTTTGCCCCTCACCACACCATTGGTGGTCTTGGCGATTGATGGTACTGTTCTCCCAGGGGGACCTATCCGCTTCCAGACCCTCCCTGTTAAGATGTCGGTAGGGACACTCCACCAGGAGTGGATATCCTTCCTTATCTTACCCAAGGCCTCAACGCCTATAATTTTGGGTCTCCCATGGTTACAGCTCCATTCTCCTCATGTGGACTGGACTACTGGACAGATCCTGGCTTGGGGTCCCTCCTGTTCCTCGTCCTGCCTACCCAAGGTTGCCCCCTGTGAATCTGAGCCGGTCATTCATTCCAGGTTGCATAACCATTTACATTTCTCTGTCCCTAACCACCCTTGGACGCACAGCCAGGCTAGCTTGTCTACAAGTCCTGCAGTCGCTACGTCTTGCGATGCGATTCAGGTAGTCGCTACACCTGACTCAGCTATTCACTCTGCCTCTGTACTAGTTATGCCAGTACAGCCCATGCCCAGTGAGCCTCCTACTTTTTCTTGTTCGGGACATTCTGCTTGTCCTTCAGCTATTCAGTTTGACTCCGGCGACATGTCACCTTCTAACCAACCTGACTTCAGGGTTCCACTGACATCTGCCCAGTCTGATGGTCCTGTGCAAGATGACCAGTTCCCCTTTAAGGGTCTAGGGGACCCTCCTCAGATTCCTGTTGATCCTCTCATGCCCTTGCTTATTCCTAGAGAGCCTTTGGTCCTCAATAGATCTTTTTGTCATCTCCCTACCTCGTTTTCGGTCTCTGAGGATAATCTTAAGTATGAGGTTAGACAAGTTCTGGATTCTCGGCTCTGCAGAGGCATTCTTCAGTACCTTGTGCATTGGAGAGGTTTTGGTCCTGAGGAGGCGTCTTGGATCGCTGCATCTGATGTCGCTGCACCTCATCTGTTGAGAAGGTTTCATCAGAGATTTCCCTTTAAGCCTGGGCCCAGGCGGGGGAGGGCCCATAAGAGGGAGGGTACTGTCATGGATATGCAGTAGTGTTTGTCTGTCAGCTTACCTTCCTTCCCATGTGTTCATCTTAGAGGCCTGAGCCCTTTCACCTGGCTTCCTTTATAATCTCCTCCCAGCCAGACTCCACCCCAGGCCCTATCACAGAACACTATATTAACCTGTGCACTGCAAGCCTGCTTGGCTGATCAACGTGTTTGTTAGGCATTGTGTGTTTGGGTTCCTGCCTGCCGTGTGCTACGTCTGTCTCTCTGTTACGTTATTGGCTTGTCCCCGACTATTCCTGTCTGCTCGTGACCCTTGACCTTCGGCTCGTTCTTCGTTATCCTTGTCTGCTTGTGGCCCCTGACCTTCAGCTTGTTATTCGGTTCTCTCTTATCGTGTGCTGCTGCTTCTCCTCTTTTCCCCTTATCCTACGGGGCGTGAGCTAGGAAACTCCAGGGGCCGCGACCTGGTCCCAGCCTGCAGCTAACATCCTCACCACTAGAGGCCCTGGAGAAGACCAGCTGGGTCTTAGACTCCGCGCCCTGGGGAATCTTGGCTCTAGCTTCCGTTTGGATCCCGGTTGTGCTCCTCTGGTCCCGCTTTCCACAACCACCCAGTTTCCTATCCGCAGAAGCCAGCCATAGGGTTCACTACCTCGCGGTGCACTCCTGTCCCCCTATGGTGTGCATCTGTCACCTGGCCACAGGTGACCCTGACAAGTAGTATTGCAGGTGATGAATTCCTTAATTTGAAATTCATTATTATTGGATGTAGCGGTAAATCTCTCTAAACCTCTCATTAGGCAGGAGACATCCCTGCATGGTTTACACTTTCTCAACTTGATGAGCGTTGATTCCAGTCAAGTGTGCTTTGATCAGACATATTTTAGTAATTTCTCTTGTGTTTGATCGCTGCATTGTGCATCAGGAAGTGTTTTCTTTCCTGCTGGTGATCTCACAATGAGTTAACAGCCGTAATGAGCTGTATAATAAATACCGGGCTGGTTACGCCCTTTGACAAAGTCGTGATGACGAAACGCGTCAGGGCGTGATCCTACAGCAATCGCAAGTGACGAGTGACGCTGTACGTTCCAAGGAACTAGCCAGAGAAACCGGAAGTGACATCGGGCGAACTGCTGGTCGGTAAGCCGAGATAGACACACGGTGGGACAAACAAATCCTCTCTCTTTGGCAACATTTGACTCCAGTCATACAAACATCAAGTTTCTGGATCAAAAGGAACCCGTGCTGTCACAGGCTCTCAGACATATTAGTGTGTCTGAACATACTGGAATAAGCTCAATTTAAAGAGATATATGAATATATATTTTTAACAAGGAGATAAATAAATCGTTTTAAAACTGGACTATACTATGTGGAGTTTTTCCTCTCTCCCCATATTGGTACTCCTGGAGAAAAACTGAGTATCTCTATAAAAAGGACGCCCACAGAAGGACGCTCTCGATCTCCTGCTTGGATTTTCGTATGAGGACCATTAACGTCTGAAGTCTGGTGAGTGCAGTCCCTAAGGGAAGTTTTTTCTCATACACCTGTCTACATGTGATCTGGAGGAAGGTGCACATTCCGCAGACAACATTTAAGAATACTTGACAAGTGAAACGAATTGAACTCTGTTTTGTGATACAATATACAGACCGGGTGATTGCATACACCAGGGATATGCAATTAGCGGACCTCCAGCTGTTGCCAAACTACAAGTCCCATGAGGCATAGCGAGACTCTGACAGCAGCAAGCATGACACCCAGAGGCAGAGGCATGATGGGACTTGTAGTTTTGCAACAGCTGGAGGTCCGCTAATTGCATATCCATGGCATACACCATTGTCTCTAGGGACAAAGGGAACCTTATCAAATTTAGTTTTGATAGGAGCGCCGCATATGACAATTAGAGCAATTCACATTTGTGTTATATATAAATTTTTTGTCATTTTTGAAATACATGTTTATTATTTAATGTGGCTGCTGACCGTTTGCAGATATTCATGAGTAGAATCTGATATTTGTATATTTTATTGCAATCTAAGAGGTTGATTCAAATTTTGATTGTAAACTCATAGCGCTGAGTTAAAAGAAAATTAGGTATCAGTTGCGCCTTAATACTTTTTTCTTTTTCTTGTGTTTATATTTGTATAATCATCTACTCGGGCTAGCAATGGATGCCTTTCAATTTTTGAACAACAGACAGATTGATTTGAATAGCTTATTTTCAGTAAATGAGCCGACGAGTTCAGACGTGAACTATGGTACTGTTATAACAGTTTTGGGCAGTGTCCTTGAAAAACAGGTCAGGACCTGGTGGGACATTTGCACCATAGAGCATTATCTGAAAGAGAACATCATAGTCTGTAGCCTGAGGTGGGAAGTTACACCACAGGACGGGCTAGAGGATTCAGATTCCATGACAGAATGGCTCGGGTTCTTTAATGGGGTGGGACTGAAGCTTCAGGAGCTGATCTTACAGAGAAAAAAGAGGAAAATGGAGAAATTGGAAACTAAGATCAGGGAACTGAGGCAGCAGTTGGATCCCATTTGAGATTCCCAACAAATTATAGATTTTAATAACCGTATCACTAGAAAGTTAGAAAAGGTGGACAAAGAAACTCAAAATAAAAAGTTAAAGAAATTTTTCAGGGATCTTAAGGATTTTAGGACTAATAGTGCTTACTTGTGGCAAAATCCGGTGGGTACCACTACTGGTATGAATGAAGACGCGATGGATAGTGAAGTTCCACAAACCTCCATACAGGTGGAACAAACACCATTACCAATTCCGATAGTACCCAGTCAGGGCAACACATTATTGCAACCCCAGGCTCAGTCTGGGACTACCAATAGAGGAAAAAGTAATACCAATAGTGCTGTAAGGGGAAAGGGGGGAAGAAGTAATAATTCCCACTTACCGCCACAGCAAGGTAATTATAATAATTACACTGTCCCGGTTGCAAATAGATATGATTCCTTATGGGATCATAATTCAGGAAACTCCTCGTACTCTCCACGTCCTTTTTTAGGAAGGGGCCGGGGAGAACAGAGGAGGGGACGAGGACATCCACCATACAGAGGGAGACCCCCACAAATTTATCCTCGCCCGATACCATCAGCATACAGGGACCCAATCTGGGAAGAACAACAGTATTGGGAAAGGAATGGAATGTACCCACAAGATCAAAGGAGAAACGATACAGAGGATGCAGAGCAGGGTCCAGGACTCAGAAAAAGAAGGAGGGAAGCAGATTAGGTGGCATATACAATCTGACTGATGTAATACTCACTGATAAAGAAAAGAACATTTTACATCAGGGACTTAAATGTGGCCTGAAAAGACCCATTAATAAGTTCAATGTTTATGTAGATCTGCACAAGTACATGCGTAAGTTGAGTATTAAAAAATACTTTTTAAACAAAAATTCTAACCCAGTAGGTACTAGACATGTGCACACTGAAATATTTCGTTTTCGTCCGAAAAATAAATTTATTTAGTTACTCCCGAAATTCGTTATTTCGTTTTTCGTTAGAAATTGCATTCGTCCGAAAATCTGAATTAATTAAGGTCGAATCTGTCATTGCAGGCTTATGGTGTCTGTCGAATGTTCAAAGAAGATTCGACGGAGCAGTGAAACTGTACGACGCTGCAATCATACATTTCCGGTCGAATGTTCCGCCCACAAGCTATAGAAGAATTCTAATGTTGTATGACTAGTAATAATTATATTTATTCATTACTATTACTAGTCAACCAACATTAGAATTCTTCTATAGCCTATGGGCGGATGCATTTGACCGGAAATGTACGATTGCAGCGTCGTACAGTTTTGCTGCACCGTCGAATCTTCTAACTTTCGATGCTTTGTCGAATCTTCTCCAAAACTTTTTTAACGATACGATCTCCAAAGCTTTGGGCTTTCCTGTATATAAATCTTGGGTTCTGTGGGAGATCCTTTTGTAAGGTCTTATCCAGAAGAAGAATATGCCAGTGGTTTTTAAACACTGCTTCCACATCTTTGTATTGGGAATGGAAATCTGAAATTAACCCCCACTCCTGATTCAGATTTCTCCCAACCACTGCAGGTTTATCTCTCAGGCATTCTTCCCTGGGGATCACTACCATTTCCTCCACTAATTTATTCAGATGGTGGGACTTATAACCCTTTTCCAAAAATCTATCTCTCAGGATATCAGACTGTTCTTTAAAGTCTTCGGCGGTGGTACAGTTACGTTTCACCCTCATAAATTGGCCTTTCGGCACATTCTTTAACCACAGTGGATGGTGGCCACTGTGGATGGGTAAAAAACTGTTCCTATCCGTTATCTTGAAGTAGACTTTCGTTTGTAGAATATCATTGACCCTAAAAATTGTCACATCGAGGAAGTGAATCTGTTGTTTATCAGCTTGACTTGTCAGTATAATATTGTTATTATTATTGTTGAGGTGTGATAAAAAACCATCTAGAGACGTTTTTGATCCTGCCCAAATTAGGAACAGATCGTCTATATAACACCTATAAAATAATAACTCCGCCCTCTTTTGGTTAAACACAAATTTGTCCTCCCACTCACCCATGAACAAGTTTGCAATACTGGGCGCAAATCTAGCGCCCATAGCTACTCCCCTCTTCTGGGTGTAGAAGGACTTTTTGAACCAAAAGTAATTATGACTCAGGCAGAAGTCTAAATCATCCCTCAAAAATATTTTCTGACCATGGGGCAAGTCTTCCCTTTTGCTTAATGCCCAATTAGGGCCAGCAGGGCATCTTCATGTTGTATTACTGTGTAGAGGGAAGATACGTCTGATGTTACCAAAAATACTTCATCTCTACCCATCAAATTCACTTCCTGCAAAGACTGTAATAAGCTTTTAGTGTCTCTAAGATAAGCTTTAGTTTCAATCACACTTTTTTGTAAAAACGTATCTAAGTACTGTCCTAGCCTAGCAGTGACTGACCCTATCCCATTCACTATGGGTCTGGGAGGAGGGTTATTTTGATCCTTATGGATTTTAGGGAGTGTATAGAGTGTATAGATCGTTGGTATACGACTACTACTGAGGAACTTTTTTTCTTTAATAGATAGTATATGAGATTGATATCCTCCCTCTCTCAGAGACTCTAGTTCTAATCTGTATTGTGGGGTGGGATCTTTATCCAACCTCTTATAAGTATCCTCATCGGACAGCATTGTCAATAATTGATTGTTATAGTAGTCTTTAGATAACAGTACAATCCCACCCCCTTTATCAGCCGGTCTGATTATCAGATCCTTCCTGGCTTCAAGGGATTCAATACCCTCTTTGATGTGTCTCGGGTTGATATTCTTTATCGGCTTTACTTTTTCTAAATCCCGTAACACCAAATTTTTAAACACCTCTAAGTGTTGTGTAGCTGTGTTAGGGGGATTGAACAGTGAACGTTTTTTTAGACCACTGTCCACCGCTATTGCCGCATTACCACTGGTACCTACTAGACATGTGCATTCGTTTTCGTCCGAATGCATTTTCGTCCGAATTTCAGCTATTTTCGTTATCGTTTTAACAAACGAAAACGAAAGCACAGAATCCGAAAACCGAAAGATCCGACATAAACAAATGCTTTATTTTCGTTTTCGTTGCTACAACAGTTCGATATAGATAGGAGATTCGACGTGATGATGACAATAACAATCTGTGTCTATCGAACCTGTGGTCAAATGTGCCTAACCTTAACTCTATTAGTCCAAGATTATTCTACATAGGAGAGAAAAGATTCGACATTATAGAGAGAAAAGATTCGACATAGGAGAGAAAGATTTGACATAGGAGAGAAAAGATTCGACATAGGAGAGAAAAGATTCGACATAGGAGAGAAAAGATTCGACATTATAGAGAGAAAAGATTCGACATAGGAGAGAAAAGATTCGACATAGGAGAGAAAAGATTTGTTATTATAGAGAGAAAAGATTCGACATAGAGAGAAAATATCACTGCTGGAATTGGGTGGGGGAAGTAAAATAAAAATAAAGTTGATGATGAATGTTATTGGCTGATTGTAACCAAAGAGGAGGAGCAGTAAAATAGCTAGAATGACGAAGATTCGACAAAGCATCGAAAGTTAGAAGATTCGACGGTGCAGCAAAACTGTACGACGCTGCAATCGTACATTTCCGGTCAAATGCATCCGCCCATAGGCTATAGAAGAATTCTAATGTTGGTTGACTAGTAATAGTAATGAATAAATATAATTATTACTAGTCATACAACATTAGAATTCTTCTATAGCTTGTGGGCGGAACATTCGACCGGAAATGTATGATTGCAGCGTCGTACAGTTTCACTGCTCCGTCGAATCTTCTTTGAACATTCGACAGACACCATAAGCCTGCAATGACAGATTCGACCTTAATTAATTCAGATTTTCGGACGAATGCAATTTCTAACGAAAAACGAAATAACGAATTTCGGGAGTAACTAAATAAATTTATTTTTCGGACGAAAACGAAATTCCGAAACGAAATATTTCAGTGTGCACATGTCTAGTACCTACTGGGTTAGAATTTTTGTTTAAAAAGTATTTTTTAATACTCAACTTACGCATGTACTTGTGCAGATCTACATAAACATTGAACTTATTAATGGGTCTTTTCAGGCCACATTTAAGTCCCTGATGTAAAATGTTCTTTTCTTTATCAGTGAGTATTACATCAGTCAGATTGTATATGCCACCTAATCTGCTTCCCTCCTTCTTTTTCTGAGTCCTGGACCCTGCTCTGCATCCTCTGTATCGTTTCTCCTTTGATCTTGTGGGTACATTCCATTCCTTTCCCAATACTGTTGTTCTTCCCAGATTGGGTCCCTGTATGCTGATGGTATCGGGCGAGGATAAATTTGTGGGGGTAAATGGCTGCGCTGCTTTCAATCTATCCAGTGTAGCCAATCGGCGGCCAGGCAGAAAAACGAAGAGGATGACGGGGACGAGCATGGGACTTTCGAGGGGCCAGGTAAGAAAAACGGGGGCTCGGGGGGGGGCGGTATTGTCGAATGTTTTTTCACCTTAATGCATAGGATGCATTAAGGTGAAAAAACATGTAACTTTACTACTCCTTTAAGGTGACTAATGGGTCAATATTATGTGCCGGAGAAGAAATCACCACTCTTTAGTAATTGAGTGGTGTTGTTCATGTTTTATTTGCTTTCTGGTGATACTGGCTGACATTTTTATTTTTATATATTTTCCATATTTTTATTTTTAATTTGATTTTGAGTTAGATGTCTGTTTGGAACAATGTAACATTGATTTTAATGCATTTTGATGTGTGTATTGTGTCTATTGGATTTTCTTATCATTAGTATTTAGACACAACATTATGAACTACTGTTGATTTTAAATTTAAATAGTGATATGTATTTGTGTTTATAGCATTTTTAAGATTGTAAAGATCTCAACTTGATGAGTGTTGATTCCAGTCAAGTGTGCTTTAATCAGACATATTTTAGTAATTTCTCTTGTGTATTGTGCATCAGGAAGTGTTTTCTTTCCTGGTGGTGATCTCACAATGAGTTAACAGCCGTAATGAGCTGTATAATAAATACCGGGCTGGTTACGCTGTAGGACCACGCCCTTTGACAAAGTCGTGATGACGAAACGCGTCAGGACGTGATCCTACAGCAACCGCAAGTGACGAGTGACGCTGTGCGTTCCAAGGAACTAGCCAGAGAAACCGGAAGTGACATCGGGCGAACTGCTGGTCGGTAAGCCGAGATAGACACACGGTGGGACAAACAAATCCTCTCTCTTTGTCAACATTTGACTCCAGTCATACAAACATCAAGTTTCTGGATCAAAAGGAACCCGTGCTGTCACAGGCTCTCAGACATATTAGTGTGTCTGAACATACTGGAATAAGCTCAATTTAAAGAGATATATGAATATATATTTTTAACAAGGAGATAAATAAATCGTTTTAAAACTGGACTATACTATGTGGAGTTTTTCCTCTCTCCCCATATTGGTACTCCTGGAGAAAAACTGAGTATCTCTATAAAAAGGACGCCCACAGAAGGACGCTCTCGATCTCCTGCTTGGATTTTCGTATGAGGCCCGTTAACTTCTGAAGTCTGGTGAGTGCAGTCCCTAAGTGCAGTTTTTTCTCATACACCTGTCTACATGTGATCTGGAGGAAGGTGCACATTCCGCAGACAACATTTAAGAATACTTGACAAGTGAAACGAATTGAACTCTGCTTTGTGATACAATATACAGACCGGGTGATTGCATACACCATTGTCTCTAGGGACAAAGGGAACCTTATCAAATTTAGTTTTGATAGGAGCGCCGCATATGACAATTAGAGTAATTCACATTTGTGTTATATAATAATTTTTTGTCATTTTTGAAATACATGTTTATTTTTTAATGTGGCTGCTGACCGTTTACAGATATTCATGAGTAGAATCTGATATTTGTATATTTTATTGCGATCTAAGAGGTTGATTCAAATTTTGATTGTAAACTCATAGCGCTGAGTTAAAAGAAAATTAGGTATCAGTTGCGCCTTAATACTTTTTTCTTTTTCTTGTGTTTATATTCTTTTTCCACTTTGAGTTAACTTGAAGAAAGCAAGAGCAGAAAAGTTGAAAGATGTAGGGGAAGGTTCAGGCACGCAACACTTAAATCCAGTATCTACACTCGTCGCCACTCAAGCCTGAGTGGGTATTGCTCACCCGGTTGTGCCTATGAGAGCGGTCCTAGCAGCCGGGATGGAGCACGGATGTCAAAGATGATGAATCCCCTTTAGGCAGGCCTCCAGGCCTCTCCCCGAGACAGCAGTACCGTCGCTAGTTTCCGCCGGGACTGTTCTTCCCCTGGAACTCCTTTCCTAAAGATGGGCCCCCTACAAACAGGCAGCTTGGGATCCTTCTCTGAAGCGTAGGCCCTTGTCAGCAGAGCTGGGCCTACAATACAGCAACAGGGCCTCGGGCTGAAGGCGCCCAAGGCCTAAGCACACTAGAGCACCTCATGCCATGCGGGCCACGAGGCACACTCACTGCACCAGAGGTCCCCCCATGAACGCCTTGGGGTCCCCCTGGAATCGCCCCACCCCAAATGGCGTCAGCTAATTTTGTACCCTCTCCCAGCATGCACAGGGGATGGACCACGCCCAGTGCAAGGCTGCCGAGAGAGGACACCCAAGGTGCTGTGATATCCCCGTAGTCCGGCCCGTGACGGAAGTGACAATGCCACCTGCAGGCAAAGGATAACAAAACTGCCGGGCAGTATCACACCCAGAGCAGAACAACAATTTAAACATAATTGGTCTGAGCCCAACTACTGGCTCAGACCGCCCCCAAATTTCCACATAGCGTCCCCAAACATTGGGGGGGGGGGCGCTACACTAGCAAGGTGGAAACATGTAAAAAATGAAAGGTAAGGGCAAAAAAATAACCTCCGGATAACAAAGAGATTTCATCTGGGGATAACAATACATGGGATAGGTTTAAAACATTATTAGTAAATGTACCTAGTCCCTCTGATTCCTCACTCACTGAGGTTATGTTCTCCATGTCGCCTTGATTTCAGTATTCCCTCCCTTTTAGTTATTTTTTGTGTTTTTGTGGTATGATCAGGTATGGGGGTTTTTGTCCAGAGACCCCTTTCTCGTTAACACTGAACCCATTGAACTTCTTGAAGTTACTGAAGACTAGGGATGAGCCGAACACCCCCCTGTTTGGTTCGCACCAGAACCTGCGAACAGACCTAAAGTTTGCGTGAACTTTAGAACCCTATTAAATACAATGGACTCGAACGTTCGAAATCTAAAGTGCTAATTATAAAGGCTAATATGCAAGTCATTGTCCTAAAAAGGGTTTGGGGACCCGGGTCCTGCCCCAGGGGACATGTATCAATGCAAAAAAACGTTTTAAAAACGGCAGTTTTTTCGGGAGCAGTGATTTTAATAATGCATAAAGTGAAACAATAAAAAGTGAAATATTCCTTTAAATATCGTACCTGGGGGGGTATAGTATGCCTGTAAAGCAGCGCTTGTTTCCCTTGCTTAGAACTGTCCCTGCACAAAATGTCATTTCTGAAGGAAAAAAAGCCATTTAAAACCACTCGCGGCTATAATGAATTGTCGGCTCCCGGCAATACAGAGAAAAGTCATTGCTAAAAAAAAAATGTGCGGGGGTCCCCCCAAATTCAATTACCAGGCCCTTCAGGTCTGTTATGGATATTAAGGTGAACCCTGCATCAAATTGTAAAAAAAAATGGGGTGGAGTTCCCCCAAAAATCCATACCAGACCCTTTATCCGAGCACGCAACCTGGCAGGCCGCAGGAAAAGAGGGGGGGACGAGGGGGGATGAGAGAGCGCCCCCCGCCCCCCCTCTCCTGAACCGTACCAGGCCACATGTTGATGGGAACAAGGGCCTCATCCCCACAACCATTGTACCCCTACCATTTCACAAAGAAAGTGTAAAAAAAAGTAAAAAAAACACACAGACACCTTGGAAAAGTCCTTTATTAAAAAAAAAAAAAAAAAAAAAAAACACATTCCAGCGATGTAATCCAATGTCCCGCGGCGATCCGATGTCCAGCGCTGCAGTCTCCACTCGAAACGTCATTGGCTGAGCGGACCTACACTGCGGAGGAAGTTCCCCATCAGGTCCGCTCAGCCAAAAACGTAGGCGGGGTCTGAGGTACGAGGGGGCGGGCGGGCCCTCGTATCTCAGACCCCGCCTACGTCTTGGCTGAGCAAGACAGAGAAAAGTCATTGCTAAAAAAAAAATGTGCGGGGGTCCCCCCAAATTCAATTATCAGGCCCTTCAGGTCTGGTATGGATATTAAGGGGAACCCTGCATCAAATAAAAAAAAACACATTCCAGCGATGTAATCCAATGTCCCGCGGCAATCCGATGTCCAGCGCTGCAGTCTCCACTCGAAACGTCATTGGCTGAGCGGACCTACACTGCGGAGGAAGTTCCCCATCAGGTCCGCTCAGCCAATGACGTAGGCGGGGTCTGAGGTACGAGGGGGCGGGCGGGCCCTCATATCTCAGACCCCGCCTACATCTTGGCTGAGCGGACCTGATGGGGAACTTCTTCTTCAGTGTACAAAAATGAATAGCCCCGCCCCTTCTCACGTTCCCCATCAGGTCCGCTCCTGATGGGGAACGTGAGAAGGGGTGGGTCTATTCACTTTTTTTTTTTTACACTTTCTTTGTGAAAAGGTAGGGGTACAATGTACCCCTTACCAATTCACATGGGGCGGGCCGGGATCTGGGGGTCCCCTTTGTTAAAGGGGTCTTCCAGATTCCGATAAGCCCCCTGCGCGCAGACCCCCACAACCACCGGGCAAGGGTTGTGGGGATGAGGCCCTTGTCCCCATCAACATGGGGACATCCTCCCCATGTTGAGGGCATGTGGCCTGGTACGGTTCAGGAGGGGGGCGCTCTCTCGTCCCCCCCTCTTTTCCTGCGGCCTGCCAGGTTGCGTGCTCGGATAAAGGGTCTGGTATGGATTTTTGGGGGAACTCCAGCCATTTTTTTTTTACATTTGGGGTGGAGTTCCCCTTAAAATCCATACCAAACCTGAAGGGCCTGGTATGGATATTTGGGGGGGAATCCCACGCATTTTTTTTTTAAATTTGCGGCAGGGTTCCCCTTAATATCCATACCAGACCTGAAGGGCCTGGTAATTGAATTTGGGGGGACCCCACACATTTTTTTTTTTTTTTCAATCAATGACTTTTCTATGTATTGCCGGGAGCTGACAATTCATTATAGCCGCGAGTGAGTTTTAAATGACTTTTTTTCCTTCAGAAATTACACTTTGTGCAGGGACAGTTCTAAGCACGGGAAACAAGCGCGACTTTACAGGCATACTATACACCTTCCCCAGGTATGAAATTGAAAGGAATATTTCACTTTTATTGTTTCACTTTAAGCATTATTAAAATCACTGCTCCCGACTTTTTTTTGCATTGATACATGTCCCCTGGGGCAGGACCCGGGTCCCCAAACACTTTTTATGACAATATCTTGCATATAAGCCTTTTAAATTAGCACTTTAGATTTCTTCCATAGACTTTTACATGGTGTTCCGCGGCTTTTCGAATTTACCGCGAACACCCCAAATTGTTCGAGGCAATGTTCGAGTCGAACATGAGTTTGACTCAAACTCGAAGCTCATCCCTACTGAAGACCTGGAATCTGCTGTCAGACATTTCAGATTGGGTGTCTGAGATATTAGGTGAGCTGACATTAACACTTCTGTCACCAGTAGATCCAAGCTTTTTCTTCTTTAGTACTGAATGAAAGGATTTTTGGGTTCTATTGGATTTTCTCCATTAATATATAGTCCCTTCTTCACCTTAAAGATCTCTAATGATCTTGTAAATATTTGAATCTTTTTGTGTCCATCATCTCTTGTTCTAGATTTCTTATATTTGATATCAGGTCAGTGTTCAAACATTCATAAATGTTTAGTGACCAGTACTGGGATATAATCTCTTTCAAAGAACCAATTTCTAGATTCATTGTCAACAATTTCTCCTCGTGTGACACAATTATCATCAAATCTTAGGCTGAGAACACTTAAGTTCTGTACACACGGGTAAGAATCCCGTAAAAAAAAAAAATTTGGTTTTCTCGACGGGATTCCTGGCAAGCTTTTCTTGCCAAGCCCTGTGTACACACGCACATTCAAAAGAACCGCCGTTCTTTTGAATGGCAAGAACGCGGTGACATCATTGACTACGACGAGCATGCGCTCGTCACTTTCGATGCCATCTTGCTTCACCCTACACTACCCTTGTAAGCTACCGCGCATGCATCGAAGTCTCATCGAGCAAGTTTTCTTGTCGGGAAACCGGCCGACGAGAATCCCGATGAGAAAATAGAGAGCTGGTTCTCTATTTTTCTCGTCGAGATTCCCAGCAGTTTTCCCGACGAGAAACCATACACACAAACGGTTTTCTCTGCAAAAAGCTCTCCCAGCAATTTTTTGCCAAGAAAACCGGTCGTGTGTACAAGGCTTCAGGCTGGGTTCACACTAGTGGGAATTGGATGCGGGTTTCTTGTTATCCAATTCACACAGCAGGAGATTGTGACCGACTCTCTATGGAGCTGGTTCACATATCTCCGCAGCAGCTCCGAGGAGCCCTGTGCGTCTTTTGGTCCATTTCAGGTCTGAATTCAGCCCAAAATTCGGGCTAAAATCGGACCTGAAACGGTGAACGAGGACGCACCGGACTCCTGCTGTGAGCCGCTGCATGCTAATATGCGAACCCAGCCTTAGATAAGGTTCCATTCTATTCTGTAGTATGTATTCAAGTATAAAATAAGTGTATATGAATCCGCGCAATGCAGAAAAAAAATAATAAATAAACATAAAAATAAAAATACCAGCAGGAAATAATTAATTCCAGAGAAAATCCAAAAGAACTGCTGCCTCTATGGATTCAGAAGAACCGTTATGCACTCTCCAGATGACGTCAGCACGACGAAACCGGTAGTCGGTTCCAGATCACTGCCATCACTGTCATCACTGCCATAGACACACTTCTAAACCTTGTGGACAGCCTTCCCAGAAGAGGTGAAGCTGTTATAGCTGCAAAGGGTGGGCCAACTCAATTTTGAACCTTACGGACTAAGACTGGGATGCCATTAAAGTTTAGGTGCGTGTAAAGGTAGGTGTCGCAATACTTTTGGTAATCTAGTGTATATATATATATATATATATATATATAATGTGTATATATATATATATATATATATATATATATATATATATATATACACACAACAATAACAGATGCTTGAATTGTATTAGATAGTTAGTAAGATGAGACAGGGAGAGGATGAGGGGGAGTAACAGTCAGAGTCACAGACACCATCAATTAACAAAAGGAAGATGATTTCTCACAACCAGACCACACTATGGAAGAATGTTTTAGCTCTTAAACCGGCCATGGACAGTTTTAATCTCGTCCAGTTCAACAGCGAGATTCAACCCATATATGGGCAGGCGCATTGTACCCAATACCCAAGTTGCTCTATTGATCAACTTGGGCACAACCGGCATGTTGGATTTTTTAAGTAATTACTGCCAGCAGCTATAGCTGCTAGCTATATTCACTGTGTTCTCCCAGAAGGGATGGTTTACCAATTACCATTGCTGTGCTGTGTATGCTTGTCTGTGTGTGTGTTTGTTTTTTGCACTTTCTTCTCAGAGATTGTCCTACTTAACATTCTGCTAAAACTTTCTGTATTAGTACTGTTTGGACTTTGTAGAAGGGGACACACCTCAAAAGCTTGTCCCAAAAATATGGATGTTAGTACAAATAAAAAAAAGTATCATGGACAGTACTCTAAAGGTGCAAAGGCTCAATTCCCCACTGCCAGCAGTGAGTTGTCAGTCTGTAAAGCCCCGTACACACGATCAGATAACCTATGGATTTTCGTCCGATGGATTTGTCCATCGAAAATCCGATGAAACTGTTTTTCATCAGTCTTGCCCACACACCATCAGTCAAAAAACCGACCGTTCCAAGCGCGGTGATGTAAAACACTCAGATGAGCCGAGAAAAATGAAGTTTAATGCTTCTGAGCATGCGTCGACTTGATTCTGAGCATGCGTGGGTTTTTGATCCGATGGACTTGCCCATAGACGATCTGAGTTTTCGATCGGTTTTTTATCCATCGGAAAAATTTAAAACATGTTCTATTTTTTCCAACCGATGGAAAAAAGACCGATGGGTACCATACACGATCGGTCGGTCTGATGAAAACCATCCATCGGACGGTTTTCATCAGTCAAACCGATCGTGTGTACGGGGCTAAAGGCTCCTACTCTTTAAAGTGATTCTAAAGTTAAAAAAAAATCAGTATCAAGTACCCCCAACCCCCCACCCCCCGCTAAATATTTATTATTTTAATAAAAAAATTGCCTTCAATAACACTTTACTGTAATCACAGAACAGGTTCACACAGGAAACGGGGGAGAGAAGATTGCTCAGTCTCGACCTTCTATTGTGAATTTCGAGGATGGATTGTTCCACAGTGAATGCAACTACAAAGATCAGTGAGGGCTAATTTTCAAGCAAATGTTTCACATAGTGGTTGCTCCACTAGGGACTTACAGCTACACAGGGCTATCCATGGGCCACCTTCTTTGAATCATGCAAAAACCAAAATATAGAAGGAAAGGACTTTAAAGGTGCTGAAAACCCACTCTTATGCCGCGTACACACGACCGTTTTTTCCGTCGGAAAAAAATCTGATGGTTTTTCCAATGGAATTCCGCTAAAGCTTGTCTTGCATGCACACGGTCACAACAAATTCCGACCGTCCGTCAAAAACGCGATGACGTACAACACGTACGACGACACTATAAAGGGGAAGTTCCATTCCAACTGCGCCACCCTTTGGGCTGCTTTTGTTGATCTTGTCTTAGTAAAAGTTTGGTGAGAGACAATTAGCGCTTTTCAGTGTTTGTGCTGTTCAGATCATTTTCTGCTGTTCGGTTGGTGCTTGTGGGTTCGTATCTGTCTTTCAGTGCATGTAGTGAGTTTGTATCTGTTTTTCAGTGCGTTCTTGTCGGCTCGTTTCTGATTTTCAGGTCGTTCTTCCTAGGCCTTTCTGTTCCTCAGTTTGTTCTGTTAGTTCGTTCTGATCAGCCGACCGTTTTCTAGCTATGTTGCAGGTACGTACTCGTCGTAGAGTTCGTGCTGTGCAGGGGCTTGGTGTTGGGCTTCTTGCTTTGACCCAAGCTCAGTCCATGAACGGGGTGAGGAGGAGTTCATGGACGAAGAATTGGTTGCTCCATTGTGACCAATTCTGTCATATGTCTTTGCTGCGGGAGATCCAGGAGATTAGTCCTGATGATTTTAGGAATTATCTCCAGATGACGGACCCCGTTTTTCACGGCCTGTTGGCTTTGCTCTCCCCTTATATCACGAAGCAGGACACCTGCATTCGGCAAGCCATCACTCCCGTTAACTCACGTTACGCTACCTGGCGACTGGGAGAAGTCTGCAGGACCTCAAGTTCTCAATAAGCATCTCCCCCAGGCTCTGGGGATCATTATCCCAGAGACCTGTTCTGCCATCATACAAGTCCTGCAAAAGGACTATATTAAGGTAAGTTTTCTCCTTTAACATCACATTCTATGTATTTAATGTATGCTAATGTATTGTATTTCTTTCATCATTCCCTAATTACCATGATTGTAATATGCTGTGAATGTCCCCTTTGTCCTCATGCATGCGATAAGCTTTTAATGCTCCTTTTTTGGCCTACATGCATATTTGCCTTCACTAACCTCTCCAGCATGCTATCCTGGGCCCATACACACCTAGCCTAGCCTAGTCACTTACCAATGTATTTTGTCAGCTCCATTGTAGTGCTTTAACCTAAAAAACCCTCTAAAATGTGTACAAATGTTATTGTTGTCCTTAAATTCGAGTGGCAGAGGCTTTTTTTTTTGTGGTCCCAAACTCATCTAGAACCCTCCCCCCAAAAAAAAATATCTTCTGGGAATCCCCTGAAGGGCCTGGATACTGGCCGTCCTGGCTTGCCCCCTCTAAAGCGCCCGTAAAGTTCGCCAAAAATATGTTAAATATTTTACGGTAGGGGGGCCATTGCTATGCCAAACAATGTATAATTTTTTTTTAAATAAAAAATAAAAAAATTATCTGATAAAATCTTGATTTTTATTTATTGCTTGTGTTTCTTTTAGCTGTCTCCTAGGTTCTCCTAGTGCACTTGTAGTGCCAAGTGGATTTTCCTTTATTAAATAACCCCCATTGTCACTGTAAACACCAAATTTCTTCAAAAAATGGTATTGAGCATTGAAAGAAGAAGCCACACATTGTTGAGTCGAAAATATTTTACTCTGTGCACATGCACGTGCGTTATAAAATTTTAGGGTAAATTAAAACATATTTTTTTTATAAAGTTTTACAATTTAAATTGTTTTTTTTGCATAAACAGGCATGTTTCAAAACATAATATACACAACTCTGGAACTGACAAAGTTCAACCTTGAAAACTGAAGGCAATATCACACATGAGTATGTCAAAACTGTGTTGATTTTGCCTTCATCAGATGGGGTGATGTCACCCCTGTAAAAGCTAAATTTTGAAGATGCACTAAAATTGGGATTCAAAGTGTGGATTTCCCTCCTGATCCCATGCCTAATGTCAACATGTGCTATCTCCTATCATGGGGGATCAATGGATGTGTTTTGATGGTGCAACCCTTTCCTCTCACCTACTTGAGTTGCGAGGAAGGGGTTGCACCCACAAAACACGTACATTGATCAGCCGTGATGGGAGATAGCACATGTTGACACACTGTGTGCATCTTCAAAATTTGGCTTTTAAAATGTACAAAAAAAATTGACATTTATAGTCCAACATTTTTTTAAATGGTGGCATTTTGAGGATATTTAGATTCTCCCTAATACATCAATCATGTTCTTCATTTTTTGTTCAAGAACATTGAGTTTATTCCTTATGATGTCTATTTCACGATTCCACACCATGATGTCCTGGTCCTGGATTAGGATTTGTGCACTAGCACTTGTGAAATTAGGAGATTGTTCCTCCACAACCAGCACATCACCTAAAAAAATATTAAAAAGAATGTATTATAAATATGCAGGCCTACATATATTACCTGAAGCTGTGGTCTCACACACTGACCTGTTGTGGTGACAATTTCAACCACTTCATCCACCCCTCCTTCCTCCACCCCTCCTTCCTCCACATCCTCAGGTTGGGGTTCTCTCTGTTCTTTAGGATGTGTGGGGTTCCTGGTGTCCTCAGAAGTCCAGAGTCTTTGCTCCCCTATGAGAATGAAACAAAAGGTATACTTAGCACACAGATATTTGAGGGCAGAAATAGGAATATGAAACATTGCTTGGAAGTGGGGTACAATTGTCTGTTTTGGCAGAGTTCAAAGCTGAAGACATGATTTTTTAACTTACCAAAGCTGGAATACTTACCTTTTTTGGACAAGTTTCACACATGGAGACACCCCAAGTATCCACTGGAGCACCTGTGTGGGACACCCTAAAAAGGTTGTTCTGGTGTCCCACACTAGTGCTCCTGAGTCCAGATGTGTAAACATCTGCTAAATGTCCTCTCCTTTACACTGAATCAAGTTTGCATTCCATTCTAGTTACAAACACATCTAGACAACAATGTACTAAACTTCTTTTAATACAAATAGGCATGACCAAATCTAGTGTAGCGGGTATTTAAATTTGGGGGGGGAGCATCTGGGTTAGTTAACCCAGATGTACTAATTGTTAGGGAATCTGAGAATCCCTTTTTGTGGTTCTTGGAGGACACTGGTGGTGCAAGGTTCCCTGTGGCCTGCAGGTGGCATTGTTGCCCTGGGTCGGAGTTGAACCTGCACCGCAAGACTGTACCCTTTTGTCCTTTCCAGGAGCCGGTACAGCGGGGCGGGGAACCCGCTGTGACGCAAAGGGAGAGGAGATAAAAGGGGCGGACGCCCTGACCTCGGGGTTCAGAGTTGGAGGCACCTTCGGCCTGGGTGCTGGCGTTCCGGAGATCCGGGCCCAGGTGCCCTTGACCTGGCCGGAGTGAGGGATGGAGTCAAACCCAGGCACCTTAAGCCTGGGGTGAGGTACTACGGCCAAGGCATGGAGCCCAGGACTTTGACTGGGTTCCGCGAGGGTGGAGGAGTCCGTGGGGCCCTAAGGTGTTGGGACCCGTATCTGAGGCGAGGAGGCCGGGGTGTGTAACCCTTCCGGATAGCCCGGTACAGCATTAATCCGGTGACGGCGGGGCCTCTGGTAACTCCCTTGGAGGGATGTCTTCCCCCTGACAGGGGCTGCAACGTAGCGAAGGTAACTCCAGTTCCTGTTCACTAGAGTCGCGTACCCTTTTGTCCTTTCCTGGAGCCGGTACAGCGGGGCGGGGAACCTGCTGTAACGCAAAGGGAGAGGAGATAAAAGGGGCGTACGCCCTGACCTCGGGGTTCAGAGTTGGAGGCACCTTCGGCCTGGGTGCTGGCGTTCCGGAGATCCGGGCCCAGGTGCCCTTGACCTGGCCGGAGCAAGGGATGGAGTCCATCCCAGGCACCTTAAGCCTGGGGTGAGGTACTACGGCCAAGGCCTGGAGCCCAGGACTTTGACTGGGTTCCGCGAGGGTGGAGGAGTCCGTGGGGCCCTAAGGTGTTGGGACCCGTATCTGAGGCGAGGAGGCCGGGGAGTGTAACCCTTCCGGATAGCCCGGTACAGCATTAATCCGGTGACGGCGGGGCCTCTGGTAACTCCCTTGGAGGGATGTCTTCCCCCTGACAGGGGCTGCAACGTAGCGAAGGTAACTCCAGTTCCTGTTCACTAGAGTCGCTGGAAGAGACTCTGAAGCCAAAAAGTCCATTTAACAGCCACTGTGCTTAGCAACCGTTGGTGAAACCTCAACGGTTTAGTTTATTTGAGGATTGTGCCTTGACCTAATCCCCACCAATACTGAACTGTTCTATGGGTCTCAAACTGTCTGCTCGCAAAGGACTATTTGTTTGCCGTTATGGAATAAATAAGTGTTGGACCTTTTCAGTGTGCGGTACTCCAATTACTGGGAGCAAAGGGGGTTATCAGCAGAACAGACTTGGCTCTGAGCGTATACACAGCCCGGGTGTAATTAGATGCTGGCCTTCACCTCTACATGCTGAAATCTAGAGGACATGGGCCGTGGCGCACCTCGCTCTCCCCCTCAAAGTACCCCTAGACCGAAGCCAAAGTATCCACTAAAGAAGAGAGAGAGGGTGAGGCCGCTACACTAGTTAACCCTGTATCTGCCAAAAACATCATATTTAGTGGGCAAACAAACAATGTTTACTGCGATTACTGTGCCCACAAACCTGAAAGTTGACATTTTAAACTGTACAACAGTAAAGAAAAGCACATGGAGCAACATGCAAGTAATAATAATAGAAACACAGGACAAAATACTTACTTTTTAGAAGCATTTTCTTGATCCTTCTGTATTAATCCTGCTCCCTCAATTTCAGGTCTGACCAGCGTTTCCTTAATTGCTCCTTGGATCGTCGTACCCCAAAACTCCTGTGCAGACTTCTCACAACTTTAGACATTATCTTGGCCTTTCTCACATTAGAGTTGGTGTACGGTCCATGCTTCCAATCATAGTCGGTCCTCTTCAAGATGTCCACCATCTCCGCCATCTCTGCAAAGGACATATTTGAGGCCTTATATCTCCTCCTGGATCGTGATGTTTCTGACTCCGGGCTTTCCTCGTCGTTAGTGCTATCATCACCCACCTGCTGTGTCTCCGCCATGTCGTCTCCCGCTGCGCGCCGAACGAGAAGGGGCGGGTAATATACTAGAAAGAACGTAAGGGGCGGGCGATGCAGGCGGAGTTTCACGCATGTGCAGTGTATATAAAGCTTTCACGCATGTGTCGTACCTACGTTCTTTGTGCGGAGGAAGGAGGAACAGACGCGACGAACGTCATAACGAAGGTAAAATTTAAACTTGGGGCATCAGTGGCCTATACTGCTTCAAGATTGAGGCCTATATTGGGACAAGATTATGAGAGTTTAGGCTGACATTAGTGTTTTGGTCTTGTGTTTTGTCTTGCAGCAAATATGAATGCCTTTAAGGAGCCAGAATTCATGGGCAGGTTTATAGACCGGTACAGGGAGCTTACCAACTTATGGGAGATTAAAAACCCATTATATTATAATAGACCAGCTAGGAGGGCAACGCTGGTGAAACTGCTGGTATTAGTGAAGACTCGCCCCCCCGAGGCAACCATCGAGATTGTGGAAAAGAAAATTGGTACCTTGAGGACCATGTATAAGAAGGAGCATAATAAGATCCAGGATTCCCTCAGATCAGGAGCAGCAGCAGCGGAAGTGTATGTACTCAGACTGTGGTACTTCAACAGACTGCGGTTTCTGGACGACCAGCTTGAAGCCAGGGAATCACTTTCTACACTTCCCTGCAGCCTTCCCTCCACCCTTCCCTCCACCACCCCAGCTGACGCTTACGAGGACCAACCTGGGCCTTACATCCTGGAAGAAGTGGATGCATCCAGCTGGAGCCAGGTATAGTATTTTTTAACATATTTATTGACCTAAAATTATTGTTGTTAACTAGATGTTATTATTGATAAAAAATTAATGATTAACCACCTCGCGCCCGCCGTACGAGTATATACGGCCGCAAGGTGGTTGTCAATTGCCGGGAGGCCGTTATTATACGGCCTCCTTTAATTTGGCCACTGGGGGCGCGCGAGCGCCGCCGGCGGTGTGCGCACGTGCCCGGCGCGTCACTGCAATGCCGATGCGCGTGCCTGGTGGCCGCGATGTCTGCCATGCACCCGCGATCGGCTGTTACAGAGGCAGGACGTGGATCTCTGTGTGTAAACACAGAGATCCATGTCCTGTCAGGGAGAGGGGACCGATGCTGTGTCCCTTGTACATAGGGACACAGATCGGTCACCTCCCCCAGTCACTCCCCTCCCCCACACAGTAACAATCACTCCAGGGAACACATTTAACCCCTTCCTCGCCCCCTAGAAGTTAACCCCTTCCCTGCCAGTCACATTTATACTGTAATCAGTGCATATTTATAGCACTGTTCGCTGTATAAATGTAAATGGTCCCAAAATAGTGTCAAAAGTGTCCGATGTGTCCGCCATAATGTCGCAGTCACAAAAATAATCACTGATCGCCGCCATTACTAATAATTTTTTTTTTTATAAAAATGCCATAAAACTACCCCCTATTTTGTAAACGCTATAACTTTTGCGCAAACCAATCAATAAACACCGATTGCGATTTTTTTTTTACCAAAAATATGTAGAAGAATACGTATCGGCCCAAACTGAGGAAAAAAAATTATTTTATTTTTTTAAATTGGGATATTTATTATAGCAAAAATCAAAAAATATTGCTTTTTTTTTCAAAATTGTCGCTCTATTTTTGTTTATAGCGCAAAAAATAAAAACCGCCGAGGTGATCAAATACCACCAAAAGAAAGCTCTATTTGTGCGAAAAAAAGGACGTCAATTTTGTTTGGGAGCCACGTCGCACGACCGCGCAATTGTCATTCAAAGCGTGACAGTGCTGAAAGCTGAAATTTCGCCTGGGCAGGAAGGGGGTATATGTGCCCAGTAAGGAAGGGGTTAAACAAAAAGTGATTTACATATCAATAGACAGTAGTGGCCAAAAATTATTGGGACAAGAATGAAAAATGCTTGGGTCAGAATGATAGTCTTTTCTATTTATTAACATTCAATTTGCAACAGTCATGAGCTGAAAATTGTGTTTGATTGATGAACGAAAAACTAAAACTATGTCCCTTTTTTATACACCGGAAGAACTAAGCCAGGATGAGGGTCTGGAAAGTGGCGGGCAGGAGGAGGCAGGGGTAAGTGGCAGCCAGGAGGTGGCCGGGCCCAGTGTCAGCTAGGAGGTGGCTGGGCCCAGTGGCCTCACCCAATCTCAGGGGGCTCCCCTCCGCCTTACAACAAAAAGGCCCAGGAAGGGGAGGAACACAGAGGAGGCAGCACTGGCCTCATTAACCCCCCCCCGACAATGAAGAGGCCTATGGATACTATATAGCTACTAGATTGCAGAAATTGGAGGAGGGCCAACGCCTCATCTGTGAGGGAATTTTTGCTCAGGCCCTTCAGAAGGGGTTGAGGGGCCAGCTGACTGAGAACAGCCACGTATGTAAGCTCGCCCATCCTCCTCCTCCTCCTGCCACAAGTCCACCACCAGAGCCACAGCCTACAAGGAAGCGTGCAGGGAAGGCTGCAGGGAAGGGTGCAGGGAAGGCTGCAGGGAAGGCTGCAGGGAAGGCTGCAAGGAAGACAAAAAAGTTATTGCCTGACTTCAGTCTGGTCTGACAGAAGATGCAGGCTGTTGTAGTACCACAGACTGGGGACATATATGTCATCTGCTGCTGTTCCTGATCTCTGGGAGTCCTGGACCAGATTGGGCTCCCAATTATATGGACTCCTCAAGCTACCAATTTTCTTTTCCACAGAGTTGATGTCTGCCCTGGGATCCAAAAGCTTTGCTAATTCCATCACTTTCTCCAGCGTTGCCTTCCTCTTTATTTTGTTACCGAGAATAAATGGATATTTTTTTTTCAGAAAATACTTGCCTATGTGTTTTTCTTAAAAAAGACAGTTTGTTTGTGAGTAGGCAGGTACATTTCCAAATTACAATGTCAAATTAACAAGGGACACCAACACCAACCTCCTTGAGGTAAAAAAATACAAGATAATAATATTGTCATGGTAACTTGACGAAAAAAAATATGGAGATCACTAGAAAATATATATATATATATATATATATATATATATATAAAAAAGGAGATCTTGATTAAAACACAATAAAAAAAGATGACTATAAAAAATAATTAAAAACATTATTATGGAGATCTGGCTTTAAAAAAAAATTGATTATTCATGAGATCACAAGAAAAAATAAAGAAATAAGTTTGTCTGAACTACCTGTAATTCAGTCTTTAAAAGCATCTAAAATATGAATAAATACTAATAACTACATCTGACATCCAAGAAACTGGAATTTTATGACTAAGTTTTTTAGTGTTCACAAATGCAAAAGTCTGGGACTGCTTGGGAAAAAAATTCTTACAGTATATACCAACCAAAAAAATTGCTGTTTTCTCCTAGAAATGTCACAAAACACTTGCCTTATATAAAAAAAAAGTTTTTTTTAAGATTGTACTGTAGGTTACTGAGCTTCCAATGATTTCAGGTTTTAAGATGCCAGCTAAGATTTATTTTTAAACTTCCTATTTAGCACTACAGACTTTCTCATTGGCTTTTAGAAACAGGGTCCAGCTACAGCTGACAAACGGAATTGGGGACCCCTCATTATGCTAAAGCATGTATGGGGATGTGAAAATAATTTCATAAACTGTGACTCAGCTTTTTCTGTAGTGCAGTGTCCATTGGTGCAATCACTGAACATGGGCCCCGAGGGGGGGGGCACTGTGCTTCAATGTACACTGCACCCAGGGCTGATACATATCAGGGGCTACAGTTGCAGCAGGGGTTAAGTTCCCCAGGTTCCGCATACAGTGTCCCCTCTACTGGCCCCGCCCCTCTTGCATCAGCCCCGCCCAGGGCCAGACTGGCCTACCGGGATACCGGGAAATTTTCTGGTAGGCTGCCTGCCCTGGGGCCGCTTTGTGGCTACAGGGCACTGTGGCTGCAGTGCTCCCCTCTATCCCTCTGTCCTCCGGCTCCTCCTCTTGTGTCACAGAGCTGGGTCTGTGTGTGTACGGAGGTCCCGCCCCCTAGACCGGCTCATGTGATAGCCTTCTAGATGGAACACTGATTGAATTAGTGTACCGCCTATCACACAAGCCGGTCTAGGAGGGTGGGACCTTGTTACTGCACCGCCATACACACACAGATCCAGCTCCGCGACATCTAGGAAATGTGATACAGGAAATGGTGAGGCTGCATTGGTGGGCACACAGAGGCTGCAATTGGTAGACACACAGAGGCTGCATTTGGTGGTCACACAGAGGCTGCATTGGTGGATGCAGAGAGGCTGCATTGGTGGATGCAGAGAGGCTGCAATTGGTGGGCACAGAGAGGCTGCAATTGGTGGGCACAGAGAGGCTGCAATTGGTGGGCACAGAGAGGCTGCAGTGGTGGGCACACAGAGGCTGCAATTGGTGGGCACAGTGAGGCTGCAGTGGTGGGCACAGTGAGGCTGCAATTGGTGGGCACACAGAGGCTACATTGGTGGGCACACAGAGGCTGCAATTGGTGGGCACAGAGAGGCTGAAATTGGTGGGCACAGTGAGGCTGTATTCATGGGCACAGAGAGGCTGCAATTGGTGGGCACAGTGAGGCTGCAGTGGTGGGCACACAGAGGCTGCAATTGGTGGGCACACAGAGGCTACATTGGTGGGCACACAGAGGCTGAAATTGGTGGGCACAGAGGCTGAAATTGGTGGGCACAGAGAGGCTGCAATTGGTGGGCACAGTGATGCTGTATTCATGGGCACAAAGAGGCTGCATTTTTGGTCACAGCGAGGCAGCATTTGTGGA
This sequence comes from Rana muscosa, assembly GCA_029206835.1. NCBI lineage: Eukaryota > Metazoa > Chordata > Amphibia > Anura > Ranidae > Rana > Rana muscosa. The sequence continues at coordinate 327,928,033 of CM055116.1, read as the reverse complement.
CACAGAGAGGCTGCATTCACGGGCACAGCGAGGCTGCAATGATTGGCACAGTGAGGCTGCAATGATGGGCACAGAGAGGCTGCGATGATGGGCACAGTGAGGCTGCATTGATGGGCAACATGAAGCTGCATTTGATGGGCACAGTGAGGCTGCAATAATGGGCACAGTGAGGCTGCAATGATGGGCACATAGAGGCTGCAATGATGGTCACAGAGAGACTGCATTGATGGGCACAGTGAGGCTGCATTGATGGGCACAGCGAGGCTGCATTGGTGGGCACCGTGAGGCTGCATTCATGGGCACTGTAAAACTGCATTTGATGGGCACAGTGAGGCTGCAATGATGGGCACTGTAAAGCGGCATTTGATGGGCACAATGAGGCTGCAATGATGGGCACTGTAAGGCTGCATTGGTGGTCACAGTGAGGCTTCATTGGTGGGCACAGTGAGGCTGCATTGGTGAGCACAGTGAGGCTGCATTCATGTGCACGGCGAGGCTGCATTCATGGGCACAGCGAGGCTGCATTCATGGGCACAGAGAGGCTGCATTCATGGGCACAGTGAGAGTGCATTGATGGCACAGTGAGAGTGCATTGATGGGCACAATGAGAGTGCATTGATGGACACAGTGAGGCTACAATGATGGGCACAGGGAGGCTGCCTTTGATGGGCACTGATGAGGCTGCATTTGATGGGCACTGATGAGGCTGCATTTGATGGGCACTTTGAGGCTGCATTGATCTTTTGTATCATGTCTGCAGTCTCTGGCCATCTCTTGTACTATGTCTGCAGTCTTAGACCATCTTTAGTATGATGTCCTCAGTCTCTAACCATCTTCTGTACCATGCCCGCAGCCTCTGACACCTCCTGTATCATGTCTGCAACCTCTTACATCTACTGTATCATGCTTGCAGCCTCTGACCATCTCTTGTATCATGTCTGCAGCCTCTGACCATCTCTTGTATCATTTTCTCAGTCTCTACCCATCTCTTGTATCCTGTCCTCAGTCTCTAGCCATCTCTTGTATAATGTCCTCAGTCTCTAACCAAAAAAAACAAGGAGAGAGGCGCCTCTGAGATAGATATCAATACAACATTTATTAATAGTAATATTCACTCACATGTAGAATGAAGTAGTAGTGTTCAGCTGGGTGGAAGAGTAGAGGGACTACAAGTCACAGTAGGTCCATGAAGCTGACACCACAAGAAATCCTGTAAGGGAAACGTGTGATGATAGGCACGGCAGGAGAGTTCCTTCTGGGGGAATGTGCACTTCTCTCCTGCACATACCACCCACCGCCATACACTTTGCACTCCTCACCTGCACATACTACCCACCGCCATACACTCCATACCCCTCTCCTTCACATACTACCCACCGCCATGAACTCTGCTCTCCTTTCCTGCAGATAACACCCACCGCCATGCACTCCGCACTTCTCACCTGCACATACCACCCACCACCATACACTCTGCACTCCTCTCCTGTACATACCACCCACTTCCATACACTCCACACTCCTCTCCTGCACATACCACCCACCGCCATACACCCCACACTTCTCTCATGCACATACCACCCACTGCCATACACTCCACTTTCCTCTCCTGCACATACCACCCACCGCCATACACTCCACACTCCTCTCCTTGCACATACCACCCATCGCCGTACGCTCCACACTCCTCTCCTGCATATACTACCCACGGCCATACACTCTGCAATGTAAGTAACCTCCGTCACTATTTAACCACACCCCTTTAAGCCACGCCCAATATTTAGCACACTTTACACCACGCCCAGGCCATACTTTTTTTCCTCAAATCCTAGGGTCCACTTTTGCGATTGCACACAGGCCCACTGATTTCATGATATGTCCCTGGCAGTGTCTCTACCCTGTTTAGTTAGTGGCTTTTGGCCTGTTCACATTGATGGAAACTCAATTAACTCTTTATCATGTAAGGCAGTGCACAAAATGTATTTGCATATCTCCCAATGTAGAAGCGAAACAGCCCATTATAGGCTCCTGCTGACAACAATACTGTATCTTATGTTCCATGGGGTATCACTTAGCACCTATTAGACAGCATTGAGAAGAGCTTTCTGATAGTGTAATGATTCCAGACAAAAGAAGCGTGACCCATACATTCTTGTGCAATATTAGGTGATGTATGTGCGCACTGGGAATTCAAGTAGAAACATTAGCACAAGATCTGCTAGTTTATTCCTAGGTGGTTGCCAGTATCCGGCAGCTCTTCGGATTAAGAAAAAGACTCTAAGGCACGTTTTATGTGATTAAAGATGTTTGTTTTATGTGAAAACGTATTTTTTCCTCTTAAATAGATTTAATCTCTGCTTACAGAATTAAGCCTTTTCGTGTATGCTGTAAGTTTTATATTTTAAAGAAGAAGTCCATTCTAACAGGACATTGTTTTTAATAGGGAGTTGTCCAAATCATTAAAACAAATATCTGCTATTTTAACTCCTTAGTATGCAGTACTAGACTAGATGATGTACAGTGCCTTGAAAAGTATTCATACCCCTTGAAATGTTCCACATTTTGTCATGTTACAACCAAAATCATAAATGTATTTTATTGGGATTGCATGTGATCAGGGGAGGGCTGGCAGCCTTAAGCCTGGGGGACAAGTCCAGTCAAGTGGCCCATCATACCACCGAATCAGCTCACCATCCATGCCCACCGGGTTTTATAACATGTATTGATGTTATGAAGCAAGACAAATATGACACAGCAATGACAGCATGACCACCATCTTGGTAAAGAGCCGATGACGCTTTACCCATGTGATTGGCTATGTCCAATAACAGCCAATCACATGTAAATGACAGCATGTGAGGAGAGCCAATCAGCAGCATCTCCTCACAGTGGAGACTGTACAGACAATTAGGGCACTGATTACAGTGCATCCCTAGTGCCCAGCAAGTGATGTTAGTCTGTGCCCATCAGTGACACCAATCAGTGCCCATCAGTGCCACCCATTAATGCCCATCATTGCCACCCATCAGTGCCCAACAGTACCGCCAATATGGTCCGCCTATCGGTACCACCTATCAGTGCCGCCCATCAGTGCCACCACCTATCAATGAACTTCAGTGAAGGAGAAAAATTACTTACAGTGCCTTGAAAAATTTTCCACATTTTGTCATGTTACAACCAAAAATTTAAATGTATTTTATTGGGATTTTATGTGATAGACCAACACAAAGTGGCACATAATTGTGAAGTGGAAGGAAAATGATAAATGGTTTTCAATTTTTTTTACAAATAAATATGTGAAAATTGTGGCGTGCATTTGTATGGTGCCCCCCTGAGTCAATACTTTGTAGAACCCCCTTTCTCTACAATTACAGCTGCAAGTCTTTTTGGGGATGTCTCTACTAGCTTTGCACATCTAGAGAGAGACATTTTTGCCCATTCTTCTTTGTAAAATGTCTCAAGTTCTGTCAGATTGGATGGAGAGTATCTATGAACAGCAATTTTCAAGTCTTGCCACAGATTCCCAATGTGATTTAGGTCTGGACTGTGACTGGGCCATTCTAACACATGAATATGCTTAGATCTAAACCATTCCATTGTAGTTCTGGCTGTATGTTTAGGGTCGTTGTCCTGCTGGAAGGCGAACCTCCGCCCCAGTCTCAAGTCTTTTGCAGACACCAAAAGGTTTTCTTCTAAGATTGTCCTGTATTTGTCTCCATCCATCTTCCCATCAACTCTGACCAGCTTCCCTGTCCATGCTGAAGAAAAGAATCCCCACCACATGATGCTGCCACCACCATGTTTCACAGTGGGGATGGTGTGATCAGGGTGATGTGCAGTGTTAGTTTTCCCCCACACATAGCGTTTTACTTTTAGGCCAAAAAGTAAATTTTGGTCTCATCTGACCAGAGCACCTTCTTCCACATGTTTGCTGTGTACCCCACGTGGCTTCACACAAACTGCAAATGGGACTTCTTTTGGCTTTCTTTCAACAAAGGCTTTCTTCTTGTCACTCTTCCATAAAGGGCAGATTTGTGGAGTGCACGACTAATAGTTGTCCTGTGGACCAGTGGTCATCAACCCTGTCCTCAGGGCCTCTAACAGGCCAGGTTTTATGTATTACCTTGGGAAGATGCAGACTAGAATACTGCAATCACTGAGCAACAAATGATATCATCTGTAATGTATTTCAGGCTGCTTCTCTAATGAATGTTCTCCTTGCCTGGCCGGTCAGTTTAGGTGGACGGCCATGTCTTGGTAGGTTTGCAGTTGTGACATACTCTTTCCATTTTCGGATGATGAGAGTATCTGTGAACAGCAATTTTCAAGTCTTGCCACAGATTCTCAATGTGATTTAGGTCTGGACTGTGACTGGGCCATTCTAACACATGAATATGCTTTGATCTAAACCATTCCATTGTAGCTCTGGCTGTATGCTTAGGGTCGTTGTCCTGCTGGAAGGCAAACCCCTGCCCCAGTCTCAAGTCTTTTGCAGACTCCAAAAGGTTTTCTTCTAAGATTGTCCTGTATTTGTCTCCATCCATCTTCCCATCAACTCTGACCAGCTTCCCTGTCCCTGCTGAAGAAAAGCATACCCACAACATGATGCTGCCATAACCATGTTTCACGGTGGGGATAGTGTGTTCATGGTGATGTGCAATGTTAGTTTTCCACAACACATGGCGTTTTGCTTTTAGGACAAAAAGTAAAATTTTGGTCTCATCTGATCAGAGCACCTTCTTCCACATGTTTGCTGTGTCCCCCACATGGCTTCTCGCAAACTGCAAGCATAACTTCTTATGGCTTTCTTTCAACAATGGCTTTCTTCTTGCCACTCTTCCATAAAGGCCAGATTTGTGGAGTGCACAACTAATAGTTGTCCTGAGCTGTGGATCTCTGCAGCTCCTCCAGAGTTACCATGGGCCTCTTTGCTGCTTCTCTGATTAATGCTCTACTTGCCCGGCCTTTCAGTTTAGGTGGACGGCCATGTCTTGGTATGTTTGCAGTTGTGCAATACTCTATCCATTTTCAGATGATGGATTGAACAGTGCTCCATGAGATGTTCAAAGCTTGGCATATTGTTTTATAACCTAACCCTGCTAACTCGGAATGTCAGTTCAGGTGGACGGCCATGTCTTGGTATGTTTGCAGTTGTGCCATACTCTGTCCATTTTCAGATGATGGATTGAACAGTGCTCCGTGAGATGTTCAAAGCTTGGGATATTTTTTTATAACCTAACCCTGTTAACATGGCCTGTCAGTTTAGGTGGATTGCCATGTCTTGGTATGTTTGCAGTTGTGCCATACTCTATCCATTTTCGGATGGTGGATTTAACAGTGCTCCATGAGATGTACAAAGCTTGGGATCATTTTTTATAACCTAACCCTGCTTTAACTTCTCCACAACTTTATCCCAGACCTGTCTGGTGTGTTTTTTGGCCTTCATAATGCTGTTTGTTCACCAATGTTCTCTAACAAACCTCTGAGGGCTTCACAGAACAGCTGTATTTATACTGAGATTAAATTATTATTTACAAATTAAGTGACATCTGAAGGCAATTGGTTCCACTAGATTTTGGATAGGGGTATCAGATACATATTTATTTGTAAAAAAAATTGAAAAACATTTATCATTTCCTTTACATTTAACAATTATGTGCCACTTTGTGTTGGTCTATCACATAAAATCCATATTAAATACATTTAAATTTTTGGTTGTAATATGACAAAATGTGGAAAATGTCAAGAGGTATGAATACTTTTTCAAGGCACTGTATATAGTGCAGACCTTGTTTGCCTGAATAGTTTGTGTCTGTGCCCATCTCTCCTCTACATGATACTCTTTGATAGCACAGTGTACGCAGTATAGGACTTTCCTTCTTATGTTGCCTACCCAGGCTGCTGAGGACCAGTGCAGTCTCTCAGGTCCCCTTTCTCCTCTTTACGGCAGTGTTGTGTCATGTACTTACTTTCTGCCATACTGCCTAGAGAGAAAGGGGATGATTAACTAGTGACAAACAGTTTAATGAATAACGTGGCTTCCATCATCCAGAAAAATTACTGCTTTTTTATTTTTCTTGCATGTGATTGGGTATTCTTTGCACAGGGAAGCCCATTTGCCTTTAGTAGATCAACTATTACAAATACAAGGCCAACACTCCAATAAAAATCCTTGGTATCCATTATTACATCAAACGGCTATACACTCAACAGGTATACTGATACATTTCAGCCACTCCTGGCCTTACTGAGAGCCATGAGTAAGGCCCAGAGTGGCTGATACATGTCAGCGTACCTACTGAGCTGTTTTTTAGCAATTTGGTTGAATAAAGATAAAAAAGGAGCTCCACTTTCTCCCCCCTCAATTTGTTGACACCCCCCTGCTCCTGTGATCTTTCCTTGTGCTTTTCCCTTGAACCTGATCTGTTTTTTTTATGGACAAGACCATGGGCGGACACTCCATTCTGTTTGCATTTTGGCTGTAAATCCTGTCCCATGCATTTGTATGTTATTTTTTCATGTCTCGCAAATGTTTCCTACCATGTCTGTTGCCACTTTGACTAATTTATATTAATAAACAATTTGATAAAAAAAAGACTACCAGCCTGTGTTTCTGAAGTGGTTTGCAGAGGCCAAAGTTGAGCAATAGTATATCCTAATGAATGGTAGACATGTGCATTCGTTTTCGTCCGAATTTCAGGTATTTTCGTTATCGTTTTAACAAACGAAAACGAAAATGCAGAATCCGAAAACCGAAAGATCCGACATAAACAAATGCTTAATTTTCGTTTTCGTTGCAACAACAGTTCGATATAGATAGGAGATTCGACATGAGGCTGACAATAACAATCTGTGTCCATCGAACCTGTGGTCGAATGTGCCTAACCTTAACTCTATTAGTCCAAGATTATTCTACATAGGAGAGAAAAGATTCGACATTATAGAGAGAAAAGATTCGACATTATAGAGAGAAAAGATTCGACATTATAGAGAGAAAAGATTCGACATAGAGAGAAAAGATCGCTGCTGGAATTGGGTGGAGGAAGTAAAATAAAAAAATTATGACGATGAATGTTATTGGCTGATTGTAACCAAAGAGGAGGAGCAGTAAAATAGCTAGAACTAACTTGACAATTCAATGTGAACGACGAAGATTCGACAAAGCATCGAAAAACATACAAACGTTGAATCTGTCATTGAAGGCTTATGGGGTCTGTTGAAAGTTCTAAGAAGATTCGACGGAGCAGATAAACTGTATGACGTTGCAATCGTACATTTCCGGTCGAATGCTCGGCCCATAGGCTATAGAACAATTCTAATGTTGGTTGACTAGTAATAATAATTAATAAATATAATTATTACTAGTCATACAACATTAGAATTCTACTATAGCTTGTAGGCGGAACATTCGACCGGAAATGTATGATTGCAGCGTCGTACAGTTTCGCTGCTTCGTCGAATCTTCTTTGAACATTCGACAGACACCATAAGCCTTCAATGACAGATTCGACCTTAATTAATTCAGATTTTCGGACTAATGCAATTTCTAACGAAAAACTAAATAAATAAAAACGAATTTCGGGAGTAACTAAATACATTTATTTTTCTAACTAAAACGAAATTCCGAAACGAAATATTTCAGTGTGCACATGTCTAATGAATGGTATTGGGTGATTGAGTACAGCTTTTTTTCTTTAGTAAATCAACCCCAAAATTTGGCAGAAGAACCAATGTTTCCTGCCCATCAAATGAGCCACACTAATGCTCCTGAATTTTTTTTTTAGATCAAATCTTGCAGTAAAATTCTGCCTAATGCCACGTACACACGACCGTTTTTCATGACGAGAAAAATGCAATTTTTAAAAATGGTCGTTTTTCACGTCGTTCTTTTTAACGTCGAGGAGAAAAAAAACGCGCATGTTCAGAATCAAGTATGAGACAGGAGCGCTCGTTCTGGTAAAACTAGCGTTTGTAATGGAGATAGCACATTCGTCACGCTGTAACGGACTGAAAAGCACGAAGACTGAAAAGCGTGAATCGTCTCCCACCAAACTTTATTAACACGAGGATCAGCAAAAGCGTCCCAAAGGGTGGCGCCATTCTAATGGAACTTCCCCTTTATAGTGCCGTCGTACGTGTTGTACGTTACCGCGCTTTGCTTGAGCGTTTTTTTTTTCATGAACGTGTGTACGCAAGGCAGGCTTGAGAGGAAACACGAAAAATCACATTGAGAAAAACTTTGTTTTTTTCCATGACATGAATAACGGTCGTGTGTATGCGGAATTACAGTAATTAAAAAATGTGTTTACAAAGAAAAAAATTAATTATTTGCTACCTTGCCATTAGGGATGGGCCCGGTGCTCGATTCGAACCCATGTTCGAATCGAGCACCTGGCGTTCGCTCGCTCGTCGAGCCCAGAACTATTTGGGCCGTTCGCATCACATTCGTGTGATGCGAGCGGCCCCGCAATGCATTGCGGCCGGCGCGGCCGGCGCAGTGCATTGCTGGCTGATGATTGGCCAAGCATGCACTGTGACCCCGCATGCTTGGCCAATCACAGCGCCCGAAACTCGGAGAGCAATAATTGGCTACAGGCAGGACGCCTGTAGCCAATTACAGCTCAGGGGCTTTAGTACACGCCCCACCATTTAAAAGGCCGCCACGCCATCGGCCCCGGTCACATGAGTTCCGGCTTTAGGAGAGATTAGTCTGCTGATTCTGTCTTTGCTTGATACTGAAAGATTTGCTCTTCTTTGCTAAACCATTGGCTATTTCTTTGCTAAACCATTGCTACCTAAGTCATTGATCGTTCATTGCTGCTGATTGCACAGTTAGTGTGTTATTAGCTGCTGCTGGGGATTAGTCTGGTGCGTGCTTACTGTTAGTACAGTATTGCAGTAGTACCAACCGCAGTGCTGTTAGCACAGCATTGCACCCCAACAGCACCCATAGGACTTCTAGTGTGTTAGTGGCAGCAAACAGAGCTCCTATATTTTCTTCTCAGCAGCACCCATAGGACTTCTAGTGTGTTAGTGGCAGCAAACAGAGCTCCTATATTTTCTTCTCAGCAGCACCCATAGGACTTCTAGTGTGTTAGTGGCATCACACAGAGCTCCTATATTTTCTTCTCAGCAGCACCCATAGGACTTCTAGTGTGTTAGTGGCAGCAAACAGAGCTCCTATATTTTCTTCTCAGCAGCACCCATAGGACTTCTAGTGTGTTAGTGGCAGCAAACAGAGCTCCTATATTTTCTTCTCAGCAGCACCCATAGGACTTCTAGTGTGTTAGTGGCAGCAAACAGAGCTCCTATATTTTCTTCTCAGCAGCACCCATAGGACTTCTAGTGTGTTAGTGGCAGCAAACAGAGCTCCTATATTTTCTTCTCAGCAGCACCCATAGGACTTCTAGTGTGTTAGTGGCAGCAAACAGAGCTCCTATATTTTCTTCTCAGCAGCACCCATAGGACTTCTAGTGTGTTAGTGGCATCACACAGAGCTCCTATATTTTCTTCTCAGCAGCACCCAAAGGACTTCTAGTGTGTTAGTGGCAGCAAACAGAGCTCCTATATTTTCTTCTCAGCAGCACCCATAGGACTTCTAGTGTGTTAGTGGCATCACACAGAGCTCCTATATTTTCTTCTCAGCAGCACCCATAGGACTTCTAGTGTGTTAGTGGCAGCAAACAGAGTTCCTATATTTTCTTCTCAGCAGCACCCATAGGACTTCTAGTGTGTTAGTGGCAGCAAACAGAGCTCCTATATTTTCTTCTCAGCAGCACCCATAGGACTTCTAGTGTGTTAGTGGCATCACACAGAGCTCCTATATTTTCTTCTCAGCAGCACCCATAGGACTTCTAGTGTGTTAGTGGCAGCAAACAGAGCTCCTATATTTTCTTCTCAGCAGCACCCATAGGACTTCTAGTGTGTTAGTGGCAGCAAACAGAGCTCCTATATTTTCTTCTCAGCAGCACCCATAGGACTTCTAGTGTGTTAGTGGCAGCAAACAGAGCTCCTATATTTTCTTCTCAGCAGCACCCATAGGACTTCTAGTGTGTTAGTGGCATCACACAGAGCTCCTATATTTTGTTCTTAGCAGCACCCATAGGACTTCTAGTGTGTTAGTGGCAGCAAACAGAGCTCCTATATTTTCTTCTCAGCAGCACCCATAGGACTTCTAGTGTGTTAGTGGCATCACACAGAGCTCCTATATTTTCTTCTCAGCAGCACCCATAGGACTTCTAGTGTGTTAGTGGCAGCAAACAGAGCTCCTATATTTTCTTCTCAGCAGCACCCATAGGACTTCTAGTGTGTTAGTGGCAGCAAACAGAGCTCCTATATTTTCTTCTCAGCAGCACCCATAGGACTTCTAGTGTGTTAGTGGCAGCAAACAGAGCTCCTATATTTTCTTCTCAGCAGCACCCATAGGACTTCTAGTGTGTTAGTGGCAGCAAACAGAGCTCCTATATTTTCTTCTCAGCAGCACCCATAGGACTTCTAGTGTGTTAGTGGCAGCAAACAGAGCTCCTATATTTTCTTCTCAGCAGCACCCATAGGACTTCTAGTGTGTTAGTGGCAGCAAACAGAGCTCCTATATTTTCTTCTCAGCAGCACCCATAGGACTTCTAGTGTGTTAGTGGCATCACACAGAGCTCCTATATTTTCTTCTCAGCAGCACCCATAGGACTTCTAGTGTGTTAGTGGCAGCAAACAGAGCTCCTATATTTTCTTCTCAGCAGCACCCATAGGACTTCTAGTGTGTTAGTGGCAGCAAACAGAGCTCCTATATTTTCTTCTCAGCAGCACCCATAGGACTTCTAGTGTGTTAGTGGCATCACACAGAGCTCCTATATTTTCTTCTCAGCAGCACCCATAGGACTTCTAGTGTGTTAGTGGCATCACACAGAGCTCCTATATTTTCTTCTCAGCAGCACCCATAGGACTTCTAGTGTGTTAGTGGCAGCAAACAGAGCTCCTATATTTTCTTCTCAGCAGCACCCATAGGACTTCTAGTGTGTTAGTGGCATCACACAGAGCTCCTATATTTTCTTCTCAGCAGCACCCATATGACTTCTAGTGTGTTAGTGGCAGCAAACAGAGCTCCTATATTTTCTTCTCAGCAGCACCCATAGGACTTTTAATGTGTTAGTGGCATCACACAGAGTTCCTATATTTTCATCTCAGCAGCACCCATAGGACTTCTAGTGTGTTAGTGGCATCACACAGAGCTCCTATATTTTCTTCTCAGCAGCACCCATAGGACTTCTAGTGTGTTAGTGGCAGCAAACAGAGCTCCTATATTTTCTTGTCAGCAGCACACATAGTACCTATAGTGTGTTAGTGTCAGCACCCATAGGACCTACAGTGTGTTGTGAGCACACATAGGAGTTCTATTTTTTATACTATATACACTACCGACTACAATGGCTGGAAGACCGCCAAGGAGAGGCAGAGCGTGCCGAGGCAAGAACACAGGGCAGGCAGGCTCTGTTTCTAGAGACAACAGTGCTGGCCGTGGACGTGGTCGTGCATCGTCATCAGCATGTGGCCATGGGACACGCTTGTCTTTGTTTTCGGCAGCTGGACATGTGGAGCCGCATCATGCCGAAGGCTTGGTAGAATGGATGACCAAGCCCTCCTCATCCTCCTCATCCTCTCTCACCCAGGCTCAGGGTACTGGCAGAGCAGCTGCCAACGCGTACTCAATGGCATCATCAGCCACCCCTTCCCTAGACCCACCATGTCCTCCTGAGGAGTCCCCCGAACTGTTTGAGCACAGTGTTGGGTACATGCTCCAGGAGGATGCCCAACGATTCGAAGGCTCGGATGATGATACCCAGCTTGAGGAAGTCAGTAGTGTGCGCGCAGAGAGAGGGGATGCTGAAGGACAGCAATCTGGCAGTAGTGTTCCACCAGCTGCAGCTTACTGCCAGGTTTGCTCTAGTGGTGAAGAGGGAGGGGATGATGAGGTCACTGACTCCACGTGGGTGCCTGAAGGGAGAGAGGAGGAGGAGGAGGAGGATGCAGCGTCACATGTCCAACGAGGCAGGATGCCCCCTGGAGGCCAGCTAGAGGCCAGCACAGCAACTGTACCACACCGCAGAGCTCCGCCTGTGCAGGGCGCTGCCTCTGCACGTTATCACAAAAGTTCTTTGGTGTGGGCCTTTTTTGAGACGAGTGCATCAGATCGCACCACTGCTATTTGCAATATTTGTCTCAAGCGTATCTCGCGTGGCCAAAACATCAGCCGCTTGGGCACCACAAGCATGAGCAGACATATGTCGACCTGCCATGCAGCTCGTTGGCAAGCACACATAAAAGACCCACACCAAAGAACAAAGCGGACCTCTCCTTGCTCCTCATCAGCTGGGATCTCCATCCCCACTATATCTTCAGTCCTCTCTGAAAGCTGCTCTGAGAGGACTGAAGGTGTAGAATTAGGTGTGTCACAACCAAGTACTTGCAGTACACCGACGTCCGATTGTAGCAGGCAAATTTCCCTGCCCCAGCTGCTGGACCGTCGAAAGAAGTATACTCCCAGCCATCCACATGCCCAGCGGTTGAATGCTAGCTTGGCTAAATTGCTAGCACTTCAACTGCTGCCTTTTCAGTTGATAGACTCTGCCCCCTTCCGTGAGTTTGTTCAATGTGCGGTTCCTCAGTGGCAGGTTCCCAAACGCCACTTTTTCTCACGGAAGGCGATTCCGTCTCTCTACTGGCATGTGGAAGGCAATGTCCATGCCTCGCTGGACAGGGCGGTCAGCGGTAAGGTGCATATTACCGCTGACTCATGGTCCAGCAGGCATGGACAGGGACGTTATTTTTCTTTCACGGCCCATTGGGTCACTCTATTGGCAGCTGGGAGGGATGCAGGACAAGGTGCAGTAGTGTTGGAGGTTGTTCCGCCACCACGCCTCCAAAATGCTACTACTGGTTGTGACACACCTCTCTCCTCCACCCCCTCCTCTTCTTCTTCCTCCATGTCCTCTTCGAGTGCTCTGTCCTCGGAACCAGCGGTGCTCCGTAGGCGTACAAGGGGCTACGCGAGTACGCAGGCAAAAAGATGCCATGCCGTGCTTGCGCTGGTGTGTTTGGGGGACAGGAGCCACACTGGGCCAGAGGTTCTGGCAGCTCTGCAGGGGCAGGCCGAGAGATGGTTGACGCCACGCCAGCTTAAGCCAGGAATGGTCGTTTCTGATAATGGCACCAACCTCCTCTCCGCCCTGCGACAGGGGCAGCTCACCCATGTGCCCTGTATGGCTCACGTCCTCAACCTGGTGGTGCAGCGGTTCTTGGGCAGGTTCCCAGGCTTACAGGATGTCCTGAGGCAGGCCAGGAAAGTCTGTGTGCATTTCCGCCGATCTTATAATGCCAGTGCTCGGCTGACTGAGCTGCAAAAGGAGCTGAACCTGCCCAAGAACCGCCTAATATGTGACATGCCCACCAGGTGGAACTCAACGTTGGCCATGCTGCAGCGACTGCACACGCAGCAGAGGGCCATCAATGAGTACCTTTGCGACTACGGCACCAGGACAGGGTCAGGGGAGCTTGGCTTTTTTTCCCCACGCCAGTGGAGCATGATCAGGGATGCATGCACTGTCCTCTCACCATTTGAGGAGGCCACGAGGATGGTGAGCAGTGACAGTGCATGCATCAGTGACACTGTACCTCTTGTCCACCTGTTGGAGCATACGCTGCGTGGGATAATGGACAGGGCACTTGAGGCAGAACAGAGGCAGGAAGAGGAGGACTTCCTTGTCTCTCAAGGCCCCCTTTATCCAGACAATGTTCCTTCTGTCCCACCCATCACACAGGAAGAGGAGGAGGAGGAGGAGGAGGATTGTGTGAGCATGGAGGTGGAGCCTGGCACTCAGCATCAGCAGCAGCAGTCTTTTAGGGATGATGTACAGTCCCAACAAACCAGTGGACTTGTACGTGGCTGGGAGGAGGTGGCTGGCGATCATGTCATCCTCAGTGACCCAGAAGACTCCGGACCGAATGCCTCAGCTAACCTACGCTGCATGGCCTCCCTGATCCTGCAAAGCCTGCGGAAGGATCCTCGTGTTCTTCGGATCAAGGAGAGTGACCATTACTGGCTGGCCACTCTCCTTGATCCACGGTACAAGGGTAAGGTTGCGGACCTTATCTTGCCGTCGCAGAGGGAGCAGAGGATGAGACATCTCAGGGAGGCCTTGCAGAAAGGTCTGTGCAACGCGTTCCCAGAAACTGGGAGGTTACAAACTCCTGGTCCTGGACGACGAGTTGCTGAGGCTTCGGTCAGTAGCAGAAGGAGCGGTGGGGAAGGTGGACGTCTGACCGATGCGTTCAGACAATTTTTTAGTCCGCAGCCCCAAGGTATGATCGGTTCCAGCAACCATCGCCAGCGTCTGATATACATGGTGCAGGAATACCTAGGGGCAAGGTCAGACTTGGACACCTTTCCCACCGAAAATCCTCTGGCTTACTGGGTCCTGAGGATGGATCACTGGCCAGAGCTTGCACAGTATGCAATTGAGCTACTGGCCTGTCCTGCATCCAGCGTTCTTTCCGAACGCACATTCAGTGCTGCTGGAGGATTTGTCACCGATCATAGGGTGCGCCTGTCCACCGACTCGGTTGATCGACTGACCTTCATAAAAATGAATCAGTCTTGGATCACCACCAGCTACCAGACACCTGAAGCGGATATAACGGAATAATTTATAATGTCACATCCCTTCAAGACTGCCTATGCTGATGCTGAGTGACTGTCCTGTTATGTTCACTGACTATCCTCTTCCTCCTCCTCAATGATCCATGCCACCACACCAGTGCCTAAGGCACAATTTTTCAGCCCCTGTATAACAGGGGCGTGTAATTACAATTTTTTAAAAAGATGCTTCGCAACAGGTGTGACTGCTGTGCTCAGAGTACAGTATCTGTGAGGGGTTGCAGTGTTGTGGCACCAGCACCAGTGCCTAAGGCACAATTTTTCAGCCCCTGTTGGGGCGTGTAATTACAATTTTTAGGCAATGCTTTGCAACAGGTCTCATTGCTGTGCTCAGAGTACAGTATCTGTGAGGGGTTGCAGTGTTGTGGCACCAGCACCAGTGCCTAAGGCACAATTTTTCAGCCCCTGTATAACAGGGGCGTGTAATTACAATTTTTTAAAAAGATGCTTCGCAACAGGTGTGACTGCTGTGCTCCAAGTACAGTATCTGTGAGGGGTTGCAGTGTTGTGGCACCAGCACCAATGCCTAAGGCACAATTTTTCAGCCCCTGTTTAACAGGGGCGTGTAATTACAAATCTTGATCTAATAGTTCACAGCAGGGCCCATTCCTGCGCCCACCAAGAGTAACTGTGAGGGCCTACAGTCTTGTGGCAACACCGTCCACCACCACCACCACCACCAAAGGCCCAATTTTTCTGCCCTGTTCAACAGGTGCATGCAATTACAAATCTTGATCTAATAACTCACAGCAGGGCCCATTCCTGCACCCACCAAGAGTAACTGTGAGGGCTTACAGTCTTGTGGCAACACCGTCCACCACCACCACCACCACCACCAAAGGCCCAATTTTTCTGCCCGGTTCAACAGGTGCATGCAAGTACAAATCTTGATCTATTAACTCACAGCAGGGCCCATTCCTGTGCCCACCAGTCTTGTGGCTACACCAACATCTAATAGGGCAAATTTCTGCAGAGTATATACGGCAGGCCCCTACTTTCAAACATCCAACTTACAAACGACTCCTACTTGCAAACGGCAAGAGAAAACAGGAAGTGAGAGGAAATCTACCCCTAGGAAGGAAAATTCTATCCTGTTAGATTTAATTTGGGAAAAAGGTATCTCCTCTCTACTGATGCTTTATCACCAATCCTTGTTTCAATTAAAACCCCACTTTTCCAAAAACATTTGTCATTGGGACGGAAAGTGAGGTGACATGTTCTGAACAGATGTGCAAAGACAGCAAATGTTACAGGGGTGATAACCCCTCCCTATGTTCTCCAAAAAGCTTAAAAATTGATTTTTTTGGGATGTAGCTACACTTCATAATGTACCTGTTCAGATTCTACTTAAGAACAAACCTACAGTCCATGTCTTGTTTGCACCACCTATATACTGCTGTTCAGAGTATATAGGGTTGTAGGTATAGGGTTTTATTTTGGGTGCGGGGTCCCCCTTAGTATCCATACAAGACCCAAAGGGGCTGGGGTGGGGGGGGTGATGGGGTAGCCATGCCATTTTTCTCAAGGATTTTCAGCCATATGGCGGCCAGGACAAGACATGACATTAAAGCCGCAAGTGGTTTTAAATGGCTTCTTTTTTTCCTTTACAAATGTCATTTTGTGCAAGGACAGTTCTAAACACGGGAAACACATGCCACTTCACAGGCATACTTTAGACACCCCCCAGGTACCATATTTAAAGGAAAATTTCACTTTTTTTTTTTTCACTTTATGCATCATTAAAATGACTGCTCCCGAAAAAACTTTAGTTTTTAAAATGTCTTTTTGCATTGATATATGTCCCCTGGGGCAGGACCCGGGTCCCCAAACCTGTTTTATGACATTAACATGCATATTGGCCGTTGTAATTAGCAATTTTGATTTCGAACGTTCGCGTCCATTATAACGAATAGGGTTCGAAAATTCGCGCGAACTTTCGGTCCGTTCGAAGGTTCTGGTGCGAACCGAACCCGGGGGTGTTCGGCTCATCCCTACTTGCCATTAGCTTTTGCTTCTTGCATCTAGGCGAGGGTTACTTTACGATCCTTTTGACAAGATCCTTAGGAAAACCTAGCAGCTCAAATCTTGCGAAAAGATGCACTTGCACTGGACTGGAGTGGCTGCTCACAAGATTTGCAGTACTTATTGTTCCCCAAGTGGATCATCATAAAAGTTGGGAAGTCACGCCCTGCAACACAAAGAACAGAAGTAAGGTGTGTATAAAAACAAACTTTTTCTTTACATATTTAAAATACTAGAAGGAACCAATTTTTACAGTGGCAGACCTGATACGTGGACCTTTCATTTTAGCACAAGGACTGCAAGGAGTGTTTTTCAAATGAAAAGGGACTGTTCTCCCAACAGTCCCTGCCAGTTGACTGGCAGCGCATTAGACCACAGATGAAGGATCTCTATACAAGCCAATTGCCAGAGAAAAGTATTGTGTAGCTTTTCAGTGGGTTAAATTGCATCAAACTAGTGCATGCATTGCTTCATACAAAAAAAATCTTGCTTGATAACCTGTTTCATACTTCTGTTGTTCCATGTAAGTTGAGTTGTGCATATTTTTGAACCTTAAATGAAGTATCGGTTCTGTGTTGATTTGGAAAACACATTTAGGCGTCATGTACACAGGACATTTTAACCATTTGCCGACCGGCTCACGCCGATATACTTTGGCAGAATGGCTCTCCTGCACAAACTGACATATCTGTACGTCAGTCCATAAAAGCAGGATATCGGGCGTGTCCATGGGTCCCGCGAACTTGACATCTGCCGGCGGCCCGCGATTGCGGCAAGGAGAGGCAGAACGGGGAACTGCCTATGTAAACAAGGCATATTCCCATTCTGCCTAATGACATGACAGGAAACTTCTATTCCCAGTGATCGGGAGAAGTGTACTCTGTCATGTTTCAGTAAGCCCATCCCTCCCACAGTTGGAACATGCTGAGGGAACACATTTAACCGCTTGATCACCCCCTAGTGCTAACACCTTCCCTGCCAGTGTAATTTTTACATTGATCAGTGCATTTTTATAGCACTGATCAATGTAAAAATGTCACTTGTCTCCAAAAACAGTAATTTGGGGTCAGATTTGTCCGCCGCAATGTCGCAGTCCCGCTAAAAATCTCAGATCAACGCCATTACCAGTAAAAACAATAATAAATAAATAAAAGTCCCTTAATCAATCCCGTAGTTTGTAGACGTGATAACTTTTGCGCAAACCAATCAATATACGCCTATTGCAATTTTTTTTACCAAAAACATGTAAAAGAATATATATCAGCCTAAACTGATGAATAAAATACATATATATTTTTATATGTTTTTTTGGATATGTATTATGGCAGAAAGTAAAAAAAAAAAAAGAAAAATTCTAAATTGTCGCTCTTTTTTTTTATCGCGCAAAAAATAAAAACTGCAGAGGTGATTAAATACCACCAAAAGAAAGCTCTATTTGTGGGAAAAAAAGGACATCTATTGTGTTTGGGTACAGTGTCGCACGACCGCGCAATTGTCAGTTAAAACGACGCAGTGCCGTATCGCAAAAAATGCTCTTAGGTAAAACCTTCCGGAGCTAACATGAATGATTTAACTTGGCAGATAGTAACCAACGTTTAAAAACATCCATTGTGCCGCGTTTACATGCTGTGTTTAGCCGCGTTTGTGTTTAGAAGTGTTTTTTTACATTGAAAATAGTCAAAAATCTTTCTCTATTAAAAACACCGGTAAACAAAATGTGGCTAAACGCGAGTTACCGCTTCTACGCGCTTTTACAAGCTTTTACAGGCATTTGGCGTTTAACTTACCGCCGAACATCCGTCCTGAACACATTTTTTTGCTTTACAAAAAAAGCTTCTAAACTCAACTGCTGCTAAACGTCTGTTTACCAGCAGCAGTGTACATGAAGCCTAAAGCCTCATACGCACGATCAGATTTTCAGCGGACAAAGCGTAGGACTTTTGTCCAAAGGGCATTGGCCACGAAATTGTCTTGCATACAAATGGCAAAGAATTGTCGGCCAACAAACACAAAACTATGTGGTTTTTCAGCTCTTTAGTGCCACCCTTTGGGCACCTTCTGCTAATGTTGTTTGGTGAGCATTGCTTCCGAGCATGCGTGTTTGTACTTTGGACTTTTGTCCGATGGACTTGTGTACACACGATCAGAAAATCTGATGTAGCGGGGCCCACCCCTCTCACCCTTTCTTCTTCCCGGCTTGCTGTCTTGTCTAGGGGAACCTGGGAGGAGGGATGAGAACCACCACGGCCCATGTCCTCTTCTGTAAAGAGGTGAAGGCCCGAATGTATTTTTACCATCGGGTCGTGTGTATAACCCAGGGTCAAGTCTTTCCTTGATATAACCCCCCCCCTTTGCTCCCAGTAACCGGAGTTCCACACCACTGAAAAGGTACAACTCTTCTTTATTCCTTAGCAGCAAATAAATCGTCACTCAGCACAGACAGGTTGTGACCAAAGAACAGTTCAGTATTGGTGGGGAGTAGGTCAAGACACAATCCTTAATCAAGCTAAACCATTGAGATATCACCAATGGTTATAACGCACAGTGGCTGTGAATGTAATTCTTTCCTTTTCTGAGTCTCAACCAGCAACTCTAATGAATATGAAACAGGAGTTACCTTCTTGTGGATGCGGCCCCTGTCAGAGGGAAGACATCCTTCCGAGAGAGTTACCGGAGGCCCCGCCGTCACTGGCAATGCTGCACCGGGCTGTTCGGAAGGGTTACACTCCCCGGCCTCCTCATCTCAGATTCCGGCGCCCAATACCTTAGGGCCCCTCGGACTCCTCCACCCTCGCGGAACCCTGTCAAAGGTACTGGGTCTCAGGCCTCCTCAGTAGTACCTCACCCCAGGGCTAAAGGTGCCTGGGATGGACTCCATCACCCGCACCGGCCAGGTCAAGGGCACCTGGGCCCGGAACTCGAACGCCAGCACCCAGGCTGAGGGTGCCTGGGCGCGGCCGCGTTCTCCGACTCTGAACCCCGTGTTCAGGGCGTCCGCCCCTTTTATCCCCTCTCCCTGTGCATCACAGCAGGTTCCCCGCCCTGCCGTACAAGCGCCAGGAAAGGACAAAAGAGATGCAGTCTTGTGGTGAGGGTTCAACTCCGGCCCAGGGCAACAGCGCCTTCTGCAGGCTGCAGGGAACCTCACACCACCAGAGTCCTCCGAGAACCATAAAATGGTCCCAGATTCCCTAACAGATTCCCGCTACACTGACAACACACAATTGTTGGCAGAAAATTTTAAAACATGCTATCCAACATTTGTCCGCGGAAAATCCGACAACAATTGTCCGATAGAGCATACAAACGGTCGGATTTTACGACAACAGCCTGTCATCACACAATTCCCGTCTGAAAATCTGATCGTGTGTATGAGGCTTTAGTGCAACCAGCCTTCTGTTCAACAAAATGGAGAAACTTCTACTGCATAAAGAAAACTATTTTTACTGGCTGAGGCCCGGTTCACACTGGTGTGGCATGCACTCCGATTTTGAGAGCACATGTCGCATGACAAGTCACACTCCATTAAGTGCCTATATTACTTTTGGTGCGACTTTAGCATGACTTGCATTGACTTCTGTTAAAGAAGTCATATGCAACCGGTGCCAAAGTCACACAGGGGTGTCGACTTTGAAGTGTGATCTGGGCTTTAGCTCATTTATGGAATGCTGTAGAAAAGAATTAGCTGTTTTTTTTTTTTTTTATGTTTTTAATTTTTCCACTTGAAGCATAGGCACTGTAAAGCCCTGTACACATGATTGGTTTTGCCGATGAAAACAGTCCGATGGACTTTTTTCATCGGACAAACCGATCGTGTATGGGCCCCATCTGTCTTTTTTCTATCGGTGTTAAAAAATAGAACATGTTTTAAATTTATCCGATGGAAAAAAAACGATAGCAAATTACTATCGTCTGTGGGGAACTCCATCGGATAAAAAAACCCACGCATGCTCAGAATCAAGTCGAAGCATGCTCAGAAGCATATAACTTAATTTTTCTTGGCTCGTCGGAGTGTTTTACATCACAGGGTTTTGGACGATCGGTTTTTTGACTGATGGTGTGTAGGCAAGACTGATGGAAGTCAGCTTCATCGGATTTCCGATGGAAAAATCCATCGGTTTAAAATCCATAGGAAATCCGATCGTTTGTACAGGGCTTAAGTGTGTTTTTTCAGAGAAAAGGCTGCTACTGTTTTTGAAATTACATTTTAGTTATGTTATATGACAATCTTAGATGCAAAAAGAGCCCTTTAAACAATGGCATGTATGCTAATACTTACATAGATTCCTCCAGGCAACCAACTTCTACACCAATCAAAACAAATTTATTTTTGAGCGTTAACAGATTATGCGAGAGCAGAGACACAATTACTATTCTATTTACAAACAAATTGCTGGGACTAATAACTTTGTAGAGCAACAAGGCATGAAGACAAGTTAAATACTTGCAGCAAAGAGCAGGATTGCAGGTTATTATGTTTGATTTAATATCTGTTGTATCATCTGCCCATGAGCAAGCTGTAAAAAAAAAAAAGCATTAATTTATAGAGTCTGGTGCAATATAGGCTTTATATAGTGAAGGCCTGCCCGGCAGATGGATGCAACACATTTTCATTTATAATACTTCAACAGCTTACATGGATCTGAAATAATGTGTTTATTGAGGTGCAGCAGCAACCTGACAGCTAGAAATGCCTTTGAAAGTAGAAACGTTTGTGAGTGAAAAATGGAAAAAAAGGGAAGATGCCAGGGTTATCACGATTGTGAAATGTTATATGTGCACTTGGAAACCAATTAGTTCTAATAAGCCTTTTCTCAGAGGAGCACAGCAGAAGGGAATATAACTGTTCCTCTCTGAGCTTAAGCACTAATAGGCCCTAAGTCTATGTTTAAAAGCATCTCTTGAATTGATGTCCTTGTCATGCAATGGATGTGTAGCCTGACAATAAAACTCTACTAAGGAGCAATTCGGAAAATATAACACAAACAGTTACTGTACGGCTGGAGGATTTGGTAACACATTAGGCACAAGGTTTCGAGAGGACTGTAGTCCATGTAAGTCTGGCATTGAAGTAAAATAGTGTACTGATAACAGCGGTGGATTGAGAAGGCTTTATTGGCTATTGTTATGGTAGTTCTGGGAATATTATTATGTAGCTCATGACCCATAGGCCATTTTTATTTGTCCCACTGCAAAAGTAAAACAATGTATTGCCTCCTTACTGTATATCCAGTATATTAGGCTTACTCTATTTATTAGCTTCTTTTATTTGCTAGTAAACTTTAGTTTGGCTTTTGAAAAACATGACATTGATACACAAGTAATATGCTTTATAATATATTTTCTTATAAGTCAAGGTGGTCAGAAGGCATGGGAAGAAGGCCATACAGTATACTTTGTCACATGAATATGTACTTCTACCATAACCAAAGGATACACTACAAATATATGAAATTTGTTGACAAGTATCCAACTGTCCTCATGTGGTTGAAGGAATACATGAAGTGTTTTCCCGAGGCTGAAAGCACATGGATGTTTTGATAAATGGTAAAGTAGATCTTCTTTGTGAAATTTCAGCACACAGTAAGATCTGCTTAGTGGGAAGACAGGACAGTGGTACTAAATAAACAAAAAGGTTTGATGGGCACAGAGGGGAGCCAAACGCAGCATGTCCTAATTTCTTCCTTAATCTGTTGTCAAACCTGCTTGTATGTACTGGAAGGTTTATACTTTTGTTTATCTTTTATTTGTATACTTTACTTTGGAACAGTACACTGGGAATGTATAAAGGAATAGTTTGTAAATTTACAAGTAAAACTATTGATATCATTAAACTAAAAATTAACAATCATATGCAAAGGGCAATAATCAATAGCAAACAATAACATTTTACTTTACTAAAGTAACATCACTAAATGATGAATTGCTATTAAAAACCCCAATTAACCTTATTCTTGTTGAATAAGCCTATCCAATGTGTACAATTTTTCAAAATAGAGAGAGAGGCTAGCTTTTTATATTATTTTTATATTATTCTTGTTTGATAGATCAAGAATTGACATTGGACATCCTCAGTTCAGACTGTTTCACAGACGGCTTGTGACTAGGGATGAACATCGGCTGTTCACTGAATTTCGAACATTATGGCATAAATTCGAGTGGCGCGTCACGGCCCATAATTCACTGCGGCGTCACAGTGCATTGCTGGCTGATGATTGGCCAAGCATGCACTATGACCCGCATGCTTTGGCCAATCACAGCGCGGTAATAATGGAGAGCCGTAATTGGCCAAAGCCAGGGTGGCTTTGGCCAATCATGGCTCAGAGGAGTAGGTACATGCCCCACACTATATAAGGCCGCCTTGTGTTTTTAAACTAAGTCGGCCTTGTGTAGTGTGTTGGCATTTGTGAAAGAGAGAGTTACAGGGAGAGAGACAGTGTCATTTATATTGAGTTAGATAGAGCAGGCAGGCGAGTCAGTTAGCTGCTGTTACAGTGTGTAGAGGATATATATGCATCCTATGTGTTATGTATATATATTTATACACTGTATTTAGTTTAGCTAGATCCGTTACTGCTGTTCTCTATACTGTGGCAGGCAGGCAGGTGATTGTGCTAGCTGCAGCAGAGTTTCACTTAGTGTACTGTGTGCTTTGCATAGTGTTCACCTAAAGCTTACCTGAATACAGTTAGTGGTGTTCTCATAATAAAACCACAGGCAGAGTGCTGCATTAATTTCATGTAGTGTACTGCAGTACTTCTGTCCTTTGCAGAGCGTTCACTTAAAGGAACCTGAATAAAATTTGTGGTGTTCTCGTAATAAAACCACAGGCAGAGAGCTACTAGTATTTTCAGTTAGTGTACTGTGTCCTCTGCACAGTGTTCACCTAAAACTTACTGAAGACCTTTTCTGCTTTTCTCATACTAATACCACAGCAGGCAGTGGAGTCTGATAGCTGCATTATATATATACAGATATATATATATATATATATATATATATATATATATATTGTGACAGCAGGAAGGTAAAGTCACCTGGTTGCATCCAGGGGGGTAGATATATTTCGCCCAGATTCAGGCTTTACGCTGACTTATACAGCTAGGTGGAGAGTTGTATAAGCCCAGCTGAGACTAGTTGGCTCATTGATGACTCATACCTCTAGGGAGAGGGCTGGGCGTCGTGCAGACAGGGAGTTGATGAGGCCAGCTGAAGCTTGTCAGCTCATTTAGGCCTCTATAAAAAACTCCCAGATTCATTAGATATTAGCTCATGCCTGGAAGCAGACCTGTGTGGACTGTCTAGGGAGAGTGAACCCCTGTGCGGTGAGAGAAAGCCTGTGTGGCTATATTTTGCTTGGACATTTAAAACCAGGGACTAGGACAGCACTAGGCTGATCCCAGTCGTTAGTTAGGAAACCTGTAAGTTTAGTCAGAGGTCAAGTTGACCAGGATTTATTTTGTTTATGTTTTTTTTGCCTTGCTGTGTTTTTGTCACTGTAAATAGAAAATAAACCGCACCTTTTTGATTTTGAAAACCACAACCTCCGTCTGCTGGGCCTGTTTTGGGTGGGGAGCCCATCCCGGGGGTCACACATACCCGCTGCCGAGCTAGCCCCCTCACAGTTGGTGGAGAACCAGTGGCAGTTTTTTTTTTAAGCCAGCATGGAGGAGATACTGAAACAGCTGGCTCTAGCAAATGCCAATCAACAGCAGACAAATGCAGGTTTGCAAAGGAGCCTTGCAGCCCAGCAGCAAGCTCATCAACAGAGCCTTGCAACTTTACAACAGAGTCTGGAGGCTCAGCAACAAGCCCAACAGCAATCTGAGGCCCGCTTCATAGACCTGTTGCAGAAGCAAGAGCAGAGACTACAACAACAGATGGAAGCAGTAATGCAGCAACGTCCGCAGACCAGTGAGGAAAGCCGTCCCACTAATACCGCGTCCTTTGGGGTGAGTCGTTTATTGACAAAAATGACTGGAGAGGATGATCCAGAGGTATTTTTGACCACATTTGAAAGGACCGCTGAAAGAGAAAAGTGGCCTGAGGAGCAGTGGGCTGGACTAGTGGCTCCTCTGTTAACTGGTGAATCGCAGAAAGCTTACTATGACCTAGAGCCTAACCAAGCAAAAGACTATGTGATGCTAAAAGCTGAAATATTGGCAAGGCTGGGTGTCACCCTGGCTGTCCGGGCTCAGCGTGTGCATAACTGGACTTTCCAGCTTGGAAAACCCCCCAGGTCTCAAATGTATGATCTCATTCACCTGAGCAGAAAGTGGCTACAGCCAGAGACTTTGTCCGCACCAAAGATTGTGGAACGTGTTGTAATGGATCGGTTTTTGAGAGCTCTTCCTACTGCCATCCAAAAGTGGGTAAGCCATGGAGACCCAGAGACGGCCGATGGTCTTGTGGATCGTGTGGAGAAATACTTGGCTACAGAGAACCTGACGGCCTCTTCCAGAGACACTCGGACTTTCCACCCTAAGACCAGACCATCCCCAGGGGCGGATAAGATGATTCCAAGGGGTAAGGGTGGAGAGAGTGAGAGGGTGGGAGCTCTACCCCAAGTTTGGCGAGAACAGCCTGGGAAATCAGCGGCTCAAGAGGCGGCAAGAAGGATCATTTGCTACCGCTGCCGGCAAGCGGGACATATTGCAGCAAATTGCCCGGTTTTGGAGGAACCCATGCAGTGTGACTTTCTGACGGGCAGACGTCAGTCGCTGTGTGCGACAGTCGCATGCACTGCCATTCGGGGAACTGAGAAACATTTATGCAAAATGTGTATTAATGGTAGAAATGTTGTGGTATTGCTGGATTCAGGTAGCCTTGTGACCCTGATAAAGGCTGAGTTAGTTAAAACAGAGGTCTCTGGGAATAGCAAGGTAGCCGTTATTTGTGTGCATGGGGACACCCGAGAGTATCCAGTGACTACAGTGTGTTTCGAGACCCCCAAAGGTACCCTTTCTCATCCAGTGGGCTTAGTGTCTCAGTTACCGCATGACGCCATTGTGGGAAGGGATTTTCCGAAGTTCTGGGAACTGTGGGATGATCATGAGCCCCCCACTGGTGCCCCTATGTACCAGGAATATGATAGCCAGAACTCCTCTGAGAGTGGTGAGGACTCTCCGGAATTTCCCTTGTCAGTATTGGCAGGGGAGACTCAAGAAACTGGAGAGGAGCCCACCTCCTCAGACGAAAACCTACCGTCTGTGGAGTTTTCTGATCTTGAGGTTCACAGGGAAAACTTTGCCACAGAACAGTTGAAAGACCCCGCCCTAATAAAGGCACGGGAAAACGTAGTGAAAATAGATGGCGAGTTAGTGAACCCAGATAATACTGGCACTTACCCATACTTCAGCGTAGAGAAGGACCTACTGTATCGGGTGGCAAAAAGGGCAGAAGAAACCGTTGAGCAGCTTGTGGTGCCCAAACCTTACAGGAAGTTGGTGTTGGAGTTGGCCCATGGGCACATTCTTGGAGGTCATCTGGGGACAGAGAAAACCCGAGAGAGGGTATTACAGAGATTCTATTGGCCTGGGGTGATGAAGGACATAGAAAATTATTGTTCCTCCTGCCCTGTGTGTCAGAGGTCGGCCCCGATGCCACATTTCCGTAGCCCGCTGGTCCCTCTACCCATCATTGAGGTCCCGTTTGAGAGAATCGCAATGGATTTGGTAGGTCCTATAATCAAGTCCGCTAGGGGGCACCAGTACATATTGGTTATAATGGACTATGCCACCCGTTATCCAGAAGCGATCCCTCTCAGAAATACCTCGGCCAAAACCATAGCCAAAGAGCTATCTCTTGTTTTTAGCCGGGTGGGTATTTGTAAAGAACTGCTTACGGACCAAGGTACACCCTTTATGTCCCGGGTTATGAAAGAGCTGTGTAAATTGTTCAAAGTGACGCAATTGCGTACATCTGTGTATCACCCCCAAACCGATGGGCTGGTTGAAAGATTCAACAAAACCCTAAAACAAATGTTGAAGAAAGTGGTGGATAGAGATGGAAGGGATTGGGACTGTCTACTTCCTTATTTGATGTTTGCTATTAGGGAGGTGCCCCAATCCTCTACGGGATTCTCCCCCTTTGAGTTACTGTATGGGAGACACCCAAGAGGGCTGTTGGATATTGCCAAGGAAACTTGGGAAAGTGAGAGTTCTCCCCACAGGAGTGTGATTGAGCATGTCGCCCTGATGCAAGATCGAATTGCACAGGTAATGCCCATCGTGAAGGAACATTTGGCCCAAGCGCAGTTGGCACAGCAGAGAGTGTACAACCGTGGAGCCAAGACCCGTACCTTTTCCCCGGGGGATAGGATATTGGTACTTGTCCCTACGGTTGAAAGTAAATTCCTTGCCAAATGGCAAGGCCCCTACGAGATAATGGAAAAAGTGAGCGAAGTGAATTACAAGGTCAGACAACCAGGAAGGCGAAAGCCCGAACAGATCTATCACGTTAATCTGTTGAAAGCCTGGAGGGATAGAGAGTCCCTAGTCGCAGACACTTGGTCACCAGCTCAAACTGGTTGCGTGATTCCTGAGGTTGGAATCGCAGCCACCTTGTCACAACCCCAACAACAGGAGGTTAAGGAGTTTGTACTTCGCAACAAGGAGGTATTCTCTGAGCTGCCGGGACAAACATCTGGGGTAGAGCATGACATTATTACCCCGCCCGGTGAAAGGGTGAAGTTAAAACCCTATCGGATCCCAGAGGCCCGACGGGAGGCAATACGGGAGGAAGTACAGAGAATGCTGAACTTAGGGGTGATAGAGGAGTCCCAAAGTGATTGGTCTAGTCCCATTGTGTTGGTGCCTAAACCGGATGGGAGCTGGCGATTTTGTAACGATTTTCGTCAGTTGAACAAAGTTACAAAATTTGACACCTACCCCATGCCACGTATAGATGAGTTGATCGACCGGCTGGGAACAGCCCGATACATGACGACTCTTGACCTCACAAAAGGGTATTGGCAAATCCCCCTGGCCAAGTCGGCCAAAGAGAAAACCGCATTTGTAACCCCAGACGGGGCGTTCCAATATAAAAGAATGCCGTTCGGGTTACAGAATGCGCCGGCCACATTCCAGCGGAAAATGGACCAGATGCTGAGGCCCCATCGGAAGTATGCTGCGGCTTACCTGGATGACATAATTGTCCATAGCACAGATTGGGCCTCACATCTGCCAAAAGTGCAAGCAGTCCTGGACTCTGTTCGGGAAGCAGGGTTTACGGCTAACCCCAAGAAGTGTACCATTGGGCAGGAGGAGGCCAAATATCTTGGGTACACCATTGGGAGGGGAGTAATAAAACCCCAACTCAACAAAGTCGAGGCCATCCAGAGTTGGCCACGTCCCAACAGCAAGAAGCAGGTACGAGCCTTTCTGGGAATCGCTGGGTATTATCGGCGATTCATTCCCCACTTTGCTTCTAAGGCTGTGCCCCTAACCAACCTGACGAAGGGGAAAGGGTCGGTCATGATTAAATGGACCCCCGAGGCTGAGGCAGCATTCCAATTCTTGAAACAAGCCTTATGTAGCCAGCCAGTGTTGTACTCACCCGACTTCTCTAGAGACTTTGTCGTACAAAGTGATGCGTCAGATGTGGGGTTAGGAGCAGTATTGTCCCAGGTCTGGAACGGGGAAGAGCACCCAGTCATTTACCTCAGCAGGAAGTTGAAGTCCCATGAGGTAAATTACGCCACCGTTGAAAAGGAGTGTTTAGCGGTGAAGTGGGCTCTAGATTCCCTTCGGTACTACCTGCTAGGTAGGCACTTTGACATGGTTACGGATCACGCTCCGTTAAAGTGGATGGCTCAAAACAAGGAAACAAATAGAAGAGTGAATAGGTGGTTCCTGGCCCTCCAGGAATTCAACTTCACAGTAAAGCATCGCCCTGGCGTTCAAATGGGGAATGTGGATGCTTTGTCTCGAGTACATGAATGCCTGATTGCTGGTGTTCCAACCCCGAGGTTAAAACAAGAGGGGGGGGTATGTGACAGCAGGAAGGTAAAGTCACCTGGTTGCATCCAGGGGGGTAGATATATTTCGCCCAGATTCAGGCTTTACGCTGACTTATACAGCTAGGTGGAGAGTTGTATAAGCCCAGCTGAGACTAGTGGGCTCATTGATGACTCATACCTCTAGGGAGAGGGCTGGGCGTCGTGCAGACAGGGAGTTGATGAGGCCAGCTGAAGCTTGTCAGCTCATTTAGGCCTCTATAAAAAACTCCCAGATTCATTAGATATTAGCTCATGCCTGGAAGCAGACCTGTGTGGACTGTCTAGGGAGAGTGAACCCCTGTGCGGTGAGAGAAAGCCTGTGTGGCTATATTTTGCTTGGACATTTAAAACCAGGGACTAGGACAGCACTAGGCTGATCCCAGTCGTTAGTTAGGAAACCTGTAAGTTTAGTCAGAGGTCAAGTTGACCAGGATTTATTTTGTTTATGTTTTTTTTGCCTTGCTGTGTTTTTGTCACTGTAAATAGAAAATAAACCGCACCTTTTTGATTTTGAAAACCACAACCTCCGTCTGCTGGGCCTGTTTTGGGTGGGGAGCCCATCCCGGGGGTCACACATACCCGCTGCCGAGCTAGCCCCCTCACAATATATATATATATATATATATACATCCCACCTTTGTGCAGCTAAATCTCACTGCAGGCCATTAGTATGTCTGGAAGGCAAACAAAGAGAGGCAGACAGTCACGAGGCAATAAAGGAGGGCAAGCAGGCTCTGTGTCTAGAGGCAACAGTGCTGGTCATGGACACGGTGCATCCTCATCAGCACGTGGCCGTGGTATACACACACTATGATCCAGCGCTCATGGAATGTACCCAATAACTATTGAAAACTCTTGAAATAATGATGAAAAAGCTTGATCCATTTATTGATCGCAATAAAAGAAGGGATCCAATCCCAAATATACAGGAGGCAGAGGAATCTTGACTCTCTAGCAGCCAGTGATAATAACCTTGTTTGGCTTGCAATAAAATTCGTGGAGCAAGGAGGGGTTAAAGAAAGTCAGCACAAAGCCTGCAGCCTGATCGCAGTATGGGCACAGTACCTTGGATGATGTAAACTGACAGACCAGCGTGTGGAGGGCCCTCCAGCATGAGGGATGCAGAACCAGGTTCGTAGCGCGGCTGGGACAGGGGGAATGACACACTGCGTTCCCTTGGATCGATGACGTCACCCAGCCGCGACGCCGGCTGGTGTGTCAGAAAGCAGACAGTGTGATGAGTAGGGATGAGCTCGGTGTTCGAGTCGAACATAGGTTCGACTCAAACATCGGCTGTTCACGCGTTCGGCGAACAACGAACGATTTGGGCCGTTCGTGCCAAATTCGAGTGACGCGAACGGCCCACAATACACTGCGCCATCGCAGTGTAATCCCGGCGCTGTGATTGGCCAAGCATGCACTGTGACCCTGCATGCTTGGCCAATCACAGCGCCGGCAGCGAGGAGAGCAATGATTGGCCGCAGGCAGGATGCCTGTGGCCAATTATAGCTGAGGGGGTTTAGTACACGCCCCACACTATAAAAGGCCACCAGCGCGGCGGCCTCGTGTAGTGTGTTCCGGAGCAGGGAAAGTGAAGGATAGGCAGGGACAGTGTCAAATCTTGTCAAATCTATTCTTTGCTAAACCTTGTGTGTAGGGACAGAGAAGGATAGGCAGGGAGAGTGTCAGTGTCATATACTTTGATAAACCTTGTGTGCAGGGAGAGAGAAGGATAGGCAGGGGACAGTGTCAGTGTCATTGTTGCTAAGCCTCCTGCACATTATACACCTGAAGTTAGCCCGTATTGCTGCTTTTTCCTGGTGTGTTACACCAACAGGATTTTGCGGCACTTACAGCGGGCGGAGTGTACCTCCTGACCATATTACACCTTAACTTAGCCTGTATTGCTGCTTTTTCCTGGTGTGTTACACCAACAGGATTTTGCGGCACTTACAGCGGGCGGAGTGTACCTCCTGACCATATTACACC
This sequence comes from Rana muscosa, assembly GCA_029206835.1. Classification (NCBI taxonomy): domain Eukaryota; kingdom Metazoa; phylum Chordata; class Amphibia; order Anura; family Ranidae; genus Rana; species Rana muscosa. The sequence continues at coordinate 327,897,320 of CM055116.1, read as the reverse complement.
TTAACTTAGCCTGTATTACTGCTTTTTCCTGGTGTGTTACACCAACAGGATTTTGTGGCACTTACAGCGGGCGGAGTGTACCTCCTGACCATATTACACCATAACTTAGCCTGTATTGCTTCTTTTTCCTGGTGTGTTACACAAACAGGATTTTGCGGCACTTACAGCGGGCGGAGTGTGCCTCCTGACCATATTACACCTTAACTTAGCCTGTATTGCTGCTTTTTCCTGGTGTGTTACACAAACAGGATTTTGCGGCACTTACAGCGGGCGGAGTGTGCCTCCTGACCATATTACACCTTAACTTAGCCTGTATTGCTGCTTTTCCCATTTCCCTGCAGGCCATTAGAATGTCTGGAAGGCAAACAAGGAGAGGCAGACAGTCAGGAGCCAAAAAAAGAGGGCAAGCAGGCTCTGTGTCTAGAGACAACAGTGCTGGTCGTGGACGCGGTGCATCGCCATCAGCACGTGGCCATGGGACACGCTTGTCTTTCTTTTCGGCAGCTGGACGTGTTGAGCCGCATCATGCCGAAGACTTGGTAGAGTGGATGACCAAGCCCTCCTCATCCTCCTCATCCTCTCTCACCCAGGCTCAGGGTACTGGCAAAGCAGCTGCCAAAGCGTCCTCTTCCCTCGTATCAATGCCATCATCAGTCACTCCTTCCCTAGACCAACCATGTCCTCCTGAGGAGTCCCCCGAACTGTTTGAGCACAGTGTTGGGTACATGCTCCAGGAGGATGCCCAGCATTTCGAAGGGTCTGATGATGATACCCAGCTAGAGGAAGGCAGTAGCGTGAGAGCAGAGAGAGGGAATGCTCAAGAAGGACACCAATCTGGCAGTCATGTTCCAGCAGCTGCAGCATACTGCCAGATTGGCTCCAGTGATGAGGAGGGAGGTTATGATGAGGTCACTGACTCCACGTGGGTGCCTAATAGGAGAGAGGAGGAGGAGGAGGAGGATGAGGAGGAGGCACATCTCCAATGAGGCAGGATGCCCTCGGGGGGCCAGCGTAAGGGCAGCACACCGACGGAATCCCACCGCAGAGCTCCGCCTGTGCAGGGCGCTGCCTCTGCCCGTTATTCAAAAAGTTCTTTGGTGTGGGCCTTTTTTGAGTCGAGTGCATCAGATCGCACAGCTGCTGTTTGCAACATATGTCTCAAGCGTATATCGCGTGGCCAAAACATCACCCGCTTGGGCACCACATGCTTGACCAGACATATGTTGACCTGCCATGCAGCTCGTTGGCAAGCCTACCTTAAAGACCCACACCAAAGAACAAAGCTGACCTCTTCTTGCAACGCATCAGCTGGGATCTCCAACCCCACTATACCATCAGTCCTCTCTGAAACCTGCTCTGAGAGGAATGAAGGTGTAGAATTAGGTGTGCAACAGCCAAGTACTTGCGGGCACTCTGCTAGCAGTACACCAACGTCCGATTCTAGCAGGCAAATTTCCCTGCCCCAGCTGCTGGACCGTCAAAATAAGTTCACTCCCAGCCATCCACATGCCCAGCGGTTGAATGCTAGCTTGGCTAAATTGCTAGCGCTTCAACTTCTGCCTTTTCAGTTGGTAGACTCTGCCCCCTTCCGTGAGTTTGTGCAATGTGCGGTTCCTCAGTGGCAGGTTCCCAAACGCCACTTTTTCTCACGGAAGGCGATTCCGGCTCTCTACCGGCATGTGGAAGGCAATGTCTTGGCCTCGCTGGACAGGGCGGTCAGCGGTAAGGTGCATATTACCACTGACTCATGGTCCAGCAGGCATGGACAGGGACATTACCTTTCTTTCACGGCCCATTGGGTCACTCTTTTGGCAGCTGGGAAGGATGCAGGACAAGGTGCAGTAGTGTTGGAGGTTGTTCCACCGCCACGCCTCCAAAATGCTACTACTGGTTGTGACACACCTCTGTCCTCCACCCCCTCCTCTTCTTCTTCCTCCGTGGCCTCTTCCTGTGCTTTGTCCTCGGAACCAGCGGTGCTCCGTAGGCGTTCAAGGGGCTACGCAAGTACGCAGGCAAAAAGATGCCATGCCGTGCTTGCGCTGGTGTGTTTGGGGGACAGGAGCCACACTGGGGCAGAGGTTCTGTCTGCTCTGCAGGGGCAGGCCGAGAGGTGGTTGACGCCACGCCAGCTTAAGCCAGGAATGGTAGTTTGCGACAATGGCACCAACCTCCTCTCCGCTCTCCGACAGGGACAACTGACCCATGTGCCCTGTGTGGCTCACGTCCTTAACCTGGTGGTGCAGCGGTTCTTGGGCAGGTACCCGGGCTTACAGGATGTCCTGAGGCAGGCCAGGAAAGTCTGTGTGCATTTCTGCAGATCTTATAATGCCAGTGCTCGCCTGGCTGAGCTGCAAAAGGAGTTGAACCTGCCCAAGAACCGCCTTATATGTGACATGCCCACCAGGTGGAACTCAACGTTGGCCATGCTGCAGTGGCTGCACACGCAGCAGAGGGCCATCAATGAGTACCTGTGCGACTACGGCACCAGGACAGGGTCAGGGGAGCTCGGGTTTTTTTCACCACGCCAGTGGGGCATGATCAGGAATGCATGCACTGTCCTGGCACCATTTGAGGAGGCCACGAGGATGGTGAGCAGTGACAGTGCATGCATCAGTGACACTGTACCTCTTGTCCACCTGTTGGAACATACGCTGCGTGGAATAATGGACAGGGCACTTGAGGCAGAACAGAGGCAGAAAGAGGAGGACTTCCTTGCCTTTCAAGGCCCCCTTTACCCAGACAGTGTTCCTTCTGTCCCATCCATCGCACAGGAAGAAGAGCAGGAGGAGGAGGAGGAGGAGGATTGTGTCAGCATGGAGGTGGAGCCTGGCACTCAGCATCATCAGCAGCAGTCTTTTAGGGATGATTTACAGTCCCAAGAAACCAGTGGACTTGTACGTGGCTGGGAGGAGGTGGCTGCGGATCATGTCGTCCTTAGTGACCCAGAGGACTCCGGACTGAATGCCTCAGCTAACCTATGCTGCATGGCCTCCCTGATCCTGCAAAGTCTGCGGAAGGATCCTCGTATTGTTCGGATCAAGGAGAGGGACCATTACTGGCTGGCCACTCTCCTTGATCCACGGTACAAGGGTAAGGTTGCGGACCTTATCTTACCGTCGCAGAGGGAGCAGAGGATGAGACAACTCCGGGAGGCCTTGCAGAAAGGTCTGTGCAACGCGTTCCCAGAGACTGGGAGGTTACAAACTCCTGGTCCTGGACAACGAGTTGCTGAGGCTTCGGTCAGTCAAAGAAGGAGTGGTGGGGAAGGTGGCCTTCTGACCGAAGCGTTCAGACAATTCTTTAGTCCGCAGCCCCAAGGTATGATCGGTTCCAGCAACCATCGCCAGCGTCTGATATACATGGTGCAGGAATACCTAGGGGCAAGGTCAGACTTGGACACCTTCCCCACCGAAAATCCTCTGGCTTACTGGGTCTTGAGGATGGATCACTGGCCAGAGCTTGCACAGTATGCAATTGATCTACTGGCCTGTCCTGCATCCAGCGTTCTTTCAGAACGCACATTCAGTGCTGCTGGAGGATTTGTCACGGATCACAGGGTGCGCCTGTCCACCGACTCTGTTGATCGACTGACCTTCATAAAGATGAACCAGTCTTGGATCACCACCAGCTACCAAACACCTGAAGCTGATATAACAGACTAATTTATTTTCAAATGTCACATCCCTTCAAGACTGATGCTGATGCTGAGAGACTGTCCTGTTATGTTGACTGACTATCCTCCTCCTCCTCAATGATCCGATTGACGATGATAGCTTGGAAGAACATTTTTGTTTCTGGGTGCCGCCACCAGTGGCTAAGGCCCAATTTTTCAGCCCCTGTTTAACAGGGGTGTGTTATTACAATTTTTTATGCAATGCTTTGCAGCAGGGCTCATTGCTGTGCTCCAAGTACAGTATCTGTGAGGGGTTGCAGTGTTGTGGCACCAGTGCCTAAGGCTCAATTTTTCTGCCCCTGTTTAACAGGGGCATGTAATTACAATTCTTGATCTAATAATTCACAGCAGGGCCCATTTCTGCGCCCACCAAGACTAACTGTGAGGCCTTACAGTGTTGTGTCAACACCACCACCACCACCACCACCAAAGGCCCAATTTTTCAGCCCCTGTTCAACAGGGGCATGCAATTAAAATTCTTGATCTAATAATTCACACCAGGGCCCATTCCTGCGCCCACCAAGAGTAACTGTGAGGGCTCACAGTGTTGTGGCAACACCAACATGTAAGGGGCAAATTTCAGCTGAGTATATACGGCAGGCCCCTACTTTCAAACATCCAACTTACAAACGACTCCTCCTTGCAAACGGAAGGATACAACAGGAAGTGAGAGGAAATCTACCCCTAGGAAGGCAAATTCTCTCCTGTAAGAGTTAATATGGGAAAAAAGTGTCTCCTCTCCACTGATTCTTTATCACCAATTCTTGTTTCAATGAAAACCCCAAATTTTCAAAAAACATTTGTCATTAGGACGGAAAGTGAGGTGAACTGTTCTGAACAGGTGCACACTGCACAGACAGCAAAACAAATGTTACAGGGGTGATAACCCTTCCCTATGTTTTCCAAAAAGCTTAAAAATAGATTTTTTGGCTGGAGCTACACTTAAACAATGTACCTGTTCAAAATTACAAACAGATTCTACATAAGAACAAACCTACAGTCCCTGTCTTGTATGCACCGCCTGTATACGGCTGTTCAGAGTATATAGGGCCTTTTTTATTTTGTGTGCGGGGTTCCCCTTAATATCCATACAAGACCCAAAGGGGCTGGTAATGGGCTGGGGTAGGGGGGGTGTGTGATGGGGTAGCTATGCCATTTTTCTTAAAGATTTTCATCCATATTACCGGGACCAGACATTACATTAAAGCCGCAAGCAGTTTTAAATGGCTTTTTTTCCTTTAGAAATGTAATTTTGTGCAGGGACAGTTCTAAACACGGGAAACACGTGGCACTTCACAGGCATACTTTAGAAACCCCCCAGGTACGATATTTAAAGGAATATTTGACTTTTTTTTTTCACTTTATGCATCATTAAAATGACTGCTCCAGAAAAACGGCCGTTTTTAAAACTTCTTTTTGCATTGATACATGTCCCCTGGTGCAGAACCCGGGTTCCCAAACCCTTTTTAGGACAATAACATGCATAATAGTCGTTATAATTAGCACTTTAGATTTCGAACGTTCGCATCCATTGTATTTAATAGGGTTCTAAAGTTCGTGCGAACTTTCGGTCCGTTCGCGGGTTCTGGTGCGAACCGAACCCGGGGGTGTTCGGCTCATCACTAGTGATGAGACGAATAGTGCTGTCCAGCAAGTTCATCTCCTACGGAGATAACAACGTCACTGCTGTCTTGTGGAGAAGTAGGAGAATGACCACTTCAGGTAGTAAAAAATATATACTCAGACCAGCTCATGAACACAGTAGCCTGGAACCCCTCCTTGCTCCACGGATTTTATTGCAAGCCAAACAAGATTATTATCACTGGCGGCTAGAGAGTCAAGATTCATCTGCCTCCTGTATATTTGGGATTGGATCCCTTCTTTTATTGCGATCAATAAATGGATCAAGCTTTTTCATCATTATTTCAAGAGTTTTCAATAGTTATTGGGTACATTCCATGAGCGCTGGATCATAGTGTGTGTATGGTGTGGATTTTGTACTTCCGGGTACGGATTTTTTTCTTGCCGCTCTGGATCTTGGTCCTCCCCCTTGTTTGTACTTCCCAAAATTTGGGGATTTTTTTATGATTATTCATTCATTTATTTTTTACTAATTTTCCACCTATTTAGCGCTTGTGACCTTTGTTGTTTTTAGCACGTGGCCGTGGGACACGCTTGTCCTTCTTTTCGGCAGCTGGCCATGTTGAGCCGCAACATGCCCATGATTTGGTAGAGTAGATGACCAAGCCGTCCTCATCCTCCTCATCCTCTCTCACCCAGGCTCAGGGTACTTTGTCTGGCAAAGCAGCTGCCAAAGCGGCCTCTTCCCTCAGCTCAATGGCATCAGTCACTCCTTCCCTAGCCCCACCATGTCCTCTTGAGGAGTCCCCCAAACTGTTTGACCACAGTGTTGGGTACATGCTCCAGGAGGATGCCCAGCGTTTTGAAGGGTACAATGATGGAACCAAGCTAGAGTAAGGCAGTAACGTGAGCCCAGAGAGAGGGGGTAGTAATGTGAGCCCAGAGAGAGGAGGTGTCCAACAAGGACAGCTATCTGGCAGTCATGTTCCCCCAGCTGCAGCATACTGCCAGATTTGCTCCAGTGATGAGGAGGGAGGGGATGATGAGGTCACTGACTCCACATTGGTGCCTGATAGGAGAGAGGAGGAGGAGGAGGCACATCTCCAATGAGGCAGGATGCCCTCCAGGGGCCAGCTTAAGGGCAGCACACCGACTGCATCACACCACAGAGCTCCACATGTGCAGGGCACTGCTGTATCTGCGCGTTATTCAAAAGTTCTTTGGTGTGGGAATTTTTTCAGACGTGTGCAGCAGATCGCACTGTTGCCATTTGCAACATATGTCTGAAACGTATCTCATGTGGCCAAAACATCAGCCGCTTGGGCACCACGTGCTTGACCAGACATATGTTGACCTGCCATGCAGTCCGTTGGCAGGCGTACCTAAAATACCCACACCAAAGAACAAAGCGGACCTCTCCTTGCTCCTCATCAGCTGGGATCTCCAACCCCACTATACCTTCAGTCCTCTCTGAAACCTGCACTGAGAGAATTGCAGGTGTAGAATTAGGTGTGTCACAGTCACAGCCAAGTACTTGCGGGCAATCTCCTTTCGGTACACCGACGTCCGATTGTACCAGGCAAATTTCCCTGCCCCAGCTGCTGCATCGCTAAAAGAAGTTTGCTTCCAGCCATCCACATGCCCAGCGGTTGAATGCTAGCTTGGCTAAATTGCTAGCACTTCAACTGCTGCCTTTTCAGTTGGTAGACTCTGCCCCCTTCCGTGAGTTTGTTGAATGTGCGGTTCCTCAGTGGCAGGTTCCCAATCGCCACTTTTTCTCACGGAAGGCGATTCCGGCTCTCTACCGGCATGTGGAAGGCAATGACTTGGCCTCGCTGGACAGGGTGGTCAGCGGTAAGGTGCATATTACCGCTGACTCATGGTCCAGCAGGCATGGACAGGGAAGTTACCTATCTTTCATGGCCCATTGGGTGACTCTGCTGGCAGCTAAGAAGGATGCAGGACAAGGTACAGTAGTGTTGGAGGTTGTTCTGCCACCACGCCTCCAAAATGTTACTACTGGTGATTCTTACACACCTCTCTCCTCCACCCCCTCCTCTTCTTCTTCCTCCATGGCCTCTTCCTGTGCTTTGTCCTCGGAACCAGCGGTGCTCCATAGGCGTTCAAGGGGCTACGCAAGTATGCAGGCAAAAAGATGCCATGCGGTGCTTGAGCTGGTGTGCTTGGGGGACAGGAGCCACACTGGGGCAGAGATTCTGTCAGTTCTGCAGGGGCAGGCTCAGAGGTGGTTGACGCCACGCCAGCTTAAGCCAGGAAAGGTGGTTTGCGACAATGGCACCAACCTCCTCTCCGCCCTCCGACAGGGACAACTGACCCATGTGCCCTGTTTGGCTCACGTCCTTAACTTGGTGGTGCAGTGGTTCTTGGGCAGGTACCCGGGCTTACCGGAGGTCCTGAGGCAGGCCAGTAAAGTCTGTGTGCATTTCCACCGGTCATATAATACCAGTGCTCGGCTGGCTGACCTACAAAAGGAATTGAACCTGCCCAAGAACCGCCTAATCTGAGACATGCCCACCAGGTGGAACTCTATGTTGGCCATACTGCAGCGGCTGCACACGCAGCAGAGGGCCATCAATGAGTTTCTGTTGCAATATGGCACCAGTACAGGGTCAGGGAAGCTTGGATTTTTTCCCCATGCCAGTGGGCCATGATCAGGGATGCATGCACTGTCCTGGCACCATTTGAGGAGGCCACGAGGATGGTGAGCAGTGACAGTGTATGCATCAGTGACACTGTCCCTCTTGTCCACCTGTTGGAGCACACGCTGCGTGGAATAATGGACAGGGCACTTGAGGCAGAACAGAGGGAGGAAGAGGAGGACTTCCTTACCTCTCAAGGCCCCCTTTATCCAGACAGTGTTCCTGCTGGCCCGCCTATGACACAGGAAGAGGACAAGGAAGAGGAGGAGGAGGATTGTGTCAGCATGGAGGTGGAGATTAGCACTCAGCATCAGCAGCAGTCTTCAAGGGATCAATTACCGTCCCAAGACACCCATGGACTTGTATGTGGCTGGGAGGAGGTGGCTGCGGATAATGTCGTCCTCAGTGACCCAGAGGACTCCGCACCGAATGCCTCAGCAAACCTACGCTGCATGGCCTCCCTGATCCTGCAAAGCCTGCAGGAAGGATCCTCCTATTCGTGCGATCAAGGAGAGGGATCATTACTGGCTGGCAACCCTCCTTGATCCACGTTACAAAGGTAAGGTTGCGGACCTCATCGTGGCGTCGCAGAGGGAGCAGAGGATGAAGCATCTTCGGGAGGCCTTGCAGAAAGGTCTGTGCAACGCGTTCCCAGAGACAGGGAGGTTACAAATTCCTGGTCCTGGACAACGTGTTGCTGAGGCTTTGGTCAGTCAAAGAAGGAGCGGTGGAGAAGGTGGCCGTCTGACCGATGCATTCAGACAATTTTTTGGGCCTAAGGCCCAATTTTTCTGCCCCTGTTTAACAGGGGCGTGTAATTACAATTTTTGATGCAATACTTTGCAGCAGGGTTCATTCCTGCGCTCCAACTAGAGTATCTGTGAGGGGTTGCAGTGTTGTGGCACCAGCACCAGTGCCTAAGGCCCAATTTTTCTGCCCCTGTTTAACAGGGGCGTGTAATTACAATTTTTGATGCAATGCTTTGCAACAGGGCTCATTGCTGCGCTCCAACTACAGTATCTGTGAGGGGTTGCAGTGTTGTGGCACCAGTGCCTAAGGCCCAATTTTTATGCCCCTGTTCAACAGGGACATGTAATTACAATTCTTGATCTAATAATTCACAGCAGGGCCCATTCCTGCGCCGACTAAGAGTAACTGTGAGAACTTATAGTGTTGTGGCACCAGCACCACCACCAAAGGCCCAATTTTTCCTACCACTGTTCAATCATCAATGGCATGTAATTACAATTCTTGATATAATAGTTCACAGCAGGGCGTTCCAGCGCCCACCAAGAGTAACTGTGAGGGCTTACAGCATTAGTCGCAACACCAAGACCTAAGGGCCAAATTTCTGCAGAGTATATACGGCCGGCCCCTACTTTCAAACATCCAAATTACAAATGACTCCTACTTGCAAACGGAAGGAGACAACAGGAAGTGAGAGGAAATCTACCCATAGGAAGGGAAATTCTCTCCTGTAAGAGTTAATATGGGAAAAGGGTGTCTCCTCTCCACTGATGCTTTATCACCAATCCTTGTTTCAATAAAAACCCCAAATTTTCAAACAACATTTTTCATTTTTGAGGGAAAGTGAGGTGAAATGTTCTGAACAAGTGCACAGACAGCAAAACAAATGTTACAGGGGTGATAACCCTTCCTTATGTTTTCCAAAAAGCTTAAAAATAGATTTTTTGGCTGGAGCTACACTTTAAAAATGGACCAGTTCAAAATTACAAAAATAATCTACGTAACAACAAACCTACAGTCCCTGTCTTGTTTGCACTGCCTGAATACTGCTGTTCAGAGTATATATGGCCTGGGGGCATCACGCCTTTCTTTTTTTTAATTTGAGTGCAGGGTTCCCCTTAATATTCATACAAGACCCAAAGGGGCTGGTAATGGGCTGGGGGGGGGGGGGTACCCATGCCATGTTTCTCAATGATTTTCATCGGTATTGCCGGGACAAGACATGACATTTAAGCCGCAAGCAGTTTTAAATGACTTTTTTTCCTTTAGAAATGTCATATTGTACAGGGACAGTTCTAAACACGGGAAACACGTGCCACTTCACAGGCATATTTTAGACACCCCCCAGGTACGATATTTAAAGGAATATTTCACTTTTTTTTTTTTTAAGCGTCATTAAAATCACTGCTCCCTAAAAAAACGGACGTTTTTAAAACTTTTTTTTGCATCGATACATGTCCCCTGGGGCAGGACCCGGGTCCCCAAACCCTTTTTAGGACAATAACTAGCATATTAGACCGTTATAATTAGCACTTTTGATTTCGAACTTTCGAATCCATTCTATTTAATAGGGTTCTAAAGTTCGTGCAAACTTTCGGTCCGTTCAAAAGTTCTGGTGCGAACCGAACCGGGGAGTGTTCGGCTCATCCCTACTTGTGACCATTTCCAAACTTACCTAGCACTTAAAAACACATATTATGGGCATAAATACTTGTCATTTAACAAGTGATCCTGGCTTTGTGATTTATGAAAAATTAGGCAAAACTGGTCACAGCAACACCATCCTGCAATTACATAGTTACATAGTAGGTGCAGTTGAAGTCCAACCAATGATTTTATGTCAGTATTACATTGTATATCCCTGTATGTTGTGGTCGTTCAGATGCTTATCTAATAGTTTTTTGAAACTATCGATTCCCCCCCCCCCCCTGAAACTGTTTTGGACTGAACAGAATTGTCCGAACTTTATATTCTGCCCCTGGCCAAATTCAGTGTAGAAGTTGGAGCGTGCACTCTCCCTTTAAGATAAAGTAAAACACGCTGACACACACACGTTTCAGAGTATAGTTACTTCTCTTTTAATTGTTTCTCTTTTTACTATTTTATAACCAAGCTGCTGGACTCTTGTCATCAAAAGGCAGTCATATGCAAAATATAATATTATGACAATAATGTGACAATACATAAGCTTTTGGGTGACTTTCTGGCCATATAAGGGGATAAGAGTTGGGGTAGCAAGCTGTATAACTATATACAGTGATCTTCCTTTGATGTTTCGTCTTGTGGCAATCATCTTGAAGGAGGCACATTCTTGTTAACTCTTCGCAGTTCAGTTTCGCAATAAGGGAGGGGTGGGTGAGCAGCCAGCATCTATCTATGTGCATGTATATTATCACATGCCTGACAAAGGGGTCCTGCGCGACTCTAAAACGTTGCACTTTTGTGATGTGATTTTTTTCTGCAATAAAACTTTTTTGGACGTAATTGGACGATCCTTGGTGTGCTGGCGAATATGTTTGATTGTTTAGCATCTATCTATGATCTGAAGTTACGGCTCAATAAGCTAAGCGATTAAAGGAGTAGTAAAGTTACATGTTTTTTCACCTTAATGCATCCTATGCATTAAGGTGAAAAAACAATCGACAATACCGCCCCCCCCCCCGAGCCCCCGTTTTTCTTACCTGGCCCCTCGAAAGTCCCATGCTCGTCCCCGTCATCCTCTTCATTTTTCAGCCTGGCCGCCGATTGGCTACACTGGATGGATTGAAAGCAGCGCAGCCATTGGCTGGCGCTGATGTCAATCACATCCAATGACGCGGCGCGCGGGGGGCGGGGCCGAGTGATACAGTCGGCGGCTATGGCCGCCGCTGTATCACGGGAGCGCGCCCACAATCACTCCACACCATGCAAGCTCACTCGCATTAAGGTGTGGAGTCCTTGCGGGGAGGAGCCAAGACAGCCGCCGAGGGACCCCAGAAGACCAGGATCGGGGCCACTGTGTGCAAAACGAGCTGCACAGTGGAGGTAAGTATAACATGTTTGTTATTTTTAGGCAAAAAAAAGGGAAGCTTTAGTGCTCCTTTAAGCAAACAGTGATAACATATACATTAGATATTGAAAATAGGCATTTTGTTCTGATACCTATAATATCTTAGTGATACACATTCATTACAGTCCCCCCTAAAATGGCTATTTTCTTCTGTCCCTCACACTAAAGGTCCTACTCGCCTGGCCCATCTTCCTCAGCAACTCTTTTAAGCTGTGTATAGAGAAGGGCAGCAACTAGTTCACTATCCCCTCTCGACACAGCTTGAAGAAGGGCAGTTTGGTGCTACCTGTCCCTATATCCCTATAGGATAGTGAGATCACAGATAGGGAGTGACAGTAACGGAGTGTAAGGTCTTTCATAAATGTGATAATAGATACTAAAAGCGCTAAAAATGGTGCACAGTAAAGTGCAAAATATAAATAAACCACTGTGAAACCAATCAACTAAGGAAAACCAAATAATTAAAGCCGCAATCAATCAAAGTATTTCTAATACTAAATGTGAATAATATAAATAATATTGATGCGCTAAAATCAACCCTAAATTGACTATACAGATGATCCGTGATAGTTAAATAGAAATAAAACCAACTACAACACATATGCAAAATACAAGTGCAAATATGAGAAAATACAAAAATCCACCAGTGAAAAAAGCAAAGTTGCAAGATAATTTCCAAGGCACCCAGATAGGTGCAATCTAGTGCAGTTTATAGTGACCTAAGACACTGCTAGTCCACAGCAGCTCTATGAGATATGACACACACTGATGCAGAAGGCAAAATAAAAACAACAGAGACTCCTTGGTATGTCCCTCCTATCTGGCTGATCCACGGGTGGGATGGCTGTTTTAATTTCTGATCCAAAAACAGTCTGAACGGTGAGCTTATACCAATCGAATCATACAAAAAAGGAAAAAGAAGAAATCATTGGGCGATGCTATATACCTATTCAGCAATGATTTCAACACTAGGCGCTTTCACTCACGTGACCAAGGACTTAAAGTGCATAAGTACAGTTCAGCTCAGGCAGAGCGATCTTCCCTCACTGCTCCAGCTTCCAATGTCTCGCTGGTAGCGTGATTAGGCTCCTCCCCCAGGAGGTATATAGCATCGCGCAATGATTTCTTCTTTTTCCTTTTTTGTATGATTCGATTGGTATAAGCTCACCGTTCAGACTGTTTTTGGATCAGAAATTAAAACAGCCATCCCACCCGTGGATCAGCCAGATAGGAGGGACATACCAAGGAGTCTCTGTTGTTTTTATTTTGCCTTCTGCATCAGTGTGTGTCATATCTCATAGAGCTGCTGTGGACTAGCAGTGTCTTAGGTCACTATAAACTGCACTAGATTGCACCTATCTGGGTGCCTTGGAAATTATTTTGCAACTTTGCTTTTTTCACTGGTGGATTTTTGTATTTTCTCATATTTGCACTTGTATTTTGCATATGTGTTGTAGTTGGTTTTATTGCTATTTAACTATCACGGATCATCTGTATAGTCAATTTAGGGTTGATTTTAGCGCATCAATATTATTTATATTATAAGGTCTTTCTTAATCATCATCTGGTACCTCTTGGTTCACAAATGTGGGAGTGGATTAATTAACAGCTTTTTCTACACACTTTCTGAGGCAGGGGAGAACACAACAGATTATAACAGCCAAAATTACTAAAGTGGCTAGGATGGTTATCCCTATTTGTGCTAATATTCCCTGCCATCCCTTCCTCCAGGTGAAGTACTGATCCCAGGGGTTGGAGAGCCCTGAGTTATTTTTTAATTCCTCGGACAGGTCCTCAAGCTTTCTAATGGCCAAAGTCACTTTACCTTTTGGCCGGTATTATCTGTTATGTATGTACAGCATGTACTTGTCTCAGGTAACATTTTACACACACCCCCCTTTTTCAGCTAGGACCATGTCTAAGGCCATACGGTTTTGGAAGGTCATCTGTGAGGTGGCCTCTAGTTGCTCGGCTAAACCTTGAAGGGCATCTCTGGTGTAGCTGAAAAACCTTTGCTGATTGGGGGCGCCAAGGGCGCCTGCACACCGATCACGGACAGCAGCCCTCAGGCTAAAGGTGCCTGGGACTCGAACCACGTGGTGAAGATGTCCGCCCCCTGTATACCCTCTCCCAGCAAGCCCAGCGGGTTCCCCGCCCCGCCGTACAGCCGCTGCGAGAGGTCACAAAGGGTACGGAACTGCAGTGGTGGTTCAACCCCGGCCCAAAGTGACAGCGCCACCTACCGAGCCGCAGGGAACTGAACACCACTGATGTCCTCACACGAATAGAACACAGCCCTACTCTACCAATTAGTGCATCTGGGTCATACTACCACCCAGATGCTGCCCCTAAATAGTACATACCCGCTACACTCTCCCCCCAGTAATTTGACACTGGTCCCGAGTGTCTGGAACAAGCCATTGCCCCAACGGGAGCCAACATAACCCGATCCAGAGACTAGCTAAGGGAAATTCAAAAGCAACAAAAAATTTTGAAAGAGAAAAAAAAAACCCTGACACTGTGCCTGAACCTGACATGGAAGGGAAGGGAAACAAATACAAAACAAATTATCAACACATCAACCTTATTGACATATTTTTTTTTCCCACATCACTAACTAAGACCCGCCCCATTCTCAGTGGTCTTGATGGACGTTCTCCTGCAGAGGGGAAACAAAAAAAGATTAAGCACACAAATCCCTGACACATATGTTCGTGTGGGAATGGAAAAAACTCCTCCTAAGAGAAATTCTTTCCTTCCCTGAAGTGTGTGTGTGAAAAGTGAATGTCGTTGCGCAACACTGCCACCTGATGACAGTGCCGCGGTAAAAGCACTTGTCGAATCCTGAGACAAAACTTCTCTGTGATTGGCCCTAACTACCCCAAAGTCCATGATTACTTTGCGGGATGGAAGAAAGGAGAACAAACAACTGAAACAGTCTCCATTCCTCCGAAGAGCACAAACACCCCTTTAACTAGGGCACAGTCACTGATTTTCCGGGAAGAAAAAAAACACAAACCCCGGAAAGTTCACCAACTTGGAAAAAGGACAAAGGAAAGGAGTCTTTTTCTCCTACAGATAGAACCTGGGATGCGGCAGGACAAGGGGTTTCAAGTGTTGATCCATGGTCTCGATCTGATACTCAGCGTCCTCCTTATCTTTCCGACGGATCAACACCTTATCTGCGTGGATGTGCCGACCCAGCATCCATTCTGCCTTGCAGTCCTTGAACCGTTGTGATGCCTTGGGAGAGCAGGCGAGGTACCTGCGTGCGTGTGTCACTTTGATATGTGTCCACACAAAGTCATTGTACCAACACTCCCGGTAGACTTCGACCTCATACAGCAGTTCTCTTGGCAAGTATGGGTATTCCTACCCATACTCATTGGCAACCTTCTGGCAGAATAAGCGCTGAAGCCTGGCCAAGGGAGGCATAGTAGCTTTGTTCCCCACGCCCGACAAGACAATACAATCCGGATGGCGAGGTGCCTTGACCACCTCCATATTGGGCATAGGCGCCCGCAGCATCAGTCTCTGGCCCCCGGTGTCTGATGCAGGTGGCACCGGGGATCGAAGGGCAGACTGGGGACGGGACCCCTCCTCAGGCGCTGGTGCCTCCACCCGGGGTGTACTATCCCCTGCGGACATAGGTGAGTCCCTTTTGGCACGGGACGAGGACAGAGGTATCTTGTCCCAGCCCTTCTGGCAGAAAATCTTGTCGATCTCTGCATCGTCTCCAATGTCAGAGAGCGACTCCAGGTCGGAGGTGTCATACAATTCAGCAGGCAGGTAACCCCTTGTAGACTCGGAGTCACCCCCCTCAGCCGTCTACATTAACTGTGGACTCCCGACACCTCCAACCACACCAACAGTCCCAACCCCTGGCTCACCTGGGCCTGTAGTAGTGTCACGATGTCCAGGGCTCTTCCCTCCGGATCCATCCAGGCCAGGCAAGCAGCGGGGCAAAGCTCCTCCACGGCCACAGGAAGCCTTGACCAGGCCGACCTTCCGTTTCGACGGTGGGAGCAAGGGCCCTGCGGTGACCGAGGCAGCATCCTCGGATTTCTCTTCTTTGATGGAGACCTCCACCAGGGTCCCGGCAGTGCGCGCGGGGACGGCTGTCCAAGCAGTGATTCCTCCCTCTTGAGTAGTGGCGCCTGTGCGGTCGAGGTAGATGGCTCTTGGCTTTTCAAAGGACGGTTCCACCTCGAATGTGAACTCCCCGCAGGCTTCGCAGCGCCCAAATGGCTTCAGCTGCACCACCAGTCCCGAACAGCTGGTACAAATCATACCCAGGGCCTCAACGTCTCTGCAGGAATACAGGGAGAATCTTCCCCGGGGCTTAAGTCGGATCCCCGTATCCGTAACCGGAGCATTAGTCAAAGCCATCCTCGTGGTGGTTGAAACTGGAACCCACGAGGCATTTCCGAACATGGTCACGGCTTGTTGCTCCATCGCGCACTGCGTAGTTCGCGCCACAGTCCCCACGTGATCCTCCCCACATGGCCGGACTCCTCCCCTCTGGCTCTTCAGCTCGCGGGCACTCTCCGAGTCACGCCCACGAACTGTGCAGGGAGGTTGTGCCTCGTGGCGTTTTGGCCAATATGGCCGACCTACTCGGAACTTCATTGGGCAGACATGCTCAAACTCCGTCAGCTCCGGCTCCATAACACGATCCCGGACTCGAGACCCCACGTGTAGCAGCCTCACCCCCTGTCCCCTTGTGAATAAAACGGCTGGCTTGTCTAGGGGTATACGGGAGGAGGATAAGGTTCACTACGGCCTATGTCCTCTAATGTGCAGAGGTGAAAGCCAACACTTATTTTACCTTCGGGCCTGTGCTCTGGATGGAGCCTCTGCTTCTCCTGTGGAAGTTTGACTGTCAGTAATAGAGCCCCACACCATAAAAAGTCCAACACTCCTTTATTCTTCTTGACAAGTGAACAGCGTCAGTTGAACTTTTGAATAAACAGACAGGGTGTGGATACGAGTAGGTCCAGGCACAATGAATTCTCCTATTCCTTCTAGTGCAAATAGGCTTGACGCACGGTCTCTGCCACCGACCGTGAGATTGGTCAATGCCACCGACCGGGTGAACTGTTGAGGCCCCTGCCACAGGCCTGAGAGCAGGTCTCTGCCACCGACCTGAGTTGATTAGATGGACAGCTGCCACCGGCCATAGAACATGAACCACCTTCCTCGATGAATTGGCCCTTGTTGGGAAAAGACATCCATCCGGGCGGTCTCCAGAGGTCCACCCGGCACTGGCAATATGATGTACCAGCTCTTCGGGAGGATCACCTCTCTGGTCCCTTACGCCCTGGATTCAGGCACCCAACACCCGGGCACCTTAGGACGATCCCTCCCTTGCGGGACCTAGTGGAAGGTACTGGGCCCCAGGCCTCCGGTTGAGTACCTCACCCCAGACCGAAGGTGTCTGGGATGGAACACGAACTCCACGTGTACAGGCCAAGGGTGCCTGCACACCGATCACGGACAGCAGCCCTCAGGCTAAAGGTGCCTGGGACTCGGACCACGTGGTGAAGATGTCCACCCACTTTATACCCTCTCCCAGCAAGCCCAGCGGGTTCCCCGCCCCGCCGTACAGCCGCTGTGAGAGGTCACAAAGGGTACGGCACTGCAGTGGTGGTTCAACCCCGGCCCAAAGCGACAGCGCCACCTACCGAGCCGCAATGAACTGAACACCACTGATGTCCTAACACGAATAGAACACAGCCCTACTCTACCAATTAGTGCATCTGGGTCATACTACCACCCAGATGCTGCCCCTAAATAGTACATACCCGCTACACAAGGAAAAAGCTGCACATACAACTGTAGGATGCACAACACAACACAATTCATAGCTTACAAAATATATGCCTACAAATATAAGCATGTACCATATGTACACATTAAGTAAACTAAACAATTACTCAACTTAGGGGTCAAGATGTCCTCCATGGTCCTTTGCCCAGTCCATCTCAAAAGTTCTCCAAAGCTCTCCAGCTTCTCACATCCATGTCTCTCTTTGTCCTCCCAAAACACCATCTGTTGTTCAAACACATGTGTCTCCAAAAACCTTTTCCAAGCCCCTCCCACCCATTTCCTGTTTCCTGATCAATGAAGGGGGAGGAAGGAGCCCCTCCCACCCATTTCCTGTTTCCTGCAAAGACTGTCCAGTATCAATGGAGGGGGAGGAAAGGGGCTCTGTACACATATCCTGTTACTACCTAAACTCTAATTATTACAATAAAGTCACTATAGAAATTGCCATAGCAACACATACCACCTCTTGACTTTATAGAATAATATAGAAAACTTCTTAAAGCCTTTTGTCCAGAAAAGGGCGAAATAAACCCCCCCTAAATGGGAGGAAAAAATTCCCTATTGACCCCCATCTGGGTGGTCAGACTTTTGTTTTGTCCCTGGAAGGCTTCAACATTACTTTTGAGCAGGGTTAATGTATTTGGCAGTTCGTGTAAAGAAAGTCCCAGATGAACGTCTCTTGTCCTCTTGGTCATAAGGGAATGCTGAGATGAAAGTCCACTCCAATTCAGCCACCTTTAGCAAATCATCCGCATCTTCATCAAGCTCTCTTCTGGTCTTCCTCCTCCCACCCAGCATGATCGTCTGCTCTGCCTGCTCCACCTCTCGATGCGCAATACCTGAAAAGAGTAAGAGACAAAGCAGATTATATGTTCATTTCCAACTGTGCCAAAAACATAGCTCACTGCTCACATTTCTCTATCTGCCCATTTCTAACTGCAAAACTATTGTAGGGTGCCCACTGTTGCCTTGAAACACTTTCACAGAAAGGCATTGACTTCCAACGTAACGAATAAACTTGCATGTCTCTCCGTGCCGTCCTTGGAAGAACAGAGGCCTGCTGCTTCACAGCATGGCACATTTTTGCAAAATGCCCCATTTTATGGCAACAAAAACACTTAATGTGACTAAATCTACCATTCCCAATCATTTGCTTCCACTTCTTAAACAATGCTGGTGTAGAAATCCCATCTATTTCCTCTCTAGGGACCCCCGTCTTAAGTAAATCAATCCACATGTGTCTCCTGGAGATCATAGGCCTTGTCTTCCTTGTATCTGAATCAACTCTGTAATGTGAGCTGATCAAATCCTCTCCTTCCAGCTTATGGGAAGTAACAGTAGCACATGTCCTACTTCTGCTTACAGGCTTTGGGCCTTTGTCCTTTGTTAGAGCATCATTAGATTTATTCATGAGGGCAGCACACCGCTCATTCAAATCTTCAGCTTGGCCTGCAGCGGTTTGAACACTCTTCGAAGCCACTGAAGGTTTAACTTTGATTACCCTCCTTTCTAAATCTTTTGCCCTGCTTGCAGTTTCTTCCAAACACTTGGATGCTACTGCAAGCTGCTCCTTCATTAAATCTCTTTCTAATTCTGCCTTTTGCCTCTTTTCAGATTCAATATGTAGAGCATGCAGGAAATGCAAATCAAACACAGCAACTGCCCGCATCTCTCCCTTACTGAACCCAAAACTTTTCAGACTAAAATCTGAGGAAAGATCAGAGACTCCATCCCCCCAAGCTCTGTTCAAAGGAGAAGCATATCCAGCCAGCTCCTTTGCAACAGACATCCACTGACTATTTCTGGCCCAGGTAGGAAGGGTGCACCCCTTCAAGTCCTCCTGGACACCAGAAACCTTTGCAGCCTTACTCTTCCTAAACAGTGTACGCAGCATTTTTCCCCCAGCACAAGCAACAAAACACACCACAGAAAACAGGTCAGCTTCTGTTGAAATTTTAGCACAAATCACGGCCACCAGCCCCCATTTGTAATGCTTTACGTCTATCTATTAAGTTCTTGTGGTAAAACCAAGGAAGCTTAAACTTCTGTAGTGTATCAATGCTTTACTAAACAGGGAAAAAACTGCACATACAACTGTAGGATGCACAATACAACACAACTTATAGCTTACAAAATATATGCCTACAAATATAAGCATGCACGCATTAAGTAAACTAAACAATTAGTCAATTACTCAACTTAGGGGTCAAGATTTCCTCCATGGTCCTTTGCTCAGTCCATCTCAAAAGTTCTCCAAAGCTCTCCAGCTCCAGGCAGTCATGTCTCTCTTTGTCCTCCCAAAACACCATCTGTTGTGTAAAAAAATGTGTCTCCAAAAACCCTTTCCCACCAAGGGGCAGGGCCCCTCCCACCCGGGCGGGGCCCCTCCCACCCATTTCCTGTTTCCTACAAAGAATGTCCAGTATCAATGGAGGGGGAGGGAAGTGGCTCTGTACACATATCATGTTACTACCTAAACTCTAATTATTACAAGAAAGTCACTATAGAAATTGCCATAGCAACACACTGGTCAAGGGGGATATTCAGGGGGACTGTGCCCAAGTGGGGTCTGGCCCCACTGCACACATAGCAGTTGGTTTTATTGTGTTTCCCTGCACTGTATCTCATCCATTCAAACCACAGGTTGACATCTGAAAACCCAGTTTCTGCTCCCATAGTATCCTCAAAGGTGGGATCTGCTATAGCCATTAGACTTGTGCACAACGGAAAAATTTGTTTAGTTTCGGTTCGTTTTTTGTGCACAACGGAAAAATTTGTTTAGTTTCGGTTCGTTTCTTTTCGGTCCTGTTGATTCGTAATCATTCGTAATTTTGCTAGATGGGATTTTTCGTGTTCGGACTAATTCGTATTTTCGCAAGCGTAATTTTTCGTTGAATTTTTCGTTGATTTATAATTCGTACTTTCGGTAGGGTACATTGTTTTTCTTTGACTCTGGACAACACTCCTACTTTCGTAACTTTTTTTGGGTTCGTTGATTCGGAATTTTCCGTGTCTCTCTCACAACGACGCTGCCTATTATGCCTAATGTGCTTCGAATGGATTTGTACTTTTCTAAATACATAGCGGTTATTTGTAACGATTCGAAATCTCGTATTTTACTTTCGTTTTTTACATGCGGCTATAGCCTCCGCCCCTGTACACCATTTTGAGAGGGTTCAGCACGGTGAGGGAGAAGCAGAGAGCAGAGCAGAGTGTTATTGTGCTTCGAATGGATTTGAAATCTCGTATTTTACTTTCGTTTTTTCATGCGGCTATAGCCTCCGCCCCTGTACACCATTTTGAGAGGGAGTTCAGCATGGTGAGGGAGAAGCAGAGAGCAGAGTGAGTGTTATTGTGCTTCGAATGGATTCGTACATTCGTAACTTTTTTCATAACGAATTATGCCGAAGACATTCGGGCATTCGCTATTTTTCGGTATAATTTATTTCGGATTCGGTTTTATTCGTAATTGCTTTGTTCGGAAATTCGAATGCTTTCGAATGTCCGAAAGTTGCTAAATTCGGACGAATTTCGATTAGTTACGAAACGAATTGCACAAGCCTAATAGCCATCATATCTCCCAGAATTGCTAAGTGAGATCTTAGGGGGTTGGTTGCTTTTTGTGTCTGTGGCTGCCACTCAGAGGAGTTATACTTTACCTTAAGCTCAAATGCGCAGGGACTAGTATAGCCTCCTCCAGGATATAATAAACCCAGGAGATAGGTACCCTCGTCCCCAGGAGTTGGGTTTTCTATAGTGAGGGTCAGAGGTATTGCATCCGTGTTCCTCCCACTTACTTGCCTCTGTGTTAATGTCATGCGTGTTAACAAGGATCTACCATTCCTATCTTTCTTATCTAAGGTGCTTTGTGGACGGTACCCCCAGTCGGTTCCTGTGTTCCAAACCACTGATCCCCAGTAGGCGCAGGCACTTCCCCAATAACTGTCAGACACACATATGTAGGCTGTAGAGGGGGAGGGTAGAGCTAACCTGTTGCATAGACTATGATTAAACTTGAAAGTGGCCACATATGTGCTGGATGAATTATACCAGATTTGTGTTATACCATTTGTTTGTTTGATGGCTGCTTTCTGTGCTTGAGCAACCATTACAATAAAAAGGATATGCAAGATCATGGTTTGGTTTCCTCTGCCTCCTCAGGTACAGGGACCTTTTTGCAGTGGGAGGCGTGTATCCAGGAGTTCTTTCTGGCGACCTTTACTGATGTAGCGATTTTTTGGAGGACCTGGAAGGGACCATCATATCTGGGTTCGAGGGTGTGCGTTCTCACAAACTTCTTTATCAAGACCCAGTCACCAGGGATCAGCTTGTGTGTTCCTGTATCTAACTCAGGATCTGTAATGGAGGAGAATACCTGCGAATGGATACGGGTTAATTCTCGAGATAAAGCAGTTACATAATCAGTTAATACATCAGATTGGAGTTGCAACTGTTGTGGGAAGTAGAAACCCAATCTTGGGGCTGAGCCAAACAATATCTCATAGGGTGACAGACCATGGTTTCCCCTTGGAGTGTTCCTAACACTGAATAAAGCAATGGGTAGGCTATCTGGCCAACTCATTCCTGTTTCCTGTGACATTTTCAGCTTTCTAGACTTTATTGTGCCATTTAATCTTTCCACTTTCCCACCTATCTGAGGGTGGTAAGGGGTGTGGAAGGCTAGTGTGACCCCCTAAAGCTGTCCATATTTCTTTGATCACTGAGGCCGTGAAAGCTGGGCCTTGGTCACTCTCTATAACCTCTGGGACACCGTATCTGCACACTATCTCTGTAAGAAGTCTCTTGGCTGTGATCTTTGCTGTCATGTTGGTGACGAGGTAGGCTTCAGGCCATCCGGAGAACATGTCAACGATGACCAATGCATACTCATATCGGCCGCACTTTGGCATCTGGATGTGGTCAATCTGTATCCTCTGGAAGGGATATTGGGCCTTCACCAAATGCTTCAAAGGCACCTTCTCCGTTCTTCCTGGATTGCATTTGCCACAGATGGTGCATGACTTACAAAAATTGTTCGTAAGTGGGGTGATCCCTCGAGCCAGGTATTATTTGTTGATCAAGGCGTTCATCAAGGTCTTTGACAGGTGGGAGGCCCCGTGGGCCCACTGTACCACTGCTGGGAACATGGATCGTGGCAGACAAGGCCTCTTGTTTAATTCCATGATTCCTTCCGTTTCTGTGGCCCCTTTCTTGATTCACACTTCTTTCTCTTCTTTGTCAGCTGCTTCTTGTTGCTCTTTGAAACGGGTCCTGCTCACAGGAAGGTTTTGTAGAATC
This sequence comes from Rana muscosa, assembly GCA_029206835.1. NCBI lineage: Eukaryota > Metazoa > Chordata > Amphibia > Anura > Ranidae > Rana > Rana muscosa. Next base: position 327,874,483 of record CM055116.1, on the reverse strand, counting down.
ATGGTGGTTTGTATAGATTCTTGTATAGATTCTTCAGGGGTATCCAATGGATCATCCAGAATGGGTGTGTCCACTCTGCTAATCACTTCTCGCGTCCCATTTGCAGCTTGTTTTGCAGCAGTGTCTGCCAGGTGATTGCCTTGTGCTTCTTGGGAGTTCAGCTTGCCATGTGCCTTTACCTTAAGTATAGACACTTGTGCTGGGAGAAGTAGGGCATCCATTAGGTCCTTGATAGCTGCACTGTGTTTCACAGGTGTACCTCCTACTGTTAGGAATCCCCTGGTTTTCCAGATGAGTCTGAAGTCACAGGGAATGCCTAGGGCATATCTTGAGTCTGTATAAATGTTGGCCCTTTTTCCTTCTGCCAATTTGCATGCCATAGCCAGGGCTGAAGTTCTGCTTCCTGAGCGGACATGGAGGGGGGGTAATGCTGAAGCCTGAAGGATCGTATCTTTGGTGGTGACTGCATATCCTGTGTGGTACTGCCCAGTGCTGTCTGCATACCTGGAACCATCCACAAAGATAGCCAAGTCAGGATTCTCAAGGGCTGTTTCACTGACTGTCGGTAGGTGTGTTGTTTCCATTTTCATCACTTGAATCAGTCATGAGCGGTGAGATGGGGGTCTTCTTCCAAAGAGTTTCCCCCTCAAGAAGGGGAAGCAGAGTGGATGGGTTAAGGATATCACATCGGAGGATGGTGATGTTAACGGGGAGAAGCAAGGCACACTGGAGCCTGAGATGTCTTGCTGTGGACAGATGCTTGGGCTGTATTTGGTTCAGTATGGCAGTTATGTCATGAGGGGAAAGGAGGATCAGAGGGTGGCCCAACACGAGGTCAGCAGCCTTGTCCAGAAGAGCTTGGGCAGCGAAGACGGCTCTGAGACATGAGGGTCCCCCCTTGGCCACTAAGTCCAATTGGCAGGAGTAATAGCCAATGGGTCTGAGCCTGCTGCCATGGGACTGAGCCAAAACTCCTGTAGCATGTCCCTGTCTCTCTGAGACAAACAATTTGAAGGTCTTTTCATAGTCCGAGAGCGGGAGCTGTGGATAGGATCTCCTTCAAAACCTCGAAATTGGTCAAGGCTTCCGGGGGCAACTGGAAAGGGTCAGACTTCAGGACATCATAGAGGGGTTGCATCAAGAGAGAGGCTGCTGGGACCCAGGAGCGACAATAGGAGATTAATCCCAGAAAGGCATACAGGGGCTTTTGACCTTGAGGCAAGGGGATGGCTTTGATTGTAGCAACTCTCTCTTTCGTGAGATGGCGAGTGCCTTGGGAGATGCAGTGACCCAGGAAAACCACCTTTTCTCTACACCACTGGACCTTTTCTTTCAAGTCCTTGCATCCTTGCTCGGTTAGATAGTGGAAAATACTTTAGGAGAAGATAGAGGCATCTCCAAAGGTATCTGCGTCATCCACATATTGGAGAAGTACAATGTCCGGGTGTGATCTCATCCAGGTGTCCAGAATGAGGGCCATTGCTTTGGCGAATTGGGAGGGGGAGTTCTGTGCCCCTTGTGGCATAACAGTCCAGGTATAGCCCCGCCCCTCATGAGTGAAGGCAAACAGGTATTGGCAGCCGGGGTCGAGGGAGACGCTGAAGAAAGCGTTTGCTAGGTCCACCACTGTAAAGTATTTTGCTGTGGGTGGTATTCCTGCCAGCAAGGTGTGTGGGTTGGGCACGATGGGTGTTTCCAGTACAGTAGCTTCATTCACGGCCCTGAGGTCTAGTACCATTTGGTATTTTTCTGGTTCCTCTTTTGCAGTCTGTTTCTTCACCGGGAACAGTGGTGTGTTACATGGGGATGTGCAGGGTACCAGGGCCCCATTTGACAAAAGGGCCTCAACTTGCTTTGAAATGGATGCAGATTGAGCTGGCTTCAAGGGATATTGTGGTTTTCTGGGCAAGGGGGCCCCGGGCTTTAGTTGCACCATGATTGGTGGCACTTTCAGGTGTCCGATATCTTCAGGCCCTGTGGACCACAGGCATGGAGGTACTCGGTCCAAGACTTCCTTTGGGATTCCGGCCTCATTTCGCGTATCCAAAGATAATAGAAGGGGAACAGAACATACTGCTGAGGCATCATCGACTGTTAGCGGTGAGGAGACCAGAACACCACCATCGGTCTGGAAGGAAATAGATAAATTCCACTGCTGCCACTGTTGTACAAGCGTTTGTTTAAACCATCTTGATGTAAGTGTATTTGCCTACATTAAAGTTTGATTTTTAGACGATATTATGCCATGTGCCCTTCTCTTTTCTCCCATATATTTATCTGATCGGCATTCTGGTTTACCACCATTTGAGCCTTTTTTCCATTCACCTCCATTACCATTGCCGAGAGCATTGTCCTGAGGATTTACCTGCATAGGATCAGCGCAGGAGGAGACATACATCTAAAAGCCTGATGTGACCCTTCAAACGCATGTTTGTTTGGGTTCACTTGTTCCGGTAAGCCTTCCATATATTGGTGGTGGTTATCTACACTTCTTTTCCAAGATTGCAGATTTCATACACATCTGTTTAAGAATCGCTTTATTTATTAGAGACTTTTTTCACCATTTACATGAATTTTGTCACTTAATTGGACATTATTTTTTATCACACTGGGTGTTTTCTATTTTCACTTTTGTTCAGCGCTGCATTTTTTGTTTTTTGGAAGGAAATAGAGGCCTGGAGTCTGGACAAGACATCAGCCCCTAACAGATTTAGGGGGCATGTGGAGGAGACCACAAATCTTGCTAGTAGGTCAGGGAAATTCCAAACTTGTAGAGGGCGGGTTAGGGGATTCTTCCTGGGCGTCCCATCCACTCCCACACATGTTATATCGATGTCTGATAGGAAAGAGGTATCGAGTAGGTCTTCTGCTCTGATCACGCTTCTGGCAGCACCTGTGTCACATAGGAATGTGGTAGGATGGCCTTCAATGGGGAGGGTTATTTTTGCAAGAGGCCCTCCTGAGTCCCCATATGATACAATAGCAGGAGTAAGTGGTGACACAGGCTTGCCAAAATCCTAGCGGAGGAGGTCCATGTGATCTGGAGAGGGGCGAGGCGGGTTGTCCTGTCTCTGATACTGAGTGTTCTCGCATGGACCACGGTTGGGGCCTGGTTGTTTGTTGGCAAACCTCCAAGGGCTTCGGCATTCCCTTCTGAAGTGGCCGGGTCTTCTGCAGTTGTAGCAAACACGCGGATCTTGTGCTGGTGGGGGCAGGTACGGTGTGTCAGAGGCCATCATGAGAGGCACCTTTCTGCTCTGAGAGGATTCTAGGCCTTTTGCCACTAGTAACAATGTATCAAGGGGCAATACTCTGTGTTCTGGGCGTGATAGGAGCAGACCCTTTCGGATTGGTTCTTTAAGACCTGCGACAAATGCGACTGCCAGCATGTGTGTGTGTGCTTTGTTTCGCATGCTGAAACCCAAATCAGTAAACACTTGTGTGATTCTAGTGTGAAATTTTTCAACAGATTTCCCCTTGTCCCGTGTAACATCTTGTATACTAGTTGCTTGGTCTGCCAGGCGGTCCTGAGCCCAGGCTTTCAATTGGGACACAAATTCACATCCTGAATCATAGCTATTGTCACCATAAAATATATTCTCATCAAAACATTTCTCCATCACCGGCCAGTAAGCATCCCCTATATAAAAGAACTAAGGTTGCGCAACTAAATACAAATACAAAAAACCAAAAATGTTCTGAAAACACAATATGATAATATCTGTATAAAACGTGAATAAACAATATAAATGATGGAGTAAAAATATTGCTCTATACGTCTCTGGGTAATAGATGGTACTTAAACTATATTACTTAATATTGGCATGCAAAAAAGGATTCAGAGATAGTCCATAAATAACAAAAAGTCCCCAGAAAGAAACAGAAGATTCCAAGGCTCTTCAAAACTGCATAAGTGACTTCAAAACGTTGGAACACCATAGAAGGAGTGATGATATGATAGAAAAGGAATCCACCACCTTATCCCTTTTAGGCTGCTTACCGGAAGTTCTGATCCCTGAAAGAGATCAGTCTGAATGGGTGGCTGTTATCCCCGCCAAGGGCTATAATTGGCTCTCCCTGTGCTCTCTGTTCCTCTAGGTTCCAATCTGTTAGTTCACCAGGCAGCTCCGTGGGTCACATTTAGGGTAAAAGAGAAAACCCCATAGCGTAATCCAGTATATAAAAAACATTTATTATAAAAAATTGCACTTACAGTGTATTGTAGTAAAAACAGCGGTGGTTTAATGTGCGGCCGGCCGGCTCTCACTACCCGTTGCTTCCGGGATTCGTATCGTGGTGACGTCAGCACGCCGCTCCTCCCTACGTCGTTTCGACAAACCTGTCGTCATCCGTGCCCCGAATACTCATCAGAATTTACCATTAATGGGGTGGTGGCTTGGGCCCTGTAATACGCTCCGGAGGATTGGTCTATCACCGGGTATAAGTGAGTGGGTTCAGGAGCGGGCAGTTCGGGGGTTGGAGGAGGAGGAGGATATACCGCAGGGGGAGGCGCCACAGGGCAAGGTGGCACAGGGCGGGGTACCACCGGGGGAGGAGTCTCTGGGGGAGGTGTCACTAGGGGAGGAGGTGTGGGAGGTGCCAGCTGTAGGAAAGGGGCGGTAGGCGAAGGGCGGTACCCAATTTCTGAGGACCAGACGCCATAATAGGGCGGTGGCTGGCTGGCTAGTGTGAGTTTTAACCCTTTTTCTGCTTTTTCTGGCTTTTTATATACATATACATTTCGGCCTCTGAAACTTCTGCCCCATCGTTAGCTATTGGAGGGGTGTGTGTTCGGGCTCAGGATTTGTATGACGGTTTTACGAGGCTGTCTTGGACTCAAGGGGTCCGACAATACCTATAACCGTCACCTGTCCTTCTTTGGACCATGCTCCAACATATAATGCTGCCTAGGACTTACAAGGACATATAGAGATATAGAGGACAAGAGGTAGAGCGGTAGGTGGAGAGGTGGTAAGGGAGAGAGAGAAGGAGAGAAAATGAGAAGAGAGAAGAGAGAAGAGAGAGGAGAAGAGAGAGGAGAGAGAAAGAGAAGAGAGAGGAGAGAGGAGAGAGGAGAGAGGAGAAGAGAGGAGAAGAGAGGAGAGAGGAGAGGAGAGAGGAGAGAAGAGAGAAGAGAGGAGAAGAGAGGAGAGAGGAGAGAGGAGAGAAGAGAGAAGAGAGAAGAGAGAGGAGAGAGGAGAGAGGAGAGAGGAGAGAGAGAGAGAGAGGGAGATTGTGTTCGTAGACAGAAAATGACGCGCAGAGGAAAAATTTTACTTTTAAAAAGAGGTAGTGCCAAGTGACAGTCGCGCAGCTGCTGCTTGAGATATGATTTTTAAGGGAGCCTAGAGGAAACAGAGAGGGGGAAAGAGAAAGAGAGAGAGAGGGAGATAGAGAGAGAGTGTTATGAAGCTGTCTTGGACTCAAGGGTCCGACAATACTTCTGACCCGTCACTAGTATGCAAGAGGGAGAGAGAGAGAATGAGAAAATGACAGGGAGAGAAACGCAAGGGAGAGAGAGAAAAAGGAGAGAGGAATGTCTACTTTGCTCGACTGCCATGCAAGACTCCTTGTGTGCGCCTTCCCAAAACGTAGACTAGTCACGGTCCTGTCCACCCGAGGTGGCCGCAGGGAAGGATCGAGGTGAGTAATACGTGACCACTTATTACTCTCAACAAGACATAACAGATAGAATGAAGTTCAATACACCACTTCAAACAGATAAAATGAAATTCAATGCACCTCTTCAAACGTTTTTTACATTTCCCAACACCATGCCTAAACTTCTCACTCTTTCTTTCTCCCTTTCTTCGCACTCTTCCGGCTGCTCCGGTTGTAATGGACACCTTTTAGCTGTGTATCCCCTTATTCTAGCTTCAGCTTCTATAACTTGCAGTGACTTCCCAACACCAAGCTTTACCGGATAATGTACATTTAGTCTGAACACCAACACATCTGGGGTCTCGGGTAGCAGGAGTTTGTGACCAAGAGTTTCTTTCTTATATCCTGGCACTATCACCTTAATTAACCCCCAGCCTTCTTCATGTATACCAAAAAGCAATCCAGAAACACACTTAGGACATGACATTACTGACTCGTATGACAATGTGACAAAGAGCGAGTGAAGCCTCGTACACACGACCGAGTTTCTCGTCGTAAAAAACACGTCGTTTTTTTCGACGAGATTCTTGTTAAGCTTGTCGATTTTCTCGTCAAGCTTTCTATGCGTACACACTGTCATTTCCCAATTTCCTCGTTGTTCTCCGCGCTCACGTCCAGCACGTACGACGGCACTATAAAGGGGAAGATCTTTTTTCTTGGCGCCACCCCTTGGGCTGCTTTTGCTGATCTCGTGTTACCGCGTGTGAAGTAAAAGTTTGGGAAGAGACGATTCACGCTTTTCAGTCTTCGTACTTTTCAGATCGTTTTCTGCCATTCAGTTTGTGCTTGTGGGTTCGTATCTTGACTTTCAGGGCGTCTAGGCAGGTCGTATCTGTTTTACAGTGTGTTCTTGCCTGTTCGTTTCTGTTTTTCATTTCGTTATTCATAGGCCTTGCTGTTCTAAAGTGCGTTCTGTTCTGTACGTTCTGATTAGACGACCGTTTCCTAGCCATGTCGCCTGGACGTTCTCGTCGTCGAGTTCGTGCTGTGCGTGCACTTGGTGTTGGTCTGCTTGTTTTGGACCAAGACCAGTCCATGAATGGTGTGAGGAGGAGTTCATGGACCAAGAATTGGTTGCTCCAGCGGGATGTCTGACCCCGTTTTTCAGGAACTGTTGGCTTTGGTGTCCCCCTATATTACCAGGAAGGACACCGTTATGCGGGAAGCCATCAGTGCTGAGCAGAGGCTCATCGCCACGTTGCGTTACCTGGCGACAGGGAGAAGTCTTCAGGACTTGAAGTTCACGACAGGCATCTCCCCCCAGGCTCTGGGCCTCATAATCCCAGACACCTGTTCTGCCATCATCCAAGTCCTGCAGGAGGACTATATTAGGGTAAGTTTGCTCCTTTAACATCACATTTTATGTATTACATGTATGCTAATGTATTGTATTTCTTTCATCCTTCCCTAATTACCATGATTGTAATATGCTGAGAATGTCCCCTTTGTCCCCATGCATGTTGGAAGCTTTAGATTGCCCCTTTTTTCTCCTCCATAAATATTTCCCTTCACTAACTTTTCCAGCAGGGGTGCCTGTTGCTCCAAATGTTTGGGGGTTCAAACCCCAATTTAGGAAATAAACTTCCTCCTTTTTTGCTCTGGTGCCTATTAAATGCCCCCAGTTGTCCCCTCCAATGCAGCCATTTTGTTCCCTCCAATGCAGCCATTTAGTCCCCTCTAATGCAGCCAGTTTCCCCCCAGCCCTGCACTTACCTTCTTGTGGTCAGCGCCATCCTTCTTCTGTCCTTGATGTCTTCTCCTTCCCTTCATGTTGCATCAGCCAATCATGTTACCATTAAACAGACTTGGTGAACATGATTGGCAGAGCAGCCTGTCAGTGTTAACCCAAGGAATGCCCCCCCCCCCCTGCGTCCCCGATTTTACTTTTAGGAAGCCAATTACATCCCTCAGGTTGTAATGTGCAAGACTATTTTACTACCTGTTTCTGCTATGCAATTTGAACCCCCTAAATGCCTCAATGATTCATATGTTGGTCGCTTTACAAGAGGCCATCCACCTGAATAGTGTGCGGCATAGACAATACGTATATGTATTGTTCTGAGTGATGGGCACAGGAGAGAGGGGGCAGTGCTCCAGCACCCACTCTGGACGCACCGCCACTGCAATGCTATCCTGTGGCCAAACACATCTCCCCCCCCCCAAAATAATTTAGTAATGGCCCATCAGAGGGGGTGATGAATATGATAAATGAGCCTTCCATTATACTTTTTTTAAACACCTTAATAAACGTAGAATTTGATTGATGTTGGCCTCTAATTTTTTTGGATAGAATTTCCTTGTAATGTATGACTTTGGTTTTCTAAAAAAATTATTTATTCTTGTTTCACTCCACAGCTTCCTTCCACGCCACAGGAATGGCAGACTGTGGCATCGGAGTTTGCCACGCGGTGGGACTTCCCCAACTGCGGTGGTGCCATAGACGGGAAGCACGTCCGCATCGTGCCGCCACCCCGTTCTGGGTCCTACTACTACAACTACAAGGGGTTTCATAGCATTGTGCTGATGGCGGTGGTGTCAGCACGGTATGAATTCCTCTATGTTGATGTAGGGAAAAATGGCCGGATGTCCGATGGGGGATCCTTCATCCAGACGGAGTTTGCCCTCCGTCTCCAGAGTGACGACCTTGCATTGCCACTGGATGCAGGGAATATTGAAGGACTCCCCTTTGTTTTTTTGGCTGATGAAGCCTTCGGGCTCGGACGGCATCTTATGAGGCCATTTCCTCAGAGGACCCTGACCCCAGAGAAGAGGGTGTTCAATTACCGGCTGGCCAGGGGCCGAAGAGTCGCTGAAAATGCCTTTGGCATAATGGCCAGCCGGTTCCGCCTTTTTATGACTTCCATCCACTTGGCGGACTACAAAATAAACTATGTAGTGTTATGCTGCTGTGTGCTACACAATTTTCTTTGCTGCAAATCGAATTCATATATGGCCTCAGTTTTGCCAGAGGCTGGACTTTCCCCTGCAAATCCCCTGCCGGGCCTGGAATCTGCCCGTCCTGGCTTGCCCCCCCAAAATGCCCGTGAGGTTCGGGACAAATACATGGAGTATTTCACTGGTAGGGGGGCAATTCCTATGCCAGCCTATGTCTAAGTATCCCAATAAAAAGCTTGTTTAAACCTTTAATTATTTGTTCTTTCCTGTCTCCTAGTTTGTCTTTGTGCATTTGTAGTGGCAAGTGTATTTTACTTTAGTAAATAACAACCATTTCACTATGTAACCTTACAAAAGAACCAAATAAGCTTAGAGGGTATTATAAAAAGAAACTACACGTTGTTTGTGGTCAAATATTTTACTCTGTGCACATTCTCTTCATTTTTTTTTTTTTTTTGTTATTTTGGGTTGGCCTGGCCCCAACCCGGCAATTTTTTGCTTATGAAAATACAAAAATAACAGTTGCATTTCAAAAATTACAACATTGGATACCTCTGAGCAATCGGAGACATTCACTTACACAAACTATGTCTCTATGTGCCCGTCCTAATATGGGGTCCTGCCACCCCTTGCCCAGCCAAAAATTGAATATGCACACATTTGGGATTTTTTTCATCTAGGAAGTTTACAATCCTGATCCCTATTGTCAACATGTGCTATCTGCCATCAGGGGTGATCAATGGACGTGTTTTGGGGGTGCATCCCCTTCCTCAGTTCACCGACTTTAGATACGAGGAAGGGGTTGCACCCACAAAAGACGTACATGGATATCCCCTGATGGCAGATAGCACATGTTGACACACTGTGTGCATATTCAATTTTTGGCTGGTTTGATTGTCAAAAAAATTCAAAAAATTACAAAAACAAACATGTAAAAACAAATGTGTTTGGATGGCTTATTGAATTCTCCCCAAAACATCGAGAATGTCTTTAAATGTTTGTTCCATCACATGGATTCTTTGTTTAATTAGGTCCAGTTCCGTGCTACATTCCATCACTTGCTGGATGAGGCGGAGGGCACTGTCAGCAGAGAACCGTGTACTATCCTTCACAACATTTACATCCCCTAAAAACCAAAAAAAAAAGGTATTATAACTCTGCAGGCCTACCTCTCTTACCTGAAGCTGTGGTGACAGATACTGACCTGTTGTGGTGACCAGATCCACAACGTCATCCACCTCTCCTTCCTGCACTTCTCCTTCCTCCACCTCAACTTCCTCTACATCCTTCGGTTGTGGGTCTTTGGGAGTTTGGGGTTGCTTGGAAGTTGTGGGGTGCATGTGCTCCCTGGAGTGTCCTCCTCCCAGTCTTCTCTCCCCTATGAGAATAAAACAAAAGGTCTATTTATCACACTGTAAATCTCATTGTTAAAATAAAAACAGGCTAAATTGCTTGGAAGTGGGGTACAAGTGTGTGTTTGTGCGGAATTTAAAGAAGAATGCATTATTTATGACCCAAAATATGTTTAGTATTCACATTTGGATGTAATTTATTTGACATGGAGGCACCACAAAAATTCTCTGATGCACCTGTGTGGGACACCCAAAAAAGGCGGGTCTGGTGGCCCACACTATAGTGCTCCAAAGTACAGATGTGGAAGCAGCTGCTGAGTGTCCTCTCCTTTACACTGATAAAAGTTTGCATTTCATTCTCTTTACAAACACATCATCTAGACTAAAAAATTATCAACAATATTTGATCAAAAATGGCAGATGTCTGATTACTTTTGTGGCTCTAAAATAAGCCAAAACCGCGGATAGTGGCCGAACGAAGTGTCGGTAACGTAACGAACGATTACTGTGCCCAACCAAGTTCAAAATATTACATTTTGGAAGGGAGTCCAATATGAGAAAAAAAAAAAAAAACATGTCAGTTTATAAAAAGATTAATAGCAGAAAAGTCTACATTTTACTTACTTTTAGCGAGCATTCTCTTTATGCTCCTCAACTGGTCTGGCTCCCTCAGTTTGAGGTCTGACCACCTCTTTCTGAGCTGCTCATTTGAGCGTTTCACCCCGAAATTCGCCTTCAGACTCTTCACAACTTTAGTGAGGATTTTGGCCTTCCTTCTATTTGGTTTGCTATACGGCCCATGCTTGGCATCATAATCAGCCTTGAGCAAGATGTCCACCATCTCCGCCATCTCGGCAAAAGACATATTCGATGCCTTGAATCTCCTCCTTGATCGTGACGTTTCCTCGGTCTCCAGGCTTGTCTCCTCGTTAGTTGCGGAATTATCAGACACCTGCTGTAACTCCGCCATATCTGTCTGCACGCCGAAAGAGAAGGGGCGGGGAAAAGATGTTAGTTAGAACGTCATGGGCGGGCGACGTGTGCGGAGCGACGTGTTCGAATTTTGACGCATGCGTGGTGTGTATATAGCAAACACACATGTGACTATAGTACGTTCGGTGTGCGGAGAGAGGAGTTCAAGTGACGGACGTGCAAACGAAGGTATGTGATTTTGTGACTTGTAAAAATTGTTGGCCTATAGTACTGTCTTGAGATTGTTGGAGGATATATATGGTGACTAGGATGTTAAGGAGGTTAGACTGTTTGCCTCACATTAGTTAAATATAATTTATTTAACTTGCAGATACAATATGAATGTCTTTATTAGCGACAAAGAGTTCCTGGCGGAATTTATTGACCGTGTAAGGGAGCTGCCGGCTCTGTGGGAGACGAAAAACCCCATCCATAAAAAAAGAGGGGTGAGAAAAGCAGCGCTGGAGAAGCTGCTCCCATTTGTGCATACCAAGGTGCCCACAGCCACAGCAAAACAAGTGGACACTAAAATTGGGAGCTTGAGAGGTACCTACAGGACTGAACGCTCTAAGGTGCTGGCTTCTCAGAGGTCAGGAGCAGCAGCAGATGATGTTTATGTCCCGATTTTGTGGTACTACAGCAGGATGTCCTTTCTGGATGACCACATTGAGACAAGGCCATCACTCTCCACTCTTCCCCCCAGACTTCCCTGCAGCCAACCTGAGCCTTCTCTGGAGCAAGAGGAGGCAGCCATCCTGGATGATCCTGATTTGGCCATCTGGAGCCAGGTATAGTATTAACTGAAAATGTATTGGGATAAAATTAATGTTTGACAAATATGTCAAGATGAGAAACATACATTATTTTGGATTCCACAAGTGAAATCAAGATCTGTAGACATTATTCTGCACTTAATTGGGTGCTAAATAGTCAATCTGATGTAGTGGTAAATTTAAAGCAAGGATTTATGCATTTACATTCTAATTGCTTCAATCAGGATTACAAAGTTTGATGCAAAGATTAAACCAACATATTAAACTATGTTCCTTTTTCATACACAGGATGAAATCAGCCAGGAGGAGGGTCTGGAAACTGTCAGGCAGGAGGAGGAAGGGCCCAGTGGCAGCCAGGAGGTGGCAGGGCCCAGTGGCAGCCAGGAGGTGGCAGGGCCCAGTGCCAGCCAGGAGGTGGCAGGGCCCAGTGCCAGCCAGGAGGTGGCAGGGCCCAGTGGCAGACAGGAGGTGGCAGGGCCCAGTGGCAGACAGGAGGTGGCAGGGCAAAGGAGAAGCACCAGATCCCAGGTGCCTCCCATCCGGCTTCACAAAAGAGGCAGGAGGGACAGGACCACCAGTGAGGCAGCAATGGCCCTTATTAAAGAGGCCCATGCCACCCTCAAGGAGCCCACATCCCCTGAAGAGGCCATTGCCGGCCTAGTGGAGGCTAAGTTCAAGGTGATGAGCATGGAGCAACGCCTCCTATGCGAGCCCCTGCTCATCACCTTGCTCAACAAGGGGGTGATGGAGAAAATTACCCCCAATACTGCCATATGTGAGGTGGCCCAACTGACCCAACCTCAACCTCCACCTCCACCTTCTTCTTCTGCCCCACCCCCTTCTGCTACACCTCCACCTTCTTCTTCTGCCCCACCCCCTTCTGCTACACCTCCACCTTCTGCCCCACCCCCTTCTGCTACACCTCCACCTTCTTCTTCTGCCCCACCCCCTTCTGCTACACCTCCACCTTCTTCTTCTGCCCCACCCCCTTCTGCTACACCTCCACCTTCTGCCCCACCCCCTTCTGCTACACCTCCACCTTCTTCTTCTGCCCCACCCCCTTCTGCTACACCTCCACCTTCTGCCCCACCCCCTTCTGCTACACCTCCACCTTCTGCCCCACCCCCTTCTGCTACACCTCCACCTTCTTCTTCTGCCCCACCCCCTTCTGCTACACCTCCACCTTCTTCTTCTGCCCCACCCCCTTCTGCTACACCTCCACCTCCTCCTCCTGACAGGAGTACCCCTCCAGTGGGCCAGCCTCCAGCCAAACGAAGAAGGAAGGCTGCAGGGAAGGCTTCAGGAAAGGCTGCAGGGAAGGCTTCAGGAAAGGCTGCAGGGAAGGTTGCCAGGAAGAAGAGGAAGTGATGGCCTTGCTTCATTGTGGTCAGACAGAAGGCAGCCTGTTGTAGTACCACACACTTGGGACATATATATCACCTGCTGCTGTTCCTGACCTCTGGGAGGCCAGCATCAGATTGTGTTCAGAAATGTTGGCCTTCTCAAGCTCCCAATTTTAGTGTCCACACAGGGTTGCTGTGTGCTCTGGGGTCCCTGGGATGCACAAATGGCAGCAGCTTCTCCAGCGCTGCCTTCTCTTTATTTAATTTATAAACATGAATAAATGTGATTTTTGTTTAAGTTCATACTTGACTATGTGTATTTTTAAATAAACAAAATCAAGCTTTGGAGTAAGCAGATACATTTGACTGACAATTAAAGGGACAGATATCACCCCCCCCCAAAAGAATAACTAAATCTGATTAGCACAAAAACATGGTGGGAAATTTAAATAATATAGATTCCAAAATTAAATGGGAGATCACTATCAAAACATTGTGAAATTATAATTAACATCATTTTGAAAAATCTAACCATTTAAATTATTTCTAAAAACTTGCACGATATAATACACATAAATCTTATAAAGAGCAGCATGAAAAAGGTTAAAAAAAAGGCATAACTCTGTGTGAATATCAGCAGCAAAAGAAGGTCACTCGTTTTGATTAATGTAACATTCTAACGAAGATTTCAATGCAGAACATTTAAACGATGAAATATTTTTGAGCGTGACGAATATGCTCTCTCCATTACGAAGGCTTGTTTTACCAGAAGATGCGCTCCCGTCTCATAGTTGCTTGTGAGCATGCGCGCTTTTGGAAGAGTCGTAAAAGCATACACACGAACCATTTTCTCGTCACAAAACAGGCCGACGAGAAACACGACGAGGAAATCTGGAATCCTGACGAGAAAATAGAGAGCAGGTTCTCTATTTTCTCGTCGAGATTCTCGGCAATTTTCTCGTCGTAAAACCATACACACGAATGTTTTTCTCGACAAAAAAACTCTTGCGGCACTTTTCTTGACTGTTTTGGACGAGAAACTCGGTCGTGTGTACGAGGCCTGAGACTCAGAATATTCTGAATATTCGTCACAGGATCCCCCGCGCCAAGCGTGTTCCCTGATGCCCCCTTTCAGTCACCCGTGCAACACCGCACTGTCAGCTCTCCAAGAGGAGTCTGTCTGCATCAGTTAATTATTCTGACTGTGACAACTACCCCTCTACTTATCTCACCACCCCGTCACGAGTCAATACATATAACAAGGTATGTGACGACCGTAGTGGAATGCAGGATTTTCCAGATCCTCACAGGATCTCCCACGCAATTCGTGTTTGACGCCCCCTCCTGGGAGGATCCCTGTGCTCTACTGCACAATTATTTATTCCCCCAGAAGGAGTTTAACCACGTCAATTCAATTATTCTCGGCCGAGAGATTTCATAAAACAATCCTTTCCCCAACAGTCATTACAAAATCAACAGAAACAGAATTGACTGACACCAAGGATAAACAAATAGAGGTGGCAGATATAATGCAGGTTCTTTATAAATGGACTTCGGGCAAGATATTTTACCTGTCTTTTGCTGACCGCAGGAAAGCCAATGCGGACACGGAGACTAACCACTCACGGTCACAGGATAAACAGTAGACAAGATATTGCAAAATGTCTTACCATTTTTGGAGGTGATTAGTCCCCGTCCTGTCTGTGTGTTGGTCTGCCTCGGTCTCCTCTCGATCGGCTGTCCCTTGGCTCAGAACCCGAAGGCCCAATGTTGGTTTTGGACCGAACAGAATTGTCCAAACTTTATATTCTGCCCCTGGCCAAATTCAGTATAGAAGTTGGAGCATGCACTCTCCCTTTAAGATAAAGTAAAACACGCTGACACACACACGTTTCAGAGTATAGTTACTTCTCTTTTATTTGTTCCTCTTTTTACTATTTTATAACCAAGCTGCTGGACTCTTGTCATCAAAAGGCAGTCATATGCAAAATATAATATTATGACAATAATGTGACAATACATAAGATTTCGGGTGACTTTCTGTCCATATAAGGGGATAAGAGTTGGGGTAGCAAGCTGTATAACTATATACGGTGATCTTCCTTTGATGTTTTGTCTTGTGGCAATCATCTTGAAGGGGGCACATTCTTGTTAACTCTTCGCAGTTCAGTTTCGCAATAAAGGAGGGGTGGGTGAGCAGCCAGCATCTATCTATGATCTGAAGTTAAGGCTCAATAAGCTAAGCGATTAAGCAAACAGTGATAACATATACATTAGATATTGAAAATAGGCATTTTGTTCTGATACCTATAATATCTTAATAATACACATCCATTACAAAACCACCGCATGTGGAAGGGAATTCCACATTCTTTCCGCTCTTACAGTAAATAACCCTCTACGTAGTTTAAGGTTAAACCTTTTTTCTTCTAAATTTAGTGAGTGGCCTCGTGTCTTAGTAAATTCCCTTCCGCAAAAAGTTTTATATTTTGCCTAAAGCTTGCCACCATTATAACAATTTAGAGTATGCATTTGAAAATCATGTTCAAGTAGTCACTGCAAGAGGTGTTACTCCCTGTAACGGCACCCCAAATACGAAAGGGGTTTAACGCCGTTTAGATATCTTCCCTCTCCTGGACACAAATTCACTGTCGATCCTCCACAGCCAGACGACCACTTCCCATAGGAATTAATCCTTCTGAAAGAACGAGACGCACTCTGTATCTTTCTCTGGATAGACTGACTTTATTAAGAAAAACATTGTAACTTTTATACACATCCAATACTGCATTAACCTAAAATGAACAATGGTCCAGCTCCACCCACAACACAACAAGACCCAATACACATTATTTTGACACCTGTTAGGAGACAACAGGTTCTAATCCCCTTATGTTTAAATAACTATGCATGATCTTTATATTCACCAGACTGTCTGTTACTTTACAATACACACAAGGACAGACTTAATTTCCCCAATCCACATCACCACAAACAATGAACAGGTCTTTTAGAAGCTGGGATTAGCATTACACTAGGCAGACAGGTGATTGAGGCTGAACACCTCAGTATCTCTCAATTAACCTGTTGAGTTCAGAATCAGTAAATAGTCCTTTACAGATATCCTTGGGAATATGGTGGATAAATATTATAGACCCATTTTAGGTAGTCCAAGATATATTTCTTAATGTCCATTATTTCCTGGCTCACCCTGTGTCCAAAGTGACCCCCCTGTCACACATCTCCCCTTTCGGCAGGAGACTAACACAGGAGGTGACCCCAGACGGGTTGACTCCGAAGTTAGTCCATAGGTCCATTCTTCCGATGTCTGGATAACCCATCAACATTGCACTAGGAGCCCGGGAGGATGTCTGTTTGCCGGGACAACCCATCAGCATTGCCATTTTGCTTACCGGGTCGGTAGCTGATGGTGAAGTTGTAAGGTTGTAGGGCTAAGCTCCACCGCAGCAACCTGCCATTGTCTCCGGAGACCCGGTTAAGCCAGACCAATGGGTTGTGGTCGGTGACCAGTGAAAATTCCTGTCCGTATAAGTAAGGGTTCAACTTTTTAGGGGCCCAGACCAGGGCCAAACACTCCTTCTCCACTGCCGCATAGCTCACTTCCCGGGGTAATAGCTTTCTACTCAGGTATGCGACAGGGTGTTCTCCTCCATCCTCCCCAACTTGGCTCAGCACAGCCCCCAGTCCAAACATGGAAGCATCTGTGTGGACAAGAAAATGTTTGTTAGGTACTGGGGCAGCCAAGACAGGGGCATTTACAAGTGCTTGCTTGAGGGCTAGAAACGCAGTTTCACAAGCTGGAGACCACAGGACCTGCCTAGGTAAATTCTTTTTCGTCAGGTCAGTCAGGGGTTTTTGCGATAGCACTATAATTAGGGACAAAAAGTCGGTAGTACCCTGCAGTCCCCAAGAAGGCGAATACCTGGGTCTTAGTACGGGGCGTGGGCCAGTTAGCTACTGCCTCTACCTTGGCTGGCTCTGGTCTCTGGTTCCCACACCCCACTCGGTGTCCCAGGTACTGCACCTTCGCCATACCTAGATGGCACTTGTCTGGTTTCAAGGTCAGGCCTGCGGCCCGAACTTTGTCTAGAACCACCCCTACGTGAACCAGGTGCTCCTCCCAAGACCCACTTTAGATCGCAATGTAATCCAGGTATGCACATGCAAAATCCTGGAAGCCATCGAGGAGCCTATCCACCATACGTTGGAAGGTGGCTGGGGCATTTTTCATCCCAAATGGCATGACCTTAGACTGGTACAGGCCAAATGGGGTAACAAATGCCGACTTGGGGATAGCATCCTCGGCCAGGGGGATCTGCCAATAACCTTTACACAGGTCTATTGTAGTTAAATAACGTCCCCTGGCTATACGATCTAGCAGTTCGTCTACCCTGGGCATCGGGTAGGCATCGATGGTGGTCTTCTCATTGAGTCGCCTGTAGTCCACGCAGAACCGGGTAGTCCCGTCTTTCTTAGGCACCAGAACTACAGGCGAGGCCCAAGGGCTGTCAGAAGGCTCAATGACTCCTAACTGAATCATCTCCTGTATCTCCTTCCGCATTTCCTCTCGGACTGCTTCAGGGATACGGTAGGGGGGCTGTCGAAGGGGTGCTTGTCCAGGGGTCTCTACCTTATGCACAGCCAGGGTCGTATAGCCTGGTTTTTGGGAGAACGTCGCCTGTTTCTCCCACAGAAGCCGCTTAGCCTGTTCCTTCTTTGTGGGGCTTAACCGGTCTCCTAGCTGTACAAGGCTAATGAGGTCAGTCTGGGGCTCTCTCTCTAGTAAGTCAGGGAGGGGTAAACCTTCTGAGTCGTCCGCAGCAGGGGCACATACTGCAGCAATATCCTCCTGCCGTTCCTGATACTCCTTCAGCATGTTCACATAAAAGGTTCGCTGGATTCTTTCATCTGCACAGCTGGCAATGACATAGGTAGTATCACATACCTGGGCTACTACTTTATACGGGCCCTGCCAAGATGCCTGCATCTTGTAGGTCTTCACAGGCTTGAGCACTAAGACCTTCTGCCCAACCTGGAAGACACGCTGTCGGGCCCCCCGATCGTACCATCTCTTCTGTCTTCCCTGGGCCGCCTGGAGATTCTCCCTTACCATCAGAGACAGTTGCTCCATGCGGTCCCTGAGTTCCAGAACATAGGGCATTATGAGGGTCCCTTCTTGCTCTGTCTCTCTCTCCCAGTGTCCTCTGATGAGATCGAGGGGTCCGCAGACCCTTCTCCCATAGAGCAACTCGAAGGGTGAGAACCCCGTAGATTCCTGGGGTACCTCTCTGTACGCAAATAACAGGTGAGGCAGGAATCTCTCCCAGTCTCTGCAAGCGTCCGAAAAGATACTCAGCATTTGCTTGAGGGTCCCGTTAAAGCGTTTGCAAAGACCATTAGTCTGGGGGTGGTAGGGTGAGCTCAGCAAGGGCTTAATATTGCACACCTTCCACAACTGCTGGGTGAGTACCGCGGTAAACTGGGTTCCCTGGTCAGAGAGAATCTCCTTAGGGAACCCCACTCTGGTAAAAATCTTAACCAGGGCATCAGCTACTGTCTCTGATTCAATGTTAGACATAGCTTCTGCCTCTGGGTAGCAGGTGGCGTAGTCCACCACGGTGAGGATATACTTCTTCCCGGATGGACTAGGCCGGGCCAGGGGACCCACAATGTCAACAGCTATGCGGTAAAAGGGCTCCCCAATAATAGGCATGGACATGAGTTTAGCCTTAGGGTGGTCCCCCCTCTTGCCTATCCGTTGACATGTGTCACACGTTTTGCAGTATTGTCGCACATCCTGGCTGAGATTGGGCCAGAAGAAATTCTGTGCAATCCTATGGGCCGTGCGACGGAACCCTAGATGTCCTGCTAGCGGCACATCATGCCCGATTCGCAGAATCTCCAGCTGGTATTTCTTAGGTACCACCAGCTTTCGTTTCTGCGAAGGGGCCTTTCTTCTCTGAGATGGCTTAGGAATCCTATACAGTCTATCCCCATCCCATTCAAAAAGCTCCCCATCTATTCCCCTTTCCTGAGTATCTGTCTTAGCCCTATACTTGTGTAAGGTCGGGTCCTCCCAAGTTTCCCTCCCGAATGTTTCTGGGGTATCCCAGCCTAGGCGCGCCTGATCTAAGGTACGTGTCAGGGAGGATAGTCTCACCTGGGTCTCCGCAGCAAGCGGACCGGTTCCAGCAATACGTGTCTGGGCACGGGTAGTCACAGGGTTGACTTCATCTGGGCCCATCGGGGCGTAAGCAGAAAGGAGGGGGGCCAAATCATTCCCCAGTAGTACATCCGCGGGCAAGTCCTTCATCACCCCCACATTCACGTGTCCCGAACCAACCCCCCAATCCAGGTGAACACGGGCAACGGGTAGCCGGAAGATGGTACTTCCCGCTATTCTTACGGCTACAGTGTCTCCGGTGTGTTGGCTCTCTGGGATGAGGTTCTTCTGTAGTAGGGTCATGGTAGCGCC
Organism: Rana muscosa; assembly: GCA_029206835.1. Classification (NCBI taxonomy): domain Eukaryota; kingdom Metazoa; phylum Chordata; class Amphibia; order Anura; family Ranidae; genus Rana; species Rana muscosa. Next base: position 327,854,991 of record CM055116.1, on the reverse strand, counting down.
GCTATCACGTAAGCTATTGGCTACCGTTCCATTAACCCGGACCGTCTGCCTGTGTTGTTGCCTGTTGTCCCGGTTAGCTGCTTGTATTGGATCAGCCTCGTGCAGGACGCCCCAATGTTCTTCCACCTCAACGCAGTGGGCCGCAGGCATGGGTGTGCGGGGGCTCCCCCTTGCTGGTTGTCTCCATGACTGGGACTGGATGGCTGGATTCAACGGACAGTCTGGCATTTGTGCCCTAGCTGTTTACATCCGAAACACCTGATGGGTTGTGCGTAGTCCTGGGAGTTGAACCTGGGCTGCTGAGGATAAGTGGCTGCTGGGGTTGGTGCTGAAGCTGGGTTAGAGGCTGATAAACTGGGCCGAGATAGTGGATAGCGCTCGCTTCCGCCTGACCTTCGAGAGTCCAGATATTCATCGGCAAAAGTAGCCGCTTGCTGTACAGTCCGTGGTTGCTTATCTCGCACCCAATCCCGTAGTACCAGAGGGGTGTGGTTAAAGAACTGTTCTAAGTGTACTAGCTGGGTGATGTCCTCTATGGTATGAGCGCGGCTTCCCTGGAACCAGCCCTTGAGGTTTCGCTGCAGACGATGTGCCCACTCCACGTATGTTATGTGGGTTTGTTTCCGGGATTCTCGAAACTTAATCCGGCTGGCTTCGGGTGTAATGGCAAATCGGGCTAGCAGAGCTTCTTTTACCCGGTCATAGTCTTTAGCGTCCTTATCCTCCAGGGCCCGATATGCATCCGCCGCTCTGCCCGTTAAATTACTTGCCAGTAAGGCGACCCAATCTTGGGGCAGTACTTCATGTATCTGGCATAGTCTCTCAAAGTCCTGCAGGAATGCTTCAATTTCCTCCTCTCTTTCCTTAAATAGTTTGAACGCCCGAAAGGGCAACTTGCGGAAAGGCGCTGCATCTTTAGGTGTTGTCTCCAATTGCCGTATTTCCGCCATTCTCTGCTCATGTTGCCGCTCTAGTTCTCTCTCTTGTCGCTCCAGTCCTTTCTCTTGTCGCTCCAGTCCTTTCTCTTGTCGCTCTCGTTCTTTCTCTTGTCGCTCATCCTGCAGCTGGATGTCTTTAATGGCTTTCTGTATGGCGGTCTCTGAGGGGTTAGCACCATATAATGCCAACCGCTCTCGAACTCGTTGCTGAAACAAGTCTTTAACTGACCGGGGTCCTGCATCACCAACCCTCTGGTCCATCTCGGCTCTCAAGTAGGTCTTTCAGCGTGGCTTTCCTGCAGGCTGTATAGCTGGTCCTTCACTGTGGTAGTTTGAAGTGTCCCAGGAACTGGGGGGAAAATCCCACAGCTGCCAACCAATGTAACGGCACCCCAAATACGAAAGGGGTTTAACGCCGTTAAGATATCTTCCCTCTCCTGGACACAAATTCACTGTCGATCCTCCACAGCCAGACGACCACTTCCCATAGGAATTAATCCTTCTGAAAGAACGAGACACACTCTGTATCTTTCTCTGGATAGACTGACTTTATTAAGAAAAACATTGTAACTTTTATACACATCCAATACATTAACCTAAAATGAACAATGGTCCAGCTCCACCCACAACACAACAAGACCCAATACACATTATTTTGACACCTGTTAGGAGACAACAGGTTCTAATCCCCTTATGTTTAAATAACTATGCATGACCTTTATATTCACCAGACTGTCTGTTACTTTACAATACACACAAGGACAGACTTAATTTCCCCAATCCACATCACCACAAACAATGAACAGGTATTTTAGAAGCTGGGATTAGCATTACACTAGGCAGACAGGTGATTGAGGCTGAACACCTCAGTATCTCTCAATTAACCTGTTGAGTTCAGAATCAGTAAATAGTCCTTTACAGATATCCTTGGGAATATGGTGGATAAATATTATAGACCCATTTTAGGTAGTCCAAGATATATTTCTTAATGTGCATTATTTTCTGGCTCACCCTGTGTCCAAAGTGACCCCCCTGTCACACTCCCATTCTACCATGCATTGACATCATATTGGTGCTCATGCATAAAAGTTCCAGGGCTTAAAACCTAGAGTGGCGAAAATAATTATTTGATCCCCTGCAGATTTTGTAGGTTTGCCCACTTACAAAGAAATGAAGGGTCTATCATTGTTATCATAGGTATATTTTAAATGATAGAGACAGAATATTAACCGAAAATCCTGAAAACCACATGATTCAAATGTTATAAATTAGACATGTGCAGAATGAAAAAAAAATTGTTTAGTTAAATTTGTTTCATTCGTTTAATTTGTTTTCAGAATTTGTTTTGTTTATTTGTTTTCAAATCAATTTTGAATAGTTTTCAAATTCGAAAAGTTTTCGAATTCCAATTGTTTTCCAATTTCCAAAGAGAATAAAATAGAATAGAAAATAAAGGAATAGCATTTAAAAAAATAGAATAGAAAATAATATAACAGAAAATAAAAGAATATAATATAATAGAGTAAAACGGAACAAAATAGGATAGAAAATAAAAGAACAGACTAGAATGGAATATAATAGAATAGAAAGGAATAAAATAGAATAAAAAAAGGTTAAATAAAATAGAAAGATTATAACCATATTCTGAAATTCGAATACAATAGAAAAGAATAGAATAAAATAATAGAATAGTATAGAAATATTATAACCATTTTCCAAAATTCAAATAGAAATATTTCGAATTTGAATAGAATAGAAAAGAATATAGTAGAATAGAATGGAAAATAACACAATAGTATAAAAAAAAGAATAGAATAGAATGAATATAACCATCTTCCTATTCTAATCTATTCTTTTCTATTCTATTTAAATTCAAATTGATTATATTCTATTGTTTTTTTTTATTTAACTCTTTTTTTATTTGTTTATTCTAATCTATTCTTTTCTGTTCTATTTTATTATTTTCTTATCTATTCCATTCTATTCTTATCTATTCCATTCTTTTATTTTATATTCAAATTCAAATTTATTCTATTCAAAATTCAAATTTCGGAAGATGGTTATATTCTTTCTATTCTATTGCTTTTTCTATATTATTCTGTCATTTTCTATTCTAATCTATTCTTTTTTATTCTATTCAAATAAAAAATTGATTCTATTTGAATTTTGGGAAATGGTTATATTCTATTGTATTGTTTTTTTATTATTATTCTATTATAGTCTATTCTATTCTGTTTTTTAATTTTCTATTCTATTTTGTTCTGTTAGGAAATTGGAAAACTTTTTGAATTCGAAATAGAAAACTATTTCAATTAGAAAACTTTTCGAATTTGAATACTCTTCGAATTCAAAAGGTATTCGAAAACTATTTGAATTCGAATTTCGTCCGAATTTCTTTTTTTGTCATTTTGTATTTGTTTAAATTTGCTACTATTGTAATTCGGAGATTTGGATACATCCGAATTTCGAAAAAACTAAAATTTGTCTGAATTTTTATTCGGAAACAAATGTACCACACATGTCTATTATAAATCGAGTTGCTGTTCAGTGAGTAAAATAAGTATTTGATCCCCTACCAACCAATAATAATTCTGGCTCCCATAGACTGGCTACAGTATGTGCTCATGTGGTACACAGATTAGTCCTGTCAACTTAGGAAGGTGCTCCTAACGACAACTCGTTATGTGTATAAAAGACACCTGTCCACAGAATCTCTATCTTACATTCAAACCTCACCATCATGGGCAAAACCAAAAAACTGTCAAAGGACGTCAGGGACCTGCACAAGGCTGGAATTGGCTATAAAACCATCAGCAAGAAGCTTGGTGAGGAGGGGACAACTGTTGAAAATATTATTTCATTAATATCAATCGCCCTCAGTCTGGAGCTCCATGCAAGATTTTGCCTCATGGGGTAAGGATGATCATGAGAAAAGTGAGGGATCAGCCCAGAACTACATGGGAGGAGCTTGTGAATGAACTCAAAACAGTTGAGACAAATGTACAGGCCCATCTGAAGTTTGCCGTTGAACATCTAAATGATTTGGAAAAGGATGGGGAGAAAGTGTTGTGGTCAGATGAGACCAAAATTTAGCTCTTTGGCATTAACTCAACTCGCTGTGTTTGGAGGAACAAAAATGCTTACCATGACCCTAAGAACACCGTCCCTACAGTCAAGCATGGAGGTGGAAACATTATGCTTTGGGTCTTTTTCTCTGCTAAAGGTACTGTCTGACTTTGCCACATTGAGGGGCCAATGGATGGGGCCATGTATTGTAAAATCTTGGATGAGAACCTTCTTCCCTCAGCCAGAACACTGAAGATGGGTCATGGATGGGTCTTCCAGCATGACAATGACCCAAAATATACCATCAAAGCAACAAATGAGTGGCTCAAGAAGAAGCACATTAAGGTCATGGAGTTGCCTAGCCAGTTTTTATACCTTAATCCTATAGAAAATTTATGGACAGAGCTGAAACTTTGGGTTGCTAAGTGACAGACAAGAAACCTTAAGGATTTAGAGAAGATCTGGAAAGAAAAGTATACCAAAATCCCTCCTGAGATGTGTGCAAAACTGGTAACCAAGTACAAGAAACGTCTTACCTTGCCAATAAGGGTTTCTCCACCAAGTACTAAGTCATGTTTTGCTTGGGGATCAAATACTTATTTTACTCACTGAACTGCAACTTAATTTATAATATTTGTATCATGTATACAATAGATAGTGCTGCACTGTTATATATGTTAGCTATGCAATAGGTACCGAATTAAAAGATAAGTATACAGTAAGTAATGCTACGCTATTATGTATAAAATATAGTTAATAAGTGACAAATTGTTAAGTACAAAAGTGACTATGGGCAAACTTACAAAATATGCAGGGGAATAAATAATTATTTTTGCCACTGTATACTTTTCCTTGTAAAGGACTACTCCAATATCCATACATATAAGATGATTTGTATACTACTTCATACACTCTATTAGTATAATGAAAGTGCCCTTCTTGACACTTCTGTAATTTTGGGTGATTTAGATAAATCAGTGAAGCCCTGCCCTCCTGAATTGAATTTGAATGGGCTGCTGGGAATTGATTGCAAAAGGCTCCAGCTAAAAGTGTACTGTAAGTCATGCAATCTGAAAATACCGGTAGCAGTCTTAACACAATTAAAGAATGTTAATGATTGCTGTGATTACATAATGACGGCAATTATCATATTTATTTAATCAAGTTTTATTTAAAAAATAGAGTTGTTGTGATGCAATCACATAGTATTCTACCCTAAGTGAAAAAGCATTCTTCAGATGAGACCAAAAATACACTGACTGCACAAAATGATAAGGAAACATTTTAAGAGTTTCATTTCCCCAGGGATAATTGAAGTCCTTCAGCAGAGATAAGCATTGCTTTAATTCCTTGAAAGGATGGATTATGCTGACCCAGTAGGTCATTATATATATATGGATTCGTTTGCAGACAGTTGTCTGTCTATAGTTATTTTACCTGCAAATATTCTGATGTGTCAGAGGTCAATATATATGAACCAGATACTCATGCTGAAATAGTCACTGTTTCACTATCAGCACATAAGAACTGATAATATACAGTTGTGCTCATAAGTTTGCATACCCTGGCAGAATTTATGATTTCTTTGCCATTTTTTAAAGAATGAATGATAACACAAAAACCTTTCTTTCACTCATGGTTAGTCTTTGGCTGAAACCATTCATTATCAATTAACTGTGTTTACTTTTTTTTTATCATAATCACAACAGAAACTAACCACATGACCCTGATCAAAAGTTGACATACCCCAGTTCTTAATACTGTGTATTGCCCCCTTTAACATCAATGACAGCTTGAAGTCTTTTGTGGTATTTGTGGATGAGGCTCTTTATCTTCTCAGATGGTAAAGCTGCCCATTCCTCTTGGCAAAAAGCCTCCAGTTCCTGTAAATTATTGGGCTGTCTTGCATGAACTGCACATTTGAGATCTCCCCAGAGTGGCTCAATGATATTGAGGTCAGGAGACTGAGATGACCACTCCAGAACCTTCACTTTATTTTGCTGTAGCCAATGACAGGTCGATTTGGCCTTGTGTTTTGGATCATTGTCATGTTGGAATGTCTAAGTACGTCCCATGCACAACTTCCTGGCTGATAAATGCAAATGTTCCTCCAGTATATTTTATAATATACTGCATTCATCTTGCCATAAATTTTGACCAAATTTCCTGTGCCTATTTAGCTCACACATCCCCAAAACATCAGCGATCCACCTCCGTGTTTCACAGTAGGAATGGTGTACCTTTCATTATAGGCCTTGTTGACTCCTCTCCAAATGAAGCGTTTATGGTTGTGGCAAAAAGGCTCAATTTTGGTCTTATCACTCCAAATGACTTTGTGCCAGAAGGTTTGAGGCTTGTCTCTGTGCTGTTTGGCGTATTGTGAGCAGGATACTTTGTGGCATTTGCGTAATAATGGTTTTCTTCTGGAGACTCGACCATGCATCCCATCTTTCTTCAAGTGTCTCCTTATTGTGCATCTTGAAACAGCCACACCACATGTTTTCAGAAAGTCCTGTATTTCACCTAAAGTTATTTGTGGGTTTTTCTTTGCATCCCAAACAATTTCCCTGGCAGTTGTGGCTGAAATTTCAGTTAGTCTACCTGACAGTTTGGTGTCAACAGAACCCCTCATTTTCCACTTCTTGATTACAGTTTGAAGACTGCTTATTGGTATTCTCAATTCCTTGGATATTTTTTTATATCCCTTTCCTGTTTTATACAGTTCAACTACCTTTTCCCGCAGATCCTTAGACAATTCTTTTGCTTTTCCCCATGATTCAGAATCCAGAAACGTCAGTGCAGCACTGGATGAAAGATGCAAGGGTCTGTCAGGAGTCCAGAAACTCATTGACCTTTTTTACACACACACTTATTACAAGCAAACAGATAACAGGTGAGGATGGTTATCTTTAATAGCCATTCAAACCCCTTTGTGTCAACTTGTGTGCATGTTATCAGGCCAAAATCACCAGGGTATGTAAACTTTTGATCAGGATAATTTGGGTAGTTTCTGTTGTCATTATGATTTAAATGGAGTAAACACAGTTCATTGATAATAAATGGCTTCAGCCAAACACTCAGCATGAGTGAAAGGAAAGTTTTTGTGTTATAATTCATATTCTCTGAAAAATGACCAAGAAATCATAAATTCTGCACGGGTATGTAAACTTATGAGCACAACTGTATATACTGTATAAGTATCAGTGTTAGGCACAAATGTTTATTTATAGTGAGTAGTTAGGATCACTTCTGTATCACCCCAGTAGTGCAGAAAAAACAAAAGCCAAAATGTAGTGACTTCAGCAAAAGTGCACATCATATTGTAGCCTAGGTGAGTTTCCACACATTTTACTAAACATCCTTGAAATGATAAAACAACTCCAGGCTGATAGAACAGTCACACACTTATATTGCTCGGTATTAATATATCATTAAATGTATTTTTGTAAATGCTTTTTACAGTGGACTTGTTTATTTGGAGTTAAAGTGGTTGTAAACCCACTTTTTCAACTTGCACCTACAGGTAAGCCTAGATTAAGGCTTACCTGTAGGTGCAAGAAATATCTCCTAAACCTACATGGTTTAGGAGATACCGTATTTTTCGCTCTATAAGACGCACCTGACCATAAGACGCACCTAGGTTTTAGAGGAGGAAAATAAGAAAAAAAACATTTTTAACCAAATGGTGTACTAAAATATTTACCAGTGCCCATGAAATGCAGCCTGACCAGTGCCCATGATGCAGCCTGACCATTGCCAAAGAAATGCAGCCTGACCATTGCCAAAGAAATGCAGCCCGACCATTGCCAAAGAAATGCAGCCCGACCATTGCCAAAGAAATGCAGCCCGACCATTGCCAAAGAAATGCAGCCCGACCATTGCCAAAGAAATGCAGCCCGACCATTGCCAAAGAAATGCAGCCCGACCATTGCCAAAGAAATGCAGCCCGACCATTGCCAAAGAAATGCAGCCCGACCATTGTAGCGCTCCTCTTACCTTAACTAGGGGTACTGTAGCTGTGGCTGGCTGGCTCCCGCGTCCTCTGTGGCTGGCTCCTGTGACTGGCTGGCACCCTGGCCCTGCTGTGGATGGGTCACTGTGGCTGGATGGCTCCCTGCTGTGGTTGGGTCACCATGGCTGACTGGCTCCTGTGTGTGGCTGGCTGGTTTCCTGGTGTGGATGGGTCACCCTGGGTTGCTGGCTGGCACCCTGACCCTGCTGTGGGTATGTCACTCTAGGTGGCTGGCTGGCACCCTGCTGCGGGTGGCTGGCCTGGCTCCCTGCTGCGGGTCAGTGGGAGGCTGCTGCGGATCAGTGGATGGCTGGCATGGTGCACCCTGCTGTGGGTGGCTGGCTGGCCTTGCTTCATGCTGTGAGTCAGGTGGGTGGCACGGTGCACCCTGCTGCGGGTGGCTGGCCTGGCTCCCTACTGTGAGTCAGTGAGTGGGTGGCTGGCACAATGCACCCTGCTGTGGCTGACAGAGGGGTGGGCTAAGAGAGGTGGGCTGACAGAGGTGGGGGGACTGACAGGGGGGTGGCTTACAGAGAGGGAGTAGCTGACAGAGAGGTGGGCTGGCTGACGGAGGGGGGCTGACAGAGGGGAGGGGACGCTGATAGAGAGGGGGGCTGACAAAGGTGGGCTGACTGACAGAGGGGGAGGCTGACTGACAGAGGGGGAGGGGGCACTGATAGAGAGGGGGGCTGATAAAGGTGGGCTGACTGACAGAGAGGGAGGGGGCGCTGACAGAGAGGGGGGCTGATAGAGAGGGGGGGCTGACTAACAGTGAGGGAGGGGGCGCTGACAGGGAGGGGTGGGCTGATAGAGAGGGGGGGCTGACAGAGGGGGAGGAGGCACAGACAGAGGGGGAGAGGCCACTGACAGAGGGGAGGGGCACTGGCAGAGAGGGGTGGGCTGATAAAGAGAGGTGGTCTGACTGACAGAGGGGGAGAGGGTGCTGATAGAGAGGGGGGCTGACAGGGGGCTGGATGATGACAGAGAGGGGGGCTGATAGAGAGAGGTGGGCTGACTGACAGAGGGGAGGGGGGCTGACAGATAGGGGGGGCGCTGATAGAGAGTGGGGGCTGATAGAGAGGGGGGGCTGACTGACAGAGGGATAGGGGGGTTGATAGAATGGGGGACTGACAGAGGTGGGCTGACTGACAGAGGGGGAGGGGCGCTGATAGAGAGGGGGGCTGACAGAGGGGTGGGCTGATAGACAGAGGGGGAGGGGGGCTGACAGAATGATCAGAGGGAGAGCTCAGGAGACACAGAGTGCCAGGCAGAGAGGCGGGACTCACACGTGCAGCTGTTCCGGTCGCTATATCTGACGGAACACCACGGTAACTCACAGACCAGTCCCGCCTCCACATCCACCACCGGGGCCAATCGCAGACGCCCATGTCAGCAGCCCGCACATGACCCCATTCGGCCAATCACAGGGCGCTCGTCGCCCATCGCTAAGCAGCGTTCAGTGTGTGAAATGTGAAACAGCGCAAGTGTTCTGTCGATTCCGGTCAGTCTGCCCCTGCAAGTGCCACTGCATTTGTGCGGGAGGCGGCCGCGGGAAGATGGGTGGGGGGGCTTGGCTTTTTTTCATGCCTAGGTCAAAACACAGCACTGAGAGGGGGCGTTGCCGGCAGTGGCGGGGGGCGTTCCTGGCAGTGGCGGGGGGCGTTGCCGCCGGCGGCGGGGGGCGATGCCTGATGCACATTCGCTCCATAAGACGCAGAGACATTTTCCCCCATATTTTTGGGGGTAAAAAGTGCGTCTTATGGTCCGAAAAATACGGTATTTACTAAAAATGACAGGCGCCGCTGTCTACGGCGCATGCGCGCCGTAGATAACGGCGCATTCATGGGGTTAATCCCATTCACAAAATCGGCTACTTCCCAGCAATCGCTGGGCGTAGCCGAATGTGACAGCTCTCGCGCGCATGCGCAGAGTGACGTCTCCGCCGCTCCGGCCAATCACAGCGCCGGACCGGCGCTGTGATTGGCTGGTGCGGCGATACCTGGAAGTAACCTTCCGGCTATCGCCGCAGCGATGGATACGGCTGAAGAGGGAGACCAGGACGGCTTCGGGGACCCCGATCTAAGGTAAGTGATGCATAATGAGCTATTATGCTAGTCATATTAGCTCATTATGCCTTTTTCTTACAGGTAGTTATGAAAAAAAAAAAAAAATATCGGGTTTACAACCACTTTAACAAACACATCTTTCTTCATCTCATATTTTCTTGCAAATTTTTTATTTATTTTTTTTACGTTCCATAGACAAAAATATATAACAAACATAGAAATAAATGCACTTTTTTTTTACTATGATTAGTGTTAATTGTAGATAAAAGGTATACATTTCATTCTATAATTTGCAAAATAAAAATTAGGTACACTGTCCCTTTAAATTACGAAAACATCAACTAATTATATCATGAATAGGTGCAAAAATAAATGTGTATGTGCTGACCCTTGTGTGACACACAAGGGTGTCACACAATTGGATTGGTTCAAGAAAACAAATATAAATCAATATGCAAAAGCTTGCAATAAATACAATAACATTATATGTGAAAGCATACACATGCAGGCAAAAATATAAGAATATTTAAAAAATAGTGATATACAGTTTTCTACAGTGAATAATTAAAGTCCATAAAAAAAAAAAAAAAATCACGGTCCCAATCACAAGTGATAAAGTGCTCAGTGCTTAAAAGATTGCCACTCAGATGTGCTCCAGTGCTCAGAGTGCTCCTTATAGGAAAAGCGTAGCCTCTTACCAGATAAGATTGATCTCGAGTCACAGAGATAAAAACATGCACATACCTCCAAGGAGGAATGTTGCATTGGCAAAAAGTTTCCAATGATGCAGTTTTACCGATGGGCTGCATAGACCAGCTCATAGGATTCAGGACACCACTCTCCAAACGTGCGTATGCAAGGCATAAATAGGGAGAAGACTAATAGGGTAATACAATCAAAACAGCTTTTTTTAAAAGAAGGATTAAACTTACATCAAAGCAGTTGAAAGCAAGCGGTAATGAGAAAACAAGGCAGCCACTTGACTCACCGACACATAGTGACGTCACACATAGAATCCGCCCAGCGTGTTTCCCCGCAAATGGTGTCCCCTGGGATTGGAGATTAGTGTGTAATGTACATGACTATATATTTAAAGCAGAAGTGACATATAACCTCCAACAACTGAGATCTATCTTGCATAGGATGTAGTAGCATTCTTTCTGAATCTTTCATCAAAAATAGCCAATTAAATAAAAACCATATAAAATATAAAATTCAAAAAGATGTAATATAATATAAAAAATGTGATATAAAAAAATATATGTATTCATCCTGCATGAAAGAGCTCCATCTTGTGGTCATATATGAATACAAGGGGTTATATGAAGCCTGAACCTAATACAAAACAAACTAACAAAATAATAAAGTAAATTTACTAAAAACGATATAACAATATATACCATGGCAAATTCACCAGAGAAATCATATATATTATTCCAAAATTATTCATGTTAAACATGACCATGACTAAAATCAAATAATTCAGAGGAATTTTACATTTATAGAAGATTTAAAAAATATATATTTAAAAATGAATAAAAGTTCATCAAAAGTTTATATTTAAAACCCCATCATATAACCAACTAAAATAAAATGTGTAGCCAAAAAGAAGGTAGAGGAGAATACAAATACTAGCTAATCAAAATTCATATAGCAGCAGAACATCTTTTAGTTGTTATTAATGGATGAGTTGACATCCTACTCTACATTGAGACCCCAAGGTTGATATGTTTTTAGCTCTTAGATCCACCGTATTTCACAGTGGGAAATTTGACTCTTCAGATTATTGCTCCTTCAATGCAGAGAATATCTTTCAGTTCCTATAACTTGCAAGGAAGAGGGGTTTCTATCGTGATACTGAGCAAATTTCTTCGAAAGGCTATGGGAAGGGAAACCTTTTCTAACATTGGCCAGGTATTTGCCATTGTGAATGTTTAATGGTCATGTGGTCCTCCCTTTGTATTGAACACCGCAAGTACAGTGTAGGGGGTACACCACACCTTTGGTATGACAAGTTTTAAAGTCTTGAATAGTGTATTTTTTTAAATTTTCATGAGAGAAAAAGGGTGTACGAATAGTTTTAGAGGTCTTACATACTTTGCATCTCTTACATGGAAAGAAACCAGTGAGGTTATCAAACATTTTGCTCTTAAAAATGTGGTACTACTGGATTTGGTGCCCTCTTAAAAATAACCTGGGGGCGTTCAGGAAGTGCTGGACCTATGACACTACCCCATTTTAAAATGTCCCAGTGTTTTTTTAAAACACTATTGACCCAACTATGGTGAGCCGAAAAGGTTGTAAGAAAAGCCCATTCATGTTTATTGGTAGATGAATTCCTTACTTTTGGATGTCACAAGGGGGTGGTGCCACCAGATGACGTCGCCAGGTGGCCCTGCCCTTACCCGTATAAGAACTGTCAAATGGCATAAGAGACATTCGGCGGTCAGCTGTGAATGAACGCAGGGTGTTTTTTTTTTTTTTTCGGGTGTGGCGGGTGTCGTGAGTGACGATGGATTTACATTGGGGACACTTTTTTTTAATAAAGAAATTGTCAAAAACTGTCTCTGTGTTTTTATTACTTTTTGACACTTTTTTGGTGAATGAGTAGGGGTACTATGTACCCCTACTTATTCACATAGGTAGGCCGGGATCTAGGGGCCTCCTTCTTAAAGGGGCCTTCCAGATTCAGATAAGCCTGCTGCCCGCAGACCCCCACAACCACAGCTCAAGGTTGTGGGGAAGAGACCCTTGTCCCCATCAACATGGTTCTTTGGCATGGGGGGGCATAGCCCCTCCTGCCCCAAAGCAACCCCCATGTTGAGGGCATGTGGGCTGGTATGGTTAAGGAGCGGGGTGCGCTCGCCCATCCCCCTTTCCTGACTTGCCAGGCTGCGTGCTCGGATAAGGATCTGGTATAGATTTTGGGGGGCCCATGTCGTTTGTTTTTAACATTTTGGTGTGGTTTCCTCTTAAAATCCATTACAGACCCAAAGGTTTCATATTCTATGCATGCTACAGATGCACCACTTTACAGGCAGACAAAGGGGAACCTCCAGGCTCTATATTTAAAGGAATTTTCAATTTTTATTGTTGCACTTTAAGAATAATTAAAATCGGGGGGGGGGCGTGGCTACCGCGCTAGCTGATGGACGCATAGTCAGAGAGCTCCGCTCCAGCGACGGAAACATAGCAGAACCGAGGCGAATCTGAAAGCTACTGACACTCGCATTTAAGCCCTGAGGATCCCCTTCACCCCCGCGGATGGTCAGGAGGCGACAAAACCCGAATCAGCCGAAACGGCTGAATGATTTCTTCTCCCCTAAGTCCCGCGGCCTGGTCAAAGATGGCGTCGGCGGCAGCTCCCCGGCCTCCTCGCGCGACTCCCAGCCCACACCGCCCAGCATGAGTCCGACGGCGAATCCTTCGCAGCGTCCACCGGAGACATCGACACCCATGTCGGGCAGCCCAGCAAAATCGAGGCCCCGGATGTCAGAAGGCCCAAGCGGTCAGAAGGTTAGTGAAGCAGCTACTTCCCTAGAGGACACCAGAGACCTAGCTGACACCATTAACTCCTTCCCCACCACCAACCAGCCAGTGTCAGATACAACCTTAAAAGACATGCTTGTCTCCCTACGCAGCTCCATGCATTCTGACATGATGGAATGCATGCGCAATTTTAAGTCTGACATAAGGGAACTGGGGTCTAGAGTAGACCACGTGGAAACGAAAATGGGTGAATACGCAGCCTCCTATAACACGTTAGTGGATTCTCATAATGATCAATCAGACGAGGTCACATGGTTGAAGGCAAAGGTCGCTGACCTTGAAGATAGGTCAAGGAGAAATAACGTGAAACTCAGAGGAGTCCCAGAATCCGTACAACCTGCCCAATTGCAGCAATATGCCCAAGAACTCCTATCAGCATATCTACCAACACTGACCAAAACGGACCTGGTGATAGATAGAATTCACCGCCTCCCCAAACCAACTCACCTCCCTGACAACATCCCCAGGGACGTATTAATGAGGATACACTTCTTCCACGTGAAAGATCTATTCATGTCCGCCTTCAGGAAGTGCGCTCAACCCCCCAACCACTACGCTAATATTCAGGTCTTTGCAGACTTGTCACAGTACACCATGCAGAAACGTAAATCCCTCATTACTGTGACTAAAGCTCTGCGTAATCATAATATCGCTTACCGTTGGGGGTACCCGACAAAAATCACTGTCACCTATGACGGGAAGACATCAGTGATTACCTCCCTAAATGAAGGCTTAGCATTACTGCGAGAATGGGACATTCTCCCTGAACATACATCTGATGAGCTTCGCTCGTCACCCAAGACGAAAACACTGGAAGAGTGGCAAATTGTATCCCACAAGTAGGGATGAGCTTCGTGTTCGAGTCGAACATAAGTTCGACTCGAACATCGGCTGTTCGATCGTTCGACGAAGATCGAACGATTTGGGCCGTTCGCGCCAAATTCGAGTGACGCGAACGGCCCACAATGCACTACGCCATCGCAGTGTCATCCAGGCGCTGTGATTGGCCAAGCATGCACTGTGACCCCGCATGCTTGGCCAATCACAGCGCCGGCAGCGAGGAGAGCAATGATTGGCCACAGGCAGGATGCCTGTGGCCAATTATTGCTGAGGGTGTTTAGTACACGCCCCACACTATAAAAGGCCGCCAGCACGGCGGCCTAGTGTAGTGTGTTCCGGAGCAGGGATAGAGCAGCATAGGCAGGGACAGTGACTTTTATTTCTTTCTTGCTTAACCTGGATTCCTTTAGTTTAGGGAAAGAGAAGGATAGGTAGGGAGAGTGTCAGTGTGTTTTGTGCTTGTGCTATATTGTACTTAAAAAAAACATTTTTTCTAGGGACAGAAAACTGTAGGTAGGGAGAGTGTGTCAGTTTCTTTCACTGTCAAAGTCCTTGTTTCCAGGGACCTGGAAGGACAGTGAGTGAATTCTCCTTGTGCTAAATTGTGCTTAAAAAAAACATTTTTTCTAGGGACAGAAAACTGTAGGTAGGGAGAGTGTGTGTCAGTTTCTTTCACTGTCAAAGTCCTTGTTTCCAGGGACCTGGAAGGACAGTGAGTGAATTCTCCTTGTGCTAAATTGTGCTTAAAAAAAACATTTTTTCTAGGGACAGAAAACTGTAGGTAGGGAGAGTGTGTCAGTTTCTTTCACTGTCAAAGTCCTTGTTTCCAGGGACCTGGAAGGACAGTGAGTGAATTCTCCTTGTGCTAAATTGTGCTTAAAAAAAACATTTTTTCTAGGGACAGAAAACTGTAGGTAGGGAGAGTGTGTCAGTTTCTTTCACTGTCAAAGTCCTTGTTTCCAGGGACCTGGAAGGACAGTGAGTGAATTCTCCTTGTGCTAAATTGTGCTTAAAAAAAACATTTTTTCTAGGGACAGAAAACTGTAGGTAGAGAGAGTGTGTCAGTTTCTTTCACTGTCAAAGTCCTTGTTTCCAGGGACCTGGAAGGACAGTGAGTGAATTCTCCTTGTGCTAAATTGTGCTTAAAAAAAACATTTTTTCTAGGGACAGAAAACTGTAGGTAGGGAGAGTGTGTCAGTTTCTTTCACTGTCAAAGTCCTTGTTTCCAGGGACCTGGAAGGACAGTGAGTGAATTCTCCTTGTGCTAAATTGTGCTTAAAAAAACATTTTTTCTAGGGACAGAAAACTGTAGGTAGGGAGAGTGTGTCAGTTTCTTTCACTGTCAAAGTCCTTGTTTCCAGGGACCTGGAAGGACAGTGAGTGAATTCTCCTTGTGCTAAATTGTGCTTAAAAAAAACATTTTTTCTAGGGACAGAAAACTGTAGGTAGGGAGAGTGTGTCAGTTTCTTTCACTGTCAAAGTCCTTGTTTCCAGGGACCTGGAAGGACAGTGAGTGAATTCTCCTTGTGCTAAATTGTGCTTAAAAAAAACATTTTTTCTAGGGACAGAAAACTGTAGGTAGGGAGAGTGTGTCAGTTTCTTTCACTGTCAAAGTCCTTGTTTCCAGGGACCTGGAAGGACAGTGAGTGAATTCTCCTTGTGCTAAATTGTGCTTAAAAAAAACATTTTTTCTAGGGACAGAAAACTGTAGGTAGGGAGAGTGTGTCAGTTTCTTTCACTGTCAAAGTCCTTGTTTCCAGGGACCTGGAAGGACAGTGAGTGAATTCTCCTTGTGCTAAATTGTGCTTAAAAAAAACATTTTTTCTAGGGACAGAAAACTGTAGGTAGAGAGAGTGTGTCAGTTTCTTTCACTGTCAAAGTCCTTGTTTCCAGGGACCTGGAAGGACAGTGAGTGAATTCTCCTTGTGCTAAATTGTGCTTAAAAAAAACATTTTTTCTAGGGACAGAAAACTGTAGGTAGGGAGAGTGTGTCAGTTTCTTTCACTGTCAAAGTCCTTGTTTCCAGGGACCTGGAAGGACAGTGAGTGAATTCTCCTTGTGCTAAATTGTGCTTAAAAAAACATTTTTTCTAGGGACAGAAAACTGTAGGTAGGGAGAGTGTGTCAGTTTCTTTCACTGTCAAAGTCCTTGTTTCCAGGGACCTGGAAGGACAGTGAGTGAATTCTCCTTGTGCTAAATTGTGCTTAAAAAAAACATTTTTTCTAGGGACAGAAAACTGTAGGTAGGGAGAGTGTGTCAGTTTCTTTCACTGTCAAAGTCCTTGTTTCCAGGGACCTGGAAGGACAGTGAGTGAATTCTCCTTGTGCTAAATTGTGCTTAAAAAAAACATTTTTTCTAGGGACAGAAAACTGTAGGTAGGGAGAGTGTGTCAGTTTCTTTCACTGTCAAAGTCCTTTTTTCCAGGGACCTGGAAGGACAGTGAGTGAATTCTCCTTGTGCTAAATTGTGCTTAAAAAAAACATTTTTTCTAGGGACAGAAAACTGTAGGTAGGGAGAGTGTGTCAGTTTCTTTCACTGTCAAAGTCCTTGTTTCCAGGGACCTGGAAGGACAGTGAGTAAATTCTCCTTGTGCTAAATTGTGCTTAAAAAAAACATTTTTTCTAGGGACAGAAAACTGTAGGTAGGGAGAGTGTGTCAGTTTCTTTCACTGTCAAAGTCCTTGTTTCCAGGGACATGGAAGGACAGTGAGTGAATTCTCCTTGTGCTAAATTGTGCTTAAAAAAAACATTTTTTCTAGGGACAGAAAACTGTAGGTAGGGAGAGTGTGTCAGTTTCTTTCACTGTCAAAGTCCTTGTTTCAAGGGACAGAGAAGGACACCTGAAGGTAGCCCTTATTGCTTTTTTCCCATCTCCCTGCAGGCCATCTATTAGAATGTCTGGAAGGCAAACAAGGAGAGGCAGACAGTCAGGAGGCAATAAAAGAGGGCAAGCAGGCTCTGTGTCTGGGGGCAACAGTGCTGGTCGTGGACGCGGTGCATTGTCATCAGCACATGGCCATGGGACACGCTTGTCCTTCTTTTCGGCAGCTGGACATGTTGAGCCACATCATGCCGAAGACTTGGTAGAGTGGATGACCAAGCCCTCCTCCTCCTCCTCATCCTCTCTCACCCAGGCTCAGGGTACTGGAAAAGCAGCTGCCAAAGCGTCCTCTTCCCTGGTATCAATGTCAGACTCATCATCAGTCACTCCTTCCCTAGACCCACCATGTCCTCCTCCTGAGGAGTCCCCCGAACTGTTTCAGCACAGTGTTGGGTACATGCTCCAGGAGGATGCCCAGCGTTTCGAAGGGTCTGATGATGAAACCCAGCTAGAGGAAGGCAGTAGCGTGAGAGCAGACAGAGGGGATGCTCAAGAAGGACACCAATCTGGCAGTCATGTTCCAGCAGCTGCAGCATACTGCCAGATTGGCTCCAGTGATGAGGAGGGAGGTGATGATGAGGTCACTGACTCCACGTGGGTGCCTAATAGGAGAGAGGAGGAGGAGGAGGATGAGGAGGAGGCACATCTCCAACGAGGCAGGATGCCCTTTGGTGGCCAGCGTAAGGGCAGTACACCGACGGAATCACACCGCAGAGCTCCGCCTGTGCAGGGCGCTGCCTCTGCCCGTCATTCAAAAAGTTCTTTGGTGTGGGCCTTTTTTGAGGCTAGTGCATCAGATCGCACAGCTGCTGTTTGCAACATATGTCTCAAGCGTATATCGCGTGGCCAAAACATCAGCCGCTTGGGTACCACATGCCTGACCAGACATATGTTGACCTGCCATGCAGCTCGTTGGCAAGCCTACCTCAAAGACCCACACCAAAGAACAAAGCGGACCTCTCCTTGCACCGCATCAGCTGGGATCTCCAACCCCACTATAACTTCAGTCCTCTCTGAAACATGCACTGAGAGGAATGAAGGTGTAGAATTAGGTGTGTCACAGCCAAGTACTTGCGGCCACTCTGCTAGCAGTACACCGACGTCCGATTCTAGCAGGCAAATTTCCCTGCCCCAGCTGCTGGACCGTCGAAAGAAGTTCACTCCCAGCCATCCACATGCCCAGCGGTTGAATGCTAGCTTGGCTAAATTGCTAGCGCTTCAACTGCTGCCTTTTCAGTTGGTAGACTCGGCCCCCTTCCGTGAGTTTGTGCAATGTGCGGTTCCTCAGTGGCAGGTTCCCAAACACCACTTTTTCTCACGGAAGGCTATTCCGGCTCTCTACCGGCATGTGGAAGGCAATGTCTTGGCCTCGCTGGACAGGGCGGTCAGTGGTAAGGTGCATATTACCGCTGACTCATGGTCCAGCAGGCATGGACAGGGACGTTACCTTTCTTTCACGGCCCATTGGGTCACTCTTTTGGCAGCTGGGAAGGATGCAGGACAAGGTGCAGTAGTGTTGGAGGTTGTCCCACCGCCACGCCTCCAAAATGCTACTACTGGTTGTGACACACCTCTCTCCTCCACCCCCTCCTCTTCTTCTTCCTCCATGGCCTCTTCCTGTGGTTTGTCCTATGAACCAGCGGTGCTCCGTAGCCGTTCACGGGGCTACGCAAGTACGCAGGCAAAAAGATGCCATGCCGTGCTTGCGCTGGTGTGTTTGGGGGACAGAAGCCACACTGGGGCAGAGGTCCTGTCTGCTCTGCAGGGCCAGGCCGAGAGGTGGTTGACGCCACGCCAGCTTAAGCCAGGAATGGTGGTTTGCGACAATGGCACCAACCTCCTCTCCGCCCTCCGACAGGGACAACTGACCCATGTGCCCTGTGTGGCTCACGTCCTTAACCTGGTGGTGCAGCGGTTCTTGGGCAGGTACCCGGGCTTACAGGATGTCCTGAGGCAGGCCAGGAAAGTCTGTGTGCATTTCCGCAGATCTTATAATGCCAGTGCTCGCCTGGCTGAGCTGCAAAAGGAGTTGAACCTGCCCAAGAACCGCCTTATATGTGACATGCCCACCAGGTGGAACTCAACGTTGGCCATGCTGCAGTGGCTGCACACGCAGCAGAGGGCCATCAATGAGTACCTGTGCGACTACGGCACCAGGACAGGGTCAGGGGAGCTTGGTTTTTTTTCTCCACGCCAGTGGGGCATGATCAGGGATGCATGCACTGTCCTGGCACCATTTGAGGAGGCCACGAGGATGGTGAGCAGTGACAGTGCATGCATCAGTGACACTGTACCTCTTGTCCACCTGTTGGAGCACACGCTGCGTGGAATAATGGACAGGGCACTTGAGGCAGAACAGAGGCAGGAAGAGGAGGACTTCCTTGCCTCTCAAGGCCCCCTTTACCCAGACAGTGTTCCTTCTGTCCCACCCATCGCACAGGAAGAGGAGGAGGAGGAGGAGGAGGAGGAGGATTGTGTCAGCATGGAGGTGGAGGCTGGCACTCAGCATCATCAGCAGCAGTCTTTTAGGGATGATTTACAGTCCCAAGAAACCAGTGGACTTGTACGTGGCTGGGAGGAGGTGGCTGCGGATCATGTCGTCCTTAGTGACCCAGAGGACTCCGGAGCGAATGCCTCAGCAAACCTACGCTGCATGGCCTCCCTGATCCTGCAAAGTCTGCGGAAGGATCCTCGTATTCTTCGGATCAAGGAGAGGGACCATTACTGGCTGGCCACTCTCCTTGATCCACGGTACAAGGGTAAGGTTGCGGACCTTATGTTACCGTCGCAGAGGGAGCAGAGGATGAGACAACTCCGGGAGGCCTTGCAGAAAGGTCTGTGCAACGCGTTCCCAGAGACTGGGAGGTTACAAACTCCTGGTCCTGGACAACGAGTTGCTGAGGCTTCGGCCAGTCAAAGAAGGAGCGGTGGGGAAGGTGGCCGTCTGACCGATGCGTTCAGACAATTCTTTAGTCCGCAGCCCCAAAGTATGATCGGTTCCAGCAACCATCGCCAGCGTCTGATAAACATGGTGCAGGAATATCTAGGGGCAAGGTCAGACTTGGACACCTTCCCCACCGAAAATCCTCTGGCTTACTGGGTCTTGAGGATGGATCACTGACCAGAGCTTGCACAGTATGCAATTGAGCTACTGGCCTGTCCTGCATCCAGCGTTCTTTCGGAACGCACATTCAGTGCTGCTGGAGGATTTGTCACGGATCACAGGGTGCGCCTGTCCACCGACTCGGTTGATCGACTGACTTTCATCAAGATGAACCAGTCTTGGATCACCACCAGCTACCACACACCTGATGCTGATATAACAGACTAATTGATTTTAACATGTCACATCCCTTCAAGACTGATGCTGATGCTGAGTGTCTGTGCTGTTATGTTGACTGGCTATCCTCCTCCTCCGAGTCCTCAATGATACGATTGATGATGATAGCTTGGAAGATCATTTTTGTTTATGGGTGCCGCCACCAGTGGCTAAGGCCCAATTTTTCAGCCCCTGTTTTACAGGGGCGTGTAATTACAATTTTTTTAGCAATAATTTGCCATAGGGCTCATTGCTGTGCTCCAAGTACAGTATCTGTGAGGGGTTGGAGTGTTGTGGCACCAGTGCCTAAGGCCCAATTTTTCAGCCCCTGTTTAACAGGGGCGTGTCATTACAATTTTTGAAGCAATACTTTGCAACAGGGCTCATTGCTGTGCTCCAAGTACAGTATCTGTGAGGGGTTGTAGTGTTGTGCCACCAGTGCCTAAGGCCCAATTTTTCAGCCCCTGTTCAACAGGGGCATGCAATTACAATTCTTGATCTAATAATTCACAGCAGGGTCCATTGCTGCACCCACCAAGAGTAACTCTGAGGGCTTACAGTCTTGTGGCAACGCCACCACCACCACCACCACGAAAGGCCCAATTTTTCAGCCCCTGTTCAAAAGGGGCGTGTAATTACAATTCTTGATCTAATAATTCACAGCAGGGCCCATTGCTGCACCCACCAAGAGTAACTGTCAGGGCTTACAGTGTTGTGGCACCAGCACCACCATCAAAGCCCCAATTTTTACTACCACTGTTCAACAATTATATGTAATTAAAATTCCTGATATAATAGTTGACAGCAGGGCGTTCCAGCACCAACCAAGAGTAACTGAGTGCTTACAGTGTTGTGCCAACACCAACAACTATGGGGCCTATTTCTGCAGAGTATATACGGCAGGTCCCTACTTTCAAACATCCAACTTACAAACGACTCCTACTTGCAAACGAAAGAAGACAACAGGAAGTGAGAGGAAATCTACCCCTAGAAAGGAAAATTCTCTCCTGTAAGAATAAATATGGGAGAAAGGTGTCTCCTCTGTACTGATGCTTTATCAGCAATCCTTGTTTCAAGAAAAACACCACATTTCAAAAACAGTTGTCATTGGGATGGAAAGTGAGGTGAAATGTTCTGAACAGGGGCACAGACAGCAAAACAAATGTTACAGGGGTGATAACCCTTACCTATGTTTCCCAAAAAGTTTAAAAATAGATTTTTGGGCTGGAGCTACACTTCAACGATGTACCTGTTCAAAATTACAAACAGATTCTACATAAGAACAAACCTACAGTCCCTGTCTTGTATGCACCGCCTGTATACGGCTGTTCAGAGTATATAGGGCCTTTTTTATTTTATGTGCGGGGTTCCCCTTAATATCCATACAAGACCCAAAGGGGCTGGTAATGGGCTGGGGTAGGGGGGGGGGTCATGGGGTAGCTATGCCATTTTTCTTAAAGAATTTCATCCATATTACCGGGACCAGACATTACATTAAAGCCGCAAGCAGTTTTAAATGGCTTTTTTTTCATTTAGAAGTGTCATTTTGTGCAGGGACAGTTCTAAACACGGGAAACACGTGGCACTTCACAGGCATACTTTAGACACCCCCCAGGTACGATATTTAAAGGAATATTTG
This sequence comes from Rana muscosa, assembly GCA_029206835.1. Classification (NCBI taxonomy): domain Eukaryota; kingdom Metazoa; phylum Chordata; class Amphibia; order Anura; family Ranidae; genus Rana; species Rana muscosa. Next base: position 327,832,682 of record CM055116.1, on the reverse strand, counting down.
ACTTTTTTTTTTCACTTTATGCATCATTAAAATGACTGCTCCCGAAAAACGACCGTTTTTAAAACTTCTTTTTGCATTGATACATGTCCCCTGGTGCAGAACCCGGGTTCCCAAACCCTATTTATGACAATAACATGCATAATAGTTGTTATAATTAGCACTTTAGAATTCGAACGTTCGCATCCATTGTATTTAATAGGGTTCTAATGTTCGTTCGAACTTTCGGTCCGTTCGCGGGTTCTGGTGCGAACCGAACCCGGGGGTGTTCGGCTCATCACTACCCACAAGAGAAAGTCACACAAATCCTCCGCGCCTCGTATGTAACAACCAACCTAAACCGTCTAGTTTCTCGTACGCTGGAGTGGAAAACCCACTTAAACCCCCCTGTACGAGCTATGTGCAGTGCAACTGCCATCAGATGCCGGAAGGAATCTACTTTCTTACTGCAAATAATTTTGCTTTGTTTGAATATTGACACTCTGTTTTTTCATTCTACTCCTTTCCCCTCCTCTTCCCCTCCATCCCACACCCTGATGGATCGCTCACCGTGGAACCAACTGTTCTCATGTATCACCTCTACCACTACACTCCGCTGCATGGACCCGAACTCTCGATACATGGAGCATTCAAGGTACTTTTATATCTTCTTACTGCACCTCATATGGCTATCACAATAACCTCCTTCAATGTTCATGGCTTGAACCACCCAGCCAAAAGATCATCAGTATGGAAGGAGGCCCTTAAACTTCGTGCTGACGTCTTATGCCTGCAGGAGTCTCACTGGTCTTCCATGTCTATTCCTTCTTTCCATCATAGAAATTTTCCCCATATCTTCCACGCCTCGTCAACCAAGAAACAAAAAGGTGTGGTAATAGCCATTAGAGACTCTATGTCTTTCTCCCTCCAGGAATCCTTTGCAGACCCTGAGGGTCGATACTTAATTGTGATTGGCACGCTTAACAGCCGCCTCTATACCATAATAAATGTATATGCTCCCAACACACACCAAGTGCGGTTTTTGAGGAAAATATTCTATAAAATTAACTCTCTTAAAAAAGGAGCGGTTGTGATGTGTGGAGACTTCAATGCAACGATAAACCACAAACTCGACACTACATCAAAGGCTAAACGTCCCCCGCCGTCCCTTCAAAATATTCTACACACTGAAGAAATGTTTGACGTCTGGAGATGTCAACACTCCACGGAACGAGATTATACATTCCACTCCTCCAGACATAATACCTATTCTCGGATAGACTTTATTCTTGTTGACAGGAACCTGTTGCAGAGAATTTCTTCCTCCGCCATACATGACATAACATGGTCAGACCATGCGCCTGTCTCAATTGTGGTGGAGGAGGGACATTCCCCTTCGCCAGCTTATATCTGGCGTGCTAATGCTTTTTTGCTACAGCAGCCAGATCAGGCGGCTTTGGTAAAAAATCACCTTAACGAGTATTTTGCTCTTAACAGAAACTCAGTATCGAACCCTTTTACTTTATGGTGTGCCCATAAGGCATATATTAGAGGCATTTTAATACAAATGAGCTCTAGGGCAAAAAGACAGAGGACGCAAAAGATTGATTCCCTTTTATCCCATATCAGACTTCTAGAATCCCAGAACAAAACCACCCCTGACCCTATAGTAGCAAACCAACTAGATGGTCTGCGAGCAGATCTCAGACTCATGATGCTAGAACATCACAACAAACATTTACTTTACCTTAAAACGAATCACTATTCGGCTGGCAATAGGGCGGGGAAGCTCCTAGCCCAAAAACTAAAAGAACAAAAAGCCAAAACCAGAATCCCCTTTCTCACAAACCTCTCAGATGGCAATAAAATCTACAACCCACAAAGCATTGCTGACTCCTTTGCTGAGTATTACTCCTCCCTTTATAACTTAGTAAATGACCCAAACACCCCCCAACCATCAGAGGAATCAATAAACATATTCCTGAAGGACTTATCTCTTCCTTCCTTGACGGAAGCACAATTGGAAACCCTAAACTCCCCTTTCACTGAATCTGAGATCCGCACAGCTATTCAATCACTCCCCAACGGTAAATCCCCAGGCCCGGATGGTTTACCAAATGGTTATTATAAAAAAAATTCGGAAACCCTACTCCTCCCACTTCAAGAAATGTATTCAGCAGCGGCATCCTCTGCCTCTTTCCCGGCCGAAATGTTAAATGCATATATCGTTACCATTCCGAAACCCGGCAAATCGCCTGATTCTCCAGCTAATTTCAGACCCATCTCCCTTCTGAATACAGATGTGAAACTGTACGCCAAAATTCTTTCCCATAGGCTCCTACCCATACTACCAAAGTTGATTGGCCCTGATCAGACCGGATTCACAAAGGGCAGACAGGCTGCAGATGCCACTAGGAGGGTTATCAATATCCTACACCACGCAAATTCCTGTCGGGTGCCTTCCCTCCTGCTGTCCTTGGACGCGGAGAAGGCATTCGACAGGGTCCACTGGGGCTACATGACACAAACTCTGAAAAAATTTGGTTTCGCTGGCCCTATTCTATCGGCTATCTTAGCATTGTATTCCTCCCCTTGTGCACAAGTATACACCTCTAACATGTTATCCCGCCCATTCCCCATCTCCAATGGGACTAGACAGGGATGCCCCTTGTCCCCCTCAATTTTCAACCTCATTATAGAACCATTAGCTGAAAAAATTAGAGCCCACTCAGGGACACCAGGTTTCAACCTACTAGGGGAATCCCACAACATAAACCTCTTCGCGGACGATATTATCCTACTTTTGACTTCCCCACAGACCTCCCTATCTCAAGCCCATAATATCCTAGTCAACTTCAGTCAGATATCTTACTATAAAGTTAATTTTACAAAATCCCTCATTCTAGGACTTAACCTTTCCACCCTTCTCCAACGACGATTACAGAACGACTTCCCTTACACCTGGAGCTCTTCCAGTATACCATATTTAGGACTTCATCTTACAGCAGACCCTAACAAACTAGCTGAAGCCAATTACGGCCCCTTAATAGCCAAACTAGCATCGGAAATACGACGATTAACTAAAATTGACCTAACGTGGTCAGGCCGCCTTGCATCTTTCAAGATGCTGCTCCTCCCCCAAATTCTATACATTTTTCGCACTCTCCCTATCCCACTCAAACCAACCTATCTCAACGCACTTAATCTTCAACTCAAACAATATATTTGGGGAACCAAACGACCAAGATGTTCAAAAAACCTGCTTATTAAACACAGACTGGCTGGAGGTATGGGATTAGTGGATCTAAAAGACTACTATAGAGCAGCTCTACTCACTCAACTGAAATGCTGGTTCCCTACACAGGCAACTAACCCCTGGTGCAGACTAGAACAAGCATTATGCCCAACGCAAAATCTATACCACCTCTTACTTATAGATATTTGGAAACCATTCTCACTCCACGCCCTACCACTTACCATTAGGGCCTCACTCATAGTGTGGAGGGATCTTAACAGGCATAGTATAACGCCCCCCATAAATACTCACCTCCCAATGCCCCTAGAATTATTGAATAGCGCGATCCTACACGCAAATTACTCTAAATGGGTGACTCAGGGTATTACCTTACTATCTGACCTATATGACAACAACTCACTTAAATCCTTTGATACGTTAGTCACAGTATATTCCATCCCACAGTCTGACCACTACAAATACCTTCAACTCTCTCATTTCCTGAGCTCCTTGAAGAGCATCCAGGTCCCTATACAAGACGACTTATGGAAATTCCTTAGTAGCGAATCCAGTTCTTTAAAAGGCATAACGCTTTTTTACAAACACTTCCAAAGTAAATTTTCATTTACCAAACTACTGCCGTTTCACAAATGGGAGCAGGAGATAGGAGAATCCTTCACAACCGCACAATGGAAGATGGCATTCAAATCAATATATAAAGCTTCTAGATGTGTTAATCACTGGGAACTCTCATTGAAAATAGCTCAAAGATGGTACCTCACACCATATAGAATGTCCAAGTGCTACCACGACAACTCCCCCTTATGCTGGAGAGGATGTGGAGAAGTTGGGAATATATTACATATATTTTGGAAGTGTCTGTTTTTGCATGTATCTCTCGTATTACTGGAATTCTCCTGTCTCCTAACCCTGGAATGGCACTACTCAACCTCAATATTGAGAAATTTCCTCCTAACTACCGCACTGTGGTAACACACATATTTCTCGCTGCTAGATCGGTCATAACTAAAAATTGGAAATCGAATGTGTCCCCCAATGTGTCTGAAATTTTAGATATCACACATACTAACTACATCTTTGAATCAATAATAGCAAAAAAGGAAGGCAGAAGCCAATTTTTACACAACCACTGGTCTATCTGGACTTCCTGGTACAAAAGATAAGTGTTAAAATATACTATGTTATTGTATAACAATATGGTTATGATCCACCTCTGACGTGATCCTGCCCCCCCCTTCCTATCCTTTCCTTTTCCCCTATCCTCCCCCCTCTACTTTCTATCCTACCCACTTACGGTTATAATAGGAACACATGTATCTTTAGGAGGGTCTCTCCACCCACCTTTGATGTATAACTGCTCTATCCTAGCAACACTATTTGGATTGTAATTCTAATAGTACCTTATCATACTATGTAACCACTACTATATTTCTTCTATGCTTACTGTACAATATCTGTACTCTGTTTATACAAGAAAATTTTGTTTTCAATAAAAACTAATTGTAAAAAAAAGAATAATTAAAATCACTGCTCTTGAAAAAAAATATATTGTTATTTAATTTTTTTTTTGCATTGATACATGTCCCTCAGGGCAGTACCCAGACTCCCATACCCCTTTTATGGCCAATTACCTGCATAAAAGCCTTCAAAATGAGCACCCGTTTGGCTCCCATAGACTTCAATGGGGTTCGCCGTTCAGGGAGTATTTGGCCCATTTCTAGCTTTTTGTGATGACTTTTGCAAGAAATTGCAAGAACTATAGCTAATTTTTGTTGTGCTTTAGTCAGGGGCTCAATTATCCCATGTAGCAGAGCATTTTTACTAACAATGTAGTGGACTAATGTTTGAAGGAAAACAAAAACTCTAATGCCCTGTACACACAGTGTTTTTTTCCGATGGAAAAAGTCAGATGGATTTTTTTCATTGGAAAAAACGATCGTGTGTGGGCCCCATCTGACTTGTTTCCATCAGTGTAAAAAAATAGAACATGTTTTAAAATTTTCCGATGGAAAAAAAACCTATAGGAAATTCTGATCGTCTGTGTGGAACTCTATCGGAGAAAAATTCACGCATGCTAAGACTAAATTACAAGACGGGAGCGCTCGTTCTGGTAAAACTAGCGTTCGTAATGGAGATAGCACGTTCGTCATGCTGTAACGTACTAAAAAACGCGGAGAATCGGCTAACACCAAACTTTTGCTAACACACGGTAACACGAAATCAGCAAAAGCAGCCCAAAGGGTGGCGCCATTGGATTTGAACTTCCCATTTACAGTGCCATCATACGTGTTGTACGTCACGGCGTTATGGACGGTCGGAATTTTGTCTGATGGTGTGTAGGCAAGACTGATGGAAGTCAGCTTCATCAGAGTTCTGACGGAAAATTCCATCGGATTTTATTCCATCGGAAATCCGACCGTGTGTACAGGGCATTAGAATCAATGTACACGGGATGTTTTAAAACCTCTCCTGAACGATTTAACTTGACAGATAGTAACCGACATTTAAAAATGTCAGTTTTGCCGCATTTACATGCCACGTTTAGCCCTGTTTGCGTTTAGAAGCGTTTTTTTAATCAAATAGTCAAAAATGTATCTCCATTAAAAGCGCCTGTAAATTAAACGCAGCTAAACGCAAGTTACCGCGTTTACATGCATTTACAAGCTGTTACAGGCATTTGGAGTTTCAAATGCCTCTGAATATCCGTCCTAAATGCATTTTTTGCTTTCCAAAAAAATGCTTCTAAACTCAACTGCCTAGAAATGACTATAAACAACCCTGTGTACATGTACTGATAAGATAACTGATAAGATAACAATAGGGAGAGTTCAGGGGCTGCTGAAAAAAACGCCCAACTGCTCCTAACCGACCAGCCGCAGTGTACATGAAGCCTTAATCAGAATCTCACCAGTTATAGGCATGTCAATCATATGTGGATCATATACACAACACTGTCACAATTCTAGAAGTATTTGTTTAAATGTCCTACTCCAAAGTGTGCCACTCTATAAGGTGTCAGGCAGAGCCGAGACGGGGTGGGCAGGAAGGGAAGCAGTCCTGGGCACACTGGTGGGGGGGACATTCCCTTATAAAAACTCTCCAGATCAGTGTCTGGCAACAAGTCATCTGCGGATTCATGTGTTCGTTGACAGCTACTGCTCTAACACCAAGCTCCAACATACCTGCTCTGTACAGCATCCACCCACAGCTGACATAAAATACATACAATGCATGCGCAACTATCTTCTAGCTGCTATAATACATGTGACTGGCCACACATGTGCATTTCAAACATGGGAAGCTAAAGCAAGGGGGCATAGAATGGGCGCAGGGGGGGTATACCCATTCTAAGTCATGCATAAGAAGTGGGGGAGGGTGCAGTTTTGCATTCTTGCCCTGGGTGCTGGATGAGCCTGTCCTGGTGTCAGCTACCACCCCTATGGGCAGTCTCCAGTGTAGCTACATTAATAGGTGAAGGTGAATTCTAACACACGTTCTAAAAGTTTTAGGTGAATATTGTAAAAATACAGTCAGCATGCTGTTTTTCTACTAAGGGAGTACTGTAAATTTTAGAACCATGGTATACCTGATAAATTTTGACCGCAGAAACAGTGAATAAACCAAACAATAAGACACATGTAGGGGGAAACATGCCCTTGGACGGCAAGAAGATCAAACCAGTCAATCTTGAAGGAAATCAACCCTGAATATTCACTGGAAGGACAGATCCTGAAGCTGAAACTCAAATACTTTGGCCGACTAATGTGAAGAGAGGACTCATTGGAAAAGACCCTGATGCTGGGAAACTTGGAAGTAAAAAGGACAAGAGGACAACAGAAAACAAGATGGATAGATAGCATCATCAAAACAATGAACATGAAGTTAAGCAAGCTCTGGGAGGCAGTGAAGGACCGAAAAGCCTGGCACACTATGGTCTATGAGGTCACGAAGAGTCAGGCACAATTAAACGACTGAACAACAGCAGGGGGAAACATTAGTTAGACAATATACTGACCTTTCCCTGGCTTCTGAAGTGCATGGGGTAAAGACATTGTCCTGCTGATGTGATTAGTTTCCTTAGTAGGGGGAGATTGTAGATCCCTGGTTCTAAACAGGGCTGCTAATAAATCTAGTTGTGCTAGGTGGTAACTAGCCTGGCTAATTGGTAGGTCGATCCACTGATTCCTGTCCTAAGTCTGAATTTAGGGTAGTCTCTCTCTTCTGCCAATAGGTGGCACTGTTGCTTTTGGCATTAGAATTATGGATTATCATACATTCAGGTAATGGGTAACTAGCTTGTCTCAGCCATTTAGCAGAAGTTTATTTGACCGCTGTGTATGCTGGGATAGGCTATTTATTTGGAAGGTGTCAGGTGATCGGGGTTCTTCCCGCTTGAGGCTGAAGCCTGGGTAGGTGTGTGTTGAGAAGCTTCTGGTTGCTAGGCTTGAAGCCTGGGGCCTATCCAGGAGGCATGCTGGCGGATAGGTCCACTTAAGGACTATCCAGCAGTTCAGGGTTCTGCAAAGGAGGAGCAGCCAAGGTTAAGCCCAAAGCCTGGGGCGGAATCGCATGTGTTAGAGACTCAGAGGCCAAGGAGATTGTTTCGGAGGTAAAGGAGAAGCAGTTGCCACAAAGGGACGACCACTCCTGTTACCGGAGGCAAGTTTGGATGAAGTTCTGAAGGAGTACCAGAGCAGATGCTTCACTAGGCGGGGACAGTGAAGTAGTGGAATAGATTCAGTGGAGACTAATCCAGGAAGGCAGCAGGTAGCTGTGAGTAAAGCTTTAAGGAGTTTGGCAGGTAGTTGTAAGTAAAGCTAGAAGATAAAGTACAGCGGTTAGCTGTAGGTGACGCTCGGGAATCAAGGAGGTAGCTGGGGGTCCAAGAAGTCTAGTGAAAGAGGGCGAGCTGAGCTTAAGGATCTACAGTGGGATACTGTGAGTTAAGCTGGAAGATCTACAGTGGGTTACTGTGAGTTAAACTGGAAGATCTAAAGTAGGACACTGTGAGAGAAGTTGTTGCCATAGGAGACAGCGGTTGCTGCAAGATACAGATTGCTGCATTCAGCTTAAAGGTCCTCATTCTGTATTGCTGTCTGCCCAGTTCTATTTTTGTCTGAGGAGTTTGCCTTAATTGCTATTGCATTTGCCTAAGGGTGTCCTGTGCCCTAAACCCTCTCTCCCCACCGTTCCTGTTAGGAGAAATAAAACTCTTTGTTCATTTTTACAAAAAGTGACTGGCGCCCAATCTTTCCACCTTGCACTACAACCACTATGCCTAGTGACCTGCACCCTGAGGAGGAATGTCAGTTCTCCCTGGCTCTGGGGGTCACCATTAGGCCCTTGGAAGTCAGGGAGACCGCTACATGTAGATAACTAGCTTGTTTGGGGTCCAGGAGTAACCATTCTCAGGCACACAAACAAACAAACAGAGGTATACAGTTGATGAAATTGGGACTGGTAAAAGTGACAGAAGGAATATGCTTCTACTATCCCAGTTGAGCATCACTTTCAAACTCTATGTTAGCATTATAATTCACCAGGGAGCAGTAATGTCAGTAGGCACTGTATTGTGAATTCAAGCCATAATCAAATGAAGGACCTTGTAGTGTAGGACAGTGACAGGTGGTGTTTGTGCCAATGATGATATACAAATAAGGTTCATATTCTCTGATGAGTTCACCTGTTCAGATCCTTTGTGTGACTGAGCTAATCAGTACAAGGCATTTCAACAAAGCAAACCTTTAATCACTTCTATGAGATATTTCTGTCAGGTTAGGATTGATCTATTATTTTGCACTTGTAAAGCCTCGTACACACGATCGGATATCCTATGGATTCTGATCCGATGGTTTTGTCCATCGGAAATCCGATGAAACTGACTTCCATCAGTCTTGCCTACACACCATCAGTCAAAAAACCGACCGTTCCAAACGCGGTGACGTAAAATACTCTGATGAGCTGAGAAAAATTAAGTTCAATGCTTCTGAGCATGCGTCGACTTGATTCTGAGCATGCGTGGGTTTTTTATCCGATGGACTTGCCCATAGACGATCGGAATTTGCTATCGGTTTTTGACCCATCGGAAAAATTTAAAACATGTTCTATTTTTTAAAACCGATGGAAAAAAGACCGATGGGTCCCATACACGATCGGTTTGTCCGATGAAAAAAGTCCATCGACTGTTTTCATCAGTAAAACCGATCGTGTGTACAGGGCTTTAGGGACCTGCTTTCATCAGGCCATCTACTAGTTTGCTATGGCTAAGCACTCATTCTTTGAGCTAAAATTAGCCAAAATGTTTAAGAAATGATGATGTTAAATGATTTCTGATCAGAGTGATTAAATAAATGATACATTTTAAGGGCAATTATATTTTTAAGCCTGGAAACTGAGATGTTTTATTATGATTTGTATTATTTAAATAAAACCCTTAAGCCGTGTACACACGATAGGTTTTACCGATGAAAACAGTCCGACGTATGGGCCCCATTGGTCTTTTTTCCATCGGTGAGAAAAAATAGAACATGTTTTAAATTTATCCGATGGGAAAAAAAACGATAGCAAATTCCTATCGTCTGTGGGGAACTCCATCGGATAAAAAACCCACGCATGCTCAGACTGAATTATGAGACGGGAGCGCTCGTTCTGGTAAAACTAGCGTTCCTTTTTCCATATTTATCCTTTATTTTATTTATTACCTTGGTCAGTATATGATCAAATTCTTCAACGCACTGGGTTTCTCCGCATCTTTTACAACAGAAACCTTATTGGCCTATATCTCGGTGATACCTAAGGAAGGGAAAGATTTGACCTTATGTGGAAACTATAGGCCGATTTCATTACTTAATCTAGATCTTAAAATTTTTACCAAGATATTGGCCAATAGAATTCAAAGTCATATCCCAAAACTGATCCACTTAGATCAAGTGGGATTTGTACCCACAAGAGAGGCAAGGGATAATACTATAAAGGTATTGAACTTATTACAGAAGACTAATGTATCCCAGACCCAATGTATACTTTTGAATACAGATGCAGAGAAGGCCTTTGACAGGGTGAACTAGAATTTCATGCTGGCAGTCCTAAAATATGGCGGTTTTGGAAATAAAATGTTACAATGGATCACTGCTATTTTTTCACGCCCAACGGCCCGAATACGGGTAAATGGGATTTTGTCAGATCCTCATAAAATTATAAATGGATCGAGGCAGGGATGTCCCCTCTCGCCTCTCCTGTTCGCCCTGTCATTGGAACCATTTCTCTGCACTATTCGATCAAACCAAAATATTACAGGGATTCAGATAGGAGAGAGTCAGCATAAAATCTCGGCATATGCCGATGATATGCTATTTTCATTAAGGAACCCAGTGACTACACTTCCAAATTTGATGAAAGAATTTGAGAAATATGGCTCACTTTCCAACCTCAATATCAATTTTACAAAATCAGAAGCAATGGGGGTGAATTTACCTCGAGAATTAGTAAAACAACTGAAACAAAATTTTAAATTCAAATGGACGGATAAAGCACTGACATATTTGGGTACGTTGATCCCTCCTAAAATAGAAAAAGTTTTTTAGCTGAATTTCCCTCCTCTATTACTAAAAATTAAGACATTGTTATCTGGTTGGAAAACGGGCTTTCACTCTTGGCTAGGACAATGTAGTATTATTAAAATGAACATACTACCTAAATTGTTGTACCTATTTCAGACACTGCCAATACGTATTCCACCTAGCTACTTTAAACAGAGTCAAAAGATAATGTTTGATTTTATTTGGGCATATAAACATCCTAGGATACAACGTAGGGTTTTAATGAACCCAAAAGAAAATGGAGGATTGGCAGTGCCGGATATACGAAAATATTACTTAGCAACTCATTTAAGTAGGGTAATTGACTGGAATAGGCACAAAGATACTAAACTCTGGGTTCAGATGGAATGCGCACAATCCTTGATACCGCTGGGCAGAGCCCCTTGGTGTTATGCCTCTCTCCCGAAAGAAATAAAAAATCATCCCTTGATAGGGAACACTGTAAAAATTTGTTCTGATTTATTACCTAGTATAGGTATAACACCTGAAACATCTCCCTTATACCCGATACTGGGAAATCCCCTTTTCTCACCGGGGTATGAAGATATAAGTTTCCGGCATTTATTAGAGGCAGGATACACACAGGTACTATCATATATAAAAGAAGGAAGATGGGTAAAGATTACGGAGTTAATGACACAAGCAGATATATATAAATTAAGACTATGGAGTTCTATTCAGATCACACATTTTTTTAAGACTCTTGCGAATCCAGAAGTGTTTAATAGAGCTCTGACTACGTTTGAGAAGTATTGCTATGAGAGAGAGGCAACATCCCATACATTATCAGTAAACTACAAATTGCTAAATATGCCTGGGGAAGAATACATACCGGGATTTATTAAAAAATGGCAACAGGACCTAGGAACATCGTGGGATAGCACACAAAGACGGCGGATTTTTAGGCTTACTCATAAAACATCAATTTGTGTAAAATTACAAGAAATAAACTATAAGATTCTTAGCCGATGGTATAAAACTCCAGAAAAACTGAATAAAGCCTTTCCGGAATGTTCAGATTTGTGCTGGAGATGCCAAGGAAGCAAAGGTACTATTCTCCATATATTTTGGAATTGTCCTAAACTAAAACACTTTTGGACAGTAGTGGGACATACGCTTCAGAGATTTACTGGCCATATGCTACCAGAGGATCCGGCCTTTTTCCTTTTTCATAAATCATATATACCAGAGGAAATATATAAAAAATCGATTATATGCCACCTCTTGGAGGCGACAAGGGCATGTATTCCCCTGAGGTGGAAATCAGCACTGCCACCGACGGTAAGGATGTGGCTAGATAAGGTTAAAGAAATTAGTAGATTGGAAGATTTGGTATTTTCAGCTCGACATCAACGGGAATTATACGATAGAAGATGGTCAGTATGGAATGATTTTGTAATATCAGAGGAAGGGAAAATTCTCTATGATAATAATTAGAAGGATCCTTAGGAATCTTGGTCTCCGACGTGTTTGGTCCCCGACGTGTTTGGTCCCCCTCCCCCCCCCCCTTTTTTTTTTCTTTTTTTTCCCTTCTTCTTCTCTCTTCTTTTTATTGTTTTGCAAGGGTTTATTTTATTTATTTTTTTGTTTTGTTTTTTGGGTAAGATGGAATAAAACTTCTTGGTCAATGATGAGCAACAGAGATTGTATTTTTGGAAAATTAGATAATTTTTGTTTTTAGTTAGTATAAGTTATTATAAGTTATCTCACGGACTTTGAACTAAACTGTTAAAGTTGAGTAAATGATACAGGTGTATCTTGAAAATGTAAAATGACCAAAACTAGTGTTCCTAATGGAGAGAGCACATTCGTCATTCTGCAAATTATTGCCTTGTTTAATGCAGCGCATTGTGTTCTTCTTTATAAAGGCAGATCTTTATCCCGAGTTCTGACAAACTTATTTCTTTATTGTTTCTTGTGTTCTTCTGAATAATTTTATCTTTTTTTAAAGCCAGATCTCCCTAATTTTTAATTTGATTTAGAATCCAGATCGACTTTTATTTTGTTAAAAATAATTTATCTTTCTTGTGGGCTCATTTATTTTTGTGTCAAGTTCACACAACAACATATTTTTTTAGAATATTTTTTTTTCCCTCAAGGAGGTTGGTGTCCCTTCTTAATTACACATCGTCTTTATGAGATGTTATTGCTACTCACAATAAAAACACATAGGCAAGTATTTTGTTTAAATCAAAGATCCATTTATTCTGGAAAAACAAAATAAAAATGAAGGGCAACAATTGGAAAATGTTTAGAATATATGCTGACTTTGGATCCCAAAGGCAGACATGACTTTGATGAACAATAAAATAAACAACATATTGAAATCAGGAGCAGCAGCCGAAGACATACATGTCCCCAAGCCGTGGTACTCCAACAAACTGCAACTTCTGGCAGAGCAGCTTGAAGCCAGGGAATCACCTTCTGGTCTTCCCTGTAGCCTTCCCTCCACGCTTCCCTGCAGCGTTTGTTCCACGGCCCTGTCCACGCACCCTTGCAGGCTGTGGCTGTGTCGGTGGAGATGTGGCAGGAGGAGGAGGAGAAGGAGGAGAAGAATGGGCCAGATGGCAGAGATGAGTGGCCTCTGTCAGCTGCCCCCTCCCCGCCGTGTGAATGGTCATATAAATCAGGTGCTCAGAGAGGGCACGTTGTCCCTCCTCCAGTTTGAATAGCTTCTCTGCCAGGTAGGTGCTAAAGCACTCAACAGGGTTGAGGGGGGCCCTCATTATGGCAGCAGCGTCCCTGATCATTTTAAGTGACTCCTCCTCCACCTGTGTCATCTTCCTAGATTTTTTGGGTCTGACGTGGAGGGGAGCCACTTGGGACTGGGTGCTGCCACTAGGCCTGGGGACCTGCTGAGTGCCACTTGGGCCGGCCTCCTCCTGGCTGCCACTCACCCCTGCCTCCTCCTGCCTGCCACATTCCGGAGCCTCTTCCTCCTGGCTGAGCTCATCCTGTGTAGAAAAAAGGGACATAGTTCATTTTTTTGTTGAATCAATCACACACAATTTTCATCTCATGACTGTTGCAATTTGAATGTTAATAATACATAGAAAAGACTCTCATTCTGACCCCAGTTTTTTTAAATACTGGCCCAATAATTTCTGGTCAATATATTTAAATAATTTTTATTTTTATTTTTTATTGGGTTCTATTTTTTTTTTAGGTTTTTGTTTTTTAAATTTTTTGTTTGTTTCAAATCCATTATTTCAGTTGTGAATAATAACATCTAGTTCTCACTAAATAATTCAAGGCCAATAAATATGTGCAAAAATACTATACCTGGCTGAAGATGCGCAGATCCGGCTCTTCAAGCTCAGGAGGCTCCTGTTTCCCCTCTGCAGGGGTGGAGGGAAGGGTGGAAGGAAGGGTGGAGGGAAGGGTGGAAGTAACGCTGGAGGGAAGGGTGGAAGGAAGGCTGGAAAGTGATTCCCTGGCCTCAATCTGGTCATCCAGAAGTTTCAGATGCTTGTAGTACCACAGCTTGGGCTGAACTACTTTGTCTGCTGCTGCTCCTGATCTCATTGAAGCAAGTACTTCTTTATAGCGTTTTTTGTACGCATTCCTCATGTTGTTTATTTTATTGTTCATCATTTTGTAGTCTGCCTCTGGGATCCAGGTCTTCATATATTCTGCTAAAGTTCCAATTGTTGCCCTTCGTACCACACTATTGTGGTTCAAACTATTTTTTAGCTCCCATAAATTACGCAATTCCTTGTATTTTTCAATGAACACCATCATTATTTCTGGCTCTTTTAATTTATGCATACTTCTTTCTGCAAGATAAAACACAATACAAAAACAGTAGGTCAGCTTCAATTGTCATAAACTTATCCCAATTAGTGATGAGCCGAACACCCCCGGGTTCGGTTCGCACCAGAACCCGCGAACGGACCGAAAGTTCGTACGAACATTAGAACCCTATTAAATACAATGGATGCGAACGTTCGAATTCTAAAGTGCTAATTATAACAACTATTATGCATGTTATTGTCCTAAAAAGGGTTTGGGAACCCGGGTTGTGCACCAGGGGACATGTATCAATGCAAAAAGAAGTTTTAAAAACGGTAGTTTTTCGGGAGCAGTCATTTTAATGATGCATAAAGTGAAAAAAAAAAAGTCAAATATTCCTTTAAATATCGTACCTGGGGGGTGTCTAAAGTATGCCTGTGAAGTGCCACGTGTTTCCCGTGTTTAGAACTGTCCCTGCACAAAATTACATTTCTAAAGGAAAAAAAGCCATTTAAAACTGCTTGCGGCTTTAATGTAATGTCTGGTCCC
The DNA here is from genome assembly GCA_029206835.1 of Rana muscosa. Taxonomy (NCBI): domain Eukaryota; kingdom Metazoa; phylum Chordata; class Amphibia; order Anura; family Ranidae; genus Rana; species Rana muscosa. The sequence goes on along the minus strand of CM055116.1, from coordinate 327,817,571 downwards.
GGTAATATGGATGAAAATCTTTAAGAAAAATGGCATAGCTACCCCATGACCCCCCCCCCCCCCCTACCCCAGCCCATTACCAGCCCCTTTGGGTCTTGTATGGATATTAAGGGGAACCCCACACATAAAATAAAAAAGGCCCTATATACTCTGAACAGCCGTATACAGGCGGTGCATACAAGACAGGGACTGTAGGTTTGTTCTTATGTAGAATCTGTTTGTAATTTTGAACAGGTACATTGTTGAAGTGTAGCTCCAGCCCAAAAATCTATTTTTAAACTTTTTGGAAAACATAGGTAAGGGTTATCACCCCTGTAACATTTGTTTTGCTGTCTGTGCCCCTGTTCAGAACATTTCACCTCACTTTCCATCCCAATGACAACTGTTTTTGAAATGTGGTGTTTTTCTTGAAACAAGGATTGCTGATAAAGCATCAGTACAGAGGAGACACCTTTCTCCCATATTTATTCTTACAGGAGAGAATTTTCCTTCCTAGTGGTAGATTTCCTCTCACTTCCTGTTGTCTTCTTGCGTTTGCAAGTAGGAGTCGTTTGTAAGTTGGATGTTTGAAAGTAGGGACCTGCCGTATATACTCTGCAGAAATAGGCCCCTTAGTTGTTGGTGTTGGCACAACACTGTAAGCACTCACAGTTACTCTTGGTTGGTGCTGGAACGCCCTGCTGTCAACTATTATATCAGGAATTTTAATTACATATAATTGTTGAACAGTGGTAGTAAAAATTGGGCCTTTGATGGTGGTGCTGGTGCCACAACACTGTAAGCCCTCAGAGTTACTCTTGGTGGGTGCAGCAATGGGCCCTGCTGTGAATTATTAGATCAAGAATTGTAATTGCATGCCCCTGTTGAACAGGGGCTGAAAAATTGGGCCTTTCGTGGTGGTGGTGGTGGTGGTGGTGTTGCCACAACACTGTAAGCCCTCAGAGTTACTCTTGGTGGGTGCAGCAATGGGCCCTGCTGTGAATTATTAGATCAAGAATTGTAATTACATGCCCCTTTTGAACAGGGGCTGAAAAATTGGGCCTTTCGTGGTGGTGGTGGTGGTGGCGTTGCCACAACACTGTAAGCCCTCAGAGTTACTCTTGGTGGGTGCAGCAATGGGCCCTGCTGTGAATTATTAGATCAAGAATTGTAATTGCATGCCCCTGTTGAACAGGGGCTGAAAAATTGGGCCTTAGGCACTGGTGGCACAACACTACAACCCCTCACAGATACTGTACTTGGAGCACAGCAATGAGCCCTGTTGCAAAGTATTGCTTCAAAAATTGTAATGGCACGCCCCTGTTAAACAGGGGCTGAAAAATTGGGCCTTAGGCACTGGTGCCACAACACTCCAACCCCTCACAGATACTGTACTTGGAGCACAGCAATGAGCCCTATGGCAAATTATTGCTAAAAAAATTGTAATTACACGCCCCTGTAAAACAGGGGCTGAAAAATTGGGCCTTAGCCACTGGTGGCGGCACCCATAAACAAAAATGATCTTCCAAGCTATCATCATCAATCGTATCATTGAGGACTCGGAGGAGGAGGATAGCCAGTCAACATAACAGCACAGGCACTCAGCATCAGCATCAGTCTTGAAGGGATGTGACATGTTAAAATCAATTAGTCTGTTATATCAGCATCAGGTGTGTGGTAGCTGGTGGTGATCCAAGACTGGTTCATCTTGATGAAAGTCAGTCGATCAACCGAGTCGGTGGACAGGCGCACCCTGTGATCCGTGACAAATCCTCCAGCAGCACTGAATGTGCGTTCCGAAAGAACGCTGGATGCAGGACAGGCCAGTAGCTCAATTGCATACTGTGCAAGCTCTGGCCAGTGATCCATCCTCAAGACCCAGTAAGCCAGAGGATTTTCGGTGGGGAAGGTGTCCAAGTCTGACCTTGCCCCTAGATATTCCTGCACCATGTTTATCAGACGCTGGCGATGGTTGCTGGAACCGATCATACTTTGGGGCTGCGGACTAAAGAATTGTCTGAACGCATCGGTCAGACGGCCACCTTCCCCACCGCTCCTTCTTTGACTGGCCGAAGCCTCAGCAACTCGTTGTCCAGGACCAGGAGTTTGTAACCTCCCAGTCTCTGGGAACGCGTTGCACAGACCTTTCTGCAAGGCCTCCCGGAGTTGTCTCATCCTCTGCTCCCTCTGCGACGGTAACATAAGGTCCGCAACCTTACCCTTGTACCGTGGATCAAGGAGAGTGGCCAGCCAGTAATGGTCCCTCTCCTTGATCCGAAGAATACGAGGATCCTTCCGCAGACTTTGCAGGATCAGGGAGGCCATGCAGCGTAGGTTTGCTGAGGCATTCGCTCCGGAGTCCTCTGGGTCACTAAGGACGACATGATCCGCAGCCACCTCCTCCCAGCCACGTACAAGTCCACTGGTTTCTTGGGACTGTAAATCATCCCTAAAAGACTGCTGCTGATGATGCTGAGTGCCAGCCTCCACCTCCATGCTGACACAATCCTCCTCCTCCTCCTCCTCCTCCTCGTCCTCTTCCTGTGCGATGGGTGGGACAGAAGGAACACTGTCTGGGTAAAGGGGGCCTTGAGAGGCAAGGAAGTCCTCCTCTTCCTGCCTCTGTTCTGCCTCAAGTGCCCTGTCCATTATTCCACGCAGCGTGTGCTCCAACAGGTGGACAAGAGGTACAGTGTCACTGATGCATGCACTGTCACTGCTCACCATCCTCGTGGCCTCCTCAAATGGTGCCAGGACAGTGCATGCATCCCTGATCATGCCCCACTGGCGTGGAGAAAAAAAACCAAGCTCCCCTGACCCTGTCCTGGTGCCGTAGTCGCACAGGTACTCATTGATGGCCCTCTGCTGCGTGTGCAGCCGCTGCAGCATGGCCAACGTTGAGTTCCACCTGGTGGGCATGTCACATATAAGGCGGTTCTTGGGCAGGTTCAACTCCTTTTGCAGCTCAGCCAGGCGAGCACTGGCATTATAAGATCTGCGGAAATGCACACAGACTTTCCTGGCCTGCCTCAGGACATCCTGTAAGCCCGGTTACCTGCCCAAGAACCGCTGCACCACCAGGTTAAGGACGTGAGCCACACAGGGCACATGGGTCAGTTGTCCCTGTCGGAGGGCGGAGAGGAGGTTGGTGCCATTGTCGCAAACCACCATTCCTGGCTTAAGCTGGCGTGGTGTCAACCACCTCTCGGCCTGGCCCTGCAGAGCAGACAGGACCTCTGCCCCAGTGTGGCTTCTGTCCCCCAAACACACCAGCGCAAGCACGGCATGGCATCTTTTTGCCTGCGTACTTGCGTAGCCCCTTGAACGCCTACGGAGCACCGCTGGTTCCGAGGACAAACCACAGGAAGAGGCCATGGAGGAAGAAGAAGAGGAGTCGGTGGAGAAGAGAGGTGTGTCACAACTAGTAGTAGCATTTTGGAGGCGTGGCGGTGGAACAACCTCCAACACTACGGCACCTTGTCCTGCATCCTTCCCAGCTGCCAAAAGAGTGACCCAATGGGCCGTGAAAGAAAGGTAACGTCCCTGTCCATGCCTGCTGGACCATGAGTCAGCGGTAATATGCACCTTACCGCTGACCGCCCTGTCCAGCGAGGCCAAGACATTGCCTTCCACATGCCGGTAGAGAGCCGGAATAGCCTTCCGTGAGAAAAAGTGGCGTTTGGGAACCTGCCACTGAGGAACCGCACATTGCACAAACTCACGGAAGGGGGCCGAGTCTACCAACTGAAAAGGCAGCAGTTGAAGCGCTAGCAATTTAGCCAAGCTAGCATTCAACCGCTGGGCATGTGGATGGCTGGGAGTGAACTTCTTTCGACGGTCCAGCAGCTGGGGCAGGGAAATTTGCCTGCTAGAATCGGACGTCGGTGTACTGCTAGCAGAGTGGCCGCAAGTACTTGGCTGTGACACACCTAATTCTACACCTTCATTCCTCTCAGTGCATGTTTCAGAGAGGACTGAAGTTATAGTGGGGTTGGAGATCCCAGCTGATGCGGTGCAAGGAGAGGTCCGCTTTGTTCTTTGGTGTGGGTCTTTGAGGTAGGCTTGCCAACGAGCTGCATGGCAGGTCAACATATGTCTGGTCAGGCATGTGGTACCCAAGCGGCTGATGTTTTGGCCACGCGATATACGCTTGAGACATATGTTGCAAACAGCAGCTGTGCGATCTGATGCACTAGCCTCAAAAAAGGCCCACACCAAAGAACTTTTTGAATGACGGGCAGAGGCAGTGCCCTGCACAGGCGGAGCTCTGCGGTGTGATTCCGTCGGTGTACTGCCCTTACGCTGGCCACCAAAGGGCATCCTGCCTCGTTGGAGATGTGCCTCCTCCTCATCCTCCTCCTCCTCCTCTCTCCTATTAGGCACCCACGTGGAGTCAGTGACCTCATCATCACCTCCCTCCTCATCACTGGAGCCAATCTGGCAGTATGCTGTAGCTGCTGGAACATGACTGCCAGATTGGTGTCCTTCTTGAGCATCCCCTCTGTCTGCTCTCACGCTACTGCCTTCCTCTAGCTGGGTTTCATCATCAGACCCTTCGAAACGCTGGGCATCCTCCTGGAGCATGTACCCAACACTGTGCTCAAACAGTTCGGGGGACTCCTCAGGAGGAGGACATGGTGGGTCTAGGGAAGGAGTGACTGATGATGAGTCTGACATTGATACCAGGGAAGAGGACGCTTTGGCAGCTGCTTTTCCAGTACCCTGAGCCTGGGTGAGAGAGGATGAGGAGGAGGAGGAGGGCTTGGTCATCCACTCTACCAAGTCTTCGGCATGATGTGGCTCAACATGTCCAGCTGCCGAAAAGAAGGACAAGCGTGTCCCATGGCCATGTGCTGATGACAATGCACCGCGTCCACGACCAGCACTGTTGCCCCCAGACACAGAGCCTGCTTGCCCTCTTTTATTGCCTCCTGACTGTCTGCCTCTCCTTGTTTGCCTTCCAGACATTCTAATAGATGGCCTGCAGGGAGATGGGAAAAAAGCAATAAGGGCTACCTTCAGGTGTCCTTCTCTGTCCCTTTACTTAAGGATTTCTAAATATGGTTGAGGATGATTGCTTTTGCACAGAATAGCACAACGACAATTTTCCTGACTGTCCAAAAAAACAAGGATTTCAAAGATGGTTGATGAGGAATGCTTTAGCACACTATAGCACAAGGAGAATTCCCTCACAGTCCTTCCCTGTCCCTAGAAACAAGGATTCGCACAGTAAAAGACACTGACACTCTCCCTACCTATAGTTTTCTGTCCCTAGAAAAAATGTTTTTTTAAAGCACACTATAGCACAAGGAGAATTCCCTCACTGTCCTTCCCTGTCCCTAGAAACAAGGATTCGCACAGTAAAATACACTGACACTCTCCCTACCTATAGTTTTCTGTCCCTAGAAAAAATGTTTTTTTAAAGCACACTATAGCACAAGGAGAATTCCCTCACTTTCCTTCTTTGTCCCTAGAAACAAGGTTTATCACAGTGAAAGAAACTGACACTCTTCCTTCCTATAGTTTTCTGTCCCTAGAAAAAAATGTTTTTTTAAAGCACACTATAGCATAAGGAGAATTCCCTCACTGTCCTTCCCTGTCCCTAGAAACAAGGATTCACACAGTAAAAGACACTGACACTCTCCCTACCTATAGTTTTCTGTCCCTAGAAAAAATGTTTTTTTAAAGCACACTATAGCACAAGGAGAATTCCCTCACTTTCCTTCTTTGTCCCTAGAAACAAGGTTTATCACAGTGAAAGAAACTGACACTCTTCCTTCCTATAGTTTTCTGTCCCTAGAAAAAAATTTTTTTTTTAAAGCACACTATAGCACAAGGAGAATTTCACTCACTTTCCTTCTTTGTCCCTAGAAACAAGGTTTATCACAGTGAAAGAAACTGACACTCTTCCTTCCTATAGTTTTCTGTCCCTAGAAAAAAATGTTTTTTTAAAGCACACTATAGCACAAGGAGAATTCCCTCACTGTCCTTCCCTGTCCCTAGAAACAAGGATTCGCACAGTAAAAGACACTGACACTCTCCCTACCTATAGTTTTCTGTCCCTAGAAAAAATGTTTTTTTAAAGCACACTATAGCACAAGGAGAATTCCCTCACTGTCCTTCCCTGTCCCTAGAAACAAGGATTCGCACAGTAAAAGACACTGACACTCTCCCTACCTATAGTTTTCTGTCCCTAGAAAAAATGTTTTTTTAAAGCACACTATAGCACAAGGAGAATTCCCTCACTGTCCTTCCCTGTCCTAGAAACAAGGATTCGCACAGTAAAAGACACTGACACTCTCCCTACCTATAGTTTTCTGTCCCTAGAAAAAATGTTTTTTTAAAGCACACTATAGCACAAGGAGAATTCCCTCACTGTCCTTCCCTGTCCCTAGAAACAAGGATTCGCACAGTAAAAGACACTGATACTCTCCCTACCTATAGTTTTCTGTCCCTAGAAAAAATGTTTTTTTAAAGCACACTATAGCACAAGGAGAATTTCACTCACTTTCCTTCTTTGTCCCTAGAAACAAGGATTATCACAGTGAAAGAAACTGACACTCTCCCTACCTATAGTTTTCTGTCCCTAGAAAAAATGTTTTTTTAAAGCACACTATAGCACAAGGAGAATTCCCTCACTGTCCTTCCCTGTCCCTAGAAACAAGGATTCGCACAGTAAAACACACTGACACTCTCCCTACCTATAGTTTTCTGTCCCTAGAAAAAATGTTTTTTTAAAGCACACTATAGCACAAGGAGAATTCCCTCACTGTCCTTCCCTGTCCCTAGAAACAAGGATTCGCACAGTAAAAGACACTGACACTCTCCCTACCTATAGTTTTCTCTCCCTAGAAAAAATGTTTTTTTTAAAGCACACTATAGCACAAGGAGAATTCCCTCACTTTCCTTCTTTGTCCCTAGAAACAAGGTTTATCACAGTGAAAGAAACTGACACTCTTCCTTCCTATAGTTTTCTGTCCCTAGAAAAAAATGTTTTTTTAAAGCACACTATAGCACAAGGAGAATTTCACTCACTTTCCTTCTTTGTCCCTAGAAACAAGGTTTATCACAGTGAAAGAAACTGACACTCTTCCTTCCTATAGTTTTCTGTCCCTAGAAAAAAATGTTTTTTTAAAGCACACTATAGCACAAGGAGAATTCCCTCACTGTCCTTCCCTGTCCCTAGAAACAAGGATTCGCACAGTAAAAGACACTGACACTCTCCCTACCTATAGTTTTCTGTCCCTAGAAAAAAATGTTTTTTTAAAGCACACTATAGCACAAGGAGAATTCCCTCACTGTCCTTCCCTGTCCCTAGAAACAAGGATTCGCACAGTAAAAGACACTGACACTCTCCCTACCTATAGTTTTCTGTCCCTAGAAAAAATGTTTTTTTAAAGCACACTATAGCACAAGGAGAATTCCCTCACTTTCCTTCTTTGTCCCTAGAAACAAGGTTTATCACAGTGAAATAAACTGACACTCTTCCTTCCTATAGTTTTCTGTCCCTAGAAAAAAATGTTTTTTTAAAGCACACTATAGCACAAGGAGAATTTCACTCACTTTCCTTCTTTGTCCCTAGAAACAAGGTTTATCACAGTGAAAGAAACTGACACTCTTCCTTCCTATAGTTTTCTGTCCCTAGAAAAAAATGTTTTTTTAAAGCACACTATAGCACAAGGAGAATTCCCTCACTGTCCTTCCCTGTCCCTAGAAACAAGGATTCGCACAGTAAAAGACACTGACACTCTCCCTACCTATAGTTTTCTGTCCCTAGAAAAAATGTTTTTTTAAAGCACACTATAGCACAAGGAGAATTCCCTCACTGTCCTTCCCTGTCCCTAGAAACAAGGATTCGCACAGTAAAAGACACTGACACTCTCCCTACCTATAGTTTTCTGTCCCTAGAAAAAATGTTTTTTTAAAGCACACTATAGCACAAGGAGAATTCCCTCACTGTCCTTCCCTGTCCCTAGAAACAAGGATTCGCACAGTAAAAGACACTGACACTCTCCCTACCTATAGTTTTCTGTCCCTAGAAAAAATGTTTTTTTAAAGCACACTATAGCACAAGGAGAATTCCCTCACTGTCCTTCCCTGTCCCTAGAAACAAGGATTCGCACAGTAAAAGACACTGACACTCTCCCTACCTATAGTTTTCTGTCCCTAGAAAAAATGTTTTTTTAAAGCACACTATAGCACAAGGAGAATTCCCTCACTGTCCTTCCCTGTCCCTAGAAACAAGGATTCGCACAGTAAAAGACACTGACACTCTCCCTACCTATAGTTTTCTGTCCCTAGAAAAAATGTTTTTTTAAAGCACACTATAGCACAAGGAGAATTCCCTCACTTTCCTTCTTTGTCCCTAGAAACAAGGTTTATCACAGTGAAAGAAACTGACACTCTTCCTTCCTATAGTTTTCTGTCCCTAGAAAAAAATGTTTTTTTAAAGCACACTATAGCACAAGGAGAATTCCCTCACTGTCCTTCCCTGTCCCTAGAAACAAGGATTCGCACAGTAAAAGACACTGACACTCTCCCTACCTATAGTTTTCTGTCCCTAGAAAAAATGTTTTTTTAAAGCACACTATAGCACAAGGAGAATTCCCTCACTTTCCTTCTTTGTCCCTAGAAACAAGGTTTATCACAGTGAAAGAAACTGACACTCTTCCTTCCTATAGTTTTCTGTCCCTAGAAAAAAATGTTTTTTTAAAGCACACTATAGCACAAGGAGAATTTCACTCACTTTCCTTCTTTGTCCCTAGAAACAAGGTTTATCACAGTGAAAGAAACTGACACTCTTCCTTCCTATAGTTTTCTGTCCCTAGAAAAAAATGTTTTTTTAAAGCACACTATAGCACAAGGAGAATTCCCTCACTGTCCTTCCCTGTCCCTAGAAACAAGGATTCGCACAGTAAAAGACACTGACACTCTCCCTACCTATAGTTTTCTGTCCCTAGAAAAAATTTTTTTTTTAAAGCACACTATAGCACAAGGAGCATTCCCTCACTGTCCTTCCCTGTCCCTAGAAACAAGGATTCGCACAGTAAAAGACACTGACACTCTTCCTTCCTATAGTTTTCTGTCCCTAGAAAAAAATGTTTTTTTAAAGCACACTATAGCACAAGGAGAATTCCCTCACTGTCCTTCCCTGTCCCTAGAAACAAGGATTCGCACAGTAAAAGACACTGACACTCTCCCTACCTATAGTTTTCTGTCCCTAGAAAAAATGTTTTTTTAAAGCACACTATAGCACAAGGAGAATTCCCTCACTGTCCTTCCCTGTCCCTAGAAACAAGGATTCGCACAGTAAAAGACACTGACACTCTCCCTACCTATAGTTTTCTGTCCCTAGAAAAAATGTTTTTTTAAAGCACACTATAGCACAAGGAGAATTCCCTCACTTTCCTTCTTTGTCCCTAGAAACAAGGTTTATCACAGTGAAAGAAACTGACACTCTTCCTTCCTATAGTTTTCTGTCCCTAGAAAAAAATGTTTTTTTAAAGCACACTATAGCACAAGGAGAATTTCACTCACTTTCCTTCTTTGTCCCTAGAAGCAAGGTTTATCACAGTGAAAGAAACTGACACTCTTCCTTCCTATAGTTTTCTGTCCCTAGAAAAAAATGTTTTTTTAAAGCACACTATAGCACAAGGAGAATTCCCTCACTGTCCTTCCCTGTCCCTAGAAACAAGGATTCGCACAGTAAAAGACACTGACACTCTCCCTACCTATAGTTTTCTGTCCCTAGAAAAAATGTTTTTTTAAAGCACACTATAGCACAAGGAGAATTCCCTCACTGTCCTTCCCTGTCCCTAGAAACAAGGATTCGCACAGTAAAAGACACTGACACTCTCCCTACCTATAGTTTTCTGTCCCTAGAAAAAATGTTTTTTTAAAGCACACTATAGCACAAGGAGAATTCCCTCACTTTCCTTCTTTGTCCCTAGAAACAAGGTTTATCACAGTGAAAGAAACTGACACTCTTCCTTCCTATAGTTTTCTGTCCCTAGAAAAAAATGTTTTTTTAAAGCACACTATAGCACAAGGAGAATTTCACTCACTTTCCTTCTTTGTCCCTAGAAGCAAGGTTTATCACAGTGAAAGAAACTGACACTCTTCCTTCCTATAGTTTTCTGTCCCTAGAAAAAAATGTTTTTTTAAAGCACACTATAGCACAAGGAGAATTCCCTCACTGTCCTTCCCTGTCCCTAGAAACAAGGATTTGCACAGTAAAAGACACTGACACTCTCCCTACCTATAGTTTTCTGTCCCTAGAAAAAATGTTTTTTAAAGCACACTATAGCACAAGGAGAATTCCCTCACTGTCCTTCCCTGTCCCTAGAAACAAGGATTCGCACAGTAAAAGACACTGACACTCTCCCTACCTATAGTTTTCTGTCCCTAGAAAAAATGTTTTTTTAAAGCACACTATAGCACAAGGAGAATTCCCTCACTGTCCTTCCCTGTCCCTAGAAACAAGGATTCGCACAGTAAAAGACACTGACACTCTCCCTACCTATAGTTTTCTGTCCCTAGAAAAAATGTTTTTTTAAAGCACACTATAGCACAAGGAGAATTCCCTCACTGCCCTTCCCTGTCCCTAGAAACAAGGATTCACACAGTAAAAGACACTGACACTCTCCCTACCTATAGTTTTCTATCCCTAGAAAAAATGTTTTTTTAAAGCACACTATAGCACAAGGAGAATTCCCTCACTGTCCTTCCCTGTCCCTAGAAACAAGGATTCGCACAGTAAAAGACACTGACACTCTCCCTACCTATAGTTTTCTGTCCCTAGAAAAAATGTTTTTTTAAAGCACACTATAGCACAAGGAGAATTCCCTCACTTTCCTTCTTTGTCCCTAGAAACAAGGTTTATCACAGTGAAAGAAACTGACACTCTTCCTTCCTATAGTTTTCTGTCCCTAGAAAAAAATGTTTTTTTAAAGCACACTATAGCACAAGGAGAATTCCCTCACTGTCCTTCCCTGTCCCTAGAAACAAGGATTCGCACAGTAAAAGACACTGACACTCTCCCTACCTATAGTTTTCTGTCCCTAGAAAAAATGTTTTTTTAAAGCACACTATAGCACAAGGAGAATTCCCTCACTGTCCTTCCCTGTCCCTAGAAACAAGGATTCGCACAGTAAAAGACACTGACACTCTTCCTTCCTATAGTTTTCTGTCCCTAGAAAAAATGTTTTTTAAAGCACACTATAGCACAAGGAGAATTCCCTCACTGTCCTTCCCTGTCCCTAGAAACAAGGATTCGCACAGTAAAAGACACTGACACTCTCCCTACCTATAGTTTTCTGTCCCTAGAAAAAATGTTTTTTTAAAGCACACTATAGCACAAGGAGAATTCCCTCACTGTCCTTCCCTGTCCCTAGAAACAAGGATTCGCACAGTAAAAGACACTGACACTCTTCCTTCCTATAGTTTTCTGTCCCTAGAAAAAATGTTTTTTAAAGCACACTATAGCACAAGGAGAATTCCCTCACTTTCCTTCTTTGTCCCTAGAAACAAGGTTTATCACAGTGAAAGAAACTGACACTCTTACTTCCTATAGTTTTCTGTCCCTAGAAAAAAATGTTTTTTTAAAGCACACTATAGCACAAGGAGAATTTCACTCACTTTCCTTCTTTGTCCCTAGAAACAAGGTTTATCACAGTGAAAGAAACTGACACTCTTCCTTCCTATAGTTTTCTGTCCCTAGAAAAAAATGTTTTTTTAAAGCACACTATAGCACAAGGAGAATTCCCTCACTGTCCTTCCCTGTCCCTAGAAACAAGGATTCGCACAGTAAAAGACACTGACACTCTCCCTACCTATAGTTTTCTGTCCCTAGAAAAAATGTTTTTTTAAAGCACACTATAGCACAAGGAGAATTCCCTCACTGTCCTTCCCTGTCCCTAGAAACAAGGATTCGCACAGTAAAAGACACTGACACTCTCCCTACCTATAGTTTTCTGTCCCTAGAAAAAATGTTTTTTTAAAGCACACTATAGCACAAGGAGAATTCCCTCACTGTCCTTCCCTGTCCCTAGAAACAAGGATTCGCACAGTAAAAGACACTGACACTCTCCCTACCTATAGTTTTCTGTCCCTAGAAAAAATGTTTTTTTAAAGCACACTATAGCACAAGGAGAATTCCCTCACTGTCCTTCCCTGTCCCTAGAAACAAGGATTCGCACAGTAAAAGACACTGACACTCTCCCTACCTATAGTTTTCTGTCCCTAGAAAAAATGTTTTTTTAAAGCACACTATAGCACAAGGAGAATTTCACTCACTTTCCTTCTTTGTCCCTAGAAACAAGGATTATCACAGTGAAAGAAACTGACACTCTCCCTACCTATAGTTTTCTGTCCCTAGAAAAAATGTTTTTTTAAAGCACACTATAGCACAAGGAGAATTCCCTCACTGTCCTTCCCTGTCCCTAGAAACAAGGATTTGCACAGTAAAACACACTGACACTCTCCCTACCTATAGTTTTCTGTCCCTAGAAAAAATTTTTTGTAAAGCACACTATAGCACAAGGAGAATTCCCTCACTGTCCTTCCCTGTCCCTAGAAACAAGGATTCGCACAGTAAAACACACTGACACTCTCCCTACCTATCCTTCTCTTTCCCTAAACTAAAGGAATCCAGGTTAAGCAAGAAAAAAATAAATGTCACTGTCCCTGCCTATGTTTCTCTTTCCCTGCTCCGGATTACACTACACTAGGCCGCCGTGCTGGCGGCCTTTTATAGTGTGGGGCGTGTACTAAACACCCTCAGCAATAATTGGCCACAGGCATCCTGCCTGTGGCCAATCATTGCTCTCCTTGCTGCCGGCGCTGTGATTGGCCAAGCATGCGGGGTCACAGTGCATGCTTGGCCAATCACAGCGCCTGGATGACACTGCGATGGCGTAGTGCATTGTGGGCCGTTCGCGTCACTCGAATTTGGCGCGAACGGCCCAAATCGTTCGATCTTCGTCGAACGATCGAACAGTCGATGTTCGAGTCGAACGTACGTTCGACTCGAACACGAAGCTCATCCCTAATCCCAATATAGGCCTTTTCAATCATGAACCAGTATAGGCCACTGATGCTGCACGTTTCATTCTTACCTTAGTTGGAATCGTTCGGCACTTCTGGTCGTCCTTACTCCGCGCAACCACTCCCTCGTTTACCATTTATATACCCTGCGCATGCGTGAAACTCCAGCCGCGTCGCCCGCCCATGACGTTCTTTTTGTGAATTTACTTGCCCCTTCTCGTTCGGCGCACAGTGGGAGACGACGACATGGCGGTGACACAGGTGCGTGCCTCATTATTTAGTACTGACGAGGAAAACACGGAGCCAGGAACGTCCCGATCCAGGAATAAAAGATACAAGGTGACTAATATGTCATTTGCTGATATGGCAGAGATAATGGACATCCTGCAGAGGAAAGACCCCTGATCTCAGGAAGTCTAAAATAATTGACAAAGTGGCGAGGAGTCTCTATAATAAATTTGGGGTCAGGAGATCCAAAGAGCAGCTCCGTAAAAGGTGGTCTGACCTGAATTTGAGGGAGCCGGAGCAGTATAGGAAGCTTATCCAAATCCTTGAAAAAAGTAAGCTTTTATTTTTACTGTGTTATTTCAAATTGGAATATGAATTATTGCATGTTTTGCTCCATGTGCTTGGTTTGACTGTTTTCACATTGTAAAATGGCAACTTTCATGTTAAGTTTAGTGGCCAAATTCTTGGGAATGTTTTGTGTTAAACAGCGATCGTCTAAAAAATCACATGATTTGCACAGATACACGCAAAAAACATGTGTTCAAGCCTATTTGGCCTAAAACAATGTTTATAAACATTGTTGTCTAGATGATGTGTTGTAAGTAAGTAGAATGTGAAATGCAAAACTAGAATCTGGGTAAAGGAGAGGACACTCAAGCAGCTGGTTACACATCTTGACTCAGGAGCACTATAGTATTGGCCACCAGAACAACCTTTTTAGGGTGTCCCACTCAGGTGCTCCAGTGGATACTTTGGAGTTTCTCCATTTCATTTTTTTTGTACAAAAATGTAAAGTATTCTTGCTTTGTTGAATTCCATTAATCTCTTGTGTTCATCTTTGGAATCTGGCCACAAAAAATAAGGTACCCCCCTTCCAAGCAATGTTTACAATTTTGGACCTCAACTATCTGTGTGCTAAAGGATACCTTTGGTTTTATTCTCATAGGGGAGAGGAGACTGGGAGGACACCAATCTGAGGAGCCGAGGAAGCGAGACCACATAAAGAACCCCAAGCTCAGAAAGAACCCCAAGCTCAGAAAGAACCCCTAAATCAGCATGTGGAGGAAGCAGAGGTGGAGGAAGCAGAGGTGGAGGAAGGAGAGGTGGAGGAAGGAGAGGTGGAGCTTATCAACACAACAGGTCAGTGTCTGTCACCACAGCTTCAGGTAAAGGGATGTATGCCTGCATATTTATAATACCTTTTTTTTAGGGGATGAACATGGTGGTGTTTCAGAAACTACTACTACGACTCCATTCTCAAGTACTAGTGCCCAAATCATAATTCAAAAATAATGAAATGTAGTAGCAAAATGGACATTATGAGGGAAAGGATGAATGTGATTGAGCAAAAACATAAAAACATCATTGATATTTTGGGGCGAATAGTCTGAACTCCCCCCCCCTTGTTTTTGTATGTGTTTTGTAGTTACAAATTTGCACTTGTTTTAACGCAAGCCAAAATTTGAGGATGCACACAGTGTGTCAACATGTGCTATCTGCCGTCACAGGATATCTATGTTCCTGTTTTGTGGGTGGAACCTCTTCCTCGCTACTCAAGTAGGTGAGAGGAAGGGTTTGCACCCCCAAAACACGTCCATTGATCCCCCATGATGGCAGATAGCACATGTTGACTTTAGCCATGGGATCAGGATGAACATACCCATTTTGCCAAACAAACTGTATGCATCCTCAAATTTGGGATGGTGCAGGGGTGACATCACCCCATCTCATGTTTATTTTAAAGGTTGAACTTTGTAAGTTCCATTATTTTTCTATGTTTTTTTTGACCCATGCATGTTTCTGCATACCAAAAAGAAAGCCCAAAAATTATTTCTCCAATATTTGGAGACAAAAATGTAAAATTTTTATCTTGAAAATAAAAAAAACAAAAAATGTTGTGCACAGATAAAAAAAAATTGGACACTCAACAATGTGTGGCTTGTTCTTTCTATGCTCAATAGAAGTTCTAGAAAATGACAAAGTTCATGTTTTTACTGTGACAAATTTGGCTATTTACTAAAGACAAATACACTTGGCAGTACTACAAAAAGTGTACTATGAGAACCTGGGGACACATAATAAAAAACAAAAAATAATGACAAAACAAGTTTTTAAAAGAGATAATTATTTTTTTATTTTTTTATAAAAAGGTTCAGATATGTTCTGGCATAGCGATGGCCCCTCTACCCGTGAAGTACTCAACGTATTTATCATGTACTTCATGGGCGCTTTTGGGGGCCAAGCCAGTACGGCCACTGTCCAGGCCTGTCAATGGTGTGGTTTCTGGTACACCGGCATCAGGCCCAACAGTTGAAAGATAAGCAGTTGAGTATTTGCGCATAAAATTGTGCATTATGCAGCAGCAGAAAATGAGATGGTTAATCTTATATTCTGCCATGTGTATGGCTGTCAGCAACAGGTGGAACTGGCTGGCCATTATCCCGAAGGCATTCTCAACAACCCTCCGGGCTCTGGCCAGCCGGTAATTAAAACCCCTCCTCTCCGGGGTGAGGGTCCGTTGGGGAAACGGCCGCATCAGGTGGGGTCCCAGGCCGAAGGCTTCATCTGCCAGAAAAGGAAGTCCCTCCACATTGTCCGAATCAGGTGGCAGTGCCAGGCCCCCAGACTGCAGATGGTGGGCAAACTCTGTCTGGGCGAAGACTCCACCATCGGACATCCGGCCGTTCTTCCCCACGTCCACATATAAAAACTCATAGCGTGCTGACACCACCGCCATCAACACAATACTATTGAAACCTTTATAATTAAAATAGTATGACCCCCAACGGGGTGGCTCCACAGTTGGGGAAGTCCCACCGGTCAGCAAATAGGGAGGCCACAGTCTGCCATTCCTGTGGCGATGAAGGAAACTGTGGAGTCAAACAAAAAGAAGAAATTAGTACTTTTGCACATTACATTGCAAGCAGATTACACAAATACATTCTTGGCCAACATCAGTAAAACATTTATTTGAAGGAGTCTTTAAACACAAAAATAGAAGGACCACTTATCAGATGACTCACCCCCTCTGATGGACTATTGGAAAAAAATAAGGGGGGGGGGGGTTACAGCTGATTTTGTGGCCCACCAAAAAAGGCTCTACCACTCTGCTGAACTTGAATGTGCAATAAAACATTTGGACACATTTTGGGGGGGGGGGGGTTCAAAACTACAATGGAGCGGACAGAAAACATTGTTAATAACAGACTAGTCTAGGTGTGTTTGAGCCCAGGATAGCATGCTGGAGAGGTTAGTGAAGATAAATAGGCATGTAGGCCAAAAAATTTGCATTTAAAAGTAACAACATGCATGGGGAGAAAGGGGACATTCCCAGCATATTACAATCATGGTAATTAGGGAAGGATGCAAGAAAACCAATACATTAGCATAAATTCAAGACATAGAATGTGATGTTAAAGGAAAAAACTTACCTTCATATAGTCCTTCTGCATGACTTGTATGATGGCAGAACACGTTTCAGGGATAATGATCCCAAGAGCCTGGGGGGAGATGCCTGTTGTGAACTTGAGGTCCTGCAAGCTTCTCCCTGTCGCCAGGTATCTCAACGTGGCAATAAGCCTCTGCTCGGCAATGATGGCCTGGCGCATCACAGTGTCCTGCCTCACGATATAGTGGGACAGTAAATCCAACAGATGGTGAAAAACGGGGTCCGTCATCCGGAGATAATTCCTGAAATCATCAGGATTATTCTCCTGGATTTCCCGCAGCAGAGGCATATGAGAGAATGGGTCCCGCTGGAGCAACCAATTCTTGGCCCATGAACTCCTCCTCACCCTGTTCATGGACCGAGCTCGGGTTACAGTATTAACCGCAACACCAAGCCCATGCGCAGCACAAACTCGAGAATGAGAATGAACTTCCAACATGGCTTTAAACCAGTCGGCTGGTCAGAACGAACTTAAACAGAACGCACCGAGGAACAGCAAGGCCTGTGAAGAACGACATGAAAAATAGTAACGAGCGGCCAAGAAGGCACTGCAAAACAGCAACAACCTGACTGCATGCACTGAAAGACAAATACGAACCCACAAGCACAAACTGAAAAGCAGAAAACGATCTGAAAAGCACGGAGACTGAAAAGCGCAAATCGGCTCTAGCCAAACTTTTACTAACACGCAGTAACACAAAATCAGCAAAAGCAGCCCAAAGGGTGGCGCCATTGGATTTGAACTTCCCCTTTATAGTGCCGTCGTATGTCACGGTGTTTGGAACGGTTTTGGTTTTTTGACTGATGGTGTGTAGGCAAGACTGATGAAAGTCAGCTTCATCGGTTTTCCGTTGAAAAAATCCATCGGATAAAAAACCATAGGAAATCCGATCGTGTGTACAGGGCTTTATTCAAAAATACGGGATTTTACTTTCAAAAGTTTTTTTATTTATGGTAGAGCAGAATTTTAACAACAACATATGGGCCTCGCAGTGCTAAGTATGAAAGTACAAAATACAAACATGCAGTTCAAGAGAATAAACCTTCAATATTTATAGTAATCCAGCAATCACATTATGTAGGATGTACCACTAAAATAAAATGTGGTAACCTATAAAGTTGGAGGGCTTTAACTTATAGTAACATAAATGTATCAAAGAAGGTATCATCTTGGTAATATAATTTACATAAAAGCAGACCTAGTACATACCAAGAGTTATGCCAATAACATTACTAGCACACATGACCCAAAATCACATAAAAGAAAAAAAACTAAAGACCAGCACAATAAATTAAAGAAAAGAAAGCAGGGAAAAAGAAAGAGTAGACAAGAGGAAAAAGAGACCTCTAATGTCTTGTACACACGAACGGACATTCCGACAACAAAACCGTTGATCTTTTTTCCGACGGATGTTGGCTCAAACTTGTCTTGCATACACACAGTCACACAAATGTTGCTCGGAAATTCCGAACATCAAGAACGCGGTGGCGTACAACACTACGACGAGCCAAAAAAAATTAAGTACAATGATTCCGAGCATGCGTAGAATTTTTGTGCGTCGGAATTTCCGACAAGAACTTTTGTTGTTGGAAAAATTGAGAACCAGCTCTCAATCATTTGTTGTCGGAAATTCCAATAGCAAATGTCCGATGGAGCCTACACACGGTCGGAATATCCGACCAAAAGCTCACATCCAACATTTGTTGTCGGAAATTCCGATTGTGTGTACGCAGCATAAGAGAAGAGGGAGGTCTAGGTTAATTGAGGGGGTTAGGCCAGGGAAGAGGAGCTCAGGGACCCTATTACATTGGTAGTCTGAGAAAGAGGAATATGGATATACGTTGCTAAAGGTTCCCAAGTACTTTCAAAGAGAGACTGATGATCATTAATAATACTTGAAACTTTTTCATGAATCATAATCCACGATACTTTATGCTTCAACCTTCTAAAGAACACTGAGGGTGTCTTCCATGCTCCATCTATAATGGTCTTAGCTAATAAAACAAAGTACACCAGGCACTTTAGTGAACGAGACCACCCAGGTGGGAAATCTTTAAGCAGCGCCAAACTGGGCTGTTGGTCAATAGACAACCCAGTCAACTTCCGGAGCATCGAAAACACATTATTCCAAAAATCTCTAAGCTAAGGACATTCCCACAATATATGCAACATAGAACCTCTTAGTTTGCAATTCTGCGGCAGTCATGGCATACATCCTGGCTAGGTGAGCAGGGACAAAATACCATCTGGTCAGAACTTTAAGACCAGCTTCTATCAGTGATACATTCAGGACCCCCTTGTAGGAGATCTGGATTCTAGATGACCAGGAATCCAGATGAACCGCGACATTGAGGTCCCTTTCCCAAGCCAGCATGTATGTCTGTTTCTGAACCGGGGTGAGCAGCGACTTATACACCATAGCTATACCACCTCTTGTACCCTGGTCATTAGTACACCATTGTTCATGATCTGTCACTGAGGGGGGGTTCTCCAGAGGGCCCGATAGATCATAAAAAGTGGAATATTTGAAAAAAACGGAATGTCTCAGAAGAGGGCATCTCTAAGACCGAATGCCAATGAGATAAGGTGAATGGCCTGCGGTGAGTGAAAAAGTGACCAATGCGGTACAGACCTTTATCTGTCCACCATTTAAATGCCTAATATCTATACCTGGACGAAAATCGCGATCATGAAATATGTGTGCCAATGGGGCATATTCTAAAATCAACAGAGGATTGGGCTTCAATCGGTCCCAGAGAACCAAAAAATGAGATAATGTAGGTGACTGAATTAAGGGTCTATCTTTAAGGGGACGTCATAGTAAGTAATCAATTGTATAGGGCGAAACAGCCTGCCGCTCCAACTGTACCCAGTCTAGTCTCTTGTGCCGTGAATAAAAAATGCATAATTGCATCAATTGTGCTGCCTTGTAATACGCATAGAAATCAGGAACACCTAAACCCCTTTGGATCTAGGTGTATACAAAGTGGCGCAAGCAAATCTAGGACCCTTAGTTGGAATCGTTCGGCACTTCTGGTCGTCCTTACTCCGCGCAACCACTCCCTCGTTTACCATTTATATACCCTGCGCATGCGTGAAACTCCAGCCGCGTCGCCCGCCCATGACGTTCTTTTTGTGAATTTACTTGCCCCTTCTCGTTCGGCGCACAGTGGGAGACGACGACATGGCGGTGACACAGGTGCGTGCCTCATTATTTAGTACTGACGAGGAAAACACGGAGCCAGGAACGTCCCGATCCAGGAATAAAAGATACAAGGTGACTAATATGTCATTTGCTGATATGGCAGAGATAATGGACATCCTGCAGAGGAAAGACCCCTGATCTCAGGAAGTCTAAAATAATTGACAAAGTGGCGAGGAGTCTCTATAATAAATTTGGGGTCAGGAGATCCAAAGACCAGCTCCGTAAAAGGTGGTCTGACCTGAATCTGAGGGAGCCGGAGCAGTATAGGAAGCTTATCCAAATCCTTGAAAAAAGTAAGCTTTTATTTTTACTGTGTTATTTCAAATTGGAATATGAATTATTGCATGTTTTGCTCCATGTGCTTGGTTTGACTGTTTTCACATTGTAAAATGGCAACTTTCATGTTAAGTTTAGTGGCCAAATTCTTGGGAATGTTTTGTGTTAAACAGCGATCGTCTAAAAAATCACATGATTTGCACAGATACACGCAAAAAACATGTGTTCAAGCCTATTTGGCCTAAAACAATGTTTATAAACATTGTTGTCTAGATGATGTGTTGTAAGTAAGTAGAATGTGAAATGCAAAACTAGAATCTGGGTAAAGGAGAGGACACTCAAGCAGCTGGTTACACATCTTGACTCAGGAGCACTATAGTATTGGCCACCAGAACAACCTTTTTAGGGTGTCCCACTCAGGTGCTCCAGTGGATACTTTGGAGTTTCTCCATTTCATTTTTTTTGTACAAAAATGTAAAGTATTCTTGCTTTGTTGAATTCCATTAATCTCTTGTGTTCATCTTTGGAATCTGGCCACAAAAAATAAGGTACCCCCCTTCCAAGCAATGTTTACAATTTTGGACCTCAACTATCTGTGTGCTAAAGGATACCTTTGGTTTTATTCTCATAGGGGAGAGGAGACTGGGAGGACACCAATCTGAGGAGCCGAGGAAGCAGAGACCACATAAAGAACCCCAAGCTCAGAAAGAACCCCAAGCTCAGAAAGAACCCCAAGATCAGCATGTGGAGGAAGCAGAGGTGGAGGAAGCAGAGGTGGAGGAAGGAGAGGTGGAGGAAGGAGAGGTGGAGCTTATCAACACAACAGGTCAGTGTCTGTCACCACAGCTTCAGGTAAAGGGATGTATGCCTGCATATTTATAATACCTTTTTTTTAGGGGATGAACATGGTGGTGTTTCAGAAACTACTACTACGACTCCATTCTCAAGTACTAGTGCCCAAATCATAATTCAAAAATAATGAAATGTAGTAGCAAAATGGACATTATGAGGGAAAGGATGAATGTGATTGAGCAAAAACATAAAAACATCATTGATATTTTGGGGCGAATAGTCTGAACTCCCCCCCTTGTTTTTGTATGTGTTTTGTAGTTACAAATTTGCACTTGTTTTAACGCAAGCCAAAATTTGAGGATGCACACAGTGTGTCAACATGTGCTATCTGCCGTCACAGGATATCTATGTTCCTGTTTTGTGGGTGGAACCTCTTCCTCGCTACTCAAGTAGGTGAGAGGAAGGGTTTGCACCCCCAAAACACGTCCATTGATCCCCCATGATGGCAGATAGCACATGTTGACTTTAGCCATGGGATCAGGATGAACATACCCATTTTGCCAAACAAACTGTATGCATCCTCAAATTTGGGATTGTGCAGGGGTGACATCACCCCATCTCATGTTTATTTTAAAGGTTGAACTTTGTAAGTTCCATTATTTTTCTATGTTTTTTTTGACCCATGCATGTTTCTGCATACCAAAAAGAAAAGCCCAAAAATTATTTCTCCAATATTTGGAGACAAAAATGTAAAGATTTTATCTTGAAAATAAAAAAAAACAAAAAATGTTGTGCACAGATAAAAAAAATTTGGACACTCAACAATGTGTGGCTTGTTCTTTCTATGCTCAATAGAAGTTCTAGAAAATGACAAAGTTCATGTTTTTACTGTGACAAATTTGGCTATTTACTAAAGACAAATACACTTGGCAGTACTACAAAAAGTGTACTATGAGAACCTGGGGACACATAATAAAAAAACAAAAAATAATGACAAAACAAGTTTTTAAAAGAGATAATTGTTTTTTTATTTTTTTATAAAAAGGTTCAGATATGTTCTGGCATAGCGATGGCCCCTCTACCCGTGAAGTACTCAACGTATTTATCATGTACTTCATGGGCGCTTTTGGGGGCCAAGCCAGTACGGCCACTGTCCAGGCCTGTCAATGGTGTGGTTTCTGGTACACCGGCATCAGGCCCAACAGTTGAAAGATAAGCAGTTGAGTATTTGCGCATAAAATTGTGCATTATGCAGCAGCAGAAAACGAGATGGTTAATCTTATATTCTGCCATGTGTATGGCTGTCAGCAACAGGTGGAACTGGCTGGCCATTATCCCGAAGGCATTCTCAACAACCCTCCGGGCTCTGGCCAGCCGGTAATTAAAACCCCTCCTCTCCGGGGTGAGGGTCCGTTGGGGAAACGGCCGCATCAGCTGGGGTCCCAGGCCGAAGGCTTCATCTGCCAGAAAAGGAAGTCCCTCCACATTGTCCGAATCAGGTGGCAGTGCCAGGCCCCCAGACTGCAGATGGTGGGCAAACTCTGTCTGGGCGAAGACTCCACCATCGGACATCCGGCCGTTCTTCCCCACGTCCACATATAAAAACTCATAGCGTGCTGACACCACCGCCATCAACACAATACTATTGAAACCTTTATAATTAAAATAGTATGACCCCCAACGGGGTGGCTCCACAGTTGGGGAAGTCCCACCGGTCAGCAAATAGGGAGGCCACAGTCTGCCATTCCTGTGGCGATGAAGGAAACTGTGGAGTCAAACAAAAAGAAGAAATTAGTACTTTTGCACATTACATTGCAAGCAGATTACACAAATACATTCTTGGCCAACATCAGTAAAACATTTATTTGAAGGAGTCTTTAAACACAAAAATAGAAGGACCACTTATCAGATGACTCACCCCCTCTGATGGACTATTGGAAAAAAATAAGGGGGGGGGGTTACAGCTGATTTTGTGGCCCACCAAAAAAGGCTCTACCACTCTGCTGAACTTGAATGTGCAATAAAACATTTGGACACATTTTGGGGGGGGGGGGGGGGTTCAAAACTACAATGGAGCGGACAGAAAACATTGTTAATAACAGACTAGTCTAGGTGTGTTTGAGCCCAGGATAGCATGCTGGAGAGGTTAGTGAAGATAAATAGGCATGTAGGCCAAAAAATTAGCATTTAAAAGTAACAACATGCATGGGGAGAAAGGGGACATTCCCAGCATATTACAATCATGGTAATTAGGGAAGGATGCAAGAAAACCAATACATTAGCATAAATTCAAGACATAGAATGTGATGTTAAAGGAGAAAACTTACCTTCATATAGTCCTTCTGCATGACTTGTATGATGGCAGAACACGTTTCAGGGATAATGATCCCAAGAGCCTGGGGGGAGATGCCTGTTGTGAACTTGAGGTCCTGCAAGCTTCTCCCTGTCGCCAGGTATCTCAACGTGGCAATAAGCCTCTGCTCGGCAATGATGGCCTGGCGCATCACAGTGTCCTGCCTCACGATATAGTGGGACAGTAAATCCAACAGATGGTGAAAAACGGGGTCCGTCATCCGGAGATAATTCCTGAAATCATCAGGATTATTCTCCTGGATTTCCCGCAGCAGAGGCATATGAGAGAATGGGTCCCGCTGGAGCAACCAATTCTTGGCCCATGAACTCCTCCTCACCCTGTTCATGGACCGAGCTCGGGTTACAGTATTAACCGCAACACCAAGCCCATGCGCAGCACGAACTCGAGAATGAGAATGAACTTCCAACATGGCTTTAAACCGGTCGGCTGGTCAGAACGAACTTAAACAGAACGCACCGAGGAACAGCAAGGCCTGTGAAGAACGACATGAAAAATAGTAACGAGCGGCCAAGAAGGCACTGCAAAACAGCAACAACCTGACTGCATGCACTGAAAGACAAATACAAACCCACAAGCACAAACTGAAAAGCAGAAAACGATCTGAAAAGCACGGAGACTGAAAAGCGCAAATCGGCTCTAGCCAAACTTTTACTAACACGCAGTAACACAAAATCAGCAAAAGCAGCCCAAAGGGTGGCGCCATTGGATTTGAACTTCCCCTTTATAGTGCCGTCATATGTCACGGCGTTTGAAACGGTTTTGGTTTTTTGACTGATGGTGTGTAGGCAAGACTGATGAAAGTCAGCTTCATCGGTTTTCCGTTGAAAAAATCAATCGGATAAAAAACCATAGGAAATCCAATCGTGTGTACAGGGCTTTATTCAAAAATACGGGATTTTACTTTCAAAAGTTTTTTTATTTATGGTAGAGCAGAATTTTAACAACAACATATGGGCCTCGCAGTGCTAAGTATGAAAGTACAAAATACAAACATGCAGTTCAAGAGAATAAACCTTCAATATTTATAGTAATCCAGCAATCACATTATGTAGGATGTACCACTAAAATAAAATGTGGTAACCTATAAAGTTGGAGGGCTTTAACTTATAGTAACATAAATGTATCAAAGAAGGTATCATCTTGGTAATATAATTTACATAAAAGCAGACCTAGTACATACCAAGAGTTATGCCAATAACATTACTAGCACACATGACCCAAAATCACATAAAAGAAAAAAAACTAAAGACCAGCACAATAAATTAAAGAAAAGAAAGCAGGGAAAAAGAAAGAGTAGACAAGAGGAAAAAGAGACCTCTAATGTCTTGTACACACGAACGGACATTCCGACAACAAAACCGTTGATCTTTTTTCCGACGGATGTTGGCTCAAACTTGTCTTGCATACACACGGTCACACAAATGTTGCTCGGAAATTCCGAACATCAAGAACGCGGTGGCGTACAACACTACGACGAGCCAAGAAAAATTAAGTACAATGATTCCGAGCATGCGTAGAATTTTTGTGCGTCGGAATTTCCGACAAGAACTTTTGTTGTCGGAAAAATTGAGAACCAGCTCTCAATCATTTGTTGTCGGAAATTCCAATAGCAAATGTCCGATGGAGCCTACACACGGTCGGAATATCCGACCAAAAGCTCACATCCAACATTTGTTGTCGGAAATTCCGATTGTGTGTACGCAGCATAAGAGAAGAGGGAGGTCTAGGTTAATTGAGGGGGTTAGGCCAGGGAAGAGGAGCTCAGGGACCCTATTACATTGGTAGTCTGAGAAAGAGGAATATGGATATACGTTGCTAAAGGTTCCCAAGTACTTTCAAAGAGAGACTGATGATCATTAATAATACTTGAAACTTTTTCATGAATCATAATCCACGATACTTTATGCTTCAACCTTCTAAAGAACACTGAGGGTGTCTTCCATGCTCCATCTATAATGGTCTTAGCTAATAAAACAAAGTACACCAGGCACTTTAGTGAACGAGACCACCCAGGTGGGAAATCTTTAAGCAGCGCCAAACTGGGCTGTTGGTCAATAGACAACCCAGTCAACTTCCGGAGCATCGAAAACACATTATTCCAAAAATCTCTAAGCTAAGGACATTCCCACAATATATGCAACATAGAACCTCTTAGTTTGCAATTCTGCGGCAGTCATGGCATACATCCTGGCTAGGTGAGCAGGGACAAAATACCATCTGGTCAGAACTTTAAGACCAGCTTCTATCAGTGATACATTCAGGACCCCCTTGTAGGAGATCTGGATTCTAGATGACCAGGAATCCAGATGAACCGCGACATTGAGGTCCCTTTCCCAAGCCAGCATGTATGTCTGTTTCTGAACCGGGGTGAGCAGCGACTTATACACCATAGCTATACCACCTCTTGTACCCTGGTCATTAGTACACCATTGTTCATGATCTGTCACTGAGGGGGGGTTCTCCAGAGGGCCCGATAGATCATAAAAAGTGGAATATTTGAAAAAAACGGAATGTCTCAGAAGAGGGCATCTCTAAGACCGAATGCCAATGAGATAAGGTGAATGGCCTGCGGTGAGTGAAAAAGTGACCAATGCGGTACAGACCTTTATCTGTCCACCATTTAAATGCCTAATATCTATACCTGGACGAAAATCGCGATCATGAAATATGTGTGCCAATGGGGCATATTCTAAAATCAACAGAGGATTGGGCTTCAATCGGTCCCAGAGAACCAAAAAATGAGATAATGTAGGTGACTGAATTAAGGGTCTATCTTTAAGGGGACGTCATAGTAAGTAATCAATTGTATAGGGCGAAACAGCCTGCCGCTCCAACTGTACCCAGTCTAGTCTCTTGTGCCGTGAATAAAAAATGCATAATTGCATCAATTGTGCTGCCTTGTAATACGCATAGAAATCAGGAACACCTAAACCCCTTTGGATCTAGGTGTATACAAAGTGGCGCAAGCAAATCTAGGACCCTTGGGACCCCAGATACATTTCCACACTTTGGTTTAAAAGGGCAGCAGATCTGTCCTGGATACAGCAACCGGCAGGAACCAGAACAAATAAAAGGAGTTCAGGTAATAGGGTCATTTTGACCGCATGGATCCTACCCAGCCACGAGAGATCGTAAAGGGCCCAACTAGAAAGCAACTATTCCAAACGTTTATAGCACGAAGGATAATTATGTAGCCACATATAACAATACATGAGAGGGAGAAAGATTAACTAAAATTGGGGATTTTAAAGGTAGAAAAAAGGAAGTATATTTAAGATTCCACACACATTTTTTAACTTATAATTATATACAACAATGTCCATACATTTTACACCCATTAACATAGATAATAGATAATAATAATTATTAAATATAATTGATACTAGTCATACAACATTAGAATTCTACTTTAGCTTGTGGGCGGAGCATTCGACCGGAAATGTACGATTGCAGCGTCGTACAGTTTAGCTGCTTCGTGGAATCTTCTTAGAACATTCGACAGACACCATAAGCCTTCAATGACAGATTTTACCTAAATTCATTTGGATTTTTGGATGAATGCAATTTTTAACGAAACAAAATAAATAAAAACGAATTTCGGAAGTAACTAAATAATTAAATTTTTTGGACGCAAAAGGAGATTCCGAAACAAAATATTTCAGTGTGCACATGTCTATTGCAGACTCCTCAGGTATATATGAGCTACGTGCCTGTGGAGGAGGGCAAGGGGAAATACCACAAGTCAGGAGAAGAAAGTGGAGTACCCCAAAATGTAAAGCAGTTCATGTCTATGTGCACATGTAGAATGTTATATCTTAACCACAGGTGAAGGCCACACCCTAGATGCCCTCCAAGTGATTTCTTTCCCACCTCACTGATATTCCTCCTTCTATATCACTGATTTGAATAAGGCTTGTCAAACACTAGTCGAACATGCCATAAATGTGCTGCAAATGCCACAGGCATCTTTATGGCACCTTCCATTATAATCACTTTAGGTTTAAGCCAATCCTTCCCAAAAGCTAAATGCAGGTTGCAGTATAAGTTACATGGATGATTTTTGATCATGCGATTGTGCAAGTAAACCTGCATTTGATCAGTCTCATAACAGCCTTGGACCAGGGCCAGGTCTGTCTGTCTCTTATGTAAAGGAACTCGTCGCGCTAATAGGATAAGGTTTAATTCCTAAAGTACCCTAAATTAAATATAGTGTAATTAGGGATGAGCCGAACACCCCCCCGGTTCGGTTCGCACCAGAACCTTCGAACGGACCGAAAGTTTGCGCGAACGTTAGAACCCTATTAAATACAATGGACGCGAACGTTCGAAATCTAAAGTGCTAATTATAACGACTAATATGCATGTTATTGTCCTAAAAAGGGTTTGGGGACCCGGGTTCTGCCCCAGGGGACATGTACCAATGCAAAACGAAGTTTTAAAAATGGCTGTTTTTCGGGAGCAGTCATTTTAATGATGCATAAAGTGAAAAAAAAAAGTGAAATATTCCTTTAAATGTCATACCTGGGGGGTGTCTAAAGTATGCCTGTGAAGTGGCATGTGTTTCCCGTGTTTAGAACTGTCCCTGCACAAAATTACATTTCTAAAGGAAAAAAAGCCATTTAAAACTGCTTGCGGCTTTAATGTCATGTCTGGTCCCGGTAATATGGATGAAAATCTTTGAGAAAAATGGCATGGCTACCCCACCAGCCCCCCTTCCCCCTACCCCAGCCCATTACCAGCCCCTTTGGGTCTTGTATGCATATTAAGGGGAACCCCGCACACAAAATAAAAAAGGCCCTATATACTCTGAACAGCAGTATACAGGCGGTGCAAACAAGACAGGGACTGTAGGTTTGTTCTTAAGTAGAATCTGTTTGTAATTTTGAACACGTACATTGTTTAAGTGTAGCTTCAGCCAAAAAATCTATTTTTAAGCTTTTTGGAAAACATAGGGAAGGGTTATCACCCCTGTAACATTTGTTTTGCTGTCTGTGACCCTTGTTCAGAACATTTCACCTCACTTTCCGTCCCAATGACAATTGTTTTTGAAAAGTGGGGTTTTTATTGAAACAAGGATTGGTGATAAAGCATCAGTAGAGAGGAGACACCTTTTTCCCATATTAACTCTTACAGGAGAGAATTCCCCTTCCTAGGGGTAGATTTCCTCTCACTTCCTGTTGTCTCCTTCCGTTTGCAAGTAGGAGTCATTTGTAAGTTGGATGTTTGAAAGTAGGGGCCTGCCGTATATACTCTGCTGAAATTTGCCCCTTACTAGTGATGAGCCGAACACCCCCGGGTTCGGTTCGCACCAGAACCCGCGAACGGACCGAAAGTTCGCACGAACATTAGAACCCTATTAAATACAATGGATGCGAACGTTCGGATTCTAAAGTGCTAATTATAACGACTATTATCCATGTTATTGTCCGAAACAGAGTTTGGGAACCCGGCTTCTGCACCAGGGGACATGTATCAATGCAAAAAGAAGTTTTAAAAACGGACGTTTTCCGGGAGCAGTCATTTTAATGATGCATAAAGTGAAAAAAAAAAAGTCAAATATTCCTTTAAATATTGTACCTGGGGGGTGTCTAAAGTATGCCTGTGAAGTGCCACGTGTTTCCCGTGTTTAGAACTGTCCCTGCACAAAATAACATTTCTAAAGGGAAAAAAGTCATTTAAAACTGCTTGCGGCTTTAATGCAATGTCTGGTCCCGGTAATATGGATGACAATCTTTAGGAAAAATGGCATAGCTACCCCATCAACCCCCCCCCCACCCCAGCCCATTACCAGCCCCTTTGGGTCTTGTATGGATATTAAGGGGAACCCCGCACACAAAATAAAAAAGGACCTATATACTCTGAACAGCCGTATACAGGCGGTGCATACAAGACAGGGACTGTAGGTTTGTTCTTATGTAGAATCTGTTTATAATTTTGAACAGCTGCATTGTTTAAGTGGAGATCCATGGCAAATTCCTTTTTTTTAGCTTCTTGTAAAACATAGGGAACGGTTATCACCCCTGTCACATTTTTTTTGCTGTCTGTGCCCCTGTTCAGAACATTTCACCTCACTTTGCGTCCCAATGACAACTGTTTTTGAAATGTGGTGTTTTTATTGAAACAAGGATTGGTGATAAAGCATCAGTAGAGAGGAGACACCTTTCTCCCATATTAATTCTTAAAGGAGAGAATTTTCCTTCCAAGGGGTAGATTTCCTCTCACTTCCTGTTGTCTTCTTCCGTTTGCAAGTAGTAGTAGTTTGTAAGTTGGATGTTTGAAAGTAGGGACCTTCCGTATATACTCTGCAGAAATTGGCCCCTTAGGTGTTGGTGTTGGCACAACACTGAAAGCACTCACAGTTATTCTTGGTGGGTGCTGGAACGCCCTGCTGTCAAGTATAATATCAGGAATTGTAATAACATATAATTGTTGATCAGTGGTAGTAAAAATTGGGCCTTTGATGGTGGTGCTGGTGCCACAACACTGTAAGGCCTGACAGTTACTCTTGGTGGGCGCAGCAATGGTCCCTGCTGTGAATTATTAGATCAATAATTATAATTGCATGCCCCTGTTGAACAGGGGCTGAAAAATTGGGCCTTTGGTGGTGGTGGTGGTGGTGATGGTGGTGCTGGTGCCACAACACTGTAAGGCCTGACAGTTACTCTTGGTTGGCGCAGCAAAGGTCCCTGCTGTGAATTATTAGATCAATAATTATAATTGCATGCCCCTGTTGAACAGGGGCTGAAAAATTGGGCCTTTGGTGGTGGTGGTGGTGGTGATGGTGGTGCTGGTGCCACAACACTGTAAGGCCTGACAGTTACTCTTGGTGGGCGCAGCAATGGTCCCTGCTGTGAATTATTAGATCAATAATTATAATTGCATGCCCCTGTTGAACAGGGGCTGAAAAATTGGGCCTTTGGTGGTGGTGGTGATGGTGGTGCTGGTGCCACAACACTGTAAGGCCTGACAGTTACTCTTGGTGGGCGCAGCAATGGGCCCTGCTGTGAATTATTAGATCAATAATTATAATTGCATGCCCCTGTTGAACAGGGGCTGAAAAATCGGGCCTTAGGCACTGGTGGCACAACACTGAAACCCCTCACAGATACTGTACTTGGAGCACAGCAATGAGGCCTGTTGCAAAGTATTGCATCAAAAATTTTAATTACACGCCCCTGTTAAACAGGGGCTGAAAAATTGGGCCTTAGCCACTGGTGGCGTCACCCATAAACCAAAATGATCTTCCAAGCTATCATCGTTAATCGTATCATTGAGGAGGAGGAGGAGGATAGCCAGTCAACATAACAGCACAGGCACTCAGCATCAGCATCAGTCTTGAAGGGATGTGACATTTTAAAATCAATTAGTCTGTTATATCAGCATCTGGTGTGTGGTAGCTGGTGGTGATCCAAGACTGGTTCATCTTGATGAAAGTCAGTCGATCAACCGAGTCGGTGGACAGGCGCACCCTGTGATCCGTGACAAATCCTTCAGCAGCACTGAATGTGCGTTCTGAAAGAACGCTGGATGCAGGACAGGCCAGTAGCTCAATTGCATACTGTGCAAGCTCTGGCCAGTGATCCATCCTCAAGAACCAGTAAGCCAGAGGATTTTCGGTGGGGAAGGTGTCCAAGTCTGACCTTGCCCCTAGGTATTCCTGGACCATGTATATCAGACGCTGGCGATGGTTGCTGGAACCGATCATACTTTGGGGCTGCGGACTAAAGAATTGTCTGAACGCATCGGTCAGACGGCCACCTTCCCCACCGCTCCTTCTTTGACTGCCCGAAGCCTCAGCAACTCGTTGTCCAGGACCAGGAGTTTGTAACCTCACAGTCTCTGGGAACGCATTGCACAGACCTTTCTGCAAGGCCTCCCGGAGTTGTCTCATCCTCTGCTCCCTCTGCGACGGTACGATAAGGTCCGCAACCTTACCCTTGTACCGTGGATCAAGGAGAGTGGCCAGCCAGTAATGGTCCCTCTCCTTGATCCGAAGAATACGAGGATCCTTCCGCAGACTTTGCAGGATCAGGGAGGCCATGCAGCGTAGGTTAGCTGAGGCATTCAGTCCGGAGTCCTCTGGGTCACTAAGGATGACATGATGCGCAGCCACCTCCTCCCAGCCACGTACAAGTCCACTGGTTTCTTGGGACTGTAAATCATCCCTAAAAGACTGCTGCTGATGATGCTGAGTGCCAGCCTCCACCTCCATGCTGACACAATCCTCCTCCTCCTCCTCCTCCTCCTCTTCCTGTGCGATGGGTGGGACAGAAGGAACACTGTCTGGGTAAAGGGGGCCTTGAGAGGCAAGGAAGTCCTCCTCTTCCTGCCTCTGTTCTGCCTCAAGTGCCCTGTCCATTATTCCACGCAGCGTGTGCTCCAACAGGAGGACAAGAGGTACAGTGTCACTGATGCATGCACTGTCACTGCTCACCATCCTCGTGGCCTCCTCAAATGGTGCCAGGACAGTGCATGCATCCCTGATCATGCCCCACTGGC
Source organism: Rana muscosa (assembly GCA_029206835.1). Classification (NCBI taxonomy): domain Eukaryota; kingdom Metazoa; phylum Chordata; class Amphibia; order Anura; family Ranidae; genus Rana; species Rana muscosa. Next base: position 327,785,725 of record CM055116.1, on the reverse strand, counting down.
GTGGTGAAAAAAACCAGAGCTCCCCTGACCCTGTCCTGGTGCCGTAGTCGCACAGGTACTCATTGATGGCCCTCTGCTGCGTGTGCAGCCGCTGCAGCATGGCCAACGTTGAGTTCCACCTGGTGGGCATGTCACATATAAGGCGGTTCTTGGGCAGGTTCAACTCCTTTTGAAGCTCAGCCAGGCGAGCACTGGCATTATAAGATCTGCGGAAATGCACACAGACTTTCCTGGCCTGCCTCAGGACATCCTGTAAGCCCGGGTACCTGCCCAAGAACCGCTGCACCACCAGGTTAAGGACGTGAGCCATACAGGGCACATGGGTCAGTTGTCCCTGTCGGAGGGCGGAGAGGAGGTTGGTGCCATTGTCGCAAACCACCATTCCTGGCTTAAGCTGGCGTGGCGTCAACCACCACTCGGCCTGCCCCTGCAGAGCAGACAGGACCTCTGCCCCAGTGTGGCTCCTGTCCCCCAAACACACCAGCGCAAGCACGGCATGGCATCTTTTTACTTGCGTAGCCCCTTGAACGCCTACGGAGCACCGCTGGTTCCGAGGACAAACCACAGGAAGAGGCCATGGAGGAAGAAGAAGAGGAGGGGGTGGAGGAGAGAGGTGTGTCACAACCAGTAGTAGAATTTTGGAGGCGTGGCGGTGGAACAACCTCCAACACTACTGCACCTTGTCCTGCATCCTTCCCAGCTGCCAAAAGAGTGACCCAATGGGCCGTGAAAGAAAGGTAACGTCCCTGTCCATGCCTGCTGGACCATGAGTCAGCGGTAATATGCACCTTACCGCTGACCGCCCTGTCCAGCGAGGCCAAGACATTGCCTTCCACATGCCTGTAGAGAGCCGGAATAGCCTTCCGTGCGAAAAAGTGGCGTTTGGGAACCTGCCACTGAGGAACCGCACATTGCACAAACTCACGGAAGGGGGCCGAGTCTACCAACTGAAAAGGCAGCAGTTGAAGCGCTAGCAATTTAGCCAAGCTAGCATTCAACCGCTGGGCATGTGGATGGCTGGGAGTGAACTTCTTTTGACGGTCCAGCAGCTGGGGCAGGGAAATTTGCCTGCTAGAATCGGACGTCGGTGTACTGCTAGCAGAGTGCCCGCAAGTACTTGGCTGTGACACACCTAATTCTACACCTTCATTCCTCTCAGAGCAGGTTTCAGAGAGGACTGAAGGTATACTGGGGTTGGAGATCCCAGCTGATGCGGTGCAAGAAGAGGTCAGCTTTGTTCTTTGGTGTGGGTCTTTAAGGTAGGCTTGCCAACGAGCTGCATGGCAGGTCAACATATGTCTGATCAAGCATGTGGTGCCCAAGCGGCTGATGTTTTGGCCACGCGATATACGCTTGAGACATATGTTGCAAACAGCAGCTGTGCGATCTGATGCACTCGCCTCAAAAAAGGCCCACATCAAAGAACTTTTTGAATGACGGGCAGAGGCAGCGCCCTGCACAGGCGGAGCTCTGCGGTGTGATTCCGTCGGTGTGCTGCCCATACGCTGGCCACTCAAGGGCATCCTGCCTCTTTGGAGATGTGCCTCCTCCTCATCCTCCTCCTCCTCCTCCTCTCTCCTATTAGGCACCCACGTGGAGTCAGTGACCTCATCATCCCCTCCCTCCTCATCACTGGAGCCAATCTGGCAGTATGCTGCAGCTGCTGGAGCATGACTGCCAGATTGGTGTCCTTCTTGAGCATCCCCTCTCTCTGCTCTCACGCTGCTGCCTTCCTCTAGCTGGGTATCATCATCAGATCCTTCCAAACGCTGGGCATCCTCCTGGAGCATGTACCCAACACTGTGCTCAAACAGTTCGGGGGACTCCTCAGGAGGAGGGCATGGTGGGTCTAGGGAAGGATTGACTAATGAAGATAATGATACCAGAGAAGAGGACACTTTGGCAGCTGCTTTGCCAGTACCCTGAGCCTGGGTGAGAGAGGATGAGGAGGATGAGGTGGGCTTGGTCATCCACTCTACCAAGTCTTCAGCATGATGTGGCTCAACATGTCCAGCTGCCGAAAACAAGGACAAGCGTGTCCCATGGCAATGTGCTGATGACAATGCACCGCGTACACGACCAGCACTGTTGCCCCCAGACACAGAGCCTGCTTGCCCTCTTTTTTTGCCTCCTGACTGTCTGCCTCTCCTTGGTTGCCTTCCAGACATTTTAATGGATGGCCTGCAGGGAGATGGGAAAAACAGCAATAAGGGCAACCTTCAGGTGTATATTGTGCAGGAGGCTTAGCAACAATGAAACTGACACTGTCCCCTGCCTATCCTTCTCTGTCCCTAAACACAAGGATTGAAAATATGGTTCAGCAAAAAAGTTTTAGAACAGAATAGCACACTGACACTTTCCCTCACTGTCCTACTCTGTCCCTCCCTACAAACAAGATTTAGCACAGAATAGCACACTGATAATTTCTACGAGTGTCCTTCTCTGTCCCTCAACTCAAGGATTGAAAATATGGAACAGCAAAATTGGTTTAGAACAGAATAGCACACTGTCAGTTTCACTCACTGTACCTCTCTGTCCCTCAACTCAAGGATTGAAAATATGGAACAGCAAAATTGGTTTAGAACAGAATAGCACACTGTCAGTTTCACTCACTGTACCTCTCTGTCCCTCAACTCAAGGATTGAAAATATGGAACAGCAAAATTGGTTTAGAACAGAATAGCACACTGTAAGTTTCACTCACTGTACCTCTCTGTCCCTCAACTCAAGGATTGAAAATATGGTTCAGCAAAATAGTTTTAGAACACAATAGCACACTGACACTTTCCCTCACTGTACCTCTCTGTCCCTCAACTCAAGGATTGAAAATATGGAACAGCAAAATTGGTTTAGAACAGAATAGCACACTGTCAGTTTCACTCACTGTACCTCTCTGTCCCTCAACTCAAGGATTGAAAATATGGAACAGCAAAATTGGTTTAGAACAGAATAGCACACTGTCAGTTTCACTCACTGTATCTCTCTGTCCCTCAACTCAAGGATTGAAAATATGGAACAGCAAAATTGGTTTAGAACAGAATAGCACACTGTCAGTTTCACTCACTGTACCTCTCTGTCCCTCAACTCAAGGATTGAAAATATGGTTCAGCAAAATAGTTTTAGAACACAATAGCACACTGACACTTTCCCTCACTGTACCTCTCTGTCCCTCAACTCAAGGATTGAAAATATGGAACAGCAAAATTGGTTTAGAACAGAATAGCACACTGTCAGTTTCACTCACTGTACCTCTCTGTCCCTCAACTCAAGGATTGAAAATATGGTTCAGCAAAATAGTTTTAGAACACAATAGCACACTGACACTTTCCCTCACTGTACCTCTCTGTCCCTCAACTCAAGGATTGAAAATATGGAACAGCAAAATTGGTTTAGAACAGAATAGCACACTGTCAGTTTCACTCACTGTACCTCTCTGTCCCTCAACTCAAGGATTGAAAATATGGAACAGCAAAATTGGTTTAGAACAGAATAGCACACTGTCAGTTTCACTCACTGTACCTCTCTGTCCCTCAACTCAAGGATTGAAAATATGGAACAGCAAAATTGGTTTAGAACAGAATAGCACACTGTCAGTTTCACTCACTGTACCTCTCTGTCCCTCAACTCAAGGATTGAAAATATGGTTCAGCAAAATAGTTTTAGAACACAATAGCACACTGACACTTTCCCTCACTGTACCTCTCTGTCCCTCAACTCAAGGATTGAAAATATGGAACAGCAAAATTGGTTTAGAACAGAATAGCACACTGTCAGTTTCACTCACTGTACCTCTCTGTCCCTCAACTCAAGGATTGAAAATATGGAACAGCAAAATTGGTTTAGAACAGAATAGCACACTGTCAGTTTCACTCACTGTACCTCTCTGTCCCTCAACTCAAGAATTGAAAATATGGTTCAGCAAAATAGTTTTAGAACACAATAGCACACTGACACTTTCCCTCACTGTACCTCTCTGTCCCTCAACTCAAGGATTGAAAATATGGAACAGCAAAATTGGTTTAGAACACAATAGCACACTGTCAGTTTCACTCACTGTACCTCTCTGTCCCTCAACTCAAGGATTGAAAATATGGTTCAGCAAAATAGTTTTAGAACACAATAGCACACTGACACTTTCCCTCACTGTACCTCTCTGTCCCTCAACTCAAGGATTGAAAACATGGAACAGCAAAATTGGTTTAGAACAGAATAGCACACTGTCAGTTTCACTCACTGTACCTCTCTGTCCCTCAACTCAAGGATTGAAAATATGGTTCACCAAATAGTTTTAGAACACAATAGCACACTGACACTTTCCCTCACTGTACCTCTCTGTCCCTCAACTCAAGGATTGAAAATATGGAACAGCAAAATTGGTTTAGAACAGAATAGCACACTGTCAGTTTCACTCACTGTACCTCTCTGTCCCTCAACTCAAGGATTGAAAATATGGAACAGCAAAATTGGTTTAGAACAGAATAGCACACTGTCAGTTTCACTCACTGTACCTCTCTGTCCCTCAACTCAAGGATTGAAAATATGGTTCAGCAAAATAGTTTTAGAACACAATAGCACACTGACACTTTCCCTCACTGTACCTCTCTGTCCCTCAACTCAAGGATTGAAAATATGGAACAGCAAAATTGGTTTAGAACAGAATAGCACACTGTCAGTTTCACTCACTGTACCTCTCTGTCCCTCAACTCAAGGATTGAAAATATGGAACAGCAAAATTGGTTTAGAACAGAATAGCACACTGTCAGTTTCACTCACTGTACCTCTCTGTCCCTCAACTCAAGGATTGAAAATATGGAACAGCAAAATTGGTTTAGAACAGAATAGCACACTGTCAGTTTCACTCACTGTACCTCTCTGTCCCTCAACTCAAGGATTGAAAATATGGTTCAGCAAAATAGTTTTAGAACACAATAGCACACTGACACTTTCCCTCACTGTACCTCTCTGTCCCTCAACTCAAGGATTGAAAATATGGAACAGCAAAATTGGTTTAGAACAGAATAGCACACTGTCAGTTTCACTCACTGTACCTCTCTGTCCCTCAACTCAAGGATTGAAAATATGGAACAGCAAAATTGGTTTAGAACAGAATAGCACACTGTCAGTTTCACTCACTGTACCTCTCTGTCCCTCAACTCAAGGATTGAAAATATGGAACAGCAAAATTGGTTTAGAACAGAATAGCACACTGTCAGTTTCACTCACTGTACCTCTCTGTCCCTCAACTCAAGGATTGAAAATATGGAACAGCAAAATTGGTTTAGAACAGAATAGCACACTGTCAGTTTCACTCACTGTACCTCTCTGTCCCTCAACTCAAGGATTGAAAATATGGAACAGCAAAATTGGTTTAGAACAGAATAGCACACTGTCAGTTTCACTCACTGTACCTCTCTGTCCCTCAACTCAAGGGTTGAAAATATGGTTCAGCAAAATAGTTTTAGAACACAATAGCACACTGACACTTTCCCTCACTGTACCTCTCTGTCCCTCAACTCAAGGATTGAAAATATGGAACAGCAAAATTGGTTTAGAACAGAATAGCACACTGTCAGTTTCACTCACTGTACCTCTCTGTCCCTCAACTCAAGGATTGAAAATATGGTTCAGCAAAATAGTTTTAGAACACAATAGCACACTGACACTTTCCCTCACTGTACCTCTCTGTCCCTCAACTCAAGGATTGAAAATATGGAACAGCAAAATTGGTTTAGAACAGAATAGCACACTGTCAGTTTCACTCACTGTACCTCTCTATCCCTCAACTCAAGGATTGAAAATATGGAACAGCAAAATTGGTTTAGAACAGAATAGCACACTGTCAGTTTCACTCACTGTACCTCTCTGTCCCTCAACTCAAGGATTGAAAATATGGAACAGCAAAATTGGTTTAGAACAGAATAGCACACTGTCAGTTTCACTCACTGTACCTCTCTGTCCCTCAACTCAAGGATTGAAAATATGGAACAGCAAAATTGGTTTAGAACAGAATAGCACACTGTCAGTTTCACTCACTGTACCTCTCTGTCCCTCAACTCAAGGATTGAAAATATGGTTCAGCAAAATAGTTTTAGAGCACAATAGCACACTGACACTTTCCCTCACTGTACCCCTCTGTCCCTCAACTCAAGGATTGAAAATATGGAACAGCAAAATTGGTTTAGAACAGAATAGCACACTGTCAGTTTTACTCACTGTACCTCTCTGTCCCTCAACTCAAGGATTGAAAATATGGAACAGCAAAATTGGTTTAGAACAGAATAGCACACTGTCAGTTTCACTCACTGTACCTCTCTGTCCCTCAACTCAAGGATTGAAAATATGGAACAGCAAAATTGGTTTAGAACAGAATAGCACACTGTCAGTTTCACTCACTGTACCTCTCTGTCCCTCAACTCAAGGATTGAAAATATGGTTCAGCAAAATAGTTTTAGAACAGAATAGCACACTGACACTTTCCCTCACTGTACCTCTCTGTCCCTCAACTCAAGGATTGAAAATATGGTTCAGCAAAATAGTTTTAGAACAGAATAGCACACTGACACTTTCCCTCACTGTACCTCTCTGTCCCTACAAACAAGGATTAGCACAGAATAGCACACTGTCACTGACACTCTCCCTACCTATCCTTATTTGTCCCTAAACACAAGGAATCCAGGATTAGTAAAGGAAAAAAAATGACACTGTCCCTGCCTATGCTTCTCTTTCCCTGCTCCGGAACACACTACACAAGGCCGCCGCGCTGGCGGACTTTTATAGTGTGGGGCGTGTACTAAACCCCATCAGCAATAATTGGCCACAGGCATCCTGCCTGTGGCCAATCATTGCTCTCCTCGCTGCCGGCGCTGTGATTGGCCAAGCATGCGGGGTCACAGTGCATGCTTGGCCAATCACAGCGCCTTGATGACACTGCGATGGCGTAGTGCATTGTGGGCAGTTCGCGTCACTCGAATTTGGCGCGAACGGCCCAAATCGTTCGATCTTCATCGAACAGCCGATGTTCGAGTCGAACGTATGTTCGACTCGAACACGAAGCTCATCCCTACCCCTTACATGTTGGTGTTGCCACAACACTGTCAGCCCTCACAGTTATTCTTGGTGGGCGCTGGAACGCCCTGCTGTGAACTATTATATCAGGAATTGTATTTACATGCCATTGTTGAACAGTGGTGGGAAAAATTGGGCCTTTGGTGGTGGTGCTGGTGCCACAACACTGTAAGCCCTCACAGTTACTCTTGGTGGGCGCATGAATGGGCCCTGCTGTGAATTATTAGATCAAGAATTGTAATTGCGTGGCCCTGTTGAACAGGGGCTGAAAAATTGGGCCTTTGGTGGTGGTGGTGGTGGTGGTGGTGTTGTCACAACACTGTAAGCCCTCACAGTTACACAGTTACTCTGAGTGCCATGCTCCACCTCCATGCTGACACAATCCTCCTCCTCCTCCTCCTCCTGCTCCTCCTCCTCCTCGTCCTCTTCCTGTGTGATGGGTGGGACAGAAGGAACACTGTCTGGGTAAAGGGGGCCTTGAGAGGCAAGGAAGTCCTCCTCTTCCTGCCTCTGTTCTGCCTCAAGTGCCCTGTCCATTATTCCACGCAGCGTATGCTCCAACAGGAGGACAAGAGGTACAGTGTCACTGATGCATGCACTGTCACTGCTCACCATCCTCGTGGCCTCCTCAAATGGTGCCAGGACAGTGCATGCATCCCTGATCATGCCCCACTGGCGTGGTGAAAAAAAACAGAGCTCCCCTGACCCTGTCCTGGTGCCGTAGTCGCACAGGTACTCATTGATGGCCCTCTGCTGCATGTGCAGCCGCTGCAGCATGGCCAACGTTGAGTTCCACCTGGTGGGCATGTCACATATAAAGCGGTTCTTGGGCAGGTTCAACTCCTTTTGCAGCTCAGCCAGCCGAGCACTGGCATTATATGATCTGCGGAAATGCACACATACTTTCCTGGCCTGCCTCAGGACATCCTGTAAGCCCGGGTACCTGCCCAAGAACCGCTGCACCACCAGGTTAAGGATGTGAGCCACACAGGGCACATGGGTCAGTTGTCCCTGTTGGAGGGCGGAGAGGAGGTTGGTGCCATTGTCGCAAACCACCATTCCTGGCTTAAGCTGGCGTGGTGTCAACCACCTCTCGGCCTGCCCCTGCAGAGCAGACAGAACCTCTGCCCCAGTGTGGCTCCTGTCCCCCAAACACACCAGCGCAAGCACGGCATGGCATCTTTTTGCCTGCGTACTTGCGTAGCCCCTTGAACGCCTACAGAGCACCGCTGGTTCCGAGGACAAAGCACAGGAAGAGGCCATGGAGGAAGAAGAAGAGGAGGGGGTGGAGGAGAGAGGTGTGTCACAACAACCAGTAGTAGCATTTTGGAGGTGTGGCAGCGGAACAACCTTCAACACTACTGCACCTTGTCCTGCATCCTTCCCAGCTGCCAAAAGAGTGACCCAATGGGCCGTGAAAGAAAGGTAACGTCCATGTCCATTCCTGCTGGACCATGAGTCAGCGGTAATATGCACCTTACCGCTGACCGCCCTGTCCAGCGAGGCATGGACATTGCCTTCCACATGCCGGTAGAGAGCCGGAATCGCCTTCCGTGAGAAAAAGTGGCGTTTGGGAACCTGCCACTGAGGAACCGCACATTGCACAAACTCACGGAAGGGGGCCGAGTCTACCAACTGAAAAGGCAGCAGTTGAATTGCTAGCAATTTAGCCAAGCTAGCATTCAACCGCTGGGCATGTGGATGGCTGGGAGTGAACTTCTTTTGACGGTCCAGCAGCTGGGGCAGGGAAATTTGCCTGCTAGAATCGGACGTCTGTGTACTGCTAGCAGAGTGCCCGCAAGTACTTGGCTGTGACACACCTAATTCTACACCTTCATTCCTCTCAGTGCAGGGTTCAGAGAGAACTGAAGGTACAGTGGGGTTGGAGATCCCAGCTGATGAGGAGCAAGGAGAGGTCCGCTTTGTTCTTTGGTGTGGGTCTTTAAGATACGCTTGGCAACGAGCTGCATGGCAGGTCAACATATGTCTGGTCAAGCATGTGGTGCCCAAGCGGCTGATGTTTTGGCCACGAGAGATACGCTTCAGACATATGTTGCAAACAGCAGTGGTGCGATCTGATGCACTCGACTCAAAAAAGGCCCACACCAAAAGAACTTTTGTAATAACGGGCAGAGGCAGCGCCCTGCACAGGCGGAGCTCTGCGGTGTGATTCAGTCGGTGTGCTGCCCTTACGCTGGCCCCTTGAGGGCATCCTGCCTCGTTGGAGATGTGCCTCCTCCTCATCCTTCTCCTCTCTCCTATCAGGCACCCACGTGGAGTCAGTGACCTCATCATCCCCTCCCTCCTCATCACTGGAGCCAATCTGGCAGTATGATGCAGCTGCTGGAACATGACTGCCAGATTGGTGTCCTTTTTGAGCATCCCCTCTCTCTGCTCTCACGCTACTGCCTTTCTCTAGCTGGGTATCATCATCAGACCCTTCGAAACGCTGGACATCCTCCTGGAGCATGTACCCAACACTGTGCTCAAACAGTTCGGGGGACTCCTCAGGAGGATACGGTGGGTCTAGGGAAGGAGTGACTGATGATGACATTGATACGAGGGAAGAGGACGCTTTGGCAGCTGCTTTGCCAGTACCCTGAGCCTGGGTGAGAGAGGATGAGGAGGATGAGGAGGGCTTGGTCATCCACTCTACCAAGTCTTTGGCATGATGCGGCTCAACACGTCCAGCTGCCGAAAATAAGGACAAGTGTGTCCCATGGCCACGTGCTGATGACGATGCACCGCGTCCACGACCAGCACTGTTGTCTCTAGACACAGAGCCTGCTTGCCCTCTTTTATTGGCTCCTGACTGTCTGCCTCTCCTTGTTTGCCTTCCAGACATTCTAATGGCCTGCAGGGAGATGGGAAAACCAGCAATAAGGGGTAGCTTCAGGTGTATACTGTGCAGGAGGCACACTACGCCTGCTGTAAGTGCTGCAGATGCCTGCCTGTGTTACACAACAGGAAAACACAGCAATAAGGGCTAGCTTCAGGTGTATATTTTGCAGGAAGCACACTATGCCCGCTGTAAGTGCTGCAGATGCCTGTTAGTGTAACACAAAAGAAAAAAAAACACGAGCAATAAGGGCTAGCTTCAGGTGTATAATGTGCAGGAGGCACACTACGCCCGCTGTAAGTGCTGCAGATGCCTGCCTGTGTTACACAACAGGAAAACACAGCAATAATGTCATGGATATGCAGTAGTGTTTGTCTGCCATCTTACCTTCCTCCTCATGTGTTCATCTAGAGACCAGACCTCCTTCACCTGGCTTCCTTTATAATCTCCTCCCAGCCTGACTCCACCCCAGGCCCTATCACTGAACACTATATTAACCTGTGCACTGCAAGCCTGCTTTGCTGATCAACGTGTTTGTTAGGCATTGTGTGTTTGGGTTCCTGCCTGCCGTGTGCTACGTCTGTCTCTCTGTTACGTTATTGGCTTGTCCCCGACTATCCCTGTCTGCTCGTGACCCTTGACCTTCAGCTCGTTCTTCGTTATCCTTGTCTGCTTGTGGCCCCTGACCTTCAGCTTGTTATTCGGTTCTCTCTTATCGTGTGCTGCTGCTTCCCCTCTTTTCCCCTTATCCTACGGGGCGTGAGCTAGGAAACTCCAGGGGCCGCGACCTGGTCCCAGCCTGCAGCTAACATCCTCACCACTAGAGGCCCTGGAGAAGACCAGCTGGGTCTTAGACTCCGCGCCCTGGGGAATCTTGGCTCTAGCTTCCGTTTGGATCCCGGTTGTGCTCCTCTGGTCCCGCTTTCCACAACCGCCCAGTTTCCTATCCGCAGAAGCCAGCCATAGGGTTCACTACCTCGTGGTGCACTCCTGTCCCCCTACGGTGTGCATCTGTCACCTGGCCACAGGTGACCCTGACAGTTTGATCAGCCATGAACCCGGCTGACATCCCGCTACCCACGGATGATCCATTGCAGGGCATAGTTTGCAGACTTGAAACCCAGGAATCGAATCAGACTCAGGTGATGCGATTCCTCCAGGATCTGGCTTCTCGCTTCGAGCAGCTTCAGGCCTCCTTGGGAACCCTGAATCCGCAACCACAAATACAATCAGCGGCTGCACCTATTGCACCAGTCGCAGCCACACACTCGCTACAACTGCCAGCTCCGTCCCGTTTCTCTGGGGACTCCAAGGCTTGCAGGGGGTTCCTTAGCCAATGCACGATTCATTTTGAGCTACAGCCCCAAAACTTCCTGTCTGATCGGGCTAAGGTAGCCTATATCATTTCCCTCCTCTCTGGTGAAGCTTTAGCCTGGGCAGCCCCTCTGTGGGAACTGAATGATCCAGTGGTTTCTAGCCTGTCTGGCTTCTTGAAACTTTTTCGGAATATCTTCGAAGAACCGGCTCGTGTCTCTTCAGCGGCCAGCGCCCTTTTACGTCTCCGCCAAGAGTCTGCTTCTGTGGGACAGTATGCCCTTCATTTCCGCATACTGTCGGCTGAGTTGAGCTGGAACAATGAGGCCTTAGTCGCAACCTTTTTGCATGGCCTGTCTGATAGAGTGAAGGATGAATTAGCTGGAAGAACCATCCCCACTGATCTGGCCGGCGTTATCTCCTTGTGTAACCAGATCGATATTCGCTTTCAGGAGAGGACCTTAGAAAAGCAACGCCAGCACTCCTTGGTTCTTAGTCAGCCTGAGCTCCCCTCTCTTCGACCCGTAGAGCATCTCCTACCAGCTGAGGAACCCATGCAGCTGGGTCGGACCAGGCTATCCCCCGAGGAACGTGCTAGGCGCAGAACTCTTGGTCTGTGTCTTTACTGTGGGGGCAAAGGTCATTTTCGTGACACTTGCTCTCTTTGTCCAGAAAAACGTTCGGGTCCACTTCATCTGGAAAGTGGAGTATTGGACCCAGAAATATCACCTTCCCCTTCTCGTCTCCTGCTTTCTGTGTTCCTTCATGTTGGTGCTTCTTCTCATTCGGTCTCAGCATATCTGGATTCCGGAGCCGCTGGTAATTTCATGGACTGGGAAATCGCATCGTCCATGAGACTTACTCTTTTGCCCCTCACCACGCCATTGGTGGTCTTGGCGATTGATGGTACTGTTCTCCCAGGGGACCTATCCGCTTCCAGACCCTCCCTGTTAAGATGTCGGTAGGGACACTCCACCAGGAGTGGATATCCTTCCTTATCTTACCCAAGGCCTCAACGCCTATAATTTTGGGTCTCCCATGGTTACAGCTCCATTCTCCTCATGTGGACTGGACTACTGGACAGATCCTGGCTTGGGGTCCCTCCTGTTCCTCGTCCTGCCTACCCAAGGTTGCCCCCTGTGAATCTGAGCCGGTCATTCATTCCAGGTTGCATAACCATTTACATTTCTCTGTCCCTAACCACCCTTGGACGCACAGCCAGGCTAGCTTGTCTACAAGTCCTGCAGTCGCTACGTCTTGCGATGCGATTCAGGTAGTCGCTACACCTGACTCAGCTATTCACTGTACCTCTGTACTAGTTATGCCAGTCCAGCCCATGCCCAGTGAGCCTCTCACTTTTTCTTGTTCGGGACATTCTGCTTGTCCTTCAGCTATTCAGCTTGACTCCGGCGACATGTCACCTTCTAACCAACCTGACTTCAGGGTTCCACTGACATCTGCCCAGTCTGATGGTCCTGTGCAAGATGACCAGTTCCCCTTTAAGGGTCTAGGGGACCCTCCTCAGATTCCTGTTGATCCTCTCATGCCCTTGCTTATTCCTAGAGAGCCTTTGGTCCTCAATAGATCTTCTTGTCATCTCCCTACCTCGTTTTCGGTCTCTGAGGATAATTTTAAGTACGAGGTTAGACAAGTTCTGGATTCTCGGCTCTGCAGAGGCATTCTTCAGTACCTTGTGCATTGGAGAGGTTTTGGTCCTGAGGAGGCGTCTTGGATCGCTGCATCTGATGTCGCTGCACCTCATCTGTTGAGAAGGTTTCATCAGAGATTTCCCTTTAAGCCTGGGTCCAGGCGGGGGAGGGCCCATAAGAGGGAGGGTACTGTAATGGATATGCAGTAGTGTTTGTCTGCCATCTTACCTTCCTCCTCATGTGTTCATCTAGAGACCAGACCTCCTTCACCTGGCTTCCTTTATAATCTCCTCCCAGCCTGACTCCACCCCAGGCCCTATCACTGAACACTATATTAACCTGTGCACTGCAAGCCTGCTTTGCTGATCAACGTGTTTGTTAGGCATTGTGTGTTTGGGTTCCTGCCTGTCGTGTGCTACGTCTGTCTCTCTGTTACGTTATTGGCTTGTCCCCGACTATCCCTGTCTGCTCGTGACCCTTGACCTTCGGCTCGTTCTTCGTTATCCTTGTCTGCTTGTGGCCCCTGACCTTCAGCTTGTTATTCGGTTCTCTCTTATCGTGTGCTGCTGCTTCCCCTCTTTTCCCCTTATCCTACGGGGCGTGAGCTAGGAAACTCCAGGGGCCGTGACCTGGTCCCAGCCTGCAGCTAACATCCTCACCACTAGAGGCCCTGGAGAAGACCAGCTGGGTCTTAGACTCCGCGCCCTGGTGAATCTTGGCTCTAGCTTCCGTTTGGATCCCGGTTGTGCTCCTCTGGTCCCGCTTTCCACAACCGCCCAGTTTCCTATCCGCAGAAGCCAGCCATAGGGTTCACTACCTCGCGGTGCACTCCTGTCCCCCTACGGTGTGCATCTGTCACCTGGCCACAGGTGACCCTGACAAATAAGGGCTAGCTTCAGGTGTATATTTTGCAGGAAGCACACTATGCCCACTGTAAGTGCTGCAGATGCCTGTTAGTGTAACACAAAATAATAAAACCACGAGCAATAAGGGCTAGCTTCAGGTGTATACTGTGCAGGAGGCACACTACGCCCGCTGTAAGTGCTGCAGATGCCTGCCTGTGTTACACAACAGGAAAACACAACAATAAGGGCTAGCTTCAGGTGTATATTTTGCAGGAAGCCCACTATGCCCGCTGTAAGTGCTGCAGATGCCTGTTAGTGTAACACAAAAGAAAAAAACCACGAGCAATAAGGGCTAGCTTCAGGTGTATACTGTGCAGGAGGCACACTACGCCCGCTGTAAGTGCTGCAGATGCCTGCCTGTGTTACACAAAAGGAAAACACAACAATAAGGGCTAGCTTCAGGTGTATATTTTGCAGGAAGCACACCATGCCTGCTCTAAGTGCTGCAAATGCCTGTTAGTGTAACACAAAAAAAAAACTACGAGCAATAAGGGCTAGCTTCATGTGTATACTGTGCAGGAGGCACACTACGCCCGCTGTAAGTGCTGCAGATGCCTGCCTGTGTTACACAACAGGAAAACACAGCAATAAGAGCTAGCTTCAGTTGTATATTTTGCAGGAAATACACTACGCCCGCTGTAAGTGCTGCAGATGCCTGTTAGTGTAACACAAAAGAAAAAAAACACGAGCAATAAGGGCTAGCTTCAGGTGTATAATGTGCAGGAGGCACACTACGCCCGCTGTAAGTGCTGCAGATGCCTGCCTGTGTTACACAACAGGAAAACACAGCAATAAGGGCTAGCTTTAGGTGTATATTTTGCAGGAAGCACACTATGCCCGCTGTAAGTGCTGCAGATGCCTGTTAGTGTAACACAAAAGAAAAAAAACACAAGAAATAAGGGCTAGCTTCAGGTGTATACGGTGCAGGAGGCACACTACGCCCGCTGTAAGTGCTGCAGATGCCTGCCTGTGTTACACAACAGGAAAACACAGCAATAAGGTCTAGCTTCAGGTGTATATTTTGCAGGAAGCACACTACGCCCGCTGTAAGTGCTGCAGATGCCTGTTAGGGTAACACAAAAGAAAAAACCACGAGCAATAAGGGCTAGCTTTAGGTGTATAATGTGCAGGAGGCAGACTACACCCGCTGTAAGTGCTGCAGATGCCTGCCTGTGTTACACAACAGGAAAACACAGCAATAAGGGCTAGCTTCAGGTGTATACTGTGCAGAAGGCTTAGCAAAAATGACACTGACACTGTCCCCTGCCTATCCTACTCTTTCCCTGCACACAAGGTTTAGCAAAGAATATAACTGACACTGTCCCTGCCTATCCTTCTCTCACCCTGCACGCAAGTTAAATGAACAAATAGCACTGACACTGTCCCTGCCTATCCTTCTCTCTCCCTGAACCGGAACACACTACACAAGGCCGCCGTGCTGGCGGCCTTTTATAGTGTGGGGTGTGTACTAAATCCCCCTGAGCTATAATTGGCCACAGGCATCCTGCCTGTGGCCAATTATGGCTCTCCTCACTGTCGGCGCTGTGATTGGCCAAGCATGCGGGGTCACAGTGCATGCTTGGCCAATCACAGTGCCTGGATTGCACTGCGATGGCGTAGTGCATTGTGGGCCGTTCGCGTCACTCGAATTTGGCGCAAACGGCCCAAATCATTCGATCTTCATCGAACGATCGAACAGCCGATGTTCGAGTCGAACGTTTGTTCGACTCGAACACCAAGCTCATCCCTAAGTGTAATACATATACCAAAACAGGTGTACATAAGTGAATAAAATAACCGTTGAATAAAGTCTCTAAACAAATAGAAATGAAAAAATGAATATGAAAAAATATATATATTTAGCCTGGTATGATGAAACATGTCGGGCGGATCTATGTGCTGATGTCATCACGCCCCACGTGACCCCGGGAATTGCGGGTGTTCGTTTGGATTTCGATTTTTTTTAATGCCGGCAAGTTATTTTAAGATGTATATTCTATTGGAACACTTTTGATGAACAATAAAGGAGTTGTGTTTTAAAGTATAACACGCTATTGAAGCCTTAATTCTCCTACATGCTCTGTTTCCTTCTGGGATATCGCACCTCTAAGTACAGTGGACGGAGAGTGGCCTTTTGAGTGAGGAGGACGCCTGGAGCTCAGTGACATTGACATTCCGGACTCATCTCAGACCCTGCAGAGGCCTATATCTGCAGGCGCTTGTGACCTCGCTACTAAGAGGAGGCCCACTCCATCTGGTAAGAGTTTTTATTTCCCCCGGTGTATACCCCAAGGAGAGGCTCACACCATGTTCCTTTACATATCTTGTTTACATGAATATATTGCATGTTAGTGTCGCTGCTCTTTTTTCACAGGAATATTATTTTTTTAAGATTTTGATTAGGGTTGAGCGAACCCGAACTGTAAAGTTCGGGTTCGTACCGAACTTTTGGGTTTTTGGTACCCGGACCCGAACAATGTACTGTATGTTTGGGTTCGGGTTCGGTGTTCGGCACAATGGCGCATTTTAAAAAGCTGCAGGGCAGCCAATCAACATTCGTTTAACTTGTGTCCCCTTAGAAGCCATCACAGCAATGCCTACTAATGGCATGGCTGTGATTGGCCAGTGCAGCATGTGACCCAGCCTCTATATAAGCTAGAGGCACATAGCACAGCACGTCACTCTGCTTCAGTTAGTGTAGGGAAAGGTTGCTGCTGCTGCTGCTGATTCAGAAATCAAATTACTCAGCGATCTACCTTGCTTTTGTTGTGTGGGTGCAGTGCACAAACTTTTTATCCTGCCCTGAGCCCAGTGTCAGAGAAAAGATAACTTTTATCCGTCTGTTAGTTAGGTTGGCTTCAGCAGGCATTTTATGCAAGCTCAGTGCACCAGCACTGCATATGTTACTGTGAGATACACACTTTAAATTCTGTTCTCCTATTCTGCTATTCCCCAAAAATAAAATTTAGGGCAAAAAAAAAAATTTGGTGCATTTTCTGCATATCTGTATGTGTGAGATACACACTTTAGATACTGTTCTCCTATTCTGCTCTTCAAAAAAAAATTATTTAGGGCAAAAAATAATATTTTTGGTGCGTTTTCTGCCAAAATTTGTTTTTTTTGGTGCATTTTCTGCATATCTGTACGTGTCAGATACACACTTTAGATACTGTTCTCCTATTCTGCTCTTCAAAAAAATAATAATTTAGGGCAAAAAAAAAAATTTGGTGCGTTTTCTGCCCCAAAAACTTTTTTGGGTGCATTTTCTGCATATCTGTACGTGTGAGATACACACTTTAGATACAGTTTTCCTATTCTGCTCTTCCAAAAAAAATATAATTTAGGGCAAAAAATAATATTTTGGTGCGTTTTCTGCATATCTGTACCTGTGAGATACACCCTTTAGATACTGTTGCTCTATTCTGCTATTCAAAAAATACCCATTTAGGGCAAGATCCTACAGTAGGTGCCGCCGATATTGTGTCAATCTCGCCGCTTCGATATTGACACCCTATGAGCTCCGTCGCGAGAGCCAGCGCCGAGCTGTCTCGTCATCGGGAAAGGAAAAATGTTCCTTTCACGATGAGCGACACGCATTGCCGATAGGCGGGGATCCGACGCGGATTCCCGCCAATACCAGGCACTGCGTTTGGTATGAAACCTGAGCGGTAACTCCACGCCAATTTTTGAAGAAAAAAACGGCGTGGGTTCCCCCTCCAGGAGCATACCAGGCCTTTGGGTCTGGTCTGGATTTGAAGGGGAACCCTACGCCGAAAAAACGGCGTGGGGGTCCCCCTCAAGATCCAAACCAGACCCTTATCCGAGCATGCAACCTGGCAGGCCGCAGGGGAACATGGCCCCGGAGCATGTGACTGTGACGTCATGGCACCATGTGACTGTGACGTCATGAGAAGCCTATATTAATCTCTGCGGACCGAAGATTTATCATTACTGCGAGAGGAAGCGACGAGTCAACATCGAGGAGGAGAAGAGGGAAGAAGACGCCGACGGCGACGACGGGAAGACCGGCTCCTCCACTAGCAAAAGAGCTATCAAGAAGTTAGTGGAGGGGCTGGCAGAAGGACAACGGAGAGCCGGACGAGACAACGGAGAAGACCGGGCCTCCGCTAGCAAAAGAGCTAAAAAGAAGTTAGCGGAGGCCCGGCGGAAGAAAGAACCGGAGAGCGGGAGAAGAACCGGAGAGCGGGAGAAGAAGAAGGCGACGGAGAAGACCGGGCCTCCGCTAGCAAAAGAGCTAAAAAGAAGATAGCAGTGGCCCGGCAGAAGAAAGAACCGGAGAGCGCGGCGACGACACCGGAGACCCCCGAAGTCGGAAGAAGACCTCCGGAGCGGTGCAATAAAATACTTTTAAAAACTGTGTTGTGTTTTTATTACCATTTTTTTTCCACCAGATGAATGGGTAGGAGTACGATGTACCCCATACTCATTCACATAGGGTGGGGGGGCCGGGATACAGGGGCCCCCTTATTAAAGGGGGCTCCCGGATTCCGATAAGCCCCCCGCCCGCAGACCCCGACAACCAACGGCCAGGGTTGTCGGGAAGAGGCCCTGTCCTTATCAACATGGGGGCAGGGTGCTCTGGGGTGGGGGGGCCGCAGGTCGCCCCCCTGCCCCAGAGCACCAAACCCCCCATGTTGAGGGCATGTGGCCTGGTACGGTTCAGGAGGGAGGGGGGGCGCTCTCGTCCCCCCCTCTTCCCCTGCGGCCTGCCAGGTTGCATGCTCCGATAAGGGTCTGGTTTGGAACTTGAGGGGGACCCCCACGCCGTTTTTTTGGCGTAGGGTTCCCCTTCAAATCCAGACCAGACCCAAGGGCCTGGTATGCTCCTGGAGGGGGAACCCACGCTGGTTTTTTCTTCAAAAATTGGCGTGGAGTTCCCGCTCAGGATTCATACCAAACGCAGTGCCTGGTATTGGCGGGAATCCGCGTCGGATCCCCGCTCAATACAGTGTCGCGTCTCCTCGCTATTGCAGCGAGCGCGACACGTGTCGCCACCCTGCTGCCAAGATCTCGGCACTCCTGTCACAGAGAATCTCTGCGATGGGAGCGCGATAGAAATACAATATCGGCGGCACCTACTGTAGATTTCAGAAATATGAGGAGACCATCAAATAAGGGACGTGGCCCTGGTCGTGGTGCTGCTGGTGGAGCTCCTGTTGCAGGGAGAGGACGTGTTTGATCTGTGCCAGCTACACGCACAAGTGAAACCCCTTCCTCAGGTGCGAGTAGGCGGCAGAGCCTAAAGCGGTATTTGGTCGGGCCTAATGCGGCTCTTACGAATGTTGAGGCCCAGGACAAGTACAGCCAATAGTAGATTGGGTTGCTGACAGTGCCTCCAGTTCCTTCACATTGTCTCCCACCCAGTCTACTGCTGAAAGATCAGAGTTGGCACCTGCAGCCGATGTCCATCAGTCTTTCACCTCACCCCCTTGCAAATCAGCCAAGCAGTCTGAGCCCCAAGTCATGCAGCAGTCTCTTCTGCTTTTTGATGACTCTGTTAGCAGGGTTTCCCAGGGTCATCCACCTAGCCCTGCCCCAGCAGTGGAAGAGATTCAGTGCACCGATGCCCAACCACTTATGTTTCAAGATGAGTACATGGGAGGACCATCACAGCACGTCTTGGATGATGAAGAAACACAGGTGCCAACTGCTGCTGCTTTCGCAATTGTGCAGACCGACAAGGAGGGCAGGGGTGAAGACTGGGTGGAAGATGATGTGGAGGACGATGAGGTCCTCGACCCCACATGGAATCAGCATGATGCATGTGACCTGTGTAGTTCGGAGGAAGAGGCGGTGGTCGCACAGAGCCACCAGCACAGCAGAAGAGGGAGCAGGGTGCAAAAGCGGAGCGTCCGTCCCCTAGACAGTACGCCTGCTACTGCCCAATGCAGCAAGGGACCGAGCACACCAAAGCCAGGTCCAAGGAGTTCCCTAGCGTGGCAGTTCTTCAGACAATGTGCTGATGACAAGACACGAGTGGTTTGCACACTGTGCAATCAGAGCCTGAAGCGAGGCATAAAATGTTCTCAACCTGAGCACAACCTGTATGACCAGGCATCTAAGTGCAAAGCACGAGCTGCAGTGGTGTAGACACCTCAAAAACCAAGAAAGGTCTCTGGCTCCTCCTGCTTCCTCTTCTGCTGCAGTCTCAGCCTCTTCATCCACCTCTGTAGTGACAGTGGCACCTGCCACCCCGCAAACAGAGGATCTGCCAGCAACACTACCACCTGGGTCACCAACCATCTTCACAATGTCCCATGGAAGCGTTCAGCTATCTATCTCCCAAACACTGGAGCGGAAGAGAAAGTACCCCCCTAGCCACCTGCGATCCCTGGCCCTGAATGCCAGCATTGCAAAATTCCTGGCCTTTGAAATGCTGTCATTCCGTCTGGTGGAGACGCAGAGTTTTAAAAGCCTGAGGGCATTGGCTGTCCCACAGTACGTCGTGCCCAGCTGCCACTACTTTTCCAGGCGAGCCATCCCTTCCCTGCACAACCAAGTGGGGGACAAAATCAGGTGTGCACTGCGCAACGCCATCTGTGGCAAGGTCCACCTAACTACGGATACGTAGACCAGTAAGCACGGTCAGGGACGTTATATCTCCCTAACAGCACACTGGGTAAATGCAGTGGTGGCTGGGCCTGAGGCGGATAGCAGTTTGGCGCATGTCCTTCCACCACCGAGGATTGCAGGGCACTTCAGTTTGCCTCCTGTTGCTAACTCCTCCTACTCCGCTTCCTCATCCTCTACCGCCTCCTCATCCGGTCAGCGTAACACCTTCACCACCAACTTCAGCACAGCCAGGGGTAAACGACAGCAGGCAGTTTTAAAACTTTCCTGTTTGGGGGAAAAACGCCACACCGCGCAGGAGTTGTGGAGGGACATGGAACAACAGACTGATGAGTGATTGGTGGCAGTTAGCCTCAAGCCCGGCCTGGTGGTGTGCGATAATGGGCGAAATCTCGTAGCAGCTCTGGGCCTAGTCGGTTTGACGCACATCCCTTGCTTGGCGCATGTGCTGAATTTGGTGGTGCAGAGGTTCCTTAAAAATTACCCTGATATGCCAGAGCTGCTGCAGAAGGTGCGGGCCATCTGTGCGCACTTTCGGCATTCTCACCCTGCTGCTGCTCGCCTGTCAGCGCTGCAGCGTAACTTCGGCCTTCCCGCTGACCGCCTCATATGTGACGTGCCCACAAGGTGGAACTCCACCTTGCACATGCTGGCCAGACTGTGCGTGCAGCAGCAGGCGATAGTGGAGTTTCAGCTGCAGCACGCACGCGTGAGTCGCTCTGCGGAACAGCACCACTTCACCACCGAAAACTGGGCCTCCATGCGAAACCTGTGTGCCTTGTTGCGCTGTTTTGAGTACTCCACCATCATGGCCAGTGCCGATGACGTCGTTCTCAGCATTACTATCCCAGTTCTATGCCTCCTTGAAAAAACTCTTCAGGCAATGATGGAAGAGGATGTGGCACAGGAGGAGGAGGAGGAGGAAGAGGAATCATTTCCAAGGATTTCAGAGCAGTCATTCACAAGTGGCTCCGAGGGTGGGTTCCTGCACCAACAAACGCCAGGTACACAATTGTCCAGCAAGGGCACAGTTCTGGAGGATGACGAGGTGGAGGACGAGGAGGAGGAGATGGAGGAGGAACCATGTTTACAGCAGGGTGGCACCCAGACCAGCTCATGGCCATCACTGGTGCATGGCTGGGGGGATACAGAGGACACAGAAGATACACCTCCCACAGAGGACAGCTTTTCGTTGCCTCTGGGCAGCCTGGTACACATGAGCGATTACATGCTGCAGTGTCTCCGCAACGACCGCCGAGTTGCCCACATTCTAACAGGTTCTGATTACTGGGTGGCCACGCTGCTGGATCCCTGTTACAAGGACAACGTACTGTCCTTAATTCCCTCACTGGAGCGTGATTGTAAGATGCGCAAGTACAAGCGCACACTGGTAGATGTGCTGCTGGTGGCATTCCCACCTGACAACGGGGGCACAGTGGAAGCACAAGGCGAAGGCAGAGGAGGAGGAAGCGGTGGCCAACGCAGCCGGGGCACCGCCAGCACCTCAGAAGGCAGGGTTAGCATGGCCGAAATGTGGAAAAGCTTTGTCAGCATGCCACAACAACCAGCACCACCAGCTGATATGGAATGTCTTAGCAGGAGGCAGCATTTCACCAACATGGTGGAGTAGTATGTGTGCACACGTCTCCACATACTGAATGACGGGTCTGCCCCCTTCAACTTCTGGGTCTCCAAATTGGGCACATGGCCTGAGCTTGCCCTTTACACCTTGGAGGTGCTGGCCTGCCCTGCAGCCAGTGTATTATCTGAATGTGTATTTAGCACGGCAGGGGGCCTTATCACAGACAAGCGCAGCCGCTTGTCCAGAGCCAATGTGGACAAGCTCACGTTCATTAAAATGAACCAGGCATGGATCCCACAGGACTTTTCCGTACCTTGTGCAGAATAGACATGTATACTGGCCTTACCCAGCCATTGTTGTATTTTTGATCTCTCTCACTTTTTTTGGGGTGTACCCTAATTTAAAAAAAAACAAAAACAAAAACCAGTGTTGGCTACCTCGTCCTCCTCCTCCGCCGCTTCTACCTACACCGCCACATCCACCGCCACCTCATCCTCCTACTCCATATGGACCTCGTCCTCCTAGGTCAAGATTATTATTTTTTATTTTTATGTATTTTATGTTATTTTAAGTTATTATTTCCCTATCCACATTTGTTTGCAGAGCACTTGCCATGCTCTTAACAACATTTTGCAGCCTTCTAGCCCTTTCCATTACTTTTTTAGAGCCATTTTAGTCCTCAAAAGTTCGGGTCCCCATTGACTTCAATGGGGTTCGGGTTCGGGGTCAAGTTCGGGTCAAGTTCGGATCCCGAGCTCAAACTTTTTTCCGAAGTTCGGCCGAACCCGTCAAACCCGAACATCCAGGTGTCCGCTCAACCCTACTTTTGATTACATTCTGTCTGTCTCTTAGAACTGAGTATTTTAAAATGAATGGATCACTTTGCAATAATCTAAAAAAGGAAACAATCTTTTAAGCACTTCACTGTCATCAAGATACAGTTTTTAAGTATATGCTATTGAATTATATGTTATATCAAAACAAAAGCTATCACTATATGAATACTCTTTTAACAGCAATATAATGTTGTGCTTTTTTTTTTATACCCGCATTGCCTCATCCTGACTTTCATACATCTGTTTTGACTAATGAGGCAGCTCATCATACTCATGAGCCATTGAAAATGTATGGGGAAGGAAATGAGTGAACAGGCTCCAACGCTGCCAAGATGTGCCTCCGTTTTGCTCATTCTGAGTTATCCATTTGGGCAAAACAGGGATACTTAAAGTTGCTGCAAGTATGTGCGGGTACCTCTTGATGCCTGGTCTTGATTCCTGTCAGTAGCTTGCTTTTTTTCTGTTAGTGTATGTAATTCAAAAAGGTTCTTTCATGAATATTATTTGTTCTATTGCAAAAACCGATAAAAGAAAAAGCTTTAAAACGTAACCTTTTATCCTTTTACATCAGTTTGTACGCCCATTCAGTTCAGTTTAAAGCGGATCTCTCTTTTATCATTAAATTATTTATGGCTTATTAAAAGTGTAATCACTGTTCTGCTGTTTTAAGTAATGCGCTGTCCGATTTAGTCTTTAATTCTAACTTATATTCTCATTGTAGCGCAGTTTCCATTTTGCTTGTGGGCATGAGAAGCACACATTTCCTTTTTGCGGTGAATGCTCATCTCCCAGCATTCACCGCTTGTTTCCGCACATGCTCAGTCTTAAGCCCTCCACACTTTGTTGTTGTAATCGCGTCACTTCAGCTTTAGGAAATCACGCAATAACTCGCTGCAAGCCTCCGCAATGACTCCTGGGAGCAATGACAAAAGCTCCCAGGAGACATTGCGGGTAAAGTAAATGACGCACTACCCGCAGACTATCCGCAGAAGATAGAGACAGGAAGCAGAGTGACAGATGCAGATAACAAAGGTACTGTCACAAAAAAAAAAAACTTCAGTTTTTTACTGCATTCGAGTCTGCTATTTGATTCAGCTAATGTATTGAAATAGGGTGGAGCTCCGCTTTAAATCAGTATGCATCCATTTTTCATATGTCCATTTTTTTAGTTATTGAGGGAAACATCAGATAGGTGGACAAAAGTATAAACAAAAAATATGTTTCTTGATTACAAATGGACATAATTAGACAAGATCTTCTTACATCCATATATCTATCTATATATATGGATATACAGTATACCTGTATATACTGTATATATGTACTGTAAATATTTAATTTTGCCTTGACATATGTTTTAAAGTGACTTTAAGGCTTGTTGGGGTGTCTGGAGATTGTGTAATCTGGTTAGCTAGGACAAGAGCAGACACTGGAACCATGGGAGTCTGGGGGGAAACAATACAATGCATAATATAAGTGAGGTCACAACTATTGATCTTTTTCAGGTCAGTGAATCAGAAAATAATTAATGCCAACTGGATCATCATGACAACTATTATGCAACCACGATTTTTGAGAATAAAAAGGATTGGGAGCCTACTTATCTTTCTTCATTGTGTTTTCTTTGCATTTTTTGCTTTAAACAGTAACATATAATAAAGGAAATCAGGTAACAGAATGTGTTAAAATGAACAAAATATACCTTAAGAGCTATATTAGTTTTCTGAATCTTTCTTAAACTAAATATGAACATCATAGATATTAGAAAAACCTACACTGAAATGAAAATCAGTGTTATAAACTGTTATCAAAACTGTAAAAAAAAAGAACACAAAAAATAAACATGAACTTCTCTTTGTAAGTTACTTTTGTGCAATCTAATAGATTAATAGATTACCATATATACTCGAGTAAAAGCCGACCCGAGTATAAGCCGAGGCCCTAATTTTACCACAAGAAACTGGGAGAACGTATAGACTTGAGTATAAGCCTAGGGTGAGAATGCAGCAGCTACTGTAAGCGGAAAAGAGGGTCAACAATGCCCATTTGCAGCTTCACTGTGCCCATTTGCAACCTCACTGTGCCCATTGCAACCTCAATGTGCCCATTGCAGCCTTACTGTGTCCATTCTCACTGTGCCCATTGCAGCCTTACTGTGCCCATTCTCACTGTGCCCATTGCAGCCTTACTGTGCCCATTGCACCCTTACTGTGCCCATTCTCACTGTGCTCATTGTAGCCTTACTGTGCCCATTTTCAGGTGCCCATTGCAGCCTTACTGTGCCCATTCTCACTGTGCCCATTGTAGCCTTACTGTGCCCATTCTCACTGTGCCCATTGCAGCATTGCAGCCTCAGTGTACCTGTATTCTTGACCAGCTGCGGGCATCCATTTTTCAAAAGTCGCAGCTTCCTCCTGGTCCCATTCCGTTCCGTGATAGTCAGTGTACCTGTCGGGTCGTGGGCGTCCATTTTTCAAAAGTCGCGGCTTCCTCCTGGTCCGTGATAGGCGTTTGACACTGTGTTCCGTTATCGCCTATCACGGAGATCCTCTCATCCTCGGACTTCGTTTCCCAGCAGACACTGTGTTCAGTGTTCCGCCAATCACGGACCTTCTTTCATTCTCGGACAAGAGGACGTCCATGATAGGTGGAACACTGAACACAGTGTCTGCTGGGAAAGTCCGAAGATGAGAGGACCTCCGTTATAGGCAGTAGCAGAACACAGTGTCAAACGCCTATCACGGACCAGGAGGAAGCCGCGACTTTTGAAAAATGGATGCTCGCGACCCGACAGGTACACTGACTCGAGTATAAGCCGAGGGGTCAATTTTCAGCCCTAAAAAAAGGGCTGAAAAACTTGGCTTATACTCGAGTATATACTGTAATCTAATTATGTAAATCGCTTTTTTTTTTTTTCTTGTAATGTTAATGTGAGTGACAATTATTCACAAGGAGAGCATAAAGAAAGAAATAAGCTAACAATGAGGAAATGTGTGGCTACGAACATGTGAAGAGAGCAGAGAAAGGGCATGTTTCAATGGGCTTTGGGTTTATCAATGGGCAAATCCAATCTGTTTTTAGATGCATTCCGCTTGCATTTGAAATCAGTTTGAGACTTTTCTAAGACTATTCAGAGTTCAATTAACAGTTGCATTTGACTTGCAGTTAACCTCCTTCTAACCATCAACCTTCTTCAAACTTGTTTTGCCAAGTTCATCTCTATTGACATGTATATGGAGAGAAGCAGTTCTGAAGTGAACAAAAGCCTGTCAATACAGGAGCTAAGGCTACTAAAAGTTTGATGTATAAATAGGCACTTTTGAACTGAGCCTCTGCAGGAAGGAGGGAGTACTTAGTCATTGGCTTGTCCCAGGAGAAAACAACAAAGATTGGCCATGAAAATGTAACCCAGCTGATTGATTGACGATTATATTTTCCCTTCCACGTTTATATACCCCCTAAACCCTATTATGAATCCTTCATCATATTCCTTGGTTTGCTCCAGTCTAATGTATAAAATCTATTTAACCCCTAAAAGTTGCACACCTACCTTATGTAAAAAAAAAAAAAAAGAGAAACCGAACACATAAAACTACTGATCTGTAGTCACTGTGTGTCACAGTTAATGAGAAGTAAATGGAATATCAAGAGAATGTCAAGAGTAATGGAAAAAAATACATAAATATTTAACACAAATACTTCTAAGGCTGACCTAGTATCATATATTTGTTCTTGTTACCTGCTCACAGGCCAGCAAGTGTAATGTCTTAGTGTAACACTTGAAGATATTAATTGTCTCTCAAAGTGAACACAGTATGCCTTCTGACAGCTTTAATCCTGCTTTCTTCCAAGAAAACATGTGCAATATTTTTTCAGGCATTATAAACGTAACCACTTAATGGGCTAAAATCCTTTCTCTATGACACAACAAAATAAATTATGGAGCATGTAGAGTAGTATTTATGTTCTTAGCTATGTTGGCTTGTGTAGCAGTTTGGCATCAGTTTGAGACACTTCTGAGATCATACAGAATTCCTGTACATAGGATGAAGACCTGGACAATGTTACAGCCTAATTAATCACTAGGCTGAGTAGACTGAGGAAATGTTTCTCATGCCTGCAGCAGAACGATAACATCTACGTCCTGTACTACACCACTCTATCTAGGCACAGTCACTTCCCTGACGCTTAATAGCTACTTTTTATGGATAACATTTTTTGTTTTTTATTTTTTATTTTAAAAGTGTTTTTCAAAATACTATTGCTATATACTGTAACATCATTATTAGATTTAAACATTATATATTCAGACTTTAAAGTTGATAATAGGTCCGGTTTAATACAGACTATTTGTCTTTTTTATACTTCAATCACTCATTTTTTTTGCTAGAAAATTACACAGAACCCAGGCAGTTGTTACAACGTTTTATCTTGCGCAGTATTCGAGCAGCAATTTTTAAAATGTGTTTTTTTGAAAAATGCATTAAAAAAAAAAAACAAGAGTAAAATTAGCCCGGTTTTTGCATAATGTGAAATATGATGATGTTACGCCGAGTGAATAGATACCTAACATGTCATGCTTCAAAATCGTAGAGGCTCGTGGAATGACACCAAACTTCGGTACTTAAAAATCCCCATAGGAGGCGCTTACATTTTTTTTTACAGGTTGCATGTTTTGAGTTACAGAGGAGGTCTATTGCTAGAGTTATTTCTCTCGCGCTAAGATTGGCAGCGATATCTCACATGCGTGGTTTAAACGTCGCTTACATATGTGGGCACGACTTACATATGCGTACGCTTGTAAAAAGCAGGCACACAGGGACAGGGGTGGTTTAAAAAAAAATATTGTTAATTTTACTTTTATTTTTCTAGTTTGATGCCTTGTTTTTACTTTTTTTTTGATCACTTTTATTCCAATTACAAGGAATGTAAACATTCCTTGTAATAGGAATAGTGCGTGAAAGGTCCTCTTTACAGTGAGATCTGGGGTCAGTAAGTTCCGTTTATAGACGATCATAGAGACTCCAGGGACCATCTGGCCTGCCGCAAATATCTATGGTCAACATCCGGCGTCGGCCGGTTCCTTCTCCGGTTGGCCGATGGCAGAGGCGACAAGGGAGAAGCAGTGGAGGTCGTCCCCTCCCGCCGCATATAAGAAGGATCAAGCGGCTTCACTTATAGTGAAGGGAATCGCTGGATGAAAAAGAAGATATCTGAATGATGCCTCACTGCTCAAACCCGATGACGTCATGTGACGGGTGTGCGGGCGGGAAGCTGTTAAATATAAAACCAATAAATTCCAACAAAAAATCTCATAACTATACATATATTTACTTATGTATGTGAATGTGTGTACTTTTGTTATCTTAACAACTATTTTACTGTTGATTAAAAAAAGTCCTTTGGCCTAATCAATAATTTGCAAAAGATTAGATTCTTCAGAAAGCAACAATTTTGTTTCCTACTCTATGAAACCGTTTTGGACAAAAGATTATAGGCCCAACACAACAGGATTCTTATTAGGAAAGGACCTACAATAAAATATTTTAACCACTTAACGACCGCTCACTGTATATATACGTCGGCAGAATGGCACCGACAGGCACAATCACGTAAAGTGTACGTGATCGCCTTTGTACAGTTGGGGGGTCCGATCGGACCCCCCTCCTATACAGTGAGCGGCCGTTAATCGTTGGGGAGTGATCAGAGATGAGGGGGTGACCATTCGATTTCGGCCACCCCCTCGCGATCGCTCCCGGCCAATGAAAATGCTTCCTCTGCCATGTGATGTAAACACAGGCAGGAGGAAGTGATGTCATCTCCCTCGCGGCGGTCTTTTCGATTCCGGCGCCGAGGAGAGAGGAAGCAGGTTAGTGCACCAACAGTCCACTGACACGTAGGTACACATAGGAACACATTTCACCCCCCAGTCACCCCCAGATCACCCCCCAGGTCACCCCCCAGCCCCCAATCACAGTGTCACTGATTGCAGTGATCATTTATTTTACTGATCACTGCTTTTAGTGTCATCTGTGATAGTAAAAAGTTGCAGGGCAGTTAGGTTTAGGCCCCTTTAGGTCCAGGGTAGCCCCCTAACCCCCCTAATAAAGGTTTAACCCCTTGATCGCCCCCCAGGTAACCCTTTCACCCCCTAACGCCAGCGTCACTAAGCGATCGTATTTTCGATCGCTGTATTTAGTGCCGGTGGTGCCCTAGATAGCCAGTTATTTATTTTTAGTTTCGCCGCAGGTTTTTAGAGCGTCAGGTACCCCCATATATTATTTTAACCCCCTGATTGCCCCTAGAGTTAACCCTTTCACCAGTGATCACCGTATAAGCGTCACTGGTGACACTGGTTACCCAGTTAATTATTTAGTTATTTAGGTAACCCGTCAGGTTTTTATATAGCGTCGGGTACCCCCATATTTAACCTAATAAAGGTTTTAACCCCCTGATTGCCCCTAGTTAACCCTTTCACCAGTGATCACCATATAAAGGTTACGGGTGACACTGGTTGGTTAGTTTGCTTTTTATAGCATCAGGGCACCCGCCGTATATAACCCAATAAAGGTTTAACCCCCTGATCGCCCGCCGGGTGAGATCAATTAGGTTTTAGCGCCAGAGAGGGTCTGCGTCGCCCCAGGCAGCGTTAGGTTAGTGCCAGTAACGCTAACACCCACGCGCAAAGCATACACCTCCCTTAGTAGTATAGTATCTGATCAGATCTATACTAGCGTCCCCAGCGGTTTAGGGTTCCCAAAAACGCAGTGTTAGCGTAATCAGCCCAGATACCTGCTAGCACCTGCGTTTAGCCCCTCCGCCCAGCCCAGCCCAGCCCACCCAAGTGCAGTATCGATCGATCACTGTCACTTACCAAACACAAAACACATAACTGCAGCGTTCGCAGAGACAGTCCTGATCCCTGCGACCGCTAACAGTTTTTTTTGTAGCGTTTGATATATTTGCTGACGACAGTCGGGTGCTTTTTTTCCTGTGAATCTTACTAGTGTACCCCTAAATTTAGAGCCCAAAATGGCAAGTCGAAGGTACACTAGTAAAGAGGCCTACGAGATTCTGAGCATGACAGATAGTGAAGAGGAGGTCACGTATCTGTCAGATTCAGGCTCAGAATATCTTCCCGTAGAAGACAGTGACATCAGCGGCCCCACAACAGATAGCTCTGACGACGAAGTTGAGGTCCCTGCTAAGGTCAGGCGTACCCGATCCCGATCTTCTGAGGTTGTTGAGGAGCAAGAACCGCAGGGCTCTCGTATCATGGAGCAGAGGAGTACTAGCGCCGCTATTCCTTCTGGTGAATTGGCAAGCACCAGCGGCCTAGTACAGCCTGGGCGTACATCCAGCACTGCAGTATCACGTGGTGACGTGGCGAGTCCCATAAGTGCAGTTCAAGCTGGCGAGGTGGCAAGCACAAGTAGTGTCCCGCTGCCACCAAGAAGACAAAGGCAGGCCCGTCATACCCATAGTGCTCTTCCTGCAGAATTCGCCTATCCTGATTGGGTCCCCACCACTTCTGCAGAACCCGTACTTCCCCCATTCACTGCCCAACCCGGTATTCAGGTGGAAACAGCTGATTTTATGCCAATCGATTATTATTCGCTGTTTTTCACAGAAGATCTCTATAGATCTATTGTGGACCAGAGTAATTTATATGCTGGTCAATTCATCGCCGCTAATCCCCAGTTGCCTTCCATTGCCAAAGATTGGAAACCAATTACGGTTTCCGAATTTAAGACCTTTCTGGGCCTTTCCCTCAACATGGGCACACATAAATTCCCGTCATTGCGTGCTTATTGGTCCACGCACCCAATTGACCACATGCCCGTGTTCTCTGCCTCCATGCCCAGGAAACGATACGAGCAGATTTTGCAGTTCATGCACTTCAACGACAATGAACTTTGTCGTCCACGTGGGGACCCTGAATACGACCGGCTCTATAAAATTCGGCCCCTCATAAACCACTTCAACGAACGTTTTGCAGCCTTGTTTATTCCCGATCAAGCTGTCTGCGTTGATGAGTCCCTGATTAAATTTTCTGGCCGCTTGGCTTTCAAGCAGTACCTTCCCAGCAAGCGTGCCAGATACGGGGTCAAGCTCTATAAGTGCTGTGACAGGGCAACAGGCTATGTATGGAGCTTTATGGTTTATGAGGGAAAAGATAGTCAGGTTGAGCCGGTCAACTGCCCGGATTACATAGGGAGCGCCGGCAAGATAGTGTGGAACTTGGTGTCACCCTTATTCGGAAAGGGGTACCACTTGTATGTGGACAATTATTACACGAGCGTGCCACTGTTTAGTCACTTGTTTGATCATCAGATTGGAGCATGTGGCACTGTGCGACCTAATCGCTGGGGCTTTCCCCAGCGGCTTGTAGATGCCCGTCTTAGGCTGGGGGAGAGAGCCTGCGTAAAGTGTAATAACTTGCTCGCTATGAAGTGGAGGGACAATAAGAATGTTTTCCTTCTTACCTCCCTTCATGCAGACACGACAGTCCAAATTCCTACGGCGACTGGTGTTGTGGAGAAACCCCTCTGTGTCCACGAATATAACAAAAATATGGGAGGGGTGGACCTCAACGACCAGTTGATGTCGCCGTATCTAATTGACCGTAAGGCGAGACGCTGGTACAAAAAAGTGTCTCTATCCTTATTCCAATTGGCTTTGCTGAACGCTCATGTGCTATACAGAGCTTCAGGCGGGACTTTATCTCTTCTAAAATTCCAGAATGAGATAGTCACAGAACTCCTGTATCCAGGCGGTTCTGCACCTCACCATCCCCTACCAAATGCAGTAAGCCGGCTGCATGAGAGGCATTATACGCATCTCCTCCCGAGTACCCCTACCCAACGAGCCCCCCAAAAAAGATGTCGTGTCTGTAGCAAGCGCAGATTTAGGCGTGACACCCGTTATTATTGTCCACTCTGTCCTGACAAACCTGGTCTTTGTCTTGGTGAATGTTTTGAACGCTACCACTCAAAAGTGAAGTTTTAGCGTAGGGTACAGCATTTCACAGACTAGGACACACTTACACAGGGTCTCCCAAGATGCCATTACATTTTGAGAGACCCGAACCATTACAGCTGTTAAAGTTTAAAAAAAAAAGTGTAAAAAAGAAAAAAAAACGTAAAAAACAAAACACAAAAAAATATAAAATAAAAAAACCAAAAATAGTTGTCGTTTTATTGTTCTCTCTCTCTCTCTCTATTTTCTCTCTATTGTTCTGCTCTTTTTTACTGTATTCCATTCTGCAATGTTTTATCATGCTTGCTTTTCAGGTATGTAATTTTTTGTTTTCAGGTGTGCCATTCAACTGCAGCGTGGAATTATTTATCTTGACAGCAACAGCGTTTGCTCCCACGATACATAAAGCCGTGACTCCAGTGCTGTAGGAGGTGATTTCACCACCACAGTTAAAAAAAAGAGCATATATGCCGAAGCATGGGGGCAGCAGGGGCGGAGGAGCGATTTTGCTCCTAATGCCGCGTATATACGGTCGAAATTCCGACGGAGGCTTGCCCGTGGAAAAGTTCGACGTGTGTACGCGGCATAACCTTTTATGCCGCGTACATACGGTCGAAATTTCGACAAAGGCTTGCCCGTGGAAAAGTCTGACCGTGTGTACGCAGCATAACTTTTTTGCGGGAGGATGCCCCCATGCTTCGGCATATATATATTTTAGGCACAGGTTGCGTTAAAAAAATGTTTTATTTTTTACTAGGTTTTGTTTTGGTATTTGCTTTGCAGGTATGGTATGGTAAGGTCTTACTGTTGTACTGTAATGTTACTTTGTTTTAATGTTAACCATCATTTGCTTAGCAGGTACGCCATTCAGTTGCATCGCGGATTTATTTATCTTGACAGCAACAGTGTTTGCTCCCACGATACATAAAGCCGTGACTCCAACGCTGTAGGAGGTGATTTCACCACCACAGTTAAAAAAAGAGCATATATGCCGAAGCATGGGGGCAGCAGGGGCGGAGGAGCGATTTTGCTCCTAATGCCGCGTATATACGGTCGAAATTCCGACGGAGGCTTGCCCGTGGAAAAGTTCGACCGTGTGTACGCGGCATAACCTTTTATGCCGCGTACATACGGTCGAAATTCCGACGAAGGCTTGCCCGTGGAAAAGTCCGACCGTGTGTACGCGGCATAACTTTTTTGCGGGAGGATGCCCCCATGCTTCGGCATATATATATTTTAGCCACAGGTTGCGTTAAAAAAATGTTCTATTTTTTACTAGGTTTTGTTTTGGTATTTGCTTTGCAGGTATGGTATGGTAAGGTCTTACTGTTGTACTGTAATGTTACTTTGTTTTAATGTTAACCATCATTTGCTTAGCAGGTACGCCATTCAGTTGTATCGCGGATTTATTTATCTTGACAGCAACAGCGTTTGCTCCCACGATACATAAAGCCGTGACTCCAACGCTGTAGGAGGTGATTTCACCACCACAGTTAAAAAAAGAGCATATATGCCGAAGCATGGGGGCAGCAGGGGCGGAGGAGCGATTTTGCTCCTAATGCCGCGTATATACGGTCGAAATTTCGACGGAGGCTTGCCCGTGGAAAAGTTCGACCGTGTGTACGCGGCATAACCTTTTATGCCGCGTACATACGGTCGAAATTCCGACGAAGGCTTGCCCGTGGAAAAGTCCGACCGTGTGTACGCGGCATAACTTTTTTGCGGGAGGATGCCCCCATGCTTCGGCATATATGCCCATCATTAGAAGTGGGTGAATGAAGGGAGGTATTCTAATGGTGGGCATACCCACCGATCAATCTCTTTTTTTCGTTCAGCCAACAGGCTGCATGAAAAAAAAGATTACAATACATGTCCAACAAGGACCAGCAACGTACTGGTATGTTGCTGGACTTTGAATGTTTATACCAGAATAATGCCTACAGGTTTAGGTATCATCTTGGTATCATTCTTTTCAGCCAGTGGCCGGCTTTCATGTAAAAGCAATTCTAGCAGATAATTAGCCTCTAGACTGCTTTTACAAGCAGTGGGAGGGAATGCCCCCCCGGATATAAACAGCGCCATTGGGAAATTGGGAAAGCATTTTATCACACCGATCTTGGTGTGGTCAGATGCTTTGAGGGCAGAGGAAAGATCTAGGGTCTAACCCCCATTTTTTTTCAAACAAAGAGTACCTGTCACTACTTATTGCTATCATAGGGGATATTTACATTCCCTGAGATAACAATAAAAATGATAAAAAAAAAAAAAATATGGAAGGAACAGTTTAAAAATAAAATAAAAAAGCAAAATAAATAATAAAAAAAAAAAAGCACCGCTGTCCCCCCTGCTCTTGCGCAAAGGCGAACGCAAGCGTCGGTCTAGCGTCATATGTAAACAGCAATTGCATCATGCATGTGAGGTATCACCGTGAAGGTCAGATCGAGGGCAGTAATTTTAGCAGTAGACCTCCTCTGTAAATCTAACGTGGTAACCTGTAAAGGGTTTTAAATGCTTTTAAAAATGAATGTAGTTTCTCGCCGCTGCGCGTTTGTGCGCAATTTTAAAGCATGTCGTGTTTGGTATCCATGTACTCGGCCTAAGATCATCTTTTTTATTTCATCAAACATTTGGGCAATATAGGGTTTTTTAGTGCATTAAAAATAAAAAAAGTGTGTTTTTCCCCCAAAAAATGCGTTTGAAAAATCGCTGCGCAAATACTGTGTGGAAAAAAAATGCAACACCCACTATTTTAATCTGTAGGGCCTTTGCTTTAAAAAAATATATAATGTTTGGGGGTTCAACATAATTTTCTTGCAAAAAAAAAATGTTTTCATGTAAACAAAAAGTGTCAGAAAGGGCTTTGTCTTCAAGTGGTTAGAAGAGTGGATGATGTGTGACATAAGCTTCCTAATGTTGTGCATAAAATGCCAGGACAGTTCAAAACCCCCCCAAATGACCCCATTTTGGAAAGTAGACACCTCAAGCTATTTGCTGAGAGGCATGTTGAGCCCATTGAATATTTTTTTTTTTTTGTCCCAAGTGATTGAATAATGACAAAAAGAAAAAAAAAAAATGTACAAAAAGTTGTCACTAAATTATATATTGCTCAAACATGCCATGGTTATATGTGGAATTGCACCCCAAAATACATTCTGTTGCTTCTCCTGAGTATGGGGATACCACATGTGTAAGACATTTTGGGAGCCTAGCCGCGTACAGGACCCCGAAAACCAAGCACCGCCTTCAGGATTTCTATGGGTGTAAATTTTTGATTTCACTCCTCACTGCCTATCACAGTTTCGGAGGCCATGGAATGCCCAGATGGCACAAACCCCCCCAAATGACCCCATTTTGGAAAGTAGACACCCCAAGCTATTTGCTGAGAGGTATGTTGAGTATTTTGCAGATCTCGCTTTTTGTCACAATGTTTTAAAAATGTAAAAAAAAAAAAAAAAAAAAAAATATGTCTTTCTTCATTTTCAAAAACAAATGAGAGCTGTAAAATACTCACCATACCTCTCGGCAAATAGCTTGGGGTGTCTACTTTCCAAAATGGGGTCATTTGTGGGGGTTTTGGGCTATCTTGGCATTTTATGGCCTTCAAAACTGTGATAGGTAGTGAGGAGTGAAATCAAAAATTTGTGCCCTTAGAAATCCTGAAGGCGGTGCTTGGTTTTCGGGGGCCCGTACGCGGCTAGGCTCTCAAAAAGTCCCACACATGTGGTATCCCCATACTCAGGAGAAGCAGCCAAATGTATTTTGGGGTGCAACTCCGCATATAACCATGGCATGTTTGAGCAGTATATCATTTAGTGACAACTTTTTGTACATTTTTTTTTTCTTTTTGTCATTATTCAATCACTTGGGACAAAAAAAAAATATTCAATGGGCTCAACATGCCTCTCAGCAATTTCCTTGGGGTGTCTACTTTCCAAAATGGGGTCATTTTGGGGGGTTTTGTGCTATCTTGGCATTTTATGGCCTTCAAAACTGTGATAGGTAGTGAGGAGTGAAATCAAAAATGTATGCCCTTAGAAACCTTGAAGGCGGTGCTTGATTTTTGGGGTCCCGTACGCAGCTAGGCTCCCAAAAAGTCCCACACATGTGGTATCCCCGTACTCAGGAGAAGCAGCAGAATGTATTTTGGGGTGTAATTTCACATATGCCCATGGCATGTGTGAGCAATATATCATTTAGTGACAACTTTGTGCAAAAAAAACAAAGTTTGTCATATTCCCGCAACTTGTGGCAAAATATAAAATATTCCATGGACTGAACATGCCTCTCAGTAAATAGCTTGGGGTGTCTACTTTCCAAAATGGGGTCATTTGGGGGGGTTTTGTGCTATTTTGGCATTTTATGGCCTTCGAAACTGTGATAGGTAGTGAGGAGTGAAATCAAAAATTTATGCCCTTAGAAATCCTGAAGGCGGTGCTTGGTTTTTGGGGCCCCGTACCCGGCTAGGCTCCCAAAAAGTCCCACACATGTGGTATCCCTGTACTCAGAAGAAGCAGCAGAATGTATTTTGGGGTGCAATTCCACATATAACTATGGCATGTGTGAGCAATATATCATTTAGTGACAATTTTTTGTACATTTTTTCTTTTTTTTTCTTTTTATCATTATTCAATCATTTGGGACAAAAAAAATATTCAATGGGCTCAACATGCCTCTCAGCAAATAGCTTGGGGTGTCTACTTTCCAAAATGGGGTCATTTTGGGGGGTTTTGTGCCATCTTGGCATTTTATGGCCTTCAAAACTGTGATAGGTAGTGATAGGTAGTGAGGAGTGAAATCAAAAATTTATGCCCTTAGAAATCCTGAAGGCGGTGCTTGGTTTTTGGGGTCCTGTATGCGACTAGGCTCCCAAAAAGTCCCACACATGTGGTATCCCCGTACTCAGGAGAAGCAGCAGAATGTATTTTGGGGTGTAATTTCACATATGCCCATGGCATGTGTGAGCAATATATCATTTAGTGACAACTTTGTGCAAAAAAAATAAAGTTTGTCATATTCCGCAACTTGTGGCAAAATATAAAATATTCCATGGACTAATAATGCCTCTCAGTAAATAGCTTGGGGTGTCTACTTTCCAAAATGGGGTCATTTGGGGGGGTTTTGTGCTATTTTGGCATTTTATGGCCTTCGAAACTGTGATAGGTAGTGAGGAGTGAAATCAAAAATTTGCGCCCTTAGAAATCCTGAAGGCGGTGCTTGGTTTCCGGGGTCCCGTGCGTGGCTAGGCTCCTAAAAAGTCCCACACATGTGGTATCCCCGTACTCAGGAGAAGCAGCAGAATGTATTTTGGGGTGCAATTCCACATATAACCATGGCATGTGTGAGCAATATATCATTTAGTAACAACTTTTTGTACTTTTTTTTTTTTTGTCATTATTCAATCACTTGGGACAAAAAAAAAAAATATTCAATGGGCTCAACATGCCTCTCAGCAATTTCCTTGGGGTGTCTACTTTCCAAAATGGGGTCATTTTGGGGGGTTTTGTACTGCCCTGCCATTTTAGCACCTCAAGAAATGAGATAGGCAGTCATAAATTAAAAGCTGTGTAAATTCCAGAAAATGTACCCTAGTTTGTAGACGCTATAACTTTTGCGCAAACCAATAAATATACGCTCATTGACATTTTTTTTACTAAAGACATGTGGCTGAATACATTTTGGCCTAAATGTATGACTACAATTGAGTTTATTCGATTTTTCTTATAACAAAAAGTAGAAAATATCATTTTTTTTCGAAATTTTCGGTCTTTTTCCGTTTATAGCGCAAAAAATAAAAATCGCAGAGGCAATCAAATACCATTAAAAGAAATCTCTATTTGTGGGAAGAAAAGGACGCAAATTTCGTTTGGGTACAACATTGCATGTCCGCACAATTTACAGTTAAAGCAGCGCAGTGCAAAATTCTGAATTCACCTCTGGTCCTTTAGCTACCAAATGGTCCGGGGCTTAAGTGGTTAAAGAAACCCTGTCGCCAGGTTGCAGAACTGAGAAGAGCAACCCCCCCTGTAAAAGAAAAAGAGTTAAGCGGTCCATAGATGAGAATGGGGGAATCCTCCCATTGAGGTATTTTATTCTGACAGCAGGTACACTTCCCCACAACCAGAATTCACTGATCGGTGCTGCCGGCTATAGCCTGTGTCTCTGATCGAGCAGAGTAAATCCAATAAGTTGGTTGTACAGAAGTTGATCAGTAGATCGACTTCTGTACAACAAGCCTGCCCATACAAGGAAACATTGAAATTTAGCTGATCCCTGATAAAATGTCTGATAAACCTCACCTATCATGTGATAGCACTTTTAGAGAGACAGGCACTCTTTATGAGCTGCTCCCAGCAGAACAGTTTTTAAAAAATGTATTTGCATTGGTACATACAGTTCCTCCCAGATCAATGCTGAGCTCCATGTGTCCTTAGTTTGACAATCCTTTGCCTGTTAAACTTGAAAACAAACAGGAGGTGGAGGTGGCTTGGAAATATAATGTATCCAATAGATTTTTCATTCTGAATGTCACTATTGCTTTAGTGCAGGGGTGCCCAACCTTTTGAAGAGCGAGGGCCACTTAAGTGACTTGGTAACCGGTCGCAGGCCACAGGGAACAGAGCAGGCAGATGACAGGTCCATGTCCACTCTCCATCTGCAGAGCAGACAGGGGCACAGCCCACTTTACTCTACTGGCCCTCCAATCCGATCTGCCTTTCAGGTTTTTTTTAGCGGATCGAATTAGAGGTAGGTGGGTGTAAACGGCCACAAGTCCGTTTACATCTGTGGCTCAATAGAGGTGAATGAAGGGTTCAATTGGGTCGGACTGATCATGTCAAAGGGGCCTAAGGCTGCTTTCACACTGATGCACTGCGGTTTACCCACACCGAGGGAGCAATGCTGTGCACCTGTGGCTTTCCTGGGGGTTAGCTGAACTTAGACTTCTATTATATCCTGCAGGTATAGTGCACTTTCTGAAGTGCACCAACCCACAGGTAATAATAGAAGTCTATGGCTCAGTGCAGGAAACCCGCAGGTGTTCTGCGCTGCACCAATGGATCAGTTTGAAAGCAGCCCGGTAACCACTGCAGAACAGATATGCCCATATATACACTGTGATTTTAGTATTAAACTTACCTTTAATAACAGTTTTCCATTCATGTTTTACCAGCTGTTGCTGTCCCAGGCAGAGAGAATTTGCTATCACTCCGCCTGTGGCAGGAGTTGGCGCTATACATAAAGCATCGGCTTATGTCAACCCGCCATCCCCAAGGCAAGTGGTCGCGGGCCCTTCAGAGGGCTCCGCGGGCCACATCCTACAGGTACACCACTTTACAAGAAAGTTGAAGGCATCCCCAAACATTTTTTTTTTACAGGAATTGTGCTTATTTAATGTTTTACTTTCGGTCCTATTAAAAGAGCTGCCCCCTGCAGAATGGTAATTATTACAATTTATTGAATAATTGTTTTAATTGCTGCATGTCCCCACTCACGGTGTCCATCTCTTCTCGTTCAATATGTGTATTGCAAGCTTTCAAGTGTAGCGGGGTCTCCTTTAAGACTCCCGGGACTGCATTTCCCAGAGTCCCATTCGGCACCCAGGGTGCAATGTTGCCACTGCAGAGACTTGTGGGAGGGAGATAAAAGGAGGAGGGGTGGAGAGCTCTGGCTTTTTTTGAACACCGCGGGACTGCTGACTGGTCTCCCTGTGCGGATCTGCTGGAGTGCAGGGCCTGAAGCCTGGGGCCTTGCGCAACTTCCGAAGAGCCTTCCACCCTACTGCATATCCTGGGTGGCATCGGACTTTGTTTGCTGCGGACATCAGTTGGATCGGGGACCTGATCGTTGCAGACGCTGTGTGTGGAGACACAGCAGTTGGAAGTCCCGGACTGGGATCGCGTCCGGAGTGGTGAGCGAGCACCTGCTCAATTCAATAGGCTGTACTGTGTTTAGGTCTATAGACTGCCTTGGCCCACCGATCATTTGTTTGCTGTTCCGCTGGAGACCGGTAGCAGGACAGAGTTAAAGGGTCTCCAGCATAGTGTTCCTTGTGGTTACCTACTTTGTGGATTACAAAATTGTTCCTGAACGTGCACCACCGTTTCAAGTTTGCATTAGAAGAAATCCTAATTCAAAAGACTGAGTTTGATTCTGTGTCAGGCCTGACCAGGGAGGGGAGATAGAATATTGTTTAGTGCGCCACAGGGCGCGTAGATACTAATAGCCGCTCGTGGTGGATTACCGCGCTGTGCTATTAGTGTATGCTATATCTTATTGCTGCAGGGCTCTGTAAGCAAGTTACCTGTTATGTTTTAATCTGTGCCTTTTAAACTAAAGTAAAACCATTATACTTTGCCACTTGTTATCACTGTGTTATCATTGCACATAGTGCTTATATCTCCTGAGAAGTTGGGGTGTGTATAATCAGGTATAGATTGTAATAGATACCATCCCTAGACTAACTGTGCCATAAGAGACTAGACAAGATTGCCGGGGGTTGGTGGAGCTGTACTCAGGGCCCGAAATCAAACCAGCGGCTCTCTTAACTGGGGGTAGCGCTACAGGTGGGGGCTCTCGAGTCCGGGATCCTGATACAGCAAGTAACGCGCCAAAAGTACCAGCATGGACCCACTAGAAGTAGGGCAGTGGTGCAAGGCGATCGGCACAGATTCAGCCGGGGTAGTGGTCATAGAACTCCCAGGGATCTAGCAAGAAGAAGCGGTGAAGCAGCTAGTGATGTCACTGTCCCCGCACCAGAAGGTATGGGTGGTGGATGTCAGGTCGAATTCTTCACTGACCCACGCACTAATTGAGTGGAAGAATGGAATCCCAGAGCATTTCAAGAATCCAAGTATAGAAGCAATAGATGATCAGACTTACAGCCTAATACATGCGCTGCCACTCAAGTCAGAAGGATGGTTTCATACACCGAAACTCTCTCCACCACCGTCCCCAAAAGCAGAAAAACGGGAGAAGAAAGAGAGTCCTGGATCACCACCTGCCACCCTCAGCGCAGAATTATACGCAGTCCTGGGGGAAATTGTAGCCCAGTGTAAGAAGGATCCTACAGACTACCAAATGTCGGGATACAGAAAACTTCAAATATTTTCTGGAAGGAAGCCTGTACCTTCGGGTGAAGAGGGGTTTGAGGAGTGGTTAGACGGTGCCACCCAGGCCTTAGAAGAATGGGGAGTCCCAGAACACAGAAAGAAACAGAGAATTGCTGAAAGCTTGAAGGGGCCTGCTCTAGAGGCCATACGCAACCTCAAGGTGAGCAAAACAGACTGTGATGCACAAGATTATCTGGATATTCTGCAGAATGTGTTCGGTGGAACAGAGAAAATCACTGAGCTAACTTACCAGCTGGAGCACTGCTATCAAAAGACAGGAGAGAAACTGTCAGAATTCATGAGGCGCCTGGATAAGATCCTGCATAAGATGATACTGAAGAAGGGGATCGACCCACGGAAGGTGGATGAGGACCGTGTTCAGCAGGTGATGAGAGGATCTCAGCCCTTGGACCCCATCGCATTAGCGCTACGCACGCGACAGGACGGGAAGAGCCTGGAATACCCTGACTTAATCCAAGTGGTCAGAGAGGAAGAAGCTATGCTGGAGGAAAAGAAGAGGAATCAACCAATTGAGCCAGCTAATCCTCCTCCAGTAATGGTCAGGACAGCCATGACCCTGGAGAGAGACTCGGAGGTGGATGCCTTGAAGTCACAGATGTCCCAAGTATTGGAAATCCTGACCTCTCTGATGGAAAAGGATCCAAGGGTACCAGAGAGGGAAGGACCAAGGAAGGAGCTGTTCCCAAACAACTCAGCGCCCGCGTCCCTACAAGATTGGGGGGACATGACTTGTTTCAACTGTGGAGGGGTTGGCCATGTTGCCAAAGTGTGTTCCAGCCCCAAGAAAAAGAAACTGAATAACCGCAAGCCAGTGAGCTCCAAAACTGAATGAGAAGCACATAAAAAGAGTGGACAGAACTCCTCAGAAGAAGCACAGTATTCCACAGCGGGAATACACCCCAGAAAAAAAGCATAGTGTCCCTCAGCGGGTCTGTACACCCATTAAAAGGAGGGAAATCAATGCATACCAGGCCCAAGAGAGGCTTAAGTCCAAAGAGAAATGGAAAGAAGAAAGTCCAAAAGGGAAACGCAAAGATCCAAGGAAGGAGACCCCTTTAAAGCGATATCCAGAGAAGCTGGTGGGTCCCTCCCCGATAGTACCTGTCCAAGTGGAGGGAGTCTACACAAAAGCCATATTGGATACTGGGGCGCAGGTGACCCTGTTGTACTGGGACTTTTATGACAAACACTTAGGCCACCTGCCCATCAAGAAGATAGAGGAACTAGAAATATGGGGTATCGGGACCCAGAGCTTCCCCTATGATGGCTATCTGCCCATAAAGCTGACCTTCGACCCATCTGTGGCCGGGAAGGCTGAAGTGTTTGACACTCTGGCAGTTGTGTGCCCTCGGCCGCCTGGAGCCAACAATAGTTCCTTAAAAATAGGGACGAAAACGGACCTGGTCTGGAGGCTCCTGAACCCTCTTGCATTCAGGAAAGCCCCCATGGCCACCAAGATCCACCCCATGTTGAAGACAGCCTACCAGCGGTTGGTCTTGGAGCAACAGGCCCTGGAAGAGGGAGTGGGGAAGGTCTGGAGACTTGGAAAGAAGGGAGTGGTGTTGCAGCCCGGCAAAGTAACCTGTTTCAGAGCCACTGTGAAGCTTACTTGGGAGCAACCGGGACCTTTTGTCATCCAAGGGAAGAACACTTGGGTTTAGAAGTAATCCCAGAAGTGGTCCCCCTGAGGGCTCTGAAGAAGGCCCACTGTAAGGTACCTGTGAGTGCCAGGAATACCACGGATGGCCCCATGGAGATCCCAGCCAGGATGTTGCTGGGCCAGGTGAGCCCGGCTACCCCAGTTGCTCTGTCGGATGTGGAGAAGACGGGTGAAGGAGGGAATGTTTGGGAGAAACTCTCCATGGAGAACCCAAACCTGCCCAGGGCTTGGAAAGAGAGAGCCAAGGCCCAGCTGACCAGGTGGAAGAAGATCTTCTCTCAAGATGAGTTCGATGTGGGGTGTGCAAGGAGTGCCACCCATCGAATCCGCCTCCAGGAAGACAAACCCTTCAGGGAGAGAGTCAGGCAAGTCCCACTAGCAGACCTGGAAGATCTGAGGGAACAACTCGGAGAACTCAAGAGGACCGGTGTGATCCGGGAGTCTAGAAGTCCCTATGCCTCTCCGATAGTAGTAGTCAGAAAGAAGAATGGATCGTTGAGGTTGTGTATAGACTACAGGAGCCTCAACAGGAGAACCATCCCTGACCAGTACACCACCCCGAGGATAGAGGATGCCCTACAGAGCTTG
Source organism: Rana muscosa (assembly GCA_029206835.1). Taxonomy (NCBI): domain Eukaryota; kingdom Metazoa; phylum Chordata; class Amphibia; order Anura; family Ranidae; genus Rana; species Rana muscosa. The sequence goes on along the minus strand of CM055116.1, from coordinate 327,742,590 downwards.
TCTGGAGCCAAGTGGTTCAGCGTGATGGACCTCAAGAGTGGATACTATCAGATCCCTATGCATCCGGAAGACAAGGAGAAGACAGCCTTCATAACCCCAGTGGGGTTCTTTGAATTCGACCGAATGTCCCAGGGACTGTCAGGAGCCCCAGCCACCTTCCAACGTCTCATGGAAAAGACTGTAGGAGACATGAACCTTTTTGCGGTCCTTGTGTACTTAGACGATGTCATTGTCTTCGGGAGGACCTTGGAAGAACACAAAGAGAGACTGGAGAAGGTTTTGAGAAGACTCAGTGAGGAGGGACTCAAGCTTTCACCAGAGAAGTGTAGGTTCTACCAATCTTCCGTTAACTATCTGGGGCGCATAGTCTCATGGAACGTCCGCGGCCTAAGGGACCCTACCAAAAGAGCTTTGGTTATGTCGGCTCTGGAGGAGAGGGGGTCTGGCTTGCTCTGTCTACAGGAGACGCACCTGACTAGAGACAGTGTGAAACTTATGCGTAACCAGAGATTCCCATTCCAATACTATTCTGTCCACTCCTCCTATTCGAGAGGAGTGAGCATAATGGTGGGGAGGGGTCTGGCGTTCTCTTGTGGAGTTGTATAGATGAACAGGGCCGATACATTTTTCTTTCATGTTGTATCGAGAATAAACCTTATGTCCTGGCTAACTTATACATTCCACCCCCATTCAACTTTGAAGTCTTATATAGACTGGTAGAATTTACACTGGACAAAGCAGGCACCCCAGTATTGGTGGTAGGTGACTTCAATGAAGTCTTAGACAGGACCCTGGACAGTTTTGAAGAAATTGCTAGAGCGTGCATTCTCACAGGGTGACAGCTGTGGATGCACATGTATAAATGTGCCAACGTCCCGATATGACAGAGGAAATATATGTAAACTAAGAGAATGGACTTTAGGCGGCACATGGGTATATATTGTTATAAACTAAGGGTTTTATTTTAAACAACATGGTAAGAAAAAATATATAAACATTCAAACAGTAACAGTTTGTTTGTATTCATATACAGGGTTAGGGCTAGTGCTTTAAAAATGCTTCAAAATTGTATAACGTAGAAACATTCCATCTTAATGAAAATGCCAGACCAGCAAACCAAGGCTGATATAACGGTGAGCATATAGAAGCAAGTGGCAAGAGCCAAAGATCCGGTGTATCAGGTATAGTCTTGAGTTGCTCTACTAGTTTCGCAAATTAACGCTTCTTCGGGAGCATAATAATCGATCGGGTGTGCTGCAAAATGCAGCATACACCTGGGAAGAGTTTTAATTGGCTGTTGGTCAATAATGATCAACCAGCCAGGATATAGATCACAATGATCGACAGCTGGGTGTGCTGCTGGATAGAGGCTGCTGGCGTGCAGCGACGGGTAATGTCCTCCAGGACTATTAAGGCTGTAACTTATATAGTATAATGAAAAAAGGCTCAGATAACACCAGTGTACGTACTGGTGCATAGATGGGCAGAGGGTATCTAACTCCATCGAGCCTTTAAAGTAGTGGCCAGGCTGTAGACCTGTGCCTCGAAAGAAGTTAGCCAGTCTAGAGCAATTCTGCTGGAATATATAGTATAATGAAAAAAGGCTCAGATAGCACCAGTGTACGTACTGGTGCATAGATGGGCAGAGGGTATCTAACTCCATCAAGCCTTTAAAGTAGTGGCCAGGCTGTAGACCTGTGCCTCGAAAGAAGTTAGCCAGTCCAGAGCAATTCTGCTGGAATTGCTCTGGACTGGCTAACTTCTTTCGAGGCACAGGTCTACAGCCTGGCCACTACTTTAAAGGCTCAATGGAGTTAGATACCCTCTGCCCATCTATGCACCAGTACGTACACTGGTGCTATCTGAGCCTTTTTTCATTATACTATATAAGTTACAGCCTTAATAGTCCTGGAGGACATTACCCGTCGCTGCACACCAGCAGCCTCTATCCAGCAGCATCCCCAGCTGTCGATCATTGTGATCTATATCCTGGCTGGTTGATCGTTACTGACCAACAGCCAATTAAAACTCTTCCCATGTTCATGCTGCATTTTGCAGCACACCCGATCGATTATTATGCTCCCGAAGAAGCGTTAATTCGCGAAACTAGTAGAGCAACTCAAGACTATACCTGATACACCGGATCTTTGGCTCTTGCCACTTGCTTCTATATGCTCACTGTTATATGAGCCTTGGTTTGCTGGTCTGGCATTTTCATCAAGATGGAATGTTTCTATGTTATACAATTTTGAAGCATTGTTAAAGCACTAGCCCTAACCCTGTATCTGAATACAAACAAACTGTTACTGTTTGAATGTTTATATATTTTTTCTTACCATGTTGTTTAAAATAAAACCCTTAGTTTATAACAATATATACCCATGTGCTGCCTAAAGTCCATTCTCTTAGTTTACATATATTTCCTAGGACCCTGGACAGATTCCCTCCAGGGAATAGGTGTAAAAAAATTGACTAAGGACGACTGGCTCGTTACCTGGGGGAAGTGGGAATGAGGGACGTATGGCGGATGCATCATCCACATGAACGCCAGTACTCTTGCTTTTCCAGTTCCCACCTCACCCTTTCCAGAATTGATATGGCCCTAGGAAATGACGAGGTGGTAGCACTGGTTAACAAGGTAGAGTACGACCCTAGAAGCATCTCAGACCACTCCCCGCTGGTCCTCAGGATAAAGACAGGGGATATGATTAACCGGGGTGATTGGAATATTAGTCCATGTTGGCTGGAGCTGATTGGTAACTCTCCAGAGCTGGTCAGCAGATCAAAGGACTTTGTTCGTATTAATGGGGGTACGGCATCAGTCGGAGTGGTCTGGGATGCTTTGAAAGCCTACTTATGGGGGCTCCTGATCCAGCAGGTGGCTAGGACCAAGGGTGAGGCCCGGAGATGAGAAGGGAACATCAGAGTGGAGGCTTCACAGGCAGAGACAAGGTACATCAAGGACCCCACCGTGACTAGTCAGAGGGAATGGCTGGATAAGCAACAAATTTACAGATTAGCTATTATAAGAAAGACCGAAAATAGACGGATATTTCATAGACAAAACCAATTTTGCGAAGGTGAGAGAGCGGGCAACATGCTGGCCCGCCTGATTAGATCTAATACCCCTGGGGCCAATGTAAAATCGATCAGGATGCCAAAGGGAGAGATCTCCACTGATGCCCCAGTGATATTGAATACATTTAGCGCCTTTTATAAATCCCTGTACAAGTCTAAGGGAGAGGCCGAGAACGGGGGATTCAAGGCCTTCCTCCGGGGAACGACGGTTCCGGTCTTGTCAGAGCAGGATAGGGCAGCTCTGGAATCACCAATTACCTTGGAGGAACTCCAGATAGCGATGGCGGAGATGCCTGGCCAAAAATCACCTGGTCCAGATGGGCTCCCAATCGAACTGTATAAGCGATACGGCGAAATATTGCTTCCAGAGCTGCTGAAGACACTGGGGTGGGCATTAGCCTCTGGGAGGCTCCCCACCTCAATGTCGGAAGCCACGATTATCGCAAATCATAAGGAGGGGAAAGACCACCTGGACGTTTCTTCCTACCGCCCAATCTCACTATTATGCACCGACATAAAAATTTTGGCTAAAGTACTTGCAACACGCCTCAACGTATGCATCCAGAGCCTCATTCATCCGGACCAGTCAGGCTTTATCCCAAATAGGTCAGGGAGCATCAATATTAGAAGGGTCTATTTAAATATACAAATCCCCACAGACAAGGACGGCACTAGAGCACTGTTAGCCCTGGATGCCGCCAAGGCATTCGATACCCTTGAGTGGGAATACTTGTGGAGGGTATTGGAGAGGTTCGGATTTGGCCCAGGCTTTACCAATTGGGTCAAATTGTTATACAGCGAACCCCGTGCAAGAATAAAAATAAATAACAAATTATCCGACCAGTTCCAATTGGAGAGAGGGACAAGACAGGGCTGCCCCCTCTCACCTCTATTGTTCGCCCTTGCAATGGATCCATTGGCTATTAAGACCAGACAAATGCCAGGATTAAGGGGGTTTAGTAGGCCAGAGGGGGAGGAACGGATAGCATTATTCGCGGATGATGTGCTGTTTTTTTTGGGTGACGTCAAGTCCTCATTGAATACAGTGATACAGTTAGTCGAGGAATTTGGAAGTTTCTCGGGCCTGGTCATCAACTGGGAAAAATCGTCCATGCTGCCGGTTGACCCACTTAATGGCCAGGCCCTGTCCGGAGTAGCCCGGCTAAAAGTTGTCAAAAAATTGAAATACTTGGGGGTCTGGATTACTAGGGACATAAACCAGTACGTAAATTTAAATATTGCCCCATTACTACTTAAAGGGGTTGTAAAGGTTCGTTTTTTATTTTCTAAATAGGTTCCTTTAAGCTAGTGCATTGTTGGTTCACTTACCTTTTCCTTTGATTTACCTTCTAAATGTTTTTTTTCTTTGTCTGAATTTCTCACTTCCTGTTTCTCCTCACTAATCTTCACACCATCATCCGAGTGGTGTGGAGTCAGCCTGAACAGCTTACTGAACAGCTTACTGAGGAGGAACAGGAAGTGAGAAATTCAGACAAAGAAAACAAAGAAAATAAATATTTAGAAGGTAAATCAAAGGAAAAGGTAAGTGAACCAACAATGCACTAGCTTAAAGGAACCTATTTAGAAAATAAAAAACGAACCCTTACAACCCCTTTAAATTTAAACAGAAAGCTGATATATGGAAACGACTCCCCCTATCAGTAGCAGGTCGTTGCAACTTGATAAGAATGATATGGCTGCCACAACTACTCTACTTATTCCTCAACTCTCCGATCTGGCTTGGCCTAATTTGGTTTAAGAAAATAGAATTGCTCTTTAGAGAGCTGATGTGGAAGGGACGGCAGTCGAGGATCAGCTTGCAAACCCTGCAACTCTCGGACAAAAAGGGGGGATTCGGAGTTCCCCACCCGAGATCATACTTCTTGGCCTCCCAACTCCAACACTTAGCGGGTTGTGGACTCCCGATGGTGGGGAACGCTAGTATTAGCATGATGCTAACGGGGGCCCCACACCGCATACTAGCGGAGGCACTGGAGGCAGACTCTTTTATCCATAGATGCCCGACAGTAGAACTAGCCAAGAAAGTCTGGTAGGGAGCAAAGGTATCCATGGGATACAGTGCAGTAACTGAGTTCACCCCCATATGGAGTAATAAAAAACTTCCAGAAATTAGTGCCATAGAAAAACCTGGGGAATGGGACAGGCAGGGTATTAAACGATTAACTCAGTTATACCGGTGCAACCAACTGAAAACATTCTCAGATTTAAGCAGTGAATTTAATATATCAAACAAGACCTTCTACAAATATCTCCAGATCAGGCACTCTGTTCAGGCCAATTCGGGTCATCAGCACTAGTATGGACCCAGTCCCCTGTCCTCTCAAAAATAGCTATGTCATACACATCAAAACGCCTAATCTCAGAGCTGTATACTAGCCTGGGGGCAAGGGCAATTAGCAAAGCGGGACCCTCCAAGAGTAAAGCAGGATGGGAAAGAGACGTAGGGGCAATAAGTACTGCTCAATGGGACAGGGTATTGGAGCAGGGTACCTTGGTTTCGATCTCTCCTGCGCAGAGAATATCGCATTTATACTTTCTCCACAGAGTTTACTACACCCCTAAAAATATGAACAGGCTTGGGTGGAGGGAAAATGATGAATGCCCCAGGTGTAAAGCGACTGGGGATTTTATTCACATGGTGTGGAGATGTCCCAAAATATTTAGGTATTGGGAGGAGATAATAGCAAGATTAAACAAGATCTGCCTATTGGGAATAGAAGAGAAGAGAGCCCGGTCAGACACTGCTGAGGCGGTTCTGAGGTGCCTATTTCAAGCACGCAAATTAATTGCACAGAGGTGGCAGTCCAGAACCCCCCCGACAGTGGAAAGTTGGGTAGAGACAATAAATGCAATGGTATGAAGTGAAAGGGTGTTATATATCAAGCAGAATAGGATTGAAAAATTTGAGAGAATGTGGAGGCAATGGTTGAACGAGGTGGGGTGTCCCCCATAGGTGGATAGACAGGGTGTATGGGAACCCTTTTTTTTTTTTTTAGGCATATGGAATCTGGAGGTAAAGGGCCTAGGCCATTGTTATAATCCTGTCTTTCTCCGGCTCCCTCATCGATTTTGCCACTCTGGGGGGGGACTCTTCCACACTTATCTTTGCTCCCCTGCCTCGCTGACTTCCCTCGCTTCCTCCTTTTGTTTCCACTGCTGGTTTTCTCCTTCTCCGACCCTATGTGTCTTCTCCCTATTGCTCTTCCTGGCCCCCTTCAATTCCCGCCCTTGTAATCCTAGGCAACTTATGAATATACAAACTTCTAAATGTGTGATGTGGTGAGGGGGAGGGAGGGAGGGTGGTTTGGGTGGGAGTAAATACGCCAAGGCGCGAGTGTGGGTTCCACAATGTCACAATTCTTCTTGGTTTTTATTATCTGTGTTATTAACCTTTTTTACTGTATTTCGAACTGTATGTAAGCGCACTTGGTACGGAAAACAAACAATAAAAAGCAATTGAATTAAAAAAAAAAACTATCTGGGGCACATAGTGTCTGAAGAAGGAGTAGCCACAGACCCCGAGAAGTTGGAGGCAGTTACTTCCTGGCCACGGCCTACCACGGTAACAGAACTCAGATCCTTCCTATTATAGAAGGTTTGTGGAGGGGTTTGCCCGAACTGCCAGACCCCTGAATGAGCTACTCAAGACGGAAGGGGAAGAGGATGACTCGGGTCCCAGGAAGCCGGGAGAGTCAGTCCAAGACCAGTGGAACCAAAAGTGTGAAGAGGCCTTTCAGATGTTAAAAAAAAAGCCTAACCACCGCCCCTGTCTTGGCCTATGCAGACCCAAAGAGACCTTATGAACTCCACGTAGATGCCAGTCATGACGGTCTGGGAGTAGTGCTCTATCAGGAGCATGAAGGACAACTGTGACTCATTGCCTATGTGAGCAGAAGTCTGACCCCCTCTGAAAAGAACTACCCCACTCATAAGTTGGAGTTCCTGGCCCTCTAAGTGGGCGGTAGTTGACAAACTTAAAGACTACCTGTATGGGGCAGAATTCACTGTGAAAACCGACAACAACCCTCTTACTTATCTCTTTACCACAGCAAAGCTGGATGCCACAGTACATAGATGGTTGGCTGCACTGTCTGGGTTCAATTTCAGCCTGAAATACAGGCCTGAGGCTGGGAATCGAGACGCAGACGCTCTATCTAGAAAATCTCACGCCCCCACTGGTGATACAGAAGACTGGACCCGAGTGGCACCTGACGGGGTGCGGGCCCTTTGCCAAGGGGCTGAACTCCAAGCCAGAGGAGGCTCAAAGGCAGAAGAGATAGGAGTTACCATGGTAGGAGTTCCCAAGCAATACTGTGGGGTAACCCAGTTGGAAGAAGATAATCTGCCAAAACTGTCAAAGAAGAAGCTGAGATGTGACCAATTGGAAGACCCCATGGGGAGATTGGTCCTGGAGGCCCTGGAGAATCAGGATCCAAGTACACTCCTGCGCCATCCTTCAAAGGAAGCTCGCCTGTTAAGGAAAGAGTGGGACCGGTTGCAGGTGCATCAGGGAGTGATCTACCGAAGGGGCCCCTCTGATGACCTGGAAGACAAAAATGGCAACTGTTTCTTCCCGAGAAACACAGAGAGACCGTCTTGGTTGCCCTGCATGACAATCATGGACACCTAGGGGCTGAAAGAACCTTCCAACTTGTTAGGAGTCAGTTCTATTGGCCCTGCATGAGGGCTGAAGTAGAGGAGTACTGCCATTAATGTGCACGCTGCATCCAGCGGAAGACTTTACCCCATCAAGCTGCCGCAATGGGCCATCTGCAAAGTCAAGGCCCACTGGATTTGGTATGCATTAAATTTCTCGGCCTCAAACCCGATCTGAGTGGACTAGAAAATGTTCTGGTGATAACCGATCATTTCACCCGGTATGCCCAGGCTTTCCCAACCAAAGATCAGAAGGCCTCCACGGTGGCCAAGGTACTTATGGAGAAGTATTTTGTCCATTACGGGCTACCACAGCGACTTCACTCAGACCAAGGGAGGGACTTTGACAGTCGGCTGATCAGGAAACTCCTGGATTCCTTAGGGATCAAGAAGTCCCAAACCTCTCCTTACCACCCACAAGGGGATGCTCAACCGGAGAGGTACAACCGAACTCTGCTCAATATGTTGGGGACCCTGAATAGCGAGAAGAAACAGCATTGGAGCAAGCACATAGCGGCTATAGTACATGCTTACAATAGTACCACCAGTGATGCTACAGGCTACTCCCCCTACCGTCTCATGTTCGGAAGAGAAGCAAGGTTACCTGTGGACCTGGCCTTTGGCACCTCCATAGATCATTCCTCAGCCACCTCTCACAAGGGATATGTGGACAGACTCAGACACAGCTTTAATTCTGTGTCAGGCCTGACCAGGGAGGGGAGATAGAATATTGTTTAGTGCGCCACAGGGTGCGTAGATACTAATAGCCGCGCGTGGTGGATTACCGCACTGTGCTATTAGTGTATGCTATATCTATTGCTGCAGGGCTCTGTAAGCAAGTTACCTGTTATGTTTTAATCTGTGCCTTTTAAACTAAAGTAAAACCATTATACTTTGCCACTTGTTATCACTGTGTTATCATTGCACATAGTGCTTATATCTCCTGAGTAGAGTTGAGCGGACACCTGGATGTTCAGGTTCGACGGGTTCGGCCGAACTTCGGAAAAAAGTTCGGGTTCGGGACCGAACTTTAACCCGAACCCGAACCCGAACCCCATTGAAGTCAATGGGGACCCGGACTTCTAAGGCCTTGTACACACGACCGAGTTTCTCGGCAAGAACCAGCAAGAAACTTGCTGGCAGAGATGTCTTGCCGAGTAAATCGGTCGTGTGTACGCGGCTATCGGGTTTCTCGTCGAGAAAACCGACAAGTAACCTCGACGAGAAAATAGAGAACCTGCTCTCTATTTTCTCGTCGAGATTCTCGTCAGCCTGTTTCTCGACGAGAAAAGTGAGTGTGTGTACACTTACCTGTCCGCCGGGAAGCCCGCGCATGTTCGAAATGAATTCGACGCATGCGTGGTAGCTTCCTAGGCATAGATAGGGTATACCAAGATGGCGGCGACGGCATCGAATGTGACGAGCGCATGCTCGTCATAGTCGATGACGTCACCGCGTACGCTCCATTCAAACAACCGCGGGTTCTTTGAATCGAGCGTGTGTACACTCGGCCGGGACAATTTTCTTGTCCAAGAATCTCGTCGAAAAAAACGACATGTTTTTTTCGCCGAGAATCTCGGCCGTGTGTACGAGGCCTTTGGACTAAAAAGGCTCTAAAAAAGTAATGGAAAGGGCTAGAGGGCTGCAAATGGCAGCAAAATGTTGTTAAGAGCATGGCAAGTGCTCTGCAAACAAATGTGGATAGGGAAAATACGTAAAATAACATAAAAAAAATAAAAAATAAAAAAATATGCTGGAGGCCCTCTTTTCAGCAGAAGAGGTACGGGAAGTCATTAAGAACCTCAGAAACTCAACGGCACGATGCCACACATATGGTGGGAATGCCCCAGAATACGCCCTTTCTGGAATAAATTATTCAATTTAATGGATAAGCTAGTGGGAAAATAAAATACTTTGAAATAAAAATGTAGCGGGGTGCTAAATTTAAGGGAAGTGTTTGAGTGGTAAATAGGCTCAAACACCCTAATTCTGTAGGATTCATGGACCATTTTGTCCTCGGGGGACAGTATTGGCGTGCAGTTCCCTGCGGCCTACAGGTGGCGCTGCCATGGTAGGCTAGGGTTGAACCGCCAATACAGTGCTGTGCCTTTTGTGTCCCCTCTTGGCAGTAGTACAGCGGGGTGGGGAACCTGCTGTGCATGCCGGGAGAGCATATAAAAGGGGCAGACCTTTGGCCTGGGGGCTGATGTCCAGTGGGGTCCACGCCCAGGTGCCTTCGGCCTGGGTGCATGTGTTCCTGTTCCATCTCGGGTACCTTTAGCCCGGGGTGAGGTACTATCCTGGAGTTCCTGCTGCCCTGGGTATGGAGGCCTAGGTGCGGGAGTAAAGCCTGGAGTCCAGAGCCTTCGTCTGGAGTCCGCTAAGGGTCGAGGAGTCTTAGGGTGCCGCCTCGTGTAGGGGACCATGTTCCAGGGAAGGGAGGATCATTCTGTTTGACCGATGCGGGAGTCACGGTGAAGGAAGGGTCTGTTGACTCCCTGGAGAGATGTCCTCCCCTTGATATGGGCTAGGTTCGTAGAAGGAGAAGCTCAAGGTCATCTTGACTGTATCAGAGGCCTTATTCACCCGGCCTGTGGCAGGGGCCTTATACACCCTGGTCTGTGGCAGAGACCAAAGTTCTCCAGGTCCGTGGCAGGGGCCTTGTACTCCCGGTCTGTGGCAGAGACCAACCTCAAGGTCTGTGGCAGAGACCGTGCACCTAAAACTGTTTGAGAAACCTAAGCAGTGAAGTGAATGTGCTACGTTTGTGCCTGGACCTCCTCCACACCTTAAGCTGTCCTGTTTCTTTGCTCTAACCTTTTCTATCCAAGTAGAGTTTATTTTGCCATGAGAGAATAAGAGTTGTAATTTCAGCTGGTGTGGACATTGACTTTACTGGGAATTAAAGGACTTGCCTCTACCTACAGTAGAGGTGAGAATCATCCTCTGGAGGAGTTTTGACTCCGGCTGTGGACACGGCCCGTCAAGTACACCGCTCAACCTCTTTATATAGGAGGGTACAGGCTGGTAGTGCGGTGTGCCTTCCTCCCTCCTGCGAGGAGCCAACAACATAAAGGCAGGTAAGGGGGAAAGGATCGGTGCGCTACAAAAAAATAAAATAAAAATTATAATCTTGACCTAGGAGGACGAGGTCCATATGGAGTAGGAGGTTGAGGTGGCGGTGGATGTGGCTGTGTAGGTGGAAGCGGCAGTGGAGGAGGACGAGGTAGCCAACAGTGGTTCAAAAATACAACAATGAATGGGTAAGGCCGGTGATGTGTCGAATTCTGTCCCCTGTCAAATAGTGTTCACCCTGTACTGCGCTTGCTCAGTATGTAGGACAAGGGGATTTCGAAAATCTCCCAAGACGAACGGCGCCTGCGTGGTGAGTTCAGGTGAAGGCCACACCATCCGTGGTTCAACTCGAGCCAGGTGAGGCCGTGCCCGAAGTGTGGCGATTGAACCGAGCCCGTGAGGGGCCCTGTTACTATGTGCTACCGTATGTCCACTTGGATGGTGGGGCTTGAACCTGCACTCACTGCGCAGGCGCTGTTCATCTTCGGAGATTTTGTGAATCTCCTTGTCCTCTGTACTGCGCAAGCGCTGCGCCTTCGCAGTATGGGCCGGACACAATCCGATGGCCGGACAGTTTTTGTCACAACACCGGTATACATGTCTATTCTGCAGAAGGTACGGACAAGTCCTGTGGGATCCATGCCTGGTTCATTTTAATGAACGTGAGCTTGTCCACATTGGCTCTGGACAGGCGGCTGCGCTTGTCTGTGATAACGCCCCCTGCCGTGCTAAATACACGTTCAGATAATACACTGGCTGCAGGGCAGGCCAGCACCTCCAAGGCATAAAGGGCAAGCTCAGGCCATGTGCCCAATTTGGAGACCCAAAAGTTAAAGGGGGCAGACCTGTCATCCAGTACGTGTAGGCCTGTGGACACATACTGCTCAACCATGTTGGTGAAATGCTGCCTCCTGCTAAGACGTTCCATCTCAGCTGGTGGTGCCTGTTGTTGTGGCGTGCTGACAAAGCTTTTCCACATTTCAGCCATGCTAACCCTGCCTCCTGAGGTGCTGCCGGTGCCCCGGCTGCATTGGCGACCTCTTCCTCCTCCTCTGCCTTCGCCTTGTGCTTCCACTGTACGCCCGCTGTCAGGTGGGAATGCCACCAGCAGCGCGTCTACCAGCGTGCGCTTGTACTCGCGCATCTTACGATCCCGCTCCAGTGAGGGATTTAAGGACGGCACGTTGTCCTTGTAACGGGGATCCAGCAGGGTGGCCACCCAGTAATCAACTCGACGGTCATTGCGGAAACACTGCAGCATGTAATCGCTCATGTGTGCCAGGCTGCCCAGAGGCAAAGAAAAGCTGTCCTCTGTGGGAGGTGTATCGTCTGCAAAATATTTTTTGTGAAGAAAACTATATAGAAATTGTTTATTTCACACACCTCCACATATGTATAACACACTGCAAAATATTTTATGTGGCCCTAAATGACATTTTTTGGAAGACCACAACACACCCACAGTACGTAACCGCTGAATCGCACAGCTACAGAACTGCAGAAAATGCTATTCAAAAAAATTTTTGTTTTTTTAGTATAGCACAGTAGAAGAAAACTATATAGAAATTGTTTATTTCACACACCTCCACATATGTTTAACACACTGCAAAATATTTTTTGTGGCCCTAAATGGCGTTTTTTGGAAGACCACAACAGTAGAAGAAAACTATATAGAAATTGTTTATTTCACACACCTCCACATATGTATAACACACTGCAAAATATTTTTTGTGGCCCTAAATGGCGTTTTTTGGAAGACCACAACACACCCACAGTACGTAACCGCTGAATCGCACAGCTACAGAACTGCAGAAAATGCTATTCCAAATTGTTTTTGTTTTTTTAGTATAGCACAGTAGAAGACAAATATATAGAAATGGTTCATTTCACACGCCTCCACATATGTATAACACACTGCAAAATATTTTTTGTGGCCCTAAATGGCGTTTTTTGGAAGACCACAACACACCCACAGTACGTAACCGCTGAATCGCACAGCTACAGAACTGCAGAAAATGCTATTCAAAAAAAATGTTGTTTTTTTATTATAGCACAGTAGAAGACAAATATATAGAAATGGTTTATTTCACACGCCTCCACATATGTATAACACACTGCAAAATATTTTTTGTGGCCTTAAATGGAGTTTTTTGGAAGACCACAACACACCCACAGTACGTAACCGCTGAATCGCACAGCTACAGAACTGCAGAAAATGCTATTTAAAAAAAATGTTTTTTTTTTTAGTATAGCACAGTAGAAGACAAATATATAGAAATGGTTTATTTCACACGCCTCCACATATGTATAACACACTGCAAAATATTTTTTGTGGCCCTAAATGCCGTTTTTTGGAAGACCACAACACACCCACAGTCCCACAGTACGTAACCGCTGAATCGCACAGCTACAGAACTGCAGAAAATGCTATTAAAAAAAATGTTGTTTTTTTAGTATAGCACAGTAGAAGACAAATATATAGAAATGGTTTATTTCACACGCCTCCACATATGTATAACACACTGCAAAATATTTTTTGTGGCCCTAAATGGCGTTTTTTGGAAGACCACAACACACCCACAGTACGTAACCGCTGAATCGCACAGCTACAGAACTGCAGAAAATGCTATTAAAAAAAATGTTTTTTTTTATTATAGCACAGTAGAAGACAAATATATAGAAATGGTTTATTTCACAGGCCTCCACATATGTATAACACACTGCAAAATATTTTCTGTGTCCCTAAATGGCGTTTTTTGGAAGACCACAACACACCCACAGTACGTAACCGCTGAATCGCACAGCTACAGAACTGCAGAAAATGCTATTCAAAAAAAATGTTTTTTTTTAGTATAGCACAGTAGAAGACAAATATATAGAAATGGTTTATTTCACACGCCTCCACATATGTATAACACACTGCAAAATATTTTTTGTGGCCCTAAATGGCGTTTTTTGGAAGACCACAACACACCCACAGTACGTAACCGCTGAATCGCACAGCTACAGAACTGCAGAAAATGCTATTCAAAAAAAATGTTGTTTTTTTATTATAGCACAGTAGAAGACAAATATATAGAAATGGTTTATTTCACACGCCTCCACATATGTATAACACACTGCAAAATATTTTTTGTGGCCCTAAATGGCGTTTTTTGGAAGACCACAACACACCCACAGTACGTAACCGCTGAATCGCACAGCTACAGAATTGCAAAAAATGCTATTCAAAAAAAATGTTTTTTTTTTAGTATAGCACAGTAGAAGACAAATATATAGAAATGGTTTATTTCACACGTCTCCACATAAGTATAACACACTGCAAAATATTTTTTGTGGCCCTAAATGGCGTTTTTTAGAAGACCACAACACACCCACAGTACGTAACCGCTGAATCGCACAGCTACAGAACTGCAGAAAATGCTATTCAAAAAAAATGTTGTTTTTTTATTATAGCACAGTAGAAGACAAATATATAGAAATGGTTTATTTCACACGCCTCCACATATGTATAACACACTGCAAAATATTTTTTGTGGCCCTAAATGGCGTTTTTTGGAAGACCACAACACACCCACAGTACGTAACCGCTGAATCGCACAGCTACAGAACTGCAAAAAATGCTATTCAAAAAAAATGTTGTTTTTTTAGTATAGCACAGTAGAAGACAAATATATAGAAATGGTTTATTTCACCCGCCTCCACATATGTATAACACACTGCAAAATATTTTTTGTGGCCCTAAATGGCGTTTTTTGGAAGACCACAACACACCCACAGTACGTAACCGCTGAATCGCACAGCTACAGAACTGCAGAAAATGCTATTCAAAAAAAATGTTGTTTTTTTAGTATAGCACAGTAGAAGACAAATATATAGAAATGGTTTATTTCACACGCCTCCACATATGTATAACACACTGCAAAATATTTTTTGTGGCCCTAAATGGCGTTTTTTGGAAGACCACAACAAACCCACAGTACGTAACCGCTGAATCGCACAGCTACAGAATTGCAAAAAATGCTATTCAAAAAAAAAGTTGTTTTTTTAGTATAGCACAGTAGAAGACAAATATATAGAAATGGTTTATTTCACCCGCCTCCACATATGTATAACACACTGCAAAATATTTTTTGTGGCCCTAAATGGCGTTTTTTGGAAGACCACAACACACCCACAGTACGTAACCGCTGAATCGCACAGCTACAGAACTGCAGAAAATGCTATTCAAAAAAAATGTTTTTTTTTTAGTATAGCACAGTAGAAGACAAATATATAGAAATGGTTTATTTCACACGCCTCCACATATGTATAACACACTGCAAAATATTTTTTGTGGCCCTAAATGGGTCTTTTTGCAAGCGTACATTAAAGTGCAAATTTTTTAATTTTTATTTTTGCCCTAAACGGGTCTTTTTTTGCCCTTAATGGGTCTTTTGGAAAAGAGCACAATAAAGTGCCTTTTTTTTGCCCTAAATGGATCTTTTTCCAAGAGCAGAATACACTAACAGTATGGAAACGGTGTATCTCTCAACGTAATATATGCAGTGCTGGTGCACTGAGCTTGCAGATAAAAGGTAGATTTTCTCTGACACTGGGCTCATGGCAGTGTAAAAAGACTGCACTGCAACACAAACAGGTAAACCTATGCAGATCGCTGAGTTATATCTCTGAATCTGGACTCCTATTCCTATATAATATATCTCTCTCCCTGAAAGCACCAACAGGAACCTGGCCCTACACTACACTGTCTCTCTATCTTTTCCCTCAGATTCCAGAATCAGGACTAACTCATGTATTTTTCAATCTCTCCCTAAAAGCAGCAGCAGCAGACAGCATCCTCTCCCTATCTATTCTGAAGCAGAGTGACGTGTGTGCTGTGTGCCTCTAGCTTATATAGAAGCTGGGTCACATGTGGCACTGACCAAACACAGCCATGCCATTAGTAGGCATGGCTATGATGGCTTCTAAGGGCACACCAGCTAATCAAAAGGTGATTGGCTGGCCCCTGAAGCATTTCTAACTGCGCCATTAGATTGCCGAACCCGAACCCGGACTTTTGCGCAAAGTCCGGGTTCGGGAAAAAGCTAAAGTTCGGTACGGACCCGAACTTTACAGTTCGGGTTCGCTCAACCCTACTCCTGAGAAGTTGGGGTGTGTGTATAATCAGGTATAGATTGTAATAGATACCATCCCTAGACTAACTGTGCCATAAGAGACTAGACAAGATTGCCGGGGGTTGGTGGAGCTGTACTCAGGGCCCGAAATCAAACCAGCGGCTCTCTTAACTGGGGGTAGCGCTACACAAGTATAAAGCATATACAAAAAAAAAAAAAAAAGAAACAGCCATCCAAATAAAGTATACAGTGAAGTCTAATACTCTCAGGGGAAAAAAAAGAGAACTATCAGAGCATAGCATATCATACTTAAGAAGATGCATACTAGCAATACATTATAGGCACAGAATGATAAGCCAATCATCATAAAAAGAACTAGCATGATTAATTGAATAGAGACTGCAGGAGCAAAAGGCGCCTTGTCACTCATGGTGCAATCCAAGAGAGAAAACCCTGAGAGTCAGAAGACAATTGAAAGAAAGAGAAAAGAAAGGAAAGAGCACAGTAAAGAAAGGAGAGGAAAAAGGGAGAGAAAGAAAATAATTCAGTATTCCATGCTCAATAGATTACCAGAATCAGTCCTCTAAGGATATATACATATACAAAGCCCAAGGAGACCACATTTTTTCAAATTGTTTGACCTTGTCATTCAGCACACTCACCAATTTCTCATGCACCATAACCCATGAGATTTTATGTTTGGTATGGGTAAAAACACAGAGGACCTCCTCCAAGCATCCACAATTGTGCATTTGCCTGCTAAGAAAATGAAGAAGGCTAACCTTTTTCACTGCAGATGAGATTAGGAATGGCCTCATTCAATAAAGCATATTGGAGCTGTCAGGATATAGTCTTACCAATGAGGCGACAAAGCAATGAAAAAATCATATTCCAATATCCGCTAATACGGGATCACTTCCACTATACATGGTACATTGTTCCCTTCATGGCACAACCACAAAAATACCACAGAGAAGCGCCACCATACATCTTAGCTGGGCAGGCTGGGACAAGGTACCATTGTGTAATAACTTTAGGATTCGCCTCAATAAGAGAAATGTTCACAATGCCTTGAAAAGCTGCACAGAAGCGGGTGTGCCATGTTTCCCAAGTCGCATCAGAGGACAAGTCCTGGTCCCAGTCCGCCATATAAGATCATTTATCTGGCCAGTAACATACCATACATTAGCGAGATCCCTCCTCTCTGTCCTTTGTCTGTGTTACACAGGGAGTAAGGGAGGGGGCAAGAAAATTCAGACCATGGCGATTCTAACTTAGAGACACAGTGGGCCAAGGTGAAAGGTGAGGTAATAGTGCCCTATCCTATAAAGTCCTCTATTCTGCCACCATTTAAAAGCCCTAGCATCCATGCCTGGAGGGAAAAAGTGTTTGTAACCCTAAAAAAAGAAGAAGAAAAAAAATATCCTGTTCCCGGTGATCCTGTTCCCAGTTCCCAGTAAACAGCACCATGCTTGTGCTGTCTAATCAGGGCCAGTGCTACCACTAGGCAAACTGGGCACGTAGAGGACCATTTAGCGAGCTCCGCTTCCAGGCATATAAATAAGTGCAGGTATTTAAGAAGATATTGCTGAGATATAGAGGAGGACAGGGACACCCCCAAATAAGGAATATAACCCTCCTGCCATTGAAATGGGTAATAATCTTTCAGCCTATTCAAATGTTCGGAAGGGAGATTAACATTCAGAGCCTAAGATTTAGTTTCATTCACCTGAAGGCCTGAGATCTCCCCACTTGATATTTTCTGACAGACAGAGAAGCTGATTCCCTAGGCATAAATTGTTCCTTGACCCCGTAGTAATGAGGTTTTACCAATATGCTCCTGGGTGGTCCATCTGTGCGTAGATGTTGCAGGGCCCTATGGACCTGATTATGCTCCAATCTGTGGTCAGGAAGGTTAAGCAAAAGTTCTTTAGGCAGGAACAAACCATTTGAGGTAAATCCTGGATCAACTCCAGGAGCCCCCGGATATGAAAGTTAGACCTCCTGGATCTGTTTTCAAGATTGTCAATTTTAGCTAACGCCTGTTCCAGCTGTTGTTGTAAATCTTCAGTCCATCTTGTTTCTTGGTTGGTACGAGATAGAGTGGTGTCCAATTGGTTTCCACAGTATCAATACCAACACACAGCTCTTTAAGATCTGCTTTAATATCAGAAGTGGTTAGTCCTGCTGTTTTGTCAAAACGCTAAGAGCTCAGAAACCTTAGCAAACACCAGCTGATGACTCATATCCTCAGGATATTGGGGCACCGCTGGCCTCCCCAAGTATAACTAGGCCATGAGGAGAGTCCTCTGAATGAGAGGCAAAAATATCATTCAAGGTTCGCCCAATTAAGGATTCAGTGGAGGCAGGCGATTTCCTCCCACAGGGATAGGTACTCAAAGGAGATGTTCTCTCTGCAGGTTGAGAAGCAGGGATTGTGGCATCCTGTTCTCCAGCTGTCTCTCCTCCATGTGGCTGCAAAGGGGTTTCCACTGCCATTTTTTCCATTGCGTCAGCAGAGTGAGTGACCAGCGGGGGTCTCGAGCAAGCACGATGTACTGACCCGCCTGCCATCAGCTTGATATGAGAATAGGAGCCTTTCATCTGCAATAGGCAGCGATTGGGTTCCCCCCAGGGCACTAGGATCAGCGGGATAGTGCCAGCTCCGTGCGTAGCTTATCATGCAGTCATCTTGACATGCGACCCCCATGTCCATCTCTTCAT
This sequence comes from Rana muscosa, assembly GCA_029206835.1. Taxonomy (NCBI): domain Eukaryota; kingdom Metazoa; phylum Chordata; class Amphibia; order Anura; family Ranidae; genus Rana; species Rana muscosa. The sequence continues at coordinate 327,723,919 of CM055116.1, read as the reverse complement.
TCCCTTTGTTTGACAGTCATTTGCCTATTTGCCTTAATTATGGAGAGAATTTATTTTCAAGATTCACCTCCCAAGGAGTCAATAGGGTTCACATTAAAGTTCACAGTTTGTAGAGTTTTGAATGCTTTCACCAAATGCACCTGTGAGTCGAATTGCCCATCACTGCTCCTTACCCATGCTTTAACCTTACAGCAATTCCCTTAGGATTGTTGTTAGAAAATAAAACTCTCTATGTATTGTAAATGTCTTTCCCTTAATGTCCTCTTATTCATCACTTTCTATTTAGAGCAAAATGAATAATTAATATAATGAAAAAGAAAATGAAAATACTTGCAGAACTGTTAGCTCATAAGCGCCGAGTAATTAAGAATTAGAAGTACATAAATTTACCTAACGGGATTGTGTTAAATACAGCAATCATGAGGAAGCAACTAAATTCAATGTTATTTTCAACCTCATTTAAGCAGTTATGAAGCAACTAGTTATTGTTTTATTATATTTAGCAAAATGCAGAAGGTACTTATTTCCTATGCAGATAAATTGCAGATTCCCTATAGAGCAAAGTAATAACGAAATAGTAACAATAGAACTAGGGCTTGAGAGACAGAGTGCGGATGTGATTCTCACCAGAAGTGGGGCCTCCTCCACTGCTATTTGTCTAGATTACCTACTGAGTTCCCCAGTGAAGATGCTCTGGGCATAATTATTTCAGCAGGTTAGACGGTGTAAAGGAGATCTGAAGACCAAAATAGAAAAACAATTACTTTACAATTACCAGATGCTTAGTTTATCATTTGATACAAGAGCTTATTAGGTTTTTTGGCTCACTATGTAATGCCAAAGAACATTAGAGGATTTCTGTAGGTGTTAATACGTTCCAGATTGTCTTATCTAAGCAAAATGTAAATACACTCAAATCCAGGTAGGTAGCCATTATAACAACTGGGATGTGTATGTTCTGGAGGTTTAAACTGCAGTACAGGGATTTCTGAAAAACAAATGCATATGTTATAATAGATATGGTTAACCGATTGCCGACCACCGCACGAGGATATACGTCGACAGAATGGCACGGCTGCGCAAATGGGCGTATATATACGTCCCCTTTAATTTGCGAGCCGTGTGGTCGCGAGCGGCGGCACTCTCGCGACCCTGTCACGAGCTCAGTGACCGTGCCCGTGGGACCCGCGGACTTGATGTCCACCGGTGTCCCGCGATCGGGTCACAGAGCTGAAGAATGGGGAGATGTTAGTGTAAACACAACATCTCCCCGTTCTGCCTAGTGACATGTCACTGATTGTCTGTTCCCTGTCATCAGGAATAGCGATTAGTGATGTGCCACGGCAAGCCACGCCCCCTACTAGTTAGAAGCACTCCCTAGGTCACACTTAACCCCTTCAGCGCCCCCTACAGGTTAACCCATTCACTGCCAGTGTAATTTTTACAGTAATCAGTGCATTTTTATAGCATTGATCGCTGTAAAAATGACAATGGTCCCAAAATGGTGTCAAAAGTGTCTGATGTGTCCGCCACAATGTCGCAGTCACGATGAAAATCGCTGATCGCTGCCATTACTAGTAAAAAAAAAAATATTCATAAAAATGCCATAAAACTACCCCCTATTTTGTAGGCGCTATAACTTTTGCACAAACCAATCAATATACGCTCATTGCGATTTTTTTACCAAAAGTATGTAGAAGAATACGTATCGACCTAAACTGAGGAAAAAAAATATGTATTTTTTGGGGATATTTATTATAGCAAAAAGTTCAAAATATAGAATTTTCTTCAAAATTGTTGCTCTATTTTTGTTTATAGCGCAAAAAACCCCCCAAAAATGCAGAGCTGATGAAATACCACCAAAAGAAAGCTCTATTTGTGGGGAAAAAAAGGACATCAATTTTGTTTGGGAGCCACGTCACATGACCGCGCAATTGTCAGTTAAAGCAACGCAGTGCCGAATCGCAAAAAGTGGCCTGCCTTTGTCCATATTATTACCATAGACTGCTTCAGCAGCCTATGGCAGCATCAACAGGTAATACAAATGTTTTTAGTTAGTAAATGCTAGTGAGTTGATCTAGAATTCAAATGCCACACTACGTTAATTAAATATATCGTATATACTTGAGTATAAGCCGAGTTTTTCAGCACATTTTTTTGTGCTGAAAATGCCCCCCTTTGGCTTATACTCGAGTCTGTGTACATCTTCACATTTGTGCGCCTGATTCTGGCCAGCCGTAGGTCCCCCGGACCCCAAACTTGGCACACATATAGCCCCACTCTTCATCTACAAGTGTGCAAAGTTTATTGTCCTGGGGACCTATGGCCGGGGAGCACTGATTTTTCAAAGCCGGGCACCCCTTCCATAGACTCCCATGTTAAACGTCAGTCTAGTCACACAGCGCCAGAGATCAGGTAAGGAGATTGGGCACAGTGAGGCATGGACACAGTGACAGTGAGGCATGGGCACAGTGAGGCACGGGCACAGTAAGGCACAGTGAGGCATGGACACAGTGAGGCATGGACATGGACACAGTGAGGAAAAGTGAGGCACAGTGAGGCATGCAGATGGACACCCTAGGCTTATACTCGAGTCAATATGTTTTCCCATTTTTTTTGTGCTAAAATAAGGTGCCTCGGCTTATGTTTGGGTCGGCTTATACTCGAGTATATACGGTAAGTTTATTCTAACTGTACACAAATCCAATGAATTTTGGAGGGCTAAGCCTTATTCTGTTTTTCAGGGTTTGTAGAGATCCAAACAGGGCATGTGGACTTGGGAGTGTTGGAGACTTGGAAGAGTTATTTGTTAAAGTGGTTATGAAGTCAAAAAGCACAATGCTTGCCAGCAGCTGATCATAGCAGCATGCTGACTAACAACAAAGGTGGATACCCTCACAAACATCTATTCCTAAAATGTAAAGGTGCACTGTTATAACACCCACTATGAGTATGAAAATTCAGATTCTTATAAAATGCTGATTCATGACTGGTTCTCTTTAATCATCTTCTAAGAAGTTCAGACAAAGTAAATGAAGAACATGAGAAGTTCAAGTATTTTTATATATTCTGCTATTGGATAAACAATATACTGTGTTTGCTGGATAAGGCATGTATTTTTGTTAAGACTGTTCCCATCAGTGAATTATCGAGAAAGAAAAATGACTTATAGAAAAGCCTTTTTATTCCATCCATTATCTTTATGTTTGGTATTTCTTACTAGCTAAAAAAAAAAATGGTTCACTTGTAATAGCAGCGGAGAAAAATTCTGTACAGGTTATGGGGAAGAAAAGACTGTTTTATAAAAAATAAATAAAAATACCTGCACGCTTCTAGGGAGCCAACATAAGGCAAGATATAGCTTGTATGGCAAGTTCAATAGCTGTGTATGAATGATGTTGCTAATGTGTAATTTGCTTTCAGTGTTGTTGTGAATAAATGATTTCATGGTCTTTCAGTCTCATACAAAAAACAAAACATCCTACCAACCTAACTATAAATACGTTTTCAATTTTGCTTCATATTTAAAGATAAATGAAGAAACATGGAGATAAAAATCCCTTTCTACTAGGAATGAATATAGGGTTTTCCTCTACCATAGGTTCAAGGGAGATCCTGCTAATTTAAGATTTGCAGTCCTGGTGAATTTATGTGTAGAATTGCCTTGGATACATTTTCACTTATCCATAATGCGCTGCATCGTCTTTGAACTATGTCCATCAGGCTTAAAAGGTCAATAAAGCCCCGTACACACGGTCTGACTTTTGGCCAACAAACTTCATTTTGAGCAAGTTGGACCAACAATCCGACCGTGTGTACGCTCCATCGGACAAACTTTTTTTGCTTTTTTCTTGTTTTCATCGGACAAAAGTTGGGTCTGCAAAGGGACAAACTTTTGCCCAACAAAAGTCCGATGGAGCAAAGTCCGACCGTGTGTACTGAAAACCATCGGACTTTTGTCCGATGGACAAAACAACTAATGTTAAAATCAACCAACAATAGCAGAAGTTGACCAAAGGGTGGCAGTAAGGAGCAGAAAAGAGCAGAAAAACCACGTGATGTTGCAAAAAGTTTGGGGAAAGTTTGCAGCAAAGTCAGAGCGTGTGTATGCTATGGGTGTTCCCGACCAACTCCGTTCGGACAAAAATCAACGGAAAAGTCAGATGGAAGTCCGACCGTGTGTACGAGGCTTTAGGGAACATTTGGACAAGCTAGCCTCCTCTAAAAATGGTATTAAGGGGGGGTCACAGAACAGTGTGGATTGTTGAATATTGGAAGCTACTGTGGGGAAAGGATTGTATAGGGAAAGCTGACATAGAGAAAAATCTAGATTTCTGATTGCTAGCTCTTTGTAAAATCAACCAATTTGCTGTTTTGTTTTTTAGTTGATTTGAGGTTAAAGGGGTTGCAAAGGTAAATGTTTTTTCACCTTAATGCATCCTATGCATTAAGGTGAAAAAAACATCCGACAATACCGCCCCCCCTCCAGCCCCCGTTTTACTTACCTGACCCCTCGAAAGTCCTGCGCGCCCCCGTCAACCTCCTCACCGTTCAGCCTGGCCGTTGATTGGCTACAGTGGATGGATTGAAACCAGCGCAGCCATTGGCTGGCGCTGCTGTCAATCACATCCAATGACGCAGCGTGCCGGGGGATGGGGCCGAGTGATACAGTGAGCGGCAATAGCCGCTGGCTGTATCACTGGAGCGCGTCCACAATCACTCACCACCATGCGAGCTCGCTCGCATATAGGTGGTGAGTGATTGCGGGGAGGAGCTGAGACAGCCGCCGAGGGACCCCAGAAGACGTGGATCGGGGCCACTCTGTGCAAAACGAGCTGCACAGTGGAGGTAAGTATAACATGTTTGTTATTTAAAAAAAAAAAAAAATCTTTACAATCCCTTTAACCACTTGCCTACAGGGCACTTTCACCCCCTTCCTACCCAAGACATTTTTCAGCTTTCAGCGCTGTCACATTTTGAATGACAATTGCGCGGTCGTGCGACGTGGCTCCCAAACAAAATTTGCGTCCTTTTTTTCACACAAATAGAGATTTATTTTGGTGGTATTTGATCACCTCTGCAGTCTTTATTTTTTGCGCTTTAAACAAAAGAAGAGCGACAAGTTTGAAAAAAAAAAAACACAATATTTTTTACTTTTGCTATAATAAATATCCATTTTTTTTTTCCCTCAGTTTAGGCCGATATGTATTCTTCTACATATTTTTGGTAAAAAAAATTGCAATAAGCGTATATTTATTGGTTTGCGCAAAAGTTATAGCATCTACAAAATAGGGGATAGATTTATAGCATTTTTGTTTTTTTTACTAGTAATGGCGGTGATCAGGGATTTTTATCGTGACTGCGATATTGTGGCGGACACATCGGACACTTTTGACACATTTTTGGGACTATTCACATTTATACAGCGATCTGTGCTATAAAAATGCATTGATTACTGTATAAACATGACTGGCAGGAAAGGGGTTAACACTAGGGGGCGAGGAAGGGGTTAAATGTGTTCCCTATTAGTGATTCTTACTGTGGGGGGAGGGGACTGACTGGGGGAGGTGACCGATGGTTGTCCCTATGTACAAGGGACACACCATCGATCTCCTCTCCCTGAGAGGACATGGATCTGTGTGTTTACACACACAGAGCCACAGTCCTGCTCAGTTACTGGGCAATCGCGGGTGCCCGGCGGCCATCGCGGCCGCCGGGCACGCGCATCGGGTGCCCAGTGACGCGGCGGGCGCGCGCGCCCCCTAGTGGCTTTTAAAGGCGCAACGTCATATGACGTCCGCCCAGAATAACAGAGTCTTCCTGCCACCGTCATTTGACGGCGGCCGGATGACAAGCGGTTAATGGTTACTTTGAGCTGTTGTCCCATCCATAGCAATCTATAGCAAACACATTTTTTGTTGCTGTAAAGTCTCACTGGGTGGAGTTTTGAGGTTTTCATTTATTTTGGGGGGGTATATTGTTAATAATAATTTTTTGTTGATAAGGTCCTTATTTTATGTTGCACAGCTCTTTTTTAACTTTCAAAAAGTGGGTTTTGTGTCAAGTGTGGTATTTGGGGGCTTTCATTTCTTTTTTTTTTTTTTTAAGTTTAGGGTGCTCAAAGTGCACCTTTCACTGTACTGACCATCTGTTTTGCAACTGTCTTTTTTTTTTTTTTGCAGCACACCAAAGCAAAAACAAGCGCAGTGTTTACCTAAACCACCTTACATTAAATCGGTCACATTCTCAACACCCCCTAACGAATAGATAAAATAAAAATTAGGCACCATTAAGGCCTATTATCCTTTATTAAAACTCTTCTTCTGCTGATCAAATTTACACTGCTGTATCATTTGTAGTTTCTTAATTTTGGTAGTAAAGCCACTGCCAGTGTTGTTTGTTCTCTAGTAAATTTGGGGTCTGGCCTTGCAATTTACAGTTGACTTTCTGCTGGTAAATTTTACATTGCTGTGTCATCTCTGGTCACTTTTAGTACAACACTTGCCTATACTTTTTTTCTCTACTAGAGTTTAACAAATATTCCCACACTAAAAAATGTCCTGCTGCTGGGTATATTTGCACTGCTGTATAATCTGATGTCTCTTTAGTCCCCAGTGAACTACTAGTCAGTTTCTATCTACCGGTTAACCACTTAATGACTGTCCGCTGCAGTTATACTGCGGCAATGTGGCTCAATCCCACAAATCGCCGCAGGTGTACATCGGCTCGTACACAGTGATTAGTGGGCGCGCGCTCCCATTGGCCAGCGGTGGAGCCAATCGGCGGGTCCGGCGGACTCGATGTTCGCCAGCGACCCACGATCGTTCCCCGCAATGACAGAATGGGGATCTGCCTGGGTAAACAAGGCAAATCACTGTTCTCACAGGGGGAATGGCACAGATCCTGTCTTTCTGCTAAGCAGAAAGACCCGCTAAAAATCACTGATCGCCGCCATTACTAGTAAAAAAAAATAATAATAATAAAAATGCCATAAATCTATCCCCTATTTTGTAGATGCTATAACGTTTGCGCAAACCTTTCAATATAATTTTTTTGCGATTTTTTTGCCAAAAATATGTAGCAGAATACATATTGGCCTAAACTGATGAATACATTTTGTTTTGGGCACGTCGCACGACCTCACAATTGTAAGTTAAAGCGATGCAGTGCCGTATCGCAAAAAATGGCTTGGTCAGGAAGTGGGTAAATCCTTCTGGGGATGGGCCTCCTGCTGCGATCTAACACTCCATTCTTCACTTCACCCAGCCGACAACTCCCCTTCAGTGGTCTGAACCTGAACATATGAGTGCTCAGACCATACTCTGCCCCCTGCCAATTCCAGTTGGGGATTGGTCAGGGCTCCTCACATGAGCTCCCTGTCACTCCAGCTCCCAGCCCTGCCCCTCTTCCAGAACATTCTCCCTGGAAGCAGGGGAGGCTCCCAAGAACTGAAGCACAGGTGGTCACACTCACTGCTACACTAACCACTCCCTGCCCCCAGATCAAAAATAGGCAGGCCTAACATGCAGCATAGACCTGCCTAAATTTGCCTGCCTACCAGTCAGTGTTTGCAAGAATTTTTTTATTTTGGAAATTGGATATGATGCTTTCTTCTGTCACTTGGTTGTACTTTCAAAGGGAAATGACTGACTTGATCTTGCAGAGATGGTTTAAATAGAGTGGAGCAACCCTGCAATACTATATACCTGTACACTGAGTTCAGCTTTAAATGCAGTCTCTTACCATCTTCTGAATCAATCATGTCTGCAGTCTCTGACCATCTCCTGTGCTATATCTGCAGTCTCTGACCATCTCCTGTACTATATCTGCAGTCTCTGATCATCTCCTGTGCTATATCTGCAGTCTCTGACCATCTCCTGTGCTATATCTGCAGTCTCTGACCATCTCCTGTGCTATATCTGTAGTCTCTGACCATCTCCTGTGCTACTGTATATCTGCAGTCTCTGACCATCTCCTGTGCTATATCTGTAGTCTCTGGCCATCTCCTGTACTATATCTGCAGTCTCTGACCATCTCCTGTACTATATCTGCAGTCTCTGATCATCTCCTGTAATATGGTTGCACTCTCTGACCATCTCCTGTAATATGGCTGCACTCTCTGACAATCTCCTGTAATATATGGCTGCACTCCCTGACCATCTCCTGCAATATATAGCTGCAGTCTCTGACCATCTCCTGTAATATATATCTGCAGCCTCTGACCATCTCCTGTAATATATATCTGCAGCCTCTAAACCATCTTGTGTAATGTTTCTGCAATCCCTGCAGGAGATGGCACACACATGATACACACACACACTGTACACACTTCCCCATCTGCCACAGCAGAAGTATATTACAGCCCCCAGTCCTGGACCAGTACAGGGGGAGGATGCTTTATGGTGGACGCTATGGCCAAGGCACATTTCACATTGGAATCCACCCTCCTCCAAAAGACAATCATTCATTGGGTGCAATATACATATAGGTGTAAATACATACCGTGTATGTATGTGTGTATAGATATAGAGGTAAGAGAGAAAAAAAAACAAGGAGTAAGGAATAAAAAGAGGGAGAGGAACAAAGAAAACAGGTGAGAAAGAACATGAAAGATGGATAGAGAGCTATAGATGGGGGGAAAAAAACAAGACATTAGGATAGAGAGATAAAAGGGAAAGAAAGGAGAACAAAGAGAAAGTGGTACGTCCTAAGAGGTACCATAAGGGGTTTAATACTGTACGAGTGGAAGGGACTCGGAGTGCTAAATGTCCACGGGTTAGGAGCGCAAATTACTTGCCTTGGCTGCTGACAACCCACGCTAGGCCACTGGGGCTGCTATGAAATTATTTCCAGGGCTGGTTTTTATGCCCAGTCCGGCCCTGTTTTCATGTGACAACACTGAAGAAATTACACCTTTGCTACAATGTAAAGTAGTGAGTGTACAGCTTGTATAACAGTGTACATTTTCTGTCCCCTCAAAATAACTCAACACCCAGCCATTAATGTCTAAACCACTGGCAACAAAAGTAAGTTCACCCCTAAGTGAAAGTGTCCAAATTGGGCCCATTTAGCCACCCCCCCTCCTGGTGTTATGTGACTCGTTATTGTTACAAGGTCTCAGGTGTGAATGAGCAGCAGGTGTGTTAAATTTGATGTTATCACTCTTAGGTCTCGTACACACGACCGATTTTCTCGGCAAGAACCAGCAAGAAACTTGCTGGCAGAGATGTCTTGCCGAGTAAATCGGTCGTGTGTACGCGGCTATCGGGTTTCTCGTCGAGAAAACCGACAAGTAACCTCGACGAGAAAATAGAGAACCTGCTCTCTATTTTCTCGTCGAGATTCTCGTCAGCCTGTTTCTCGACGAGAAAAGTGAGTGTGTGTACACTTACCTGTCCGCCGGGAAGCCCGCGCATGTTCGAAATGAATTCGACGCATGCGCGGTAGCTTCCTAGGCATACGTAGGGTATACCAAGATGGCGGCAACGGCATCGAATGTGACGAGCGCATGCTCGTCGTAGTCGATGACATCACCGCGTACGCTCCATTCAAAGAACCGCGGGTTCTTTGAAACGAGCGTGTGTACACTCGGCCGGGACAAGTTTCTTGTCCAAGAATCTCGTCGAAAAAAACTACATGTTTTTTTCAACGAGAATCTCGGCCGTGTGTACGAGGCCTCACTCTCTCATACTGGTCACTGGAAGTTCAACATGGCAACCACATGGCAAAGAACTCTCTGAGGATCTGAAAAAACGAATTGTTGCTCTAAACAAAGATGGCTTAGGCTATAAGAAGATTGCCAAGACCCTGAAACTGAGCTGCAGCACGGTGGCCAAGACCATACAGCTGTTTAACAGGTCAGGTTCCACTCAGAACAGGCCTCGCCATGGTCGACCAAAGAAGTTGAGTGCTCAGCGTCATATCCAGAGGTTGTTTTTGGGAAATAGACGTATGAGTGCTGCCAGCATTGCTGCAGAGGTTGAAGGGGTGGGGGGTCAGCCTGTCAGTGCTCAGACCATACGCTGCACACTGCATCAAATTGGTCTGCATGGCTGTCATCCCAGATGAAAGCCTCTTCTACAGATGATGCACAAGAAAGCCAGTTTGCTGAAGACAAGCAGACTAAGAACATGGATTAATGGAAACATGTCCTGTGGTCGGATGAGACCAAGATAAACTTATTTGGTTCAGATGGTGTCAAGCATGTGAGGAGTACAAAGACAAGTGTGTCCTGCATGGTAGTGGGAGTGTCATGGTCTGGGGCTACATGAGTGCTGCCGTCACTCTGGAGCTACAGTTCATTGAGGGAACCATAAATACCAACATGTACTGTGACATATAGAAGCAATGTATTTGAGGCTAAGGTGGACTTTAATGGTACCATAATACTTTCGATACACACATTTAGATTAAACAAGATACATTTTTATTGCTTTTTACAACAACGTATTTAAAACATACAATTTTAAAACTCTGTCAAATCAGAAAAAAAGGGGGTAGAACTGAGAGAAGTAGTAATACCAGTTCACCCTGTAGCAATCATATTAGCATGCTCGACATGTTTCGCGGACAATACTCCGCTTCTTCTGGAGCTTTATTTTTATAGGACAGAGGTCATATATAATACTACAAACAGAAAAACAGAAACATATTAAACATACTAACAACAAGAAAAACACATATAGGGCCATCAAAATAGCCAGATAACCATAAGATATATATATTATTAGTATGCGTGGTGTCACCCCCCCCCCACATGAATGCAACCCTTAAGTACCATGCACCCATAGTGCAGTTGCTACTACTTTTCTGGTGGTGTACACAGTACACAATACAGTGCACCCATAGTTGCTATTAGACTTCTGTTGGTGTACACAGTACCATGCACCCATGGTGCAGTTGCTACAACTTTTCTGGCGGTGTACACAGTACACAGTACAGTGCACCCATAGTTGCTATTAGACTTCTGTTAGTGTACACAATACCGTGCACCCATAATGCAGTTGCTACTACTTTTCTGGTGGTGTACACAGTACACAATACAGTGCACTCATAGTTGTTATTACACTTCTGTTGGTGTACACAGTACCGTGCACCCATAGTGCAGTTGCTACTACTTTTCTGGTGGTGTACACAGTACACAATACAGTGCACCCATAGTTGCTATTAGACTTCTGGTGATGTACACAGTACCGTGCACCCATAGTGCAGTTGCTACTACTTTTCTGGCGGTGTACAGTGGTTTTGCTAAACAAAATTTACAGCATGTCCGGAAGGCCACCAAGGAGAGGCAGACGCTCACAGGCCACTAAAAGAGGACAAGCAGGCTCTGTGTCTACAGTCAACAGTGCTGGTCGTGGACACGGTGCATCCTCAGCACGTGGTCGTGGGGCACGCTTGTCCTTTTTTTCTGCAGCTGGCCATGTTATTGAGCCACAACATGCAGAAGAATTGGTGGAATGGTTAACAAAGCCGTCCTCATCCTCCTCATCCTCTGTCACCCAGGCTTAGAGTAGTTTGCCTGCCAATGCAGCTGCCAAAGTGGCCAATTCCATCGGCTCTATGTCAACAGTCACTCCTTCCCTAGCCCCAACATCATGCACGGAGGAGTCCCCCGAACTACTCGACCACAGTGTCGGGTACATGCTCCAGGAGGATGTGCAGCGATTTTAAGGCTCCTATGATGGTACCCAGGTTGAGGAAGGGAGTAATGTGAGCCTAGAGAGTGGGGGTGCCCAAGAAGGACAAGAAACTGGCTGTCTTGTTCCCCAGCTGCAGCATACTGCCAAGTTTGCTCCAGTGACGAGGAGGGAGGGGATGATGAGGTCACTGACTCTACTTGGGTGCCTGATAGAAGAGAGGAGGAGGAGGCACATCTCCAATGAGGCAGGATGCCCTCCAGGGGGCAGCTTAAGGGCAGCCACCCTATTGTATCACACCGCAGAGCTAAGCAGGTGCCGGGCGCTGCTGACTCCCCGCTCATTTTGAAAAGTTCTTTGGTTTGGGCCTTTTTTGACACGTGTGCAGCAGATCGAACCGTTGCTGTTTGCAACCTATGTCTGAAGCGTATCAAGCGTGGCCAAAACAGCAGCCGCTTGGGCACCACATGCTTGACCAGACATATGACGACCTCCCATGCAGTTCATTGGCAACAGCACTTAAAAGACCCACATCAAAGAACAAGGCGGACCTCTCCTTGCTCCTCATCAGCTGGGATCTCCAACCCCACTATACCTCCAGTCCTCTCAGAAACCTGCACTGAGAGGAATGAAGGTATAGAAAATGGTGTCCCAAGTACTTGCGGCCAATCTGCTAGCGGTACACCAACATCCAATTTTAGCAGGCAAATTTCCCTACCCCAGTTGCTAAACCATCGAAAGAAATTCAGTCCCAGCCATCCACATGCTCAGTGTCTGAATGCTAGCTTGGCCAAATTGCTAGCACTGCAACTGCTGCCTTTTCTTTTTTTTTTTTTTTTTACCAACAAAAATGTGTTTATTGATTCAAAGGTGGTACACAGCCATATACATCAAAAACAATAATCAGCACTTCCATTCACATGACCGATTGATACATAACAGGGTTAAAGTAGCAACCTCATAATACTTCTCGTCCTACAATATGGCATTCACAAGCAGAGTGTTCCCCCCCCATAACTAGACCAATAATCTGTCCGCGACCAGGTCCACCGGGGCAAGCTCCGGTGTGTCCAGCCACAGCGCCCAGAGATTTTCATATTTCTGCATGCTCCCCCTGTGTTGGTAGATGAGCTTTTCCATACGTAACATATCCCCTATCTTACATATCCATTCCCTCGAAGTTGGGGGCGCCTCAGATTTCCAATACAACATAATCAGCCTCCTGGCTTGGAACATCACCCTCAGAACTGCTTCCCTGGGGTGCACTTCTATCACATGTTCTTCCACCACCCCCAAGAGGCACACCTTGGGATCTACTGGTAAAGATATCTTGAACACAGAATTGACCACAGTCACCACCTCATTCCAATATAAATGCAGTTTGGGGCAGCGCCACAGGAGGTGAATAAGATCCCCATGGTCCCTCCTACATCTGGTACAGGTACCATCCGTCTGCAACCCCATCAGCTGTAGTCTATGCGGCGTGTAGTACACCCTCAGGATAATATACAGTTGCGTGAGCCGCTGGGCCACATTTAGAGAGCATACACTTACCCCCTGAAATATCTCCTCCCACTCCTCCCCGTCCATTTGACCCACATCTCTCTCCCACCGCTCCCTCACCTTCAGGGGATGCTGCCCCAGGAAGTATTGTAAAAGGATATTGTAGCTTTGGGAAATGAATCACTTCGAGGTCACAGCATCTCTGATGAGGCTGAATACAGGAGTTGGAGACAAGTGCCACTCTGAAGATCTACTCTGTGCTCTAACCGCATGCTGAAGTTGCAGATATTGGAAGAACATTGAGGACGGCAGGCCAAATTCCGCCTGCAGATCCGCAAATGTCCTAAGAATACCGTTCTTAAAGACGTGCCTAACATGGGTAATCCCGTGTGCTATCCATTTAGCCCCTCCCTGCAACTTAGCCAGTTCCGTATAAGTCTCGTTATGCCAAAGAGGGCTATATTCAGTATACCCCTCGGCCTGTTGTATATACTTGCACTTATTCCACACTTTTTGTATAAGGTTGTATGTAGGATACTTCTTATTCGGCCTTGCAAATGCCAGGGCCTCCAGTGCCAGAGGAATGGGACCTGCATCTATTGTGCGGAGCATGAGTGCCCGGGAAGAGCCAGCCGGCTCAGTCCCAAAGCACCCCACCAGGTGCTGTAACTGGGCAGCCAGGTAGTACAACCACGGGTTGGGCAGTGCCAGCCCGCCATCGTCCTTACGCCTTTGAAGATGTTCTAATTTTATCCTCGGGGGTTTATTCTTCCATATTAAAGTACGAAAGATGGAATTAACCATTCTAAATTTTTTTAAAGGGACCACTACCGGGGCATTGTGAAGACAGTAGAGTAGTTGAGGCATAAGGATCATCTTCACCAAATTTACTTTGCCCGCCACCGACATGTGAAGGCCAATCCACATCCTAACTCTCTCCCTAAACCTATGAAGCAGGGGCGAGATATTCAGTCGGCCAAAATTCCTCGGGTTAGAAGTGATCTGAATCCCCAAGTATTTAAAAGAAGTAGTGACTGGGATAGGGCACAATGGGGCTATTGTCTGTGTGGCATCCCCGTCTAACAGTAACAGGGCAGATTTTGACCAGTTAATTTGTAAGCCCGAGTAATCCCCAAATTTTGTAATGGTTGCCATGGCCTCCCGCAAGGACTCGTCAGTATCTCCCAGCATAAGCAGGGTGTCATCTGCGTATAGCATTATCTTCTCCTGCAGGGGACCATAGCAAAATCCCACAATGTGCTCATTAGCCCGTATCTCCATGGCCAGGGGTTCAATAGCCAATGCAAAGAGCAGAGGGGACAGCGGGCATCCTTGCCTCGTCCCCCTCCTCAATGCAAAATCCTGTGACAGAAAACCGAAGGCCCGAATGGCAGCCTCAGATCCGCTGTACAGGAGGCGCACCCACGCTATATACGCTTCGCCGAATCCAAACCGCTCCAGTACCGCCCACAAGTATGTCCAATCAATACTGTCAAATGCCTTAGTGGCATCCAAGGACAGCAGGGCCCTGCTTCCCGGATTGTCGACGTCCGATTGCATATTCAAAAATAACCGCCGCAGGTTAACGGCCGTGGATTTATTTGGCATAAACCCTGCCTGATCATCATGTACGAGGGAGGCTATAACCTTATTAAGTTGCATTGCTAGCACTTTCGCAAGAATTTTAATATCGCATTGTAACAAGGAGATTGGCCTGCATGACCCAGGTTCAACCGGGTCCTTACCTGGTTTAAGGAGCAATACAATATTGGCTTTTGCCATAGAAGGTGGAAGGACTCCCACCTCCAAGGCAGCGTTAAACACCCTCAATAAGCGTGGTAGCAATACTTCCGCATGCTGCTTGTATACTTCCATGGGAATCCCATCCTCCCCCGGTGCCTTACAATTAGGGAACAGGCCCACTGCCTCCTGCAATTCCTCCACCGTAAGAGGCGCATCTAACTCCTCCCTCTGTCCTGCATTAAGCCTAGGGAAGTTCAACTCAGTTAATTACCGGTCCAGATCCACCCGATCATAGGCTGCTCCGGGGCGGTACAACTCCTCATAAAACCCCGCCAACTCCTGCATGATAAGTTCCGGGGATCTGACCAGCGGCCCAGCTTTGGATTTAATAGCCCCTATAGTTGGAGACCTCTGATGGGCATTCGCTATTCTAGCCAGCATGTGCCCTGTTTTATCCCCCTCCTCAAAGAAGGCCTGTTTGGTAAAAAAACGTTTTTTCTCGGCAGTTGAGGAGAGCACCCGCTTGTAAGCTGACTGAGCAGCTTGCCACTCCTCCCTTGCCGAATAAGAGGGGTCCATGACAAAACGTTGCTCAAGTTCCTTCACCCTATTCTCCAGCTCCACTACAAAGGCAGAAGAATCTCTTTTTACTTTAGTCATTTCAGTGGTCAAAATCCTCCTCAAAAATGCCTTAAAGGCCTCCCACTGCTGCATACAGGGACCCTCAGGGTCCTGAGCAATGAAAAACCCACACATGCTCTCCTCTATAATTTCAGGGGATTTAAATAGTTTCAGCCAGAACGCATTCAATTTCCACGGTGCCCTTGGTAGTGCCACCGGCTGAGAAACCACCAGGTGCACTATCAATGGGGAATGGTCCGACACACTACGGGGCCTGTATTCCATAGTATCTACATATTGGAGCATGTGTGCGTTTCCCACCACCAAGTCAATCTTAGACAGACTGCCATGCGATTTGGAAAAACATGAATACTGTCTTACCCCCGGGTGACGGTGTCGCCAAACATCCACCCAGCCCACCTCTTGCAACAACCGCGCCAGGGGGTACCCCTGGAGAGGGCAGAGGCTCCTACGGCCGGGTGTCTATCCAACGAGAGGTCCAAACAACATTTAAAGTCCCCGATCACTAGCAGCGTTACCTCCGGCCTACCATCCAAGTAGGATATCAAGGCCCTCAGCACCACCGCCGTGAAAGGGTGGGGGACATATACTCCAGCAATTACACATGTTAAGGCACCCAATCTCAATGTAGAAACACAAATCGACCCTCAGGATCAATTAAACTGTCCATCTCTTGGTAGTCCAAGGAGCCGTGAACCAAGACACTCACCCCTTTAGAATACGAGGTGTGAGTGGAGTGGTAAGCTTTAGTCACCCAATTATACTGTATACACCCCACTGTCTCCTGCGTCAAATGTGTTTCTTGGAAGCAGAATATCCCAGGCTGAAACTTTTTAAGGCACATGCGCACCATAGTTCTCTTGAGGGGGGAATGGAGTCCCCTCACATTCCACGATACTATAGGAATCCCTGCCATTTGACAAATTTAAACATAGGAACAAGCATCGAAAATGTCACCAGGCCCAAAAGTCTGGCAGTTCTGGAATAAATGATCAGGTCATGAAGAAGTGTATATGGATCAGTCATAGTGCCCACCTGAGAAGCATTGCCGTCATGCCGCTCATCAAAAAAGTGAAAAGGAAAAAGAAAAAAAGAAAAGCAGAGGAGGCAATAAGCAATCCCCTCCAGTAACTTATAACCATGTCCTGTCAACAGGGCAGGAAAACCGTGTTCCCCCGGAAACGCACTTGGGGGGTCTCTCAAGTACTCAATTTGTAAATCCACGTTGACGATGTCTGAAGCTCTTGTCTTGATATGATGCAAGATAATGTCCCTCAGCCAGGGGTTATCCGGATAAGATCAGAACAAAGTCTCCCCACCAAATCAGAGCACCCCAGGAACCGTGCAGAGATCCAGCATCTTTTGTGGGTCAGCCCGCCTTCATCAATCCTCCTCTCCATTCTGGTCACGCCGCCTCAGGGCTTGTTCGTTATGGTCCAACCAGTTAACTGCCTCCTTAGCAGACTCAAAAAATTGACTATCACTCATAGCTTAGCCGGGTACAACATAGCATAAGGGAGTTGCATCTGTCGGAGCCTGCGCTTTACATCAAAAAACTTTGCCCGGCGTTTCTGCACCTCAGCCGAAAAATCAGGATAAAAGGACACTCTGGTTCCATTATGTTGTATGTTGGCCCGTTCCCGTGCGAGTCGGAGCACTGTTTCCCTTTCCTGTAATGTAGCAGTCTTGCTAGTATTGACCTGGGGGGCCTCCCAGGTTGAGAGGGGCGAGATGGCACCCTGTGAGCGCGCTCCACCGTGAACAGAGGGGAGAGGTATTCTTTCCAAAAATGTCAAGTAACCAGCCCTCCACGTAAGCTGTGGGATCTTCTGCTCTGTCAATAGCCTCCCTTGCAAGTTGATAAGCGGCCTTGGCATCTCTCTCAATGGGGGGTAAACAATCCTCAATTTCACTCACCCTACTTTCCACTGCAGTGGTGCGTTCCCGCATTTTTTGCATATCTTGTCGCAGCAGCGACAGTTCCTCTCTCATGGTGGCTACCGAGGCATTGCCAATGTTAACTGCCCTGAGGATGTCTGCCAGTGTAGGCTGAGCAGTCCCAGAAGTGTCCTGTTCACCATTCTCAGAGGCCCCAGAATCAGAGTGATTATTCTCATCTTGCTCACTGTGTGCAGCCAAGATGGCTGCCCCAGCCTGCGTGTCATGTAAAGCAGGCCCTATGTGCTGCGAGTGTCCAGCCTCCTCTGTCCCCATCAGCCCATTCATTTTCTGGGTGTAATACACCATATCCTTAGGTGCATCCTTACCCTGACTCTTAGGCTGCCTCTGTCCTTTGGGTCTCAGCTCCTTCCCCCTGTCAGCTCCTCGTGGGGTCCCCTTTACTGTGGACGCGGTGGCGCCATCTTGGAAATCGGGACCATATCAAAAAGAGTTTTCCGGGTCATTCCTCTGGTGCAGAGGGCTGGCGGAGGTTCCCCTGTAATCCCGAGATCAACAGCTTGCAGCATATAGTCGCAGAGTACCGGTAATGTGGCTGAGGGAGGATCGGTAACGGATCAAGCTTAGGAGCTGTGAGAGCTCTGTCCTCCCACATGCCGGTCCAGGCCACGCCCCCAACTGCTGCCTTTTCAGCTGATAGACTCTGCCCCCTTTTGTGAATTTGTGGAATGTACGGTACCTCAGTGGCAGGTTCCCAAACGCCATTTCTTTTCTACCGGCATGTGGAAGGCAATGTCTTGGTCTCGTTGGACAGGGCGGTCAGCAGTTACATAGTTACATAGTTAGTCAGGTTGAAAAAAGTCCATCCAGTTCAACCATAAAAAAATAAAATAATAATATCATACAATCCCATATACCTAATTCTATACCCACAGTTGATCCAGAGGAAGGCGAAAAACCCCAACAGAGCACGATCCAATTTGCTACAGCAGGGGAAAAAATTCCTGCTTGATCCCCCGAGAGGCAATCGGATATTCCCCGGATCAACTTTACCTATAAATTTTAGAACCCAGTTATATTATGTACATTTAGGAAAAAATCCAGGCCTTTCTTAAAGCAATCTACTGAGCTGGCCAGAACCATCTCTGCAGGGAGTCTATTCCACATTTTCACAGCTCTTACTGTGAAGAAACCTTTCTGTATTAGGAGGTGAAATCTCTTTTCCCCTAGACGTAAAGAGTGCCCCCTTGACCGTAAAGTGAATAACTCAAAACCAAGTACCACTATATGGACCCCTTATATATTTGTACATGTTGATCATATCCCCCCTTAATCTCCTCTTCTCAAGAGTGAATAAATTCAGTTCCTCTAATCTCTTTCTTTATCAGTTTGGTTGCCCTTCTCTGCACTTTCTCCAGTTCCCCAATATCCTTTTTGAGAACTGGGGCCCAAAACTGAACTGCATATTCCAGATGAGGTCTTACTAATGATTTGCACAGGGGCAAATTGATATCTCTCTCTCTGGAGTCCATACCTCTCTTAATACAAGAAAGGACTTTGCTCGCTTTGGAAACCGCAGCTTGGCATTGCATGACATTATTGAGCTTAGCAGTAAGGTGCATATTATCGCTGACTTATGGTCGAGCAGGCATGGACAGCGACGTTACCTTTCTTTCACGGCACACTAGGTAACTCTGCTGGCAGCTGGGAAGGATGCAGGACAGGGTTCAGTATTTTAGGAGCTTGTTCCGCCATCACGCCTCCAAAATGCTAGTGGTGATTCTGCCACAGCTCTCTCCTCCACCCCCTCCTCTTCTTCTTCCTCTATGGCCTCTGCAGATTTGTCCTCTGAACCAGCGGTGCTCTGTAGGCGTTTAAGGGGCTACGCAAGCACTCAGGCAAAAAGATGCCATGCAGTGCTTGAGTTGGTCTGCTTAGGGAATAGGAGCCACACTGGGGCAGAGATTCTGTCAGCTCTGCAGGGGCAGGCTCAGAGGTGGGTGACGCCACGCCAGCTTCAGCCAGGAATGGTTGTATGCAACAATGGCACCAACCTCCTCTCCGCTCTCCGACAGGGACACTTGACCCATGTTCCCTGTTTGGCTCATGTCCTGAATTTGGTGGCGTAGCAGTTAATGAGCAGGTACCCAGGCTTACAGGATCTCCTGAGGTAGGCCAGGAAAGTCTGTGGTCATTTCCACCGGTCATATAATGCCAGTGCTCAGCTGACTGACCTTCAAAGTGAATGCAACCTTCCCAAAAACCGCCTCATTTGTGACATGCCCAGCAGGTGGAACTCAACGTTGGCAATGCTGCAGTGGCTGCACATGCAGCAGAGGGCCATCAATGAGTACCTGTGTGAGTATGGCACCAGGACAGGGTAAGGTGAGCTTGGCCTTTTTTTGCCTCGCCAGTGGCTACTGATCAAGAATGCATGCACTGTCCTGTCACCATTTGAGGAGGCCACGAGGATAGTGAGCAGTGACAGTGCATGCATCAGTGATACTGTCCCTCTTGTCTTCCTGTTGGAGCACACGCATCGTGGAATAATGGGCATGGCACTTGAGGCAGAACAGCGGGAGATAGAGGAGGACTTCCTTACCTCTCAAGGCCCCCTTTATCCAGATAGTTTTCCTGTGGGCCCGCCGATCACACAGGAAGAAGAGGAGGAGGATTGTGTCAGCATGGAGGTGGAGGATAACACTCAGCATCAGCAGCAGTCGTAAAGGGATCTTTTCAGTCCCCAGAAACCCATGGAGTTGTACGTGGCTGGAAGGAGGTGGTTGCGGATCATGTGATCCTTAGTGACCCAGAGGACTCAGGATCGAATGCCTCTGCAAACTTACGCTGCATGGCCTCCCTGATCCTGCAAAGCCTGCAAAAGGACCCTAGGATTTGTGGTATTAAGGAGAGGGATCATTATTGGCTGGCAACCCTTCTTGATCCACGTTACAAGGGTAAGGTTGCAAAACTTATCCAGCCTTCACAGAGGGAGCAGAGGATGAAACATATTCGGGAGGCCTTGCAGAAAGGTTTGTGCAATGCGTTTCCAGAGCCTGGGAGGTTACAATTTCCTGGTGCTGGACAACGTGTTGCTGAGGCTTCGTTCAGTCACAGAAAGAGCGGTGGAGAAGATGGCCGGCTGACCGATGCCTTCAGACAATTCTTCAGTCCTCAGCGCCAAGGTCTGATCGGTTCCAGCAACCATCACCAGCGTCTGAAATACATGATGTAGGAATATCTATGGGCAAGATCAGACTTGGAGACCTTTCCAACAGAACATCCACTGGGTTACTGGTTCTTGAGGATGGACCACTGGCCAGAGCTTGCTCAATATGCAATTGAGCTACTGGCCTGTCCTGCATCCAGCGTTCTTTCTGAACGCACATTCAGTGCTGCAGGAGGCTTTGTAACCGATCACAGAGTGCTCCTGTCCACAGACTTGATTGGCTCACATTCATAAAAATGAATCAGTCTGGGATCACCAGCTACCAAGCACCTGATGCTGATGTAACCAACAGATTTTTCTATGGATGTGGGATCCCTTGAAGACTGCCTTTGCTGAGTGACTATACTATCATGCTGAGTGACTATCCTATTTCTCCTCAATCTTCATGATGATAGCTTCTAAGAATTGTATTGATTTAGTCCGGACAGGGGTGAAACACTAAAACACTAGAAACCACATCCCAAAGATGAGTAAATTAGAAAAGGGAGGAGGAAAGTGGGATTTTGACGGTGCAATATTCAACCATGTAGTGATGAGAAGAATATGACAATGATACAAATTTATATAGTTTAGAAAGTTTTATTAACATCACAAATCAAAATCCTTGCTGGATGTATAATGAGAGTGGTGGTCACAGTTAGTGGGCTACAATCAGACACATCAAAAGGAATCGCATATACCCGACATGTTTTGTTGAACGCTTCTTCAGGGGTATGCGATAACAATTCAAAGTTAATTATAACTGTACAGAGAGACAAAGAAACACCGTCACTAATAGGTTACATTAGATAATCTTCAATATACTCATTGGGTCAATGGTGGAGTCACAAATTGCTGAAAACATAATAGGCGACAAAGCTTACCCAGACCAACTCCCAACCAGCCACGCTAAAATCCCAGGATCAGAAACACAAGGGGCCCCCCCCACGCAGGGAGGGGGAAGGGGAAGAGTGCCTCAAAAGAAACCGCGGAGGGCACTATAAGGATAGACTGTAAAAAAGGTCGAAAGATCTATATGTTAAAACCTGCAGATATACTGATCCAAACCAGAAACAAGATTGATTATTACTTACTATTTAACACTTACATAAAAGCAAGTAGTAACCAAGCTTAAATAGATCGGGATGCTGGAGAAAGGGCTTGTTAGAAAAACCGCACAAGATGTCACAGTGGTAACTGAAGAAAACTGGATTTTTTTTTTAGAGTAATAGAATGAATATGTACTGCTATCCTCCAAGGGGCACAAGATGCAGAGCAGGACAATCATAATAAAGTAAATTGGATCTCTATATAAGGAGAGACAAGACATAGACCAATGGTCTCCAAGTATTTGATATTAAATGCCTGTTAAAAGAGCATGAATATAACGTGCGTCTGAAATAAAAGGAAGGAAAGCATATGGTATGAAAGCTAGGTACAGCCAAAACTTACCAAGCAGGTAGAGATACAGTGGATCCAGATCCCCCGGGCTCTCAGCATGGCTAGACGCCATGAGAGCCGGTTAAATAGTGACCTTGCGAACGCAGTCAGCGTCCGACGTCACTGGCTGCGTCGCGGGCGAATCGCGCCAATGCGCATGCCCGAGGGCCAAAGGACCCGGCCGACAACAAGGGCCAGAGTGCACCGCGGTTGCGGGAGGGGCGTGCTGATGTCAGACCGCCAAGGGGATAGGCGACTGAGCGAAGCATCGTCACCGTCCCGCAATTCCCACTAGATGACAAAGCGGATTGGACAGACCAAATCAGGGGAGGGAACAACAAAAGGACAAGAGGCGGCACAAGTAATGTGGCCAAGGGGCAAAGCATGGCACAGTGAGGGCGGCTGGTGGAGGAAAACAGACGCTCTGGGTGCCCATGCAGCTACAAAGGACACTCAAAGAAGGGGCCCACCCCCGGGATAAGAAGCGGCGGGCGGAGGGGAGGAGGAATGATGTAGTTGGAATCATGGGACAAGGATTGTAAATGGTCTGGTGTGGGACCAACCAGATCCAGACAGCCAATGTTATTCAGCAAGAATGGGACACCCCAGGGAGCATACAGCGGAGTTAAAATTACATCTGGAAAAATGTAACAAGATTCAATAAAATACATAGTTTACCAACCAATAATAAACAAACAATAATAAACAAACAAAAAGGAATTTATATTGCTAGTGACATACAAAACTATTAAACTTGATGTTCAGGGCGGCATAGTCCAGATTGTACAGGAGTACGCCGCCTGGGGCAAAGGTAGGGTAGCAGGAAAGGAGAGGGAAAATACTTTAAAAAAAAAAAGGAGAAAAAAAGAGAAACAAGAAAAATAGGATAAAATAAAATAAAAATAAATAAAAAATAAATAAATAAAGTGAATTGGACAAAATATAGGAGAAAAAGGGAGGGGAAGGGAAGGGGAGGGGGGGAAAAGGAAGGGAATTGGAAGAGAAAATGGCTGAAAAACAGAGGAAAGGGATGGGGTAAGGACCCCAGGGATCGAAGCTAGAAAACAAACACAAAGCTGAGATTTTCATTGAACCCCGAAAATTGTGTGGCCCGTAGATCATAAATCCAGTGGGCCTCGAGCTGGAGCAGGGTCCCATCGACACTACCCCCTCTCGAGTCCAGCGGGACATGATCCAGGGCCACAAATTTAATAACACTTGGATCAAAGTTGTGAAATAGGCCGACATGTCTGCTAATGGCAGTAACAACTTTCTTTTTGAGGATTGGTTTCATATGATCCCTTATCCTTTTAAAGAAGGGTCGTTTGGTTTTACAATCCACCGCACAGACACTGGGCCAGATAAATGACGCCCAGTGTCTGGCAGGTAACCTGAACCTGTGTCGAGTGCCATTTACCATTGGGTAGTTTGAATTTTGTTTTACAATCAACAAAGCAGCATACGTCACATTGGCCACATGGGGAGGTGCCCCCAATAGACAGAGCTTTAGGGGCCAAAGAGGTACTAAAGTGGCTATGCACTAATCGGTCTCTCAAAGATGGCACGCGTCTAAATGTAATTTCGGGATGTTTTTTTACATATTTTTTCACGATGGGGTCTCCTGAAAGTAAAGGCCAAAATTTCTTAATTATATCTCTCATTTCATTGTGTTGGGTAGAATATTGTGTGATTATTCTAACAGTATCGGCTTTTTCAGGACGTTTCGATGAAAAAATGAGAGAACCTTTTTTCTGTGTTTTAACCCTATAGGATTGTACGTGTAGCAATACCCCCAGTTAAGAGGGCTGCTGATATAGATTTTGGGCCTGTAACACACTGCTGTCAACCCCCAGTAACTGGCTCTAACCTCCCCTGGCACAGATAGCAGTAAATATGGAATTGTGAAGCCCGCTAGCTAAGGGGGTCACAATACCGCAATAAACATAGGTATTTGCTTAACCACAGATAAGTTTTACTGAATATAAAGCATGAAGTTAGACAATAGTACATGTGCCTATGCAGAGCCCTGCAATGTAACTGTTAAGCATATAAACAAGCAATAAGTTCTAATAGTATTTCACACACTAAATGTCAATCAACTACGCTCGCGAGCTTCCCCCTCGTGAACAAAGATGGCGCCCAAACAGTGTCTAATTGCTTTAGAGTCAGGCCTGACTATTGTAGATACGATGCTCCATTGGGAGAGATCTTCGCTAGCAATGGTGGTGCACTTAAAAAGGGTATTTGTAATCCACAGGGAAAAAGAACAGTTATTTACTCGATATGCAATAAAGGGTTCAACTATTGCTGCACAACACACTGTCCCTCTTGCGTGCAAATATGACAATCCGGCAAACTGTGGTCCCTGAACAAGGGATCCTGAGTCTAAAGATTAGTCAATTAATCCTTGAGCAAGTGCTCTCTCACCCGACCGGACCAGTCCGTACAACCGACTTCCGTAACTGTGCTCCTGTACACAGTCTCACGACTCCCGTAGTCTCCGATCCTCCCGACAGTCCTTAGAAGGATGATGGACGAGGTGACTCTTGGGTTCTTATGTGAAGGTCGGAGGCTCTTTGGATCACAAGGTCCGACTCTCAGTCCAACGACAGACCCAGCGCAGGCTCCACTGGCTAGGTGAGCGACGTCCAAAGAGACCCGCGTGTTGCTCCGCTCCTCCTTAAATAGGCCTTCCCCAGCAGACCTTGCGCTGGGCAATGCACTGTGGGTGTCCCGGTGTACACTGGGTATAGTAGTATTTTAGGCTCCTTAAAGTGACACCCCGCTACACACTCCCCCCGCTTACAGTCTTTGGTCCCCAAAGATAAACAGTTAACGAACTTTGTTAGCATATGAACATTCAACACAATGTACGGCCACAAAGGAGCCTGGCAGAGGAACCTCCCACCAAGCCTTGGGTGAGAGGTTGTCTTGCCCACAAGTCACATTAGTGGAAGTGACCTATCTAACTGTGCCAGGGAGCGAGCTAGGGTTGCCCTCTACTAAATTCACAATAGAGGGGACAGGCTTATCTACTGTCCTTCTTGCAGTGGCAATAGTCTCTTCCGAACACTCTCCCATCTGAGTATACGTTAGTCTTCTTGGGGGGTGGATGATCCTTTTCTCTCTTTGTTCTCTAGGGGCCAAAGTTTCTACCGCAGTGGGTCCACCCAACTCTCCTTCTACTGAGTCCGGTATATTGGGTTCCAATGGCCCAGGGGCATCTACTCCAGGTGCAGAAAGGTATAAGGAATCCCTGGGATCTTCTTCTGGAAAAGAGTCTTGAGCATCCTCCCATTCCTCAGTAAGAGTAGCAAGTGGTATGAATTCAGCAGCCCCAGCATTTAAAGTGTCTCTAATGGTAACCTCGGGTGATGGAGTGGCCGTGGCCATGGATTCAGGTGTTTGCGGTGTCCACAACCAATCAATTTTCAATTCTTCATCTTCACTATGATCTTGGGCATCCATCTCTTCTAAATGGGTTGCTTGAGACCTGGTGACAGGTCTGGGAGTACTGGAGGCTGAAAGGGGCTCAGAAGGATCCGAGGTAGGGGGCAAATGGACTGCTTCAGAGAGGGGCAGTAGGTGATTCGAGTGCCATGTCTTCAATGGCCCCACACTTCCTTCTGGCTTGAGTTGGTATACTGGTAAGCCTGGCAGTTGCTTACAGATCACATAGGGTTGGGACCTCCACCGGTCGGCCAGCTTATGTTTTCCCGGTATGCCTAAGTTCCGCAACAGTACCCTGTCTCCTGGCTGTAGGTCATGAATCCGAACCTTGAGGTCGTAGCTCCGCTTATTCCTGGCTCCTCTTTGATCGGAAGTCGCCTGGGCTTTCTCATATGCCAGTCTTAAACTCTGTCACAACCGGTCCACATATCCTTTGTGAGAAGCCACGGATGTATGATCTATTGAAGTGCCAAAGGCTAAATATACCGGTAATCTTGCTTCCCTGCCAAACATCAACCTGTATGGGGTGTATGCAGTGGCATCACTAGTTGTACTATTATACGCATGCACAATGGCAGCCACATGCTTGCCCCAATGCTGTTTCTTCTCACTACTCAAAGTCCCCAGCATATTTAACAATGTCCAATTGAATCGTTCGGGCTGAGCATCCCCTTGTGGGTGGTAGGGGGTGGTTCGGGTCTTCTTTATACCCAGGGAATCCAACAGTTTCCGTATCAGTCTCCTTTCGAAATCCCTTCCCTGATCCGAGTGGAGGCGTTGAGGTAGTCCATAATGTACGAAGAACTTCTCGACAAGTACCTTGGCCACTGTGGAGGCCTTCTGGTCTTTGATTGGGAATGCCTGAGCGTATCGGGTGAAATGATCGGTTATCACCAGAACATTCCCATGTCCACTCAAATCAGGTTCTATACAAAGAAAATCAATGCATACCAGATCCAAGGGCCCTTGACTTTGTAGGTGGCCCATTGGGGCAGCTTGATGAGGCAGAGTCTTTCTTTGTACGCAGCTTGCACATGAATGGCAATATTCCTCCACTTCAGCCCGCATACAGGGCCAGTAAAACCGGTTGCTCATGAGTTGGAAAGTTCTTTCCGATCCTAGGTGACCATGATCGTCATGTAAAGCGGTCAGAACAATCTTTCGGTACTTCTTGGGCAGAAACAGTTGCCATTTATCCTCCAGATCATCAGAGGGGCCCCTTCGGTAGACCACTGCAACTGGTCCCATTCTCTTCTCAATAGGCGAGCCTCCTTCGAGGGGTCCTTCAGGGTCCTTTGAGGGGTCCTTCAGCGGGTCTTCCAGTTGATCTCTCCTTAGATCTCTCTTTGAAAGACTGGATAGGTTCTCTTCCCCAATCTGGGTCACGTCACAGTACTACTTAGGTACTCCAACAACCGAGACCCCAATTTCTTCAGCCCTGGATCCTCCACTGGCTTGGAACTCCGCTCCTTGACACAGGGCTCGCACTCCCTCCCGGGTTAGTCAAGTCCAGTCTTCTGTAGGATTAGTGGGGGCATAGGCCCTTCTGGACAAGGCATCTGCATCTCTGTTTCCAGTCCCAGGTCTGTATTTCAAACTGAAGGTGAATCCTGAGAGGGCTGCCAGCCAGCGGTGGCCGATGGCATCCAGCTTGGCTGTGGTCAGAAGGTAAGTGAGCGGGTTATTGTCTGTTTTAACCACAAATTCGGCTCCATACAGGTAGTCCTTCAGCTTGTCCACCACAACCCACTTCAAGGCCAATAATTCCAACTTATGGGTGGGGTAATTCTTCTCAGCTGGGGTCAAGCTTCTGCTCACATAAGCAACGGGCCTCAGCTGGTCATCATGCTCCTGATACAGTACTCCTCCCAGACCATCATGACTGGCATCCACATGTAACTCATATGGCTTCTTGTTGTCTGCATAAGCCCAGACGGGGGCAGTGGTCAAACTCTCCTTCGATCTTGTGAACGCTTCTTCACATTTTACCGTCCACTAATCTTCCACGGACTCCCCCGGCTTTCTAGAGCCCGAGTCATCCTCCTCTCCTTCTGTCTTTAAGAGTTCATTCAAGGGCTTGGCAATCTTGGCAAACCCCTCCACAAACCTTTGGTAGTAGGAGCAGAACCCCCAGTAACTGGCTCTAACCTCCCTTGGCACAGATAGCAGTAAATATGGTATTGTGAAGCCCGCTAGCTAAGGGGATCACAATACCGCAATAAACATATAACCACACAGCGTATTTGCTTAACCACAAGTAAGTTTTACTGAATATAAAGCATGAAGTTAGACAATAGTACATGTGCCTATGCAGAGCCCTGCAATGTAACTGTTAAGCATATAAACAAGCAATAAGTTCTAATAGTATTTCACACACTAAATGTAAATCAACTACGCTCGCGAGCTTCCCCCTCGTGGGCAAAGATGGCCCCCAAACAGTGTCTAACTGCTTTAGAGTCAGGCCTGACTATTGCAGATACAGATACTCCATTGGGAGAGATCTTCGCTAGCAATGGTGGTGCACTTAAAAAGGGTATTTGTAATCCACAGGGAAAAAGAACAGTCATTTACTCGATATGCAATAAAGGGTTCAACTATTGCTGCACAACACACTGTCCCTCTTGCGTGCAAACTGTGGTCCCTGAACAATTTATCCTGAGCCTAAAGATTAGTCAATTAATCCTTGCGCAAGTGCTCTCTCACCCGACCGGACCAGTCCGCACAACCGACTTCCGTAACTGGGCTCCTGTACACAGTCTCACGACTCCCGTAGTCTCCGATCCTCCCGACAGTCCTTAGAAGGATGATGGACGAGGTGACTCTTGGGTTCTCCCGTAAAGGCCGGAGGCTCTTTGGATCACAAGGCCCGACTCTCAGGCCCAGTCCAACAACAGACCCAGCGCAGGCTCCACTTGCTAGGTGAGTGATGTCCAAAGAGACCCGCGTGTTGCTCCGCGCCTCCTTAAATAGGCCTTCCCCAGCAGACCTTGCACCGGGCAATGCACTGTGGTCGTCCCGCTGTACACTGGATATAGTAGTCTTTTAGGCTCCTTAAAGTGACACCCCGTTACACATGCTTCAGGGTTCTATGACTGTAGCCCCTTAATTTAAGTCTATGGTAAAGGTCTTTAGAAGAGCTTTGGAAGTCCATATCCCGACTACAATTGCGTCTAATACGTAGATATTGACTGTAGGGAATGCTTTGTAGTAAGGGTTCGGGATGGGAGCTGGTAGCTGGTAGCATGGAGAATTGTATTCCAGGCAGTAGGTTTTCTATATAGGGATGAATCAACATGTCCATGTTCATCAATCGATATATTTAAATCCAAAAAAGGTGATGTTAGTTTGGCTGTAATTCATGGTGAACTTTAAATTAAAGTCATTGATTGAAATCAATTCCAGAAATTGCTGTAACTTTATTTCAGTTCCCGACCAAAAAATAAGCACATCGTCTATGTAGCGATACCAGGAAACCACACTGTCCAAAAAAGGAGCAAGTTTGTCTCTGGAAAAAACATTGTTTTCCCACCCCCCCCTGTACAGGTTGGAGTACGACGGGGCACATTTTGTCCCCATCGCCACCCCCTGCATTTGGAGGTAGTGGGATGATCCAAACAGAAAAACATTATGTCACAAGATATAATTCAACAGTTCAAGTACAAAGTCATTATATTTCTGTGCCAATGGGCCTCTCTCATTCAAGGGACCCCGAATGACTTCAAGACCCTTGTCATGGGGTATGGTGTTATAGAGGTGTCGCAGACCGGAAGTGCCCGGACTCAGAGTAAGACGGCGGTTGCGCCGCTTGATCTTAATGCCTGTCTTTTTTAATTCAATGTACGCAGAATATTTACTACTTAATAAATTCTATATTATTTAAAACTACTACACCATTGGAGTCTTCCCCTCTCTCTCCCTTCATTCCACGGAGCTTTCCAAGCTCCACACACAGAGCTTCTCCCCCCCCTCCCCTTTGTTTTGAATAGGAGCAGGTGCCATAGAGCTCAGTGGAGGAAAGAGGAATAGCGCCCTATACATTAACATTGGGAGAAGACAACTAGTGAAGAGAGAGAGAATAACTCACTGCTCATATAAATCTACGTGGAGGTAAGAGTCCTGAGAGGCCATAGTTCAAGACGTCCAGAAATAAGAATACATTTTTATTGAGCAGACTCACATAGTTGGAAAAACTGATTTAAGCAAATCACTATTTGAACTCTTTTTTTATATTATAACTACTTCACCCGGATCACGTTGGATCATTATTTATTTATTTGTTTATGATTCTTTTACATATAGTACTGCATTTTATATATATGCATTGCTATTTCTTTGCACTTGTTAAGATTTGCACATAGTAGCTATTTTGCACATGATAGTAATTTTAACAATTTAGCACATAGGAGTTTATTTGCACAGTGCACAGGCACTTTGTTTATTATATAATATAATTTATTATATTCTATTTATTTATACATGTACACATTGTATATCACTATGTATTAATTTTATTACCTATTGTGTGGGAGCCTTTTAGCGCGGAAACAATTTTTTTATTTATTTGTCACATTGTGTAAAGTGAACACATTTGGTTGCTGCTGCTTTAGGGTTGAGTGCAATATATAATTTTATATTTTTTGGCACATAACATTTTAGTTTGTATAATCTATTACTCAATAGTAGCGCGAAAGATTCTTTATTTATTGTCACTAACTGTGACCACCACTCTCATTAAACATCCAGCAAGGATTTTCATTTGTGATGTTAATAAAACTTTATAAACTATATAAATTTGTATCATTGTCATATTCTTCTCATCACTACATGGTTGAATATTGCATCATCAAAATCCCACTTTCCTCCTCCCTTTTCTAAGCTTCTAAGAATATTTTTGGTTCAGGGCACCACCACCACTGCCTAAGGCCCAATTTTTCTGCCCCTGTTTAACAGGGGCACGTAATTACAAATTTTGATCTAATATTTCACAGCAGGGCCCGTTCCTGCGCTCAACAAGAGTATCTGTGAGGCTTTACAGTGTTGTGCCACCACCACCACCTAAGGCCCAATTTTTCTGTCCCTGTTTAACAGGGGCATGTAATTAGAATTTTTGCTCTAATATTTCACAGCAGGGTTCGTTCCTGCGCTCAACAAGAGAATCTGTGAGGGGTTACAGTGTTGTGGCACCACCACCACTGATTAAGACCTAAATTTTCTGCCCCTGTTTCACAGGGGCGTGTAATTACAATTTTTGATCTAATATTTCACAGCAGGGCCTGTTCCTGCGCCCACCAAGAGTAACTGTGAGGACTTATAGTGTTGTGGCACCACCACCAAAGGCCCAATTTTTCTGACCCTGTTTAACAGGGGCATGTAATGACAATTCTTGATATAATATTTCACAGCAGGGCCCGTTCCAGTGCCCACTAATATTAACTGTGAGGGCTTACAGTGTTTTGGTACCACCAACATCTAAGGCCCAATTTTCCGCAGAGTGTATAGGGCAGGCCGTATAGTATATACAGGCAGTCCCCTATTTTCAAACATCCGACTTACAAACCACTCCTACTTACAAACGGAGGGAGACAACAGGAAGTGAGAGGAAATCTACCCCTAGGAAGGGAAATTCTCTCCTGTAAGAGTAAATATGGGAAAAAGGTGTCTCCACTGATGCTTTATCACCAATCCTTGTTTCCCTAATAACCCAAAATTTTCAAAATTCAATTGTCATTGGGACAGAAAGTGAGGCGAAATCTTCTGAACAGGGGCACAGACAGCAAAACAAATAGTACAGGGGTGATAACCCTTCCCTATGTTATCCAAAAAGCTTAAAAATTGATTTTTTGGCTGGAGCTACACTTAAAAAATGTACCTGTTCCAAATTACAAACAGATTCAACTTAAGAACAAACCTACAGTCCCTATCTTGTTTGTAACCTGGAAACCGCCTGTATATTGCTGTTCAGAATATATAGGGCCTGGGGGCCCCACGCCTTTTTTTTTATTTGGGTGCAGGGTTCCCCTAAATAGCCATACCAGACCCAAAGGGCCTGGTAATGGGCTGGGGGGGGGACCCATGCCGTTTTTCTCAATGATTTTCATCTATATTGACGGGACCCGACATTGTATTACAGCTGCAAGCAGTTTTAAATTACTTTTATTCCTTTAGAAATGTAATTTTGCAGCAGGGACTGTTCTAAACATGGGGAAAATGTGCCACTTTACAGGCATACTATAGTCACCCCCCCAGGCATGATATTTAAAGAATATTGTTTCACTTTAAGCATTATTAAAATCACTGCTCCCGAAAAAACTGCCGGTTTTAAAACTTGTTTTTGCATTGATACATGTCCCCTGGGGCAGGACCTGGGTCCCCAAACCCTTTTTGACAATAACTTGCATATTAGCCTTTATAATTAGCACTTTTGATTTTTCACGTTCGGATCCCATAGACTTTAACGGTGTTCGCGTGTTCGCACAAACTTTTTGTCAGTTCGCATGTCCTGCCGCAAACCAAACCGGGGGGTGTTCGGCTCATCCCTATTTATAACTAATATCCTTCAGACCCTTTATTAGCTTTGTTGCCCTTCTTTGTACTCGCTCCATTTCCAGTACACCCTTTCTGAGGACTAGTGCCCAGAACTGGACAGCATACTCCAGGTGCGACCGGACCAGAGTCTTGTAGAGTGGGAGAATTATCGCTTTATCCCTGGAGTTAATCCCCTTTTTAATGCATGCCAATATTCTGTTTTCTTTGTTAGCAGCAGCTTGGCATTGCATGATATTGCTAAACCTATCATCTACTAGGACCCCCAGGTCCTTATCCATCCTAGATTCCCCCAGAGGTTCACCCTCACCCCTAATGAGTAGGTTGCATTCATATTTTTTCCACCCAAATGCATTATTTTACATTTTTCTACATTAAACCTCATTTGACATGAAGTTGCCCACCCCATTAGTTTGTTCAGATCTTCTTGCAAGGTTTCCACATCCTGCGGAGAAGTTATTGCCCTGCTTAGCTTTGTGTCACCTGCAAATACAGAGATTGAGCTGTTAACCCCATCCAGGTCGTTTATGAACAAATTAAACAAGATTGGTCCCAGCACAGAACCCTGAGGGACCCCACTTCCCACTCCTGACCATTCTGAGTATTCCTCTTTGGTTACCACCCTCTGAACGTGCCCTTGTAGCCAGTTTTCAATCCATGTTCTCACCCTCTGGTCCATACCAACAGACCTTACTTTGTACAGTAAACGTTTATGGGGAACTGTGTCAAATGCTTTTGCAAAGTCCAGATACACCACATCTATCATAGAGGGTTTAAAAAGAAATAGCATTGAACCACCATTATATATATACATATAATATATATAATATATACAGTGTATATATATATATATATATATATATATATATATATATAAATGTGACATTGAGACTGAATTGCTCCATGGTACATACAGCTCCAGAAGTCTGTAATCGTTTTTTTTAAAGCTCATATACAGCTAATTAAGGATGCAAATATTGAAATGTCCATTGCCTGATCACATGTTCACTTTAACCTTTTCCCAGGCATTGAAGCTTAAAGGGGTTGTAAAGGTTCGTTTTTTTTATTTTCTAAATAGGTTCCTTTAAGCTAGTGCATTGTTGGTTCACTTACCTTTTCCTTTGATTTACCTTCTAAATGTTTTTTTTTCTTTGTCTGAATTTCTCACTTCCTGTTTCTCCTCAGTAAACTTCACACCATCATCCGAGTGGTGTTGAGTCAGCCAGAACAGCTTACTGAACAGCTTACTGAGGAGGAACAGGAAGTGAGAAATTCAGACAAAGAAAACAAAGAAAAAAATTATTTAGAAGGGAAATATAAGGAAAAGGTAAGTGAACCAACAATGCACTAGCTTAAAGGAACCTATTTAGAAAATAAAAAACGAACCTTTACAACCCCTTTAAGGCTGGGTTCACATATATGCAAATTGGATGTGGGTTTCCCTGCATCTAATTTACATGACAGGTGAGTGTGACTGGCTCTCAATAGAGCCATTTCACAAAGGTCCGGGGTGGCCGCAGTCCGTATTGCAGAAGGGTCCTGTGTGTCATTGGGTCCGGTTCAGGTGCAAATTCGGGCAAAAATTCTGACCTGAATCGTACCTGAACCAGTGAACAAGGACGCACCAAACCTCATGCTGGGAATTGCGGCCGCACATATGTGACCCTGGCCTAGGACACAAAATATCCAGGCCAAACACCAATCATTACTTAGCTCATTTTCTGCTTGCTCTGTTCATCCTGCACCACAGAGCTTTTACATATTCCAGCAAAAAAATTACAGGATATTTGCATTGTTGTCTTTAAAATGCTACTGTTATTATTCAAATAAAGAAGAAACACTTTCTTTCATGCATCCATTTTTTTAGTGTGACGGCCATTCATTTTTAATCACAACAGATAAACAACACTTTGGACACTGTTTAAGATGACTGACTTCACAATTGCTGCATTGAATTATGTAAAGTTATTTCTGTTTGCCAGACATGAGTTATGTGTCTAAATAGAAACAATCACTGACTTGGAGGGTATTTTGAGTAGCCGATGTCACACTATGTCAAAGTAATTTTAAAAAGGGAGAAAAGAAACTGCTAAAAGCAGAGTCAAACAGGGTGAAAGCAGGTCTAAAGAACATGCTGATTTTATAAGCAAAAAATCTCAGTTCTACATCTAAAAACAAAATCCCTGGCAGGAATGTTCATATTAATTAATGTCATAGAGCGTGTTCAAGCAATTTGAGATTTCCAAAAGCAGAATCAGCATGGAAGAAGAGTATAGATGGGTTGTATTTGTCAGCCACTGGTATTTTCCCCACATGGGAAAATAACAATTCATAAAGCAGAGTTATTTGCAAAATCTGACTCATCAAAGTGCCTGAACATCCCACCCATGGTTTGATAAATCAGGCCCCAAAGAATTGCGTAACATATTATTATATTACCCTATATAACTTACTACCTACTTGATTAATATAGCTCAATCTATTGTACTTAAAAATGTACAGGCATTTTCCTTTTTTTCTGCCCCTAAACACCCCTTTTAGTTAGCCTATGTGTTCATAGGCATGTGCAGGCATTTAGAGGCAGTGGCATTTAGGAGCAGAAATCTGAACACACCAAGATCTTGTGCAGGAGAGAAGCGTTTGGACCAGAAAAAAACTCTGATGCACCTAAACGCTAGGCGCGTTAAGCACTTGAGCATTCATTTATTTCAATGGCCAGAATAAACTACTGTTCTGGCCAATTAAATGAATGAATGCCCAAATGCTTAATGTGCCTAAACATGCCAAAACTCCTTTAAAAAATGCAGCTTTTAGAGTGTTTTTAATACTGCTTTTCTCCTGGCTGAAGACAAGTGGTTAGAAGAGTATAGTGTGCATGAGACCTAACAAAGGGCTGAAGAGCTTTAATACAGAACTGACACTAATCTTGCTTTTGTTGAAGGACACAGAGAAGATAAGAAGATTTTTGACCACTGGATCATAGTACCACCTGTAGAAATAGGACAGGTACAATACAAAACAATCAAAAAATAAACAGCTTAGGGTTGGCCTCTGCTTATGTATCCTTCTGTTTGCCAACACAGCCCGAGTTTTTTGTGTCAAAAGGTTAGGGCCTAAGAATCTATAGCATTCTGTAAAAAAAAAAAAAACAACTTCATGCAGCCATGGTGCCTTTTTCACGCTGGCACTCTCCGCCAGCGGATCCGCCTGTTTAGCGGGCGATTTCTCCGCTTATCCCTGCTGAGAAGGTGGATGACAGGTCCATGGTCCATGCACACAGCCCACTTTGATCTATGGGTGGTCATATGTAAACGAACAACCTGTCTACATCCGACTGTCACCTGAACTGCCAGATGGATGGGGAATGGATCCCCATCCGTCTGTTTTTAGCGGACAGGATCGGATCAGGCGTCAACGGAAGGTTCGACCTGGTCCGCCTAAAAAACTGACAGGCGGACACAATCGGTTGCCTGTGTGAAAGTGGCCTATGCCCTAAAGAAGACCTAAACAACAAATAGTCACTGCCCACACCTTGCACCACTCTCATGTGAACATAAAGAAAGTAAAACACAAAAATAGCAGCGCTACTTAATAAACATATAAATACCACTTGTGTAGTGACTTTTTACTTATATAAACAAACCAAACCCATACCACAATCATATATATTTAGTGAAATGTGCATTTGTAAAAACATCCCACATACAAATAAAAAGTATCTGTCAAAAAGTGTACAAGTACAAAGTACATACGGCGCTCCTAGGGGAAGTGCAAAGTCACTTAGTCCATTAAAACCTTTCTCTGTAGAGGAAAGGATGAGGCAACTGAATAGATGGATGAGAGCATAGTCAATGGATGGCTAAGCAGGAGAAGGGACAGAGACTGGAACAAGCAAGAAACTTGCAGAAGATCAGCATAAATCAAATAAAAAACCAACATAAGATTAAGGTGAGACACAGACTAGAGCACTCCCTAGGTGTAGCAAAATGTAAGTCTCCAAAGAGCTGTATAGCAAATTCAAAAAGTGTACAAATACAAAGTACATCCTGCGCTCCTTGTAGAAGTGCAGAGTCACTTAGCGCATTGAAACCTTCATCTGTATCTGTAGACCATCAACAGGGTAGCGGAAGGGGTGGGGCAACTGAATGGATGGATGAAAGAGTATTTGATGGATCGATGGCTGATCAGGAGAAGGGACTGAGACTGGAACCTCTGCAGCTTTCACAGAAGATCTGGGTAGGATCACCTCAATGCAGAAGAAAATGAAAAGCAGGGCGCTGAGGTCAGTGTCAAACAAAAATCACTTTATTAAAATAAGCAGCACCCTTACAATGAATTTAGCATGAAACAGCATGGATAGGGAACATCTGAGACCAAGCAGCTGTGATCAGTGTGAGGCTATAGGTATCACTGGGCAAACAGAGGATGAGAGGGCGCCAGACAGCTCAAGGTATGGATAGTGTTCTCAGTAGCACACAAGGATGACAGTTGTCAAAATGCCTAGTTGATGTTGGGAGAGGGGGCGTGCATGATGCATTTCCAACGACTTCGCCCTCTTTTTTCAAATACATTGACAGTGAAGAAAAGTGATGGGCTTATAAAGCCAAAGGTGCAGGAAGGGGAATGACATGAGAGGGGAAGAGAGGAAAAAGCAGAGCTGCTGCATAGAGCCATGAGAGCGGGAGAGGGAGGAGAGTGAAAGGGGGAAAAAAGCACAGGAGATATAGCCGAGCCGTAAACCCTTGGCTTACAGACTGCCAGAATCAGGAAGTTCAATGTCACTACTGGGGACAGGGAGTGAGACAAAGAAATGCAAAGCAGATAAAATAAAACTGCTGCACTGCAAATATAAGGATCAAGTATTACACCAGGTAAAAGACTTGAATATACATGGATAAAGTATTACACCAAATAAAATATTTGGATTAAAAGATATATGCAGTGCAAATAATATTACCATTAATATTACTGGAAATTATATTCATTTATAAAGAAATGGATATATATTAGGAATAATGATGTATATAAGACAAATACATATTAAAATGGATGCATAAAAATAAAAATAAATAATAATAATAAAAAAAATGTGTTCAAAAATGTAAATGTATGCAGTTATCTAAAAAAGAAAAAAAAATGCACAACTGGTATCCATCTCTAATCCAATGGGAATGAATGGTGTGTAGAAAAAAGTACATGATAACAAAAGCTGGCATTACTTACCAAAATTGAAAATGTATAAGAACAGGGTGCTCAAAATAGTGTGCACCTCAAATTCCTCATTAAGACCTCGTGACAGAGTATTAATATGATGAATTAAAAAGGTTTCTCTGTGGCAGAGGGTATGAAACCTTTCTGGTTACATAGTGACATGGGAGAATTTGTTCCGAAACCCAAACCTGAAGGCCATTGGTTGAGCAATCATGAGTGTATTTGAAATGGTGGGGAACGTTTTGATTAGTGTGCCTTCCTCAATGAGTCTCCTGTGTTCACCAAAATGTTCCCGGACAATACGAATGGTCCTGACTATGTAGAGGAGACCACAGGGACTAGGGACGAGCTGAACACCCCTGGTTCAGTTCGCATCCAGATCATGCGAACAGACCAAAAAATCACGCGAACATTAGAACACCGTTAAAGTCTATGGGCCTCGAACGTGAGAAATCAAAAGTGCAAATTTTAAAGGCTAATATGCAAGTTATTGTCCTAAAAAGTGTTTGGGGACCCCGGGTCCTACCCCAGGGGACATGTATCAATGCAAAAAAAAGTTTTAAAAACTGCAGTTTTATTCGGGAGCAGTGATTTTAATAATGCTCAAAGTGAAACAATAAAAGTGAAATATTACTTTTAATTTCGTACCTGGGGGGTGTCTATAGTATGCCTGTAAAGTGGCACGTGTTTCCCGTGCTTAGAACTGTCCCTGCACAAAATGTAATTTTTGAAGGAAAAAAAGTAATTTAAAACTACTCGCGGCTATTAATGAATTGCTGGGTCCCAGCAATATAGATAAAAGTCATTGAAAAAAACGGCACCAAATTTAAAAAAAAAATGGTGTGGGGGCCCGCCTCAAAATCCATACCAGACTCTTCAGGTCTGGTATGGATTTTAAGGGGCACCCCGTACAAAATAAAAAATAAATAGCGTGGGGTCCCCCAAAAATCCATACTAGACCCTTATCCGAGCACGCAACCTGGCAGGCCACAGGAAAAGAGGGGGGGACCTCGCTGGAGACTCGCATCGCTGGAGAGAGAATGGATCATCGCTGGGCAGACTGCATTACATCGCTGGAATGTTTTTTTTATTTTTTATTTTTTTATTTTTAATAAAGGAATTTTCCCAACTGTGTCTGTGTGTTTTTTTTTAATTTTTGACACTTTATTTTGTGAAATGGTAGGGGTACAATGTACCCCATTATCAATTCGCATAGGGGGGCCGGAATCTGGGGGTCCCCTTTGTTAAAGGGGGCTTCCAGATTCCGATAAGCCCCCCTCCCGCAGACCCCCACAACCCCTGGGCAGGGGTTGTGGGGATGAGGCCCTTGTCTCCATCATCATGTTGAGGGCATGTGGCCTGGTACGGTTCAGGGGGGGGGCACTCTCTCGTCCTCCCCTCTTTTCCTGCGGCCTGCCAGGTTACGTGCTCAGATAAGGGTCTGGTATGGATTTTTGGGGAAAACCCCACGCCATTTTAAAAAAAAAATTACGCGGGGTTCCCCTTAATATCCATACCAGACCTGAAGGGCCTGATATGAAATTTGGGGGGGACCCCCACACTTTTTTTTTGGTTCGGCGTTCCCCTTAATATCCATACCTCAGGTAATGGAATTTTGGGGGGACACCCATGCATTCTTTTTTTTATTTTAGTTCCCTGCACAAAATGTCATTTTTGAAGGAAAAAAAGTCATTTGAAACTACTCGCAGCTATTAATGAATTGTCGGGTCCCGGCAATACAGATAACAGTAATTGAAAAAACAGCAGGGGTTCCTCTTAATATTCATACCAGACCCAAAGGGCCTGATAATGGACTGGGGGGGGACCCCTGACGTTTTTTTCAATGACTCTGATCTGTATTGCCAGGACCGACAATTCATTAATAGCCACGAGTAGTTTTAAATTACTTTTTTTCTTTTAGAAATTACATTTTGTGCAGGGACAGTTCTAAACACAGGAAACACGCGTCACTTTACAGGCATACTATGCACAACCCCCAGGTATGAAATTTAAAGGAATATTTCACTTTTATTGTTTCACTTTAAGCATTATTAAAATCACTGCTCCCGAAAAAACTGACGTTTTTAAAACTTTTTTTTGCATTGATACATGTCCCCTGGGGCAGGACCCGGGTCCACCAAACACTTTTTTATGACAATAACTTGCATATTAACCTTTAAAATGAACACTTTTGATTTCTCCCATAGACTTTTAAAGGGTGTTCTGCGGCTTTTCGAATTTGCCGCGAACACCCCAAATTGTTCGCTGTTCGCCGAACGGGCGAACAGCCAATGTTCGAGACAAACTCATGTTCGACTCGAACATAAAATTCATCTCTAACAGGGACATGAGAGGCAGTATAGAACAAAATCCATGGAACAGGAGAAGAAGGAACTGATGGAATAAGTTTTTCTTTTGTTATTGGTAAAACTCTTTTTGCAGTAAATTTACACATCTTGCATTTTCGTTTTTTACATTGGAACACACCTAATGTTAAAGTAGGTAGCCAAAGGATGGGAGGAGGGCTTATTGCTGGATGGTAATTTGCTAGGGGCAATCTCGCTTTTGACATTGGGAGCCATTCTATACATAAATTTAGGTCTGTTTGGGAGAACCAGCCCCAACTTGGGGTAAGGCTTACCTGTAGGTACCGTGAATAGCTCCTAAACAGTTTAGGAGATATTCACTGTATCCGCATTTGCCGATGACTGTATCCGCATGTGCCGATGACTGTATCCGCATGTGCCGCTTGAGCCGTTTGTTCAGTAGCTGTGCCGTGACCATATGCGCGGGAGTCATCACGGCCCCTGCCAATCACAGCACCAGAGCCCACAAACCCGGAAATAACTCCCGGAGAAATGTCCCTCACAGCGGTGTGCAGGGACTGCTGCAACAGCTTTGATCTAAGGTAAGTATTTCATAATGAGCTAGTATGCGATGCATACTAGCTCATTATGCCTTTCGTCTTGCAGGGTTTTTTTTCTCTGAGTTTACAACCACATAATGTGAAAAAATGTAATGAAAGTTCTTCAAATATTGTATAACAATTAAACATTTGATGCATTGCATCATATTTGAAAAAAAAAACAAAAAAAACAAGGAGATTTCAGAAGCAGGGAGAAGTCATACTTCAGTCAGAAATAAGCTTAACAATAAAATTACACATTGATATCATTTTTTATATATTTGAAAAAAAACTGTAAAAACCCCATGCACATAATATCATTCCTTTAAATAGGTAAGTAGTGAGAAGTAATTGGTCAGCCCAAAATACATAAAGCAGTATTATTCCCAAAACCAAAAATGTAATATATTGTTGCTTACCAATCCTTAGATTTGGCAGCTACATTAGTTTTCTATTGTTAGGTTTTTTTTCCCCTCTGTTTTTACCTGGTGATCTGGCCAGTAACACACCTCCTGTATTAGAGGGCCCCCACCCTGGATGAAGGAGCACAGAGGCACCTTTGGACAGCAGCATTGTCAGTCTGAGGGGAGAGGAGTGTTAAATGTACTAGCAGATTTATATACACTAACACATTGAAGCCAAACTCCCTCTCACACTGCAACTGTTCACACAATGTAACATTTTTTTTAACCACAAAATTGAGAATTAGGGATGAGAAAGGATGGTTTCTATGTAAAGAATCGCTGCTAGTCCACAATACTTTAAAGAGCATGAATAAAAAATTATTCTGAAGTTGAGTCAAAAGATTGAAACAAATAGCATGATAAAGCCTACACGAAAGCCAAAAAATTATCAAAATGAAAGAAAATAATGCAAAAAAATAACAGGGGGAATTCAATAAAGCTGCTGTGCCACTTTTCTGCTGTTAATCCCTCTGGTCAATGTGTTGCACCAAATTTGCGAAGCATCTGACATACTGTTGGTTCTGACAGCAACTTGTGTGCCAAATTCAGGCAGTTTTAATATGCACTACCAGTAATTTTACATTGTGGCACGATGCCTGTGCCAAATTCAATATACAATACAGACAGTTCATATCTTACGCACACATGACTTGGCAAACAGAGAGAGGCCCGGGACCAGACAGATTTTTCAAAAGTGTCTTCTGTGCGTTCTAAATGTGGTGCAGCATTCGCTAAATTTAAGTATACGTTCTAACCAGGAAATTTACTGCATGCTGTGCCACTTTTAGAGCACACTCCAGACACATTTTCTAAATCTGTCTGCACCAGTCTTCATGAATTCTAGGGAATGTGTTGTTCACTTTTTTGATGCTTCAGCAAAATGAAATGAAAACATTAAAGTGGTTATTAACCCAATTTCACATTTTAATACTATTTGTTTTGTTTCCTAAAACTGTGCCCCCCTGTCTCTGTGTTTTATTTTAAAAAATCCTCCTTCATCATATTTCACGTAAGCTCCCGGCTCTCATGTCACCGGCTGTGTCTTCTCTCTGCCCATCTTGCAGAAGCAGGGGGCGGGGCCAAGGTTTCCCCGCTGACGTCAGCGGGATGAGAGGAGGAGAGAGGAGACATGGCCGGTCACGTGACCAAAGGAAGCCGACGTGAGATACAGTAAAGGAGTTACATAGTTACATAGTTAGTCAGGTTGAAAAAAGACAAAGTCCATCCAGTTCAACCATAAAAAAATAACTAAAATAAGATAAAAAAATATCGTGCAATCCCATATACCCAATTCTATACCCATAGTTGATCCAGAGGAAGGCAAAAAACCCCAGCAGAGCATGATCCAATTTGCTACAGCAGGGGAAAAAATTCCTTCCTGATCCCCCGAGAGGCAATCGGATTTACCCTGGATCAACTTTACCTAGAACTGTTAGTACTCAGTTATATTATGTACATTTAGGAAAGTATCCAGGCCTTTCTTAAAGCAATCTACTGAGCTGGCCAGAACCACCTCTGCAGGGAGTCTGTTCCACATTTTCACAGCTCTTACTGTGAAGAAACCTTTCCGCATTTGGAGATGAAATCTTTTTTCTTCTAGACGTAAAGAGTGCCCCCTTGTTCTCTGTGTTGACCGTAAAGTGAATAACTCATCACCAAGTTCACTATATGGACCCCTTATATATTTGTACATGTTAATCATATCCCCCCTTATTCTCCTCTTCTCAAGAGTGAATAAATTCAGTTCCTCTAATCTTTCTTCATAGCTGAGCTCCTCCATGCCTCTTATCAGTTTGGTTGCCCTTCTCTGCACTTTCTCCAGTTCCCCGATATGCTTTTTGAGAACTGGTGCCCAAAAC
The DNA here is from genome assembly GCA_029206835.1 of Rana muscosa. NCBI lineage: Eukaryota > Metazoa > Chordata > Amphibia > Anura > Ranidae > Rana > Rana muscosa. Next base: position 327,681,413 of record CM055116.1, on the reverse strand, counting down.
TGAACTGCGTATTCCAGATGAGGCCTTACTAATGATTTGTACAGGGGCAAAATGATGTCTCTCTCTCTGGAGTCCATACCTCTCTTAATACAAGAAAGGACTTTGCTCGCTTTGGAAACCACAGCTTGGCATTGCATGGAGTATTTTTTAAAATAAAACACAGAGACAGCGGGGCACAGTATTTGGAAACAAAATGGGTAGTATTAAAATATAATGTATATTCCTGCAGCAGGAGGTTGATAGGGCATCACTGCACGCAGAGAGGGGAGGGGGAGGAGGGGGACAGAGGAGACAGACACAGGAGAGCAGGCTGCGGGTGACAGATGTAAGCAAACAGACCACAATGTCAGGAGTTTAGCAGCCATGAATATCATGGTCTGTTTGCAGATGGGAGGAGAGAAACTGTCCAAATTACACAGCACAAGTACTGTGCTGTATAAAATCCTTTAAAGGAGCAGGATCCATTATTTATTTTTTTGCGTTTAACAAACGCTTTAATGTTCAATGCAGTAATTACCCAGCCAAAAGATTTCAAAAATGTTATGTTTAGGAAACAGCTAACAAAAAATTAGGTTTTGAGCTTTATTGGTGCCAGTACACTGTAAAGCAACACCAATTTTCTTGCAGAGCTTAGAATGTTACCTGGTCAAAAAAAAAAATGATGAAGTAGCTATGATAATATTGGTTTTGGGTTGCTAGTCATGCAAAAACATTATAACCCTACATAAATATTAATGTAGAGCACAAGATATTTCCAGGCCATAAAAACTTAAATTCTTTGCAAATGTGAAGAAGTTGAGGAAAAATGGGATTTAAGGCATTAGTTGTGCTAAAACACCTAAAACCAACAGACATATTTGTGAAGGCCAAAGATGTTACCTGGCCAAAATGTTTTATTTTTTTGCAACTGTGAAAAAGTTGTGGAAAAATGGGAATTAGGGTGTTAGTTGTGCTAAAACACCATCATACAATCCCCTTTGTTAGATAACTTTATTTGTCCCAGTGTCTGTGCTTTATAAAAAAATATGACGATTTCTACCTTATTTCAGAATGCCTCCTGACGCCCACGTGACTGCTCGCCTCTCTCCTTTCCCAGCCTGACAACTACAGCGGGAGGGGCCGGGAACTCCTGCTGACATCAGCCGGGAGGAGGGGAAGAAAGGAGGAGAGCGGCGAACAATGAACAATAGCAATAAGCCCAGTATGAGATGGTAATGGTAGCAGACCTACAGTGGTGACAGTAAATGTTAACAGTGTCAGGCCAGCAGTAGTAGAAGGAGGTGTTAATGGTGACCGCGTGTGCTCATGATGTCAATAGTAGCAGCAGGTTGGGGGTTGGATGAAAAGAGAAGCTTAGGCTGTACAGAAAATAAATATTTTGGGTAATAGAATGTTCAAAACAATTAATCTGCAGCATCTTCAGCAGGTCGCTGGTCCAGGACTGCTTCAATTGTGTCCTAAAACAGGTGGACTCCTTTGCCTGTCCTAAAGCTCCCAAAAGCACTAAATGTACATTCAGAAAAGATGCAGCCCAGCAACAATATTGCATACCAGGCAAGCTTTCGCAAGTGGTTCATCCTCATTATCCAATTATCAAGGGGTCATCCACTGGAAGGGTGTCAGCTTCCACCCTTGACCCTAAGTTCTGCCCCTTCATATGATGCAGCTGCTGCTGATTGCTGTTGTAAGCAGACAGCCCTGGGTGCTGGGTAAAAAAAATATATATTTTGAATGCTCCACTTAGGCAGTTATTCCCACTGCTGCTCTTCCTTTCAGTGAGACAGTATCCTTACAGCCTGTGGAAAGGATGTTAACAGGTTCCATGTTGTTCATCTTTTATTTTGTCCTTACTATGTGTATCGCCCTCCCAAATTTAGGGGACGCTATATTCAAATTTAAGGGCAGTCTGAGCCTGTAGTTGGGCTCAGATTAATTACATTCAATTGAGTTGCTTCTGCTCTGGGTGTGATGCTCCCTGGTAGTACAGTTCCCTGTTGCCTGTGGGTGACACTGTCACCTCCGGCCAGGTAGAACCACAGGAGGTATTGAAACCCCATTGGGTGTTCTCTCTCGGCGGCCGTGCAGTGGGCGTGGTCTGCCCACTGTGCATGCTGGGAGGGGGTACATAAGGGGCAGACGGCGTTAGGTGTGAGGAGATCCAGGGGACCCCTTGGTCCTGTTTGGCACGTACCCCACATCCGGTGGCCCTCATGGCCAGGGGTGCGTGCGTGCGTGAGTTTCGGTCCCGGGCATCTTTAGCTCGAGGCTGCATCGCTGTAGGTGGGCCCAGCATCTTTAGCTGAGGCCTACATCCGAAAAAGGAGGAGTGAGTGAGGGTGACCCACTCTGAAGGAGAGGAAGCCAGGGGATGATCGGTCCCAAGGGGATTAGTGAAGAAGTCACTGTCTCGGGAGAGGCCTGGTTACCTGTCAGAGGGAAGGATTCCAATCCACCAAAAGCCTTGTAACGTGCCCCATTGGCACCTAGGTTCTAGTTGTTGCTAGGCCGGGAAGTTTGGGACTTAAAGATTCTGTGGCAGAGGATCTCCTGATCGTATCCTAGGGAAACTACAAGTATTTGTATCACACCGGCTGCTAGGACCGCTTTTTAGGGGACTATCTGGGTGAGCAAAACCCACTCAGGCTTGAATGGCGACGATTGTATCATAGGTGTTGCGTACCTGAACCAACCTCTCTTCTCCCTTTCTTCATCTCTAAACCTGCTTTCAAGTTATACAAGAAAAAAAGGAATAAACCTTGTCATTCAGGTTTCAATCCTGTGTGGACATTGACTTTATTCAAGATTGTCTAGACAACGGAGCATGAGGATCCACTATGGAGAGGTAATAGCCGCAAGGCCCAAAGAAAAAAAACTAACACCGCTCGCCCCTCTACACTTGGGGAGGAATACCGGGCAAGTAGCAGGTGTGCCCTACTGTTCCAAGGAAGAGAGAATTAGTAGGGTGGGTGAGTGCTACATATGTATTCAATACATCTCTCTTTTCCCCTGCTAGCACTGCTCTATTTACTCTACAACACTGTGTTTGAGGATGCACCTACTGCTGGGCAAAATCTGACACAGCCAAATCCCTTAAAGCCATTGACTATGGTATGCACATACCATGTTTCCCCGAAAATAAGACCTACCCCAAAAATAAGACCTAACGTTATTTTCCAGGACGGCTGCAATATAAGCCCTACCCCGAAAATAAGCCCTAGTTTAAAATGCTTGTAAAATCCTATAATCTACTCTATTACAGTATTATATAATGTACAATGTGAGTGTTTCTGTAATAAAAACTGACCTCCTGCTGCTCTTCTCCTCTTCTCCCAGCTGTCAGCGGGGGATCTCGCCCCCCCCTGCAGTGCTCGGAGCGGGGAAAAGAGCTCCGGCGGGTCACGGAAGCACACACATTGTACATTATATACTACTGTAATAGAGTGGATTATAGGATTTTACAAGCATTTTAACTCGGTTCACACTGGGGATTCCTGACAGGCAGGGAGGGAGAGGGGGAGAGAAGACAGCACATTACATGGTAAATCCTACAGTACTCCAAAAATAAGCCCTACTGTGTCTTTTAATGCCAAAATTAATAAAAGACCCAGCCTTTTTTTCAGGGAAACCCGGTAAGTGTTCCTGGCTTTGTTATGTGTGTTGCCCACATGTGGATGTTTCAGGGCTGATAGGTGGCACTGCCATTGCCAAGCAATGACAGCAACCAAATTATTTTACTTTTAACCTGTTCTGATTTTCTTTTGATTATCTCTGCTTTTAGTATACTTTATAGCACTACCTTTTCATTGTTAATTGCTATGCTTATCTCTGATGTTTTCTGGTTAGTGGGATTATGATGTCATTATGACATTATGGGAGGGTCTTACACAGGTTGCAATGTGTCACACCAGCATATATATGTGGGAGTTATGTATATGCTTATTGTCACTGTGTTGTTTTGAGAAAGGGACCTTGTGAGGCTCCAAAAAATTTGTTTCATACTTCTTATATGATGCCGCCTTCACAATAAGCACATTTATTTGAGCGTTGGTACCTTCGCATCTTATGCATCTGGTTCTGGAAAAAGCATTCTCTGGCCTCTGCAGCTGTGCGATTCAGCGGTTATATACTGTTGGGGTTGTTGTGCTCTTGCAAAAAACGCCATTTAGGGCCACAGAAAATATTTTGCAGTGTGAAATACACATCTGGAGGTGTGTGAAAAAACAACATTATTTTTGAATAGCATTCTCTGGCCTCTGCAGCTGTGCGATTCAGCGGTTATATACTGTTGGGGTTGTTGTGCTCTTCCAAAAAAGGCCATTTAGGGCCACAGAAAATATTTTGCAGTGTGAAATACACATCTGGAGGTGTGTGAAAAAACAACATTATTTTTGAATAGCATTCTCTGGCCTCTGCAGCTGTGCGATTCAGCGGTTATATACTGTTGGGGTTGTTGTGCTCTTCCAAAAAACGCCATTTAGGGCCACAGAAAATAAATTGCAGTGTGAAATACACATGTGGAGGTGTGTAAAATAAACAATTTCTATATATTGTACAGTGCTATACTAAAAAAAAAACATTTTTTTTGAATAGCATTCTCTGCACTTCTATAGCTGTGCGATTCAGTGGTTAAATACTGTGGTTGTGTTGTGCTCTTCCAAAAAACGCCATTTAGGGCCACAGAAAATATTTTGCAGTGTGAAATACACATCTGGAGGTGTGTGAAAAAACAACATTATTTTTAAAAAGCATTCTCTGGCCTCTGCAGCTGTGCGATTCAGCGGTTATATACTGTTGGGGTTGTTGTGCTCTTGCAAAAAACGCCATTTAGGGCCACAGAAAATATTTTGCAGTGTGAAATACACATCTGGAGGTGTGTGAAAAAACAACATTATTTTTAAAAAGCATTCTCTGGCCTCTGCAGCTGTGCGATTCAGCGGTTATATACTGTTGGGGTTGTTGTGCTCTTGCAAAAAACGCCATTTAGGGCCACAGAAAATATTTTGCAGTGTGAAATACACATCTGGAGGTGTGTGAAAAAACAACAATATTCTTGAATAGCATTCTCTGGCCTCTGCAGCTGTGCGATTAAGCGGTTATATACTGTTGGGGTTGTTGTGCTCTTCCAAAAAACGCCATTTAGGGCCACAGAAAATATTTTGCAGTGTGAAATACACATCTGGAGGTGTGTGAAAAAACAAGATTATTTTTGAATAGCATTCTCTGGCCTCTGCAGCTGTGCGATTCAGCGGTTATATACTGTTGGGGTTGTTGTGCTCTTCCAAAAAACGCCATTTAGGGCCACAGAAAATAAATTGCAGTGTGAAATACACATGTGGAGGTGTGTAAAATAAACAATTTCTATATATTGTACAGTGCTATACTAAAAAAAACAACATTTTTTTTGAATAGCATTCTCTGCACTTCTATAGCTGTGCGATTCAGTGGTTAAATACTGTGGTTGTGTTGTGCTCTTCCAAAAAACGCCATTTAGGGCCACAGAAAATATTTTGCAGTGTGAAATACACATCTGGAGGTGTGTGAAAAAACAACATTATTTTTAAAAAGCATTCTCTGGCCTCTGCAGCTGTGCGATTCAGCGGTTATATACTGTTGGGGTTGTTGTGCTCTTGCAAAAAACGCCATTTAGGGCCACAGAAAATATTTTGCAGTGTGAAATACACATCTGGAGGTGTGTGAAAAAACAACATTATTTTTGAATAGCATTCTCTGGCCTCTGCAGCTGTGCGATTCAGCGGTTATATACTGTTGGGGTTGTTGTGCTCTTGCAAAAAACGCCATTTAGGGCCACAGAAAATATTTTGCAGTGTGAAATACACATCTGGAGGTGTGTGAAAAAACAACATTATTTTTGAATAGCATTCTCTGGCCTCTGCAGCTGTGCGATTCAGCGGTTATATACTGTTGGGGTTGTTGTGCTCTTCCAAAAAAGGCCATTTAGGGCCACAGAAAATATTTTGCAGTGTGAAATACACATCTGGAGGTGTGTGAAAAAACAACATTATTTTTGAATAGCATTCTCTGGCCTCTGCAGCTGTGCGATTCAGCGGTTATATACTGTTGGGGTTGTTGTGCTCTTCCAAAAAACGCCATTTAGGGCCACAGAAAATAAATTGCAGTGTGAAATACACATGTGGAGGTGTGTAAAATAAACAATTTCTATATATTGTACAGTGCTATACTAAAAAAAAAACATTTTTTTTGAATAGCATTCTCTGCACTTCTATAGCTGTGCGATTCAGTGGTTAAATACTGTGGTTGTGTTGTGCTCTTCCAAAAAACGCCATTTAGGGCCACAGAAAATATTTTGCAGTGTGAAATACACATCTGGAGGTGTGTGAAAAAACAACATTATTTTTAAAAAGCATTCTCTGGCCTCTGCAGCTGTGCGATTCAGCGGTTATATACTGTTGGGGTTGTTGTGCTCTTGCAAAAAACGCCATTTAGGGCCACAGAAAATATTTTGCAGTGTGAAATACACATCTGGAGGTGTGTGAAAAAACAACATTATTTTTAAAAAGCATTCTCTGGCCTCTGCAGCTGTGCGATTCAGCGGTTATATACTGTTGGGGTTGTTGTGCTCTTGCAAAAAACGCCATTTAGGGCCACAGAAAATATTTTGCAGTGTGAAATACACATCTGGAGGTGTGTGAAAAAACAACAATATTCTTGAATAGCATTCTCTGGCCTCTGCAGCTGTGCGATTAAGCGGTTATATACTGTTGGGGTTGTTGTGCTCTTCCAAAAAACGCCATTTAGGGCCACAGAAAATATTTTGCAGTGTGAAATACACATCTGGAGGTGTGTGAAAAAACAAGATTATTTTTGAATAGCATTCTCTGGCCTCTGCAGCTGTGCGATTCAGCGGTTATATACTGTTGGGGTTGTTGTGCTCTTCCAAAAAACGCCATTTAGGGCCACAGAAAATAAATTGCAGTGTGAAATACACATGTGGAGGTGTGTAAAATAAACAATTTCTATATATTGTACAGTGCTATACTAAAAAAAACAACATTTTTTTTGAATAGCATTCTCTGCACTTCTATAGCTGTGCGATTCAGTGGTTAAATACTGTGGTTGTGTTGTGCTCTTCCAAAAAACGCCATTTAGGGCCACAGAAAATATTTTGCAGTGTGAAATACACATCTGGAGGTGTGTGAAAAAACAACATTATTTTTAAAAAGCATTCTCTGGCCTCTGCAGCTGTGCGATTCAGCGGTTATATACTGTTGGGGTTGTTGTGCTCTTGCAAAAAACGCCATTTAGGGCCACAGAAAATATTTTGCAGTGTGAAATACACATCTGGAGGTGTGTGAAAAAACAACATTATTTTTGAATAGCATTCTCTGGCCTCTGCAGCTGTGCGATTCAGCGGTTATATACTGTTGGGGTTGTTGTGCTCTTGCAAAAAACGCCATTTAGGGCCACAGAAAATATTTTGCAGTGTGAAATACACATCTGGAGGTGTGTGAAAAAACAACATTATTTTTGAATAGCATTCTCTGGCCTCTGCAGCTGTGCGATTCAGCGGTTATATACTGTTGGGGTTGTTGTGCTCTTCCAAAAAACGCCATTTAGGGCCACAGAAAATATTTTGCAGTGTGAAATACACATCTGGAGGTGTGTGAAAAAACAACATTATTTTTGAATAGCATTCTCTGGCCTCTGCAGCTGTGCGATTCAGCGGTTATATACTGTTGGGGTTGTTGTGCTCTTCCAAAAAACGCCATTTAGGGCCACAGAAAATAAATTGCAGTGTGAAATACACATGTGGAGGTGTGTAAAATAAACAATTTCTATATATTGTACAGTGCTATACTAAAAAAAAAAACATTTTTTTTGAATAGCATTCTCTGCACTTCTATAGCTGTGCGATTCAGTGGTTAAATACTGTGGTTGTGTTGTGCTCTTCCAAAAAACGCCATTCAGGGCCACAGAAAATATTTTGCAGTGTGAAATACACATCTGGAGGTGTGTAAAATAAACAATTTCTATATATTGTACAGTGCTATACTAAAAAAAAAAAACATTTTTTTTTGAATAGCATTCTCTGCACTTCTATAGCTGTGCGATTCAGTGGTTAAATACTGTGGTTGTGTTGTGCTCTTCCAAAAAACGCCATTTAGGGCCACAGAAAATATTTTGCAGTGTGAAATACACATCTGGAGGTGTGTGAAAAAACAACATTATTTTTAAAAAGCATTCTCTGGCCTCTGCAGCTGTGCGATTCAGCGGTTATATACTGTTGGGGTTGTTGTGCTCTTGTAAAAAACGCCATTTAGGGCCACAGAAAATATTTTGCAGTGTGAAATACACATCTGGAGGTGTGTAAAATAAACAATTTCTATATATTCTTCTTGTACAGTGCTATACTAAAAAAAACAACCTTTTTTTTTGAATAGCATTTTCTGTAGCTGTGCGATTCAGCGGTTACGTGCTGTGGGTGTGTTGTGGTCTGGCAAAAAACGCCATTTAGGGCCACAGAAAATATTTTGCAGTGTGAAATACACATGTGGAGGTGTGTAAAATAAACAATTTCTATATATTGTACAGTGCTATACTAAAAAAAACAAAATTTTTTTTGAATAGCATTCTCTGCACTTCTATAGCTGTGCGATTCAGTGGTTAAATACTGTGGGTGTGTTGTGCTCTTCCAAAAAACGCCATTTAGGGCCACAGAAAATATTTTGCAGTGTGAAATACACATCTGGAGGTGTGTAAAATAAACAATTTCTATATATTCTTCTTGTACAGTGCTATACTAAAAAAAACAACCTTTTTTTGAATAGCATTTTCTGTAGCTGTGCGATTCAGCGGTTACGTGCTGTGGGTGTGTTGTGGTCTGGCAAAAAACGCCATTTAGGGCCACAGAAAATATTTTGCAGTGTGAAATACACATCTGGAGGTGTGTAAAATAAACAATTTCTATATATTCTTCTTGTACAGTGCTATACTAAAAAAAACAACCTTTTTTTTTGAATAGCATTTTCTGTAGCTGTGCGATTCAGCGGTTACGTGCTGTGGGTGTGTTGTGGTCTGGCAAAAAATGCCATTTAGGGCCACAGAAAATATTTTGCAGTGTGAAATACACATCTGGAGGTGTGTAAAATAAACAATTTCTATATATTGTACAGTGCTATACTAAAAAAACCAACATTTTTTTTGAATAGCATTCTCTGCACTTCTATAGCTGTGCGATTCAGTGGTTAAATACTGTGGTTGTGTTGTGCTCTTCCAAAAAACGCCATTTAGGGCCACAGAAAATATTTTGCAGTGTGAAATACACATCTGGAGGTGTGTGAAAAAACAACATTATTTTTGAATAGCATTCTCTGGCCTCTGCAGCTGTGCGATTCAGCGGTTATATACTGTTGGGGTTGTTGTGCTCTTCCAAAAAACGCCATTAAGGGCCACAAAAAATAAATTGCAGTGTGAAATACACATGTGGAGGTGTGTAAAATAAACAATTTTTTATATATTGTACAGTGCTATACTAAAAAAAAAAACATTTTTTTTGAATAGCATTCTCTGCACTTCTATAGCTGTGCGATTCAGTGGTTAAATACTGTGGTTGTGTTGTGCTCTTCCAAAAAACGCCATTTAGGGCCACAGAAAATATTTTGCAGTGTGAAATACACATCTGGAGGTGTGTGAAATAAACAATTTCTATATATTTTCCTTGTACTGTGCTATACTAAAAAAAACAACCTTTTTTTTTTGAATAGCATTTTCTGCAGTTCTGTAGCTGTGCGTTTCAGCCATTACGTACTGTGGGTGTGTTGTGGTCTTCCAAAAAACGCCATTTAGGGCAAGATCCTAAATTTGGAAAATATGAGGGGAAGGTCAAAGGGACGTGGTGGCCCCGGTCGTGGTGCTGCTGGTGGAGCTCCTGTTGCAGGGAGAGGACGTGGTGGATCTGTGCCAGCTACACGCACAAGTGAAACACCTTCCTCAGGTGCGAGTAGGCGACCGAGCCTGCGGCGGTATTTTGTCGCGCCTAATGAGGCTGTACCAATGTTTAGGCCAGGACAAGTACAGGCGATAGTAGATTGGGTTGCTGACAGTGCCTCGGGTTCCTTCACATTGTCTCCCACCCACTCTTCTGATGAAAGATCAGAGTTGGCACCTGAAGCCCATGTCCATCAGTCTTTCACCTCACCCCCTTGCAAATCAGCCAAGCAGTCTGAGCCCCAAATCATGCAGCAGTCTCTTCTGCTTTTCGATGACTCTGTTAGCAGGGTTTCCCAGGGCCATCCACCTAGCCCTGCCCCAGAAGTGGAAGAGATTGAGTGCACCGATGCCCAACCACTTATGTTTCATGATGGGTACATGGGAGGACCATCGCAGCACGTCTCGGATGATGACGAAACACAGGTGCCAACTGCTGCTGCTTTCGCAATTGTGCAGACAGACATGGAGGGCAGGGGTGAAGACTGGGTGGAAGATGATGTGGAGGACGATGAGGTCCTCGACCCCACATGGAATCAGCGTTATGCAGGTGACCAGTGTAGTTCGGAGGAAGAGGCGGTGGTCGCACAGAGCCACCAGCACAGCAGAAGAGGGAGCAGGGTGCAAAAACGGAGCATTCGTCCCCTAGACAGTACATCTGCTACTGCCCAACGCAGCAAGGGACCGAGCACACCAAAGCCAGGTCCAAGGACTTCCCTAGCGTGGCAGTTCTTCACACAGTGTGTTGATGACAAGACACGAGTGGTTTGCACGCTGTGCAATCAGAGCCTGAAGCGAGGCATAAACGTTCTCAACCTGAGCACAAGCTGCATGACCAGGCATCTAAGTGCAAAGCACGAGCTGCAGTGGAGTAGACACCTCAAAAACCAAGAAAGGTCTCTGGCTCCTCCTGCTTCCTCTTCTGCTGCAGTCTCGGCCTCTTCATCCACCTCTGTAGTGACAGTGGCACCTGTCACCCCGCAAACAGAGGATCTGCCAGCAACACTACCACCTGGGTCACTAACCATCTCCACAATGTCCCATGGAAGCGTTCAGCTCTCTATCTACCAAACATTGGAGCGGAAGAGGAAGTACCCCCCTAGCCACCCGCGATCCCTGGCCCTGAATGCCAGCATTTCAAAATTCCTGGCCTTTGAAATGCTGTCATTCCGTCTGGTGGAGACGCAGAGTTTTAAAAGCCTGATGGCATTGGCTGTCCCGCAGTACGTCGTGCCCAGCCGCCACTACTTTTCCAGGCGAGCCATCCCTTCCCTGCACAACCAGGTGGGGGACAAAATCAGGTGTGCACTGCGCAACGCCATCTGTGGCAAGGTCCACCTAACTACGGATGCGTGGACCAGTAAGCACGGTCAGGGACGTTATATCTCCCTAACAGCACACTGGGTAAATGCAGTGGCGGCTGGGCCTGAGGCAGATAGCGGTTTGGCGCATGTCCTTCCACCACCGAGGATTGCAGGGCGCTTCAGTTTGCCTCCTGTTGCTAACTCCTCCTACTCCGCTTCCTCATCCTCTACCGCCTCCTCATCCATTCAGCGTAACACCTTCACCACCAACTTCAGCACAGCCAGGGGTAAACGACAGCAGGCAGTTTTAAAACTTTCCTGTTTGGGGGAAAATCCCCACACCGCGCAGGAGTTGTGGAGGGACATGGAACAACAGACCGATGAGTGGTTGCTGTCAGTGAGCCTCAAGCCCGGCCTGGTGGTGTGCGATAATGGGCGAAATCTCGTAGCAGCTCTGGGTCTAGCCGTTTTTACGCACATCCCTTGCCTGGCGCATGTGCTGAACTTGGTGGTCCAGAGGTTCCTTAAAAATTACCCCAATATGCCAGAGCTGCTGCAGAAAGTGCGGGCTGTCTGTGCGCACTTTCGGCGTTCTCACCCTGCTGCTGCTCGCCTGTCAGCGCTGCAGCGTAACTTCGGCCTTCCCGCTCACCGCCTCATATGTGACGTGCCCACAAGGTGGAACTCCACCTTGCACATGCTGGCCAGACTGTGCGAGCAGCAGCAGGCAATAGTGGAGTTTCAGCTGCAGCAATCACGCGTGAGTCGCTCTGCGGAACAGCACCACTTCACCACCAATAACTGGGCCTCCATGCGAGACCTGTGTGCCTTGTTGCGCTGTTTCGAGTACTCCACCAACATGGCCAGTGCCAATGACGCCATTCTCAGCGTTACTATCCCAGTTCTATGCCTCCTTGAAAAAACGCTTCGTGCGATGATGGAAGAGGATGTGGCACAGGAGGATGAGGAGGAGGAGGAGGAAGCGGGATCATTTCAAAGGCTTTCAGGGCAGTCTTTCACAAGTGGCTACGAGGGTGGGTTCCTGCACCAACAAACGCCAGGTACACAATTGTCCGGCAGAAAGGGCACAGTTCTGGAGGATGACGAGGTGGAGGAGGAGATGGAGGAGGAGGAGGAGGAGGAGGAGGAGCCATGTTCACAGCAGGGTGGCACTCAGACCAGCTCGTGGCCATTACTGGTGCGTGGCTGGGGGGATACAGAGGACACAGACGATACACCTCCCACAGAGGACAGCTTTTCTTTGCCTCTGGGCAGCCTGGCACACATGAGCGATTACATGCTGCAGTGTTTCCGCAACGACAGCCGAGTTGCCCACATTTTAACTGGTGCTGATTACTGGGTGGCCACCCTGCTGGATCCCCGTTACAAGGACAACGTACCATCCTTAATTCCCTCACTGGAGCGGGATCGTAAGATGCGCGAGTACAAGCGCACGCTGGTAGACGCGCTGCTGGTGGCATTCCCACCTGACAGCGGGCGTACGGTGGAAGCACAAGGTGAAGGCAGAGGAGGAGGAAGAGGTCGCCAACGCAGCCGGGGCACCGGCAGCACCTCAGAAGGCAGGGTTAGCATGGCCGAAATGTGGAAAAGCTTTGTCAGCACGCCACAACAACCAGCACCACCAGCTGAGATGGAACGTCTTAGCAGGAGGCAGCATTTCACCAACATGGTTGAGCAGTATGTGTCCACAGGCCTACACGTACTGGATGACGGGTCTGCCCCCTTTAACTTCTGGGTCTCCAAATTGGGCACATGGCCTGAGCTTGCCGTTTATGCCTTGGAGGTGCTGGCCTGCCCTGCAGCCAGTGTATTATCTGAACGTGTATTTAGCACGGCAGGGGGCGTTATCACAGACAAGCGCAGCCGCCTGTCCAGAGCCAATGTGGACAAGCTCACGTTCATTAAAATGAACCAGGCATGGATCCCACAGGACTTGTCCGTACCTTGTGCAGAATAGACATGTATACCGGTGTTGTGACAAAAACTGTCCGGCCATCGGATTGTGCCCGGCCCGTACTGCGCAGGCGCAGCGCTTGCGCAGTACAGAGGACAAGGAGATTCACAAAATCTCCGAAGATGAACGGCGCCTGCGCTGTGAGTGCAGGTTCAAGCCCCACCATCCAAGAGGACATACGGTAGCACATAGTAACAGGGCCCCTCCCGGGCTCGCTTCGATCGCGGCCTTGCTTGGCTCGGCTTGAACCATGGATGGTGTGGCCTTCACCTGAACTCAACACGCAGGCGCCGTTAGTCTTGGGAGATTTTTGAAATCCCCTTGTCCTACATACTCAGCAAGCGCAGTACAGGGCGGACACTATTCGACAGGGGACAGAATTCGACACATCACCGGCCTTACCCAGCCATTGTTGTATTTTTGAACCAGTGTTGGCTACCTCGTCCTCCTCCACCGCCGCTTCCACCTACACAGCCACATCCACCGCCACCTCAACCTCCTACTCCATATGGACCTCGTCCTGCTAGGCCAAGATTAAAATTTTTATTTTATTTTTTTGTAGCGCACAGATCCTTTCCCCCTTACCTGCCTTTATGTTGTTGGCTCTTCGCAGGAGGGAGAAAGGCACACCGCACTATCAGCCCGTATCCTCCTATATAAAGAGGTTGAGCGGTGTACTTGACGGGCCGTGTCCACAGCCGGAGTCAAAACTCCTCCAGAGGATGATTCTCACCTCTACTGTAGGTAGAGGCAAGTCCTTTAATTGCCAGTAAAGTCAATGTCCACACCAGCTGAAACTCCAACTCTTATTCTCTCATGGCAAAATAAACTGTACTCAGATAGAAAAGGTTAGAGCAAAGAAACAGGACAGCTTAAGGTGTGGAGGAGGTCCAGGCACAAACGTAGCACATTCACTTCACTGCTTAGGTTTCTCAAACAGTTTTTGGCGCACGGTCTCTGCCACAGACATTGAGGTTGGTCTCTGCCACAGACCGGGTGTACAAGGCCCCTGCCACGGGCCTGGAGAACTTTGGTCTCAGCCACAGACCAGGGTGTATAAGGCCCCTGCCACGGGCCGGTTGAATAAGGCCTCTGATACAGTCAAGGTGACCTTGAGCTTCTCCTTCTACGAACCTAGCCCATATCAAGGGGAAGACATCTCTCCAGGGAGTCAACAGACCATTCCTTCACCGTGACTCCCGCATCGGTCCATCAGAATGATCCTCCCTTCCCTGGAACAGGGTCCCCTACACGAGGCGGCTCTGGACTCCAGTCTTTACTCCCGCCCCTAGGCCTCCATACCCAGGGCAGCAAGAACTCCAGGATAGTACCTCACCCCGGGCTAAAGGTGCCCGAGATGGAACAGGAACACATGCACCCAGGCCGAAGGCACCTGGGCGCGGACCCCACTGGACATCAGCCCCCAGGCCAAAGGTCTGCCCCTTTTATATGCTCTCCCGGCATGCACAGCAGGTTCCCCGCCCCGCTGTACTACTGCCAAGAGGGGACACAAAAGGCCGCAGGGAACTGCACACCAATACTGTCCCCCGAGGACAAAATGGTCCATGAATCCTACAGAATTAGGGTATTTGAGCCTATTTACCACTCAAACACTTTCCTTAAATTTAGCACCCCGCTACATTTTTATTTCAAAGTATTTTATTTTCCCACTAGCTTATCCATTAAATTAAATAATTTATTCCAGAAAGGGCGTATTCTGGGGCATTCCCACCATATGTGTGGCATCGTGCCGTTGAGTTTCTGAGGTTCTTAATGACTTCCTGTACCTCTTCTGCTGAAAAGGGGGCCTCCAGCATATTTTTTTATTTTTTTATTTTTTTTATGTTCTTTTAAGTTATTTCCTATCCACATTTGTTTGCAGAGCACTTGCCATGTTCTTAACAACATTTTGCTGCCATTTGCAGCCCTCTAGCCCTTTCCATTACTTTTTTAGAGCCTTTTTAGTCGTCAGAAGTCCGGGTCCCCATTGACTTCAATGGGGTCTGGGTCCGGGTCCGGGTTCGGGTTAAAGTTCGGTCCCGAATCCGAACTTTTTTCCAAAGTTCGGCTGAACCCGCCGGGCCCGAATATCCAGCTACCCGCTCAACTCTAATGACTACCAATGAGTAGTTGCTCTTATTATACATTATATGCTTTCTCTTTACTAGGGTTGATAAACAAACACTGACCTACATAGTTTCAAAATGTGCTGGAAAAAAGCACCAAGTAAGGTGTTAGAGGTGTTAGAGGTGAAGAGTTCACTTTGAAAAGTGAATTTATGGTGTCTTTTTCAGTCAATATAAATATCCCTACAATTTTATTTCTGTGTTAGAAATTGATCAAAACCTCATTTTGAATGAAAAAAGGCCAACACTTAACCACAATGAAATACTGGATAAGTTTAAACAAAGACATGGAAACTGCAAAAACATCCCTGTTCGAGAATAAAATGTATTGTTTAACCACTTAAGGACCGGGGGGATTTGCCCCCTTAATGGCCAGGCCATTTTTTGCAATACGGCACTGCGTTGCTTTAACTGACAATTGCGCGGTCGTGCGAAGTTGTACCCTAACAAAATTTATGTCCTTTTTTTCCCACAAATAGAGCTTTTTTTGTGGTATTTGATCATCTCTGCGATATTTATTTTTTGTGCTAAAAAAAAAAAAAAAACCACAATTTTGAATACATTTTTTTTTCTTTTTGCCTCCCCAAAAAATGGCATCATAAGTTTAGGCCAATATGTATTCTTCTACATATTTTTGGTAAAAAAAAAAAAAATAGCAATAATCATATATTGATTGGTTTGCGCAAAAGTTATAGTGTCTACAAAATAGGGGATAGATTTATGGCCTTTTTATTATTAATTTATTTTTTACTAGTAATGGCGGCGATCTGCAATTTTTGGCGGGACTTCCACATTGCGGCAGACAGATCGGACACTTTTGACACTTTTTTTGGAACCAGTGACATTTATACAGTGATCAGAGCTAAAAAAAAGCCAGGATGGCTTTGGCCAATTATGGCTCAGGGGGTTTAGTACACGCCCCACACTATATAAGGCCGCCGGCTTGGCGGCCTTGTGTAGTGTGTTGGAGTTGTTTAAAGAGAGAGATTACAGAGAGAGACAGTGTCATTTATATTGAGTTAGATAGAGCAGGCAGGCGAGTCAGATAGCTGCAGTTACAGTGTGTAGAGGATATATATGCATCCTAGGTGTTGTATATATATTTATACACTGTATTCAGTTTAGCTAGATCCGTTCCTGTTATTCTCTATACTGTGACAGGCAGGCAGGTGATTGTGCTAGCTGCAGTCAGTGTTTCACTTAGTGTACTGTGTGCTTTGCATAGCGTTCACTTAAAGCTTACCTGAATACAGTTAGTGACTAATAGTGGTATTCTCATAATAAAACCACAGGCAGAGAGCTGCAAGTATTTTCAGTTAGTGTACTGTGTCCTCTGCACAGTTTTCACCTTAAACTAACTGAAGACAATTGCTGCTTTTCCCATACTAATACCACAGCAGGCAGTTGATTCTGATAGCTGCATTATAATCAGTACAGATATATATATATATATATATATATATATATATATACATACACATCCCACCTTTGTGCAGCTACATCTCACTGCAGGCCATTAGTATGTCTGGAAGGCAAACAAGGAGAGGCAGACAGTCACGAGGCAATAAAAGAGGGCAAGCAGGCTCTGTGTCTAGAGGCAACAGCGTTGGTCGTGGACACAGTGCATCCTCATCAGCACGTGGCCGTGGGACACGCTTGTCCTTCTTTTTGTCAGCTGAACATGTTGAGCCGCAACATGCCCAAGACTTGGTAGAGTGGATGACCAAGACGTCCTCATCCTCCTCATCCTCTCTCACCCAGGCTCAGGGTACTTTGCCTGGCAAAGCAGCTGCCAAAGCGGCCTCTTCCCTCGGCTCAATGGCATCAGTCACTCCTTCCCTAGCCCCACCATGTCCTCCTGAGGAGTCCCCCAAACTGTTTGACCACAGTGTTGGGTACATGCTCCAGGAGGATGCCCAGCATTTTGAAGGCTTTGATGATGGAACCCAGCTGGGGGAAGGCAGTAACGTGAGCCCAGAGAGAGAGGGGGTAGTAACGTGAGCCCAGAGATAGGGGGTGCCCAACAAGGACAGCTATCTGGCAGTCATGTTCCCCCAACTGCAGCATACTGCCAGATTTGCTCCAGAGATGAGGAGGGAGGGGATGATGAGGTCACTAACTCCACGTGGGTGCCTGATAGGAGAGAGGAGGAGGAGGAGGAGGAGGCACATCTCCAACGAGGCAGGATGCCCTCCAGGGGCCAGCTTAAGGGCAGCACACTGACTGCATCACACCACAGAGCTCTGCATGTGCAAGGCGCTGCTGTCTCTGCACATTATTCCAAAAGATATTTGGTGTGGGCCTTTTTTCAGATGTGTGCAGCAGATCGCTACCATTGCCATTTGCAACATATGTCTAAAGCGTATCTCGCATGGCCAAAACATCAGCCCTTGGGCACCACGTGCTTGACCAGACATATGTCGACCTGCCATGCAGTTCGTTGGCAAGCGTACCTAAAAGACCCACACCAAAGAACAAAGCGGACCTCTCCTTGATCCTCATCAGCTGGGATCTCCAACCCCACTATCCCTTTAGTCCTCTCTGAAACCTGCACTGAGAGGAATGAAGGTGTAGAATTAGGTGTGTCACAGCCAAGTACTTGCGGGCAATCTGCTATCGGTACACCGACATCCGATTGTACCAGGCAAATTTCCCTGCCCCAGCTGCTGCACCGCTGAAAGAAGTTCGCTCCCAGCCATCCACATGCCCAGCGGTTGAATGCTAGCGTGGCTATATTGCTATCACTTCAACTGCTGCGTTTTCAGTTGGTAGACTCTGCCCCCTTCCGTGAGTTTGTGGAATGTGCGGTTCCTCAGTGGCAGGTTCCCAAACGCCACTTTTTCTCACGGAAGGTAATTCCGGCTCTCTACCGGCAAGTGGAAGGCAATGTCTTGGCCTCGCTGGACAGGGCGGTCAGCGGTAAGGTACATATTACCACTGACTCATGGTCCAGCAGGCATGGACAGGGGCGTTACCTATGTTTCACGGCGCATTGGGTGACTCTGCTGGCAGCTGGGAAGGATGCAGGACAAGGTGCAGTAGTGTTGGAGGTTGTTCCGCAACCACGCCTCCAAAATGTTACTACTGGTGATTCTGACACACCTCTCTCCTCTACCCCTCCTCTTCTTCTTCCTCCATGGCCTCTACCTGTGCTTTGTCCTCAGAACCAGCAGTGCTCCATAGGCGTTCAAGGGGCTACGCAAGTACGCAGGCAAAAATATGCCATGCGGTGCTTGAGCTGCTGTGCTTGGGGGACAGTAGCTACACTGGGGCAGAGATTCTGTCAGCTCTGCAGGGGCAGGCTCAGAGGTGGTTGACGCCATGCCAGCTTAAGCCAGGAAAGGTGGTTTGCGACAATAGCACCAACCTCCTCTCCGCCCTCTGACAGGGACAACTGACCCATGTGCCCTGTTTGGCTCACGTCCTTAACTTGATGGTGCAGCGGTTCTTGGGCAGGTACCCGGGCTTACAGGAGGTCCTGAAGCAGGCCAGGAAACTCTGTGGGCATTTCCGCCAGTCATATAATGCCAGTGCTCGGCTGGCTGACCTGCAAAAGGAATCCAACCTGCCCAAGAACCGCCTAGTCTGTGACATGCCCACCAGGTGGAACTCTACAATGGCCATGCTGCAGCAGCTGCACACGCAGCAGAGGGCCATCAATGAGTATCTGTTGCGATATGGCACCAGGACAGGGTCAGGGGAGCTTGGATTTTTTCCCCACGCTAGTGGGCCATGATTAGGGATGCATGCACTGTCCTGGCATCATTTGAGGAGTCCACGAGGATGGTGAGCAGTGACAGTGCATGCATCAGTGACACTGTCCCTCTTGTCCACCTGTTGGAGCACACGCTGCGTGGAATAATGGACATGGCACTTGAGGCAGAAAAGAGGCAGAAAGAGGAGGACTTACTTACCTCTCAAGGCCCCCTTTATCCAGACAGTGTTCCTGCTGGCCCGGCTATCACACAGGAAGAGGATGAGGAGGAGGAGGAGGAGGAGGATTATTGCGTCAGCATGGAGGTGGAGCCTAGCACTCAGCATCAGCAGCAGTCTTCAAGGGATCAATTACAGTCCCAAGACACCCATGGACTTGTATGTGGCTGGGAGGAGGTGGCTGCGGATCATGTCGTCCTCAGTGACCCAGAGGACTCCGCACCGAATGCCTCAGCAAAACTACGCTGCATGGCCTCCCTGATCCTGCAAAGCATGCGGAAGGATCCTCGTATTCGTGCGATCAAGGATAGGGATCATTACTGGCTGGCAACCCTCCTTGATCCACGTTACAAGGGTAAGGTTGCGGACCTTATCTTGCCGTCACAGAGGGAGCAGAGGATGAAGCATCTTTGGGAGGCCTTGCAGAAAGGTCTGTGCAACGCGTTCCCAGAGACTGGGAGGTTACAAATTCCTGGTCCTGGACAACGTGTTGCTGAGGCTTCAGTCAGTCAAAGAAGGAGCAGTTGAGAAGGTGGCCATCTGACCGATACGTTCAGACAATTTTTTAGTACACAGCCCCAAGGTATGATCGGTTCCAGCAACCATCGCCAGCGTCTGGTTTACATGGTGCAGGAATACCTAGGGGCAAGATCAGACTTGGACACCTTTCCCACGAAAATCCTCTGGGTTACTGGGTCTTGAGGATGGATCACTGGCCAGAGCTTGCACAGTATGCAACCAAATTTTTTTTTTAAATGTCAGATCCCTTCAAGACTGCCTATTCTGATGCTGAGTGACTATCCTGTTATGCTGAGTGACTATCCTCTTCCTCCTCAATGATCATGCTGATAGCTTGTAAGAACATTTTTGGTTCTGGGCACCACCACCAGTGGCTAAGGCCCAATTTTTCAGCCCCTGTTTAACAGGGGCGTGTAAATACAATTTTTGATGCAATACTTTGCAGCAGGGCTCATTGCTGCGCTCCTAATAGAGTATCTGCGAGGGGTTGCAGTGTTGTGGCACCAGCACCAGTGTCTAAGGCCCAATTTTTCAGCCCCTGTTTAACAGGGGCCTGTAAATAAATTTTTTTTTTTTGTAATTGTATGTTTATTGAGATTTTTCAATAAAACAAGAAAAAGTAGACACATTACAGAGAAGTATCACAATCATCTTATACAGAAAAAAAGAAGCATCTCTTAGTGAATGATCGCATAATCAGAAGAAATAAGAGAAAAGAAAAGAAAAACAAGGGAGGGAAGGGTACACCATGGATCTTGACACAATATATATAAAATACTAGTACATATAGTAACAATAGTTGTTAGGCTAATCATTCAGACATGAAGGGACAAGTTGCCTGAGGGACACTTGATAGCAATTTAGGATAGGGATTCAGGATTGAGAGAGGAGTTGTCCCAAGGATCCCATATCTTTGAGAATTGAGGTAGAGAATCGTGAATCACAGCTGTCATATGTTCCATTCTACGTATCTGTGCTATAGCTAATATCAATTGGGATTGCGTGGGGGTGTTGGGAGATAACCAATGGGTAGGTATTACTCTCTTGGCGGCCAAGAGAATATATGACATCAACTTTTTGGCATGCTTAGATATTCCAGGGACTGGGAGGCCTAACAAGTAGTGGGCCGGGTCTTCTGGGACGTCCATCGCCAATACAGACTGAAGTACTGATTGGACCGAGGACCAAAATGGCACAATTAACGGGCATTCCCAAAAGATATGGTAGTGTGTTCCTATATCCCGCAAGCATCTCCAGCATTTCTGGGATATAGAGGGATCATATTTATGGATAACCTCTGGAGTCCTATACCAGAACATGAGGACCTTATAAGCTGTCTCTCTCTGCTCCATGCATCTGGATACTTTAGATATGGAGGTCCAGATCTCCTGCCATTGAGGAAGGGATATAGGGGTTGGAAGTACCTTGGCCCATCTCTGCATGTATACATGAGATTCTAGCGTAGGCAGATTCGAGTCATGGAGGATCTTATATATAGAAGATATGAGACCGGGTTGGTATGGGCCTTGGGCACATAAAGCTTCAAAGGCATTGGGTTTTTCTAAGGCCAAGGCAGGTGATATAGAATGGAAGTAATGTTTAAATTGAAGATAAGAAAAAAAAGCTTTTTGGGTATATCAAATTTCTTTTGAAGATCTTGGAAGGAGATTAATTTGCGAGTTACAGGATGCACTAGGTGGCGGAGCTGGAAAATGCCCGCCCAAGACCATGGGTACATGTAATTGTAGGACAGGCTATCCGGAATGTCCGGGTTGAAAATAACATTTAAGAGAGGTGGGCATGGAGAAGAGAGAGAGAACCCCTTGTTACATTTTTTCCAGATAGAAAGAGTAAATAGCATTGGTCCTAGACAGATATGTCTGAGCTGAGATATGGAAAAAGTCAAGTCGACCCAAAGCATTGAACAAGGATGTACAGTGTTAGTAACACTAATTTCTATCTCTGACCATCTACTCGTTGCAAAGCGTGATGACCACGAGATGGTCGCTGCGAGATGGGTAGCAAAGTAATATTTACTGATATCGGGCGCTCCAAGTCCTCCTTGAGAGCGGGGAGCAAATACCACTTTGCTAGCAATCCTGTGCGCTTTGTTACCCCAGATAAATTTAGTGAAGGCCTGTTGAATGTTTCGAAGTTGTAACATAGGGAGAGCAATTGGCAATGTTTCAAAAAGATATAAAAACTTTGGGAGTATAGCCATCTTGAGGACATTTATCCTACCCAGTAGAGACAGAGGACATTCCGCCCATTTACGGAATAAGCCATGTATTTCCGAGATTAGGGAGGGGAAGTTAGCTTGATACAGAGTGGGGTAGGATGCCGTTAGGTGTATACCAAGATATTTAATGGAAGCAGAGCACCAATGGTAGGGGAAGTTATTTTGTAATGTGGTAAGAAGCGTGGGAGGAATATGTATAGGAAGAGCTTCTGTCTTGGCCGTATTAACTTTATAACCATATAGTTTACCAAATGTATCTAATAAAGCGTGGAGGTTGGGAAGAGAAACATGTGGTTTAGTTAAAGTAAGCAATATGTCGTCTGCGAAAAGAGACAATTTGTACTCTCTCTGTCGCAGAGAGACCCCACTTATGTCCGGGTGCATGCAGATGGCCTCAGCTAGGGGTTCAAGGCATAATATAAACAATAAGGGGGAAAGGGGCACCCTTGTCTAGTTCCATTACTATGCGAAAAGGATGGGGACACAAAAGACGCCAGTTGTACTTGGGAAGTGGGTCGGGAATATAAGGCCTGAAGAGCTGACATAAAAGAGCCTGTGAATCCAAAGCGCGTAAGTGTGGCAAACATATATGGCCAGCCGAGTCTGTCGAACGCTTTCTGAGCATCTAAGCTCAAGATAAGGGCAGAGCGGGATGTTTTGTCGAGTAAATCTATCAGGTCAATGGTGCATCTAGTGTTGTCCCCTGCACTTCTACCTGAGACAAAGCCTACCTGATCGTTATGAATAAGGCTAGGTATAATGGAGGAAAGTCTGTTGGCTATGATTTTTGTAAAGATTTTATAATCCGAATTGAGCAGTGCTATGGGCCTGTAATTATCTGGTAATGATGGGGGTTTGGCAGGTTTCGGGAGAACTGTAATGTGGGCATGTAAAAATTGAGGATGGGGGACAATGCCCTTCTGTAGAGAAGTAAAAAGGTCTATTAGATATGGGCTTAGAATTGGGAGAAAGGTTTTATAATAAAGATAGGGTAAACCGTCTGGTCCCGGTGACTTATGCAAAGGCAGCTCTTTAACAACCTCAGCTAGTTCTTCTGGCGTGATAGCAGCGTTGAGGGTAGCTGCTTGAGATGACGACAGTTTGGGCAATTTTAAAGAGTCACAAAAGGAGTTAAATTCATCCTGGGAGAATAGGTGTTTGGGATCTGTGTTTATACAATTATATAGCCTACTATAAAATGTCCCAAAGACCTTGGACATCGTTTGTGCACAGTGAGTTGGGTTTCCATCAGCCTGGGTGAGAAATTCGGGGAAGGAGTGAAACGGACGTGGTTTGAGTTTATTTACTAGCATCCTATGGTTTGTTAGCGAATTCGTAGAATTTCTGTTTAGCCCAGAGTAAGGATTTGGAGCATTTGTTCATGTCAATAGATTTTAACCGTTCGCGTAAAGAGGTGACTGTGTGCAGACGTACCACCGTAGGGGAGGCTAGTAGCAGACCTTCTGCTTTTTGTAGCTGGGAGAGAATATCAAGTCTCTGAGCTGCAGAATCCCTCTTCAAGCGGGAGCCAGCTGAGATACATAAGCCTCTAAAGTAAGCCTTATGGGCCTCCCATAGGGTGGACACATCCGCCACAGAGTTGTCATTCAGTTGGAAGAATTCAGTTAAATTTTGAGACAATTGATTTTCTGTAATAGGGTTGTGGAGGAGAGAGTCATTAAGTCTCCAATGACAAGTTTTAGGTGTAGATGAGGAAAGTGTGAGATCGACCTGAACAGATGCATGGTCAGACCAAGTCATAGGGTTCAATTCCGAGGCTACAGAGGATGTTAGTAAAGGGGCCGTGACAAGAAGATAATCCAATCTGGAGTACATCTTATGTGGGGGGGGAAAAGAAAGAAAATTGTTTGTGTGTGGGGTGTTTGATTCTCCAGATATCCAGTAGGTTATGAGATCTGATGAGTTTACGAAAAGAGGCAGACTGCCGTTCTATTTTAGCTGAAGGGGTGGAAGAGAATAATGTGCGTCTGTCTCTTCTAGGGGACAAGGTCATATTGAAGTCTCCCCCAACAATCATAAAGGGTTGAGCATATTTGCCAAGTTTCCCAAATATATCAGTGAGAAATTGGATTTGACCTGAGTTAGGGACATAAACATTGATCAAAGTGAAAGAGTGTGAGAGATAATCGCAGTCCAGGAAAATATATCTACCCCGAGGGTCCATGAATGAGGATTTTACTCTCAAGGGGCAGGATTTTCTAATCAATATGGCAACCCCTGCTTTGCCAGAGGGGTCAGAAGCTATGAATGAAACAGGAAAATGTTTTGCAGCAAATTTACAGGATCCCCCCGAGCGGAAATGTGTCTCCTGGACTAGGATTATATCCGCAGCTGAAGATTTGAACTCTTTTAAGGCTAACTAGCGCTTATGAACAGAGTTCAAACCCTTCACATTATAAGTAAGAACCCGTAAAGCCATCACGATGAAACAAGTGTAGCGGGTACTTACTTTCCCGGGTGCATTTTTTGAATCTGGCGGTGACATCAGTGCTATGTTCCCGGCGGTCCACCAGGTGGCGTTGTCACCGTGGGCGGAGGGACGAATATCACTGTGTGTGGAGCCTCCTTTTTGTCCTCTCTCGGCAGCGGTATGGTGGGGCGGGGAACCCGCCGTGCTTGCTGGGAGAGGGTATAAGGGGGCTGGCCATCTTGGTCATGGGGTCTTCATCCCAAGCACCTTTAGCTTGCGGACGTGGGTTCATGCTCGTCCTCTAGGCGGCCTCGGCCTAGAGGACCACCGGAGATCATGTTCCACCTCAGGCACCTTTAGTCCTGGGGTGAGGTACTTGCAAGAAGGTCCGGAGCTCAGTGCCCAACACTGAGTTCCGCGAGGGAAGGGTCCTAAGGCGCTTCGGGGATGGAGGCCTGAATCTGAGTAAGACGCAATGGACCGGGGAGAGCTCCTCACTCGAAGACCCGGTGCAGCAGACTGCCGGTGATGGGTGAGTCTCTTGTCGGAGACCGTCCAGAAGGATCCCCTTTACCTCGTGCGGAGACCATAGCCCACTCTCCAGGAGGAGAGTGCAGGATCGAATTTGTGTCTGGGCCTATTCACACTCACACCTCCTTTTCTGCTCTATCTATCAAGGAAGTCCCTGTATGGTGTGTTCTAATAAAGGAGTGTTGGACTTTAATGGTGTGAGGCTCAATTCCTGGTGGACGAAGTTCACGGTGACTCCTGGAGGGAGGATCCGGGTGCACAGCACAGACCCGAAGGTAAACAAGACATTGCTGATACCACAGGTATTCTACACGTGGTGGAGGCTAGGCGTAGCCCACCCGCTCTCTCTCTCTCCACCATCAAATACCCCTAGACAAGAGACAGTGCAAGCCGCATGGAGAGAGAAGAGGGGTAGGCGCTACACAAGATTAAGCTATGGTGACCATAATAAAAAAGAAGAAACATCCACGAAAACATAAACAGACAAAGTTGGCAAAAAAGTCCATTGTGTATCCTGTGGAGGAAAAACATGAAATAGTATTCAACATTAGTGAGGAATGATGATGGAAAAACACGTAAGCAAAACAAGCAAAAAGTGAAGAATAGGTCAAAAAAGGACCTATAAAAAGAAAAAAAAAGAAAAATTGAAGTATAGCCTGGGGGGTAAAAACCGTGGCCGTGGATCAAAATGAGGCACATGAGGGGCCCCAACATATCTGGGGTGATCCCCGCCGTCTTCCAACAAAATTCTAAGAAACTTGGTAGAAAAATTGAACCATAGCCTATAGAAGAAACGTCCCATGTACATGAGTGTGAACTCCCCAAACTAGGGGAAATTCGGTGGGGCAAGGGCCGAAGCCAAATTGAACAAACTGCAGGAGAGACATCTCTCATGGTGGGAGTCTAGGGAAAGGGTGTCGCTGGGGTGTAGAGTAGGCCTTCTGTGATTTCTGGCGAGCAGGGGTCCAAATCCGGCCTGGAATGGATGCAGGTTTAGGTGTCATCGGGAGTGGTATGGGATATTCATCCGGCAGCGGCGGAAGAACGAGATTGCGTATGAACGCCTCACTCTCCTGAAGATCCCTCATGGAATATTGGACACCATCTTTTGAGGCAGACAAGCGGAAGGGAAATCCCCAGTGGTACGGAAGATGATGGTTTTGCAAGTGGGCGGTCACTGGGCGAAGGCTGCGGTGTTTAGCAAGGGTTATAGGAGACAGGTCGCTAAAAATTTGTATCTTAGCCCCCTTGAATTCCAGCCGAGATTTGTTGCGAGTGGCCATGGTTAAAGCTTCCTTGCTGTCGTAGTAGTGAAAGCGCACTATAATGTCCCTGGGGTTTGCTCCTGCAGGGGGTTTAGGAGCCAGTGACCTATGTGCTCTATCTAGTCTCCAGTCTATGTCCGGTATCAGAGGGGCCACGGTGTTAAAGAGGCTTAGTAGATATGGTCGGATCTCTCCGTCCACTATGGCTTCAGGGACACCTGTAATACGCAGATTTTGGCGCCGTTCCCTGTTCTCCAAATCCTCCTGTTGGGATTGGAGCTGGGAGATGGATTGTTTTAAACCAGCATTGTCTTCTTCCAAGACATGAACGTATTGTATCAAGTCATCAAATTTTGTTTCTAAAACATTGGTGCGTTCACCAATATGAGCAATCTCCCCCCTCAATTCGTGCGCAAGCTTCCCCATCTCCCTGGAGACATTGCTGGTCAAATCCTGCAAGAGAGCTTGTAACTTATTGTCCAATATGTCTACTGTGACGGGAGCTGACCTTTCTGTGGATGGGGTGGGCAGAAAAATCTGAGGAGTGACTCTTACCTATCCGCGAGTGTCAGTGAGTGCCGGCGCGGTGGCGGGCATAATTGGGGCTGGGGATTCGGGCCTACTCAGAAAACGGTCCAGTGTCTGTGTAGGCCGCAGCTCCGGTGTGTGAGATTGAGCAGAATGCTTCGGCCCGTATTTCAACATGGGGTGCTTGGACAGGCTAATGGACAATTGCGATGTCTCCCGTGGCTGATGCAGTAGTCGTACACTGTGCGGGAGTGGTGGAAGGCGGCAGGGATCGGGACGAAGGAGTTACATGTCCTTCAGCATTGGGCATCCCGCACGTGTCCCCTGTAGTGACATCCGCGTTGTGGGGAGCACAGGAAGGAGTGGAGGTTTGTGGGAAGTGGGGGCCCCAAATAGTCCAGCAAACAGAAGCTTATGAGATATGGAGGCCCAGGCAGTCCAGCAAGAGGGAGCCAATTAGGGATTCAAGGAACTCTGGAATAGCGTAGGTCAGACCTGGGGAAGATGTAGGGACCGTGGATGTAACATACAGGTAGGGACCAAAGTTTGACCAGAAATTGGTGTATGACACTATGTGTTTAAAGGTTAACAGTCCGATCCCCCCTTGTGATGTGTGGGGAGAGGAGAAGGTGTCCGAGAGGCTGGAAATGAGAGCAGGCCAGGAGTCTGGGTGTAGAAAGATGGCCGCTGAGCTCCGGGACTAGGCCGAAGCCGCGGCCTTTCCTAAAATGGCCGCCGTGTGGAGGGGCGGCGATCTGTCTGGACTACAGCTCCCTCTCCAGGGGATGACTGCCTACAGCTGCCGCGGAGGTGATCTGCCTCTTTTAGGGTTGCTGGCATAGGTAAGGAGTGCGAGATGGCCGTATGGCTTCTGGAGCACTGTACCTGGAGAGGAAGGATGCGTCCAGCTCCGTATGCCTCAAGACGATGGTGGCAGGCCGCGGGTGGACGCCCGGATCTTCTGGCTGGTCCCCGCTAGTGTCAGCTCTGTCTGCCCTCCTCCAGAACTGCGGCCACAAGGGGACGAGGCGACCGCTCATCCCGCAGCACTCGAGAGCGGAGGACGCCGGAGGCTCCGCAGGCCCCAAGATGGCGGCGGATGCGTGGAGATGTCCTCAGGCCCAGCGAAGCCACCGCCAGCCAGCGCCCCCAACACACAGCGGAGCCGAGGCTGAGGATGCCTGGGGACGATTGGAGCTCTTTTGGAGGCTCACCAGAGTGGATCAAGCAGAGGATGGCCGTGGATTGTGAGAGGATCTGCAGAGCTCCATCCAAACACGTCTTCCTCGGCTCGCGTCCGGACACGCCCCGCCGTAAATACAATTTTTGATGCAATGTTTTGCAGCAGGGCTCATTGCTGCACTCCTAATAGAGTATCTGTGAGGGATTGCAGTGTTGTGGCACCAGCACCAGTGCCTAAGGCCCAATTTTTCTGCTCCTGTTTAACAGGGGCTTGTAATTAAATTTTTTGATGCAATACTTTGCAGCAGGGCTCATTGCTGCGCTCCAAGTACAGTATCTGTGAGGGGTTGCAGTGTTATGGCACCAGTGCCTAAGGCCCAATTTTTCTGCTCCTGTTTAACAGGGGCATGTAATTACAATTTTTGATGCAATACTTTGCAGCAGGGCTCATTGCTGTGCTCCAAGTACAGTATCTGTGAGGGGTTGCAGTGTTGTGGCACCAGTGCCTAAGGCCCAATTTTACTGCCCCTGTTCAACAGGGGCATGTATTTACAATTCTTGATCTAATATTTCACAGCTGGGCCCATTCCTGTGCCCACCAAGAGTAACTGTGAGGACTTACAGTGTTGTGGCCCCAGCACCACCACCAAAGGCCAGATTTTTCCTACCACTGTTCAACAGGGGCATGTAATTACAATTCTTGATATAATAGTTCACAGCAGGGCATTCCAGCGCCCACCAAGAGTAACTGTGAGGGCTTACAGTGTTGTGGCAACACCAACACCTAAGGGCCAAATTTCTGCAGAGTATATACGGCAGGCCCCTACTTTCAAACATCCAACTTACAAACGACTCCTACTTGCAAACAGAAGGAGACAACAGGAAATGAGAGGAAATCTACCCATAGGAAGGGAAATTCTCTCCTGTAAGAGTTAATATGGGAAAAAGGTGTCTCCTCTCTACTGATGCTTTATCACCAATCCTTGTTTCACTAAAAACCCCATATTTTCAAAAAACATTTGTCATTGGGACGGAAAGTGAGGTGAAATGTTCTGAACAGGTGCACAGACAGCAAAACAAATGTTACAGGGGTGATAACCCTTCCCTATGTTTTCCAAAAAGCTTAAATATAGATTTTTGGGCTGGAGCTACACTTAAACAATGTACCTGTTCCAAATTACAAACAGATTCTACTTAAGGTCAAACCTACAGTCCCTGTCTTGTTTGCACCGCCTGTATTCTGCTGTTCAGAGTATATAGGCCTTTTTTTAATTTGGGTGCGGGGTTCCCCTTAATATCCATACAAGACCCAAAGGGGCCATTTTTCTCAATGATTTTCATCCATATTGCCGGGACCAAACATTACATTAAAGCCGCAAGCAGTTTTAAATGACTTTTTTTCCTTTAGAAATGTCATTTTGTGCAGGGACAGTTCTAAACACAGGAAACACGTGCCACTTCACAGGCATACTTTAGACACCCCCCAGGTACCATATTTAAAGGAATATTTCACTTTTTTTTTCACTTTAACCACTTGCTCCAGTAGATATACATCAGAAGAATGGCACGTACAGGCACATCAACGTACCTGTACGTCCCCTTTAACTACCTTCCCCGTGAGTCGGACCGCGGGTCCCGCGGACTCGATCACCGTGGGGATCCCCGCGATCGTCTCATGGAGGCATAGAGCAGGGAGATGCTCTGCCTAGTGACAATGACACAGATCTAGGCTCCGTGTATGCGGAGCGGAGATCGGTGTCATGTCACACAGAGCCCAACCCCCCTCAGTTAGAAACACTCAACAGGACACACTTAACCCCTTTAGCGCCACCTAGTGTGTTAACCCCTTCACTGCCAGTGGCATTTTCACAGTAACCAGTGCATTTTTATAGCACTGATCGCTGTGAAAATGACAATGGTCCCAAAAATGTGTCAAAAGTGTCCGATGTGTCAGCCATAATGTCGCAGTCATGAAAAAAATCACTGATCGCCGCCATTACTAGTAAAAAAAAAATTTTTTATAAAGATGCCATAAAACTATCCCCTATTTTGTAAACGCTATAACTTTTGTGCAAACCAATCAATAAATGCCGATTGCAATTTTTTTTACCAAAAATATGTAGAAGAATACGTATCGGCCTAAACTGAGGAAAAAAATGTTTTTTTATATATTTTTGGGGGATATTTATTATAGCAAATAGTAAAAATTTTTGTTTATAGCGCAAAAAATAAAAACCGCAGAGGTTATCAAATACCACCAAAAGAAAGCTCTATTTGTGGGAAAAAAAGGACGTAAATTTTGTTTGGGAG
Organism: Rana muscosa; assembly: GCA_029206835.1. Lineage (NCBI taxonomy): Eukaryota > Metazoa > Chordata > Amphibia > Anura > Ranidae > Rana > Rana muscosa. The sequence goes on along the minus strand of CM055116.1, from coordinate 327,651,104 downwards.
CCACGTCGAACGACCGCGCAATTGTCAGTTAAAACGATGCAGTGCCGAATCGCGAAAAGGGGCCTGGTCATTAACTAGCCAAAATGGTCCAGGGCTTAAGTGGTTAAGCATCATTAAAATCACTGCTCCTGAAAAAACTGCCGTTTTTAAAATTTCTTTTTGCATTGATACATGTCCCCTGGGGCAGGACCCGGGTCCCCAAACCCTTTTTAGGACAATAACTTGCATCCTCCATTTCCTCCCCCCCTCGCCCCTCGTCAGAGGGCGGGTGCCGATTTCTAACAGGCTTCCCGGCACGGTAGGGAGACGTGAAAATCATTTGCGATTCTCCCTTATTATGCTCCCTCATTGTGTGGCCCTTTCACCTAGGCCGCCAGAGGGAGCATTACCGTGCCAGCGGCGTCCTTTGCTCACGGCCGAACATCCAGAGACGCATTGCGCACGTGCGGCAAAGGGCCAGTGGGAAATATTTTTTTTATCTTCTTCTAACTTCAGAATCGACAGATGTACCTTTGTATACCAGTGTATATTAAAAAATATAAGATTTTCTTCTTCAGAAAGCCAAAAACTACAATATGATATCAGAGAAAAAGTGTCACCTTCTAATAACTCATAATATCTGCTTCTTGGTGATTTTCTGCTTTTTTTCTGACATGGACCATAGGACAAGAACTCTGAAAATGTTTCTTAACCTCTCATTTCTAAAGCTGACTAACATCTGAGTGACCTTTTATTACCTATCCATTTAAAAGTATACCCTGGTACAGTGTTTTCTCTATTACAGCAGTTTTCATACTCTTTATCTTTAGAACAATATTTAAGTAAAACAATGTTATGAACTGGACAAAATGTTTCAGATAAAATCTTTTCTTTACACAGAGTTTTAAAGAGCAGAACAGACATTTTTTTGACAGGGGGTTGTTCAAAGAAATGTTTTTCTCAGATCTGTGAAACAGCCAAGAATGAGAATTGTCTTAATTACATAATCTAGCGCTGGTTTGTTTCTACAACTCTCAACATCTATCAGACACTGCTGAATCTTTGTGTTCTTATCTGAGGCAAAAAAATATTGAAAGACTTGCCATGTACCAGTATTTTTTTTTTATTCAACCAGCAGGATATATGAAAGAAAAATATTTGACCAAAATGGATAGGGGAATCCCTCCCACTGATCCCTTGTTTTCTACAGTGATTTTCCCACTGCCAGAATACACTCATCAGCACTGTGGGCCATAGCTGGCAGTGCTGATCGAGCAAAAAAATCTATTTATGGATCGAAATGTGTCCAGTGCCTGCTGAACCAAATTTTGATCCATGTATGGCCGACTTAACACAATCACAGTTGAGAGTAGAAGGGGCTGCAGTAAAACATTACAGTTTAAAGGTATTTTCCTTGATGCTATCAAACTATGGTGTTACAGCTTTTGCCAAGGAGACAAAAGCTGAAACTAATTCAAAAGTATTTTTAAACATGTTTTTACCAGAAATAAAATGAATACATTTAGGTCTCTTGCACACTGCTGCCTAAAAATGTGTTGTTTTTAGGCATAAGGATCCTCTCAACTGGGTCAGCAACTGGATACTATGGTGATGGTTTAAACATACAGGAGGTTAGATGGCACTGCGACAGGCTTTTCATCCTTTGCTCTACTGCGTGATTGCAAATTAAGACTGTTAGGGGAACAGAGATATTTAATATCTCTGTTTTCTCCATATTAATCTTGAGGTTCAATACCGCCCCATAATCACCCAATTCTTCCAAAATCTTTGGGAGTGTTTGTATGGGGTTTGTTATATATAGCATAATATCATTTGCAAATGCGGATGGATATCTTATGATCTTGTCCAGCGACCCATATACCCGCAATTTCGTAATTAGCTCTAATGCCGTGTACACGCGATCGGTTTTACCAATGAAAACAGTCCGATAGACTTTTCTCATCCGACAAACCGATTGTGTATGGGCCCCATCGGTCTTTTTTCCATTGGTGAGAAAAAATAGAACATGTTTTAAATTTATCCGATGGGAAAAAAAACTATAGCAAATTCTGATCGTCTGTGTGGAACTCCATCGGACAAAAAACCCACGCATGCTCAGAATCAAGTCGACGCATGCTCAGAAGCATTGAACTTAATTTTTCTCGGCTTGTCGGAGTGTTTTACGCCACGGCATTTGGGACAGTCGGATTTTTGACTGATGGTGTGTAGGCAAGACTGATGGAAGTCAGCTTCATCGGATTTCCGATGGAAAAATCCATCGGATTAGAATTCATAGGAAATCCGATCGTGTGTACAGGGCTTTAGGGTACTTTCACACTGAGGCACTTGGTGCGCTGGCGTTGTGTTTGCCGCGATTTTCGGGCACTAGCGGGCAGATTTTAACCCGCGCTAGCGGCCGAAAAAGGGTTAAACCGGCCCACAAAAACGCCGCTTTGTGGGCGTTTTGGAGGCACTACCCCATTTATTTCAATGGGCAGGGGTGATATAGGAGTGGTATTTTTACCGCTCCTACAGCGCCTCAAAGATGCGGCTGGCAGGACTTTTTTTAGCGTCCCGCCAGCGCAACGCTCCAGTGTGAAAGCCCTCAGGCTTTCACACTGTATAGAAAAGAGCGGCTCTTTCAGGGCGCATTGCAGGTGCTATTTTTAGCGCAATAGCACCTGCAAAGCGCCTCAGTGTGAAAGCAGCCTTATGGATGCTAAAAAATGTTCTAAGGAAAACACAAAAAGTAAGGGAGAAAGTGGACAGCCCTGACGTGTCCCATTATAAAGCCTAAAGGTTTCTGACAAAGTTCCATTGACCTGAATTTGGGCCATAAGTTTAGAGTACAAGGCCTCTATCCACCACAGCATATGCGGGCCTCTGCCAAATTTATGCAGTGTCCGCAACATATATTCCCAATCTAGCCTATCGAAGGCCTTTTCGGCATCTACAGACAGGAAAAGAACGGATTTCTTTCCTTTTTTTGCCTCATTCATTAAAAGAGTTGTTCTTAATATATTGTCCCTTGCTTCCCTTCCAGGAACAAAACCTGTTTGATCCTTCTCTATACAATCTGGCATATAGGGCTTCAGTCTTTTGGCCAATATCTTCGCATAAATTTTTAAATCCTCATTAATCAGAGATATTGGCCTAAAGCTGGAGCACAATGTTGAATCCTTCCCTTCCTTAACCAAGAGTGATATATAGGCCCCCAAGGCTTCTTCACGTATCTTCAGACCTCCCCCAATGGAATTCATGTATAGAAGAAAGTAGGTAGTCAGGATTTCTAAGAACAGGGACATATTCACATCAGGTCCTGGGCTTTTACCCTTCTTACTGTTCTTAATTGCCTATTCTATTTCTTCCTTAGAGATAATGCTATTTAGCTTATTTGAGTCATCTTCTGATATAGCTGGTAGATTTATCTTCCATTAATACTGTTCTATTTTATTCCTTCTATTTTGTATATCATCGTTATTTTGAGTGTCGTTTACTTTATATAGGAATCAATAGTACTCCAGGAAGATTTTACTGATATCCCTAGTAGAGTATTTCATCTCCCCCTTTTTATCTTTTATAATTCAAATTCCTTCTAGGTTTAATTACCCCCCGCCAGCAGTCTCCCAGCTTTATTACCAAACTCATACTGCCATTTAGCTGTACTAATAAATACCTATTTAGTGTCCTGCTCCAACAGGTCCCTCAGTGCCTCACGCTTTCCTGTTAATTCAACTATTACCTTATTGTCATTTAAAGCGGAGGTTCACCCAAAATCACAACTATATTGTAACACAACCACTGCAATATGTACATCATCAAAAAGCACAAATTTTTTTTTCCATATGTAAACACCTTGTATTTGCCTTTCATAAAGCGACTTCCGGGATTCCCCTCCCGCGGGAGTAGTCGTTTCCAAGCCTTTCCACGGCGCCGCAATGCAATGTGGGACTTTTCTGGGAGCACAGTGTTGTGCTTCCCAAGATACATTGTGGCATGCAGCGCTGCGAAATCTCGAGAGATTTCACATACGAAGTGACGCATGACGCCGGTCACGTGACGAGGGGGTCTCTATTTAGATTGTGCATACCATCACAGCGGGGCGTGAACTCTCAATGACGCCGCCCGTTGTGATGGCAACCTTTTTGTTTACGCCGCTACTCGCAGTAAACACTGCGCTGGCGCGAGAATAAGTGGTGAATGCTGGGAGCTGAGCATTCACCGCTTCCAGGAAATTATTGCTTGTGGGCTTCACAATGCCCACAAGCAAAATGGAAACACAGAGGAATGGATTTTATATCTCCTTCTTTATGAGGTAAACGGACAGCGGATACTTGCAGAGACTAAACAAGTGAGTGTACCTTAGTATTGGTAAACCCCATTGAATGCAGAAAAAAAAAAAAAGTTTGGCCGCGGAACCCCCGCTTTAAGCCTTTATGTATCCGCTCCAACTCCTGAATGTCCTGTAGAAGAGACTGTTTTTGTGCTATCCAAATTTTCTTCCTCTCATAAATACTTTATGGGTTTCCCACAGTACAGTTGGTGCAATATTCTCTACATTATTCTCTTTAAAAAACAAGTTCAAGTCCTTTTCCAGGTCCTTTAAGATACCATGATCATATAAAAGAGATTCATCCAACCTCCAGGATCTTTGCCTATCCGGTATGTTCTTTATATCCAGGCTAATCATAACCGGGGCATGATCCAAAAGGGTGATTGATTTTACTTCCGCCTTTAATAACCCTTCTAAAAGTTGGTGATCAAAAAAACATAATCAATTCTCGAATAAGAGGAATGTACCTGAGAGTAAAATGTAAAATCCATCCACCTGGGGTGTAGGATCCTCCAGGCCTCTACTAATTGCTGCTGATGCAGTTTTTGTTTGACTGCTTTAAAGTATTTTCCTTCTGAAAGTAAAGAAAAAGGTTGGATATCCAATGCTGGATCCAATACAAAATTTAAGTCTCCTGCCATGATCACCTTCCCCTCTTTGAATTTTTCCAATTTATTCATTACCTTTCTTAAAAAAAGACAGGGGTGGATATTAGGACAATAGATATTGGCTAATGTATACTCGTTATTAAACAAGGAACCCTTAATAAATAAATACCTTCCTTCGGACTCCATTGCTTTTAAAATAAATGGCGTGTTCCGATCAAAGCCTATTGCTATTCCTTTAGATCTCTTATTAGGGGAATATCCATAGAACCAGATTGGAAATTTTTTAGATTCCAATCCGGCCCTGGATAACCACCTAAAATGAGTCTCCTGTAAAAAAAAACAATATTTGTCAACCAGCTTTTCAATTCCTGCAGTATTTGATACCTTTTACTGGGACTATTTAGATCTCTAACATTGTATGTAACTATCTTCAGGGGAGCCATCTTTCCAGTAGGTTAAGCCTAAGCAGCCAAGAGCATTTAACCATGGGCGAGATAAATTCTTCCCATTTTCCAGGAATGATCCATTCAATTAACAACACAATAACCAACATAACAAAACGCAACATTACACCACCTATCTTTCCCCAAACAGACTTCCTCATAAAAACCCCCCTTCCCCTTCCCACCCCCCCTACATTGAATATCAATGTTTTGGCCCACCGGGCTGCTGCCTAAATACTAGGCACACAGCCAGGCAGGACATCCCTTGGGGGTCAGGCAGGCATCGCCAGGCCCCAGTGCCCCCCGCTGAGTGAATCTTTCTCCTTACCGGCCTATCTTACCCTTACCACAAGTTCTATTACTTATTTGTTTATCTCCTGTTTTATTTTTATTATTAGAGCTCTAAACTTTGTTCCATGGCTGAACTTTAAACTTCTCCCATTCTGGGGTTTTTTTTCCCCCAATTTTCCAAATGAATACATGGCAAGTCTAGTTTACTGCAAAATTCTTTCAAGTCTTCTGGAAATTGCAATGTAGCTGAGACTCCTTGATTTTTTGCTGTCAGACATGCAGGGAATCCCCATCTGTAGGAATTTTTTTTTTGCTTGTAGCTGATTAGTCAGGGGTTTCAGATCCCTCCTGTGGGCCAATGTCTCTTGTGATAAGTCTGTAAAAATAAGTAGTTTAGCTCCATTGGATTTGATCAATTCAGCACTTCTCATGCCATGTGAAACTTGTTGTTTTATTTCGTAATGAGAGAATCTTACTATTACATCTCTCACAGTATCTGTTGATGACTTAGTTATTTTTTGTATTCTGTGAACTCTGTCAAAACATATGGGAGATGATGCTTCTTTTTTCATTATTTTATTGAACACTTCACAAACCGTATTTTCTAACTCATTGCTTTTCACGGATTCTGGTAATCCACTAATTCTGTTTCTATTTTCTTGATCTTCAAGCTTGTATAGAATATTCCTCATTTCCACCCAGTCCAATTCAGCCCTCTCCCGCAGTTCCATAATCGCTTTTTTATGTTCATCTAACTGTACTTCAGATTCTTCTACCCTTTTTAATACATTCTGGATGTCAATTCTAGCCGCATTCAGTTCTCCTTTAATCATGCATTCTAAATGGGACATCATCTCTACCATATCTTGCTTTTAGGGAGTGCCTGAAGGTTATCCGTTTCTTTTTCTCCTTCCATTTTCTGTTGTTCTTGATCTTTCTGTGGGAGTTTTTCTTCTCCCACACCAGTATTTTTATTTGTTCGTCCTTCTAAAGGAGAAGGTATTTCCTCTACACTCTCAACAGTTTGTTCCGTCTTTTGATCTGCTTTATTCTGCACCATATATGTTTTTATGGATTTACCCTTCCCGCTTTCTGTTTGATTGGCTTTTGCTCCTTTCTTCACCATTGTTCCTTCCCGTCAGGTTATTATTTATACTGCGCGTTCACTGCCCCTGTCCTTCCACTAATATTATTGCCCTATGATATCAACAGTTATGTATAAAATACAAACCCCCCAAAAAAAGGGGGAGGGGTATTCCTCTCCCCTTCCTTCTCCATTCTCCCTCTCCTTTCTTTCCCTTAGGAGGCCAGGTCAGGCCAATTGGTATTTGACCCTTTCAATAACAAATAACAAACACATGTGCAAATGACAAAGGCATTAGTAAATAAAGTAAGCGTGTTGATTTGCAGGTAAATGTGCAGGTAAATATGCAAGTCCGTATGCAAGCAAGTATGCAGAAGGTTATGCAAATAATTATGCAAATATAGATGCAGGTAAAGTGAAGATAAGGTGCAGGAAAGGAGCAGGTAAGATGCAGGTAGTAATGCGGATAAATGTCAAGTTAATTATAGTTATTTTGAGATATAGTCAGTTATTATGCAGTTTAATAACAAATAGCAAATAGCCTCCGGTGTATAAATCTTCTTGCATAGAGTTATTTAGCTGGTTTGTACAAATAAATAGCTATAGCTATAGCTATGCAAGTACAGGTGATAAACCTACAGGTATATACGGTTAATTTAATATTTGAACTTCTGGTGGATGGAGTGAAAATAAAGTTCAAGCAGCTCCCCCCAACAATGGTCAATTTTTGGCTTTAATCTGAACTTCAACAATCCTTACATCTGAATTGCATCTGACCTCTCACAACTCCAACCGGTAGGAAAAATCCTACAGCTTTACCTTCTTCACAGCTAAGGTTTAGAGTTGAGCAGACACCTAGATGTTCGGGTTCGACGGGTTCGGCCGAACTTCGCAAAAAAGTTTGAGTTCGGGACCCGAACTTGACCCGAACTTGACCCCGAACCCCATTGAAGTCAATGGGGACCCGAACTTTTGAGGACTAAAATGGCTCTAAAAAAGTAATGGAAAGGGCTAGAGGGCTGCAAATGGCAGCAAAATGTTGTTAAAAGCATGGCAAGTGCTCTGAAAACAAATGTGGATAGGGAAATAACTTAAAATAACATAAAATACATAAAAATAAAAAATAATAATCTTGACCTAGGAGGATGAGGTCCATATGGAGTAGGAGGTTGAGGTGGCAGTGGATGTGGCGGTGTAGGTGGAAGCGGCGGTGGAGGAGGACGAGGTAGCCAACACTGGTTTTTGTTTTTAATTTTATTTATTTTTAAATTAGGGTACACCCCAAAAGAGTGAGAAAGATCAAAAATACAACAATGGCTGGGTAAGGCCGGTATACATGTCTATTCTGCACAAGGTACGGACAAGTCCTGTGGGATCCATGCCTGGTTCATTTTAATAAACGTGAGCTTGTCCACATTGGCTCTGGACAGGCGGCTGCGCTTGTCTGTGATAACGCCCCCTGCCGTGCTAAATACACGTTCAGATAATACACTGGCTGCAGGGCAGGCCAGCACCTCCAAGGCGTAAAGGGCAAGCTCAGGCCATGTGCCCAATTTGGAAACCCAGAAGTTGAAGTGGGCAGACCCGTCATTCAGTACGTGTAGGCGTGTGGAGCACCACGACCGGGGCCACGTCCCTTATTTGACGTTCTCCTCATATTTCTCAAATTTAGGATCTTGCCCTAAATGGGTGTTTTTTGAATAGCAGAATAGAACAACAGTATCTAAAGTGTGTATCTCACACGTACAGATATGCAGGAAACACTGCAAAATATTTTTTTTAGCCCTAAATGGGTGTTTTTTGAATAGCAGAATAGAGCAACAGTATCTAAAGTGTGTATCTCACACGTACAGATATGCAGGAAACGCACCCAAATTTTTTTATTTGCCCTAAATAAAAAAATTTGGAATAGCAGAATAGAAGAACAGTATCTAAAGTGTGTATCTCACACGTACAGATATGCAGGAAACACTGCATTTTTTTTTTTTAGCCCTAAATGGGTGTTTTTTGAATAGCAGAATAGAGCAACAGTATCTAAAGTGTGTATCTCACACGTACAGATATGTAGGAAATGCACCAAAAAAATTGTATTTGCCCTAAATAATTTTTTTGGGAATTGCAGAATAGAAGAACAGTATCTAAAGTGTGTATCTCACATGTACAGATATGCAGGAAATGCACCAAAAAATATTATTTGCCCTAAATATTTTTTTTTGGAATAGCAGAATAGAAGAACAGTATCTAAAGTGTGTATCTCACACGTACAGATATGCAGGAAACACTGCAAAATATATTTTTTGCCCTAAATGGGTGTTTTTTGAATAGCAGAATAGAGCAACAGTATCTAAAGGGTGTATCTCACAGTAACATATGCAGTGCTGGTGCACTAAGCTTGCATAAAATGCCCGCCGACGCCAACCTAACTAACAGACGGATAAAAGTTATCTTTTCTCTGGCCCTGGGCTCAGGGCAGGGTAAAAAGATTGTGCACTGCACCCATACAACAAAATCAAGGTAGATTGCTGAGTAATTTGATTTCTGAATCAGGACTCCTATCTAATTCTCTCCCTCAAAGCAGCAGCAGCAACCTTTCCCTACACTATCTAAAGCAGAGTGACGTGCTGTGCTATGTAGATCGCTGAGTAATTTGATTTCTGAATCAGGACTCCTATGATAATTTTCTCCCTCAAAGCAGCAGCAGCAACCTTTCCCTACACTATCTAAAGCAGAGTGACGTGCTGTGCTATGTGCCTCTAGCTTATATAGAGGCTCGGTCACATGCTGCACTGACCAATCACAGCCATGCCATTAGTAGGCATGGCTGTGATGGCTTCTAAGGGCACACGAGTTAAACGAATGTTGATTGGCTGCCCTGCAGCGCGCCATTACATTGCCGAACACCGAACCCGAACATACAGTACGGGTTCGCTCAACCCTACTAAGGTCTATTTTGTGACATGTAGTTTACTACCAGATCTTCAGTCCCTCACCAACTGGCCCAACTGCACGGTAGAGGCTGTAGGGGTTCAGCCCTCTCCTCCGAGCTCCCCCAGTACTCCTTCAATAGACCCTCAGCAATCTGCGGCTCCACAGGGTTTTCAGGAAGGGTGGGGGGGATTCCGGGGGTCTCCGGAGGACCGACTTCCCTCACTCGTGGATTCCCTTCCCTGGTACGGTTCAGGAGGGGGGGCGCTCTCTCGCCCCCCTCTTTTCCTGCGGCCTGCCAGGTTGCGTGCTCGGATAAAGGCTCTGGTCTGGATTTTTGGGGGTACTCCACGCCATTTTTTTTTTTAATTTGGGGTGGAGTTCCCCTTAAAATCCATACCAGATCTGAAGGGCCTGGTATGGATATTTGGGGGAACCGCACGCATTTTTTTTTTACATTTGCGACAGAGCTCCCCTTAATATCCATTCCAGACCTGAAGAGCCTGGTAATTGAATTTGGGGGAACCCCCACGCTTTTTTTTTTTTATCAATGACTTTTCTATGTATTGCCGGGAGCCGACAATTCCTTAATAGTCGTAAGTGAATTTTAAATGACTTTATGACTTTTTTTCCTTCAGAAATGACACTTTGTGCAGGGACTGTCCTAAGCAAGGGAAACAAGAGCGACTTTACATGCGTATTGCCGAACACCGGACCCGAACCCGAACATACAGTAAATTGTTCTGGTTCGGGCCTGGGACCCCAAAACCCAAAAGTTTGGTACGGACCCGAACTTCACAGTTCGGGTCCGCTCAACCCTAATCCCTAATTCCCCTTATCCAAACAATGAAAGAATTATACTATGCTGAAATATTACCTCTAATATTTTAAGTGTCAAAATAATAGCTCCAAAAGTACTGCAGTGAAAATTAATTACCTGTATTAAATAATAGTCAACATTGTGTGGGATGGGGGTGTTTAGCTCAAGTGAATAGATGCATTTTTATGCAGTGAGTCCATATCAGACAGGCGTTCTAGTTAAGGGCCTGGTAGCCCATGTTTATTAAAACAGAAAAAAAACAAAAGCAAAATGTCCATTCGGATTCCCACACAGGGGTTTAAACTTCATTCAGCACATAAATGAAAACATACCAAGCCACCTGGCTCTTGTCAGCAGTTCCTCTGCTTGCTTTCAAATAGAAACGATTCTTTCCAGCTCCCTGGACTCACTGGCTTCCTCAGTCTCCCTGACTCTCAAGGCTGGCCAGCCTTTCCCAGTCCGTGGGCAAAGAACCCCTTTACATGGGCTGCAGTCTCCCACAGGGCAGACCGCTCTCCAGACATAGGTCTGTCTTCACTTAGCAGTAGCAAGTTGCTCACTCTCCACCATCCTCCACCTTCTGCTCTCACCAGCCCCTCATTATATTGGTTGTGTGCACCTGAGCACACACCCTGCTGGCTGTCCACAAGACCCGGACACAGAGTTGGAGATCCCATCCCACCCAAGTCTCTGCGGGATCTCCAAACTACACAGCCCCATCCGAACTTAGCAAAACCCGGAGAAAGCTGCCAAAACTGTTTTCTCAATTTCCAAGCTATGCTCTGTAGTTCTGCAGTCTGCTGACATGCAGACTCTGTGTCCGTTTTTGCTCCCTTTCCATAGGGACAGGGACTCTCACTAACACCTATCCCCCCCCTTTGTTTCGATCCGCAGGGAGGAACACCAGCACACGTCATCATTTTTTCGGGTGCTCTTCCAGGTAAGTCCTACCCTGACTCTCCACGGGATCCCACTTGTTTCTATCCTACGCTTTCTCCCTCTTCTGGGGCTCCTGGGCTTATTTGCTTTTCTCTGGGGACCTCTGTCTTCCCTGATACCCTCACTTTCTTGATATAGAGGACCTGTCCCTAACAATTCGCCTAATGGGGAACCACCTTTTCCTTCACCGATACCAGTTTTTCCCATCACAACAGGTTTTTTGGTTTAACAACTTTTCTGAGGTTACCCACGGCAATTAAACCCTTGTTAGCAGTACCAACCAGTGACAGATCACAAATTCTGATGTCGCCGCCTATAATACCATCAGTGCTTTCCCCTACAGTGTCTCCGGGTACTTTAATTTGTACCTTTGTATGAATGACACGAAAAATCTCTGCTACTGCCACATCCATTTCGGTCCCTTCCTTCACGTGAGGTCTAGTGGGTGAGACAGTGTCTGTGCCCTCTACTGACCACTGCTCAGCCGCACTTTGGACCGCACCAGCAGAAGTTTTCCTAGTCACTGCATCATGCGGAGAGACCTCTGATGTTTTCAAACGTTCTCCTGAGCGTCTTCCATCCAAACCGGTAACTGGAAGCACCCTCTCAGAGAACCTTGAGACCATTTGCCACACTGCTAATAAATATGGTACCAACCAGTTCCTCTCGTGATTAACATCAAGCCTGGCTTGTACTACTTGGCTCCACCTACTGGTACTACGCAGTACCACCTTGTCCGACCACGGTGGAGGCACCCAGGTGTATAGCAAATGTGTTTTTTGGACTTCAAGAATTTTCAACAACACATTTGTCATCTTAATGCGATCCACATCTACATACAAGACCTTTCTAGGGACTTTTCCCTTATCAATGACGTGGAGGGGCTCATCCACTGAAGCTGGAAAGGTAGGGACGTTTACAGTGACCTCCACCTCACTGGCGGTATCGGTCTTCACAGCCTGGTGCTCAACTGGAGCGCTGTCAGATGTGCGTCTCACATTTACCCTCTCTGTCCCAGCATCAGCGAGCCGCTGCAGGTCATACATCACATTCCCATTTTTGCACTCACTATTTTCCAGCGGTTGGGCTGCAGATAACACAACTGCCATGCATGTGCCCTTAACTGGTCCTTCTGATTGGAGGGGGCCAATCTCTGCTGGGGCCAACACGCCGTTGGCCACTGGCCACCCTGCAATCCCTCCGTTGGGCATAGCAGGTGTTATGTCCACATCTGTGTTACATAACCTAGCCTTATCCAGCATGGCTAGCAATTGTTTGGCCCAGCTGTCCCAGTCAGTGGTACTTCCCTGACAGGTATTCTGCAGCGCTGCATCACCTGTTCCAAGAGGCACCAAAGGAACCTGGGACTCATTACCCAATACAGTACATTTGTCATCTCTATAAGCATCACATTGTACAAGCACAGTTTCACTTATTTCACATTGGGACAATGCTTTGTCACATAACGCAGGGTGCAATACTTTATTTTGACCAGATTGTTCTGGTGGCGCTACCATCACATCCAGCTTTACACTACCAGCTTTAACAGGGTGAATAAATTGTTCACCAATCTGGTCACATACCAGGCGGGTGGTCTGCACCCACACACTCTCATTGTGTGTCACAGTCCCTTCTTGTTCCCCCAGAGTAGTGCCAGAGTGGCCCTGGACAACTTCCAGTTCCAACACAGGGAGATCCCTGGAGGTTTCCACAGACAACCCTGCAGCGCTGCCTCTGGTGGTCATGGAAGACATCCTACTCCCAACCTCTTTAGTAATCATATTACCAACATTTTTCTCAAATATGACATTTCCAGAAATACATTTCTCAACCTTTAGAGGATCATCAGGACACTTAGACATACCTGTAGCTATTGTGGGTGGCCCTTTACCCACTTGAGCAGCTCCACAGCTGGCCTGGGAAACCCTCCGCTCCAACACTGTGGGCTCCTGGGAGGTTTCCCTGGGCAACCCCGCAGCACCTGTCTCTGTCACTAGGGAACATGGTATATGGATTTCTTTGGTCACCCCTAGTACAGCTCTTACAGCACTCTGCTGGATTCCACCAGGTACATACAGAGTCCCCATGTCCTTTTTAGTCTTTAGTCCTGCTGCCAGTAGGGCTTTACCCTGTGCCTCCCCCCTACTCTGGGTAGCACACTGTAGCAAGTCCACCTGTACTGCGGATCTCCCCGCTGAACACACTTTAATTTCATTGGGTTCTGTCCCATAAACTGCAACAGTCTTACCAACTTCTGTAGCCGTTGTCATAGCCTTCATTTGAGTGCGTTGTCTCTCAGCTGCATATTTACTGGCCAACTCCCCCTGGTGGCCATGGGATGAAATCACAGCAGGATCTCCCACTGTTTAGCACCCCCTGTAGACACCACAGAAAACTCCTCCTTGTTGCCAGGGGTGACTGCAAACATATTTGCAAAGGGATCTTGGCCCACAGGTAAAGAGTTCTGTTTAGCAACATTACCTCTAGGTGCACCCCAGAATATAGGGCAAGACAATATTTTGTGCCCCAGCTGGCCACATTCTAGGCATGGTACTGGACGATGAATTTCAACTCCTTGGCATCTCCTCAATGACTGTCTCTCACTCGTTGCCATGGGATATCACTCCTGAGGACAACGTTGGTCACGATCATCAGTAGGCCGACTTCGGATTACTTGATCCCTCTGTCTGGGACGCCACTGGTGACATTCTCTAGCAGGTGAGTTCCAGAATTCATCAACCTTCTGTCCAGCTTGGTTATTCCACGAACATTCCTGTGACAAGGGTCACTGGGCAATAGCATGTCCAGCACTCCTTGCCTCATGCTGTGGCACCTTAGGGCTCAGGCTGCCAGGCACAACGTTCTCTTTCACTTCCGCTTTAACTGGGGGTGACATGAGTAATTTACCCCAGATCACAGTGATGTCACACTCAGACGAATTCTCTGGTGTGGCTGGGGCATGTGGTGCTATACCCTCCAGCCACTGTAGCCGTTCCCTGGCTTTAGCAAGGATTGCTTCCTTTTTCTGCTTTGACCGCCCCATCCTTGCGGTCTTGCACACAGCAACTTGTAACAGTTCTTGGCGGAGAAAATGAAAAAAAAATCTGTTTTTCTTTTTCGTACATCACGGGACACAGAGCGACTTAGTCATTACTAATGGGTTATATAGATTACCTTCAGGTGTTGGCACTGGCCAATTCCAAACCGGAAGTACCCTCCCCTATATAAGCCCCTCCCATCCGGGAGCACCTCAGTTTTTTGCCAGTGTCTAAGGTGTTGGCCAAAGAGTAACATGTGTTTTCACTGGGCTTGCGTACAGGTTCTTTTGGGCCTTAGTAAGCTGTTCCGGATCCCACCAAAAAAGCTTCATAGCTAAACGGTCGGTACCCGGGCCTTGCAGCAGAAGAGCAAGGTTTTGCCTGTAATGCTTCTCTTAGGAGGGCTGGACCCTGGGATCCAGAGCTCTGGTCATACCCACGACCAAGATGTTGTCTGTGCAGGGTGCTATACAGGTCCAGGGGAGTGGAATCCTTGGGAACCCGGTCCCTGAAGGTTTAATTACAATGCCTGCCGTGATAGGTGAAGTTTGGACTTCTGTGGACCAAACAAAGTCCTGCGGCGGGGATCAGGTAAGTGGGGGCCCCCAGGAACTTGGTTCTATTGGGGGACCCCCAAGCCTAATTTGTCTTTCTGTCTGTTACCTAACGGTATTCCCGCTAAATATCTGTGATTGCCTGTAACTACTGAAAATGTAAAATTTTAATAGTAGTCAAGAAAAAAAAAAAAAAGGGACCGCGGTACCTGTGTTAAACCACTAGAGGCCGATGTAGTCCATTTTTCTTGTCATGTGGATCTTTGGTTTTCTCAAGTCAAAAGATCCAGGCAGCTGGTAAGTTTCTCTGTGGGAATCCACTTCCTCTGCCCTGTTGCTGCGCTCATCCACCGCACAGGCCCTCCGGCAAAAAGGGCCCTGGCTCCTAGTCCCCTGTTTGATTTCGAAAAGGGCGCCAATGGCGCACGGGCGCGCGCGCGGGCGCCTGCACGCGCCTCCTATGAAAAAAAGGGGCGGGGCGGGTGGATGACGCTCGATGCGCGCCGCGGCGCTTCTGCGCATGTGCGGGCGTCCCAGCATGGTTAAAAGACACAGTACAAGTGTCAGCTGGATGCAAACAGAGCTAGCAACAAACAGTGGCACACAGAGGCGGTTGATGCAGGCATCCCCATAGAAAGGCACTTTAGTGGACACCAGCTGGTATATAGCAGCAACTTTGTTAGACTATTACCAGCAAAATTGGTGTATGACGACGGGAATACCTCAGCTTTGTGCTTAAAGGATATGTCGTCCAGACGCTCCGGAAATAGATCTTCCAGGAAGCCAAAGGGGTCTCCATCGGGCTCTGAGGATATTGGGCATGCTTGTACTGCACCAATCTCCCCTGAGAATTCAGAGGTCAGTAGCCGTAGAAACCCCGCAGGAATGCCTGGTGCTGCGGCTGTCCCCAGTCCACCTGCTCCTGTATATATAACAGAGGAGGTTTTATCCTCAACTCTGGGAGGCTTGGAAGAGAGATTAACAGCATTGATCGCTGCTTCCCTGTCACAGGAAAAGCGCGTCCGATCTCCGTCTCCTCCTTCAGAGTGCCTGTTAGTGGAGGAACAGCCCCACACAGAGATCGACCTACCTGAAGGGGATCAGGATGAGGTTGATTCAGTTATGGAGGAATCAACAGTGGAAGAACCTTTCTCAGCATCTCAGGCTGAAAGATTATGGGTTCAGTCTCTGACTAATATGGTCCGATCAGCATTTAAAATGCCTCTGGCGGAACCACCATTCACTACGGTTTCCTCGCTGGGGTCGCTAAAAGCTCCCCAGGCTGTCTGTTCCTTCCCAAACCACCCTTTATTGGAAGGGCTTATTTACCAGGATTGGGAGCATCCTGATAAAATATTTGCTCCCCCCAAGAGATTTCCGGTGATCTATCCCATGGAGGATAAGTTCATAAAAAAATGGAGGGTCCCTACAGTGGACGCAGCCATCTCTTCTGTTAACAAATCACTGACATGTCCAGTAGATAATGTTCCAATGTTCAAAGACCCAATAGATAAAAAATTGGAGTCTTTACTAAAATCTGCTTTCTCTACAGCAAGCATGGTGACACAACCTGCGGTAGCAGCGATTGGAGTCTGCCAAGCAGTGAAAGATCAGTTGAAACAGGTCTTAAGGGACTTACCAGATCAGCAGGCTCTTGCCCTAGCTGACCTGCCTAGAGCCTTGTGTTTTGCGGTGGACGCCATAAAGGATACAATCCAACAGGCCTCCCGCTTTACGCTGTCTATAGTACATATGCGTAGGCTTCTGTGGCTCAAAAACTGGTCTGCTGAAGCTCCCTGTAAAAAACTGCTGGTTAGCTTCCCATTTCATGGAGAACGCTTATTTGGAGAAGATCTGGACAAATATATCCAGAAAATTTCTGCCGGTAAAAGTTCACTCTTACCGGTTAAGAACAAGGGTAGAAGTCCTTCTTTTAAGAGGCCTACTTCTCCAGTCCCGGGCACATCGGCTGTGAAGCAGTTCCGACGGCCTCCGCGGTCAAATTCAGGGGGCAGAAATCAGGGACAATCACAGGGTAACAAGAAGCCCTGGATCAAGAGAGGTACAAAACCTCCCCCCAAGGCATGAAGCGTTGCCCCCACTCAATCGGGTGGGGGGAAGACTTCAGTTGTTCACAGAGACCTGGCGGGACACCATCAGAGACAGATGGGTGCTCTCCGCAGTAAGTCTGGGATACAAGCTGGAGTTAAAAGGCACTCCTCCTGCCCAATTTATGAGGTCAAACGTGCCAAGAGATCCCCAAAAGAGAGGATCCCTCCTTCTGGCACTAGAACAACTATTGCTCCAAGGTGTAATCATGAAGGTTCCCCTGGAAGAAAGCGGATTCGGGTTTTACTCGAACCTTTTCACAGTCCCCAAACCAAATGGGGACGTGAGGCCCATATTAAATCTAAAAGGGCTAAACAAGTTCCTAAATATCAGGACTTTTCGGATGGAGTCGATCCGATCGGTGGCCACCGCCCTACAAGGGCAGGAATGGTTAGCCTCGATCGACATAAAGGATGCTTATCTGCATATTCCCATCTTTCCGGCCCACCAGAAATTTCTACGCTTTGCAGTAGAAGGGCGCCATTTTCAGTTCAGAGCCTTACCTTTCGGTCTGGCCACAGCACCACGAGTGTTCACAAAAATTCTGGCCCCATTATTGGCCAATCTAAGAACACAGGGTGTAACGATAATGGCATATCTAGACGACCTGCTACTAATAGACCACTCAGTGGAAAAGCTGGAAGTAGCTATTCACAAGACAATCAAGTATCTGGAATATCACGGTTGGATTATCAACCGGGACAAGTCAGCTCTAAGACCAGTCAAAAGTCTGGAATACTTAGGGCTAAGGCTGGATTCAAATCAGAGAAAGATTTTCTTACCTCCAGAGAAGGTGTCGTCTTTAAAAGATTTGACCCACTTAGTGGGTACAAAAAGAAAACCATCCATACGCCTCTGCATGAGGCTGCTGGGAAAAATGGTGGCTTCATTCGAAGCGGTACCCTACGGTCAATTCCATTCAAGGAATTTGCAAAGGGCCATACTGTCAGCCTGGAACAAAAAAGTTCAGGCTTTAGACTTACCAATGTCCCTGTCCCCTTCCGTTCGCAAGAGCCTCCATTGGTGGTTGGTGCCCCAGAATCTGGAAAAAGGGAAACCCTTCAGTCCGGTTTCTTGGAAGGTAGTCACTACAGATGCCAGCCTCATAGGCTGGGGGGCAGTACTGGAGCAATGGTCTCTCCAGGGCAAGTGGTCAGAAGCAGAAAAGGCCCTGCCCATCAATCTCTTAGAGATACGAGCAGCCCGGTATGCCCTAGTAGCATGGACATCCAAACTCCAAGGGTCCCCTGTCAGAATTCAATCAGACAATGCCACAGCAGTGGCATATATCAATCACCAGGGAGGCACCAGGAGTCGTGCAGCCCAGAGGGAAGCAAATTGCATCCTGGAGTGGGCAGAAAAATATGTCCCAGCCATATCCGCGGTTTTCATCCCAGGAGTGGAAAATTGGAGAGCGGACTTTTTAAGTCGTCAACAATTATGCCCGGGGGAATAATCTCTTCACCCCGAGGTTTTCCAGGCAATATGCCAGCGGTGGGGAACACCGGATGTAGATCTGCTAGCATCCAGATTCAACGCAAAGGTGGACAGATTTGTGTCTCGCACAAGGGATCCTCTAGCTTGCGGCTCGGATGCCCTAGTGTTCCCTTGGGATCAGTTCAAGCTGATATATGCATTCCCACCGCCACAATTGTTACCGCGATTACTCCGCAGAATCAGGGTAGAAAAGAAACCAGTGATTCTGGTGGCTCCAGCGTGGCCCCGAAGGGCATGGTACGCGGAGATTGTAAAAATGTCAGTGAGGAGTCCTTGGACCCTCCCACATCGTCCGGACCTGCTGTCGCAGGGACCGATATACCACCCTTCCTTACCAGCCCTAGGTTTGACGGCCTGGCTATTGAAGCCCACATTCTGAAAAAGAGAGGGCTCTCTAATTCTGTGGTATCTACCATGATCAATGCCAGGAAGCCGGTATCCAGGCAGATCTATTATAGGATCTGGAAAGCGTACATTACGTGGTGTGAGGCCAAGAAATGGCATCCACGTAAGTACGTGATAGGGAGGATTTTGGACTTCCTACAGTGGGCTGTAGATAGGAAGCTGGCCTTGAGTACTATCAAGGGTCAGATTTCGGCCTTGTCAATATTTTTTCAAAGGCCCTTGGCTTCGCATTCACTAGTCAAAGCTTTCATACAAGGAGTGATGCGTATCAGCCCTCCGGTTAGTATTCCCATATGTCCTTGGGACTTAAACCTGGTTCTGTCAGTTCTACAGAAACAACCGTTTGAACCATTGCAACACATTTCCTTGGTTCTTCTCACCAGGAAATTGATTTTCTTAGTAGCCGTTTGTTCGGCTAAAAGAGTATCGGAATTAGCCGCCTTGTCCTGTAAGGAGCCATATCTGGTTGTCCATAAGGACAGAGTAGTATTACGTCCTCATCCAGCCTTTCTTCCCAAGGTGGTATCGAGGTTTCATTTGAACCAAGATGTGGTTCTTCCTTCTTTTTTCCCCAAACCTAGCTCGGTAGAGGAAAAGTTATTACATTCTTTGGATGTAGTAAGAGCAGTTAAAGCTTATCTAAAAGCCACTGCTCAGATTCGCAGAACGGATACTTTGTTTATTCTGCCGGAAGGCCCTAAAAAGGGTCAGGCAGCATCAAAATCCACTTTAGCCAAGTGGATTCGACAGGTCATAATACAAGCCTATGGCTTGAGAAAGAGACCGCCTCCGTTCAAAGTTAGGGCGCACTCCACAAGAGCAGTTGGAACTTCATGGGCAGTGCATCACCAGGCCTCACTGGCTCAAGTCTGTAAGGCCGCAACATGGTCTTCGGTACACACGTTTACTAGATTCTACCAGGTAGACGTTAGAAGTCAGGAGGATGTCGCCTTTGGGCGCAGTGTGTTGCAGGCCGCAAAAGATCCTCATGCCTGATGGCGCCCAGCTTATGTATCCCTCCCCTCATTTGGCATTGCTTTGGGACGTCCCATTAGTAATGACTAAGTCGCTCTGTGTCCCGTGATGTACGAAAAAGAAAAAGGGATTTTTATAACAGCTTACCTGTAAAATCCTTTTCTTGGAGTACATCACGGGACACAGAGCTCCCACCCCTCTTTTTGGGACACTTATTGCTTGGCTACAAAACTGAGGTGCTCCCGGATGGGAGGGGCTTATATAGGGGAGGGTACTTCCGGTTTGGAATTGGCCAGTGCCAACACCTGAAGGTAATCTATATAACCCATTAGTAATGACTAAGTCGCTCTGTGTCCCGTGATGTACTCCAAGAAAAGGATTTTACAGGTAAGCTGTTATAAAAATCCCTTTGTTTCTCCTTTCACAGGTACACAACTTGCATGCAACAGTCCATCAAATAAACTTCTGCGCAATGCAGTTCGCCTGGCTGCCACACACAGCTAGCAGCAGTTCACCACAGAGAAAAAATAATAATTGACTTTTCGTTCACAAGTACACCACCTGCAACACGCAATGCATTTTGCCTGGCTGCACTTCCATAGACACTGCAGCCAACAGTTCCTGGCCTGAACTCACTATGGAGCAAGGACCCGGATTCCACCATCTTGTGCCCGCTGAATCCACCACATGTGGGATGGGGGTGTTTAGCTCAAGTGAATAGATGCATTTTTATGCAGTGAGTCCATATCAGACAGGCGTTCTAGTTAAGGGCCTGGTAGCCCATGTTTATTAAAACAGAAAAAAAACCAAAAGCAAAATGTCCATTCGGATTCCCACGCAGGGGTTTAAACTTCATTCAGCACATAAATGAAAACATACCAAGCCACCTGGCTCTTGTCAGCAGTTCCTCTGCTTGCTTTCAAATAGAAACAATTCTTTCCAGCTCCCTGGACTCACTGGCTTCCTCAGTCTCCCCGACTCTCAAGGCTGGCCAGCCTTTCCCAGTCCCTGGGCAAAGAACCCCTTTACATGGGCTGCAGTCTCCCACAGGGCAGACCGCTCTCCAGACATAGGTCTGTCTTCACTTAGCAGTAGCAAGTTGCTCACTCTCCACCATCCTCTACCTTCTGCTCTCACCAGCCCCTCATTATATTGGTTGTGTGCACCTGAGCACACACCCTGCTGGCTGTCCACAAGACCCGGACACAGGGTTGGAGATCCCATCCCACCCAAGTCTCTGCAGGATCTGCAAACTACACAGCCCCATCCGAACTTAGCAAAACCCGGAGAAAGCTGCCAAAACAGTTTTCTCAATTTCCAAGCTATGCTCTGTAGTTCTGCAGTCTGCTGACATGCAGACTCTGTGTCCGTTTTTGCTCCCTTTCCATAGGGACAGGGAATCTCACTATCACAATTGGGATCTGCATTGTTTGCTCACATGCCCTGGACTTAAAATCAATTTCCTAGGACTTACACATTTCTACATGGATGCCATGTTGTGCAGGTTTGTGGAAATATAGGACCAGGGTAATCAAGATTTTGACTACTTTGATCTTGCCAGTTTTGCATGTTTTTGGAAATGGCAGGGTTACTTTAAAATTAGGTTGCATGGATAAAAAAGCACTTACATGTAGCAAATAAGACAATCAAATTCAACAAACTGTTTGTTCTGGAATTTACTACAGTCTTTGTCTACCGAAGACTGCATGATTTTATTCAGACAGTTATGTTTTTATTGTGACTATGAAATTCATAAACATAATTTAGTGCAGCAATTGGTCAATACACAGTTAACATAAAAGTGCATGGTCTTGCAGAATGGCGCACAAGGTTTTACTGATAAAACAACCTGAAGCAGCATTATCAGGTGACTATTTTTGGAATCCAGAGCTAAGGAATTCTTTAGAAGCAGAATCCCCTAATGCAGCTTTGCTTTTGCTTTTCCGGAATTCTAAAATATATATTCTGCTATATAGAACTTCTGAAAGCCCCATTGAGAGACTTGTACCTGATAACAGTTCTGTACCAGTGTTGCCCAGAGATATGAAAGAGACTCCCATATGACACAAGAACTGCCAACCAAGTATTGAACTTGCCAAGGAAAGGTGATAAGAGTCGTAGGAAAATCAGAGAATGCCTAAAGAAACATAAAAAGTGCATTAGAAGTCTGTAATAAACTCAGGGAACAATTTATGACACACACCAATAAGTTTTCCAGCTGCCTATAGTCCAGGGAGTTAAATAGTAAAACTGAAATTATCCATTTGAGTCAATTGTTTTTTATTGCTGTAATGTATTTTTATTTCTACATTTTCTGCAGAAAGGAGGGTCATTTTGCAGGTTTAATAATTAAAGCTAGTCTCAAATTTTCTGTTGGTATTCTGGAGACCGTGATCTTTTGGTCTGCGAATAGCTAAGTTCCCCAAATTGTCGTTTGATAAAGGTGTTCGATTTGAAGGTCATATCAAATTAACCCTATATGGTTTAGTTACTTTGGAGGCTAACTAGAAACTAGGTTTGTGTTCTCAGAAAATCTACTGACAATGCTGATGATGATCAATCACTGTCTTCCAGCTTTCAAACTACTGCACTGGGTCTAATAAAGATGAGCAACATCATGGTATTATTATAAGTTACTGTTATAATAAAGTGAATCAAACTTTTCTCAAATGACGATATTGATTTTGCTCTTTTACCTCCTCTGTAAGGGCATGGTGTAGCTTAAAGTGTATCTCTGGCCATACATTTTTTGTCTATTTTTGATTACAGTGTGAAGGGGTAAGACCTTTTGTGCTGCCTGTGTTCCCATTTGGAACCCCTCTATTTTAACTTGTGCAATTATCACCAAGAAAATTTGAGGAAATGCAACATTTTAGAGTTGTTCCCAGAACAAAAAGCAAGGAGAAGTATTCCAATAGGAATACCTGTTCTGTGGACAACTGTCTAGGGGATATTTAAATCACTTTGGGAAATTTCCTATAACTTCCTGTTGTAAAAAAAATAACCTGGCAAAAATATTCTTCCCTTACTCTATCCAGAACAAAAAAACAAACAAACATATTGTACATACACTTTAGGCAGTCTATTGTAGAGCCCCTTCCTATTCTGATTGGTAATATATCTTTGTTCTTGCGTACAAAATGGATATTCCTTTGCACAGTTCTTGGGATAAAAAAAAATTCTGCCAAAGATTTATATTGACCTTGGACATGTTTACATATTTATTGGAACACCTGTTAATTTACTTATTTTTTCCAAACTAAACACAATTTTTTAGGCCTTCTTTATATGTTTTTATAACTCAAGCTGAAGGCCTTAGAACCTTCAATATATCTACTTTGTCCTTAAGCCAAAAGCCCTTAACCATCCCCACCCATTTGCTTACATGGATGGAGATTGCCAGGCCATAAAAGTGAATAGGGCGAGTGATATCACTGTTTTTTAACCACTTAACGACCGCTTACTGTATATATACGTCGGCAGAATGGCACCGACAGGCACAATCATGTAGAGTGTACGTGATCGCCTTTGTACAGTTGGGGGGTCCGATCGGACCCCCCTCCTATACAGTGAGCGGCCGTTTATCGTTGGGGAGCGATTAGAGATGAGGGGGTGACCATTCGATTTCGGCCACCCCCTCGCGATCGCTCCCGGCCAATGAAAATGCTTCCTCCGCCATGTGATGTAAACACAGGCAGGAGGAAGTGATGTCATCTCCCTCGCGGCGGTCTTTTCGATTCTGGCGCCGAGGAGAGAGGAAGCAGGTTAGTGCACCAACAGTCCACTGACACATAGGTACACATAGGCACACATTTCACCCCCCAGTCACCCCCAGATCACCCCCCAGGTCACCCCCCAGCCCCCAATCACAGTGTCACTGATTGCAGTGATCATTTATTTTACTGATCACTGCATTTAGTGTCATCTGTGATAGTAAAAAGTTGCAGGGCAGTTAGGTTTAGGCCCCTTTAGGTCCAGGGTAGCCCCCTAACCCCCCTAATAAAGGTTTAACCCCTTGATCGCCCCCCAGGTAACCCTTTCACCCCCTAACGCCAGTGTCACTAAGCGATCGAATTTTCGATCGCTGTATTTAGTGCCGGTGGTGCCCTAGATAGCCAGTTATTTATTTTTAGTTTCGCCACAGGTTTTTAGAGCGTCAGGTACCCCCATATATTATTTTAACCCCTTGATTGCCCCTAGAGTTAACCGTTTCACCAGTGATCACCGTATAAGCGTCACTGGTGACACTGGTTACCCAGTTAGTTATTTAGTTATTTAGGTAACCCGTCAGGTTTTTATATAGCGTCGGGTACCCCCATATTTAACCTAATAAAGGTTTTAATCCCCTGATTGCCCCTAGTTAACCCTTTCACCAGTGATCACCATATAAAGGTTACAGGTGACACTGGTTGGTTAGTTTGCTTTTTATAGCATCAGGGCACCCGCCGTATATAACCCAATAAAGGTTTAACCCCCTGATCGCCCGGCGGGTGAGATCAATTCAATTTTAGCGCCAGAGAGGGTCTGCATTGCCCCAGGCAGCGTTAGGTTAGTGCCAGTAACGCTAACACCCACGCGCAAAGCATACACCTCCCTTAGTGGTATAGTATCTGATCAGATCTATACTAGCGTCCCCAGCGGTTTAGGGTTCCCAAAAACGCAGTGTTAGCGTGATCAGCCCAGATACCTGCTAGCACCTGCGTTTAGCCCCTCCGCCCAGCCCAGCCCAGCCCAGCCCACCCAAGTGCAGTATCGATCGATCACTGTCACTTACCAAACACAAAACACATAACTGCAGCGTTCGCAGAGACAGTCCTGATCCCTGTGACCGCTAACAGTCTTTTTTGTAGCGTTTGATATATTTGCTGACGACAGTCGGGTGCTTTTTTTCCTGTGAATCTTACTAGTGTACCCCTAAATTTAGAGCCCAAAATGGCAAGTCGAAGGTACACTAGTAAAGAGGCCTACGAGATTCTGTCAGATTCAGGCTCAGAATATCTTCCCGTAGAAGACAGTGACGTCAGTGGCCCCACGTCAGATAGCTCTGACGACGAATTTGAGGTCCCTGCTAAGGTCAGGCGTACCCGATCCCGATCTTCTGAGGTTGTTGAGGAGCAAGAACCGCAGGGCTCTCGTATCATGGAGCAGAGGAGTACTAGGGCCGCTATTCCTTCTGGTGAATTGGCAAGCACCAGCGGCCTAGTACAGCCTGGGCGTACATCCAGCACTGCAGTATCACGTGGTGACGTGGCGAGTCCCATAAGTGCAGTTCAAGCTGGCGAGGTGGCAAGCACAAGTAGTGTCCCGCTGCCACCAATAAGAAGACAAAGGCAGGCCCGTCGTACCCATAGTGCTCTTCCTGCAGAATTTGCCTATCCTGATTGGGTCCCCACCACTTCTGCAGAACCCGTACTTCCCCCATTCACTGCCCAACCCGGTATTCAGGTGGAAACAGCTGATTTTATGCCAATCGATTATTATTTGCTGTTTTTCACGGAAGATCTCTATAGATCTATTGTGGACCAGAGTAATTTATATGCTGGTCAATTCATCGCCGCTAATCCCCAGTTGCCTTCCATTGCCAAAGATTGGAAACCAATTACGGTTTCCGAATTTAAGACCTTTCTGGGCCTTTCCCTCAACATGGGCACACATAAATTCCCGTCATTGCGTGCTTATTGGTCCACGCACCCAATTGACCACATGCCCGTGTTCTCTGCCTCCATGCCCAGGAAACGATACGAGCAGATTTTGCAGTTCATGCACTTCAACGACAATGAACTTTGTCGTCCACGTGGGGACCCTGAATACGACCGGCTCTATAAAATTCGGCCCCTCATAAACCACTTCAACGAACGTTTTGCAGCCTTGTTTATTCCCGATCAAGCTGTCTGCGTTGATGAGTCCCTGATTAAATTTTCTGGCCGCTTGGCTTTCAAGCAGTACCTTCCCAGCAAGCGTGCCAGATACGGGGTCAAGCTCTATAAGTGCTGTGACAGGGCAACAGGCTATGTATGGAGCTTTATGGTTTATGAGCGAAAAGATAGTCAGCTTGAGCCGGTCAACTGCCCGGATTACATAGGGAGCGCTGGCAAGATAGTGTGGAACTTGGTGTCACCCTTATTCGGAAAGGGGTACCACTTGTATGTGGACAATTATTACACGAGCGTGCCACTGTTTAGTCACTTGTTTGATCATCAGATTGGAGCATGTGGCACCGTGCGACCTAATCGCCGGGGCTTTCCCCAGCGGCTTGTAGATGCCCGTCTTAGGCTGGGGGAGAGAGCCTGCGTAAAGTGTAATAACTTGCTCGCTATGAAGTGGAGGGACAATAAGAATGTTTTCCTTCTTACCTCCCTTCATGCAGACACGACAGTCCAAATTCGTACGGCGACTGGTGTTGTGGAGAAACCCCTCTGTGTCCACGAATATAACAAAAATATGGGAGGGGTGGACCTCAACGACCAGTTGATGGCGCTGTATCTAATTGACCGTAAGGTGAGACGCTGGTACAAAAAAGTGTCTCTATCCTTATTCCAATTGGCTTTGCTGAACGCTCATGTGCTATACAGAGCTTCAGGCGGGACTTTATCTCTTCTAAAATTCCAGAATGAGATAGTCACAGAACTCCTGTATCCAGGCGGTTCTGCACCTCACCATCCCCTACCAAATGCAGTAAGCCGGCTGCATGAGAGGCATTATATGCATCTCCTCCCGAGTACCCCTACCCAACGAGCCCCCCAAAAAAGATGTTGTGTCTGTAGCAAGCGCGGATTTAGGCGTGACACCCGTTATTATTGTCCACTCTGTCCTGACAAACCTGGTCTTTGCCTTGGTGAATGTTTTGAACGCTACCACTCAAAAGTGAAGTTTTAGCGTAGGGTACAGCATTTCACAGACTAGGACACACTTACACAGGGTCTCCCAAGATGCCATTACATTTTGAGAGACCTGAACCATTACAGTTGTTAAAGTTTAAAAAAAAAAGTGTGAAAAATAAAAAAAAAACGTAAAAAACAAAAACACAAAAAAAATATAAAATAAAAAAACCAAAAATAGTTGTCGTTTTATTGTTCTCTCTCGCTCTCTCTATTTTCTCTCTATTGTTCTGCTCTTTTTTACTGTATTCCATTCTGCAATGTTTTATCATGCTTGCTTTTCAGGTATGTAATTTTTTGTTTTCAGGTGCGCCATTCAACTGCAGCGCGGAATTATTTATCTTGACAGCAACAGCGTTTGCTCCCACAATACATAAAGCCGTGACTCCAGTGCTGTAGGGGGTGATTTCACCACCACAGTTAAAAAAAAAGAGCATATATGCCGAAGCATGGGGGCAGCAGGGGCGGAGGAGCGATTTTGCTCCTAATGCCGCGTATATACGGTCGAAATTTCGACAAAGGCTTGCCCGTGGAAAAGTCCGACCGTGTGTACGCGGCATAACTTTTTTGCGGGAGGATGCCCCCATGCTTCGGCATATATATATTTTAGGCACAGGTTGCGTTAAAAAAATGTTTTATTTTTTACTAGGTTTTGTTTTGGTATTTGCTTTGCAGGTATGGTATGGTAAGGTCTTACTGTTGTACTGTAATGTTACTTTGTTTTAATGTTAACCATCATTTGCTTAGCAGGTACGCCATTCAGTTGCATCGCGGATTTATTTATATTGACAGCAACAGCGTTTGCTCCCACGATACATAAAGCCGTGACTCCAACGCTGTAGGAGGTGATTTCACCACCACAGTTAAAAAAAGAGCATATATGCCGAAGCATGGGGGCAGCAGGGGCGGAGGAGCGATTTTGCTCCTAATGCCGCGTATATACGGTCGAAATTCCGACGGAGGCTTGCCCGTGGAAAAGTTTGACGTGTGTACGCGGCATAACCTTTTATGCCGCGTACATACGGTCGAAATTTCGACAAAGGCTTGCCCGTGGAAAAGTCTGACCGTGTGTACGCGGCATAACTTTTTTGCGGGAGGATGCCCCCATGCTTCGGCATATATATATTTTAGGCACAGGTTGCGTTAAAAAAATGTTTTATTTTTTACTAGGTTTTGTTTTGGTATTTGCTTTGCAGGTATGGTATGGTAAGGTCTTACTGTTGTACTGTAATGTTACTTTGTTTTAATGTTAACCATCATTTGCTTAGCAGGTACGCCATTCAGTTGCATCGTGGATTTATTTATCTTGACAGCAACAGCGTTTGCTCCCACGATACATAAAGCCGTGACTCCAATGCTGTAGGAGGTGATTTCACCACCACAGTTAAAAAAAGAGCATATATGCCGAAGCATGGGGGCAGCAGGGGCGGAGGAGCGATTTTGCTCTTAACGCCGCGTATATACGGTCGAAATTCCGACGGAGGCTTGCCCGTGGAAAAGTTTGACCGTGTGTACGTGGCATAACCTTTTATGCCGCGTACATACGGTCGAAATTCCGACGAAGGCTTGCCCGTGGAAAAGTCCGACCGTGTGTACGCGGCATAACTTTTTTGCGGGAGGATGCCCCCATGCTTCGGCATATATGCCCATCATTAGAAGTGGGTGGATGAAGGGAGGTATTCTAATGGTGGGCATACCCACCGATCAATCTCTTTTTTTCGTTCAGCCAACAGGCTGCATGAAAAAAAAGATTACAATACATGTCCAACAAGGACCAGCAACGTACTGGTATGTTGCTGGAATTTGAATGTTTATACCAGAATGATGCCTGCAGGTTTAGGTATCATCTTGGTATCATTCTTTTCAGCCAGTGGCCGGCTTTCATGTAAAAGCAATTCTAGCAGATAATTAGCCTCTAGACTGCTTTTACAAGCAGTGGGAGGGAATGCCCCCCCGGATATAAACAGCGCCATTGGGAAATTGGGAAAGCATTTTATCACACCGATCTTGGTGTGGTCAGATGCTTTGAGGGCAGAGGAAAGATCTAGGGTCTAACCCCCCATTTTTTTTCAAAAAAAGAGTACCTGTCACTACTTATTGCTATCATAGGGGATATTTACATTCCCTGAGATAACAATAAAAATGATTTAAAAAAAAATATGGAAGGAACAGTTTAAAAATAAAATAAAAAAGCAAAATAAATAATAAAAAAAAAAAAAAAGCACCGCTGTCCTCCCCTGCTCTTGCGCAAAGGCAAACGCAAGCATCGGTCTACCGTCATATGTAAACAGCAATTGCATCATGCATGTGAGGTATCACCGCGAAGGTCAGATCGAGGGCAGTAATTTAAGCAGTAGACCTCCTCTGTAAATCTAATGTGGTAACCTGTAAAGGCTTTTAAATGCTTTTAAAAATGAATGTAGTTTCTCGCCGCTGCGCGTTTGTGCGCAATTTTAAAGCATGTCGTGTTTGGTATCCATGTACTCGGCCTAAGATCATCTTTTTTATTTCATCAAACATTTGGGCAATATAGTGTTTTTTAGTGCATTAAAAATAAAAAAAGTGTGTTTTTCCCCCAAAAAAATGCGTTTGAAAAATCGCTGCGCAAATACTGTGTGGAAAAAAAAATGCAACACCCACTATTTTAATCTGAAGGGCCTTTGCTTTAAAAAAATATATAATGTTTGGGGGTTCAACATAATTTTCTTGCAAAAAAAAAAATGTTTTCATGTAAACAAAAAGTGTCAGAAAGGGCTTTGTCTTCAAGTGGTTAGAAGAGTGGATGATGTGTGACATAAGCTTCCTAATGTTGTGCATAAAATGCCAGGACAGTTCAAAACCCCCCCAAATGACCCCATTTTGGAAAGTAGACACCTCAAGCTATTTGCTGAGAGGCATGTTGAGCCCATTGAATATTTTTTTTTTTTTGTCCCAAGTGATTGAATAATGACAAAAAGAAAAAAAAATGTACAAAAAGTTGTCACTAAATGATATATTGCTCAAACATGCCATGGTTATATGTGGAATTGCACCCCAAAATACATTCTGTTGCTTCTCCTGAGTACGGGGATACCACATGTGTGAGACATTTTGGGAGCCTAGCCGCGTACAGGACCCCGAAAACCAAGCACCGCCTTCAGGATTTCTATGGGTGTAAATTTTTGATTTCACTCCTCACTGCCTATCACAGTTTCGGAGGCCATGGAATGCCCAGATGGCACAAAACCCCCCCAAATGACCCCATTTTGGAAAGTAGACACCCCAAGCTATTTGCTGAGAGGTATGTTGAGTATTTTGCAGATCTCGCTTTTTGTCACAAAGTTTTAAAAATTGAAAAAAAAAATGTCTTTCTTCATTTTCAAAAACAAATGAGAGCTGTAAAATACTCACCATGCCTCTCGGCAAATAGCTTGGGGTGTCTACTTTCCAAAATGGGGTCATTTGTGGGGGTTTTGGGCTATCTTGGCATTTTATGGCCTTCAAAACTGTGATAGGTAGTGAGGAGTGAAATCAAAAATTTGTGCCCTTAGAAATCCTGAAGGCGGTGCTTGGTTTTCGGGGCCCCGTACGCGGCTAGGCTCTCAAAAAGTCCCACACATGTGGTATCCCCGTACTCAGGAGAAGAAGCCAAATGTATTTTGGGGTGCAATTCCGCATATAACCATGGCATGTTTGAGCAATATATCATTTAGTGACAACTTTTTGTACATTTTTTTTTTCTTTTTGTCATTATTCAATCACTTGGGACAAAAAAAAATATTCAATGGGCTCAACATGCCTCTCAGCAATTTCCTTGGGGTGTCTACTTTCCAAAATGGGGTCATTTTGGGGGGTTTTGTGCTATCTTGGCATTTTATGGCCTTCAAAACTGTGATAGGTAGTGAGGAGTGAAATCAAAAATTTATGCCCTTAGAAACCTTGAAGGCGGTGCTTGATTTTTGGGGTCCCGTACACAGCTAGGCTCCCAAAAAGTCCCACACATGTGGTATCCCCGTACTCAGGAGAAGCAGCAGAATGTATTTTGGGGTGTAATTTCACATATGCCCATGGCATGTGTGAGCAATATATCATTTAGTGACAACTTTGTGCAAAAAAAACAAAGTTTGTCATATTCCCGCAACTTGTGGCAAAATATAAAATATTCCATGGACTGAACATGCCTCTCAGTAAATAGCTTGGGGTGTCTACTTTCCAAAATGGGGTCATTTGGGGGGGTTTTGTGCTATTTTGGCATTTTATGGCCTTCGAAACTGTGATAGGTAGTGAGGAGTGAAATCAAAAATTTACGCCCTTAGAAATCCTGAAGGCGGTGCTTGGTTTTTGGGGCCCCGTACCCGGCTAGGCTCCCAAAAAGTCCCACACATGTGGTATCCCCGTACTCAGGAGAAGCAGCAGAATGTATTTTGGGGTGCAATTCCACATATAACCATGGCATGTGTGAGCAATATATCATTTAGTGACAACTTTTTGTACATTTTTTTTTCTTTTTATCATTATTCAATCATTTGGGACAAAAAAAAAATATTCAATGGGCTCAACATGCCTCTCGGCAAATAGCTTGGGGTGTCTACTTTCCAAAATGGGGTAATTTGGCGGGGTTTTGTGCCATCTTGGCATTTTATGGCCTTCAAAACTGTGATAGGTAGTGAGGAGTGAAATCAAAAATTTGCGCCCTTAGAAATCCTGAAGGCGGTGCTTGGTTTCCGGGGTCCCGTACGTGGCTAGGCTCCTAAAAAGTCCCACACATGTGGTATCCCCGTACTCAGGAGAAGCAGCAGAATGTATTTTGGGGTGCAATTCCACATATAACCATGGCATGTGTGAGCAATATATCATTTAGTGACAACTTTTTGTAATTTTTTTTTTTTTTGTCATTATTCAATCACTTGGGACAAAAAAAAAATATTCAATGGGCTCAACATGCCTCTCAGCAATTTCCTTGGGGTGTCTACTTTCCAAAATGGGGTCATTTGGGGGGGTTTGTACTGCCCTGCCATTTTAGCACCTCAAGAAATGAGATAGGCAGTCATAAATTAAAAGCTGTGTAAATTCCAGAAAATGTACCCTAGTTTGTAGACGCTATAACTTTTGCGCAAACCAATAAATATACACTTATTGACATTTTTTTTACTAAAGACATGTGGCTGAATACATTTTGGCCTAAATGTATGACTACAATTGAGTTTATTCGATTTTTCTTATAACAAAAAGTAGAAAATATCTTTTTTTTTTTTTAATTTTCGGTCTTTTTCCGTTTATATCGCAAAAAATAAAAATCGCAGAGGCAATCAAATACCATTAAAAGAAAGCTCTATTTGTGGGAAGAAAAGGACGCAAATTTTGTTTGGGTACAACATTGCATGTCCGCACAATTTACAGTTAAAGCAGCGCAGTGCAAAATTCTGAATTCACCTCTGGTCCTTTAGCTACCAAATGGTCCGGGGCTTAAGTGGTTAAGGACTCAGTGGTGACTGCACCTGCCTGCATCCATAACAACCAGTGACAGCTGGAAGCTGTCATGTATAATACCAGTAGCAATACCATTAGTACCTGTATACATGATGTTTGGTTTCTACTGAACAGGTACATTCTTGGTGGGCTCACAAACATGGATTATGGCTAGGATCCAAACACACCTGAGCTCATCCCTAGTTTGAAGGCCATCCAGGGCTAGTAGCAAGAGAAGTTCAAAATACTGGATCAGTAATTCAGGACTAGTAGCAATAACCACAGAAGCACAATTCTGGATAAACAACCAGTAACAGGTGGCATGCAAGCACAGTACTGGAAAATCAGTAATTAATATAGTCATTAAGTCATCCAGGGCTAACAGAAGGAACCACACAAACAAAATACTTGATTAACAGCCAGGGAAGTAGTCAGCATGTCACCTATGGCTTGCAGTAGGAGTCGGACATGCACAATATTGGATCAACAGCCACAGAGGAAGTCATCAGATCAAAAGTTAGTAGCTCACAGTACAGTAAAGGATAAACAGCTAGGGAGATAGTCACCAGCTTTCACAGCACTGGAACAGTAGCCAAGAATCCTATTTTTTTTCTAACACTCCTGCTACCTTTAAGACTCTCCTTCCTTTTCCTCTTAGAAGACTGCAGACACTCTCTTTGCTTTGTTGCATCAGCCAATCACCATCGTCCAGGATTGATCTATATCCAACCAAGGTGGCTGCCCCTCTCCTGGATACACTCCATGGACGAGCATTGCAATGTGGTCTCCATAAAGATGGCTCCTGCACTTCAGTTTTTTTCTCAATACAGTTTTTATTGATCAGAGGTTTGCTTTTTATAACGTACATCCATACAGAAAGGTACACAAACACAGAGACAATGAGGGCCCACTACCCTTGCGTACCATATTCTGCTATATCAGCTTACCTAATATACATGGTAGTACCAAAGTGCAAGAACACATTCTAGGCCTAGTCTGCGAGGACTTCACGTACGTTGTAGCTAGTAAGAACACCAAACCTAACATCTGAATATCTTAACAGCCGGAGTTGCAAGGGGACTCCAGAAATAAAGAAAAAGAGAAAAGAGGAGAGAAAGAGCAGAGTAGAAGGAGAATGTCATCAGAGTGGCTCACGTACCGTGTCAGGGTGGGTCCTCCCAGGGGTGCCATAGCTCCCAGACCTTGTCATGGGATTCCAACCTGTCCTGCAGTCTGGCAGTCATTTTCTCCATCACCTCCACATCCTTGATCCTGGCATACAGGGCTTCAGGGGGGGGGGCGGCGCTTCCAGTGCAGCGCCACCAAGCAACGTGCCGCCGTGAGGACGTGCCTAGTCAGCTTCTTATAGGGGGGCGGGAGTTTTAGTGATGATAGACCCAGGAGGAAGAATTTTGGAGTGGAAGGGATCTGTCTGTCCAGAAGTCGGGCCAGCAGCTGCTGGACAGGGTCCCAGAAGGAGGCTATCAGCGGGCAGCTGCAGTAAACGTGGAGGAGGGTACCCCTAGCCCCCAGGCAGCGCCAGCAGCGATCGGAGCTAGTGGGATATATGGCATGGAGGACATCCGGGGTCATATACCAAAAATAAAGAATTTTGTATGTATTCTCTTTATATAGTGTGCAAATTTAACTTTTCGCTGCCTGTGCCCAGATTACACGCCATTGTTCCATGGGGATCTCCTCGCCAAGAGCCTTTTCCCATTTAGCCATGTACGCATGCTTGCCCTTTACATCCATGGGCCATGCGTTCAGAATTTTATATATTTCTGAGATCAATCCCTTCTGGGCAGAGCCTGCTAAAATCAGGCGTTCAAAATGAGTCGGGGGAGAAAACTGCATTTTTGGTGCAATAGCTAAGACATAATGGCGTATTTGGAGGTACCCATAGAATTCCCGGCTTGGAAGATCATACTTGGCCTGTAGCTCAGCAAAGGGACATAATCTACGGGTCAGGGGGTCCACCAGGTTCCCAAAATGAAAAAGATTCTGTGAAGTCCACGGAAAGGACATTCGGTGGGTGAGGCTGTCTGGCACCTTGGGGTTACAGGCAAAGGAGGTCAAGAGCGAGCTGTCAGAGGTCAGCTTATGCTGGGGTAGCCACAGCCGCCGGAGCACAGACATTGGGCCGAGAATACTTTCGGGGTCTACCTCTGCGTTTGCACTCCACAGTAGGTTATTGGGATGGACCGGGGCAAGCCATAACTTCTCAATTTCCGTCCATTTATTATACGAGCGCAAAGTAAACCAGGAAGCTATGGCCCTCAGTTGGGCCGCCTGGTAATACTTAAGAAGGTCGGGATAAGCCAGACCTCCATCCGACCGCGCCGCCGTTAGTACCGAACGTGGTATCCTATGGCGTTTGTAGTTCCAGGTGTACTGGAGCAGGTCCGTCTGGAGCTTTCTCAAATGGGCGTAAGGTACCGGGATGGGCAGGGTTTGGAATAGGTATAATACCTTCGGGAGGATTGTCATTTTTACCGATGCCACCCTCCCCAGGAGAGATATATGGTGTTTTTTCCACTGTAGGAGAAGGGTTCTAATGGAGCCGAAGGGAGGGGGGATTTTCCTGATAGAGAGTGCCAAATTTTGGGGTAATGTGAATCCCCAAATACTTCAGGGCTTTAGTTTTCCAGGTGTAGGGGAAATAAGCCCACAGGTGGGCCACCTCCCTCGTGGGAGTGTTAATTGAGAGTGCTTCCAATTTGGATGCATTAATTTTGTACCCCGAGAGAGCGCCATATCGTTCCGCGTGCAGGTTCGGGAGGAATGTTCTAGGCTGGGTCAGGGTTAGGATTATGTCATCAGTGAATAATGAGATTTTAAACTCCCTATCCCTAACCATAATGCCCTTCACTTCCGTGTTCCCTCGAATAGTGGCGGCTAGGGGTTCCAGACATGGTGCAAATAGCAGGGGGGATAGCGAGCAGCCCTGTCTAGTGCCATTAGTCACTGGGAACGAGGAGGAAAGAGCGGAGGGGGTCTTAACTTGGGAGGAAGGGTAGGTGTATAGGCGCCGGATGGCTCGCAGGAAAGGTCCCCGGAACCCCACATGGCGTAGCGTGGCGAACAGGAAGGGTCACCCTAGGCGATCAAAAGCCTTTTCAACGTCCAAACTGAGTAGGAGGGACTGCTTTGCCCTCCCTGTTTGCCACCTCCACAAGGTCAATTATTTTCCTGGTGTTGTCCCCCGCTTGGCGGAGCGGAACGAAGCCCACCTGATCCTTGTGGATAAGGGAAGGAAGGACTGTGTTCAGGCAGATAGAGAGTAATTTACTGAATATTTTAAGGTCCGAATTCAGGAGGGCGATAGGCCTGTAGTTGGCACAGAGAGAGGGGTCCTTATTCGGCTTGGGTAACACCGTAATGAATGAGCGCTGCCTATCCTCAGGAATAGGTGTATTATGGAGGAATGCATTAAATAATTTGCACATGGGAGGGAGTAATATAGGGAGGAATGCCTTATAATATTCATAGGGGAAGCCATCCGGTCCCGGGGCCTTGCTAAAGGGTAGGGATTTAATGGTGGATTTTAATTCCTCTACTGAGATCGGAGCATTTAGGGAAGCCAGGTCCTCGGGTTGTAGTCGAGAGGTCCCACTTTGCTCTAGGTATTGGCTCATGCGTTGAGTGAGATCGGGAGAGGGGGGGCCGCTCGGAATGTCGGGATCGCTGTAGAGGTGCGTGTAGAATTCCACAAAAGAGTGGGCTATCTCCCTAGGGTGTGTGACCAAGGTTACCGAACCGGCCTTAATTTGGTGAGGCGTTGAGGCTTGAGTGCCGTCTCGCAGCTTCCTGGCTAGGAGGGAATGAGCCTTATTACCCTTATCGTAGAACAACTGCCGCAATCTAACTAAGGCCTTTTCCACCCAGCCCATCGCCAGGTCACCCAGGGTCGTCCAAAGGGAGGTAATCTTTTAAAGGAGTGCCAAGGTGGGGGAGCTCTGCAGTCAGCCCTAAAGCATCTTGAGCTCCCCCTCCATCCGCACTTTCATGGCTTGCGTATCTTTTCTAATGGCGGCCGACAGGGCTAGACATTTACCCCGTATCACCGCCTTGTGGGCTTCCCACAGTGTGGGGGGGGGGGTCGTGTCTGGGGTATCGTTTTCTGCAAAGTAATACTTTAAAGTGGATTCCAGTTTGGACTTCGAGGGGAGATGTTGTAGAAGGAACGTGTTCAAACGCTAAGTACAGGGCCTACAGATGGGGGCGCCCAGTGCTATAGTCAGTAGAACCGGGGCATGATCCGACCAGGAGATCGGGAGGATCTGTGCTGCGCGGGTCAGTCTAAGGGCCGAGTTGTTGACAAAGAAATAGTCTATCCGGGAGTGAGTACGGTGGGGGGCTGAGTAAAAAGTATATTGTCGGTCGCCAGGGTGGAGAACCCGCCAGGCATCAAAAAGAGCGTAACATCTAGAGAGCTGGCAAAACTGCCTCGAGTCCCTAAGCACTCGGGCCAGGGATGCCCTGGGGTTCACCACATGGCGATCCGAGGTTGCAGATTGAGTCAGATTAAAGTCCCCCCCATCACTAACAACCTGTGGTCCGATCGGAATAGACGGGCATATACTTTAGACAGGAACCCAAGTTGTCGGACGTTTGGGGCGTAGACAGCACAAAAAGTAACCTCCTGATCCTGCCAGAGACCCTGCAGGATGAGTAAGTGGCCCTGGGGATCACTGTAATGATATGAACTGACAAAGGGAGATCCCCGCTTGATCAGTATGGCCACCCCCGCCCGTTTAAGGAGCCCAGAGGAAAGGTAAATCTGTGTATAGTGTTTAGAGGCAAACGCAAAGGAGCCCCCTTATCAAAGTGTGTCTCCTGGACCATATTGACGTCCGCCCCCAATTGCCTGAACTCCCTCAGCGCTAGGTGCCATTTTCTATTGGAATTTAACCCGTGAAAATTTAGTGACAAGATCTTAGTAGACTTGTGCACAACGGAAAATTTGTTTAGTTTCGGTTAGTTTCTTGTGCACAACGGAAAAATTTGTTTTGTTTCGGTTTGTTTCTTTTCGGTCCTGCTGATTCGTAATCGTTCGTAATTTTGCTAGATGGGATTTTTCGTGTTCGGACTAATTCGTATTTTCGCAAGCGACATTTTTCGTTGAATCAGAATGATTCTTAATAATGTAAGCCTTATTTTTAGTTGATTTATAATTCGTACTTTCGGTAGAGTACATTGTTTTTCGTTGATTCTGGACACATATATAGTGCCGTTGTACGTGATGTACATCACTGCGCTTTGTTCGAGCATTTTTTTTCACAATAGTGTGTAGGCAAGGCAGGCTTGAGAAGAATCACGTCGAGAAAAACGCAGTTTTTTTCAATGACATTAAAAGCGGTCGTGTGTACGCGGAATTATTGTGCTTCGAATGGATTCGTACATTCCTAACTTTTTTCATAACAAATTATGCCGAAGACATTCGGGCATTCGCTATTTGCGATACAATTTATTTCGGATTCGGCTTTATTCGTAATTGCTTTGTTCGGAAATTTGAATGCTTCCGAACGTCCGAAAGTTGCTAAATTCGGACGAATTTCGATTCGTTACGAAACGAATTGCACAAGCCTAGATCTTAGCCATGGGAATGGGAAAGGGGGTGGGTAGGGTACTCACCAAATGTGGATGGAGGAGTTCTTGGAGCCAGAGGTCGAGAGCGGGCACCCCGCGGAAGGAGACCCAGACAGATTCTGCAATGCCGCTTCGGTGCCAGCCGATGACGGTAGAGAGAAGAGAGGAGAAAGAAAACTAGAAGGAAGGGGGAGAAAAGAAAGATTAGAGAAAAAAAACAATGGTAAACATCTACAAACATTTTCTGTGTTTTTTCAGGACCTATGAGGGCCCGCAGGCCTAGGTCGAGACGGCTTTCCACGCGCTCCACCAACCCACTGCCCAGAGGGCGAGTCGGGGGGTCACGGGGGAACCCAGATCGGTCCAGCAAAACAACAGGACCCAGTGTCATTACTGTCCAAAATTCAAAAATAGAAAAGGGAGGAGGGGGGTGAAGCATGGGGAGGCTCGCCCAAAGTGCTAGCTGAAACTGGAGCTAGGGCAACTGGAGGGGGACCAAAAGTTGGGTAGTGGTCAAGGAAAAGTCCCAAACAGGGGTGGTGAACCAGAGTTCTCAGGATTTTCGTTGCTGTCAGTTGCGGCCCCTCTGGGACAGCTCTGGGCCCCGGGATCTTTTAGGTGGGGGACCTTCTGCCACACTGTGGGAGGCGGGGGAGGCGTAGCCACCAGGTCCCAGTCCGGGAGCTGGGGAGCCCGGATTTCCAGGAATGCTGCCAAGTCCTCCGGAGATCTTAGCACGGCTGTTTTGCCCTGATGTTTGGCTGTAAGGCTAAACGGAAAACCCCAATGGTAGGGGATGTTATCCTCTTGTAAAGTGCGTAACAACGGTTGTAACAGTCTACGTTTTTGTAGAGGGATCCATGACAGCTCTGGATAAAGCTGAATCTGGACATCGTTGAAGGTGACTTTGCGGGCGAGATGGGCCTGTCTCATGATTTCCTCTTTCAGAGGGTAGGAGCTGAGCCTACAGATAATGTCTCGCGGTTTGGAGGTGGCCCCCTTTGGGCGCAGGGCCCGATGAGCTCTGTCCATTTCAATAGGGCCGGTGGGGGGTTCGCCCATTAAGTTGTTGAACACGGACTGTAGCATGGATTGAACGTCCTCAGGGCCCTCCGATTCTGGTATCTCCCGCACTCAAATATTTTTCCTGTGCCCCCTGTTGTCCAGGTCTTCCACATGACACTGCATATCTCTGAGCAGGGAGCGGTGGTCTGCACCTTGGATTTGGGTCCTATGGACCACCAGCTTGGTCTCCTGAAGTTCTTCCTCCGCCATCACCACCCTGTCCGCCAAGTGTTTAGTGCCCGACTGAAGGGCCTAAATCTCTGATCTGCAAGTAGACTCCACGTCAGCAATAAGTTGCCTGAAATCGTCTTTGGTGGGCATAGCTTGAAGGTATGAATACCACTGGTGGGGCAGAGGTGGAGATGAAGCTATGTCCTGGTGCATTGGGGGGAGGGGAGGGTGTGGTGGAAGCTGCTGCTGAGCTTGCTGAGGAGCACTCCAGGCTGAGGGAGCAGGCGGTTGGGCCCAGGTCTCAGTCCAGGCCAAGGCCTGTGCAGGCTGTGGGGCCCTCCCGTCCGGTCCATGAGTCAGAGAGGGGGTAGGAGAGCCGGTCATCTGGGCATTGGTGGCAGATGTGGTCGCTTGGGGCTGCGGAGTGCAGGGGTCCCTGGACCGGGATTGGCGCTGCTGTTTGGGGAAAAAAGGTACCGCCGCCATGTTCTCCCTTGTGGTCTGTGGCATCTCAGGGCCTGATACAGCAAACGGGTGGTTCTGGGGAAGGGCTGGGCCTGGCAGGGCCGGAAAGTCCTCCGATTCCCCCGAGGAGGCTGGGCAGTTGGACCCAGCCCCACTGATGCACGGGTCTGATGAGGTCCGCAGCAGCCACGAAAAGGCCTCCGAGCACTGGGTGTAATGCTCGGGGAGTCCCAAGATGGCGGCCCACGCCCCTGGGAGTGAGGCCGCGGATGGTGGGGCCAGCCAAGCCAGGGTACTCACTGCTCCAGATAGCCGTGGAGTATCGTCCATGTGCCGCGGATCAGGCTGCTGGTCCCCAAGCGGTCTGAGCTGTGCGGGAACCGATGAGGAGAGCTAAGGGGGAGACCTCATGGCGGCTGTGGAGACGTCCGGCGCCATCTTGTACAGCTCGTCCGGCGGCAGCTCCGGCTGGATAAAGTAGGTTCGGAGGTCCGTTGAGGAGCCTGGAGGGGGTTGAGATGATCCCCTGGCTGTCGCGGAGCGCATCGTCCTGGACTTGCCCATGGATGTGGAGTTTAAAGGTCCCAAAGTTGCCTGTATGTTGCGGGCAGAGAGAGAGCTAAGGGATTAGGCAACCATCTAGGTCAGCTTACGGTCACACCCCCCCTGCACTTCTGTTTTAATGAATATTTAACTTAAAGTGGTTGTAAAGGCTGAAGGTTTTTTTACTTTCATGCATTGTATGCATGAAGGTAAAAAAAACTTCTGTGTGCTGCTCCCCCTTGCCCCCCCCCAATATTCATCTGTGCTCCATCCAGCAATGTGCATGAGAGCTTTGGCTGTCCCGGGGCTCCCTCTCCTCATAGGCTGAGACATTGGCTACCACTGCTGTCAATCACAGCCAGTGAACCAATGAGGAGAGAGTGGGGGGTGGGGCAGAGCCACTGCCCTATATGTTTCTTATGGACACATAGAGCAGGGCTCGGGAGGGAGCATGCACCAGTGTCCCTTAGCAAGCGTCTTGCTATTGGGGGCACTGGTAAAGGGGGAGGAGCAAGGAATGTCAGCGGGGGACCTGAGAAGAAGAGGATCGGGGCTGCTCTGTGCAAAACACTGCACAGAGCAGGTAAGTATGACATGTTTTTTTTTATTTTTTTAAAGGCTTAAGCTGTAATACCACTTTAATATATGCAAAAAGGAAGAAATAGAGGGGAAGACTGTGTCTAACAGACCGGGAAGCAGAAATACAACTCTAAATGAGAATAGGGACTGTGCCTAACAATGGGAAATAATCAAGAAAATCTTAATATAAAAACATATGTTTATTTCATCATATTAAAAAGAAGTGGCGTCTTGATAAAATAAAAAATTGTGAAAATTTCCGGTTTTATCAAACAATTACAACAGCATGCAACAAGCGTATAGAATCGACTCATTTTGCTTCTTCAGGATTCATGCTTAGAGATGACAAGCTGAAACAGATAAAATACATTTAGCAAGAACAAACCACAATGAATTTAAATCAGATGGATGAAACAAAAAGAAAAATACAAAGTAAAACAAGACCTGGGGGTTTAAGAAAGAGAACTGTAGGGAAGAACAAAACAAAAAAAAAGGGGGATGGGGGAGAGGGGGAAGGAGCAGAAGAGGAAAGGGATAAAAAAAAATAAAAAAAAGGGGATGGAAAAAAGGAAAAACCCGGGGGGGGGGGGATACCTCATGGGGGGACAGAAAAAAAACTGGTGCCAAGGTAATAAGACCTAAGCATAAAGATTATATGCAAACTTACCTACTCACACAGAGCCACATCAAAGAACAAATCGTTATGAATGGCCCTGCACAGCCACACAAGAAAGAGCACCCCTGGGATCACAAGACAATATGGGATAAACAATAATATAAAGGTAAGAACAGCCTAAGTCTACAAAGATAGAAGAGAATCAAAAAATGTATATCACAAAATGTAAATCATAAAAGCAAAACCCATTGCAAACGCTGGACTAGTGCTCAAAATTTTTGGGGGAGCGCAAACAAACTGAAAAAAAAAATCATCAATTGCAGCCTCACTGTGCCCATCAAACGCAGCTACTGTGCCCATCAATTGTCACCACTGTGCCATCAAACACAGCCAATGTGCCCATCAATTGCCGCCAGTTTGCCCCATCAAACACAGCCACTGTGCCCATCAATTGCCGCCAGTTTGCCCCATCAAATACAGCCACTTTTCCCCCTCAAATACAGCCACTTTGCCCCCTCAAATACAGCCACTTTGCCCCCTCAAATGATGCCAGTTTCCCCATCAAATGCAGCCAGTTTCCCCATCAAATACAGCCAGTTTGCCCCCTCAAATACCGCCAGTTTGTCCCCTCAAATACAGCCAGTTTGCCCCCTCAAATACAGCCAGTTTGCCACCTCAAATACAGCCAGTTTGCCCCCTCAAATACCGCCAGTTTGCCCCCTCAAATACCTCCAGTTTGCCCCCTCAAATACCACCAGTTTGCCCCCTCAAATGCAGCC
Source organism: Rana muscosa (assembly GCA_029206835.1). NCBI lineage: Eukaryota > Metazoa > Chordata > Amphibia > Anura > Ranidae > Rana > Rana muscosa. The sequence continues at coordinate 327,608,968 of CM055116.1, read as the reverse complement.
AGTTTCCCCCCCCCCCTGCCCGGCACTTACGTTTCTCGGGTCAGCCGTCCTCCTCCATGCTTCCTTGATGTCATCTCTGCTCGCCTGTCGCTTCAGCCAATCAGGTGACCGGTAACCAGACCCGGTGCACCTGATTGGCTGAGAGACGGGTCAGTGTTAGGGAAGTGATTCCCTAACACAGCCCTGTTAAATCAGGGAACGCAGAGCCGTGCGCCCTCTGTTTAACCATTTGGAAGCCGATTAGAGCCCACGGGCTCTAATCAGGAAGCCTATTAGAGCCTATGGCTCTAATCAGATACTTCCAAAACACACCCTCCGCTGTTATTCAGATGGCCAGCGCTCAACAGGGGGCTGGACACCTGAATAGTGGGCGGCAGCGGTGACAATAGATAGATTCATGCAATGCATGAATCTATCTATTGGAGATTGACGGGTGCAGGAGAGAGGGGGCGGCTGAATACCTTACTCGGCTGAGTCAAACGAGAGGAGGAGATGCAACCACCGGGAGAGATCACTACACATCTATTTAAATGATCATATTCCAAATGTACTGTACCATCATAATACCACTTTAGCCTGCGGAAGGATAATGCAGCACCAGCAAAGGAAGAAGTTCCACAGCAGTTATCAGCTACAGTGACAAACCTGTTTTCACATGTTTACTTCTGTAAGATTTAAATAATTATATCCCATTTGCACCAGCCCTTATGGTATTCAAATACCTATGATTAACTTTTCATAGGTATAGACTTTTTCATCTTATGCATTACATGGTCTCAATAATATCCATCACATTTAAAGGGCAATGTCATAGAGACTTTTTAGCACTCACTATATCCATAATTAACGGTGAAAACAAAGATTTAAGATTTAAGAATAATCTTTCAACAATTACCAACAAGGGAGACAGTATTGTAAAGCACCATCAATTATATTAATTAATTGTGAAATCTTTATCAGTGCATCTTGAAGATGTTTCAGATACCTTAGAGTTTACAAAATTTTTGAAGGTGGACCTATAGCCTTAAATAAAGTTTCCCTTAAGAAAACAAATCCTCTGAGAACGGAAAAAAAACAAAAAAATGCACAGCCAAACAAAAAATTTGTACCTTTTGTGAGGGGGTTAACTCGGTAGCGGGTGTGTGTGACCCCCTGGTTGGGCTCCCCACACAAAAACAGGGCCAGCAGACAGAGGTTGTGGTTTTCAAAATCAAAAGGTGCGGTTTATTTCTCTATGTACAGTGACAAAAACACAGCAAAGCCAAAAAGAAACATAAACAAAATAAATCCTGGTCAGTTTGACCTCTGACTAAACATGCAGGTTTCCTAAACTAACAACTGGGATCAGCCTGGTGCTGTCCTAGTCCCTAAGTCCCTGGTTTAGTAAAAGTCCAAACAAATAGCCACACAGGCTTTGCCTCACCGCACAGGGGTTCACTCTCCCTAGACAGTCCACACAGGTCTGGTTCCAGGCATGAGCTAACATCTAATGAAGCTGGGAGTTTTTATAGAGGCCTTTAAATGAGCTGACAAGCTTCAGCTGGTCTCATCAACTCCCTGCCTGCACGACGCCCAGCCCTCTCCCTAGAGGTATGAGTCATCCATGAGCCCACTAGCCTCAGCTGGGCTTCATCAACTCCCTAGTTGTATAAGTCGGCGTAAAGCCTGAATCTGGGCGAAATATATCTACCCCCCTGGATGCAACCAGGTGACTTTACCTTCCTGCTGTCACATACCCCCCCTCTTGTTTTAACCTCGGGGTTGGAACACCAGCAATCAGGCATTCATGTACTCGAGACAAAGCATCCACATTCCCCATTTGAACGCCAGGGCGATGCGTTACTGTGAAGTTGAATTCCTGGAGGGCCAGGAACCACCTATTCACTCTTCTATTTGTTTCCTTGTTTTGAGCCATCCACTTTAACGGAGCGTGATCCGTAACCATGTCAAAGTGCCTACCTAGCAGATAGTACCGAAGGGAATCTAGAGCCCACTTCACCGCTAAACACTCCTTTTCAACCGTGGCGTAATTTACCTCATGGGACTTCAACTTCCTGCTGAGGTAAATGACTGGGTGCTCTTCCCCGTTCCAGACCTGGGACAATACTGCTCCTAACCCCACATCTGACGCATCACTTTGTACGACAAAGTCTTTAGAGAAGTCGGGTGAGTACAACACTGGCTGGCTACATAAGGCTTGTTTCAAGAATTGGAATGCTGCCTCAGCCTCGGGGGTCCATTTAATCATGACCGACCCTTTCCCTTTCGTCAGGTTGGTTAGGGGCACAGCCTTAGAAGCAAAGTGGGGGATGAAGCGCCGATAATAACCCGCGATTCCCAGAAAGGCCCGTACCTGCTTCTTGCTGTTGGGACGTGGCCAACTCTGGATGGCCTCGACTTTGTTGAGTTGGGGTTTTATCACTCCCCTGCCAATGGTGTACCCAAGATATTTGGCCTCCTCCTGCCCAATGGTACACTTCTTGGGGTTAGCCGTAAACCCCGCTTCCCGGATAGAGTCTAGGACTGCTTGCACTTTTGGCAGATGTGAGGCCCAATCTGTGCTATGGACAATTACGTCATCCAGGTAAGCCGCAGCATACTTCCGATGGGGCCTCAGTATCTGGTCCATTTTCCGCTGGAATGTGGCCGGCGCATTCTGTAACCCGAACGGCATTCTCTTATATTGGAACGCCCCGTCTGGGGTTACAAATGCGGTTTTCTCTTTGGCTGACTTGGCCAGGGGAATTTGCCAATACCCTTTTGTGAGGTCAAGAGTCGTCATGTATCGGGCTGTTCCCAGCCGGTCGATCAACTCATCTATACGTGGCATGGGGTAGGTGTCAAATTTTGTAACTTTGTTCAACTGACGAAAATCGTTACAAAATCGCCAGCTCCCATCCGGTTTAGGCACCAACACAATGGGACTAGACCAATCACTTTGGGACTCCTCTATCACCCCTAAGTTCAGCATTTTCTGTACTTCCTCCCGTATTGCTTCCCGTCGGGCCTCTGGGATCCGATAGGGTTTTAACTTCACCCTTTCACCGGGCGGGGTAATAATATCATGCTCTACCCCAGATGTTTGTCCCGGCAGCTCAGAGAACACCTCCTTGTTGCGAAGCACAAACTCCTTAACCTCCTGTTGTTGGGGTTGTGACAAGGTGGCTGCTATTCCAACCTCCGGAATCACGCAACCAGTTTGAGCTGGTGACCAAGTTTCTGCGACTAGGGACTCTCTATCCCTCCAGGCTTTCAACAGATTAACGTGATATATCTGTTCAGGCTTTCGCCTTCCTGGTTGTCTGACCTTGTAATTCACTTCACTCACTTTTTCCATTATCTCGTAGGGGCCTTGCCATTTGGCAAGGAATTTACTTTCAACCGTAGGGACAAGTACCAATATCCTATCCCCCGGGGAAAAGGTACGGGTCTTTGCTCCACGGTTGTACACTCTCTGCTGTGCCAACTGCGCTTGGGCCAAATGTTCCTTCACGATGGGCATTACCTGTGCAATTCGATCTTGCATCAGGGCGACATGCTCAATCACACTCCTGTGGGGAGAACTCTCACTTTCCCAAGTTTCCTTGGCAATATCCAACAGCCCTCTTGGGTGTCTCCCATACAGTAACTCAAAGGGGGAGAATCCCGTAGAGGATTGGGGCACCTCCCTAATAGCAAACATCAAATAAGGAAGTAGACAGTCCCAATCCTTTCCATCTCTATCCACCACTTTCTTCAACATTTGTTTTAGGGTTTTGTTGAATCTTTCAACCAGCCCATCGGTTTGGGGGTGATACACAGATGTACGCAATTGCGTCACTTTGAGCAATTTACACAGCTCTTTCATAACCCGGGACATAAAGGGTGTACCTTGGTCCGTAAGCAGTTCTTTACAAATACCCACCCGGCTAAAAACAAGAGATAGCTCTTTGGCTATGGTTTTGGCCGAGGTATTTCTGAGAGGGATCGCTTCTGGATAACGGGTGGCATAGTCCATTATAACCAATATGTACTGGTGCCCCCTAGCGGACTTGATTATAGGACCTACCAAATCCATTGCGATTCTCTCAAACGGGACCTCAATGATGGGTAGAGGGACCAGCGGGCTACGGAAATGTGGCATCGGGGCCGACCTCTGACACACAGGGCAGGAGGAACAATAATTTTCTATGTCCTTCATCACCCCAGGCCAATAGAATCTCTGTAATACCCTCTCTCGGGTTTTCTCTGTAGCCAAGTATTTCTCTACACGATCCACAAGACCACCGGCCGTCTCTGGGTCTCCATGGCTTACCCACTTTTGGATGGCAGTAGGAAGAGCTCTCAAAAACCGATCCATTACAACACGTTCCACAATCTCTGGTGCGGACAAAGTCTCTGGCTGTAGCCACTTCCTGCTCAGGTGAATGAGATCATACATTTGAGACCTGGGGGGTTTTCCAAGCTGGAAAGTCCAGTTATGCACACGCTGAGCCCGGACAGCCAGGGTGACACCCAGCCTTGCCAATATTTCAGCTTTTAGCATCACATAGTCTTTTGCTTGGTCAGGCTCTATGAAGCGGGCCTCAGATTGCTGCTGGGCTTGTTGATGAGCTTGCTGCTGGGCTGCAAGGCTCCTTTGCAAACCTGCATTTGTCTGCTGTTGATTGGCATTTGCTAGAGCCAGCTGTTTCAGTATCTCCTCCATGCTGGCTTAAAAAAAACTGCCACTGGTTCTCCACCAACTGTGAGGGGGTTAACTCGGTAGCGGGTGTGTGTGACCCCCTGGTTGGGCTCCCCACACAAAAACAGGGCCAGCAGACGGAGGTTGTGGTTTTCAAAATCAAAAGGTGCGGTTTATTTCTCTATGTACAGTGACAAAAACACAGCAAAGCCAAAAAGAAACATAAACAAAATAAATCCTGGTCAGTTTGACCTCTGACTAAACATGCAGGTTTCCTAAACTAACAACTGGGATCAGCCTGGTGCTGTCCTAGTCCCTAAGTCCCTGGTTTAGTAAAAGTCCAAACAAATAGCCACACAGGCTTTGCCTCACCGCACAGGGGTTCACTCTCCCTAGACAGTCCACACAGGTCTGGTTCCAGGCATGAGCTAACATCTAATGAAGCTGGGAGTTTTTATAGAGGCCTTTAAATGAGCTGACAAGCTTCAGCTGGTCTCATCAACTCCCTGCCTGCACGACGCCCAGCCCTCTCCCTAGAGGTATGAGTCATCCATGAGCCCACTAGCCTCAGCTGGGCTTCATCAACTCCCTAGTTGTATAAGTCGGCGTAAAGCCTGAATCTGGGCGAAATATATCTACCCCCCTGGATGCAACCAGGTGACTTTACCTTCCTGCTGTCACACTTTCTTCTGAAATTATTTCCTTCCTCCACCTCCAGTGCCACTCATACGACCAAATATTCATTCTCATTGATTATGTGGTATCTGCTAAAGGAGTGAATGCCTAATTAGTCCCAGTAATATTAACCAGGCCAATTTTAGATTTCAGTGCTGTCACACTCTGAATGACAATTACTCATGCAACACTGTACCCATATTACATGTTTATAATTCTTTTGAGACAGATAGAGCTTTCTTTTGGTGGTATTTAATCACCACTGTTTTTTTTTTTTTTTGCTATATAAATGAAAAATACAGAACATTTCAAATCAATTTTTTCTTAGTTTCTGTTATAAAATGTTGTAAATAAATAATCTTTCTTCATAAATTTAGGCCAAAATGTATTCTGCTATATTTCCTTGGTAAAAATAAACCAAATCAGTGTATATTATTTAGTATGTGTGAAAGTCATAGAGTCTACAAACTATGGGGTATATACTGTATATTTGAAAATTGATCAATCTTGATGTACTGACTGCCTATCTCATTTCTTTAGGCCCTAAAATGCCAGGACAGTACAAACACCTCCCAAATGACCAGATTTTTGGAAAGTAGACAGTCCAATGTATTTAGTAAGAGGCATGGTACGTTTTTTTAAGTTATAATTTTTTTATCAAACATTTGGGGAAAATTAAGACATTAAATAAATTTTTGTTTCATAAAGTTGCCATTTAAACAACTTATTTTTCACAGCATAGGCATTGTTCTGATTATAAGGTATATATTTACTGATCGTACTGTTGCTTTAAATTGGCATCCATTACTAGCAGGAACTGTAGTATATTCCTCCCACTTCCTGCTCAGCAGTCAGCAGTCATATTAAATAATCTTTCTACAGAGAAGGAAGCATGCTAAAGACCTCCACTATTTCTTAATACAGGCCTTGGAAGCATAAGTCTGTAAGTAAGCAGTCATTAGTTTTCAGTTAGTCAGTATATGTTCTACTAATGCAACTACATTTTATGTGTCTGTCAGGAAGTTCACTCAGCTAGGCCACATTTTTGCTAGCTAGTGCCTTAACAGTATTGTAGCATGCCTGTTACTATTTGCATTTGTGATGTAATGTTAAATGCTAATGCATATTTTTATAATTTGTGTTTTGCAGTTTTACAAAAAACTTATTCTCAGTAAAGATTTCAACTATAAGCCCTTCCTCCTGAGTCTTTGTTGGGAAGCTGTTAGCTGTCTGCCAAGCTTTGTCCTTTGAACACATTGTGAGGGCAGAACAGTAAAAAGACTTTTAACACAGCGGGCATAGTTTAAAGAAGAGTGGATGCATTCTGCTCATCATCAGCTAACCTCTACAGCCACAGACACTACAAAGAAGTAATCTGTTTCATCATGCAACACACAGACAAGGATAATACACCAGTCATCCCTCAGCATACACAAGCAGAGGAAAGCATACAAAATATGACAACCAACAGGTCACGCTGCACAAGCTCCAGAGTCTCTAGTCAGTCGGATCAGACATCAGCTAGTGCTGAATCTGCCAGGTCCAAGCGCACTAGCTCTAGACATTCAAGCTGCTCTAACCTGTCGTCCACCAGTGCTGCAGCTGCCAAGGCCCATGCAAAAGCAGAAGCTGCGCGTGCACTGGCTTCCTATGCAATACGTGAAGCTGAAATGATAAGAGAACAGGGCTGCATAGATGAAGAACATCATATGATTAAAGCTAAAAGTAAAGCTGAAGCACTTAGAAGAAAAGCAGAGGTGAAAGCATCTTTACATATTATCAAGCAAGAAAAAACTGCTTCAGCAGCCTTAGCTGAAGCCGAGGTGCTCATGAGAGCTGCCGAAGAACAGTACAGAGAGCACTCTGTGATAGATACCCAAATGACACCACTTAGTGCAATCCAACGCACCAGTGAGTATGTGCAATTGCACGCGACCATGCGCTCGGATCAACAGTCTAATGATGCATTGGAATCGTCAAAGGTCCCACTAGCAGCAGACAACTTTGATATCGCTCGATGCCACAAGACTGAACCAGAACTTTACTATAACAAGCCAAGTGGTTACATACTCAGAGACCAATCTGTTGGTCCTTCAGGAAATCAAACAAATGGTGACATAATCCCTCCTTGGGAAAATATAAATCCGGCCTATAGCAGGAAGACTTGCAGTAAACGAGAACAACCACACGACTATAGTGGATTTTACCAAGCATCCCAACCGTCTTACCAGCCACAGACATGCACTGTGTTTGTTCCCAGAAAATGCCCACCTGAGGCAGCAGGAGCCACAGAGGTGACAAAATACTTGATACGCCGTGAAATGGTGAGCTCTGGTCTCCTGAAGTTTGATGACCGTCCAGAAAATTATTGGGCCTGGAAGTCATCTTTTCTAAGCAGCACCCAAGACTTAAATCTGAAAGACAGGGAAAAGCTTGACCTACTCTCCAAATGGCTCGGACCAGAGTCCACCGAGCAAGCAAAAAGAATCAGGTCAGTACATGTTCATGATGCGACAGCAGGGCTTACAATGTTATGGCAGAGATTGGAAGACTGCTATGGGTCACCTGAAGTAATTGAAGATGCACTTCTAAAGAAAATTGAAAATTATCCAAAATTAACCAATAGAGACAATCAGAAGCTGAGAGAGCTTGGTGACATACTTTTAGAGCTGGAAGCGGCAAAGGCTGGTGGATACCTCCCAGGCCTCTCATATTTGGATACAGCACGCGGAGTCAAACCGGTAATCGAGAAGCTTCCTTACAGCTTACAAGAAAGATGGATCACGCAAGCATCAAAATACAAGGAAGATCATCAGGTGGCATTTCCACCTTTCTCCTTCCTCGCCAAATTCATTGTGAAGCAAGCTAAAATATGCAATGACCCAAGCTTCGCCCTTTTGAACAGGGGAGGCTCCAGTTCTGTAAAGACAGAGAAACAACTTTCAGTGTACAATAAAGAACGCAGAGCAACAGTATCTGTATGGAAGACAGAAGTACCGACTGAGTTTGAGGCCAACCAGGATAAAAGCTCAGGAGTGCAAATTGAGGACCCAGATAAGCAGTGTCCCCTACATAACAAGCCTCATCCACTGAGAAAATGTCGAGGTTTCAGAAGCAAGACGATAGAGGAGCGCAAATCTTATCTTAAGGACAAGCGCATTTGTTTCAGATGCTGTGGTTCAACTCAACATCTTGCTAAAGACTGTGTGAAAACAATTCGATGTAAAGAATGCAATAATGACAACCATCTGTCTGCTTTACACCCAGGACCAGCACCATGGAAAACAGAGAATCCGGTAACCCAAGAAGATCATGGTGGGGAGCAAAAAGAGAGTGCATTACCAGCAATAACCTCAAAGTGCACTGAAATCTGCACAAACACATTTAACTCGAGATCATGCTCCAAGATATGTTTAGTCAAGGTGCATCCTGCAGGCCTCAGAGAGAGGGCAATCAGAATGTATGCGGTTCTAGATGAACAAAGTAACAGATCTTTGGCAAGAACAGAGTTCTTTGACCTCTTCGGTGACAGAGGAAGTCCAACTCCGTATACTTTGAAGACATGCTCAGGAGTTGTGGAGACATCAGGGAGGAGAGCAAACAACTACATCATTGAATCATTAGATGGGAAAACGCAGCTGACTCTGCCCACTCTCATTGAATGTGATATGATACCAGATGATAGATCAGAGATACCCACACCTGAATTTGCTCATCACTACCCTCATCTGATGCAAATATCAGACAAGATTCCAGTACTGGACCCAGGTGCTGCAATTATCCTTCTACTTGGAAGAGACATATTGAGAGTGCACAAGGTCAGAGAGCAATACAATGGGCCACACAATGCACCATTTGCACAACGTCTTGACCTTGGATGGGTCATAATTGGTGATGTATGTCTGGATGGAGCTCACAAGCCATCAAAAGTGAATGTCTACAAAACAAACATGTTGCAAAATGGCCGCACATCATGTCTTAGCCCCTGTACCATCAAGAAACAGATTAAAGAAAGACTAGTCAACCCAATACAACAGCAGAAAGTTCGGAGTTACATGGAGGCTATCACCTCATCTGAAGATACAGATGAGCTAGGATGCAAGGTGTTTGAAAGAACGCGAGATGATGACAAACCAGCACCATCTGTTGAAGATAGCCTCTTCCTTGAGATAATGGACAGAGAAGTCTTTCTAGATGAGTCAAACAGCTGGGTAGCTCCACTACCTTTCCGTTCACCCCGACATCACCTTCCTAACAACAAAAGACAAGCAGTGAAGCGTCTCACCTCATTGCGACGCACTCTAGACAGAAAGACAGATATGAAGGAACACTTCCATGATTTCATGCAGAAGATCTTCGACAGTGGTCAAGCTGAAAAAGCACCACCATTGGAAGAAAAACAAGAATGTTGGTACTTACCAATATTTGGAGTGTATCATCCTCAGAAACCAGGACAGATACGAGTAGTATTTGACTCCAGTGCAAAGTATGAAGGCCTTTCCCTAAACGATGTCCTCCTCAGTGGACCTGACCTGAATAATACACTCCTTGGAGTCCTCATCAGGTTCCGAAAAGAACGCGTTGCAGTAACAGCAGATGTACAACAAATGTTCTACTGTTTTCTTGTCCGCAAAGATCACAGAGACTACCTGAGGTTCCTGTGGTATGAAGACAATGACTTCAACAAAGATGTCACAGAATACAGGATGAAGGTACATGTGTTCGGGAACAGCCCCTCTCCAGCTATAGCTATCTACAACCTGAGACGAGCAGCACAGAAAGGTGAAGAAGAACACGGCACAGATGCCAAACATTTTGTTATGAGAAACTTTTATGTGGACGATGGACTTGCTTCTTTCTCTAGCAATGAAGAGGCTATCGACATCCTGAAGAGAACAAGGGAGATGTTAGCAGAATCTAACATAAGGTTACACAAGATAGCGTCCAACAGCAGCAAAATCATGGAAGCATTTCCCTCAGAGGACCGTGCAAAAGACCTCAAGGACCTGGATCTAGGAACAGATTCACTGCCCCTTCAAAGAAGTTTAGGGCTCAGTTGGGATCTGAAAACCGACAGTTTTACATTTAGAGTATCCAGAGAAGAGAAGTCGTTCACGAGAAGAGGTGTCTTGTCCACGGTCAACAGCCTTTATGACCCCCTAGGATTTGTAGCCCCCATAACCATGCAAGGCAAGGCTCTTATGAGAGAAATTGCTACTGAACATGAACAAAGTGAATGGGATACACCTCTACCTAAGGAGAAAGAAATGCAGTGGAAGTTGTGGAAGGACTCATTAATAGAGCTTGAACAACTTATCATACAAAGGTCATATGTCCCTGTTTCTCTGTCTGCCACGAAGCAAAGAGGATTGTGTGTATTCTCAGATGCATCTACTATGGCTATAGCAGCTGTAGCCTACCTTAGAGTAATGGACTTTGAAGGACAAAACTATGTTGGGTTTATCATGGGAAAGTCCAAACTGGCTCCACGTCCTGCTCACACGGTTCCACGTTTGGAGCTTTGTGCTGCTGTCTTAGCAGTGGAGATGGCAGACATGATCATTGCTGAACTGGACATTGAAATTCATGCAGTGAAGTTTTACACAGACAGCAAGATTGTGTTAGGATATATTCACAATGCTTCGAGAAGATTCTACATGTACGTGTCAAACAGAGTGATACGCATCAGAAAGTCCACACGGCCAGAACAGTGGCACTACATCAGTACGGATAAAAATCCAGCCGATCATGGGACTAGACCGGTTCTAGCAGCTGTCCTGAAGCACACTAACTGGTTCTCAGGACCATCCTTTTTGAATAGATCAGAAACCGAAGAGACCACTCAGTTTGAGACATTTGAACTTGTAGAACCAGATAATGACAAAGAAGTACGTGCACAAGTAACGGCGTATAGTACCATAACTACTAGAGGCAACCTTGGCGCACACCGGTTTGAAAGATTCTCCAGCTGGAAGTCACTCATTCGAGCTATAAGAAAGCTTATTCACCTAGCCAAATCCTTCTGTAGAGCTACAAACACTGACAAGTGCAATAGCAATCATCTTATGCAAGCCGAAATTATCATCATTAGATGTGTTCAGCAAGAAGTTTTCAAAGAAGACATCAAGTGCCTTCTTAAAAGAGAAGAGATCTCCAAACACAGTCCACTCAAAAAACTGAACCCAATACTTGATGAAGATGGAGTGATAAGAGTTGGAGGTCGCTCGTCAGTAGTGGATATGACGGTCGAAGAGAAACATCCTTTTATAATGCCCAAGAATCATCACATTTAATTTCTGTTAGTAAGACACTATCACGAACAAGTTGCACATCAGGGTCGCCACTTCACTGAAGGAGCAGTCCGGTCAGCTGGATTATGGATCATAGGGAGTAAACGACTAGTCTCCAGTGTCATCCACAAATGTGTAATTTGCAGAAAAATCAGAGGGAAACTTGAAGAGCAGAAGATGTCAGACTTACCTGCTGATAGACTTGCTTCAAACCCACCCTTTACTCATGTTGGCCTAGATGTCTTTGGTCCTTGGAACATCTCCTCACGTCGGACCAGAGGAAGCAGTGCAGAAAGTAAACGTTGGGCTGTTCTGTTCTCTTGCATGAGTACAAGAGCAGTACACATTGAAGTCATCGAGTCTCTGTCTACCTCAAGCTTTATCAATGCTTTGAGAAGATTTTTCTCTATCCGAGGACCTGTGAAGCAACTCCGCTCAGATCGGGGCACAAACTTTACTGGGGCCTGTAAGGAGTTAAGGATCCTTACAGAAGACTCTGAGACGAGTGCTTATCTTCAAGATCAAAGATGCACTTGGACCTTCAATCCTCCTCATGCGTCACATATGGGAGGAGCTTGGGAGAGGATGATTGGAGTGGCTCGTCGCATTCTGGATGCCATGTTTCTGAAGGTTAGCTCTACTCGCCTTACACATGAAGTTCTCATCACACTTATGGCTGAAGTCATGGCTATCATGAACGCTCGACCCTTAGTTCCGGTGTCTACCGATCCAGAAATGCCAACAGTTTTGACACCTGCAATGCTTTTGACCCAGAAGATGGAAACAGTGACAGCTCCCACAGGAGATTTTGGTCTCAAAGATCTTTACACCAAGCAATGGAAGCAAGTTCAGAGTCTTGCAGACATCTTCTGGAATAGATGGAAACAAAAGTACCTGGTGACGCTCCAGTCACGCAGAAAATGGCAAATTGACAAGCCTAACCTACAAGTCGGAGATGTCGTCCTACTAAAGGACGCTCAGGTCCACAGAAACGAATGGCCAGTTGGACTCATTGTCGAGACTGTACCTAGTAATGATAGTAAGGTTAGAAAGGTCAAAGTTAAAGTCATGAGACAGGGCACCCCTAAGGTGTACTTTAGGCCTATCTCTGAAGTTGTTTTACTTCTTAAAAAGGAAACATAGTGGTATAATGTTCATTATGCCAGGTGGGGAGTGTTCTGATTATAAGGTATATATTTACTGATCGTACTGTTGCTTTAAATTGGCATCCATTACTAGCAGGAACTGTAGTATATTCCTCCCACTTCCTGCTCAGCAGTCAGCAGTCATATTAAATAATCTTTCTACAGAGAAGGAAGCATGCTAAAGACCTCCACTATTTCTTAATACAGGCCTTGGAAGCATAAGTCTGTAAGTAAGCAGTCATTAGTTTTCAGTTAGTCAGTATATGTTCTACTAATGCAACTACATTTTATGTGTCTGTCAGGAAGTTCACTCAGCTAGGCCACATTTTTGCTAGCTAGTGCCTTAACAGTATTGTAGCATGCCTGTTACTATTTGCATTTGTGATGTAATGTTAAATGCTAATGCATATTTTTATAATTTGTGTTTTGCAGTTTTACAAAAAACTTATTCTCAGTAAAGATTTCAACTATAAGCCCTTCCTCCTGAGTCTTTGTTGGGAAGCTGTTAGCTGTCTGCCAAGCTTTGTCCTTTGAACACATTGTGAGGGCAGAACAGGCATACTTAGAATTATACCCCAAAACACATTCTGCTATGTCTCTTGTGTTTGGTGAAGCCACATTTGTGAGACTTTTTTACAGCCTAGACGCATAGAGGGGCCCAAAATCCAAAAAGCACCTTTGGACTTTCAAGGAGCATAAATTTTGTGTCTATTTTTGTGACTAAGTATCACATTCTTGGAGGCCCTGGAGCACCAGGACAGTAGAAATACCCACAAAATGACTCCATTTTGGAAAGCAAGCATTCCAAGATTTTTTTCTGAAAGGCATAGTGAGTCTTGAAAATGTCAAGAAAGAAAGAAAATTAAAATGTATTTTTTTAAACAAAGATGTCAATTAATATGATATTTCTAAAACACATCATATAGGTATTTAAATGTACACACCAAAACACATTCTGCTACTCCTCCTGAGTATAGTGATATTACATGTGTGAGACTTTTTCACAGCCTAGAGAGGCTTTTTAACCAAGGAAGAACCTTAAGGTATTCTAGGGACATAAATTATGCATCTAATTTCCTGACTACCTATCACACTTTTGGGGCCCTGGTGTACCAGGTCAGTAGAAAAAACACACAAAATGACTACATTTTGAAGAATAAACACCCCAAGGTATTTTTTTAAGAGGCATGGTGAGTCTTTTAAAGACTTTATATTATTGTCACAAGTTTTTGGAAAATTCATAAAGAAAATTACATATTTTTTTATACACAGTTGGCAATTTAAAGCGGAGCTCCCCTGAAACAAAAAATATTAAAAGCCAGCAGCTACAAATACTGCAGCTGCTGACTTTTAATATATGGACACTTACCTGTCCTGGAGTCCAGCGACGTCGGCAGCAGAAGACGAGCAATCGCTCGTCACTCTGCTGCCCCCACCGCCATCCTCGATGAGGGAAGCAGGAAGTGAAGCCTTGCGGATTCACTGCCCGGTTCCCTACGGCGCATGCACGAGTCACGCTGAGCCGTTCTTACTGGTCCCCGCTGTGTCCTGGGAGCCGAGTGTCTCCCAGAACACAACGGGTATTCTGCGGGAAGTGACACACTACCCGCAGAATTCCTGCAGTGAGGACTCCCGGAAGTGGGTGCAAATACCTGTCTTAGACAGGTATCTGCACCCCCCTCCCCCTGAAAGGTGCCAAATATGACACCGGAGGGGGGGAGGGTTCCAATGAGCGGAAGTTCCACTTTAGGGTGGAGCTCCGTTTTAATAAGATATTACCCACATACAGCATAGGTATAGTTAGAATTACAATCCAAAACATATTCTGCTACTCCTCCCAAGAATGGTGATACCACATGTGTTAGACTTTTTCACTGTCTGTCCTGTTTACAGTATGTACCGGACATTGTATCTAGTGTATCACACAAATCAAACAATTGTATCAAAATGTACTGTAATGGTTACCTCTATACAAGTGGAAAATAAATATATTGTAGTGTAGCGGCACCTTCAGCAGTCTCAGTTCCTAAAAGCCAAGCAAGCCTAGCCTACTGGTACATGACCGCCCCCAGGAATGCCATGTTCAATGGCCTGGTGTCTCGCAGGAACGTAGTCAGTGGGATGTGCAGATGGGTCCGTTTAGGTGTCAAGCAGAGGCATAGTCTGCAAACAAGCCAATGGATTGGTCCAGGCAGCAGACAGAAATGTGGTCAATGAACAGGCCAGGGTTAGTACAGGCAGTGGGCAGAGCCTGCTCAGAGGTGATTAGGGACAGTTTAACCAATGTGGTGGTGATCAGGAACACTGTAACTGGTGTGGTGGTAATCAGTGACATTGTAATTGGTGTGGTGATGATCATGAGCAATATGACTGGTGTGGCGGTGATTAGAGACAATATGACTGGTGTGGCTGTGATTAGGGACAATATGACTGGTGTGGCGGTGATCAGGGTTAGTACAGGCAGCTGGCAGAGCCTGTTCAGATGTGATCAGGGACAGTATAACCGATGTGGTGGTGATCAGGAACACTGTAATCAGTGACATTGTAATTGGTGTGGTGGTAATCAGTGACATTGTAATTGGTGTGGTGATGATCATGAGCAATATGACTGGTGTGGTGGTGATTAGAGACAACATGACTGGTGTGGCTGTGATTAGGGACAATATGACTGGTGTGGCTGTGATTAGGAACAATATGACTGGTGTGGTGTTGATTAGAGACAATATGACTGGTGTGGCTGTGATTAGGGACAATATGACTGGTGTGGCTGTGATTAGGGACAATATGACTGGTGTGGCAGTGATTAGGGACAATATGACTGGTGTGGCGGTGATCAGGAACAATATGACTGGTGTGGTGGTGATCTGGGACAGTATGATAAGTGTGGTGGTGATCTGGGACAATATGATAAGTGTAGTGGTGATCAGGTACACAGTAATGCCTCGTACACACGATCGCGATTCCCAAAGATAAAAGTGCTATGTGAGCTTTTTGTCGCAAATTCTGACCGTGTGTATGCTCCATCGCACTTTTTCTGTGAGAATTTGGGCCAAGAAAAGATTCAGAGCAAGATTTAAATTTTCATGACAGGAAAAATTCCTATCGGGAATCGCGATCGTCTGTATGCAATTACGACACGAAAAAAACATGCATGCTCAGAATCAAGCAGAAGAGACGAACTGCCTATTGAACTTCATTTTTCTCGGCTCGTCGTACGTGTTATACGTCACCGCTAGTGATGAGCCGAACACCCCGGGGTTCGGTTCGCACCAGAACCCGCGAACGGACCGAAAGTTCGTACGAACATTAGAACCCTATTAAATACAATGGATGCGAACGTTCGAATTCTAAAGTGCTAATTATAACAACTATTATGCATGTTATTGTCCTAAAAAGGGTTTGGGAACCCGGGTTCTGCACCAGGGGACATGTATCAATGCAAAAAGAAGTTTTAAAAACGGTCGTTTTTCGGGAGCAGTCATTTTAATGATGCATAAAGTGAAAAAAAAAAGTCAAATATTCCTTTAAATATCGTACCTGGGGGGTGTCTAAAGTATGCCTGTGAAGTGCCACGTGTTTCCCGTGTTTAGAACTGTCCCTGCACAAAATGACACTTCTAAAGGAAAAAAAAGCCATTTAAAACTTCTTGCGGCTTTAATGTAATGTCTGGTCCCGGTAATATGGATGAAAATCTTTAAGAAAAATGGCATAGCTACCCCATGACCCCCCCCCCCTACCCCAGCCCATTACCAGCCCCTTTGGGTCTTGTATGGATATTAAGGGGAACCCCGCACATAAAATAAAAAAGGCCCTATATACTCTGAACAGCCGTATACAGGCGGTGCATACAAGACAGGGACTGTAGGTTTGTTCTTATGTAGAATGTGTTTGTAATTTTGAACAGGTACATTGTTGAAGTGTAGCTCCAGCCCAAAAATCTATTTTTAAACTTTTTGGAAAACATAGGTAAGGGTTATCACCCCTGTAACATTTGTTTTGCTGTCTGTGCCCCTGTTCAGAACATTTCACCTCACTTTCCGTCCCAATGACAACTGTTTTTGAAATGTGGTGTTTTTCTTGAAACAAGGATTGCTGATAAAGCATCAGTACAGAGGAGACACCTTTCTCCCATATTTATTCTTACAGGAGAGAATTTTCCTTCCTAGGGGTAGATTTCCTCTCACTTCCTGTTGTCTTCTTTCGTTTGCAAGTAGGAGTCGTTTGTAAGTTGGATGTTTGAAAGTAGGGACCTGCCGTATATACTCTGCAGAAATAGGCCCCTTAGTTGTTGGTGTTGGCACAACACTGTAAGCACTCACAGTTACTCTTGGTTGGTGCTGGAACGCCCTGCTGTCAACTATTATATCAGGAATTTTAATTACATATAATTGTTGAACAGTGGTAGTAAAAATTGGGGCTTTGATGGTGGTGCTGGTGCCACAACACTGTAAGCCCTGACAGTTACTCTTGGTGGGTGCAGCAATGGGCCCTGCTGTGAATTATTAGATCAAGAATTGTAATTACATGCCCCTTTTGAACAGGGGCTGAAAAATTGGGCCTTTCGTGGTGGTGGTGGTGGTGGCGTTGCCACAACACTGTAAGCCCTCAGACTTACTCTTGGTGGGTGCAGGAATGGGCCCTGCTGTGAATTATTACATCAAGAATTGTAATTGCATGCCCCTGTTGAACAGGGGCTGAAAAATTGGGCCTTAGGCACTGGTGGCACAACACTACAACCCCTCACAGATACTGTACTTGGAGCACAGCAATGAGCCCTGTTGCAAAGTATTGCTTCAAAAATTGTAATGACACGCCCCTGTTAAACAGGGGCTGAAAAATTGGGCCTTAGGCACTGGTGGCACAACACTACAACCCCTCACAGATACTGTACTTGGAGCACAGCAATGAGCCCTGTTGCAAAGTATTGCTTCAAAAATTGTAATGACACGCCCCTGTTAAACAGGGGCTGAAAAATTGGGCCTTAGGCACTGGTGGCACAACACTACAACCCCTCACAGATACTGTACTTGGAGCACAGCAATGAGCCCTATGGCAAATTATTGCTAAAAAAATTGTAAGTACACGCCCCTGTAAAACAGGGGCTGAAAAATTGGGCCTTAGCCACTGGTGGCGGCACCCATAAACAAAAATGATCTTCCAAGCTATCATCATCAATCGTATCATTGAGGACTCGGAGGAGGAGGATAGCCAGTCAACATAACAGCACAGGCACTCAGCATCAGCATCAGTCTTGAAGGGACGTGACATGTTAAAATCAATTAGTCTGTTATATCAGCATCAGGTGTGTGGTAGCTGGTGGTGATCCAAGACTGGTTCATCTTGATGAAAGTCAGTCGATCAACCGAGTCGGTGGACAGGTGCACCCTGTGATCCGTGACAAATCCTCCAGCAGCACTGAATGTGCGTTCCGAAAGAACGCTGGATGCAGGACAGGCCAGTAGCTCAATTGCATACTGTGCAAGCTCTGGCCAGTGATCCATCCTCAAGACCCAGTAAGCCAGAGGATTTTCGGTGGGGAAGGTGTCCAAGTCTGACCTTGCCCCTAGATATTCCTGCACCATGTTTATCAGACGCTGGCGATGGTTGCTGGAACCAATCATACTTTGGGGCTGCGGACTAAAGAATTGTCTGAACGCATCGGTCAGACGGCCACCTTCCCCACCGCTCCTTCTTTGACTGGCCGAAGCCTCAGCAACTCGTTGTCCTGGACCAGGAGTTTGTAACCTCCCAGTCTCTGGGAACGCGTTGCACAGACCTTTCTGCAAGGCCTCCCGGAGTTGTCTCATCCTCTGCTCCCTCTGCGACGGTAACATAAGGTCCGCAACCTTACCCTTGTACCGTGGATCAAGGAGAGTGGCCAGCCAGTAATGGTCCCTCTCCTTGATCCGAAGAATACGAGGATCCTTCCGCAGACTTTGCAGGATCAGGGAGGCCATGCAGCGTAGGTTTGCTGAGGCATTCGCTCCGGAGTCCTCTGGGTCACTAAGGACGACATGATCCGCAGTCACCTCCTCCCAGCCACGTACAAGTCCACTGGTTTCTTGGGACTGTAAATCATCCCTAAAAGACTGCTGCTGATGATGCTGAGTGCCAGCCTCCACCTCCATGCTGACACAATCCTCCTCCTCCTCCTCTTCCTCTTCCTGTGCGATGGGTGGGACAGAAGGAACACTGTCTGGGTAAAGGGGGCCTTGAGAGGCAAGGAAGTCCTCCTCTTCCTGCCTCTGTTCTGCCTCAAGTGCCCTGTCCATTATTCCACGCAGCGTGTGCTCCAACAGGTGGACAAGAGGTACAGTGTCACTGATGCATGCACTGTCACTGCTCACCATCCTCGTGGCCTCCTCAAATGGTGCCAGGACAGTGCATGCATCCCTGATCATGCCCCACTGGCGTGGAGAAAAAAAACCAAGCTCCCCTGACCCTGTCCTGGTGCCGTAGTCGCACAGGTACTCATTGATGGCCCTCTGCTGCGTGTGCAGCCGCTGCAGCATGGCCAACGTTGAGTTCCACCTGGTGGGCATGTCACATATAAGGCGGTTCTTGGGCAGGTTCAACTCCTTTTGCAGCTCAGCCAGGCGAGCACTGGCATTATAAGATCTGCGGAAATGCACACAGACTTTCCTGGCCTGCCTCAGGACATCCTGTAAGCCCGGGTACCTGCCCAAGAACCGCTGCACCACCAGGTTAAGGACGTGAGCCACACAGGGCACATGGGTCAGTTGTCCCTGTCGGAGGGCGGAGAGGAGGTTGGTGCCATTGTCGCAAACCACCATTCCTGGCTTAAGCTGGCGTGGCGTCAACCACCTCTCGGCCTGGCCCTGCAGAGCAGACAGGACCTCTGCCCCAGTGTGGCTTCTGTCCCCCAAACACACCAGCGCAAGCACGGCATGGCATCTTTTTGCCTGCGTACTTGCGTAGCCCCGTGAACGGCTACGGAGCACCGCTGGTTCATAGGACAAACCACAGGAAGAGGCCATGGAGGAAGAAGAAGAGGAGGGGGTGGAGGAGAGAGGTGTGTCACAACCAGTAGTAGCATTTTGGAGGCGTGGCGGTGGGACAACCTCCAACACTACTGCACCTTGTCCTGCATCCTTCCCAGCTGCCAAAAGAGTGACCCAATGGGCCGTGAAAGAAAGGTAACGTCCCTGTCCATGCCTGCTGGACCATGAGTCAGCGGTAATATGCACCTTACCGCTGACCGCCCTGTCCAGCGAGGCCAAGACATTGCCTTCCACATGCCGGTAGAGAGCCGGAATAGCCTTCCGTGAGAAAAAGTGGCGTTTGGGAACCTGCCACTGAGGAACCGCACATTGCACAAACTCACGGAAGGGGGCCGAGTCTACCAACTGAAAAGGCAGCAGTTGAAGCGCTAGCAATTTAGCCAAGCTAGCATTCAACCGCTGGGCATGTGGATGGCTGGGAGTGAACTTCTTTCGACGGTCCAGCAGCTGGGGCAGGGAAATTTGCCTGCTAGAATCGGACGTCGGTGTACTGCTAGCAGAGTGGCCGCAAGTACTTGGCTGTGACACACCTAATTCTACACCTTCATTCCTCTCAGTGCATGTTTCAGAGAGGACTGAAGTTATAGTGGGGTTGGAGATCCCAGCTGATGCGGTGCAAGGAGAGGTCCGCTTTGTTCTTTGGTGTGGGTCTTTGAGGTAGGCTTGCCAACGAGCTGCATGGCAGGTCAACATATGTCTGGTCAGGCATGTGGTACCCAAGCGGCTGATGTTTTGGCCACGCGATATACGCTTGAGACATATGTTGCAAACAGCAGCTGTGTGATCTGATGCACTAGCCTCAAAAAAGGCCCACACCAAGGAACTTTTTGAATGACGGGCAGAGGCAGCGCCCTGCACAGGCGGAGCTCTGCGGTGTGATTCCGTCGGTGTACTGCCCTTACGCTGGCCACCAAAGGGCATCCTGTCTCGTTGGAGATGTGCCTCCTCCTCATCCTCCTCCTCCTCTCTCCTATTAGGCACCCACGTGGAGTCAGTGACCTCATCATCCCCTCCCTCCTCATCACTGGAGCCAATCTGGCAGTATGCTGCAGCTGCTGGAACATGACTGCCAGATTGGTGTCCTTCTTGAGCATCCCCTCTGTCTGCTCTCACCCTACTGCCTTCCTGTAGCTGGGTTTCATCATCAGACCCTTCGAAACGCTGGGCATCCTCCTGGAGCATGTACCCAACACTGTGCTCAAACAGTTCGGGGGACTCCTTAGGAGGAGGACATGGTGGGTCTAGGGAAGGAGTGACTGATGATGAGTCTGACATTGATACCAGGGAAGAGGACGCTTTGGCAGCTGCTTTGCCAGTACCCTGAGCCTGGGTGAGAGAGGATGAGGAGGAGGAGGAGGGCTTGGTCATCCACTCTACCAAGTCTTCGGCATGATGTGGCTCAACATGTCCAGCTGCCGAAAAGAAGGACAAGCGTGTCCCATGGCCATGTGCTGATGACAATGCACCGCGTCCACGACCAGCACTGTTGCCCCCAGACACAGAGCCTGCTTGCCCTCTTTTATTGCCTCCTGACTGTCTGCCTCTCCTTGTTTGCCTTCCAGACATTCTAATAGATGGCCTGCAGGGAGATGGTAAAAAAGCAATAAGGGCTACCTTCAGGTGTCCTTCTCTGTCCCTTGAAACAAGGACTTGCACAGTGAAAGAAACTGACACTCTCCCTACCTACAGTTTTCTGTCCCTAGAAAAAATGTTTTTTTTAAGCACACTATAGCACAAGGAGAATTCACTCACTGTCCTTCCCAGTCCCTAGAAACAAGGACTTGCACAGTGAAAGAAACTGACACTCTCCCTACCTACAGTTTTCTGTCCCTAGAAAAAATGTTTTTTTTAAGCACACTATAGCACAAGGAGAATTCACTCAATGTCCTTCCAGGTCCCTGGAAACAAGGACTTGCACAGTGAAAGAAACTGACACTCTCCCTACCTACAGTTTTCTGTCCCTAGAAAAAATGTTTTTTTTAAGCACACTATAGCACAAGGAGAATTCACTCACTGTCCTTCCAGGTCCCTGGAAACAAGGACTTGCACAGTGAAAGAAACTGACACTCTCCCTACCTACAGTTTTCTGTCACCAGAAAAAATGTATTTTTTAAGCACACTATAGCACAAGGAGAATTCACTCACTGTCCTTCCCAGTCCCTAGAAACAAGGACTTGCACAGTGAAAGAAACTGACACTCTCCCTACCTACAGTTTTCTGTCCCTAGAAAAAATGTTTTTTTTAAGCACACTATAGCACAAGGAGAATTCACTCAATGTCCTTCCAGGTCCCTGGAAACAAGGACTTGCACAGTGAAAGAAACTGACACTCTCCCTACCTAGAGTTTTCTGTCCCTAGAAAAAATGTTTTTTTTAAGCACACTATAGCACAAGGAGAATTCACTCACTGTCCTTCCAGGTCCCTGGAAACAAGGACTTGCACAGTGAAAGAAACTGACACTCTCCCTACCTACAGTTTTCTGTCCCTAGAATTTTTTTTTTTTTTAAGCACACTATAGCACAAGGAGAATTCACTCACTGTCCTTCCCAGTCCCTAGAAACAAGGACTTGCACAGTGAAAGAAACTGACACTCTCCCTACCTACAGTTTTCTGTCCCTAGAAAAAATGTTTTTTTTAAGCACACTATAGCACAAGGAGAATTCACTCAATGTCCTTCCAGGTCCCTGGAAACAAGGACTTGCACAGTGAAAGAAACTGACACTCTCCCTACCTACAGTTTTCTGTCCCTAGAAAAAATGATTTTTTTAAGCACACTATAGCACAAGGAGAATTCACTCACTGTCCTTCCCAGTCCCTAGAAACAAGGACTTGCACAGTGAAAGAAACTGACACTCTCCCTACCTACAGTTTTCTGTCCCTAGAAAAAATGTTTTTTTTAAGCACACTATAGCACAAGGAGAATTCACTCACTGTCCTTCCCAGTCCCTGGAAACAAGGACTTGCACAGTGAAAGAAACTGACACTCTCCCTACCTACAGTTTTCTGTCCCTAGAAAAAATGTTTTTTTTAAGCACACTATAGCACAAGGAGAATTCACTCAATGTCCTTCCAGGTCCCTGGAAACAAGGACTTGCACAGTGAAAGAAACTGACACTCTCCCTACCTAGAGTTTTCTGTCCCTAGAAAAAATGTTTTTTTTAAGCACACTATAGCACAAGGAGAATTCACTCACTGTCCTTCCAGGTCCCTGGAAACAAGGACTTGCACAGTGAAAGAAACTGACACTCTCCCTACCTACAGTTTTCTGTCCCTAGAAAAAATGTTTTTTTTTAAGCACACTATAGCACAAGGAGAATTCACTCACTGTCCTTCCAGGTCCCTGGAAACAAGGACTTGCACAGTGAAAGAAACTGACACTCTCCCTACCTACAGTTTTCTGTCCCTAGAAAAAATGTTTTTTTTAAGCACACTATAGCACAAGGAGAATTCACTCACTGTCCTTCCAGGTCCCTGGAAACAAGGACTTGCACAGTGAAAGAAACTGACACTCTCCCTACCTACAGTTTTCTGTCCCTAGAAAAAATGTTTTTTTTAAGCACACTATAGCACAAGGAGAATTCACTCACTGTCCTTCCCAGTCCCTAGAAACAAGGACTTGCACAGTGAAAGAAACTGACACTCTCCCTACCTACAGTTTTCTGTCCCTAGAAAAAATGTTTTTTTTAAGCACACTATAGCACAAGCACAAAACACACTGACACTCTCCCTACCTATCCTTCTCTTTCCCTAAACTAAAGGAATCCAGGTTAAGCAAGAAAGAAATAAAAGTCACTGTCCCTGCCTATGCTGCTCTATCCCTGCTCCGGAACACACTACACTAGGCCGCCGTGCTGGCGGCCTTTTATAGTGTGGGGCGTGTACTAAACACCCTCAGCAATAATTGGCCACAGGCATCCTGCCTGTGGCCAATCATTGCTCTCCTCGCTGCCGGCGCTGTGATTGGCCAAGCATGCGGGGTCACAGTGCATGCTTGGCCAATCACAGCGCCTGGATGACACTGCGATGGCGTAGTGCATTGTGGGCCGTTCGCGTCACTCGAATTTGGCGCGAACGGCCCAAATCGTTCGATCTTCGTCGAACGATCGAACAGCCGATGTTCGAGTCGAACGTATGTTCGACTCGAACACGAAGCTCATCCCTAGTCACCGCGTTCTTGACGTTTGGAATTTCATCCAAGATTTGTGTGACCGTGTGTATGCAAGACAAATTTCAGCCGTTTTCCAGCTAAAAAAAAACTTTTCTTGTCGGAAATCACGATCGTGTGTATGAGGCATTACTGGTGTGACAGTGTCAGGGACAATATAAATGGTGTGGTGGTGATTAGGGACACTGTGAGAGGGCAGTGGTGATTAGGGACACTGACTGGTGCAGCAGTTTTAAGGGAGATTTAATAAAACTGGTGCACACATAATATGATTTAGCTGTGCATAGTACCCAATCAGCTTCTAGGATTTATTATTAAAGCTTATTTGAACAAGCTGCAGTTAGAACCTAATTGGTTACTATGCACAGTTGCACCAGATTCTGTGTGCACCAGTTTTAGTAAATCTCACCCTGTGAGTGGATTGTGATTAGGAACACTGACTGATGTGGCAGTGATAAGGGATACTGACTGGCAGCACTGGTCTGGTGACATTGTACTGCTGTGGTGGTATGGCAGAGATAATGGCTGGTGGCACTGACATACCAGTGATATCAGAGCAGCCAGCCATTGTACATGATCACAGCCACAGCGGTTTTATTTTTAATTTTTTTTTAAAATGTCATGTAATATTTAGTATTTTTTTAAAATATTGTCACCAGAGCAGTGGGCTGTCACCATAGTGACACTGTACTACTGTAGTGTAGTGGGGGTTGGGGGGTGTAGACATAGTGGCTGCATTAATTTTCTTTTTTAGGCTTCTTACCCTTTGTTTTTACCCAGAGATCTGGGCAGTAACACATTCCCTGTATTGGAGTGCTTGCTCTCTGGTTGAAGGAACAACAGAGACACATCTGGACAGCACGGGGGGGGGGGGGGTACAGTGTTGGATGCACTAGCAGATTTAGACTAATAAATGGAACTCAAACACTAGCTAACACTTTTAAGCAGTTACAGCAACATTTTTTTTTTCTGTGGGAAAAAAGGTTTTACATAATTGAATAAAAGCTGATCACTGTAAGCACCCTTATCAGTGTTAAATGGTTTGTCCTAACCCTCTAACTGTCATAGCTGAAGGACATCTTGTTCTGTTGAAAAACAATAAACTTACTGGCAGGATGCCCAGATTAAAATAACAGAAAGAGAGCCTAAAAAAGAAAAGTAGTGCAATCATCACATTTAACAATTGGCAAGTTGCAATATAATGAGTGATTGCTTTTGGGTTTAATATGGCTTTAATGTTGTTGGGGTTATGTCTGAATTTAGAAGAGATGTAATTTTGTCGGTTTTATTTTCTAATGGTGTAAGATCAAAATTGCAAACAAATTATACAGGTGAAATTCGAAAAATTAGAATATCATGCAAAAGTTCATTTATTTCACTAATGCAACCTAAGAGGTGAAACTAATATATGAGATAGACTCATTACATGTAAAGCAAGATAGTTCAAGCCGTGATTTGTCATAATTGTGATGATTATGGCTTGCAGCTCATGGAAACCCCAAATCCACAATCTCAGAAAATTTGAATATTGTGAAAAGGTTCAATATTATAGGCTCATAGTGTCCCACTCGAATCAGCTAATTAAGCCATAACACCTGCAAACGGTTCCTGAGCCTTTAAATGGTCTCTCAGTCTGGTTCAGTAGGAATCACGATCATGGGAAAGACTGCTGACCTGACAGTTGTGCAGAAAACCATCATTGATACCCTCCGTAAGAAGGGAAAGACTCAAAAGGTAAATGCAAAAGAAGTTGGATGTTCCCAAAGTGCTGTATCAAAGAACATTAATATAAAGTTATGTGGAAGGGAAAAGTGTGGAAGAAAAAGGTGCACAAGCAGCAGGGATGACCGCAGCCTGGAGAGGATTAACAGGAAAAGGCCATTCAAAAGTGTTGGGGACTTTCACAAGGAGTGGACTGAGGCTGGAGTCAGTGCATCAAGAGCCACCACACACAGACAGATCCTGGACATGGGCTTCAAATGTCGTATTCCTCTTGTCAAGCCACTCCTGAAAAACAAACAACGTCAGAAGCGTCTTACCTGGGCTAAAGAAAAACAGACCTGGTCTGTTGCTCAGTGGTCCAAAGTCCTCTTTTCTGATGAGAGCAAATTTTGCATCTCATTTGGAAACCAAGGACCCAGAGTATGGAGGAAGAATGGAGAGGCACACACTGCAAGATGCTTGAAGTCCAGTGTGAAGTTTCCACAGTCTGTGTTGATTTGGGGAGCCATGTCATCTGCTGGTGTTGGTCCACTGTGCTTCATTAAGTCCGGGGTCAACACAGCTGTCTACCAGGAGATTTTGGAGCACTTCATGCTTCCTTCCGCAGACGAGCTCTATGGGGATGCTGACTTCATTTTCCAGCAGGACTTGGCACCTGCACACACTGCCAAAAGTCCAAAAACCTGGTTCAATGACCGTGGGATTACTGTGCTTGATTGGCCAGCAAACTCGCCCTGACCTGAACCCCATAGAGAATCTATGCGGCATTGCCAAGAGAAAGATGAGAGACATAAGCTGAACAATGCAGAAGAGCTGAAGGCCGCTATTGAAGCATCCTGGTCTTCCATAACACCTCGGCAGTGCCACAGGCTGATAGCTTCCATGCCACGCCGCATTGAGGCAGTAAATGCTGCAAAAGGTGCCCAAACCAAGTACTGAGTACATATGCATGCTTATACTTTTCAGAGGTCCGATATTATTCTATGTACAATCCTTGTTTTATTGATTGCATGTAATATTCTAATTTTCTGAGATTGTGGATTTGGGGTTTTCAGGAGCTGTAAGCCGTAATGATCACAATTATGACAAATCACGGCTTGGACTATCTTGCTTTGCATGCAATGAGTCTATCTCATATATTCGTTTCACCTTTTAAGTTGCATTAGTGAAAAAATTTTACTTTTGCACGATATTCTGATTTGTCGAGTTTCACCTGTAAGTGATTCAGCCAAGAGAACATTGTATTAGATTTTAAACCACTGTTGAGATAAGCAAACGGCTTACAAACAGCTCTGCAACAATTTGCCCAATCTGCCCAGTTGATCTGTGCCATAGTAAAAAAAAAAAATCAATCGTAATTTTCCTAACCATGTGTTTCCAACACACATCTAAAATGACATCCACTTGAAATTTTACTGTAATCTTACGTTTTCCAAAAAACGTGCATGGGAAAATTACAAAGTTAGTTTTACAATTAATTTTTTTCTAATTTAGTACTTGGGTCACTAAGCATATACTGTAAAGAGCTGTTATTTTAACAAAGGATAAGCACAGGTATTATTATTATTATTGCTATTATAATACAGGATTTATATAGCGCCAACAGTTTATGCAGTGCTTTACAATATAAAAGGGAGACAATACAGTTACATAATACAATAAAATACAAGAGGATCAAGAGGACCCTGCTCAGAAGAGCTTAAAATCTAATAGGGTGGGGCAGGTGATACAAAAGGTTGTAACTGTGGGGAATGAGCTGATGGAAGTGGTAAAAGATTAGTTGGAGACATGATAGGCTTCCCTGAAGAGATGAGTTTTCAGGGATCGCCTGAAGGTAGCAAGAGTAGGGGATAGCCGGACAGGTTGAGGTAGCGAGTTCCATAGGATGGGAGAGGCTCTGGAGAAATCCCAGAGACAAGCATGGGAGGAGGAGAGGAGAGAGCTTGAGGTATAGGTTAACATGGGAGTGGACAATAATGATTTATCTATAGAAGTACAAGCTAAGTTTTAAGAATGGCTATTTCTAAGCACCCCCCATCCCAAGCACAAGGGCCTCTTCTCGACAACCCTGGCCTGTGGTTGTCGGAGGGTCTACGGGTGGTCTATGGGTGGGGGGCTTATCGGAATCTGGAAGCCCGCTTTAGCAAGGGAGCTCCCAGATCCCCCCCCCCTATGTGAATGGGTATCAGGTACATCATACCCATTCACCAAAAAAATTACAAAAAGTAAGAAAAACAGAAGACAGATTTTGACAAATCCTTTTTTTTTTAAGAAAAAGAAAGTGTCCCTCGATGTAAATCCACCATCAATCATGACACCCAATGGACCCGAAAAATAGAAAAAAAAAGTGCTTCCGCCTTCTGGGAGGCCTCCTGCCTACTGCTCGCCCTGCACTTTTACAGCTCTTATATAGGCAAGGGGCAGGGCAACCTGGGTACATCACCCGGTGGCACCGCCCCTTCTGATGTCACATGATATGTAAAGGAATTTTGAATTTTCATTGTTGTACTTTAACCACTTCAGCCCCGGAAGATTTTACCCCCTTCCTGACAGAGCACTTTTTACAATTTGGCACTGCGTCGCTTTAACTGACAATTGTACGGTCATACAATGCTGTACCCAAACAAAATTTGTGTCCTTTTTTTTACCACGAATAGAGCTTTCTTTTGGTGGTATTTAATCACCTCTGCCGTTTTATTTTTATAAACAAAAAAATTGCGACAATTTAAAAAAAAAAAACAATATATTTAACTTTTTTCTATAATAAATATCCCCCAATTTAAAATAAATAAATAAATAATTTCTTCTTCAGTTAAGGCCGGTATGTATTCTTCTACATATTTTTGGTGAAAAAATGCTCAATAAGCGTATTTTGATTGGTTTGCGCAAAAGTTATATTGTCTACAAATTATGGGAAAGATTTATGGCATTTTTTGGACATTTTTATTATTTATTTATTTTTTACTAGTAATGGCGGTGATCTGTGATTTTTAGCGGTACTGCGACATTGCGACGGACAGATCGAACACTTTTGACACATTTTTGGGACCATTGACTTTTTTTTTCAGCGATCAGTGCTATAAATATGCACTGATTACTGTGTAAATGTCACTGATAGGGAAGGGGTTAACACTAGGGGGCGATTAGGGGGTTAAATGTGTGTTCCCTCAGTGTGTTCCCTCAGTGTGTTCCAACTGTATGGGGATACTACTGATTCCTACTTAGTAGGAATAAACGATATGTCTCCTCTCCCCTGACAGAACCCTGAACAAATCCCTGTGCTGGCTCTCGTGCATGCGATCGTGCATGGCCAGCGGCGATCCCGCCCGCCGGCCACGCGCATCAGGTCCCCCGTCATGCAGCGGGCACGCGCACACCCTCTGCCAGCTCTAAAAGTGAAGGACGTCCCTTTACATGGTTTCGCCCAGGAGAGCCATTGTGCCGCAGTATATCTGCGTGAGTCGGTCGGGAACCGGTTAAGCATCATTTAAATTACTGCTCCTGAAAAAACGATTGTTTAAAAAAAATAATACATATATATATATATATATATATATATATATATTGATACATGTCTACCCAGGGCAGTACCCAGACCCCCATACCCCTTTTATGGCCAATTACTTGCATATAAGCCTTCAAAATGGGCACTTTAGATTTTTCCTGTTCGGCTCCCATAGACTTTAATGCGGTTCGCTGTTTGGCTTAGAACATTTCCCCTGTTTGGGAGTTCTGCTGCATACCGAATAAGGGGCTGTTCGACCCATCCCTAGTTATGACATCTGATACATGCTTATACAGTGCAATAACATCACATCTTCTATGCTCAATCCCCTTTTTACTGGCCACCAATCATACACACTTTGTCTTTTCTCTCTTGTCGCTTTATTTTATGCACCCATTAAACCCACATATGTTTCTGATCTTTTGAATGTAAACCAACCACCGCATATTTCCAAATATTTTTCCACCTTATCTTCACAAGAATGATGGAGCTCTTCCATAGAGCAAAAGTATTCTACTCTCCTGAGCAGGTCCTTAATTAAAGGGGTCTCCTACAAATGCCAACATTTTGGAATCACCCCTGCATTTATTAATTGGGGAACCAATGATTTGTATTGTGCTATTGAATTTGCCATATTATTATTATTTAGGTACTTATATAGTGCCGTCAATGTACACAGCACTTTACATATACATTGTACATTCACATCGGTCCCTACCCTCAAGGAGCTTACAATCTAAGGTCCCTAACTCACATTCATATGCTAGGGCCAATTTAGACAGAAGCCAATTAACCTACCAGCATGTCTTTGGAGTGTGGGAGGAAACCGGAGTACCCGGAGAAAACCCACGCATGCACAGGGAGAACATGCAAACTCCAGGCAGGTAGTGTTGTGGTTGGGATTCGAACCAGTGACCCTTTTTACTGACAGGCAAGAGTGCTATCCACTATACCACTGTGCCGCCCCATTATAAAACAAATTATAAAACAAATATGCTCACGGATCTTTAGGCAAGTCAATAACACATATATCCTGTATTACCTATACAACTCCCTTCCAAAATTCTTGTATTTTTGGACATATATGTGTGTAGCGCCCTGCTCCTGTTGGGTAGGCGCTATGTGTTAAATTTAGTTAGGCCAATTGTTGGCTCTGTTTCAGTCCAGCTGGGTTGCACGTTTTCCACTTGACAGTGGGTGTCACTGCCACCACAGGTCAAGGTTGGAAATGCAGCAGGCTGGGTGTATTGGGTATTCCTTTCCCAGAAGTGGCTCAGGGTGCGTGGTCAACCAGCTGTGCATTCTGGGGAGGGGTACTTAAAGGACAGAGACCGCTCTAGCGGGGTTCGTTTGCCGGATCCTGACCTGAGGGCCCTCCTGGCCTCAGGGATGTGTGAGCCGTTTTCGGCCTCGGGGCCTGCTGGCCCGAGGCTCTGCAACTGAGTGTAGGCCCAGGAGCTTCTTGCCTGCGGAAAGAAGTGGAACAATTGGGGACTCAATTGAAGGACGCATCCTGGCCAATTTACTTCACGGTGCTGCCGGCTGGCTGAAAGATTCTGGCACCGTGAACTGTGTGTTTTCTGAGGAACTTTGCAAAGTGTCAGTGTGGTTGCACGATCTTGTGGCAGAAGATTGTGAAACGACTCGAAGGCACTCATCAAGTCTGTGGCAGAGACTTTGAATGAGCTTCGCACCGGTTGCTAGGTCGGTGACAGTAGGCCTAATCCGGTGGTTGCTGAATCCATTGTGGAACCGATTTGTCCTCTGGATCTAAAATTGTGCTTGTGATGCGCAAAGCAAGGTACCTGAACCTCCCCTATCCCTCTACTCCTCTGTTGGAACTGTTTAATAAAACTTGAAGAAAAAGAAAGCAAGTGTTGGAGTGGACATTCATGAAAGCTCTTCAAGAGGGACCCCTGAGACGAGTGTGGTAAACAGAAAGGTAACGGCAGGCCCAAATCTAAACCAGCGGCCCCTTCAGGGGTATTGCTACACGTGAATCATTGTTCCCTCTGCATGACATCCCTGCCAACTTAGCGATTTGAAAGCAAGATGAATCTTCCGGTTGATATTTATGTGCTACGTAATATACCATATACCATCTTGCCAAACATTTAAAATTAATCTCTACAGTGTTTATATCTATTAAAGGAACTATATGCCAGTTTCAGCGCCTTTCCTTTCTGTTGTTTACTCAAAGCTACCCCAGTCTATTTTTTTCCATTTCTCTTTATATGGTGGTATTTTTGGCCCAGCCAGTGTAGTAAGTATCTTATAAATCTGGGAATGCATTGGGGCCATTTGAAAACTAAACAACTTTGCAAAGGGAGCACATTTTTTACTGCTCGTATCAGTTGTGTTAATGATATTACAAAATGCCTCAGCGGGAAATGCATTCATTCATCCAACTGAAAAGTGCCCCCTTTGTACCTTACCTCCTGAATTGTGCATATCCCCCCACCCTTCATAATATCCTTTCAATGTTACATTTTAGATTTTGTCCATGCTACAAAAGAATCCTCATTCCCTGGTAAAGAATAATTGCTGCCAGTAAGAGGTAACAAAAGCGAGCTTTTGCAGGTAAAAAAAGTGCATGTATTATTTTTACTCTAAGGAGCCTGCAGAGCATTGCACCCCAGGACCAGCAGATCGCTGGTGCAATCTCAGGATCCTGCAGACAAGCATAGCTGTCTGCTCATACGCCATATGGGCAGGCAGTTACCTGAGAGCAGGAAGATCAATAGACTACAAGATCGTTCACCAGCGCACTCATAGTTCATTGAGAACTACATGACGTTAGCTGCGATATCTGACAGTTCTTGTAGGCATTCATTCACAGAAAAATATGAATGAATGATGCAGCCATGTGGGTGGAGCCCCGCACTGTTGTGCTGTTTTCAATTTGTGATAGCAGGTGCGGGGAGAGCAGGCCCGGATTTACTCCCTTTGCCGCCCCAAGGCCAGGTCCTTCAATGCCGCCCCAACCCCCGCCACAAAAAAAAACGAAAAGTCCCCCAACCCTGTGTATAGGGGATTGAGGGGTGATCTGTGTATGGTGTGCAGGATTAAGGGGTAATATATCTATGGGGGATTGAGGGGTGATCTGTGTACGGTGTGCAGGATTGAGGGGTGATCTGTGTATGGTGTGCAGGATTGAGGGGTGATCTGTGTACGGTGTGCAGGATTGAGAGCTGATCTGTGTATGGTGTGCAGGATTGAGGGGTGATCTGTGTATGGTGTGCAGGATTGAGGGGTGATCTGTGTATAGGGGATTGAGGGGTGATCTGTGTACAGTGTGCAGGATTAAGGGGTGATCTGTGTACAATGTGCAGGAATGAGGGGTGATCTGTGTACGGTGTGCAGGAATGAGGGGTGATCTGTGAACAGGATTGAGTGGTCCCAGGTGGTTATGTGGGGTCCCTGGTGGTTGTGCAGGTTTTCCTGGTGGCTGTTCGGGGTCCCTGGTGGCTGTGCGGGGTCCCTGGTGGCTGTTCCGTGTCCCTGGTCTCTGTGCGGGATCCCTGTGCAGGGTCCCTGGTGGCTGTGCGGGGTCCCTGATGGTTTTGCGGGGTCCCTGGTGGCTATGCGGAGTCCCTGATGGCTGTGCGGGGTCACTGGTGGTTGTGCGGGGTCCACTTCAATACCAGGCACTTACACCCCCTTCCTGCCCATGCCAATTTTCAGCTTATAGCGCTGTTAAAATGACAATTGCGCGGTCATGCTACACTGTACCCAAACAGAATTTTTATCATTTTGTTCCCACAAATAGAGATTTATTTTGGTGGTATTTGATCACCTCTGCGGTTTTTATTTTTTGTTAAACAAATAAAAAAAGACCGAAAATGTTGAATTTTTTTTTTTTTTTGGTTTCTGTTAGAAAATGTTGTAAATAAGTATGTTTTCTCCTTCACTGATGGGCACTGATAAAGCGGCACTGACGGGCACTGATAAGGTGGCACAGATGAGGTGGCACCAATGAGGTGGCACTGATGGGCACTGATGGGCATTGACGATGGGCACTGATAGGCAGCACTGATGGGTGGCACTGATATGCAGCACTGATGGGCATTGATAGGCGGCACTGATGGACACTCATGGGTGGCACTGGTGGACACTGATGCGCACTGATAGGCGACACTGATGAGCACTGAAAGGCTGCACTGATGGGTACTTATGAGTGACACTGATAGGCGGCACTGCTGGGCACTGATAGGCGGCACTGCTGGGCACTGATAGGCACTGGTATGCGGCACTGATAGATGGCACTGATAGGCATCACTGATGACACTGGCACTGGCAGGCATTGGGGATGGGCACTGATTGGCAGCTTCCTGGGCACTGATTGGCAGCTGCCTGGGCACTGATTGGCAATTCCCTGGTGGTCTAGGGTGGCATACCTGGTGGTCCAGTGTGATGGCCATACCTGGTGGTCCTGGCGGCATTCTGGTGGTCCTGGGCAGGCATCCGAGGGGGGACTTCACTGATAAATTATTAGCACAGACCCCCCTGTCAGGAGAGCAGCCGATCGGCTCTCCTCTACTCGTGTCTGTCAGATGCGAGTGAGGAACAGCCGATCAGCAGCTCTTCCTGTTTACATTGTGATCAGCCGTGATTGGACACAGCTAATCACATGGTAAAGAGCCTCCGTCGGAGGCTCTTTCCTGAGATCAGTGTAGCAGTGTGTCAGACTTACACGCAGCACCATCGATCGTCGCGATGCGTGCCCCCACGGGTGCGCGGTGGCTGTTATACTGCTGGACATTATATGACGCCCAGTCAGGATAACTGAACCACCGCCCGGCCGTCATTCTACTATAGGCCCGGGCGGGAAGTGGTTAAATGAGGCACATAAAGGATGTGTCTCCATCCCTATATCGGCTACAAAGGGGAAAAGTTTGGGACTTTAAATGAAGCATATGACAGAACATTGGGAAAAATGTATAAACGCATTTATTGTCGACAATAAATAAGTTTATACATTTTTCCCAATGTTATGTCATATGCTTCATGTAAAGTCCCAAGCTTTTGCTCTTTGTAATTAGGGATGAGCCGAACAACCCCCCGTTCGGTTCACAGCAGTACATGCGAACAGGCAAAACATTTGTGCGAACACCGTTAAAGTCTATGGGACATGAACATGAAAAATCAAAAGTGCTAATTTTAAAAGCTAATATGCAAGTTATTGTCATAAAAAGTGTTTGGGGACCTTGGTCCTGCCCCAGGGGACATGTATCAATGCAAAAAAAAGTTTTAAAAACGGCCGTTTTTTCGGGAGCAGTGATTTTAATAATGCTTAAATCGAAACAATAAAAGTGAAATATTCCTTTAAATTTCGTACCTGGGGGGTGTCTAAAGTATGCCTGTAAAGTAGCGCATGTTTCCCGTGTTTATAACAGTCTCTGCACAAAATGACATTTCTAAAGGAAAAAAAGTCATTTAAAACTACTCGCGGCTATAATGAATTGTCGGGTCCCGGCAATACAGATAAAAGTCATTGAAAAAAAACAGCATGGGTTCCCCCTTAGTCCATTACCAGGCCCTTTGGGTCTGGTATGAATATTAAGGGGAACCCCGAACCAAAATTAAAAAAAATAAATGTGTGGGGGTCCCCTCAAATTCAATATAAGGCCCTTCAGGTCTGGCAACTTAACATGTCTGTGTGTTTCATATTTCCTCTCCTTGAGGATATTGTGTGGCTTTTACTGCAATTCACATTGCCATCGCCAGATGGCGATGTGTGTTTCAGATTCCCAGTCCTATTTATACTGACCCAGTTTATTCATTAGATCAATGGGATCCTATACCCGCGGCCTTTGGGATGTCCCCTCGCAGCCCTTTACGACTGACTCCCAGACCGTTTGGGAACATAGGTGTTTCCCTTCTGATAGATTTGTTGCCGTGGGAGTGACGCCGGCGTGGCCTTCCTTCATGTCTTATTGACATGATGGATGTGATGCCCGGTCACATGATCGCTGGGCTCACTGCGCCACTCCCACTGCAGTATTGGTATGGTTTCTGTTCCCTCCCCCTCCTCTCATTGGCCTGCTTGCGGTGAGGGCGACGCCAGCGCAGCCTTCTTTCATGTCATTCAGACATGATGGGCGTGGCGCTGGGTCACATGATCACCGCGCTGATGGCGCCGCCCCCATTACGTGATCGCACATATTACAGGCTGCGCGTCGTCTGTTTCCTTGACGACACGCTCCTGTGTATATCTTATGATATCCCTCTATTTATTCAAACGACCTTCTGGGTCATGTGATGGTCTGAAGGAGAATGTGATTGGGCGCATTTTCGGTGTGCTCCCGGTCACATGAGCCGGATGTTAGTCACAATCTCCTGCTCTAAGATCTATCTGGCTTTTGTTACTGGTTATTTCCAGCTTCCTGGACATAATGATTGGGTAATATCTTCATTTATTCCCCAGTCCAATCGTGTGTCCCTTTGCATTTTTATGTAATGTTAGTTTCCATTGGCTAAAGATCTCATTGTGTGTTTGTTGAGGCATTGATTGGACTGACACCATCGCACGGCTGATTGGTTGGAATTTGGCAGACTTTTTGATGGTATGTTTGCCATGTGCTACTACCTGCCACTTCCTGGTTTTATTGATTTGAACCAGGAAGGGCTTGTTCCCTGTGCTAGGATTGGTCCCCCACGGTGAAGCACTATCATGATTTGGTCATGTGATTGTTGTTTGTCCAATCAGAATGCCCACCTTTATGAAATGTTGTTCCATTGGTGGGTCATTGATTATGACTCCCATAACTTTTACTATATATATATGGCAATTTGGGGGAGCAGGTTAATGCCCGTGTAGACGTCCTGTTAGGAACGAAACGCGACGGGCTATGCATTTTGCTTCCCATGTTGTCTTTTATTTTATGAACTGTGATCACTTTTTATCTTTGTATGTTGGTGTTTTTCTGATTAAAAACCCAATTTTTTTTGACCTACACCATTGGAGCCCCCTATTTTTTTCTTCTCTTTGCATGAAATCGGTGAGGAAAAGTATTTTTTTAGTTTTCTCCAGTTGGTCCTTCTACAATACCCTTGTCGGGGTATTTTCCATTTAAGTTTGATCGTATTCCATCGTCCGGTTGAATACCGGGATCCAGAGTGCCAGTCTTCTGGTGGGATCTCCAGCCTTGGGGGTGTTGGAGACCCGAGAAGTACTGCATCCATCAGTTCCACCCAGGATTGAAGACATCCGATCGTCTAGCCGGTATACCTCTACATCCATCAGAGATCGGGGACATTCCTGTGGAGCAGCCGTTGGAGATACTCTCAAGCTCGATTGATCCGCTGTCGTATGACATTCGGGTCCAACGTTTCTGGTAAGCACACATGAATGTCACCATCCACGTGAAGAATTGTGCCAGAAGTTTTACATCCATTCCTTGTTATTTACCCACTGTTTTGGACACTCTTAATTTTTTTGTTTTTGTTTATTATTGTGGACATTTTATATATATTGTGTAGGGCGTTCAGCCTGCCCCTTCTCACTTTTTTGTGTGTTTCCATTTATGGTCACATTTGAGTTACAGTCCAGTTTTTACTGGCCTATATGTAGCGCTGTACTATTACCTTCCATTTTGTTTGAATTTGTCACATTCCAGCACAGCTGCTTCACCTCCCTCTATAGAGTTGTTATTATTTATGTGTTTTTTGGGTAGCGCATTTATTTCTTTTTATCACTGGATATTAAGGGGAGCCCTGCGCCATTTTTATTTTTAAATGGCGTGGGGTTCCCCCCAAAAATCCATACCAGAGCACGCAACCTGGCAGGCCGTAGGAAAAGAGGGGGGCGAGAGAGCGCCCTCCCTCCTGAACCGTACCAGGCCACATGCCCTAAACATGGGGAGAATGTCCCCATGTTGATGGGGACAAGGGCCTCATCCCCACAACCCTTGCCCGGTGGTTGTGGGGGTCTGCAGGTGGGGGGCTTATCGTAATCTGGCAGCCTTGTTTAATAAAGGAGACCTCCAGATCCCGGCCCCCCCACATCTGAATTGGTAACAGGGTGCATTGTACCCCTACCATTTCACATAAAAAAGTGTCAAAATGTTAAAAACCTCAGGAGACAGCTTGGGACAAGTCCTTTATTAAAAAGAAAAAAGAAAAAAAAATCCAACAATGTAATCCATTCTCGAGCGATACTAAGAAAAAAAAAAGCTTACTCGATCACGCCGCTACGAATGATACTGCCTCCATAGGAGGCGCCCTGCCGAATGACGCGTGACCCGTTTGACGGCTCTTTTATAGCTGAGGGCGGGGCCACCCGTCACGTGTGCGGGTGACCCCGCCCCGCTCTGACGCAAGGGGAAACACCGGGGTTACCCAGTGACGTGTATGAGTGACCCCGCCCCCCTCTGATGCAACGCAGGTTTTCTTTTTTCTTTTTTTTCTTTTTAATAAAGGACTTGTCCCAAGCTGTCTCCTGTGGTTTTTAACATTTTGACTGTTTTTTTTGTGAAATGGTAGGGGTACAATGTACCCTGTTACCAATTTACAAAGGGGGGGCGGGATCTGGAGGTCCCCTTTGTTAAAGGGGGCTTCCAGATTCCGATAAGCCCCCCACCCGCAGACCCCCACAACCACCGGGCAAGTGTTGTGGGGATGAGGCCCTTGTCCCCATCAACATGGGGACATCCTCCCCATGTTGAGGGCATGTGGCCTGGTACGGTTCAGGAGGGGGGTGCTCTCTCGTCCCCCCTCTTTTCCTGCGACCTGCAAAATTGGCACAGGGTTCCCCTTAATACCAGACCTGAAGGGCCTGATATGGAATTTGGGGGGGACCCCACACATTTTTTTTGTTTGTTTCGGGGTTCCCTTTAATATTCACACCAGACCCAAAGGGCCTGATAATGGACTAGGGGGGGAACCCCTGCCATTTTTTTTCAATGACTTTTATCTGTATTGCCGGGACCCGCCACAAGTAGTTTTAAATTACTTTTTTTCCTTTAGAAATGTTATTTTGTGCAGAGACTGTTATAAACACGGGAAACATGTGCTACTTTACAGGCATACTATAGACACCCCCCAGGTACGAAATTTAAAGGAATATTTCACTTTTATTGTTTCACTTTAAGCATTATTAAAATCACTGCTCCCGAAAAAACTGTCGTTTTTAAAACTTTTTTTGCATTGATACATGTCCCCTGGGGCAGGACCCAGGTCCCCAAACACTTTTTTTTTATTACAAACGTTTTTATTGGAATAAAGAAAGCATACAATCAAAAGACAGTAAATCTTGTATATTCCAAATCACCAATGTATGCGAAAAACAACAAACAAAAAACAGGAAAGAAAAAAACAAAAAACAAAAAACAAAAACAAAGTATAAAACAAAAATTTGAAGCATATCAGAAAAAACATCAAAGAATGAGGATCTTACAGATTAGTAATAACCAGGACAAAAGATGGGAAGCTCAGGTATACACGGAGGCACTCCCCACTAAAGGAATACGCTACGTAAAGTAGAAGCTAGACTCAAGACACTAGAACATTCTTATGAGTCTTCCAGGATTCCCATCTTTGATCAAATAATTTCATTCTATCCTGCAAGGTGTACAAAATCCTCTCCATCAGCATTATAGCATCCATTCCGGTTAGGACAGAAGGAAGTGGCACAGCAGGGGTCTTCCAGTGCAGGGCAATGCTCCACAAAGTGGAGACACAAATCGTGTGTATGAGGCATTCTTGCCTGCGGAGGACACCCGGGATCAGTGCCCCCAGGAGACCCATTGAGATTGTGAGTTGTAGAGGGGTACCCGCGATAGCCGAGGCTAAAGTAGATACCCTATCCCAAACTGGGGTGAGCTTCTCACAATCCCAAAATATGTGCCTAAAGGTGCCTGGAAGTGTGCAACCCCTAAAGCATAAACCCGAGGTACCAGGAAACATAGTCTGAAGTCTGGACGGGGTATAATACCACCTTGTTAGGACTTTGTAGGCAGTTTCCCTCACTGCCAGGGACTTCGTGGCCTTGCGCAAGTTATCCAGCATGATGTCCCAGTCCTCGGGAGAGAACTGTTTCCCACAGTCGGCCTCCCACTTGGTTTTATATGGAGGCTGCTCTGAGAAGCTTGAGGCTAATGTATCACTATATAGCAACAAAATAAGACCTTTGCCCCTGGGAGAGTCACAACAGATCCGTTCAAAGACAGAAGAGGGGTGAGATGTAGTGAGTGCAAAATGGGAGCTAAAAAAGTGCCTGATTTGTAAATACCTATAGTACTCTCTAGGTGGGATCTGTTTACGGGTTTGAAGAAGTTCAAACGAGGCAAAAGCACCATCCACTTGGAGGTCACGTAGTGTGACCAGGGAGTTGGATATCCACCACAAGAAGCTATGGGGGCGTACAAATGCCGTGGCAAATAAGGGATCACCTAAAAAGGAAGAACCCGGGGGAGCAGGGGTAACGAGGCCTAATTTGGTTTTATACCGGTTCCAAAGAATAAGGGAGTGAGTCACCACGGAATTAAGGGAGGAGAGTTTATGCGCCAAGTTAGTAGGAGACCAAAGAATGGATTAAAGACAATAGGGTTTGATGGACAGAGATTCAAACATGACCCAGGGAACCCTTGAGTCAGGGATACTCCATTGAGCCATTTGAGAAAATCGAGCCGCTAAAAAATACAACCAAGGGTTTGGTAGGCCTAGGCCTCCAGCCCTTTGGGATCTGTACAACACCAATCTGGGGCATCTGGGTTTCTTGTTCTACCAGATAAAATTATTAATCTCCCTCTGTAATTTATTTATAAAGGACTTGGGGATAATTATAGGGAGCCCCAAACACTTTTTATGACAATAACTTGCATATTAACCTTTAAAATTAGCACTTTTGATTTCTCCCATAGACTTTTAAAGGGTGTTCCGCGGCTTTCGAATTTGCCGCGAACACCCCAAATTGTTCGCTATTCAGTGAACGGCCAAT
The DNA here is from genome assembly GCA_029206835.1 of Rana muscosa. Taxonomy (NCBI): domain Eukaryota; kingdom Metazoa; phylum Chordata; class Amphibia; order Anura; family Ranidae; genus Rana; species Rana muscosa. The sequence continues at coordinate 327,568,842 of CM055116.1, read as the reverse complement.
GTTCGAGTCGAACTCATGTTCGACTCGAACATAAAGCTCATCCCTATTTGTAATTATAGCTGTTAGGTCTTTCCCTTGGGCTACCTTTGGGATGCCATAAATTCGCAAATTATTTCACCTATTGTGGTTCTCTTGGTCTTCCTCTTTGTAGAGAATCATTCTTTGCACCTGTTGCACACTTTTCATTTGTTCTCTAAGCACTGTTATGACTTTTGCATATTTAAAAAAAAAAAGAGTAAAACACTGCGCTGGATAGAAGCGTTAATTAATAAATGAAAAATACACAATGATAGTGTAATGAAAGCTGCCAGTACTAGAAAGTGGATACCAAATTTCAAACGAACAAATAATAAAAAAAGTACAGCGCTAAGTGAATTATGATAAAAAACCATATGAAATTATTGGTGAAAAATTATGGTGTATACAAATTATCAATTAAGGAAATGTGAGCCTTAATGTGAATAAAGTGAATTGTTTCACAAGACAAATATAAGGTCCAATAAAATGAAAATCAACCCATAAACAATAAATGTGAAAGAACTGAGGGATAACTGAAATCCCGCAACACAAAGGTCCTAAAAAAGTCCTAAAAAAGTATTCAAAAAGGAAAAAGCCACAAATGAAGCAGATCAGTCCTTAAAAAGATGTTAGGTGATAGATGTGTTGGAAAAAAAGCTTATAATAAGGAAGTCTTCATCCACCAGAGTAAAGAGACACCCGAAGAGTGGTAATATAGTCTCCTTACCACATCGGTATGATCACTGTTACAGTCATCTCTTCAAGCGCAGGGGTTTAAGGTCTCCCCTTGGACCAAGGTAGATGGATATGTGTCCAAAGTGGTATCTATTCAACACATCGGTATGATCACTGTTACGGTGATCTCTTCAAGCGCAGGGGTTTAAGGTCTCCCCTTGGACCAAGGTAGATGGATATGTGTCCAAAGTGGTATCTATTCAACTCCAAAAGATATGAAAGAAAACCATAGCGTAATACTGCAAATGGATAATTTATTTAGCCACAAAGTATTGCAGTTACAAATTAGCTGAACTTAGCAAGCGTGTCGTTTCATAAAGGATGGCGGGAACGTGGCGTCTCCTCGAGGCTTCTCCTGCTGATTTTGCTCCGTATCTCAGTGTAGTAAAGCGTGATGACGTAGAACTGCAGGCCACGGGGAGCATGTGCTGCTGCCTGAGGAGAAAGTAATGTCTCCTTAGAGCTCAGCTCCACGGGAGAAATACCGGAGTACTACGGGTCCCAGCAGCGCCGGAATTCTTTCAAATTTGCTGTGGAAGCTCAGTACAGCACACCAGTCCTCCTGGTATGGTGTTTAAAGGTAAAAAAATCACAATTTAAACCGAGCAGACCTAGAAGAACAGTCTATGCACTGACAGCTGACATGGCAGCTTCTCCCTCCCCCTCACAGCGCTCTTCAAACACCTCAATGAAGACACAGTCTCTCAGTCAAACAATACCTCATAAAGTTGATGTGACTGATGGTGAAAACTCACCTATACATTCTGGGGCCCAGCTTGACATGTTTAAACAATTTGAATTAATGCTACAGAAAGCACTTAAAGAGACCTCTGACCATATTACAAATAAACTGACAAGGGAGATTAGAGAACTTGGTCAGAGAACTGCTGAACTTGAACAGAGAGTTGATGTAATTGATAACTGTACACAGCACTACTGCTCTGAACTCTCGTCTATTAAAGAAGATAATTTAATTCTACAAACACGTTTAGAAGATCAGGAAAATAGGGACTGCAGGTCAAATGTAAGGATCAGAGGTATCCCTGAAACTGTCCTTGACTTACAGGCAACCATAACAGTGCTTTTCCGGGAACTGATACCTGGTACCCCTATTGATAGACTTGAAATGGACAGAGTGCACAGAGCTTTAGCTCCACGTAAACCAAGTGGTCCCCCTAGGGACATTATTGCTAAACTGCACTTCTACCGCACCAAAGAACAGCTTCTATCGCTGCTAGAGACAAAGAAACTCTCAGCTTCCAGGGTAACACCTTTCAATTGTTCACTGACCTGTCTCCACTTACAGTTGCCAAGAGACGTGCACTTAAACCACAATTGCAAGTGCTCCAGCATAACCAAATCTCCTACCGCTGGGGATTTCCCTTTTGCCTCCGATTCACCCATCTGGAAACTAAATATGTATGTCGCTCCTCTGAGGATTTGCAATCGGCATTGATTGACATGGGTCTTGCAGAAAAAGACATAAATGTGGACCAACCTTGCAGACGTTCAGCCTCTCGATCTTCCCAGCAATGATTTAAATCAGGCCCTGGATCATCCTCCACCAATCATCACAATCTTCATAAGCGCGGTCGCTTTGACACTATATCACCTGTCAATGAGGACACTATAGACTGAGCTATTTTTTTCAACTAGAGATATTTATTTTTCTCCTTTTTTTCTCCTTTTTTCTCTTTTTACAGGTCTCCAGCATCACTAAACAGTCTCAATACCTGTTTGCTAAAACGTTTTTTGGACTGACATGCTTTATAGTCTTTTAAGCTTATTCACAGTATGTGATATAGAGCAAATTTATTTTTGTTATTTTTCTTAACATATTTTTCGGTACTATACTCTTAAGTTAATATTTTTGAAGGTTCCGGACACTATGGACTGAGCTATTTTTTCATCAAAAGATATTTATTTTTTCTCTTTTTTTTTTCTCTTCTTACAGGTCTCCAGCATTACTAAACAGTCTTGCTACCTGTTTGCTTAAACATTTCTGGGTCTGAAATGGTTTATGTTTTTTTAAGCTAATTCACAGTATGTGATATAGAGCAAATTTATTTTTGTTCTTTTTCTTAACATATCTTTCGGTACTATGCTCTTAGTTAATATTTTTGAAGGTTCCTGTTGTTCTCCGGTGTTGCTCTTCCCGTAGGAATTTCTTGCTGCCCCCTACACCACCAGGAGACTCCTGACATAGTTATGTGGGACTCTCCTGGTGGGCCTGGACCTTCTCAGAGGGTTTTGATTACTCTCCTGAGACGTTCCTACACCCTATGGTTCTTCCTTAATTTTATGATACAAAGTCGTTATACTGGGTTTGAAATATCATTTTATGTGGTACTTATTTTTTTCTCTTTTTTCCTTACCTATTCTTCCTCTTTCCTTTTCCCCCAGCCGGTGACAGTGGCTCCTGGTAAGTGCTATGATTGTAATGAATTACTGCTTGTCTCATTTGTCTTATGGCTCCTATAAATGCATTATCTTTAAATGTACAAGGGTTTAATATTCCTCACAAACGAACTAAGGCTCTTCGATCTTTTATGGCTAAAAAAGCCCATATTATTTGTCTTCAGGAAACTCATTTTACAGATAAATCCCACCCTAAATTTCTTTCAACCTCCTATCCACAATTTTATTCTGCATCAACGACGGTTAAACAGCGTGGAACTCTAATTGGTTTTCACCGTTCCACCTCGTTTAACCTTATATCACAAATTACAGATCCTGAGGGTAGATATATTCTCCTTACTGGTTACATTTCTGATAATCCCATCACAATTGTATCTTATTACGCCCCCAATAAACGTCCAATTGCTTTTCTTTCTCATCTCTTCCAGGTGGTAGAAGCTCATAAGTTTGGCACTGTTATTCTATGTGGTGATTCTAATGCAACTGTTTTCCCTTTTCATGATAAGTCTCCGTCAGGTCCAACCGATAATTTGTCTACACGTACATTCCAACATTTACTTCCAACACACAATTTAGTTGATACATGGCGAGAAATAAATCCTACCAGTAGGCGCTATACCCACTACTCCTATCCACACAAATCCTTTTCACGCATTGATCACATCCTAATCCTATCTAGTATGTTACCTGAAATCATCTCTTCCAAAATCATCCCCTTTCCATGGACTGACCATTGCGCAGTATTTACAACCATAGCCTCCACTATTCCCAGATCACATGATAAAATTTGGTGTATTAATGATTCCATTTTGACTCATCCATCCCATAGCATTGAAATCGAGAAGATGATTACTGACTACTTGAAAACTAATGATACAGATGACATTCCTGACCTCACTCATAAAACTGTCATTAGGGGAGGTTTGATACAACAAGCATCTAAGCTTAAAAGAGAGCGTAAACTGTTATTTGCCAAGCTCGAGTCTATTTTCAACTCATGCCACTTGGCTTTTCAAACAACCCCGAATGCCATTAATAATTCCAAACTCAAAAAAGCCCGTCTTGATCTCGATCTCTTCTTGACAGATTCAGCTGATAAAATTATACGCAAACGACAACATATACAATATCTTAAAGCTAACAAACCCGATACCCCCATGGCTAGAGGTCTTAGATCCACACAACATACTCAGGTACCCATTAGACTGAAAGTCTCCTGGGAAGCATATACCAGTAACCCAGTTAAGATTATAGAGATTTTCCGTTCTAATTTAGCTAAGTTATACTCCCCAGCCCAGAACTTTGATACTACAAAAGCTGATGCTCTATTTTCTAATATCAACCTTCCAACTCTTGACCAAGAACAACGTGAGCTCCTTGAAAGTTCTATAACAGACGCAGAAGTCCTAAATGCTATAAAAACTCTAAAACCTCATAAGAGACCGGGTCCTGATGGATTTTCAGCAGCTTATTATAGGAAATTTTCACACATCTTAGCACTAGTCTTGACCAGAGCCTTTAACTCGATCCTGACTGGACAATCATTCAAAGTGGAAACTTTGACTTCTATTATAGCTATGATACCTAAACCACACTCCGATTTTACTTCTTGGGCCAATTATCGACCCATTTCCCTTCTAAACTTAGATATAAAATTATTAGCTAAAATTATGCCCACTAGATTGAATAATATTATTGGCCGCTTAATATACAGAGACCAAACAGGTTTTATACCGAAACGCCAAGCCGGTGATAACATTAGACGAGAACTCTTACTCATCCATGCAGCCAAAACCAGGCGAATCCCGGCCTGTCTAGTGTCCTTAGATCCTTAGATCTAAAAAAGGCATTTGATTCTGTCTCATGGCCATATATGCAATACATTCTTCAAAAATTGGGTTTTGGTAATCATTTCCTGACCTGGGTCTATTCCTTATACAATAACCCAAAACCCTATATTAAATATGCTGGCTACAAATCGCCAATGTTCGATATTCAAAGAGGTACTAGACAGGGTGTCACGGTCTGGAGTCAGGCTCAGAGGCCAGTAGCTATAGCAGCAGAGCAGGTATTCACACAGGTCACCCTGGCTGATGACACAGGTTCACCTGAGGTGCGGGGTCTAAGCACTGACCGGTATTCACCAGGGCTCCTAAAGGTGGAGATGGGCTTCGCTGCGTGTCAGTGCCAGGTCGCGGCCCTCAGATTAGCCCCACCAGGGGGAGAAGTCCAGAAACAGATAATACAGGTAGGGATCAAGCAGAAGCGTAGTCGGGGACGACCCAAAAGTCGGTAACAGATAGTTGCAGGTTGGGATTCAGCAGAAGCGTAGTCGGGGACAAGCTAAAAGTCGGTAGTGAGTGGTAGCAAAGATGCGGTCGGCAGCAGAAGACAGGAGCAAGATATTGGCTGGCAACCAGGAAGTGCAGGGACATGGCTTAAATCAGGAAGTTCCTGGGAGGAGCAAAGGGTTCAAGGTTCAAGGCAAACAAGATTCAAGACAAGAAAGATCATTCAAGGAATTGTCTAATGAACTATCCAAGGAGCTGTCCAGCATTCCAGGTGGCTCAGCAAGTAGAGTCACCACCAGACACACCAGAGGTCCCAGGTTCAAGCCCAGGTCCTAACAGTACTCCCCTCCTTCCTGGACGTCTTTGGGCCAGGTTTTTGAGGAAACCTCTGGTGGAATTCCCTTGTTAATCTAGGGGCATGAACATTCTTTTCAGGCTCCCAAGAATTTTCTTCTGGCCCATATCCTTCCCATTGAACCAAATATTGCAATTTGTTCCTAGAGATCCTGGAGTCAAGAATTTTTCCCACCACATATTCTTCTTCACCCTGTACCTCAACAGGTGGAGGAGGAGGATGAATTCTTCCAGAAAAAGTATTTTCATGAAACTGCTTGAGTAGCGATATATGAAAAACAGGGTGAATCTTCATATTGTCAGGAAGTTTTAGGCGAAAAGTGACCGGGTTGATTTGAGTAGAAATCTCAAAAGGTCCCATAAACTTTTGACCCAACTTAGCACATGGAACCTGAACCTTAAAAATTTTGTAGATAACCAAACTTTGTCACCTACAGGGATGAGCCGAACACCCCCCTGTTCGGTTCGCACCAGAACCTGCAAACAGACAGAATGTTTGCGCGAACTTTAGAACCCTATTAAATACAATGGACTCAAACGTTCGAAACCTAAAGTGCTAATTATAAAGGCTAATATGCAAGTTATTGTCCTAAAAAGTGTTTGGGGACCTGGGTCCTGCCCCAGGGGACATGTATCAATGCAAAAAAAGGTTTAAAAAATTGACGTTTTTACGGGAGCGGTGATTTTAATAATGCTTAAAATGAAAAAATAAAAGTGAAATATTCCTTTAAATTTCGTACCTGGGGGGTGTGTATGATATGCATGTAAAGTGGCGCATGTTTCCCGTGCTTAGAACTGTCCCTGCACAAAGTGTCTTTTTTTAAGGAAAAAAAGTCATTTAAAACTCACTCGCGGCTATTACTGAATTGTCGGCTTTTATCAATACATAGAAAAGTCATTGATATAAAAAAAATAAAAAAGCGTGGGGGTTCCCCCAAATTCAATTACCAGGCCCTTTAGGTCTGGAATGAATATTAAGGGGAACCCCGCCGCAAATTTAAAAAAAAATGGCGTGGGGTTCCCCCTAAATATCCATACCAGGCCCTTGAAATCTGGCATGGATTTTAAGGGGAACTCCACCCCAATTTTTTTTTTAAATGGCGTGGAGTCCCCCCAAAAATCCATACCAGACCCTTATCCGAGCATGTAACCTAGCCGGCCGCAGGGGAAGAGGGGGGGACGAGAGAGCGCCCCCCTCCCTCCTGAACCGCACCAGGCCACATGCCCTCAACATGGGGAGGATGTCCCCATGTTGATGGGGACAAGGGCCTCATCCCCACAACCCTTGCCCGGTGGTTGTGGGGGTCTGTGGGCGGGGGGCTTATCGGAATCTGGAAGACCCCTTTAACAAAGGGGACCCCCAGATCCCACCCCACCCCCCCTATGTGAATTGGTAAGGGGTACATTGTACCCCTACCATTTCACGAAGAAAGCGTAAAAAAATGTAAAAAAAAACACACAAACACCTTGAAAAAGTCATTTATTAAAAAAAATAAAAAAAAACATTCCAGCGATGAAATCCAGTGTCCCGCGGCGATCTGATGTCCAGCGCTGTCCGTCATTGGTTTTGCCTGAGCGGACCTGATGGGGAACTTCCTCCTCAGTGTTTTAAATGTATAGACCCGCCCCTTCTAAAGTTCCCCATCAGGTCCGCTCAGCGGGCCAGATGCGGAACATGAGAAGGGGCGGGTCTATACATGTATTACCAAAGTGAGAGAAGTTCCCCATCAGGTCCGACCCCTCGGTATGTCGGACCCGCCTACGTCATTGCCTTGAGCGGGGAACTTCCTTCACTGTGTAAATTTTAATTACACAGTGAAGGAAGTTCCCCGAGTTTTAGTGAGTTTTAAATGACTTTTTTTCCTTCAAAAATGACACTTTGTGCAGGGACAGTTCTAAGCACGGGAAACATCCCCCAGGTACGAAATTTAAAGGAATATTTCACTTTTATTGTTTTACTTTAAACATTATTAAAATCACTGCTCCCGAAAAAACGGCAGTTTTTAAAAAAAAATTTGCATTGATACATGTCCCCTGGGACAGGACCCGGGTCCCCAAACACTTTTTAGGACAATAACTTGCATATTAGGCTTCATAATTAGCACTTTAGATTTCTCCCATAGACTTTTCGAATTTGCCGCGAACACCCCAATTTGTTCGCTGTTCGGCGAACAGGCGAACAGGCAATGTTCGAGTCGAACATGAGTTCGACTCGAGCTCGAAGCTCATCCCTAGTCACCTACCTGAAAGGTGGGAATAGACCTACGGTGTCTGTCAGCGGCCTTCTTGTAATATTCCTGCGCCTCCTTCAATGTATCAGTCAATCTCTCCTGGATCTCATGTAATGAAGTTAGTCTGTTGGTAACAGCAGGAATTGAAGTTGAGATAGGGAGATCAGGAATAAAAACTGGATGATACCCGGTGTTTAGGAAAAATGGGCTTTGGGAAGTGGAGCTATGTTTAGAGTTAATATAAGCAAACTCTGCCGTAGGAAGGTAGTCCACCCAGTCATCCTGGAGATAACTCACAAAACATCGAAGGTATTGCTCCAGAGTTTGATTGGTCCTCTCGGTCTGACCATTAAACTGTGGATGAAAAGCTGAGGACAGATTAATTGTTACACCCAAAGCTGAGCAAAAACTTCTCCAAAATTTTGAGGTAAACTGTACCCCTCTGTCAGACACCACATCATCAGGAATTCCATGAAGTTTAAAAACTTCTCTAACCATTACCTCAGCAGTATGTTCGGCGGAGGGTACCCCCTTAACTGGAATAAAATGAGCCATCTTAGTGAGACGGTCAACGACTACCAGAATGGTTGTCATCCCTTTTGAAAGAGGAAGGTCGACCACAAAGTCCATAGAAATTGACCCCCATGGCCTAGATGGAACAGGCAGTGGTAGAAGTAACCCCAGAGGAGAAGATCGGGGTGTCTTATTGCGAGCACAGGTTAGACATGAAGCCACATATCTCTTTACATCTTTCTTGTACCCAGGCCACCAAAAGGAACGTGATAAGAGTTCTTCTGTCTTAGAAACCCCAAAATGACCAGCAAGTTTAGAGTTGTGTACCAACCTGAGGGCTTCTACCCAAACTGATTCAGGTACATAGAGGCAATGCGCTTGAGTCCAAAAACCATTATTGTACTTGAGGTTTATGTCTTTAGGAGGGTTATTAAGAAGCGGGTCATTCTCATACCCCTCCTTGAGGAGATTAAGAAATGTCTTTGAACTCGTGGCCCCTAGAAAGTTCTTTGGAGACAGGATTGTACATTCAGAGTTGCTTTCCTGGAGAGGCCCAGGCAACATCCGTGATAGGGCATCAGCCTTACCATTCCTTGACCCAGGGCGGCATGAGATAACAAAATTGAACCTGGAGAAGAAAAGGGTCCAACGTGCTTGTCTAGATGACAACCTTTTAGCAGACCTAATAAATTCTAAATTTCTATGATCGGTGAGAACGGTTACAGGGTGCTTAGCCCCTTCCAGCAGATGCCTCCACTCAGAAAATGCTTCCTTAATTGCCAGCAGTTCCTTGTTTCCAATGTCATAATTCTTCTCGGCTGGAGACATCATTCGAGAGAAATAAGCGCAAGGATGAAGCTGCATTTTTTCTCCAATTCGCTGAGAAAGGATAGCTCCCACAGCAGAATTAGAAGCATCAACTTCTAGGATGAAAGGTAGTTCTGGATCTGGATGTACCAGTATTGGTGCAGAAGTGAAGAGTGTTTTCAGTTTACTAAAGGCAGTCTGTGCCTCAAGTGACCACAAAAAGGGTATCCCTTTCTTTGTCAGCTGTGTAATTGGAGCAATTACCTTGGAGAAATTCCTTATAAATCTTCTGTAAAAGTTGGCAAATCCAACAAATCACTGTATCTCCTTAACATTCCTAGGGTCAGGCCAATCTACCACTGCTTTGATCTTATCAGGATCCATGCTTACCCCTTAAGAAGAAATTATGTATCCCCAGAACTGGATCTGAGTTTGTTCAAACTCGCATTTCTCTAGTTTGATGTAAAGTTGATTCCGCCTTAGTCTCTCGAAAACAATACAGACATGCTTGCGGTGTTCTTTCAAAGTATCAGAGAAAATGAGAATGTCATCCAAATATGCTATTACAAACTGATCAAGCAAATCTCGAAAAACATCATTAATAAAATGTTGAAAAGTTGCAGGAGCATTGCAGAGCCCAAAGGGCATGACCAAAGACTCAAAATGTCCATATCTGGTTCTGAAAGCAGTTTTCCATTCATCTCCGGGACGAATGCGGACAAGGTTGTATGCCCCCCGTAAATATAATTTAGTAAAGAGCTTGGCGGAGCGGAGTCTCTCAAGCATTTCTGGAATCAGTGGGAGTGGATAGCGATTTTTAATTGTGATCCTATTTAAATCTCTGTAGTCAGTAGTCAATATACGGACGCAGGGTGGAGTCCTTTTTCACCACGAAGAATAAGGCTGCCCCAGCAGAAGAGGTTGAGTGTCTGATAAAACCCTTCTCTAGATTCTCATTAATCCACTCCCTGAGCACCTTCAGTTCAGGTTCTGATAAAGAATAAAGGTGCCCAAATGGTATTTCTGCCCCTGGAAGCAATTCAATGGGACAATCATAAGAGCGATGAGGAGGCAGCTGATCTGCGTTCTTTTTATCATAAACATCGCGAAACTCAAGATATTGTGGAGGTAGCTTGTCGTATGGCTTGGTAGTTGCCAAAACTGCTTGTAAATCTTGGGTTGGTGGAGGGCTTATTTGATAAGATTCTTTGCAATGTCTTTTGCAATGGTCAGATGTAAAGCTTAAAGAACGTGTTTCCCAGTTGATGGAGGGATTATGGATAGAGAACCAAGGGATGCCCAGGATAATAGGGAACTTGGGTGATGTGATCAGCTCAAAGCTGATAGTCTCCTGATGGTCAGTCTCGATTAGGAGTTTAAGCGGGATGGTCTCGTGGGTAACTGGACCTGAAGACAAAGGTGAGCCATCCACAGTTTCCATATCAATAGGGGCAAGCTTATTTCTTATTTGAAGGTTATTACTTTGGGCAAATTCGATGTCCATGAAGTTTCCCCCGGCCCCTGAGTCCAGCATAGCAGCGCAAGATATTTCATTGCTTTCCACAATAAGCCTTATTGGGATGACAAAGTGAGTTGATAAAGAATTAACTTTATTTGCTTCCTGAATCAAAGGAGAGACGGACTGAGAAATTGAGTTTATCTGTTCAGATACTGTAACATCCATTGCTGCAATTGTTCTTTTAAATTTATTGGGACAATTAACTGCATAATGTCCAGAGTCTCCACAATAAAGACACAAGTTCTCTGAACGTCGTCTTTCTTTCTCCTGAGTGGTAATAGATGTTTAATAGCATCCACCTGCATAGGTTAAGGAGTGTCAGAATCAGGAAAAACTCTTGGACCCTTAGGAGGATACTGAGTAGTAGAAAAACGCATGCCACCATTACTGCCTAGGATTCCCAGTCTCTCCTTTCTCCTTTCAGTAAGTCTCTGATCAATTCGAATACATAATTTAATAAAAGTCTCGAGGTCGTCAGGACTTTCTACTCTGGCAAGCTCATCTTTTACTTGCTCTGAGAGTCCTTGACGGAACTGACTTTTTTGTGCTGCTGGATTCCAATTGGTATCTGAGATCCAACGTCGGAATTCAGTTGTGTACTCTGCAACAGAGCGTCTACCCTGCCGTAAATTGTGCAATTTTGCCTCAGCAGTAGCACAGCGGTTAGGATCATCGAAAACTTGGTTCATCGTAGCCACAAAAGAATCTAAATAATCCAGAACGACATCATCTTTCTCCACATAAGGGGAGGCCCAGGCTAAAGCTTCCTCAGTCAGGAGGTTGATAATAAACAGCGCGCACCGACCTAGTGCATTACCAATGGCTAGGTTTATTAAAAGTAAGTTAAAAGATCATGAATACTCACAAAGAAAGTAAGTTAATAGGCACATAGCATTCTATCCAAGAAGATAGCCTCTTGCTGGAACCAAGTGAGCAGATAACCTGAGAATCAAGACGACAGATGTTACAGCTACGGCTGACGCGTTTTCGAAAAGAGAGTCCAGAGGGGAGTCCAGGTACTGTCACTTTTTTGGCTCTGAGGAAGGGGGCTCGCCCTCACAACGCGTCAGCCGTAGCTGTAACATCTGTCGTCTTGACTCCCAGGTTATCTGATCACTTGGTTCCAGCAAGAGGCTATCTTCTTGGATAGAATGCTATGTGCCTATTAACTTACTTGCTTTGTGAGTATTCATGATCTTTTAACTTACTTTTAATAAACCTAGCCATTGGTAATGCACTAGGTCGGTGCGCCCTCTTTTTTCTTTTACCTTTAGTCCTAAGAATACCAACTATTCTGAGGAGGGCAGCAAGATTCATGGTCATTCCCTTTCCAACGGAACACTCTGGTTGTGCCACCAAGAGACCAAGCTTCCGAGCGCAGGAGACTGTTTGTGTTTCTGATAATAAACAGCACCTTTTTCCTGTCAGAAGTAAATGCAGCAGGTTGCATCTGAAAGTATATACGACATTGATTAAGGAACCCTCTATAATGGCGGCGGTCTCCATTCGTGCATCAGTATCTACGGCAGCGGTATCTTGGGCACGAAAATCCCGCAATTGTTTATTCAGATCAAGGATTTCCTCTTGTAGTGCTTTCACTTCAATCTTTAACTCAGAAAATGTTTCCTGGTAGTTAACACCAAATGTCTGCAACTCAGCGATTTGCACCCTGAGAGGAACTACAGCAGCTGCTACAACGGCCTCCATGTTTTGGGCCAGAATATTCTGTCACGGTCTGGAGTCAGGCTCAGAGGCCTGTAGCTATAGCAGCAGAGCAGGTATTCACACAGGTCACCCTGGCTGATGACACGGGTTCACCTGAGGTGCGGGGACTAAGCACTGACCGGTATTCACCAGGGCTCCTAAAGGTGGAGATGGGCTTCGCTGCGTGTCAGTGCCAGGTCGCGGTCCTCAGATTAGCCCCACCAGGGGGTGAGCAAGCCGGGGTCCAGAAACAGATAATACAGGTAGGGATCAAGCAGAAGCGTAGTCGGGGACGAGCCAAAAGTCGGTAACAGATAGTTGCAGGTTGGGATTCAGCAGAAGCGTAGTCGGGGACGAGCCAAAAGTCGGTAGTGAGTGGTAGCAAAGATGTGGTCGGCAGCAGTAGACAGGAGCAAGATATTGGCTGGTGAAGACACAATATTCTGGCAACCAGGAAGTGCAGGGACATGGCTTAAATCAGGAAGTTCCTGGGAGGAGCAAAGGGTTCAAGGTTCAAGGCAAACAAGATTCAAGACAAGTCGTGACGGCTGCCAGGAAGAGGAGGGAGTGTCTTCGCTCAGCTGTAGTGATAGAAGAGGACAGCGCCCCATAGTGGTATCATCTCAGACTACAACCACAGCTCTTCCATCGTAAATCTATCGGAGATAAATTACACTATTGGTCTGCCCTCTCTATTCCATGCTGGGGTGATCTGGATATTTTGACTCACGGTCCAACCGAACGGGACGCACTGGCTCACGAAGGGAGGATTACAGCACTAAAGGCCGCGGCTGGGTAACAATCGGATGCTCTAAACCGCTTGCCTTCTGGTAAGCTGCTTCCCCTTCTGTTGGTGGTGGATACCTCACGGTTTATTGTGAATAGTCACTGTGGTGTGATATCTGTGGCTCCCCCGCCATAAGGATTTATGGACATTTGTGGAATATTACTGGACTAGTTGGTGAAAAGCCTGCTAGTTTATTATGTGCATTTAATATTCATATTAGACATTGGTCAATTAATTTCCTATAAGTGGCGCAGTTTTTTCTCTTCCAAGATTCAAGACAAGAAAGATCATTCAAGGAATTGTCTAATGAACTATCCAAGGAGCTGTCCAGCATTACAGGTGACTCCGCAAGTAGAGTCACCACCAGACACACCAGAGGTCCCAGGTTCAAGCCCAGGTCCTAACACAGGGATGTCCCATTTCTCCATTACTTTTTGCATTATTAATTGAACCCCTTGCACAATTAATTAGAACTAATCCCGATGTAAAAGGTATAGAATTGGGAGGTCATCACCATAAATTATGTCTCTTTGCAGACGATATCCTTATCTTCCTGTCGCACCCTCACATATCAGCACCAAATTTACTGAAATTATTGGATAAATTTGCCCAAATATCAGGACTTCATGTTAACCATACGAAATCAAATGCATTAAACATTTCCCTACCACAATCAGAGCTCCAACTCGCTCAAACCTCTTTACCATTCAATTGGGTTCCAAAACAATTACCTTATTTAGGAGTTCAACTCACAATCTCTCTTAAAGATATTTTTACCACTAGTTATTTACCTCTACTTAAACAAACTTCAGGTTTAATGAAATCATGGACTACTCTACCACTGTCATGGATTGGTAGGCTTAACGCTATAAAAATGTCTATATTACCTAAATTTTTATATTACTCCATTACCATCATACTTCCTAAGACTTATCCAAAATAGAGTTATGTCCTTTATTTGGGGCTCGACTAAACCGCGGATCTCTAAATCTACGCTTTATCTCTGGACTGGGATTACCTCATTTCTCTTCTTATTATAACGCTTCACAAATTGCATCCCTTTCTAAATACCACACTGCTGTAGAAACACCTCTATGGGTTGCAGTTGAATCAATAGATACTGACCCTATTTCAGTGGCTAACATGCTATGGCTCAAGCCCACAGACAGATCTCATTTTTCTAACCCTATAACGAAGCATTCCTTAGCAATATGGGATAAATTTAGAAACTCACATAAACTCCAATCCCCACATAATCCCTTGCTTTCGTTCCTCAAGAACCCAGCCTTTTATCCGGCCTGGAAATATCCAAATTAGTTTTCAGCATGGTCCTCTGTAAACGTGATCCGTCTACACAAACTAACGTCTAATACTAAATTTCACACTTTCTCAGTACTATCTGAAACATTTGGGCTTCCTAGAACTGAATATTTCCGCTATTTACAAATCAAGAATTTTTACAAACCTTTTATTGATATGACTTCATCGCTTACCCAAATGTCTCAGTTTGAGCGGATATGTATAAGCAACCCACACACAAGAGGTCTCATTTCAATTCTAGATCAGTCACTCACTACAAACTCTAACGATACATTACCTTTATACGCAACTAAATGGGCACAAGATATGAATCGTTCTTTTGATATCAAAGATTGGTCAAGTATATGGCTAGCTACATAAAATTCTTCCCCAAATTGCTATGCAGTGGAGACTAATTATAAAGTTTTAGCGCGCTGGTACCTAGTCCCAGCTAGAGTTGCAAAATATGTCCCCTCATATTCGCCAAATTGTTTTAGAGGATGCGATTTACCAGGCACTCATTTCCACATTTGGTGGCAATGTCCAGTCGTCCAAGAATTTTGGACAAAAATATTCTCAATGGCATCTAAAAGTCTTGAAATACCAATTCTTCCAGACCCTGCTACTGCTTTACTAAATCTTAAACCTTCCACACTTACTCAAACTCAATTTCAATTATTAATTTGTCTAACTACAGCTGCCAAACAAACTATTGCCAAAGCTTGGAAAACAAACTCTCTAATTTTAGCGGAAGCCAAACACAGAATGAATAGAGCACTGTTATTTGCAAAAATGACAGCTATTGAAAAAAATTAAATAAATAAATTTCGTCAAATTTGGCAGCCCTGGGTGAAACATTACTTTCCAACCGACTTTGACCAATCTTTGATGTTACCAAACTAGTATCTATACAATCTCTCAAAGTATATATACATATATGTCAGGAGTCAGATCACCATCCCGGGTGTTTATTTTATTTTTTTTCTCCTTATATTCTTATCTTTTTTCTATCCTGTACTCTGTCTTAAATTTTTTTTTTTTTTTCTTGTTTAAATTTTTTATTTTAACATAATCATAGTGTACATAAAACAACAATCTTAGTGAAAGATGTACAGTTTAACATACAATATATCTGAAGAGAGATAAGCTTAAAGCTATTCAGCCCAACCGGGATAACGGCCATTAAAGCGAAACAGATCTAAAATTAGGAAGGGCCTATTGTCGCATCATCAATTGGCTTGGGATTACTAATGATGGGGCAGTGAGAGAGAGGAAATAACAATAAAAAAAAAGAAAAAAATCCCATCAGATAATGAATATGTAAATTCAAAAAGATAAGAAATAGGTAGTCCAGTCCAGAAATAGTAATAAACAAAGCTTGTCGTCGGCAGGACCAGGGTATACAATCTACAGATAGATCCGGGTAATAAGTCCCATCTTTGTTATAGAGATTGTGAGTATAACAGTTCAATTGGGAAGGAGAAAGAATAGAAGGTCAAATAAAGGGCAAGAGCGGTGGGAAGAGAGAGAGAGAGAGAGTATAGGAGAGGTATGGGAGGGGGGAAGGGTGTCGGCAGGGGGGCACGGGCCCCCGATGGGCACCAAAGCAAACATGGATAAACCGTGACGTATCATAACCCAAGCAGGTCGGCGTCAAAATCCGAAGGGAGGAAGTTCTCCACCCACGGTGACCAGACTTTGCAGTGTTGGGGAAGACGGTCCAGGATGGTGGCCTCAATCTTACTGTGTATCATTGCCTGGGTTACTCTATTCTTCACTTCAGCAATGTGCAGAAGTGGGGTTTTCCAGGCCCTAGCTATTGTTTGTTTGGCTGCTGTGGTTAATTGAAAGAGGATGCGTCGTTAGGCCCTAGTGTAGTCACCCTGAATGTGGTTTAACAGAGCCAGGGAGGGGTCAGGAGTCAAGGTGTCATGAAGTAGGGTGGAAGCCATATGAAATATAGTTGCCCAAAATCGTTGCACAATGGGACAAGACCACCAGATGTGAACATGAGTACCTCTTTCCCCACAGCCTCTGAAACATTCAGGTGAATATGACGGGAGAAATTTTGAGATTCTAGTGGGGACGAGATACCACCGCATGAGGACCTTATATATTGCCTCTAAGGCTACTACATTCTGCGTAGAGGACTTCGCGTTGGCCCATATGTTTGTCCAGTCATCCACATCTAGTTCCAGTTGTAGGTCCTTGGACCACTGCGCAGCATAGGGGGGGAGGTCAGCCGAAGCAGAAGTTAAATGGGTATAGATACGCGAGATAATACCAGGGGCATGGGGGTCCGACTTACAGATATCTTCAAAAAGAGATAAACTATCTAGAGAGGAGCTGGTGGCTATTGTTGTCCTGACAAAATGGGCTATTTGGAGGTAACGAAAATATTCTCTAGGAGGTAGATTATCTTGGGATTGGAGCATTGGGAATGTTTTAATAGCGGTTTTAGTGAGAAGATCACAAACTCGGGTTAGTCCTGCCTGCTGCCAAAGCCGGAAGGAACCAGGTTCAGTGAAGGCCGGATAGAAAAGTGGGTGGCCTATAAAGGAAAGTAAGGGGGCATGGGGAGAGATCAGAGTGAAGCGACCACGTAGGCCATCCCAGATCTCAAGTGAGTGGCGGGTGACCAGGTTGGATACGGGGCCTCTAGTGGAAGCGGGCAGCCACAGTAAATTAGATATTGTCAAGGGGGAAATGTCAATTGCTTCCAAACTAACCCACAGCGGGATTTCATGTGATGCGTGGTACAGAGTTATTTGAGCCAGCCGAGCAGCGTGGTAATAGCGGGCAAAGTTAGGGAGTCCGAGGCCTCCGCTAAGTTTATGACGGAGGAGAATAGACCTGGACACTCTAGGTTTAGTAGAGCCCCAAATATATTTAAATACACGAGTCTGAATGATTCTGTGAAAGTAAGAGGGGATTGCTATCGGAAGGACTCTATAAAGGTATAACAGTTTAGGAAGTAAAGACATCTTAACAGCCGCAACCCGCCCAAGCCAAGAAATGCACAGTGGTTTCCAGGTGTCTAACATGGAGGATAGGTGGGAAAGCATCGGAAGGTAGTTAGCCTGATACAGAGAAGCTGGATCGCTGGTTAGTTTTATTCCTAGGTATGGAAGAGGAGTCGTAGACCAATGGAAAGGGAAGTATTCTTGTAGGTGGATAAATTCCTGGTGTGGGAGAGATACATTGAGGGCCCTGGACTTGGATTAGTTAACCTCTAGGCCAGATATTTTCGCAAACTCTTCCAAGATCCGAATAAGATTCGGAACAGTTGTACGGGGGGATGTTACAAATAGGAGCGCATCATCAGCGAACAAGCAGATTTTATGAGAGGTGGACGCAATTTCTAGTCCTTTAATGTTCGGATTAGCTCTGATCAAGGCAGCTAGGGGTTCTATTACTAAGGCAAAAATTAGGGGGGAGAGGGGACACCCCTGTCTGGTCCCTCTTCGTATGTCAAAGGTATCAGACCTGAATCCTGAGTATTTGACATAAGCTTGAGGGTGGTTATAAAGGGAACTGATCCATTGTAGGAAATGGGGGCCAAAACCCCAACGGGA
The DNA here is from genome assembly GCA_029206835.1 of Rana muscosa. Taxonomy (NCBI): domain Eukaryota; kingdom Metazoa; phylum Chordata; class Amphibia; order Anura; family Ranidae; genus Rana; species Rana muscosa. The sequence goes on along the minus strand of CM055116.1, from coordinate 327,550,591 downwards.
AAGTACAAAGTTCAGGTAGGGCCATGAGACCGTATCGAATGCTTTCCTGATATCAAGGGATAGTAGGTGCATAGGAATATTACATTTCCTGGCCAAATGTTGAAGCAGAACAATTCGGCGGACATTATCACTAGCCTGTCGACGCGGCATAAAACCCTTATTATTTATTTTTTTATCCTCCTGATTTCTGATTAATAAATCGTGAAGCGATTTAACAAGTTTTTACCTTAAGGTTACTTATCTCTAACTTTACTACGGCTTAATGCCTTATTACATTAGTATGATATCTTGACAAATAGACAGATTGACGCATCTGCTAATTTCTTTTTTATTTTTAATCTCACATTTTTAAAAATATTCACTTAATTATCTGTGTGCATTTATTTATCATAGTGAATAGTTATCTATGTCTGTATGGACTCAAAATGTTATACTTGGTACTGCTACTGTAACCCAGATGTATTTATGCTTCTGTATTCTAGTATTTTCCTTTTATTCTTATTTTTATTTTATTTTTTCCCCTCTCCAACTTCTGTTCCCCTATTGAAATTTCAATAAAAAACATTTGACCAAAAAAAAAAGAACTGCAGGCCACACCTGACTTTTGCATGTCTATCCAACCATTCAATACTGGAGTTTTCAAAAGAGGGACTGTTGCTTTTTGCCTATTTTCACCCTTCCTAGCCTTGATTTCACACAGATATCATGAAAGCTGCTGCCATTTGCATCTCCATTGCTAACTTGATAAAGTTATCTCCCTCAGAGAAGAATAAATGAATAAAAAACTTAGTTGTATACATTTCTAAATAGAAAACCACAACCACTAGCACACAACTGTAGCAACTGTACCATGGATAAGTGGAAATCAAGACAAAGTTAAACTATTGAGAGAAATGGCGCTCAAAAAGCCATAAGGGATGACAATGGAGCACCATTCTTACTCAATGGCACAGACTTCTAATCATGCAGCAATTGCATAAAGGCACCATTTGCATGACTGGGATAAATCAGTCTACTAAAACTTTGCTGCAACAATTTGCACACTACAACACTGATGGTACTAGGCTGTTTGACAACATTTGTTAGTGCTACAATCACTAAAAAAATTCTATTAGTTTCTAACATATGGAAAGTGATTGTTCCCCAAAAGTCATGCATGGTAATATTTTTGTTGTCCCTTTGACAGTCTTTGTGTAAGATTGCATTTTGGATTGACTGAGACATCACAAAATTAATGTTCTTTCCACAGCCACCTAATATCAGGAGAAAATAATACTTTTATGTTGTGTTTAAAACACACACAACAGGGGCAGTTTTCTTAATCAGTAAGAACAGCATTTATATATTTTTAATTTAATAGAATTGAGTATATGTGTGTTGAAAACTGTGCTTCTGATGAACTGAAACAAGGTATTAATATCTTTTTTTTTCAGAGATTCAACAGTCCCACAACTGTCAATGATGCACAACAACAAAGACAATCCTTTTTTAATAGGATTGTCAAATGATTTATGCCATTTATCAAATTAATTAGTTAGAGTACATAAAATAATACTTTGATAATAACCATTTATCACATATCATCATATGATTTATTGGTGGATTGATGGCTCAAACTACTATTTATCAAATAAAATATATTTTTTGCAGTAGATAGTTCATTAAAAAGAAATGTTATAGAAATGTAGTGCTTTAGAAGCATGAAGGATAGAGGCTTTCTATAGCCAAAATATTATTTTCTGCCAGACAAGTAAGAACAGCAAATTTCAGCACAGACCTGAAGTGAGTTTTGAATGAAGTGCTGTTCCTGTGTTTTATGTTCTGCAGCAACAATTCATTCCTGTATATTCTACTAATCTGGCCTCATCCTAAATCAAATACATCACTATAAAGGCAATTTCTCATACTAAAGATCTGCTTCAAGTTATATTTTATTAGGAATTTTTGGGTTACGTCAGCCTGTATTCAATAGATTTTTAAAACATTTTACATCCAGATAAAATAAAAACTGTATGTGCTATTGGGACTGGATTTTCGATAGCAGGGCTCTTTTTTGGGGATACAGCACACCCTAATTTTCTTTGTCAGCATAAAAATGGAATATCCAAATGACTGACATTTAGGTAGCCTAGTAAGAAGAGTTGGGTGGCATATCTTGCTTTTTTGCTTTTGCTTCAAAATGTCTTTGTTGTTTCTACTATATTTAAATAAAATAGCAGAATTAGATAGGCATTCTGTTTCTTTCATGGTGCCTAACATTTTCTATATGAAAGGGTCCTAGATTTTTCCAAAATGCTCAGAGATTACAGGAATATGATAATGTATTCCTTCTATCAGAAAATATGAAAAGTGATTATGTTGAAACCTCGCCCCTTTCTTTCATCCCCAGATTTTCTCAGACAAACTGACGGTACCCCCACTTATTGCCCTCTCACCATGTCCAAGGTTTTTGGAGAATTCTATCGCAAATTATATAATTGCTTACAAACTGACCCTAACTATAATTTTACGCAGGAGAAATTTGACTCTTTCTTTGGCTCACTACACTTGCCCACACTCTCCCCCGACCACCTTTCATCCCTGAACTCTGCAATCACCCCTGAGGAACTACCTGAGGTGGTCAAAAACCTCCCTACTCAAAAATCCCCTGGCCCAGATGGCCTGCCTTACTCATATTATAAAACCTTTTTGCCAATTCTAAGCCCACATTTGCTTTCTCTTTTTGCCTCCTTACTTCAAGGTACTACACCTCACGCCCAATTCCTTCATACACATATCTCCGTAATCTCGAAACCTGGTAAAGACTCCTCCCTTCCTGACAATTATAGGCCCATTGCCTTACTTAATTCCGATTACAAGATATTTAATTTTTTTTTAGCTAACCGACTTTCCCATTTATTACCCAGACTTGTACATAAAGACCAAGTAGGTTTTGTAACAGCCGGACATGCTGACAATAACACGAGACGCACCATAGACCTCATAGACTTATTGAACAGAACAACTCGTCCAGCTATGATATTGAGCCTCGACGCACAGAAAGCCTTTGATAGGCTCAGTTGGCCCTTTATGTTCGCCACACTCTCTAACTATGGTTTCAATGGCCCCTTTATGTCAGCACTGCATGCTTTATACTCCCGACCCTCTTCCCAAGTCCAGTTATCTTCCTATTTATCACCATCCTTTTCTTTGAGTAATGATACCAGACAAGGATGTCCGTTATCCCCTCTACTTTTTATCCTCTTTATGAAACCCCTAGTGGCAGACATCCGCATCCACCCCGATATTCGTGTGGTCTCCCTGTGTCGTAATGAATATAAACTATCGTTGTTCACGGATGATATTTTGCTGACTCTGACCAGACCTCACACATCTCTCCCAAATTGACATGCCTTGCTCAAGGAATTTAGCTTTCTCCCAGTGTATAAAATCAACACAAGCAAAACGGAGGCCCTACCAATACTTATCCCACCTTCAGATCTTATCACCCTACAGCAAAACTATTCCTATCACTGGTGCTCAAGCTCTCTTAAATACTTAGGGATACATCTCACCTCTTCATACTCAACACTTTACCAGGCCAATTTCCCCCCACTATTCCGTGACATTGACCGACTCCTGCGACAGTGGGACACTTATCCCATCTCTCTCTTGGGTCGCATCAATGTCCTGAAGATGTCTATTCTACCGAGACTCATTTATCTATTTGAGTCCTTGCCAATTCCTGTCCCTATGTCACAGCTCAAAGCCACTCATCATTCCTTAACTTTATCTGGCACTATAAGGCCCATCGAATAGCCAGCTCGTGGTGTTGGCCCCTAGGTCCAGAGGTGGATTGGGGGCCCCAGACCTTATTAAATATTATTTTGACACCCATCTCAAATCAATTATCACTAGGTCTTCTAAAATGGCATCCAGCATCTGGTCGGAGATTGAAATGAGTGTCACTAGACCAGTCCACTCCTGCTCTATGATCTGAACAACCTTAGAGACCTCCATAACCCAACTTCGAAGCTATTGCTTGCACCCGATGTTATTCACTCTCTCCATATGGAAGAAGTGTTTGAGCCAATTCTCCCTTGCTTCTCCATGTCCACCCCTATTGAATGTATTATTCAACCCTGATGTCCCGGATAGTCTTTCTTATACCCGAATGCTCCTGTGGACACAGGCTGGAATTTTTCAGCTCAGAAACCTTGTGCATCCACTCACCTACACGCTTTTACCTTTTAATGAACTACAGCGTAAATATCAGATCCCTAAACAACTATTTTACTCTTATCTCCAATTCAAACATATTTTTTTCTCTAAATCCCCTACATTAACCTTAGATAAGCCTACCTCATTTGAACTATTATGTGCTCAAGGCCCATACCAAGTCCATCTTATTTCAGATATCTATAGATACCTACATGAAGCTTCCTCACTCACCAACACATATCACTCTTATATGCAGAAATGGTCCCAGATTATTAAGCAACCTATCCAACTCCCTCAATGGCAGAAGATTTTGGGTTGCTTCCAAGGTGTGTGGAGCAGAGGGAGACAACCTATAAGATACTACTTTTTTGGTATAGAACCCCAGAGATCTTACATAGATATGACCCCAAGGCTTCCCGAGTGTGTTGGAGGTGCCGGGATGACGTTGGCTCCCATTTCCAAATTTTTTGGGAATGTCCCATGATTCAACCTTTCTGGTCCTCCATTCAAGCTCATTTACAAGAGCTCTTTGAAACTACTCTCCCCCTGGACCCGATCCAGTATCTTTTAGGCTTGCCGTTCCCTGGTATCCCCAAACACACCCAAAAATTGGTTGCCTTTATTCTTTTAGCAGCAAAAAGGGCTATACCCCTGAGATGGCTATCCCCCTCCCCACCCACCCTTTCACAGGTTCTACAAATACTGGAACAAGTCTGCAGGATGGAACACCTGACTGTGAGAGTTCATGATACACTTCCTCAGTTTTCCAAAATTTGGGACTTGTGGGATCAGTCGAAGCTTAATCCAGGTGCTGTCTCATTGCCTCCCAGTAGTGCGGTACCCTCTTAAGCATATGTGCTATATTTTATGTTTCTTTAGTCTTGCTAGCCTGTTCCTTTTATGATTCCATGGTGCCCCTCTCTTCCCCCCCACCCTCTTTCCCTCCTAGGTGGGCTCCCCTCGGGGCGTCCTAATCCCTCAGTTTGGGCACCCTAGGGACCCCACTGACACTGGATCCAGTGAGCAACAATTCCTTTTATGTAAAAATAGGATTTTTATAACAGCTTACCTGTAAAATCCTTTTCTTGGAGTACATCACGGGACACAGAGCGACATAGTCATTACTAATGGGTTATATAGTTACCGTCAGGTGCTGGCACTGGCAACTTCCAAAACCGGAAGTACCCTCCCCTATATAAGCCCCTCCCATCCGGGAGCACCTCAGTTTTGTAGCAAAGCAATAAGTGTCCCCAAAGAGGGGTGGGAGCTCTGTGTCCCGTGATGTACTCCAAGAAAAGGATTTTACAGGTAAGCTGTTATAAAAATCCTATTTTCTTTCTCGTACATCACGGGACACAGAGCGACATAGTCATTACTAATGGGATGTCCTAAAGCAATGCCAAATGAGGGGGGGGAAACACCATATATAAGCTGAGCGCTATCAGACATGAGGATCTTTTGCGGCCTGCAACACACTGCGCCCAAAGGCGACATCCTCCTGACTTCTAACGTCCACCTGGTAGAACCTAGTAAACGTGTGTACTGAAGACCATGTTGCGGCCTTACAGACTTGAGCCAGCGAGGCCTGGTGATGCACTGCCCATGAAGTTCCAACTGCTCTCGTGGAGTGCGCCCTAACTTTGAACGGAGGCGGTCTACTTCTCAAGCTATAGGCTTGTATTATGACCTGTCGAATCCACTTGGCTAAAGTAGATTTTGACGCTGCCTGACCCTTTCTGGGGCCTTCCGGCAGAATAAACAAAGTATCCGTTCTGCGAATCTGAGCAGTGGCTTTTAGATAAGCTTTAACTGCTCTTACTACATCCAAAGAATGCAATAACTTTTCCTCTACCGAAGTAGGCTTGGGGAAAAAAGAAGGAAGAACCACATCTTGGTTCAAATGAAAACTCGATACCACCTTAGGAAGAAAGGCTGGATGAGGACGTAACACTACTCTATCCTTATGGATAACCAGATATGGCTCCTTACAGGACATAGCTGCTAATTCCGATCCTCTTTTAGCCGAACAAATGGCTACTAGAAAAATCAATTTCCTGGTGAGAAGCACTAAGGAAATATGCTGTAATGGTTCAAATGGTTGTTTCTGTAGAACCGACAGAACCAAGTTTAGATCCCATGGACATATGGGAATATTAACCGGAGGACTAATACGCATCACTCCTTGTATAAAGGCTTTGACTAGTGAATGCGAAGCCAAGGGCCTTTGAAAAAATATTGACAAGGCCGAAATCTGACCTTTGATAGTACTCAAGGCAAGCTTCCTATCTACAGCCCATTGTAGGAAGTCCAGAATTCTACCTATTACGTATTTACGTGGATGCCATTTCCTGGCCTCACACCAGGCGATGTACGCCTTCCAGATTCTATAGTAGATCTGCCTGGATACCGGTTTCCTGGCATTGATCATGGTAGACACCACAGCATTAGAGAGCCCTCTCCTTTTTAGAGTGTGGGCTTCAATAGCCAGGCCGTCAAACCTAGGGCTGGTAAGGAAGGGTGGTATATCGGTCCCTGCGAAAGCAGGTCCGGACGATGTGGGAGGGTCCAAGGACTCCCCACAGACATTTTTACAATCTCTGCGTACCATGCTCTTCGGGGCCACGCTGGAGCCACCAGAATCACTGGTTTCTTTTCTACCCTGATTCTGCGGAGTAATCGAGGTAACAATTGTGGCGGTGGGAATGCATATATCAGCTTGAACTGATCCCAAGGGAACACTAGGGCATCCGAGCCGCACGCTAGGGGATCCCTTGTCCAAGAGACAAACCTGTCCACTTTCGTGTTGAACCTGGATGCTAGCAGATCTACATCCGGTGTTCCCCACCGCTGACATATTGTCCGGAAAACCTCGGGATGAAGGGACCATTCCCCTGGGCATAATTGTTGGCGACTTAGAAAGTCCGCCTTCCAATTCTTCACCCCTGGAATGAATACCGCAGATATGGCTGGGACATATCTTTCTGCCCATCTCAGGATGTAATTTACTTCCCTTTGGGCTGCACGACTCCTGGTGCCCCCCTGACGATTGATATATGCCACTGCTGTGGCATTGTCTGACTGAACTCTGACAGGGGACCCTTGGAGTTTGGATGTCCATGCTACTAGGGCATACCGGGCTGCTCGTATCTCTAAGAGATTGATGGGCAGGGCCTTTTCCGCATCCGACCATCTGCCCTGGAGAGACCATTGCTCCAGTACTGCTCCCCAGCCTAAAAGGCTGGCATCTGTAGTGACCACCTTCCAAGAAATCGGACTGAAGGATTTCCCTCTTTCCAGATTCCGGGGAACCAACCACCAACGGAGGCTTCTGCGAACGGAAGGGGACAAGGACATTGGTACGTCCAGAGCCTGAACTTTTTTGTTCCAGGCTGACAGTATGGCCCTTTGCAACTTCCTTGAATGGAATTGACCGTAGTGTACTGCTTCGAATGATGCCACCATTTTTCCCAGCAGCCTCATGCACAGGCGTATGGATGGCTGTCTTTTTGAACCCACTAAGTGGATCAAATCTCTCAAAGACGACCCCTTTTCTCGAGACAAGAAAATTTTTCTCTGGTCTGAATCCAGCCTTAGCCCCAAGTATTCCAGACTTTTGACTGGTTTTAGGGCTGACTTGTCTCGGTTGATAATCCAACCGTGATATTCCAGATACTTGATTGTCTCGTGAACAACCACTTCTAGTTTTTCCACTGAGTGGTCTATCAGCAACAAGTCGTCTAGATATGACATTATCGTTACACCTCGTGTTCTTAGATTGGCCAATAATGGGGCCAGAATTTTTGTGAACACTCTTGGTGCTGTGGCCAGACCGAAGGGTAAGGCTCTGAACTGAAAATGGCGCCCTTCTACTGCAAAGCGTAGAAATTTTTGGTGGACTGGAAAGATGGGAATGTGCAAATAAGCATCTTTGATGTCGATCGTGGCTAACCAATCCTCCCCTTGTAGGGCAGTGGCCACCGATCGGATCGACTCCATCGGAAAGTCCTGATATACAGGAATTTGTATAGCCCTTTTTGAATTAATATGGGCCTCCCGTCCGCGTTTGCTTCGGGACTGTAAAGAGGTTTGAGTAAAACCCGAACCCTCATTCTTCCAGGGGAACCTCCATAATTACTCCTTGGAGCAATAGTTGTTCTAGTGCCAACAGGAGGGACTCTCTCTTCCGGGGATCCCTTGGCACGTTTGACCTTAAAAATGGGAAGGAGGAGAGTCTTTTAACTCCAAACTGTATCCCAAACCTACTGCGGAGAGCACCTATCTGTCTTGATCGTGTCCCGCCAGGTCTCTTTGCGAACAACTGGAGTCCTCCCCCCACCCGACTGAGTGGGGGCTTCAATGAATTTAACTTTGGGGGAGGTTTTGTACCTCCCCTGACCCAGGGTTTCTCATTACCCTGCTACTGTCCCTGTTTTTTACCCCCGGGATTTGACCGAGGAGGCCGTCGGAACTGTTACACAGCCGATGCCCCAGGGACTGGAGAAGCAGGCCCCTTAAAGAGGGACCTCTAACTCTGCTTTTAACCGGCAAGAGCGTATTTTTACCGCTGGAAATTTTCTGGATATATTTGTCCAGGTTTTCCCTGAATAAGCGTTCACCATGAAATGGGACGCTAACCAGCCATTCTTTACAGGGAGCTTCAGCAGACCAGTTTCTGAGCCATAGGAGCCTACGCATATGTCTATAGACAGCGTAAGGCGGGAGGCCTGATGGACTGAATCCTCTATGGCGTCAACCGCAAAGCCTAAGGCTCTAGGTAGATCAGCTAGGGCAAAGCCTGCTGATCTGTCAAGTCCCTCAAGACCTGTTTCAACTGATCCTTCACTGCTTAGCAGACCCCAATAGCTGCTACTGCTGGTTGTATCACCAAGCAGATTTTCATAAGGACTCCAATCTTTTATCTATTGGGTTCTTGAACATTTGGACATTATCCACTGGACATGTCAGTGATTTATACATACAAGAGATGGCTGCGTCCACTGTAGGGACCTTCCATTTTTTTTTCTTTTTTTTTTTTTTTTTTTTTTGATGAACTTATCCTTCATGTGATAGACCACCGGAAATCTCTTGGGGGAATAAATATTTTCTCAGGACGTTCCCAATCCTGGTAAATGAGCCCTTTCAGTAAAGGGTGAAGTGGAAAAGAACAAACAGTCTGGGGGCTTCTAGCGACCCCAACGAGGATACAGTAGTGGTTGATGGTTCCGCAAGGTGCATTTTTAAATGCTGATCGGACCATGTTAGTCAGAGACTGAACCCATAATCTTTCAGCTTAAGATGCTGAGAAAAGGTTCCCCCACTGTTGATTCCTCTATAACAGAATCAACCTTATCCTGATCCCCTTCAGGCAGGTCGATCCCTGTATGGGACTGTTGCTCTGCTAACAGGCACTCTGAAGGAGGAGACGGAGATCGGGCGTGCTTTCCCTGACAGGGAGGCAGCGATAAATTTTGACAATCTCTCTCTAATCCTCCCAGAGCTGAGGAAAAAACCTCCTCTGTTACATACACAGGAGCAGGTGACTGAGGACAGCCACAGTACCAAGTACCCCTGCGGGGTCTCTACGGTCACTTACCTCTGAACTTCAGGGGAGACTGGTGCAGCAGGAGTATGCCCAAGATCCTCAGAGCCCGATGAGACCCCCTTCGCTTCCTGGAAGATTCAGTTCCGGAGCTACTGGACGGCATATTCCTAAGCCTAAAGCTGAGGTATTCCAGCCGTAATACACCACTTTTACTGAGAATAGTCTAGCACAATTGCTGCTATATCACAGTTGGTGTCTACTAATGTGCCTTTCTAGGGGATGCCTGTATCAACCGCTTGCTGTATGCCTTTAAATGTTGCCAGCTCTGTCTCTGTACTTCATAGCCAGCTTACTGCAATAATGTGGCTTTTTAAAAACCTGCTGGGACGCCCGCACATGCGCAGAAGCGCTGCGGCGCGCACAGAGCGTCATCCCCCAGGCCCCGCCCCTTTTTCCGGCCACCTCTATATATAGAGGCGCGTGCACGCGCACGCGCGCGGCCACGTGCGCCTCGGCACTAATTTTCAAACATGGAAACCAGGGACAGGAGCCAGGGCCCCCTTTGCCGCAGGCCGGGGGATAGACGAACACTGCAACATGGCAGAGGAAACAGTTTCCTGTAGGAGAACTCACCAGCTGCCTGGACTTTGCTCTCTGAGAAGAAACTAGTCCATATGACAAGAAAAACATTCCACAGCGGCCTCTAGTGGACAAACACAGGTACCGCAGTTTAATATACTAAACATATATAAAAAAACATTCTTTTTTTTTTTTTTTTTTTTCTTGACCACCATTAAAAATTATTACATTTTTTTTTTTTTTTAGTAGTTACAGGCATGCACAGATATTAGCGGGAATACCGTTAGGTAACAGACAGAAAGACAAACTAGGCTTGGGGGTCCCCCAATAGAACCAAGTTCCTGGGGGCCCCCACTTACCTGTTCCCCGCCGCAGGACTTTGTTTGGTCCACAAAAGCCCAAACTTCACCTATCACGGCAGGCATTGTAATCAAACCTTCAGGGACCGGGTTCCCAAGGATTCCACTCCCCTGGACCTGTATAGCACCCTGCACAGAAAACATCTTGGTCGTGGGTATGACCAGAGCTCTGGATCCCAGGGTCCAGCTCTCCTAAGAGAAGCATTACAGGCAGAACCTTGCTCTTCTCTGCAAGGCCCGGGTACCGACCGTTTAGCTATGAAGCTTTTTTGGTCGGATCCGGAATAGCTTACTGAGGCCCAAAAGAACCTGTACGCAAGCTCAGTGAAAAACACATGTTTCTTCTTGGCCAACACCTTAGACACTGGCAAAAAACTGAGGTGCTCCCGGATGGGAGGGGCTTATATAGGGGAGGGTACTTCCGGTTTTGGAAGTTGCCAGTGCCAGCACCTGACGGTAACTATATAACCCATTAGTAATGACTATGTCGCTCTGTGTCCCGTGATGTACGAGAAAGAAATATTGTTTTTGTTTGTGTCGCCCCCCTCCCCTTTCCCCTTTCCACCTCCCTGGTCTATACAGTTGAATTGTTATGCTTTTGTAATTTTGGTAGCATTGTAGCGTTACTTCTATGGTTTTAACATCTGTTATGTGCCTTTTCCATAAGTGTACTTATTTTGTCATATTACATGTTTGGCATTTATTCTATGTTTGTATTCTTGAAAAATTTAATAAAGATAAAATTGATAAAAAAAGAAAATATGAAAAAAAAAGATTGATTAAAAGGGCTGGATTTTCTAAGAAGGTAAAAAAATATGTATATTACCAGGTTCTCGGAAATTATGGAAAACAATCACCATTCTTTGAAATTGTGCTAAAAATAAAACAAAACAAAACTGAGTTCAATGAAAATATTATCAGAACACTCCCTAAGGTGCCCAGATCCCAGCGCTCAAATAGATAAATAAATGATCTGCATAAAAGCTGCTATTATATAATAGCCCTCTGAAGACGTAATAACGAAACTAGTCAGGGTGATCACGTGACTTAATTGTCCATACTAGCTGGAGTAAACCCGGGACTCACAGGAGCAGACGCACAGCACGACAGCGCTGCCACAAGTGAGTGGATGCCAATTGATTTGTGACAAGCCTTCTTTGATCTTTTATCTTGTAAGCATATCTTGTATACGGTGGAATTTTTATGTTTAAATAAACGGATTTACACTATGTAGTGCATACCCTTTTTATTTTTACATGCCCGCATTGCTACACTCAAAAATCCTCTGACCTGCACCGCTGCATGCAATCAGGCTGACAACCGGATCATCGCCTATCCAGGGAGATTTCTGTCATCTTGCTACAGGCTTTTACCAACTCATTATCTGGTCAGTAGATTCCCATAAGGGAGTGCACAAGTTCAAGCAAGGAGGGGATAGAATGGATAAGTTGCACACAGCATATTCCAGCCTTCTGATATTATGAACTGTGTAGTGTGTTGCACAAGATTTGGATGAACATTTATTTTTCTTACTCAGGTTTTCAGACAGAAAGGGAGTTTTTGATACCTCTTTTTTCCTTTACTGGCCTATACGGTTATTGTCATTAATTTCCTCTTTTTTTTAGATTAAAGGAATATTCTATGCTGTGTTTTATACTGCAATATATGGAAACGTGTAGATTGTGGAAATTTGTATTCCATTTTTAGCGTTGTTAATGCATTTTATATTTTTAAGACGCATATTTTTTAAAACTGAGTTCAAGTAAACGTGATAGCTCTGAATGCATTTCACCTGAAAAAGCTTAATATTCTATGCCAAACATTTCTTGCCAAACATAAGCTTAAAATGTATTGCGGAGAGCAACTGGATGTTAAACAAATTTTTCTAACTTTAATAGAACTTTTAATGAATATCCTTGACTTTCAGTGGGAATTTCAACAAAATAATTAATTTGGCAAAATGAAATAACTTATAAATAGCGTTGGATCATTAGCATACTATGTAGAAAAAAGAGACAATTCAGAGTGATGTCCTTGAGAAACTTGACGCTGTATTGCTGCATGAAGACATATCAGTAATTTATGTGCTAAGACAATGTTTCTCAAACTTTTTTCAGTTGAGGCACCCTTTAAAACTATAGATAATCTCAAGGCACCCTCTAAAATGATGGTCTCGAGGCACCCATTCTAAAATGTAAAAAACTAATCGAATAGCTTTACATAATGCAGCAACATCCACATGTAGGACACCCAACGTTAGAGGTGATTTATTCTTCCAAAGCAAATACACTTTTGCAAACTGGTTCTGACTAATATACCAATGTTTCTCTTCTCCCTCCATTTCTCTCCATCAGTCACCTAATGTCACCCAGTGCTGAGGGAGAGAGGCAGAGGAGGGTCAAACAAGGTTTCTGTGGAGGCAACAGACATCCTCCTTATTAACTGATGTCATTGATTGTTAAGATAGTAGTGTCTAGAAAGTCGTAATGGTGCATAATGAAAATCTGTGGCTTTGTGTAACTAAAAGGCAGGCTTGATCCACCTGCTGGCTTGTATACAATTTTTTATAAATTTTTAAAAAATTTTGCCAAGGCACACATGAAAGAACCTCAAGGCATCCCAGGGTGCCTGGGCACCCTGGTTGAAAAAGGCTGTGCTAAGAAATAGAAAATATGTATGCTATCGTGCATGGATGTGTATCTAGCGCACTCACCCCAGACTTTACCTGCTTTATTTTTACTTGGCTCCGCCGCAGGAAAGAATGAGGCACACCGCACCAGCAGCCCGTACCCTCCTGGATGAGGAGGTTGAGCAGTGTTAGCTTTTGGGGCCTGCCTGCGGCTGGTGTTAGAATCCTCCCAAGCTGATCTCGCCTCTGCATTAGCCAGAGACAAGTCCTTAATTCTCCCCAGTAAAGTAACTGTCCAACCTTTGTATTTATTTCAGCACAGATAACAAATAGTATCTATGAGAGCAGACAGGTTGATACGAGACACAGGTCAGATAAGGTGGGAGGAGGTCCAGGCACAAACTCAATTTAGGTTTCTCTTACTGTTCTGCTTTCACGAACAGGCTTGGGCGCACGGTCTCTGCCACAGACCGGGTGAATATGAAAAAGTCTCTGCCACTGACTTGTTGAAGTTGGTCACTGCCACTGACCTGGTGAATAGGGCGTTGCCCTATTTGGTCACTGCCACTGACCTAGTGTGCGTAGAGTCACTGCCACTATGACCTACAGAACATGCACTTCCTTCTTGAAGAAACTTGGCCCTTGTTGAGGAGAATAACCTCCCTCCAGAGAGTTACCAGAGGCCCCCACTGTCACCACGACTCTGCGCTGGGTCTTCAGAAGGGGTCACCTCCCTGGCCTCCTCGATCCTGGATATGGGTCCCCTCGCAAGGCAGCACCCTGGGAGCCCTCGATCCCCGGTGGAACCCAGCCGAAGGCGCTGAGCTCCGGGCCTCTAAAATAGTACCTCACCCCAGACTGAAGGTGTCTGGGATGGAACAGGAACTCAGCCTCTGGGCCTAGGGCACCCGGAGACGACACACGCACCACCCAGGCTGAAGGTGCCTGGGCGCGACCCCACTGGAAGATGGCCGCCCCTTTTTATACCCTCTCCCGACAGGCAGAGCAGGTTCCCCACCCCACCGTCACTACTGCCGAGAGGGGACAAAAAAGGCACAGCCTGGTATCAGTGGTTCAACCCTGGCCTAAGGCAACAGCGCCACCCGTAGGCCACAGGGAACAGCACACCAATACAATCTCCCAGGGACAGAAATGGTCCAAAAAACCTAACAATTAGTGTATCTGAGCCTAATTACCACTCAGATACTTCCCCTAAATATAGCACCCCGCTACATGTATATTTACATTGCATTAAATGACAAGATCACAATGATGTTGGAGCAAATTTTGTTTTTAGCCACAACAGCCATTAAAATATGTCAAATTTTCAGGCACCCCAGTCTAAAATAGAACAAATGTAAATGTTATTTACCATCAACCTGAGCCTGGAGCAATGCACACAGCTGCCTTTTTTAAATTCAATTGAGAAGCCTCCCTTGTCTTCAGAGTACCCATCACATCAGAGGTCCCCTATTACATCATAACCCCCCTTCATGTCAGAGTACCCCATCACACCAGAGTCCCCATCACATTAAAATCCCTTCATCATATCAGAGGTTTCCTATCATAGCAGAGTCTCCCTATCACATTGAGCCCCCCCATCACATCAGAGTCCCCTCCATCAAATCAGAGTCCCCCAATTACATCAGCGTTTCCCCATTATATTAGAGTCCCCATCACAGAATCCAAAATCAAACACCCCTATCCCAGAGTCCCCTCTTCCCATCAGAGCCCCGCCTTCTGGCTTCTGTAGCATGGCAGAGGGCTGGAGGTGGAACAAATCTGGGGGGATGTACACTTCCGTCCCTCTGAAATGCTTGGGGTGGTTCTGCATGCCACCAACCTTTGATAATTGTCATGCATTGCCATGGTACAGCTGAGCCAGTCGCCAACTGCTTTGATTAAATTAAGTTCAGCGATCCACTGATCACATCGGTCACTCCTTCACACAGAGTACCCAATCACATCAGAGGTATCCCATCACATTAGAGCCCTTCCTTCACATTAGAAGCCCCAAAACATTAGAAGCCCCTCATCACATCAGAGTTCCTTCATCATAGAATAATTTAATCACATCGGCCATCCCACCCTTCCTATCGGAGTCCATCCTATGCATTAGAAGCCCCCAGACATGGAAAACCCTCATTATACCAAAGTTTCCACATCACATCAAAGTTTTCCATCACATAGCCCTATCGTAAGTCTCCACCAGCAGACAGAGAAGGGGTAGGTCTGAATGCAGACAAAATTCTGCATTCCCCTGAATTCTGGGGCCTTGCATGCCCCCTGCCCTGAAAAAGCACCATGCTTTACTAATGTACAGGTAGGCTAGACACCAACACCATGACAATAAATTATGCCATGAGCCCTGGCCCTAGAACTTCATTGGTTGTTATGGTGCTGATAAACGGCCTGCCTGTACCATGATGATGATCCAGGGCAAACTGCAACCAGTGTTCATGGCATCTGGAGGGAATCCAAACAGTATCCCAGTAAAAAAAAATGCTGTGTTACAAAAATACGAAAGAAACAAAAATGTGACATTGTAATGTCTAATTCATCTGATGATATAATAATTAGGACTGAGTCAAAGGTTTGGTCTGAACCTGACTTTGGGGCATTTAGCTGTTTGGACAAACGCCGGAACGTTTGCCCATTTGGCAACCTGTTCTCCGGGAGCTGAACATCATATGTAGAAGTGGTATTTCTACCAATTCTATATATGACAGATTCCCACTGCCAATGGTTCTTAAGGAAGCAGCGGGTGCTGCCACCTGTTGCATCCCTAGCAACAACTGCTGTTACTAGCATATTGCTTAACCTCCCTGGCGGTATGATTCTGTCTGGAATTATGTACCAAAAGCGGTACAATTATTTTGCATGGAAATTTGGTGTTATGTATTGTAGGCCTGCAATTCTTAGTAATTATTTACTTAAACCTGACCAAACAAGAGTCTAGTAGACATCGCGGGTATGATAAAGTTTGAAACACAAAATCATAAATTATAATATAATAAATAACTATAAATAATTATAACAAATAGTAATGTAATTATAATAAAAATTATTCAATAATGTAATCAAATCAAAAACACTGAAATTTGCTCAGTTGCAGAATTGTCGCTGTCATTAGATTTAGTGTTTGATGACAAATTTCCCCACAAATCGCTATAGCTCAATTCTGCAAGTGATTCTAATTTATTATCGCTGTTTTCTAGCTGGTCTAAAACCACTTTTGACATAAAGGGACACTTTTTGGTTGCTACGGACAATCTCCAGTTTCCAGGCAGAAATAACAGTTTTTATAATATAAAACTGCATGCAGGACACTGAACAGATCACTAGGGACAAAGGGGATGTGTAATTATTTGATACAGTACTGTAATCTGTAAGATTACTGCATACTGTATGTATACTGTGTGTTTCACTTTTTGAATTTGGTGCCGAACTCCGTCCCCGTGCGCCGCTACGTCGCAGGGAACGGAGCTCGGCACTCGGCAGTGGATCGAGCGAGGCGACAGCTCGCACACACTGCGGGAGGACATCGCAGGATCCAGGGAACAAGGTAAGTAACTTCCCTGTATCCTGCAATGCAATCCCGAGTCTGGCTCGGGTTACCGCTCTTAGCATGAAAAACTCACCCCGAGCCTACTCGGGATTACCGCCAAGGGGATTAAAGCCATGTAAGCTAAGGGCAGAAAATATCAGTGGCATCACTTTTGGGAAATTATATTAATAAACAAATATAGCCATGACCATGTTGGGTCAATAATGACACTACTATCCCTGGCCCTTGCCTTATATAGCTGATGGCAGCTGTCGTTTTGTGAACAGTATCATCGAGATCAGTTGTGTGTGCCGAGTCCATCTGGTTTTTAATTTCAATGAGTTGGAGTGGGGGTGGACATTGTGAGACAACGGATTTACTCTGAGGGACTTTTTTGGAGATTGTTATATTTTTAATAAAGTACTTGTCAAACATTTGGCAAGCATTTGGGAGTCTTTATCTCTGTTATTTTTTTTGTGAATGAGTAGTGGTACTATATATTAGACAGATCTTATTTTTAGACAAGGCAAATTATGTTTTGTTTGTTGACTATAACAGTGTGTTTTTTTTTTACCGTAATTGTTTTTCCTAATGAAAAACATTTTCACATTTACTGCCATTAGAAAATGTAAAGCATTCCATTTGCTTCAACATCATTCTTATGCCGCGTACACACGACCATTTTTCTCGTCTGGAAAAATTTTATTTTTTCTCTTTGACGAGAAAAACGCCCGTGTGTGGGCTTTCCAGCATTTTTTACGACGAGAAAAACGTCAAGAATCACAACGAGAAAAATTAGAACATGCTCTATTTTTTCTCGTCGTGATTCACGGCATTTTTTTTCAGCGGCAGTTTTCCCATAGGGAAACACTGCCAGGGAGCCCACACACGGTCGGTTTTCTCGACCAAGAGGAAAAATGTCATGAAAACCGGCCGTGTGTAGGGGACCAAGCCGTTCCTCGTTTTTCCCATCGATTTTCTTGACGGTGTTTTCACCGTCGAGAAAATCGATCGTGTGTACACGGCATTAGGTTTGCTTCTGGATACAGCCTCCAGTTCTAACTAACCACTTTTAAACAGGCAGACTCAAAGTGCAAAGACTGCAAAGTAGTGATATGGTGCTGCAACCCATTAAATACACATTTACAAATTTACACATTTACAAGAAAAAGTGCTCCATGTGTGCCCAGATAAAAGCTGTACAAACTGTAAGATAAGTATCGAAAGTAAAGGCCAGCAGCTCCATGTAAAATGCTCATAAAATCAAATTTACTGTACATCCATCAGGAATACAAAAATCCCAATACAGAGGGGGCTGATGCTCTCAGCCCCGGTGGGCTTTAGTCCTAACAAATTCACGGGGGAAAAAACAACTGCATTTTTTATAAGATATTTTTTTGATCACTGAAGTTTTGTTAATTGAATTTTACACATGTTATATACTTGACTATAGTAAGTCAGATAAACCTGCATTCCCATATTACCCAAAATTATACTTTAACTTATAAATAACCAGGCGACAACCATTTTGGAGTAAAATTGTCCGCTTGGCCATTTTATTAACAAGTTAACCATAACAAATAAACCACCATCTTTATTTCACAAAAACAATCCTTCACAGATACAGTTGCACCCTGTTGGAGATAATTGAAGGCATTGACCGAATTTTCCTCGTACCAGTGTGGCCCTAAAAGATCCCAGTCACAGTGCGCCAACTCAAGGACCATAACACTCTAAACCTTCCCCACGCTGGTGCCCATCAACTGATGCCAGCTAAACCATGGTTAGCTGGCATCAACCGAGGATGCCATACCTTGATGGTTCCCCACTTATGCCAAATTGGTCAAACTGTCTACTGCCTCCAAGAATCCCCAACCGTCACTGTCCACAGGTGTGAAACCTTACACCTGTGGACGACCCACACAACGCAGGCCCTTTGAATGCCATCCTGCAACGCCAAACACCAAAAATCGATGCCTACGACATTGAGATGAACACCATCCCCCCTAAGGTACCGCACAGTATCAACTTCTAAGTCCCTATGCCGGACCACCAGCCCCCCCATTTCGTACAACAAATCTGCCCACTTCCTTGTTCAGCTTGATGCCAGCCCTATTAATTCTGTCCACTGACCGAGCCCACCTCCAAGACGTGCGGCCTATAATATCAGACCACACCACCAGGGTGTGGGGAAAGTCAGTGCAAATATGCAGCACGTCAAATTTAATGTCCCTGACCAAGTGCCGCATAGACCTTACCCCCAAATCATTACCCCCGACATGCAATACTAAGACATCAGGGGTGCGATCCAGGCGGGAATATTTATGAACCTCCGGTAACACCTTGCTCCACAGCATGCCCGGAATTCCAATCCAGCGCACCTTCGCCAACTCCCTTGGAACTCCCAACTGGCGGCCGTTCGGCCGAACGTCCGCCCTTTGGGCCCCCCAATAAGCATATGAGTGGCCCATGATCCACACGAGGCCAACGGGATGTTCTGAAAGAAAAATTTTGAGCACATGGAACCACCACCACCATATAACAGTCCCAACCCCACCCCACCGATAACCATCGCCTTAATCAAACTACACCAAATGAGGGCGAACATACAGCTTAAAACGTTCCGATTCCCATCGCCCTATCCGTTGGATGACAGACTTGTCCAAACCCCATCTGGCTGCCTCAGTGGCAGCCCCGATGCGGAAGGAGTGAGATGAATAAGCCGAAGGGTCAAACCCACCCTCCACCAAACACCTCCAGAATACTGAACGAAACTGGAACACCGATAATGACAACCCGTCCTGGTGAACTAAAAACTATCCCCCACGGGAGGGCGCACAGCCAAAAACTCCCGGACTGCTGCAACCGGACAAACTAAAGCCGATGGGACCTCGTACACGTGAACATACTTACCTTTACCCAATTGGTCCGTCTTGGACCGCCGCAGGTAAATCGCCACTGCCGCAACCTCACAACGAACATCACTCGCCAGAATACCACCCCAGCCCTCCTAGAAGGGCTGATCAGTTCACTCAACCTGAAAGCTCCATAAAAGGCTAACGCGAATGCCGCCCTAAACAGGCTGGCTTCATAGCTGGAAGAACAAACCCTACTCACCTACTCACCTGAACCAGCAACTGGTGTAACATGGGAAACGTAACCGGGCGCCTGCTATCACGGGACCTCCTGCCCTTCCTGTAACCCTTCAAAGCCTGCCGAACCCCGAAAGACTTCGTGGGATCCCCACCACCCGTCAGCTTAAACCAAAAAGCCAATCCAGCCATCTTCCTATCCATAGCCGAGGCCAACACCCCCCTCTCAAAACCCAAACCAATGAAATATAACAATATGGGAACAACCCCCTCCCCCGACACATGTCCCACCCTACCTAGCAGATCACCCCACTCCCGCCAGACCTTTGCATATGCAGACCACGTACCACTGCTCACAGATTCCGTATCAAACCTGTGATGGTTCCAACACCAGGTGCCAGAGATGCTGGGGACAAGGAAACCCGTGTTGCTCCGCTCCCAGTGCCAACTCCCGGAACCTGTCCCACTGAAACCGAGACAAAGCATCAGCCACAGCGTTAGTAGTCCCTGGAATGTGTACCGCATACAGAAAAACATTCAATTGCAAGCAGTGCAATACCACCCCCAAATTATCACAGTGAAGGCGAATCTTCTGATCCCGAAAGGTATCTCCCCAAATTTCCAACGCCACAATGACCGGAAAAAATTCCAGCAGGACCAAGTTGCGCAGGAACCCGGCCCCCCGCCATTCCTCCGGCCAATTTTCCGCGCACCACCGCCCAGCAATGTACGCCCCAAAACCAGACAGCCCGGCCGCATCGGTATAAGAGTCCAGGTCAAAATTGCTCACGGGGCCCCCCATCCACACCGACCGGCCATTGTACGAATCCAAAAAGACCTGCCAAACACGCAGGTTCTCCCGATGCTCCCGCTTGAGCGTGATGTAATGCCTGGGAAAAACACGCCCGCCGTAGCCGACGAAAGGCAGCGGCAAAACACCCGACCCATCGGAATGATCCGACAAGCAAAATTCAGCTTTCCCAAAAGGGACTGAAGCTGCCGCAACTGAATTTTTGGTGTTCCAGCCACTGAGCGAACCGTAGCCTGAAGGTCATGCAACTTGTCCTCCGGCAAGCGACACTCCATGGCCTGAGAATCGATCACGATGCCCAAAAAATGAATCTCGGACACCGGACCCACAGTCTTATCCGGCGCCAAAGGGACCCCAAAACAATCAGCAATATGCTGCAACGTCGCCAGCAAGACCCCGCACACCCGCGACGATGGAGGTCCCACGCACAAAAAATCATCCAAATAATGAATGATAGAACTGATGCCCGACACGTCCCGAACCACCCATTCCAAGAATGAACTGAAAGTCTCAAACAGTGAGCATGAGACCGAACAGCCCATCGGCAAACATTGGTCAACGTAGAACGACTCCTGCCACATGCAACCCAACAGGTAAAAACTGTCAGGATGAACAGGCAAAAGCCGAAAAGCCGCCTCCACATTCGTTTTTGCCATCAGCGCCCCCTTGCCATACCGCCTAACCCAGCACACAGCCGCATCAAATGAAGTATATGACACCGAGCAAGCCTCCGGGTCAATGGCATCGTTGACCGAGCCTCCTTTTGGAAACGACAAATGGTGAATTAATCGAAACTTGCCAGGTTCCTTTTTGGGCACCACCCCCAGGGGCGACACCACTAGGTTCGCCATTGGGGGGCAGGGAATGGGCCCGACATGCAGGCCAGGGCCACTTCCTTGGCCAATTTGTCCGAAACCACCCCCGGATGGTGCAACGCTGAACGCAAATTCCGAGACACAGGGGGGATGTGCTGTAATGAACATGGAATACGAAAACCATCCCTAAAACCCACTTCCAGGAGCCGGGCAGCCGCCCGGTCCGGATATCTATTTAGAAAAGGAAGCATCTTTACCACCTTCACCGGAGTCCTCCCTTTTTCCTGAAGTGTCCCCTGTACGCCCCTTACCCTGTCTAAAACATTGTGACAAGGAATGGCCACCCCCGCAGCCGGAGCATTCCTGCTTGAAACGGCAACCATTTCCAAACCTGCAGGCTCCTTCATTAAACTGCCAACACACCCCCTTTTTCTTTGTGGCCGACTGTCCCGGGGCATCTGAACCACCGACCTTCCCCTGAAAAAACGCAGTGGAGGAGCGTGCCGAGGACATAAGCTTCATCCATAAACTGATGTCCTTATGGTCCCAGCGAAATTGTTCGTCATATCGAAGCCACGCCTGGCCCCCATAAACCCGGTGAGCCTCCCAATGGCATCCTGATAGCAAAAAAGGGCCGAGCAGCACTCGGGCTGTTTCTCACCAATCACACTAGCTAAGATGGCGAACGCCTGAAGCCAGTTAACAAAGGAGCGAGGAATAAGGCGATACCGACGCTTTTCTTCCTCCTCTTTTTTTGACTCGTCAGGTTTAACCCTATCCAGGTTAAACTTCTGGAGGGGCAATAAGGAAAAAATCTCCACATACTCACCTTTCCAGATTTTTTACCTCACCTCCGCTTTAAGATGTGACCCCAGCGGGCCCTCAAAACACACATACACCTCGCACTTGGCAGCATCCGCCAAACGCACGATGTCGGCTGTTTTACCTGAATCCTTTTCGCTTGCTGGCTTGTCCGCTACCGGGGAAACCACGGGACCCCCCGCCCCCACTCCCGGCGCCTGACCCGCCACATCTCCTGACCGCACTACTACCGCCGGCGTGGACTGCCCAGGAACCCACCCGGACACCAGGGAAAGAGTTGACCGGCCCTGCCGCAAAACGCTGTACCAGAGAGCGCAAACCCGACAACAGACCCTGCAATTTCACCCCTGCCCCCGACGCAGCAGCCACGGCGGCCGCAGCGTGGGGTGCAGGGGCGCTAACCAATACCGGTGGGGGAGGGGAAGCACCCTGCCCCCCGCCACCCCCCGCCCCCAAACCCAGCAAACCCCCCAACACAGCCTGCAAAGAAGAGAGAGCATTAGCATGTGACTTACCCGGCTGCACAGGAGAAGGTCCCACAGCCGCACGTCCCGCATCCACCGGTGCTTCTGGATCCGAACGCTCGTCCTCGGAGCTGGAAAGTTCCCCTTCCGACCGGAGGACAGCTGTATCAAGCCGACTTGCCACAGACGGCACCACCAACAAAGAGGCGCCGGCTCCAGGTCTGCAAGCTCCGTTCCCAGCCCCCGGGCCTCGCCTTGCTCCTGCTCCAGCAGCACCCGCATCCCTTCGGTCAGGTATCCTGCCGTCCTCCAACACAGTCCCCCAAGAAGGGGGGCCCCGCCTGTCTCCGCCCCCAGACCGGAGAGAGCGACCTTCCATCAGAGCCTGTTGGGGGTGAGGCTGCCGGCCGCCCAAGACCCGAGGCCGGCACCCACGGACGACCTCTTCCACGCCGGGCTGCCTCCCCGACAGGGACATCGCCATGAGAGGCAGCCGAACGGTCCATTCTCCCGCGACGAGCTAGCGGGACCGGGGGGGAGGCAGCGCCTCGGCCTCCACCAGATGAGCTCCACCTGTGACGGGGATTCCTCCCAGTGTCACCCCTCGCCGCCGGAATGGGTGCCAAGGCGGGGGTGTCTGGAGGGGCCACCAGAGGTGGGCTCCCATATTGGCGCTGAGCTCAAGGGGAAGAGGGGGGAGAGAAGCGCTCAGGAGGCCTTGACCTCCTATCACGCCGGCCCCCTGAAGTACCTTCCTCCGGATCCTGAACTGGCTCCAGGGCAATGGCCGTGATCTGCTGCTGGATCCAATCCGCCCCTTGGGATGCTGCCACTGCGTGCAATTGTGCCAGGATATCCGCCATGTCAGCCATGCTGTGGGGGAGAAGAGAGAAGCGGTGGCACAAAAGCTTCCTCTCACAGTGCTGCCCTGCAACTGACCTCAGACCTTCCCCAAGCCCCTCCTTCCCCGGGAAAAATATTAACTCTGGCCACCCCTACTACTCCCCCTCTAGCACTAACCTTCTGCGGTTCCCTGCTACATAGTCATGCCAGCCCTCTGCCTATACTTTGTATTTTGCTCTGGGCTTCTCTGATTGATTAGATGAGCTGAACAGCGCATCACTGTTTAATTATATTTGAGACAATTAAATGACCATAACTTTTACCTCCCCTCTTTTTATTAACCCCACCCCAATTTATAAGACAGCTTTAGCTGAACTATTACATAGGAGTAGACTGTCAAATCGGGCTATTCTGTTTAGGGTTGCCCAAATATTACAGGCATTGGCTTACTTTTGGAACATCTGGGAGGGTAGGTTGACCTTCAACTCCAGCCACTGGTCCTACATCTATCAGGCTATATTAGGGACACCAGTGTTGTATTGTTGCAAATTACATTGGAATTTACATTTGTTGTGGATAACTTTGGATGTTCAAGCTCTTTATTCGCCGATTCCCTGCATCGCTGGTATATAAGCCTTCAGGCATCATTTGTCTAGGTTGGACTTTTTGGATGTTACCTTGAAGGGCAATATGGAAACGGGAGAAGTTTTCTCCCATGCATACCACAAGCCCTGCTCTGGTAATGCTACTTTACATGTCACAACCTGTCACTGTCCCACGCCATCAAGGCGTTACCAATGGGAGAGTTTACATATGCCTGTAGGAATTGCACATACTTTAGGTCACCACGGACATCCCCGCACAGCGTGCACATGCACCATTTAGAAAGGGTCAGAGCCACCTGTGATTGACTGTGAATGGATCACAGCCGATCACGTGGTAAACAACCGTACTCACTGGTTGTTTACCCCGGTCGGTCGAGAACTGTGTCTTGGGACAGGAAAAGAGGATTTCAAAGAGATACCAGCTACCATTGTCCCCAGTGTCCCTCCCACCCCGGTCTATACATTGGAGAATTCTTCTGACTTTATCACACATCCCTAAAATAGTAGCCCATATTTTTAACCATCTCCCCATTTTCATCATCTGTGCTGACCATTTTCTATGCTACCTCAAATAACCATGCAACTGACCCTGGCCTGTTTTTTGACTATGCCTCTGTCTACCGTTTGGACTGCTTCCACGTGAACTGACCCTGGCCTGTTTTATTGGCTATGCTTCTGCCTACCACTTGGACTGCTTCCACGTGAACTGACCCTGGCCTGTTTTATCGATTATGCTTCTGCCTAACGCTTGTACTGATCTGTTGCCCTGCTACTGTAGTACACAGGGGTCTTACATATGTGAGGGCTCCAGAATTGTTTTCCCAGATGGGTTTCATAATTTCTGGATTAGGGTCTGGAGTCCCGAGGCTTCAAAGAGATTTGAGTGGGAGAAGCCTCTACCCCTGTGCCCAGGTCTTACCTGACCGAGGCCCTCAGCCTGCTGCTGACTTACTGCCATTATGCCTTTGCCTGCCTCATAAATTGACCACACCTCTGCCTGCTACCTGTACTATGAAAATAATTAGCTGTAGCAAGAGACAGTATATTTATGAAGAGCTAGAGAGCGTTACAATAATGAGTGCCTGCGGGTAACAGTGTACCAGGACCAATAATATGTCTGTGCTGGCCATGTCTCTGCCTGGACAATTCCTTTGGACAAATGCTTTGGCTGTGCTGACAATATCCCTGTACTGACCATAGGCAATACTCCTACCTGCTGCCTGGATAATTACTATTGTTGTTGCTAAGCACATCCCTGCCTGCTGCCTGGACAAATGCTCTCCTCTGTGGACAACTGCACTAGTAAAACCACAGCTAATTTTTATTTTACCCTTTCCGCAAAAGAATTTATTTTGGAGTGTAATTCTTGGTATGCACATGCTATGTGTTACATGATATGTGTTTTGAAGGGCCTTCAAAAATTATAGGTTGTAAGGAAATTAGATGTGTAATTTATGCTCCTAGAACACCTGATGGTGCTACTTGGATATTGGGCCTCTGTATAGGGTTGGCTGTGTAAAAGTCTCACACATGTGGTATCGCCATACCCAGGGGGAGTAGCAGAATGTATTTTGAGGTGCAAATGCTTGCTATGTACATGCTATGTGTTAGAAATATTGTATAAATCGACAACTTTGTGTAAAAAAATGCGTTTTCATTTTCTTTTCACATTTTCCAAAACCTTGTGGAAAAAAATTGACATGTTCAAAAGACTCATTGTGCCTCATAGAATATATGTTGGGGATGGGCTATCTGTTCGAGTCGAACATGAGTTTGACTTGAACATTGGCTGTTCGCCTGTTCGCCGAACAGCGAACAATTTGGGGTGTTCGCGCCAAATTCGAAAAGCCGCGGAACACCCTTTAAAAGTCTATGGGAGAAATCTAAAGTGCTCATTTTAAAGGTTAATATGCAAGTTATTGTCATTAAAAGTGTTTGGGGACCTGGGTCTTGCCCCAGGGGACATGTATCAATGCAAGAAAATGTTTTAAATACAACCGTTTTTCCGGGAGCAGTGATTTTAATAATGCTTAAAATAAAACAATAAAAGTGAAATATTCCTTTAAATTTCGTACCTGGGGGGTGTCTATAGTATGCCTGTAAAGTAGCGCATGTTTCCCGTGTTTATAACAGTCTCTGCACAAAATTACATTTCTAAAGGAAAAAAAGTAATTTAAAACTACTAATACAGATAAAAGTCATTGAAAGTCATTGAAAAACAAAAATAAAAAATGCGTGGGGTACCCCCAAAATTCCATTACCAGGCCCTTCAGGTCTGGTGTGGATATTAAGGGGAACCCCGCGTCATTGGCTGGGTGCCTCGGGTGGAGGCAGGATCTGTGCGTATTGCTCCCAGGAGTCGCTGGAGATCATGCATCGCTGGAGATCGAGAATTGGAATACATCACTGGAGATCGAGCATGGATTTATTGGATTACATCGCTGGAATCTCTTTTTTATTTTTTATCTTTTATTTTTAATAAAGGACTTGTCCCCAACCGTCTCCTGTGGTTTTTAACATTTTGACACTTTCTTTTTGTGAAATGGTAGGGGTACAATGTACCCCTTACCAATTCACATAGGGGGGCCGGGATCTGGGGGTCCCCTTTGTTAAAGGTGGCTTCCAGATTCCGATAAGCCCCCCGCCCGCAGACCCCCACAACCACGGGCAAGGGTTGTGGGGATGAGGCCCTTGTCCCCATCAATATGGGGACATCCTCCCCATGTTGAGGGCATGTGGCCTGGTACGGTTCAGGGGGGGCGCTCTCTCATCCCCGCTCTTTTCCTGCGGCCTGCCAGGTTGCGTGCTCGGATAAGGGTCTGGTATGGATTTTTGGGGGGAACCCCACGCCATTTTTTTTCTAATTTGGCGCAGGGTTCCCCTTAATATCCATACCAGACCTGAAGGGCCTGGTAATGGAATTTTGGGGGACCCCCAAGGATTTAAATTTTTTATTTTTCAATGACTTTCAGTGACTTTTATCGGTATTGCCGGGACCCGACAATTCATTACAGCCGCCAGTAGTTTTAAATGACTTTTTTTCCTTTAGAAATGTCATTTTGTGCAGAGACTGTTTTAACATGGGAAACATGCGCTACTTTACAGGCATACTATAGACACCCTCCAGGTACGAAATTTAAAGGAATATTTCACTTTTATTGTTTCACTTTAAGCATTATTAAAATCACTGCTCTGAACTTTTGGTCTGTTTGCATGTTCTGGATGCGAACTGAACCGGGGGGTGTTCGGCCCATCCCTATTGGGGTGTTTGCTTTCCAACATGGGGTCATTTTGTGGGTGTTTCCATTGTCCTGGTGCTCCAGGGCCTTTAAAAGTGCGACATGTTGTCAGGGAATTATATGTGTAATTTATACTTCTAGAATGCCTGACGGTGCTACTTGGATGTTGAGCCTCTGTATGTGGCTAGGCTGTGTAAAAGTCTCACACATGAGGTATCGCCATAGTCAGGAGGAGTAGCAGAATATATTTAGGGGTGCAATTTTTGCTATGTACATGCTATGTGTAAGAAATATTGTATAAATGGACAACTTTGTGTAAAACAAATGCGTTTTCATTTTCTTTCCACATTTTCCAAAAACTTGTGGAAAAAAATGACATGTTCAAAAGACTCATTATGCCTCATAGAATATACTTTGGAGTGTTTGATTTCCAAAATGGGGTAATTTTGTGGTCGTTTCTATTGTCCTGGTGCTCAAGGGCCTTCAACAGTGCAATAGTTTGTCAGGGAATTATACAGTATGTGTAATTTATGCTCCTAGAATGCCTGACAGTGCTACTTGAATGTGGGGCCTCTGTATGTGGCTAGGTTGTGTAAAAGTCTCACATATATGGTATCGCCATACTCAGGAGGAGTAGCAGAATGTATTTTGGGGTGCAATTTATGGTATGTACATTGTATGTGTTGGAAATATTGTATAAATGGACTACTTTCTGTAAAAAAAATGCATTTTCAATTTCTTTCCACATTTTCAAAAACTTGTGGAAAAAAATGACACGTTCAAAAGACTCACTATGCCTCATAGAATATACATTGGGATGTTTTCTTTCCAAAACGGGGTCATTTTGTGGGTGTTTCCATTGTCGTTTCTATTGTCCTGGTGCTCCAGGGCCTTTAAAAGTGTGATAGGTTGTCAGGAAATTATATGTGTAATTTATGCTCCTAGAATGCCTGGAGGTGCTACCTGGATGTTGGGCCCCTGTGTGTGGCCAGGCTGTGTAAAAGTCTCACACATGTGGTATCACCATACTCAGGAGGAGTAGAAAATTTTATTTTGGGGTGCAATTTTTGCTATGTACATGCAATGTGTTAGAAATATTGTATAAATGGACAACCTAATTGTACAAATTACCAAGATGAAAATAACACTTAGCCCTGCCTGCTGCCTATTGCATATTGCCAATTGCTCCATGAGGTGATATAAATGGTCTCTAACTAGACATTTTTTAACCACTTCCCACCCGGCCACTGCACATAAATGTCCGGGTGGGCGCTTTCTCCTTCAGAGTGGACGTTCCTGAACATCCCTCAGAAGGAGCGGGATACCTCCTGATCCGCATGATGGCTGTGTCTAATCACAGCCATCGTGATGTAAACAGCGGTGGGGTGACGTTAGACATGGGATTGCGCGGCCGCATGCTCTCTATTTACAGTACATGACGGCTGTGATTGGACACAGCCGTCATGTGATCAGGAGGGCCAATCACAGAGCCCTCCTGTCATGCAGCA
Source organism: Rana muscosa (assembly GCA_029206835.1). NCBI lineage: Eukaryota > Metazoa > Chordata > Amphibia > Anura > Ranidae > Rana > Rana muscosa. Next base: position 327,521,536 of record CM055116.1, on the reverse strand, counting down.
CTGTCATGTCAGGTAGACATGACAGTGCTGCACAACAGGAGGGCTCTGTGATTGGCCCTCCTGATCATATGACGGCTGTGTCCAAACACAGCCATCATGTACTGTGAATAGAGAGCCGTTGTAATGGCTCTCATCTCTTTCTCTCCTCACACAGAGCCTTTCAGTGAGGAGAAGAAGAGAGATTTGTGCTGCAGCCGGGGGATCAGTGAGTTTTTAGCTGTTTGTCTAGCTTATAACCCACTGATCACCCAGATAGTGTTCCCCAAACACAGTGTCCCCAAAAACAGTGAAAGCACCTGTCATACAGCTGTCCCAGTGAACATCTGCCTGTCAACATCTGGCACATCTGCCTGCCAACATCTGGCACATCTGCATGATGACACCTTGGTGGAACTGCAGAGAAGAAGAGGCCCAGTCCAGAAGCCAAAATATGTGCATGAATATAACCTTTATATGGGGGAGATATGAACAATCAGCTGATGCAGCCCTAATTGGCCACCAGGAGTTCACTGTTTTTGTACAAGAAAGTCGCCATTTATTTAATGCAACTAGCCCTGTTCAATTTGTATGTTATTTTTTCTAAGTGCACCCAAAGTTCCCTAACCTATCTAAAATTTCAAGAAGATGTTATCACAGCCCTTCTCTATCCCCATGGCCAAGCCTCTCAACTAATTTGCTCCGATACATTAGCCAGACCCCATGAAAGACACTTTCCCAAAATCCTCCTTCTTACCCAAACAGGTCGCAAACCCCCCCAAAAAATGTTGTGTGTGTTCAAGTAGAGAAATTTGCCGTGACACACGATACTACTGTCCCCAATGTCCCTCCCAGCGAGGCCTCTGTGTTAGAGAGTGCAATTGGAGCTTTCACACTTCACTACACTATTAGTAAAGTGAAGATGATTTTTTTCAAGTTTCCACTATCTGCTTTTTCTGTGAATGACCCAGACTGTTTAACGACTATGCCTCTGCCAACTATGTTTCGGCCTTCCACGTCAATTGACCTCGGCCTGTTAAATAACCATGCTTTTTGCCTGCCTCCTGCACTGATCATTTGCCCTGCCACTGTACAGAACAGAGGTCTTGAATATGTTAGGGGCTCCAGCAAAGATTTTCCAAGTGGAGAAAACGTTTTTCTCCGGGTTTTTGTTTTCTTGGATTAGGGTCAGGAGACTCGGAGGCTTCGTAGAGATTTGGTTGGGAAGAAGCCCTGTCCTCAGGTCTTACCTGACCAAGGTCTAATTGTTATAGTAAACAAAACGGTGGTGGCCCTTCCCAAAATCAAGCGCTTATAGAGGTGTAGAGAAAGAGTGATATATAAGAAGGTAGAGGAACTATAAAACCTCTCTCTCCTACTAAAAACAATCACAAATGCCAGTGACGGCTAAAGCAGCTACCTAATCCTATCCACAGACAGGTAAACATACATGAATGAAATATACAATAAATTATACAATAAATTATATATTGAGGCAGCGCTACAAAAGAATATAATTGTTATAGTGCTGCCTGCTGCCTGCTGCCACCTGAACTGGTCATGCCTCTGCCTGCCACCTTAACTGGCCATGCCTTTGCCTTCCACCTGAACTGGCCATGCCTTTGTCTGCCACCTGAACTGGCCATGCCTTTGCCTGCCACCTGAACTGGCCATACCTTTGCCTGCCACCTGAACTGGACACACCTTTGCCTGCCACTCGAACTTTCCATGCCCCTGCCTGCCACCTGAACTGCCCATGCCTCTGCCTGTTACCCAAACTGCCTGCTAAACCATGGACCATGTCCATACTTTGCCATATCTCTGTCTGCTGTCTGGACAATTCCTGAATTTTTCCTTTGGCTGTCTGAACCAATGCTTTGACTACTCTGGGATGGTATTTCTGCCTGTTAAAAACACAGGTAATCCTTTTTTTTACCCTTTGCTCAGCAGAGTGTATTTTGGGGTGTAATTATTGGTGTGTACATGCTATGTGTTAGAAGCCTGAAGGTGCTACTTGCATGTGGGGCCTATGTATGTAGCTAGGCTGTGGAAAAGTCTCACATATGGGGAATCCCCATACTCAGGATGAGTAGCAGAATGTATTTTGGGGTGTTATTTTTTGTACATGCTATGTGTTAGAAATATTGTATAAATGGACAACTTTGTGTAAAACAAATGCGTTTCATTTTCTTTCCACATTTTCCAAAAACTTGTGGAAAAAAAGGACATGTTCAAAAGACTCAATATGCCTCATAGAATATACATTGGGGTGTTTTCTTTCCAAAATAGGGTCATTTGTGGGTAATTCCATTGTACTGGTGCTCCAGGGCCTTCAAAAATGTGATAGGTACTCAGGAAATGAAATGTGTAATTTATGCCTTTAGACCGCCTGATGGTGCTACTTGGATGTTGGGCCAGGCTGTATGTGGCCAGGCTGTGGAAAAGTCTAACACATGGAGTATCACCATATTTAGGACAAGTAGCAGAATGTATTTTGGGATGTAATTGCAAGTATGCCTGCACCGTGTGTGAGAAATAACTTGTAAATATGACAATTTTGTGAAGAAAAAAAAAATATATGTATATATATATATATACTGTATATTTCTTAATTTTCCAAAGCATTTTGTGAAAAAAATTGCAACTTCAAAAAATTCACCATGCCTCTTACTAAATACCTTAGACTGTCTTCTTTCCAAAAGGGGGTAATTTGAGGGGTATTTGTACTGTGCTGAAATTTTAGGGTCTCAAGAAATGAGATAGGCCATCAGTGCATCAGGATTGATATTTTTTTAATAACGCGTAACATAGCATAGCTTGTAGACTCTATAACTTTCACACAAACCAATTATCGTACACTTATTGGGATTTTTTTTACCAAAGACATGTAGCAAAATACATTTTGGCCTACATTTTCGACGAAATTTGATTTTATTGGCTTTCTTTTAAAACTTAGAAAAATAAATTAGAAAATGTTTTAAATTTTTCTAAATATTCGCTCTTTTTTTTGCTTATATCGTAAAAAATATAAAAAACTGTGGTGAATAAATACCACCAAAGAAAGCTCTATTTGTGTGAACAAAATAACAAAAAATGCATTTGGGTACAGTGTAGCATGACTGAGTAATTGTCATTTTAAGTGTGAGAGCACCGAAAGCTGAAAATTGGTCTAGGAAGGAAGGGGGTGAAAGTGCCCAGTATTGAGGTGGTTAAATGTCAAAAATTGTTGATTCGCAGACACTGGAAATCAACCAGCACACCAACAATCGCTGAGTGGCTACATGTGATAGAGGACATTTATAACATGGAAGAAATGGTAGCTATAGCTAAAGAATCCACTGAAAAGTTATACAAACTGTGGACCCCTTGGATCATGTTTCGTTACGATTTGTACAATTATCGACTGGTTGAGGCACCTGCATACTTGCTGTTGTTAATTTCCCATATCCCCATATCCCCGGTGATAACTCTTTCTTTGTCTGCTCATACCCCATCTGTTGTTTATCTGCCAAAGTAATAGTTTATACCTTGAGAAGTGATATAGCAATTTTTCTTTGTTTATTCAATATTTTATCTAGAAATACTTCAAATCCTTTTCTATATTTGTTGTATCTTGATATCGTGTTACTTGATACATGCATCCTTCCATGAAATGTAACACACATTACTGGGCTTTGCAGGAAATTCCAAAATATGTCTGACCTTTAACATGTCTGTTATATATTTGCTAACTAGTATATGATGTTGGCTTATATAACCTTAGTGGATGTCTTATATTTATTTGTTTTGGTTGTATACAAGGATGTATCTCCTTTTTTGTCTCAATAAAAACTTTTATTGTTAAAAAAATTAAAATAAATGGACAACTTTGTGTAAAAAAAATGTGTTTTCATTTTAGTTGCAAGTTGCAAGTAGGCATATGCTGTTAATATGACAATTTTGTAAAAAAAAAAAAAAAAAAAATTATTTTGCAAAGAATTGCAGGAAAAAATACAACTTAAAAAAAAATCACCACCTGACCTACTAAATACCGTTGAATAGGGATGAGCCGAACACCCCCGGGTTCGGTTCGCACCAGAACCTTCGAACGGACCGAAAGTTCGCGCGAATTTTCGAACCCTATTCGTTATAATGGACGCGAACGTTCGAAATCAAAATTGCTAATTACAACGGCCAATATGCATGTTAATGTCATAAAACAGGTTTGGGGACCCGGGTCCTGCCCCAGGGGACATATATCAATGCAAAAAGAAATTTTAAAAACTAAAGTTTTTTCGGGAGCAGTCATTTTAATGATGCATAAAGTGAAAAAAAAAAAAGTGAAATTTTCCTTTAAATATGGTACCTGGGGGGTGTCTAAAGTATGCCTGTGAAGTGGCATGTGTTTCCCGTGTTTAGAACTGTCCTTGCACAAAATGACATTTGTAAAGGAAAAAAAGAAGCCATTTAAAACCACTTGCGGCTTTAATGTCATGTCTTGTCCTGGCCGCCATATGGCTGAAAATCCTTGAGAAAAATGGCATGGCTACCCCATCACCCCCCCCCCCAGCCCCTTTGGGTCTTGTATGGATACTAAGGGGGACCCCGCACCCAAAATAAAACCCTATACCTACAACCCTATATACTCTGAACAGCAGTATATAGGTGGTGCAAACAAGACATGGACTGTAGGTTTGTTCTTAAGTAGAATCTGAACAGGTACATTATGAAGTGTAGCTACATCCCAAAAAAATCAATTTTTAAGCTTTTTGGAGAACATAGGAAGGGGTTATCACCCCTGTAACATTTGCTGTCTTTGCACATCTGTTCAGAACATGTCACCTCACTTTCCGTCCCAATGACAAATGTTTTTGGAAAAGTGGGGTTTTAATTGAAACAAGGATTGGTGATAAAGCATCAGTAGAGAGGAGATACCTTTTTCCCAAATTAAATCTAACAGGATAGAATTTTCCTTCCTAGGGGTAGATTTCCTCTCACTTCCTGTTTTCTCTTGCCGTTTGCAAGTAGGAGTCGTTTGTAAGTTGGATGTTTGAAAGTAGGGGCCTGCCGTATATACTCTGCAGAAATTTGCCCTATTAGATGTTGGTGTAGCCACAAGACTGGTGGGCACAGGAATGGGCCCTGCTGTGAGTTAATAGATCAAGATTTGTACTTGCATGCACCTGTTGAACCGGGCAGAAAAATTGGGCCTTTGGTGGTGGTGGTGGTGGTGGTGGACGGTGTTGCCACAAGACTGTAAGCCCTCACAGTTACTCTTGGTGGGTGCAGGAATGGGCCCTGCTGTGAGTTATTAGATCAAGATTTGTAATTGCATGCACCTGTTGAACAGGGCAGAAAAATTGGGCCTTTGGTGGTGGTGGTGGTGGTGGACGGTGTTGCCACAAGACTGTAGGCCCTCATAGTTACTCTTGGTGGGCGCAGGAATGGGCCCTGCTGTGAACTATTAGATCAAGATTTGTAATTACACGCCCCTGTTAAACAGGGGCTGAAAAATTGTGCCTTAGGCATTGGTGCTGGTGCCACAACACTGCAACCCCTCACAGATACTGTACTTGGAGCACAGCAGTCACACCTGTTGCGAAGCATCTTTTTAAAAAATTGTAATTACACGCCCCTGTTATACAGGGGCTGAAAAATTGTGCCTTAGGCACTGGTGCTGGTGCCACAACACTGCAACCCCTCACAGATACTGTACTCTGAGCACAGCAATGAGACCTGTTGCAAAGCATTGCCTAAAAATTGTAATTACACGCCCCAACAGGGGCTGAAAAATTGTGCCTTAGGCACTGGTGCTGGTGCCACAACACTGCAACCCCTCACAGATACTGTACTCTGAGCACAGCAGTCACACCTGTTGCGAAGCATCTTTTTAAAAAATTGTAATTACACGCCCCTGTTATACAGGGGCTGAAAAATTGTGCCTTAGGCACTGGTGTGGTGGCATGGATCATTGAGGAGGAGGAAGAGGATAGTCAGTGAACATAACAGGACAGTCACTCAGCATCAGCATAGGCAGTCTTGAAGGGATGTGACATTATAAATTATTCCGTTATATCCGCTTCAGGTGTCTGGTAGCTGGTGGTGATCCAAGACTGATTCATTTTTATGAAGGTCAGTCGATCAACCGAGTCGGTGGACAGGCGCACCCTATGATCGGTGACAAATCCTCCAGCAGCACTGAATGTGCGTTCGGAAAGAACGCTGGATGCAGGACAGGCCAGTAGCTCAATTGCATACTGTGCAAGCTCTGGCCAGTGATCCATCCTCGGGACCCAGTAAGCCAGAGGATTTTCGGTGGGAAAGGTGTCCAAGTCTGACCTTGCCCCTAGGTATTCCTGCACCATGTATATCAGACGCTGGCGATGGTTGCTGGAACCGATCATACCTTGGGGCTGCGGACTAAAAAATTGTCTGAACGCATCGGTCAGACGTCCACCTTCCCCACCGCTCCTTCTGCTACTGACCGAAGCCTCAGCAACTCGTCGTCCAGGACCAGGAGTTTGTAACCTCCCAGTTTCTGGGAACGCGTTGCACAGACCTTTCTGCAAGGCCTCCCTGAGATGTCTCATCCTCTGCTCCCTCTGCGACGGCAAGATAAGGTCCGCAACCTTACCCTTGTACCGTGGATCAAGGAGAGTGGCCAGCCAGTAATGGTCACTCTCCTTGATCCGAAGAACACGAGGATCCTTCCGCAGGCTTTGCAGGATCAGGGAGGCCATGCAGCGTAGGTTAGCTGAGGCATTCGGTCCGGAGTCTTCTGGGTCACTGAGGATGACATGATCGCCAGCCACCTCCTCCCAGCCACGTACAAGTCCACTGGTTTGTTGGGACTGTACATCATCCCTAAAAGACTGCTGCTGCTGATGCTGAGTGCCAGGCTCCACCTCCATGCTCACACAATCCTCCTCCTCCTCCTCCTCCTCCTCTTCCTGTGTGATGGGTGGGACAGAAGGAACATTGTCTGGATAAAGGGGGCCTTGAGAGACAAGGAAGTCCTCCTCTTCCTGCCTCTGTTCTGCCTCAAGTGCCCTGTCCATTATCCCACGCAGCGTATGCTCCAACAGGTGGACAAGAGGTACAGTGTCACTGATGCATGCACTGTCACTGCTCACCATCCTCGTGGCCTCCTCAAATGGTGAGAGGACAGTGCATGCATCCCTGATCATGCTCCACTGGCGTGGGGAAAAAAAGCCAAGCTCCCCTGACCCTGTCCTGGTGCCGTAGTCGCAAAGGTACTCATTGATGGCCCTCTGCTGCGTGTGCAGTCGCTGCAGCATGGCCAACGTTGAGTTCCACCTGGTGGGCATGTCACATATTAGGCGGTTCTTGGGCAGGTTCAGCTCCTTTTGCAGCTCAGTCAGCCGAGCACTGGCATTATAAGATCGGCGGAAATGCACACAGACTTTCCTGGCCTGCCTCAGGACATCCTGTAAGCCTGGGAACCTGCCCAAGAACCGCTGCACCACCAGGTTGAGGACGTGAGCCATACAGGGCACATGGGTGAGCTGCCCCTGTCGCAGGGCGGAGAGGAGGTTGGTGCCATTATCAGAAACGACCATTCCTGGCTTAAGCTGGCGTGGCGTCAACCACCTCTCGGCCTGCCCCTGCAGAGCTGCCAGAACCTCTGGCCCAGTGTGGCTCCTGTCCCCCAAACACACCAGCGCAAGCACGGCATGGCATCTTTTTGCCTGCGTACTCGCGTAGCCCCTTGTACGCCTACGGAGCACCGCTGGTTCCGAGGACAGAGCACTCGAAGAGGACATGGAGGAAGAAGAAGAGGAGGGGGTGGAGGAGAGAGGTGTGTCACAACCAGTAGTAGCATTTTGGAGGCGTGGTGGCGGAACAACCTCCAACACTACTGCACCTTGTCCTGCATCCCTCCCAGCTGCCAATAGAGTGACCCAATGGGCCGTGAAAGAAAGATAACGTCCCTGTCCATGCCTGCTGGACCATGAGTCAGCGGTAATATGCACCTTACCGCTGACCGCCCTGTCCAGCGAGGCATGGACATTGCCTTCCACATGCCAGTAGAGAGACGGAATCGCCTTCCGTGAGAAAAAGTGGCGTTTGGGAACCTGCCACTGAGGAACCGCACATTGAACAAACTCACGGAAGGGGGCCGAGTCTATCAACTGAAAAGGCAGCAGTTGAAGTGCTAGCAATTTAGCCAAGCTAGCATTCAACCGCTGGGCATGTGGATGGCTGGGAGTATACTTCTTTCGACGGTCCAGCAGCTGGGGCAGGGAAATTTGCCTGCTACAATCGGACGTCGGTGTACTGCAAGTACTTGGTTGTGACACACCTAATTCTACACCTTCAGTCCTCTCAGAGCAGCTTTCAGAGAGGACTGAAGATATAGTGGGGATGGAGATCCCAGCTGATGAGGAGCAAGGAGAGGTCCGCTTTGTTCTTTGGTGTGGGTCTTTTATGTGTGCTTGCCAACGAGCTGCATGGCAGGTCGACATATGTCTGCTCATGCTTGTGGTGCCCAAGCGGCTGATGTTTTGGCCACGCGAGATACGCTTGAGACAAATATTGCAAATAGCAGTGGTGCGATCTGATGCACTCGTCTCAAAAAAGGCCCACACCAAAGAACTTTTGTGATAACGTGCAGAGGCAGCGCCCTGCACAGGCGGAGCTCTGCGGTGTGGTACAGTTGCTGTGCTGGCCTCTAGCTGGCCTCCAGGGGGCATCCTGCCTCGTTGGACATGTGACGCTGCATCCTCCTCCTCCTCCTCCTCTCTCCCTTCAGGCACCCACGTGGAGTCAGTGACCTCATCATCCCCTCCCTCTTCACCACTAGAGCAAACCTGGCAGTAAGCTGCAGCTGGTGGAACACTACTGCCAGATTGCTGTCCTTCAGCATCCCCTCTCTCTGCGCGCACACTACTGACTTCCTCAAGCTGGGTATCATCATCCGAGCCTTCGAATCGTTGGGCATCCTCCTGGAGCATGTACCCAACACTGTGCTCAAACAGTTCGGGGGACTCCTCAGGAGGACATGGTGGGTCTAGGGAAGGGGTGGCTGATGATGCCATTGAGTACGCGTTGGCAGCTGCTCTGCCAGTACCCTGAGCCTGGGTGAGAGAGGATGAGGAGGATGAGGAGGGCTTGGTCATCCATTCTACCAAGCCTTCGGCATGATGCGGCTCCACATGTCCAGCTGCCGAAAACAAAGACAAGCGTGTCCCATGGCCACGTGCTGATGACGATGCACGACCACGTCCACGGCCAGCACTGTTGTCTCTAGAAACAGAGCCTGCCTGCCCTGTGTTCTTGCCTCGGCACGCTCTGCCTCTCCTTGGCGGTCTTCCAGCCATTGTAGTCGGTAGTGTATATAGTATAAAAAATAGAACTCCTATGTGTGCTCACAACACACTGTAGGTCCTATGGGTGCTGACACTAACACACTATAGGTACTATGTGTGCTGCTGACAAGAAAATATAGGAGCTCTGTTTGCTGCCACTAACACACTACAAGTCCTATGGGTGCTGCTGAGAAGAAAATATAGGAGCTCTGTGTGATGCCACTAACACACTAGAAGTCCTATGGGTGCTGCTGAGAAGAAAATATAGGAGCTCTGTTTGCTGCCACTAACACACTAGAAGTCCTATGGGTGCTGCTGAGAAGAAAATATAGGAGCTCTGTTTGCTGCCACTAACACACTAGAAGTCCTATGGGTGCTGCTGAGAAGAAAATATAGGAGCTCTGTGTGATGCCACTAACACACTAGAAGTCCTATGGGTGCTGCTGAGAAGAAAATATAGGAGCTCTGTTTGCTGCCACTAACACACTAGAAGTCCTATGGGTGCTGCTGAGAAGAAAATATAGGAGCTCTGTTTGCTGCCACTAACACACTAGAAGTCCTATGGGTGCTGCTGAGAAGAAAATATAGGAGCTCTGTGTGATGCCACTAACACACTAGAAGTCCTATGGGTGCTGCTGAGAAGAAAATATAGGAGCTCTGTTTGCTGCCACTAACACACTAGAAGTCCTATGGGTGCTGCTGAGAAGAAAATATAGGAGCTCTGTTTGCTGCCACTAACACACTAGAAGTCCTATGGGTGCTGCTGAGAAGAAAATATAGGAGCTCTGTTTGCTGCCACTAACACACTAGAAGTCCTATGGGTGCTGTTGGGGTGCAATGCTGTGCTAACAGCACTGCGGTTGGTACTACTGCAATACTGTACTAACAGTAAGCACGCACCAGACTAATCCCCAGCAGCAGCTAATAACACACTAACTGTGCAATCAGCAGCAATGAACGATCAATGACTTAGGTAGCAATGGTTTAGCAAAGAAATAGCCAATGGTTTAGCAAAGAAGAGCAAATCTTTCAGTATCAAGCAAAGACAGAATCAGCAGACTAATCTCTCCTAAAGCCGGAACTCATGTGACCGGGGCCGATGGCGTGGCGGCCTTTTAAATGGTGGGGCGTGTACTAAAGCCCCTGAGCTGTAATTGGCTACAGGCGTCCTGCCTGTAGCCAATTATTGCTCTCCGAGTTTCGGGCGCTGTGATTGGCCAAGCATGCGGGGTCACAGTGCATGCTTGGCCAATCATCAGCCAGCAATGCACTGCGCCGGCCGCGCCGGCCGCAATGCATTGCGGGGCCGCTCGCATCACACGAATGTGATGCGAACGGCCCAAATAGTTCTGGGCTCGACGAGCGAGCGAACGCCCGATGCTCGATTCGAACATGGGTTCGAATCGAGCACCGGGCCCATCCCTACCGTTGAATGTCTACTTTCCAAAAAGGGGTAATTTGGAGGGTATTTGTACTTTTCTGGCTAGTTAGTGTCTCAAGAAATGAGATAGGCCTTCGGTACATCAGGTGTGATCAGGTGTGATTGGCACCATAGCTTGTAGACTTTATAACTTTCACAAAGACCATATGATATACACTGATTTGGGTTATTTTTACCAAAGATATGTAGCAGTATAAAATTTTGCCAACATTTATAAAGAAAAATTACTAATTTGCTAAATTTTATGACAGAAACAAACAAAAAGGGCTTTTTTTTCACAACATTTTTGTCTTTTTTCTCTTTAAAGCACAAAAAATAAAACCCAGTAGTGATTAAATACCACCAAAAGAAATCTCTATTTGTGTGAAAAAAAAGTACACAAATTTCATATGGGTACAGTGTTGCATGACTGAGTAGTCATTCAAACTGTTAGAGCACGGAAAGCTGAAAATTGGCTTGGGCAGGAAAGGGGGGGGGGTGCCCAGTAGGCAAGTGGTTAACCACTTAAGGACTGGAAGGACTTGCCCCCTTAATGAGCAGGCCATTATTTGCGATATGGCACTGCAGCGCTTTAGGCCCCTTTCACACGTACGGACCGTATGTCCGCTTTTTCATCCATCCGTTTACGGATGAAAAAGGGACATACAGTCATGCTCGAAAGTGTTGGCACCCCAGAAATTTTTCCAGAAAATCAAGTATTTCTCACAGAAAAGTATTGCAGTAACACATGTTTTGCTATACACATGTTTATTCCCTTCAAAAAAATTCCCTTAAAAAAAAAATCAAAAAAAGGGAGGAAAAAAAGCAAATTGGACATAATGTCACACAAAACTTAAAAAATAGGCTGCTCAAAATTCTTGGCACCCTTTAAAAATTGTGGATAAATAAGATTGTTTCAAGCATGTGATGCTCCTTTAAACTCACCTGGGGCAAGTAACAGGTGTGGGCAATATAAAAAAAACACCTGAAAGCAGATAAAAAGGAGAGAAGTTCACTTAGTCTTTGCATTGTGTGTCTGCGTGTGCCACACTAAGCATGCACAACAGAAAGACAAAAAGAGAACTGTCTGAGGACTTGAGAACCAAAATTGTGAAAAAATATCAACAATCTCAAGGTTACAAGTCCATCTCCAGAGATCTAGATTTGCCTTTGTCCACAATGCGGAACATTATCAAGAAGTTTGCAACCCATGGCACTGTAGCTAATCTCTCTGGGCGTGGACGGAAGAGAAAAATAGATGAAAGGTTGCAACGCAGGATAGTCCGGATGGTGGATAAGCAGCCCCAAACAAGTTCCAAAGAAGTTCAAGCTGTCCTGCAGGCTCAGGGAACATCAGTGTCAGCGCGAACTATCCGTCTTCATTTAAATGAAATGAAAGGCTATGGCAGGATACCCAGGAGGACACAGAGACATACAAAAGCAAGACTACAGTTTGCCAAAATGTACTTGAGTAAGCCAAAATCCTTCTGGGAAAAACGTCTTGTGGACAGATGAGACCAAGATAGAGCTTTTTGGTAAAGCACATCATTCTACTGTTTACCAAAAACGGAATGAGGCCTACAAAGAAAAGAACACAGTACCTACTGAGAAATGTGGTGGAGGTTCATTTAAGTTTTGGGGTTGTTTTGATGACTCTGGCACTGGGTGCCTTGAATGTGTGCAAGGCATCATGAAATCTGAGGATTAATAAAGGATTTTGGGTCGCACTGTAGAGCCCAGTGTCAGAAAGCTGGGTTTTCGTCCGAGATCTTGGGTCTTCCAGCAGGAAAATTACCCCAAACATATGTCAAAAAGCACCCAGAAATGGATGGCAACAAAGCGATGAAGAGCTCTAAAGTGGCCAGCAATGACTCCAACACCTGTGGAGAGATCTTAAAATTGCTGTTGGGAAAAGGCGCCCTTCCAATAAGAGAGACCTGGAGCAGTTTGCAAAGGAAGAGTGGTCCAAAATTCCGGGTGAGAGGTGTAAGAAGCTTATTGATGGTTATAGGAAGCGACTGATTTCAGTTATTTTTTACAAAGGGTGTGCAACCAAATATTAAGCTAAGGGTGCCAAGAATTTTGAGCAGCCCATTTTTGAAGCTTTGTGTGACATTATGTCCAATTTGCTTTTTGTTCCAATACACACAAAGGGAATAAACATGTGTATAGCAAAACATGTGTTACTGTAATACTTTTCTGTGAGAAATACTTGATTTTCTGGAAAAAATTCTGGGGTGCCAACAATTTCAAGCATGACTGTACATTGGTCCCTATGAGATTGCGGGTGTCAGCGGATGAAACATCCGCTGACACCCGATCTCATCCGTGTCCGCAATGCTCCGTTTTTCTGGATAGAAAAATTCCCAGACGGTCCGTGTTCATCCGATCCCCCCATAGGGGAGAGTGGAGATCTGACAGGGCGGTCCCTGCACAGTGTGCAGGGACCGCCCTGTCATCCGCCGGCTCAGCGGGGATCAACGGAGCGATCCCCGCTGAGCAAGCGGAGGTTCACGGGGGGGATCATCACGGATCCGTCCCGTGTGAAAGGGGCCTTAAATGACAATTGCGCGGTCATATGACGTTGCACCCAAACAAAATTGATGTCCTTTTTTCCCACAAATAGAGCTTTCTTTTGGTGGTATTTGATCACCTCTGCATTTTTTATTTTTTGCGCTATAAACAAAAAAAGAGCGACAATTTAAAAAAAATATATATATTTTTTACTTTTTGCTATAATAAATATCCCCCAAAAATATGTAAAAAAAATTAAATTCTTCATCAGTTTAGGCCAATACGTATTCTTCTACATATTTGTGGTAACAAAATTGCAATAAGCGTATATTGATTGGTTTGCGCAAAAGTTATTGCATCTACAAAATAAGGGTAAAGATTTATCACATTTTTATTATTTATTTATTTTTTAGTAGTAATGGCAGCGATCTGCTATTTTTAGTGGAACTGCGATATTGCGGCAGACAGATCGGACACATTTGACACTTTTTTGGGACCAGTGACATTTATACAGTGATTAGAACTAAAAATAGCCACTGATTACTGTATAAATGTCACTGACAGGGAAGGGGGTTAACACTAGGGGGCGATCAAGGAGTTAAGTGTTCCCTAGGGAGGTGTTTCTAACTGTGGGGGAGTGTACTGACTACGACTAGAGGAGGAGAGAGATTGCTGTTCCTGATCACTAGGAACGACAGATCTCGCTCTACTCCCCTGTCAAAAAGGGATCTGTCTGTTTACATTGACAGATCCCTTTTCTGGCTCTTTGAGGAGCGATCGCCGTAAGCCTGCAGACATTGCGGCCGCCGGCCACGAGCATTGGCTCCAGCGTCGTGCCGCAGGTGCCACCTATCATTCTTGAAGCGGCAGACGAGCACCTATGGCGATTCGCTCAGCCGTGCCAACCTGCCGCTGTATAATGACGGCGGCTGGTTGGCAAGTGGTTAAACATCCATGAAAGCTGTTTTATTTTTGCTAAATAAGTACATTAATGCTATATTGGTACATAGGGGAGCTGGAATTTAGAAAAAAAAAAAAGAAAAGAAAGGTGAAGCCTTTAAACCTCAGGTGGGACTTGGATTTACATATCTGCTAATCCTCCATATCCCTCCCTTTCTTACCATGCCAGCTGGCCTCTGTCTGGTCTTCTCGATTCCCCGTCCCCTGTAATATTTTGTGAGTAACTTGCATGGTTCTCTTTTTTTTGTTATGTCCATCTTTATACATTTTAATATTTGTTTATTTTTTATTTTTTGATTTGATTTATTTATTTTTCCTGGTCCCATTTAGGAATGTAATTGACATTAGTGGGTTTATACTCCACCCCTGGTCCTTCCTTTTGGATCCAGGTAATGCATATTTTTTGTGCTGTTTCCTGTTGTAAACTTGTTATGACTAAAGCCCACCCAGGCTGAAATATGTAAACTCTCTCTGTATTGGGATTTTTGTACTCCTGATGGATTTACAATAAATTAAATGTTATAGCATATTCTGCCAGCCTCTTCATTTGGAGACTCTCAGTGCAGGATGAGTTCATCCAATAACCAGAAATGAAAATGAACCATACCTGGCCGGAAAAGCACCTAAGAATACTGCTGAAGTTCAGGCAGCTTCTGGTGTTACTTGCTAAATCTTCACATCTAGTCCTCTGTCATTGTGGAACTATTTGAATTATAGGCCTAGTTTGTACACAGGGATTTGACCTCTGTCCAAGTTAAAGTGGAACCTCACTCTCCCAATCAACATTGATTATTTTTAATTATCATGCTGCTAGCATTAGAAAATAGATAGGAAATATATCATATAGGTATATAGATAGGAGTGTATAATTTCTTACTCGTTTTAGACCTTTTTTTTTACTTCATGGCTCTTCAGAAGAGAAGGAGAGGAGGAGGGTTTTTTTCAGCTAAGCATACATGCTTGAGCTAAGCAAATGCTTTATGATTCATTTGCTCTTACTCAAGATGGCCACAGCCAGACATGCTAGGGGGTGGTTTTTCAAAGTGATTTCTTAACAACAACAAAAAAATGGAGACATGGATGGACGAGTGAGTTTGCTTTGAATATTAAAAATGGATTAAATAATGTTTTTGGTTTGTGGTGCTAAAATGCAGTGAAGATCCGCTTTAAGCCTTGTTGCCTCATGCTGCTAATCCTTACACCTTGTCATTCAACTTTTAAACTTAATTGAATTAACTGGGGAAGGAGAGAATTGGACAGGTATCCCTAGGGGCGGGGCTTTATCTAGGCATGCAGGGATACCGAGGACCAGTATACAGCTTGGGCCCCAAAGACTGAACTGGAATAAAGGGATTAATTTAAAGTAGTACTAAAGTCTCTTTATTCTAAGCAGAATCAAAATTCTAGAGACTAATATTGCACAGTTATATTAACCAACCATTCCTAGTGCATAAAGACACACATAGGTACCTGATTACAGCTGCATTCTCTTCTCCTCTTATTGCTTACAAGACCTTTTGTTTTAGTGCACACCTGTCCATAGTACTCAGGACTAGAGTTGAGCGGACTCCTGGATGTTCGTGTTCGACGGGTTCGGCCGAACTTCGAAAAAAAGTTCGAGTTCGGGACCGAACTTGACCCGAACTTGACCCCGAACCCGAACCCCATTGAAGTCAATGGGGACCCGAACTTTTGAGGAATAAAATGGCTCTAAAAAAGTAATGGAAAGGGCTAGAGGGCTGCAAATGGCAGCAAAATGTTGTTAAGAGCATGGCAAGTGCTATGCAAACAAATGTGGATAGGGAAATAACTTAAAATAACAATAAAAAAATGTTTTATTTGAATAGCACAATAGAAGAAAAATATATAAATTGGGTATCTCACACCTCCAGGTATGCAGAAAACACTGCAAAATATATATTTTTTTGCACTAAATGTGTGTTTTTGCAATAGCAGAATACACCCAGAGTATGTAAACGGTTTATCTCGCACCTACAGAAATGCAGAAAGTGCTATTAAAAAAAAATGTTTTTGCCCTAAAAAATTTTTTTGGAATAGCACAATAGAAGAAAAATATATAAATTGTGTATCACACACCTCCAGATATGCAGAAAACACTGCAAAATATATATTTTTTGCCCTAAATGGGTGTTTTTGGAAGAGCAGAATACACCCACAGTATGTACAGGGTGTATCTCACAGAAACATATGCAGTGCTGGTGCACTGAGCTTGCAGTAGACTTGTGCACAACGGAAAAATTTGTTCCGTTTCGGTTCGTTTCTTTCCGGTCCTGTTGATTCGTAATCATTCGTAATTTTGCTAGACGGGATTTTTCGTGTTCGGACTCATTCGTATTTTTGCAAGCGACATTTTTCGTTGAATTTTTTGTTGCTTTATAATTCGTACTTTCGGTAGAGTACGTTGTTTTTCGTTGATTCTGGACACAACTCCTACTTTCGTAACTTTTTTTGGGTTCGTACTTTCGGTAGAGTACGTTGTTTTTCGTTGATTCTGGACACAACTCCTACTTTCGTAACTTTTTTTGGGTTCGTTGATTCGTAATTTTCCGTGTCTCTCTCACAACGACGCTGCCTATTATGCCTAATGTGCTTCGAATGGATTTGTACTTTTCTAAATACATTGCGGTTATTTGTAACGATTCGAAATCTCGTATTTTACTTTCGTTTTTAACATGCGGCTATAGGCTCCGCCCCTGTACACCATTTTCAGAGGGTTCAGCACGGTGAGGGAGAAGCAGAGAGCAGAGCAGAGTGAGTGTTATTGTGCTTCGAATGGATTCGAAATCTCGTATTTTACTTTCGTTTTTTACATGCGGCTATAACCTCCGCCCCTGTACACCATTTTGAGAGGGAGTTCAGCACGGTGTGGGAGAAGCAGAGAGCAGAGCAGAGTGAGTGTTATTGTGCTTCGTATGGATTCGTACATTCGTAACTTTTTCATAACGAATTATGCCGAAGACATTCGGGCATTCGCTATTTGCGGTATAATTTATTTCGGATTCGGTCTTATTCGTAATTGCTTTGTTCGGAAATTCGAATGCTTCCGAATGTCCGAAAGTTGCTAAATTCGGACGAATTTCAATTCGTTACGAAACGAATTGCACAAGCCTAGCTTGCAGATAAAAGTTATATTTCCTCTGGCACTGGGCTCATGGCAGTGTAAAAAGACTGTGCACTGCAACCCAACCAGGTAAATTTATGTAGATCGCTGAGTTATTAGAATAGATTTCTGAATCTGGACTCCTAGATAATTCTCTCTCCCTAAAAGCAGCAACAGGAACCTTGCCCTACACTGTCTATCTTTTCTCTCAGTGCAGTGTAAAAAGCTTGTGCACTACACCCACACAACTAAATCTATATGGATCGCTGACTAATTAGAATCTATTTCACAATCAGGACTGACTCCTATCATGTAATTCTCTCCCTCACAGCAACAGCAGCCAGGAACCTTTCCCTACACTGTCTAATGCAGAGTGACGTGCTGTGCTGTGTGCCTCTAGCTTATATAGAGGCTGGGTCACATGCTGCACTGGCCAATCACAGCCATGCCATTCGTAGGCATGGCTGTGATGGCTTCCAAGGGCACACCAGTTAAACTAAAGTTGATTGGCTGCCCTGCAGCTTTTAAAAATGCGCCATTACATCGCCGAACACCGGACCCGAACCCGAACATACCGTCAATTGTTCGGGTTCGGGTCCTTGGACCCAAAAACCCAAAAGTCCGGTACGAACCCGAACTTTACAGTTCGGGTTCGCTCAACTCTACTCAGGACTAAATTTCTCATCATTTGTTATCGGTCCCTGAAGTGAGGACACTGACCTGGACAGGCAGCCTGGGAAGACAACACCAAGGCATGCTTCTAGTCCATCTTCAAGGATAGTGATTGACAACGTCTCTTGAGAAAGTGCTGTCAATTGCAGCAAGACAAGGTAAAGGTTTTTAAATATGAAAATGACTCATTGATGTAGAACAAAGTAATTTTAACACCATTATTTCTTTCTTGCATTTTTTTTTTTGTTGAACACATTTTTTTTTTCCTTTTAAGTTTTTATTAGTAACCATTGTAATTGAAAAATGTTTCCATATCTTGATGAATTTTTGTAGATAACCTCACTTCACACCGTGACTGACATGGATTATGTCACTGGACACCATGACTGACATGGATTACCTTGCTGGATACTGTGATTGACTAGGACTACCTTGCTGGGCTCCATGATTGATGTGAATTACCATGCTGGATGCCATGATTGACATGGATTACTTTCTTGGATCCTGTGATTGACATGGATTACCTTGCGGGACACCGTGATTGATGCTTGATTACCTTCTGGGGACACTAATAGAGCATATTTTTAAACAACAGTAAGTATGTGTTTGTGTTTCATTTCTATACAATTCATGTTTTTTTTTCACAGTATTTTTTAAATTTAACTCTTGTGGGAATGGGTAGTAAGGAGTAACAATGTACCCAATACTCATTATTATAGGGTAAATGTGGCTTCCTGATTCTGAGCAGTACCCCATGCAGGCCCAAACACTCCAGGGATGTGGGGATTAGGCCCATTGTCCTCATCAATGTGGGGACAAGATGCCATGCCACTGGTGAAGAGGGGGGCCTTGGCAAGGTACCCTCCCACATAAGGGCATGTGCCCTGGTATGGTTCACAATGTTGGTGCACATGTCCACTGACTACCTTTGTCCTTGCCACTCAGTGTTCTTACCATGAGAAGTGTATGGTATGGATTTTAGACAAAGGAGTGACTGGACATAATAAACTTGGATTTTGCCAAAGTGTTTGACACAATTCCCGACACACAACTAATGTGTAAATTAAAGTCTACAAGCTTAGAAAATTCAGTTTCTAAATGGATAAAAAAACTGGCTAAAACACTGTATTCAGGGAGTGCTGATTAATGATTCATACTCGGAATCATAGTAAAGTCAAATCAGACAGCGCAAAACCACAATAAAATCCTAACTAAAGCAGCTGAACACTAAAGTTCAATATAAGGCAATCCCTTGGTAATACATAAATCTAAAACAGTGCAGCGCTGGGAAATTAAACTGCTATAAAACATAAAACAAAGTGCCAGAGTGTAGAGTTCAGAAGCTAAAGGTGTCGACAGCTGACACACCAACAGGAAGAGAAAGATTCCTCGATAGTGAACAGGGTGCTAGAGAATGGTTCTAATCACTGTGCATCCTTTTCAGTGCTTCCACCACCAGAGGTACAAGCCGCTCACCTTAATGAATGGACCTCTAAACTAACAGAAAGGTCATTCAAAACGTCAGTTTAAAAAAAAAAAAAATTGCATTGATACATGTCTCCTGGGGCAGGACCCAGGTCCCCAAACACTTTTTATGACAATAACTTGCATATTAACCTTTACAATTAGCACTTTTGATTTTTCACGTTCGTGTCCCATAGACTTTAACGGTGTTCGCGTGTTCGAACAAATTCTTTGCCTGTTTGCATGTTCTGCTGCGAACTGAACCTGGGGGTGTTCGGCTCATCCCTAATGTACAGCATTATCAAGATTACAAGCAACAAACTGCCATGTACATGTATTAGTAAGCAACCAGGCAACCCTGGACAGTGGGCGTCTGCTCCATAGGGCAAGGGAGGGTGTTCGCCCCCCCTGTAATCCAGTGCTGTGATAATGATTCTCGGGGAGGAAAACAGGCAGCGGGCAGGAAGCAAGTCGAATTCAATTAGAGCCGCTCTCTCTCTCTGTTTTTGGCTGACAGAAAGGGGGAAGGGTGGCGATCGGGGGAGATATACAGACAGCCCGCAGCTCTCCTCTCCCTGTCACGGCGCCG
The DNA here is from genome assembly GCA_029206835.1 of Rana muscosa. Classification (NCBI taxonomy): domain Eukaryota; kingdom Metazoa; phylum Chordata; class Amphibia; order Anura; family Ranidae; genus Rana; species Rana muscosa. Next base: position 327,501,512 of record CM055116.1, on the reverse strand, counting down.
CTGCCGAGTTCTCTGGTAAATGGAGCAGCGGCACTGTGACAGGGAGAGGAGAGCTGCGGGCTGTCTGTATATCTCCCCCAATCGCCCCCTCCCCCTTTCTGTCAGCTGAAGCTAGAAGAGAGAGAGAGCGGCTCTAATTGGATTCACCGGGCCCCGCCCTTCTTCCTCCACACTGTTTTCCTCCCCATGATTGGCCACAGCAGAGGGCCAATCAGAAATCTCTGGGGACTGGGGGCATCAAGGGAAATATAGTCCCTGAAGAGTGGCGGCCCCAGCGTGCCCACAGACACCATGCTGCAGCCCCCAGCATGCAAGCACTCTGCTGGGGGGGGGGGGGGTTGCAAGAGGAGAAAAGAGAATACTGTGCTGGGGGAAGCTAGAGAGGGAGCCACGCTGTACCCGCACCACCAGAGAGCCACGCTGTACCCGCACCACCAGAGAGCCACGCTGTAACCGCACCACCAGAGAGGGAGCCCCACTGTACCCGCACCAACAGAGAGGGAGCCACGCTGTACCCGCACCACCAGAGAGGGAGCCACGCTGTACCCTCAACACCAGAGAGGGAGCCCCGCTGTACCCGCACCACCAGAGAGGGAGCCACGCTGTACCCGCACCACCAGAGAGGGAGCCACGCTGTACCCGCACCACCAGAGAGGGAACCACGCTGTACCCGCACCACCAGAGAGGGAGCCACGCTGCACCCGCACCACCAGAGAGGGAGCCACGCTGTACCCACACCACCAGAGAGGGAGCCACGCTGTACCCGCACCACCAGAGAGGGAGCCACGCTGTACCCGCACCACCAAAGACGGAGAAAGACCTAGCCACTGCCAGGGTACAGGCATGCTACACTACTGACTAGAGTTACCCCGGGCAACCCAGAGCGAGCGAACGTCCAGCCAGAGGGATCACTGTTGCGGTTTCACCAGGTCTGGTAAGAGAGCCTGTTGGCCATTATCCATTACTGTTCCTAGGGACTGAGCCATTATTGCAGAAAATTACACCAAATGCTGGGAGTTTTTAGTGCGGAAACTGACACCAGTGCTGAGGGGTCATTATTATGTACACTGTCTGGTACAGATGCTGAAGTTTTTATTCTAGAAATCTGCACCGATGTGGGGGGTTATTATTGTTGCTACTGACACCAATGCTGGCGATTTTTATTGCGGAAACTGACAGCAAAGCTGGGGATTGTTATTGCAGAAACTGGCACTGATCCTGGGGGTTGTTATTTCCTTGGGGGGGGGGGGGGAACTCCATTTTTTATGATATTGTTATTCAAAGTAGCTAGTTGCTTGATAGTTGCATCAGGTTTCTCAAACCTTTGCATGCCTGTGCTTTATGTGATAATGACTAAGCCCCTCCCCTTCATGACATTGTCAAAAAGGGACCGAGCAAGGATGACCTTAAAATTATGCCCCCCCCCCTGAAAAAAGTTCAGCGGACGCCTATGCCCTGGACACCAATGTGGGGAGCAGGGATGGGCCCGGTGCTCGATTCGAACCCACGTTCGAATCGAGCACCGGGCGTTCGCTCGCTCGGCGAGCCCAGAACTATTTGGGCCGTTCGCATCACATTCGTGTGATGCGAGCGGCCCCGCAATGCATTGCGGCCGGCGCGGCCGGCGCAGTGCATTGCTGGCTGATGATTGGCCAAGCATGCACTGTGACCCCGCATGCTTGGCCAATCACAGCGCCCGAAACTCGGAGAGCAATAATTGGCTACAGGCAGGACGCCTGTAGCCAATTACAGCTCAGGGGCTTTAGTACACGCCCCACCATTTAAAAGGCCGCCACGCCGTCGGCCCCGGTCACATGAGTTCCGGCTTTAGGAGAGATCAGTCTGCTGATTCTGTCTTTGCTTGATACTGAAAGATTTGCTCTTCTTTGCTAAACCATTGGCTATTTCTTTGCTAAACCATTGCTACCTAAGTCATTGATCGTTCATTGCTGCTGATTGCACAGTTAGTGTGTTATTAGCTGCTGCTGGGGATTAGTCTGGTGCGTGCTTACTGTTAGTACAGTATTGCAGTAGTACCAACCGCAGTGCTGTTAGCACAGCATTGCACCCCAACAGCACCCATAGGACTTCTAGTGTGTTAGTGGCAGCAAACAGAGCTCCTATATTTTCTTCTCAGCAGCACCCATAGGACTTCTAGTGTGTTAGTGGCTTCACACAGAGCTCCTATATTTTCATCTCAGAAGCACCAATAGGACTTCTAGTGTGTTAGTGGCATCACACAGAGCTCCTATATTTTCTTCTCAGCCGCACCCATAGGACTTCTAGTGTGTTAGTGGCATCACACAGAGCTCCTATATTTTCTTCTCAGCAGCACCCATAGGACTTCTAGTGTGTTAGTGGCTTCACACAGAGCTCCTATATTTTCATCTCAGAAGCACCCATAGGACTTCTAGTGTGTTAGTGGCAGCAAACAGAGCTCCTATATTTTCTTCTCAGCAGCACCCATAGGACTTCTAGTGTGTTAGTGGCAGCAAACAGAGCTCCTATATTTTCTTCTCAGCAGCACCCATAGGACTTCTAGTGTGTCAGTGGCAGCAAACAGAGCTCCTATATTTTCATCTCAGAAGCACCCATAGGACTTCTAGTGTGTTAGTGGCATCACACAGAGCTCCTATATTTTCATCTCAGAAGCACCCATAGGACTTCTAGTGTGTTAGTGGCATCACACAGAGCTCCTATATTTTCATCTCAGAAGCACCAATAGGACTTCTAGTGTGTTAGTGGCATCACACAGAGCTCCTATATTTTCATCTCAGAAGCACCCATAGGACTTCTAGTGTGTTAGTGGCATCACACAGAGCTCCTATATTTTCATCTCAGAAGCACCAATAGGACTTCTAGTGTGTTAGTGGCATCACACAGAGCTCCTATATTTTCATCTCAGAAGCACCAATAGGACTTCTAGTGTGTTAGTGGCATCACACAGAGCTCCTATATTTTCTTCTCAGCAGCACCCATAGGACTTCTAGTGTGTTAGTGGCATCACACAGAGCTCCTATATTTTCTTCTCAGCAGCACCCATAGGACTTCTAGTGTGTTAGTGGCATTACACAGAGCTCCTATATTTTCTTCTCAGAAGCACCCATAGGACTTCTAGTGTGTTAGTGGCATCACACAGAGCTCCTATATTTTCATCTCAGAAGCACCCATAGGACTTCTAGTGTGTTAGTGGCATCACACAGAGCTCCTATATTTTCTTCTCAGCAGCACCCATAGGACATCTAGTGTGTTAGTGGCAGCAAACAGAGCTCCTATATTTTCTTCTCAGCAGCACCCATAGGACTTCTAGTGTGTTAGTGGCATCACACAGAGCTCCTATATTTTCATCTCAGAAGCACCCATAGGACTTCTAGTGTGTTAGTGGCATCACACAGAGCTCCTATATTTTCTTCTCAGCAGCACCTATAGGACTTCTAGTGTGTTAGTGGCATCACACAGAGCTCCTATATTTTCTTCTCAGAAGCACCCATAGGACTTCTAGTGTGTTAGTGGCATCACACAGAGCTCCTATATTTTCTTCTCAGCAGCACCCATAGGACTTCTAGTGTGTTAGTGGCATCACACAGAGTTCCTATATTTTCATCTCAGAAGCACCCATAGGACTTCTAGTGTGTTAGTGGCATCACACAGAGCTCCTATATTTTCTTCTCAGCAGCACCCATAGGACTTCTAGTGTGTTAGTGGCATCACACAGAGCTCCTATATTTTCTTCTCAGAAGCACCCATAGGACTTCTAGTGTGTTAGTGGCATCACACAGAGCTCCTATATTTTCTTCTCAGCAGCACCCATAGGACTTCTAGTGTGTTAGTGGCAGCAAACAGAGCTCCTATATTTTCTTCTCAGCAGCACCCATAGGACTTCTAGTGTGTTAGTGGCATCACACAGAGCTCCTATATTTTCATCTCAGAAGCACCCATAGGACTTCTAGTGTGTTAGTGGCATCACACAGAGCTCCTATATTTTCTTCTCAGCAGCACCCATAGGACTTCTAGTGTGTTAGTGGCATCACACAGAGCTCCTATATTTTCTTCTCAGCAGCACCCATAGGACTTCTAGTGTGTTAGTGGCAGCAAACAGAGCTCCTATATTTTCTTGTCAGCAGCACCCATAGGACTTCTAGTGTGTTAGTGGCATCACACAGAGCTCCTATATTTTCATCTCAGAAGCACCCATAGGACTTCTAGTGTGTTAGTGGCATCACACAGAGCTCCTATATTTTCTTCTCAGCAGCACCCATAGGACTTCTAGTGTGTTAGTGGCATCACACAGAGTTCCTATATTTTCATCTCAGAAGCACCCATAGGACTTCTAGTGTGTTAGTGGCATCACACAGAGCTCCTATATTTTCTTCTCAGCAGCACCCATAGGACTTCTAGTGTGTTAGTGGCATCACACAGAGCTCCTATATTTTCTTCTCAGAAGCACCCATAGGACTTCTAGTGTGTTAGTGGCATCACACAGAGCTCCTATATTTTCTTCTCAGCAGCACCCATAGGACTTCTAGTGTGTTAGTGGCAGCAAACAGAGCTCCTATATTTTCTTCTCAGCAACACCCATAGGACTTCTAGTGTGTTAGTGGCATCACACAGAGCTCCTATATTTTCATCTCAGAAGCACCCATAGGACTTCTAGTGTGTTAGTGGCATCACACAGAGCTCCTATATTTTCTTCTCAGCAGCACCCATAGGACTTCTAGTGTGTTAGTGGCATCACACAGAGCTCCTATATTTTCTTCTCAGAAGCACCCATAGGACTTCTAGTGTGTTAGTGGCATCACACAGAGCTCCTATATTTTCTTCTCAGCAGCACCCATAGGACTTCTAGTGTGTTAGTGGCATCACACAGAGTTCTTATATTTTCATCTCAGAAGCACCCATAGGACTTCTAGTGTGTTAGTGGCATCACACAGAGCTCCTATATTTTCTTCTCAGCAGCACCCATAGGACTTCTAGTGTGTTAGTGGCATCACACAGAGCTCCTATATTTTCTTCTCAGAAGCACCCATAGGACTTTTAGTGTGTTAGTGGCATCACTCAGAGCTCCTATATTTTCTTCTCAGCAGCACCCATAGGACTTCTAGTGTGTTAGTGGCAGCAAACAGAGCTCCTATATTTTCTTCTCAGCAGCACCCATAGGACTTCTAGTGTGTTAGTGGCATCACACAGAGCTCCTATATTTTCATCTCAGAAGCACCCATAGGACTTCTAGTGTGTTAGTGGCATCACACAGAGCTCCTATATTTTCTTCTCAGCAGCACCCAAAGGACTTCTAGTGTGTTAGTGGCATCACACAGAGCTCCTATATTTTCTTCTCAGAAGCACCCATAGGACTTCTAGTGTGTTAGTGGCATCACACAGAGCTCCTATATTTTCTTCTCAGCAGCACCCATAGGACTTCTAGTGTGTTAGTGGCATCACACAGAGCTCCTATATTTTCATCTCAGAAGCACCAATAGGACTTCTAGTGTGTTAGTGGCATCACACAGAGCTCCTATATTTTCTTCTCAGCAGCACCCATAGGACTTCTAGTGTGTTAGTGGCATCACACAGAGCTCCTATATTTTCTTGTCAGCAGCACACATAGTACCTATAGTGTGTTAGTGTCAGCACCCATAGGACCTACAGTGTGTTGTGAGCACACATAGGAGCTCTATTTTTTATACTATATACACTACCGAATACAATGGCTGGAAGACCGCCAAGGAGAGGCAGAGCGTGCCGAGGCAAGAACACAGGGCAGGCAGGCTCTGTTTCTAGAGACAACAGTGCTTGCCGTGGACGTGGTCATGCATCGTCATCAGCACGTGGCCATGGGACACGCTTGTCTTTGTTTTCGGCAGCTGGACATGTGGAGCCGCATCATGCCGAAGGCTTGGTAGAATGGATGACCAAGCCCTCCTCATCCTCCTCATCCTCTCTCACCCAGGCTCAGGGTACTGGCAGAGCAGCTGCCAACGCGTACTCAATGGCATCATCAGCCACCCCTTCCCTAGATCCACCATGTCCTCCTGAGGAGTCCCCCGAACTGTTTGAGCACAGTGTTGGGTACATGCTCCAGGAGGATGCCCAACGATTCGAAGGCTCGGATGATGATACCCAGCTTGAGGAAGTCAGTAGTGTGCGCGCAGAGAGAGGGGATGCTGAAGGACAGCAATCTGGCAGTACTGTTCCACCAGCTGCAGCTTACTGCCAGGTTTTCTCTAGTGGTGAAGAGGGAGGGGATGATGAGGTCACTGACTCCACGTGGGTGCCTGAAGGGAGAGAGGAGGAGGAGGAGGAGGAGGAGGAGGATGCAGCGTCACATGTCCAACGAGGCAGGATGCCCCCTGGAGGCCAGCTAGAGGCCAGCACAGCAACTGTACCACACCGTAGAGCTCCGCCTGTGCAGGGCGCTGCCTCTGCACGTTATCACAAAAGTTCTTTGGTGTGGGCCTTTTTTGAGACGAGTGCATCAGATCGCACCACTGCTATTTGCAATATTTGTCTCAAGCGTATCTCGCGTGGCCAAAACATCAGCCGCTTGGGCACCACAAGTATGAGCAGACATATGTCGACCTGCCATGCAGCTCGTTGGCAAGCACACATAAAAGACCCACACCAAAGAACAAAGCGGACCTCTCCTTGCTCCTCATCAGCTGGGATCTCCATCCCCACTATATCTTCAGTCCTCTCTGAAAGCTGCTCTGAGAGGACTGAAGGTGTAGAATTAGGTGTGTCACAACCAAGTACTTGCAGTACACCGACGTCCGATTGTAGCAGGCAAATTTCCCTGCCCCAGCTGCTGGACCGTCGAAAGAAGTATACTCCCAGCCATCCACATGCCCAGCGGTTGAATGCTAGCTTGGCTAAATTGCTAGCACTTCAACTGCTGCCTTTTCAGTTGGTAGACTCGGCCCCCTTCCGTGAGTTTGTTCAATGTGCGGTTCCTCAGTGGCAGGTTCCCAAACGCCACTTTTTCTCACGGAAGGCGATTCCGTCTCTCTACCGGCATGTGGAAGGCAATGTCCATGCCTCGCTGGACAGGGCGGTCAGCGGTAAGGTGCATATTACCGCTGACTCATGGTCCAGCAGGCATGGACAGGGACGTTATCTTTTTTTCACGGCCCATTGGGTCACTCTATTGGCAGCTGGGAGGGATGCAGGACAAGGTGCAGTAGTGTTGGAGGTTGTTCCGCCACCACGCCTCCAAAATGCTACTACTGGTTGTGACACACCTCTCTCCTCCACCCCCTCCTCTTCTTCTTCCTCCATGTCCTCTTCGAGTGCTCTGTCCTCGGAACCAGCGGTGCTCCGTAGGCGTACAAGGGGCTACGCGAGTACGCAGGCAAAAAGATGCCATGCCGTGCTTGCGCTGGTGTGTTTGGGGGACAGGAGCCACACTGGGCCAGAGGTTCTGGCAGCTCTGCAGGGGCAGGCCGAGAGGTGGTTGACGCCACGCCAGCTTAAGCCAGGAATGGTCGTTTCTGACAATGGCACCAACCTCCTCTCCGCCCTGCGACAGGGGCAGCTCACCCATGTGCCCTGTATGGCTCACGTCCTCAACCTGGTGGTGCAGCGGTTCTTGGGCAGGTTCCCAGGCTTACAGGATGTCCTGAGGCAGGCCAGGAAAGTCTGTGTGCATTTACGCCGATCTTATAATGCCAGTGCTCGGCTGACTGAGCTGCAAAAGGAGCTGAACCTGCCCAAGAACCGCCTAATATGTGACATGCCCACCAGGTGGAACTCAACGTTGGCCATGCTGCAGCGACTGCACACGCAGCAGAGGGCCATCAATGAGTACCTTTGCGACTACGGCACCAAGACAGGGTCAGGGGAGCTTGGCTTTTTTTCCCCACGCCAGTGGAGCATGATCAGGGATGCATGCACTGTCCTCTCACCATTTGAGGAGGCCACGAGGATGGTGAGTAGTGACAGTGCATGCATCAGTGACACTGTACCTCTTGTCCACCTGTTGGAGCATACGCTGCGTGGGATAATGGACAGGGCACTTGAGGCAGAACAGAGGCAGGAAGAGGAGGACTTCCTTGCCTCTCAAGGCCCCCTTTATCCAGACAGTGTTCCTTCTGTCCCACCCATCACACAGGAAGAGGATGAGGATGAGGAGGAGGAGGAGGATTGTGTGAGCATGGAGGTGGAGCCTGGCACTCAGCATCAGCAGCAGCAGTCTTTTAGGGATGATGTACAGTCCCAACAAACCAGTGGACTTGTACGTGGCTGGGAGGAGGTGGCTAGCGATCATGTCATCCTCAGTGACCCAGAAGACTCCGGACCGAATGCCTCAGCTAACCTACGCTGCATGGCCTCCCTGATCCTGCAAAGCCTGCGGAAGGATCCTCGTGTTCTTCGGATCAAGGAGAGGGACCATTACTGGCTGGCCACTCTCCTTGATCCACGGTACAAGGGTAAGGTTGCGGACCTTATCTTGCCGTCGCAGAGGGAGCAGAGGATGAGACATCTCAGGGAGGCCTTGCAGAAAGGTCTGTGCAACGCGTTCCCAGAAACTGGGAGGTTACAAACTCCTGGTCCTGGACGACGAGTTGCTGAGGCTTCGGTCAGTAGCAGAAGGAGCGGTGGGGAAGGTGGACGTCTGACCGATGCGTTCAGACAATTTTTTAGTCTGCAGCCCCAAGGTATGATCGGTTCCAGCAACCATCGCCAGCGTCTGATATACATGGTGCGGGAATACCTAGGGGCAAGGTCAGACTTGGACACCTTTCCCACCGAAAATCCTCTGGCTTACTGGGTCCTGAGGATGGATCACAGGCCAGAGCTTGCACAGTATGCAATTGAGCTACTGGCCTGTCCTGCATCCAGCGTTCTTTCCGAACGCACATTCAGTGCTGCTGGAGGATTTGTCACCGATCATAGGGTGCGCCTGTCCACCGACTCGGTTGATCGACTGACCTTCATAAAAATGAATCAGTCTTGGATCACCACCAGCTACCAGACACCTGAAGCGGATATAACGGAATAATTTATAATGTCACATCCCTTCAAGACTGCCTATGCTGATGCTGAGTGACTGTCCTGTTATGTTCACTGACTATCCTCTTCCTCCTCCTCAATGATCCATGCCACCACACCAGTGCCTAAGGCACAATTTTTCAGCCCCTGTATAACAGGGGCGTGTAATTACATTTTTTTAAAAAGATGCTTCGCAACAGGTGTGACTGCTGTGCTCCAAGCACAGTATCTGTGAGGGGTTGCAGTGTTGTGGCACCAGCACCAGTGCCTAAGGCACAATTTTTCAGCCCCTGTTGGGGCGTGTAATTAAAATTTTTAGGCAATGCTTTGCAACAGGTCTCATTGCTGTGCTCAGAGTACAGTATCTGTGAGGGGTTGCAGTGTTGTGGCACCAGCACCAGTGCCTAAGGCACAATTTTTCAGCCCCTGTATAACAGGGGCGTGTAATTACAATTTTTTAAAAAGATGCTTCGCAACAGGTGTGACTGCTGTGCTCCAAGTACAGTATCTGTGAGGGGTTGCAGTGTTGTGGCACCAGCACCAGTGCCTAAGGCACAATTTTTCACCCCTGTTGGGGCGTGTAATTACAATTTTTAGGCAATGCTTTGCAACAGGTCTCATTGCTGTGCTCAGAGTACAGTATCTGTGAGGGGTTGCAGTGTTGTGGCACCAGCACCAGTGCCTAAGGCACAATTTTTCAGCCCCTGTATAACAGGGGCGTGTAATTACAATTTTTTAAAAAGATGCTTCGCAACAGGTGTGACTGCTGTGCTCCAAGTACAGTATCTGTGAGGGGTTGCAGTGTTGTGGCACCAGCACCAATGCCTAAGGCACAATTTTTCAGCCCCTGTTTAACAGGGGCGTGTAATTACAAATCTTGATCTAATAGTTCACAGCAGGGCCCATTCCTGCGCCCACCAAGAGTAACTATGAGGGCCTACAGTCTTGTGGCAACACCGTCCACCACCACCACCACCACCAAAGGCCCAATTTTTCTGCCCTGTTCAACAGGTGCATGCAATTACAAATCTTGATCTAATAACTCACAGCAGGGCCCATTCCTGCACCCACCAAGAGTAACTGTGAGGGCTTACAGTCTTGTGGCAACACCGTCCACCACCACCACCACCACCAAAGGCCCAATTTTTCTGCCCTGTTCAACAGGTGCATGCAATTACAAATCTTGATCTAATAACTCACAGCAGGGCCCATTCCTGCACCCACCAAGAGTAACTGTGAGGGCTTACAGTCTTGTGGCAACACCGTCCACCACCACCACCACCACCACCACCAAAGGCCCAATTTTTCTGCCCTGTTCAACAGGTGCATGCAATTACAAATCTTGATCTAATAACTCACAGCAGGGCCCATTCCTGCACCCACCAAGAGTAACTGTGAGGGCTTACAGTCTTGTGGCAACACCGTCCACCACCACCACCACCACCACCAAAGGCCCAATTTTTCTGCCCGGTTCAACAGGTGCATGCAAGTACAAATCTTGATCTATTAACTCACAGCAGGGCCCATTCCTGTGCCCACCAGTCTTGTGGCTACACCAACATCTAATAGGGCAAATTTCTGCAGAGTATATACGGCAGGCCCCTACTTTCAAACATCCAACTTACAAACGACTCCTACTTGCAAATGGCAAGAGAAAACAGGAAGTGAGAGGAAATCTACCCCTAGGAAGGGAAATTCTATCCTGTTAGATTTAATTTGGGAAAAAGGTATCTCCTCTCTACTGATGCTTTATCACCAATCCTTGTTTCAATTAAAACCCCACTTTTCCAAAAACATTTGTCATTGGGACGGAAAGTGAGGTGACATGTTCTGAACAGATGTGCAAAGACAGCAAATGTTACAGGGGTGATAACCCCTCCCTATGTTCTCCAAAAAGCTTAAAAATAGATTTTTTTGGGATGGAGCTACACTTCATAATGTACCTGTTCAGATTCTACTTAAGAACAAACCTACAGTCCGTGTCTTGTTTGCACCACCTATATACTGCTGTTCAGAGTATATAGGGTTGTAGGTATAGGGTTTTATTTTGGGTACGGGGTCCCCCTTAATATCCATACAAGACCCAAAGGGGCTGGGGTGGGGGGGGGGGGGTGATGGGGTAGCCATGCCATTTTTCTCAAGGATTTTCAGCCATATGGCGGCCAGGACAAGACATGACATTAAAGCCGCAAGTGGTTTTAAATGGCTTCTTTTTTTCCTTTACAAATGTCATTTTGTGCAAGGACAGTTCTAAACACGGGAAACACATGCCACTTCACAGGCATACTTTAGACACCCCCCAGGTACCATATTTAAAGGAAAATTTCACTTTTTTTTTCACTTTATGCATCATTAAAATGACTGCTCCCGAAAAAACGTTAGTTTTTAAAATTTCTTTTTGCATTGATATATGTCCCCTGGGGCAGGACCCGGGTCCCCAAACCTGTTTTATGACATTAACATGCATATTGGCCGTTGTAATTAGCAATTTTGATTTCGAACGTTCGCGTCCATTATAACGAATAGGGTTCGAAAATTTGCGCGAACTTTCGGTCCGTTCGAAGGTTCTGGTGCGAACCGAACCCGGGGGTGTTCGGCTCATCCCTAGTGGGGAGAGGTTGACATTGACATTGCATACAAACCCACTCATTGGGGGCAACAGTTGCCAAAAGTCAACAGTTATATGAACAAAATATTACAGAAAAAAAAGTAAAAGTTACAACAGAAGTATATACATAAATATCCATGTATACATGGTAAGCTAAGATAAATTCAAGACATGGAACTAATACAGAGTTTTTATATACAGTACTGTGCAAAAGTTTTAGGCAGGTATGAAGAAATGTTGTGAAGTAAGAGTGCTTTCAAAAATATATATTTTACATGTTCATTTTTTTTTTCATGTTTTCAAGAAAAATCTAAATCAAATCAATATTTGTTGTGAGTGACTACCCTTTGGCTTCAAACCAGCATCAATTCCTCTAGGCACACTTATACACAGTGTTTGAAGGAACTCAGCAGGCAGGTTGTTCCAGATATCTTGAAGAACTAACCACAGATCCTCTGTGGATTTAGGCTTCCTCAATTCCTTCTGTCTCTTCATGTAATCACAGACAGACTTGATGATGTTGAGTTCAGGGTCCTGGGGGAGTTCTGTGGGGGGGGAACTCTGATTTAAGGCAAATAGGCTGTGCAATTTGCATGTTGCTCCAGAGCTTAGTACATGAGGTAAAACTTCACTTTACAAAGAATGCCCAATCACATGCAAGGAAAAAAACTGCACTTTTTCTTGCACATGATTGGATGATGGAAGTCAGCAGAGCTCCCCCTCATTTACTAAGCTCTGTAGCAACTTCACTTGAAAAGTGCTCAGTCTGTGTGCCTTTAGTAAATCAACCCCATTCATTTAGTAAATCCACCCCATTACATGTAGTAAATTATACTTGTTTTCTTCTGTCATTTCACCAGAGTTTTAGAGAAGTTTTTTGTGAATATACAAGCATATACATCATTTGCTGCAACCCCTTCCAATCACTCCAAACATAATACAATGTACGTGCATATCACAATAGTCTAATCCCTTTTTAGAACATGTCATATATGTAGTGGGCAGTAGACATGTGCACTGCCAAAAAATGTGTTAGTTTTCGTTTTCGTTTCATTCTTTTTTTTTTTTTTCGTTTTTCGGGTCATTCGTTATGATCGCAATTCGTAAATTCGTACATTCGTAAATTTATACATTCGTAAATTCGTACATTCGTAAATATATACATTCGTAAACTTGTACATTCGTAAATTTATACATTCGTAAATTTGTACATTCGTAAATATATACATTCGTATATTCGTACAATCGTAAATTTTTTAATTCGTACATTCGGAAATTTGGAAATTCGAAATTCGAAAATCGGAAAACCCGAAAATTCGAAAATCTGAAAAAATAACTATTAAATTATACAGTAGGTATTGTAATTTTCTTTCAAATTTGGCTGTTAGCGAACGTAACGAATACAAATTTATCCGAAGTTACGCATAACCTGAAATAACAAATGCCACATCTAAACAAATGGAACGGAACAAATTAATAATTATTAATAATAATAAAACGTTTTTATTATTATTATTGTTATTTATTATTATTATTAATTCATTACGTTCCATTCGTTTAGATACAGCATTCATTATTTCGGAAAACAATTCGTAACTTCGTTAAGTTCACTAACAGCCAAATTTGAAAGGAAATTCCAATACCTATAATTTAATAGTTAGTAATAGTTAAGTTATTATTAGTTAATTATTATTTCAGATTTCCGAATTTCCGAATTTACTAATTTACGAATGTATGAATTTACTAATTTCCGAATGTACGAATTTACGAATTTATGAATGTACAAATTTACGAATGTACACATTTACGAATGTACGAATTTACGAATTTACTACTGTACAATTTTCCGAATGTACAAATTTACGAATGTACGAATTTACGAATGTACGAATTTACGAATGTACGAATCTACGAATTTTCGGATATTCGAATTTACGAATATTCGTTAAAATTCGTTAAATGAGTTTTCGTTAATTCGGATATTTCCGAATTAACAAATTTGTCGAAATTCGTTAAAAAACAAATTCGGAACAAAACAAATTGCACATGTCTAGTGGGCAGGCCCGGATTTACTCCCTTTGCCGCCCCAAGGCCGAGTCCTTCAATGCCGCCCCCCCCATCACATGTGGGGGGGGGTGACGCGTGGGGGGTAAGCGATTTTTCGCAGACAATGACTGGTGTTAGTGCTTCAATCATTCCGGCACCATAGTTGTTATGGTGTCAGGATGATTGAAATGCATTATTTCTATCATTACATTGTAATATAAAATGAAATAGTTCAACTCACCATAAAGCAGAATGAGTGGGAGCCCCTGAGCGTGTCACTTGCCACCGTCGCTTGTCACCAGATTGGAATGTCACTTGCCACGCTGCCTGCCACCAGATGGGAATGTCACTTGCCACGCTGCCTGCCACCAGATGGGGATGTCACTTGCCACACTGCCTCCCCCCCCAGCATTGCAGAGTACTTGCAGCCAGGTACAACGCTGTCAGCCTCTCCTCTCCCGCGTGGGAAAACTAGCTGCAGGTGAACCATGAAACAGAGGAACATGAGACTCGAGTGAGGGCAGGCAGTGAGAGATGACGTCATTCTCTCTCTTCTGTGTGATGTCGCGCAGCCTTCACGGCCCTGTAAGTAAGGGCGGAAGTTGGAACAGCAGTGCGGGCAATGAGAGATGATGTAATCTCTCTCCGCCGCCCAGTGGCGTAGCGTGGGTTGTCAGCACCCGGGGCAAGGCAAGTAATTTGCGCCCCCCCTAACCTGCAGACTTTTAGCACTCCCCGAGTCCCTTCAAATACAATAGTACTGATCTACTTGATTCCAACACTGACCTATCTGATACCTATACTGACCACTATACTATATTGTCCACTACACTACACTGACCACTATACTATACTGTCCACTACACTAACCACTATACTGACCACTACCCTGACCACTATACTATACCGTCCACTACACTGACCACTATACTGTTTTTCCATGACACTGACCACTATACTATACTGACCACTACACTTCACTGACCATAATACTACACTGTCCACTACACTACACTGACCACTATACTGTCTTGCCTACTGTAACTCTCTCTCTCTCTGCCTCTCTCTCTCTGCCTCTGCCACTCTCTGCCACTCTCCCTCTCTCTGCCACTCTCCCTCTCTCTGCCACTCTCTGCCCATCTCTCACTTCACTCTCTGCCCCAATCTCTCACTCTCTGCCCCCGCCTCTCACTCTCTGCCCCGTCTCTCTCTCTCTATCTGCCTCTGTCTCTCTCTGCCTCTCTCTTTGCCTCTGTCTCTTTCTCTCTTTGTCTCTGTCTCTCTTTGCCTCTCTCTCTCTCTTTGCCTCTGTCTCTCTCTTTGCCTCTCTCTCTCTCTCTTTGCCTCTCTCTCTCTCTCTTTGCCTCTGTCTCTCTTTGTCTCTCTCTCTCTTTGCCCCTCTCTCTCACTTTGCCTCTCTCTCTTTGCCTCTCTCTCTCTGCCTCTCTCTCTCTCTTTGCCTCTGTCTCTCTCTCTCTTTACCTCTGTCTCTCTCACTCTCTTTGCCTCTGTCTCTCTCTCTCTCTTTGCCTCTGTCTCTCTCTCTCTTTGCCTCTGTCTCTCGCTCTCTTTGCCTCTGTCTCTCTCTTTGCCTCTGTCTCTCTCTCTCTCTCTCTTTGCCTCTGTCTCTCTCTCTTTCTCTCTCTCTCTCTTTGCCTCTGTCTCTCTCTCTCTTTGCCTCTGTCTCTCTCTCTCTCTCTCAGTGCCTCTGTCTCTCTCTCAGTGCCTCTGTCTCTCTCTCTCTCAGTGCCTCTGTCTCTCTATCAGTGCCTCTGTCTCTCTCAGTGCCTCTGTCTCTCTCTCAGTGCCTCTGTCTCTCTCAGTGCCCCTCTCTCTCTCTCTCAGTGCCTCTCTCTCTCTCAGTGCCTCTGTCTCTCTCTCGGTGCCACTGTCTCTCTCTCAGTGCCTCTGTCTCTCTCTTTGTGCCTCTGTCTCTCTCTCTGTGCCTCTGTCTCTTTGCCTTACTCTCTCTTTGCCTCTGCCGCTCTGTCTCTGCCTCCGTTTCTCTCTCTGCCTCTCTCCCCAGTTTGTGTTCCTCCTCACCTGCTTGTCCTGCATCATGGACATCAGTCCGGAGGATAGGAGGAGGCGGCCGCCATGTTTGTTCCGGCGCACTGTGATTGGGCGTATGGAGGTCATGTGCAGTGGCGGGAGTTCAGGATCACGGACAGGCCAGCCCCACGCCACACATGTCCCCCATGGCCCAATTACAGGGCGCCGGACATTGAAAAATGGCGGCCGGAGCTTCGGGCGGCCGGGGACACAGGAAATTAATTTAGGAGGACTTGTCTCCTCCGCCGCGCGGCGCCGCCCCTGCACACAGCGCCACCCCGAGGCCTGACCTTGTTGGCCTTGTGGGAAATCCGGCCCTGGTAGTGGGGATACTTCATTTTTTCACAATTATTTTTAGAGATATCTTCCCACTGACAACATTGATCTTCTTAGCTATCTATAAGGGGGTAATTCTTTCTAATGACCATCACACTAATGCATCCTGAGATGTAGATACAGTCATTTTTAGCAGGGGGGTTCCTGAGACTGGAAAAATATGTCATGGGTTCCTCTTTGTTGAAAGGGTTCAGAAAGGCTGCTCTATCATTTTTAAAAAGAGTAAAAAATGGGACAGGGGTTCTAATGTTTCCATTCAACTGGATATCGTAGGAGATAAAATACGACATGGTTTCATGAGATAAATGCTGCATATTTCTGTGAAATACTGCTTGCCATATTTTAGTAGCATTTTTTTTGTGAATGCCCAAAAACTTTTTGAAATGTGTTATAAGGTATTTTACCACAATTTTTAAAGAGCAAAATACCGTTTTGTGAATAGAGCCCGGTATGCTGGCACTTTTTACAAAGTTGCTGAATTCCTGAGATTCAGCTGATCTCCACTCTAGTCCAAACAAACTAATATCTTTACTAACAAATGCAGCAGCTCTCAGGCCGTGTACACACGACCGGTTTTCTCGGCAAAAAACGACAAGAAAACTGCCGGGAGAGCTTTCTTGCCGAGAAAACCGGCTGTGTGTACGCGGGTTTCAGTTTTTCAGAATCTCGTTGGCCTGTTTCTCAACGAGAAACCCGAGCGTGTGTACACGTACCTGTCGCCGTGGAAACCCACGCATGCTCGAAATGACTTTGACGCATGCGCAGTAGCTTCCTAGGCATAGGCATAGGGTGTAGCAAGATGGCGGCGACGGCATCAAATGTGACGAGTGCACGCTCGTCGTAGTCGATGACGTCACCGCGTTCGTGCCATTCAAAAGAACGGCGGTTCTTTTGAATCGTACGTGTGTACACTCGGCCGGGACAAGTTTCTTGTCAAGATTCTCGTCAGGAAAAACGTTTTTTTTCTGACGAGAATATCGGCCGTGTTTACGAGGCTTGAGTGTTGTATAGATTGAATGTAGCCTCAGCACTGTGCTCTGGCAGTAGGATTGGAACTTCCCTTCCCACTCCCAGGACACAATGGAGTCAGGCTAAAAAGCACTCATCTTTTTAATGGGAGCTTTTTTTATACTCTATGAATTAATACAAGCTTCCTCTCATTGGCTGTGTGGGAGAGGTGGTAGGAGAATGTTATCCACTTGCTGACCAGACTTTTTCTGGCACTTTTTGTTTGCAAGTTTAAATCAGTATTTTTTGCTATAAAATGACTTAGAACCCCCAAACAGTACTGTATATATTTTTTTAGCAAAGACCCTTGGGAATAAAATGGCAATTGTTGCAATTTTTTATGTCACACAGTATTTGCAGCGGTTTTTCAAACACAATTCTTTTTGGAAAAAATACACATTAACAAATTTAAAATTAACAAAACACATTATCCCAATTTTTTTGTAAAATCTGAAAATGATTTCACGCCGAGCAAATAGATACCTAAAATGTCACACTTTAAAATTGCGCACGCTCGTGGAATGGCGACAGACTACAGTACTTAAAAATCTCCATAGGCAATGATTTAAACGCCTTTACAGGTTGCCTGTTTAGAGTTACAGAGGAGGTCTTGAGCTAGAAATATTGCTCTCGCTCTGATGTTCGCCAACACCTCACATGTGCGGTGCGAACAGCGCTTACATATGCATGCGTGACTTACGTATGTGTTAGCTTCTGCACATGAGCACAGAGGTATGGGGCGCTTTAAATTTTTACACTCGGTTTCTTATTTATTTGACTTTTTATTTTTACACTGTAAATTTTATTTATTTATTTATTTTTTATCACTTTTATTCCTAATACAAGGAATTAAAAAACATACCTTGTAATAGAAATAAGGTTGACAGGTCCCCTTTATGAAGAGATCTGGGGTCAAAAAGACCCCAAATCTCTTATTTACCTTTAAAAGCAAAATATAAAAAATATAAAAAAATTGATCTTTTGCATAAAAAAAAAAATATTTACTTTCAGTCTGGACCTGAAGTGATGTCATTATGTCGCTCCGTTCCTCCAAGGCCATAGAGTCGATCAAAGAGTGTCTGCTCTCTGATCAGAACAAAAAGAGAGCAGCGCCATCTAAGTGCAGCAAAGTTACAACATTTATTTCCAAAGATGTCAGTAGAAAACTCACATCTTGTTGCCTGACGAAGGCACGGATGCTCCGAACACGCGCACCTCGAGTCCCAGGAAGTGCTGAGAGCCACCAGCGTGGCCCGGAACTTTTGGCTTTCTCTCCCCTGACCGCGGCTTGTCCTCCCCAGGAGTGGATGAACTCCAATATATAACTTATGGGAGCAGCCGGCCGCACTGTCCGATCGTTTCTCAGGCAAACCGGCAGTAATGGTAAGCCCGAGAAACACCAGTGAGTGGCAGGAGGGGAAACGTCCCCTCCCGCCGCTTCGGAAAGCATTCGAGTGGCTCATGAGTCGGAATGCTTTTATGAGAAAGCCGGCGGCCGGCTGAATAATGTGATACTGAGGTTATGGCGGATTTCTTCCGCCATAATCCCAGTAAACCACTTGGAAACCACAACATATATATATATATATATATACGTATTGCGGTTGGCAAGTGGTCATGATCTCCCACTTAGCCAATATGAGGAAGCTTTGGGACACAACACTTTATACTCTATGTAGCTGAGGCTACATACAGTCCATACAACGCTGAGAAACGCTGCATGTCTTAGTGAAATAAATTGTTAGTTCGGACCAGCTTGGTACAAACAAGCTTCAATAAAAGCTAGAGATCAGCTTTAATGTCATTTCAAAGTATTAAATCCTTTAAAAATAGAAGGCTGGTATATTTTCACACTCACTAAACTATACAAAGTCCCACTTATATAGATGTTTCTGTAGTGTTTACTCAGCTTCTTATTTCACAATCTTTTAATATTATTGCAGGTTATAAGATTTTTATCCAAACACAATGAAATCAGCTGAAGTGTGCCCTTTAAATTGTGTGTGGGAAAACATATTGTGTCTATTTCCAGCCACTTCCACTTCAGCCACTCAGGAAACTAGGGTAAAATGAGATACCATAATCAATTTCTAGCCATATCCATTTTTAACAATTGGTTTCCAATTGTGACAGGTGGTAGGATTAAATGAAAAATACACACACAATAGCATGCAGTCTAATGTAATGTATTGGCAGACACATGAATAGAATGAAGAGTAATCCAATGTTCCAACACGCTTACCAGGCTCTTTAATGGCCCTGCAATGGCTTACTTCAATGGCCTTTGAGCCCTGGTAAGGGCACTTTTAATCCTGATTGCTTGAAGCTGTCATAGTGAAATTGAAAGGAAGTGGGGAAATAAATCTGCCACAGCTACGGTAGTTGATACAATTTTTGTTTTCTGTCTTGTGTACACTGAAGTAACCCTGCAGGGTGTTTTGTTGGCTTGTATTGTTCTCTGCATGAATACAAACATATCTCACAATCAGATTTTGGTTAACTTGCAAAAAAGGAAAATGTGTTTTTCTAAACCATCATATGCAGCACCGCCGCCCTTTTCGGACTTTATTCACGTGCCCTTTTTTTCATTTGCGGATCTGCATTGTTTTCAATGTTTTAATACACAGGTGCATTAAGAACATGCGTTATAGGAGATTACACATATAAATGCATGTATATGCATTTGTAACCATTTAAATTAAGTCTAAATAAAGGAGAAAAATTTATTATCATTATGTTTTCACGCATTTAAAAACATCTATACGCACGTTATTTACTGATCATTACGCAGCAACTTCTCTCCTAGAAAAAACATGTAATAACATCAGTATGAAATTTTTGGTCATGTGAATCAAGCCTTATAAGCACCATTTGTAAATTAAATCAGTCACCAAATATACGGTAATTATACTACTATATTTTCTGTAAAATAAACTTAAAGGAGAAGTATGGCCTAAGATTTCTTTTGGCCATACTTATCTTCTGGGGCACAGGAGTGCACTTACTTTTTGTCACCTGTGACCCAGAGTCAGCTTATAGTGGGTTATTGCCCCCTTTCAGCTGACATTGCAGAGCTACTCCAGGCTCTGGAAGGAGGATCCCGACCATATTGTCAAAATGCATCCAGCTGCCTGACTGACAGTCTGAGAGCCAAAAACAGCTGTGCTCGCCCTCTCTCCAGCCCGGTGTGTAGTTTGTTCCGAGAACACACAGAAGAAAGGATTCTCTTTAGTTCTA
This sequence comes from Rana muscosa, assembly GCA_029206835.1. Lineage (NCBI taxonomy): Eukaryota > Metazoa > Chordata > Amphibia > Anura > Ranidae > Rana > Rana muscosa. The sequence continues at coordinate 327,481,240 of CM055116.1, read as the reverse complement.
GGAACAGGGGCGGGGATCTAAAGTTTTCACACAGCCGACAGCTCTAAGCCCTGATTGAAGGGAATGGACACACCCCCTTCACACAGTATGAAGAACAAGCACAGCTGTGGGTAACAGTCATAGGCTGAGTTCTGCAGCTCTTCCCTCATCACCATTTTAACTCTTGATGTCAAGTAGGGATGAGCCGAACACCCCCCGGTTCGGTTTGCACCAGAACCTAGGAACGGATCGAAAGTTCGTGCAAACTTTAGAACCCTATTAAATACAATGGACGCGAACGTTCGAAATCAAAAGTGCTAATTATAACGGCTAATATGCTAGTTATTGTCCTAAAAAGGGTTTGGGGACCCGGGTCCTGCCCCAGGGGACATGTATCAATGCAAAAAGAAGTTTTAAAAACGGCTGTTTTTTTCGGGAGCAGTGATTTTAATGATGCATAAAGTGAAAACAAAAAGTGAAATATTTATTTAAATATCGTACCTGGGGGGTGTCTGACGTATGCCTGTGAAGTGGCACATGTTTCCCGTGTTTAGAACTGTCCCTGCACAAAATGACATTTCTAAAGGAAAAAAAGTAATTTAAAACTGCTTGTGGCTTTAATGTAATGTCTGGTCCCGGCAATATAGATGAAAATCATTGAGAAAAATGGCATGTTGAACAGGGGCAGAAAAATTGGGCCTTTGGTGGTGGTGGTGGTGTTGCCACAACACTGTAAGCCCTCACAGTTACTCTTGGTGGGCGCAGGAATGGGCCCTGCTGTGAACTATTAGATCAAGAATTGTAATTACATGACATTGTTGAACAGTGGTAGGAAAAATTGGGCCTTTGGTGGCCCTGGCACACAAAGGGGCCCGGACAGCAGGAGGATCGGTGGAGAACAATGCCCTCTGTGTCTCTCACCCAGGTTTCTTCCCCTCTCGTCAGGTAGACTGTACGGGGCCCCATGATTCCTAACAGCGGCCCTGGTGCTGGTGCCACAACTCTGTAAGTCCTCACAGTTACTCTTGGTGGGCGCAGGAATGTACCCAGCTGTGAAATATTAGATCAAGAATTGTAATCACATGCCCCTGTTAAACAGGGGCAGAAAAATTGGGCCTTTGGTGGTGGTGGTGGTGCTGGTGACACAACACTGTAAGTCCTCACAGTTACTCTTAGTGGGCACAGGAATGGGCCCAGCTGTGAAATATTAGATCAAGAATTGTAATCACATGCCCCTGTTAAACAGGGGCAGAAAAATTGGGCCTTTGGTGGTGGTGCTGGTGCCACAACACTGTAAGTCCTCACAGTTACTGTTGGTGGAGGCAGGAATGGGCCCAGGTGTGAAATATTAGATCAAGAATTGTAATCACATGCCCCTGTTGAACAGGGGCAGAAAAATTGGGCCTTTGGTGGTGGTGTTGCCACAACACTGTAAGCCCTCACAGTTACTCTTGGTGGGCGGAGGAATGGGCCCTGCTGTTAATTATTAGATCAAGAATTGTAATTACATGCCCCTGTTGAACAGGGGCATTAAAATTGTGCCTTGGCACTGGTGCCACAACACTGCAACCCCTCACAGATACTGTACTTGGAGCGCAGCAATGAGCCCTGTTGCAAAGTATTGCATCAAAAATTGTAATTACACGCCCCTGTTATACAGGGGCAGAAAAATTGGGCCTTAGGCACTGGTGCCACAACACTGCAACCCCTCACAGATAATGTACTTGGAGCGCAGCAATGAGCCCTGCTGCAAAGTATTGCATCAAAAATTGTATTTACACACCCCTGTTAAACAGGGGCTGAAAAATTGGGCCTTAGGCATTTTGTGCTGGTGCCACAACACTGCAACCCCTAACAGATACTGTAGTTGGAGCGCAGCAATGAGCCTTGCTGCAAAGCATTGCATCAAAAATTGTAAATACACGCCCCTGTTAAACAGGGGCTGAAAAATTGGGCCTTAGCCACTGGTGGCGGTGCCCAGAACCAAAAATGTTCTTTCAAGCTATCAGTATGATCATTGAGGACGAAGAGGATAGTCAATCAGCATAACAGGATAGTCACTCAGCATCAGCATAGGCAGTCTTGAAGGGATCTGACATTTAAAAAAAAAATATTCGGTTACATCAGCATCAGGTGAATAAAATAAGTGATGAGCGCAAATCCCTAGTGACAGTAAATTAAATAAAATAACAAGTATTGTGTGTAAACAATGTTACAATCAAATCCAGTGTATGCAGTGTGAGAGCAATGTGCACAAAGTGCAAAAAGTGCTAAAATGTGCAAATATGCTAATAAATTTGCACATTTTAGCACTTTTTGCACTTTGTGCACATTGCTCACACACTGCATACACTGGATTTGATTGTAACATTGTTTACATACAATACTTGTTATTTTATTTAATTTACTGTCACTAGGGATTTGCGCTCATCACTTATTTTATTCATTTCATTATTGGTGCTATTGTTTACACTACAGATTGAGCAGCAGTTCCCACTATATATTTTTATACCAGGTTCACGTGGAGGCGCGAGAGATTATACTTTCACATCAGCATCAGGTGCTTGGTAGCTGGTGGTGATCCAAGACTGATTCATTTTTATGAAGGTCAGTCGATCGACCGAGTCGGTGGACAGGCGCACCTTGTGATCGTTTACAAAGCCTCCAGCAGCACTGAATGTGCTGGATACAGGACAGGCCAGTACCTCAATTGCATACTGTGCAAGCTCTGGCCAGTGATCCATACTCAAGACCCAGTAACCCAGAGGATTTTCGGTGGGAAAGGTGTCCAAGTATGATCTTGCCCCTAGGTATTCCTGCACCATGTAAACGAGACGCTGGCGATGGTTGCTGGAAGCGATCATACCTTGGGGCTGCGTACTAAAAAATTGTCTGAACGCATCGGTCAGATGGCCACCTTCTCCACCACTCCTTCTTTGACTGACCGGAGCCTCAGCAACACGTTGTCCAGGACCAGGAATTTGTAACCTCCCAGTCTCTGGGAACGCGTTGTACAGACCTTTTCTGCAAGGCCTCCCAAAGATGCTTCATCCTCTGCTCCCTCTGCGACGGCAACATAAGGTCCGTAACCTTACCCTTGTAATGTGGATCAAGGAGGGTTGCCAGCCAGTAATGATCCCTCTCCTTGATCGCACGAATACGAGGATCCTTCCGCAGGCTTTGCAGGATCAGGGAGGCCATGCAGCGTAGGTTTGCTAAGGCATTCGGTGCGGAGTCCTCTGGGTCACTGAGGACGACATGATCCGCAGCCACCTCCTCCCAGCCACGTACAAGTCCATGGGTGTCTTGGGACTGTAATTGATCCCTTGAAGACTGCTGCTAATGCTGAGTGCTAGGCTCCACCTCCATACTGACAAAATAATCCTCCTCCTCCTCCTCCTCCTCGTCCTATTCCTGTGTGATAGCTGGGCCAGCAGGAACACTGTCTGGATAAAGGGGGCCTTTAGAGGTAAGGAAGTCCTCCTCTTCCTGCTTCTGTTCTGCCTCAGGTGCCCTGTCCATTATTCCACGCAGCGTGTGCTCCAACAGGTGGACAAGAGGGACAGTGTCAATGATGCATGCACTGTCACTGTTCACCATCCTCGTGGCCTCCTCAAATGGTGCCAGGACAGTGCATGCATCCCTGATCATGGCCCACTGGCGTGGGGAAAAAAATCCAAGCTCCCCTGACACTGTCCTGGTGCCATATTGCAACAGATACTCATTGATGGCCCTCTGCTGCGTGTGCATCCTTTTAATAATTTTGCAGGTCAGCCAGCTGAGCACTGGCATTATATGACCGGCGGAAATACCCACAGAGTTTCCTGGCCTGCTTCAGGACCTCCTATAAGCCCAGGTACCTGCCCAAGAACCGCTGCACCACCAAGTTAAGGACGTGAGCCAAACAGGGCACATGGGTCAGTTGTCCCTGTCGGAGGGCGGAGAGGAGGTTGGTGCCATTGTCGGAAACCACCTTTCCTGGCTTAAGCTGGCGTGGCATCAACCACCTCTGAGCCTGCCCCTGCAGAGCTGACAGAATCTCTGCCGCAGTGTGGCTCCTGTCCCCCAAGCACACCAGCTCAAGCACCACATGGAATCTTTTTGCCTGCGTACTTGCGTAGCCCCTTGAACGCCTACGGAGCACCGCTGGTTCCGAGGACAAAGCACAGGTAGAGGCCATGGAGGAAGAAGAAGAGGAGGGGGTGGAGGAGAGAGGTGTGTCAGAATCACCAGAAGTAACATTTTGGAGGCGTGGTGGCGGAACAACCTTCAACACTACTGCACCTTGTCCTGCATCCTTCCCAGCTGCCAGCAGAGTCACCCAATGCGCCGTGAAAAATAGGTAACGTCCCTGTCCATGCCTGCTGGACCATGAGTCTGCGGTAATATGCACCTTACCACTGACCGCCCTGCCCAGCGAGGCCAAGACATTGCCTTCCACATGCCGGTAGAGAGCCGGAATCGCCTTCCGTGAGAAAAAGTGGCGTTTGGGAACCTGCCACTGAGGAACCGCACATTCCACAAACTCACGGAAGGGGGCAGAGTCTACCAACCGAAAAGGCAGAAGTTGAAGTGCTAGCAATTTTGCCAAGCTAGCATTCAACCGCTGGGCATGTGGATGGCTGGGAGCGAACTTCTTTTGGCGGTGCAGCAGCTGGGGCAGGGAAATTTGCCTGGTACAATCGGACGTCGGTGTACCGATAGCAGATTGTCCGCAAGTACTTGGCTGTGACACACCTAATTCTACACCTTCATTCCTCTCAGTGCAGGTTTCAGAGAGGACTGAAGGTATAGTGGGGTTGGAGATCCCAGCTGATGAGGAGCAAGGAGAGGTGCGCTTTGTTCTTTGGTGTGGGTCTTTTAGGTAAGCTTGACAACGGACTGCATAGCAGGTCGACATATGTCTGGTCAAGCAAGTGGTGCCCAAGCGGCTGATGTTTTGGCCACGTGAGATACGCTTTAGACATATGTTGCAAATGGCAACGGTGCGATCTGCTGCACACGTCTAAAAAAAGGCCCACACCAAAGAACTTTTGGAATAACGCGCAGAGACAGCAGCGCCCTGCACTTGTGGAGCTCTGCGGTGTGATGCAGTCGGTGTGCTGCCCTTAAGCTGGCCTCTGAAAGGGTATTCTGCCTCATTGGAGATGTGCCTCCTCCTCCTTCTCTCTCCTATCAGGCACCCACGTGGAGTAAGTGACCTCATCATCCCCTCCCTCCTCATCACTGGAGCAAATCTGGAAGTATGCTGCAGCTGGGGGAACATGACTGTCAGATAGCTGTCCTTGTTGGGCACCCCCTCTCTCTGGGCTCATGTTACTACCCCCTCTCTCTGGGCTCACGTAACTGCCTTCCTCCAGCTGTGTTCCATCATCGGAGCCTTCAAAATGCTGGGCATCCTCCAGGAGCATGTACCCAACACTGTGCTCAAACAGTTCGGGGGACTCCTCAAGACGACATGGTGGGGCTAGGGAAGGAGTGACTGATGCCATTGAGCCGAGGGAAGAGGCCGCTTTGGCAGCTGCTTTGCCAGACAAAGGACCCTGAGCCTGGGTGAGAGAGGACGAGGAGGATGAGGACGGCTTGGTCATCCAGTCTACCAAGTCTTGGGCATGTTGCGGCTCAACATGGCCAGCTGCTGAAAAGAAGGACAAGCGTGTCCCACGGCCACGTGCTGATGAGGATGCCCCATGTCCACGACCAGCAGCACTGTTGCCTCTAGACACAGAGCCTGCTTGCCCTCTTTTATTGCCTCGTGACTGTCTGCCTCTCCTTGTTTGCCTTCCAGACATACTAATGGCCTGCAGTGAGATGTAGCTGCACAAAGGTGGGATGTATATATATATATATATATATATATATATATATATATATCTGTACTGATAATGCAGCTATCAGAATCAACTGCCTGCTGTGGTATTAGTATGGGGAAAGCAGCAATTGTCTTCAGTTAGTTTTAGGTGAAAACTGTGCAGAGAGGGACACAGTACACTAATTGAAAATACTTGAAGCTCTCTGCCTGCGGTTTAATTATGAGAACACCACTATTAGTCACTAACTGTATTCAGGTAAGCTTTAGGTGAACGCTATGCAAAGCACACAGTACACTACGCGAAACACTGACTGTCTGCAGCTAGCAAAATCACCTGCCTGCCTGTCACAGTATAGAGAATAACAGGAACGGATCTAGCTAAACTGAATACAGTGTATAAATATATATACAACACCTAGGATGCATATATATCCTCTACACACTGTAACTGCAGCTAACTGACTCGCCTGCCTGCTCTATCTAACTCAATATAAATTACACTGTCTGTCTCTGTAATCTCTCATTAAACAACTCCAACACACTACACAAGGCCGCCGAGCCGGCGGCCTTATATAGTGTGGGGCATGTACTAAACCCCCTGAGCCATAATTGGCCAAAGCCACCCTGGCTTTGGCCAATTACGGCTCTCCGTTTTTTCTGCGCTGTGATTGGCCAAAGCATGCGGGTCATAGTGCATGCTTGGCCAATCATCAGCCAGCAATGCACTGCGATGCCGCAGTGAATTATGGGCCGTGACGCGCCACTCGAATTTGGCCCATAATGTTCGCAATTCGGCGAACAGCCAAACAGCCGATGTTCGAGTCAAACATGGGTTCGACTCGAACACGAAGCTCATCCCTAATGTCAAGACAAGCTGTCATGCTGATAACAAAGGAACCAGGCAGCAGGGAGAAATGACACTCAGAACGTTGGAGAGAGGCAAATACACAGAATAGAAGGATGTGTTTTTTTTTCATTTTTCATGTCTGAGGTTTACAATCACTTTAATATAATTGTATACTGCTCTGCTCTATTTTTTCCTTTTATTCCCACTGTAGAATATTCACCACACAGCAGAACACATATCACTATACCATGCTGCTGTGAGTGGCCCTGGTACCCTGTGTTCATTGTGACCAATCATAGGGATCATATACTGTATCAGTTGCAAGCAATGCCATTTATTCATAGCCATTGTACAGTATACTGTTGTGATGATCTCTGTGATTGGTCACAGTGTTCACTAGAGTTGGCCTTGCGGTTCGCCCCGTGGTCAGTTTGCGGCGAACTTTGCGCGTTCGCTATTTGCCGAACCGGCGAACATATGGCGCTATTCGTGGCCGCCATATTCTTTTACATTGTGAAGAACTTTGACCCATGACACATCCATCATGTGGTACAGGACAGCCAATTGAGACATTTCAGCACATGAACATACCCCCTACCTTATAAATAGACCTGATCTGGCTGCCATTTCACATTCTGTCTTTTGTCATGTAGGGAGAGGTTGCTGTGTGGAGCAGGGACAGAGTGTAGTGACATAAATCGCTAACTAATAGGTCCACAAAAGTCCTTTTAAGGACTGGTATAGGTTTACTATTGTTTGGTGTGCAGTATATAGGGGTGTAATACACTTATAATATACTTTCAAAAATAAAAAGCATATTATGGTGCATTTGTATTGTGCAGCATTGTGACTGATGAGCGGTTCTGCAGCTGTCTTTTGTCAGTGTAGGGAGAGGTTGCTGTGTGGAGCAGGGACAGACTGTAGTGACACAAATCGCTAACTAATATAGGTCCACAAAAGTCCTATTGTTTGGTGTGCAGTATATAGGGGTGTAATACACTTAGTATTATAACTGGTGTTATAGACCAGTGGCCCCCCAAAACAACAGATTGAAGCGGGGTGTTATATACCTTCTTCCACATATACTGCGCTTCTCTAGAGACTTTTGTCACAGGGTCATTTAAAAAATTACAGGCAGAGGAAGAGGCAGGCCCTTCCGCAGGGGTGATAGGGGTAGGGCAGGAGCACCAGGCCGGAGCCAAAGTGGGAAGTTGCAGAAGGTGCGTTTGATTACGTCAAAGGACGCACCAGACTTGGTTGAGTGGCTCACTCAGCCTTCCCCTTCTGCACCCTCCTCATCCTCTCTATCTGCACCCTCTTCACTCTCTGCTGTGTGCACCCCCAAAGACACTACCACCAACACCACCATCACCATATACCCTCCGCTTGAATCACAGGAATTATTTTCCGATCCATCACAAGACATTTCCGATGCACAGCCATTCTTGGCATTGGATCAGGAAGAGGAGGTAGCAACAACCGCCACTCAGCAGTCTGACGACAGTACCCAGATCAGCCTAAGGAGGTTGGTCCCCGCTGTTGCTGCCTACTCCAAGATCTCTAATGTTAGTGGTGGGGAAGGTGACGTCGATGATGACGTATCTATGGACGTCACGTGGGTGCCCACAAGAGAGGAAGAGGAGGGGAGTTTTGAGGGAAAGATGGACCAGCAGATAGGGAGGAGAAGCAGGCCGAACTTACATTGCACAGGAGGGACAAACCAGACTGCTAATGTATCAGGAGCGAGCCATCAACCATGTACGGTCATATCTGGCGCTCCCAGGACGCCGGCACATGGCTCCGCAGTGTGGGCATTTTTTAACGTGTCCGCTGCTGACAATAGTGTTGCCATCTGCAGCCTTTGCAGTCAACGCATAAGTCGCGGTAAGCCCAACACTCACCTAGGGACGACCGCCTTTAGAAGGCACATGAACTCCCATCACCGAGCCTAGTGGGAGCAACGCCATCAGAACCCACAAAGCCACAGTCCAGGCTCTCACCGTCCAGCCTCTTCTACTTCTCCTTCTCCTCTCTCCTCACAATTGTCCTCCACTCCACCTTCCATCATGCCGTCCTCACGTTTTTCTGGAAAAAGGCAGGCTTCCGTGGGCCAAATGTTCGAGCGTAAAAAAATGATGACGCCGGATAACCCTCTTGCCCAACGGTTGACCGCTGGCTTTTCGGAACTGATAGCCCACCAACTACTGCCATATAAACTGGTGGACTCAAAAATTTGTGGCTATTGGAACACCACAATGGAAGGTCCCAGGAAGGAAATATTTCTCGCAGAAGGGCATCCCAGAGCTATATGGCCATGTTCAGTGGCAAGTGAAGGTATCTCTGGCACACAGTATCAGTGCCAAGATACATCTGACCACAGACACGTGGTAGGGAAGGTATATAACTTTTACTGCCCACTGGGTGAACCTTCTGACGGCCGTCAAGCATGTAACCCATGGCACCCGTGTAGATTTGGTTTTACCGCCACAGATTGCATGCAGGCCTGCTTCTTCTTTTCCTCCTCCTACTCCATCCTCCCTCTCCTCCTCGGCTGACTCCTCCTTTTCAGCTGCTACCGTCTCTTCCTGTGCGCCGCCCAAGATCCCCAGAACCTATTTGACATGCCAGGTGAGACATTGCCATGCTGTGCTGCATCTGTTGTGCCTGGAAGCCAAGAGCCACACTGGCCCTGCACTCCTTTCAGCTTTGCGTTCACAGGCATATAAGTGGCTAACACCGCTCAATTTGACAGTTGGTAAAGTGGTGTGCGACAATGGTGCCAATCTGTTGAGCGCGTTGAAACAGGGCAAAATTACACACGTGCCATGCATGGCACACGTCTTAAACTTGGTCGTGCAGCGATTCGTTGTCAAATACCCTGGGGTCCAGGACGTCTTGCGGCAGGCAAGGTAAATCTCGTCCCATTTCAGAAGATCTTACACGGCCATGGCTCACCTTGCTGACATTCAGCGGCGACACAATCTGCCCGTCAGACGTCTTATTTGTGACTGCCCAACGCGATGGAACTCAACCTTGTATATGCTTGATAGGCTGCTCCAGCAGAAATGTGCAGTTAACGACTACCTGTACGAACTCTTCGGCAGGACAGGTTCTGGGGAGCTTGTTTTTTTTCACTGCGCCAGTGGCTGCTCATGCGCGTTGCATGCAGACTTCTGCGGCCATTTGATGAGATCACCAAACTGGTCAGTCGCAGCCATGGCACCATCAGTGTCATCGTACCTTACGCCTAGTTTATGGAACGTGCTTTGCGTCATCTCATTGATCAAGCCGTCGAGGAGCAGGAGCAGGAAGATGAGGAAGTCGCAATGTTGGATGAATTCCCAGGGGGGGCTACTCCATCTGAGACAAGTCAACAACAGGAGTCTGAAGAGGAGTCAGAGGAGGATGGTGCCGGGGTGGATGAGGAGGAGTAAGAAGAGCATGCTTTAAACCTTTCTGGGATCCCTGTTGTTGTCCGTGGATGGGGGGAGGAGCATGAGGACGACATTATCCTGGATGATGAGCAGGAGCTAGGCCACCACACCGCTTCCAGTTTAGTGCAAATGGGGGCCTTCATGCTCCAGTGTTTTAAGAGGGACCCCTGTATAAAAAGCATAAAGGGAAAGGACCAGTACTGGGTTGCAACGTACTTAGACCCCCGGTACAAACAAAAAATGCCGGAAATGTTACCACCATCACAGAGGGCTGTCAGAATGGAGCACTTCCAGGCCTTGCTTAGAGAAATGCTGCATTCTACTTTTGCATGCGCTGGCAGAGGAATTTCCACTCACAGAGAAACAGTTGCGGGTACCAATCCAACAGAAGAGGGCGGTTTGAAGATGTGTTGGTCACTTCTGATATGAGATCATTCTTTCAGCCGACCCATCGACAGCTGTCATCCGGATCCAGCATCAGGGAACGCCTAGACCGACAGGTGTCCGACTACATCGGGTTAACGGCTGATGTGGATGCTCTGAGATGTGATGAACCCCTGGACTACTGGGTGGGCAGGCTTGACCTCTGGCCAGAGCTTGCACAATTTGCAATGGAACTGTTGGCTTGCCCCTCGTCCAGTGTCCTGTCCGAAAGGACGTTCAGCGCAGCAAGGGGGATCGTGACCGATAAGCGCACTCGCCTAGCTCACGACAGTGTTGACTACCTCACATTTCTAAAAATGAATGAGGCATGGATCTCGGAGGAATTCAACACATGTGACCAGTAGACCATGTTTGATTCAAATTCCTCATGACAGGCCACAAATATCCGCCACCACCCATAACAATTCATGGTCCCTGTCTTAGGTAAATACAGCGGCATAAAAGGCCTTTTATGTCCCTTGAATGCCTAATTTTTGGGGCCTGTAATGGCCGAAACGTATTTATCCTGTGAATGCCTAATGTACCTCCAGCCACAGAATACAAAGTTCTTTGCTGTCAGATGAACGCCTGTTGGCTAATTTTTGAGGCCTGTACTGGCCGACACTTACTTCTTTATCCAGGCTGTGAATGCCTAATTTTACAGACCTGTGAATGGACCCTATATGTATTTGACATGTATTTACCGGCTGCTGTCAGTTCTGGCTGATTTAGTCCGAGTTATTAAGCCTCATACACACGACCGGTTTTCTCGGCAAGAAACGACAAGAAAAATGTTGGGAGAGCTTTCTTGCCGAGAAAACCGGTCGTGTGTACGAAGCTTTCAGGTTTCTCGTCAAGAAAACTGCCCAGAATCTCGACGAGAAAAAAAGAAGACCTGCTTTCTTTTTTCTCGTCGGGAGTCTCATTTTTCTCATCGTGATTCTCGTCAGACTGTATTTGGACGAGAAAACCGTTCGTGTGTATGCTTTTTCAAGTCTTCAAAAACCGCGCATGGTCAGAATCAAGTATGAGACGGGAGCGCACCTTCTTGTAAAACTAGTGTTTGTAATGGAGATAGCACATTCGTCATGCTGTAACGAACTGAAAGCACGAAGACTGAAAAGCGCGAATCGTCTCTCCCCAAACTTTTACTGACACACGGTAACACGAGATCAGCAAAAGCAGCCCAAGGGGTGGCACCATTGGAATAGAACTTCCCCTTTATACTGCCGTCGTACGTGTTGTATGTGACCGCGCTTTACAACAACGAGATTTTGGATTGACAGTGTGTATGCAAGGAAAGCTTGACAAGAATCTCGTCAAGCTTGACAAGAAACCCGTCAAGAAAAACAATGTTTTTTTTGCGACGAGATTCTCGGCCGTGTGTACAAGGCTTTACACTAAAACCGAGCAATATTACAAAAAACAAAATACACGTTATAACTGTATAAATGATTTATATAACTATAAAAAAAAACAAAAATTATGGCAACTTTTCCAATAGCAGGATCATCTCCTGCACCCCCTTCATAGCCTGGCCTTGCCTCTCTCCATGGCCTTCATGCGCTTCTGAATTGACGAAATTTCGCAGATAAAAAAAAGAATGCTTGTCGATCGCAGATTCGCTTAATACTTCTGGTATGTCAGTGTCCATGTTGTGGGACTATGTGTGCACAGCTAGTAAGTATTTTGTTCACATGGTACAGAGCCATGGTACAGAGCCAATTACTCTACATACGCTCACCAGTCCGTATCCCTGATCCCAGCCAAACCAGCCACTTGGTGACACTGCACTGCTCGGATGACAGTATGTTTAAACAAAATGTTAAAAAAAACATAAAATTTCTTTATTTTCTGAAAATGTGTGACATAAAAAATTACAATTTACAATGCCTCTTACTAAATACCTTGGAGTGTCTACTTTCCAAAAAGGGGTTATTTTGGGGGTTATTTGTACTGTCCTGGCATTTTAAGGTCTCAAGAAATTAGTACTGTATTTGCCGGCATATAAGGCGGCTGGGCATATAAGACGACCCCCTAATTTTCAATTTAAAACGTTGGTTTTGTGCTGTACTCACCGTATAAGACAGCCCTCATGCCAGATGAATATCAGCTCGCCGGGTGCTCTGTAAAACTGTATGCATTAAGTACTGGGTATATGTGCCTCCTTGCAAGATTCCTCATGCCAGATGGATATCAGCCCGCCGGGTGCTCTGTAAAACTGTATGTATTCAGTACTGGGTATATGCGCCTCCTTGCAAGATCCCTCATGCAGACTTGTAGTACAGATGAAGACTGGTGGATGTTGGTGCCTGACCATGTCTGCTGATTTTTATAAGGGTGAAGAGGCCGCAAGGTTGATGTCAGCCTGCCGGGAGCTCGATAATAATGTGTGCAAACAGTATGCACCGCTCAGCCAATCCCGGCGGGCGATGCACCCTGTTGATGAATACAGAGCCTGCTAAGCCTGTTCGGATTGGAGTAACAAGCTCTGCCAATCCGAGCAGGCTTAGCAGGCTCCGCCGGGATTGGCTGAGTGGCGCATACTGTTTGTACACAGTATTATCGAGCACCCGGCGGGCTGACATCAATCTTGCGGCCTCTTTACCCGGCGTATAAGACGACCCCCGCTTATTGGCTATGTAATTTCGGTGTAAAAGGTCGTCTTATACGCCGGAAAGTGCGGTAGAGTACATCAGGATTGATCAATAGTTTGTAGACTCTTTAACCTTTACAGAGTAAATAACATTTGAGTTATTTTTACCAAAGTAATGTAGCAGCAATTCATATCAATGAACTGTAGGTTGTATTGCTGTCCGCAATATCTCCAAATTTCCTCTTTTGCTGCTGTGATCTGACTTCCTATTAGAAGGTGGCTATGTTCATTCTCTGTTGTCGCAGTGTATGTAGAAACATAGCCACCCTCTCTTGATCCCTCATGGGATGGACTAGGAACGGCAGAATTTGTACTGTAAATAGAGTAGCACACATGACCACAACTAACATGCACTGCTCATTCCAAACAAATTGAAGTGAGGGGAAAAAGAGGTTTGGAAGCTCTTGGAAGAGACAGAAAAACACAATAAAAGTACAATAAATGTAATGAAAAATAGAATACAGGGCCATTAACCTCTTCAAGTCAAGCACACGCAAATATGTGGCCTCTCGGCAGCTGGGCCTTGGTGCAGAGCGGCCACATATTTGTGTGCAATAATGCAAATGCACCCTGCATGCTCCTGACACTGTTACCAGCAGCTAACTAAAAGCTCCCGTTCGCTGTTTGCAATCGGAAGCTTTCTGAATTATGTCACCTTTGTGAAAGCTAATAACGGCGGTCACATGACCATAAGCCAAGCCCCTGCTCCCCGGAATTCTAAAGCCCTTAAAGGGCCGGCAGGTTCCAGCTCTAAGGAATTAAAGAGTAATTCCATGTTAAAAATGAATCTAATTGGAGTGGTTTTATAATTATCAATCAGCTTCTGCACTTGCAGGGTTCTAATGGGGAAAGTTGCAGGTTCTGCAACTCTTGAGATGGGCTTTCCCTTTGGGCTTAGCTCACCAAAAATTAAATTTTTGTTGCAGGGGATGCCAAAAATCAAACTTGCATCTTAGTGCAGACGTCTATGAAAATCAGGAAGCCAATTACACAAGCAGAAATTTACATATCTGGTGGGCATTCTATGCACAGAAACGCCTCCAGGTTGCCGTATTGAATTGCATTTTATAGAAAACTACAGAGCTGCGGATCGAAAAAGAAAGGTCTTTTGTAATAACAGCTGACTTGTGTAGCAATTGTATATGCTATATAAAAAATGTTCCCACAAAAATTTAGTTACCATTTAATTAGTGAATATGTATGGATTATTTTTAGAGAATAAGAATATAGTTTAGTCTCACTTTAAGTCTAGGTTATCCGCAAAACTTGCATCTATAAGAACTTAAATGTCAAACTTTCTGCACTTGCAAGTCTTTTGCGGCGCCGGCCGGTCCATAAGGGGCGCCGGTCTCCTAATCTCCATGCGAGCACCAAACGTATAGATTTCTACAATTTTTTTTTATTTTTAACCCCCTTGGCGGTATTCCAGAGTCAGGCTCGGGGTGAGTTTTTAATGCTAAGAGCGGTACCCCGAGCCAGACTCAGGCTGCATCGCAGTATCCAGGGGAAGTTATTTACCTTGTCTCCTGGATCCTGCGATGTCTCCCCGCAGTGTGTGCGAGCCGTCTCGCTCGATTCACACTGCCGGGTGCCGAGCTTCGTTTCCTGCAACGTTGCGGCGCACGGGGGCGGAGTTCGGCGCCAAATTCAAAAAGTGAAAAACACACAATACATACAGTATACTGTAATCTTACTGATTACAGTACTGTATCAAATAATTACACACCCCCTTTGTCCCTAGTGGTCTGTCCAGTGCCCTGCATGCACTTTTATATTATAAAAACTGTTCTTTCTGCCTGGAAACTGGAGATTGTCCATAGCAACCAAAAAGTGTCCCTTCATGTCAAAAGTGGTTTTAGACCAACTAAAAAACAGCGATAATAAAATAGAATCACTTGCAGAATTAAGTGATAGTGATTTGTGGGGAAATTCATCATCAAACACTAAATCTAATGACAGCGACAATTCTGCAACTAAGCAAATTTCTGTGTTATTGATTTGATTACATTATTGAATAATTTTTATTTTAATTACATTACTATTTGTTATAATTATTTATCGTTATTTATTATATTATATGTAGCGGGTATTTAAATTTAAGGGAAGCATCTGGGTGGTAGTGTAACCCAGATGCGCTGATTATTGTTTATGGAGGACTCTGGTGGTGTGAGGTTCCCTGGGGTCCGAGGGTGGCGCTGTTGCCCTGGGCCGGGGGTTGAACCCTCACTGCAAGACTGTACTCTTTTTGTCCCTTTCCGGCGGTTGTACAGCGGGGTGGGGAACCTGCTGTGACGCTCGGGAGAGGAGATAAAGGGGGCGGACGCCCTGAGTTCAGGGTTCAGAGTCGGAGGACACCGCCGCGCCCAGGCACCTTCAGCCTGGGTGCGGGCGTTCCGGAGTTCCGGGCACAGGGGCCCTTGGCCTGGCCGGAGCGGGAGATGGAGTCCATCCCAGGCACCTTTAGCCCTGGGGTGAGGTACTGTTGAGGAGGCCTGGGACCCAGTACCTTCGACTGGGTTCCGCAAGGGTGGAGGAGTCAGAGGGGCCCTAAGGTGTTGGGCGCCCGAATCTGAGACGAGGAGGCCGGGGAGTGTAACCCTTCCGAACAGCCCGGTGCAGCATTTGCCGGTGACGGTGGGGCCTCCGGTAACTCTCTTGGAAGGATGTCTTCCCTCTGACTGGGGCCACAGCTTAAAGAAGGTAACTCCTGTTTCATGTTCGTCAGAGTTGCTGGTAGTGACTCAGAAAAGGAAAGAAGTAAATTCACAGCCACTGTGTGCCATAACCGTTGGTGATATCTCAATGGTTTAGTTTGATTAAGGATTGTGCCTTGACCTACTCCCCACCTATACTGAACTGTTCGTTGGTCACAACCTGTCTGTGCTAAGTGATGATTTATTGCTGTTGAAGAATAAATAAGAGTTGGAGCTTTTCAGTGGTGTGGAACTCTGGTTACTGGGAGCAAAGGGGGGTCAGTTAGAGGAAAGACTTGACCCTGGGTTATACACACGACCCGATGGTAAAATACGTTCGGGCCTTCACCTCTATCTAGAAGAGGACATGGGCCGTGGTGGATCTCATCCCTCCTCCCAGGTTCCCCTAGACAATACAGCAAGCCAAGAAGAAGGGGTGAGAGGGGTGAGCCCACTACATGTGGGGGCATCGTGTCCGGGATGTGTGTTATACCGTCTGAATTTGAACTTTGCTGCCCGGAGGAGTTCCGAGTAGGTTGGCCATATTGGCCAATGCGCCACGAGGCACACCATAGCTGCGCAGTTCGTGGGCGGGGAGAAGAGAAAGCCTGCAAACAAGTGCAGAGTATGGGAGGAGTCTGGCCATGTGGAAGGACACACGTGGAGATTCCGGCGTGGATTGGGCAGTGCGCAATGGAGCAGCAGACAGTCAGGATGACCTCAAATACTCTGTGGATTTCTGTTCCTTCTACAGCGGAGATGACTTCTTTTGCTGCTCCGATTATGGACACAGGAATAAGGCTAAGGCCCTGAGGACGTTTGGCTCTGTACACATGCTGAGACATAGAGGCCCTCGATGTGATCTGTCCCGGTTGTTCGGGACTGGTGGTCCACTTGAAGCCGTTCGGGCGATGTGAGGCTTGCAAGGAATTCCTCTTTGAGGTGGAGCCATCCACAGAAAGGCCTCGCGCCTACCACCTCAACTACCTCACAGGTACTGCCACTCCGGAGGGAGAGATCGAAGCCTATGCGGGCATTCCTGTGCGCACTGACCAGGGCGAAGTGACTGCCCCAGCGGAGACTAAAAGAGAGAAATCTGAGGATGCTGCCTCGGTCACCACAAGTTCCCTGCTCCCACCGCCGAAGAGGAAAGTTGGCCTGGTGAAGGCATCCTATGGTCGTGGAAGAGCTTTGCCTCATTGCTTGCCTGGCCTGAATGGATCCGGAGGGAAGAGCCCTGGACGTCCCTGTTCTACTAAAGGCCCAGGTGAGCCAGGGGTTGGGACTGTGTGTGTGGTTGGAGGTGTCGGCAGCCCACAGTCGGTGGGGGTCATTCAGGGGAGTGATTCTGTGTCTACTGGGAATTATCTGCTCGCAGAGTTTTATGACACCTCCGACCTGGAGTCATTATCTGATGTCGGTGATGATGGGGAGATTGATGAGATCTTTCATAAGAAGGGATGGGACAAGATGCCGCTACCCTCGTCCCATGCAACAAGGGACCCACTTATGTCCATTGGGGGTAGTACACCCCGGGTGGAGGCCTCGAAACCTAGGGAGGAATCTGGTCCCCTGTCTGCCCTTCCACTTCCTGAATCATCAGATGTTTCACCTGCTCCTGTTGTGGGAGTGCGACATGCATCACTGCAGGCTCCTAAGCCCAAATCAACAGAGGTAGTGAAAGTACCTCGTCATCTGGAATCCATCGTTCTGCCTGGAGTGGGAGACCGTGCCACAATGCCACCTTTGGCCAGGCTGCAGCGTCTCTTTTGTCAAAAGGTTGCCTGTGAATATGGGTGGGAATACCCATATTTGCCACGAGAATTGCTCTATGAGGTGGAAGTCTTGCGGCAGCGGTGGTACAATGCATTCATCTGGACAAAGCTTAGGGTACCTCACGCACGCAGATACCTCTCGTGTTCACCTACAGTTACCAGAAAATTCAAGGACTGTAAGGCAGAGTGGATGTTGGGGAGGAACATCCATGCTGACAGGGTGATTATCTGTCGGAAAGATGGAGAGAACATTGAATATAATGTGGAGACTTTTGACAAGCATTTAAAGCCTTTGTTCCTGCCGCACACAAAGTTCTACTTATAGGAGAAAAAGACTCCTTTATATTCTCTTTTATTGCTGAATACAGGGACTGTGCTCTAACCTTTTTTTCTTGGGATGTTTTACTCATTGGAGAAATGGGAGCTGTTACTGTTGTTTGTTCTCCCTCCTTCTCCTCCCACCAAGGAAAAGAAATCAGTGACTTTGGGGCATAGCCAGTGTAGGGTCACAGCACAGAGAAGTAAAAGTTCATCTGGATCTGACAAGTGTCTTTACCGCGGCATTTCCACCAGGTGGTGGTGTTGCGCAACGATTGTTTGTTTTACACTCTGCACTATACTTATTGGAGTGAATGGGTTTCTTTACGGATAGACCCATTCGTTCCAAGAAAACACATACATTGTGTTAGGATGTGTGTTTCTTTTCTTTTTCCCCTCTGCAGGAGACTCATCTATCAAGGCTGCTGAAAATGGTGTGGTTTTTAGATAGCAGAGAGGGGGGGGAATGTTAATGTGTAAAATGTCTAAGTTAAAAAAAAAAAAGGGTTAATTGTTTGTATTCTTGTTTTCCTTTCCCATTCTAGGTCCTGGCACAATTCATGGCTAAGTTTGTAGGGCTTGGTTCAACCTGTTGTTTGGTCTCTGGGTTGAACTCATGTTACCACTCTTTGGAAGACATGGGTTTGCACCAGAAGACACTGGGGACCAGTGTCAAATCACCAGGGGGAGAGTGTAGCGGGTATTTAAATTTAAGGGAAGCATCTGGGTGGTAGTGTAACCCAGATGCGCTGATTATTGTTTATGGAGGACTCTGGTGGTGTGAGGTTCCCTGGGGTCCGAGGGTGGCGCTGTTGCCCTGGGCCGGGGGTTGAACCCTCACTGCAAGACTGTACTCTTTTTGTCCATTTCCGGCGGTTGTACAGCGGGGCGGGGAACCTGCTGTGACGCTGGGGAGAGGAGATAAAGGGGGCGGACGCCCTGAGTTCAGGGTTCAGAGTCGGAGGACACCGCCGCGTCCAGGCACCTTCAGCCTGGGTGCGGGCGTTCCGGAGTTCTGGGCACAGGGGACCTTGGCCTGGCCGGAGCGGGAGATGGAGTCCATCCCAGGCACCTTTAGCCCTGGCGTGAGGTACTGTTGAGGAGGCCTGGGACCCAGTACCTTTGACTGGGTTCCGCAAGGGTGGAGGAGTCCGAGGGGCCCTAAGGTGTTGGGCGCCCGAATCTGAGACGAAGAGGCCGGGGAGTGTAACCCTTCTGAACAGCCCGGTGCAGCATTTGCCGGTGACGGTGGGGCCTCCGGTAATTCTCTCGGAAGAATGTCTTCCCTCTGACTGGGGCCACAGCTTAAAGAAGGTAACTCCTGTTTCATGTTCGTCAGAGTTGCTGGTAGAGACTCAGAAAACGAAAGAAGTACATTCACAGCCACTGTACGCCATAACCGTTGGTGATATCTCAATGGTTTAGTTTGATTAAGGATTGTGCCTTGACCTACTCCCCACCTATACTGAACTGTTCGTTGGTCACAACCTGTCTGTGCTAAGTGACGATTTATTGCTGTTGAAGAATAAATAAGAGTTGGACCTTTTCAGTGGTGTGGAACTCTGGTTACTGGGGGTTACTGGGAGTTCAAACTTTATAATACCCAAGATGTCTACTAGACTCTTGTTTGGTCAGGTTTAAGTGAGTCATTCCTAAGAATTGCAGGCCTACAATATAAAACGCCAAATTTCCATGCAAAATAATTGTACCGCTTTTGGTACATAATTCCAGACAGAATCATACCGCCAGGGAGGTTAAAGCACATGATTTGAGCCTGATGCTCTAATTTGCTTCAAAAAGGGTGGGCTCAGGGCGCACGTGTAACATTAGCGAATCAACATTCGCTATTGTCTTCCTGCTTCTCCTTCCGGCTAATCAGGACAGGAAGCCGGTAAAAGACTGGATTGGCCAGGAGGAGAAGTGATCAGATTGGAGGAAGAAGCCGGGGAAGCCAGGAAAGCCGCCCGTGAACTGGATGGGTGTAAGTGTGGGGCTGGTGGGTGTGACGAGCTGCCCCCCCCAACCGCCACTGGTCTTTTGTAATGTATTTACACCTAATTGTATAAGTGCAACATGTTTTCATGCATGAGTACTAAAAATATCTGTCCTAAAAGTAAAAAAACAATGTTTTTACAGTAAACTGATTATATTTGGAAGATAAAATAATGGTAGCGTCCCTTTAACCACTTCAGCACCTGGCCTATTCTGGCACTTCTCTCCTTCATGTAAAAATCATATTTTTTTGCTATTAAATTAGTCAGAACCCTCAAACATTATATATATTTTTTTAGCAGACACCCTAGGGAATAAAATGGCGGTCATTGCAACTTTTTATCTCGCACGGTATTTGCGCAATCATTTTTCAAACGCCTTTTTTGGGGAAAAAAACGGTTTCATGAACTAAAAAATAAAAATTACGCTAAGTAAAAAGATACCTAACGTGTCACGCTTTAAATTGCGCACACTAATGGAATGGCGCCAAACTTCAGTACTTAAAAATCTCCATAGGCGACACTTTAAATTTTTTTACAGGTTACTAATTTCCAGTGTAGCGATACCTTCAACTAAGAGGGCCGCAGATTTAGTTTGGGCCCTGAAGACAGCTCCGCCAACCCCCGGCAATTTACTCGACCCCCTACTGGCACAGTTAGTCTAGGGTAATATGTGTATATCTTATGCTCTATGATTAAATTCAAACACCAAGACAGTGATGAAAGAATAACGAATTTACTTTCTATGGCAATGGAAATCAACAGTGATAACAGATCATAAGAATCTATCTGCAGAGCCCTGCAGCAGTTGTCACACTATAACTATAGAGATATGGCGCACACGCGCCACGTGTAACAGTACTTCACTATGCACCCTATGGCGCAGCAACTAAATAAACTACCTAGATGGCCAGGCCTGACCATATAACTCAGTCTCTAGTAGGGGTAAAATTCTTTGCATGCAAGTCTTTAAACGGTGGTGCACATTTCAGGAACACATTTGTAATCCAGGGGGGGGGGTAAAAATGCCAACACAGTACACTCCACTAAAGATCCGTTCAACTCAGTTCGGCTTTGGATCTCAAATGGGGAAAATAACTCAAATAGGAACTAGTGGGCCACGGCAGTCTGTAGGCCTAACAGTGATATAAAGTATTTGTGGATTGAGCAAGTGCTCGCTCACCCCTCCGGACGCGATCCCAGTCCGGAGAACTTCCACCTGCTGTGTCTCCTCACACAGCTCTGCAGCAGTCTGGTTTCCGGCTCAGCAGCGGTTGAAGAAAACCGAGTCAGATGCCACCCAGGCTTGAGATGGGGTGGAAGGCTCTTTGGGTAACAGCGCAAGGCCCAGGCTTCAGGCCTTGCACCACGGTGGATCCGCACAGGAAGATCTCTCCCTTGAAGTCTTGTGTCCCAAAGAGACCGAGCCCAGCCTGCCTCCTCCTTTTATTGCCCCTCCCATGAGTCTCTGGGGTGGAAACATTGCTGAAAGGGATTCTGGGTAACGTAGTCTCTCTCCTCTGCTTTCACTTCCAGTAAAGTCTGTTCTCTACTCCCTCCCGACTCACCTCTCACCCGGAAAGTCCTGTCTCTCTCTATTAAAGGGGAATACCCCGCTACACCAGTTACAGAGGAGGTATAGTGCTAGAATTGCACACGCTCTAACGCACGCGGCGATACCTCACATGTGGGGTTTGAACAGCGTTTACATATGTGGGTGGGACTTACATGCGTGTTCGCTTCTGAGCGCGAGCTACCGGGGACAGGGGCGTTTTAATTATTTTATTTTTTTTACTTAATTTTTTTTTTTTTTACACTTTTTTTTACATTTTTTTTTTTGGATCACTTTTATTCCTATTACAAGGAATGTAAATATCCCTTGTAATAGGAATCATTGTGACAGGTCCTCTTTATGGAGAGATGCAGGGTCAATAAGACCCCACATCTCTCCTCCATCCTGAAAAGCATGAGATCAGGAAAAAAAATCACTGATCTCATGCTGACAGCCGCGATTGGGCCTTCGACGGTCATAGAGATGGAAATCTCTATCCCCGTGAGCCAGTGCCGGCCGATTCGTTCTCCGGGCCCCCGATGGCACGGGAGAGCCCGGAGAAGCGTCCCCTCCCGCCGCCTATAAGAACTATTAAGCAGTGGAACTGCCGCTATGATCATTCTTATCGTGCACAGAATCGCCGGCAGAAAAGAATGATATCTGAATGATGCCTGTAGCTGCAGGCATCATTCAGATTTCACGGCACAAAGTCGAGGATGTCATATGACGTCCTCGGTGTAGAAGTGGTTACAAATACGAAGACAGAACCTCAGGGCACATTCAGCTGTTTAATAAATCTTTTTGCCTTTGTTATATAATCACTGTTCCTGCTAGTTGCTGGTTTAGACATTTATAGTGCTTTCAGCTCATATTTCAGAAATATTATGCAGGAGTTCTTCATACAGGTAGAGTGCTGTTCTAGCCCTGGCAGGATTTTCTGTAAACTGACAGAGAAGCCAAGATGTACTTTTCTAAATCCTTCAATGCTGGTTGCAGAAAAGAGAATGAGTGACCTAGTTGTTGGAAGTTTTACTTTCTGTCTGATTAGACAAAAGGCAAAAAAAAAAAAACAGCACAGATGTTGTTATCTCAACAGCTCCCCATTGATTATAAAATAAGCAATAGAGTGTATAATGAACTCTTGATATTCCAACCTTACAGGGGGTGTTCTGTAAGTTTTGGGTAAGTGGAACAGCAAATGTACTTTTTTAAAACTGTGATTTGTTTCAGAAAAAACATTGAGATAAACTAAATAAATACTATTGTTTGAATTGAGTAAAACAATATAAAAAGGATACGATATTCATATATTCCATACAGCATACACTTTAATCTGAATTTGTACTTTCCATCTTTATATTCCATAAAAGTATACATCTTATTTATGGCAATCTAATATGAAAAATTATGGTAACTTCTGCTAACATGTAAAGTGATTGTGAAACTTGTATAAAGGTAAGTAAACAGCTCCCTATATCACAATATGTGCAACAATCCTCCCTATTTTCTACCTATGATCTATTCAATTATTACCACAAACAATTATATATTTGCCGATAAATTGCTAGTGCAATTAAAAATATATTATAAACATCCAATTCATATAATGTGCACACAGAATCCAAAAATATAAAATATAAAAAAAGACCTGCAAGACAAAGGCATAATGAGCTAGTATGCATAGCATACTAGCTCATTATGTAATACTCACCTGGGATTGAAGCCCTCGCTGCCGTGCCCGTACACAGCACCGGACGGCGACATGTCATCCAGGAGTTACTTCCGGGTATCGCGGCTCCGGCGCTGTGATTGGCCGGAGCCGCGATGACATCACTCCCGCGCAGGTGCGTGGGAGCCGCCGGTAATGGCACACTCACTGAAAGCAACGGCACGTATGTGCCATTGCTTCAGTGCGCTTGTGCCGATTACGTTGGCACATGCAAATACAGGGGATATCTCCTAAACCGTTCAGGTTTAGGAGATATCCAGGGTAGCTACAGGTAAGCCTTATTATAGGCTTACCTGTAGCAAAAAGTGTGTTGTAAGGGTTTACAACCACTTTAAAGTGCTAGTGCAAAAATATATGTGTTATTTTACATTTGCTAGATGTGTTAGAAGTTGCTATTATCCAACCTTATGACCATAAATAGCTGAGAAAAAAATGTCCATAAAACAGTCCCAACATTTGATTTAGGGAAGTGCTTCTGTTCTTGTTCTTCCACCACTTCCAAATTCAATATGTATTGTCCCCAATGCATTCCCCGTCACCGTTAGCTCTAAATGAATTCACCAACAGTATATGGTGATCAGATTATAATCCAGCTAATGTGCTTTGTGGCACCAACTTCCTGGCTGTTGATTTCATCCAACAGGACCTTGGCAGCCTAATAAGCTCCACCACTCGATACAGGAGTCAAATAGAAAAAGGAAGCTCCCATAGTGTAAAATTATATTTAAAAAAATATCCTATTTATTTAACCACTTCAGCCCCGGAATGTTTTACCCCCTTATTGACAAGGCCATTTTTTGCGAAACGGCACTGCGTTATTTTAACTGACAATTGCGTGGTCATGCGACTCTGTACCCAAGTAAAATGTATGTTTTTTCCCCCCCACAAATAGAGCTTTCTTTTGGTGGTATTTGATCACCTCTGCAGTTTTTATTTTTTTGCGCTAAAAACCAAAAAATTGCGACAATTTTGTTAAAAAAAATCCCAGTAAATTGTGAAACTTTTTTGTATTGAAATAATAAACATGTTATACTTACCTGCTCTGTTCAATGCTATTGCACAGAGCAGCCCCAAACCTTCTCTTCTTGGGTCCCCCACCAGCGCTTTTGGCTCCTCTTTTTGGTGTGCCACCATTAGAAGCAGCTTTCTATGTGAGGTGCACCTGCAGGCTCACTCCTGAGTCAGGCTGTGTGCGTATATAGACTCACACAGCGTGGCTCCGCCCAGCCTCTGCTCCCTCTTCACAGGATTTGACTGACAGCAGCAGACGCCAATTGCTCCTACTGCTATCATTGCAGCCTGTGAGGTCAAGAAGAGAGAGCAGAGCTGCAGGCACAGTGCTGGATCTAGATAGGTAAGTAATTAGGGAGGTGAAGGGGTAATATAACAATAGGACATTTTTACCTTGATGCACGGAATGCATTAAGGTAAAAAAATGTCCTATCTTTAATGCCACTTAATAGGGTTTGTTTTTAATTTAGGATTTACAGTTGATTTTTCTGTGAATTCCAACACAAAAGAGTATTTTTCCTACCAATGACCACCAATAATAGTAGACTAGCTATTCTTCCTACCAGCCATGAACCATTGCACTGACGGTTGGGGAAGGAAGCATTCCTCAGCAATGGTGTCAAATAGTTACTATGAGATTGATTTAATGAAGAAAAAGGTTGTTCACTTTGCAAGGAAACTTAAAGGGGTTGTAAAGGTACAAGTTTTTTCACCTTAATGCATAGAATGCATTAAGGTGAAAAAACTTGTATTTGCGACCACCCCGAGCCCCCGTTTACTTACCTGACCCCTCGAAAGTCCCACGCCGTAAACGTGCGGGCTTCTCGGTCGGCTTCTCGAGTCATTCATTGGTTGACTGAAAGCAGCGCAGCCATTGGCTCGCGCTGCTGTCAATCAATCCAATGATGCGGCGAGCTGGAGGGCAGGGCCGAGTGATACAGTGAGCGGATATGGCCGCCGGCTGTATTACGGGAGCGCGCCCGCAAGAACTTTCCACCATGCAAGAGAGCTCGCATGAAGGAGGAAAGTTCTTGCGGGCAGGAGCTGAGGCAGCCGCCGAGGGACCCCAGCAGACCAGGTTCGGGGCCACTCTGTGCAAAACGAGCTGCACAGTGTAGGTAAGTATGACATGTTTGTTATTTCAAAAAAAAAAAGTGCCTTTAGTGTTCCTTTAAGGGAATTTTCCACAGAGCTTAGTGAATGTGGTGAAGCTCTACTGAGTTCCATTATCCAATCATGTGCAAGCAAAAATATTGTTTTCTATTTTCCTTGCACATGATTAGGTATTCTTCGTAAACTGAAACTTCACCGCATTTACAAAGCTCTGTGGCAAGTTCCCTTGCATAGTGCAATTTCTCCTGCAAAATGAACAGACTATGCAGCTTTAGTAAATGTACCACTTGGTCTCCAGCTTTGGTTGTTGGATGACTTTAGTGTTGGAACTATGTAGGCACTCTCATCCTAACCACTCATTTTTGGCAACAATCTTCCATAAGATTTGTGCATTTAATGTATTTTATAATGTTATCTAAAGGTACTGTAAGTTAAAATTTGCACAAATTAACATGAGTTGGTGGGGGGCTGCTTGTAGTGCTAAAAAAGAATACAAAATTGTCCATTTTGGTAGGAGAATTTTGAAAGAATGGGGTTATTTGCATTGTGAATGTGGTCAGTACTATTGGAATGGCTTTAATTGCAGCTCAGTGCTCAAAATGAGACATTATGTCCCCTGCATAGTATAATGTTCTTTTGTCTCGCTGCTTATGAAGAAAGCAATTATATTTTGATATGTGTGACTGATCAAATGGCTGTTTTTTTATAAAGTACATTGCATCTTGCATTTAGATGGCGATTTACCGAATGATGGTGCATAATGACCATGACATGTTCCAGAATATGCCTTGCTGGGCCTTGGGAACTTTATGAATAGTTGTGAAATTCACCTAAAACCTGTTTAACAAAAGCAAAATACAGACAGTTTTTTTTTTTCTGTCTAGAAATCATTGAACAATACATTTATCTGTGTAACCCTTGTATTGTATTCATGGTCATTTTAAATGTATAAATGTATATTTTCTAATGTGTATATACTGTGTGCGTGTATATATGTAGCGACCTCACCTCTCACTCCCTCCTTCTCTGTCAATGTCAATGGCTCTCGTCTAGGGGACCAGGGAGGAGAGTGTGACGCACCACCAGCTCTTATCCTCTTGTGTGTAGAGGTGTGAGCTATAACCATTTACCTTCGGGCCTGTGCCCCTGTCCAGAGCCAAAAACTTCCCTTGAGAATGACATTTTAACTCCCAGAAAGCCAAGTTCCACACCATTGAAAGTCCAAAACGTATTTATTCTTCAGAGCAATAAATAGTCCTTTTAGAGCAGACTGGTTAGACAATGAACAGACAAGGTGAAGAGGAAGGTCCAGGCACAAACATGAACTGATTACTCTCCTGTTTCGGTGTGTGCAAACAGGCTTGGCGCACGGTCACTGCCACCGACCATGAGGGTGGTCACTGCCACCGACCGGGTGAATTAGACTTGAGGTCTTTGCCACCGACCTGGCTTTCAGTTGAGTTGCTGCCACCGACCATGAGAACGTGGACTACTTTCTTGAGATGCGGCCCCTGTCAGGGAGAGACATCCATCCGGACGGTCACCAGAGGCCTCCACCGTCACCAGCCAATGCTGCGCTGGATCTTCGGGAAGGTCACCTCTCTGGTCTTCCTCGCCCTGGATTCGGGTGTCCAACACCGGAGGACACCCTAGGAATCCTCCATCCCACCCGGGACCCAGTCGAAGGTACTGGGCCCCAGGCCTCCGGAGAGTACCTCACTCCAGATCAAAGGTGTCTGGGGTGGAATCGCAGCTCTGTCTCCGGGCCAAGGGCGCCCGAAGACCACCAGCACTCACCCCCAGGCTAAAGGTGCCTGGGCGTGGACCCCGAGCGGAAGATGTCCGCCCATTTTATCCCCCCTCCCAGCATGCACAGCAGGTTCCCCGCCCCACCGTACCACTGCCGCGAGAGGACAAAAAGGGCACAGACCTCCAATGGTGGTTCAACCCTGGCCTATGGCAACAGCGCCACCTATAGGCCGCAGGGAACTGAACACCACTGATATCCTCCACCGGCATAAATTGGTCCATGAACCCTAACAATTGCTGCATCTGAGCCTGTTACCACTCAGATGCCTCCCCTAAATGTAACCACCCGCTACATATATATATATATATATATATATATATATATATATATATATGTAGCGGCCTCACCCTCTCTCTCTCTTCTTTAGCGGTTACTTTGGCTCCGGTCTAGGGGTACCTTGAAGGGGAGAGCGAGGTGCGCCACGGCCCATGTCCTCTAGATTACCACGTGTACAGGTGAAGGCCAGCATCAGATTACCTTCGGGCTGTGTATACGCTCAGAGCCAAGTCTGTTCTGCTGATAACCCCCTTTGCTCCCAGTAATTGGAGTACCACACACTGAAAAGGTCCAACACTTATTTATTCCATAACGGCAAACAAATAGTCCTTTGTGAGCAGACAGTTTGAGACCCATAGAAAAGTTCAGTATTGGTAGGGAGTAGGTCAAGGCACAATCCTCAAAGAAACTAAACTGTTGAGGTTTCACCAACGGTTTCTAAGCACAGTGGCTGTAAAACGTACTTTTTGGCTTCAGAGTCTCTTCCAGCGACTCTAGTGAACAGGAACTGGAGTTACCTTTGCTACGTTGCAGCCCCTGTCAGGGGGAAGACATCCCTCCAAGAGAGTTACCAGAGGCCCCGTCGTAACCGGATTAATGCTGTACCGGGCTATTCGGAAGGGTTACACTCCCCGGCCTCCTCACCTAAGATACGGGTCCCAACACCTTAGGGCTCCTCGGACTCCTCCACCCTCGCGGAACCTAGTCAAAGTTACTGGGCCCCAGGCCTTGGTCATAGTACCTCACCCCAGGCTTTAGGTGCCTGGGATGGACTCCATCCCTCGCTCCGGCCAGGTCAAGGGCACCTGGGCCCGGAACTCCGGAACGCCAGCACCCAGGCTGAAGGTGCCTGGGCGCGGCCGCGTCCTCCAACTCTGAACCCCAAGGTCAGGGCATCCGCCCCTTTTATCTCCTCTCCCTTTGCGTCACAGCGCCAGGAAAGGACAAAAAGGAACAGTCTTGCAGTGCAGGTTCAACTCCGGCCCAGGGCGGCAATGCCACCTACAGGCCACAGGGAACCCTGCAATACCAGAGTCCTCCAAAAAACACAAAAGGGATTCTCAGATTCCCTAACAATCAGTACATCTGGGTTGAATAACCCAGATGCCCCCCCCCCAAATTGAAATGCCCGCTACATATATATACTGTATATACAAGTAAAGGTTGAGGCATTCATAGGTCTAGCTGCAAAATTAAAAGAGCAGTTGATTTTTTAATTTTATATTAACAGGACCATACTTACCTGGTGGATGCAGCATTGGTCCGATGCTGCATCTGTCCCCAGCTGGCTCTAAGGCTGAGAACCAATTAGACACTCACTGGAGCGCTGAGCTGTGGAGGGAGAGGGAGCCGCTGGCTCAGGCTCTTAGTGGATTGCTGAGAGGCTGAGCCTGGTGCTGGTCCAGGCACGTGGACGTATCCCAACCATATGAACGCAATCTTTCCTCAGCCCAGACCAGTTCTGTGACGCCAGCCAACAGCGGACTTCAGCCCACTGTCCACTGAAAACAGGTCATAGGAGTGCAGAATTAACTGCACTCCTGTGATCCACAGGAGAAGGACAGCCAAAAAATCTTCTCCTTTAAAGCAAACACCAAACATTTAATGTCTAACATTTCAATAGGGCGTAGCCCATCTTTTTCATGTGCATCTGAGCACCACAAACCAAAAACTCATGTTTAATATTCAATGCAAACACATCTTTATATCCATCCATGTCTCCATGCTTTATTTTGCTAATAAATCACTTTGAAAAACACCCCCTGGCATTTCTGGCCATGGCCACCTTGAGTAAGGGCAGATGATTATAGTAGCATTTACCTCCTGGAATACATCTAGCGTTAGCTCGGACATGCAGGCAAGAGGGTGTTGTTAGCTGAGAAGGCCTGTTGTGTTACACTATGTGATTATTCTTGCTCTGTGTCTTTAAGATCTGTCCCCTTCTTTCTAGCTGAACTCTCTCTCTCACCGTAGTTCTTTATATATCTCCTCCACTTCCTGATTCTGGTCATTACTCCTGTATATCTTCCATGCTAAACATCTTACATGTGGCTTACAACTGCAACGTTTTTCTACCTATGAATATCCATCATTAAACGGAACATTCGAAAGGATTCATCGTCTGTCGTCCTAACTGTGAGTTTATTCATTGAGTTAAACTGCCTGTATCGATGCAAGGGATGAATATCAAACCAGCTTGAGTAAGGCCTACTTAAACCTGGAGATGAACTTTATCGCTTTGTAGTTGAGACAGAACAGTAGAAAAACTGAGTTTCACAGCCTAATTACAAGATTTCTGCATGTCAGTACTGAAACAGACAAGATTTACTGCCCTCATAGCAAGACAGAAGGGACAGAGCAGCACATGGAAGCCTTATAGCCTGAGACAATCTGCACAGTGTCATATTTCAGCACACAGATCCTGCCTGCTTTCACAGTCAGTCTGCTATCATGAGTGACCAAGCTTCTGCATGTGAACTCACATCTACCTCCTCACAAGTTCCTGAAGAAACTGAGTTACCCAAACGCTCAGTTAAACCCACTTGGAAAGTAATGGAGAATTATGAAGCTTCAAGGACTGAATTGTCAAATAGCTTGGAATTAGTCTGGGAGAAAATCCTTGCTGAAGCCAATACAGTGTCTGTTGAACGTGAACTACTGACACTAGAGGGCGCCATTAAACAACTTTCTGCCTCATATGAGCTTTATCAGCTTACCAGCATCAAATTCACTAATGTCTTACAAAACATGAAGTCAGAAAATGCGATGATGCAATTAAAGCGCGTCAATGCTCTCAATATTGAAAGAGACAGTTTTATCCAGCAAATCAGATTAAAGGCAGAAGCAAAAATAAAGCTGTTACAGGACACTGCATATCACAGATCTGTTTCCACCAGACGTTCTAAAAACTCGTCAAGATCCCATAGTTCAAGATACTCAACAATCAGTGAGCGACTTATTAATGCCCGCGCTGAAGTGGAAGCCAGCAAAGTGCAGGTGGCATATGCAGAAAAAAGAGCAGAGTTGGAAGCGCAGTCAGCCCGTCAAAGAGCAACAATGGAAACCTTAAATGAACAGTGTAAATATGACGCAGCTATGGCAAAGCTAAGGGTCCTACAGCAAGCTAGCAGTGCAGACGAAGGTGCAAGTGAGAAAGACAGCATTAATCTAAACATAGCAGATATGGAAGACCCCCTCAAACGCACTAAAGACTATGTCCTAAGCCACTGCAGTGCACACTCCATTGTCTCCAATGCTCCCGACTACATAGAGACTCCTTCACAGCTTCAAGTTAAAGAGGTTCCAGCAACTTCCTGCACTCAAAATCACTCCACTGCATTTCCTACCTGTCTACCTTGCCTGCCTTCATACGTCACAGAGCATCAGCGCAAGCTTCAAGCAAGTCATCAATCTCCAGTCATCGGTACAACCTTGAATCAACGTACCATTGGAACAACTGACTTCAAGCAAGCAACTCACCTGGATGCATCTGCTGCACCATATTTCCCTGTGTCCTTTAACAACAATGTCAAAGATAACGCAATCAGCACCATACAGCCAACAGCATCTCACATAAAGGCGGAGACAACTGAGACAGAAGAGTTTGTGAGGTACATGCTTCGCAGAGAGCTCACAAAGACTGGTCTTACAAGTTTTGATGACCAACCTGAGAACTACAGAAGTTGGAAATGTGCCTTCAGAACTACAATCAGCAATATTGGCATTACAGTTGATCAAGAATTGAATCTGCTGATCAAATGGCTTGGTCCTCTATCTGCTGCACGTGTTAAGCCATTAAGATCGGTTTTCATGGACAATCCTACTGCAGGCCTCACAGCTGCATGGGAGCGACTAGAGCAAAGTTATGGCAGTCCAGAAGCTATAGAAAATGCTTTGTTCATGTGTCTGGAAACTTTCCCAAAGATATCCGGTAAGGACAACAAGGAGTTCCAGAGACTGAGTGACCTTCTCCTTGAGCTTCAGCTAGCCAAGACAGACCCAAAACTACCTGGACTCAGTTACCTTGACACTCCAAGAGGGGTAAACCCAATTGTCTCCAAGCTCCCGTATGGTTTGCAAGAGAAATGGACTGCACTAGGGTCATCATACAAAAGAGAGAACAAGGTTTCCTTCCCTCCATTCTCTTTCTTCTGTGAATTCATCAGGAAAATTGCAGAGACGAAGAACGATCCAAGTTTTTCCTACGGTGAGTACAGCCTCTTCTCACCCTTTCCTAAGAGTGCCAGTCTTCAGGGCAACTATAGAAACCATAGAGGCCCAGTGTCCGTGAAAAAGACTGACATCCTTCCCACTCCTACCACAGTTCTGGCCACGAACAAGCAGAGTAGGAAGATTGAAAACCCTAACAGACAGTGTCCCATACACAAGAAGCCACACCCCCTCAATAAATGTATCGGCTTTAGAAAAAAGCCTCTGGAAGAGCGCAAGGAGCTTTTAAAGACATTTAGGGTATGTTTCAGGTGCTGTGCTTCTACAGAACATTTTGCAAGGGACTGTAATGTGTCCATCAAGTGCATAGAGAGTGGCTCTGAAGAAGAACATGTGCAAGCCCTCCATCCTCTTGAGCCCAGCTCTGCACAACCTGCCAACACTCCTCCCAGGTTAACGCATGGCGGGGAGAATACAGACCAAGTGCCTAATTCTACCATCATTTCTTCATCCTGCACTGAAGTTTGTGCAGAAGACCGCTGTGGTAAGTCCTGTGCTAAGATATGCTTGGTGAACATATACCACAAGGATCAACCAGAAAAGTCTCTAAATGCATATGCTATCTTAGACGATCAGAGCAATCGATCACTTGCAAAATCTGAATTGTTCAATCTATTTGAAATAAAAGGCGAAGCTCATCCTTACACCTTGGGTACCTGTAGTGGAACTATAGAGGTTTCTGGAAGAAGGGCTCATGGACTCATGGTATCTTCTCTAAAAGGTAACTTGCAATTACCCTTACCTACACTTGTTGAGTGCAATCAGATACCTGCTAACAGGGAAGAAATCCCTACTCCAGCTGCTGCTTTCCATCACCCTCACCTCAAGGTAATAGCAAATGAGATACCGCCGCTTGACAAAGATGCTCAGATCCTTCTTCTGTTAGGAAGAGACATTCTAAGAGTTCACAAGGTACACAGACAAGTCAGTGGACCCCCAGATGCCCCATTTGCCCAGCGCACGGATCTAGGGTGGGTCATCATAGGCAATGTCTGCATAGGCAAAATGAAAAGACCTA
Organism: Rana muscosa; assembly: GCA_029206835.1. NCBI lineage: Eukaryota > Metazoa > Chordata > Amphibia > Anura > Ranidae > Rana > Rana muscosa. The sequence goes on along the minus strand of CM055116.1, from coordinate 327,448,573 downwards.
CCAACATTTCGTCATTCAAGACAAATGTTCTGCCAAATGGCCGAAACACTTACTTTGAGCCATGCCCACATCACTACTGGGTGAAAGAGAAGATAGCCAGCCACGAATGGCAACATGGTATCTCAGGTGACACAAGCCCTTTCTCCTGCCATGATGGCGACTTCGGCTATACAGTGTTTAATGCAACCAGTGAAGATGACATACTGGCTCCTTCAATGGAAGACAAAGAATTCATCAAGGTAATGGACAATGAGTTCTTTCAAGATGACTCCAATAACTGGGTAGCACCCCTACCCTTTCGTCTCCCAAGAGAGAGATTGCCCAACAACTTACAGCAGGCCATCAGTAGATTCTCCTCCTTAAAGCGAAACTTAAGCAGGAAACCAGAGATGCAAAAGCACTTTGTGGACTTTATGCAAAATGTATTTGACAGAGATCTTGCAGAGCCTGCTCCCCCACTAAAGGAGGGAGAAGAATGCTGGTACCTTCCATCCTTTGGCGTGTATCACCCACGCAAACCAGACCAAATCAGAGTTGTCTTTGATTCCAGTGCTCAGCACGAAGGTGTTTCTCTTAACAACATGCTCCTTACGGGACCCAACTTGAACAACAGTCTAATAGGAGTCTTGATTCGTTTCAGACAAGAGCCTGTAGCAGTAATGGCCGACATTTAACAGATGTTTCACTGCTTCATCGTCAGAGAAGACAACAGAAACTACCTCAGTTTTCTATGGCACAAGGACAATGACCTCAACAAGGAAGTTATAGATTATCGCATGAAGGTACATGTCTTCGGTAACAGTCCTTCCCCAGCAGTGGCAACTTATGGGCTAAGGAAAACAGCTCAGACTGGAGAAGTTGAATATGGATCTGATGCCCGTCAATTTGTTGAAAGAAACTTCTACGTTGACGACACACTCAAGTCCTTTCCAACTGCTAAAGAAGCAATTGATCTTCTCACCAGAACAAAGGAGATGCTGTCTGTAGCAAACCTTAGACTGCACAAGATTATATCCAACAGCCAGGAACTTATGAATGCCTTTCACTCTGAGGACTATGCCACTAGTCTAAAAAACCTTGACTTAGGTACAGATGTGCCTCCTGTACAGCGAAGTCTGGGTTTGTTGTGGAACATCAAGCAAGACAAATTCACCTTCCAAGTGTCAACTTGTGACAAACCCTTCACTAAGAGAGGAGTCCTGTCCGTGGTGAATAGCATCTATGACCCACTGGGTTTCCTTGCTCCAGTTACCATTCAAGGTAAGATTTTACTAAGACAGTTGTCTACTGAGAACATAGACTGGGATACTCCCTTGCCTAGTGAGAATCAACACAAGTGGGAAAGGTGGAGATACTCTTTGAAGTCACTAGAAAAACTTCAGATTCCCAGTTGCTATGTTCCAGGTTCCACTTCAACTGCTAACCGGAGAGAGATTCATATTTTCTCTGATGCATCAGTTGAAGCTATTGCTGCAGTAGCCTATTTGAAGACCTCTGAACTGAATGGAGAATCACACTGTAGTTTTGTCCTAGGCAAGGTAAAACTCACTCCCAAGCCTGCACATACCATACCAAGACTTGAACTTTGTGCAGCCGTGCTAGCAGTAGAAATTGCCGAGGTCATACGAAGTGAAATGGACACTAAAATTGATTCTTTCACCTTCTATACAGACAGTAAGGTAGTACTTGGTTACATAAACAACCAAACAAAACAATTTTATGTGTTCGACAGCAACAGGGTTGAACGTATCAAGAGATTCTCTCTACCAAGTCAATGGCATCACGTTCCCACTGAACTCAACCCAGCTGACTGTGGGACCAGAGCCGTGTCGCCTGCTGCTCTTCAGGACAGCTTATGGCTGTCACCTCCAAGGTTTCTGTGTGAGGACTCCCACTCACCCACTATCGACACCACCTATGGACTAGTAAGCCCTGAAGATGATAAGGAAATAAGAACTGTGAACACCTCACTCTACACTTCTGTAAGTACAAAACAGAAGCTGCGGTCACACCATTACAGGCATCAATGGAAGCAGGTGCAGCATCTAGCCAATGTGTTCTGGCATCGCTGGAAGAAAAAGTATCTTCATCACCTTCAAGGTCGTAACAAATGGCAAGCATCTAAGCCGAATCTTAAGGTTGGAGACCTCATCCTTCTAAAAGACAAGGAAGTTTGTCGGAATGAGTGGCCTATGGGTCTTATTACTAAAGTTATGCCCAGCGACGATAACAAAGTCCGGAAGGTAGAAGTCAAGGTAACCAAGGGAGGATCGACACAAACCTTTAGTCGACCAATTACAGAGTTAGTACTCCTTTTCCCAGGTGAGTGACTTGTGCAAGGACTAGTCATGCTGTTGGCACGGCGGGGAGTACATTGCTGCCATCTACAGGTTCTACTCAGAACTTTGGAATTATTTGAAGACATCATACTGTGACTTTATGTTCTTCATCCTGTTGAACTTACGTTTATTATTTGCTTGTTGCATGTTTTTCATTACAGGTTCCAGGACATTCGTCAGTATTGGACTTTTGAAAATATATATTTTAGTTTAAGGTTATGAAATCTAAAGATTTCAGACGGGGAGTGTTGTGTTACACTATGTGATTATTCTTGCTCTGTGTCTTTAAGATCTGTCCCCTTCTTTCTAGCTGAACTCTCTCTCTCACCGTAGTTCTTTATATATCTCCTCCACTTCCTGATTCTGGTCATTACTCCTGTATATCTTCCATGCTAAACATCTTACATGTGGCTTACAACTGCAACGTTTTTCTACCTATGACTATCCATCATTAAACGGAACATTCAAAAGGATTCATCGTCTGTCGTCCTAACTGTGAGTTTATTCATTGAGTTAAACTGCCTGTATCGATGCAAGGGATGAATATCAAACCAGCTTTAGTAAGGCCTACTTAAACCTGGAGATGAACTTTATTGCTTTGTAGTTGAGACAGAACAAGGCCCCTCCTCTCCTTCTGAAGATTCATGGGATGTATGATATCATTTGCCTAGGCCTGGAAACCAGGAAGTAACTGAAGAAATAATATATATTTTTTTTAACCACATGCCGACCAGCGCACGACGATATATACGTCGACACAATGGCTCGGCTGGGCATATGGGAGTACAGGTACGTCTCCTTTAAGATGCGGCATTGTGGGTGCGTGCGCCCGCCGCAAGCTCCGTGAGTCTGGCCGTGGGTCCCGCCGACTCGATGTCCGCGGGGATACCCGCGATCGTCTCACGGAGAGGAAGAACGGGGAAATGCTGAATTAAACAAGCATTTCCCCATTCTTCGTTAGTGACAGGACACTGATCACAGCTCCCTGTGATCGGGAGCGGTTATCAGTGTTGTGTCACACGTAGACCATCCCCCCACAGTTAGAACACATTCCTAGGACACACTTAACCCCTTCAGTGCCCCCTACTGGTTAACCCCTTCACTGCCAGTGTCATTTTACAGTTATCAGTGCATTTTTATAGCACTGATCGCTGTATAAATGACAAAGGTTCCCAAAATGGCAATCAAAAGTGTCCGATGTGTCCGCCATAATGTCACAGTCACGAAAAAAATTGCTGATCGCCGCCATTACTAGTAAAAAAAAAATATTAATAAAAATGCCATAAAACTATCCCCTATTTTGTAGACGCTATAACTTTTGTACAAACCAATCAATAAACGCTTATTGCAAATTTTTTTTACCAAAAATATGTAAAAGAATACGTATCGGTCTAAACTGAGGAAAAAAATAATTTATATATATTTTTGGGGGATATTTATAAAAGTAAAAAAATATTGTTTTTTTTTTTTCAAAATTGTTGCTCTATTTTTGTTTATAGCGCAAAAAATAAAAACCGCAGAGGGGATCAAATGCCAACAAAAGAAAGCTCTATTTGTGGGAAAAAAAGGACGTCAATTTTGTTTGGGAGCCACATCGCACAACCGCGCAATTGTCAGTTAAAGCGACGCTGTGCCGAATCGGAAAAAGTGTTCTGGTCTTTGGGCAGCCAAATGGTCCGGGGCTGAAGTGGTTAAAACAAGTAAAAATAATATACTTTCCTATCTATTTACTAATGCTAACAGCAAAAGGAATAAACACAGTCAATGTTGATTGAGAGAGGGAAGTTTGGCTTTAGGCTGGGTTCACACTAGTGCGACACGACAGCCGTCCTACTTTGGATCCGACTTTGCCCTGCGACATGAAGCCGACATATGTCCGACTTTCAATGAACGGAGATCCGACTTGGATCCCCGCCAATTGCAGGCACTGTGTTTGGTATGAACTCCCCCGGGATCTGGGGGCCCCCTTATTAAAGGGGGCTCACGGATTCCGATAAGCCCCCCGCCCGCAGACCCCGAGAACCAACGGCCACGGTTGTCTGGAAGAGGCCCTGTCCTCATCAACATGGGGGCAGGGTGCTTTGGGGTGGGGGGCCGCAGGTCGCCCCCCTGCACCAGAGCACCAAACCCCCCATGTTGAGGGCATGCGGCCTGGTACGGTTCAGGAGGGAGGGGGGGCCGCTCTCTCGTCCCCCCCTCTTCCCCTGCGGCCTGCCAGGTTGCGTGCTCAGATAAGTGTCTGGTTTGGATTTTGGGGGGGACCCCCATGCCGTTTTTTTGGCGTAGGGGGTTCCCCTTCAAATCCAGACCAGACCCAAGGGCCTGGCATGCCCCTGGAGGGGGAACCCATGCCGGTTTTTTATTTAAAATTTGGGCTGGAGTTCCCCCACAAGATTCAAACCAAACACAGTGCCTGCTATTGGCGGGGATCCAAGTCGGATCCCCGTTCATTGAAAGTCGGACATATGTTGGCTTCATGTCGCAGGGCAAAGTCGGATCCAAAGTAGGACAGCTGCGAACTGAACTGGGATCTTCAATCAATTTCTAACCACTTACCATGAATGCTATACTTTATGCAGCAAGCTGCATGGCAGTTTTGAAATGTTATGTATAGTTCTATGAGTGAGTAAAACCCAATTACAATAGTACATGTGGTGGTGGTGGGGGTTATGGAAAACAATTACTACAAACTGTACAATCATTTTTATTTGATAGTACTAAGATCAGGGCAATTGCCCCCCCCCCCAGACCATCTGTCTCACTCACTTGCTTGCTCTTTTTTTTTTGCGCCTGATCTCCCGAAATTTGGGGACCCGGTACCGGCCGGCCGTAGGTCTCCTGAACCCCAAACTTGTAGCCCCATGTCTCCTCTACAAGTGTACAAAGTTTGGTGTCTGGGGGACCTACGGCCGGAGAGCACTGATTTTTTAAATCCGGGCACCCCTTCCATAGACTCCAATGTTAAACAGTCATTTCTCCAGTGAATTTGCGGACCCGGTACTGGCCGGTCATAGGTCTTCTGGACCCCAAACTTGGCACACATGTAGCCCCATGTCTTCTCTATAAGTTTGAAAAGTTTGGTGTCTGGGAGACCTAGGGCCGGGGAGAACCGTTTTTTCAAAGCCAGGCACTCCTTCCATAGACTCCCATGTTAAACATCAGTCTAGTCATGGGCACAGTGAGGCATAGGCACAGTGAGGCAAAGTGAGGCACAGTGAGGCATGCAGATGGACACCCTATGCTTATACTTGAGTCAATACGTTTTCCCAGTTTTTGGGGGTAAAATTAGGTGCCTCGGCTTATATTCGGGTTGGCTTATACTCAAGTATATACAGTACTTTTTCTGCGGCTGCCGCTGCCTCTCTGAGTCTCTCTCTGTTTCTCACATCAGCCGATCAGCGGCGCCGAGAGAGAGACTCGTCTAATGTAGTTACGTGGCGCACTGACATGATACCAGGAGCGGAGGAGGAGGTGGGTGGAGCCTCTTCCCTGCACTCGTTGCTAACACCTGGGCCGTTTGGCGTCTAGCAACGAGTGACGTCAGTGAGTCACGTCAGGCCGCTCTGCGGGCAGGTGCGATAGCGTGCGGCTCCGCTTGCGGCGCGGTTTGTTGTCAGGGGGCGGCGCGGTTCATGGGCAAGGCAGGCAAGTTAGTGACAATCCGCAAGGTGTGGCAGGCGACGTGGCAAGTGACAATTCGCAAATTGTGTCAGGTGACGTGGAAAATGACAATCTGCATCTGGTGGCAGGCAAGTGACAATCAGCAAGGTGTGGCAGGTGACGTGGCAAGTGACAATCCGCAAGGTGTGGCTAGTGACAATCCGCAAGGTGTGGCAGGTGATGTGGCAAGTGACAATCCACAAGGTGTGGCAAGTGACAATCCACTGATTCTGCATTGAACTATTTAATTTCATATTACAATGTAATAATAGAAATAATGCGCTTCAATCATCCTGACACCATAACAACCTTGGTGCCGGGATGATTGAAGCGCCGACACCAACCATTTCCCCGATAAATTTCCCACAAAAAAAACATTTTTTGGCAGTGCCCCTCCCGAGAAAAGACTCTGGATCCGCCCTTGACTAAGATCAAGCATAACTTCAGATTAGGGCACAGCACAGGGGCTAAGTGGTTAGCACATCAATCTGACAGCACTAGGGTCGTCAGTTCAAAACCATGGCACCACCTGTCTGGAGTTTACATGTTCTCCTTGTGCCTGCATGGGTTTCCTAACCACACTCCAAAGACATGCTGGTAGGTTAATTGGCTCCTGTCTAAATTGGCCCTAGTATTTATATGTATGAATGTGAGTTAGGGACCTGTAAATTGTATGCTCCTTGATGGCAAGGACTGATGTTAATGTACAATATATATGTGCTTTAGAGTTAAAAAAACATGAAAACTTGTTGAAGAACCTATATAAATTATTATTATATATTATTATTATATATAATATATGTTGAAAGGTAGTTTGAAATTTGGCTTGTTGTGTTAAATAATTGGAAACACAAGAAGAATTAACGTTTAAATGCACATAACTTTTTTAAATACAAATAAAGCAAGATAAACCTCTGCCATGAAGCATACATTCTCATCGTATACTGCACTGTGTCTGCACAAGACTGCTGCTGCTGCTAAAATTTTCACTATATTCCAGAAAACATAGACTTGTACTCTTTTGAATAGATTTTAATGAAATACTGAAGGACAACCAGCTGAAAGGTGTTCAATCTCCCTAATATACAATTAAAAGAAAGGTGAGAAACGTATTATTAATTACAAAGATGAAAGTCTCTATCTACTCTGCTAGAGTGGAAAGGAATACAAATACCATGTCTGTGCAGTCAGAGCCGGGGCATATTCTTATTTAATCCTTTTATCCTTTCATTAAAGCACACTCAAGTTATTAGTGCTGATTCTTGCTTTCAAGATTACATGATTTGATCAACTTTGTTCTGCAAATGGACAGAGTAAATCAAAAAATCTTGTGGCATATGCTAAAATACAAATTAAGGAATTAACAGAAATAATGGTTAGTAGATTTTATTTTAGATATACTTACAAAATTGCAAATACAGAGTCGAATAATCCTGAAGAATCCTGCTGTCAATATGTTGACATGGAAATTTACGAATACAATGTTTTTTTTTTTAATTTACCGCATATACTCGAGTATAAGCCTAGGGTATCCATCTGCATGCCTCACTTTGCCTCACTGTGTCCATGTGCATGCCTCAATGTGTCCATGCCCCACTGTGTCCATGCCTCACTGTGCCCATGCCTCACTGTGTCCATGACTAGACTGATGTTTAACATGGGAGTCTATGGAAAGGGTGCCCGAATTAGAAAAATCGGTGTTCCTCGGCCATAGGTCCCCTAGACAAACAGCTTTGCACACTTATAGAGGAGGAATGGGACTATATGTGTGCCAAGTTTTGGGTCCTGAGGACCTAAGACCGGTCGGTACCGGGTCCCCAAAATCACCGGAGAAATTACCATTTAACATGGGAGTCTATGGAAGGGGTGCCCGGCTTTGAAAAATCGGTGTTCCCCGGCCGTAGGTCCCCCGGACAACAAACTTGCACACTTATAGAGAAAGAGTGAGGCTACATGTGTGCCAAGTTTGGGGTCCAAGTGACCTACGGCCGGCCGGTACCGGGTCCCCAAATTCCGGAAAATCAGGCGCAAAAAGGTGACTCGAGTATAAGCCGAGGGGGGCATATTCAGCACAAAAAAATGTGCTGAAAAACTTGGCTTATACTCGAGTATATAGGTTTTTTTTAAGAAAAAGGCATAAACATAATAATTTAGTTTATCTGGAAGGGCTGGGTCTTCGTTAGTAGTTGATAACCAAATCTTTTGAGGACGCTTGATACAGGACGCTTGATACTTGTATTTGTAGTAAAAAACTTTGAAGCGAAGCCAAGGCAGCCAGAGTACTATTTAGGTAAGCACAAGCAAGGTCAGCATCTAAATTCAATATAAAATACAAAGTAAAGTTGAAAACACAAACTAAAGCCCTGTACACACGATAGGTTTTACCGATGAAAACAGTCAGATGGACTGTTTTCATCGGACAAACCGATCGTGTATGGGCCCCATCGGTCTTTTTTCCATCAGTGTTTAAAAATAGAACATGTTTTAAAATTATCCGATGGTTAAAAAAACAATAGCAAATTACTATCGTCTGTGGGGAACACCATCGGATAAAAAACCCACGCATGCTCAGAATCAAGTCGACGCATGCTCAGAAGCATTGAACTTAATTTTTCTCGGCTCATCGGAGTGTTTAACGTCACCGCGTTTGGAACGGTCGGTTTTTCGACTGATGGTGTGTAGGCAAGACTGATGGAATTCAGCTTCATCGGTTTTCTGATGGAAAAATCCATCGGTTTAAAAACCATAGGAAATCTGCTCGTGTGTACAGGGCTTTAGGCTCTGTTCACACGGGTGTACTTATAGCGGAGTTCCCCCAAAAGTAGAAGCTCCGCTTATCAGCCCCCCACGGTGCCACATTTGCCACCTTTCGGGGAGAAAAAGGTATCTGTTTTCTACCTGTTTTTGCCAAGGTGCGATCACTCAAAAGTTTGGCCCCCCTCCTCCTTCCCCCCACAACCGGGCCATTCAGAAAGCGCAGCACGCTTCGTACATGCGCAATAGGGGACCGGCTGTGAAGCTGCAAGGCTTCACTGCCGTGTTCCCTTACTACGAATGGAGGCGGTAACACCCTAGAGCTGATGAAAACATCGGCTGTGGTGCTGATCTCGCTGGATTACGGGACACGTAAGTGTCTGAATATTAAAAGTCATCAGCTACAGTATGTGTAGCTGCTGACTATATTTTTTTTTGCTGGGGGGGAGGTGGGCGGAATTCCTCTTTAAAGAGGTTGTAACCCAAAAAAATCAAAAAAAGAGATCCTGTTCCCTTAAAGCAGGTTAAACAGCACAGTGCTTGTGCTGTCTACTCTGTCCCTTTCCATGCTGTAACAGACTTGATTGATCCTGCCTGTTCCTGTGTCCCCCTCAGTGAACTGACCATGGTCTGATAATCCATGACACCATGGTCATGTTACATGCCTCCACCATCCACCTGCCCTCCTTTATCCCCCCTCCTTGCCTGTCAACTCCAGTGTGTGAGTCAGCTGTCTCCTCTGCCTGCCCTCCCCTCCCCTCCTGCCTCTATTAGTAGCTGGCAGTAAAAGTTAAAGAAAGATTACTGCCAGCCCCTCTGTTCTATCAAGCCATACTACACAGTATACATGTTTGTATAAAATTAGATCTCTAAATACCTTATTTCAGTTTGTTTTCTGTCTGGTCACGTGATTGCTCTCCTCTTCCGATATAAGGGCTACAGTGGAAGGGGCTGAGCAGACAGCACATCGGTCACGTAACCTCCCCAGCTGATGTCAGAGGGGATCTCGGCCCCTCCCACTGTAGCCCATAAATGGGGGAGGAGAGCGGCCGGAGGTCAAGTGACTGACCAGAAAAAAAATGAAATAAGGTATTTAGAGTCATCATTTTATGCAAACATGTACACAGTGTAGTATGGCATGATAGAACAGAGGGGCTGGCAGTAATATTTATTTGAGTTTACAACCACTTTAAGAGTATACCGGTGTAAGGGCTGTGTTTGCCCACACAGGCACAGGTGTTCCTTGCATCCACATGTAGGATGCGGGTACGTGTCTCCAAACGCATATAGTGTGAGTTCAGGGACACGCAGCCACATGGATGTCAAATTGTCTCAGTTGACATGAATTGCAATGCCTCCATGCGGATACACAGAACACTTGTGCATCCCTGTTTGGGCCCTTACATAGATGTATGCTTAAGTACATCCACGTGAACCAGGCGTAAAACACTCTATGATGGGCAACTTTTGTCATTTTATTAAATAAAATCTTGTGCACACTTTAAAAATGATATGCAATCATGAAGTGAAAATCTCATATGAGAAAAAAAACTAAATACTGCATAAAAGATATGTTGCACAAATATAATATAGCATGAACCAATAAACTTAATAATACCCACTTGGAAAGTGCAAATGACACAATTAGGTAGACACAGTGCTCAATATAAACAAACACAAAGGGGGTTATTTACTAAAGGCAAATCCACTTTGCACTACAAGTGCAAACTACAAGTGCAAAGTGCACTTGAAATTGCACTGAAAGTGCACTTGGAAGTGCAGTCGCTGTAGATCTGAGGGGAACATGCAAGGAAAATAAAAAACAGTATTTTAGCTTGCACATGATTGGATGATAAAATCAGCAGTGCTTCCCCTCATTTCAGATCTACCCCTCAGATCTACAGCAACTGCACTTCCAAGTGCACTTTCAGTGCAATTTCAAGTGCACTTTGCACTTGTAGTTTGCACTTGTAGTGCAAAGTGGATTCGCCTTTTTTCGTAAATAACCCCCATAGTGTCCCTGTTAAGATACTGTTTGTCCAAAACCACAATATATAGTGTTATGTATTTGAATGTGGTTAGCAACCTTATAAGGATTTTATCACACAAGTATCCATAAAGAAATGGTACCATATAAACAAAATATTACATGAAAATGTGCTACTGATACAACCCCCTACTGTGAGTATGTGGCTCAAAAAGTTGGAAGAGGTGAACAGGGTGGAAGATCTAGTATGGACAAACAGGAAAAAAAGAGAAATCTATTTGAAAATTTGGTCACCATGGAATAGTTTCATTTCTTCAGAGGAAGGGAAGAAGCAAATTGATAGAAATTAGAGAAGAGATGGGGGGGGGAGCCCTGGAGGGGGAGGGAAGAGTGGAGGGGAACTTTTTTTTTTTTTGGGGGGAGGGGGGGAATAGGGAAGGGAATGGAAAGAACTATAAATGGACTATGTGAGATAGTAGCCAAACAGGTCGGGTCATGGGATATCGTCGTCCCATGATCAGACATAGGAAAATAATATGAGAGGTGGAATTTAGAGGGGAAGAACTCCCCTCCTTTTTCTTTAATTACTTTATTGTTGTTTATTTTTTCACCTCGCTCCTTACTATGGTTTAGACTAAATGCCTCACTTTGTCCTCCCCACCCCTAGTGGATATTACCCTAGAAAGTAGGAGTTGGTAGGACTAGGGGGAATCAAATGTACCAATGTTACTTTTTGTTGTATATATCGAAGGAGGATATGTTAAAATATGTAAAGATGATTTATTTTTTGTGTCTGTTTTCTATATTCCTTTCCCTGTATAAAGGAAAAAAAGTTGAAAAATAAAGAAATAATAATAAAAAGAAAAAAAAAGAAAATGTGCTCCTGATGATGTAGAAGACACCAAAACACGTAGGACAGAGAAAGGGATGATGTGGTAGGGAGCAGTAACTGATCCGAGCTGAATGAAAGACAAGAAAGTCGGGTTTGTGCAGCAAGATAGCAGTTTCACAGTGCTGCTCCGTGTGCAGCTTCCTGAACACTGTGTTTAACCACTTGCTGCCCGAGGACGTCCATGTATGTCTTTAAGTTGCAGTGGTTATACCGGGATGATGCCTGCAGCTACAGGCATCATCCTGGTGTCTTTGTTTTCAGCTGGAGATTCTCTTTTTTGTAAAACCAATCTAGTGGCGGGAAGACCAGAATTTCCCTAATAACCGGAATGCCCCCCATGATCTATATGGTATAGGAAAACTGAAGCAGCAAGACTTTTCGTCACTTCCGGGTTTACTGGATGTAAGCAGCACCATTTTGAAATAGGCAAAGCATCTAAACGAACCGATCTTGGTGTGATCAGATGATTGTAAGGGCAGAAGAGACATCTGGAGTCTAATAGACCCCAGATCTCTCCATAAAGAGTACCTGTCACTGCATATTGCTGTCACAAAAGATGTTTTCATTTCTTGTGACAGCAAAAAAAGGAGATTAAAAAATGTAAAGAAACAGCGTAAAAAATGAAATAACACAAAAGCAAGTGCATACATAGGTTGCACATATATATGTTAACAGTAAGGATGAGCCGAACACCGCCCGGTTCGGTTCGCACCAGAACTTTGCGAACAGGCAAAAATTTGTTCGAACATGCGAACACCATTAAAGTCTATTGGACACGAACATGAAAAATAAAAAGTGCTCCTTTTAAAGGCTTATATGCATGGTATTGTCATAAAAAGTGTTTGGGGACCTGGGTTCTGCCCAGGGAGACAAGTATCAATGCAAAAAAAGTTTTAAAAACGCCCGTTATTTCGGGAGCAGTGATTTTAATAATGCTTAAAGTGAAACAAAAAAAATTAAATATTCCTTTAAATATCGTGCCTGGGGGTGTCTATAATATGCCTGTACAGTGGCGCAGCAAAATGACATTTCTAAAGGAAGAAAAGTAATTTAAAACTGATCGCGTCTCTTCAATATAGATAAAACTCATTGAAAAAAATGGCATGGGTCCCCCCCCCAGTCCATTACCAGGCCCTTTGGGTCTGGTATGAATATTAAGGGAAACCCCGAACCAAAATTTAAAAAAAATTGCGTGGGGGTCCCCCCAAAATCTATACCAGGCCCTTCAGGTCTGGTATGGATATTAAGAGAAACTCTTCGCCAATTAAAAAAAAAATGTCATAGGGGTCCCCCCAAAATCCATACCAGACCCTTCAGGTCTGGTATGGATTTTAAGGGGAACGCTGCACCAAAATAAAAAAAAAATTGGCATAGTGGTCACCCCAAAATCCATACCAGACCCTTATCTGAGCACGCAGCCTGGCAGGCAGCAGGAAAAGAGACAGCGAGAGAGCGCCCCCCCTCCTGAACCGTACCAGGCCACATGCCCTCAACATGGGGGGGATGGGTGCTTTGGGGCAGGGGGTACAATGTACCCCTTACAAATTCACATGGGGGGCCTTGATCTGGCCCCTTGTTAAAGGGGGCTTCCATATTCCAATAAGCCCCCGCCCGCAGACCCCCACAACCACTGGGAAAGGGTTGTGGGGATGAGGCCCTTGTCCCCATCAACATGGGGCAAGGTGCTTTGGGGTGGGGGGCGCAGATCCCCCTGCCCTAAAGCACCCATCCCCCATGTTGAGGGCATGTGGCCTGGTACGGTTCAGGAGGGGGGGCGCTCTCTCGTCCCCCCCTCTTTTCCAGCGGCCTGCCAGGTTGCATGCTCGGAAAGGGGTCTGGTATGTATTTTGGGGGGACCCCTATGCCATTTTTTTTATTCTGGTGCAGGGTTGCCCTTAAAATCCATACCAGACCTGAAGGTCCTGGTATGGATTTTGGGGGGACCCCCATGCAATTTTTCATTTATTTTTTTGGTTCAGGGTTAATATTCATACCAGATCCAAAGGGGTCGTTTTGCCATTTTTTTCAATGAGTTTTATCTATATTGCCGAGACCCGACAATTCATTACAGCCACGATCAGTTTTAATTGACTTTTCTACCTTTAGAAATGTCCTTTTGCTGCGGGACTGTTCTAAACACAGGGAAAATGCACCACTTTACAGGCATACTATAGACACCCCCCTGGCACAATATTTAAAGGAATATTAAATTTTTACTGTTTCACTTTAAGCATTATTAAAATCACTGCTCCCGAAAAAATTTACGTTTTTTTAAACTTTTTTTGCATTGATACATGTCCCCTGGGGCAGGACCCGGGTCCCCAAACACTTTTTATGACAATAACTTGCATATAAAGCCTCGTACACACGGCCGAGATTCTCGTTGAAAAAAACATGTCTTTTTTTCGACGAGATTCTTGGACAAGAAACTTGTCCCGGCCGAGTGTACACATGCTCAATTCAAAGAACCCGCGGTTCTTTGAATGGAGCAAACGCAGTGACGTCATCGAATACGACGAGCATGCGCTCGTCACATTCGATGCCGTCGCCACCATCTTGGTTCACCCTATCTATGCCTAGGAAGCTACCGCGCATGCGTCAAAGTCATTTCGAGCATGCGCGGGCTTCCCGGCGAAAAGGTAAGTGTACACACACACAATTTTCTCGTCGAGAAACAGGCTAACGAGAATCTCGACGAGAAAATAGAGAGCAGGTTCTCTATTTTCTCGTTGAGATTCTTGTCGCTTTTCTTGACGAGAAACCATACACACGAACAAATTTCTCGGCAAAAAATCTCTGCCAGCAAGTTTCTTGCTGGTTTTTGCCGAGAAACTTGTTCGTGTGTACGAGGCTTGAGCCTTTAAAATTAGCACTTTTGGTTTTTCATGTTAGTGTTCCATAGACTTTTAAACTGTGTTCCGCGGCTTTTGAATTTGCCATGAACACCGCATAATGTTCGCTGTTCGGTGAACAGGCGAACACCCGATGTTCGAGTTGAAATTATGTTCGGCTCGAACATCGGGCTCATCCCCAGTTTACACCATACATAAGCTCTCTGCCCGCAGACCCCCACAACCACAGCACAGGGTTGTGGGGAAGAGGTCCTTGTCTCCATCAATATGTTGAGGGCATGTGGACTGGTATGGTTCTGGAGGGGGGGCGCTCACTTGTCCCCCCTCTTTCCTGGCCTGCCAGGCTGCATTCTCAAATAAGGGTCTGGTATGGATTTAGGGGGACCCCACGCCATTTAAAAAAAAAAATTGCCGTTGATGTTTCCCTTAAAAATTCATACCAGACCCAAAGGGCTTGGTATGGATTGGGGGGACCCCCCACAACTTTTTTTAAAATGTTTCAATTACCAGCAATAAAAATAAATTTTTTTTGGACACTTCTATATGTCTGTTGCTAGGCAGAATACGTTTTCTGCCTAGTTCCTAGTCCGCGGTGAGAGAACTTCCTGTCCTAAGATGCATTGCATCATGGGAAATGATTACACTCATTTCCTCTGGAATGCAATGATCACTTTCACTTCATGGTTCTAACTACCTTACTTTTAACCAAGCGCTGCACACAAACTGCTTGGAAAGGGGATGGGACTTTTATTGTAATGTCGTTTTTGTTACAATGGGGCGGGATGTTCCTCCGTCACCGCCCGTTGTCATGGCTACATAAATAAACAAACAGCTCTACGAGCGCCGTTCGAATGCTGTTTACCCAGCATGCAACACTGGATGAATTCCAGGAAGGATAACGAGCTGGGCTTCACAATGCCCACACTCATCATGGATACGGCCAGATGAGGAGCTGAAACAAACAAGGTGACTGATAAACTATTTTACCTAAACGGCTGGGGAGCGATTCCTATGTTATGTGGAATATGATAGGTAGCAATTCCAATCAGTGCAAAAAAATTATTATTTTTTTGACCGGATCTCCGCTTTAAGTTCCTCTAATTATTATTCTTAATTTTATGAAATGCAAACACCTGGAAGCTCAAGCACAGAATTTCCAAAAGATGTAAGATACATTAGGTGATTTCTCCAACATACCTAAAAACCAGACTGGCCTTTTAACTTTCGTGTGGGCATCTGACAGCCTGCTCAGCCCCTGTATCCTTTAAATTATAATTTACTTAATTTTTTTTTACTACTGTTATACAATCAGAGTACTGTTTGAGACATGCACCTAGTATCCCATTGTTCCATAAAAAGAAAGGATCAGGTGATAAAGCCAGTAAATAGAATAATTTAGGATAATCAAAAATGTGTAGTAGACTGTACCTGTTTACAAAGTAATGGTGGCTTCACAGACCACGATCTTAGTCCCATTAAATCATCACATGTGAAGAGTGGGCCAAAGGATTCCCCAGAGTGCGATAATACCTCCCAATATGAGAACTCGTTATCAAACAACTTGTTGGAGAATATTTAAGTCATTCTCTTTTCTGTGGCAAAAGGGAAACAAGATATTTAAAGGACAAGTACCACATTTATCGTTCAAATAGTTGGTGAAAACATTGCTACTCATTCTAAAAGATCTACATTCTGTTTTTAATTGAAGATGTGCCTAACTTTAACTGCTTCAGTCCCGGAAGATTTTACCCCCTTCCTGACCAGAGCACTTTTTACAATTTGCCACTACGTCGCTTTAACTGACAATTGCGTGGTCGGGCAACGCTGTATGCAAACGAAATGTGCGTCATTTTTTCCCCACAAATAAAGCTTTCTTTTGGTGGTACTGCGGTTTTTATTTTTTGCGCTATAAACAAAAAATTTGCAACAATTTAAAAACAAACTAATATTTTTTACTTTTTGCTATAATAAATATCCGCAAAAATGTTTTTAAAAAACAAATTTCTTCATCAGTTTAGGCCAATATATATTCTTATACATATTTTTGGTAAAACAAATCGCAATAAGCATATATGAATTTGTTTGCGCACAAGTTATAGCGTCTGCAAACTATGGGAAAGATTTATGGCATTTTTTATGGCATTTTTATTATAATTATTTTTTTTACTAGTAATGGTGGCTATCTTCGTTTTTTAGTGGTACTACAACATTGCGGCGGACAGATTGGACACTTTTAACACATTTTTGGGACCACTGACAGTTATACAGCGATCAGTGCTATAAAAATGCACTGATTACTGTGTAAACGTCACTGGTGGGGAAGGGGTTAACACTAGGGGGCAATCAAGGGGTTAAATGTGTTACCTAATTAGTGTTTCTAACTGTATGGGGATAGGACTGTCTGGGGGAGGAGACATATCATTGTTCCTACTTACTAGGAACACACAATATGCCTCCTCTCCCCTGACAGAACAGGGATTTGTTGACTCTCGTGCCCGCGATCGCACGTGGCCAGCAGCGATCGTGCCTGCCGGCCATGCGCATCATGTTCCCCGCTGTGCCACGGGCGCGCGTGCGCCTCGGATGGCTCTTAAAGGGAAAAATTTACCCATAATGTACCCATACGTTGTTTTGCGCATCCATGCCATTCTGCCATTGTATATCGGCGTGAGTCGGTCGGCAAGTAGTTAAAATCCTGGCCTATAGATGATAGATGAAGGAGCCTCCACTAATGCTGCGTACACACGATCGGTTTTTCTGATGAAAAAAGACAGATGGACTTTTTTCATCGGACAAACCGATTGTGTGTGGGCCCCATCAGTCTTTTTACATCGGTATAAAAAAATAGAACCTGTTTTAAATTTTACCGATGGAAAAAAAAACGATAGCAAATTCCGATCGTCTGTGGGGAACTCCATCAGAGAAAAATCCACGCATGCTCAGACTAAATTACAAGACGAGAGCGCTCGTTTTGGTAAAACTAGCGTTCGTAATGGACACATTCGTCATGCTGCAAATTTTTGTATCGTTAAATGTAGCGCATTCTTTTCTTCTTTCCCCAAAAAATTTATCGTTGCGGATATTCACACAGAGTTCGGACAAAATTATTTCTTTGAGATCTCATGAATCTTCGCATTTTATTTTAAAGGCAGGATTCAATTTATTTTTATTTTTTATTTTTTTTGAATCAAGATCTCCAAATATTTTTCTGGCCTTTTAATTTTTTATAGTGATGTCTATATTTTTTTATGGTGAAGTTATCACAACAACATTATTATCTTGTTTTTTTTTTCCCTCAAGGAGGTTGGTGTTGGTGTCCATTGTTAATTACACATTGTATTTATGAAATGTACCTTCCTACTCACAAGAAAAACACACAGGCAACTATTTAAATTAAATCAAATATCCATTTATTCTGGAAAACAAATAAAGATGAAGGGAAACAATTGAGAAATTAGTGTAATATATGTCGACTTTGGACCCCAAAGGCAGACATGAAGGCAAATAAAATCAATAACATGAGGAGTAGACATGTGCATTCGTTTTTGTCCGAATGCATTTTCATCTGAATTTCAGGTGTTTTCGTTATCGTTTTAACAAACGAAAACGCAGAATCCGAAAACCGAAGGAACTGACATAAACAAATGCTTAATTTTCGTTTTCATTGCAACAACAGTTCGATATAGATAGGAGATTCGACATGAGGCTGACAATAACAATCTGTGTCCATCGAACCTGTGGTCGAATGTGCCTAACCTTAACTCTATTAGTCCAACATTATTCTACATAGAGAGAAAAGATTTGACATTATAGAGAGAAAAGATTCGACATTATAGAGAGAAAAGATCGCTGCTGAAATTGGGTGGGGGAAGTAAAATAAAAATAATGATGATGATGAATGTTATTGGCTGATTGTAACCAAAGAGGAGGAGCAGTAAAATAGCTAGAACTAACTTGACAATTCAACGTGAACGACGAAGATTCGACAAAGCATCGAAAAACATACAAACGTCAAATCTGTCATTGAAGGCTTATGGTGTCTGTTGAAAGTTCTAAGAAGATTCGACGGAGCAGATAAACTGTACAATGCTGCAATCGTACATTTCCAGTCAAATACTCTGCCCATAGGCTATAGAAAAATTCTAATGTTGGTTGACTAGTAATAATAATTAATAAATATAATTATTACTAGTCATACAACATTATAATTCTACAATAGCTAGCTTGTAGGCGGAACATTCGACCGGAAATGTACGATTGCGGCGTTGTACAGTTTCGCTGCTCCGTCGAATCTTCTTTGAACATTCGACAGACACCAAAAGCCATCAATGATAGATTCAAACTTAATTAATTCAGATTTTCGGACGAATGCAATTTGTAACGAAAAACGAAATAAATAAAAACGAATTTCGGGAGAAACTAAATAAATTTATTTTTCGAACGAAAACAAAATTCCAAAACAAAATATTTCAGTGTGCACATGTCTAATGAGGAGTCCCTTGAATTGGGATTACAATCTGGTCCCCGAATCGCAGAAATCAGGAGAAGCAGCAGATGTCATACATGTCCCCAAGCTGTGGTACTCCAAAAAACTGCGTCTTCTGGCAGAGCAGCTTGAAGCCAGGGAATCACTTTCTGGTATTGCTTGTAGCCTTCCCTCTACGCTTCCCTGCAGTGTTCCCTCCACGCTTCCCTGCAGAGTTCCTCCACGGCTCTCTCCACGCCCCCTTGCAGGCTGTGGCTCTGGTGGTGGGAATGTGGCAGAAGGAGGAGGAGAAAGAGGAGAAGGATGGAACAGATGGCAAAGGTGTGTGGCCTCTGTCAGCTGGCCCCTCCCCGCACTGTGAAGGGCCGTAGATATCAGCTCCTCACAGAGGGCACGTTGGCCCTCCTTCACTTTAAGGAGTCTATCGGCCACATAGCACCCATAGGGCTCGACTGGGTTGAGGGGGGCCCACATGATCTCAGCTGCTTCCCTTATTATTTTCAGGGATTCCTCCTCCATCCGAGTCAACCTCCAGGGCCTTTTCCGTCTCACCTGGAGGGGAAGCACCTGTGACTGCCACTTGGCCCGGCCTCCTCCTGGCTGCCACTCACCCCTGCCTCCTCCTGGGTGCCACTCACCCCTGCCTCCTCCTGGGTGCCACACTCCAGAGCCTTGTCCTCCTGGCTGACCTCATCCTGTGTATAAAAAAGGGACATAGTTTGAGTTTTTGGTTCATCAATTTACAGCTCATGACTGTTGCAAATTAAAGTGGAAGTAAACCTTCCTATCATTTTCAGGCAAGGAAGCTGCCATCTTGGCCTCTGTTTAATCTTCAACTGCCATGATGCTGCACATGTGATCAGTTTTGACACCAGCCATTGGATGGTTTGACAGTTTGGTTGAGAGCACAACCAATGTTTCAGTTGGCATTCCCGGCATTCCGGGAATGTAACTGCTTTTTGAAACTGTTAAATCAATGGGTTTACTTCTGCTTTAAATGTTACTAAATAGAAAAGACTATCATTCTGACCCCAGTATTTTTCATTCTTGTCCCAAACAATTCTGCCCACTATATTTTTTTAATTTTTTTTATTTATTTTTTGAACAATAACATCTAGTTCCCAACAATTATTCTTTGACAAAAAATATTTTGAAAAATACTATACCTGACTATAGATGTGAAGATTCGGCTCTTCGAGGTCAGCCAGCTCCTCGGCACCCTCTGCAGGGGTGGAGGGAAGGGTGGAGGGAATGCTGGAGGGAAGGGTGGAGGGAACGCTGGAGGGAAGGCTGGAAAGTGATTCCCTGGCTTCTATCTGGTCATCCAGAAATCGCAGGTGTTTGTAATACCACAGCTTGGGGACATGTACTTGGTCTGCTGCTGCTCCTAATCTCCGGGATTCGCAGACCTCTTTGTATTGCTTTTTGTAGCTGTTCCTCATATTATTGATTTTATTGTTAATCATGTTATAGTCTGCCTTCATATATTCCACAAGTTTTTCAATTGTTGCCCTCCTAACCTCACGATTGTGGTATAATGGGTTTTTAAGCTCCCATAAATTGGTGAGCTCTCTATATTTATCTATGAAAGCTCTGAAGATTACCGGATCCTTGAAACTGCATTTTTGCTGGAAGATAAAATACAAGACAAAAACACTAGGTCAGCCTAAACTGTCCTAATATTATCCCAATCTAGCCCTTTAAAATCATGAATCAGTATAGGCCACTGATGCCCCAACTTAAATTTTTACCTTCGTCAGTGACGTTCGGAACTTCCGGTCCTCCTTACTCCACGCACACAACGTCGTTATAATTATATTCCCTGCGCATGCATGAAACTCCGCCCACGTCGGCCGCCCCTGACGTTCTTCCTCGGATATTCCCCGCCCTTTCTCGTTCGACACCAAGTGGGAGACGACATGGCGGTGACACAGCAGGTGCGGGTTGTTTTAACTTCCGACGAGGAAAGCCCGGAGCCGGAAACGTCCCGCTCCAGGACAAGATACAAGGCCAGTAATATGTCCTTTGCTGAGATGGTGGAGATGGTGACATCTTGCGGAGGAGAGATTATGATGGGAAGCATGGGCCATACAACACCCCTAATCTCAGGAAGGCCAAAATAATGGGCAAAGTGGCGAGGAGTCTGTACCATAAATTTTGGGTCCGGAGATCCAAGGAGCAGCTCCGTAAAAGGTGGTCTGACCTGAAGCTGAGGGAGCCGGAGCAGTACAGGAAGATCAAAAGAATGCTACTAAAAATTAAGTATTTCTCCTGTGTTATTAATAATTTGATTATTATACTTGCATGTTTTGCTCCATGTGCTTTGATTGACTGGGTGGATATTTGAAAATGGCTACTTTCAGGGTAGTGGCCAAAGTATAATCTTTCATAGTAAACATCAATCCTCCTCCAAAGTAGATATTTTGTGCAGATACAGGTAAACCACATTTGGTCATGCCTATTTCTATTAAAACAACGTTTATAAACATTGTTGTCTAGATGATGTGTTTTGAACTAGAATGTGAAATGCAAACTTGATTCAGTGTAAATGAGAGGACACTCAGCAGCTGTTTCCACAGCTGTACTCTGGAGCACCTGTGTGGGACCCCAGAACAACCTTTTTAGGGTGTCCCACACAGGTGCTAGAGTGGATACTTTGGGGGTGTCTCCATGTGTGTAACTTGGTCAAAAAAGGTCAGGATTCCAGTTTAGAAATACATTTTAAAACATGTCTTCAGCTTGTAACTCTGCCAAAAAAGACAATTGTACCCCACTTCCAAGCAATGTTTCATATTCCTATTTCTGACCTCAAATATCTGTGTGCTAAGTATACCTTTTGTTTCATTCTCATAGGGGAGCGGAGACTTGGAGCAAACCACTCTGAAGAGGCCAGGAACCCCACACCTCGGAAAGAACAGAGGGAACCCCAACCTCAGAAAGAAGGGGACCAGAGAGAACCCAAAACTCAGGATGTGGAGGAAGGAGAGGTGGAGGAAGGAGAGGTGGAGGAAGAAGAGGTGGAGAAAGGAGATGTGGAGGAAGTGTGCGAGATTGTCACCACAATAGGTCACTGCCATACACCACAGATTCAGGGAATAGATGAATGCATGCATGCATATTTTTCAGACATGCGTTTTTTGTTTTTTTTAGGTGATGTGCTGCTTGTGGAAGATAAATCTCCTTTCTCCAGTGGGAGCGCACAAATCATAATCCAGGATCTCATGGTTATGAGTCGAGAAATCAACGTTATAACGCACAAACTCTATTGTTTTGACCAACAAATTAAAAACATGATTGATGTTTTAGGGAGAGAATAAATATGTTTTTCTTGCCACCATTTCAGTTTTTTTTGGCCTAAAAGTTTCTACATTTTTGTGTGATTTAACAAGCCAAATTTGGAAGATGCACACAGTGTGTCAACATGCGCTATCTCCCATCAGGGAAATCAATGGACGTGTTTGGAGGGTGCAACCCCTTCCTCGCAACTCAAGTAGGTGAGAGGAAGTGTTTGCACCCCCAAAACACGTCCATTGATCCCCCATGATGGGAGATAGCACATGTTGACAATTGGCATGGGATCAGGAGGAAAATCCCCATTCTGACGCACAATTTGTGTACATCTTCCAAATTTGCCTTGTTCAGGGGTGACATCACCCCATCTCATGAAGGCAACAGCAACACATTTTTGAAATACTATATAATGCCTGATATTGCCTTCATTTTTTCTATAAGGTCGAACTTTGTAAGTTCCATTGTTTTTATAATTGTTTTTTTTTTTACATGCGTGTTTATGCAAAACAAGAAACAAAACTTTTTTGGGGGGGGAAACACTGTTTAGAATGTCCCCAAAAAATTTAGAACGCACAAGTTGTGCACAGAGTAAAAATCTGTGGCTTCTTCTTTCTATGCTCAATACCATTTAGAAAAATATGTTCTTGTTTACCGTGACAATTGTGGTTATTTACTAAAGACAAAACCACTTGGCACTACAAGTGTACTAGGAGAACCTGGGAGACAGATTCAAGAAACACAAGCAATAACGAGAAATCAAGTTTTTTACAGATTTTACTTTTTTTGTTTTTAAAAGTTATAAAATCAGAGATTGTCTGGCATAGCAATGGTCCCCTACCCGTAAAGTAATCAACATATTTATCCCGCACTTCACGGGCACTTTGGGGGGCCAAGCCAATACGGCCAGTATCCAGGCCCGTCAGGGCATTGACTGCAAGTCCGGTCTCTGGCCCAACAGAACTCAGATAAGTGGGTGCATTTCTATGTAAATAGTTGTGCAGTATGCAGCAGGTAAAAACAATTTGATTGATCTTGTATTCCGCCATATGGATAGAGGTAAGAAACAGGCGGAACCGGCTGGCCATTATCCCGAAGGCATTCTCAACAACCCTCGGGGCTCTGGCCAGCCAGTAATTAAAAACCCTCCTCTCCTGGGTGAGGGTCCTCTGGGGGAATGGCCTCATCAGGTGGGGTCCCAGCCCGAAAGCTTCATCTGCGATAAAAACAAACGGAAGGCCCTTAACGTTCTCCTCATCATGTGGTAGTGCCAAGCCACCACTCTGGAGATGTCTGGCAAATTCCGTCTGTGCAAAGACTCCCCCATCCGACATCCGGCTATTCTTCCCCACGTCCACATACATGAAGTCATAGTGTGCCGACACCACCGCCATTAACACAATACTATTAAACCCCTTGTAGTTGTAAAAGTATCACCCGGAACGGGGTGGTGGCACCATGCGGACGTGTTTCCCATCGATTGCCCCTCCGCAGTTAGGAAAGTCCCACCGCTCGGCAAAATGGGATGTCACAGTCTGCCATTCCTGTGGCGATGAAGGAAACTGTGGAGTCAAACAAAAAAATGATTAGGACTTTTGCACATAACATTGCAAGCAGATTACACAAAAACATTCTTGCACAACATCAGTATAACATGTTTTTTTTGGGGAGTAGTTATAGCCACAAATAGAAGGCACAATTATCACATTCCTCACCCCCTCTGATGGCTCACTGCACACATTTTAGGGGGGGGGGGGTTCTAGCTGAGTTTGGGCCTACAAAAAATAAAAATACACCACTCTGCCTGATTGTAATGAGAAGCAAAACATTTGTACACATTTTAGGGGGGTGGGGGGGGGGGGTTCTAGCTGAGTTTGGGCCTACAAAAAAAATCACTATACCACTCTGCCTGATTGTAATGATAAATCAAACATTTGGACACATTGGAGGGGGGGGGAGGGTAAAGCAATACAATGGAGTTGTCAAAATATCTTGTTAAGTGACTAGGCTAGGGGTGTTTGGGCCCAGGATAGCATGCTGGAGAGGTTAGTGAAGGCAAATATGCATGTAGGCCCAAAAAAGGGTACAGCATGCATGAGGACAAAGGGGACATTCACAGCATATTACAATCAGGGTAATTAGGGAAAGATGAAAGAAATACAATACATTAGTAAGCATTATATACATAGAATGTGATGTCAACAGAGAAATATTACCTTAATATAGTCCTTCTGCATAACTTGTATGATGGCAGAACAGGTCTCTGGAATAATAACCCCCAGAGCCTAGGGAGAGATGCCTGTCGTGAACTTGAGGTCCTGCAGGCTTCTCCCAGTCGCCAGGTATCTCAAGGTGGCGATTAGCCTCTGCTCGGCAGTGATGGCCTGGTGCATCACAGTGTCCTGCCTGGTGATATAGGGGGACACCAAATCCAAAAGACGGTGAAAAACGGGGTCCGTCATCCGGAGATAATTCCTGTAGTCATCAGGATTATTCTCCTGGATTTCCCGCAGCAGAGGCATATGAGAGAATTGGTCCCGCTGGAGCAACCAATTCTTGGTCCATGAACTCCTCCTCGCCCTGTTCATGGACTGAGCTTGGGTCAAAGAATTAACCGCAAAACCAAGCGCACGAGCTCTACGATGAGAAAGTACTTCCAACATGGCTTTAAACCGGTCAGCTGGTCAGAACAAACTTAAACAGAACGCACCGAAAAACAGCAAGGCCTGTGAAGAACGACCTGAAAAACAGTAACGAGCGGCCAAGAAGGCACTGCAAAACAGAACTGACCTGACTGCACGCACTGAAAGAAAAATACAAACCCACAAGCACAAACTGAAACGCAGAAAACGATCTGAAAAGCACGGAGACTGAAAAGCGCGAATCGGCTCTCACCAAACTTTTACTAACACGCGGTAACACAAAATCAGCAAAAGCAGCCCAAAGGGTGGCGCCATTGGATTTGAACTTCCCCTTTATAGTGCCGTTGTACGTGTTGTAAGTCACAGAATTTTTGACTGATGGTGTGTAGGCAAGACTGATGAAAGTCAGTTTCATCGGAATTCCGATGAAAAAAATCCATCGGTTTTTTATTCCATCGGAAATCGGATCGTGTGTACAGGGCATTAGGGTAGTGAGTATTCATATTAAAATATGTGAATGTGTATCTCACACATCTTCAACATTCAACTAGAAATTTCAAAACTTAAAAAACACCTTTTATAATGGTCCGGCCGCTTGGCGGCATACAAGATGTTACTGCTTCCTAAAATTTTATACCTATTTAGGAGACTTCCAATACCTGTGCCCACTTCCTTTTTCACAGTCAGGCAAAAACAACTATCACAATTTATCCAGGCAGGCAGCAAAGCGAGATGCTCCCCACAAATCCAACAGAAACACATACTGATGGGATGCATAGGCCTTCCTGTGCTGATAGACTACTGTATGGCATAATTATTAGACCAACTAAAATTTTGGTTCAGCAGCCCTACACTAAAACCTTGATGTCAACTAGAGAAAGCATGGATGGACAATAATTCTCCTTTATCCCTACTTATGTCCCATGCCCTTAAACACCAAGGGGAAAATATTGATCACCCCACTATTCTAGCCTCCTTTCAGGCCTGGATATACCTTCTAAAAATGGGGGACCCCAACCTAAACTGGTCGGAGATTCCTATTCCCTTGGAATCTCTTAAATGGATTATACCAGATATCTCTCTGGGGCCTTGGCATCATGAGTGTATTCATAATTTACAAGACTTGTTTTCCAAAGGCAAATTTCTGCCATTCACAGACTTAACCCACAAATTTTTATTACCAAAAAACAGAACTTTTCTCATTCCTGTGGATATCCTCATTATGTCATGCCCTGGGAGGTACACTCTGCCTAGTCCCGGACAGTGTCTGTAAATTCTGGCACTCGCAAGATTCCAAGCAAAAAGCCATTTTGTTAATTTATAACACTTTAAATTCTAAAATGACATTCAAAATACCAACCTCATTACAAAAATGGGAAAAAGAGTTGGGGAAGGTCTACTCTGACAACCAATGGCTAAGAGCGATCAAGCGCTTATACCAATACTCTCGCTGCGCTATTGGGAATTGGCACAAAAATTCCTCTTGAGGTGACACTACACTCTATATATTGTGGCTAAATTCTCTGTTACTAACTCAAACCTTTGCTGGAGAGGATGTGGTCAAGTAGGCATGCTAACACATATGGTGTGGTCTTGCCTGCATCTTCGTAGCTTCTTTCAAAATATAAAAATACATCTTTATTGGTACAAAGTTAAAAACTTGTTGGTGATATAAAAGTTGAAAAAGCAACTTGTCTTTTGGTTGTGTCACACAGAAACGTTAATTTATTTTCTCTTTCACAGAAACCATGACGGTAGAGTAACTATCCCGACATGTTTCGCCACTAAGGGCTTCCTCAGCGGATTTTTGGATAGTCACTATTCAAAAGACAAATTATACCAAAGTAATATACAATACAGCAAAAATAAACAATCAGAGACAAATAACAAATTAATAAATGTTGTTGTTAGCCATGTTTAGCCATCTAGAGCTTATCCAAATATTGTCTCCCAATGCTTCCGGACAGGGGCCAAAGGAGGGCATCGCAGATGACCCAAGGGGCGCAGTGCAGCCACAGAGCGTACACCAAGACCAAGCTATAATACATAGTTAGTTGTAAATTACTTAAATATCAACAAAATTAAAATAATGGACACCAAACAATACTGGTGCCACATCAAATGGGTATGGAATTTTGAAGCATTCTCAGAGCATAAATTGCTAATGAAGAGGTAACCAAGGGTGCCAAATTGGAATGCTAATTATCAAAAAAGCCTAACAAGGGCTAAAAAAAGCTGAAGAAATAAAAAATAAAAATCAAAGATAGATATATAGTATAAATAGGGTATAAGACACACATATTTAAACTAAATAAACCTCCAAAAACAAGAGGAATATGAACGCAACAGCTTCATGTAAAAAAAACTGTGCAGCTATTTAATTTCTATATTAGAGAAACTAAACCAAAAGGATAAACGTTCAGCGACTAGACAAATCGCTGACCATGACTGCTACACATCGACTGAGTCATTAACAATAGGGATACTTCCGTTAGTAGCAGTTTTATGGCAATAGATATATAAAACCATGGCAACACCATTTAAAAGTATGTCAACCCGCTGCAATAACAATAAACATGATACATAATATATCAAAAAGAGCAAAGCAAGAGTGAGTTAAAAAAACAAGCGAGCACTTACCGGTAATTGAAAATATTTACCATGTGGAATAGATTAGAAATGTATGGTCACCCTTGGATTTCCAAAAAAGACCCTACTTCTATCTATGGGTCTCTATGTGAGCCTTCTGGTTTACCATCTTTGTTCCCCGCTACCCCCTCTTGAGCGGTGATTGGTTGCTGTATGGCCATTGATTGATCGCTGCTCTTTCCTTTTGGTAGGTCTGCACCCAAGTCCTCTGGCCAGTGGCGGCATTGTCACTCTCACTTACATTGCTTCTTCTTCCTCTGAGCTGCGGTGTGTCCTGGTCAATGCAGTGACGTCAGACGCCGGCAGAGTGGAGGGTATATAGAGCTGGCACTTCCAGCTTACATCTAACTGGAAAACCAAGGGTATTGTGTTGTACATTGCTAATCTATTCCACAAGGTAAATTCTTCCAATTAAGTGCTCGGTTGTTGTTTTTTTATCTCACTCTTGCTTTGCTCTTTTTGATATATCAAGTATAATGTTTATTGTTATTGTAGTGGTGATGTACTTGAAATGGTGTTATCATGGTTTCATAAATATATTGCCAAAAAATGCTACTGACTGAAGTATCCCTATTGTTAAGGACTCAGTCGATGAGTAGCAGTCTTGGTCAGCGATTTGTCTAGTCGCTGAACATTTATCTTTTTGGTTTAGTTTCTCTAATATAGAAATTAAATAGCTGCACAGTTTTTTTTTACATGAAGCTCTTGCGTTCATATTCCTCTTGTTTTTGGAGGTTTATTTAGTTACATACATGTGTCTTATACCCTATTTATACTAAATATTTATGTTTGCTTTTTTATTTTTATTTCTTCAGCTTTTTTTAGCCCTTGTTTGGCTTTTTTGATATTTAGCATTCCAATTTGGCACCCTTTGTTACCTCTTTATTAGCAATTTATGCTGTGAATATGCTTCAAAATTACATACCCATTTGATGTGGCACCAGCATTGTTTAGTGTCCATTATTAAAATTTTCTTGATATTTAAGTATTTACAACTAACTATATATTATAGATTTGTCTTTGTGTACCCTCTGTGGCTGCACGACACCCCTTGTGTCATCTGTAGTGCCCTCCTTTGGCCCCTGTCTGGAAGTATTGGGAGACAATATTTGGGTGAGCTCTAGATGGCTAAACATGGTTAACAACAACATTTATTCATTTGTTCTTTGTCTTTGATTGTATATTTTTGCTGTATTGTATATTACTTTGGTATAAATTGTCTTTTGAAAATTGACTATCAAAAACCGCTGAGGAACCCTTTAGTGGCGAAAGATGTCGGGATAGATACTCTACCATCACCGTTTCTGTGAAAGAGAAAAGAAATTAACATTTCTGTGTGACACAACCAGAAGACAAGTTGCTTTTTCAACTTTTATATCACCAAAAAGTTTTTAACTTTGTACCAATAAAGATGTATTCTTATAGATTTTCAGTTTTATTCAGTTTTTTGCACCTCTAAAGTCCCAACAAAAACCTTCCTGTACATACTCTATATTCAGGGATGTTGGTGCATTTTTGATTCTGTTGCAAATCCATACCACAGCCCATACCCTTGTTTTTATATTACTCTGCCATCAGATCCTAATTTTCATCATTTATCAGCAGCTCTGTACTGATACAGGTTAATACCATCAATACTGTAAATTATATTTGACAAGGTTGAGTAGTTTGATTTAATGGAAATGCTTGAGAGATTTGGTCCAGGAAGCTGCTTATTTCATCGAGCTCCAATTCTTTACTAGTCCAGCACATTTAGCTGCAGTGAGACAAGGATCATTTTTCAACATATAAAGAAACTTGCCAAGCCTGCATGTGTCATTCTCTGCACACCTTATTTCAGGTCTCAGTCTCCCAGCAAATACACGGAAATTTGACAGCCTGATCTGGGCAGATGCACCAAGTCTCACCTGAGCAAAAAACCTTTGTTATTGTATGCCATTGTATTACCGAACCAATTTATATTACTCGTCTCGAGGGTGACCTTACACGTTTTCTTATCAGAAGTTGTCATGAGGTTAACACACAAAAAAAATGACCTTTTGGGCTTAATAAGAATTAATGGCACCAAGCTCTCTTCTATTTAGCATTTTCCCTGCAGACCAAAAATGCATTATATGATGAAATTGTCTTACACAACTTTAGATGTTTATCATTCTCGTAAAAAGGATTTAAAAAATGCTGAATACTGCAAAAAAGCTTTAAAAATTTGGCTTATTGAAAAATTTATGATGATGAAAAAAATAAATGGTAAATAAATGCATACATAAAATTTATAAAAAAAAGCATAAAACACAATCAGGTGTCGACTCACCATCAGGAAAAATGTAAAAATGAAAAGTGAAATAATCCATATTAACTAATCTGAGCTCCTTTTTTGCTGAATAAATACTGATTTCCAGAAAAACTGCTACAGGCATAGTTGAAATTCATATGTGTGATCTGTTTTACCCACCAAAAGATTTGTAATCTTATTTGGCCACTCTTGTGATCCTGGAACTCCTGCTAGCCAGCAACGCACTCTTCCCAACGCACACGTTGCTGTTAAAGTGGCTGTATGTCTAAGTGAGTGCTGAACTAACCACCGGCTGGAACTATGAACTATAAGAATGAGGAATGTCACCAGTACACCACGGGTCTCCAAAAAATGGGTCAAAAGCTTTATTCAGGGATCAAATACAGTTGTGTGAAAAAGTATTTGCCCCCTTCCTGATTTTTTATTTTTTTTGCATATTTCTCACACTTAAATGATTTAGATCATCAAACTAATTTTAATATTACACAAAGATAACCCGAGTAAATCCAAGATGCAGTTTTTAAATTATTATTTAATTTATTAAGGGAAAAAATCTTTTCAAACCTGCCTAGCTCTGAATGAACTGTGATTAACCACAATTTTTTGGAAAGCTGAGTTAAATTTCACTTGCCACACCCAGGCCTGACTACTGTCAGACCTGTTGAATCAAGAAATCACATAAATAGAAGCTGTCTGACAAAGTGAAGCACGCTAACAGATCACAAAAAGCCACACATCATGCCAGGATCTAAAAAAATTCAAGAAAAAATAGAAACAAAGTAATGTACATGTATCGGCCTAGGAAAGATTTCAAAGCCATTTCTAAGACTTTGGAACTCCAGGGAACCACGGGGAGAGCCATTATCCACAAATGGAGATTACTTGGAACAGTCATGAATCTTCCCTAGAGTGGCCAGCCTACAAAAACGACTCCAAGAGCATGACGATGACTCATCCAGGAGGTTATAAAAGAACCCAGAACAACATATAAAGAACTTCAGGCCTCACTTGCCACAGGTAAGATCAGTGTTCATGATTCAACAATAACAAAGAGACTGGGCAAAAGTGGCGTCCATGGGAGAGTTCCAAGGCCAAAGCCACTGCTGGCCAAAAACAACACAGAGGCTTTTAGGCAAATAATCTGTGGACTGATGAGACAAAAAATTAACTTTTTGGTGTGTGTCCTGTTACATCTGGCATAAAACTAATACAGCATTTCATAACAAGAACATCATACCAACAGCCAGACATGGTGATGGTCTGGGGCTGCTCTGCAGCTTCAGGACCTGTACAACTTACCATAATTGATGGAACCATGAATTCTGAGCTCTACCAGAAAATCCTAAAGGAGAATGTCCGGCCATCAGTTTGTGACCTCAAGCTCAAGTGCGCTTGGGTTATGCAGCAGGACAATGATCCGAAACACAACAGCAAGTCCACCTCCAAATGGTTCAAACAAAGCAAAATTTAGGTTTTGGAGTGGCCTAGTCAAAGCTCCGACTTAAATCCAATTGAGATGCTGTATCATGACCTTACACAGGCCGTTCATGCTGGAAAACCCTCCAATATGGCTGAATTAAAACAATTCTGCAAAGAAGATTGGGCCAAAATTTCTCCACAGCAATGTGAAAGACTCATTGCCAGTTATCGTAAACGCTTGATTGCAGTTTTTGTCGCCAAGGATGGCACAACCAGTTATTAGGTTTATTGGCAATTACTTTTTCACATAAAGCCAGGCAGGTTTGGACAGCTTATTTGCAAAAAAATATATAAATCAGAAAGAGGGCAAAAACTTTTTCACACAACTGTATTTACAGCAAAGTTTCAGAGCCTCGAAGGACCCCTTCATCAGGCATGTGACGACGTGATCGCTGAATGAAGCTTTGGACCCATTTTTTGGAGACCCATGGTGTGTTAGGGACATTTCTTATCCTGCTAGACAGCAGACGCAGCATGTTTGTGACTTACCCTTTTTCTGTTGCGTTTAGCCGCTGTTCATACTGGTGCGATTTGTCATTAGTTTTGACAGGTCCAAAATGCATGAAAAATCGCACCAATGGTCGGCAATGGAACTGTTTAAATTGGTGCTGACTTTGCGGTGCCGCACCGATTAAAAAAAAAGCTTTTAGCACTATTTTTTGCAATTTTAGGTGCAACTAACATACACATCTGTGCATAAATTATCACAGATGTCAGCCAAGTCACACCTGAAGTCGGACTGACCTGCAGCTTTGAAATCGTGCGATTTCAAGTGAAGTTGCATGATTTCAAAGTCGGATTCGGTGTGAACGGGGGCTTATGCAGTGCAACTTGATCACCAATCTACCACTTTCCTGCTATTGGACAATAAAGAAGCATCATCACACTAATGAGCACATAACTCTGCTTTCTTCACCTTTCAATAAACTTCAGGTTTTAGACTCCCAGCATGTTGCAATGCAGAGGAACTTGACTGACTCACAGGGCTGACCCTCCTCTAAATCCTGCTGTGTAGGAGATTACAGAAAGCGACAATAAAGCTCAATACATTTCATAATTTTTAAAGACGTGTGTATGTGGAGCAAATATATGGTGTGTAAGGGGGGGTTTGTAGCCGTCCTAGCCCAACCTACTATTGGGTGATAACTGGTGAGTATAATCAATGATTGAGTGAAAAACAATATTTAAGTGAAAAACAATATAAACACTGATTGCACGGGATATATGATTGAACCTTAGAATTCAAGTGATCAAAGTTCCGGTATGAGTGCAGTGAAAAAAGTCCAATATAAATTAAGAGTTTGTAACAAGTAATATACAGAGGTGAAAAAATGTCACTGATGTGTTCCACCACCAATTCGAAAGTGCCAGCACCACTTAAATTGCGCACTTACCACACGGCAAGCAAGATGTACTTGCGGCTGAAAACCCCAGCCAGGGCCTTTATCCAGGGGGTCTCTAGAGCGGTAGCTTCCGATGGTCCAATGCGACAGAAGGCTGGATAATCTCCATGATTTAGGTGACACATACGTTGATCAGATGTTACCTCAGATGGCAAAGGAACTGGATCCTCCCCGCTCACTCCTGCAAGTCTGCTGCGGTTTCTGTCGGTCTCCCTCATAGACTCAGCTTCCTCCTCTGACTGCTGTTCCAGCAGGAGCTCTGCCTCTTCCTATCCAATATGATGTGTAAGCCCTAATTTAGTTTTTAATGTATATCTGAACCCAAAATTTATGACAATTAGATTGCTCTGGCATTGCATATCATAAATATTATAAATAATTGTGTAGCGGGGTGTTCAATTTAGGGGGAGTGTCTGAGTGGTAATTAGGCACAGACACACTGATTGTAAGGGTTAATGGACCATTTCTGTTCATGGGAGATAGTATTGGTGTACAGTTCCCTGTGGCCTACAGGTGGCGCTGTCGCCATGGGCCACGGTTGAACCACCAATAGAGAGCTGTGCCTTTTGTGTCCCCTCTCGGCAGTAGTACGGTGGGCCGGGAACCTGCTGTGCCTGTCGGGAGAGGGTATAAAAGGGGCGGACATCTTCCGTTCGAGGTTGACACCCAGGCACCTTCAGCCTGGGTGTGTGTGGTTCGTCCACGCCCAGGCACCTTTGGCCTGGGGGTGAGGAGGGTCGTCTCCGGGTGCCTTAGGCCCGGAGGTGGAGTTCCTGTTCCATCCTAGACACCTTCAGTCTGGGGTGAGGTACTATTTTGAAGGCCCGGGGCCCAGCAACCTTCGGCTGGAGTCCGCTAGGGATCGAGGACTCCCAGGGTGCCGCCTTGCGAGGGGACCCGTATCTGGGATGAGGAGGCCAGGGAGGTAACCCTTTCCGAAGACCCAGCGCAGAGTCGTGGTGACGGTGAGGGCCTCTGGTACTCTCCAGAGGGATGTTTTCTCCTTGACATGGGCCAAATACTTCAAGAAGGAAGTTCACGTTCAGGTCAGTGGCAGTGACCCTATTCACCCAGTCAGTGGCAGTGACCCTACTCTTCAAGTCAGTAGCAGTGACTTCATAGGGCAAGGCCCTATTCACCCGGTCAGTGGCAGTGACCCTACTCTCCAAGTCAGTGGCAGTGACTTTATTCACCCTGTCTGTGGCAGAGACCAACCTCACGGTCTGTGGCAGAGATTGTGCGCCAAAGCTGTTTGAGAAACCTAAACAGTCTAAAGAGTTAAGCTACGTTTGTGCCTGGACCTCCTCCACATCTAAGCTGTCCTGTATCTTCGCTCCAACCTGTCTGCTCTCAAAGAGGCTGTTTATTATCCTGTGTGAAATAAATGTTGAGTTGGACTTTCAGCTAGTGTGGACATTCACATTCCTGGGGAAAACGAGGACTTGCATCTATCTAAGGTAGAGGTGAGATCATTCTTGGGAGGACTTTGACTCTGGCCACAGACAAGGCCCAAAACCAACACCGCTCAACCTCTTTACTCAGGAGGGTACGGGCTTGTGGTGCGGTGTGCCTCTCTCTGCCTGCGAGGAGCCTAATTTAATGCAGGCCGGGGAGAGGTGGGTGCGCTACAATTGCTATATATATATTTATTTTTATTTTTAAATAAAATTCTGTTTTCACATCTTTTATTTATTGTAATGCTTCAGCGCTGATGGCTTCTTACTGCCTCTTTCAGCCATGTCCAGTTTACATGCATGCACTCAAGAGATGTTTGCATGGCATTAGGGATAAGCTGGTGTCTGATCCTAGGTTTCCCATTTTTCCCGTTTGGTCTCTGGTTTGGTAGGAACCATATATCATATTTACAGTAGAAACTGTATTTCTACCACTATATATGATAGTTTCCTACTGTAAGTGGTTCCTAAGGAAGCAGCACCCACTGCTTGCCTAGTAACTGCCACAGTCTCAGGCACATTGCCATACATAGCCAGGAATTCCAGCTTATGTAAGCAAAGGGTGGCCCAAATATGGTCTCTGGCTATATTTGGGCAATTACATTGTGTTATATGGCCATGGCCATATTTAGTCAACGATGTCACTACTTTCCCCCCCTCTTACTTTATATCATTGTCATTCTATGAGTAGTACCGTTGGTATTGGTCATGTGCATCAGGTCCATCAGGTTTTTAATTTTGGTGTTAGCGGATGGCGGGCATTGTGATTGATGGATTTACAATGAGGGATGCTTTCTGTGATTTTTTTTTTAAATATAAATATTTATTGAGTTTTATAAAAGAAAATGTACTTCCGTATAATCTTTGGGATACCAAAGGAATCTCTGGAGTCCTAACTGCAGTCCTATCTGGAATCAAAATATAGGCATAGGACATGAAACTCAATAATGTATGAGCAGGTTGACATGAAATTGGAATGAGGCAGGCAAGCTGTTTTAAAAGTTGCCAGGAATTCTACCATTTTGTTTAACATAGGGTGACCAGATGTCCCCGGTATCCGGGGACAGTCCCCGATTTGAGCAAACTGTCCCTGGAGGAGGTCTGTCCCCAGTCTTGTCCCCGGATTGCAGGGCCGACCCTGGGAGTGGACACTGCGAGCTGGAGCTGGTGCCCAGGACCGGCCCTACCATGGGACTGTCTTGGAGGGGAGCGCGAGCGCCACCGGATAATACAGAGCGGGGATCTCCCACTTACCCGGCTGCCAGATGAATACCCACCTGCTGGGACAGCTCCTATGATAGGCAGCACACTTGTGACGTCTAATACAGGAGGAGGGACTTTGTCTGAGGACAGCGGAGCTGCTGGGCACTGAGCGGTCAGAGCTGCTGGGCACTAAACAGGCTGGGCTGCTGGGCACAGAACAGGCTGGGCTGCTGTGCACTGAACAGGCTTAGCTGCTGGGCACTGAACAGTCTGGGCTGATTGACACTGAACAGACTGGGCTGATGGGCACTGAACAGGCTGAGCTTCTGGGCACTGAACAGGCTGAGCTGCTGGGCACTGAACAGTCTGGGCTGCTAGGCACTGAATAGGCTGGGCTGCTGGGCACTGAATAGGCTGGGCTGCTGGGCACTGAACAGGCTGAGCTGCTGGCCATTGAACATGCTGGGCTGATGTATACTGAACAGGCTGGACTGAGCTTTTGCTCTCCTTGCTGATCACAGGTAAGGCAGAGCTGAGCAGGCTGGGCACCAAACAGGCTGGGCACTGAACAGGCTGGGATGATGTGCACTGAGCAGGCTGAGCTGCTGGGCATTGAACAGGCTACATTGATTGGCACTGTACAGGCTGCATTGATGGGCACTGAACAGGCTGCATTGATGGGCACTGAACAGGCTGCATTGATGGGCACTGAACAGGCTGCATTGATGGGCACTGAACAGGCAGAGCTGCTGGGTACTGAACAGGCTGAGCTGCTGGGCACTGAACAGGCTTCATTGATGGACACTGAACAGGCTGGGCTGCTGGGCACTGAACAGGCTGAGCTGCTGGCCACTGAACAGGCTGGGCTCATGTATACTGAACAGGCTGGACTGGGCTAATCCTGCTCCTCTGCTCTCCTTGCTGATCACAGGTAAGGCAGAGCTGAACAGGCTGGGCACCAAACAGGCTGGGCACTGAACATGCTGGGCTGATGGGCACTGAACAGGCTGGGCTGATGGGCACTGAACAGGCTGAGCTTCTGGGCATTGAACAGGCTACATTGATTGGCACTGTACAGGCTGCATTGATAGGCACTGAACAGGCTGCATTGATGGGCACTGAACAGGCTGCATTGATGGGCACTGAACAGGCAGAGCTGCTGGGTACTGAACAGGCTGAGCTGCTGGGCACTGAACAGGCTGCATTGATGGGCACTGAACAGGCAGAGCTGCTGGGCACTGAACAGGCTGAGTTGCTGGGTACTGAACAGGCTGGGCTGATGGACACTGAACAGGCTGGGCTGATGGGCACTGAACAGGCTGAGCTGCTGGGCACTGAACAGGCTGGGCTGCTGGACACTGAATAGGCTGCATTGATGGGCACTGAGCAGACTCTGATGCTGGACATTGAACAGGATGAATTGATGGGCACTGAACAGGCTGCATAAATGGGCACTGAAAAGGCTGCATTGATGGGCACTGAACAGACTGAGCTGATGGGCACTGAACGAACAGACTGAGCTGATGGGCACTGATCAGGCCGCATTGATGGGTACTGATCAGACTGCATTGATGGGTACTGATCAGGCTGCATCGAGGGACCATTGCTGCACCCTATACCTGCAATCAAGCCTCAATTTGCCTCCTACCAAAATCAGTCCAACCTATTACCAACAGAACTATGAATTTTGCTTTGTCACCCACCATCCTTCAACCTTTTGCTGCCAGAAACTTTTTTGCATGATATTTTTTTGCATGATATTTTTTGCATGTTATTTGGAATGGTTTAACAAGTGCAAAATTTCAGTAAAAAACACACTAAACTGAAGTGTAGAGCACAAACAATGTATTACCCAATTTTTTGGTAAAATGTGAAAGACGAGGAAGCACCCAGTAAATAGATACCCAACATGTCAAGCTTTAAATTTGTACACAATTGCAAAATAATGACGCACTTTGGTACCCTATATTTTCCATAAGTGAAGTTTTAAAAGCCCCTACAAGTCATCAGTTTAAAGGTAAGAGTGAATATTGGCCCTAGAATTATTGCTTTCATTCCAGCATTCTCGTGATATATAACATGTGTATGACAAGTGACATTTTCATACATAGGTGTCCTCTTTAGGTTTGTTTACGTTTGTGCACGCGTGTACTTGGGGGTGTGGTAGGCTAAAAAAGAATTTAAGCGGGGTTGTAAATGCTTGGCTGTAATTTTATTTTATTACGTTTGTGCTCCATTAACTTCAAGAAATGGGGGAACCCCTGGGGGTGGGACTTTGAAGGCACTACCAACAGAGTAGAGAGAATGTATGAAAGTAGAACAAAGTACATTTTATTAACAAGTAATAAATAGAACACATACAAAATGGGATACAATAAAAATGTAATTGAATATATTAATGTCCTGCTCCATTAACTTTTTCCCTGGCTTCAAATATCAATGAAAGTGACACCAGAATCCGAAAGTGATATTTTACATGTCACTTACGAGTTTGTTCCAGTCAGGGGAGATTAGCTTCCTCCCCTCCACCCAGCAACACCAGCCATGTAGGTCTCAGACTCCGCTGCTATCCCACCTGCATGCTGGGGAGGGGTACACTCTGGGGGTCACAGAAATGGATCATTATTTAGTACAAAGCTGATAGTCAGCTTGTGGAGTATACATACACTTCCAAACCCCCACTGCCATCTCTGTAAGCCTTAAAATGATTCATTAAAGTCCATGTGCATCTGCCCTTTTTGCTATTTTTTCCCTTCTCTTCTTGCAGTTATCCAGAAAAAACATGGCGTCTCTGTTTATTCACACAATGGCATCTGTGGAACTAATCTATTTTATATCTACTGTAAATTTGGTTGGGGGGAGGCCTCACACCATATTTTCTGAATTTTTTTTAATGCAGGGATCACTCAATAATATCTATATCAGACCTGAATCTATGATCAGGGTCTGGTATAGAAGAATGGAATCTCCAGGTGCTTTCTCTACAAACCGAATATAGCAACTGGAAACTGTCAGTGTGGCCGCAGAAAATTGTGTACATTAGACAGATGTGTTACTTCACAGGCAGGATCAGGGCATTCCCCAGGCCTAGTGGAAGTTCAGCCAAAACGTATCTAATATTTTTAAACTACTCCCAGACACATTCTAAACTTAACCACTTAAGCCCCGGACCATTTGGTAGCTAGAGGACCAGAGGTGATTTCAGAATTTTGCACTGCGCTGCTTTAACTGTAAATTGTGCGGACATGCAATGTTGTACCCAAACAAAATTTGCGTCCTTTTCTTCCCACAAATAGAGCTTTCTTTTAATGGTATTTGATTGCCTCTGCAATTTTTATTTTTTGCGATATAAACGGAAAAAGATGATATTTTCTACTTTTTGTTATAAGAAAAATTATATTTTCTACTTTTTGTTATAAGAAAAATAAAATAAACTCAATTTTAGTCATACATTTAGGCCAAAATGTATTCAGCCACATGTCTTTAGTAAAAAAAATGTCAATAAGTGTATATTTATTGGTTTGCGCAAAAGTTATAGCGTTTACAAACTAGGGTACATTTTCTGGAATTTACACAGCTTTAAATGTATGACTGCCTATCTCATTTCTTGAGGTGCTAAAATGGCAGGGCAGTACAAACCCCCCCAAATGACCCCATTTTGGAAAGTAGACACCCCAAGGAAATTGCTGAGAGGCATGTTGAGCCCATTGAATATTTTTTTTTTGTCCCAAGTGATTGAATAATGCAAAAAAAAATTACAAAAAGTTGTCACTAAATGATATATTGCTCACACATGCCATGGTTATATGTGGAATTGCACCCCAAAATACATTTTGCTGCTTCTCCTGAGTACGGGGATACCACATGTGTGGGACTTTTTGGGAGCCTAGCCACGTACGGGACCCCGGAAACCAAGCACCGCCTTCAGGATTTCTAAGGGCGCAAATTTTTGATTTCACTCCTCACTACCTATCACAGTTTCGAAGGCCATAAAATGCCAAAATAGCACAAACCCCCCCCCCCCAAATGACCCCATTTTGGAAAGTAGACACCCCAAGCTATTTACTGAGAGGCATGTTCAGTCCATGGAATATTTTATATTTTGCCACAAGTTGCGGGAATATGACAAACTTTTTTTTTTTTTTGCACAAAGTTGTCACTAAATGATATATTGCTCACAAATGCCATGGGCATATGTGAAATTACACCCCAAAATACATTCTGCTGCTTCTCCTGAGTACGGGGATACCACATGTGTGGGACTTTTTGGGAGCCTAGCCGCGTACGGGACCCCAAAAACCAAGCACCGCCTTCAAGGTTTCTAAGGGCATAAATTTTTGATTTCACTCCTCACTACCTATCACTACCTATCACAGTTTTGAAGGCCATAAAATGCCAAGATGGCACAAAACCCCCCAAATTACCCCATTTTGGAAAGTAGACACCCCAAGCTATTTGCTGAGAGGCATGTTGAGCCCATTGAATATTTTTTTTTTGTCCCAAATGATTGAATAATGACAAAAAGAAAAAAAATGTACAAAAAGTTGTCACTAAATGATATATTGCTCACACATGCCATGGTTATATGTGGAATTGCACCCCAAAATACATTCTACTGCTTCTCCTGAGTACAGGGATACCACATGTGTGGGACTTTTTGGGAGCCTAGCCACGTACGGGACCCCGGAAACCAAGCACCGCCTTCAGGATTTCTAAGGGCGCAAATTTTTGATTTCACTCCTCACTACCTATCACAGTTTCGAAGGCCATAAAATGCCAAAATAGCACAAAACCCCCCAAATGACCCCATTTTGGAAAGTAGACACCCCAAGCTATTTACTGAGAGGCATGTTCAGTCCATGGAATATTTTATATTTTGCCACAAGTTGCGGGAATATGACAAACTTTTTTTTTTTGCACAAAGTTGTCACTAAATGATATATTGCTCACACATGCCATGGGCATATGTGAAATTACACCCCAAAATACATTCTGCTGCTTCTCCTGAGTACGGGGATACCACATGTGTGGGACTTTTTGGGAGCCTAGCCGCGTACGGGACCCCAAAAACCAAGCACCGCCTTCAAGGTTTCTAAGGGCATACATTTTTGATTTCACTCCTCACTACCTATCACTACCTATCACAGTTTTGAAGGCCATAAAATGCCAAGATGGCACAAACCCCCCCAAATGACCCCATTTTGGAAAGTAGACACCCCAAGCTATTTGCTGAGAGGCATGTTGAGGCCATTGAATATTTTTTTTTTGTCCCAAATGATTGAATAATGACAAAAAGAAAAAAAAAATGTACAAAAAGTTGTCACTAAATGATATATTGCTCACACATGCCATGGTTATATGTGGAATTGCACCCCAAAATACATTCTGCTGCTTCTCCTGAGTACGGGGATACCACATGTGTGGGACTTTTTGGGAGCCTAGCCGCGTACGGGGCCCCAAAAACCAAGCACCGCCTTCAGGATTTCTAAGGGCGTAAATTTTTGATTTCACTCCTCACTACCTATCACAATTTTGAAGGCCATAAAATGCCAAAATAGCACAAAACCCCCCCAAATGACCCCATTTTGGAAAGTAGACACCCCAAGCTATTTACTGAGAGGCATGTTCAGTCCATGGAATATTTTATATTTTGCCACAAGTTGCGGGAATATGACAAACTTTTTTTTTTTTGCACAAAGTTGTCACTAAATGATATATTGCTCACACATGCCATGGGCATATGTGAAATTACACCCCAAAATACATTCTGCTGCTTCTCCTGAATACGGGGATACCACATGTGTGGGACTTTTTGGGAGCCTAGCCGCGTACGGGACCCCAAAAACCAAGCACCGCCTTCAAGGTTTCTAAGGGCATAAATTTTTGATTTCACTCCTCACTACCTATCACAGTTTTGAAGG
The DNA here is from genome assembly GCA_029206835.1 of Rana muscosa. Classification (NCBI taxonomy): domain Eukaryota; kingdom Metazoa; phylum Chordata; class Amphibia; order Anura; family Ranidae; genus Rana; species Rana muscosa. The sequence goes on along the minus strand of CM055116.1, from coordinate 327,407,271 downwards.
CCATAAAATGCCAAAATAGCACAAAACCCCCCCAAATGACCCCATTTTGGAAAGTAGACACCCCAAGCTATTTACTGAGAGGCATGTTCAGTCCATGGAATATTTTATATTTTGCCACAAGTTGCGGGAATATGACAAACTTTTTTTTTTTGCACAAAGTTGTCACTAAATGATATATTGCTCACACATGCCATGGGCATATGTGAAATTACACCCCAAAATACATTCTGCTGCTTCTCCTGAGTATGGGGATACCATGTGTGTGGGACTTTTTGGGAGCCTAGCCGCGTACGGGACCCCAAAAACCAAGCACCGCCTTCAAGGTTTCTAAGGGCATAAATTTTTGATTTCACTCCTCACTACCTATCACTACCTATCACAGTTTTGAAGGCCATAAAATGCCAAGATGGCACAAACCCCCCCCAAATTACCCCATTTTGGAAAGTAGACACCCCAAGCTATTTGCTGAGAGGCATGTTGAGCCCATTGAATATTTTTTTTTGTCCCAAATGATTGAATAATGACAAAAAGAAAAAATAAATGTACAAAAAGTTGTCACTAAATGATATATTGCTCAAACATGCCATGGTTATATGTGGAATTGCACCCCAAAATACATTTTGCTGCTTCTCCTGAGTACGGGGATACCACATGTGTGGGACTTTTTGAGAGCCTAGCTGCGTACGGGGCCCTGAAAACCAAGCACCGCCTTCAGGATTTCTAAGGGCACAAATTTTTGATTTCACTCCTCACTACCTATCACAGTTTTGAAGGCCATAAAATGCCAAGATAGCCCAAAACCCCCACAAATGACCCCATTTTGGAAAGTAGACACCCCAAGCTATTTGCTGAGAGGCATGGTGAGTATTTTACAGCTCTCATTTGTTTTTGAAAATGAAGAAAGACATTTTTTTTTTCTTTTTTCAATTTTCAAAACTTTGTGACAAAAAGCGAGATCTGCAAAATACTCAGCATACCTCTCAGCAAATAGCTTGGGGTGTCTACTTTCCAAAATGGGGTCATTTGGGGGGGTTTTGTGCCATCTGGGCATTCCATGGCCTCCGAAACTGTGATAGGCAGTGAGGAGTGAAATCAAAAATTTACACCCATAGAAATCCTGAAGGCGGTGCTTCGTTTTCGGGGTCCTGTATGTGGCTAGGCTCCCAAAAAGTCTCACACATGTGGTATCACCTTACTCAGGAGAAGAAACAGAATGTATTTTGGGGTGCAATTCCACATATAACCATGGCATGTTTGAGCAAAATATAATTTAGTGACAACTTTTTGTACATTTTTTTTTCTTTTTGTCATTATTCAATCACTTGGGACAAAAAAAAAATATTCAATGGGCTCAACTCAGCAAATAGCTTGAGGTGTCTACTTTCCAAAATGGGGTCATTTGGGGGGGTTTTGAACTGTCCTGGCATTTTATGCACAACATTAGGAAGCTTATGTTACACATCATCCACTCTTCTAACCACTTGAAGACAAAGCCCTTGCTGACACTTTTTGTTTACATGAAAACATTTTTTTTTTGCAAGAAAATTATGTTGAACCCCCAAACATTATATATTTTTTTAAAGCAAAGGCCCTACAGATTAAAATAGTGGGTGTTGCATTTTTTTTTCCACACAGTATTTGCGCAGCGATTTTTCAAACGCATTTTTTGGGGGGAAAACACACTTTTTTTATTTTTAATGCACTAAAAAACACTATATTGCCCAAATGTTTGATGAAATAAAAAAGATGATCTTAGGCCGAGTACATGGATACCAAACACGACATGCTTTAAAATTGCGCACAAACGCGCAGCGGCAACAAACTACATTCATTTTTAAAAGCATTTAAAAGCCTTTACAGGTTACCACGTTAGATTTACACAGGAGGTCTACTGCTAAAATTACTGCCCTCGATCTGACCTTTGCGGTGATGCCTCACATGCATGATGCAATTGCTGTTTACATATGACGCTAGACCGATGCTTGCGTTCGCCTTTGCGCAAGAGCAGGGGGGGACAGCAGTGCTTCATTTTTATTATTATTTATTTTGCTTTTTTATTTTATTTTTAAACTGTTCCTTCCATATTTATTTATTTTTACCATTTTTATTGTTATCTCAGGGAATGTAAATATTCCCTATGATAGCAATAAGTAGTGACAGGTACTCTTTTTTTGAAAAAAATTGGGGGGTTAGACCCTAGATCTTTCCTCTGCCCTCAAAGCATCTGACCACACCAAGATCGGTGTGATAAAATGCTTTCCCAATTTCCCAATGGTGCTGTTTATATCCGGGGGGGGGACATTCCCTCCCACTGCTTGTAAAAGCAGTCTAGAGGCTAATTATCTGCTAGAATTGCTTTTACATGAAAGCCGGCCACTGGCTGAAAAGAATGATACCAAGATGATACCTAAACCCGCAGGCATCATTCTGGTATAAACATTCAAAATCCAGCAACATACCAGTACGTTGCTGGTCCTTGTTGGACATGTATTGTAATCTTTTTTTTCATGCAGCCTGTTGGCTGAACGAAAAAAAGAGATTGATCGGTGGGTATGCCCACCATTAGAATACCTCCCTTCATCCACCCACTTCTAATGATGGGCATATATGCCGAAGCATGGGGGCATCCTCCCGCAAAAAAGTTATGCCGCGTACACACGGTCGGACTTTTCCACGGGCAAGCCTTCGTCGGAATTTCGACCGTATGTACGCGGCATAAAAGGTTATGCCGCGTACACACGGTCGGACTTTTCCACGGGCAAGCCTCCGTCGGAATTTCGACCGTATATACGCGGCATTAGGAGCAAAATCGCTCCTCCGCCCCTGCTGCCCCCATGCTTCGGCATATATGCTCTTTTTTTTAACTGTGGTGGTGAAATCACCTCCTACAGCGTTGGAATCACGGCTTTATGTATCGTGGGAGCAAACGCTGTTGCTGTCAAGATAAATAAATCCGCGATGCAACTGAATGGCGTACCTGCTAAGCAAATGATGGTTAACATTAAAACAAAGTAACATTACAGTACAACAGTAAGACCTTACCATACCATACCTGCAAAGCAAATACCAAAACAAAACCTAGTAAAAAATAAAACATTTTTTTAACGCAACCTGTGCCTAAAATATATATATGCCGAAGCATGGGGGCATCCTCCCGCAAAAAAGTTATGCCGCGTACCCATGGTCGGACTTTTCCACGGGCAAGCCTCCGTCGGAATTTCGACCGTATGTACGCGGCATAAAAGGTTATGCCGCGTACACACGGTCGGACTTTTCCACGGGCAAGCCTCCGTCGGAATTTCGACCGTATATACGCGGCATTAGGAGGAAAATCGCTCCTCCGCCCCTGCTGCCCCCATGCTTCGGCATATATGCTCTTTTTTTAATTGTGGTGGTGAAATCACCTCCTACAGCATTGGAGTCACGGCTTTATGTATCGTGGGAGCAAACGCTGTTGCTGTCAAGATAAATAGATCCGCGCTGCAACTGAATGGCGTACCTGAAAACAAAAAATTACATACCTGAAAAGCAAGCATGATAAAACATTGCAGAATAGAATACAGTAAAAAAGAGCAGAACAATAGAGGAGAAAATAGAGAGAGAGAGAGAGAGAACAATAAAACGACAACTATTTTTGGTTTTTTTATTTTATATTTTTTTTGTGTTTTGTTTTTTACATTTTTTTTTTCTTTTTTACACTTTTTTTTGTAACTTTAACAACTGTAATGGTTCGGGTCTCTCAAACTGTAATGGTATCTTGGGAGACCCTGTGTAAGTGTGTCCTAGTCTGTGAAATGCTGTACCCTATGCTAAAACTTCACTTTTGAGTGGTAGCGTTCAAAACATTCACCAAGGCAAAGACCAGGTTTGTCAGGACAGAGTGGACAAAAAACACGGGTGTCACGCCTAAATCCGCGCTTGCTACAGACACATCTTTTTTGGGGGGTTCGTTGGGTAGGGGTACTCGGGAGGGCATACGGATAATGCCTCTCATGCAGCCGGCTTACTGCATTTGGTTGAGAATGGTGAGGTGCAGAACCGCCTGGATACAGGAGTTCTGTGACTTTCTCATTCTGGAATTTTAGAAGAGATAACGTCCCGCCTGAAGCTCTGTATAGCACATGAGCGTTCAGCAAAGCCAATTGGAATAAGGATAGAGACACTTTTTTGTACCAGCGTCTCGCCTTACGGTCAATTAGATACGGCGCCAACAACTGGTCGTTGAGGTCCACCCCTCCCATATTTTTGTTATATTCGTGGACACAGAGGGGTTTCTCCACAACACCAGTCGCCGTAGGAATTTGGACTGTCGTGTCTGCATGAAGGGAGGTAAGAAGGAAAACATTCCTATTGTCCCTCCACTTCATAGCGAGCAAGTTATTACACTTTACGCAGGCTCTCTCCCCCAGCCTAAGACGGGCATCTACAAGCCGCTGGGGAAAGCCCCGGCGATTAGGTCGCACGGTGCCACATGCTCCAATCTGATGATCAAACAAGTGACTAAACAGTGGCACGCTCATGTAATAATTGTCCACATACAAGTGGTACCCCTTTCCGAATAAGGGTGACACCAAGTTCCACACTATCTTGCCAGCGCTCCCTATGTAATCCGGGCAGTTGACCGGCTCAACCTGACTATCTTTTCCCTCATAAACCATAAAGCTCCATACATAGCCTGTTGCCCTGTCACAGAACTTATAGAGCTTGACCCCGTATCTGGCACGCATGCTGGGAAGGTACTGCTTGAAAGCCAAGCGGCCAGAAAATTTAATCAGGGACTCATCAACGCAGACAACTTGATTGGGAATAAACAAGGCTGTAAAACGTTCGTTGAAGTGGTTTATGAGGGGCCGAATTTTATAGAGCCGGTCGTATTCAGGGTCCCTACGTGGACGACAAAGTTCATTGTCGTTGAAGTGCATGAACCGCAAAATCTGCTCGTATCGTGTCCTGGGCATGGAGGCAGAGAACACGGGCATGTGGTCAATTGGGTGTGTGGACCAATAAGCACGCAATGATGGGAATTTATGTGTGCCCATGTTGAGGGAAAGACCCAGAAAGGTCTTAAAATCGGAAACCGTAATTGGTTTCCAATCTTTGGCAATTTTAGGCAACTGGGGTTTAGCGGCGATGAATTGACCAGCATATAAATTACTCTGGTCCACAATAGATCTATAGAGATCTTCCGTGAAAAACAGCGAATAAAAATCAATTGGCATAAAATCAGCTGTTTCCACCTGAATACTGGGTTGGGCAGTGAATGGGGGAAGTACGGGTTCTGCAGAAGTGGTGGGGACCCAATCAGGATAGGCAAATTCTGCAGGAAGGGCACTATGGGCACAACGGGCCTGCCTTTGTCTTCTTGGTGGCAGCGGGACACTACTTGTGCTTGCCACCTCGCCAGCTTGAACTGCACTTATGGGACTCGCCACGTCACCACGTGATACTGCAGTGCTGGATGTACGCCCAGGCTGTACTAGGCCGCTGGTGCTTGCCAATTCACCAGAAGGAATAGCGGCGCTAGTACTACTCTGCTCCATGATACGAGAGACCTGCGGTTCTTGCTCCTCAACAATCTCAGAAGATCGGGATCGGGTACGCCTGACCTTAGCAGGGACCTCAACTTCGTCGTCAGAGCTATCTGACGTGGGGCCGCTGACGTCACTGTCTTCTACGGGAAGATATTCTGAGCCTGAATCTGACAGATGAGTGACCTCCTCTTCACTATCTGTCATGCTCAGAATCTCGTAGGCCTCTTCACTAGTGTACCTTCGTCTTGCCATTTTGGGCTCTAAATTTAGGGGTACACTAGTAAGATTCACAGGTAAAAAAAGCACCTGACTGTCAGCAAATGTATCAAACGCTACCAAAAAAACTGTTAGCGATCGCAGGGATCAGGACTGTCTCTGCGAACGCTGCAGTTATGTGTGTTGTGTTTGGTAAGTGACAGTGATCGATCGATACTGCACTTGGGGGGGCTGGGCTGGGCGGAGGGGCTAAACGCAGGTGCTAGCAGGTATCTGGGCTGATCCCGCTAACACTGCGGTTTTGGGAACCCTAAACTGCTGGGGACGCTAGTATAGATCTGATCAGATACTATACCACTAAGGGAGGTGTATGCTTTACTGGCACTAACCTGACGCTGCCTGGGGTGACGCAGACCCTCTCTGGCGCTAAAACCTAATTGATCTCACCCGCCGGGCGATTAGGGGGTTAAACCTTTATTGGGTTATATACGGCGGGTGCCCTGATGCTATAAAAAGCAAATTAACCAACCAGCGTCACCCGTAACCTTTATATGGTGATCACTGGTGAAAGGGTTAACTAGGGGCAATCAGGGGGTTAAAACCTTTATTAGGTTATATATGGGGGTACCTGACGCTATATAAAAACCTGACGGGTAACCTAAATAACTAAATAACTAAATAACTAACTGGCTAACCAGTGTCACCAGTAAAACTTATACGGTGATCACTGGTGAAAGGGTTAACTCTAGGGGCAATCAGGGGGTTAAAATAATATATGGGGGTACCTGACCTGTGACGAAACTAAAAATAAATAACTGGCTATCTAGGGCACCACCGGCACTAAATACAGCGATCGGAAATACGATCGCTTAGTGACGCTGGCGTTAGGGGGTGAAAGGGTTACCTGGGGGCGATCAAGGGGTTAAACCTTTATTAGGGGGGGTTAGGGGGCTACCCTGGACCTAAAGGGGCCTAAACCTAACTGCCCTGCAACCTTTTACTATCACAGATGACACTAAATGCAGTGATCAGTAAAATAAATGATCACTGCAATCAGTGACACTGTGATTGGGGGCTGGGGGGTGACCTGGGGGATGACCTGGCGGTGACTGGGGGGTGTAAGTGTGCCTACGTGTACTGGTGTCAGTGGGCTGTTGGTGCACTTACTGTGAGATGTCTTCTCTCCTCGCGCCGGATCGAAAAGACCGACACGAGGAGAGATGACATCACTTCCTCTGCCTGTGTTTACATTTACACAGCAGAGGAAGCTTTTCATTCGCTGGGAGCGATCGCGAGGGGGTGGCCAGAATCGAACGGCTGTCCCCTCATCCCTGATCGCTCCCAAACCAATAACGGCCGCTCACTGTAAAGAAGGGGGGTCCGATCGGACCCCCCAACTATACAAAGGCGATCACGTAGATCTATGTGATTCTGCCTGTCGGTGCCATTCTGCCGACGTATAATTACAGTGGGCGGTCGTTAACTGGTTAATCTATCTAACCCTGTAAAGAAAAATAATCGCTTCACTTGCATTTTCTAAAACCAATCCTGTCCAGTTTCCAGTGGCGGCTTCAGTGTGTGGGAGTGTGCAGGAGAGATAGGGGACAATGGAAGCCCCATAGTAACTTTATGGGTAACCTCATTTTCCAGGCATTTCCCAGTCACTGTCGGCTTTCTCTCTCTACACAGCAGCCGCCGCTGGAGACTGGACCAGAGAAGGCTGCAGAATAGGTAAGTACAGTATAGTGATCTCTTCTTTACAGGACTAGATAGATTTACACTTTAAGAGAATTTAGCAAGTTTACTGTTGCACTTTAAGCATTATTAAATTTGCTGCTCCCCAACTAACTCAATACAACTTTTTTGCATTGGTAAAAATCCCATAGGGAGATACCCAGCCCCCATGCTATTTTTTGACAACATGGCCGGTACTTTTAAAATGGCTGATATACTGTAAGCAGAGGGCGCAGAATGCAAGCATACTGTTGGCAGCAGAGGCCCATACTGCAGGGCTCTTTCAATTTGTTGACTATTCAAGCACTTGGGTATTGTCCTGTCGCTAGCAAACCTAACACGTGTGAAGTCCGAAGCTTGAATTTTTTTTCCTGCATTCTTTATTTATTGTTTTCATCATAATACAGAACAGGCTAAACAATGATAAGAAAACAGTATAAGACACATTGCAGCTAGTAATAACCACAGTATATATTCCATTCATGTAGAAAACAGTCATTATATGCTAACAGTTACAGAAGCAAAAGAACCTGGGCATGGAGTACTTTCAAAATGCACTTATCAAGCAGAGGGTTCCCGAGGTTCTCCTAAGAAAAGGTTGCATTTGAGTCACTACACTTAGGGGGTTATTTACGAAAGGCAAATCCACTTTGCACTACAAGTGCAAACTACAAGTGAAAAGTGCACTTGAAATTGCACTGAAAGTGCACTTGGAAGTGCAGTCGCTGTAAATCTGAGGGGTAGATCTGAAATGAGGGGAAGCTCTGCTGATTTTATCATCCAATCATGTGCAAGCTAAAATGATGTTTTGTATTTTCCTTGCATGTCCTACTCGAATCTACAGCAACTGCACTTCCAAGTGCACTTTGCACTTGTAGTGCAAAGTGGATTTGCCTTTCATTAATAACCCCCTTAGTTTCAGATGGTCACAGGCTTGCTTGTTAGTCTGGTCCCTCACAGCTAAGAAGGATAGTCAGAAGTTGACAAGGAAGAGACAGGTACCACAGGATTGTTCAGAAACTAGGAATGGGGGGGGGGAGACACCTCTAAGTAATGGATGAGGTGATGAACAGGGGGTAGACAGAGTATGCACCAGGCAGGGGGATGGGTCCCCATGTTCTATATGTTGGACAAGATTTAGGAGGGAACAGATACTCAAGAGTAGGTTACAGCAAGATGAAAATTCAGCCAGGAAGAGTCTGGTTAAACTCATCCATAAACAAATATTCAGTCTCAAGCCTCGTACACACGACCGAGTTTCTCGTTGTAAAAAACCCGTTGATTTTCTCGACGAGATTCTTGTCAAGCTTGACGAGCTTCTTGTCAAGCTTTCCTTGCATACACACTGACAATTCCAAATCTCTTTGTTGTTCTGCGCGGTCACGTACAGCACGTACGACGGCAGTATAAAGGGCAAGTTTGATTTCAATGGCGCCACCCCTTGGGCTGCTTTTTCTGATCTTGTGTTACCGCGTGGACGTAAAAGTTTGGGAAGAGACGATTCGCGCTTTTCAGTCTTCGTGCTTTCAGTTTGTTTTCTGCGGTTCAGTTTGTGCTTGTGGGTTCGTATCTTGTCTTTCTGGGCGTGTAGGCAGGTCGTATTGGTTTTACAGTGCGTTCTTGCCCGCTCGTTTCTGATTTTCAGGTAGTTCTTCATAGGCCTTGCTGTTCTTAAGTGCGTTCTGTTTAGTACGTTCTGATCAGATGACCGTCTTCTAGCCATGTCGCGGGTACATTCTCGTCATAGAGTTCGTGCTGTGCGGGCGCTTGGTGTTGATCTGCTTGTCTTGGACCAAGACGAGTCCATGAACAGGGTGAGGAGGAGTTCATGGACCAATAATTGGTTGCTCCAGCGGGACCAATTCTGTCATATGTCTCTGCTGCGGGAGATCCAGGAGAATAATCCTGATGACTACAGGAATTTTCTTAGGATGTCTGACCCCGTTTTTCAGCATCTGTTGGCTTTGGTGTCCCCCTATATTACCAGGCAGGACACCGTTATGCGGGAAGCAATCAGTGCTGAGCAGAGGCTCATCGCCACGTTACACTACCTGGCGTCAGGGAGAAGTCTGCAGGACCTGAAGTTCACAACAGGCATCTCCCCCTAGGCTCTGGGCGTCATAATCCCAGAGACCTGTTCTACCATCATCCAAGTCCTGCAGGAGGACTATATTAGGGTAAGTTTTCTCCTTTAACATCACATTCTATGTATTTCATGTATGCTAATGTATTGTATTTCTTTCATCCTTCCCTAATTACCATGATTGTAATATGCTAGGAATGTCCCCTTTATCCTCATGCATGCTGTAAGCTTTTAAATGCCCCTTTTTTTGTCCTCCATGCATATTTCCCTTCACTAACCTCTCCAGCAGTGTTGCTCAAAATGAAACAAACAAACTGAAAAAAAAAAAAACAATTGCCGCCACTGTGCCCATTAAACACAGCCACTGTGCCGATCAAACGCCACCAGTTTGCCCCCTCAAATGCAGCCAGTTTCCCCCCAAATACAGCCAGTTTGTCCCCAAATACAGCCAGCCCCCCCCCCCAGCCCTGCACTTACCTTCCTCTGGTCAGCGCCGTCCTTCTTCTGTCCTCGATGTCTTCTCCCACCCTCGATGTCGCTTCAGCCAATCAGGTTACCAGTAACCAGACCCGGTGAACCTGATTGGCTGAGGCGCCTGTCAGTGTTAACCAAGGAACGCACCCCCCGTCCTCTGGTTAAGTATTTGGAAGCCGATTACAGCCCTCAGGCTGTAAATCGGGAAGCCTATCAAAGCCGCTGGCTCTGATAGGCACTTCCAAAAACCAACCAGCCGCTGTTATTCAGATGTCCGTCGCTCAACAGGGGGCTGGCCATCTGAATAGTGGGCGGCAGCTTCAATACATAGGTTCATGCAAGGCATGAACCTATATATTGTTCTGAGTGACGGGCGCAGGAGAGAGAGGGGGCAGCTCTTCTGCGCCCACTATGGACACACCGCCACTGCTCTCCAGCATGCTATCCTGGGCCCAAACACACCTAGCCTACTCACTTCCCAATGTATTTTGTCAGCTCCATTGTAGTGTTTTATCCTCCCCCACCCTCTAATCACCCCCTAAAATGATTACAAATGTTAATTTTCCTTATTTTTTTCGATTCACAAACTCATCTAGCCCCTCCCCCAAATATTTCTACAATGGGCCATCAGAGGGGGTGATGAATATGATACTTGAGCCTTCCATTTTAGTATTTAAAAACACATTAAACTGAAACTTTTACTGATGTTGGGCAAGAATGTATTTTTGTATAATCTGCTTGCAATGTTATGTGCAAAATTACTAATATTTGTTTATCTTGTTTGACTCCACAGCTTCCTTCCACGCCACAGGAATGGCAGACTGTGGCATCGGAGTTTGCCACGCGGTGGGACTTCCCCAACTGTGGTGCAGCCATTGACGGGAAGCACGTCCGCATTGTGCCACCACCCCATTCTGGGTCCTACTTCTTCAATTATAAGGGGTTTCATAGCATCATGCTGATGGCGGTGGTGTCAGCACAGTATGAATTCCTCTATGTCAGGGATATGCAATTAGCGGACCTCCAGCTGTTGCCAAACTACAAGTCCCATGAGGCATAGCGAGACTCTGACAGCAGCAAGCATGACACCCAGAGGCAGAGGCATGATGGGACTTGTAGTTTTGCAACAGCTGGAGGTCCGCTAATTGCATATCCATGCTCTATGTGGATGTGGGGAAGAATGGCCGGATGTCCGATGGGGGAGCCTTCAGCCAGACGGAGTTTGCCCTCCGTCTCCAGAGTGACAACCTTGCATTGCCACCGGATGCAGGGAATGTTGAAGGACTCCCCTTTGTGTTTTTGGCTGATGAAGCCTTTGAACTGGGACCGCATCTCATGAGGCCATTTCCCCAGAGGACCCTGACCCCGGAGAAGAGGGTGTTCAACTACCGGTTCCGCCTTTACATGACACCAATTAACTTGGCGGAGTACAAACTGAACTACATAGTATTCTGTTGCTGTGTGCTACACAATTATCTTCGAATCAAATCACCAAATTATATGGCCTCAATTGGGTCTGAAGCAGGACTTTCAAATGTCAATACCCTGCCGGGCCTAGAATCTGTCCGTCCTGGCTTGACCCCCCAAAATGCCTGTGAGGTTCGGCAGAAATATGTCGAATATTTAATGGGTAGGGAGGAAATTCCTATGCCAGGCCATGCATAAAAAAATTTTGACAAACAAAAAATAAATATCTTGTTTAATCTGATTTTTGATGTATTGCTTGTGTTTTTTTCAGCTGTCTCCTAGTTTTTCCTAGTGCATTTGTAGTGACAAGTGTATTTTCCTTTAATAAATACCAACCATTTCACTGGTAACACCAAAAATATACACAAAAAAGGTTAGAGCGTATTTGATAAAGAAGCTACACTTTGTTGTTGTTCAAACATTTTACTCTGTGCACATTCACACACACAAAATATAACATTTTTGGTGTTAGAATTTTTTATTTTTTTTGGGTTTGGCCATAAACAGGCCTTTTTTTGTGGGGTAAGAAATACAAAACTCTCATTACCATACAACAAAATACAACATTGTAAACCTCTCGGCAATATCAGACATTCTATTTTAGGAAAAATGTCTCTATCTGCCCTTCATAATATGGGGTGTTGTCACCCCTAAACAAGCCAAAATTTGAAGATGCACACAATTTAGAGTGTTTTTAAAAAGGGGTATTTCCCTCCTGATCCCTATTGTCAACATGTGCTATCTGCCATCATGGGTGATCAATGGACGTGTTTTGGGGGTGCAACCTCTTCATCCTTTCACCTACTTGAGATGCAAGGAAGGGGTTGCATCCACAAAACCCGTACATGGATAATATACCCTTATGGCAGATGGCACATGTTGATACACTGTGTGCATCTTCAAATTTTGGCTTGATTGTATAAAAGTGAAAATTGTTTTAAAGACAAATAGAAAAATAGAAAAAGGGGGGTTTTGTGCTTCATTCAATTTGCCCCAAAACATCAATGATGTCCTTAAATGTTTGCTCGATAACATTCATCCTTTGCTTCATTCTGTCCAGTTCACTACTACACTCCATAACTTGCTGGATGATTCTTTGGGCACTATCACTAGAGAAACAAGGACTTTCTTTCTCAACAACATTTTCATCCCCTAAAATTTTTTTAAAAAGGTATTATAACTCTGCAGGCCTACATCTCTTACCTGAAGCTGTGGTGACAGACACTGACCTGTTGTGGTGACAAGTTCCACCACGTCATCCACTTCTCATTCCTCCACTTCTCCTTCCTCCACTTCTTCTATTTCCTCCACATCCTCAGGTTGGGGTTCTTGGTGAGGTTGGGGTTCTCTCTGTTATGTGGGGTTCCTGTGCTCCCTGGAGTGGTGTCCTCCCAGTCTTCTCTCCCCTATGAGAATGAAACAAAAGGTATACTAAGCACACAGATATTTTAGTGAAAAAATAGGAACATGATACATTGCTTGGAAGTGGGGTACAAGTGTCTGTTTGGGCCGAGTTACAAGCTGAAGACATTATTTAAAAATAAACAAATCTTGACTATTCACCTTTTTATGACAAGTTTTACACATGGAGGCACCCCAAAAATACACTGATGCACCTGTGTGGGCACCCTAAAGAGGTTGTTCTGGTGGCCCACACTAGTGCTCCAGAGTGCAGATGTGTAAACAGCTGCTGAGTGTCCTCTCCTTTACACTGATTCAAGTTTGCATTTCATTCTAGTTCCAAACACATCATCTAGACAACAATGTAATAACATTTATGGAATAAAAACAGGCATGTCTATAAATTATTGGAACCCTGTATCTTCTCTAAACATCGTATGTAGTGGGCGAACGATGTGTCTGTAACGACCGATTACTGGGCCCACTAAATTTTGAGAGATGCCATTTTCTAAGATACAATAGTAAAAAGAAACAACATGGAGCAACATGCAAGTTCTGAAATACAGTAATAGGAACACAGGAGAAGTACTTTTTTCTAGCATTCTCTTAATGGTCCTTAACTGCTCCGGCTCCCTCAGTTTCAGGTCAGAACACCTCTTTCTAAGCTGCTCCTTTGATCTTTTCACCCCGAAATTCTTCTTCAGACTTTTCACTACTTTCTTCATAATTTTGGCCTTCCTTAGATTAGGTTGTGTATATGGCCTATGCTTTGCATCATAATCCAACTTTAGCAATATGTCCACCATCTCCGCCATCTCCGCGAAAGACATATTAGATGCCTTGAATCTCCTCCTTGATCGTGACGTTTCACGGTCCGGGCTGGTCTCATCATCGTTATTTGATGAATTACCAGACACCTGCTGTGACTCCGCCATATATGTCTGTGCGCCGAAAGGGAAGGGGCAGGGAAAAGTTGATAATGTGAACGTCATGGGTGGGCACCGTGTGCGGAGAGACGTGTGCGGAGTTTCACGCATGCGTAGTGTATATAAAGCAAACACACATGTGACGCTACTACGTTCTGTGTGCGGAGAGAGAAGGAAAAGTGACGGACATGAGACCGAAGGAATGTGATTTTTATACTTTGTGAAATCGGTGGCCTATACTGCCTAGAGATTGTTTGAGGATATATATGGGGATTAAGATTTTCTTGAGTTTAGACTGTGTGACTGACATTACTTTTTTTGTCTTGTGCTTTCTTAGATAAAGAATTTCTGGGGGAATTTATTGACCGGGTAAGGGAGATATCTGCTCTGTGGGAGACCAAAAAACCCATTCACAGAAAAAAAGGTGTGAGGAAAGCAGCGCTGGAGAGCCTGCTCCCATTTGTGCAGACCAAGATACCCACAGCAACCATCCAACAGGTGGACAGTAAAATTGGGAGCTTGAGAGGCACATACAGGACTGAGCGCTTTAGGGTCCTGGCTTCTCAGAGGTCAGGAACAGCAGCAAAAGATGTATATGTCCCGATTTTGTGGTACTACAGCAGGATGTCCTTTCTGGATGACCACATTGAGCCAAGGCCATCACTGTCCAGTCTTCCCCCCAGACTTCCCTGCAGCCAACCTGAGCCTTCTCTGGAGAAAGATGAGGCAGCCATCCTGGAAGAACCTGATTTGGACATCTGGAGCCAGGTATAGTATTTTATAAACATTTATTGTGATAAAATTAATGCAGCAACAAAAAATTTAATATGGAAAGCAAAAAAAAGTTTGATCAAAAAGTGTTCTAAATATCAATAGACAGTAGTGGCCCAAAAATTTGCGAAGAAGAATGAAAACTGCTGGGGTCATAATGGTAGTCTTTTCTATTGATTTACACTCAATTTGCAACAGTCATGAGCTAAAAATTGTGTGTGAATGATGAACCAAGAACTCAAACCATGTCCCTTTTTCATACACAGGATGACATCAGCCAGGATGAGGGTCTGGAAAGTGTCAGGCAGGAGGAGGCAGGGCCCACTGTGAGCCAGGAGGAGGCAGGGCCCACTGTGAGCCAGGAGGTGGGAGTGCCCACTGTGAGCCAGGAGGAGGCAGTGCCCACTGTGAGCCAGGAGGTGGCCGGGCCCAGTGGCAGACAGGAGGTGGCTGGGCCAAGTAGCAGGACCAGATCTCAGGTGCCTCCCATCCGCCTTACAAAAAGAACCAGGAGGGACAGGAGCACAAGTGAGGCAGCAATGGCCCTGATTAGAGAGGCACATGCCACCCTCCAGGAGCCAACATCCACCGAAGAAACCATTGCCGGCCAAATTCAATAGTATGAGCATGGAACAACGCCTCCTATGCGAGCCCCTGCTGATCATCTTAATGAACAAGGGGGTGATGGGGAGAATTACCCCCAATACGGCCATATGTGAGGTCGCCCAGCTTAAGCAACCTCAACCTCCTCCTCCTCCTCCTCCACCTTCTTCTTCTCCTCCACCTCCTTCTCCTCCTCCTGACACAAGTACACCTCCAGTGGCACAGCCTCCAGCCACACACAAAAGGAAGGCTGCAGGGAAGGTTACCAAGAAGACCAGGAAGTGATGGCCTTGCTTCAATGTGGTCTGACAGAAGGCAGCCTGTTGTAGTAGCACAGACTTTGGACATATATATCACCTGCTGCTGTTCCTGACCTCTGGGAGTCCAGTATCAGATTGTGCTCACAACTAGGGATGAGCTTCGAGTTCGAGTCAAACTCATGTTCGACTCGAACATTGCCTGTTCGCCCGTTCGCCGAACAGCGAACAAATTGGGGTGTTCGCGGCAAATTCGAAAAGTCTATGGGAGAAATCTAAAGTGCTAATTATAAAGGCTTATATGCAAGTTATTGTTATAAAAAGTGTTTGGGGACCCGGGTCCTGCCCCAGGGGACATGTATCAATGCAAAAAAAAGTTTTAAAAACGGCCGTTTTTTTGGGAGCAGTGATTTTAATAATGCTTAAAGTGAAACAATAAAAGTGAAATATTCCTTTAAATTTCGTACCTAGGGGGTGTGTATGATATGCATGTAAAGTGGCGCATGTTTCCCGTGCTTAGAACTGTCCCTGCATAAAATGTCATTTTTGAAGGAAAAAAAGTCATTTAAAACTCACTCGCGGCTATTAACCACTTGTCCACCGCCCACTGTCAATTGACGGCGGGCGGAGGATGCTCTCGTTCTGGGAGGACGTCATATGACGTCCTCCCTTTAAAACGAGCTAGAAGGCGCGCGCCCGCCGCGTTCACAAGGCCCTGGTGCGCGTGCCCAGCGGCCGCGATTGCCGCCGGGCACCCGCGATTGCCCGGGAAACGAGCAGGAAAGTGGGTCTCTGTGTGTAAACACAGAGATCCATGTCCTGTGAGGGAGAGGAGGCTGATGGTGTGTCCCTTGTACATAGGGACAACCATCAGTCACCTCCCCCAGTCAGTCCCCTCCCCCCACAGTAAGAACACATTGAGGGAACATATTTAACCCCTTCCCGCCCCCTAGTGGTTAACCCCTTCCCTGCCAATCACATTTATACAGTAATCAATGCATTTTTATAGCAGGGATCGCTGTATAAACGTGAATGGTCCCAAAAATGTGTCAAAAGTGTCCGATGTGTCCGCCGCAAAATCACAGTCACAATAAAAAATCGCAGATCGCCTCCATTACTAATAAAAAAATAAAAAAATAAAAATGCTATAAATCTATCCCCTATTTTGTACACGCTATAACTTTTGCGCAAACCAATCAATACGCGCTTATTGCGATTTTTTTTTTTACCAAAAATATGTAGAAGAATACGTATCGGCCTAAACTGAGGAAAATTTTATTTAAAAAAAAAAATGGGTATTTATTATAGCAAAAAGTAAAAAATTGTGTTTTTTTTTCCAAACTGGACGCTCTTCTTTTGTTTATAGCGCAAAAAATAAAAACCGCAGAGGTGATCAAATACCACCAAAAGAAAGCTCTATTTGTGGGAAAAAAAGACACAAATTTTGTTTGGGAGCCACGTCGCACGACCGCGCAATTGTCATTCAAAGTGTGACAGCGCTGAAAGCTGAAAATGGCTTGGGCAGGAAGGGGGTTTTCGTGCACAGTAGGGAGGTGGTTAATGAATTTTCGGCTCCCGGCAATACATAGAAAAGTCATTGATAAAAATAAATAAAAAAGCGTGGGGGTCCCCCAGAATTCAATTACCAGGCCCTTCAGGTCTGGTATAGATATTAAGGGGAACCCCGCCGCAATTTTTTTTTAAAAATGCGTGCGGTTCCCCCAAATATCCATACCAGGCCCTTCAGATCTGGCATGGATTTTAAGGGGAACTCCACCCCAAATTAAAAAAAAAATGGCGTGGAGTCCCCCCAAAGATCCATACCAGACCCTTATCCGAGCACGCAACCTGGCAGGCTGCAGGAAAAGAGGGGGGACGAGAGAGCGCCCCCCCTCCTGAACCGTACCAGGCCACATGCCCTCAACATGGGGAGGATGTCCCCATGTTGATGGGGACAAGGGCCTCATCCCCACAACCCTTGCCCGGTGGTTGTGGGGGTCTGCGGGCGGGGGGCTTATCGGAATCTGGAAGACCCCTTTAACAAAGGGGACCCCCAGATCCCAGCACCCCCCCCATGTGAATTGGTAAGGGGTACATTGTACTCCTACCATTTCACGAAGAAAGTGTCAAAAAATGTAAAAAAAAAACACACCAACACCTTGGAAAAGTCCTTTATTAAAAAAAAACAAAAACATTCCAGCGGTGAAATCCAGTGTCCCGCGGCGATCCGATGTCCAGCGCTGTCCGTCATTGGCTGAGCCTGAGCGGACCTGATGGGGAACTTCCTCCGCAGTCTATTACATGTATAGACCTGCCCCTTCTAAAGTTCCCCATCAGTTCCGCTCAGCCAATGACTAGGTGTAAGGCTGAGGACCTGATGCGGAACATGAGAAGGAGCGGGTCTATTCATGAATTACACAGTGAAGGAAGTTCCCCATCAGGTCCGCCCCCTCGGTATGTCAGACCGCGCCTACATCATTGGCCTGAGCGGACCTGATGGGGAACTTCCTTCACTGTGTAAATTACACAGTGAAATGAAGTTCCCCGCTCAGGCCAATGACGTAGGCGGGGTCTGACATCCCGAGGGGGCAGACCTGATGGGGAACTTCCTTCACTGTGTAATTCATGAAAAGACCCGCCCCTTCTCATGTTCCGCATCAGGTCCTCAGCCTTACACCTAGTCATTGGCTGAGCGGACCTGATGGGGAACTTTAGAAGGGGCGGGTCTATACATGTAATAGACTGCGGAGGAAGTTCCCCATCAGGTCCGCTCAGGCTCAGCCAATGACGGACAGCGCTGGACAACGGATCGCCGTGGGACACTGGATTTCACCGCTGGAATGTTTTTTTTTGTTTTGTTTTTTTAATAAAGGACTTTTCCAAGGTGTTGGTGTGTTTTTTTGTTTTTTTTTTGACACTTTCTTCGTGAAATGGTAGGGGTACAATGTACCCCTTACCAATTCACATAGGGGGGGGCCGGGATCTGGGGGTCCCCTTTGTTAAAGGGGTCTTCCAGATTCCGATAAGCCCCCTGCCCGCAGACCCCCACAACCACCGGGCAAGGGTTGTGGGGATGAGGCCCTTGTCCCCATCAACATGGGGGCATCCTCCCCATGTTGAGGGCATGTGGCCTGGTACGGTTCAGGAGGGGGGGCGCTCTCTTGTCCCCCCCTTTTTTCCTGTGGCCTGCCAGGTTGCGTGCTCGGATAAGGGTCTGGTATGGATTTTTGGGGGGACTCCACGCCATTTTTTTTAATTTGGGGTGGAGTTCCCCTTAAAATCCATGCCAGATCGGAAGGGCCTGGTATGGATATTTGGGGGAACCGCACGTATTTTTTTTTACATTTGCGGCGGGGTTCCCCTTAATATATATACCAGACCTGAAGGGCCTGGTAATTGAATTTGGGGGGACCCCCACGCTTTTTTTTTTTATCAATGACTTTTCTATGTTTCATTAATAGCCGCGAGTGAGTTTTAAATGACTTTTTTTCCTTCAAAAATGACATTTTATGCAGGGACAGTTCTAAGCACGGGAAACATGCGCCACTTTACATGCATATCATACACCCCCCCTAGGTACGAAATTTAAAGGAATATTTCACTTTTATTTTTTCATTTTAAGCATTATTAAAATCGCTGCTCCCGAAAAAACTGCCGTTTTTAAAACGTCTTTTTGCATTGATACATGTCCCCTGGAGCAGGACCCGGGTCCCCAATCCCTTTTTAGGACAATAACTTGCATATTAGCCTTTATAATTAGCACTTTAGATTTCGAACGTTCGAGTCCATTGTATTTAATAGGGTTCTAAAGTTCACGCAAACATTCTGCCTGTTTGCAGGTTCTGGTGCGAACCGAACAGGGGGGTGTTCGGCTCATCCCTGCTCACAACTGATGTGCTTGTCAAGCTCCCAATTTTATTGTCCACACAGGGTTGATGTGTGCTCTGGGGTCCCATGGATGCACAAATGGCAGCAGGTTCTCCAGCGCTGCCTTCTATTTATTTTTTTATATACCAGAATAAATGTTTTTTTTTTTTTTTTTAACAGTTAATACTTGACTATGTTTTTTTATAAAAATAAAAAATTTAGCTTTGGAGTAGGCAGATACATAAAAAAAAAAGGGACAAATAACACGAAACAATCTCCTTGAAGGTCCAAAAATACAAGATAATAAAATGAATTTGGTAAACTTGACACAACAAAAATAAAAATTTAAATCATGGAGATCACTATAAATTAAATAATCATTTAAAATGAAGATCTGTATTCCAAATTTAAAATATATAAATATTAAGAAGATCTTGCTCTATATAATACAGCAAAATATTCATGAGATCAGCATGAAAAATGTTTAAAAAAGTTAGTCAGAACTCTGTGTGAATATCAGCAGCAAAACAAGTTCATTATTTTTCATTATTGTACCATTCTAAAGAAGATTTAAATGCGCAACATTTAAACGATGCAATAATTTACAGCGTGACGAATGTGCTATCTCATTTACGAAGGCTTGTTTTATCAGAAGAAGCGCTCCTGTCTCATACTTGATTCTGAGCATGCGCGATTTTTTAAGACTCAGAAAAGCATACACACGACCGGTTTTCTTATTGCAAAACAGGCCGACGAGAAACCCGACGAGAAAAACAAGAATCCTGACGAGAAAATAGAGAGCAGGTTATCTATTTTTCTCTTCGAGATTCCTGGCAGTTTTCTCGACGAGAAACCATACACACAAACAGTTTTCTCGGCAAGAAAGCTCTCTCGGCAGTTTTCTTGTCGTTTTTTGACGAGAAACTCGGTCGTGTGTACGAGGCTTCATAGATCCTTGTGGTGAGGAGATTTGAGTGCATGTCTTTTATTGAGCTAGTTAGGCTTTCAGTCTGATGTCCTACACCCATCTAATCCAGTACTGGACAGTCAGAGGCTAGTGTGATATTCATTTTGGAATGAAGGTACAAACCACATTTTTAAGTGTCTTATCACAGATTTTTTGTACGTTATCATGGGTATCAAGTTGAGGTGTGAGGGAAAGAACTCTGGGGGTTTTAACACTTACTGGTCAGTCCATTATTTAACTACCTCATGGACATATGACCAAAAGATTTATTAGGCTGTACAGGACCATAAAATGTGTAATGTTCCTGATATTTATCACTTATGGAAAATGTATAGGACAGAGTTAGTATTTCTGTTTGTTCCATGGGTGTAAAGCCCCGTACACACGGTCGGATTTTTGCCCAACAAACTTCGTTTTAAGCAAGTTGGACCAACAATCCGACCGTGTGTACGCTCCATTGGACAAACTTTTTTCGTTTGGTTTTGGATTTCATCGGACAAAAGTTGGGTCTGCAAACGGACAAACTTTTGCCCAACAAAAGTCAGATGGAGCAAAGTCCGACAGTGTGTACAGATAACCATCGGACTTTAGTCCGATGGACAAAACAACTAATGTTAAAATCAACCAACAATAGCAGAAGTTGACCAAAGGGTGGCAGTAAAGATCAGAAAAGAGCAGAAAAAACACGTGATGTTGTAAGAAGTTTTAAGAAAGTTTGCAGAAAAGTCAGAGTGTGTGTATGCTATGGGTGTTCCCAACCAACTCCGTTCGGACAAAAATCCACGGAAAAGTCCGATGGAAGTCCGACCGTGTGTACGAGGCTTAAGGATGATGTGGAGATCCTTCTCCTATTGCTCCAAAAAGCGACGTACATTGGTTTGTGAAGAATCCATGAGCAGCAGTTTGTAAGACAGAAAGCACTCACTCTCAAATTGGGTTAGGGCTCTTGAGAACATTGTCACAACAGGTAAAGATTGGAGGAAGTGGATTAAATGTAGAATTTTAGAGGTTCTAAGGAGGATAAATCGGGGTCCTGTAATATCTGAGTGAAGGACAACCAGGTTGAGTGTCTTAAGAAGTGTTTGCACTACATTTATTCCCCTGATGAAGTGGGAGAAATTCTTTACCTTGGAAACTGGGCTGAGATTTGGTGAATTGTTGTTCCCCAAGATGGATAAAATGGGGAAGGGAACAGGGAAAGATTGTAAGACTTGAATGCTGGTGAACAAGCCCATTGGTCGCAGTGATAGTAAGCAGTTTATTCAAGTCTCGTGTAGATAGAGCTGGAGACCATGGGATTGTGTCCAAAGGGATAAGAGAGGTGTCTTGTTGAAGGGAGATCCAGTGCTTGGTCACCTTGTCTACCTCAGTCTAAGACTTTGGTAAGTGGGAGGTGAAATGGTATAGTCGAATGTCCAGAAAGGTTTAGGTATGGTGGTATGTAGGACTAGACAAAATGAATCAAGAGAGATTGGAGGGATTAAACTAGGAGACTGGGATGAGGATCATCTGGAGGAGGTAAAGTATGTGAGGCATATTCAGCCTAATAACTTTGCATTTACCCATACATGAAAAATTCTTCATAGCTCAAATTAGCAACTCTATAAGAAAAGATGAAATGATGGGGGAAAAGTTGATGGCAAAAAGTTGTGAAAGATCGTTTGCCAAAAGGTATATAATATGGGAATATAACAATTTGCAGGCAAACATAGCCTTCAGTCCACGAGAGGGTCTGATCTTCCAATTTTTGTTAATGTGGAAATCAGCCAACTCACCATATGGAGCAAATTTTGTGATCAGTTTAGCAAGGGTAATGTCACGGTTGTTCAGATAAAAAGCAGGCCATCTGCATGTGCACAGGCTTTATGTGTAGGTTTTCCGACCTGTATCCTGGAGATATTATGGTTTGCTCAGACTTAACAAACAAAGGTTCCAGGTTCAGAATGAAAATCAATAATGAGAGCAGGCAACCCTTGCAGGTATGGTCCCAGATGGAAAATAGAGTTGGGAATTCCATTGACTCTGACATGTTCTGAAGGGGATGTGTAGAGTGAGCTAATGTAAACACACACATGTAATCCAAGTCCCACCTCCTCTAAGGTTAAACAAATGAAGATCCAGTTAACCCTGTTGAAGCCCTTCTCTGAGTCTGTGGAAAGTAGGACAAATTGTTTCACATTAAACTGGGCTAAGTGGATGATATGTATCACCCATGATAGTTCTATCATGAACTTTTTGAGTGAGAAAAAATCCGATCTGGTCCCATTGAGCATATTTGAATCACATGTAGCACTACCCCCACAGGAGCCGCTGATGTTTAACTGCCATTTCCTCAAACAGTGCAGAGGCTACCAATCACACAGGCAACACTCCATTCACTCTGGCTCCATTAAACAATCTAGGGGATGTTTTATTCAGGATTTATTCCTTGTAGAATTTGTAATAACCAAAGACTAACTCTCCTGGAGCAGCTTTTTTTGTTTCATTGTAGAACTCGTAATAGTTGTGCCAATTGCTCACTGTGTCCATTCAAAAAAGGAAGGGGCCAGTAAATTATATATTTACTGTCCCGTTCCCCACTCTCCATCCTGACATGTACCACGCAGCAGCATGTGGGAAAGGGAAGAAGCCAGAGCGAGGGGGGTGGGGGGCAGAGGAGCACACAGGGCCTGGGGCAGCAGAGAGAACAGGAAGCTGGATAGGAGGGGCGGCGGGGGCGCTATATTTTTCTCCTGCAGCTGTTGAATGCCTGCAGAAGGGAGAAGAGGAGAAGCAGGCTTTCAGCTGCTGCAGGAGGAAAATAGAGGGGATCGGTACCTCTGTATGCCGCCCCCACTACCCCCCTGTTCGGGTGTACAGGGAAGCCACACAGGACCCCTAGAGCATGGGAGTGATTTATGACCCCTGGAACCCCTGTAGTTACGCCCCTGGATCTGAATGTCTTTCTTCACAAAGCGCTGCTAGACATCTTATGCAGTGAGGTCTAGGCTTCTGGTAAGTGGCCTTGTGTGGAGGTGTTGAAGCACTTGAGTATGTTTTGGCACTGCTGGAGCACAAAAGCACTAGAGTTATTGTGATACTGGCACTTGGTTTTCATGTGATGGAGACTTCTTATGTCACTTACATGTCAATTAATATTTTATATGATTGGACAAATTTATATATGTGCGTGAATATATCCTACTTTGGATTGATAAATCATTAGTGTTGTTTATTACACGTTTTATATATAGTTTCTGATATTTATGTATCCTGGTGTTTATGATGAGTGATGCTGTTTGTGCACATTTTTTTTCTTGTATTTCTATTTTTTTGTGCACACACTTAACAGGGATTTAATTTTGCTACTTTTATATGTCCTACTGAATATTTCTACTTCTTCAATTAAAATCAGGTCAGATGATTTTGAGTAATGATAAAGGTAACATTTTCTGTTCTTCTTCCCACAGAGGCCTACTTATACATTTTAATTTCTTTTAACATTCAGGCATTCAAGTGTGAAATAATACTGTATATCAGATCATGACTTTCCTGGTTTCCTATACTTGCATATATTAGACTGCAATTACAGGTTATTTTTGGAGACTTGTAAAGTGTGTTTTCAGCTCTGTTACTTAGTTTTACTTATTAAAAAGAAGGATCCTTTTTTCTTTTCATTGTACTCATATTTAAATGCTATATTCTAGAAGTCTATATAGCATTTTATACTCTAAAGAATGGCTGTAATAGAATGCTAAGTTTTCTACCGAAAGACTAATTGGAGCCAGATGACATTCACAATGAAGGAGCATAGATACCCACTGGCGGCAAAGGAAAATGACAGTATGCCTTGTTAGAAAAGTCTTGTATTCAGTAAAAAAGGCTATTTACCAGCTAGTTAGCTCCATTATATTCTGATGAAAACCAAATGAATTTCTAATTTTGAATAATTAATTTGTGTAACAGGTTATTCTTTGATCATTGCTTACTGAACCATGCTAATGGTAAAAAACATCCCCTAAACCAGGGATATGCAATTAGCGGACCTCCAGCTGTTGCAAAACTACAAGTCCCATCATGCTTCTGCCTCTGGGTGTTATGCTTGTGGCTGTCAGAGTCTCGCTATGCCTTATGGGATTTGTAGTTCTGCAACATCTGGAGGTCCGCTAATTGCATATCCCTGCCCTAAACCAATGACTATGATAGCACAAATATATTTATGTATTCAATATATGCAACAAAGCAGACAGTGCCAGACTTGTGGGGGGAAGGAGGAGGGGGGCCAAACTTTTGAGTGATCGCACCTTGGCAAAAACAGGTCGAAAACAGATACCCGTTTCTCCCCGAAAGGTGGCAAATGTGGCACCATGGGGGGCTGATAAGTGGAGCTTCTACTTTTGGGGGAACCCCGCTATTAGTACACCCGTGTGAACAGAGCCTAAAGCTCTGTACGCACGATCGGATTTCCTATGGATTCTAATCCGATGGATTTTTGCATCGGAAATCCGATGAGGCTGACTTCCATCAGTCTTACCTATACACCATCAGTCAAAAATCCGACCGTCCCAAACGCTGTAACGTAAAACACTCCGACGAGCCGAGAAAAATTAAGTTCAATGCTTCTGAGCATGCGTTGACTTGATTCTGAGCATGCGTGAGTTTTTTCTCCGATGGAGTTCCCCACAGACGATCGGAATTTGCTATCGTTTTTTTTCCCATCGGATAAATTTAAAACATGTTCTATTTTTTTCTCACCGATGGAAAAAAGATCGATGGGTCCCATACACGATCGGTTTGTCTGATGAGAAAAGTCCATCGGACTGTTTTCATCGGTAAAACCAATCGCGTGTACAGGGCATAAGAGTCAGATTAGAGAAATATCTATACCTCACAAACTCTGAAAAAATAGCATATTTTCTTTTTATATTAGCAACGTGAAAAATACGTCCCAGTCATCCTATGAAGACTTAAAAAAACACTAAGAAAAAACTGTGAACATTTACCTATTTTAACTTTTCTTAAATAAAAGAAACATAGAAAATACCCAACAGGACACACCTTGATCTCCTACAAACTAAATAGCGCTACTGTAATACCAATTCCATCCCTATTTTTGTATGATCTATTAGGCCCACCACGATCCCCAGACAATTCTCCAGAGGTTGTTGGAACAATAAGCACCCTGATATTCTGAGCTTGAACCAGTAACTTCATCATTACCAATACAGCCTTTATACAAAAGAAATCCAACTAATATACAGACCATGGGCATGCATGAACAAGCACATATACAGCATGTGCACACTGTACCTGAACCTGTCTGTCTGTGTATGGTTTACTGTGCACATCCAAAAAAATGATGCTTTGTGCCCGTCCTGATAAAGTGCACTAAAGCCTGCATGTGTCCTGAAAAAAAAAAAATGTGACCTGTTAACTGAAATGCAAATATGCAAGGTAGCAGATCTTTGAAACCCATGCACCATGCTATTGAATGAAAAAAAAAACATATTCACCATTGTAAACTTGTTGAAATTGCATATGACATTTTTACAGTTGTCTTTAACCACTTGCTGACCAGCTGCCGTCATTATACTGCGTTAGGTCAGCAAGATCCCACGAACCGCTGTAGCTGTACGTCGGTCCCTTTAAGCGCGCGCCGTTGCTTAGCGGGGGGTGCCGATGCTCGTGACCGCCAGTTGCGATGACTGCCGGCCACAAGCGGTCGCGGGCACGAGAGGCAGAACAGGGACGTGTGTGTGTAAACACACAAATCCCTGTTCTGTTCTGTGAGGAGAGACAGATCGTGAGTTCCTAATGGCTAGGAACCACAATCTGTCATTTCCTCTAGTCAGTCCCCTCCCCCCACAGTTAGAACACACAGTCAGAGAACACAATTAACGCCTTGATCGCCCCCTAGTGTTAAGCCCTTCCCTGCCAGTGACATTTTTACAGTAATCAGTGCATTTTTATAGCACTAATCGCTGTGTCCGATGTGTCCGCCATAATGTCGCAGTCCCGATAAAAATCGCAGATCGCCGCTATTACTAGTTAAAAAAAATCTATCCCCTATTTTTTAGATGCTATAACTTTTATGAAAACCAATCAATATACGCTTATTGCTATTTTTTATTACCAAAAATATGTAGAAGAATACATATCGGCCTAAACTGAGAAAAAATTTGCTTTTTTTAAAAAAAAAATAGGGATATTTATTATAGCAAAAAGTAAAAAATATTGTGTTTTTTTCAAAATCGTCGCTCTTTTTTTGTTTATAGCGCAAAAAATAAAAACCGCAGAGATGATCAAATACCACCAAAAGAAAGCTCTATTTGTGGGAAAAAAGGACGTCAATTTTGTTTGGGAGCCACGTTGCACAACCGCGCAATTGTCATTCAAAGCGTGACAGCGCTGAAAGCTGAAAATTGGCCTGGGCAGGAAGGGGGTTTAAGTGCCCAGTAAGCAAGTAGTTAAACCAATCTCCAATTCATGTACAGAGGCCCAGACATCAAGGTCTTTGTAATACATGGACAAATATTTAAAGTAATGCCTGATGTTGCTGCACATTCAAGATGCTTGAAATAAACTATGACAAAAAGATTCCAATGTGGCACCTGCTAAACTGTGCTAAAGATTATTGCACAACTCTAGAATCTGGTAGTCTGTCTTTCCCAATTATTTCAATGCATATAACGGCTTGACAAGGTGGGTTGGCAAAGGTGTGTGTATGTATGTGTAGCGGCCTCACCCCATCTCCTTTTGCTAGGGGTATGTCACATGACAGGGTGAGATGCGCTACGGCCCATGTCCTCCCCATAGCTGTGGGTGAGGTGAAGGCCAGTATCAGTATCTTCCTCGGGCCAATGTGCATTAGTCTTAAAACTCAGTCCTGCTATGCTGGAATCTCCCTTGCTCCCATTAACCAGAGTCCATACACCGATGCAGGGTCCAACACTTGTTTATTATATCTAGTTGTCTCTACCAGCAACTCCATAGAACATAGATAGGAGTACCTTCGCTGCGCTGCGGCCCCTATCAGGGGAAGATGTCCCTCCAAGGGAGTTACCGAAGGCCCATCTGTCACCGGGTTGATGCTGCTCCGGGTCTCCGGACGGGTGACCTCCCCGGCCTCCTCACCTCAGATGCGGGTCCCCTCGCAAGGCGGCACCCTGAGATCACTTCGCCCTTGCGGGACCCAGTCGAAGTTACTGGGCCCCAGGCCTACGATATAGTACCTCACCCCAGGCTGAAGGTGCCTGGGATGGACCCCAACTTCATTCCGGTCAGGCCTAGGGCGCCTGGGCAGGAACCTTGAACCGCCCGCACCCAGACCTAAGGTGCCTGGGTGCGTGAAGAGAACTCCTCCAAGATAGAACAACCTTGTGGCGAGGGCGTCTCCCCCTTTTATCTCCTCCCATCAACACCACGGCGGGTTCCCCGCCCCAGCCGTACCATCTCCAGAAAGGGACAAAAAGGGTAGCACTGTGGCAGTGATTCCACCCTGAGCCTGTAGGTACCCCGCCACCCACAGGCCAAGGTGAATAATACAACACTCAATCCTCCACGAATTACAAAAAGGGGTCCAGAACCTTTCATAATTATACATCTGGGTCACACTACCCCCAGGTGTACCCCAACTAAATTTAAAGACCCCGCTACATATGCATGTGTGTGTATGTGTAGTGAGTTGCTTTAGTGAATTTTTAAATCTGTCATTTGTTTTTTATCGATGGATACTTGCAAAGAGTAGAAAATCATCTTTGCAACATGATTAGAGTTGAGCGGGTAGCTGGATATTCGGGTCCGGCGGGTTCGGCCGAACTTCGGAAAAAAGTTCGGATTCGGGACCGAACTTTAACCCGAACCCGGACCCGGACCCCATTGAAGTCAATGGGGACCCGGACTTCTGACGACTAAAAAGGCTCTAAAAAAGTAATGGAAAGGGCTAGAGGGCTGCAAATGGCAGCAAAATGTTGTTAAGAACATGGCAAGTGCTCTGCAAACAAATGTGGATAGGAAATAACTTAAAAGAACATAAAAAAAATAAAAAAATAAAAAAATATGCTGGAGGCCCCCTTTTCAGCAGAAGAGGTACAGGAAGTCATTAAGAACCTCAGAAACTCAACGGCACGATGCCACACATATGGTGGGAATGCCCCAGAATACGCCCTTTCTGGAATAAATTATTTAATTTAATGGATAAGCTAGTGGGAAAATAAAATACTTTGAAATAAAAATGTAGCGGGGTGCTAAATTTAAGGAAAGTGTTTGAGTGGTAAATAGGCTCAAATACCCTAATTCTGTAGGATTCATGGACCATTTTGTCCTCGGGGGACAGTATTGGTGTGCAGTTCCCTGCGGCCTACAGGTGGCGCCTTTTGTGTCCCCTCTTGGCAGTAGTACAGCGGGGCGGGGAACCTGCTGTGCATGCCGGGAGAGCATATAAAAGGGGCAGACCTTTGGCCTGGGGGCTGATGTCCAGTGGGGTCCGCGCCCAGGTGCCTTCGGCCTGGGTGCATGTGTTCCTGTTCCATCTCGGGCACCTTTAGCCCGGGGTGAGGTACTATCCTGGAGTTCTTGCTGCCCTGGGTATGGAGGCCTAGGGGCGGGAGTAAAGCCTTGAGTCCAGAGCCGCCTCGTGTAGGGGACCCTGTTCCAGGGAAGGGAGGATCATTCTGATGGACCGATGCGGGAGTCACGGTGAAGGAATGGTCTGTTGACTCCCTGGAGAGATGTCTTCCCCTTGATATGGGCTAGGTTCGTAGAAGGAGAAGCTCAAGGTCACCTTGACTGTATCAGAGGCCTTATTCAACCGGCCCGTGGCAGGGGCCTTATACACCCTGGTCTGTGGCTGAGACCAAAGTTCTCCAGGCCCGTGGCAGGGGCTAGGCTTGTGCAATTCGTTTCGTAACTAATTGAAATTCGTCCGAATTTAGCAACTTTCGGACATTCGGAAGCATTCGAATTTCCGAACAAAGCAATTACGAATAAGACCGAATCCGAAATAAATTATACCGCAAATAGCGAATGCCCGAATGTCTTCGGCTTAATTCGTTATGAAAAAGTTACGAATGTACGAATCCATACGAAGCACAATAACACTCACTCTGCTCTGCTCTCTGCTTCTCCCACACCGTGCTGAACTCCCTCTCAAAATGGTGTACAGGGGCGGAGGTTATAGCCGCATGTAAAAAACGAAAGTAAAATACGAGATTTCGAATCCATTCGAAGCACAATAACACTCACTCTGCTCTGCTCTCTGCTTCTCCCTCACCGTGCTGAACCCTCTCAAAATGGTGTACAGGGGCGGAGCCTATAGCCGCATGTTAAAAACGAAAGTAAAATACGAGATTTCGAATCGTTACAAATAACCGCAATGTATTTAGAAAAGTACAAATCCATTCGAAGCACATTAGGCATAATAGGCAGCGTCGTTGTGAGAGAGACACGGAAAATTACGAATCAACGAACCCAAAAAAAGTTACGAAAGTAGGAGTTGTGTCCAGAATCAACGAAAAACAACGTACTCTACCGAAAGTACGAACCCAAAAAAAGTTACGAAAGTAGGAGTTGTGTCCAGAATCAACGAAAAACAACGTACTCTACCGAAAGTACGAATTATAAAGCAACAAAAAATTCAACGAAAAATGTCGCTTGCAAAAATACGAATGAGTCCGAACACGAAAAATCCCGTCTAGCAAAATTACGAATGATTACGAATCAACAGGACCGGAAAGAAACGAACCGAAACGGAACAAATTTTTCCATTGTGCACAAGTCTAGCAGGGGCCTTGTACACCCGGTCTGTAGCAGAGACCAACCTCAATGTCTGTGGCAGAGACCGTGCGCCAAAAACTGTTTGAGAAACCTAAGCAGTGAAGTGAATGTGCTACGTTTGTGCCTGGACCTCCTCCACACCTTAAGCTGTCCTGTTTCTTTGCTCTAACCTTTTCTATCTGAGTACAGTTTATTTTGCCATGAGAGAATAAGAGTTGGAGTTTCAGCTGGTGTGGACATTGACTTTACTGGCAATTAAGGGACTTGCCTCTACCTACAGTAGAGGTGAGAATCATCCTCTGGAGGAGTTTTGACTCCGGCTGTGGACACGGCCCGTCAAGTACACCGCTCAACCTCTTTATATAGGAGGATACGGGCTGGTAGTGCGGTGTGCCTTTCTCCCTCCTGCGAAGAGCCAACAACATAAAGGCAGGTAAGGGGGAAAGGATCTGTGCGCTACAAAAAAATAAAATAAAAATTTTAATCTTGGCCTAGCAGGACGAGGTCCATATGGAGTAGGAGGTTGAGGTGGCGGTGGATGTGGCTGTGTAGGTGGAAGCGGCGGTGGAGGAGGACGAGGTAGCCAACACTGGTTCAAAAATACAACAATGGCTGGGTAAGGCCGGTGATGTGTCGAATTCTGTCCCCTGTCGAATAGTGTCCGCCCTGTACTGCGCTTGCTGAGTATGTAGGACAAGGGGATTTCAAAAATCTCCCAAGACTAACGGCGCCTGCGTGTTGAGTTCAGGTGAAGGCCACACCATCCGTGGTTCAAGCCGAGCCAAGCAAGGCCGCGATCGAAGCGAGCCCGTGAGGGGCCCTGTTACTATGTGCTACCGTATGTCCTCTTGGATGGTGGGGCTTGAACCTGCACTCACAGCGCAGGCGCCGTTCATCTTCGGAGATTTTGTGAATCTCCTTGTCCTCTGTACTGCGCAAGCGCTGCGCCTGCGCAGTACGGGCCGGGCACAATCCGATGGCCGGACAGTTTTTGTCACAACACCGGTATACATGTCTATTCTGCACAAGGTACGGACAAGTCCTGTGGGATCCATGCCTGGTTCATTTTAATGAACGTGAGCTTGTCCACATTGGCTCTGGACAGGCGGCTGCGCTTGTCTGTGATAACGCCCCCTGCCGTGCTAAATACACGTTCAGATAATACACTGGCTGCAGGGCAGGCCAGCACCTCCAAGGCATAAACGGCAAGCTCAGGCCATGTGCCCAATTTGGAGACCCAGAAGTTAAAGGGGGCAGACCCGTCATCCAGTACGTGTAGGCCTGTGGACACATACTGCTCAACCATGTTGGTGAAATGCTGCCTCCTGCTAAGACGTTCCATCTCAGCTGGTGGTGCTGGTTGTTGTGGCGTGCTGACAAAGCTTTTCCACATTTCGGCCATGCTAACCCTGCCTTCTGAGGTGCTGCCGGTGCCCCGGCTGCGTTGGCGACCTCTTCCTCCTCCTCTGCCTTCGCCTTGTGCTTCCACCGTACGCCCGCTGTCAGGTGGGAATGCCACCAGCAGCGCGTCTACCAGCGTGCGCTTGTACTCGCGCATCTTACGATCCCGCTCCAGTGAGGGAATTAAGGACGGTACGTTGTCCTTGTAACGGGGATCCAGCAGGGTGGCCACCCAGTAATCAGCACCAGTTAAAATGTGGGCAACTCGGCTGTCGTTGCGGAAACACTGCAGCATGTAATCGCTCATGTGTGCCAGGCTGCCCAGAGGCAAAGAAAAGCTGTCCTCTGTGGGAGGTGTATCGTCTGTGTCCTCTGTATCCCCCCAGCCACGCACCAGTAATGGCCACGAGCTGGTCTGAGTGCCACCCTGCTGTGAACATGGCTCCTCCTCCTCCCCCTCCTCCTCCTCCTCCATCTCCTCCTCCACCTCGTCATCCTCCAGAACTGTGCCCTTTCTGCCGGACAATTGTGTACCTGGCGTTTGTTGGTGCAGGAACCCACCCTCGTAGCCACTTGTGAAAGACTGCCCTGAAAGCCTTTGAAATGATCCCGCTTCCTCCTCCTCCTCCTCATCCTCCTGTGCCACATCCTCTTCCATCATCGCACGAAGCGTTTTTTCAAGGAGGCATAGAACTGGGATAGTAACGCTGAGAACGGCGTCATTGGCACTGGCCATGTTGGTGGAGTACTCGAAACAGCGCAACAAGGCACACAGGTCTCGCATGGAGGCCCAGTTATTGGTGGTGAAGTGGTGCTGTTCCGCAGAGCGACTCACGCGTGATTGCTGCAGCTGAAACTCCACTATTGCCTGCTGCTGCTCGCACAGTCTGGCCAGCATGTGCAAGGTGGAGTTCCACCTTGTGGGCACGTCACATATGAGGCGGTGAGCGGGAAGGCCGAAGTTACGCTGCAGCGCTGACAGGCGAGCAGCAGCAGGGTGAGAACGCCGAAAGTGCGCACAGACAGCCCGCACTTTCTGCAGCAGCTCTGGCATATTGGGGTAATTTTTAAGGAACCTCTGGACCACCAAGTTCAGCACATGCGCCAGGCAAGGGATGTGCGTCAAACCGGCTAGACCCAGAGCTGCTACGAGATTTCGCCCATTATCGCACACCACCAGGCCGGGCTTGAGGCTCACTGACAGCAACCACTCATCGGTCTGTTGTTCCATGTCCCTCCACAACTCCTGCGCGGTGTGGGGATTTTCCCCCAAACAGGAAAGTTTTAAAACTGCCTGCTGTCGTTTACCCCTGGCTGTGCTGAAGTTGGTGGTGAAGGTGTTACGCTGAATGGATGAGGAGGCGGTAGAGGATGAGGAAGCGGAGAAGGAGGAGTTAGCAACAGGAGGCAAACTGAAGCGCCCTGCAATCCTCGGTGGTGGAAGGACATGCGCCAAACCGCTATCTGCCTCAGGCCCAGCAGCCACTGCATTTACCCAGTGTGCTGTTAGGGAGATATAACGTCCTTGACCGTGCTTACTGGTCCACGCATCCGTAGTTAGGTGGACCTTGCCACAGATGGCGTTGCGCAGTGCACACCTGATTTTGTCCCCCACCTGGTTGTGCAGGGAAGGGATGGCTTGCCTGGAAAAGTAGTGGCGGCTGGGCACGACGTACTGTGGGACAGCCAATGCCATCAGGCTTTTAAAACTCTGCGTCTCCACCAGACGGAATGACAGCATTTCAAAGGCCAGGAATTTTGAAATGCTGGCATTCAGGGCCAGGGATCGCGGGTGGCTAGGGGGGTACTTCCTCTTCCGCTCCAATGTTTGGGAGATAGAGCGCTGAACGCTTCCATGGGACATTGTGGAGATGGTCGGTGACCCAGGTGGTAGTGTTGCTGGCAGATCCTCTGTTTGCGGGGTGACAGGTGCCACTGTCACTACAGAGGTGGATGAAGAGGCCGAGACTGCAGCAGAAGAGGAAGCAGGAGGAGCCAGAGACCTTTCTTGGTTTCTGAGGTGTCTACTCCACTGCAGCTCGTGCTTTGCACTTAGATGCCTGGTCATGCAGCTTGTGCTCAGGTTGAGAACGTTTATGCCTCGCTTCAGGCTCTGATTGCACAGTGTGCAAACCACTCGTGTCTTGTCATCAACACACTGTGTGAAGAACTGCCACGCTAGGGAAGTCCTTGGACCTGGCTTTGGTGTGCTTGGTCCCTTGCTGCGTTGGGCAGTAGCAGATGTACTGTCTAGGGGACGAATGCTCCGTTTTTGCACCCTGCTCCCTCTTCTGCTGTGCTGGTGGCTCTGTGCGACCACCGCCTCTTCCTCCGAACTACACTGGTCACCTGCATAACGTTGATTCCATGTGGGGTCGAGGACCTCATCGTCCTCCACATCATCTTCCACCCAGTCTTCACCCCTGCCCTCCATGTCTGTCTGCACAATTGCGAAAGCAGCAGCAGTTGGCACCTGTGTTTCGTCATCATCCGAGACGTGCTGCGATGGTCCTCCCATGTACCCATCATGCAACATAAGTGGTTGGGCATCGGTGCACTCAATCTCTTCCACTTCTGGGGCAGGGCTAGGTGGATGGCCCTGGGAAACCCTGCTAACAGAGTCATCGAAAAGCAGAAGAGACTGCTGCATGATTTGGGGCTCAGACTGCTTGGCTGATTTGCAAGGGGGTGAGGTGAAAGACTGATGGACATGGGCTTCAGGTGCCAACTCTGATCTTTCAGCAGAAGAGTGGGTGGGAGACAATGTGAAGGAACCCGAGGCACTGTCAGCAACCCAATCTACTATCGCCTGTACTTGTCCTGGCCTAAACATTGGTACAGCCTCATTAGGCGCGACAAAATACCGCCGCAGGCTCGGTCGCCTACTCGCACCTGAGGAAGGTGTTTCACTTGTGCGTGTAGCTGGCACAGTTCCACCACGTCCTCTCCCTGCAACAGGAGCTCCACCAGCAGCACCACGACCGGGGCCACCACGTCCCTTTGACCTTCCCCTCATATTTTCCAAATTTAGGATCTTGCCCTAAATGGCGTTTTTTGGAAGACCACAACACACCCACAGTACGTAATGGCTGAAACGCACAGCTACAGAACTGCAGAAAATGCTATTCAAAAAAAAAAAGGTTGTTTTTTTTAGTATAGCACAGTACAAGGAAAATATATAGAAATTGTTTTTTTACACACACCTCCAGATGTGTATTTCACACTGCAAAATATTTTCTGTGGCCCTAAATGGCGTTTTTTGCAAGAGCACAACACAACCACAGTATTTAACCACTGAATCGCACAGCTATAGAAGTGCAGAGAATGCTATTAAAAAAAAATGTTGTTTTTTTTAGTATAGCACTGTACAATATATAGAAATTGTTTATTTTACACACCTCCACATGTGTATTTCACACTGCAATTTATTTTCTGTGGCCCTAAATGGCTTTTTTGCAAGAGCACAACACAACCACAGTATTTAACCACTGAATCGCACAGCTATAGAAGTGCAGAGAATGCTATTCAAAAAAAATGTTGTTTTTTTTAGTATAGCACTGTACAATATATAGAAATTGTTTATTTTACACACCTCCACATGTGTATTTCACACTGCAAAATATTTTCTGTGGCCCTAAATGGCGTTTTTTGAAAGAGCACAACACAACCACAGTATTTAACCACTGAATCGCACAGCTATAGAAGTGCAGAGAATGCTATTCAAAAAAAATGTTGTTTTTTTTAGTATAGCACTGTACAATATATAGAAATTGTTTATTTTACACACCTCCACATGTGTATTTCACACTGCAAAATATTTTCTGTGGCCCTAAATGGCGTTTTTTGAAAGAGCACAACACAACCACAGTATTTAACCACTGAATCGCACAGCTATAGAAGTGCAGAGAATGCTATTCAAAAAAAATGTTGTTTTTTTTAGTATAGCACTGTACAATATATAGAAATTGTTTATTTTACACACCTCCACATGTGTATTTCACACTGCAAAATATTTTCTGTGGCCCTAAATGGCGTTTTTTGAAAGAGCACAACACAACCACAGTATTTAACCACTGAATCGCACAGCTATAGAAGTGCAGAGAATGCTATTCAAAAAAAATGTTGTTTTTTTTAGTATAGCACTGTACAATATATAGAAATTGTTTATTTTACACACCTCCACATGTGTATTTCACACTGCAAAATATTTTCTGTGGCCCTAAATGGCGTTTTTTGCAAGAGCACAACACAACCACAGTATTTAACCACTGAATCGCACAGCTATAGAAGTGCAGAGAATGCTATTCAAAAAAAATGTTGTTTTTTTTAGTATAGCACTGTACAATATATAGAAATTGTTTATTTTACACACCTCCACATGTGTATTTCACACTGCAAAATATTTTCTGTGGCCCTAAATGGCGTTTTTTGAAAGAGCACAACACAACCACAGTATTTAACCACTGAATCGCACAGCTATAGAAGTGCAGAGAATGCTATTCAAAAAAAATTTTGTTTTTTTTAGTATAGCACTGTACAATATATAGAAATTGTTTATTTTACACACCTCCACATGTGTATTTCACACTGCAAAATATTTTCTGTGGCCCTAAATGGCGTTTTTTGCAAGAGCACAACACAACCACAGTATATAACCGCTGAATCGCACAGCTGCAGAGAATGCTATTCAAAAAAAAGTTTTTTTTTTTTTTTTTAGTATAGCATAGTACAAGAAAAATATATAGAAATTGGTTATTTCACACAACTAGAGATATACACTGCAAAATATTTTTTTTGCCCAAAAATAGGTCTTTTTTGCGCACAACAAAGTGCCTTTTTTTTTTTTTTGCAACAGCACAATAAAGTGCCTTTTTTTTATTTTTTTTTATTTATTTTTTTTTCTGACCAAAATAGGTCTTTTAGCAAGAGCACAATACAGCCACAGTATGGAATAGGTGTATCACTCAACGTAATGCAGTGCTGGTGCACTGAGCTTGCAACACAAACAGATAAACCTATGCAGATCGCTGAGCTATTATATCTCTCAATCTGGACTCCTATCTAAATCTCTCTCCCTGAAAGCACAAACAGGATCCTGCCCCTACACTACACTACACTACACTGTCTCCCTATCTTTTCTATCAGTAGATTGCAGAATCAGGACTAACTCCTATCATATAATTCTCTCCCTCACAGCAACAGCAGCCAGGATCCTTTCCCTACACTGTCTACAAGCAGAGTGACGATCTGTGCTGTGTGCCTCTTTCTTATATAGAAGCTGGTCACATGCTGGGTCACATGTTGCACTGACCAATCACAGCCATGCCATTAGTAGGCATGGCTATGATGGCTTCTAAGGGCACACCAGCTAATCAAATGGTGATTGGCTGGCCCCTGAAGCATTTCTAACTGCGCCATTAAATTCCCGAATCCGAACCCGAACCCAGACTTTAGCGCAAAATCCGGGTCCGGGTCCGGGGTCGGGAAAACGCCAAAATTCGGTACGGACCCGAACTTTACAGTTCGGGTCCGCTCAACACTAAACATGATGTGAAAATGGAAACCTCTGTCTTAGATAAAACGTACAACCAACCCTATACACTGCTCGATACTTCTTTGGGTGAATTGACTACTGCTGCCTAATTATGGTATTATAGCTATTTTAACCTTAACATCCTCTAAAGACCAACAAATTGGAAAGACGTTGCAATAAAGAAAAGGAAAGATCACACACGCAATCTATTAAACACATCACAAATTATATTTATTATAGTTTAATTTTGTCTGCCTCGATTCAAATTTCATCTTCTCTTTAAATTTTGTACACTGAAAGGGAAGTTCATGGGAAGGGCTAGGGAATCTATGTTGTTATTTCAAAAAGAACAAAAGAATGTGAAAAATATAGAAAAAAAATTAAAAACATAAATAATTATGAAGCAAGATATGGTGGGATAAATCTAGGCAATGCAATTATGATGAGTATTATAATTATTATTATTATTATCATCATCATCATCTGTAACTAGGAATAATGTTTAGGCTGACAATTTTATTTAATTTCCTTTCACATTGCTTTCAGATGATATAAAATAGTTTTGTGATGTGGTGAAAATGTAAAATATTTACAAAAAGCTGAAAATTATAGAACATTAAAATGGTTGACAATTGTTTTCGTTAGGATTGTTTTACATGATGTGAAGGTAGATTGTTGTTTTACTGCCTTTCATACATAAAATACATTTCTATAGTGGTAAAATATACATATCCAATATGTAGAGTACACCATCCATGATTGTATTTCTGTGTGTATTTACATATTTATAACATATTTTTTTATTTAATTTTTTTGTAATAAAAATAACAATGTGTTTTCAAAAATAATGGAATATTAACAAACATCTAATATCGACCTACTAAAAATTGCTGAATCAAATGTTAACATACATTGTTGTGATGCTTCTATAACACCTGATCGTTCTAATGTGTGAAAACTCTCCAAATTAGATTGATAAAATATTTATATTTCTTCTACCTCCAATTTTAATCTGTCAGTTACAAAACTCAGTTTGCCAGTAAATATCTTCCCTACTTGCCAAGTGACCAAAATGAGATTTTATGGTGGTTGATTAATGAACCTTTAGTGGGCTCTAATCAAATTTTGTACACAAAATGGAATATAGAAAAAATTAATTTATTAATAATAAGTATCTCAATGATACATTAAAATACTTACAATCACAAATGCAATCATAATATAGATTACTGCACATTTAACACACATACACACAAACACACAAGCAATTCTATATGTAGCCAGGTGCTGGCATAAAGTTAACTGTTTGCATTACCAACTGTTGGACAGCAAGTTCCAGTATGTCTGCATTAAGTTCCTATTGACTTCCTCTTTTTCCTTTCCCTGAATAACCCAGACTGGGTGCCAGGGGGAAAGTGTGTTAAGGAAGAGGATCATGGTATATGTAGTCCCATCCCCTTCAGATGGAGATAGATGCTCCCTGTTGGAAAGCAAGCTACAGCTCCCAGGGGTCTCGGCCATTGAAGAGGAGGGGAGACAGAGGACTTTTACAAAGCTGCCCAGTCGAACCAGGGGCACTTGGTGCCAGACCGGAAAAGGAGATGGAAACAGGGACAGAGTGCTGGGCCTGTGGGACCTGTGTGCCTGCATGGCTTTTCCTCAGTGGTTCGGAGACACCGAGTGGATTCACCATCCAGCTATCTCAGAGGCACAGA
Organism: Rana muscosa; assembly: GCA_029206835.1. NCBI lineage: Eukaryota > Metazoa > Chordata > Amphibia > Anura > Ranidae > Rana > Rana muscosa. Next base: position 327,368,572 of record CM055116.1, on the reverse strand, counting down.
GTGGAGCCACTGGTTTAACTTCAGCTATCTTAGAGGCACAGAGCAGAGCCACAGGTCTATCTCCTTGCATTCCAGAGCTGACTAACCTTGGCTAGGAGAGAACCAGTGAACTCCATCAGACATGCACCACCGTAAGGGTCCCAACCAAGCAAATTATATTGTTGTCCTCTGTCACAGTGGTTTCTTTTACTTGACCTATTTGAGGACACTACCACATTTTGGTCTTCTTATATGAAGAATCTGTCACCAGTACATTGCAAAGACCTGCAAGCAGACTTAGATGTATTGGGGTCATGTTAGGAGGACTAGGTGACGACATAGCCAACATAAGTGATAGGTCTTTTCCCTATAATTCATTTTTTTTTTTAAAGCTGTTTTTATTGTATTTTCAAGGTAAAAAACAAATACAATACAGAGCCTATTGGGCATACCCAGGCTTGGTCACACACAAATTAAAATAATAATAACAACTACACTACTTACGCTCAACCACCTGTGCAGATTATCTAAAGTATTCTTCCATTTCCACAGATACTCTACATAGCTTACTTTAATTATTTACGAAATGAAATGAAGTACAAGGTACATATACACATTTCCATTCCCCCCTCTCCCCACAACTATTGACCGAGAAACCCAAGGAAGCCTACAAGGTCAGAGATGCCACTTAAGCCGTTACAGGTAATTAATAGAGCTTTGAAAAACATATTCTAAAACCCTAAAATTTGTGTAAAAAATTATAAGCAGCGCTGTAAACAATGTAAGATGAAATATCAGTTTTCACAGGTATTCAAAAATAATGCTAATGTCCATAAACATCACCATGTGACAAAAGGGAATATGTGCACAAATTCCCAAAAATATATACCGTATATAAATGTATTTAAATATTAATTGAATATAAGTCCATATATCACATCAAAAAGGTTTGTGAAAAAATAATGATAATAGCTTCCCAACTTCCACCACACCCGGTGTCAGTGAATCCTCTCCCGTCAGATGCAAAACTCACCAACTCAAATTGCCTTACACTCTCGTGTTCGGCGTGTAAATGTGTACAAAAAGACCTCACTGGTAGGTATAGCAGATAATCCCAGTTCCAACCAATTCACTGCCAGAAAGCTCCGCATGTAAATAAAAGAAGTGCTCAAAATAGCGTTATACCGTAAAATCAGTTTAATATCACACTTAAATCTTCAAATATAGCACTCACATGAATCTAAAAAAATAGAGCAATACACTGCACAGCAAACACTCGTTCAGAAATGAACCGAAAACCGAGTATAGTGGTCGCGGCGGACCCAAGATGTCCACTGATCGCTCACCACCTCCCCGCTGTTCCTTCCTGGATCTCCGCTTCCTTGATCGGCCTTGATACATCACACGTTCACTTCAGATCGTTGCCGCACAGCCACGCCCCAACATGTTTCGTCATAAAGACTTAGTCATGGGATTAATAGAGCTTCCCTATAATTCTTACCTATGTGCTTTATGGTACCTTTTTACATAGTCAAGTTGCTTAAAACATATAGTGGCTCATAAAAAGTTATCAAAAGGCACATGGTCAGAAGATAAAACACATGGGGAGAAGAATCTAAGTCAACATAGAAGATTTGTATGCGGTGCTGACTTGTTCATGAATTGGGGGAGATTATTTTGGGGGAGGAAAGCAATTTTTACTGATATATTATCACAATTGACTGTTGTCCACATTGTCACATTTGACCATTTGTTGCCTTCCTATTGTAACATTAGTCTATTTGTTGTCTGTGTATTATATACATTTATCAATTTGTCGTGAATATATTGCATGGATTGCCATATTTTGCCTGTGTATTGTCAAGTCACCAATATTTAGATTAGCCATATTACAAAAATTTGCTGATAAACCCTTCTGTTTCATGTTATTTAATTTAGTCCACTGTCACTATTGTCATGTATTACTATAGTGCAGTCTCTGTTTTTTTTTTCTGCCCATTAATAATATTTCTTTAGTAACAACTAGGGTTGAGCGAACCCGAACTATAACGTTCGGGTTCGTACCGGACTTTTGGGTTTTTGGTACCCGGACCCAAACCCGAACAATTTACTGTATGTTCGGGTTCGAGTTCGGTGTTCGGCAATGTAATGGCAAATTTTAAAAAGCAGCAGGGCAGCCAATCAACATTCGTTTAACTCGTGTGCCCTTAGAAGCCATCACAGCCATGCCTACTAATGGCATGGCTGTGATTGGCCAGTGCAGCATGTGACCCAGCCTCTATATAAGCTAGAGGCACATAGCACAGCACGTCACTCTGCTTTAGATAGTGTAGGGAAAGGTTACTGCTGCTGCTTTGAGGGAGAGAATTAGATAGGAGTCCTGATTCAGAAATCAAAATACTCAGCGATCTACCTTGCTTTTGTTGTGTGGGTGCAGTGCATAATCTTTTTATCCTGCCCTGAGCCCAGTGCCAGAGAAAAGATATCCGTCTGTTAGTTAGGATAATGAATAGAATAGATACTGTTGGTCTATTCTGCTATTCTAAAAACACCCATTTAGGGCAAAAATATATATTTTGCTGCGTTTCCTGCATATCTGTATTTAGTGAGATACACACTTTAGATACTGATAAAATTTTGGGTGCGTTTTCTGCATATCTGTACGTGTGAGATACAGGTACACACTTTAGATACTGTTCTCCTATTCTGCTATTCAAAAATAATAATAATTTAGGGCAAAAAAAATGTTTGGGTGCGTTTTCTGCATATCTGTACTTGTGAGATACACACTTTAGATGCTGTTCTTCTATTCTGCTATTCAAAAAAAAAAATCTAGGGCAAAAAAATATTTTTGGGTGCTTTTTCTGCATATCTGTATGTTTAACCACTTAAGACCCGGACCATTATGCAGCATAAGGACCCAAGGTGTTTTTACAATTTGGCACTGCGTCGCTTTAACTGACAATTGCGCGGTCATGCGACGTGGCTCCCAAACAAAATTGGCGTCCTTTTTTTCCCACAAATAGAGCTTTCTTTTGGGGGTATTTGATCACCTCTGCGGTTTTTATTTTTTGCACTTTAAACAAAAATAGGGCGACAATTTTGAAAAAAATGCAATATTTTTTACTTTTTGCTATAATAAATATCGCCCAAAAATATATATAAAAAAAAAATTCCTCAGTTTAGGCCGATACGTATTCTTCTACATATTTTTGGTAAAAAAATCGTAATCGGCGTTTATTGATTGCTTTGCGCAAAAGTTATAGCGTTTACAAAATAGGGGATAGTTTTATGGCATTTTTAATTAATTATTTTTTTTTACTAGAAATGGCAGCGATCAGTGATTTTTTTCATGACTGCGACATTATGGCGGACACACCGGACACTTTTGACACATTTTTGGGACCATTGTCATTTTTACAGCGATCAGTGCTATAAAAATGCACTGGTTACTGTGAAAATGACACTGGCAGTGAAGGGGTTAACCAACACTGGCTGTAGGGGTTAAATGTGACCTAATGTGTTTTCCTTACTGTGGGGGGCGTGGCTTAGCGTGTGACATCACTGATTGTCGTCAGGGAACTGACGATCAGTGTCAGTCACACTAGGAAGCACGGGGAGAGGTTTGTTTACACTTACCTCTCCCCGTTCTTCCTCTCTGTGACCCGATCGCGGGACACCAGCAGTGATAGGGTCCTCTGTTCCCGCGGGGACGGTCACGGAGGAGAGGACCGGGTCGCGGGCGCGCAGGCGGTGGCACGCTGCGCGACCCACGGCTGGGCTCTTAAAGGGGACGTACCTGTACGCCCATGTGCCCAGCCGTGCCATTTTACCAACGTACATCGCCGTGCGCGGGTCCTCAAGTGATTAAGATACACACTATAGATACTGTTCTCCTATTCTGCTATTTAAAAAAAAAAATTAGGGCAAAAAAAAAAATTCAGGTGCATTTTCTGCATATCTGTACTTGTGAGATACACACTTTAGATACTGTTCTCCTATTCTGCTATTCAAAAAAAATATTAATTTAGGGCAAAATAAATAGTTTTGGTGCATTTTCTGCATATCTGTACGTGTGAGATACACACTTTAGATACTGTTCTCCTATTCTGCTATGCCAAAAAATAATAATTTAGGGCAAAAACAATGTTTTGGGTGCATTTTCTGCATATCTGTACTTGTGAGATACACACTTTAGATACTGTTGTCCTATTCTGCTATTCAAAAAAATAATAATTTAGGGCAAAAAATAATTTTTGGGTGCGTTTTCTGCATATCTGTACTTGTGAGATACACACTTTAGATGCTGTTCTCCTATTCTGCTATTCCAAAAAATAATAATTTAGGGCAAAAAAAAAAAATTGGTGCATTTTCTGCATATCTGTACGTGTGAGATACACACTTTAGATACTGTTCTCCTATTCTGCTATTCAAAAAAAATAAAAATTTAGGGCAAAAAACTTTTTTTTAGTGCATTTTCTGCATATCTGTACGTGTGAGATACACACTTTAGATACTGTTCTCCTATTCTGCAATTCAAAAAACACCCATTTAGGGCAAGATCCTAAATTTGAGAAATATGAGGGGAACGTCAAATAAGGGACGTGGCCCCGGTCGTGGTGCTGCTGGTGGAGCGCCTGTTGCAGGGAGAGGACGTGGTCGATTTGTGCCAGCTACACGCACAAGTGAAACACCTTCCTCAGGTGCGAGTAGGCGACAGAGCCTGCAGCGGTATTTGGTCAGGCCTAATGCGGCTCTACGAATGTTGAGGCCAGGACAAGTACAGGCGATAGTAGATTGGGTTGCTGACAGTTCCTCCAGTTCCTTCACATTGTCTCCCACCCAGTCTACTGCTGAAAGATCAGAGTTGGCACCTGCAGCCGATGTCCATCAGTCTTTTACCTCACCCCCTTGCAAATCAGCCAAGCAGTCTGAGCCCCAAGTCATGCAGCAGTCTCTTCTGCTTTTGCTGACTCTGTTAGCAGGGTTTCCCAGGGCCATCCACCTAGCCCTGCCCCAGAAGTGGAAGAGATTGAGTGCACCGATGCCCAACCACTTATGTTTCAAGATGAGTACATGGAAGGACCATCGCAGCACGTCTCGGATGATGAAGAAACACAGGTGCCAACTGCTGCTGCTTTCGCAATTGTGCAGACCGACAAGGAGGGCAGGAGTGAAGACTGGGTGGAAGATGATGTGGAGGACGATGAGGTCCTCGACCCCACATGGAATCAACGTGATGCAGGTGACCTGTGTAGTTCGGAGGAAGAGGCGGTGGTCGCACAGAGCCACCAACACAGCAGAAGAGGGAGCAGGGTGCAAAAGCGGAGAGTCCGTCCCCTAGACAGTACGCCTGTTACTGCCCAACGTAGCAAGGGACCGAACACACCAAAGCCAGATACAAGGAGTTCCCTAGTGTGGCAGTTCTTCAGACAATGTGCTGATGACAAGACACGAGTGGTTTGCACGCTGTGCAATCAGAGCCTGAAGCGAGGCATAAACGTTCTCAACCTGAGCACAACCTGCATGACCAGGCATCTAAGTGCAAAGCACAAGCTGCAGTGGAGTAGACACCTCAAAAACCAAGAAAGGTCTCTGGCTCCTCCTGATTCCTCTTCTGCTGCAGTCTCGGCCTCTTCATCCACCTCTGTAGTGACAGTGGCACCTGCCACCCCGCAAACAGAGGATCTGCCAGCAACACTACCACCTGGGTCACCAAACATCTCCACAATGTCCCATGGAAGCGTTCAGCTCTCTATATCCCAAACACTGGAGCGGAAGAGGAAGTACCCCCCTACCCACCCACGATCCCTGGCCCCGAATGCCAGCATTTCAAAATTCCTCGCCTTTGAAATGCTGTCATTCTGTCTAGTGGAGACGCAGAGTTTTAAATGCCTGATGGCATTAGCTGTCCCACAGTACATCGTGCCCAGCCGCCACTACTTTTCCAGGCGAGCCATCCCTTCCCTGCACAACCAAATGGGGGACAAAATCAGGTGTGCACTGCGCAACGCCATCTGTGGCAAGGTCCACCTAACTACCGATACGTGGACCAGTAAGTACGGTCAGGGATGTTATATCTGCCTAACAGCACACTGGGTAAATGCAGTGGCAGCTGGGCCTGAGGCGGATAGCAGTTTGGCGCATGTCCTTCCACCACCGAGGATTGCAGGGCGCTTCAGTTTGCCTCCTGTTGCTAACTCCTCCTACTCTGCTTCCTCATCCTCTACCGCCTCCTCATCCGGTCAGCGTAACACCTTCACCACCAACTTCAGCACAGCCAGGGGTAAATGACAGCAGGCAGTTTTAAAACGTCCCTGTTTGGGGGAAAAACCCCACACCGCGTAGGAGTTGTGGAGGGACATGGAACAACAGACCAATGAGTGGTTGGTGGCAGTGAGCCTCAAGCCCAGCCTGGTGGTGTGCGATAATGGACGAAATCTCGTAGCAGCTCTGGGCTTAGCCGGTTTGACGCACATCCCTTGCCTGGCGCATGTGCTGAATTTGGTGGTGCAGAGGTTCCTTAAAAATTACCCCGATATGCCAGAGCTGCTGCAGAAAGTGCAGGCCGTCTGTGCGCACTTTTGGCGTTCACACCCTGCTACTGCTCGCCTGTCAGCGCTGCAGCATAACTTCGGCCTTCCCGCTCACCGCCTCATAAGTGATGTGCCGACAAGGTGGAACTCCACCTTGCACATGCTGGCCAGACTGTGCAAGCAGCAGCAGGCGATAGTGGAGTTTCAGCTGCAACACGCACGCGTGAGTCACTCTGCGGAACAGCACCACTTCACCACCAATAACTGGGCCTCCATGAGAAACCTGTGTGCCTTGTTGCGCTGTTTCGAGTACTCCACCAACATGGCCAGTGCCGATGACGCCGTTCTCAGCGTTACTATCCCAGTTCTATGCCTCCTTGAAAAAACTCTTCGGGCGATGATGGAAGAGGATGTGGCACAGGAGGAGGAGGAGGAGGAGGAGGAGGAAGAGGAAGAGGGATCATTTCCAAGGCTTTCAGGGAAGTCATTCACAAGTGGCTCTGAGGGTGGGTTCCTACACCAACAAACACCAGGTACACAATTGTCCAGCAAGGGCACAGTCCTGGACGATGACGAGGTGGAGGATGAGGAGGAGGAGATGGAGGAGGAGGAACCATGTTCACAGCAGGGTGGCACCCAGACCAGCTCATGGCCATCACTGGTGCGTGGCTGGGGGGATACAGAGGACACAGACGATACACCTCCCACAAAGGACAGCTTTTCGTTGCCTCTGGGCAGCCTGGCACACATGAGCGATTACATGCTGCAGTGTCTCCGCAACGACCGCCGAGTTGCCCAAATTCTAACTGGTGCTGATTACTGGGTGGCCACGCTGCTGGATCCCCATTACAAGGACAACGTATCGTCCTTAATTCCCTCACTGGAGCGTGATCGTAAGATGCGTGAGAACAAGTGCACGCTGGTAGACGCGCTGCTGGTGGCATTCCCACCTGACAGCGGGGGCACAGTGGAAGCACAAAGCGAAGGCAGAGGAGGAGGAAGAAGTCGCCAACACAGCCGGGGCACCGCCAGCACCTCAGAAGGCAGGGTTAGCATGGCGGATATGTGGAAAAGCTTTGTCAGCACGCCACAACAACCAGCACCACCAGTTGATATGGAACGTTTTAGCAGGAGGCAGCATTTCACCAACATGGTGGAGCAGTATGTGTGCACACGCCTACACTTACTGAGTTACGGGTCTGCCCCCTTCAACTTCTGGGTCTCCAAATTGGGCACATGGCCTGAGCTTGCCCTTTACGCCTTGGAGGTGCTGGCCTGCCCTGCAGCCAGTGTATTATCTGAACGTGTATTTAGCACAACAGGGGGCATTATCACAGACAAGCGCAGCCGCCTGTCCAGAGCCAATGTGGACAAGCTCACGTTCATTAAAATTAACCAGGCATGGATCCCACAGGACTTGTCCGTACCTTGTGCAGAATAGACATGTATACCGGCCTTACCCAGCCATTGTTGTATTTTTGATCTTTCTCACTCTTTTGGGGTGTACCCTAATTTAAAAAAAAAAAAATTAAAAACAAAAACCAGTGTTGGCTACCTCGTCCTCCTCCACTGCCGCTTCCACCTACACCGCCACATCCACCGCCACCTCAAGCTCCTACTCCATATGGACCTTGTCCTTCTAGGTCAAGATTATTATTTTTTATTTTTTATGTATTTTATGTTATTTTAAGTTATTTCCCTATCCACATTTGTTTGCAGAGCACTTGCCATGCTCTTAACAACATTTTGCTGCCATTTGCAGCCCTCTAGCCCTTTCCATTACTTTTTTAGAGCCATTTTAGTCCTAAAAAGTTCGGGTCCCCATTGACTTCAATGGGGTTCGGGGTCAAGTTCAGGTCAGGTTCGGGTCCCGAACTCGAACTTTTTTGCAAAGTTCGGCCAAACCCATCGAACCCGAACATCCAGGTGTCCGCTCAACTCTAGTAACAACAATATAATAAAGAAAAATGTAATAAACAATAATAAAAATAATCCACCCTGGGTGTCAAGTGGGCTACACACACATACTGGTTTCCAGTTTGGTGAATGTATTTCAGACTGAAAACAACCAAAGAAAATATTGGTAGCCAATAATTATTAAAAAAGTGATTAAAGAAATATGCATATTAATATAATGTGACAGCAGGAAGGTAAAGTCACCTGGTTGCATCCAGGGGGGTAGATATATTTCTCCCAGATTCAGGCTTTATGCCGACTTATACAACTAGGGAGTTGATGAAGCCCAGCTGAGGCTAGTGGGCTCATGAATGACTCATACCTCTAGGGAGAGTGCTGGGCGTCGTGAGGCAGGGAGTTGATGAGACCAGCTGAAGCCTGTCAGTTCGTTTAAGGCCTCTATAAAAACTCCCAGATTCATTAGATGTTAGCTCATGCCTGGACCCAGACCTGTGTGGACTGTCTAGGGAGAGTGAACCCCTGTGCGGTGAGGCAAAGCCTGTGTGGCTATTTGTTTGGACTTTTACTAAACCAGGGACTTAGGGACTAGGACAGCACCAGGCTGATCCCAGTTGTTAGTTTAGGAAACCTGCATGTTTAGTCAGAGGTCAAGCTGACCAGGATTTATTTTGTTTGTTTCTTTTTGGCTTTGCTGTGTTTTGTCACTGTACATAGAGAAATAAACCGCACCTTTTGATTTTGAAAACCACAACCTCCGTCTGCTGGCCCTGTTTTTGTGTGGGGAGCCCAACCAGGGGGTCACACACACCCGCTACCGAGTTAACCCCCTCACAGTTGGTGGAGAATGCGGGCAGTTTTTTTTAAGCCAGCATGGAGGAGATACTGAAACAGCTGGCTCTAGCAAATGCCAATCAACAGCAGACAAATGCAGGTTTGCAAAGGAGCCTTGCAGCCCAGCAGCAAGCTCATCAACAAGCCCAGCAGCAATCTGAGGCCCGCTTCATAGACCTGTTACAGAAGCAAGAGCAGAGACTACAACAAATGGAAGCAGTAATGCAGCAACGTCCGCAGACCAGTGAGGAAAGCCGTCCCACTAATACCGCGTCCTTTGGGGTGAGTCGTTTATTGACAAAAATGACTGGAGAGGATGATCCAGAGGTATTTTTGACCACCTTTGAAAGGACTGCTGAAAGAGAAAAGTGGCCTGAGGAGCAGTGGGCTGGACTGGTGGCTCCTCTGTTAACTGGTGAATCGCAGAAGGCTTACTATGACCTAGAGCCTGACCAAGCAAAAGACTATGTGATGCTAAAAGCTGAAATATTGGCAAGGCTGGGTGTCACCCTGGCTGTCCGGGCTCAGCGTGTGCATAACTGGACTTTCCAGCTTGGAAAACCCCCCAGGTCTCAAATGTATGATCTCATTCACCTGAGCAGGAAGTGGCTACAGCCAGAGACTTTGTCCGCACCGGAGATTGTGGAACGTGTTGTGATGGATCGTTTCTTGAGAGCTCTTCCTACCGCCATTCAAAAGTGGGTAAGCCATGGAGACCCAGAAACGGCCGGTAAACTTGTGGATCGTGTAGAGAGATACTTGGCTACAGAGAACCTGACGGCCTCTTCCAGAGACTCTCGGACTTTCCACCCTAAGACCAGACCATCCCCAGGGGCGGATAAGAGGATTCCAAGGGGTGAGGGTGGAGAGAGTGAGAGGGTGGGAGCTCTACCCCAAGTTTGGCGAGAACAGCCTGGGAAATCAGCGGCTCAAGAGGCCGCAAGAAGGATCGTTTGCTACCGCTGCCGGCAAGCGGGACATATTGCAGCAAATTGCCCGGTTGTGGAGGAACCCATGCAATGTGACTTTCTGATGGACAGACGTCAGTCGCTGTGTGCGACAGTCGCATGCACTGCCATTCGGGGAACTGAGAAACATTTATGCAAAATGTGTATTAATGGTAGAAATGTTGTGGTATTACTGGATTCAGGTAGCCTTGTGACCCTGATAAAGGCTGAATTAGTTAAAACAGAGGTCTCTGGGAATAGCAAGGTAGCTGTTATTTGTGTGCATGGGGACACCCGAGAGTATCCAGTGACTACAGTGTGTTTCGAGACCCCCAAAGGTACCCTCTCTCATCCAGTGGGGTTAGTATCTCAATTACCGCATGATGCCATTGTGGGAAGGGATTTTCCGAAGTTCTGGGAACTGTGGGATGATCCTGAGCCCCCCACTGGTGCCCCTATGTACCAGGAATGTGATAGCCAGAACTCCTCTGAGAGTGGTGAGGACTCTCCAGAATTTCCCTTGTCAGTATTGGCAGGGGAGACTCAAGAAACTGGAGAGGAGCCCACCTCCTCAGACGAAAACCTACCGTCTGTGGAGTTTTCTGATCTGGAGGTTCACAGGGAAAATTTTGCCACAGAACAGTTAAAAGACCCCGCCCTAATAAAGGCACGGGAAAACGTAGTGGAAATAGATGGCGAGTTAGTGAACCCAGATAATACCTGCACTTACCCATACTTCAGCGTAGAGAAGGACCTACTGTATCGGGTGGCAAAAAGGGCAGAAGAAACCGTTGAGCAGCTGGTGGTGCCCAAACCTTACAGGAAGTTGGTGTTGGAGTTGGCCCATGGGCACATTCTTGGAGGTCATCTGGGGACAGAGAAAACCCGGGAGAGGGTATTACAGAGATTCTATTGGCCTGGGGTGATGAAGGACATAGAAAATTATTGTTCCTCCTGCCCTGTGTGTCAGAGGTCGGCCCCGATGCCACATTTCCGTAGCCCGCTGGTCCCTCTACCCATCATTGAGGTCCCGTTTGAGAGAATCGCAATGGATTTGGTAGGTCCTATAATCAAGTCCGCTAGGGGGCACCAGTACATATTGGTTATAATGGACTATGCCACCCGTTATCCAGAAGCGATCCCTCTCAGAAATACCTCGGCCAAAACCATAGCCAAAGAGCTATCTCTTGTTTTTAGCCGGGTGGGTATTTGTAAAGAACTGCTTACGGACCAAGGTACACCCTTTATGTCCCGGGTTATGAAAGAGCTGTGTAAATTGTTCAAAGTGACGCAATTGCGTACATCTGTGTATCACCCCCAAACCGATGGGCTGGTTGAAAGATTCAACAAAACCCTAAAACAAATGTTGAAGAAAGTGGTGGATAGAGATGGAAAGGATTGGGACTGTCTACTTCCTTATTTGATGTTTGCTATTAGGGAGGTGCCCCAATCCTCTACGGGATTCTCCCCCTTTGAGTTACTGTATGGGAGACACCCAAGAGGGCTGTTGGATATTGCCAAGGAAACTTGGGAAAGTGAGAGTTCTCCCCACAGGAGTGTGATTGAGCATGTCGCCCTGATGCAAGATCGAATTGCACAGGTAATGCCCATCGTGAAGGAACATTTGGCCCAAGCGCAGTTGGCACAGCAGAGAGTGTACAACCGTGGAGCAAAGACCCGTACCTTTTCCCCGGGGGATAGGATATTGGTACTTGTCCCTACGGTTGAAAGTAAATTCCTTGCCAAATGGCCAGGCCCCTACGAGATAATGGAAAAAGTGAGCGAAGTGAATTACAAGGTCAGACAACCAGGAAGGCGAAAGCCCGAACAGATATATCACGTTAATCTGTTGAAAGCCTGGAGGGATAGAGAGTCCCTAGTCGCAGAAACTTGGTCACCAGCTCAAACTGGTTGCGTGATTCCGGAGGTTGGAATAGCAGCCACCTTGTCACAACCCCAACAACAGGAGGTTAAGGAGTTTGTGCTTCGCAACAAGGAGGTGTTCTCTGAGCTGCCGGGACAAACATCTGGGGTAGAGCATGATATTATTACCCCGCCCGGTGAAAGGGTGAAGTTAAAACCCTATCGGATCCCAGAGGCCCGACGGGAGGCAATACGGGAGGAAGTACAGAAAATGCTGAACTTAGGGGTGATAGAGGAGTCCCAAAGTGATTGGTCTAGTCCCATTGTGTTGGTGCCTAAACCGGATGGGAGCTGGCGATTTTGTAACGATTTTCGTCAGTTGAACAAAGTTACAAAATTTGACACCTACCCCATGCCACGTATAGATGAGTTGATCGACCGGCTGGGAACAGCCCGATACATGACGACTCTTGACCTCACAAAAGGGTATTGGCAAATTCCCCTGGCCAAGTCGGCCAAAGAGAAAACCGCATTTGTAACCCCAGACGGGGCGTTCCAATATAAGAGAATGCCGTTCGGGTTACAGAATGCGCCGGCCACATTCCAGCGGAAAATGGACCAGATGCTGAGGCCCCATCGGAAGTATGCTGCGGCTTACCTGGATGACGTAATTGTCCATAGCACAGATTGGGCCTCACATCTGCCAAAAGTGCAAGCAGTCCTGGACTCTGTTCGGGAAGCGGGGTTTACGGCTAACCCCAAGAAGTGTACCATTGGGCAGGAGGAGGCCAAATATCTTGGGTACACCATTGGCAGGGGAGTAATAAAACCCCAACTCAACAAAGTCGAGGCCATCCAGAGTTGGCCACGTCCCAACAGCAAGAAGCAGGTACGAGCCTTTCTGGGAATCGCGGGTTATTATCGGCGCTTCATTCCCCACTTTGCTTCTAAGGCTGTGCCCCTAACCAACCTGACGAAAGGGAAAGGGTCGGTCATGATTAAATGGACCCCCGAGGCTGAGGCAGCATTCCAATTCTTGAAACAAGCCTTATGTAGCCAGCCAGTGTTGTACTCACCCGACTTCTCTAAAGACTTTGTCGTACAAAGTGATGCGTCAGATGTGGGGTTAGGAGCAGTATTGTCCCAGGTCTGGAACGGGGAAGAGCACCCAGTCATTTACCTCAGCAGGAAGTTGAAGTCCCATGAGGTAAATTACGCCACGGTTGAAAAGGAGTGTTTAGCGGTGAAGTGGGCTCTAGATTCCCTTCGGTACTATCTGCTAGGTAGGCACTTTGACATGGTTACGGATCACGCTCCTTTAAAGTGGATGGCTCAAAACAAAGAGACAAATAGAAGAGTGAATAGGTGGTTCCTGGCCCTACAGGAATTCAACTTCACAGTAAAGCATCGCCCTGGCGTTCAAATGGGGAATGTGGATGCTTTGTCTCGAGTACATGAATGCCTGATTGCTGGTGTTCCAACCCCAAGGTTAAAACAAGAGGGGGGGGTATGTGACAGCAGGAAGGTAAAGTCACCTGGTTGCATCCAGGGGGGTAGATATATTTCTCCCAGATTCAGGCTTTATGCCGACTTATACAACTAGGGAGTTGATGAAGCCCAGCTGAGGCTAGTGGGCTCATGAATGACTCATACCTCTAGGGAGAGTGCTGGGCGTCGTGAGGCAGGGAGTTGATGAGACCAGCTGAAGCCTGTCAGTTCGTTTAAGGCCTCTATAAAAACTCCCAGATTCATTAGATGTTAGCTCATGCCTGGACCCAGACCTGTGTGGACTGTCTAGGGAGAGTGAACCCCTGTGCGGTGAGGCAAAGCCTGTGTGGCTATTTGTTTGGACTTTTACTAAACCAGGGACTTAGGGACTAGGACAGCACCAGGCTGATCCCAGTTGTTAGTTTAGGAAACCTGCATGTTTAGTCAGAGGTCAAGCTGACCAGGATTTATTTTGTTTGTTTCTTTTTGGCTTTGCTGTGTTTTGTCACTGTACATAGAGAAATAAACCGCACCTTTTGATTTTGAAAACCACAACCTCCGTCTGCTGGCCCTGTTTTTGTGTGGGGAGCCCAACCAGGGGGTCACACACACCCGCTACCGAGTTAACCCCCTCACAATAATAAATAAATAAGTACAAAAAACATACCTCTGTAATGGCTATTTAAAAAATGCTTAGGATTCTTGACCTAGACCAAAAATAGTTAATGAGTTCATAGAAAATCATTAAGATTTGTCTAAAATATGAAATGCGAAAAGTGCTTATAAAACAATGCAGTGCTACATTAACAGATTATTGACAGATAAACTGAGATTTGAGTGTATAAGGTTATGAGTATGATTTCACCTGAACTCCAGGATCCTGTGAAATAGACAGATATTAATTACTTTCACAACCCTTGACGCCAAGTCTAATGGTTTTACTTTGCACTCAATTACCAGAAACAAGATGGGAAACAGAACAGTCTTGGTTCATTGACTGGGATGCAGCATAAACAATGTGATGGGTGATATTGCGAAATTGGTTTGATCAGTATGTTGTTTATTGGAATCAGTCAAAAGAGTTATATTTCCAAAAAATAACATTGGAAAATATTCGTTTGAATTTATTGTGACAAACCAGACAGACGTATTCATTATCTACGATAATTTAGCATTTTGAAGAATGATGTACATGTTTGTTGCGTATTGCCAATTACAGTGTTTCCTATCATTCGTTTTTTTGCCAGCATGGTACATTCTGACATATAAGCGTATGATAATAGTAAATAGGACTGTATACATAGATATTATAAACTGCAACTATTTCTGCAGTGTTTATCCACTTAACGACCGCCCACCACCGATTTACGTCGGCAGAATGGCACGGACAGGCAGAATCACGTAGATCTACGTGATCACCTTTGTGCAGTTGGGGGGTCCATCCGGACCCCCCTTCACTGCAGTGAGCGGCCGTTAAGTGTTCGGGAGCGATCAGGCATGAGGGGGGGGCGCTCGATTCCGCCCCCCCCCCCCCCCTCGCGATCGCTCCCGGCCAATGAAAATGCTTCCTCCGCCATGTGATGTAAACAAGGCTGGAGGAAGGGATGTCATCTCCCTCGCCGCGGTCTTTCCGTTCCCGGCGCCGAGCAGAGAAGAAGCAGGTTAGTGCACCAACAGTCCACTGACACGTAGGTACACATAGGCACACAAATCACCCCCCAGTCACCCCCAGATCACCCCCAGGTCACCCCAAAGCCCCCAATCACAGTGTCACTGATTGCAGTGATAATTTATTTTACTGATCACTGCATTTAGTGTCATCTGTGATTGTAAAAAGTTGCAGGGCAGTTAGGATTAGGCCCCTTTAGGTCCAGGGTAGCCCCCTAACCCCCCCTAATAAAGGTTTAATAAAGGTTTAACCCCTTGATCACCCCCCAGGTAACCCTTTCACCCCCTAACTTCAGCGTCACTAAGCGATTGTTTTTCCGATCGCTGTATTCGTGTCGCTGGTGTTTTAGATAGGCAGTTATTTTTTTTTAGGTTCGCCGCAGGTTTTTATTAGAGTCAGGTACCCCCATATATTATTTTAACCCCCCTCGCGATCGCTCCCGGCCAATGAAAATGCTTCCTCCGCCATGTGATGTAAACAAGGCTGGAGGAAGGGATGTCATCTCCCTCGCCGCGGTCTTTCCGTTCCCGGCGCCGAGCAGAGAAGAAGCAGGTTAGTGCACCAACAGTCCACTGACACGTAGGTACACATAGGCACACAAATCACCCCCCAGTCACCCCCAGATCACCCCCAGGTCACCCCAAAGCCCCCAATCACAGTGTCACTGATTGCAGTGATAATTTATTTTACTGATCACTGCATTTAGTGTCATCTGTGATTGTAAAAAGTTGCAGGGCAGTTAGGATTAGGCCCCTTTAGGTCCAGGGTAGCCCCCTAACCCCCCCCTAATAAAGGTTTAACCCCTTGATCACCCCCCAGGTAACCCTTTCACCCCCTAACTTCAGCGTCACTAAGCGATTGTTTTTCCGATCGCTGTATTCGTGTCGCTGGTGTTTTAGATAGGCAGTTATTTTTTTTTAGGTTCGCCGCAGGTTTTTATTAGAGTCAGGTACCCCCATATATTATTTTAACCCCCTGATTGCCCCTAGAGTTAACCCTTTCACCAGTGATCGCCGTATAAGCGTCACTGGTGTACCTGGTTAGCCAGTAAGTTATTTAGTTATTTAGGTTACCCGTCAGGTTTTTATATAGTGTCAGGTACCCCCATATTTAACCTAATAAAGGTTTTAACCCCCTGATTGCCCCTAGTTAACCCTTTCACCAGTGATCACCATATAAAGGTTACGGGTGACGCTGGTTGATTAGTTCGCTTTTTATAGCATCAGGGCACCCGCCGTATATAACCCAATAAAGGTTTAACCCCCCTGATCGCCCGGCGGGTGAGATCAATTAGGTTTTAGCGCCAGAGAGGGACTGCGTCGCCCCAGGCAGTGTTAGGTTAGTGACAGTAACGCTAACACCCACGCGCAAAGCATACACCCCCCTTAGTGGTATAGTATCTGATCAGATCTGATCAGATCTATACTAGCATCCCCAGCGGTTTAGGGTTCCCAAAAACGCAGTGTTAGCGGGATCAGCCCAGATACCTGCTAGCGCCTGCGTTTAGCCCCTCCGCCCAGCCCAGCCCAGCCCAGCCCACCCAAGTGCAGTATCGATCGATCACTGTCACTTACCAAACACAACACACATAACTGCAGCGTTCGCAGTGCTTGGTTTTTGGGGCCCTGTACGCGGCTAGGCTCCCAAAAAGTCCCACACATGTGGTATCCCCGTACTCAGGAAAAGCAGCAGAATGTATTTTGGGGTGCAATTCCACATATAACCATGGCATGTGTGAGCAATATATCATTTAGTGACAACTTTTTGTACATTTTTTTTTTCTTTTTGTCATTATTCAATCATTTGGGACAAAAAAAAAAATATTCAATGGGGTCAACATGCCTCTCAGCAAATAGCTTGGGGTGTCTACTTTCCAAAATGGGGTCATTTGGGGGGGTTTTGTGCCATCTTGGCATTTGATGGCCTTCAAAACTGTGATAGGTAGTGAGGAGTGAAATCAAAAATGTATGCCCTTAGAAACCTTGAAGGCGGTGCTTGGTTTTTGGGGTCCCGTACGCGGCTAGGCTCCCAAAAAGTCCCACACATGTGGTATCCCCGTACTCAGGAAAAGCAGCAGAATGTATTTTGGGGTGCAATTCCACATATAACCATGGCATGTGTGAGCAATATATCATTTAGTGACAACTTTTTGTACATTTTTTTTTTCTTTTTGTCATTATTCAATCATTTGGGACAAAAAAAAAAAATATTCAATGGGGTCAACATGCCTCTCAGCAAATAGCTTGGGGTGTCTACTTTCCAAAATGGGGTCATTTGGGGGGGTTTTGTGCCATCTTGGCATTTTATGGCCTTCAAAACTGTGATAGGTAGTGAGGAGTGAAATCAAAAATGTATGCCCTTAGAAACCTTGAAGGCGGTGCTTGGTTTTTGGGGTCCCGTACGCGGCTAGGCTCCCAAAAAGTCCCACACATGTGGTATCCCCGTACTCAGGAGAAGCAGCAGAATGTATTTTGGGGTGTAATTTCACATATGCCCATGGCATGTGTGAGCAATATATCATTTAGTGACAACTTTGTGCAAAAAAATAAAAGTTTGTCATATTCCCGCAACTTGTGGCAAAATATAAAATATTCCATGGACTGAACATGCCTCTCAGTAAATAGCTTGGGGTGTCTACTTTCCAAAATGGGGTCATTTTGGGGGATTTTGTGCTATTTTGGCATTTTATGGCCTTCGAAACTGTGATAGGTAGTGAGGAGTGAAATCAAAAATTTGCGCCCTTAGAAATCCTGAAGGTGGTGCTTGGTTTCCGGGGTCCCGTACGTGGCTAGGCTCCTAAAAAGTCCCACACATGTGGTATCCCCGTACTCAGGAGAAGCAGCAGAATGTATTTTGGGGTGCAATTCCACATATAACCATGGCATGTGTGAGCAATATATCATTTAGTGACAACTTTTTGTAATTTTTTTTTTTTGTCATTATTCAATCACTTGGGACAAAAAAAAAAAATATTCAATGGGCTCAACATGCCTCTCAGCAATTTCCTTGGGGTGTCTACTTTCCAAAATGGGGTCATTTGGGGGGGTTTTGTACTGCCCTGCCATTTTAGCACCTCAAGAAATGAGATAGGCAGTCATAAATTTAAAGCTGTGTAAATTTCAGAAAATGTACCCTAGTTTGTAAACACTATAACTTTTGCGCAAACCAATAAATATACGCTTATTGACATTTTTTTTACTAAAGACATGTGGCTGAATACATTTTGGCCTAAATGTATGACTAAAATTGAGTTTATTCGATTTTTCTTATAACAAAAAGTAGAAAATATCTTTTTTTTTCAAAATTTTCGTTCTTTTTCCATTTATATCGCAAAAAATAAAAATCGCAGAGGCAATCAAATACCATTAAAAGAAAGCTCTATTTGTGGGAAGAAAAGGACGCAAATTTCATTTGGGTACAACATTGCATGTCCGCACAATTTACAGTTAAAGCAGCGCAGTGCCGAATCCCAAAAACAGGCTTGGTCCTAATGGCCCGAAATGGTCCGGGGCTTAAGTGGTTATACAAAAAATATTATCTCTGTCTATAATTTTAGTTACTTTTATATGCATCAACTTCCAGGAAGCCTCACTTTCTGAGCCACTGGGAATTGGGTAGAACTGCACAGAGACACATGGATCACTAGAAGCTGGTGGAAGTGCACATGGACAGAGCAGGAAGCAGATTAGGAGTGCACAGAGTCAGAGGGACCACTAGAAGTTGGTTGGAGTGCACGGGAACACAAAGCAGAAAGTAGACATGGCAGAGAAACACAGAAGCACACTTCTAAATAGGAGGGCATACGTGCTGGTATTGAATGGCAAACTAGAACACACATCTAGAATCACAAAGGTTTAGAAAGGCTGAAAGCTGGCTGAAGTACACATGGAAAACAGAGGCACAAGTAAGATGGAATGCATAGAGGAGAGTTACTGGGGATAGGTGGGACATGGAACACTGGGGATGCAGAGATCACACTGCAAGGCACTAGCAAAGTCACTGAAAACAAGGAAAGGGGTTTGGCTATAGGACCGTTAGGAAACTTGGAATCTCAGGGTTACTTGGAAATTCTGGAACACTATTATTAGTATCACTGAGAAAGTTGGAGACACCAGGAAACTTGGTATCTTGAGACCAATCAGAAAGTCAGGGATGCTAAGAAACATGAAATCTTAAGGCCTGTTTCTAGGAACACTAGTTGTTGTTCAATGCCCAGAAGGCATGAGTGGACTGGGACTAAAGCCTCGTACACACTGATTGTTGGACGACCGAGCGTCTGATTTTTGTCAAAAGGGCGTGTGCAGGATTTTGTTTAGCATACTAACTATCCGCAAATTGACGTTTGACAAACAGGAACGTAGTGACTTACTATGAGAGTATAAAGAGGAAGTTAATTTCTCAAGTGCGACCCTTTGGGCCCCTTCTGCTAATTTCTTGTTAGTAGAAGTTTGGTGAGCGTTGATTCGCGATTATCAGATCGTACATAACAAATGCCTTTTAAAATACGTTTGGCATAACTACATGCAAAGCAGTTCTCATTATTATTCCATTAACCACTTAAGCCCCAGACCATTTTGTTGCTAAAGGACCAGGCCCGTTTTTGCGATTCGGCACTGTGTCACTTTAACTGACAATTGCACAGTCGTGCAACGTGGTTCCCAAACAAAATTGACGTCCTTTTTTTCCCACAAATAGAGCTTTCTTTTGGTGGTATTTGATCACCTCTGCGGTTTTAATTTTTGCGCTATAAACAAAAATAGAGCGACAATTTTGAAAAAAAATGCTTTTTTTTTTTAACTTTTTGCTATAATAAATATCCCCAAAAATATATATATAAGAAAACATATTTTTTCCTCAGTTTAGGCCGATTTTTTGGTTAAAAAAAAAGCAATAGGCGTTGAAAGTCATTGATAAAAATAAAAAAAAATGCGTGGGGGTCCCCCCAAATTCAATTACCAGGCCCTTCAGGTCTGGTATGGATATTAAGGGGAACCCTGCATCAAATTGAAAAAAAATATAACATGGGGTTCCCCCCAAATATCCATACCAGACCCTTCAGGTCTGGTATGGATTTTAAGGGGAATTCCGCGCCAAATTAAAAAAAAAATGTCATGGAGTTCCCCCCAAAAATCCATACAAGACGCTTTATCCGAGAACGCAACCTGGCAGGTCGCAGGAAAAGAGGGGGGGACGAGAGAGCGCCCCCCCTCTTGAACCGTACCAGGCCACATGCCCTCAACATGGGGAGGATGCTTTGGGGGTCTGTGACCCCTCAAAGCACCATGTCCCCATGTTGATGGGGACAATGGCCCCATCCCCACAACCCTTGCCCGGTGTTTGTGGGGATCTGCGGGCGGGGGGCTTATCGGAATCTGAAAGACTCCTTTAACAAAGGGGACCCCCAGATCCCAGCCCCCCATGTGAATTGGTAAGGGGTACATTGTACCCCTACCATTTCACAAAGAAAGTGTAAAAAATAAAAAAATAAAACACACAGACACCGTTGGGATAAGTCCTTTATTAAAAAAAAAAAAAAAAAAAAGAGATTCCAGCGGTGGTAATCCACTCTCGGTCTCCACTCCAACGCTGTCGGTATCCTACAATGGATGATCTCCTCTCCAGGTCCAGGCTCCAGCGATGAGATGTCCAGCGCAGCGAGGAACAGCATCCAGTCACCCCCGGAGACACCCAGGGAATAATGTTTTAGAAGAAAATGGGTTGGGACTTTATATGAGACAATGGATTTAATTGCTTGAGTCAGCAATTTTTTATTATATGCTACCATGTCTTGTTTTTGGGTTTACTGCCGATATCGAGGTTGATCATGTGTTACTTTGTATATAATACTACCATTTTTACTATAATTTGATATACAAATCATGTTTTATCTTACATTGTATCATACTTATTGATTTAATATCAATGTCATTCTATGCAATATGCCCCAAAATTATGTCAATAAAATTATCTGCTTACTTTATATTGACTGACTCATTCTGCCCTAGTGTTGTGTTTCATACAAAGTCCCACTGCTTTCTTTGCCACCCGGGGAATAATGTTGCAGCAGCCTGACAGGTCTTGTATGTAGCTGAGGACGGGGCCACCCCTCACGTGACCCCGTCCCCCTCTGACACAAGGGGAAACCCGTGCTTTCCCAGTAATGTGCGGGTGACCCCGCCCCCCTCTGATGTAACGCAGGTTTTTCCGTTTCTGGGTGTCTAGTGTGCTCCTGCTCCTTTAAGGAGGGTTGGGCTCCCTCCAGTCATCTGCCCTTCATCTATCCATCAGCATGCATGTGCTTCCACTTAGGAGACTCTTTAAATTTTAGAGTTAGGGTCTGCAGTACACAGGGAGCCTTGACGGGGCCTGCAGCTTACACATGTATTTGCAAATGCGTGCAACTAAACCCCTGTTCTTAACGCACTGTTAAACAGATGAATTTGTTTGGCTGCTGATTGGTTGGTAAGTTGAGCTTGGATATTCTGTGTGTTTTTAGACATGCGTTCGCCCCTTCCTGTGCTCTTTACTATGAAGACCAGTCATAGGTAGGGGCAGTGACAGTTGTTTTTTGTATTGTTGTCATTGTGGTCAGGCAACGCACTAGCACCTTTGCTGCCATGTGCTGGGTGTCTAGTGTGCTCCTGATCCTTTAAGGAGGGTTGGGCTCCCTCCAGTCATCTGCCCTTAATCTATCCATCAGCATACATGTGCTTCCACTGAGGAGACTCTTTAAATTTTAGAGTTAGCGTCTGCAGTACACAGGGAGCCTTGACAGGGCCTGCAGCTTACACATGTATTTGCAAATGCGTGCAACTAAACCCCTGTTTTTAACGCACTGTTAGACAGATGAATTTGGTTGGTTGCTGATTGGTTGGCAAGTTGAGCTTGGATATTCTGTGTTTTTTTTGACATGCGTTCGCCCCTTCCAGTGCTCCTTACTGTGAAGACCTGTCATAGGTAGGGGCAGTGACAGTTGTTTTTTGTGTAGCGGGTATTTGAATTTAAGGGAAGCATCTGGGTGGTAGTGTAACCCAGATGCACTGATTGCTAGGGAATCCAAGACCCTTTTTTATGGTTCTTGAAGGACTCTGGTGGTGTGAGGTTCCCTGCGGCCTGCAGGTGGCATTGTCACCGTGGCGGGAGTTGAGCCCACACCGCAAGACTGCTTCCTTTTTGTCCTTTCCTGGCGCTGGTACAGCAGGGCGGGGAACCTGCTGGGACGCAAAAGGCGAGGGGATAAAGGGGGCGGACGCCCTAAACTTGGGGTTCAGAGTCGGAGGACGCGGCTGCACCCAGGCATCTTCAGCTTGGGTGCTGGCGTTCCGGAGTTCCGGGCCCAGGTGCCCTTGACCTGGCCGGAACGAGAGATGGAGTCCATCTCAGGCACCTTTAGCCTGGGGTGAGGTACTATGGCGGATGCCTGGGGCTCAGTACCTTTGACTGAGTTCCGCGAGGGTGGAGGAATCCGAGGGGGCCCTAACTCCTTGGGTGCCCGTGTCTGAGGTCGAGGAGACTGGTGAGCGGAACTTCTCTGGAGAGTCCGGCGCAGCATTGCTGGTGACAGAGAGGCCTCCGGTGACTCCCTTGGACGGATATCCTTCCCCTGACAGGGGCTGTGCTAGCGAAGGTAATTCATGTTCTACCTCATATAGTCAGTGGCAGTCACTATTCGCCATTGGTGACACCACAGTGGTTAGCGATACTTTAAAGGATTGTGCCTCGACCTACTCCCGTTAATACTGAACTGTTGCAAAGGTCCCAACTTGACTGTGCTGTATGTTTATTCGCTGAGAAGAATAAAACTGTGTTGGACCTATTCAGTGTGTGGAACTCTGGTTACTAGGAGCAAAGGGGAATGAATCCGAGGAAAGGATTTGACTCTAGGACACCTACACAAAGCCCGATCTTTCTGGCCTTCAACTCTTCACTATGGGCCGTGGTGTATCTCATCCCTCCCCCCGGTACTGACACCTCTAGACAAAGACAGACAAGCCGAGAATGAGAAGGGGTGAGAGGGGTGAGGTCGCTACATTTGTATTGTTGTCATTGTGGTCAGGCAACGCACTAGCACCTTTGCTGCCATGTGCTGGGTGTCTAGTGTGCTCCTGCTCCTTTAAGGAGGGTTGGGCTCCCTCCAGTCATCTGCCCTTCATCTATCCATCAGCATACATACAGGGGCAGTGACAGTTGTTTTTTGTAAAGTTAAAATCAAGGCATCAAAAGTCAGTACAGACTAACTGCACTGCCGCTGACATGTTTCACACCAGACACGGTGCTTAGTCCGTCTATGACTAAGCACCGTGTCTGGTGTGAAACATGTCAGAGGTAGTGCAGTTAGTCTGGACAGACTTTTGATGCCTTGATTTTAACTTTACAATAAAAGGTGAATATTTGGAGTGCGGCTATCCAGCTATTTCTTTTTGAATCATCTCTGTTGCAAACAGAGCCAGCACCCTGTTTAACTGCGGAGACAGCTGATCGTAGGAGAGGTAATTACCTTGGAGCGGTGAACTCACATATTTTGCAGTCCTATGATTGAGGTCTGCTATAATTTGAAAACCAACTAAAACGTGTTCCTGAAAAAGCCATCACCACTGCTTTAAATACAGCTGCATATTGGGCATAAGCGTGGATCCTGTCACTGTCTATAAATGCAGCCAAAACGTCCCTTCACAGCGCCCCTTCTAAGTGGTGATTGTTCTCCTCTCATTCGAGTGGCATTATGAGATCTGCCATTTTCCCTTAGTATTGAGAATTCCAAAGAGTCCCCACCCAGTAAGGTATTTTAGTACAGAAGAGCCCTTTCACCACAATTTGTCTGCAGCACAGTGTTGTAAAGGACAATGGTTTTCTCAATGATCTCAACACATCTCGCTACATACAGCTTCCAGTGTTTGGGAGGAGTGAAAAGTCTTCCTGAAAGCCTGTTCTATTTAACCCTCTTCCTTACAGCCAGCACCTCAACTCTCCACCTCTGTATCATACTCTTGGGGGGGGGGGGTGTTTACTATAGCACACAATCTAGTGCAGCTTTGCATAGTAACCAATCACCTTCTAACTTCAACTTGTTCAATTAAGCTTTAACAATAAAACCTAGAAGCTGATTGGTTACTATGCCTAGCTACACCAGATTTTGTGCGCTACAGTTTTCCTTCTGGAACAGCACCTCCATGCCCTATGTATTATACCAGGTAATTTGTGCTCCAGCAGGAAAAACAGAGGAAAGGTGTCTCTAAACCCCACCTTATTGAGGCTCATATCATAATTCTGGTCGCCTCTTCCAATGATGACAAGATGCTGCACCAATTATAAGAAAATAAACAATATTTTTATTAACAATCTAATACATGATATAATCTAAAAAACAAAACCATATTAAAAAACTGCAGTTTTACTACAGAAATGGTTTATACTCTCCAAACTTGGTCATATGTGTCACTACATGTCAGAAGAACATGTATGACTAGACTGTATTGTAGCAATAGTTTAAGCTCAACATGTTTCACGAAGATCGCTTCTTCAGGAGCTTGTGTATTTTTCTAAGGAGAGAAAGATCATTCATACATTTTAATAAAGACAATGTAACTAAAGGTACTGTAATGCATAATACAATTTATCAGGGTGTACAGATGATACCAGGACTGCATAACCAAGTAAGCAGGGGATACACAGCATGCAAGGTGCGCAGTGCGCCGTATGTGGGGGATGTGCCAGAGATACCAATAAGAAAAGGAATAGTAGAAATACTGTGTCTCCAATTCGGTGATATAGGGGCAGAAAAAATTTACTGCTCCTAAAAGTGTATAAAAAAGGAGAAAAAAGAGAGAAGAGGTAGATGTATGTAGGTGAATAGCAATCTAACACCATATCCGGGGAGTTACCATGCACAATGGTATAGTAAATGCCTACCTTAAAAAGGAGCGTTAACTGTATAGGAGCTAAAAAATATTATAGATATGGTATGGTCCTGGAACCTCAATTGGGGCTTGTAACGTGCTTAGCGGTAAGTAGTTACCATCTAGAAAATGACATATATCATGTTAACTATTTATAGGTAAAGGGAAAAGAGAGGGGGGGAGGGAGACATAGGGGGAAAAAAAGAAAAGAGAAAAGGGGAGGGAAAGGGGAGAGACAGAAAGTAGAAGAGGGAACGTGGAGAAAAGAGAACAAAAGAGGGGGGGGGGGGGGAGGGAAAAGGAAAGGGGTAGGGAGATATATGAAAAAAGGGGGGGTTTCACTTCCAACATTTGACCAATTGACGTTAGGACGTGGCACTGCGCTACCATAAGCTTCCACAGTTCCATCCTGTGTTGATACTTTTGATAACTTTTAGATTCAAGATGCTGCACCCATCCTAATTTTTTTTATAATTAGACCCCTTAAGTTGCTTTCACACTGCTCCGTTGAAAAAATGGGAAGTGTGCTGTAGGAAAAGTTTAGAATCAGCTAATAAACTGCAGAGGGAAAAATAAGGTTTAGTGCTTTACTTTTGATTGCTAGCATTTTGGAAAATCAACTTGCTTGCTGCCTTTCTTTTTTTTCGTATTGAAGTCTTTTTCATCTTTAATTGTATTTTGTGGTTGATCTGAGATTAAATGTTACGCTTAGTTGCTGTCTCGCCCATAGCCAACTTTCTTTTGCTTCATAGCTTCCCTATAAAAGAGAAAAAAGGGATTTTGCTTCAGGGGTTGGTATTTGGGGTTTTCATTTATTTTGGGTATATATTAATTATTTTTTATGTTGACAGGACCTTTCCTTTAGGTTAAACTGCCTTTTTTGTAGCAAGGCTTCCCTTAAAAAGCAGGATTTTGTTTTAGTGGTGGTATTTTTGGCTTTCATTCTTTGTTATTTATTTTTTATTTTGTTTTATGTTGAAAGATCTTTTTTCAAGTTTGAGGTACTAAAAGCACAGCTTTAACTTGTTGCTGACCATCAGTACTGAGAGCTGCCTTTTGTTCAAAGCCTACCGCTGTATTGTTAGAAAGAAAAAATGCAATAACAGTGTGTACCCATACTTTACATTAGGGTTGATTTACTAAAACTAGAGAGTTCAAAATCTAGTGAAGTAAATCCTGTAAACTACATTAGTAGTGAGAAATTAACATCCTGCACTCTCACGCCTCAGATCAGCACCATTGCATGCATCTTCACACCATAGATCACTTTTCCCCACCTTCAAATCTATTTCACCACTGTACCCACCTGCTCACCTGTCTCACCACTGTACCCCCCTGCTCATATGCTCCACCGCTGTACCCCCATGCTCGTCTGTCTCACCCCTCAACCATCTTCTCATCTGTCCTAACACTGAACTTATCTGCTCATCTGTCACACCACTGTAACCCCTTTTCTCACCTGCCCCACCACTGTACCTCCTGCACATCTGTCCCACCACTGTACTCCCTGCTCTTCTGCTCAACCACTGTAACCCCCTGCTCATGTGTTCCAACGATGTACCTCCTTTCTCCTCTGCACCCCTCTGAACATCTGCCCCACCTCTGTAGCCCCATGCTCCTCTGCCCCACCGCTGTAACCCCATGCTTATCTGTCCCACCAATGTACCTACTTTCTCCTCTGCCCCAACACTGAACCCCTCCTGCTTTTCTTTCCCACCACTGAAACCCCCTTCTCATATGCCCAATCACTGTATCCCCCTGCTCATCTGCCCCATCACTGTACCTCCCTGATTTTCTGTCCCACCGCTGAACCCCCTTCTCATTCCTCCCACCTCTGTACCTCCTGCACATCTGTCCCACCACTGTACCCCCTTGCTCTTCTGTCCCACCACTGTAACCCCCCTGCTCATCTGCCCCATCAATGTACCCCCCTTTCTCATCTTCCCCACCACTTTAACTCCCTGCACATCTGCTCCACCGTTGTATCTCCATGCTCTTCTGTCTAACAACGGAATCACCTTCTCATCTGTTCTAACACTAAACCCACCTGCTCATCTGCCCCACCACTGTAACCTGCTTTCTCATCTGGCCCACCAATGTACCTCCTGCACATCTGTCTCACCTGTGTACCTCTCTGCTATTCTGCCCCACCTCTGTACCCCCTGCTCTCCTGCCCCACTACTGTAACCCCCTGCTCATCTGTCCCACCAATACACCTCCTTTCACATCTGCCCCATTGCTCTACCCCCCTGCTTTTCTGTCCCACCACTAAACCCCCTTCTCATCTGCCCCAACATTAAACCCCCCTACTCATCTGGCCCACCACTGAACCCCCCTGCTGATCTGCCCCAACGCTGTACCCCCCTTCTCTTCTGTCCCACTGCTGAACCCCCTTCTCATCTCTTCCACCACTGTACCCTCCTGCTCATCTGTCCCACCTCTGAACCCATCCTGCTCATTTTCCCCACTTCTGTACCCTCTTCTCATATATGCGTGATATGCAGAGTGGAGAAAGAAAGCAGAAATAAGACACATCTGCCTTTCATGGCGCACTCATCCTGCTGATCCAACTCTCGCATCCAGCCCACGTGCTTGTATGTGATGTATGTGATGTATGGGATGTCACATACAAGGATCTGGAATGGATGCACAATGATGAGCTCAGGTCAGGGGTATTTTCTGAAAGCAGTGGGCCTATGTGCAGGATCATAAGTTGGGCATTCGCAGCTGAGAAAAAATGCGGCGCTCTGTGCCACAGGAAAATTTGGGTGTGATTTTCATTGCGCTGAAGACTGGCTCTGGCTTAAAGGGACACAGAGTGCAGGAGTTCAGTACTAAGTGATGCAAAGGTTCAGGAATAATTTCAACAAAGTTCCCAGAAGCTCAACAGTAATTCCACAAATTGTCACCTGATTGTGGTTTTCTCAATCACAGTGAAGTCCCTTCTTTCTGAGATTGGTAGTGGCAACCAAGCGAGTCATCTTCCTCCAGATGGTGGATGGGGCTAGCAGGGCTGTGATTTGCTTTAGCAGTGGCCAATGAAAGTCCTCCTCCTCCTGGAAACAGGGCCCCCCCCCCACTACCACCAGAACTGCACCCAATCTCTTCCCCATCACAAAAGTTGACAATCGCAGCTATAGAAAAGCTAGAGAAACAAACAATGTTTCCCATCTTTTACAATGTGTGGGGGCACAGTGCCCCCCCAGTGCAAGTGCAGCGTGGGGAACTATGAAATTGGAATGCATTAGTGACACTTCCCTGCGCTGCTCTGCTGATGGGGAGGGAGTCGAGTGCCAGCAAAAGAGGCTTCGAGTGCCGTTTGCGGCACCAGTGCCGGGGGTTGCCTACCCCTGCACTAGACTTTTCACTCTTTAGTTTTAATACATCAGCTCCATTATTTCATTCACATTCACTGCACCCCCAATTCCCATAGTAAAAATAAGCTAAATATTATGCCTATTTTCCCTGCTTAAAACTGTTCAGCTGCTGTCCAATTTTACCCTGATGTATCCTCTGCATTTTTTAAATTCTACTCTAGTAAAGCTCCAGCTTGTGCTCCTTGTCTCTAGTATGTTTTGGCCAATTCTACCTAATTAAAATACCCTGTTGGTAGCTAATTTTGCACTGCTGTGTCATTTGTGGTCTCCTTATTCTTGTAGCAAAATGCCTGCCTGTATAATCTTTGTTTCAAATATATTTTATCCAATTCTCCCTCATTAAAAATGTCCTGCTGCTAATAAATTGTACACTGCTATTTCATCTGTGGTCTCTAAATTGTAATGAAATTGTGATATAAATTGGCAAAGAGCAGGACAGCTTTGCCTCAGTGAGAACATGGACAGCCTCAGTGAACTGCTGGCCTATTACTGTTTGACAAAAATAAATGTGCAGTGCTTAAACGACCTGAAAAAAAGTAAAAAAAAAAAAAAAAACTTGAATGAACCACATTGGAGTGATCCTGCTGTATGTAAGCCAAGCTAATTCTCAAAGAAAAAAATCAATTCCACGGCCAAATATGTGCTGCCAGCACACGCTGCTGCTAAGACTATCACATGAATATTGCACCATTCTTTAAAACTACATACAGTTTTAAGGCATCCCCCAAGTATGTTATTTGAAGAATTTGTGCGTTCTTATTATTTCCCCAAAAGCTGCATGAAAAAATCTCTCTTTGGTAAGGCAGATTAGTTCAACTCAACTAGAACTCAACTAAGAACTACAGTCAGGTCCATAAATATTGGGACAAGGACACAATTCTAATTTGGCTCTATACACCACCACAATGGATTTGAAATGAAACAAACAAGATTTGCTTTACAGCAGACTTTCAGTTTTCATTTGAGGGTATTTACATCCAAATCAGGTGAACGGTGTAGGAATTACAACAGTTTGTATATGTGCCTCCCACTTTTTAAGGGACCAAAAGTAATGGGACAGATTAACAATCATAAATCAAACTTTCACTTTTTAATACTTGGTTGCAAATCCTTTGCAGTCAATTACAGCCTGAAGTCTGGAACGCATAGACATCCCCAGACGCTGGGTTTCATCTCTGGTGATGCTCTGCCAGGCCTCTACTGCAACTGTCTTCAGTTCCTGCTTGTTCTTGGGGCATTTTCCCTTCAGTTTTGTCTTCAGCAAGTGAAATGCATGCTCAATTGGATTCAGGTCAGGTGATTGACTTGGCCATTGCATAACATTCCACTTCTTTCCCTTAAAAAACTCTTTGGTTGCTTTTGCGGTATGCTTCGGGTCATTGTCCATCTGCACTGTGAAGCACCGTCCAATGAGTTCTGAAGCATTTGGCTGAATATGAGCAGATATTATTGCCCGAAACACTTCAGAATTCATCCTGCTGCTTTTGTCAGCAGTGGGGATGAGCTTCGAGTTCGAGTCAAACTCATGTTCGACTCGAACATTGCCTGTT
The DNA here is from genome assembly GCA_029206835.1 of Rana muscosa. Classification (NCBI taxonomy): domain Eukaryota; kingdom Metazoa; phylum Chordata; class Amphibia; order Anura; family Ranidae; genus Rana; species Rana muscosa. Next base: position 327,338,519 of record CM055116.1, on the reverse strand, counting down.
CGCCGAACAGCGAACAAATTGGGGTATTCGCGGAAAATTCGAAAAGTCTATGGGAGAAATCTAAAGTGCTAATTATAAAGGCTTATATGCAAGTTATTGTCATAAAAAGTGTTTGGGGACCCGGGTATCAATGCAAAAAAAAAGTTTTAAAAACGGCCGTTTTTTTGGGAGCAGTGATTTTAATAATGCTAAAAGTGAAACAATAAAAGTGAAATATTCCTTTAAATTTCGTACCTAGGGGGTGTGTATGATATGCATGTAAAGTGGCGCATGCTTCCAGTGCTTAGAACTGTCCCTGCATAAAATGTCATTTTTGAAGGAAAAAAAGTCATTTAAAACTCACTCGCGGCTATTAATGAATTGTCGGCTCCCGGCAATACATAGAAAAGTCATTGATAAAAATAAAATAAAAAGTGTGGGGGTCCCCCAGAATTCAATTACCAGGCCCCTTAGGTCTGGTATAGATATTAAGGGGAACCCTGTCGCAAATTTAAAAAAAAATGCGTGCGGTTCCCCCAAATATCCATACCAGGCCCTTCAGATCTGGCATGGATTTTAAGGGGAACTCCATCCCAAATGTAAAAAAAAGTGGCGTGGAGTCCCCCCAAAAATCCATACCAGACCCTTATCCGAGCACGCAACCTGGCAGGCCGCAGGAAAAGAGGGGGGGACGAGAGAGCGCCCCCCCCTCACCTGAACCGTACCAGGCCACATTTCCTCAACATGGTGAGGATGTCCCCATGTTGATGGGGACAAGGGCCTCATCCCCACAACCCTTGCCCGGTGGTTGTGGGGGTCTGCGGGCGGGGGGCTTATCGGAATCTGGAAGACCCCTTTAACAAAGGGGACCCCCAGATCCCGCCCCCCCCCTATGTGAATTGGTAAGTGGTACATTGTACCCCTACCATTTCACGAAGAAAGTGTCAAATAATGTAAAAAAACCACACAAACACCTTGGAAAGGTCCTTTATTAAAAACAAACAAAAAAAAAACCATTCCAGCGGTGAAATCCAGTGTCCCGCAGCGATCCGATGTCCAGCGCTGTCCGTCATTGGCTGAGCCTGAGCGGACCTGATGGGGAACTTCCTCCGCAGTCTATTACATGTATAGACCTGCCCCTTCTAAAGTTCCCCATCAGGTCCGCTCAGCAAATGACTAGGTGTAAGGTTGAGGACCTGATGCGGAACATGAGAAGGGGCGGGTCTATACATGTATTACACAGTGAAGGAAGTTCCCAATCAGGTCCGCCCCCTCGGTATGTCAGACCCCGCCTACGTCATTGGCCTGAGCGGGGAACTTCCTTCACTGTGTAATTTAAATTTACACAGTGAAGGAAGTTCCCCATCAGGTCCGCTCAGGCCAATGACGTAGGCGCGGTCTGACATACCGAGGGGGCGGACCTGATGGGGAACTTCCTTCACTGTGTAATTCATGAATAGACCCGCCCCTTCTCATGTTCCGCATCAGGTCTTCAGCCTTAAGCCTCGTACACACGACCGAATTTCTCGTCCAAATCCGACAAGAAAAGTGCCGAGAGAGCTTTATTGTCGAGAAAACCGTTCGTGTGTATGGTTTTACGACGAGAAAACTGCCGTGAATCTCAACGAGAAAAATAGAGAACCTGCTCTCTATTTTCTCGTCCAGATTCTAGATTTTCTCGTCGTGTTTCTCGTCGGCCTGTTTTGCGACGAGAAAATGGTTCGTGTGTATGCTTTTACAACTCTTCAAAAAGCGTGCATGCTCAGAATCAAGTATGAGACGGGAGCGCATCTTCTGGTAAAACAAGCCTTCGTAAAGGAGATAGCACATTCGTCACGCTAAAACGAACTGAAAGCACGAAGACTGAAAAGCGCGAATCGTCTCTTCCCAAACTTTTACTTCACACACGGTAACACGAGATCAGCAAAAGCAGCCCAAGGGGTGGCGCCATTGAAATCGATCTTCCCCTTTATACTGCCGTCGTACGTGCTGGACGTGACCGCGCAGAACAACGACGAGATTTGGAATTGTCAGTGTATATGCATGGAAAGCTTGACGAGAAACTCGTCAAGGTTAACAAGAACCTCGTCCAGAAAAACGACGTGTTTTTAATGACGAGAAACTCGGTCGTGTGTACGAGGCTTCACACCGAGTCATTGGCTGAGCGGACCTGATGGGGAACTTTAGAAGGGGCAGGTCTATACATGTAATAGACTGCGGAGGAAGTTCCCCATCAGGTCCGCTCAGGTTCAGCCAATGACGGACAGCGCTGGACATCGGATCGCCGCGGGACACTGGATTTCACCGCTGGAATGTTTTTTATTTTATTATTATTTTTTTTTTAATAAAGGACGTTTCCAAGGTGTTGGTGTGTTTTATTTTTTATTTTTTGACACTTTCTTCGTGAAATGGTAGGGGTACAATGTACCCCTTACCAATTCACATAGGGGGGGCCGGGATCTGGGGGTCCCCTTTGTTAAAGGGGTCTTCCAGATTCCGATAAGCCCCCCGCCCGCAGACCCCTACAACCACCGGGCAAGGGTTGTGGGGATGAGGCCCTTGTCCCCATCAACATGGGGACATCCTCCCCATGTTGAGGGCATGTGGCCTGGTACGGTTCAGGAGGGGGGGGGGCGCTCTCTCGTCCCCCCTCTTTTCCTGCGGCCTGCCAGGTTGCGTGCTCGGATAAGGGTCTGGTATGGATTTTTGGGGGAACTCCACGCCATTTTTTTTTAAATTTGGGGTGGAGTTCCCCTTAAAATCCATGCCAGATCTGAAGGACCTGGTATGGATATTTGGGGGAACCGCACGCATTTTTTTTTTTAATTTGCGGCGGGGTTCTCCTTAATATCTATACCAGACCTGAAGGGCCTGGTAATTGAATTCTGGGGGACCCCCACGCTTTTTTTTTTTTTTTTATCAATGACTTTTGTATGTATTGCCGGGAGCAGACAATTCATTAATAGCCGCGAGTGAGTTTTAAATTACTTTTTTTCCTTCAAAAATGACATTTTATGCAGGGACAGTTCTAAGCACGGGAAACATGCGCCACTTTACATGCATATCATACACACCCCCTAGGTACGAAATTTAAAGGAATATTTCACTTTTATTTTTTCATTTTAAGCATTATTAAAATCACTGCTCCCGAAAAAACGGACGTTTTTAAAACTTATTTTTGCATTGATACATTTCCCCTGGGGCAGGACCCGGGTCCCCAAACACTTTTTAGGACAATAACTTGCATATAAGCCTTTATAATTAGCACTTTAGATTTCGAACGTTCGAGTCCATTGTATTTAATAGGGTTCTAAAGTTCACGCAAACCGAACAGGGGGGTGTTCGGCTCATCCCTGGTCAGCAGTCACATCATCAATAAATACAAGAGAACCAGTTCCATTAGCAACCATACATGCCCACGCCATGACACTACCACCACCATGCTTCACTGATGAGGTGGTATGCTTTGGATCATGAGCAGTTTCTTTCCTTCTCCATTCTCTTCTCTTCCCATCACTCTGGTACAAGGTGATCTTGGTCTCATCTGTCCATAGGATGTTGTTCCAGAACTGTGAAGGCTTTTTTAGATGTTGTTTGGCAAACTCTAATCTGGCCTTGCTGTTTTCGAGGCTCACCAGTGGTTTACATCTTGTGGTGAACCCTCTGTATTCACTCTGGTGAAGTCTTCTTTTGATTGTTGACTTTGACACACATACACCTACCTCCTGGAGAGTGTTCTTGATCTGGCCAACTGTTGTGTAGGGTGTTTTCTTCATCAGGGAAAGAATTATTCGGTCATCCACCACAGTTGTTTTCCGTGGTCTTCCGGGTCTTTCGGTGTTGCTGAGCTCACCAGTGCGTTCTTTCTTTTTAAGGATGTTCCAAACAGTTGATTTGGCCACACCTAATGTTTTTGCTATCTCTCTGATGGGGTTTGTTTTGTTTTTTCAGCCTAATGATGGCTTGCTTCACTGATAGTGACAGCTCTTTGGATCTCATATTGAGAGTTGACAGCAACAGATTCAAAATGCAAATAGCACACTTGAAATGAACTCTGGACCTTTTATCTGCTGCTTGTAAATGGGATAATGAGGGAATAACAAACACCTGGCCATGGAACAGCTGAGAAGCCAATTGTCCCATTACTTTTGGTCCCTTAAAAAGTGGGAGGCACATATACAAACTGTTGTAATTCCTACACCGTTCACCTGATTTTGATGTAAATACCCTTAAAATTAAAGCTGAAAGTCTGCAGTTAAAGCACGTCTTGTTTGTTTCATTTCAAATACATTGTGGTGGTGTATAGAGCCAAAAAGATTAGAATTGTGTCGATGTCCCAATATTTATGGACCTGACTGTACTTACATTTTGGTTGGAAACGGTAGGAATGCAAGAGTTAAGGGGTTTGTTCCATAGGATAAATCTCTTAAAAAGAGAAGTATCTCTTTAAAGGAGAAGTATCTCTTTAAAGGAGAAGTACAGCCAAAGCTCGTTTGTCTGTACTTCCCTTGTGGATCACAGGAGTGTAAGTCGTTCTGCACCCCTGTGACCCGTTTTCAGCAGACTGCTGAAGCCCGCTGTTGGCTGACATCATTGAGATGGTCCAGGCTCAGGAAGGATAGCGACCATATGGGAGTGTCTGAGAGCCTGAGCCAGCCGCTCCAGGACTCTCCACAGCCCAGTGCTCCAGTGAGTGTGGGAGGGGGGAAGAGCAGAGAGGTGGTGAGAACTGAGCGGTCTGCTCTGTTTGATCACATGGTTCTCAGTGTTAAAGTCGGTGGAGGATAGATGCAAGGTAAGTATGATTTAGAAAAACACTGGAACCCCATACTTCTCTTTTAATGCCTGATAGATAAATATTGCATTAAGGCAACCCAGACCTTCCAGAAATTTCAATTTTATAATTTATTTTAGCTAATAATCTCTCATTTGTCATTATCCAGGCCAATTTAGAGTGAGATCAGACTTCTGTGCAGGAAAAAGGACTCCTTCGAAGATCAATTAAAAAAAGCATCCAAGATAAGAACATGGTTATAGACGTTTCTTATATGTGCTAAAAACATGCTAAAAAACAATAACTGAGGTAGCAATAGAAATAGATGAAAGAGACAAAGTAGAGACCCCTTCAGTGGAAGGAAAGGAGGTAATGGGTGAGAATTAAAATGAGTAAAAAAAAAAAAAATCATGTTGCTGTCAAAGTCAGGGAAAGATTCCATGCTATGCCACAAATACAGATCTATGGCTCTAATAAACTGTGTTCTGAACATATAATTCCAGATGCTAGCCATGCGATTAGAAAAATGTTTTACGTGGAAAAATCAGTCAGGCTTTATAAATGGAAGAAGCACTAGAGATAGCATCTTGTCCACAATAAAAATGATCTAATGGAGCATAAAACGTAGAAAGAAATAATAATAGTAGCCTTAAATATTGAAGAGTCCATTGACAGGGTTGCTTGGTCATTTCTGTCAGCTGCGCTTTGTGCTCATTGGTGAAAAACATTATCAATAAGGTAATAGAACTCTACAAAAATCCATTGGCAAGGTTAAAATGATTGGTTCAAAAATTAAAGCCTTTATTTTAAAACAGGACAAGTCAAGGTTGCATTTTCTATCACTAACATACACAATGAAATATACATTTCTTAACCACTTGCCGACCGCCTCCTGTACTTATACGTCGGCAGAATGGCACGGACAGGCATATCAACGTACCTGTACATCCCCTTTAAATGCCTGTCCGTGTGGTCACACGCGCGCCGCCGGCGGCACGCTCGCAACCCTGCCGCCATCCCCGTGAGTCGGACCGCGGGTCCCGTGGACTCGATCGCCGCGGGAATCCCCGCGATCGTCTCACGGAGGTATAGAGCGGGGATATGCTTGTGTAAACAAGCATCTCCCTGCTCTGACTAGTGACAATGACACTGATCTCGGCTCTGTGTACTCGGAGCGGAGATCGGTGTCATGTGACACAGAGCCCATCCCCCCTACAGTAATAAACACTATGCAGGGAACACTTATCCCCTACAGCCCCACCTAGTGGTTAACCCCTTCACTGCCAGTGTCATTTTCACAGTAATCAGTGCATTTTTATAGCACTGATCGCTGTGAAAATGACAATGGTCCCAAAAATCTGTCAAAAGTGTCCGATGTGTCAGCCATAATGTCGCAGTCACGAAAAAAATCACTGATCGCCGCCATTACTAGTAAAAAAAAATAATTAATAAAAATGCCATAAAACTATCCCCTATTTTGAAAACGCTTAACTTTTGCGCAAACCAACCAATAAACGCTTATTGCGATTTTTTTACCAAAAATATGTAGAAGAATACGTATCGGCCTAAACTGAGGAAAAAAAATGTTTTTTATATATTTTTTGGGGTTATTTAGTATAAAATATTGCATTTTTTTCAAAATTGTCGCTCTATTTTTGTTTATAGCGCAAAAAATAAAAAACGCAGAGGAGATCAAATACCTCCAAAAGAAAACTCTATTTGTGGGAAAAAAAGGACGTCAATTTTGTCTGGGAGCCACGTCGCATGACTGCAAAATTGTCAGTTAAAGCGACGCAGTGCCGAATCGCAAAAAGTGGCCTGGTCCTTTAGCTGCAAAATGGTCCGGGGCTGAAGTGGGTAATTTTACCTGAAGCAGATATTAAAGGTTTTTAGCTTTAGTAACTATGAGTTAAAATTGTTAGCTATGCAGATGAAGCTGCTGGTGACTTCCCAGTCTCTGGGATGTCATTAATATTCAGGAAATTATCTCTTTGGACTTCCTCTTTCATTGTTGTCTATGATAGATATATAGATAGATAGATAGATAGATAGATAGATAGATAGATAGATAGATAGATAGATAGATAGATAGATAACATTTTAAACTTGTTTTCATTTTTTTTATATTGGATTTGTATTTTTTAAACATAGTCTTAAAGAGTGTAATATGTACCAAGTTACTGTGCAACTCTCCCTGCGCTCCTTTAACCTCCCCCCGTGGCAGCAGATGGGGGGTCTTCTCTGCGCACCTGCTGTCACAATTTCAAAAAAGCGTTTCATTAATTTAAAGTTCTGTGAATGAATAAACTACAAGTCCTGTCTTAAACTGCGGCAGACAGCTTGTATTTCTCAATGAACTGTGAGGGCTCTCATAAGCTCTCTCATAGTTCATTACTCTTCCTGTACTTCAGTAACTGTCTGCCCATTGCAATGCTGTGCAGGCTCCTAAATTTTTTTTTAAAAAGCACTTTTTTTAACCGCTTTGCCACCGCCGCACGACTATATACGTTGACACAATGGCACTCCTGGGCAAAAGGGCGTATATATACGTCCCCTTTAAGGAAGCGCCATTGTGCACGCGGAAGGATATATACATCCTTTTGCCCAGGAGTCCCATTGTGTCGACGTATATAGTCGTGCAGCGGTTGGGAAGCGGTAAAAAAAGTGCTTCTTAACCACTTAACGACCGCCCACTGTAAAAATACGTCGGCAGAATGGCACCGACAGGCAGAATCACGTATATCTACGTGATCACCATTGTATAGTTGGGGGGTCCAATCGGACCCCCCTTCTTTACAGTGAGCGGTGGTTAAGTGTTCGGGAGCGATCCGGGATGAGGGGACGGCCGTTCGATTCCGGCCACCCCCTCGTGATCGCTCCCGGCGAATGAGAAAGCTTCCCTGCCTGTGTAATGTTTACACAGGCAGAGGAAGTGATGTCATCTCTCCTGCGGCGCTCACATATACCAAGCGCCGCACAGGAGAAGATGCCTGTCAGGGCCCGGACTGGCGGCTAGTGAGGACACAGGAGGTGGATCCTCTGTGCCAGAGAGGCGAAGGCACAGGTCGCACTGGAGGACCGGTTCTAAGCAGCTACCGGTTTTCACCAGAGCCCGCGCAAGGCGGGATGGACTTGCTGCGGCGGTAGCAACCAGGTCGTGTCCCCCAGTAGCGGCTCGACTTCTCTGGCAGCTGAGATAGGCACGGTACACTGGGACTAGGCAGAGGCAAGGTCAGACGTAGCGGAAGATCAGGGCAGGCGGCAATGGTACGTAGTCAGGGGCAACGGCAGAAGGTCAGATACACTGGAAAGGCAAGTACAAAACGCTTTCTCAGGGCACTAAGGCAACAAGATCCGTTAAGGACAGGAAGGGGGAGTGGGTTTTTAAGTGTTTTGGAGTGTGACACAGTAATTGGACCAGGCACCAATCAATGGTGCACTGGCCCTTTAAATTTAAGAAGACCGGCGCGCGCGCGCCCTAGAGAGCAGCGGGACCGCGCGCGCCGGGACGGAGCAGGGGGAGGAGGCCGGTGAGCAGGATGGGATGCGATCCGCGGGCGGACAGGTGCTGCCGCATGGATCGCATCCCCGCCAGTATCAGAGCAGCGCTCACGGTCAGAGGAGCCGACCGGAGCGCTGCAGGGGGACAGACGCCGCGGGCGCTCCGGGATGGATGGGACACCCGGAGCGCTCGGCGTTACAATGCCAGGTTAGTGCACAAAGCACTACACTGACACCAGGACACATAGGCACATAAATGGCCCCCCCCAGACACCCCAGATCACCCCCCAGATCACCCCCAGCCCCCAGTCACAGTGTCACTGATTGCAGTGACCATTTATTTACTGATCACTGCAATCAGTGACATTTGTGACTGTAAAAGTGTCACTAAAGTTAGTTTTAGGTCCAGTGTAGCCCCCTAACCCCCCCTAATAAAGGTTTAACCCCCAGATCGCCCCCCAGATAACCCTTTCACCCCTATCACCACTGTCGCTAAGCGATCATTTTTCTGATCGCTGTCTTAGCGTCAGTGATGCCGATCGGTAGCCAGTTATTTTTTTTAGGTTCGCCGCAGGTTTTTATAGCGTCGGGTACCCCCATATATTACCTAATAAAGGTTTAACCCCCTTGATCGCCCCCCAGATAACCCTTTCACCCCCTATCACCACTGTCGCTAAGCGATCATTTTTTTGATCGCTGTCTTAGCGTCGGTGATGCCGATCGGTAGCCAGTTATTTTTTTTAGGTTCGCCGCAGGTTTTTATAGCGTCAGGTACCCCCATATATTACCTAATAAAGGTTTAACCCCCTTGATCGCCCCCCAGGTAACCCTTTCACCCCCTATCACCACTGTCGCTAAGCGATCATTTTTCTGATTGCTGTCTTAGCGTCGGTGATGCCGATCGGTAGCCAGTAATTTTTTTGAGGTTCACCGCAGGTTTTTATAGCGTCGGGTACCCCATATATTACCTAATAAAGGTTTAACCCCCTTTATCGCCCCCCAGGTAACCCTTTCACCCCCTATCACCACTGTCGCTAAGCGATAGTTTTTCTGATCGCTGTCTTAGTGTCGGTGATGCAGATCGGTAGCCAGTAATTTTTTTTAGGTTCGCCGCAGGTTTTTATAGCGTCAGGTATCCCCATATATTATCTAATAAAGGTTTAACCCCCTTGATCGCCCCCCAGGTAACCCTTTCACCCCCTATCACCACTGTCGCTAAGCGATCGTTTTTCTGATCGCTGTCTTAGTGTCGGTGATGCCGATCGGTAGCCAGTCATTTTTTTAGGTTCGCCGTCAGGTTTTTATATAGCGTCAGGTACCCCCATATATTACCTAATAAAGGTTTTAACCCCCTAATTGCCCCTAGTTAACCCTTTCACCAGTGATCACCATATAAGTGTTACGGGTGACGCTGGTTAGTTAGTTTGCTTTTTATAGTGTCAGGGCACCCGCCGTATATAACCCAATAAAGGTTTAACCCCCTGATCCCCCGGCGGGTGATATCAATTAGGTTTTAGCTTCAGAGAGGGTCTGCGTCACATCCCAGGCAGCGTCAGGTTAGTGCCAGTAGCGCTAACACCCACGCGTGAAGCATACACCTCCCTTAGTGGTATAGTATCTGAACAGATCAATATCTGAACTGATCAGATCTATACTAGCGTCCCCAGCAGTTTAGGGTTCCCAAAAACGCAGTGTTAGCGGGATCAGCCCAGATACCTGCTAGCACCTGCGTTTTGCCCCTCCGTCCAGCCCAGGCCACCCAAGTGCAGTATCGATCGAACACTGTCACTTGCAAAACACAACACACATAACTGCAGCGTTTGCAGAGACAGGCCTGATCCCTGCGACTCCAGTGCTGTAGGAGGTGATTTCACCACCACAGTTTAAAAAAAAAAGGATATATGCCGAAGCATTGGGGCAGCAGGGGCGGAGGAGCGATTTTGCTCCTAATGCCGCGTACATACGGTCGAAATTCCGACGGAGGCTTGCCCGTGGAAAAGTCTGACCATGTGTAACTTTTGCGGGAAGATTCCCCCATGCTTCGGCATATATAAATGGTGCATGTATGCCCATCATTAGAAGTGGGTGGATATAGGGCGGTATTCTAATGGTGGGCATACCCACCGATCAATCTTTTTTTTTCGTTCAGCCAACAGGCTGCATGAAAAAAAGATTACAATACATGTCCAACAAGGACCAGCAACGTACTGGTATGTTGCTGGACTTTGAATGTTTATACCAGAATGATGCCTGCAGGTTTAGGTATCATCTTGGTATCATTCTTTTCAGCCAGCGGCCGGCTTTCATGTAAAAGCAATCCTAGTGGCTAATTAGCCTCTGGACTGCTTTTACAAGCAGTGGGAGGGAATGCCCCCCCCGGATATAAAAAGTGCCATTGGGAAATTGGGAAAGCATTTTATCACACCGATCTTGGTGTGGTCAGATGCTTTGAGGGCAGAGGAAAGATCTAGGGTCCAATAGACCCCAGTTTTTTCAAAAAAAGAGTACCTGTCACTACCTATTGCTATCATAGGGGATATTTACATTCCCTGAGATAACAATAAAAATGATTAAAAAAAATAAAAATATGGAAGCAGCAGTTTAAAAATAAAATAAAAAAAGCAAAATTAATAATAAAAAAAAAAAAAAAAAAAGCACCCCTGTCCTGCCCTGCTCTTGCCCAATGGCGAACGCAAGCGTCGGTCTGGCGTCATATGTAAACAGCAATTGCACCATGCATGTGAGGTATCACCACGAAGGTCAGATCGAGGGCAGTAATTTTAGCAGTAGACCTCCTCTGTAGATCTAACGTCGTAACCTGTAAAGGCTTTTAAAGGCTATTTAAAAATGTATGTAGTTTGTCGCCAATGCGCGTTTGTGCGAAATTTTAAAGCATGTCGTGTTTGGTATCTATGTACTCAGCCTAAGATCATCTTTTTTATTTCATCAAACATTTGGGCAATATAGTGTGTTTTAGTGCATTAAAATTAAAAAAGTGTATTTTTTCCCCAAAAAATGCGTTCGAAAAATCGCTGCGCAAATACTGTGTAGAAAAAAAAAATGCAACACCCACCATTTTAATCTGTAGGGCCTTTGCTTTAAAAATATATATAATGTTTGGGGGTTCAACATAATTTTCTTGCAAAAAAAAAATATGTTTTCATGTAAACAAAAAGTGTCAAAAAGGGCTTTGTCTTCAAGTGGTTAGAAGAGTGGATGTAAGCTTCCTAATGTTGTGTATAAAATGCCAGAACAGTTAAAAACCCCCCAAATGACCCCATTTTGGAAAGTAGACACCCCAAGCTATATACTGAGAGGCATGTCGAGTCCAAGGAATATTTTATATGTTGACACAAGTTGCGGAAAAAAGACAATTTTTTATTTTTATTTTGCACAAAGTTGTCACTAAATGATATATTGCTTAAACATGCCATGGGCATATGTGGAATTACACCCCAAAATACATTCTGTTGCTTCTTCTGAGTACAGGGATACCACATTTTTGAGACTTTTTGGGAGCCTAGCCGCGTACGGGACCCCAAAACCAAGCACCACCTTCAGGCTTTCTAAGGGTGTAAATTTTTGATTTCACTTCTCACTGCCTATCACAGTTTCGGAGGCCATGGAATGCCCAGATGGCACAAAACCCCCCCAAATGACCCCATTTTGGAAAGTAGACACCCCAAGCTATTTGCTGAGAGGTATGGTGAGTATTTTGCAGATCTCGCTTTTTGTCACTAAGTTTTGAAAATTGAAAAAAAAATATATATATATTTTCTTTCTTCATTTTCAAAAACAAATGAGAGCTGTAAAATACTCACCATGACTCTCAGCAAATAGCTTGGGGTGTCTACTTTCCAAAATGGGGTCATTTGGGGGGGTTTTGTGCTATCTTGGCATTTTATGGCCTTCGAAACTGTGATAGGTAGTGAGGAGTGAAATCAAAAATTTGTGCCTAGAAATCCTGAAGGCGGTGCTTGGTTTTCGGGGTCCCGTACGCGGCTAGGCTCCTAAAAATTCCCACACATGTGGTATCCCCGTACTCAGGAGAAGCAGCAAAATGTATTTTGGGGTGTAATTCCATATATAACCATGGCATGTGTGAGCAATATATCATTTAGTGACAACTTTTTGTAATTTTTTTTTTTTAGTCATTATTCAATCACTTGGGACAAAAACAAAATATTCAATGGGCTCAACAGGCCTCTCAGCAATTTCCTTGGGGTGTCTACTTTCTAAAATTGGGTCATTTGGGGGGGTTTTGTGCTATTTTGGCATTTTATGGCCTTCGAAACTGTGATAGGTAGTGAGGAGTGAAATCAAAAATTTGCGCCCTTAGAAATCCTGAAGGTGGTGCTTGGTTTTCGGGGGCCCGTACGCGGCTAGGCTCCCAAAAAGTCCCACACATGTGGTATCCCCATACTCAGGAGAAGCAGCAAAATGTATTTTGGGGTGCAATTCCACATATAACCATGGCATGTGTGAGCAATATATCATTTAGTGACAACTTTTTGTATTTTTTTTTTTTTTTTAGTCATTATTCAATCACTTGAGACAAAAAAAAAATATTCAATGGGCTCAACATGTCTCTCAGCAATTTCCATGAGATGTCTACTTTCCAAAATGGGGTCATTTGGGGGGGGGTTGTACTGCCCTGCCATTTTAGCACCTCAAGAAATGAGATAGGCAGTCATAAATTAAAAGCTGTGTAAATTCCAGAAAATGTACCCTAGTTTGTAGACGCTATAACTTTTGCGCAAAACAATAAATATACGCTTATTGACTTTTTTTTACTAAAGACATGTGGCTGAATACATTTTGGCCTAAATGTATGACTAAAATTGAGTTTATTCGATTTTTCTTATAACAAAAGTAGAAAATATCATTTTTTTTCAAAATTTTCGGTCTTTTTCCGTTTATATCGCAAAAAATAAAAATCACAGAGGCAATCAAATACCATTAAAAGAAAGCTCTATTTGTGGGAAGAAAAGGACGCAAATTTCGTTTGGGTACAACATTGCATGTCCGCACAATTTACAGTTAAAGCAGCGCAGTGCAAAATTCTGAAATCACCTCTGGTCCTTTAGCTACCAAATGGTCCGGGGCTTAAGTGGTTAACAAATTTTTTAGGAGCCTGCACAGCATTGCAATGCCAGGCTTCTGTACACATGCCCGCCGCGAGCTCCTTGAACCCGACCGTGGGTCCCGCGGACTCGATCGGCGTGGGGGTACCTGCGATCACCTCACGATGAGTTACAACACGCATCTCCCCGCTGTGCCTAGTGACAATGACAGTGATCACTGCTTCCTGTAATCGGAAGCAGTGATGACTGTCTTGTCACATGTAGCCCATCCCCCTACAGTAAGAAACACTGACTAGGGCACACTTAACCCCTACAGCGCCACCTAGTGGTTAACCCCTTCACTGCCAGTGTAATTTTCACAGTAATCAGTGCATTTTTATAGCACTGATCGCTGTAAAAATTACAACGGTCCCAAAAATGTGTCAAAAGTGTCCGATGTGTCCGACATAATGTCGCAGTCATGATTAAAATCGCTGTAAATTTTTTTTTTTATATAAAAATGCCATAAAACTATCCCCTATTTTGTAGACGCTATAACTTTTGCGCAAACCGATCAATAAACGCTTATTGCAATTTTTTTTTAGCCAAAAATATGTAGAAGAATACGTATCGGCCTAAACTGAGGAAAAAAAATGTATATATATTTTTTGGGGATATTTATTATAGCAAAAAGTAAAAAATATTGCATTTTTTTCAAAATTGTCGCTCTATTTTTGTTTATGGCGCAAAAAAATTAAAACCGCAGAGGTGATCAAATACCACCAAAAGAAAGCTCTATTTGTGGGAAAAAAGAACCTCAATTTTGTTTTGGAGCCACGTTGAACGACTGCGCAATTGTCAGTTAAAGCGACGCAGTGCCAAATTGTAAAAAGACCTCCAGTCTTTAAGCTGACAAATGGTCCGGGGCTGAAGTGGTTAAAAAAGTAAACTGATCCTTTAAAAAATAAGTGGTTTGGTTAAAGAAAGCATAGGCTTTTGGGACCTTAAAAATTGGTACAGAGAAGGAATAATGCATTTATCTTGAAGTCAGATAGAGATGTTTAGTGATAAGGTGCACTGTTGAGCAGGATAAATTACTTTTTCAAAAGCAATGTTTACCCTTACCCTCTACCCTTAAGGCCAGTTATACATGGGTTGCAGGACAGTGTTAATGCGTGAATCCCTTGTGCCAGGCCATTGTCTTCTCCCAGCGGGGGGGAAGGGGGGAAGGGGAAAGCCGTCCCTGCCGGAGTGTTCTGTCTCAAGGACATTCAGCTAAACCATTCTTATCTGTCTCAAGGACATTCAGCTAAACCATTCTTATCCCATAAACTTAATACCATAGTTCTTTGATCGCAGTTTATTAGAACAAGCTAGGTGAAACTACAAATAACAAGAATAAACCTTGATAAGTTCAATATCCCATAAATTTAGCATACATTGCAGAAACAATGATACACAGTACAATATAAGACAGTAAAAACATACTTTTTAAGTTCTCTAAGGGATGATGGTGATAGATTGAAATAAGACATATCCTGCCTCCTGCAGTGTCTTGAAAAACATGGTGAATGTGTCTCTTCCTGTGAAATTTTACCCAGAATACTTTGCTTTCTAATCACTTCCTAGGTTATACATTTAATGCATTTTAATGATAAACAAACTGAAACAATTCCAAAAAAGGACGCTAGATGGCGCCTACGCTCTGCAAATGATTTCTATAGAAATTACAACATTAAATGTCATTTTAATCACACACTGCAGATAATCAAAATATAGACATCTGATGGTTGACACTGTAGCTGGTTGATGATCCTCCAGGTGGGCTGGAACTGCGGATGACAGCAGGATCAGTAGCAGGCTGAAGCAGGGAGAGATAAGCCAGGTCAACACTGGAACACACAGAGCAAGTAGCAGGCAGGTGCAGGGTCAGGCGAGCTGGGTCAGATCAGGTGGTCAGGCAGAGCAATGCGGTGGACTGGAGCAGGATCAGATAAGCAGGCAGAGGTCTGGCAATGGAACAACAGGTAATAGTAGCAGGGTCAAGGCAGGCCGAGGTCAGGGTTGGAGATAACAGGTAAGTCAGCAGCGCCGGGTCGTCCAGGTAATCAGATAGCAGATGCAGGTAAAGATACACAGAAGCTGCAGATCAAACAGCAATGCACTATTGCAACTGCTGGCTTTTTAAAGGCCTAATGGCGCCATGTCGTTTAGCGCGCAAGCGCGCGCACACGCGCACGCAATTGGCGCATGCGCGTGCGCAATTGGCGCGCGCACACACACACCCGGCGGTCGCCGACGCACAGAGGGAGCCAGAAATTGTCTTCTATTTCTGGCAGGTCCCTGACAGGCGCTGTAGAAGCGGTGTATACACCGCTCCTACAGCGCCTCACAGATGCGGCTAGCAGGACTTTTTTTACCGTCCTGCCAGCGCACCGCTTCAGTGTGAAAGGAGAGGCTCTTTCAGGGCGCTTTTCAGGTGCTATTTTTAGTGCTATAACGCCTGCAAAGCACCTCAGTGTGAAAGTAGCCTTAAGATGGCCACACATCAATAGCTTTGTTCTATTCAGTCTGTGGGCTGAATAAAAAAAGAAACAGGTTTCTCCAACAAACGGGCAAAAGTTTATTCCCTCAGTTGACTCATCCCTATTGGGGACTTCCATTTTTGTGCTATAAACTGTTTTATAACTACAAAAATGTGGGATGTAAGCAATTTACAATTGCAAGGAATGCTCTCAAGTGGCTTAAAGTGGTTCTAAAGTCAAGAAATGTTTTTACCTTAACCACTTCAGCCCTGGACCATTTAGGCTGGTTAAAGCGCAAAAAATAAAAAACGCAGAGGTGATCACATACCACCAAAAGAAAGCTAAATTTGTAGGAAAAAAAGGACGTCAATTTTGTTTGGGAGCCACGTTGCATGACCGCGCAATTGTCAGTTAAAGCGACGCAGTGCCGAACCCGCAAAAAGTGGCCTGGTCTTTAACCAGCCAAAATGGTTCGGGGCTGAAGTGGTTAAGGTAAAAACATTTCTTGACTTTAGAACCACTTTAAGCCACTTGAGAGCATTCCTTGCAATTGTAAATTGCTTACATCCCACATTTTTGTAGTTATAAAACAGTTTATAGCACAAACATAGAAGTCCCCAATAGGGATGAGTCAACTGAGGGAATAAACTTTTGCCCGTTTAGCCCTCTGTTCAACAGGAGTTCAGTGTTAAATATAGCAGTGGTATACTGTAGCTACTGCTTCGATATACAGTATGACAGCTTATATAGAAGTTCCTAAGCAAGCAGGGGCGCTGGCACCAGCTGCATCCCTAAAGACTGCCGCTGTCAGAGGCACATTGCTTACATGGTTGTGAATCCCAAGCATTGTAAGCAAAGAGTTGGGGATAGCAGTGACATCACAACCCAAATATGGTCACTGGCCCATGAGATTTATATAAAGATTCATATATTAGATTTTACTAAACTTGGTTTCTGTGTATATTTTGTAGTTAAATATCTACTTAAGGGCAGCCATATTGTTTATTACAAATGCAATTCGATGGTTTTGCTTTAGTGCTCCTTCTCATGGGGACGTTTTTGCTAGTGTTTTATTGTAGGCTTTTAAAAATATATCATACTTGCATTTTACTGTGTGCATTCATATGCTTTTAAAATCTAACCTTTTGTGGATAGCTTATATATAGTAAGGAACATAAAAAAGGTTAAAATTTAAAAATATGTTGTAATGTTTTGTTGATAAAGAAATGTGTTTTGTGAAACAGTGTAATAAACATTTTAATATTTGTGTTTTTTCATTATTATCCTATAAATGGAATTCAGTGCAAAGTCTTAAAAATCTGTTTAATTTGTGCAGATTTTTTTTAAATAATTTACTTTAGTATGCTCCTGCCTTCTTGCATATATATTATTTTAAAATTAAAATTGCATCACTATGAAAATACTTCTTACAGAGTACTTGTAGTATACTGTATATGGATACACGCATATTACATACAGGCATGAATTTACCTATAATCATGATTTATTGCAAAATTTATATATGAATTTGATTACATAGTGGAAGCATTAACAGATTGACAGTCATACACACATGCAAAAGTAAAGTGCAAGATGCATCAACCCACTTTTGTATATTGGGCAATAAATATATAAATGGTTCCATAAAAGGAACTTATAAAAAGTAGATAAAAAAAAAAGCATTACCTAGATATGCCACAAATTATACAAAAAAGTTTTAAATGCAAGCCAATGGACAATAAAGGTTATATACTTATATTTTTTGGTCAGCAGCCTCGTTATCTAGAGTATTCTTGTATTTTCATTATTTTGATTGCTATTTTTGTTTTTAGACCTAAGTTTGGAATGCAAGTATATTTGGAGGCCACTTCATGTTTTCTATATTTTATAACTTATAAAGCTGTGTATATAACTGCACTTTAAGCTTATTGCATCTAATATAATAAGGCTGCTTGACAAGTTTGTCCATAAATAGAAATCAATATTTATACAGAAGGTTTTATTGTTCTCCCTTATGTAAGTATTCAGGTTTCAAATTTGCACCTAACTATCGCATATATAAAATCATAACAGCTGTACACATTTGTATAAAATAAAAAAATGCATAAAGACTTTCTTAAAAGGCCTCTTCTTAGAGTGGCAATTCTTATCTTCTATATACATTTGTTTATTGCATTGGTTTAGATGATATGCCCTATTAGTCCCACAAACCTTTATGGTAAATGATGGTTTAACACATTTGGATGTGCAGTCTTTACATGTTTGCCGGAATGTATAAGTAGAGGGACTTTTAACATTAATTTTGATTGTAACTGGATACTTGAGACACACAAACATGGAAATGACTTGCCATACAACAATCACTAATGTAATTCTAAAGACACAACACTACAGCAACCCCTACCTGCAATAGCAGATATACACACTTGAACAGGTGAAATTTTTTAATTTACAACAGCTGTGATCATAGCAAAACCTCACTCGCTTTTCACTAAGCTTTGGCCTTTCCCTTACGATGTAATGGCTGAAACAAACATCCCCACTGCTACTACATGTGTAGCTCCCAGGTGGGGTTTTGCGCTTCCCTCTTTACTCTTCCCCTGGTGCTACGCAGGATCCACACTTTGTTAACCTCCCTGGCGGTAATCCCGAGCGTGACTCGGGGTTGTTTTTTTTAGCTAGGATCGGTAACCCCGAGTCACGCTCGGGAAAACATTGCAGAGCCCGCAGCGGAGGTTTCTTACCTTCTCCTGGCGATCCAGCGATGATATCCTCTGCTGTGATCACCAGCGAGACCTCCGGCGAGTGTCGGCGCTTCCTGGTTCTGTTCCCTGCGAGCCGCAGCGTCGCATGGGAGCGGAACTGGGCGGCAAATTTAAAAAGTTCAAAAGTTCACACAACACAAACACAGAAATAAAAGCAGTTATATTGTATCTGATTACACTGTATTACACTGTATCATCTCTGATCACCATACAGTGCCCTGTACAGTGCCCCCTTGCCTGTCATCTGTGCCCATAAAAATATGGCATCAAAAAAGCGCTTTACCAAAACTGCGCTTTTGGAGCAGATGAGTGACAGCGGCAGCGACACGGAGTTGCTCGCAGAAGAGAGCGATAGCGAGTCGTGGGGAGATTTGTCATCTGACACTGACACCGACACGGATCTGGCAAGTGACAACGGCGATGATCCTGCACCTGACCTCAGCGACCTCAGCGATGTGCGCACTTGGTGCCCTATAGACACCGATACGGACCAGGTAGCGCCCCCAAGATTTCCCTTCACTGGATCACCTGGGATGAAGGTAGATGTGGAGTGTGACAACCCTCTGGCATACCTGCAATTATTTCTCACTGAAGAGGTAATTGAAAAAATTGTCACAGAGACAAATCGTTACCACGATCAGCAATCCGCTACACTGCATGCCAGATTTTCCCGAAGCAGAAAGTGGGAACCGGTGACGAAAGAGGACATCTGGCACTTTCTGGGACTCATTATTCTCCAGGGGGTGGTGGGGAAACAGCTCCAGAAATGGTACTGGACCACCAATAAGCTACTGACCACTCCATTTTTTTGGACCGTGATGTCTGAATATCGTTTTTCCCTCATCATGAAGTATTTCCACTTCACGAACAATGAGGAGTTTGATGAGGCCACGCATCCTGCCCCCAAGCTAAAGAAAATCTGGGAGGTATGCCAAATGATCGTGGCCAATTTCCAGCGGACCTACGTGCCAGACAGGGACGTCAGCGTGGATGAAAGTCTGATGGCCTACAAGGGACGCCTAAGCTGGATACAGTACATCGCATCCAAAAGAGCGCGGTTTGGCATCAAATTCATTATGCTCTGCGAGTCATCCACCGGATACATATGGAATTCGGTCATTTACACCGGTAAAGGCACGAAGTTCAACCCAAGGTACAGCGGCTATGGGATGGCCACATCATCTGTCCTTACGCTGCTGGAGCCATTGCTGAACCAGGGATATTGTGTGACCACGGACAACTTCTATACATCTCCGGAACTTTTTGAGGTTTTGCTACAAAATAAAACTGATGGGTATGGTACCGTTAGGCCTAACCGACGTGGCATGCCATCTATGTTTGGCAAGAAAAAACTAAAAACAGGAGAAATGGTTGCCTGGCAGAAGGGTAAGATGATGGCAATGCAATGGCGAGACAAGAAGGACGTGTGTCTCAAGCGTACTGTGCACAATACCGCCACTGCCATGGTCCACACAAGAGGTGGGAAAGATCTGTTGAAGCCGCAAGTTGTGATGGACTATAACACCACCATGGGAGGTGTCGACAGAGCCGATCAGGCAATGACATTTTACCCGGCTATGCGCAAACAGCAGAAAAAATATTATAAAAAGATTTTCAGGCATCTTTTGGAACAATGCCTTTGGAATGCGTATATCCTATACAAAGCAAAGAGTGGCATGCCTATTGTTCATTCCGACTTTATCTGGAAGGTGGCTGAGCAGATTTTTGTAAACCACCAGATGCCATCAGTAGCTGTGAACAGACCCGGACGACGTGCTGTTGGCGTTGTCAACCCAGAACGCCTGACTGGACGTCATTTTTTGGACTATATACCGCCAACCGCAAAAAAGCAAGCACCTACCAGGATGTGCGTGGTCTGCTGTTCCAAGAGAGATGGCAATGGTAAAAAAGTCAGAAAAGAAACAAGATACCATTGTCCAGATTGCGACGTTGGACTTTGTCTAGTTCCATGCTTTAAAATGTATCACACTCAGGATGTGTATTGAATTTTCTTTGTTTGACAAATGTCATTATTTTCTTCTGCATTATTGAATAAAATTATATTACTTATTAGATTATAATTCATTATTTTGCGTTTCGAAATTATCACATCTGGGATGTCTACTAGAGTCTTGTTTGGTCAGGTTTAAGTAAGTAATTACTAAGAATTGCAGGCCTACAGTACATAACGCCAAATTTCCATGCAAAATAATTGTACCGCTTTTGGTACATAATTCCAGACAGATTCATACCGCCAGGGAAGTTAAGTATGAAAATCCACTGTTAAATTGCCTTTGGGAATGTAGCGAGTTACCTCCCACGAGTGGATCCTTCAGCTCCGTTGTCTAGGTACACCAGTGTATTCAGGAATAAGGCCAATGTCCACACACGAGTAGTGATGAGCCGAACACCCCCGGGTTCGGTTCGCACCAGAACCCGCGAACGGACCGAAAGTTCGAACGAACATTAGAACCCTATTAAATACAATGGATGCGAACGTTCAAATTCTAAAGTGCTAATTATAACAACTATTATGCATGTTATTGTCCTAAAAAGGGTTTGGGAACCCGGGTTCTGCACCAGGGGACATGTATCAATGCAAAAAGAAGTTTTAAAAACGGTCGTTTTTCGGGAGCAGTCATTTTAATGATGCATAAAGTGAAAAAAAAAAAGTCAAATATTCCTTTAAATATCGTACCTGGGGGGTGTCTAAAGTATGCCTGTGAAGTGCCACGTGTTTCCCGTGTTTAGAACTGTCCCTGCACAAAATGACACTTCTAAAGGAAAAAAAAGCCATTTAAAACTGCTTGCGGCTTTAATGTAATGTCTGGTCCCGGTAATATGGATGAAATTCTTTAAGAAAAATGGCATAGCTACCCCATGACCCCCCCCTACCCCAGCCCATTACCAGCCCCTTTGGGTCTTGTATGGATATTAAGGGGAACCCCGCACATAAAATAAAAAAGGCCCTATATACTCTGAACAGCCCTATACAGGCGGTGCATACAAGACAGGGACTGTAGGTTTGTTCTTATGTAGAGTCTGTTTGTAATTTTGAACAGGTACATTGTTGAAGTGTAGCTCCAGACCAAAAATCTATTTTTAAACTTTTTGGAAAACATAGGTAAGGGTTATCACCCCTGTAACATTTGTTTTGCTGTCTGTGCCCCTGTTCAGAACATTTCACCTCACTTTCCGTCCCAATGACAACTGTTTTTGAAATGTGGTGTTTTTCTTGAAACAAGGATTGCTGATAAAGCATCAGTACAGAGGAGACACCTTTCTCCCATATTTATTCTTACAGGAGAGAATTTTCCTTCCTAGTGGTAGATTTCCTCTCACTTCCTGTTGTCTTCTTGCGTTTGCAAGTAGGAGTCGTTTGTAAGTTGGATGTTTGAAAGTAGGGACCTGCCGTATATACTCTGCAGAAATAGGCCCCTTAGTTGTTGGTGTTGGCACAACACTGTAAGCACTCACAGTTACTCTTGGTTGGTGCTGGAACGCCCTGCTGTCAACTATTATATCAGGAATTTTAATTACATATAATTGTTGAACAGTGGTAGTAAAAATTGGGCCTTTGATGGTGGTGCTGGTGCCACAACACTGTAAGCCCTGACAGTTACTCTTGGTGGGTGCAGCAATGGGCCCTGCTGTGAATTATTAGATCAAGAATTGTAATTACATGCCCCTGTTGAACAGGGGCTGAAAAATTGGGCCTTAGGCACTGGTGGCACAATACTGCAACCCCTCACAGATACTGTACTTGGAGCACAGCAATGAGCCCTGTTGCAAAGTATTGCTTCAAAAATTGTAATGACATGCCCCTGTTAAACAGGGGCTGAAAAATTGGGCCTTAGGCACTGGTGGCACAACACTGCAACTCCTCACAGATACTGTACTTGGAGCACACCAATGAGCCCTGTTGCAAAGTATTGCTTCAAAAATTGTAATTACACGCCCCTGTTAAACAGGGGCTGAAAAATTGGGCGTTAGGCACTGGTGGCGGCACCCATAAACAAAAATGATCTTACAAGCTATCATCATCAATCGTATCATTGAGGACTCGGAGGAGGAGGATAGCCAGTCAACATAACAGCACAGGCACTCAGCATCAGCATCAGTCTTGAAGGGATGTGACATGTTAAAATCAATTAGTCTGTTATATCAGCATCAGGTGTGTGGTAGCTGGTGGTGATCCAAGACTGGTTCATCTTGATGAAAGTCAGTCGATCAACCGAGTCGGTGGACAGGCGCACCCTGTGATCCGTGACAAATCCTCCAGCAGCACTGAATGTGCGTTCCGAAAGAACGCTGGATGCAGGACAGGCCAGTAGCTCAATTGCATACTGTGCAAGCTCTGGCCAGTGATCCATCCTCAAGACCCAGTAAGCCAGAGGATTTTCGGTGGGGAAGGTGTCCAAGTCTGACCTTGCCCCTAGATATTCCTGCACCATGTTTATCAGACGCTGGCGATGGTTGCTGGAACCGATCATACTTTGGGGCTGCGGACTAAAGAATTGTCTGAACGCATCGGTCAGACGGCCACCTTCCCCACCGCTCCTTCTTTGACTGGCCGAAGCCTCAGCAACTCGTTGTCCAGGACCAGGAGTTTGCAACCTCCCAGTCTCTGGGAACGCGTTGCACAGACCTTTCTGCAAGGCCTCCCGGAGTTGTCTCATCCTCTGCTCCCTCTGCGACGGTAACATAAGGTCCGCAACCTTACCCTTGTACCGTGGATCAAGGAGAGTGGCCAGCCAGTAATGGTCCCTCTCCTTGATCCGAAGAATACGAGGATCCTTCCGCAGACTTTGCAGGATCAGGGAGGCCATGCAGCGTAGGTTTGCTGAGGCATTCGCTCCGGAGTCCTCTGGGTCACTAAGGACGACATGATCCGCAGCCACCTCCTCCCAGCCACGTACAAGTCCACTGGTTTCTTGGGACTGTAAATCATCCCTAAAAGACTGCTGCTGATGATGCTGAGTGCCAGCCTCCACCTCCATGCTGACACAATCCTCCTCCTCCTCCTCTTCCTGTGCGATGGGTGGGACAGAAGGAACACTGTCTGGGTAAAGGGGGCCTTGAGAGGCAAGGAAGTCCTCCTCTTCCTGCCTCTGTTCTGCCTCAAGTGCCCTGTCCATTATTCCACGCAGCGTGTGCTCCAACAGGTGGACAAGAGGTACAGTGTCACTGATGCATGCACTGTCACTGCTCACCATCCTCGTGGCCTCCTCAAATGGTGCCA
Organism: Rana muscosa; assembly: GCA_029206835.1. Classification (NCBI taxonomy): domain Eukaryota; kingdom Metazoa; phylum Chordata; class Amphibia; order Anura; family Ranidae; genus Rana; species Rana muscosa. Next base: position 327,314,670 of record CM055116.1, on the reverse strand, counting down.
GGACAGTGCATGCATCCCTGATCATGCCCCACTGGCGTGGAGAAAAAAAACCAAGCTCCCCTGACCCTGTCCTGGTGCCGTAGTCGCACAGGTACTCATTGATGGCCCTCTGCTGCGTGTGCAGCCGCTGCAGCATGGCCAACGTTGAGTTCCACCTGGTGGGCATGTCACATATAAGGCGGTTCTTGGGCAGGTTCAACTCCTTTTGCAGCTCAGCCAGGCGAGCACTGGCATTATAAGATCTGCGGAAATGCACACAGACTTTCCTGGCCTGCCTCAGGACATCCTGTAAGCCCGGGTACCTGCCCAAGAAGCGCTGCACCACCAGGTTAAGGACGTGAGCCACACAGGGCACATGGGTCAGTTGTCCCTGTCGGAGGGCGGAGAGGAGGTTGGTGCCATTGTCGCAAACCACCATTCCTGGCTTAAGCTGGCGTGGCGTCAACCACCTCTCGGCCTGGCCCTGCAGAGCAGACAGGACCTCTGCCCCAGTGTGGCTTCTGTCCCCCAAACACACCAGCGCAAGCACGGCATGGCATCTTTTTGCCTGCGTACTTGCGTAGCCCCGTGAACGGCTACGGAGCACCGCTGGTTCATAGGACAAACCACAGGAAGAGGCCATGGAGGAAGAAGAAGAGGAGGGGGTGGAGGAGAGAGGTGTGTCACAACCAGTAGTAGCATTTTGGAGGCGTGGCGGTGGGACAACCTCCAACACTACTGCACCTTGTCCTGAATCCTTCCCAGCTGCCAAAAGAGTGACCCAATGGGCCGTGAAAGAAAGGTAACGTCCCTGTCCATGCCTGCTGGACCATGAGTCAGCGGTAATATGCACCTTACCGCTGACCGCCCTGTCCAGCGAGGCCAAGACATTGCCTTCCACATGCCGGTAGAGAGCCGGAATAGCCTTCCGTGAGAAAAAGTGGCGTTTGGGAACCTGCCACTGAGGAACTGCACATTGCACAAACTCACGGAAGGGGGCCGAGTCTACCAACTGAAAAGGCAGCAGTTGAAGCGCTAGCAATTTAGCCAAGCTAGCATTCAACCGCTGGGCATGTGGATGGCTGGGAGTGAACTTCTTTCGACGGTCCAGCAGCTGGGGCAGGGAAATTTGCCTGCTAGAATCGGACGTCGGTGTACTGCTAGCAGAGTGGGCGCAAGTACTTGGCTGTGACACACCTAATTCTACACCTTCATTCCTCTCAGTGCATGTTTCAGAGAGGACTGAAGTTATAGTGGGGTTGGAGATCCCAGCTGATGCGGTGCAAGGAGAGGTCCGCTTTGTTCTTTGGTGTGGGTCTTTGAGGTAGGCTTGCCAACGAGCTGCATGGCAGGTCAACATATGTCTGGTCAGGCATGTGGTACCCAAGCGGCTGATGTTTTGGCCACGCGATATACGCTTGAGACATATGTTGCAAACAGCAGCTGTGCGATCTGATGCACTAGCCTCAAAAAAGGCCCACACCAAAGAACTTTTTGAATGACGGGCAGAGGCAGCGCCCTGCACAGGCGGAGCTCTGCGGTGTGATTCCGTCGGTGTACTGCCCTTACGCTGGCCACCAAAGGGCATCCTGCCTCGTTGGAGATGTGCCTCCTCCTCATCCTCCTCCTCCTCCTCTCTCCTATTAGGCACCCACGTGGAGTCAGTGACCTCATCATCCCCTCCCTCCTCATCACTGGAGCCAATCTGGCAGTATGCTGCAGCTGCTGGAACATGACTGCCAGATTGGTGTCCTTCTTGAGCATCCCCTCTGTCTGCTCTCACGCTACTGCCTTCCTCTAGCTGGGTTTCATCATCAGACCCTTCGAAACGCTGGGCATCCTCCTGGAGCATGTACCCAACACTGTGCTGAAACAGTTCGGGGGACTCCTCAGGAGGAGGACATGGTGGGTCTAGGGAAGGAGTGACTGATGATTTGTCTGACATTGATACCAGGGAAGACGACGCTTTGGCAGCTGCTTTTCCAGTACCCTGAGCCTGGGTGAGAGAGGATGAGGAGGAGGAGGAGGGCTTGGTCATCCACTCTACCAAGTCTTCGGCATGATGTGGCTCAACATGTCCAGCTGCCGAAAAGAAGGACAAGCGTGTCCCATGGCCATGTGCTGATGACAATGCACCGCGTCCACGACCAGCACTGTTGCCCCCAGACACAGAGCCTGCTTGCCCTCTTTTATTGCCTCCTGACTGTCTGCCTCTCCTTGTTTGCCTTCCAGACATTCTAATAGATGGCCTGCAGGGAGATGGGAAAAAAGCAATAAGGGCTACCTTCAGGTGTCCTTCTCTGTCCCTTGAAACAAGGACTTTCACAGTGAAAGAAACTGACACTCTCCCTACCTACAGTTTTCTGTCCCTAGAAAAAATGTTTTTTTTAATCACAATATAGCACAAGGACAATTCACTCACTGTCCTTACAGGTCCCTGGAAACAAGGACTTGCAGAGTGAAAGAAAAAAAACACTCTCCCTACCTACAGTTTTCTGTCCCTAGAAAAAATGTTTTTTTTAATCACAATATAGCACAAGGACAATTCACTCACTGTCCTTACAGGTCCCTGGAAACAAGGACTTGCAGAGTGAAAGAAAAAAAACACTCTCCCTACCTACAGTTTTCTGTCCCTAGAAAAAATGTTTTTTTTAATCACAATATAGCACAAGGACAATTCACTCACTGTCCTTCCAGGTCCCTGGAAACAAGGACTTGCAGAGTGAAATAAACTGACACTCTCCCTACCTACAGTTTTCTGTCCCTAGAATAAATGTTTTTTTTTAAGCACAATATAGCACAAGGACAATTCACTCACTGTCCTTACAGGTCCCTGGAAACAAGGACTTGCAGAGTGAAAGAAACTGACACTCTCCCTACCTACAGTTTTCTGTCCCTAGAATAAATGTTTTTTTAAGCACAATATAGCACAAGGACAATTCACTCACTGTCCTTCCAGGTCCCTGGAAACAAGGACTTGCAGAGTGAAAGAAACTGACACTGTCCCTACCTACAGTTTTCTGTCCCTAGAATAAATGTTTTTTTTAAGCACACTATAGCACAAGCACAAAACACACTGACACTCTCCCTACCTATCCTTCTCTTTCCCTAAACTAAAGGAATCCAGGTTAAGCAAGAAAGAAATAACAGTCACTGTCCCTGCCTATGCTGCTCTATCCCTGCTCCGGAACACACTACACTAGGCCGCCGTGCTGGCGGCCTTTTATAGTGTGGGGCGTGTACTAAACACCCTCAGCAATAATTGGCCACAGGCATCCTGCCTGTGGCCAATCATTGCTCTCCTCGCTGCCGGCGCTGTGATTGGCCAAGCATGCGGGGTCACAGTGCATGCTTGGCCAATCACAGCGCCTGGATGACACTGCGATGGCGTAGTGCATTGTGGGCCGTTCGCGTCACTCGAATTTGGCGCGAACGGCCCAAATCGTTCGATCTTCGTCGAACGATCGAACAGCCGATGTTCGAGTCGAACGTATGTTCGACTCGAACACGAAGCTCATCCCTACACACGAGTAAAACCTAATAAGCAAGGCTTTATTCTTTCTGTTACTTTTGAGTCAACTTGAAGAAAGTGAAGGCAGGAAAGTTGAAGATGTAGAGGAAGGTTCAGGCGCGCAACACTTAGATCCCAAATATATATACACACTCGTCGCCACTCAAGCCTGAGTGGGTATTGCTCACCCGAATAGTCCCTATAAGAGCAGTCCTAGCAGCCGGGATGGATCACGGATGTCAGAGATGATGGATCCCCCTTTAGGCAGGCCTCCAGGCCTCTCCCCGAGACAGCAGTACCGTCGCTATCTCCACCGGCACTGATCTTCCCCTGGAACTCCTTTCCTAAAGATGGGCCATGTTGATGGGGACAAGGGCCTCTTCCCGACAACCCTGGCCGTTGGTTGTCGGGGTATGCGGGCGGGGGGCTTTTCGGAATCAGGGCGCCCCCTTTAAAAAGGGGGCCCCCAGATGCCGGCCCCCCACCCTATGTGAATGAGTATGGGGTATATCGTACCCCTACCCATTCACCTGGTGGCAAAATAAGTCAATAAAAAAAGACAACACAGGTTTGAAAAGTAATTTATTGGGCAGCTCCGGGGGTCTTTCTGCCGGGCCCCCGCTATCTTCTGCTAGCTCTTTTGCTAGCGGGGGTCCCGGGCTTCCTCGCCGTCTTCTTCCGACTTCGGGGGTCTTTCTGCCGGGCCCCCGCTATCTTCTGCTAGCTCTTTTGCTAGCGGGGGTCCCGGGCTTCCTCGCCGTCTTCTTCCGACTTCGGGGGTCTCTTGTTCTGTTCTCCGGTTGTTCTCCCGCTCTCCACGATCTTCGGTTCTTTCTGCCGGATGCCCCGCTATCTTGTGCCAGCTTTTTTGCTAGCGGGGGCCGGTCTTCTACGTCGCCTTCTTCCTTCTTCTCTTCGCCCGATGTTGCCTCGTCGCTGTCCACCGCCACAATGATCTGTCCGAGCAGCGGTGCCACTTTTATTGGCATGGGCGTGGTCACCGGATGATGCCACCGCTGACCCCGCCCCCGTTTCATGTCACAGTCCCATCATTCCCCAGGACAGTGACATCATACGGGGGCGGGGTCAGCGGTGGCATAAGCCAGTGACCACGCCCATGCCAATAAAAGTGGCACCGCTGCTCGGACAGATCATTGCGGCGGTGGACAGCGACGAGGCAACATCGGGCGAAGAGAAGAAGGAAGAAGGCGACGTAGAAGACCGGCCCCCGCTAGCAAAAGAGCTGGCACAAGATAGCGGGGCGTCCGGCAGAAAGAACCGAAGATCTTGGAGAGCGGGAGAACAACCGGAGAACAGAACAAGAGACCCCCGAAGTCGGAAGAAGACGGCGAGGAAGCCCGGGACGCCTGCTAGCAAAAGATAGCAGGGGCCCGGCAGAAAGACCCCCGAAGTCGGAAGAAGACGGCGAGGAAGCCCGGGACCCCCGCTAGCAAAAGAGCTAGCAGAAGATAGCGGGGGCCCGGCAGAAAGACCCCCGGAGCTGCCCAATAAATTACTTTTCAAACCTGTGTTGTCTTTTTTTATTGGCTTATTTTGCCACCAGGTGAATGGGTAGGGGTACGTTGTACCCCATACTCATTCACATAGGGTGGGGGGCAGGTATCTGGGGTCCCCCTTATTAAAGGGGGCTCCCGGATTCCAATAAGCCCCCCCACCCGCAGACCCCGACAACCAACGGCCAGGGTTGTCGGGAAGAGGCCCTTGTCCCCATCAACATGGGGGCAGGGTGCTTTGGGGTGGGGAGGGCCGCAGGTCGCCACCCCTGCCCCGAAGCACCAAACCCCCCATGTTGAGGGCACGCGGCCTGCTACGGTTCAGGAGGGAGGGGGCGCTCTCTCGTCCCCCCCTTTTCCTCTGCGGCCTGCCAGGTTGAGTGCTCGGATAAAGGGCCTGGTGTGTATTCTAAGGGGACCCCACGCAATTTTTTTTTTTTTTTGGCGCGGGGTTCCCCTTTAAATACATGCCAGACCTGAAGGGCCTGGTATGGATTCTGGGGGGACCCCCATGCCATTTTTTTTTCATTTTTTTGGGGGGGTCCCCTTTGAATCCATACTAGACCCAAGGGCCTGGTATGGACCTGGGGGGGGGGACCCCACGCTGTTTTTTTTTTGGTTTTGTTTTTTGGACCGTTTTTTTTTTTTTTTACATTTCCTTTAACAACCAGCTATAAACAGGTCAAACCAAAAATCGCCGCAAAATTGCGGTACTTGCGTTTTGGATGCGGGTCCATTGAATTCTATTACATCCAAAACACTGTTTTTGCCCCGGCAAAAAAAATCTGCAGTTGCGTTTAAAATCGTTTTTCACAAACCCTCAAAATGCCTTCAGACGCCAAAGATTTCCACGTTTCAGACGCGGTACCAGCGTTTAGCCGCATTTTAGTTTAGAAGCGTTTTTAAAGGTGACCTATTTTTTTACATTGATAAACTCCAAATTTATGGCAAATGAGGAAAAACCATAATATATATATATAGGAAGGCTAGTATGCTAGCCTGAAATTATGGGAGGAGTTCGAGGGGTACTTATACAGACCATCCACCAGGGTCAGTGTCGGCTGTAGTGCGCGGTATTACATGTCACTGGGCTGACTCTTCCCCACTCACCTCATATTCATGAGTCGGCGCATGCGATCGCAGGAACATTTCGGCTTCTTCATTCGGGGTCTTCGACGGCGGTTCCTGCTCACGGTCGCAGGTAGTATCTCGAACTTTTCATATCAGGTACAATCTTGCGGTTTGTTATGCTTTCATCCTCCACCCCTTGCTTAAAAAGCCTGCTCCTGTGTTGTTGTCGCTCGTATTCAGGCATCATTCAGCACAGGCATAGTACGTTTATAAGTTCCTTCTGCCAAACATACGATTAATTCGTACATCCAAGCCTCAGAGCCGCTGTCGGTCGTTGCCCCATAACACTCGCCATAGGCTTCACTGGTTATAAAAGTCACTGTCCATGGGATTCAAGTCTCATTCATTTTGAGATGAGAATGTATTGTTTGTATGGGTTTCTGTGGCTGAGCAAGGTGGTAATTAGACCCACCTGGTGCCTTCTCTGCACTGGATTAGCCTGGGGGGATGGGTGGTTGATAGGTGTGAGCTTTCACAGCAAGGGGTGGCATACACCATACAACCAATTTGTATCAGATTAATTAATACTCCTCACTACCAATTCGTATCGGCTTCATTGCATACAATTTACAACCGATTTGTATCCGATACATTGCCTAGGCCGATAGCTTAACGGCTCCTCACATGCTACACCTTCTACAAACCCCATCACACCTACTGATGCCCCACACCTCCTACGATACTCTCCCTTCACCCAACTGATGCCCCACACCTCTTACTACACACACCATACACCGAACAGTCCGGTCCGAATCTGGTCGCAAAGCAGCGGCACTACAGTTCGGACCCTCGGCAATCACAAGCCCCCTCACCTTCGAAACACCAGACAGTCGATCCGAGTCCAGTCGCATCTCCGGTGCCGTGATTCGGATCCCGGCGCATCAATAACCCCATACCCACACCACAACCACACCATCCGAATCCAGTCGTAGCATCGGCTCTAAGATTCGGATCCTCAGCTAAAACAACCAATCCGAGCACAGTCGCACCACCGGCGCATACCGCTCTGATCTACAGCAGTAAACTTCTTTAAACCGATCCGAATCCAGTCGTAGCATCGGCCCCTAGTTTCGGATCCTCGGCTGAAAACAACCAATCCGTACGCAGTCGCATACCCGGCTCTAGCAGCTCCGACCCATACCTCCGATACAACGTCGAACGTCTCAGAACGTTACGAATCCAGCCGTAGCATCGGCCACAATGATTCGAACCCAAAGCCGCCATACACACGCATTACTCACCACTCCCGTTTCATCACGAAACGGCCATCCCCACACACTCGAAAGTCACAAACTCTTCTTCTTTCGTCTTCTTAAGGCATTTGTTCCTCGCAAGCGCTGCGAGCGTTCGACGAGTGGTTGCACACCAGCCACTCACCACCTCCAGTAGTCAAACGGCTACTCACCGATTTCTCTATCCCTTTCCACCACGCAGGCCAGTTTAGATCCAGTCTCCATCCCGTCCACCCTGCAATCCAGGTCGGACGATATTTCCCACAAAAAAAAAAAAAAAGTCTTACACACTTCTTCACCCGGGAGCTACCTACCGCTCCCACAACTCTTCACGCCTACCATAAAAAATATTAATAAATAAATAAATAATAAAAATATATATATATATATATATATATATATATATATATATATATTAAAAAAAAAAAATGTTAAATAAAAAAAAAAAAAAAAATTAAAATAATAAAAAAAAAAAAAAAAAATAATAAAACAAAAAAAAAAAAATGTTAAATAATAAAAAAAAAAAAAAAAAAAAAAAAAGGGGAAATATATATATATATCTCCATGTCACCCTCCTCACAGGTCCCGGTCGACCCATGTCTCGACCTCAACCAAGACAGGGCTCAAGTCAGGTGCGTAAACGCAAGGCCCCTCCTTGCTTTCTCTCCGCACTCTTTCACGACATCCGAGTCTTCACATACACAATTCGACCGCTCATCAGGCGCTAGCAACTGTCACATACCTCTACGCACGACACTCTGTTTTCGAAGCCGATCCGAGATCCTTCACTACGCAGACAAGGTCACCAACATCCACCTTGCTGGCAGTGCAGGAGTTGGCAGACCGACCACACGTCACTGGACTACAGATCGAAACATTCCTACTTAGTATACCAGACTTCAGCTACCCGCCCCAGTACGCCCTGGGGGCTCTGGTTCATCAGTCTGTGCCAAGCACAGGCGGCACCCGAGCTATCGGTTACCTAGCCAGTCACCTCCTGGCTCACCTCGGTTGCCACGCAGTCTTTTGAGTTTTCTAAATTTCACTCAACAAGCGCTCGTACGCAAAACTTGGCTATCCTCTGCGCCTGTCATTCCTTATTCTGTCCATCCTCCCTTCCTTCTCCCTACCCACTTTCGTACCTCCTCTATCCCCTCCATACCTGGCATCTCACTCTATAAACATACATTCCCCCCCCCTTTTCTTTCTCGTTTCTCCAGCCCCCAACATATCGCAGACCGACTGCGATGACTTTACCTTCGTCCCACCATCACCACATTCGGGTTCAGCGGACGACTCCACACAGTCCCTCAGGGCTGGACCATCCCCAGGCTTACGGCCGAACTACGCCGTAGGGGCATCCCCTACCCGGCCACGGCCAGGAAAACCAAGCTGTTAGGCTGCTGTTCCATAACCAGCGGCAACTCTACCAGACAAATTCCGCTGCAGTCGATATCCTCGGCATTTACTCAGCTACACGCCTCAGTGACCACACTGGCAACCAGGCCTGGATGCTTTCCTAAATGTACATAATATAACTGAGTACTAACAGTCTAGGTAAAGTTGATCCAGGGTAAATCCGATTGCCTCTCGGGGGACCGGGAAGGAATTTTTTCCCCTGCTGTAGCAAATTGGATCATGCTCCGCTGGGGTTTTTTGCCTTCCTCTGGATCAACCGTGGGTATAGCATTGGGTATATGGGATTGCACGATATTTTTTTATTTTGTTTATTTTATTATTTTAGTGTATTAGTGCAGGGGGCACTACAGGGTTCCACACCAGACTCATTACACTGCCTGACTCATTCCAAAACTACCCAGTCAAACTCCTGCATACCCTCACAGGAGTTCTCCCGATGGTTTAGAAATCTTGTGAGATCTAAGAAATCCAAGAGAGGTCTTTAAAACCTTGATGTGCCCATAACCGTGAAGAAAGTAGGAAAACCGGCACAGTTCATCTCCTTCCTGGTAATCGTTCTAGACAAACGCGCCATGCGGGCCAGCCCACCTCTCGGTAGATTGACCCGCATCAGGACAGTCATCCATACGTCTACCGACACGCAGGGGGGCACTAACCCACAGCTACAATCCCTACTGGGCATGCTCAAACCACGATGAGGATCGTCCCTCAAGGGCGTTCCTTTATCGCACGCTTCTTAGTGTTCCTCTCCCAGGCACGAGACGTTGACCAAGTCATTAAGCTAGACGCAGCCTCCGTAGCAGGAGCTGGCCATGGGGGACCAATTCCTTGAGACCGGATAGGTAGACCCTTGTTTATCCCATCAGCATCCTCTTCGTCACCTCAGATGACCACGGACGTAGCAGCTTCCACAAGCTTCGCTGCAATTTTTGGCCATCATTGGTTTCAGGAGATCCGATCCATCAGAGATGCTCACAATTCCGCTTTTTAGTCAGTCCTCCTCTCTATTTGAGATCTACCCCATAGTCGCAGCAACTCAAGTACGGGGCAGCCCCGGGCAGGACAGACCGCCATGTTCGCCACAGACAACCAGGCTACAGCCACAGTCATTAACAAAGGCAGGTCAATAAATCATTATCCGTCATGTCCTTCCCACGCAGGCTGTTGCTACTTTCCCTACAACGTCAGCTCAGTAGCCTCAGGGTCCACATCCCTGGCCAATGCAACACCTCGGCCGACGCGCTATCCCGCCTAACCATGCCACATCCTTTCACAGAAGCCCGGAGCCGACTTGACCATGTCCGGCATCCCACATTAGTCCCAACCAACTTTGGAATCGGATAACACCTCCATGGTGCTACCTCCCTCATCAATGCATCCTGATCTGCCAACACACTACAGGTGGCGGCAACCACACTCCAGTACCGAACGCTTACCAGTGACCAGCACCATTCTCCGGGACATGTCTGCTATCCTTCACGTTCCCCCTTCGGTCTATGGCCCAGCCTGGTAAATCAAGCAGCCATTTACCTAGCCTTGTTACGATCTCACGGCCCGGCGAATTACTATCACCAGCCCTAAATGCCAAGTACTACTCAGGCACCACCCGTCTCGCCACCAAAGTCATTTCATCCTACACCCGACGGTATCGGAAACAATACAACCCGGTCCCGGAGTAGACATTAAACCTTTCGGACACATAACGCCATGGCCGTTCTGGTGCAATCGGTAAACTCGGCTGTCCGATCCATCAGAGGACAGCCCTCTACTACCTTTCCCAACTGAACCCCTAAGCGGGAAACAGTTCATCAGCCACATCAGAACACTCCTGAGCATCTCGGGCCTTAACCCAGGGTGTTACTCAGGACTTGCTTTCGCGTTAGAGCAGCCCCAACAACATCACGAAACAGAGTTCCTGACCACGCAATAAGGAAGATGGGCAGGTGGAAATCCTTGTGTTTCACCCGACACATTCCCGATCCTCAGTCAGAAATATCACGAGCCTTTAACAGTCTCGCTCTATAGTGGTTTACCTGTCATAATAGAACAATTCCTTCCTAACCTTGTGTGACTTTTTGGCCCCTTTATTTGGCATACCGTACAAAAGGCCAGGCCACACTTCAGGTCTTATTGGTGTTGTTAGTCTTGTGACGTGTTTATGTGATCCATATCTCTTCAGACAGAGGGCTCCGACCATAAATAGGAAGGCTAGTATGCTAGCCTGAAATTATGGGAGGAGTTCGAGGGGTACTTATACAGACCATCCACCAGGGTCAGTGTCGGCTGTAGTGCGCGGTACCCACCCACCCATATCTCCCTTTTCTAGGGCACTCCTCTACAACCAATTCTCAGCAGAATTATCTATTACTTCTATTCAGGTATGGCCCCTTTATTTGGCATACCGTACAAAAGGCCAGGCCACACTTCAGGTCTTATTTGTGTTGTTAGTCTTGTGACGTGTTTATGTGATCCATATCTCTTCAGACAGAGGGCTCCGACCATAAATATATATATATATATATATATATATATTGTGACAGCAGGAAGGTAAAGTCACCTGGTTGCATCCAGGGGGGTAGATATATTTCGCCCAGATTCAGGCTTTACGCCGACTTATACAACTAGGTGGAGAGTTGTATAAGGCTAGTGGGCTCATGGATGACTCATACCTCTAGGGAGAGGGCTGGGCGTCGTGCAGACAGGGAGTTGATGAGACCAGCTGAAGCTTGTCAGCTCATTTAGGCCTCTATAAGAACTCCCAGCTTCATTAGATGTTAGCTCATGCCTGGAACCAGACCTGTGTGGACTGTCTAGGGAGAGTGAACCCCTGTGCGGTGAGACAAAGCCTGTGTGGCTATTTGCTTGGACATTTAAAACCAGGGACTTAGGGACTAGGACAGCACTAGGCTGATCCCAGTTGTTAGTTAGGAAACCTGTATGTTTAGTCAGAGGTCAACTTGACCAGGATTTATTTTGGTTATGTTTCTTTTGCTTTGCTGTGTTTTGTCACTGTAAATAGAAAATAAACCGCACCTTTTTGATTTTGAAAACCACAACCTCCGTTTGCTGGGCCTGTTTTGTGTGGGGAGCCCATCCCGGGGGTCACACACACCCGCTGCCGAGCTAACCCCCTCACAGTTGGTGGAGAACCAGTGGCAGTTTTTTTTTAAGCCAGCATGGAGGAGATACTGAAGCAGCTGGCTCTAGCAAATGCCAATCAACAGCAGACAAATGCAGGTTTGCAAAAGAGCCTTGCAGCTCATCAACAGAGCCTTGCAGCTCAACAACAGAACTTCGCAGCCCAGCAGCAAGCTCATCAACAGAGCCTTGCAGCCCAGCAGCAGACAAACGCAACTTTGCAACAGAGTCTGGAGGCTCAGCAACGAGCCCAGCAGCAATCTGAGGCCCGCTTCATAGACCTGTTGCAGAAGCAAGAGCAGAGACTACAACAACAGATGGAAGCAGTAATGCAGCAACGTCCGCAGACCAGTGAGGAAAGCCGTCCCACTAATACCGCGTCCTTTGGGGTGAGTCGTTTATTGACAAAAATGACTGGAGAGGATGATCCAGAGGTATTTTTGACCACATTTGAAAGGACCGCTGAAAGAGAAAAGTGGCCTGAGGAGCAGTGGGCTGGACTGGTGGCTCCTCTGTTAACTGGTGAATCGCAGAAAGCTTACTATGACCTAGAGCCTAACCAAGCAAAAGACTATGTGATGCTAAAAGCTGAAATATTGGCAAGGCTGGGTGTCACCCAGGCTGTCCGGGCTCAGCGTGTGCATAACTGGACTTTCCAGCTTGGAAAACCCCCCAGGTCTCAAATGTATGATCTCATTCACCTGAGCAGAAAGTGGCTACAGCCAGAGACTTTGTCCGCACCAAAGATTGTGGAACGTGTTGTAATGGATCGGTTTTTGAGAGCTCTTCCTACTGCCATCCAAAAGTGGGTAAGCCATGGAGACCCAGAGACGGCCGATGGTCTTGTGGATCGTGTGGAGAAATACTTGGCTACAGAGAACCTGACGGCCTCTTCCAGAGACACTCGGACTTTCCACTCTAAGACCAGACCATCCCCAGGGGCGGATAAGAGGATTCCAAGGGGTGAGGGTGGAGAGAGTGAGAGGGTGGGAGCTCTACCCCAAGTTTGGCGAGAACAGCCTGGGAAATCAGCGGCTCAAGAGGCGGCAAGAAGGATCGTTTGCTACCGCTGCCGGCAAGCGGGACATATTGCAGCCAATTGCCCGGTTGTGGAGGAACCCATGCAGTGTGACTTTCTGACGGGCAGACGTCAGTCGCTGTGTGCGACAGTCGCATGCACTGCCATTCGAGGAACTGAGAAACATTTATGCAAAATGTGTGTTAATGGTAGAAATGTTGTGGTATTGCTGGATTCAGGTAGCCTTGTGACCCTGATAAAGGCTGAGTTAGTTAAAACAGAGGTCTCTGGGAATAGCAAGGTAGCTGTTATTTGTGTGCATGGGGACACCCGAGAGTATCCAGTGACTACAGTGTGTTTCGAGACCCCCAAAGGTACCCTCTCTCATCCAGTGGGCTTAGTATCTCAGTTACCGCATGACGCCATTGTGGGAAGGGATTTTCCGAAGTTCTGGGAACTGTGGGATGATCCTGAGCCCCTCACTGGTGCCCCTATGTACCAGGAATGTGATAGCCAGAACTCCCCTGAGAGTGGTGAGGACTCTCCGGAATTTCCCTTATCAGTATTGGCAGGGGAGACTCAAGAAACTGGAGAGGAGCCCACCTCCTCAGACGAAAACCTACCGTCTGTGGAGTTTTCTGATCTTGAGGTTCACAGGGAAAACTTTGCCACAGAACAGTTGAAAGACCCCGCCCTAATAAAGGCACGGGAAAACGTAGTGAAAATAGATGGCGAGTTAGTGAACCCAGATAATACCTGCACTTACCCATACTTCAGCGTAGAGAAGGACCTACTGTATCGGGTGGCAAAAAGGGCAGAAGAAACCGTTGAGCAGCTTGTGGTGCCCAAACCTTACAGGAAGTTGGTGTTGGAGTTGGCCCATGGGCACATTCTTGGAGGTCATCTGGGGACAGAGAAAACCCGAGAGAGGGTATTACAGAGATTCTATTGGCCGGGGGTGATGAAGGACGTAGAAAATTATTGTTCCTCCTGCCCTGTGTGTCAGAGGTTGGCCCCGATGCCACATTTCCGTAGCCCGCTGGTCCCTCTACCCATCATTGAGGTCCCGTTTGAGAGGATCGCCATGGATTTGGTAGGTCCTATAATCAAGTCCGCTAGGGGGCACCAGTACATATTAGTTATAATGGACTATGCCACCCGTTATCCAGAAGCGATCCCTCTCCGAAATACCTCGGCCAAAACCATAGCCAAAGAGCTATCTCTTGTGTTTAGCCGGGTGGGTATTTGTAAAGAACTGCTTACGGACCAAGGTACACCCTTTATGTCCCGGGTTATGAAGGAGCTGTGTAAATTATTCAAAGTGACGCAATTACGTACATCTGTGTATCACCCCCAAACCGATGGGCTGGTTGAAAGATTCAACAAAACCCTAAAACAAATGTTGAAGAAAGTGGTGGATAGAGATGGAAAGGATTGGGACTGTCTACTTCCTTATCTGATGTTTGCTATTAGGGAGGTGCCCCAATCCTCTACGGGATTCTCCCCCTTTGAGTTACTGTATGGGAGACACCCAAGAGGGCTGTTGGATATTGCCAAGGAAACTTGGGAAAGTGAGAGTTCTCCCCACAGGAGTGTGATTGAGCATGTCGCCCTGATGCAAGACCGAATTGCACAGGTAATGCCCATCGTGAAGGAACATTTGGCCCAAGCGCAGTTAGCACAGCAGAGAGTGTACAACCGTGGAGCCAAGACCCGTACCTTTTCCCCGGGGGATAGGATACTGGTACTTGTCCCTACGGTTGAAAGTAAATTCCTTGCCAAATGGCAAGGCCCCTACGAGATAATGGAAAAAGTGAGCGAAGTGAATTACAAGGTCAGACAACCAGGAAGGCGAAAGCCCGAACAGATCTATCACGTTAATCTGTTGAAAGCCTGGAGGGATAGAGAGTCCCTAGTCGCAGACACTTGGTCACCAGCTCAAACTGGTTGCGTGATTCCTGAGGTTGGAATAGCAGCCACCTTGTCACAACCCCAACAACAGGAGGTTAAGGAGTTTGTGCTTCGCAACAAGGAGGTATTCTCTGAGCTGCCGGGACAAACATCTGGGGTAGAGCATGACATCATTACCCCGCCCGGTGAAAGGGTGAAGTTAAAACCCTATCGGATCCCAGAGGCTCGACGGGAGGCAATACGGGAGGAAGTACAGAAAATGCTGAACTTAGGGGTGATAGAGGAGTCCCAAAGTGATTGGTCTAGTCCCATCGTGTTGGTGCCTAAACCGGATGGGAGCTGGCGATTTTGTAACGATTTTCGTCAGTTGAACAAAGTTACAAAATTTGACACCTACCCCATGCCACGTATAGATGAGTTGATCGACCGGCTGGGAACAGCCCGATACATGACGACTCTTGACCTCACAAAAGGGTATTGGCAAATCCCCCTGGCCAAGTCGGCCAAAGAGAAAACCGCATTTGTAACCCCAGACGGGGCGTTCCAATATAAAAGAATGCCGTTCGGGTTACAGAATGCGCCGGCCACATTCCAGCGGAAAATGGACCAGATGCTGAGGCCCCATCGGAAGTATGCTGCGGCTTACCTGGATGACGTAATTGTCCATAGCACAGATTGGGCCTCACATCTGCCAAAAGTGCAAGCAGTCCTGGACTCTGTTCGGGAAGCGGGGTTTACGGCTAACCCCAAGAAGTGTACCATTGGGCAGGAGGAGGCCAAATATCTTGGGTACACCATTGGGAGGGGAGTAATAAAACCCCAACTCAACAAAGTCGAGGCCATCCAGAGTTGGCCACGTCCCAACAGCAAGAAGCAGGTACGAGCCTTTCTGGGAATCGCTGGGTATTATCGGCGATTCATTCCCCACTTTGCTTCTAAGGCTGTGCCCCTAACCAACCTGACGAAGGGGAAAGGGTCGGTCATGATTAAATGGACCCCCGAGGCTGAGGCAGCATTCCAATTCTTGAAACAAGCCTTATGTAGCCAGCCAGTGTTGTACTCACCCGACTTCTCTAAAGACTTTGTCGTACAAAGTGATGCGTCAGATGTGGGGTTAGGAGCAGTATTGTCCCAGGTCTGGAACGGGGAAGAGCACCCAGTCATTTACCTCAGCAGGAAGTTGAAGTCCCATGAGGTAAATTACGCCACCGTTGAAAAGGAGTGTTTAGCGGTGAAGTGGGCTCTAGATTCCCTTCGGTACTACCTGCTAGGTAGGCACTTTGACATGGTTACGGATCACGCTCCGTTAAAGTGGATGGCTCAAAACAAGGAAACAAATAGAAGAGTGAATAGGTGGTTCCTGGCCCTCCAGGAATTCAACTTCACAGTAAAGCATCGCCCTGGCGTTCAAATGGGGAATGTGGATGCTTTGTCTCGAGTACATGAATGCCTGATTGCTGGTGTTCCAACCCCGAGGTTAAAACAAGAGGGGGGGTATGTGACAGCAGGAAGGTAAAGTCACCTGGTTGCATCCAGGGGGGTAGATATATTTCGCCCAGATTCAGGCTTTACGCCGACTTATACAACTAGGTGGAGAGTTGTATAAGGCTAGTGGGCTCATGGATGACTCATACCTCTAGGGAGAGGGCTGGGCGTCGTGCAGACAGGGAGTTGATGAGACCAGCTGAAGCTTGTCAGCTCATTTAGGCCTCTATAAGAACTCCCAGCTTCATTAGATGTTAGCTCATGCCTGGAACCAGACCTGTGTGGACTGTCTAGGGAGAGTGAACCCCTGTGCGGTGAGACAAAGCCTGTGTGGCTATTTGCTTGGACATTTAAAACCAGGGACTTAGGGACTAGGACAGCACTAGGCTGATCCCAGTTGTTAGTTAGGAAACCTGTATGTTTAGTCAGAGGTCAACTTGACCAGGATTTATTTTGGTTATGTTTCTTTTGCTTTGCTGTGTTTTGTCACTGTAAATAGAAAATAAACCGCACCTTTTTGATTTTGAAAACCACAACCTCCGTTTGCTGGGCCTGTTTTGTGTGGGGAGCCCATCCCGGGGGTCACACACACCCGCTGCCGAGCTAACCCCCTCACAATATATATATAAATGCAATTGCTTCCATTGCATTGTGGACAATCCACAACTTGGGGCAGCTGACGTGGCAAGTGACACGCTAAATAAAACTACACTGCTGCTCTCAGCTGCTGATATCACTCTGGTCTCACTAATTAGCTAAAATCGTAAATAATACTGTTTTTGGAGCTTAGGGCGGCTCCTTATCATATACACGCAAATGTGGTAAAACACGGCATGCAAACGCCACAAAGTGCGCCTTTCTAAATGCCACTTTCAACCTTACTTCTGAACACTTTGCACCAGCGTCCCGTCTACATGGGGCCTAAAAACGCCTATGCCATTTACAGCTCAAAAACACCATGGTGGCCATGAGGCCATAGGCTAACATGGAGAGATGTTTTTAAGCTGCAAAAAACGCTCAAACAATCGGCTTGAAAAACGTCCGTGTGCATGTAGCCTTATATTAACCACTTGTGCACTGCCCAGACCAAGTTTCACATTTCAGCGCTGATGCACTTTTAATGACAATTGCGCGCTCATACAACACTGTAACCCAATGAAAATGTTTTATTTGTTGGCACACAAATAGAGCTTGCTTTTGGTGCTATTTGATCACCTTTGTGTTTTAGTTTTATTTTTTTTCTATAAATACAAAAGACCGAGTTTAAAAAAAAAAAATGGATATTTTACCCACTTCAGCACTGGGCCTATTCTGGCACTTCTCTCCTTCATGTAAAAATCATAAATTTATGGCTATAAAATTACTTCAAAACACCAAACATTATATATTTTTTTGGAGCAGACACCTAGGGAATAAGATGGCGGTCATTGCAAATTTTTATCTCGCTCGGTATTTGCGCAATAAATTTTCAAACGCCTTTTGTTTGCTAAAAATATTACAAAACAGTAAAGTTACGGCCAATTTTTTGGTATAATGTGAAAGATGTTGTTATGCTGAGTAAATAGATATCTAACACGTCACGCTTTAAAATTGCGCACACACATGGCATGACACTAAACTTCAGTAATTAAAAATCTCCCTAGGCGATGCTTTAAAATTTTTACACGTTACCATTTTGGTATTACAGAGGAGGTCTAGTGCTAGAATTGTTGCACTCGTTCTAACGCACGCAGCAATAACTCACATGTGTGGTTTGAACGGCGTTTACATATGTGGGCGGGACTTACCTGTGTGTTCGCTTCTGAGCGCGAGCTACCGGGGACATGGGCGTTTTTTCTTATTTTTATTTTTTTTATTTTTTACTTTTTTGTATTTCTTAAGCCCTGTACACACGATCGGTTTGACTGATGAAAACCGTCCGATGGATGGTTTTCATCAGACCAACCGATCGTGTATGGTACCCATCGGTCTTTTTTGCATCGGTTGTAAAAAATAGAACTTGTTTTAAAATTTTCCGATGGATAAAAAACTGATGGGAATTTCCGATTGTCTATGGGCAAGTCCATTGATTAAAAAACCCACGCATGCTTAGAATCAAGTCGACGCATGCTCAGAAGCATTAAACTTCATTTTTCTCGGCTCATCGGAGTGTTTTACGTCACCGCGTTTGGAACGGTCGGTTTTTTGACTGATGGTGTGTGGCCAAGACTGATGAAAAACAGTTTCATCGGATTTCCGATGGACAAATCCATCGGACGAAAATCCATAGGTTATCCAACCGTGTGTACGGGGCTTTACTCTTTTTTAATTTTTTTAAATTTTTGGGGATCACTTTTATTCCTATTACAAGGAATGTAAACATCCCTTGTAATAGGAATGTGTGTGACAGGTCCTCTTTATGGAGAGATGCAGGGTCAATAAGACCCCCCATCTCTCCTCCAGGCTGGAAAGCATGATATTGTTCCAAAAAAATCACCAATCTCATGCTGACAGCCGAGATCACGGCTTGGTTAACATACGGGAACACGGCGTGATGTCATAACATTGTGCCCGTGCCTGCGACGGTCATAGAGATGACTGATGACCATCTGGTCCCCAGTCATCTCCAAATCCTTCTCCGAGCCCCAGATGGCACGGGAGAGCCCGGAGAAGCACCGGATGGCGGCAAGAGGGGGGGAACGTCCCCTCCCCCCGCCTATAAGAACAAACAAGCGGCGGAACTGACACTATGATCGTTTTTATTGTGCACAGAATCACCGGCTGAAAAGAATGATATCTGAATGATGCCTGCAACTGCACCCAACATTCAGATGTCACAGCACAAAGCCAAGGATGTCATTTGACGGTGGGCGGTAGGAAACTGGTTAATATTTTTAAAAAAGGTAATTTTTCTTCTTCATTGATGTACACTGAGACTGCACTGATGGGCACCGATAAGGGGGCAAGGGTGGGCACTGAGAGGTGGCATTGCTATTTGGCACTTGTGGGCAGTGAGAAGTGGCACTGCTAGGTGGCAATGATAGTTGGCAGTGATGGGCACTGAAAGGCAGCACTGCTAGGTGCCACTGATTGGCACCAGTGGTGGGCATTGATAGGTGGCACTGGCAGGGGCTACTAATTGTCACAGATGATGCAGAATTGCCTCTTCCTCTTCGGGCCCCATGTCCCTTGCACATAAGCTGGTGATTGCCTTTTTTTTATGCTCACGCTGTCAGCACAAGGAGAAAACAAAAACCATTACCCAGATTTTGTTTACATCACGTGATCAGCTGTCATTTGCTGACAGCTGATCACATGGTAAAGGGCAGGGATCGGGCCCCTTACTCGGATCTGTCATCACCTAAGTCTCAGTGACTCTGTGACCACAGCGCGTGCAAAGGGGAGGACGTTTATTGACGGACTCCCGGCAATTGAGGACCATGCTGTGGCCGTCGATCAGTTATAGCGCTGATCTCAAGTGATTAAAGAGGGTCTAAATGGGCCATTGACATGCATCACAATTCAACTTAGGAATGAGTCTTTGAAAAGTTAAACTAAATAATTTGGCCACTTTATCCTTCCAAATAATTCACTTCCTGTCACATAGCCACACAGGAAGTGAGGGAAAATCCCTAACAATGTTTTTCCTTGGGGACACACAGGTCAGTCTAAATACTTTCCCCATTATGCACATTGCACTCCAGCATATTCCAGGGTACACCACAATTTATTAGGTAGTTTGGACTGTGGGGTTTATTTACTAAAGGCAAATCTACTTTGCACTACAAGTGCACTTGCTGTATATCTGAGGGGGACATGCAAGCCAAAAAAAAACATCTTTGCTTTTACATGATTGTAACATCCAAGCACCAGTACCTTCCCTGGAAATTTTCAGCAGCTACACTTTTACTGCAGAGTGGATTTGTCTTTACTAAACCCCAAACTACCCAATGATTTGGGGTGTACACAACAAAGTGCTAGAGTGCAATTTGCTTAATGGGGACACTAGTTAGATTGATCTGTGTGTCCCCAAGAAAAGCCATTGGTAGGGTTTTACCTTCACTTCCTGTTTAGCTGTGTGACAGGAAGTGAAGCCAATGTTAAGAAAAGGAGACCAAAGGCCAAACTACAAAAAAAAAAAAAAAAAATCAAAAAAAAAAAAAAAACCACACACGCAGTGGTTCTAACATTTACTTTGTTTCCTTCAAAATGCCCACAATTAGAATTGTATGGCCTTGAGCTATTTTTAAGTGCAGTGCTCTAAATCCGTGCTTCTCAAGTACCCCCAACAGGCCATGTTTGCAGGTTTTCCTTCATCTTGCACATGTGCTTTAAATCACAGTCAATGGTTTTGATTTTTGGACAGCAATTCTCGATAAGCTAAATTCACAAAACATGTCCTGTTGGGGGTACTTGAGGACTGAGGCTGAGAACCACTGCAGTAAAAAAAAGGAAAATTGAATACTTACGGCTCTGTATTTTTCATTTCCTGGTGACTTTCCATGGCAGCACACAATACAATCCATGCATATGCTAGCATGAAGGCACCAGATTAGACAAATCACACCAGTTTTGTTTTGACATGCCAATCAGCTGTCACATTTGTTGCAAAGTAAACACAAAACAAACATCAAAATTTTGCATCTAATTTTATTGTTCAACAAAACAAAAGGGAAGGCAAAATAAAAAACATGGTCAATTTGAAACAGTTACAGACTCAACATCTTGAGAAATTTTTGGCCAAAAAAATGCAGCAGACAATTAAATCAAAGTGAACAAACAACACACATTAACAACATCAGAATTATTTCAGGGGAACATTTCCCCCACACAAAAAATATACAATCCACAAAATAAACCAAACACCTGTTTTTCAAAGACATAACAAATAAAATACATGTGTTACAAACTCGATAAGGACACCAACATGTACCTTCCCCCCCCCCCCCCCACACACACACACACACACACACACACACACGCATCTTCTCAAGGCAAGCGACCGAATGCTCTGTGAGCTTTATATAACATATGTTTGTGTGTTAATGAGGCAATTGAAAACACATGCACAGTCCATGAAACACCCAAAATGCAAGTTCACTCAATGTAGAGACTGAAATTCAAAGTGGGTACACCTGTTAAGGATGTCCTTCAATTTCTAACCCATAAAAACACTCTCTGAGTGAGCATGCCCAGAAATATCCAAGCGCTGTTCACACACAAAAAGCACGCCAAAAAAAAACTAACTGGCTGGGCATGTGCAGAACAACACCAATGCAGCTAGCAAAAAATACCCCCCCCCATCCAAAATTAAGCACATCATCCAGCGTGCTACAAAATTAGAGATGGGACAATCACCCCTCCCCCCCACCAACAAATCCCATTGCAGTCTATGGGAACTGACTTGTTAATTTTGCTAGTCCCCACTTGGCTGGCTTATCTTCTAGTTATTGGCCTTAAAATGGGGGCCCAGGTCCCACCCTAAGGGACATATATCAATGTCACCAATTTGGAAAACACCAAAAACAAAACAAGGAGAAGTGCCTTTAAATATGCCAAATTGCTTAAGGGCCATTTCACACCACATGCAGTGCATTGCGGTTTTTATGCATCCAAAATGCATGGAAAGTTGGTTATATGGTTCTAAATGGCAGTGTTTGTTCCAGTGCGTTCCAGTTCCCCAAAAAAAGTAGAACATGCTGCATTTTACCTGCACTGGACTGTACTAGAACGCATCAAAACGCATCATAAACTCACTGGAACGCACAGGAACACACCTAAATGCACCAAAAACTCACTAGAACACACTTGTCCTTATCTATGGTTAATAAAAAATAGGGGTGAAAAAAAAGCACTGGACTGCATCAAAAACGTACCAAAAATGCACTGGAACGCATGAAAAACGTGCATGCAGAAAAGCACCTGGAACGCATCCGGATTGTGTTTCTATGGTGTGAACTGGCCCTAGTTCTAGGTGCTTTTCTGCATGCACGTTTTTGACACATTCCAGTGCATTTTTGAGGCGTTTTTGATGCAGTCCAGTGTTTTTTTCCCCTCTTTTCACTTAGGACAAGTGTGTTGCAGTGCGTCTTTGATGCATTTAGGTGCATTGCGGTGCATTCCAGTGCATTTTTGGTACGTTCCGTTGCGTTTTTGATGTGTTTTACTGGGGTCCAGTACAGTTTTGTACCTAAAAAATGCAGCATGACCAATTATTTTTTGGCTTTCTGAAATGCACTGGAACGGACTGCAGTGGTGTGAACTATGCCATTGGCATTAATGTGATCAACTTTCTTTGTGTTTTTCAGGCATCAAAAAAACGCACTGCACTGCATCCGGTGTGAACTGGCCCTAAATATCATCCCCGGGGGTGTCTATAGTATGCCTGTAAAGTAGCACATGTTTTCCATATTTATAACAGTTGGAGAGCAAAATTACATTTCTAAAGTAAAATAATAGTAATTTAAAAGTCCTTGCGGCTGTAATGAATTGCTGGTTCCCGTCAATACAGATAAAAGTCATTGAAAGTCTTTGCTAACCAAAAAAAAAATGCTTGGGGGTCCCCCAAATTCCATAACCAGGCCCTTCAGGTCTGGAATGGATATTAAGGGGAACCCCGCTGCAAAAATGTAAAAAAAATGACGTGGGGTTCCCCCCAAATATCCATACCAGGCCCTTCAGATCTGGCATGGATTTTAAGGGGAACTCCACCCCAAATTTAAAAAAAAATGGCGTGGAGTCCCCCTAAAAATCCATACCAGACCCTTATCCAAGCACATAACCTGGCAGGCCACAGGAAAAGAGGGGGACGAGAGCGGCCCCCCCTCCCTCCTGAACTGTACCAGGCCACATGCCCTCAACATGGCCTCATCCCCACAACCCTTGCCCGGTGGTTGTGGGGGTCTGCGGGCAGGGGGCTTATCGGAATCTGGAAGACCCCTTTAACAAAGGGGACCCCCAGATCCCGCCCCCCCTGTGTGAATGGTACCCTACCATTTCACAAGGAAAGTGTCAAAAATGTAAAAAATTACAAGAGCCGGTTTTTGACAATTCCTTTATTAATGTCTTTTCTTTTCTTCCATCTTCTTCCTTCTTCTTCCATCTTCTTCTTCCATCTTCTTCTTTTCTCCATTCGGGTTTCTTCCTCCATCTTCCTCTTCATCTTTATCTTCATCTTCATCTTCCTTCTTCCTTCGGTGTTCTCGTCCGCATCTTGCCCCGGCGTCTTCCCTTCTTCTTTCTTCTCCGGCCGCTCCGTTTGAATTGGAGGTTCCCGCTGTGCGACGCTTCAGTTCTTCAGTTCCCCATCGGGTCCGCTTACACCCGGTGACCCCGCCCCCCTCTGACGCACATGGATTTCACGGGGACTTTCCCCATGGTGACAGAGGGGGGCGGAGCCACCGGGTGGTTAGCGGACCAAGTGGAGAACTGAAGTGTCGCACAGCGGGAACCTCCAATTCAAACGGAGCGGCCGGAGAAGAAAGAAGAAGGGAAGATGCCGGAGCAAGATGCGGACGAGAAGACCGAAGGAAGAAGGAAGATGAAGATAAAGATGAAGAGGAAGATGAAGATGGAGGAAGAAACCCGAATGGAGAAAAGAAGAAGATGGAAGAAGAAGATGGAAGAAGAAGGAAGAAGATGGAAGAAAAGAAAAGACATTAATAAAGGAATTGTCAAAAACCGGCTCTTGTAATTTTTTACATTTTTGACACTTTCCTTGTGAAATGGTAGGGTACCATTCACACAGGGGGGGCGGGATCTGGGGGTCCCCTTTGTTAAAGGGGTCTTCCAGATTCCGATAAGCCCCCTGCCCGCAGACCCCCACAACCACAACCCACTCTATTTTGGGCATATTAGTTATTTGGGCAGGTGTCCCTACACTTCCTCACATCACCCCATGTCACCCCCAATATTTTCTCACTTCCAGCTTCTTTATATTTAGATTTTAACATGCCCTGCGCCAGGTCCATAGTAGCGCACTGAGCGCCTCCTCCCGGGCGCAGAGAACACTATAGTAAATGGGAAATAGGGCTGCGCTACAGGCGCTAATGTTTTGTAAATACCAAAACAGCCATTGCGCACACAGATGCGCCAATACTCATGGCGCAAACGTTTGGTAAATCAGCCCCAATGTGTTACACCAAGTAAATAGATACCTAACATGTCATGCTTCAAAATTGCGCATGCTCGCGGAATAATGACAAACTGCAGTACTTAAAAAATCTCCATAGGCAATGCTTTACATTTTTTATAGGTTACCTGTTTAAAGTTGCAGAGGAGGTCTAGTGCTAGAATTATTGCTCTCGCTCTAATAAAAGGGGTGATACCTCACATGTGGTTTGAACACCATTTACATATGTGGGCGTAACTTACATATATGTTCGCTTCTGCGCGCAAGCTCGGAGGGACTTTTTGTCTTATTTATTTTACTTTTTATATTGTTATTTTTACACTGTCCTTTTAAAAAAATATATGTTTTTATCACTTTTATTCCTATTACAAGGAATGTAAACATCCCTTGTAATAGAAATAAACATGACAGGCCCTCTTTATTGCGAGACCTAAGGTCAAAAGACCTAAAATCTTGCATTTACACTTAAAAGCAAAATAAATAAATAATTTAACCACTTAACGACTGATATATACGTCGGCAGAATGGCACGGACAGGCACAATCACGTACCTGTACGTGACTGCCTTCGTAAAGTTGGGGGGTCCCATCAAACCCCCCTTCTATACAGTGAGCGGTGGTTATCCGTTCGGGAGCGATCTCTGATGAGGGGACGGCCATTTGTTTCTGGCCGCCCCCTCGCGATCGCTCCCGGCGAATGAGAATCTTCCTCTGCCTGTGTAATGTAAACACAGGCAGAGGAAGTGATGTCATCTCTCCATGCAGCGGTCTTTTCGTTCCGGCGCGAGGAGAGAAGACATCTCACAGTAAGTGCACCAACACTACACTGACACCAGTACATGTAGGCACACTTACACCCCCCAGTCACCCCCAGATCACCCCCCAGATCACCCCCAGTACCCCCAGTCACAGTGCACCGTTTGCAGTGGTCATTTTTTTACTGATCACTGCAATCAGTGTCATTTGTGACAGTAAAAAGTTGCAGGGCAGTTAGGTTTAGGCCCCTTTAGGTCCAGGGTAGCCCCTTAACCCCCCCTAATAAAGGTTTAACCCCTTGATCGCCCCCCAGGTAACCCTTTCACCCCCTAATGCCAGCGTCCCTAACCGATCGCTGTATTAGTGTCGGTGGTGCCCTAGATAGTCAGTTATTTATTTTTAGGTTCGCCGCAGGTTTTTATAGCGTCAGGTACCCCCATATATTATTTTAACCCCCTGATTACCCCTAGAGTTAACCCTTTCACCAGTGATCACCGTATAAGTGTCACTGGTGACACTGGTTAGCCAGTTAGTTATTTAGGTTACCCGTCAGGTTTTTATATAGCGTCAGGTACCCCCATATATAACCTAATAAAGGTTTTAACCCCCTGATTGCCCCTAGTTAACCCTTTCACCAGTGATCACTATATAAGTGTTACGGGTGACGCTGGTTGGTTAGTTTGCTTTTTATAGCATCAGGGCACCCGCCGTATATAACCCAATAAAGGTTTAACCCCCTGATCGCCCGGCGGGTGAAATCAATTAGGTTTTAGCGCCAGAGAGGGTCTGCGTCGCCCCAGGCAGCATTAGGTTAGTGCCAGTAACGCCCACTCGCAAAGCATACACCTCCCTTAGTGGTATAGTATCTGAACAGATCAATATCTGATCAGATCTATACTAGCGTCCCCAGCGGTTTAGGGTTCCCAAAAAGGCAGTGTTAGCGGGATCAGCACAGATACCTGCTAGCACCTGCGTTTAGCCCCTCCGCCCAGCCCAGCCCACCCAAGTGCAGTATCGATCGATCACTGTCACTTACCAAACACAACACACATAACTGCAGCGTTCGCAGAGACAGTCCTGATCCCTGCGATCGCTAACAGTTTTTTTGAAGCGTTTGATACATTTGCTGACAGTCAGGTGCTTTTTTACCTGTGAATCTTACTAGTGTACCCCTAAATTTAGAGCCCAAAGTGGCAAATCGAAGGTACACTAGTAAAGAGGCCTACGAGATTCTGAGCATGACAGATAGTGAAGAGGAGGTCACGTATCTGTCAGATTCAGGCTCAGAATATTTTCCCGTAGAAGACAGTGAAGTCAGCGGCTCCATGTCAGATAGCTCTGACGACGAAGATGAGGTCCCTGCTAAGGTCAGGTGTACCCGATCCCAATCTTTTGAGGTTGTTTTGAGGAGCAAGAACCTGCAGGGCTCGTATCATGGAGCAGAGTAGTACTAGCGCCGCTATTCCTTCTGGTGAATTGGCAAGCACCAGCGGCCTAGTACAGCCTGGGCGTACATCCAGCACTGCAGTATCACGTGGTGACGTGGCGAGTCCCATAAATGTAGTTCAAGCTGGCGAGGTGGCAAGCACAAGTAGTGTCCCGCTGCCACGAAGAAGAAGACAAATGCAGGCCCGTCGTGCCCATAGTGCCCTTCCTGCAGAATTCGCCTATCCTGATTGGGTCCCCACCACTTCTGCAGAACCTGTACTTCCCCCATTCACTGCCCAACCCGGTATTCAGGTGGAAACTGCTGATTTTATGCCAATTGATTTTTATTCGCTGTTTTTCACGGAAGATCTCTATAGATCTATTGTGGACCAGAGTAATTTATATGCTGGTCAACTCAAAAGTGAAGTTTTAGCGTAGGGTACAGCATTTCACAGACTAGGACACACTTACACAGGGTCTCCCAAGATGCCATCGCATTTTGAGAGACCCGAACCATTACAGTTGTTAAAGTTACAAAAAAAAGTGTAAAAAATAAAATAAAAAACGTAAAAACAAAAAACACAAAAAAAATATAAAATAAAAAAAACAAAAATAGTTGTCGTTTTGTTGTTCTCTCTCTCTCTCTATTTTCTCTCTATTGTTCTGCTCTTTTTTACTGTATTCTATTCTGCAATGTTTTATCATGCTTGCTTTTCAGGTATGTAATTTTTTGTTTTCAGGTGCGCCATTCAGCTGCAGCGCGGAATTATTTATCTTGACAGCAACAGCGTTTGCTCCCACGATACATAAAGCCGTTACTCCAGCGCTGTAGAAGGTGATTTCACCGCCGCAGTTAAAAAAAAGAGCATATATGCCGAAGCATGGGGGAAGCAGGGGCGGAGGAGCGATTTTGCTCCTAATGCCGCGTACATACGGTCGAAATTCCGACGGAGGCTTGCCCGTGGAAAAGTCTGACCGTGTGTATGCGGCATAACTTTTTTGCGGGAGGATGCCCCATGCTTCGGCATATATATATATATTTTAGGCACAGGTTGCGTTAAAAAAATGTTTTATTTTTTACTATTTTTTTTTTTTTGGTATTTGCTTTGCAGGTATGGTATAGTAAGGTCTTACTGTTATACTGTAATGTTACTTTGTTTTAATGTTAACCATCATTTGCTTAACAGGTACGCCATTCAGTTGCAGCGCAGATTTATTTATCTTGACAGCAACTGCTTTTGCTCCCACGATACATAAAGCCGTGACTCCAACGCTGAAGGAGGTGATTTCACCACCACAGTTAAAAAAAAAAGAGCATATATGCCGAAGCATGGGGGCAGCAGGGGCGGAGGTGCGATTTTGCTTCTAATGCCACGTACATACGGTCGAAATTTAGACGGAGGCTTGCCCATGGAAAAGTCAGACCGTGTGTACGCGGCATAACCTTTTATGCTGTGTACATACGGTCGAAATTCCGACGGAGGTTTGCCCGTGGAAAAGTCCGACCGTGTGTACGCGGCATAACTTTGAAGGGAGGTATTCTAATGGTGGGCATACCCACCGATCAATCTCTTTTTTTCATTCAGCCAACAGGCTGCATGAAAAAAAAGATTACAATACATGTCCAACAAGGACCAGCAACGTACTGGTATGTTGCTGGACTTTGAATGTTTATACCAGAATGATGCCTGTGGGTTTAGGTATCATCTTGGTATCATTCTTTTCAGCCAGCGGCCGGCTTTCATGTAAAAGCAATCCTAGCAGATAATTAGCCTCTAGACTGCTTTTACAAGCAGTGGGAGGGAATGTCCCCCCCCCCGAATATAAAAAGCGCCATTGGGAAATTGGGAAAGCGTTTTATCACACCGATCTTGGTGTGGTCAGATGCTTTGAGGGCAGAGGAAAGATCTAGGGTCTAACCCCCCAATTTTTGTTCAAAAAAAGAGTACCTGTCACTACCTATTGCTATCATAGGGGATATTTACATTCCCTGAGATAACAATAAAAATGGTAAAAAAAAAATATATATATGGAAGGAACAGTTTAAAAATAAAATAAAAAAGCAAAATAAATAATAAAAAAAACACCCCTGTCCCCCCCTGCTCATGCGCAAAGTCGAACGCAAGCGTCGGTCTAGCATCATATGTAAACAGCAATTGCACCATGCATGTGAGGTATCACCGCAAAGGTCAGATCGAGGGAAGTAATTTTAGCAGTAGACCTCCTCTGTAAATCTAATGTGGTAACCTGAAAAGGCTTTTAAAGGCTTTTAAAAATGTATGTAGTTTTTCGCCGCTGCGTGTTTGTGCGCAATTTTAAAGCATGTTGTTTTTGGTATCCATGTACTCGGCCTAAGATCATCTTTTTTATTTCATCAAACATTTGGGCAATATAGTGTGTTTTAGTGTATTAAAAATAAAAAAAGTGTGTTTTTTCCCCAAAAAATGCGTTTGAAAAATCGCTGCGCAAATACTGTGTGGATAAAAAAAATGCAACACCCACTATTTTAATCTGTAGGGCCTTTTCTTTAAAAAAATTTATAATGTTTGGGGGTTCAACGTAATTTTCTTGCAAAAAAAAAATGTTTTCATGTAAACAAAAAGTGTCAGAAAGGGCTTTGTCTTCAAGTGGTTAGAAGAGTGGATGATGTGTGACATAAGCTTCCTAATGTTGTGCATAAAATGCCAGGACAGTTCAAACCACCCCAAATGACCCCATTTTGGAAATTAGACATCCCAAGCTATTTGCTGAGAGGCATGTTGAGCCCATTGAATATTTTTTTTTGTCCCAAGTGATTGAATAATGACAAAAAGAAAAGAAAAAGAAAATGTACAAAAAGTTGTCACTAAATGATATATTGCTCAAACATGCAATGGTTATATGTGGAATTGCACCCCAAAATACATTCTGTTGCTTCTCCTGAGTACGGGGATACCACATGTGTGAGACATTTTGGGAGCCTAGCCGCGTACAGGAGCCCGAAAACCAAGCACCGCCTTCAGGATTTCTAAGGGTGTAAATTTTTGATTTCACTCCTCACTGCCTATCACAGTTTCGGAGGCCATGGAATGCCCAGATGGCACAAACCCCCCCCCCAAATGACCCCATTTTGGAAAGTAGACACCCAAAGCTATTTGCTGAGAGGTATGTTGAGTATTTTGCAGATCTCGCTTTTTGTCACAAAGTTTTGAAAATTTAAAAAAGAAAAAAAAATGTCCTTTCTTCATTTTCAAAAACAAATGAGAGCTGTAAAATACTCACCATGCCTCTCAACAAAAAGCTTGGGGTGTCTACTTTCCAAAATGGGGTCATTTGTGGGGATTTTGTGCTATCTTGGCATTTTATGGCCTTCAAAACTGTGATAGGTAGTGAGGAGTGAAATCAAAAATTTACGCCCTTAGAAATCCTGAAGGCGGTGCTTTGTTTTTGGGGCCCCGTACGCGGCTAGGCTCTCACAAAGTCCCACACATGTGGTATCTCCGTACTCAGGAGAAGCAGCAAAATGTATTGTGGGGTGAAAATCCACATATAACCATGGCATGTTTGAGTAATATATCATTTAGTGACAACTTTTTGTACATTTTTTTTCTTTTTGTCATTATTCAATCACTTGGGACAAAAAAATAAAAATATTCAATGGGCTCAACATGCCTCTCAGAAAATAGCTTGGGGTGTCTACTTTCCAAAATGGGGTCATTTGGGGGGGTTTTGTGCTATCTTGGCATTTTATGGCCTTCAAAACTGTGATAGGTAGTGATAGGTAGTGAGGAGTGAAATCAAAAATGTATGCCCTTAGAAATCTTGAAGGCGGTGCTTTGGTTTTTGGGGTCCCGTACGCGGCTAGGCTCCCAAAAAGTCCCACACATGTGGTATCCCCGTACTCAGGAGAAGCAGCAGAATGTATTTTGGGGTGTAATTTCACATATGCCTATGGCATGTGTGAGCAATATATCATTTAGTGACAACTTTGTGCAGAAAAAAGTTTGTCATATTAACGCAACTTGTGGCAAAATATAAAATATTCTATGGACTCAACATGCCTCTCAGTAAATAGCTTGGGGTGTCTAATTTCCAAAATGGGGTCATTTGGGGGGGTTTTGTGCTATTTTGGCATTTAATGGAATTTGAAACTGTGATAGGTAGTGAGGAGTGAAATCAAACATTTGCGCCCTTAGAAATCTTGAAGGAGGTGCTTGGTTTTTGGGGCCCCGTACGCGGCTCTCAAAAAGTCCCACACATGTGGCATCCCCATACTTAGGAGAAGCAGCAAAATGTATTTTGGGGTGCAATTCCACATATAACTATGGCATGTTTGAGCAATATATCATTTAGTGACAACTTTTTGTACATTTTTTTTTCTTTTTGTCATTATTCAATCATTTGGGACAAAAAAAAAAATTCAATGGGCTCAACATGCCTCTCAGAAAATAGCTTGGGGTGTCTACTTTCCTAAATGGGGTCATTTGGGGGGGTTTTGTGCCATCTTGGCATTTTATGGCCTTCAAAACTGTGATAGGTAGTGATAGGTAGTGAGGAGTGAAATCAAAAATATATGCCCTTAGAAATCTTGAAGACGGTGCTTGGATTTTGGGGTCCCGTACGCGGCTAGGCTCCCAAAAAGTCCCACACATGTGGTATCCCCATACTCAGGAGAAGCAGCAGAATGTATTTTGAGGTGTAATTTCACATATGCCCATGGCATGTGTGGGCAATATATCATTTAGTGACAACTTTGTGCAAAAAAAAAAAAGTTTGTCATATTCCCGCAACTTGTGCCAAAATATAAAATATTCCATGGACTCAACATGCCTCTCAGCAAATAGCTTGGGGTGTCTACTTTCCAAAATAAGGTCATTTGGGGGGGTTTTGTGCTATTTTGGCATTTTATAGGCCTTCGAAACTGTGATAGGTAGTGAGGAGTGAAATCAAAAATTTGCGCCCTTAGAAATTCTGAAGGCGGTGCTTGGTTTTCGGGGGCCCGTACGCGGCTAGGCTCCTAAAAAGTCCCACACATGTGGTATCCCCGTACTCAGGAGAAGCAGCAAAATGTATTTTGGGGTGCAATTCCACATATAACCATGGCATGTGTGAGCAATATATCATTTAGTGACAACTTTTTGTAATTTTTTTTTTTTTAGTCATTATTCAATCACTTGGGACAAAAAATAAATATTTAATGGGCTCAACATGCCTCTCAGCAATTTCCTTGGGGTGTCTACTTTCCAAAATGTGGTCATTTGGGGGGGGGGGGTTTGTACTGTCCTGCCATTTTAGCACCTCAAGAAATGAGATAGGCAGTCATAAATTAAAAGTTGTGTAAATTCCAGAAAATGTACCCTAGTTTGTAGATGCTATAACTTTTGCGCAAACCAATAAATATACGCTTATTGACATTTTTTTTACTAAAGACATGTGACTGAATACATTTTGGCCTAAATGTATGACTAAAATTGAGTTTATTCGATTTTTCTTATAACAAAAAGTAAAAAATATCATTTTTTTTCTAAATTTTCTGTATTTTTCCGTTTATATCGCAAAAAAATATAATTGCAGAGGCAATCAAATACCATTAAAAGAAAGCTCTATTTGTGGGAAGAAAAGGACGCAAATTTCGTTTGGGTACAACATTGCATGTCCGCACAATTTCCAGTGAAATCACCTCTGGTCATTATGGTTCGTATTGGTCCGGGGCTTAAGTGGTTAATGTAGCAGGGAGCTGGCTATCTTACCTGCAGTATCAGAAGATACACTGCAACATTGTTGTAGCTAATACTCTGTCATCCCATCCTGTCAGCAGAGTGATTACCACCAGGGAGAAAAGTATGAAGGGAATTGTAGTTCCAGGACTCAAGTTTCACATTCAGATTGAACTGTATGGAACTACAGGAGCCAGCATGCTCTGGAGAAGAGGAACTAAAGACTCCAGCTTGCTTTGCTGAGGGATTTTCAGACAGCACGAGGCGGATGAAGAGATCAGACCTATGGGAGAGGTACTGACTCCTAGATGATTTCACCATGCGATTTAGGCCTCCGCCGCCAGTTGGGACTTCCAGCCTGAGAGAGGGGGGATCCCAGGTGCACATCCAGGCGCACCTGCACCGACAGCGAAGCGTTCCAGTGTGAGGTGACCAGTCGGGTCGCCAGGAGAGTCTGCCTGTTCCAGGACGTTCATTTGGGCCTTGACCGCAGGATTGGGTGAGGGGGCTTTTGCCCATTTGCAGGAAACAAGGACACTCCACCACAGAAGAAGTTAAATGGACACTGTATGCAGACATCATTGCTGTTAGTCATCTTGCTGACACTTGTAGTGCCACAGGGCTAAAGGATAAGGCCATCCATTCCCAGAAACACTGTATACAGACACCATCGTCCTTTCACATTGCTGAGAAAAATTCTGCCTTCTTCACTTGATAATAGACATGTGCATTAGTTTTCGTCAGAATGCATTTTCGTTCAAATTTCGGGGATTTTCATGTTCGTTTTAACAAATGATAACGAATGCGCTGAATCCGAATTCCAAAAGATCCAAAATAAAAAAATGCATTATTTTTATTTAGTTGTGACAACAGTTCGATATAGATAGAAGATCGACATGATGATGACAATAGCGTTCTTTGTCTATCGAACCTGCGGTTGAATGTGCCTAACCTAACTCTATTAGTCCAAGATTATTCGACACAGAGAGAAAAGATTTGATATTATAGAGACATGCAGATTTGACGAAGCAGCTAAAAACATACAATCGCCACAAGTGGACATTTACGGTCAAATGCTCTACCCATAGGCTATAGAAGAATTCTAATGTTGGTTGACTAGTAATTAGGGATGAGCTTCGTGTTCGAGTCGAACATACGTTCGACTCGAACATCGGCTGTTCGATCGTTCGACGAAGATCGAACGATTTGGGCCGTTCGCGCCAAATTCGAGTGACGCGAACGGCCCACAATGCACTACGCCATCGCAGTGTCATCCAGGCGCTGTGATTGGCCAAGCATGCACTGTGACCCCGCATGCTTGGCCAATCACAGCGCCGGCAGCGAGGAGAGCAATGATTGGCCACAGGCAGGATGCCTGTGGCCAATTATTGCTGAGGGTGTTTAGTACACGCCCCACACTATAAAAGGCCGCCAGCACGGCGGCCTAGTGTAGTGTGTTCCGGAGCAGGGATAGAGCAGCATAGGCAGGGACAGTGACTGTTATTTCTTTCTTGCTTAACCTGGATTCCTTTAGTTTAGGGAAAGAGAAGGATAGGTAGGGAGAGTGTCAGTGTGTTTTGTGCTTGTGCTATAGTGTGCTTAAAAAAAACATTTATTCTAGGGACAGAAAACTGTAGGTAGGGACAGTGTCAGTTTCTTTCACTCTGCAAGTCCTTGTTTCCAGGGACCTGTAAGGACAGTGAGTGAATTGTCCTTGTGCTATATTGTGCTTAAAAAAAACATTTATTCTAGGGACAGAAAACTGTAGGTAGGGAGAGTGTCAGTTTATTTCACTCTGCAAGTCCTTGTTTCCAGGGACCTGTAAGGACAGTGAGTGAATTGTCCTTGTGCTATATTGTGATTAAAAAAAACATTTTTTCTAGGGACAGAAAACTGTAGGTAGGGAGAGTGTTTTTTTTCTTTCACTCTGCAAGTCCTTGTTTCCAGGGACCTGTAAGGACAGTGAGTGAATTGTCCTTGTGCTATATTGTGCTTAAAAAAAACATTTATTCTAGGGACAGAAAACTGTAGGTAGGGAGAGTGTCAGTTTATTTCACTCTGCAAGTCCTTGTTTCCAGGGACCTGTAAGGACAGTGAGTGAATTGTCCTTGTGCTATATTGTGATTAAAAAAAACATTTTTTCTAGGGACAGAAAACTGTAGGTAGGGAGAGTGTTTTTTTTCTTTCACTCTGCAAGTCCTTGTTTCCAGGGACCTGGAAGGACAGTGAGTGAATTGTCCTTGTGCTATATTGTGCTTAAAAAAAACATTTATTCTAGGGACAGAAAACTGTAGGTAGGGAGAGTGTCAGTTTATTTCACTCTGCAAGTCCTTGTTTCCAGGGACCTGTAAGGACAGTGAGTGAATTGTCCTTGTGCTATATTGTGATTAAAAAAAACATTTTTTCTAGGGACAGAAAACTGTAGGTAGGGAGAGTGTCAGTTTATTTCACTCTGCAAGTCCTTGTTTCCAGGGACCTGTAAGGACAGTGAGTGAATTGTCCTTGTGCTATATTGTGATTAAAAAAAACATTTATTCTAGGGACAGAAAACTGTAGGTAGGGAGAGTGTTTTTTTTCTTTCACTCTGCAAGTCCTTGTTTCCAGGGACCTGTAAGGACAGTGAGTGAATTGTTCTTGTGCTATATTGTGATTAAAAAAAACATTTTTTCTAGGGACAGAAAACTGTAGGTAGGGAGAGTGTTTTTTTTCTTTCACTCTGCAAGTCCTTGTTTCCAGGGACCTGTAAGGACAGTGAGTGAATTGTCCTTGTGCTATATTGTGCTTAAAAAAAACATTTATTCTAGGGACAGAAAACTGTAGGTAGGGAGAGTGTCAGTTTATTTCACTCTGCAAGTCCTTGTTTCCAGGGACCTGTAAGGACAGTGAGTGAATTGTCCTTGTGCTATATTGTGATTAAAAAAAAACATTTTTTCTAGGGACAGAAAACTGTAGGTAGGGAGAGTGTTTTTTTTCTTTCACTCTGCAAGTCCTTGTTTCCAGGGACCTGTAAGGACAGTGAGTGAATTGTCCTTGTGCTATATTGTGCTTAAAAAAAACATTTATTCTAGGGACAGAAAACTGTAGGTAGGGAGAGTGTTTTTTTTCTTTCACTCTGCAAGTCCTTGTTTCCAGGGACCTGTAAGGACAGTGAGTGAATTGTCCTTGTGCTATATTGTGCTTAAAAAAAACATTTATTCTAGGGACAGAAAACTGTAGGTAGGGAGAGTGTTTTTTTTCTTTCACTCTGCAAGTCCTTGTTTCCAGGGACCTGTAAGGACAGTGAGTGAATTGTCCTTGTGCTATATTGTGATTAAAAAAAACATTTTTTCTAGGGACAGAAAACTGTAGGTAGGGAGAGTGTTTTTTTTCTTTCACTCTGCAAGTCCTTGTTTCCAGGGACCTGTAAGGACAGTGAGTGAATTGTTCTTGTGCTATATTGTGATTAAAAAAAACATTTTTTCTAGGGACAGAAAACTGTAGGTAGGGAGAGTGTTTTTTTTCTTTCACTCTGCAAGTCCTTGTTTCCAGGGACCTGTAAGGACAGTGAGTGAATTGTCCTTGTGCTATATTGTGCTTAAAAAAAACATTTATTCTAGGGACAGAAAACTGTAGGTAGGGAGAGTGTCAGTTTATTTCACTCTGCAAGTCCTTGTTTCCAGGGACCTGTAAGGACAGTGAGTGAATTGTCCTTGTGCTATATTGTGATTAAAAAAAAACATTTTTTGTAGGGACAGAAAACTGTAGGTAGGGAGAGTGTTTTTTTTCTTTCACTCTGCAAGTCCTTGTTTCCAGGGACCTGTAAGGACAGTGAGTGAATTGTCCTTGTGCTATATTGTGCTTAAAAAAAACATTTATTCTAGGGACAGAAAACTGTAGGTAGGGAGAGTGTTTTTTTTCTTTCACTCTGCAAGTCCTTGTTTCCAGGGACCTGTAAGGACAGTGAGTGAATTGTCCTTGTGCTATATTGTGCTTAAAAAAAATATTTTTTCTAGGGACAGAAAACTGTAGGTAGTGTGACAGCAGGAAGGTAAAGTCACCTGGTTGCATCCAGGGGGGTAGATATATTTCGCCCAGATTCAGGCTTTACGCCGATTTATACAGCTAGGTGGAGAGTTGTATAAGCCCAGCTGAGACTAGTGGGCTCATTGATGACTCATACCTCTAGGGAGAGGGCTGGGCGTCGTGCAGACAGGGAGTTGATGAGTCCAGCTGAACCTTGTCAGCTCATTTAGGCCTCTATAAGAAAGCCCAGATTCATTAGATGTTGGCTCATGCCTGGAAGCAGACCTGTGTGGACTGTCTAGGGAGAGTGAACCCCTGTGCGGTGAGAGAAAGCCTGTGTGGCTATATTTTGCTTGGACATTTAAAACCAGGGACTAGGACAGCACTAGGCTGATCCCAGTCGTTAGTTAGGAAACCTGTAAGTTTAGTCAGAGGTCAAGTTGACCAGGATTTATTTTGTGTTTGTTTTTTTTGCCTTGCTGTGTTTTTGTCACTGTAAATAGAAAATAAACCGCACCTTTTTTTGATTTTGAAAACCACAACCTCCGTCTGCTGGGCCTGTTTTTGGGTGGGGAGCCCATCCCGGGGGTCACACATACCCGCTGCCGAGCTAGCCCCCTCACAGTTGGTGGAGAACCAGTGGCAGTTTTTTTTTAAGCCAGCATGGAGGAGATACTGAAACAGCTGGCTCTAGCAAATGCCAATCAACAGCAGACAAATGCAGGTTTGCAAAGGAGCCTTGCAGCCCAGCAGCAAGCTCATCAACAGAGCCTTGCAACTTTACAACAGAGTCTGGAGGCTCAGCAACAAGCCCAACAGCAATCTGAGGCCCGCTTCATAGACCTGTTGCAGAAGCAAGAGCAGAGACTACAACAACAGATGGAAGCAGTAATGCAGCAACGTCCGCAGACCGGTGAGGAAAGCCGTCCCACTAATACCGCGTCCTTTGGGGTGAGTCGTTTATTGACAAAAATGACTGGAGAGGATGATCCAGAGGTATTTTTGACCACATTTGAAAGGACCGCTGAAAGAGAAAAGTGGCCTGAGGAGCAGTGGGCTGGACTGGTGGCTCCTCTGTTAACGGGTGAATCGCAGAAAGCTTACTATGACCTAGAGCCTGACCAAGCAAAAGACTATGTGATGCTAAAAGCTGAAATATTGGCAAGGCTGGGTGTCACCCTGGCTGTCCGGGCTCAGCGTGTGCATAACTGGACTTTCCAGCTTGGAAAACCCCCCAGGTCTCAAATGTATGATCTCATTCACCTGAGCAGAAAGTGGCTACAGCCAGAGACTTTGTCCGCACCAAAGATTGTGGAACGTGTTGTAATGGATCGGTTTTTGAGAGCTCTTCCTACTGCCATCCAAAAGTGGGTAAGCCATGGAGACCCAGAGACGGCCGATGGTCTTGTGGATCGTGTGGAGAAATACTTGGCTACAGAGAACCTGACGGCCTCTTCCAGAGACACTCGGACTTTCCACCCTAAGACCAGACCATCCCCAGGGGCGGATAAGATGATTCCAAGGGGTAAGGGTGGAGAGAGTGAGAGGGTGGGAGCTCTACCCCAAGTTTGGCGAGAACAGCCTGGGAAATCAGCGGCTCAAGAGGCGGCAAGAAGGATCATTTGCTACCGCTGCCGGCAAGCGGGACATATTGCAGCAAATTGCCCGGTTTTGGAGGAACCCATGCAGTGTGACTTTCTGACGGGCAGACGTCAGTCGCTGTGTGCGACAGTCGCATGCACTGCCATTCGGGGAACTGAGAAACATTTATGCAAAATGTGTATTAATGGTAGAAATGTTGTGGTATTGCTGGATTCAGGTAGCCTTGTGACCCTGATAAAGGCTGAGTTAGTTAAAACAGAGGTCTCTGGGAATAGCAAGGTAGCCGTTATTTGTGTGCATGGGGACACCCGAGAGTATCCAGTGACTACAGTGTGTTTCGAGACCCCCAAAGGTACCCTTTCTCATCCAGTGGGCTTAGTGTCTCAGTTACCGCATGACGCCATTGTGGGAAGGGATTTTCCGAAGTTCTGGGAACTGTGGGATGATCATGAGCCCCCCACTGGTGCCCCTATGTACCAGGAATATGATAGCCAGAACTCCTCTGAGAGTGGTGAGGACTCTCCCGAATTTCCCTTGTCAGTATTGGCAGGGGAGACTCAAGAAACTGGAGAGGAGCCCACCTCCTCAGACGAAAACCTACCGTCTGTGGAGTTTTCTGATCTTGAGGTTCACAGGGAAAACTTTGCCACAGAACAGTTGAAAGACCCCGCCCTAATAAAGGCACGGGAAAACGTAGTGAAAATAGATGGCGAGTTAGTGAACCCAGATAATACCTGCACTTACCCATACTTCAGCGTAGAGAAGGACCTACTGTATCGGGTGGCAAAAAGGGCAGAAGAAACCGTTGAGCAGCTGGTGGTGCCCAAACCTTACAGGAAGTTGGTGTTGGAGTTGGCCCATGGGCACATTCTTGGAGGTCATCTGGGGACAGAGAAAACCCGAGAGAGGGTATTACAGAGATTCTATTGGCCTGGGGTGATGAAGGACATAGAAAATTATTGTTCCTCCTGCCCTGTGTGTCAGAGGTCGGCCCCGATGCCACACTTCCGTAGCCCGCTGGTCCCTCTACCCATCATTGAGGTCCCGTTTGAGAGAATCGCAATGGATTTGGTAGGTCCTATAATCAAGTCCGCTAGGGGGCACCAGTACATATTGGTTATAATGGACTATGCCACCCGTTATCCAGAAGCGATCCCTCTCAGAAATACCTCGGCCAAAACCATAGCCAAAGAGCTATCTCTTGTTTTTAGCCGGGTGGGTATTTGTAAAGAACTGCTTACGGACCAAGGTACACCCTTTATGTCCCGGGTTATGAAGGAGCTGTGTAAATTGTTCAAAGTGACGCAATTACGTACATCTGTGTATCACCCCCAAACCGATGGGCTGGTTGAAAGATTCAACAAAACCCTAAAACAAATGTTGAAGAAAGTGGTGGATAGGGATGGAAAGGATTGGGACTGTCTACTTCCTTATTTGATGTTTGCTATTAGGGAGGTGCCCCAATCCTCTACGGGATTCTCCCCCTTTGAGTTACTGTATGGGAGACACCCAAGAGGGCTGTTGGATATTGCCAAGGAAACTTGGGAAAGTGAGAGTTCTCCCCACAGGAGTGTGATTGAGCATGTCGCCCTGATGCAAGATCGAATTGCACAGGTAATGCCCATCGTGAAGGAACATTTGGCCCAAGCGCAGTTGGCACAGCAGAGAGTGTACAACCGTGGAGCCAAGACCCGTACCTTTTCCCCGGGGGATAGGATATTGGTACTTGTCCCTACGGTTGAAAGTAAATTCCTTGCCAAATGGCAAGGCCCCTACGAGATAATGGAAAAAGTGAGCGAAGTGAATTACAAGGTCAGACAACCAGGAAGGCGAAAGCCCGAACAGATCTATCACGTTAATCTGTTGAAAGCCTGGAGGGATAGAGAGTCCCTAGTCGCAGACACTTGGTCACCAGCTCAAACTGGTTGCGTGATTCCTGAGGTTGGAATCGCAGCCACCTTGTCACAACCCCAACAACAGGAGGTTAAGGAGTTTGTGCTTCGCAACAAGGAGGTATTCTCTGAGCTGCCGGGACAAACATCTGGGGTAGAGCATGACATTATTACCCCGCCCGGTGAAAGGGTGAAGTTAAAACCCTATCGGATCCCAGAGGCCCGACGGGAGGCAATACGGGAGGAAGTACAGAAAATGCTGAACTTAGGGGTGATAGAGGAGTCCCAAAGTGATTGGTCTAGTCCCATTGTGTTGGTGCCTAAACCGGATGGGAGCTGGCGATTTTGTAACGATTTTCGTCAGTTGAACAAAGTTACAAAATTTGACACCTACCCCATGCCACGTATAGATGAGTTGATCGACCGGCTGGGAACAGCCCGATACATGACGACTCTTGACCTCACAAAAGGGTATTGGCAAATCCCCCTGGCCAAGTCAGCCAAAGAGAAAACCGCATTTGTAACCCCAGACGGGGCGTTCCAATATAAAAGAATGCCGTTCGGGTTACAGAATGCGCCGGCCACATTCCAGCGGAAAATGGACCAGATGCTGAGGCCCCATCGGAAGTATGCTGCGGCTTACCTGGATGACGTAATTGTCCATAGCACAGATTGGGCCTCACATCTGCCAAAAGTGCAAGCAGTCCTGGACTCTGTTCGGGAAGCAGGGTTTACGGCTAACCCCAAGAAGTGTACCATTGGGCAGGAGGAGGCCAAATATCTTGGGTACACCATTGGGAGGGGAGTAATAAAACCCCAACTCAACAAAGTCGAGGCCATCCAGAGTTGGCCACGTCCCAACAGCAAGAAGCAGGTACGAGCCTTTCTGGGAATCGCTGGGTATTATCGGCGATTCATTCCCCACTTTGCTTCTAAGGCTGTGCCCCTAACCAACCTGACGAAGGGGAAAGGGTCGGTCATGATTAAATGGACCCCCGAGGCTGAGGCAGCATTCCAATTCTTGAAACAAGCCTTATGTAGCCAGCCAGTGTTGTACTCACCCGACTTCTCTAAAGACTTTGTCGTACAAAGTGATGCGTCAGATGTGGGGTTAGGAGCAGTATTGTCCCAGGTCTGGAACGGGGAAGAGCACCCAGTCATTTACCTCAGCAGGAAGTTGAAGTCCCATGAGGTAAATTACGCCACCGTTGAAAAGGAGTGTTTAGCGGTGAAGTGGGCTCTAGATTCCCTTCGGTACTACCTGCTAGGTAGGCACTTTGACATGGTTACGGATCACGCTCCGTTAAAGTGGATGGCTCAAAACAAGGAAACAAATAGAAGAGTGAATAGGTGGTTCCTGGCCCTCCAGGAATTCAACTTCACAGTAAAGCATCGCCCTGGCGTTCAAATGGGGAATGTGGATGCTTTGTCTCGAGTACATGAATGCCTGATTGCTGGTGTTCCAACCCCGAGGTTAAAACAAGAGGGGGGGGTATGTGACAGCAGGAAGGTAAAGTCACCTGGTTGCATCCAGGGGGGTAGATATATTTCGCCCAGATTCAGGCTTTACGCCGATTTATACAGCTAGGTGGAGAGTTGTATAAGCCCAGCTGAGACTAGTGGGCTCATTGATGACTCATACCTCTAGGGAGAGGGCTGGGCGTCGTGCAGACAGGGAGTTGATGAGTCCAGCTGAACCTTGTCAGCTCATTTAGGCCTCTATAAGAAAGCCCAGATTCATTAGATGTTGGCTCATGCCTGGAAGCAGACCTGTGTGGACTGTCTAGGGAGAGTGAACCCCTGTGCGGTGAGAGAAAGCCTGTGTGGCTATATTTTGCTTGGACATTTAAAACCAGGGACTAGGACAGCACTAGGCTGATCCCAGTCGTTAGTTAGGAAACCTGTAAGTTTAGTCAGAGGTCAAGTTGACCAGGATTTATTTTGTGTTTGTTTTTTTTGCCTTGCTGTGTTTTTGTCACTGTAAATAGAAAATAAACCGCACCTTTTTTTGATTTTGAAAACCACAACCTCCGTCTGCTGGGCCTGTTTTTGGGTGGGGAGCCCATCCCGGGGGTCACACATACCCGCTGCCGAGCTAGCCCCCTCACAGTAGGGAGAGTGTCAGTTTCTTTCACTGTGAAAGTCCTTGTTTCAAGGGACAGAGAAGGACACCTGAAGGTAGCCCTTATTGCTTTTTTCCCATCTCCCTGCAGGCCATCTATTAGAATGTCTGGAAGGCAAACAAGGAGAGGCAGACAGTCAGGAGGCAATAAAAGAGGGCAAGCAGGCTCTGTGTTTGGGGGCAACAGTGCTGGTCGTGGACGCGGTGCATTGTCATCAGCACATGGCCATGGGACACGCTTGTCCTTCTTTTCGGCAACTGGACATGTTGAGCCACATCATGCCGAAGACTTGGTAGAGTGGATGACCAAGCCCTCCTCCTCCTCCTCATCCTCTCTCACCCAGGCTCAGGGTACTGGAAAAGCAGCTGCCAAAGCGTCGTCTTCCCTGGTATCAATGTCAGACAAATCATCAGTCACTCCTTCCCTAGACCCACCATGTCCTCCTCCTGAGGAGTCCCCCGAACTGTTTCAGCACAGTGTTGGGTACATGCTCCAGGAGGATGCCCAGCGTTTCGAAGGGTCTGATGATGAAACCCAGCTAGAGGAAGGCAGTAGCGTGAGAGCAGACAGAGGGGATGCTCAAGAAGGACACCAATCTGGCAGTCATGTTCCAGCAGCTGCAGCATACTGCCAGATTGGCTCCAGTGATGAGGAGGGAGGGGATGATGAGGTCACTGACTCCACGTGGGTGCCTAATAGGAGAGAGGAGGAGGAGGAGGATGAGGAGGAGGCACATCTCCAACGAGGCAGGATGCCCTTTGGTGGCCAGCGTAAGGGCAGTACACCGACGGAATCACACCGCAGAGCTCCGCCTGTGCAGGGCGCTGCCTCTGCCCGTCATTCAAAAAGTTCTTTGGTGTGGGCCTTTTTTGAGGCTAGTGCATCAGATCGCACAGCTGCTGTTTGCAACATATGTCTCAAGCGTATATCGCGTGGCCAAAACATCAGCCGCTTGGGTACCACATGCCTGACCAGACATATGTTGACCTGCCATGCAGCTCGTTGGCAAGCCTACCTCAAAGACCCACACCAAAGAACAAAGCGGACCTCTCCTTGCACCGCATCAGCTGGGATCTCCAACCCCACTATAACTTCAGTCCTCTCTGAAACATGCACTGAGAGGAATGAAGGTGTAGAATTAGGTGTGTCACAGCCAAGTACTTGCGCCCACTCTGCTAGCAGTACACCGACGTCCGATTCTAGCAGGCAAATTTCCCTGCCCCAGCTGCTGGACCGTCGAAAGAAGTTCACTCCCAGCCATCCACATGCCCAGCGGTTGAATGCTAGCTTGGCTAAATTGCTAGCGCTTCAACTGCTGCCTTTTCAGTTGGTAGACTCGGCCCCCTTCCGTGAGTTTGTGCAATGTGCGGTTCCTCAGTGGCAGGTTCCCAAACGCCACTTTTTCTCACGGAAGGCTATTCCGGCTCTCTACCGGCATGTGGAAGGCAATGTCTTGGCCTCGCTGGACAGGGCGGTCAGCGGTAAGGTGCATATTACCGCTGACTCATGGTCCAGCAGGCATGGACAGGGACGTTACCTTTCTTTCACGGCCCATTGGGTCACTCTTTTGGCAGCTGGGAAGGATTCAGGACAAGGTGCAGTAGTGTTGGAGGTTGTCCCACCGCCACGCCTCCAAAATGCTACTACTGGTTGTGACACACCTCTCTCCTCCACCCCCTCCTCTTCTTCTTCCTCCATGGCCTCTTCCTGTGGTTTGTCCTATGAACCAGCGGTGCTCCGTAGCCGTTCACGGGGCTACGCAAGTACGCAGGCAAAAAGATGCCATGCCGTGCTTGCGCTGGTGTGTTTGGGGGACAGAAGCCACAATGGGGCAGAGGTCCTGTCTGCTCTGCAGGGCCAGGCCGAGAGGTGGTTGACGCCACGCCAGCTTAAGCCAGGAATGGTGGTTTGCGACAATGGCACCAACCTCCTCTCCGCCCTCCGACAGGGACAACTGACCCA
Source organism: Rana muscosa (assembly GCA_029206835.1). NCBI lineage: Eukaryota > Metazoa > Chordata > Amphibia > Anura > Ranidae > Rana > Rana muscosa. The sequence continues at coordinate 327,270,762 of CM055116.1, read as the reverse complement.
TGTGCCCTGTGTGGCTCACGTCCTTAACCTGGTGGTGCAGCGCTTCTTGGGCAGGTACCCGGGCTTACAGGATGTCCTGAGGCAGGCCAGGAAAGTCTGTGTGCATTTCCGCAGATCTTATAATGCCAGTGCTCGCCTGGCTGAGCTGCAAAAGGAGTTGAACCTGCCCAAGAACCGCCTTATATGTGACATGCCCACCAGGTGGAACTCAACGTTGGCCATGCTGCAGCGGCTGCACACGCAGCAGAGGGCCATCAATGAGTACCTGTGCGACTACGGCACCAGGACAGGGTCAGGGGAGCTTGGTTTTTTTTCTCCACGCCAGTGGGGCATGATCAGGGATGCATGCACTGTCCTGGCACCATTTGAGGAGGCCACGAGGATGGTGAGCAGTGACAGTGCATGCATCAGTGACACTGTACCTCTTGTCCACCTGTTGGAGCACACGCTGCGTGGAATAATGGACAGGGCACTTGAGGCAGAACAGAGGCAGGAAGAGGAGGACTTCCTTGCCTCTCAAGGCCCCCTTTACCCAGACAGTGTTCCTTCTGTCCCACCCATCGCACAGGAAGAGGAGGAGGAGGAGGAGGAGGAGGATTGTGTCAGCATGGAGGTGGAGGCTGGCACTCAGCATCATCAGCAGCAGTCTTTTAGGGATGATTTACAGTCCCAAGAAACCAGTGGACTTGTACGTGGCTGGGAGGAGGTGGCTGCGGATCATGTCGTCCTTAGTGACCCAGAGGACTCCGGAGCGAATGCCTCAGCAAACCTACGCTGCATGGCCTCCCTGATCCTGCAAAGTCTGCGGAAGGATCCTCGTATTCTTCGGATCAAGGAGAGGGACCATTACTGGCTGGCCACTCTCCTTGATCCACGGTACAAGGGTAAGGTTGCGGACCTTATGTTACCGTCGCAGAGGGAGCAGAGGATGAGACAACTCCGGGAGGCCTTGCAGAAAGGTCTGTGCAACGCGTTCCCAGAGACTGGGAGGTTGCAAACTCCTGGTCCTGGACAACGAGTTGCTGAGGCTTCGGCCAGTCAAAGAAGGAGCGGTGGGGAAGGTGGCCGTCTGACCGATGCGTTCAGACAATTCTTTAGTCCGCAGCCCCAAAGTATGATCGGTTCCAGCAACCATCGCCAGCGTCTGATAAACATGGTGCAGGAATATCTAGGGGCAAGGTCAGACTTGGACACCTTCCCCACCGAAAATCCTCTGGCTTACTGGGTCTTGAGGATGGATCACTGGCCAGAGCTTGCACAGTATGCAATTGAGCTACTGGCCTGTCCTGCATCCAGCGTTCTTTCGGAACGCACATTCAGTGCTGCTGGAGGATTTGTCACGGATCACAGGGTGCGCCTGTCCACCGACTCGGTTGATCGACTGACTTTCATCAAGATGAACCAGTCTTGGATCACCACCAGCTACCACACACCTGATGCTGATATAACAGACTAATTGATTTTAACATGTCACATCCCTTCAAGACTGATGCTGATGCTGAGTGCCTGTGCTGTTATGTTGACTGGCTATCCTCCTCCTCCGAGTCCTCAATGATACGATTGATGATGATAGCTTGTAAGATCATTTTTGTTTATGGGTGCCGCCACCAGTGCCTAACGCCCAATTTTTCAGCCCCTGTTTAACAGGGGCGTGTAATTACAATTTTTGAAGCAATACTTTGCAACAGGGCTCATTGCTGTGCTCCAAGTACAGTATCTGTGAGGAGTTGCAGTGTTGTGCCACCAGTGCCTAAGGCCCAATTTTTCAGCCCCTGTTTAACAGGGGCGTGTCATTACAATTTTTGAAGCAATACTTTGCAACAGGGCTCATTGCTGTGCTCCAAGTACAGTATCTGTGAGGGGTTGCAGTGTTGTGCCACCAGTGCCTAAGGCCCAATTTTTCAGCCCCTGTTCAACAGGGGCATGTAATTACAATTCTTGATCTAATAATTCACAGCAGGGCCCATTGCTGCACCCACCAAGAGTAACTGTCAGGGCTTACAGTGTTGTGGCACCAGCACCACCATCAAAGGCCCAATTTTTACTACCACTGTTCAACAATTATATGTAATTAAAATTCCTGATATAATAGTTGACAGCAGGGCGTTCCAGCACCAACCAAGAGTAACTGTGAGTGCTTACAGTGTTGTGCCAACACCAACAACTAAGGGGCCTATTTCTGCAGAGTATATACGGCAGGTCCCTACTTTCAAACATACAACTTACAAACGACTCCTACTTGCAAACGCAAGAAGACAACAGGAAGTGAGAGGAAATCTACCACTAGGAAGGAAAATTCTCTCCTGTAAGAATAAATATGGGAGAAAGGTGTCTCCTCTGTACTGATGCTTTATCAGCAATCCTTGTTTCAAGAAAAACACCACATTTCAAAAACAGTTGTCATTGGGACGGAAAGTGAGGTGAAATGTTCTGAACAGGGGCACAGACAGCAAAACAAATGTTACAGGGGTGATAACCCTTACCTATGTTTTCCAAAAAGTTTAAAAATAGATTTTTGGTCTGGAGCTACACTTCAACAATGTACCTGTTCAAAATTACAAACAGATTCTACATAAGAACAAACCTACAGTCCCTGTCTTGTATGCACCGCCTGTATAGGGCTGTTCAGAGTATATAGGGCCTTTTTTATTTTATGTGCGGGGTTCCCCTTAATATCCATACAAGACCCAAAGGGGCTGGTAATGGGCTGGGGTAGGGGGGGGGTCATGGGGTAGCTATGCCATTTTTCTTAAAGAATTTCATCCATATTACCGGGACCAGACATTACATTAAAGCCGCAAGCAGTTTTAAATGGCTTTTTTTTCCTTTAGAAGTGTCATTTTGTGCAGGGACAGTTATAAACACGGGAAACACGTGGCACTTCACAGGCATACTTTAGACACCCCCCAGGTACGATATTTAAAGGAATATTTGACTTTTTTTTTTTCACTTTATGCATCATTAAAATGACTGCTCCCGAAAAACGACCGTTTTTAAAACTTCTTTTTGCATTGATACATGTCCCCTGGTGCAGAACCCGGGTTCCCAAACCCTTTTTAGGACAATAACATGCATAATAGTTGTTATAATTAGCACTTTAGAATTTGAACGTTCGCATCCATTGTATTTAATAGGGTTCTAATGTTCGTTCGAACTTTCGGTCCGTTCGCGGGTTCTGGTGCGAACCGAACCCGGGGGTGTTCGGCTCATCACTACTAGTAATAATAATAATGAATATAATGATTACTAGTCATACAACATTAGAATTCTACTATAGCCTGTGAGTGGGGCATTCGACCGGAAATGTACGATTGCGGCGTCGTACAGTTTAGCTGCTTCGTCAAATCTTCTTAGAACATTCAACAGACACCATAAGCCTTCAATTGACAGATTCAACCTTAATTAACCACTTGCCGACCGCTTCCTGTACTTATAAGTCAGCAGAATGGCACGGACAGGCACAATCACGTACCTGTACATTGCCCTTTAAATGCCTGACGTGTGGTCGCGACTAGACATGTGCACACTGAAATATTTCGTTTCGGAATTTCGTTTTCGTCCAAAAAATAAATTTATTTAGTTACTCCCGAAATTCGTTTTTATTTATTTCGTTTTTCGTTAAAAATTGCATTCGTCCGAAAATCTGAATTAATTAAGGTCGAATCTGTCATTGAAGGCTTATGGTGTCTGTCGAATGTTCAAAGAAGATTCGACGGAGCAGCGAAACTGTACGACTCTGCAATCATACATTTCCGGTCGAATGTTCCGCCCACAAGCAGTGATCTTTTCTCTCTATGTCGAATCTTTTCTCTCTATAATGTCAAATCTTTTCTCTCCTATGTCGAATCTTTTCTCTCTATAATGTCGAATCTTTTCTCTCCTATGTCGAATCTTTTCTCTCTATAATGTCAAATCTTTTCTCTCTATAATGTCAAATCTTTTCTCTATAATGTCAAATCTTTTCTCTCTATAATGTCAAATCTTTTCTCTCTATAATGTCAAATCTTTTCTCTATAATGTCGAATCTTTTCTCTCTATAATGTCAAATCTTTTCTCTCCTATGTCGAATCTTTCCTCTCCTATGTCGAATCTTTCCTCTCCTATGTCGAATCTTTCCTCTCCTATGTCGAATCTTTTCTCTCCTATGTCGAATCTTTTCTCTCCTATGTCGAATCTTTCCTCTCCTATGTCGAATCTTTCCTCTCCTATGTCGAATCTTTCCTCTCCTATGTCGAATCTTTCCTCTCCTATGTCGAATCTTTCCTCTCCTATGTCGAATCTTTCCTCTCCTATGTCGAAACTTTTCTCTCTATAATGTCGAATCTTTTCTCTCCTATGTCGAATCTTTCCTCTCCTATGTCAAATCTTTCCTCTCCTATGTCGAATCTTTCCTCTCCTATGTCGAATCTTTTCTCTCTATAATGTCGAATCTTTTCTCTCCTATGTAGAATAATCTTGGACTAATAGAGTTAAGGTTAGGCACATTCGACCACAGATTCGATAGACACAGATTGTTATTGTCAGCGTCACGTCGAATCTCCTATCTATATCGAACTGTTGTAGCAACGAAAACGAAAATAAAGCATTTGTTTATGTCGGATCTTTCGGTTTTCGGATACTGTGCTTTCGTTTTCGTTTGTTAAAACGATAACGAAAATAGCTGAAATTCGGACGAAAATGCATTCGGACGAAAACGAATGCACATGTCTAGTCGCGACCCTGCCGCCTTCCCCGTGGGTCGGACCATGGGTCCCGTGGACTCGATCGCCGCGAGGATCCCCGCGATCGTCTCACGGAGGTATAGAGCAGGGAGATGCTTGTGTAAACTAGTGACAATGACACAGATCTCGGCTCTGTGTACTCGGAGCGAAGATCAGTGTCATGTGACACACAGCCCATCCCCCCTACATTAAGAAACACTCAATATGGAACACTTAACCCCTACAGTGCCACCTAGTGGTTAACCCCTTCACTGCCAGTGTCATTTTCACAGTAATCAGTGCATTTTTATAACACTGATCGCTGTAAAAATGACAATGGTCCCAAAAATGTGCCAAAAGTGTCCGATGTGTCCGCCATAATGTCGCAGTCACGAAAAAAATCGCTGATCGCCGCCATTACTAGTAAAAAAAAATATTAATAAAAATACCATAAAACTATCCCCTATTTTGTAGATGCTATAACTTTTGCACAAACCAATCAATAAAAGCTTATTGCCAATTTTGTTTTGGAGCCACGTTGCACGACCAAGCTATTGTCAGTTAAAGCGACGCAGTGCCGAATGGCAAAAAGGGGCCTGGTCCTTTAGCTGCAAAATGGTCCGGGGCTGAAGTGGTTAATTCAGATTTTCAGACGAATGCATTTTTTAACGAAACAAAATAAATAAAAACGAATTTCGGGAGTAACTAAATACATTTATTTTTCGGACAAAACCGAAATTCCGAAACAAAATATTTCAGTGTGCACATGTCTACTTGATAATCCGGGCCAGTTGTGTTGTTTGGCCCTGCTATTCAGGAGTTTAAGTGCACCAACGAAAGTGGCAAGCTGAAGATACACAGTCTTAGCTTTTCTTCAAAAGGACTGAAGCTACTAGTGCCATACGGACAGTTTATCTAGAAAGTTAAGCAATTACATGTTGATTTGAATAAAGTGTTTAAAGTTGGGCCTGTGGTGTCAGGGGACAGAAGGGAGAGACCTGACACAAAGAGGGTCATTCTTCTGCTCTCCTCCTGCCAGGACTCATAGAGCCAACCTGAGTAAAGGTAACCAAACTGATATAACGTGTCATGTTGTGATTTATTTGGCATTTGAGTGTGCCTCTGCTCTTGGGGACATTCTCAGGTTAGAAATCCACTGAAAGGATTGAGCTATATTGCTGTTAATCTCAGTTATCGCTCTCAAATACTTGAATATATATACTGTTACTACAAGAAAAACAAAATGGAAGGCGCGCACACCTAGTGCATTACCAATGATAATTTAATGATAAAAATTCCTAAAAGTAGGTACTCACATAGTGCAACTGTCAATGAGACATGAAGATAAACAGTGTATGGACAGGCACAGGAACACAACAACGTGGTAAAACTGATGCGTTTCGGGGGTGCACCCCCTTCCTCAGAGCTAGGCTTTACCCCGTTGTTGTGTGTTGTGTTCCTTTGCATGTCCATACACTGTTTATCTTTATGGCTCATTGACAGTTCCACTATGTGGGTACCCACTTTTATGAATTTTTTATTATTAAATTATCATTGCTAATGCACTAGGTGTGCGCGCCTTTCATTTTGTTTTTCTTGTAGTTTCCATCGGATTACCTCATCGAGGAAGGCAGCATCCACCCAGTCTTGGGATACTATTTTCGTACTATTACACTTGTTGCCCTCTACTTCAGAAGACCTTTTAGAGCTGGAAGTGACTGTGTTTTTTTATATATACTGTTAAGCCCTGTACACACGATCGGATATTCTATGGATTCTAATCCGATGTTTTTTTCCATCGGAAATCCGATGAAACTGTCTTCCATCAGTCTTGCCCACACACCATCAGTCAAAAAACGGACCGTTTCAAACACGGTGACGTAAAACACTCCCATGAGCCTAGAAAAATTAAGTTCAATGCTTCTGAGCATGCGTCGACTTGATTCTGAGCATGCGTGGGTTTTTTATCCGATGGATTTCCAAACAGACGATCGGATTTTGCTATCGTTTTTTTCCCATCGGATAAATTTAAAACATGTTCTATTTTTTCACACCGATGGAAAAAAGACCGATGGGGCCCATACACGATCGGTTCGTCCGATGAAAACAGTCCACCGATCTTGTGTACACGGCTTTAGTGTCTGTTACTTTTCCACAGAAATATTACAGTAAAATAATTTCTGTGTTTTATCATAACAGGGGCAGAGGCTGTTATTGGGGTTGAGAGGCAGAGTACGCAACAAACATACGTAAGCGGTTCCTGCAGGAGTAGCGCTGCATTACATTTACTAATTTAAAAAAATTGGCCCTTTAGGACCATTCGGCGGAAGTGACATCCGATATCGCTTCGGTCATCCAATAGCATAGAGTTGAGTGGGGGCCATCTTGCCCTCACTCAACTTCCTGCCCATTGCTCCACAGGATCGGACCATTTCTGCCTCTACCGACGGCTCCGGTAAGCAGGGGAAATGACCGAGAAGCTGCAGAAGGGGGGGAACCTTTACCACTGCCCATAAAAAGTGATCCCGTGGCGACCTCTTTTATGTGAAAGAGGATCGCTCACTGTATAGAAAAATAGCTGTTGCCATAACCACGGTATATGACGTCAAAGTAATATATATACAGTGGGCCGTCCAGAAGTGGATTTATTTCCTTTATTTTCTCATAGTAATGCTGCATATTTCCAGCACACTTCCTGTTCCTAAATGGCAGCACTTATATCCACACTGTATCAATGGAGGCAGCCAAAGTTGTTGCACAAGCTGGACTTTAAACATGTCTGTCTTTGTTCATCTCCATTACATGTGGATTGATGTGATTTTTTGTAGCTTATGTGAGGGGGTTAGCTCGGCAGCGGGTGTGTGTGACCCCCGGGATGGGCTCCCCACACAAAACAGGCCCAGCAAACGGAGGTTGTGGTTTTCAAAATCAAAAAAAGGTGCGGTTTATTTTCTATTTACAGTGACAAAACACAGCAAAGCAAAAGAAACATAACCAAAATAAATCCTGGTCAAGTTGACCTCTGACTAAACATACAGGTTTCCTAACTAACAACTGGGATCAGCCTAGTGCTGTCCTAGTCCCTAAGTCCCTGGTTTTAAATGTCCAAGCAAATAGCCACACAGGCTTTGTCTCACCGCACAGGGGTTCACTCTCCCTAGACAGTCCACACAGGTCTGGGTCCAGGCATGAGCAAACACCTAATGAAGCTGGGAGTTCTTATAGAGGCCTAAATGAGCTGACAAGCTTCAGCTGGTCTCATCAACTCCCTGTCTGCACGACGCCCAGCCCTCTCCCTAGAGGTATGAGTCATCCATGAGCCCACTAGCCTTATACAACTCTCCACCTAGTTGTATAAGTCGGCGTAAAGCCTGAATCTGGGCGAAATATATCTACCCCCCTGGATGCAACCAGGTGACTTTACCTTCCTGCTGTCACATACCCCCCCCTCTTGTTTTAACCTCGGGGTTGGAACACCAGCAATCAGGCATTCATGTACTCGAGACAAAGCATCCACATTCCCCATTTGAACGCCAGGGCGATGCTTTACTGTGAAGTTGAATTCCTGGAGGGCCAGGAACCACCTATTCACTCTTCTATTTGTTTCCTTGTTTTGAGCCATCCACTTTAACGGAGCGTGATCCGTAACCATGTCAAAGTGCCTACCTAGCAGGTAGTACCGAAGGGAATCTAGAGCCCACTTCACCGCTAAACACTCCTTTTCAACGGTGGCGTAATTTACCTCATGGGACTTCAACTTCCTGCTGAGGTAAATGACTGGGTGCTCTTCCCCGTTCCAGACCTGGGACAATACTGCTCCTAACCCCACATCTGACGCATCACTTTGTACGACAAAGTCTTTAGAGAAGTCGGGTGAGTACAACACTGGCTGGCTACATAAGGCTTGTTTCAAGAATTGGAATGCTGCCTCAGCCTCGGGGGTCCATTTAATCATGACCGACCCTTTCCCCTTCGTCAGGTTGGTTAGGGGCACAGCCTTAGAAGCAAAGTGGGGAATGAATCGCCGATAATACCCAGCGATTCCCAGAAAGGCTCGTACCTGCTTCTTGCTGTTGGGACGTGGCCAACTCTGGATGGCCTCGACTTTGTTGAGTTGGAGTTTTATTACTCCCCTCCCAATGGTGTACCCAAGATATTTGGCCTCCTCCTGCCCAATGGTACACTTCTTGGGGTTAGCCGTAAACCCCGCTTCCCGAACAGAGTCCAGGACTGCTTGCACTTTTGGCAGATGTGAGGCCCAATCTGTGCTATGGACAATTACGTCATCCAGGTAAGCCGCAGCATACTTCCGATGGGGCCTCAGCATCTGGTCCATTTTCCGCTGGAATGTGGCCGGCGCATTCTGTAACCCGAACGGCATTCTTTTATATTGGAACGCCCCGTCTGGGGTTACAAATGCGGTTTTCTCTTTGGCCGACTTGGCCAGGGGGATTTGCCAATACCCTTTTGTGAGGTCAAGAGTCGTCATGTATCGGGCTGTTCCCAGCCGGTCGATCAACTCATCTATACGTGGCATGGGGTAGGTGTCAAATTTTGTAACTTTGTTCAACTGACGAAAATCGTTACAAAATCGCCAGCTCCCATCCGGTTTAGGCACCAACACGATGGGACTAGACCAATCACTTTGGGACTCCTCTATCACCCCTAAGTTCAGCATTTTCTGTACTTCCTCCCGTATTGCCTCCCGTCGAGCCTCTGGGATCCGATAGGGTTTTAACTTCACCCTTTCACCGGGCGGGGTAATGATGTCATGCTCTACCCCAGATGTTTGTCCCGGCAGCTCAGAGAATACCTCCTTGTTGCGAAGCACAAACTCCTTAACCTCCTGTTGTTGGGGTTGTGACAAGGTGGCTGCTATTCCAACCTCAGGAATCACGCAACCAGTTTGAGCTGGTGACCAAGTGTCTGCGACTAGGGACTCTCTATCCCTCCAGGCTTTCAACAGATTAACGTGATAGATCTGTTCGGGCTTTCGCCTTCCTGGTTGTCTGACCTTGTAATTCACTTTGCTCACTTTTTCCATTATCTCGTAGGGGCCTTGCCATTTGGCAAGGAATTTACTTTCAACCGTAGGGACAAGTACCAATATCCTATCCCCCGGGGAAAAGGTACGGGTCTTGGCTCCACGGTTGTACACTCTCTGCTGTGCCAACTGCGCTTGGGCCAAATGTTCCTTCACGATGGGCATTACCTGTGCAATTCGATCTTGCATCAGGGCGACATGCTCAATCACACTCCTGTGGGGAGAACTCTCACTTTCCCAAGTTTCCTTGGCAATATCCAACAGCCCTCTTGGGTGTCTCCCATACAGTAACTCAAAGGGGGAGAATCCCGTAGAGGATTGGGGCACCTCCCTAATAGCAAACATCAAATAAGGAAGTAAACAGTCCCAATCCTTTCCATCTCTATCCACCACTTTCTTCAACATTTGTTTTAGGGTTTTGTTGAATCTTTCAACCAGCCCATCGGTTTGGGGGTGATACACAGACGTACGCAATTGCGTCACTTTGAACAATTTACACAGCTCTTTCATAACCCGGGACATAAAGGGTGTACCTTGGTCCGTAAGCAGTTCTTTACAAATACCCACCCGACTAAAAACAAGAGATAGCTCTTTGGCTATGGTTTTGGCCGAGGTATTTCGGAGAGGGATCGCTTCTGGATAACGGGTGGCATAGTCCATTATAACTAATATGTACTGGTGCCCCCTAGCGGACTTGATTATAGGACCTACCAAATCCATGGCGATCCTCTCAAACGGGACCTCAATGATGGGTAGAGGGACCAGCGGGCTACGGAAATGTGGCATCGGGGCCAACCTCTGACACACAGGGCAGGAGGAACAATAATTTTCTACGTCCTTCATCACCCCCGGCCAATAGAATCTCTGTAATACCCTCTCTCGGGTTTTCTCTGTCCCCAGATGACCTCCAAGAATGTGCCCATGGGCCAACTCCAACACCAACTTCCTGTAAGGTTTGGGCACCACAAGCTGCTCAACGGTTTCTTCTGCCCTTTTTGCCACCCGATACAGTAGGTCCTTCTCTACGCTGAAGTATGGGTAAGTGCAGGTATTATCTGGGTTCACTAACTCACCATCTATTTTCACTACGTTTTCCCGTGCCTTTATTAGGGCGGGGTCTTTCAACTGTTCTGTGGCAAAGTTTTCCCTGTGAACCTCAAGATCAGAAAACTCCACAGACGGTAGGTTTTCGTCTGAGGAGGTGGGCTCCTCTCCAGTTTCTTGAGTCTCCCCTGCCAATACTGATAAGGGAAATTCCGGAGAGTCCTCACCACTCTCAGGGGAGTTCTGGCTATCACATTCCTGGTACATAGGGGCACCAGTGAGGGGCTCAGGATCATCCCACAGTTCCCAGAACTTCGGAAAATCCCTTCCCACAATGGCGTCATGCGGTAACTGAGATACTAAGCCCACTGGATGAGAGAGGGTACCTTTGGGGGTCTCGAAACACACTGTAGTCACTGGATACTCTCGGGTGTCCCCATGCACACAAATAACAGCTACCTTGCTATTCCCAGAGACCTCTGTTTTAACTAACTCAGCCTTTATCAGGGTCACAAGGCTACCTGAATCCAGCAATACCACAACATTTCTACCATTAACACACATTTTGCATAAATGTTTCTCAGTTCCTCGAATGGCAGTGCATGCGACTGTCGCACACAGCGACTGACGTCTGCCCGTCAGAAAGTCACACTGCATGGGTTCCTCCACAACCGGGCAATTGGCTGCAATATGTCCCGCTTGCCGGCAGCGGTAGCAAACGATCCTTCTTGCCGCCTCTTGAGCCGCTGATTTCCCAGGCTGTTCTCGCCAAACTTGGGGTAGAGCTCCCACCCTCTCACTCTCTCCACCCTCACCCCTTGGAATCCTCTTATCCGCCCCTGGGGATGGTCTGGTCTTAGGGTGGAAAGTCCGAGTGTCTCTGGAAGAGGCCGTCAGGTTCTCTGTAGCCAAGTATTTCTCCACACGATCCACAAGACCATCGGCCGTCTCTGGGTCTCCATGGCTTACCCACTTTTGGATGGCAGTAGGAAGAGCTCTCAAAAACCGATCCATTACAACACGTTCCACAATCTTTGGTGCGGACAAAGTCTCTGGCTGTAGCCACTTTCTGCTCAGGTGAATGAGATCATACATTTGAGACCTGGGGGGTTTTCCAAGCTGGAAAGTCCAGTTATGCACACGCTGAGCCCGGACAGCCTGGGTGACACCCAGCCTTGCCAATATTTCAGCTTTTAGCATCACATAGTCTTTTGCTTGGTTAGGCTCTAGGTCATAGTAAGCTTTCTGCGATTCACCAGTTAACAGAGGAGCCACCAGTCCAGCCCACTGCTCCTCAGGCCACTTTTCTCTTTCAGCGGTCCTTTCAAATGTGGTCAAAAATACCTCTGGATCATCCTCTCCAGTCATTTTTGTCAATAAACGACTCACCCCAAAGGACGCGGTATTAGTGGGACGGCTTTCCTCACTGGTCTGCGGACGTTGCTGCATTACTGCTTCCATCTGTTGTTGTAGTCTCTGCTCTTGCTTCTGCAACAGGTCTATGAAGCGGGCCTCAGATTGCTGCTGGGCTCGTTGCTGAGCCTCCAGACTCTGTTGCAAAGTTGCGTTTGTCTGCTGCTGGGCTGCAAGGCTCCTTTGCAAACCTGCATTTGTCTGCTGTTGATTGGCATTTGCTAGAGCCAGCTGCTTCAGTATCTCCTCCATGCTGGCTTAAAAAAAACTGCCACTGGTTCTCCACCAACTGTGAGGGGGTTAGCTCGGCAGCGGGTGTGTGTGACCCCCGGGATGGGCTCCCCACACAAAACAGGCCCAGCAAACGGAGGTTGTGGTTTTCAAAATCAAAAAAAGGTGCGGTTTATTTTCTATTTACAGTGACAAAACACAGCAAAGCAAAAGAAACATAACCAAAATAAATCCTGGTCAAGTTGACCTCTGACTAAACATACAGGTTTCCTAACTAACAACTGGGATCAGCCTAGTGCTGTCCTAGTCCCTAAGTCCCTGGTTTTAAATGTCCAAGCAAATAGCCACACAGGCTTTGTCTCACCGCACAGGGGTTCACTCTCCCTAGACAGTCCACACAGGTCTGGGTCCAGGCATGAGCAAACACCTAATGAAGCTGGGAGTTCTTATAGAGGCCTAAATGAGCTGACAAGCTTCAGCTGGCCTCATCAACTCCCTGTCTGCACGACGCCCAGTCCTCTCCCTAGAGGTATGAGTCATCCATGAGCCCACTAGCCTTATACAACTCTCCACCTAGTTGTATAAGTCGGCGTAAAGCCTGAATCTGGGCGAAATATATCTACCCCCCTGGATGCAACCAGGTGACTTTACCTTCCTGCTGTCACACTTACAAAAAACGTTGTCTTTTCAGTTCACCAGAACGGACAAAGACACTGCATTTTGGTCAAATCAACAGATATTTTCCGCACTTTCTGAAAATGTTCTTGGCTTGAAAAATGAAAACTTGTGCAAGCACCAAACCTAATAACTGGCAAGCTTCAATATACTACATTTTTGTTTTGGGATTTAGAGAGCCATCATTGCTTCTTGAGCTATGTTGACGGGAAGAGGAAATATATTCTCTTATTAATCTATCTTTGCTTTTCTTCTTGCTTAAAATGTCTTTTAAATGATGGCACTTGACACATACTGTTTAAGTAATATTTATTACTGGCATTCATTTAGTGCTGATGACTTATGCAGCATTTTTAATGTTGAACATTCACATCAGCCCCTGTCCTCAAGGAACTTATGATTCAATAAAGCTACCACCGGGTTATTGATATTAAAGCACTTCTGCACTGAGATTTTGTTTCAAGTTGATAAAAAGTTGAAACTGAAGGAAGGGACTAAGCAAGCATGTTCTGCTATCACGCTTTAGGTTTTTATGATAAATAGGGATGAGCTTTGAGCTCATGTTGACAATGGGTTTGACCCAAATTCTACTTGTTTGCAGTTTGGGAAATCAGAAAAACAAATGACTTCATTTTTTTTTTTTACTTAAAAAAAATAAATTATTAACTTTTTTATGTCTATAATAACAAAAACATAAATATAAAGCAATATACAATATACTGTATAGACATATTTCCTGAATAGCATATGTTTAAGAACTAAAAAGGTAAATAACCAAAGAATATAAGAGAGCAGTGAACAAAATGAAATCACGCTTAAAATATCAGTCCCCGCTTAACCCAATTGGGTTCAAACTGTAAGTGGAGATCCGCTATGAAGCTACTATATTTATTATTTGAAAGAAAATTCACTCTTCACCTTTAAGTAACTTTCCCCCCTTTTTTTTTTAAATAAAGGTTACACGTATTTAGATAATTAGAAGCTTTAGGGTGGACCATCCAAGCTTGCCACTTTTTTATGTAACTATTCGTAGAATAATTTTTATATGCCAGCATCAGCTCATATTATGCTTGTATATTCAGTCTAATGATAACATTGGATAGGTTCGGAACATCAGGAGATTTCCACATACTAGCTATTGTGATTCTAGCTGCTATGAGTATATGGACTACTATTGTTCAAAACATTAGCGGGTAGATGTCTAGATTAATTCCCAGTAGGGCCATTGCGGGAGTGAGATCAATTAAATTACCAGTGAGATCTGCTATAAATTTGGATATAGATTTCCAGAAATGTTGTAAATTTCTGCAACTCCATAAAGTGTGGTGTAGGTTTCCTATTTGTTCAGTACATCTCCAACATAGGGGTGAAGAGGAGGGATACATTTTTGATAGTCTATACGGCGTCGGATACCATCTATTTAGAATTTTTGGGGCGTTATAATGGTCCGTACACGAGGAAGCCGTTCTAAATGTTAAGATTGCTTTCCTCCATTGGTCTCCTGAGAAATCTTGTGATAGATCACTTTCCAATTTAATCATGTGAGGGGTTTTGTACTCTGGAGGATACTCAGAGAGGATTTAATAAAATAAGGAAAATCCTCCTTTACTCTGTTCTTCCTGGTTAGTTAGGATAATGTTAGATACCATTATACTATTATCAGGGATGAAGTACTTTAATCTAGAGCACCTACCAATTTTTCCTGACACTGTCTTGAAACTCGAGGGCAGGTCTGTATACATATTATATCCTTGTATACTCCAGTCTCTTGTTAATAATCTAGTATTTTTACCGGCAATTGCAATATAACTTTTTTTCTCCAACTTTTCGTTTTGGACAGGATGTGTTTCCATGCTATTATGGTGGCTTTTATTAGGTTGGGAATATAATTTTTTTTGAGTAGATAACTAGCCAAGGAAAGTACGTACATATCATGTTCTAAGGTTACTTCTTTTTCAATGTTTACCCATAATTTGTCCTCTGAAGAGGAGAGCCAATACTTCATTTGGTCTAGCAAGGAGGCGTAGTAGTAATTTTTAACATCTGGTAGTCCCATTCCTCCTATCAACTTGGTGGAGATCAGTATAGAAAATGCCACTCTGGGTTTTTTACCATTCCATATGAAGTTTTTAAGTTTTAAATTGATCTGCGTAAAAAAAAATTGTCAGGAATCATAACAGGGAGGGAACGAAAATAATACAGGATTTTGGGTAGAGTTACCATTTTAAATGCTGCTATTTTTCATACCCATGTGAGTTGTGTTTTCTGAAATTTTTGTAGGTCTTTGTGAATTATTTCCAGTAGATCCGGAAAATTGGCTTCATACAATTTGGAAATAGGGTAGGTCAGTTTAATTCCTAAATAGGATAAAGACGTTTCTTCCCAATTAAAACCATATTATTGGTAAGGTCAGTAGGAAGGTTCATACTGTAGGTAATACATGACATTTATTTTGATTGATCTTATAGTAGGACACATTTCCATACCATTCTAATAATTTTAATACAGCAGGTAATGAAGTATCAGGGTTAGTTATTGATATTATAATATCATCCGCAAATAATCCTAGTTTGTGTTCAAATTGTCCAATATTTATTCCTCTTATACTTGGATTTATACGTATGGTTCAATAGCTAATGAAAAAAATAATGGGGGATAAAGGGCACCCTTGTCTAGTTCCATTAGTTAAATTGAATCTTCTCAATATTATGCCTGAGGTGAAAACCCGCGCTGAAGGTTGTGTGTAGAGGACATTATTGCTGAATGTATAAATCCCTTAAATCCGAATTTAGTTAGTGATTTAGAAATAAATTCCCAGTGCATTCTGTCGGCATCAAGAGACAAGAGGAGAGAAGGCATTTGACTATTGTCTATATGATTAATCAGGTTTATCATTATTCGCGTACCATCTGGGGCCTGTCTTCCGTTCACAAATCCTATCTGGTCGGGGTTTATGAGATAAGGTGTTATTTCCAATAATCTGTTGGGCAAGATTTTTGCGTACATTTTTAGATCTGTATTTAATAATGATATGGGTCTATAGTTTAGGGGGGTGTTGGATCTTTCCTAGGCTTTGGTATTGTAATTATCACTGCTTCCAGCATTTCCTTGGGAAAGTGGCTAGTATTTGCTACTTGGTTAAACATTTTATTTAAATGTGGAGCTAAGATCTCCACACAGGCTTTATAATATTCAGCAGATAATCCATTACTTCCTGGCGCTTTGTTCTTGGGTAGAAACTTGATAACTTTAAGAATTTCATCTAGAGATATTGGTTCATTGATTTGTTCAAGGGTGGTAGTATCAATTTTTGGCAAGTTTACTGAATTAAAAAATTCAATTATACTAGTAGATGTAGGTTGCAAGGTATTTTTATCTTCCTGAAAGTTGAATAACGATTCGTAGTAGTCTGAGAATGAGTCTGCGATTTCTTGGGGATTATAATGTGTTTTATGAGTTGTATGAGGAGTTATTTTAGCTATTTTATTCTTGTTTTGTCGTTGGCGTAACTGATTTGCTAATAATTTGCTAGCTTCATTACTTTGGGAATAAATTTGCAGTATTCAAGGATTCCTCTGTATTAAATTCAAAAATTATTTTAGGTTTCTTTTTATTACAGACAAATTGTCCCTTTGAGATAGAATGAAGGTATTATTTCTTCATAAAGTATTATTGGTACAGGATGAACCTGTTTGTATTTCTATAGTGATCGGTAGGGATGAGCTTTGAGTTCGAGTCAAACTCATGTTCAACTCGAACATTACCTGTTCGCCCGTTCGCCGAACAGCGAACAATTTGCAAGCAAGGCAAGGGGAAACCCGGGCTTTCCCAGTGATGTGCGGGTGACCCCGTCCCCCTCTGATGCAATGGGAAACCTGCGTTACATCAGAGGGGGGCGGGGTCACCCGTCACTGGGAAAGCCTGGGTTTTCCCTTGCGTCAGAGGGGGACGGGGTCACGTGACAGGTGGCCCCGTCCTCAGCTACATAAGACCTGTCAGGCTGCCGCGACGTCATTCCCGGGGTGTCTCCGGTGGAGACAGGACCGTGTGATGTTCCTCGCTGGACATCATCGCTGGAGCCTGCAGATCATCCGTCGCTGGATACCGACATCACTGGAGTGGAGATGGGGAGTGGATTACCACCGCTGGAATCTTTTTTTTATTTTTTTTTATTTTTAATAAAGGACTTATCCCAACTGTGTCTGTGTGTTTTTTTACAATTTTTTACACTTTCTTTGTGAAATGGTAGGGGTACAATGTACCCCTTACCAATTCTCATAGGGGGGGCGGGATCTGGGGGTCCTCTTTGTTAACGGGGTCTTCCAGATTCCGATAAGCCCCCCGCCCGCAGACCCCCACAACCACCCGGCAAGGGTTGTGGGGATGAGGCCCTTGTCCCCATCAACATGGGGACATGGTGCTTTGGGGTCCAGACCCCAAAGCATTCTCCCCATGTTGAGGGCATGTGGCCTGGTACGGTTAAGGTGGGGGGCGCTCTCTCATCCCCCCTTTTTTCCTGCGGCCTGCCAGGTTGAGTGCTTGGATAAGGGTATGAATTTTTGGGGGGAACTCCACGCCATTTTTTTAAAAAATTTGGCGCAGTTCCCCTTAAAATCCATACCAGACCTGAAGGGTCTGGTATGGATATTTGTCCCACGTCATTTTTTTAAATTTGGCGCAGGGTTCCCCTTAATATTCATACCAGACCTGAATGGCCTGGTAATTGAATTTGGGGGCACCCCCACGCATTTTTTTTGTTTTTTTTAATCAATGAATTTCAATGACTTTTCTCTGTATTGCCAGGAGCCGACAATTCATTACAGCCGCAAGTACTTTTAAATGACATTTTTTCCTTCAGAAATTACATTTTGTGCATGGACAGTTCTAAGCACGGGAAACAAGCGCTACTTTACAGTCATACTATACACACCCTCTAGGTATGAAATTTAAAGGAATATTTCACTTTTATTGTTTCACTTTAAGCATTATTAAAATCACTGCTCCCAAAAAAACGGACGTTTTTAAAACTTTTTTTTGCATTGATACATGTCCCCTGGGGCAGGACCCGGGTCCCCAAACACTTTTTATGACAATAACTTGCATATAAGCCTTTAAAATTAGCACTTTAGATTTTTCATGTTCGTGTCCCATAGACTTTAAAAGTGTTCGGATGTTCGAACAAATTTATTGCCTGTTCGCATGTTCTGATGCGAACCGAACTGGGGGATATTCGGCTCATCCCTAGTGATCAGTGCATGATCGGACCAAGTTATATTATGTATTTTGGCATTAACTATATTTTTTAAAAGGTATCTCTCCGTAATAAAATAATCAATTCTGGAATAAGATTTATGAACATTTGAAAAATGTGCAGGCATCTCCATGGGTCATAAAGGTCTTCATCATGGAACAACTTATTTAGTCCAGGTCTGGTAGATTGTTCCTTTTTGGAGGTGTCCATAGTGGGATCCATAGTGGGATCCAGAGGTGCATTGAAGTCTCCGCATAGTATTATATGACTTTTTTGCATTTTCCTTTCTGTTGTTATTATTTTTCTTATAAAATGTTGTGGATGTTTGTTAGGAGCATAAATGTTTATGATTGTATAAACAGCGTTGTCAATATTTGCTACGAAGATGATATATCTACCTTGGCTATCTGTTTTAAGATCCAATAGTTGAAAGGCGACGGTGTGTTTTATTGCTATTATAACTCCCTTTTTCTTTTTTTTCTTTTTGGAAACAAAAATTTGTGGAGACTTGTGGTGTGAGAAATTGGGTGCTTTATCCACTGAAAATGTGATTCTTGGATACAAACTGTATCACTATTGAGTTTTATTACCTCATTCCATAGCACTCTACTTTTATATGGGCTGTTGAGGCCATTGGTATTAATTGACATTAGTTTAAGTCCCATAATGTCGACGGTAATTGATGCTTGTTAGGATTAACTTATTAGTAATTAAAAATTATATTACCTCTTTGATGCTTTTGATGCTGTTGTTACCTTCGGTGGCAAGTGAATGGTGATGTTGAACAGTGTACATTTTGAGTGTACTAAATATCAAAGGATAGGGGGAGAAACAGAACTACCCAGACCTAGGACTCCCTATGACTGGAGACCCTGAGATACGGATGTAATATTTTTAGTTTCCGTGCAATAAGTCATTCGGTGTAAATGACTGAATAGTTCAATCAGTATCCTTGGGAAGGGAGGATGAGATTTTTCCTTGTGTAGTATGCCACTGTTGTGGCAATTTTCCATGTAGGGATTTGTTATGGATATTATCAACTCCCTGTGGTAGTAAGCCCCATAATTGGAGGATCTTCAGGCCCTCCTCCATGGTATGAATAGAGTATGAAGTACCTTCTCGTTCGATCCGTAACTTTGTGGGGAATCCCAATCTATTTCGAATTTTGTGGTTCCGGAGTACTTTAGTTATTGAATTCAGATTTTTGCGCGCTAAAATCGTTGCTTGCGAAAGATCTGAGTATAGCATGATTCCTGCGTAGGGGTCAGGAAGGGGTGAATGGTGACGAGCATATTGCATTAACTGGTCCTTCACTTGGAAAAAGTGTATTTTTGCAATTACGTCTCTTGGTAATCTTTCTGGCAAATATGAAGGCTTCGGCAACCTGTGTGCTCGGTCAATTGCCAATTCCTGTTGTGGAACAGTAGGTAGCAGCGTGGTTATCATTTACCTTTAGAATTTCTTCAGGTCTGGAGGTTTTACATTTTCTGGAATACCCCGTAACTTAATGTTGTTCCTTCTAGACCTGTCTTCCAGGTCGGCGACTTTCATTCTCAAGTTTTTTAGTTCTTCTTCTACGTCAAAATGGGCTTCAACCAGATCATTATGTGCTTCGGTGAAGTCACACATTTTATTCTCTAAATAATCTACTCTGTCACCCATGGCATCTATGTCTCTTTTGGACTGTTGCATAAAGTTAATCATGTCTTGTTGCAGAGCTCCCCTTAATGACATTACAATTTCTTTAATGGTTGAATCTGATGCAGGCTCCCCTGAGGTGGGAATGGCATTCAGTTTTGCATCAAAAGGATTTGCACACATAGTGATATCATATGTATGAATAGACTCACTTACATTCCCTTCAGGGTTATTGAGTTTTAGTTTCTGTTTAGGGGGCTGTTAAAATCATTATGTGGGTCCTCATTATCTTTATTATGCAGCTCAGTATGTGAGGACTCTCCCTCCCCAACTTGTACAGCGTTCCCTCTCAAGCCATTCTGTGAGGAGAAGTGCTGTGAGGATCTTCGTTTCCTGAGGTCCCGTCCGTGCTGCGAAAATCACTTAATTTGCAGGGTCCATCCCTCTTCTTTTTGTTCCCCATCGTGTCAAACGGGTCACCGCCACGCCCGAGTCTTCCTCAGATACTCAAGGATACTTTTAGTGGCTTCTAGCCGCTTAAGGAAGTCCCGTAGTCACGGAGCCTGTTAGCTATGCGGCCATTCTCCTTCACTCCCGGCCACGCCCCCGTCCAAATGACTTTGTTTTCTGACATAGCAACAAATTAATATTCACACATTTCCTGCCTTTTGATCTGAGGTCAGGTGGCGTAGAAGGGTTATACCCCACCCTATAAAAGTCAGGTTTCTCACCAGTATTTTATTAGAAGTGGAGTTGGAGTGGGTAGGGACAACTAACAGAGCTTTTTCAAGGAGAGACAGTTACTGCTGTACAGTGCTATTTAATTTTCCATACAGAACTATATAATGATACACTGTATAAAGCACTGTATACAGTGCTGTATTGAACTACACAACAATGAATTGAAGTGTGGTGGGCTAAAAGAGTGCACTATAGAGGTGTATCCTATAAACAGCCTATTTGCCTAATTCAGCCTCAAAATGTTTCTACAGTAAGTCTTCATAATTTATAGTTTGCTGCAGACTAAATCATGCTTTCTGTCTCCTAGTTTTTAGCCTATTCCAGTGCTCCATCAATCAAGAATATATTTGGCTATTGTCTCTCTCCAATAATGTACCCTAACTGTGATGTCTTTATTGAAACCTACCTGGTCTGGCCAGTAGAGATATTAGGGAAAGGAGAGGGGAGTAGGGAGAGGTTGAAAAATGTGAGTCAGAGAGCATAGGATGGAAAACAAGGGTGTCCGTAACAGTTGTGAGGGAACAGGATCCATGACAAAATTGGTTAGGTGGACACGTGAGAAAAGTTTGGTTACCTATTCAGTAGTAGCCGATTCAAAAGAGGAAAGTGTTGAATGTGCTGTTAGACAGGGTATGTTACGTGGGGAAGATATCTGTACAGTGGAGGTGTCCTCATAAGTTGCATCAATCTTGTTTTTGAAGTGATTGGCAATCTCCTGGGCAGTGAGTCAGTTAATGGGTGGGGTGTGGGGGACAAAGCAGAGAGTTAAAAGTAGTGAAGAGCCAATAAGAACTGGATGACAAGGTAGTAACCACTTCAGCCCCGAGCCTATTTTTCAAACTTGTTGTTTACAAGTTAAATACATTTTTTTGCCAGAAAATTACTTAGAACCCCCAAATATTATACATGTATATGTTTTTTCTAACACCCTATATAATAAAATGGCGGTCATTGCAATATTTTTATCACACTGTATTTGCACAGCGGTCTTACAAGCGCACTTTTTTTTCGAAAAAATACACTTTTTTGAATTAAAAAATAAGACAACAGTAAAGTTAGCCCAATTTTATTTTATATTGTGAAAGATGATGTTACGCTGAGTAAATTGATACCCAACATGTCACGCTTCAAAGTTGCGCCCGCTCATGGAATGGCGACAAACTTTTATCCTTAATAATCTCCACATGTGACATTTAAAAAATTCTACAGTCTGCATGTTTTGAGTTACAGAGGAGGTTTAGTGCTAGAATTATTTCTCTTACTCTACTGATCGTGGTGATACCTCACATGTGTGGTTTGAACACCATTTTCATATGCGGCTGCTACTTACGTATGCGTTCGCTTCTGCACGCAAGCTCGGCGGGATGGGGCGCGTTTAAAAAATATTTTTTTTTTTCTAATTTATTTTACATTTATTTTTTAATTTTTACACTGTTCTTTTTTTAAAAAAATTGTGTCACTTTTATTCCTATTACAAGAAATGTAAACATCCCTTGTAATAAAAAAAAAAGCATGACAGGACCTCTTAAATATGAGATCTGGGGTCAAAAAGACCTCAGATCTCATATTTACACTAAAATGCAATAATAAAAAAATATTGTTTGAAAAAAAAAAAAGTATCTTAAAAAGCGGAGGTCCACCCTGAAAATTTTTTAACATTAAAAATCCTAAAAAAAAAATTAATAGAAAAAAAATATATATACTCACCCTAAATGCCTGTTGCTATGCGGAAGTCCCCTAATCTGCCTCTAATGTTCCTCTTCTCTTCCGCGGTGGGTCTCCTTCCGCTTCCTCTTCTTGTGAACGGGGCGTGCTGCCTTCTGGGAACTGTGTGTATCCCAGGAGGCAAGCCGCCCATTCACAAAGCGCCGTGCGAGTGGCGCATGCGCAGTAGGAAACGGGCAGTGAAGCCTTACGGCTTCACTGCCTGTTTCCCTTACTCAGGATGGAGGAGCCGGGACCTGCCAGCAGCGATCGATCACCGTGGCGGGACCGACATCGCGGGCGAGTAGGACAGGTAAGTGTCCTTATTAAAAGTCAGCAGCTACACTGTTAGTAGCTGCTGACTTTTTTTTTATTTTTTTTCGGCTGCACCTTCGCTTTAAGAGCTATGGGCATAAGTGACGGTTTGACGTCGCTTCCACCCTGCAATGATTTGGAGCCAGGTGGGGGCCATCTTCCCCTCACTCAGCTCCATACCACACATGGGAGCGGACGCGATCGCCTCCGCCACTGCTGGTGGCTCCAGATAGCAGCGGAGGGCACCAGAACGCGGCTGGAGGGGGGCCCTCTCCCGCCACCGATAAAAGTGAGCTTGCAGATATCCCTCTTCAAACAGCCAACGTATAACGACGGCGGGCGGTCCGTCGTTATACGTTGGCTGTGGTTATTAAGGGCGACAAAGTAGGTTTGTTTGGTAGCATGGAGGCAGTATTAGTATTTTAGGTGGGCAGATTTGTATAGGGTGAAGTTTTGGATTTGGGTTTACAACACAGTCGCTCAAGAGCACAGCTATGTCTCTCTCAGTCGGCCCCGATTCTGCATGTAGTTAGAGGAGCAAATGCATTGAGGATAAGAGTGAACTGTTGTAGACAGGGGTGGCCAGGTTATGACAGGACAGGGGTGAGATTTTGGCACAAAGTGGCAAAGGTTTTGACGACTAATCATGTGATGCTTGGAGGAATAGGTGGTTGAAGACAAGGACACCGTGAAACTGAAACTGATGAGTTTGTGAGAGAGATGAAAGGGTGTGCTGATGAGGTGGCCAGGAGTGCAGGGATGGGAGAATACAAGGTCAAGTCTGTTGCCATCAGAGTGAGTGAAAGTGTGTGTCCATTGTGTTAGGTCAAAAGATGAGGTTAAGGTTACTTCTATTTTATCAGAAAAATACAAACTTTGAATCTTTTTGGTCTTCAAAGCTAAATGGATATGTGGTTTAGCCAATGAGACCTACAAGAAATTGCATAAAATTCTGTGTCTGCTGTGTGTAGAAATTTACTTCTAATTTAATCAGAAATAATATAAACTTTTATATCTTTTTTGACCTCCAAAGCTAAATAGGGATGTGGTTTAGGCGATGAGGCCCACACGAAATTGTAGAAATACTGCGTAGTGTACCTTCCATTTTCTATTTTAATGAGAAAAATACAATTTTGTAGCCAATGAAATCAACAAGAAATTGCATAAATTCTGTGTCTGCTGTGTGTAGAAATGTATTTCTAATTTAATCAGAAATATTATAAACTTTTATTTCTTTTTTGACCTCCAAAGCTAAATGGGAATGTGGTTTAGGCCATGAGGACCACACAAAATTGTAGAAATACTGCGTATACTATGCTTAGCTATGTGTATACTCTTTATTGAATATCAAAAACATTCATAATTATAAAAATGACATTTACATTTTTCCACGTTAATTATTCTATTTATCTACTCTATCTCTCACTATTCCCTTCCACACTACACCATTTACTCCAAATTTTCTGATATTTCTGTAGGTTTCCCCTACTTTCATACCTAACTTTTTCATATGCTATCATATGATAAACTGCATTCACCCATTCTCTGATAAAAGGAGTTGTAACTTGCATCCATCTCATAGCAATTAGTTTTTAAGCCTGAAAAAGTGTTTTTTGCAAAAGGATTTTTACATGTCTTGACTATTCTTCATCATTCAACACCCCCAACAAACATACTTCAGAGGTACAAGGCACAGGTCCTTGAATAATTTCAGATAATTTTTTCATTACTTGACTCCAATATCCCATTACCTCTCTACATGACCAAATCGAATGATAGAAATCCGCTTCATCTTGAGGACATTGCAAACATTTTGATGTTGGACTTCTACCCGTTTTATATAGTATAATAGGGCTAAGATATACAGTTGTGCTCATAAGTTTACATACTGTAACGCCGAGCGCTCCGGGTGTCCCATCCATCCCGGAGCGCCCGCGGCGTCTGTCCCCCTGCAGCGCTCCGGTCGGCTCCTCTGACCGTGAGCGCTGCTCTGATGCTGGCGGGGATGCGATCCATGCGGTGGCAACTGTCCGCCCGCGGATCGCATTCCATCCTGCTCACCGGCCTCCTCCCCCTGCTCCGTCCCGGCGCGCACGGTCCTGCTGCTCTCTAGGGCGCGCGCGCGCCGGTCTTCTTAAATTTAAAGGGCCAGTGCACCATTGATTGGTGCCTGGTCCAATTACTGTGTCACACTCCAAAACACTTAAAAACCCACTACCCCTTCCTGTCCTTGCCGGATCTTGTTGCCTTAGTGCCCTGAGAAAGCGTTTTGTACTTGCCTTTCCAGTGTATCTGACCTTCTGTCGTTGCCCCTGACTACGTACCATTGCCGCCTGCCCTGACCTTCCGCTACGTCTGACCTTGCCTCTGCCTAGTCCCAGTGTACCATGCCTATCTCAGCTGCCAGAGAAGTCGAGCCGCTACTGGGGGACACGACCTGGTTGCTATCGCCGCAGCAAGTCCATCCCGCCTTGCGGCGGGCTCTGGTGAAAACCGGTAGCTGCTTAGAACCGGTCCTCCAGTGCGACCCGTGCCTTCGCCTCTCTGGCACAGAGGATCCACCTCCTGTGTCCTCACTAGCCGCCAGTCCGGGCCCTGACAGTAGATCCGGCCATGGATCCCGCTGAGGTACCGCTGCCAAATCTCGCTGACCTCACTACTGTGGTTGCCCAGCAGTCCCAACAGATCGCCCAACAAGGACAGCAGCTGTCGCAGTTGACCGCCATGGTCCAGCAGCTTCTGCCGCCGCAGCCTCCAGCATCTTCCCCTCTCCGAGCTGCCGCTACTACCTCGAGAATTCGCCTGTCTCTTCCGGAGAAATTTGACGGGGATTCTAGGATGTGCCGGGGATTCTTGTCCCAATGTTCCCTGCATCTTGAGATGATGTCTGACCAGTTTTCCACAGAACGGTCTAAAGTGGCATTCGTGGTCTCTCTGTTGTCTGGAAAGGCCTTGGCCTGGGCCACGCCACTCTGGGACCGCAACAACCCTGCTACAGCCACCGTTCAGTCCTTCTTTGCTGAGGTTCGCAGCATTTTTGAGGAACCAGCCCGAGCCTCATCCGCTGAAACTGCCCTGCTTAACCTTGTCCAAGGAAACTCTTCTGTGGGCGTATATGCCATACAGTTCCACACACTGGCCTCAGAGTTAGCTTGGAATAATGAGGCTCTCTGCGCGACCTTCAAGAAGTGTTTATCCGGCCACTTCAAGGATTGTCTGGCCGCACGAGAGATACCCTCTTCCTTGACGGAACTCATCCATTTAGCTACCCGCATCGATATGCGTTACGTCGAAAGACGCCAAGAGCTTCGCCAGGAGAAAGATCTTGTTCGCACCAGGCGTTATCCGCGCCTGGCTCCTCTCTTTCTGAATCCAATGCATCCTGTTACCGTGCCTCCCGCCGAGGAGGCCATGCAAGTGGACCGGTCTCGCCTGACCCTACAAGAGAGGTCTCGCTGTAGGAACGAGAACTTATGCCTTTATTGTGCGAGCTCTGATCACTTCCTAAAAGACTGCCCTATTCGTCCTCCGCGTCAGGGAAACGCCCGCACCTAGTGAACGTGGGAGAGGCGTTACTGGGTGTGAATTCTTCCTCTCCACGTCTGACTATTCCTGTGCGGATTTCTCCTTCTGCTGGCTCCCTCTTCCCTGCGGTGGCCTTCCTGGACTCTGGTTCTGCAGGAAACTTTATTGAAGCCTCATTCATCAACAGGTTCAACATTCCTGTTACCCGTCTCATCAAACCCTTCTTCATTTCCTCTGTAAATGGAGAGAATTTGGATTGTACCATGCGTTACCGCACCGAACCCCTGCTCATGTCCGTTGGTGTTCTTCACCAAGAAAAGATTGAATTCTTTGTTTTGCCGAACTGTACTTCTGACATCCTTCTTGGCCTACCCTGGCTCCAGCGTCACACTCCTACCCTCGACTGGACCACTGGGGACATCAAATCCTGGGGTGACTCCTGTCACAAGCATTGCCTTAAGTCTGTACCGACCTGTCAAGTCCCCATCACTACTCCTTTGCCTGGCCTTCCAAAGGCCAATCAGGACTTTTCTGATGTCTTTTGCAAAAAACAGGCGGAGGTCTTACCACCACATAGACCCTACGACTGCCCCATTGACTTGCTCCCAGGTACTACACCACCCCGTGGCAGAATTTACCCTCTCTCCTCTCCTGAAACCAAGGCCATGACTGAATACATTCAGGAGAACCTCAAGAGAGGTTTTATTAGGAAATAATTTTCTCCAGCCGAAGCGGGCTTCTTCTTCGTGGCCAAGAAGGACGGATCTCTACGCCCTTGCATAGACTATCGTGGTCTCAATAAAATCACTATTAAAAATCGCTACCCTCTGCCTCTCATCTCGGAGCTCTTTGACCGTCTGCGCGGAGCAAAAGTTTTTTCTAAATTGGACCTCAGGGGCGCTTATAACCTCATCAGAATCCATAAAGGAGATGAATGGAAAACCACATTTAACACCAGAGACGGTCACTTTGAATATCTCGTCATGCCGTTCGGACTTTGCAACGCCCCTGCAGTCTTTCAAGATTTTGTCAACGAAATCTTCCGGGACCTACTGTATACCTGTGTGGTTGTCTATCTTGACGACATCCTAATCTTCTCTGCCAACCTTAAGGAACATCGGCTCCATGTCCGTCAAGTGCTCCAGCGCCTCCGCGTAAATCATCTTTACGCTAAATTTGAAAAATGCCTTTTTGAGCGCAGCAGTCTTCCTTTCCTAGGTTATCTGGTCTCTGGACAAGGTCTTCAAATGGACCCTGACAAACTCTCCGCAGTCTTGGGTTGGCCACGCCCCTCTGGACTTCGTGCTATCCAACGCTTCCTTGGTTTCGCCAACTACTATCGTCAGTTCATACCCCACTTCTCCACCATCGTTGCTCCTATAGGGGCACTGACCAAAAAAGACGCGAATCCTAGGTCCTGGCCGCCTCAAGCAGAGGAAGCCTTTACTCACCTTAAGACCGCCTTCTCCTCTGCACCTGTCCTGTCTCGGCCAGATCCTCTAAAGCCGTTCTTCCTTGAAGTCGACGCCTCCTCGGTAGGAGCCGGAGCTGTGCTTCTTCAAAAAAACGCTAAAGGGAAAAACGTCACTTGTGGTTTTTTCTCTAAAACATTCTCCCCTCCGGAAAAAAACTATTCCATAGGTGACCGTGAACTGTTGGCCATCAAGTTGGCATTAGAAGAGTGGAGACATCTCCTGGAAGGATCCCTTCACCCTATCTCCATCTACACTGACCATAAAAATTTGTCCTACCTTCAGTCCGCTCAGCGCCTAAATCCTCGCCAGGCCAGGTGGTCATTGTTCTTTGCCCGCTTCAACTTCCAGATCCATTTTCGGCCCACAGACAAAAATGTCAGGGCTGATGCTTTGTCCCGTTTCTCCGATACCTCTGAAACTGAGACTCCTCCTCAACACATCATACCCCCTGAGTGTCTGATTTCCTCTGCTCCCGCTTCTCTCGTGCCAATTCCTCCAGGAAAGACTTTCGTTCCTCCACGCCTTCGGCTTCAGATATTCAAGTGGGGCCATTCCTCCAATCTAGCTGGTCACGCTGGGATCAAAAAATCCATACAATTGATTGCCAGACATTATTGGTGGCCTACCCAGGAGGAAGATGTGACTGACTTTGTACGGGCCTGCACTATCTGTGCACGTGACAAGACGCCTCGCCAGAAGCCTGCAGGTCTTCTCCTTCCCCTACCTGTGCCTGAACAACCATGGTCCCACATCGCCATGGATTTCATCACGGACCTCCCTTTGTCTCGTAGTAACACTGTCATCTGGGTGGTCGTTGACCGCTTTTCTAAAATGGCTCATTTTGTCCCGCTCCCTGGTCTGCCTACTGCACCTCAGTTGGCGAAGCATTTTTTTCTTCAAATGTTCCGCCTCCATGGGCTGCCCTCACATATCGTCTCGGATAGAGGTGTTCAATTCATCTCAAAATTTTGGAGAGCTCTCTGTACTCAACTAAAAATTAAGTTGAATTTTTCTTCCGCTTATCACCCGCAGTCCAATGGACAGGTGGAGAGAGTTAACCAGGTCCTTGGCGACTACCTACGACATTTTGTCTCCGCCCGTCAAGACGATTGGGTCGACCTATTGCCCTGGGCAGAATTCTCATACAATTTCAAAAACTCTGAATCTTCCTCCAAGTCGCCTTTCTTTGTGGTCTACGGCGTCACCCATTGCCCCCCTCCCCATTCCCACGTCTTCTGGAGTTCCGGCCGTGGATGAATTCACTCAGGACTTTGCCTCTATCTGGAAAGAGACTCAAAAGTTGCTCTCACTGGCCTCTGCCCGCATGAAGAGACATGCAGATAAAAAAAGAAGAATCCCTCCTGTCTATGCCCCTGGTGACAAAGTGTGGCTCTCCTCCAAATATGTTCGGTTTCGGGTACCTAGCTACAAGCTGGGCCCTCGTTACCTCGGGCCATTTAAAATCAAAAACCAAATCAATTCTGTTTCTTACAAGCTCCACCTTCCTCCTTCTCTTCGTATTCCCAACTCTTTTCATGTGTCTCTTCTTAAACCCCTCATTCTTAACCGATTTTCCCCTAAGGTCACTGCTCCTGCTCCTGTCTCTGGTTCTTCTGATGTCTTCTCAGTGAAAGAGATCCTCGCCTCCAAGATCATCAGAGGTAAAAAATGTTTTTTAGTGGATTGGGAGAACTGTGGTCCTGAGGAAAGGTCCTGGGAACCTGAGGCCAACATTTTAGATAAAGAGCTCATCCGAAGATTCTTGGGTTCCAAGAAGAGGGGTGTCAGGATCACCTGTGGCCAGGTGACAGATGCACACCGTAGGGGGACAGGAGTGCACCGCGAGGTAGTGAACCCTATGGCTGGCTTCTGTGGATAGGAAACTGGGTGGTTGTGGAAAGCGGGACCAGAGGAGCACAACCGGGATCCCAACGGAAGCGAGAGCCAAGATTCCCCAGGGCGCGGAGTCTAAGACCCAGCTGGTCTTCTCCAGGGCCTCTAGTGGTGAGGATGTTACGCTGCAGGCTGGGACCAGGTCGCGGCCCCTGGAGTTTCCTAGCTCACGCCCCGTAGGATAAGGGGAAGCAGCAGCACACGATAGAGAGAACCGAATAACAAGCCGAAGGTCAGGGGCCACAAGCAGACAAGGATAACGAAGAACGAGCCGAAGGTCAAGGGTCACGAGCAGACAGGGATGGTCGGGGACAAGCCAATAACGTAACAGAGAGACAGACGTAGCACACGGCAGGCAGGAACCCAAACACACAATGCCTAACAAACACGTTGATCAGCAAAGCAGGCTTGCAGTGCACAGGTTAATATAGTGTTCAGTGATAGGGCCTGGGGTGGAGTCAGGCTGGGAGGAGATTATAAAGGAAGCCAGGTGAAGGAGGTCTGGTCTCTAGATGAACACATGAGGAGGAAGGTAAGATGGCAGACAGACATTAATGCATATCCATGACAGTACCCTCCCTCTTACGAGGCCTTCCCCTTCCCCGCCTGGGCCCAGGTTTAGAGGGAAACTTCAGATGAAACTCCTTTAACAGACGAGGTGCAAAGACCTCAGATGCAGTGATCCAAGACCTCTCCTCAGGACCAAACCCTTTCCAATGAACGAGGTACTGAAGAACGCCTTTACAGAGTCGGGAGTCCAGAATTTGACTGATCTCGTACTCCTGATTATCCTCAGAGACAGGCGCCACGGTAGGAAGAGGACGAGAGAATTTATTGAGGACTAAAGGCTTTAGAAGAGCAACATGAAAGGAGTTAGTGATTTTAAGGCTCTTAGGAATCTGGAGTTTGAAACAAACCGGATTCAGTTTAGCAGTTACCGTGTATGGACCGATGAATCGTGGAGCAAACTTCAGAGAAGGAACTCGGAGCTTGATGTTCCTGGTAGAGAGCCAGACTTTGTCCCCTGGCTGAAGAGAAGGCGGTTTACGCCTGCGGCGGTCGGCAAAGCCTTTGAATTTTTCAGCAGCTGCCCGGAGGGAATCATGAACGTGACCCCAAACGGAATTGAGAGACTCCTGAACCGAAGCCAAAGCTGGAATGTCTGGAGAACAGATCATAGGAAGAGGAAGTTGAGGGTGTTTTCCATAAACTGTGAAAAAAAGGGATTTTTATAACAGCTTACCTGTAAAATCCTTTTCTTGGAGTACATCACGGGACACAGAGCGACTTAGTCATTACTAATGGGTTATATAGTTTACCTTCAGGTGTTGGCACTGGCCAATTCCAAACCGGAAGTACCCTCCCCTATATAAGCCCCTCCCACCCGGGAGCACCTCAGTTTTGTAGCCAAGCAATAAGTGTCCCAAAAAGAGGGGTGGGAGCTCTGTGTCCCGTGATGTACTCCAAGAAAAGGATTTTACAGGTAAGCTGTTATAAAAATCCCTTTTTCTTTTTCGTACATCACGGGACACAGAGCGACTTAGTCATTACTAATGGGACGTCCCAAAGCAATGCCAAATGAGGGGGGGGTACATAAGCTGGGCGCCATCAGGCATGAGGATCTTTTGCGGCCTGCAACACACTGCGCCCAAAGGCGACATCCTCCTGACTTCTAACGTCTACCTGATAGAATCTTAGTAAACGTGTGTACCGAAGACCATGTTGCGGCCTTACATACTTGAGCCAGGGAGGCCTGGTGATGCACTGCCCATGAAGTTCCAACCGCTCTTGTGGAGTGCGCCCTAACTTTGAACGGAGGCGGTCTCTTTCTCAAGCCATAGGCTTGTATTATGACCTGTCGAATCCACTTGGCTAAAGTAGATTTTGATGCTGCCTGACCCCTTCTGGGGCCTTCCGGCAGAACAAACAAAGAATCCGTTCTGCGAATCTGAGCAGTGGCTTTTAGATAAGCTTTAACTGCTCTTACCACATCCAAAGAATGTAATAACTTTTCCTCTACTGAGCTAGGTTTGGGGAAAAAAGAAGGAAGAACCACATCTTGGTTCAAATGAAACCTCGATACCACCTTAGGAAGAAAGGCTGGATGAGGACGTAATACTACTCTGTCCTTATGGACAACCAGATATGGCTCCTTAGAGGACATAGCTGCTAATTCCGACACTCTTTTAGCCGAACAAATGGCTACTAAGAAAACCAATTTCCTGGTGAGAAGAACCAAGGAAATGTGTTGTAATGGTTCAAACGGTTGTTTCTGTAGAACCGACAGAACCAGGTTTAAGTCCCAAGGACATATGGGAATACTAACCGGAGGGCTAATACGCATCACTCCTTGTATAAAGGCTTTGACTAGTGAATGCGAAGCCAAGGGCCTTTGAAAAAATATTGACAAGGCCGAAATCTGACCCTTGATAGTACTCAAGGCCAGCTTCCTATCTACAGCCCACTGTAGGAAGTCCAGAATCCTCCCTATCATGTACTTACGTGGATGCCATTTCTTGGTCTCACACCACGTAATGTACGCTTTCCAGATCCTATAATAGATCTGCCTGGATACCGGTTTCCTGGCATTGATCATGGTAGATACCACAGAATTAGAGAGCCCTCTCTTTTTCAGAATGTGGGCTTCAATAGCCAGGCCGTCAAACCTAGGGCTGGTAAGGAAGGGTGGTATATCGGTCCTTGCGACAGCAGGTCCGGACGAAGTGGGAGGGTCCAAGGACTCCTCACTGACATTTTTACAATCTCCGCGTACCATGCCCTTCGGGGCCACGCTGGAGCCACCAGAATCACTGGTTTCTTTTCTACCCTGATTCTGCGGAGTAATCGTGGTAACAATTGTGGCGGTGGGAATGCATATATCAGCTTGAACCGATCCCAAGGGAACACTAGGGCATCCGAGCCGCAAGCTAGGGGATCCCTTGTGCGAGACACAAACCTGTCCACCTTTGCGTTGAATCTGGATGCTAGCAGATCTACATCCGGTGTTCCCCACCGCTGGCATATTGCCTGGAAAACCTCGGGGTGAAGAGACCATTCCCCCGGGCATAATTGTTGGCGACTTAGAAAGTCCGCTCTCCAATTTTCCACTCCTGGGATGAAAACCGCGGATATGGCTGGGACATATCTTTCTGCCCACTCCAGGATGCAATTTGCTTCCTTCTGGGCTGCACGACTTTTGGTGCCACCCTGATGATTGATATATGCCACTGCCGTGGCATTGTCTGATTGAATTCTGACAGGGGACCCCTGGAGTTTGGATGTCCATGCTACTAGGGCATACCGGGCTGCTCGTATCTCTAAGAGATTGATGGGCAGGGCCTTTTCTGCTTCTGACCACCTGCCCTGGAGAGACCATTGCTCCAGCACTGCCCCCCAGCCGATGAGGCTGGCATCTGTAGTGACCACCTTCCAAGAAACCGGACTGAAGGGTTTCCCTCTTTCCAGATTCTGGGGCACCAACCACCAATGGAGGCTCTTGCGAACGGAAGGGGACAGGGACATTGGTAAGTCTAAAGCCTGAACTTTTTTGTTCCAGGCTGACAGTATGGCCCTTTGCAAATTCCTTGAATGGAATTGACCGTAGGGTACCGCTTCGAATGAAGCCACCATCTTTCCCAGCAGCCTCATGCAGAGACGTATGGATGGTTTTCTTTTTGTACCCACTAAGTGGGTCAAATTTCTTAAAGACGACACCTTCTCTGGAGGTAAGAAAATCTTTCTCTGATTTGAATCCAGCCTTAGCCCTAAGTATTCCAGACTTTTGACTGGTCTTAGAGCTGACTTGTCCTGGTTGATAATCCAACCGTGATATTCCAGATACTCGATTGTCTTGTGAATAGCTACTTCCAGCTTTTCCACTGAGTGGTCTATTAGTAGCAGGTCGTCTAGATATGCCATTATCGTTACACCCTGTGTTCTTAGATTGGCCAATAATGGGGCCAGAATTTTTGTGAACACTCGTGGTGCTGTGGCCAGACCGAAAGGTAAGGCTCTGAACTGAAAATGGCGCCCTTCTACTGCAAAGCGTAGAAATTTCTGATGGGCCGGAAAGATGGGAATATGCAGATAAGCATCCCTTATGTCGATCGAGGCTAGCCATTCCTGCCCTTGTAGGGCGGTGGCCACTGATCGGATCGACTCCATCCGAAAGGTCCTGATATTTAGGAACTTGTTTAGCCCTTTTAGATTTAATATGGGCCTCACGTCCCCATTTGGTTTGGGGACTGTGAAAAGGTTCGAGTAAAACCCGAATCCGCTTTCTTCCAGGGGAACCTTCATGATTACCCCTTGGAGCAATAGTTGTTCTAGTGCCAGAAGGAGGGATCCTCTCTTTTGTGGATCTCTTGGCACGTTTGACCTCATAAATTGGGCAGGAGGAGTGCCTTTTAACTCCAGCTTGTATCCCAGACTTACTGCGGAGAGCACCCATCTGTCTCTGATGGTGTCCCGCCAGGTCTCTGTGAACAACTGAAGTCTTCCCCCCACCCGATTGAGCGGGGGCAATACTTCATGCCTTAGGGGGAGGTTTTGTACCTCTCTTGATCCAGGGCTTCTTGTTACCCTGTGATTGTCCCTGATTTCTGCCCCCTGAATTTGACCGCGGAGGCCGTCGGAACTGTTTCACAGCCGATGTGCCAGGGACTGGAGAAGTAGGCCTCTTAAAAGAAGGACTTCTACCCTTGTTCTTAACCGGTAAGAGTGAACTTTTACCGGCAGAAATTTTCTGGATATATTTGTCCAGATCTTCTCCAAATAAGCGTTCTCCATGAAATGGGAAGCTAACCAGCAGTTTTTTACAGGGAGCTTCAGCAGACCAGTTTTTGAGCCACAGAAGCCTACGCATATGTACTATAGACAGCGTAAAGCGGGAGGCCTGTTGGATTGTATCCTTTATGGCGTCCACCGCAAAACACAAGGCTCTAGGCAGGTCAGCTAGGGCATGAGCCTGCTGATCTGGTAAGTCCCTTAAGACTTGTTTCAACTGATCTTTCACTGCTTGGCAGACTCCAATCGCTGCTACCGCAGGTTGTGTCACCATACTTGCTGTAGAGAAAGCAGATTTTAGTAAAGACTCCAATTTTTTATCTATTGGGTCTTTGAACATTGGAACATTATCTACTGGACATGTCAGTGATTTGTTAACAGAAGAGATGGCTGCGTCCACTATAGGGACCCTCCATTTTCTTATGAACTTATCCTCCATGGGATAGATCACCGGAAATCTCTTGGGGGGAGCAAATATTTTATCAGGATGCTCCCAATCCTGGTAAATAAGCCCTTCTAATAAAGGGTGGATTGGGAAGGAACAGACCGCCTGGGGAGCTTTTAGCGACCCCAGCGAGGAAACCGTAGTGGATGGTGGTTCCGCCAGAGGCATTTTAAATGCTGATCGGACCATGTTAGTCAGAGACTGAACCCATAATCTTTCAGCCTGAGAAGCTGAGAAAGGTTCTTCCACTGTTGATTCCTCTATAAGTGAATCAACCTCATCCTGATCCCCTTCAGGTAGGTCGATCTCTGTGTGGGGCTGTTCCTCCACTAACAGGCACTCTGAAGGAGGAGACGGAGATCGGACGCGCTTTTCCTGTGACAGGGAAGCAGCGATCAATGCTGTTAATCTCTCTTCCAATCCTCCCAGAGTTGAGGATAAAACCTCCTCTGTTATATATACAGGAGCTGGTGGACTGGGGACAGCCGCAGCACCAGGCATTCCTGCGGGGTTTCTACGGCTACTGACCTCTGCATTCTCAGGGGAGATTGGTGCAGTGCAAGCATGCCCAATATCCTCAGAGCCCGATGGAGACCCCTTTGGCTTCCTGGAAGATCTATTTCCGGAGCGTCTGGACGACATATCCCTTAAGCGCAAAGCTGAGGTATTCCCGTCGTCATACACCAATTTTTGCTGGTAATAGTCTAACACAGGTGCTGCTATATACCAGCTGGTGTCCACTAAAGTGCCTTTCTATGGGGATGCCTGCATCAACCGCCTCTGTGTGCCACTGTTTGTTGCTAGCTCTGTTTGCATGCAGCTGACACTTGTACTGTGTCTTTTAACCATGCTGGGACGCCCGCACATGCGCAGAAGCGCCGCGGCGCGCATCGAGCGTCATCCACCCGCCCCGCCCCTTTTTTTTCATAGGAGGCGCGTGCACGCGCCCGCGCGCGCGCCCGTGCGCCAATGGCGCCCTTTTCGAAAACCAACAGAGGACTAGGAGCCAGGGCCCTTTTTGCCGGAGGGCCTGTGCGGTGGATGAACGCAGCAACAGGGCAGAGGAAGTGGATTCCCTCAGAGAAACTTACCAGCTGCCTGGATCTTTTGAGTTGAGAAAACCAAAGATCCACATTTACAAGAAAAATGGACTACAGCGGCCTCTAGTGGTTTAACACAGGTACCGCGGTCCCTGTTTTTTTTTTTTTTTTTCTTGACTACTATTAAAATTTTACATTTTCAGTAGTTATAGGCAAACACAGATATTTAGCGGGAATACCGTTAGGTAACAGACAGAAAGACAAATTAGGCTTGGGGGTCCCCCAATAGAACCAAGTTCCTGAGGGCCCCCACTTACCTGATCCCCGCCGCAGGACTTTGTTTGGTCCACAAAAGTCCAAACTTCACCTATCACGGCAGGCATTGTAATTAAACCTTCAGGGACCGGGTTCCCAAGGATTCCACTCCCCTGGACCTGTATAGCACCCTGCACAGACAGCGTCTTGGTCGTGGGTATGACCAGAGCTCTGGATCCCAGGGTCCAGCCCTCCTAAGAGAAGCATTACAGGCAAAACCTTGCTCTTCTGCTGCAAGGCCCGGGTACCGACCGTTTAGCTATGAAGCTTTTTTGGTGGGATCCGGAACAGCTTACTAAGGCCCAAAAGAACCTGTACGCAAGCCCAGTGAAAACACATGTTACTCTTTGGCCAACACCTTAGACACTGGCAAAAAACTGAGGTGCTCCCGGGTGGGAGGGGCTTATATAGGGGAGGGTACTTCCGGTTTGGAATTGGCCAGTGCCAACACCTGAAGGTAAACTATATAACCCATTAGTAATGACTAAGTCGCTCTGTGTCCCGTGATGTACGAAAAAGAAAGGGTGTCTTCTGCGAACTGGTATTCACATGATTGTTATGGGAGAATTCTGCCCACGGGAGTAGAGAGGACCAATCGTCATGGTGAGAAGACACAAAGGTGCGAAGAAAGACCTCTAACTCCTGATTAACCCTCTCAGTCTGTCCATTGGATTGGGGATGGTAAGAAGAAGAAAAATCCAAGACAATATTGAGGGATTTGCAAAAGGCTCTCCAAAAACGAGACGTGAATTGGACTCCCCTGTCGGAAACAATATGAGAAGGGACCCCATGTAGGCGGAGAATTTCTCGAATGAAAATGGGAACCAAGGCAGGGGCAGAAGGAAGACCAGGAAGAGGAACAAAATGAGCCATCTTGGAGAATCGATCGATTACCACCCAAATGACTGTATTATTCTCAGACAGTGGGAGATCGGTGATAAAATCCATGGCAATATGGGCCCAGGGTTCCTTAGGAATAGGCAAGGGCATGAGGAGACCAGCAGGAGCTTGTGTGGAGGATTTGGACTGAGCACAGACATGACAAGCTTTAACGTAGTCTTTGACGTCTGAGCGGAGATTAGGCCACCAGTAGTGACGACTGATGAGTAGGAAGGATCGGAGGAATCCAGAATGCCCTGCCACCTTGGAATCATGTCCCCAACGAAGGATCTTAGCTCTTAGCTCAGTGGGGACAAAGGCCTTACCAGGCGGAATTTTAGACTTCAGGGTGGTAGAGTGGGCAACAATGCATGAGGTGGGAATGATCGGCTCAGGTTCAGGGGCGGACTCCTCGTCCAAAGTGTCAAATGACCTAGAGAGCGCATCAGCCCGACCGTTGCAGGAACCAGGTTTGTAGGTAATCGTGAAATTAAAACGGGCAAAGAAGAGACTCCACCTGGCCTGTCTAGGATTCAGACGTTTAGCATTCTGTAGATACTGTAAATTCTTGTGATCGGTAAAGATCGTTATGGAGTGAGGGGAACCCTCCAAGAGATGACGCCACTCCTCTAACGCCAATTTAATTGTGAGAAGTTCCCGATCACCGATGGCATAATTCCTCTCTGCCTGAGAATTTTTTTTGGAGAAGAACGCACATGGTTGGCGTCTCTTCTCAAAGATTTGAAGAAGCACAGCTCCCACCCCCATTGAGGAAGCGTCCACTTCAATAAAAAATGCATTCCCAGGATTTGGTCTCCTCAAGAGGGGGCCAGAAACAAAGGCCTGTTTCAGGTTGTGAAATGCAGAGACAGCTTCGGGAGGCCAGTCTCTGGCATTCACACCCTTCTTGGTCAAAGCGATAATAGGCGCGGCAATGGAAGAGTAATTCCTTATGAACTGCCTATAATAATTAGTGAAGCCAAGAAAGCGCTGTGTGGCCTTGAGGCTAGCAGGAAGAGGCCAGTTGGTGATAGCCAAGACCTTCCCAGGGTCCATACGAAGCCCCGAACATGAGACAAAGCACCCCAAAAACAGGACCTCAGAACATTCAAAGGAACATTTCTCCAGCTTGGCATAGAGATTGTTCTCTCTAAGACGTTGAAGTACAGTGCGGACATGGTTTCTGTGGACGAGCAGATTTTCAGAAAAGATCAGAATGTCATCCAGATAGATGACAACAAACTGGTACAGCAGATCTCTGAAGATTTCATTGACAAAGTTTTGAAACACGGCTGGAGCATTACACAGACCAAAAGGCATCACCAGATATTCGTAATGCCCGTCTCTAGTGTTAAATGCAGTCTTCCATTCGTCACCCTCCCGTATTCGAATGAGATTGTACGCGCCTCTGAGATCCAACTTGGTGAAAATGGAGGCACCCTTCAACCTATCGAATAGCTCAGATATTAAGGGTAAGGGGTATCGATTTTTAATAGTAACCGCATTTAAACCCCGATAATCGATGCAGGGTCTTAAGGTACCATCCTTTTTGGCAACAAAAAAGAACCCTGCCCCTGCAGGCGATGAGGATTTCCGGATGAACCCTCTCTCCAGATTCTCTGCTACATACTCCGACATGGCCTGGGTCTCTGGGATGGACAGAGGGTAGGTACGACCCCTGGGTAGAGTTGCTCCGGGGACAAGATCAATAGCACAGTCAAAAGACCTGTGGGGAGGAAGCACCTCAGCTGATTTTTTACAGAACACATCCCGGTAATCGCTGTATGCGGCGGGAAGATCAGAAGAAACAGAAGTGGCAGCAACCGGAAGACTCTCCTTGGGGGTCACCTTGAGAAGACACGACGAGAAACATGAGGAACCCCAGGCCAGGATCTGCCCAGAGACCCAGTCCACATGTGGAGAGTGGAGCTGTAGCCAAGGGAGGCCCAATACAACTGGGGTAGAGGCCTTGGGTAGAATAAGAAAGGATATCCACTCCTGGTGGAGAATCCCTACCGACATCCTAATGGGTAGCGTCTGGAAGCGAATAGGGCCCCCTGGGAGAACAGTGCCATCAATTGCCGAGACTACCAATGGGGTAGTGAGAGGTGAAAGGGTAAGCTTCATAGAAGAAGCAGTTCTCCAATCCATGAAATTGCCGGCAGCCCCGGAATCCAGGTATGCAAGGGTTGACTGAGGAGAAGTGCCTACATGAAGGGACACCGGCAAGAGCAGGCGAGAAGGTGATGTTTCTGGGTCCAATACTCCACCTTCCAAATGTATTAGACCCGAGCGTTTCCCGGACGAAGCGAGCAGGAGTCACGAAAATGACCCTTGCCCCCACAATAGAGGCACAAGCCCAGAGTTCTGCGCCTAGCACGTTCTTCGGGGGTTAGTCTGGTCCGGCCCAGCTGCATAGGTTCTTCAGCAGGTAGAGGATGCTCCACGGAATGAAGGGAGGGGAGCTCAGACTGGCTAGGACCCAGAGAGTGCTGGCATCTTTTTTCTAAGGACCTCTCTTGAAAACGAATGTCGATCTGGTTGCATAATGAAATTACATCGTCCAGACCGACGGGAATGGCTCTTCCCGCTAATTCGTCTTTCACTCGGTCAGAGAGGCCATGTAAAAAGGTAGCGACCAGGGCCTCATTATTCCAGCTCAATTCAGCTGTGTGGATACGGAACTGAAGAGCATATTGCCCCACTGAACTAGATTCTTGGCGAAGACGTAAGACAGCACTAGCCGCTGAAGAAGCCCGAGCCGGCTCTTCGAAGATATTACGAAAGAGCTTCAAGAATTCGGACAGACTGGAAACCACCGGATCG
Organism: Rana muscosa; assembly: GCA_029206835.1. Taxonomy (NCBI): domain Eukaryota; kingdom Metazoa; phylum Chordata; class Amphibia; order Anura; family Ranidae; genus Rana; species Rana muscosa. The sequence continues at coordinate 327,230,823 of CM055116.1, read as the reverse complement.
TTCCTCTCCCACAGGGGGGCAGCCCAGGCCAAAGCTTCACCGGAGAGGAGGGAAATGATATAGGCTACCTTAGCCCGGTCAGATAGGAAGCTTTGAGGCTGAAGCTCAAAATGAATAGTGCATTGGCTGAGAAACCCCCTGCAGGCCTTGGAGTCCCCAGAGAAACGGAACGAAGCTGGCAATCTTAGTGAGTGTGAGGCTGCGACTGGTGCGATAGGTACAGCCGCTGGTTGTACTTGGGGTTGCGGATTCGGGGTTCCCAAGGAGACCTGAAGCTGCTCGAATCGAGAAGCCAGATCCTGGAGGAATCGCATCACCTGGGTCTGATTTGATTCCTGGGTCTCAAGTCTGCGAACTATGCCCTGCAATGGATCATCCGCGGGAAGCGGGATGTCAGCCGGGTTCATGGCTGATCAAACTGTCAGGATCACCTGTGGCCAGGTGACAGATGCACACCGTAGGGGGACAGGAGTGCACCGCGAGGTAGTGAACCCTATGGCTGGCTTCTGCGGATAGGAAACTGGGTGGTTGTGGAAAGCGGGACCAGAGGAGCACAACCGGGATCCCAACGGAAGCGAGAGCCAAGATTCCCCAGGGCGCGGAGTCTAAGACCCAGCTGGTCTTCTCCAGGGCCTCTAGTGGTGAGGATGTTACGCTGCAGGCTGGGACCAGGTCGCGGCCCCTGGAGTTTCCTAGCTCACGCCCCGTAGGATAAGGGGAAGCAGCAGCACACGATAGAGAGAACCGAATAACAAGCCGAAGGTCAGGGGCCACAAGCAGACAAGGATAACGAAGAACGAGCCGAAGGTCAAGGGTCACGAGCAGACAGGGATGGTCGGGGACAAGCCAATAACGTAACAGAGAGACAGACGTAGCACACGGCAGGCAGGAACCCAAACACACAATGCCTAACAAACACGTTGATCAGCAAAGCAGGCTTGCAGTGCACAGGTTAATATAGTGTTCAGTGATAGGGCCTGGGGTGGAGTCAGGCTGGGAGGAGATTATAAAGGAAGCCAGGTGAAGGAGGTCTGGTCTCTAGATGAACACATGAGGAGGAAGGTAAGATGGCAGACAGACATTAATGCATATCCATGACAAGGGGGAGACCTAAGGGGGGGGTACTGTAACGCCGAGCGCTCCGGGTGTCCCATCCATCCCGGAGCGCCCGCGGCGTCTGTCCCCCTGCAGCGCTCCGGTCGGCTCCTCTGACCGTGAGCGCTGCTCTGATGCTGGCGGGGATGCGATCCATGCGGCGGCACCTGTCCGCCCGCGGATCGCATCCCATCCTGCTCACCGGCCTCCTCCCCCTGCTCCGTCCCGGCGCGCGCGGTCCCGCTGCTCTCTAGGGCGCGCGCGCGCCGGTCTTCTTAAATTTAAAGGGCCAGTGCACCATTGATTGGTGCCTGGTCCAATTACTGTGTCACACTCCAAAACACATAAAAACCCACTCCCCCTTCCTGTCCTTGCCGGATCTTGTTGCCTTAGTGCCCTGAGAAAGCGTTTTGTACTTGCCTTTCCAGTGTATCTGACCTTCTGCCGTTGCCCCTGACTACGTACCATTGCCGCCTGCCCTGACCTTCCGCTACGTCTGACCTTGCCCCTGTCTAGTCCCAGTGTACCGTGCCTATCTCAGCTGCCATAGAAGTCGAGCCGCTACTGGGGGACACGACCTGGTTGCTACCGCCGCAGCAAGTCCATCCCGCCTTGCGGCGGGCTCTGGTGAAAACCGGTAGCTGCTTAGAACCGGTCCTCCAGTGCGACCCGTGCCTTCGCCTCTCTGGCACAGAGGATCCACCTCCTGTGTCCTCACTAGCCGCTAGTCCGGGCCCTGACACATACCCTGGCATAATTGATGATTTCTTGGCCATTTTTCAGAGAATATGAATGATAACACAAAAACTTTTCTTTCACTCATGGTTAGTGTTTGGCTGAAGCCATTTATTATCAATCAACTGTGTTTACTCTTTTTAAATTATAATGGCAACAAAAACTACCCAAATGACCCTGATCAAAAGTTTACATACCTCAGTTCTTAATACCGTGTATTGCCCCCTTTAACATCAATGACAGCTTGAAGACTTTAGTGGTATTTGTGGATGAGGCTCTTTATCTTCTCAGATGGTAAAGCTGCCCATTCCTCTTGGCAAAAACCTCCAGTTCCTGTAAATTCTTGGGCTGTCTTGCATGAACTGCACGTTTGCGATCTCCCCAGAGTGGCTCAATGATATTGAGGTCAGGAGACTGAGATGGCCACTCCATAACCTTCACTTTATTCTGCTGTAGCCAACGACAGGTCGACTTGGCCTTCTGTTTTGGATCATTGTCATGTTGAAATGTCCAAGTACGTCCCATGCGCAGCTTCCTGGATAAAAGATGAAAGGGTCTGTCAGGAGTCCAGAGGCGCTGTCAGGGACCTGCCAGAAATAGAAGACAATTCCTGCTTCCCTCTGTACCTGTGCGCCGACGTGTGCGCGCGCGTGCGCGCTAAACGAGATGGCGCCATTAGGCCTTTAAAAAGCCAGCAGTGGCAATAGTGCATTGCTGTCTGATCTGCAGCTTTGTAACCTGAATACCTGCACACCTGCTACCAGTTACCTGCACTGACCCGGCTTGCTTGACCACCCGATATATCTCCAACCCTGACCTCGGCTCGCCTTGACCCTGCTCTGTCTCCTACCTGCCTACTTGCTGCCAGACCCTGCCTGTATTCCTGACTACGTCTAAGCCTGCTGATCCATACATCTGACTACCTGCTCTGACCCGGCTTGTCTGACCTTCCTGCTGTCTGCTGTTCGTGTGCACCTAACCAGGCTTGTCTCACCCTGCTCCAGCTTCCGCTGTTCCGGTATCCACCAGCTCCCGGGTCGCTGACCTGCAACCACCTGCTCTGCTGCCTACAGATCCAGCCATCCCTGGAGGATCTACACCTTGCCACGGTGCCAACCACTACACCTACCGCAGGCACTCCTACCTTACTGCGCTCTCGAGCTCACTGTCTCCACTCCAGTGACTCCTGAGCCAGGGCTGTAAGAGAGGTCTCCTCCTACAAAGTCAGGCTCTACGACCAGGTACGTTCTGTACATAACAGACGCATTTACCTTTTATGCAAACAGATCACAGGTGAGGATGGTTACCTTTAATAGCCATTCAAACCCCTTTGTGTCAACTTATGTGCATGTTAACAGGCCAAAATCACCAGGGTATGTAAACTTTTGATCAGGGTCATTTGGGTCGTTTGTTGCGATTACGATTTAAAAAGAGTAAATACAGTTGATTGATAATAAATGGCTTCAGGCAAACACTAACCATGAGTGAAAGAAATGTTTTTGTGTTATCATACATATTCTCGGAAAAATGGCCAAGAAATCATAAATTCTGCCAGGGTATGTAAACTTATGAGCACAACTGTATCTGGTGCATTATATACAACTGTGTCATCTTGTTATTATCTATTGGCAAAACAACCGAATGTGAGGAACATATCTCCTCCCATTTCTTATCTGTCATTTCTGGGATCAAAACCTGCCATTTATCTCTTACTTTCAATGGTTCTCTTCCCATTTTAGCTTATAATAGAAATTAGTACAATATTGATATCAGTCCCTTCGGCCCCTGTGACTTCAAAACTCCTATAAGGGTGGTATTTTGATATCTTAAGATTCTGTTAGCCAAATTGCGCCTGCAAGGCATGTCTTCGTTTTAAATATTTATAAAAGTATTTATGTGCTATATCATGTTGTTTATTCAGGTATTCAAATGTTCGCATAGTTCCATGTTCATACAACTGCTCTAATACAATCACACTTTTCTGTTTCCAGAAGTTTCCATCTGGATTTCTTCTCAGTTGTTCAAATGCTGAGTTATTCCAGATGGGAATTTCCTGGGGCATATCCCTAAACCCTACTTTCTCTTAGCTTCTTTCCCCACCACTCGTGCCATTGTAAACATAGAGATCTTAATTTTAGGTAACCTTGCTGTTTGTGCCTCCAATCCTACCACTAAATCCGCTTTCTGGAGTATTTCCAAATAGGTACTTTTCCACTTCTCCTGCTCTTTCCTGTCTTACCCATGTCTGTAGCTGTTTTAACTGCCCTGTCAGGTATTATAAATATATATCTGGAAGTGCAATCCCTGCTTCAGTTTTCGATCATTGTGATGTTGTTATTTTAAGTTTGGATCTACCATTAGCCCAAATAAATGTTATAAATTGCGAGTTTAACTTTTTAAATATAGATTTTGGTATAACTACTGAAGAATGTGAGGATACATATAAACATTTGGGTAACATTACTGTCTTAATTAACCGCTTGCCGACCGCGCCATAGCCGAATGACGGCTACAGGCGGCTCGATAACTCTGGGAGGGCGTACATTGATGTCCTCCCAGAATCATGCTCCCGCGCGCCCCCTGGGGCACACACGCGGGTCCAGAGGACCCGGCGCATCACGGTAAATGGCCGCTGACAGCGGGCGTTTACCATGGGATCACTCCGTCAAATCACGGAGCGATTCTTGTAAACAAACCAGAGTCATGTCCAATTCCTCTCTCCTCTCTCTGTACCGATCGGTACAGTGAGAGGGGAGAGAACGGATGCAGCAGCGCTGTGGGCTGGATATGTAGTGCCCACAGCGCTGCTCCTTGACAATTTCAGCCTCTGCCATCCCTCCATACTAAGCCTGCCATCCCTCTGCCATCCCTCCATACTAAGCCTGCCATCCCTCTGCCATCCTGACATGGCTCTGTCATCCTGCCATCCCCCAACCATACTCTCCCATCCTGCCATCCCTCTGCCATCCTGCCATCCCTCTGCCACCCTGCCATCCCTCTGCCATCCCTCTGCCATCCCGCCATCCCTTTGCCATCCTGCCATCCCTCTGCCATCCCACCAACCTTTTGCCATCCCGCAATCCCTCTGTCATATCCCGCCATCCCTCCACCAACCATACTCTGCCATCCTGCCATCCCTCCACCATACTCTGCCATCCCTCTGCCATCCTGCCATCCCGCCATCCCTCTGCCATCCCTCTGCCATCCTGCCATCCCTCCGCCATACTCTGCCATCCCTCTGCCATCCCGCCATCCCTCTGTCATCCTTCTGCCATCCCTCTGCCATCCTTCTGCCGTCCTGCCATCCCTCCACCATAATCTGCCATCCCTCCACCATACTTTGCCATCCCTCCACCATACTCTGCCATGCTCAGCCATCCATCCCATCCACCCCCAGCCATCCCTCTGCCATCCCGCCATCCCTCCACCATACTCTGCCATCCTGCCATCCCTCCACCATACTCTGCCATCCTGCCATTCTTCTGCCATCCTGCCATCCCTCTGCCATCCCTCTGCCATCCTGCCATCCCTCTGCCATCCTTCCATCATATTCTGCCATCCCTCTGCCATCCCACCATTCCTCTGCATTACTCTGCCATCCTGACATCCCTCCACCATAATCTGCCATCCCTCCACCATACTCTGCCATCCCTCCACCATACTCTGCCATGCTCAGCCATCCATCCCATCCACCCCCAGCCATACTCAACCATACCCAGCCATACTCAGTGATACCCAGCCATACTCAGCCATACCCGGGTATACTCAGTGATACCCAGCCATACTCAGCCATACCCAGGCATACTCGGTGATACCCAGCCGTACCCGGCCATACTCAGTGATACCCAGCCATACTCAGCCATGCCCAGGCATACTCGGTGATACCCAGCGGTACCCGGCCATACTCGGAAATACCCAGCCATACTCGGCAATACCCAGCCATACTCGGCAGTACCCAGCCGTACCCAGCCTCTGTATGTGGCCAGGCTGTGGAAGTCTCTCACATGTGGTATCACCATACTCAGGAGGAGTAGGAGAATCTATTTTGGGGTGTAATTTTTGGTATGTACATGCTATGCGTTAGAAATATTGTATGAATGGACAACTTTGTGTAAAAAAAAATGCGTTTTCATTTACTTTCCACATTTTCCAAAAACTTTTAGAAAAAAATTACAAGTTCAAAAGACTCATTATGCCTTGTAGATTCATACAAAATATGCTCAATAAATAATTGTAAACAACTATGCATCAAACATTAACAGCGCTTCGCAGGTTAGGTGAAAACCTGTGGGTGATAAGGATTCTTATCGTACAGTAGTATACTATGCAACATGTAAACACATATAAGTCCAATGCATGAAATTGGAATAATTGAAAAAAAGAGAGAGAGAGAGAGAGTCCACTTCTCCAATCCTCTCATCTGCCGGTATTAACACTATATATGTTGTTGCTCTGGCTCCTTATATGGGGAAACACACTATCAGTTCAACAGTTCATTCACTATGAGTGTGCAACAGATTCATCTCAGAGGAACCCAGCAACTGTAGCTTGAAAGGGCACTTCACCATTAGATGCAATGCAGCTCCCTTAGGAGATCTACTCACCAGACTTCCAAACACAGATAGCCTTAGTCACTCCTGTAAATGGGTGGTTGTGAGCTCTTCAGAGAGAAGGTTTCTCCTAGGATGAGCGGTGTTCCTGATCAGTGGATTTCAGCGTGCAGCAATGCGGGCATATAAAATGTAAGGGCAAACCGAACATAGTGTAAAACCTTTTTTATTGTAAATAGATAGACCCCCCGTTTACAAGCATGCTTACAAGATTTAAAAAATATTAAAACATGTCTTATACTGTTGATACATCATGCTCACTCGAAACCAGAGATCCTGCCAATCGGTGGCTTGCTCGAGAGAGTCCCGGGAAGATGATCGCCTGTATGGACAGATGAGTCACGTGGTCACGCCCTGACGCGTTTCGTGATTGGTTCACGTCTTCAGAGGGCGTCAATGCCTTGTAGATTATACATTGGGGTGTTTCTTTCCAAAATGGGGTCATTTTTGGTGCGTTTCCATTGTCCTGGTGCTCAAGAGCTTTCAAAATTGTAAGAGGTAGTCAGGAAATTAAAAGTGTAATTTATGCTCCAGAACGCCTGATGGTGCTCCCTGCATGTTGGGCCTCTGTATGTGGCCACGCTGTATAAAAGTCTGACACATGTGGTATCGCCATACTCAGGAGGAGTAGTAGAATGTGTTTTGGGGTGTAATTTGTGGTATGCATTTGCTGTGTGTAAGAAATAACCTGCTAATATGACAATTTTCTGAGAAAAAACTTGATTTTGCAAAGAATTGTGGGAAAAAAATACAACTTCAAAAAACTCACCATGCCTCTTACTAAATACCTTGGAATGTCTTCTTTCCAAAAAGGAGTAATTTTGGGGGTATTTGTACTTTCCTGGCATGTTAGGGTCTCAAGAAATGAGATAGGCCGTCAGTACTTCAGGTGTTATAATTTTTCAGAGATTGGCACCATAGCTTGTGGACTCTATAACTTTCACAAAGACCAAATAATATACACCGATTTGGGTTATTTTTACCAAAGATATGTAGCAGTATTAATTTTGGCCAAAATTTATGAAGAAAAATTACTAATTTGCTAAATTTTATAACAGAAACAAAGAAAAATGCATTTTTTTTACAGAATTTTCAGTCTTTTTTCTTTTATAGCGCAAAAAATAAAACACCCAGTGGTGATTAAATAACACCAAAAGAAAGCTCTATTTGTGGGGGAAAAAATTTAAAATAAATCATATGGGTACAGTGTTGCATGACTGAGTAATTGTCATTCAAATTGTGAGAGCACCGAAAGCTGAAAATTGGTCTGGTTAGGAAGGGGGTTTAAGTGCCCAGTGGTCAACAGTGAGGTAAGTAACTGAGTTAGAATAATAAACAGAGTTACGTAACGCAGTTACTTTAGAGGGTAACGAGTAATCTAACTGATTATTCTTCCCCTCATGGTAACTCAGTTGCCATTACTTGGGCGGCGTTACTCCAATTACATCTACCGCCACTAGATGGCAGTAGTGTAATTCCTCCTCTCCTCTATGACCGGGTCTCTCTCATGTCACGGCAGTCGCGCTGCTCCCCGCGGCCCCTCCTCTCTTCTCGTCCATCCCCATTTGCTTGTGACATCATCTGGGATGGACGAGAAGAGAGGAGGGGCCGCCGGGGAGGAGCGTGACTGCCGTCAGTGCCGTGACATGAGAGAGAACTTATTACACACGCTTCCTGCGCTACTCTGCATGGCTGGTAAACAATGTGCTATGTGCCCTTCCCTGATGTGCTATGTGCCCCGCCCTGATGTGCTATGTGCCACATGTCCTGATGTGCCCTCATGTGCTATGTGATATGTGCCCTGTGCCCCATGCCCTGATGTGCTATGTGCCCTGATGTGCTATGTGCCCCATGCCCTGATGTACTATGTGCTATCATGTGCCCTGATGTGCTATGTGCCCTGATGTGCTATGTGCCCTGATGTGCTGTGCGCCCTGATGTGCTGTGCGCCCTGATGTGCTATGTGCCCCATGCCCTGATGTGCTATGTGCCCTATGCCCTGATGTGCCCCATGCCCTGATGTGCTATGTGCCCTGATGTGCTATGTGCCCCATGCCCTGATGTGCTATGTGCCCTGATGTGCTATGTGCCCCATGCCCTGATGTGCTATGTGCCCTGATGTGCTATGTGCCCTGATGTGCTATGTGCCCTATGCCCTGATGTGCTATGTCCCCTGTGCCCTGATGTGCTATGTGCCCCGTGCCCTGATGTGCTATGTGCCCCGATGTGCTATGTGCCCCGATGTGCTTTTTTCCCCCGATGTGCTATGTGCCCCATGCCCTGATTTGCTATGTGCCCTGATGTGTTATGTGCCCTGATGTGCTATGTGCCCCATGTCCTGATGTGCCCTCATGTTCTATGTGCCCTGTGCCCCATGCCCTGATGTGCCATGATGTGCTATGTTCTATGTGCCCCATGCCCTGATGTGCTATGTGCCCTGATGTGCTATGTGCCCTGATGTGCTATGTGCCCCATGCCCTGATGTGCTATGTGCCCTCAAAAAAAAAAAAGTCAGTTACTTTTCTAAGTAACTAATTACTTTTTCAATGTAGTAACTGAGTTACTAACGCAATTACTTTTTGGGAGAAGTAATTTGTAACTGTAACAAATTAGTTTTTTAAAGTAAGATGACCAACACTGGTGGTCAAGTGGTTAAATGTATTCTTCCTTCCACCGAAAGTGGTAGCTTTGACCATATTCTCAACTTGCATTTAATTTGTTCCAATAGGGGATTTACATAAATTGCCAGTGATTCCTCTGGCTCCAACGTAATTTGCATACCCAAATATTTAAATGAATTCACTATCTTCAACAAAGGAAATTTCTCCACATTCCTCTGTAGGGATGAGCTCGGTGTTCGACCTTTGTATTGTGTGTTCCAGCGTGCAGGGAAAGAGCTGCATAGGTAGGGACACTGTGTTCTACAGTGTGTTCTTTTCTCAGGCATCTGCAGGAGTTAGTGGGTGTTGTGTGCCTCCAGCACAGTGTAAACCTGTATCTACCCTTTATTGCTGTTCTCTAAGCTAGATAGGCAGGCAGGAACAGTGTGTTCTTTCCTCGAGCATCTGCAGGAGTTAGTGGGTGTTGTGTGCCTCCAGCACAGTATAAACCTGTATCTACCCTTTATTGCTGTTCTCTAAGCTAGATAGGCAGGCAGGGACAGTGTGTTATTTTCTCAAGCATCTGCAGGAGTTAGTGGGTGTTGTGTGCCCCAGCACAGTATACACCTGTATTTACCCTTTATTGCTGTTCTCTAAGCTAGATAGGCAGGGACAGTGTGTTCTTTTCTCAGGCATCTGCAGGAGTTAGTGGGTGTTGTGTGCCCCAGCACAGTATACACCTGTATCTACCCTTTATTACTGTTCTCTAAGCTAGATAGGCAGGCAGGGACAGTGTGTTCTTTTCTCAGGCATCTGCAGGAGTTAGTGGGTGTTGTGTGCCCCAGCACAGTATACACCCGTATCTACATTTTTTGCTGTTCTATAATACAGGCATCTGCAGGAGTTAGTGGGTGTTGTGTGCCCCAGCACAGTATACACCTGTATCTACCCTTTATTGCTGGTGTTCTCTAATAAAGGCATCTGCAGGAGTTATTGGGTGTTGTGTCCCTCCAGCACAGCACAGTATACACCTGTATCTACCCTTTATTGCTGGTGTTCTCTAATAAAGGCATCTGCAGGAGTTAGTGGGTGTTGTGTGCCCCAGCACAGTATACACCTGTATCTACACTTTCTTGCTGTTCTATAATACAGGCATCTGCAGGAGTTAGTGGGTGTTGTGTGCCCCAGCACAGTATACACCTGTATCTAGCCTTTTTTTCTGGTGCTCTCTAATAAAGGCATCTGCAGGAGTTAGTGGGTGTTGTGTCCCTCCAGCACAGCACAGTATACACCTGTATCTACCCTTTATTGCTGGTGTTCTCTAATAAAGGCATCTGCAGGAGTTAGTGGGTGTTGTGTCCCTCCAGCACAGCACAGTATACACCTGTATCTACCCTTTATTGCTGGTGTTCTCTAATAAAGGCATCTGCAGGAGTTAGTGGGTGTTGTGTCCCTCCAGCACAGCACAGTATACACCTGTATCTACCCTTTATTGCTGGTGTTCTCTAATAAAGGCATCTGCAGGAGTTAGTGGGTGTTGTGTCCCTCCAGCACAGCACAGTATACACTGTGACAGAATGCAGGTAAAATCACCAGGTTGCATCCAGGATGGAAGGTATATATGTCCTAGATTCAGGCTTTATGCCGATTTATACCACTAGGGGGAGTGCGGGGAGTCTTGCAGGGGAAGAGTTAATGAGCCCAGCTGAAGTAAGTGGGCTTGTTAGGGCCTCTACAAGAACTCCCAGCATGCTAAGGGAGAGGCTCCGACCTGGAACCAGATCTGTGTGAATAGTCTGGGGAGTGTGATCTCTGTGCGGTGAGCCAAAGCCTGTGTGGTTACTGTAATAACTTCAAAAAGCAGGGAGCTAGGGACTGGGACAGCACAAGGCTGTACCCAGTTGTTAGTCAGGGACACCAACGTGTGTAGTAAGCGGTCAAGTTGACCAGGATTTATTTTCATGTTTCTTTTTGTTTTGTTGTTTTTCCCTTGTAAATAGTTTGAATAAACCGCACCTTTCGTTTTTGCAACTACAAACCCTGTCTGCTGTGCCTGTTTTGTGTGGTGAACCCATCCAGGGGGTCACACACACCCGCTGCTGAGCTAACCCCCTCACAGTTGGTGGACAACCAGTGGCAGTTTTTTTTAAAGGCCAGCATGGAGGAGATACTGAAACAGCTGGCTCTAGCAAATGCCAATCAGCAGCAGACAAATGCAGGTTTGCAAAAGAGCCTTGCAGCTCAACAACAGACAAATGCAAATTTGCAACAGAGCCTGGCAGCCCAGCAGCAAGCTCATCAACAGAGTCTGGCAGCTCAGCAACAAGCCCAGCAGCAATCTGAGGCCCGCTTCATAGACCTGTTGCAGAAGCAAGAACAGAGACTACAGCAACAAATGGAGACATTAATGCAGCAACGTCCGCAGACCAGTGAGGCAAGTAGTTCCACTAATACTGCGTCCTTTGGGGTGAGTCGTTTACTGACAAAAATGACTGGAGAGGATGATCCAGAGGTGTTTTTGACCACATTTGAAAGGACTGCTGAAAGGGAAAAGTGGCCTAAGGAGCAGTGGGCTGGACTGGTGGCCCCTCTGTTAACTGGTGAATCTCAGAAAGCTTACTATGACCTAGAGCCTGACCAAGCAAAAGACTATGTGATGCTAAAAAATGAAATATTGGCACGGCTGGGTGTCACCCTGGCCGTCCGGGCTCAGCGTGTGCATAAGTGGACTTTCCGGCTTGGGAAACCCCCCAGGTCTCAAATGTATGATCTCATTCACCTGAGCAGGAAGTGGCTACAGCCAGAGACTTTGTCTGCACCAAAGATTGTGGAACGTGTTGTGATGGATCGTTTCCTGAGAGCTCTTCCTACTGCCATCCAAAAGTGGGTAAGCCATGGAGACCCAGAAACGGCCGATAATCTTGTGGGTCGTGTGGAGAAGTACTTGGCTACAGAGAACCTGACTGCCTCTTCCAGAGACTCACGGACTTTCCACCCTAAGACCAGACCATTCCCAGTGGCGGGTAAGATGATTCCAAGGGGTGAGGGTGGAGAGAATGAGAGGGTGAGAGTTCTACCTAATGTCTGGTGAGAACAGCCTGGGAAGTCAGGGGCTCAAGAGGCAGCAAAAAGGATTGTTTGCTACCGCTGCCAGCAAGAGGGACATATTGCAGCAAATTGCCCGGTTGTGGATGAACCCATGCAATGTGACTTTCTAACGGACAGACGTCAGTCGCTGTTTGCGACAGTCGCATGCACTGCCATTCGGGGAACTGAGAAACATTTATGCAAAATGTGTATTAATGGTAAAAATGTTGTTGTGTTGCTGGATTCAGGTAGCCTGGTGACACTGATAAAAGCTGAATTAGTCACTACAGAGGTCTTAGGGAATAACAAGGTAGCTGTTATTTGTGTGCATGGGGACACCCGAGAGTATCCTGTGACTACAGTGTGTTTTGAGACCCCCAAAGGTAACCTCTCTCATCAGGTGGGGTTAGTGTCTCAGGTACCACATGATGCCATTGTGGGAAGGGATTTTCCAAAGTTTTGGGAAATCTGGGATCGTCCTGAGCCCCCCACTGGTGCCCCTGTATACCAGGAATGGGATAGCCAGAAATCCTCTGAGAGTGGTGAGGACTCTCCAGAATTTCCCTTGTCGGTATTGGCAGGGGAGACTCGAGAAACTGGGGAGGAGCCAACATCCTCAGACGAAAACGTGCCGTTTGTGGAGTTTTCTGATCTCGAGGTTCACAAGGAAAATTTTGCCACAGAACAGTTAAAAGACCCCACCCTAATAAAGGCACGGGAAAACATAGTGAAAATAGATGGCGAGTTAGTGAACCCAGATGAGTCCTGCACTTAACCGTACTTCATCGTGGAAAAGGACCTACTGTATCGGGTGGCTAAAAGAGCAGAAGAAACCAGTGAGCAGCTTGTGGTCCCCAAACCGTACAGGAAGTTGGTGTTAGAGTTGGCCCATGGGCACATTCTTGGAGGTCATCTAGGGACAGAGAAAACCCGAGAGAGAGTATTGCAAAGATTCTATTGGCCTGGGGTCATGAAGGAAACAGAAAATTATTGTTCCTCCTGCCCTGTGTGTCAGATGTCGGCACCGATGCCACATTTCCGTAACCCGCTGGTACCTCTTCCCATCATTGAGGTCCCCTTTGAGAGGATCGCAATGGATTTGGTAGGTCCGATAATGAAGTCCGCTAGGGGGCATCAGTACATTTCGGTTATATTGGACTATGCCACCCGTTATCCGGAAGCGATTCCTCTCCGAAATACCTCGGCCAAAACCATAGCCAAAGAGCTATCCCTTGTTTTTAGCCGTGTGGGTATTTGTAAGGAACTGCTTACGGACCAAGGTACACCCTTTATGTCCCGGGTTATGAAAGAGCTGTGCAAGTTGTTCAAAGTAACACAACTGCGTACATCTGTGTATCACCCCCAAACAGATGGGTTGGTTGAAAGATTCAACAAAACCCTAAAACAAATGTTAAAGAAGGTGGTGGATAGAGATGGAAAGGATTGGGACTGTCTAATTCCCTATTTAATGTTTGTCATTAGGGAGGTACCCCAATCCTCTACGGGTTTCTCACCCTTTGAGTTACTCTATGGGAGACACCCAAGAGGGCTGTTGGATATCGCCAAGGAAACTTGGGAGAGTGAGAGTTCTCCCCACAGGAGTGTGATTGAGCATGTCGCCCTGATGCAAGATAGAATTGCACAGGTAATGCCAATCGTAAAGGAACATTTGGCCCAAGCGCAGTTGGCACAACAGAGAGTGTACAACCGTGGTATTGGTACTTGTCCCTGCGGTTGAAAGCAAATTCCTCGCCAAATGGCAAGGCCCCTACGAGATAATGGGAAAAGTGAGCGAAGTGAATTACAAGGTCAGACAACCAGGAAGGCGAAAGCCCGAACAGATCTATCACATTAATCTGTTGAAAGCCTGGAGGGATAGGGAATCCCTAGTCGCAGAAACTTTGTCACCAGCTCAGTCGGATTGCGTGATTCCTGAGGTTGGAATAGCAGTCACCTTGTCAAACCCCCAACAACAGGAGGTTAAGGAGTTTGTGCTTCGCAACAAGGAGGTTTTCTCTGAGCTGCCGGGACAAACGTCTGGGGTAGAGCATGATATTATTACCCCGCCCGGTGAAAGAGTGAAGCTAAAACCCTATCGGATCCCAGAGGCCCGACGGGAGGCAATACGTGAGGAAGTACAGAAAATGCTTAAGTTGGGGGTGATAGAGGAATCCCAAAGTGATTGGTCCAGTCCCATAGTGTTAGTGCCTAAACCGGATGGGAGCTGGCGATTTTGTAACGATTTTCGACAACTGAACAAAGTTACAAAATTTGACACCTACCCCATGCCACGTATAGATGAGTTGATCGACCGGCTGGGAACAGCCCGATACATGACAACTCTTGATCTCACAAAAGGGTATTGGCAAATTCCCCTGGCCAAATCGGCCAAGGAGAAAACCACGTTTGTAACCCCAGACGGGGCGTTCCAATATAAAAGAATGGCGTTTGGATTACAGAACGCATCGGCAACATTCCAGCGGAAAATGGACCAGATACTGAGGCCCCATCAGAAGTATGCTGCGGCTTACCTGGATGATGTAATTATCTATAGCACAGATTGGGCCTCACATCTGCCAAAAGTGCAAAAGCAGTCCTAGACTCTATCCGGGAAGCTGGGTTTACGGCCAACCCCAAGAAGTGTACCATTGGACAGGAGGAGGCCAAATATCTTGGGTTCACCATTGGGAGAGGAGTAATAAAACCCCAGGTCAATAAAGTCGAGGCCATACAGAATTGGCCACGTCTAGGGATGAGCTTCGTGTTCGAGTCGAACATACGTTCGACTCGAACATCGGCTGTTCGATCGTTCGACGAAGATCGAACGATTTGGGCCGTTCGCGCCAAATTCGAGTGAGGCGAACGGCCCACAATGCATTACGCCATCGCAGTGTCATCCAGGCGCTGTGATTGGCCAAGCATGCACTGTGACCCCGCATGCTTGGCCAATCACAGCGCCGGCAGCGAGGAGAGCAATGATTGGCCACAGGCAGGATGCCTGTGGCCAATTATTGCTGAGGGTGTTTAGTACACGCCCCACACTATAAAAGGCCGCCAGCACGGCGGCCTAGTGTAGTGTGTTCCGGAGCAGGGAAAGACAAGCATAGGCAGGGACAGTGACATTTATTTCTTTCTTGCTTAACCTGGATTCCTTTAGTTTAGGGAAAGAGAAGGATAGGTAGGGAGAGTGTCAGTGTGTTTTACTGTGCGAGTCCTTGTTTCTAGGGACAAAGAAGGAATGTGAGGGGATTTCTCCTTGTGCTATAGTGTGCTTTAAAAAAACATTTTTTCTAGGGACAGAAAACTCTAGGTAGGGAGAGTGTCAGTTTATTTCACTGTGCGAGTCCTTGTTTCTAGGGACAAAGAAGGAAAGTGAGGGGAATTCTCCTTGTGCTATAGTGTGCTTTAAAAAAACATTTTTTCTAGGGACAGAAAACTCTAGGTAGGGAGAGTGTCAGTTTCTTTCACTGTGCCAGTCCTTGTTTCTAGGGACAAAGAAGGAAAGTGAGGGGAATTCTCCTTGTGCTATAGTGTGCTTTAAAAAAACATTTTTTCTAGGGACAGAAAACTCTAGGTAGGGAGAGTGTCAGTTTCTTTCACTGTGCCAGTCCTTGTTTCTAGGGACAAAGAAGAAAAGTGAGGGGAATTCTCCTTGTGCTATAGTGTGCTTTAAAAAAACATTTTTTCTAGGGACAGAAAACTCTAGGTAGGGAGAGTGTCAGTTTCTTTCACTGTGCCAGTCCTTGTTTCTAGGGACAAAGAAGGAAAGTGAGGGTAATTCTCCTTGTGCTATAGTGTGCTTTAAAAAAACATTTCTTCTAGGGACAGAAAACTCTAGGTAGGGAGAGTGTCAGTTTCTTTCACTGTGCCAGTCCTTGTTTCTAGGGACAAAGAAGGAAAGTGAGGGGAATTCTCCTTGTGCTATAGTGTGCTTTAAAAAAACATTTCTTCTAGGGACAGAAAACTCTAGGTAGGGAGAGTGTCAGTTTCTTTCACTGTGCCAGTCCTTGTTTCTAGGGACAAAGAAGGAAAGTGAGGGGTAGGGATGGGCCCGGTGCTCGATTCGAACCCATGTTCGAATCGAGCATCGGGCGTTCGCTCGCTCGTCGAGCCCAGAACTATTTGGGCCGTTCGCATCACATTCGTGTGATGCGAGCGGCCCCGCAATGCATTGCGGCCGGCGCGGCCGGCGCAGTGCATTGCTGGCTGATGATTGGCCAAGCATGCACTGTGACCCCGCATGCTTGGCCAATCACAGTGCCCGAAACTCGGAGAGCAATAATTGGCTACAGGCAGGACGCCTGTAGCCAATTACAGCTATGGGGCTTTAGTACACGCCCCACCATTTAAAAGGCCGCCACGCCATCGGCCCCGGTCACATGAGTTCCGGCTTTAGGAGAGATTAGTCTGCTGATTCTGTCTTTGCTTGATACTGAAAGATTTGCTCTTCTTTGCTAAACCATTGGCTATTTCTTTGCTAAACCATTGCTACCTAAGTCATTGATCGTTCATTGCTGCTGATTGCACAGTTAGTGTGTTATTAGCTGCTGCTGGGGATTAGTCTGGTGCGTGCTTACTGTTATTAGTACAGTATTGCAGTAGTACCAACCGCAGTGCTGTTAGCACAGCATTGCACCCCAACAGCACCCATAGGACTTCTAGTGTGTTAGTGGCAGCAAACAGAGCTCCTATATTTTCTTCTCAGCAGCACCCATAGGACTTCTAGTGTGTTAGTGGCAGCAAACAGAGCTCCTATATTTTCTTCTCAGCAGCACCCATAGGACTTCTAGTGTGTTAGTGGCAGCAAACAGAGCTCCTATATTTTCTTCTCAGCAGCACCCATAGGACTTCTAGTGTGTTAGTGGCAGCAAACAGAGCTCCTATATTTTCTTCTCAGCAGCACCCATAGGACTTCTAGTGTGTTAGTGGCAGCAAACAGAGCTCCTATATTTTCTTCTCAGCAGCACCCATAGGACTTCTAGTGTGTTAGTGGCATCACACAGAGCTCCTATATTTTCTTCTCAGCAGCACCCATAGGACTTCTAGTGTGTTAGTGGCAGCAAACAGAGCTCCTATATTTTCTTCTCAGCAGCACCCATAGGACTTCTAGTGTGTTAGTGGCAGCAAACAGAGCTCCTATATTTTCTTCTCAGCAGCACCCATAGGACTTCTAGTGTGTTAGTGGCATCACACAGAGCTCCTATATTTTCTTCTCAGCAGCACCCATAGGACTTCTAGTGTGTTAGTGGCAGCAAACAGAGCTCCTATATTTTCTTCTCAGCAGCACCCATAGGACTTCTAGTGTGTTAGTGGCATCACACAGAGCTCCTATATTTTCTTCTCAGCAGCACCCATAGGACTTCTAGTGTGTTAGTGGCAGCAAACAGAGCTCCTATATTTTCTTCTCAGCAGCACCCATAGGACTTCTAGTGTGTTAGTGGCATCACACAGAGCTCCTATATTTTCTTCTCAGCAGCACCCATAGGACTTCTAGTGTGTTAGTGGCAGCAAACAGAGCTCCTATATTTTCTTCTCAGCAGCACCCATAGGACTTCTAATGTGTTAGTGGCATCACACAGAGTTCCTATATTTTCATCTCAGCAGCACCCATAGGACTTCTAGTGTGTTAGTGGCATCACACAGAGCTCCTATATTTTCTTCTCAGCAGCACCCATAGGACTTCTAGTGTGTTAGTGGCAGCAAACAGAGCTCCTATATTTTCTTCTCAGCAGCACCCATAGGACTTCTAGTGTGTTAGTGGCAGCAAACAGAGCTCCTATATTTTCTTCTCAGCAGCACCCATAGGACTTCTAGTGTGTTAGTGGCATCACACAGAGCTCCTATATTTTCTTCTCAGCAGCACCCATAGGACTTCTAGTGTGTTAGTGGCAGCAAACAGAGCTCCTTCTTCTCAGCAGCACCCATAGGACTTCTAGTGTGTTAGTGGCAGCAAACAGAGCTCCTATATTTTCTTCTCAGCAGCACCCATAGGACTTCTAGTGTGTTAGTGGCATCACACAGAGCTCCTATATTTTCTTCTCAGCAGCACCCATAGGGACTTCTAGTGTGTTAGTGGCAGCAAACAGAGCTCCTATATTTTCTTCTCAGCAGCACCCATAGGGACTTCTAGTGTGTTAGTGGCATCACACAGAGCTCCTATATTTTCTTCTCAGCAGCACCCATAGGACTTCTAGTGTGTTAGTGGCAGCAAACAGAGCTCCTATATTTTCTTCTCAGCAGCACCCATAGGACTTCTAATGTGTTAGTGGCATCACACAGAGTTTCCTATATTTCATCTCAGCAGCACCCATAGGACTTCTAGTGTGTTAGTGCATCACACCAGAGCTCCTATATTTTTCTTATCAGCAGCACCCATAGGACTTCTAGTGTGTTAGTGGCAGCAAACAGAGCTCCCTATATTTTCTTCTCAGCAGCACCCATAGGACTTCTAGTGTGTTAGTGGCAGCAAACAGAGCTCCTATATTTTCTTCTCAGCAGCACCCATAGGACTTCTAATGTGTTAGTGGCATCACACAGAGTTCCTATATTTTCATCTCAGCAGCACCCATAGGACTTCTAGTGTGTTAGTGGCATCACACAGAGCTCCTATATTTTCTTCTCAGCAGCACCCATAGGACTTCTAGTGTGTTAGTGGCAGCAAACAGAGCTCCTATATTTTCTTCTCAGCAGCACACATAGTACCTATAGTGTGTTAGTGTCAGCACCCATAGGACCTACAGTGTGTTGTGAGCACACATAGGAGTTCTATTTTTTATACTCTATACACTACCGACTACAATGGCTGGAAGACCGCCAAGGAGAGGCAGAGCGTGCCGAGGCAAGAACACAGGGCAGGCAGGCTCTGTTTCTAGAGACAACAGTGCTGGCCGTGGACGTGGTCGTGCATCGTCATCAGCACGTGGCCATGGGACACGCTTGTCTTTGTTTTCGGCAGCTGGACATGTGAGCCGCATCATGCCGAAGGCTTGGTAGAATGGATGACCAAGCCCTCCTCATCCTCCTCATCCTCTCTCACCCAGGCTCAGGGTACTGGCAGAGCAGCTGCCAACGCGTACTCAATGGCATCATCAGCCACCCCTTCCCTAGAACCACCATGTCCTCCTGAGGAGTCCCCCGAACTGTTTGAGCACAGTGTTGGGTACATGCTCCAGGAGGATGCCCAACGATTCGAAGGCTCGGATGATGATACCCAGCTTGAGGAAGTCAGTAGTGTAGCGCGCAGAGAGAGGGGATGCTGAAGGACAGCAATCTGGCAGTAGTGTTCCACCAGCTGCAGCTTACTGCCAGGTTTGCTCTAGTGGTGAAGAGGGAGGGGATGATGAGGTCACTGACTCCACGTGGGTGCCTGAAGGGAGAGAGGAGGAGGAGGAGGAGGATGCAGCGTCACATGTCCAACGAGGCAGGATGCCCCTGGAGGCCAGCTAGAGGCCAGCACAGCAACTGTACCACACCGCAGAGCTCCGCCTGTGCAGGGCGCTGCCTCTGCACGTTATCACAAAAGTTCTTTGGTGTGGGCCTTTTTTGAGACGAGTGCATCAGATCGCACCACTGCTATTTGCAATATTTGTCTCAAGCGTATCTCGCGTGGCCAAAACATCAGCCGCTTGGGCACCACAAGCATGAGCAGACATATGTCGACCTGCCATGCAGCTCGTTGGCAAGCACACATAAAAGACCCACACCAAAGAACAAAGCGGACCTCTCCTTGCTCCTCATCAGCTGGGATCTCCATCCCCACTATATCTTCAGTCCTCTCTGAAAGCTGCTCTGAGAGGACTGAAGGTGTAGAATTAGGTGTGTCACAACCAAGTACTTGCAGTACACCGACGTCCGATTGTAGCAGGCAAATTTCCCTGCCCCAGCTGCTGGACCGTCGAAAGAAGTATACTCCCAGCCATCCACATGCCCAGCCGGTTGAATGCTAGCTTGGCTAAATTGCTAGCACTTCAACTGCTGCCTTTTCAGTTGATAGACTCGGCCCCCTTCCGTGAGTTTGTTCAATGTGCGGTTCTCTCAGTGGCAGGTTCCCAAACGCCACTTTTTCTCACGGAAGGCGATTCCGTCTCTCTACTGCCATGTGGAAGGCAATGTCCATGCCTCGCTGGACAGGGGCGGTCAGCGGTAAGGTGCATATTACCGCTGACTCATGGTCCAGCAGGCATGGACAGGGACGTTATCTTTCTTTCACGGGCCCATTGGGTCACTCTATTGGCAGCTGGGAGGGATGCAGGACAAGGTGCAGTAGTGTTGGAGGTTGTTCCGCCACCACGCCTCCAAAATGCTACTACTGGTTTGTGAGACACCTCTCTCCTCCACCCCCTCCTCTTCTTCTTCCTCCATGTCCTCTTCGAGTGCTCTGTCCTCGGAACAGCGGTGCTCCGTAGGCGTACAAGGGGCTACGCGAGTACGCAGGCAAAAAGATGCCATGCCGTGCTTGCGCTGGTGTGTTTGGGGGACAGGAGCCACACTGGGCCAGAGGTTCTGGCAGCTCTGCAGGGGCAGGCCGAGAGGTGGTTGACGCCACGCCAGCTTAAGCCAGGAATGGTCGTTTCTGATAATGGCACCAACCTCCTCTCCGCCCTGCGACAGGGGCAGCTCACCCATGTGCCCTGTATGGCTCACGTCCTCACCTGGTGGTGCAGCGGTTCTTGGGCAGGTTCCCAGGCTTACAGGATGTCCTGAGGCAGGCCAGGAAAGTCTGTGTGCATTTCCGCCGATCTTATAATGCCAGTGCTCGGCTGACTGAGCTGCAAAAGGAGCTGAACCTGCCCAAGAACCGCCTAATATGTGACATGCCCACCAGGTGGAACTCAACGTTGGCCATGCTGCAGCGACTGCACACGCAGCAGAGGGCCATCAATGAGTACCTTTGCGACTACGGCACCAGGACAGGGTCAGGGGAGCTTGGCTTTTTTTCCCCCCGCCAGTGGAGCATGATCAGGGATGCATGCACTGTCCTCTCACCATTTGAGGAGGCCACGAGGATGGTGAGCAGTGACAGTGCATGCATCAGTGACACTGTACCTCTTGTCCACCTGTTGGAGCATACGCTGCGTGGGATAATGGACAGGGCACTTGAGGCAGAACAGAGGCAGGAAGAGGAGGACTTCCTAGTCTCTCAAGGCCCCCTTTATCCAGACAATGTTCCTTCTGTCCCACCCATCACACAGGAAGAGGAGGAGGAGGAGGAGGAGGAGGAGGATTGTGTGAGCATGGAGGTGGAGCCTGGCACTCAGCATCAGCAGCAGCAGTCTTTTAGGGATGATGTACAGTCCCAACAAACCAGTGGACTTGTACGTGGCTGGGAGGAGGTGGCTGGCGATCATGTCATCCTCAGTGACCCAGAAGACTCCGGACCGAATGCTTCAGCTAACCTACGCTGCATGGCCTCCCTGATCCTGCAAAGCCTGCGGAAGGATCCTCGTGTTCTTCGGATCAAGGAGAGTGACCAATTACTGGCTGGCCACTCTCCTTGATCCACGGTACAAGGGTAAGGTTGCGGACCTTATCTTGCCGTCGCAGAGGGAGCAGAGGATGAGACATCTCAGGGAGGCCTTGCAGAAAGGTCTGTGCAACGCGTTCCCAGAAACTGGGAGGTTACAAACTCCTGGTCTGGACGACGAGTTGCTGAGGCTTTCGGTCAGTAGCAGAAGGAGCGGTGGGGAAGGTGGACGTCTGACCGATGCGTTCAGACAATTTTTTTAGTCGCAGCCCAAGGTATGATCGGTTCCAGCAACCATCGCCAGCGTCTGATATACATGGTGCAGGAATACCTAGGGGCAAGGTCAGACTTGGACACCTTTCCCACCGAAAATCCTCTGGCTTACTGGGTCCTGAGGATGGATCACTGGCCAGAGCTTGCACAGTATGCAATTGAGCTACTGGCCTGTCCTGCATCCAGCGTTCTTTCCGAACGCACATTCAGTGCTGCTGGAGGATTTGTCACCGATCATAGGGTGCGTCTGTCCACCGACTCGGTTGATCGACTGACCTTCATAAAAATGATCAGTCTTGGATCACCACCAGCTACCAGACACCTGAAGCGGATATAACGGAATAATTTATAATGTCACATCCCTTCAAGACTGCCTATGCTGATGCTGAGTGACTGTCCTGTTATGTTCACTGACTATCCTCTTCCTCCTCCTCAATGATCCATGCCACCACACCAGTGCCTAAGGCACAATTTTTCAGCCCCTGTATAACAGGGCGTGTAATTACAATTTTTTAAAAAAGATGCTTCGCAACAGGTGTGACTGCTGTGCTCAGAGTACAGTATCTGTGAGGGGTTGCAGTGTTGTGGCACCAGCACCAGTGCCTAAGGCACAATTTTTCAGCCCCTGTTGGGGCGTGTAATTACAATTTTTAGGCAATGCTTTGCAACAGGTCTCATTGCTGTGCTCAGAGTACAGTATCTGTGAGGGGTTGCAGTGTTGTGGCACCAGCACCAGTGCCTAAGGCACAATTTTTGAGCCCCTGTATAACAGGGGCGTGTAATTACAATTTTTTAAAAGATGCTTCGCAACAGGTGTGACTGCTGTGCTCCAAGTACAGTATCTGTGAGGGGTTGCAGTGTTGTGGCACCAGCACCAATGCCTAAGGCACAATTTTTCAGCCCCTGTTTAACAGGGGCGTGTAATTACAAATCTTGATCTAATAGTTCACAGCAGGGCCCATTCCTGCGCCCACCAAGAGTAACTGTGAGGGCTTACAGTCTTGTGGCAACACCGTCCACCACCACCCACCACCACCACCAAAGGCCCAATTTTTCTGCCCTGTTCAACAGGTGCATGCAATTACAAATCTTGATCTAATAACTCACAGCAGGGGCCATTCCTGCACCCACCAAGAGTAACTGTGAGGGCTTACAGTCTTGTGGCAACACCGTCCACCACCACCACCACCACCACCAAAGGCCCAATTTTTTCTGCCCGGTTCAACAGGTGCATGCAAGTACAATCTTGATCTATTAACTCACAGCAGGGCCATTCCTGTGCCCACCAGTCTTGTGGCTACACCAACATCTAATAGGGCAAATTTCTGCAGAGTATATACGGCAGGCCCCTACTTTCAAACATCCAACTTACAAACGACTCCTACTTGCAAACGGCAAGAGAAAACAGGAAGTGAGAGGAAATCTACCCCTAGGAAGGAAAATTCTATCCTGTTAGATTTAATTTGGGGAAAAAAGGTATCTCCTCTCTACTGATGCTTTATCACCAATCCTTGTTTCAATTAAAACCCCACTTTTCCAAAAACATTTGTCATTGGGACGGAAAGTGAGGTGACATGTTCTGAACAGATGTGCAAAGACAGCAAATGTTACAGGGGTGATAACCCCTCCCTATGTTCTCCAAAAAGCTTAAAAATTGATTTTTTTGGGATGTAGCTACACTTCATAATGTACCTGTTCAGATTCTACTTAAGAACAAACCTACAGTCCATGTCTTGTTTGCACACCTATATACTGCTGTTCAGAGTATATATGGTTGTAGGTATAGGGTTTTATTTTGGTTCGGGGTCCCCCTTAGTATCCATACAAGACCCAAAGGGGCTGGGGTGGGGGGTGATGGGGTAGCCATGCCATTTTTCTCAAGGATTTTCAGCCATATGGCGGCCAGGACAAGACATGACATTAAAGCCGCAAGTGGTTTTAAATGGCTTCTTTTTTTCCTTTACAAATGTCATTTTGTGCAAGGACAGTTCTAAACACGGGAAACACATGCCACTTCACAGGCATACTTTAGACACCCCCCAGGTACCATATTTAAAGGAAAATTTCACTTTTTTTTTTTTCACTTTATGCATCATTAAAATGACTGCTCCCGAAAAAACTTTAGTTTTTAAAATTTCTTTTTGCATTGATATATGTCCCCTGGGGCAGGACCCGGGTCCCCAAACCTGTTTTATGACATTAACATGCATATTGGCCGTTGTAATTAGCAATTTTGATTTCGAACGTTCGCGTCCATTATAACGAATAGGGTTCGAAAATTCGCAGCGAACTTTCGGTCCGTTCGAAGGTTCTGGTGCGAACCGAACCCGGGGGTGTTCGGCTCATCCCTAGTGAGGGAATTCTCCTTGTGCTATAGTGTGCTTTAAAAAAACATTTTTTCTAGGGACAGAAAACTCTAGGTAGGGAGAGTGTCAGTTTCTTTCACTGTGCCAGTCCTTGTTTCTAGGGACAAAGAAGGAAAGTGAGGGGAATTCTCCTTGTGCTATAGTGTGCTTTAAAAAAAACATTTTTTCTAGGGACAGAAAACTCTAGGTAGGGAGAGTGTCAGTTTCTTTCACTGTGCCAGTCCTTGTTTCTAGGGACAAAGAAGGAAAGTGAGGGAATTCTCCTTGTGCTATAGTGTGCTTTAAAAAAACATTTTTTTCTAGGGACAGAAAACTCTAGGTAGGGAGAGTGTCAGTTTCTTTCACTGTGCCAGTCCTTGTTTCTAGGGACAAAGAAGGAAAGTGAGGGGAATTCTCCTTGTGCTATAGTGTGCTTTAAAAAAACATTTTTTCTAGGGACAGAAAACTCTAGGTAGGGAGAGTGTCAGTTTCTTTCACTGTGCCAGTCCTTGTTTCTAGGGACAAAGAAGGAAAGTGAGGGGAATTCTCCTTGTGCTATAGTGTGCTTTAAAAAAAAAAAATTTCTAGGGACAGAAAACTCTAGGTAGGGAGAGTGTCAGTTTCTTTCACTGTGCCAGTCCTTGTTTCTAGGGACAAAGAAGGAAAGTGAGGGGAATTCTCCTTGTGCTATAGTGTGCTTTAAAAAAACATTTTTTTCTAGGGGACAGAAAACTCTAGGTAGGGAGAGTTGTCAGTTTCTTTCACTGTGCCAGTCCTTGTTTCTAGGGACAAAGAAGGAAAGTGAGGGGAATTCTCCTTGTGCTATAGTGTGCTTTAAAAAAAACATTTTTTTCTAGGGACAGAAAACTCTAGGTAGGGAGAGTGTCAGTTTCTTTCACTGTGCCAGTCCTTGTTTCTAGGGACAAAGAAGGAAAGTGAGGGGAATTCTCCTTGTGCTATAGTGTGCTTAAAAAAACATTTTTTCTAGGGACAGAAAACTCTAGGTAGGGAGAGTGTCAGTTTCTTTCACTGTGCCAGTCCTTGTTTCTAGGGACAAAGAAGGAAAGTGAGGGGAATTCTCCTTGTGCTATAGTGTGCTTTAAAAAAACATTTTTTCTAGGGACAGAAAACTCTAGGTAGGGAGAGTGGTCAGTTTCTTTCACTGTGCCAGTCCTTGTTTCTAGGGACAAGAAGGAAAGTGAGGGGAATTCTCCTTGTGCTATAGTGTGCTAAAGCATTCCTCATCAACCATCTTTGAAATCCTTGTTTTTTGGACAGTCAGGGAAATTGTCGTTGTGCTATTCTGTGCAAAAGCAATAATCCTCAACCATATTAGAAATCCTTAAGTAAGGGACAGAGAAGGACACCTGAAGGTAGCCCTTATTGCTTTTTTTCCCATCTCCCTGCAGGCCATCTATTAGAATGTCTGGAAGGCAAACAAGGAGAGGCAGACAGTCAGGAGGCCATAAAAGAGGGCAAGCAGGCTCTGTGTCTGGGGGCAACAGTGCTGGTCGTGGACGCGGTGCATTGTCATCAGCACATGGCCATGGACAAACGCTTGTCCTTCTTTTCGGCAGCTGGACATGTTGAGCCACATCATGCCGAAGACTTGGTAGAGTGGATGACCAAGCCCTCCTCCTCCTCCTCATCCTCTCTCACCCAGGCTCAGGGTACTGGCAATGCAGCTGCCAAAGCGTCCTCTTCCCTGGTATCAATGTCAGACTCATCATCAGTCACTCCTTCCCTAGACCCACCATGTCCTCCTCCTGAGGAGTCCCCCGAACTGTTTGAGCACAGTGTTGGGTACATGCTCCAGGAGGATGCCCAGCGTTTCGAAGGGTCTGATGATGAAACCCAGCTACAGGAAGGCAGTAGCGTGAGAGCAGACAGAGGGGATGCTCAAGAAGGACACCAATCTGGCAGTCATGTTCCAGCAGCTGCAGCATACTGCCAGATTGGCTCCAGTGATGAGGAGGGAGGGGATGATGAGGTCACTGACTCCACGTGGGTGCCTAATAGGAGAGAGGAGGAGGAGGAGGATGAGGAGGAGGCACATCTCCAACGAGGCAGGATGCCCTTTGGTGGCCAGCGTAAGGGCAGTACACCGACGGAATCACACCGCAGAGCTCCGCCTGTGCAGGGCGCAGCCTCTGCCCGTCATTCAAAAAGTTCCTTGGTGTGGGCCTTTTTTGAGGCTAGTGCATCAGATCGCACAGCTGCTGTTTGCAACATATGTCTCAAGCGTATATCGCGTGGCCAAAACATCAGCCGCTTGGGTACCACATGCCTGACCAGACATATGTTGACCTGCCATGCAGCTCGTTGGCAAGCCTACCTCAAAGACCCACACCAAAGAACAAAGCGGACCTCTCCTTGCACCACATCAGCTGGGATCTCCAACCCCACTATAACTTCAGTCCTCTCTGAAACATGCACTGAGAGGAATGAAGGTGTAGAATTAGGTGTGTCACAGCCAAGTACTTGCGGCCACTCTGCTAGCAGTACACCGACGTCCGATTCTAGCAGGCAAATTTCCCTGCCCCAGCTGCTGGACCGTCGAAAGAAGTTCACTCCCAGCCATCCACATGCCCAGCGGTTGAATGCTAGCTTGGCTAAATTGCTAGCGCTTCAACTGCTGCCTTTTCAGTTGGTAGACTCGGCCCCCTTCCGTGAGTTTGTGCAATGTGCGGTTCCTCAGTGGCAGGTTCCCAAACGCCACTTTTTCTCACGGAAGGCTATTCCGGCTCTCTACCGGCATGTGGAAGGCAATGTCTTGGCCTCGCTGGACAGGGCGGTCAGCGGTAAGGTGCATATTACCGCTGACTCATGGTCCAGCAGGCATGGACAGGGACGTTACCTTTCTTTCACGGCCCATTGGGTCACTCTTTTGGCAGCTGGGAAGGATGCAGGACAAGGTGCAGTAGTGTTGGAGGTTGTTCCACCGCCACGCCTCCAAAATGCTACTACTGGTTGTGACACACCTCTCTCCTCCACCCCCTCCTCTTCTTCTTCCTCCATGGCCTCTTCCTGTGGTTTGTCCTATGAACCAGCGGTGCTCCGTAGCCGTTCACGGGGCTACGCAAGTACGCAGGCAAAAAGATACCATGCCGTGCTTGCGCTGGTGTGTTTGGGGGACAGAAGCCACACTGGGGCAGAGGTCCTGTCTGCTCTGCAGGGCCAGGCCGAGAGGTGGTTGATGCCACGCCAGCTTAAGCCAGGAATGGTGGTTTGCGACAATGGCACCAACCTCCTCTCCGCCCTCCGACAGGGACAACTGACCCATGTGCCCTGTGTGGCTCACGTCCTTAACCTGGTGGTGCAGCGGTTCTTGGGCAGGTACCCGGGCTTACAGGATGTCCTGAGGCAGGCCAGGAAAGTCTGTCTGCATTTCCGCAGATCTTATAATGCCAGTGCTCGCCTGGCTGAGCTGCAAAAGGAGTTGAACCTGCCCAAGAACCGCCTTATATGTGACATGCCCACCAGGTGGAACTCAACGTTGGCCATGCTGCAGCGGCTGCACACGCAGCAGAGGGCCATCAATGAGTACCTGTGCGACTACGGCACCAGGACAGGGTCAGGGGAGCTTGGTTTTTTTTCTCCACGCCAGTGGGGCATGATCAGGGATGCATGCACTGTCCTGGCACCATTTGAGGAGGCCACGAGGATGGTGAGCAGTGACAGTGCATGCATCAGTGACACTGTACCTCTTGTCCACCTGTTGGAGCACACGCTGCGTGGAATAATGGACAGGGCACTTGAGGCAGAACAGAGGCAGGAAGAGGAGGACTTCCTTGCCTCTCAAGGCCCCCTTTACCCAGACAGTGTTCCTTCTGTCCCACCCATCGCACAGGAAGAGGAAGAGGAGGAGGAGGAGGAGGAGGATTGTGTCAGCATGGAGGTGGAGGCTGGCACTCAGCATCATCAGCAGCAGTCTTTTAGGGATGATTTACAGTCCCAAGAAACCAGTGGACTTGTACGTGGCTGGGAGGAGGTGGCTGCGGATCATGTCGTCCTTAGTGACCCAGAGGACTCCGGAGCGAATGCCTCAGCAAACCTACGCTGCATGGCCTCCCTGATCCTGCAAAGTCTGCAGAAGGATCCTCGTATTCTTCGGATCAAGGAGAGGGACCATTACTGGCTGGCCACTCTCCTTGATCCATGGTACAAGGGTAAGGTTGCGGACCTTATGTTACCTTCGCAGAGGGAGCAGAGGATGAGACAACTCCGGGAGGCCTTGCAGAAAGGTCTGTGCAACGCGTTCCCAGAGACTGGGAGGTTACAAACTCCTGGTCCTGGACAACGAGTTGCTGAGGCTTCGGCCAGTCAAAGAAGGAGCGGTGGGGAAGGTGGCCGTCTGACCGATGCGTTCAAACAATTCTTTAGTCCGCAGCCCCAAAATATGATCGGTTCCAGCAACCATCGCCAGCGTCTGATAAACATGGTGCAGGAATATCTAGGGGCAAGGTCAGACTTGGACACCTTCCCCACCGAAAATCCTCTGGCTTACTGGGTCTTGAGGATGGATCACTGGCCAGCGCTTGCACAGTATGCAATTGAGCTACTGGCCTGTCCTGCATCCAGCGTTCTTTCGGAACGCACATTCAGTGCTGCTGGAGGATTTGTCACGGATCACAGGGTGCGCCTGTCCACCGACTCGGTTGATCGACTGACTTTCATCAAGATGAACCAGTCTTGGATCACCACCAGCTACCACACACCTGATGCTGATATAACAGACTAATTGATTTTAACATGTCACATCCCTTCAAGACTGATGCTGATGCTGAGTGCCTGTGCTGTTATGTTGACTGGCTATCCTCCTCCTCCGAGTCCTCAATGATATGATTGATGATGATAGCTTGGAAGATCATTTTTGTTTATGGGTGCCGCCACCAGTGGCTAAGGCTCAATTTTTCAGCCCCTGTTTTACAGGGGCGTGTAATTACAATTTTTTTAGCAATAATTTGCCATAGGGCTCATTGCTGTGCTCCAAGTACAGTATCTGTGAGGGGTTGGAGTGTTGTGGCACCAGTGCCTAAGGCCCAATTTTTCAGCCCCTGTTTAACAGGGGCGTGTCATTACAATTTTTGAAGCAATACTTTGCAACAGGGCTCATTGCTGTGCTCCAAGTACAGTATCTGTGAGGGGTTGTAGTGTTGTGCCACCAGTGCCTAAGGCCCAATTTTTCAGCCCCTGTTCAACAGGGGCATGCAATTACAATTCTTGATCTAATAATTCACAGCAGGGCCCATTGCTGCACCCACCAAGAGTAACTCTGAGGGCTTACAGTGTTGTGGCAACGCCACCACCACCACCACCACCACGAAAGGCCCAATTTTTCAGCCCCTGTTCAAAAGGGGCATGTAATTACAATTCTTGATCTAATAATTCACAGCAGGGCCCATTCCTGCACCCACCAAGAGTAACTCTGAGGGCTTACAGTGTTGTGGCAACACCACCACCACCACCACCACCACGAAAGGCCCAATTTTTCAGCCCCTGTTCAACAGGGGCATGCAATTACAATTCTTGATCTAATAATTCACAGCAGGGCCCATTGCTGCACCCACCAAGAGTAACTGTCAGGGCTTACAGTGTTGTGGCACCAGCACCACCATCAAAGGCCCAATTTTTACTACCACTGTTCAACAATTATATGTAATTAAAATTCCTGATATAATAGTTGACAGCAGGGCGTTCCAGCACCAACCAAGAGTAACTGTGAGTGCTTACAGTGTTGTGCCAACACCAACAACTAAGGGGCCTATTTCTGCAGAGTATATACGGCAGGTCCCTACTTTCAAACATCCAACTTACAAACGAATCCTACTTGCAAACGCAAGAAGACAACAGGAAGTGAGAGGAAATCTACCACTAGGAAGGAAAATTCTCTCCTGTAAGAATAAATATGGGAGAAAGGTGTCTCCTCTGTACTGATGCTTTATCAGCAATCCTTGTTTCAAGAAAACCACCACATTTCAAAAACAGTTGTCATTGGGACGGAAAGTGAGGTGAAATGTTCTGAACAGGGGCACAGACAGCAAAACAAATGTTACAGGGGTGATAACCCTTACCTATGTTTTCCAAAAAGTTTAAAAATAGATTTTTGGGCTGGAGCTACACTTCAACAATGTACCTGTTCAAAATTACAAACAGATTCTACATAAGAACAAACCTACAGTCCCTGTCTTGTATGCACCGCCTGTATACGGCTGTTCAGAGTATATAGGGCCTTTTTTATTTTATGTGCGGGGTTCCCCTTAATATCCATACAAGACCCAAAGGGGCTGGTAATGGCCTGGGGTAGGGGGGGGGTCATGGGGTAGCTATGCCATTTTTCTTAAAGATTTTCATCCATATTACCGGGACCAGACATTACATTAAAGCCGCAAGCAGTTTTAAATGGCTTTTTTTTCCTTTAGAAGTGTCATTTTGTGCAGGGACAGTTCTAAACACGGGAAACACGTGGCACTTCACAGGCATACTTTAGACACCCCCCAGGTACGATATTTAAAGGAATATTTGACTTTTTTTTTTTCACTTTATGCATCATTAAAATGACTGCTCCCGAAAAACGACCGTTTTTAAAACTTCTTTTTGCATTGATACATGTCCCCTGGTGCAGAACCCGGGTTCCCAAACCCTTTTTAGGACAATAACATGCATAATAGTTGTTATAATTAGCACTTTAGAATTCGAACGTTCGCATCCATTGTATTTAATAGGGTTCTAATGTTCGTACGAACTTTCGGTCCGTTCGCGGGTTCTGGTGCGAACCGAACCCGGGGGTGTTCGGCTCATCACTAGCCACGTCCCAACAGCAAGAAGCAGGTACGAGCCTTTCTAGGAATCGCTGGTTATTATTGGCGATTCATTCCCCACTTTGCTTCTCAGGCTGTGCCCCTAACCAACCTGACAAAAGGGAAAGAGTCTGTCGTGGTTAAATGGACCCCAGAGGCTGAGGCAGCATTCCAATTCTTAAAAAAAAAGCCTTATGTAGCCAGCCAGTGTTGTACTCACCAGACTTCTCTAGGGACTTTGTCGTACAAAGTGATGCATCAGACGTTGGGTTAGGAGCAGTTTTGTCCCAGGTCTGGAATGGGGAAGAGCACCCAGTCATTTACCTCAGCAGGAAATTGAAGTCCCATGAGGTAAATTACGCCACAATTGAGAAGGAGTGTTTAGCGGTGAAGTGGGCTCTAGATTCCCTTCGGTACTATCTGCTAGGTAGGCACTTTGACATGATTACTGATCACGCTCCTTTAAAGTGGATGGCTCAGAACAAAGAGACAAATAGAAGAGTAAATAGGTGGTTCCCTGGCCCTACAGGAATTCAACTTTACGGTAAAGCATCGCCCTGGCGTTCAAATGGGGAATGTGGATGCTTTGTCTCGAGTACATGCATGCCTGATTGCTTTATTGCTGGTGTTCTCTAATAAAGGCATCTGCAGGAGTTATTGGGTGTTGTGTCCCTCCAGCACAGCACAGTATACACCTGTATCTACCCTTTATTGCTGGTGTTCTCTAATAAAGGCATCTGCAAGAGTTAGTGGGTGTTGTGTGCCCCAGCACAGTATACACCTGTATCTACACTTTCTTGCTGTTCTATAATACAGGCATCTGCAGGAGTTAGTGGGTGTTGTGTGCCCCAGCACAGTATACACCTGTATATACATTTTTTTGCTGTTCTATAATACAGGCATCTGCAGGAGTTAGTGGGTG
This sequence comes from Rana muscosa, assembly GCA_029206835.1. Lineage (NCBI taxonomy): Eukaryota > Metazoa > Chordata > Amphibia > Anura > Ranidae > Rana > Rana muscosa. Next base: position 327,198,893 of record CM055116.1, on the reverse strand, counting down.
TTGTGTGCCCCAGCACAGTATACACCTGTATCTACCCTTTTTTTCTGGTGCTCTCTAATAAAGGCATCTGCAGGAGTTAGTGGGTGTTGTGTCCCTCCAGCACAGCACAGTATACACCTGTATCTACCCTTTATTGCTGGTGTTCTCTAATAAAGGCATCTGCAGGAGTTAGTGGGTGTTGTGTCCCTCCAGCACAGCACAGTATACACCTGTATCTACCCTTTATTGCTGGTGTTCTCTAATAAAGGCATCTGCAGGAGTTAGTGGGTGTTGTGTCCCTCCAGCACAGCACAGTATACACCTGTATCTACCCTTTATTGCTGGTGTTCTCTAATAAATGCATCTGCAGGAGTTAGTGGGTGTTGTGTCCCTCCAGCACAGCACAGTATACACTGTGACAGAATGCAGGTAAAATCACCAGGTTGCATCCAGGATGGAAGGTACCGTATATATGTCCTAGATTCAGGCTTTATGCCGATTTATACCACTAGGGGGAGTGCGGGGAGTCTTGCAGGTGAAGAGTTAATGAGCCCAGCTGAAGTAAGTGGGCTCGTTAGGGCCTCTACAAGAACTCCCAGCATGCTAAGGGAGAGGCTCCGACCTGGAACCAGATCTGTGTGAATAGTCTGGGGAGTGTGATCTCTGTGTGGTGAGCCAAAGCCTGTGTGGTTACTGTAATAACTTCAAAAAGCAGGGAGCTAGGGACTGGGACAGCACAAGGCTGTACCCAGTTGTTAGTCAGGGACACCAACGTGTGTAGTAAGCGGTCAAGTTGACCAGGATTTATTTTCATGTTTCTTTTTGTTTTGTTGTTTTTCCCTTGTAAATAGTTTGAATAAACCGCACCTTTCATTTTTGCAACTACAAACCCTGTCTGCTGTGCCTGTTTTGTGTGGTGAACCCATCCAGGGGGTCACACACACCGGCTGCTGAGCTAACCCACTCACAGTTGGTGGAGAACCAGTGGCAGTTTTTTTTGAAGGCCAGCATGGAGGAGATACTGAAACAGCTGGCTGTAGCAAATGCCAATCAGCAGCAGACAAATGCAGGTTTGCAAAAGAGCCTTGCAGCTGTATCTACCCTTTATTGCTGGTGTTCTCTAATAAAGGCAACTGCAGGAGTTAGTGGGTGGTGTGTCCCTCCAGCACAGCACAGTATACACCTGTATCTACCCTTCATTGCTGGTGTTCTCTAATAAAGGCATCTGCAGGAGTTAGTGGGTGTCGTGTGCCTCCAGCACAGCACAGTATACACCTGTATCTGCCCTTTTTTGCTGGTGTTCTCTAATAAAGGCATCTGCAGGAGTTAGTGGGTGTTGTGTGCCTCCAGCACAATATACACTACTCCAATTTCTGGTTTTCCCATCTCCCTGCAGTCCATTACTATGTCTGGAAGGCCAACAAGAAGAGCAGTCAGGAGCCAATAAAAGAGGGCAAGCAGGCTCTGTGTCTAGAGACAACAGTGCTGGTCGTGGACGCAGTGCATCGTCATCAGCACGTGGCCATGGGACACGCTTGTCCTTATTTTCGGCAGCTGGACGTGTTGAGCCGCATTATGCCGAAGACTTGGTAGAGTGGATGACTAAGACCTCCTCATCCTCCTCATCCTCTCTCACCCAGGCTCAGGGTACTGGCAAAGCAGCTGCCAAAGCGTCCTTATCCCTCGTATCAATGTCATCATCAGTCACTCCTTCCCTAGACCCACCATGTCCTCCTGAGGAGTCCCCCGAACTGTTTGAGCACAGTGTTGGGTACATGCTCCAGGAGGATGCCCAGCGTTTTGAAGGGTCTGATGATGATACCCAGCTAGAGGAAGGCAGTAGTGTGAGCACAGAGAGAGGGGATGCTCAAGAAGGACAGCAATCTGGCAGTCATGTTCCAGCAGCTGCAGCATACTGCCAGATTGGCTCCAGTGATGAGGAGGGAGGGGATGATGAGGTCACTGACTCCATGTGGGTGCCTGATAGGAGAGAGGAGGAGGAGGATGAGGAGAAGGCACATCTCCAACGAGGCAGGATGCCCTACGGGGGCCAGCGTAAGGGCAGCACACTGACTGAATCACACCGCAGAGCTCCGCCTGTCTCAAGCGTGTCTCGCGTGGCCAAAACATCAGCCGCTTGGGCACCACATGCTTGACCAGACATATGTTGACCTGCCATGCAGCTCGTTGGCAAGCGTACCTTAAAGACCCACACCAAAGAACAAAGCGGACCTCTCCTTGCTCCTCATCAGCTGGGATCTCCAACCCCACTATACCTTCAGTCCTCTCTGAAACCTGCACTGAGAGGAATGAAGGTGTAGAATTAGGTGTGTCACAGCCAAGTACTTGCGGACACTCTGCTAGCAGTACACCAACGTCCGATTGTAGCAGGCAAATTTCCCTGCCCCAGCTGCTGGACCGTCGAAAGAAGTTCACTCCCAGCCATCCACATGCCCAGCGGTTGAAGGCTAGCTTGGCTAAATTGCTAGCACTTCAACTGCTGCCTTTTCAGTTAGTAGACTCGGCCCCCTTCCGTGAGTTTGTGCAATGTGCGGTTCCTCAGTGGCAGGTTCCCAAACGCCACTTTTTCTCACGGAAGTTGATTCCGGCTCTCTACCGGCATGTGGAAGGCAATGTCCATGCCTCGCTGGACAGGGCGGTCAGCGGTAAGGTGCATATTACCGCTGACTCATGGTCCAGCAGGCATGGACAGGGACGATACCTTTCTTTCACGGCCCATTGGGTCCCTCTTTTGGCAGCTGGGAAGGATGCAGGACAAGGGGCAGTAGTGTTGGAGGTTGTTCCGCCGCCACGCCTGCAAAATGCTACTACTGGTTGTGACACACCTCTCTCCTCCCCCCTCCTCTTCTTCTTCCTCCATGGCCTCTTCCTGTGCTTTGTCCTCGGAACCAGCGGTGCTCCGTAGGAGTTCAAGGGGCTACATAAGTACGCAGGCAAAAAGATGCCATGCCTTGCTTGCGCTGGTGTGTTTGGGGGACAGGAGCCATACTGGGGCAGAGGTTCTGTCAGCTCTGCAGGGGCAGGCCGAGAGGTGGTTGACACCACGCCAGCTTAAGCCAGGAATGGTGGTTTGCGACAATGGCACCAACCTCCTCTCCGCACTCCGACAGGGACAACTGACCCATGTGCCCTGTGTGGCTCACGTTCTTAACCTGGTGGTGCAGCGGTTCTTTGGCAGGTACCTGGGCTTACAGGATGTCCTGAGGCAGGCCAGGAAAGTCTGTATGCATTTCCGCAGATCATATAATGCCAGTGCTCGGCTAGCTGAGCTGCAAAAGGAGTTGAACCTGCCCAAGAACCGCCTTATATGTGACATGTCCACCAGGTGGAACTCAATGGTGGCCATGCTGCAGCGGCTGCACACGCAGCAGAGGGCCATCAATGAGTACCTGTGCGACTACGGCACCAGGACATGGTCAGGGGAGCATGTTTTTTTTTCACCACGCATGATCAGGGATGCATGCACTGTCCTGGCACCATTCGAGGAGGCCACAAGGATGGTGAGCAGTGACATTGCATGCATCAGTGACACTGTACCTCTTGTCCACCTGTTGGAGCATACGCTGCGTGGAATAATGGACAGGGCACTTGAGGCAGAGCGGAGGCAGGAAGAGGAGGTCTTCCTTGCCTCTCAAGGCCCCCTTTACCCAGACAGTGTTCCTTCTGTCCCACCCATCGCACAGGAAGAGGAGGAGGATTGTGTCAGCATGGAGGTGGAGCCTGGCACTCAGCATCAACAGCAGCAGTCTTTTAGGGATGATATACAGTCCCAAGAAACCCGTGGACTTGTACGTGGCTGGGAGGAGGTGGCTGCGGATCATGTCATCCTTAGTGACCCAGAGGACTACGGACCGAATGCCTCAGCTAACCTACGCTGCATGGCCTCCCTGATCCTGCAAAGTCTGCGGAAGGATCCTCGTATTCTTCGGATCAAGGAGAGGGACCATTACTGGCTGGCCACTCTCCTTGATCCACGGTACAAGGGTAAGGTTGCGGACCTTATCTTACCGTCGCAGAGGGAGCAGAGGATGAGACATCTCCGGGAGGCCTTGCAGAAAGGTCTGTGCAATGCGTTCCCAGAGACTGGGAGGTTACAAACTCCTGGTCCTGGACAATGAGTTGCTGAGGCTTTGGTCAGTCAAAGAAGGAGCGGTGGGGAAGGTGGCCATCTGACCGATGCGTTCAGACAATTTTTTAGTCCGCAGCCCCAAGGTATGATCGGTTCCAGCAACCATCGCCAGCGTCTGATATACATGGTGCAGGAATACCTAGGGGCAAGGTCAGACTTGGACACCTTTCCCACCGAAAATCCTCTGGCTTACTGGGTCTTAAGGATGGATCACTGGCCAGAGCTTGCACAGTATGCAATTGAGCTACTGGCCTGTCCTACATCCAGCGTTCTTTCGGAACGCACATTCAGTGCTGCTGGAGGCTTTGTCACCGATCACAGGGTGCGCCTGTCCACCGACTCGGTTGATCGACTGACCTTCATAAAGATGAATCAGTCTTGGATCACCACCAGCTACCAAGCACCTGAAGCTGATATAACAGGATAATTTATTTTGAAATGTCACATCCCTTCAAGACTGCCTATGCTGATGCTGAGTGACTGTCCTGTTATGTTGACTGACTATCCTCCTTCTCCTCAATGATCCGATTCCTGATGATAGCTTGGAAGATCATTTTTGTTTCTGGGTGCCGCCACCAGTGGCTAAGGCCCAATTTTTCAGCCCCTGTTTAACAGGGGCATGTAATTACAATTTTTTATGCAATGCTTTGCAGCAGGGCTCATTCCTGCACTCCAACTAGAGTATCTCGGAGAGGTTGCAGTGTCGTGGCACCAGCACCAGTGCCTAAGGCCCAATTTTTCAGCCCCTGTTTAACAGGGGCGTGTAATTACAATTTTTTATGCAATACTTTGCAACAGGGCTCATTGCTGTGCTCCAAGTACAGTATCTCTGAGGGGTTGCAGTGTTGTGGCACCAGTGCCTAAGGCCCAATTTTTCTGCCCCTGTTTAACAGGGGTATGTAATTAAAATTTTTGATGCAATACTTTGCAACAGGGCTCATTGCTGTGCTCAAAGTACAGTATCTGTGAGGGGTTGCAGTGTTGTGGCACCAGTGCCTAAGGCCCAATTTTTCAGCCCCTGTTTAATAGGGGCGTGTAATTACAATTTTTGATGCATTACTTTGCAACAGGGCTCATTGCTATGCTCCAAGTACAGTATCTGTGAGGGGTTGCAGTGTTGTGGCATGTTTTTAAAACTTCTTTTTGCATTGATACATGTCCCCTGTGGCAGAACCCGGGTCCCCAAAGCCTTTTTAGGACAATAAGATGCATATTAGCCGTTATAATTAGCACTTTAGATTTCGAACGTTTGCGTCCATTGTATTTAATAGGGTTCTAACGTTCGTGCAAACTTTCGGTCCTTTCGCAGGTTCTGGTGCGAACCGAACCGGGGAGTGTTCGGCTCATCCCTATTCCTCTGTATATCATGTCTAAGTGGCATTAAAACAGATTTCTGCCAATTGATTTTTAATCCTAAATATTTAAAAATGTATATTTATTAGTTTAATTGTTTCCGTTAAGGAGTAGGGATGAGCCGAACACCCCCCGTTTCGGTTCGCACCAGAACCTGCGAACGGACCGAAAGTTCGCGCAAACTTTAGAACCCTGTTAAAGTCTATCGGACTCGAACGTTCGGAATCAAAAGTAGTCATTTTAAAGGCTAATAAGTTATTGTCCTAAAAAGGCTTTAGGGACCCGGGTCCTGCCCCAGGGGACATGTATCAATGCAAAGAAAAGTGTTAAAGACGGACGTTTTTTCGGGAGCAGTGATTTTAATGATGCTTAAAGTGAAAAAAAAAAGTGAAATATTTCTTAAAATATCATACCTGGGGGTGTCTAAAGTATGCCTGTGAAGTGGCACGTGTTTCCCGTGTTTAGAACTGTCCCTGCACAAAATGAAATTTCTAAAGGAAAAAAAGTCATTTAAAACTGCTTGCGGCTTTAATGTAATGTCTGGTCCCGGCAATATGGATGAAAATCATTGAGAAAAATGGCATGGGTACCCCCCCCCCCAGCCCATTACCGGCCCCTTTGGGTCTTGTATGGATATTAAGGGGAACCCTGCACCCAAATTAAAAAAAGGAAAGGCGTGGGGCCCCTAGGCCCTATATACTCTGAACAGCAGTATACAGGCGGTGCAAACAAGACAGGGACTGTAGGTTTGTTGTTACGTAGAATCTGTTTGTAATTTTAAACTGGTAAATTTTAAAGTGTAGCTCCAGCTAAAAAATAAATGTTCAAGCTTTTTGGAAAACATAGGGAAGATTTATCACCCCTGTAACATTTGTTTTGCTGTCTGTGCACCTCTTCAGAACATTTCACCTCATTTCTGTCCCAATGACAAATGTTTTTTGAAAATTTGGGGTTTTTAGTGAAACAAGGATTGGTAATAAAGCATCAGTGGAGAGGAGAGACGTTTTTCCCATATTAACTCTTACAGGAGAGAATTACTAAACACTAAATCAAAATACAGCAGCTCCCTGCCTGTATTAGTATGAGAACACCAGCAATTGTATTCAGGTAAGCTTTAGGTAGACACTGTGCAAAGGACACTAAATCAAAATACTGCAGCTCCCTGCCTGTATTAGTATGAGAACACCACAATTGTATTCAGGTAAGCTTTAGGTGCACACTGTTCAAAGGACACTAAATCAAAATACTGCAGCTCCCTGCCTGCATTAGTATGAGAACACCAGCAATTGTATTCAGGTAAGCATTAGGTGCACACTGTGCAAAGGACACTAAATCAAAATACTGCAGCTCCCTGCCTGTATTAGTATGAGAACACCAGCAATTGTATTCAGGTAAGCTTTAGGTGCACACTGTGCAAAGGACACTAAATCAAAATACTGCAGCTCCCTGCCTGTATTAGTATGAGAACACCACAATTGTATTCAGGTAAGCTTTAGGTGCACACTGTTCAAAGGACACTAAATCAAAATACTGCAGCTCCCTGCCTGTATTAGTATGAGGACACCAGCAATTGTATTCAGGTAAGCTTTAGGTGCACACTGTGCAAAGGACACTAAATCAAAATACAGCAGCTCCCTGCCTGTATTAATATGAGAACACCAGCAATTGTATTCAGGTAAGCTTTAGGTGCACACTGTGCAAAGGACACTAAATCAAAATACTGCAGCTCCCTGCCTGTATTAGTATGAGAACACCAGCAATTGTATTCAGGTAAGCTTTAGGTGCACACTGTGCAAATGACACTAAATCAAAATACTGCAGCTCCCTGCCTGTATTAGTATGAGAACACCAGCAATTGTATTCAGGTAAGCTTTAGGTGCACACTGTGCAAAGGACACAGTACACTAAGTGAAAATACTGCAGCTAGCACAATCACCTGCCTGCCTGCCTGTCAGTATATTAGGAAGAGAATAACAGGAACGATCTAGCTAAACTGAATACAGTGTATAAATATATATACAACACCTAGGATGCATATATATCCTCTACACACTGTAACTGCAGCTAACTGACTCGCCTGCCTGCTCTATCTAACTCTAATTAAATGACACTGTCTCTCTCTCTCTCTGTCTGTCTTTAACCACCGCCGCAACACACTACACAAGGCCGCCACGCAGGGGCCTTATATAGTGTGGGGCGTGTACTAAACCCCCTGAGACATAATTGGCCAAAGCCACCCTGGCTTTGGCCAATTATGGCTCTCCATTTTTTTTTCCGGGTCATAGTGCATGCTTGGCCAATCATCAGCCAGCAATGCACTGCAATGCCGCAGTGAATTATGGACCGTGACGCGCCACTCGAATTTGGCGCGAACGGCCCATAATGTTCGAAATTCGGCAAACGGCCGAACAGACGATGTTCGCGTCGAACATGGGTTTGACTCGAACTCGAAGCTCATCCCTATTAAGGAGTTGTGTGTCTCCTATATACATTATTATATCATCCACATAAAGAACAATTACCTCTCTCCTCTTTCCCATTACTATTTGTTTATATTACTCTGATTTCCTAAATCGAACGAGATTGAATATAGATTATGGTTATCCATTTTCTAAATCTTTCTCTGAAACCAAACTATTCCAATGATTTCTGCAAATACAACCATTCAATAGAGTCAAATGCCCTGGCTGTATCCAAAGATGCCAGGGCACTCAATTCTGGTATATATTCCTTCATTTTTGCCATCAGTTGTGTTCTTCTTTTATTAATTGACTTTGACTTTCCTGGCATAAAGTCAGTATGATCGCTATGAATAATTGATAAAATTATGTAATTAAGCCTTCGTGCTTAGATCTTTGGCAGTATTTTATAATCACTGTAAAGCAATGAAATTGGCCTATACGAGGCACATTCACTTGGATCTTTATCTGGCTTTGGTATAAGCACCACCAGAGCCTCATACATTGATTCTGGCAAAGATTCTGGCGTGAAGGCTTCTGTATACATTCTAGTTAGAATTGGTTCTAGAATATCTATGTATCGATTATATACCTCCAACGGAATCCCGTCGGGGCCAACTGATTTCCCTGGTGCATATAATCTCACAGAATGCCGCACTTGCTCTTCTGTAATCTCCTTATCCAGCATACTAACTTGTTCTTCCGTCAGTTTAGGATATTCTATTTCATTCATATATTGCTCTATCTCCCTGTCTGTGCAAGTTAGACTTGTCCTATACATAGAAGCATAATATTCATGGAAGCATTTAATAATCTCATCCATTACATACACCAACTCCTTCGCTCTGTTTCTAACTTTAGATACTGCCAATGTTGTTGATTGTTGTTTAACCATATGAGCTAATAATTGTCTCGCTTGATTCCCTTGTTCATAATTCTGCTGATTTCTGAAAAAAAAATCTTCTTTTAGCATTAACTTAAGCTTGTATCTTATACAGCTGTATACATTTCTCCCACTTTTCTTTATTACTCCTTGATGGATCCCCCATATATTTTGTCTCCGCTTGCATACATTTTTCAGCTAGTTCTTCCTCTTTTTGCCTATTAGTTTTCCTAATATATGTTATTGTGGATCTCAAAGCTCTCCTTAGGTATGCTTTAAGTGCATTTCCAGTAATTGCCATCCATTGGTAAATCCCCATGGGTTTCCAGGAACATTTTTAGCTGGTACGGTATTCAATCATTAATCCCTATTTGTGATAACCAAAAGGGGTGTATCTTACATTCTGGTTGTCTTCCCCCTAAACCTACAGCAGTGGCGGTGTGTCCATTAAGGGTGCATGGGCACCTCCCCCTCTGTCACGCCACCACCTCTATGTAAAATGGATAGATTTATGCATAGCATGAATTTATCCTTGGCCACTGTAGCCACCCCCTATTCAGGCATCTGGCCCCTTTTCTGACGTCGGGCACCTGAATTACAGTGGTGGGGGAGTTTTTTTAAGCACCTGATTAGAGCCATAGGCTCTAATAGGTTTCAAAAAAGGTGGACTTGGAGCTCAGAGCATTGCGCTCGCATCCACCCAGGTGTGTTAGAAAAGCAGATGAATATTTGTGTAACGACACCCCGTGTATAAAAGGGTTTAAAGTCGTTTAGGATATTCCATTCCCGAACACAAGGCAGCTACCAGACACTCCAATCAGGCGAACAAAACCCCATACGAATAATTCTCCCCCAAATACGAGACGAAGCTCCGTGTTGAGGTTCAAACAGGAATATGAACTTTAATGGAAGGAATACAGGCTCTTTATATACACTTGAGAATATTGCAGTAACCCCATGAACAATGACCCGGATCCAACCACAACATCACACAATGGTTGCATAACAAGCCCCCAATACACATTATTCTGAGTGTCAATACATCCCTTAGCAGACCACAGATGAGTTCATTAGCACACTTAATAATAGGTGAATGGAAAGCTGCCTCAGACAAGGTTAACATAATTTACTTATCCAGACAAAGGCAACATCGTTAAGCAATAGACAATAGAATACAGTCCCACCCCATCACAGCAAATAGTACACAACAGCCAACACACAATATACACACAATATATACAATGTATACAGCATTGAATCTGACTAGTACAGATCATAGTGGGGTTCTCATTCACCCTGTGCCCCTAAAGTGACTCCCGTCACAATTTGCTTTTCTAACACTGAACCACCTGAGTGAGTAACTTGTATAGCGCTACAAATGCAAAATAAATCGCCTCAAGGCGCTTTTTCCATTCAGTGTCGTCCTGATCCTTCAGAAGAGGTGGGTTTTAAGTTTTTTCCTGAAGGCCCGGTGGTTTTCTTCCATACGGATGTTTGTGGGTATAGCGTTTCAAAGTCGTAGTCCTTGGACTGCAAATATTCGTTCTCCCTTCGATTTGTAGCGGGACTTGGGGATGTGGAGGAGGTTTTGGTTAGTTGATCGGAGAATGCGATTGGGTGAGTAGTTTTTTATTTTCTCACATAAATATTGAGTTGTGTTTCCTTGTGTGCATTTGTAGGTGAGGCAGAGGGTCTTGAAAGTGACCCGATCCTTTACGGTTAGCCAATGAAGGGTCCTCAGGGATGGGGTGATGGATTCATAGGGGTTTTTCACCGTTACTAGTCTGGCTGCCGTGTTCTGGACGACTTGTAGGCGCAAAATCTGGTATTTAGGTAGTCCTATGTAGAGGGAGTTTGCGTAGTCCAGTCGGGAATTGATGATTGTTCCAACTACTACTGCTATCTCCTCTTCTGGGATGAAGGGGATGAGTCTACGCAGCAGGCAGAGAAGGTGGTGAGGTCCACTGACTACTGATCCTATTTGTGCATCCATCGACATCTCTGAGTCAAAAATGACTCTGAGACTTTTGACTTTGGTGCTTGGGGTGATGGTCCGTTCAAGGATGGTGGGTGGTGTCCATGAAGTCTTAGCTTTTGTCTTTCGGTTTGCGTGGAGAAGAAGAAGTTCTGTTTTGGATCCATTGAGTTTGAGGGAGCTCTCAGTCATCCAATCATCGATCAGTATGGGGCATTTTTCTAGTCCGTGATATTGGTCTTTTTTTCGGTGATGCGAAAGTAGAGTTGAGTGTCATCAGCATATGAGTGATAGCACAGGTACTGTTTGCTGATGATTTTGAAGAGTGGGCAGAGGTAGATGGTTAAGAGCACGGGTGACAGGGGTGATCCTTGAGGGACTCTGCAAAAAATTGTGCAAGTTTCAGAGGTGAAGGCTCCTAGTTTCACTGCCTGGGAACGATTATCTAGGAAGGATGCGAACCAGGGTAGATCTGAGTCTGTGATTCCTGCTACTTCTTTAAGGCGAATGAGTAGAGTTTTGTGATCTACTGTGTCGAACGCTGCACTGAGGTCCAGCAGCACCAGGAGACATGATTCTCCGTCATCTGCTGCTTCGAGGGCGTCATCCCATATTTTGAGAAGTGCTGTTTCTGTGCCATGGCCTGGGCAGAAGCCTGATTGTAGTGGGTCCAAGAGTTTGTGAGTGTCCAAATGGAGTTGTAGCTGTTGTACTACTGCTTTCTCCATGATCTTGGAGATGGTGTTGAGGCTTGTTACCGGTCTGCGGTAGTTTGGGTCTTTGGGGTCGAGCTTGGGTTTCTTTAGGAGGGGTTTGATTATGCCTTGCTTGAGGGGGATCGGAACAATACCTTCTTTGAACGATTGATTTACGAGATGTGTTATGGTAGGTGCTAAAATGTCGGTACATTCTTTCAGGAGTTTTGTAGAAATTATGTCATTTGGTGATGTGCTCTCTCGGAGGCTTCTGATGATGTTTTTGGTGGTGTCGATGGTGATCAGGACCAGTGAAAATTTCGTCCATTGTATAATGTTCGTATTGATTTCCTCTGTTTGCTTTGGCTGAGTGAGGTTGGTTGTTTTTTTCTGTTGAATTATTTCACAAATGATTTTGATTTTGTCGATAAAAAAATCTGATAGCTCATTACAGAATTCTTGGGTTTCGTTTGCTGGAGGCTCTAGTCAGGTAGGATTCATAGTCTGAGCGACTAGTTTGAAAAGTTCATGAGGTCGGTTTAGGGCTTTTTTGATGGTGTTTGAGAAATGTTATTTTTTTGCTTTGAAGGTTGCTTTGTGATATTTCTTAGTGAGTGCTTTGTAGTTTGTGTGGTTTTCCTTTGTTGGGTTTCTTCTCCAGGCTCCTTCAGCTCTTCTGCATTCTTGCTTCAGTAGAGTAAAAGTGTCATTAAACCAGCCCGAATAGTTTTTCCGTATGAGTGCTCTACGTTTCCGAGCGACTGTGTCTGCTATTTGTAGTAATGCTTTGTTTAAGGAGTTGAGTGGTTGTTCTGTTGAGTGGTTTTGATTTAGCATTCCTATTTTTTTTGATAGTGTGGTTTTAAAGAGTTCAGAGTGTAGTTTCTTCTGAGATCTTGTCCAGTATGTTGTTATTGAGTGTTTCGGTTTTTGGGTGATTTGGTTGATTTTAAATTTGATAGCGTGGTGGTCTGTCCATGGTAACGGCATGTTGTCCAGTGTGTTGATGTCCATATTTTGTTTGAAGAGGAGGTCAAGAATGTGACCCAACTCATGCGTGGGGGCTTTTATTAATTGCTGCAGACCTAGTTCTTCCAGTTGGTTGATGCAGGAGGTCGCGATGGGGTCCTGAGTGGAGTTAGCCCAGAGGTTGAAGTCCCCAAGTAACAGAAAGTTTTTGGTTTTCAAGGTGTATGTCGAGACAAATTCGGTGAAGGGTGTGAAGAGATTTGTCTTTGGTCCTGGTGGTCTGTAGCATAGCAGTATGTGGATGGTGTCTTGAGGTGTTGTTTGAAGTTGCAGAGTTAGTGTCTCCATGAAAGGCAATGAGTTCTGTAGAATCGGTTTAATGAGAGAGAGGTGGGATTTGAAGATCACTGCTAGGCCTCCTCCTCTTTGTCCTATTCTATGCTCGGTTAGGATGCAGTAGTTCTCAGGCACCAATTCTGTTAGGATGGTGTTACAGTCAGGTGTTAGCCAGCTTTCCGTGATAAAGAGGCAATCTGTGTTGTTTTGGGTGATGAAGTCGTGGATTTCCTGTCTGTGCTTGACTGCAGATCTGGTGTTAATCAGGGCGCATGATAAGTGTTGTAGTTGAAGTGGTGCCTTTGTGTTTTTGATTGTTGATTTTCGATTGATCCTTAGCAGTTGTTCTTTTCATAGTATTTTTTGGGTGGAGGTTGGTAGTGTTGAGGCGGTATTCCTTAGCCTGTGGAGGGTGTCCACTGAGTATTTAAAGTTGCACATGATGATAAAAAAGTTAATGGTGATGGTGAATAGGACCCAACTGACCTAACCGCCCCAACGTTGATCCAGAGGAAGGCAAAAAACCCCAGCTGAGCCTAGGCCAATTACTACAGCAGGAGAAAATTCCTTCCTGATCCCCCGAGAGGCGATCGGGTGAACCCTGGATTAACTTCCTACTGGTGTGCCTCTCAACCAATCAGGAGGCACGGGTCTATTACCCGTCAACTGATTGGCTGACGGAATGCAAGAAGAGATGCACGGGGGACAGAGAAGCATGGAGGATGCAGGAGCTGTTGCCTGACCTACTGCATGTCCCACAGCTTGCCGCCGTCACCCGCTGCCTGACCCGCCACCAGGATGGGGTAAGTGCCAGTCAGACGGTGAATGGGCGAGTGGGGGGTGACAGTTTCTGCATATGATGGGCACAGAAGCTGCATATGATGGACACAGAGGCTGCACATGATGGGCGCAGGCTGCATATGAAGGGCACAGGCTACATATGATGGGCACAGGCTGCATATGATGGGCACAGAGGCTGCATATGATGGACACAGGCTGCATATGATGGGCACAGGCTGCATATGAGGGGCACAGAGGCTGCATATGATGGGCACAGAGGCTGCATATGATGGGCAGAGGCTGCATATTATGGGCACAGATGCTGCATATTATGGGCACAGAGGCTGCATATGATGGGCACAGGCTGCATATGATGGGCACAGGCTGCATATGATGGGCACAGAGGCTGCATATGATGGGCACAGAGGCTGCATATGATGAGCACAGGCTGCATATGATGGGCACAGTGGCTGCATTTTAAGGGCACAGTCAGTGACTGCATTTTATTGGAACAGTGGCTAGATTTTATGGGCACAATGGTTGCATTTTATGGGCAGAGTGGCTGAATTTTATGGGCAGAGTGGCTGCATTTGATGGGCACAGTGGCTGCATTTTATGGGGCACAGTGGCTGCATTTTATGGGGCACAGTGACTGAATTTTATGGGCACAGTGGTTGCAATTGATGGCACAGTAAGGCTGCAATTGATGTTTTTTTTCAGTATTTTTCTGAATTTTTCAGTTTGTTTGCGCCCCCCAAACAAATTTGAGCACCAGCCGCCACTGACCTACAGCCAGTCCAAATAGCAGTGGGGAATGATCTGACATTCCTCTGGTAAGGTATGTAATTGACTGCACCAATGGTAGTGTCCTATCATTACCCAGTGCCAGATCTATTCGGAAGAGTGACCCTTTCCCCATAGACACACACGAGTATACTCTATTATCTGGGTTTCCAGCTCTCCATAGATCTATCCACCCCACCTCCTCTACTAACTTCCGAAAAATACTTAATCCAATCTTTTCTGTCTGCTGAATTATTTCATGTCTATCTTTTACAGGATCTAACCACATATTAAAATCTCCCATATATATAACATAAGCATCTGGAAATTGTGTCATCTACATTACTGCATCTTTAACCACTTGCTTATTGGGCACATACACCCCCTTCGTTCCCAGGCGAAGTTTCAGCTTTCGGCACTGTCACGCTTTAACTGACAATTGCGCTGTCGTGCGACGTGGCTCCCAAAAAAAATTTACGTCCTTTTTTTCCACAAATAGAGCTTTCTTTTGGTGGTATTTGATCACCTCTGTGGTTTTTATTTTTTGCGCTATAAACAAAAATAAAGCGACAATTTTGAAAAAAAAGCAATATTTTGAGATTTTTGCTATAATAAATATCCCAATTTAAAAAAAATATATATTTTTCCTCAGTTTAGGCCGATACGTATTCTTCTACATATTTTTGGTATAAAAAAAAAAACGCAATGGCCGTTTATTGATTGGTGTGCGCAAAAGTAATAGCGTTTACAAAATAGGGGGTAGTTTTATGGCATTTTTATAAAATGTATTTTTTTTACTAGTAATGGCGGCGATCAGTGATTTTTTTTGTGACTGCGACATTATGGCGGACACATCGGACACTTTTGACACTATTTTGGGGCCATTCACATTTATACAGCGAACAGTGCTATAAATATGCACTGATTACTGTATAAATGTGACTGGCAGGGAAGGGGTTAACACTAGGGGGCGAGGAAGGGGTTAAATGTGTACACTGGGAGTGATTATTACTGTGGGGGGAGGGGACTGACTGGGGGAGGTGACCAATCGGTGTCCCTATGTACAAGGGACACAGCATCGGTCTCCTCTCCCTGACAGGACGTGGATCTCTGTGGCCGGAGGAGTGGAGGAGGAGCAGAGGCCATAAAAAGACGGCCTCCCGGCATTGTAGAGCCACCTTGCGGCCGTACATAGTCGTACGGCGGGCGCAAGGTAGTTAATTTTACTGCAAAGTGGCCGGTGGAGGATTATAAATACCCATTATCACAAAAGCCGCATACACACGATCGGATTTACCGATGAAAACAGTCCGATGGATTCATCGGTCTTTTTTCCATCGGTGTCAAAAAATAGAACATGTTTTAAATTTTTCCGATGGATAAAAAAACGATAGCAAATTCTGATCGTCTATGGGCAAGTCCATCGGTTAAAAAACCCACGCATGCTCAGACTGAATTATGAGATGGGAGCGCTCGTTCTGGTAAAACTAGCGTTCCTAATGGAGAGAGCACATTCTTCATTCTGCAAATTTTTGCCTCGTTTAATGCAGTGCATTGTTTTCTTCTTTATAATGGTCTTTAAACAGTTTTTTTGCTGCAGATCTTTATCCCGAGTTCTGACAAACTTATTTCTTTATAGTTTCTTGTCATCTCTAGAATAATTTTATATATTTTTAAAGCCAGATCTCCCTAATTTTAGTTGTTATTTAAAATCAAGATATACCGTATATACTCGAGTATAAGCCGACCTGAGTATAAGCCGAGGTACCTAATGTTGCCCAAAAAAACTGGGAAACCTTACTGACTCGAGTATAAGCCGATGCCCCACTGTTCCCTAGCTCGCTGTTCCCCATTTTACAGTGTAAATATTACCTGTAAAGAAGTTGCGGCTGCGGCGTCCATCGTTCAAATTCCGCAGCGTCCATCGTTCAAATTCCGCGGTCTCTTCCTGTTCCTTCCTTGATAGGCGAGTCTCAGCAGACACTCTCCGCCTATCACGATCATTCTCTCATCCTTAGTTTTCCCAGCAGACACTGTGTTGGGTGTTCCGCCAATCACAGATGTCTGCTGGAAAACTGAGGATGAGAGAACGTTCGTGATAGGCGGAGAGTGTCTGCTGAGACTCGCCTATCAAGGAAGGAACAGGAAGAGACCGCGGAATTTGAACGATGGACGCCGCGGAATTTGAACGATGGACGCCGCAGCCGCAACTTCTTTACAGGTAATATTTACAATGTAAAAATTTCTATGACTCGAGTATAAGCCGAGGGGGGGACTTTCAGCCCCAAAAAAAGGGCTGAAAATCTCGGCTTATACTCGAGTATATACGGTACCATTTTTTTTTTTTTTATTAGATTTTGGTTCTTGTGGGCTCATTTTTTTGGGTGTCAAGTTCTCACAACAACATTTTTTTTTTTTTATTTGTTCCTCAAGGAGGTTAGTGTCCCTTGTTAATTACACATTGTATTTATGACATCTTATTGCTACTCCCAATAAAAAAACATAGGCAAGTATTTTTCCGAAATCAAAAATCCATTTATTCTGGCAAAAAATAAATAAACAGGAAGGGCAACAATTGTTAAATTAGTGGAATTTATGAAGACTTTGGACCCCAAAGGCAGAAATTACTATGATGAACAATAAAATCAACGACATGAGGAAATCAAGAGCAGCAGCCAAAGACATACATCATCCCAAGCTGTGGTACTCCTACAAACTGCAACTTCTGGAAGAGCAGTTTGAAGCCAGGGAATCACCTTCTGCTCTTCTTGGTAGCCTTCCTTCCACTGCTCCCTGCAGTGTTTCCTCCACGCTTCCCTCCAGCGTTTGTTCCACGGCCCCGTCCACGCACCCTTCCAGGCTGTGGCTCTGTCGGTGGTAATGTGGCAGGAGGAGGAGGAGAAGGATGGGGCAGATGGCAGAGATGAGTGGCCTCTGTCAACTGCCACATCCCCACCATGTGAATGGCCGTATACACCAGGTGCTCACAGAGGGCATGTTGTCTCTCCTCCAGTTTCAGAAGTTTTTCTGAGAGATATGTAGCAAAGCCCTCAACAGGGTTGAGGGGGGCCCTCATTATGGCAGCAGCGTCCCTTATCATCTGAAGTGACTCCTCCTCCACCTTTGTCATCCGCCGAGTTTTTGTGGGTCTGACGTGGAGGGGAGCCACTTGGGACTGTGTGCTGCCACTAGGCCTGGGGACCTCTCACACCTATATGCAAGAAAAAAAAATGCGCTACCCTTCAAAACAAGCAATCATAGTGCTAATAATTCATATGTGTCCACACACACCAAAAAACAAAACAGAAACAAAGTCCTGTGCTGAAAAACAGCAATATATCTGTGGTATCACCTGTGCACAAATAGATGAATAAATAAATGTAAAAATAAAATAAAAATAAATATAAAAATGTGAAAGAGAGAAGTTCCAAATGAAGTTCATAAACAAAACAAGAAACCACATCTGCTGATTAGTGATGAGCCGAACACCCCCGGGTTCGGTTCGCACCAGAACCCGCGAACGGACCGAAAGTTCGTACGAACATTAGAACCCTATTAAATACAATGGATGCGAACGTTCGAATTCTAAAGTGCTAATTATAACAACTATTATGCATGTTATTGTCCTAAAAAGGGTTTGGGAACCCGGGTTCTGCACCAGGGGACATGTATCAATGCAAAAAGAAGTTTTAAAAACGGTCGTTTTTCGGGAGCAGTCATTTTAATGATGCATAAAGTGAAAAAAAAAAGTCAAATATTCCTTTAAATATCGTACCTGGGGGGTGTCTAAAGTATGCCTGTGAAGTGCCACGTGTTTCCCGTGTTTAGAACTGTCCCTGCACAAAATGACACTTCTAAAGGAAAAAAAAGCCATTTAAATCTTCTTGAGGCTTTAATGTAATGTCTGGTCCCGGTAATATGGATGAAAATCTTTAAGAAAAATGGCATAGCTACCCCATGACCCCCCCCCCTACCCCAGCCCATTACCAGCCCCTTTGGGTCTTGTATGGATATTAAGGGGAACCCCGCACATAAAATAAAAAAGGCCCTATATACTCTGAACAGCCGTATACAGGCGGTGCATACAAGACAGGGACTGTAGGTTTGTTCTTATGTAGAATGTGTTTGTAATTTTGAACAGGTACATTGTTGAACTGTAGCTCCAGCCCAAAAATCTATTTTTAAACTTTTTGGGAAACATAGGTAAGGGTTATCACCCCTGTAACATTTGTTTTGCTGTCTGTGCCCCTGTTCAGAACATTTCACCTCACTTTCCGTCCCAATGACAACTGTTTTTGAAATGTGGTGTTTTTCTTGAAACAAGGATTGCTGATAAAGCATCAGTACAGAGGAGACACCTTTCTCCCATATTTATTCTTACAGGAGAGAATTTTCCTTCCTAGGGGTAGATTTCCTCTCACTTCCTGTTGTCTTCTTTCGTTTGCAAGTAGGAGTCGTTTGTAAGTTGGATGTTTGAAAGTAGGGACCTGCCGTATATACTCTGCAGAAATAGGCCCCTTAGTTGTTGGTGTTGGCACAACACTGTAAGCACTCACAGTTACTCTTGGTTGGTGCTGGAACGCCCTGCTGTCAACTATTATATCAGGAATTTTAATTACATATAATTGTTGAACAGTGGTAGTAAAAATTGGGGCTTTGATGGTGGTGCTGGTGCCACAACACTGTAAGCCCTGACAGTTACTCTTGGTGGGTGCAGCAATGGGCCCTGCTGTGAATTATTAGATCAAGAATTGTAATTGCATGCCCCTGTTGAACAGGGGCTGAAAAATTGGGCTTTTCGTGGTGGTGGTGGTGGTGGTGGTGTTGCCACAACACTGTAAGCCCTCAGAGTTACTCTTGGTGGGTGCAGGAATGGGCCCTGCTGTGAATTATTAGATCAAGAATTGTAATTACATGCCCCTTTTGAACAGTGGCTGAAAAATTGGGCCTTTCGTGGTGGTGGTGGTGGTGGCGTTGCCACAACACTGTAAGCCCTCAGACTTACTCTTGGTGGGTGCAGGAATGGGCCCTGCTGTGAATTATTACATCAATAATTGTAATTGCATGCCCCTGTTGAACAGGGGCTGAAAAATTGGGCCTTAGGCACTGGTGGCACAACACTACAACCCCTCACAGATACTGTACTTGGAGCACAGCAATGAGCCCTGTTGCAAAGTATTGCTTCAAAAATTGTAATGACACGCCCCTGTTAAACAGGGGCTGAAAAATTGGGCCTTAGGCACTGGTGGCACAACACTACAACCCCTCACAGATACTGTACTTGGAGCACAGCAATGAGCCCTATGGCAAATTATTGCTAAAAAAATTGTAAGTACACGCCCCTGTAAAACAGGGGCTGAAAAATTGGGCCTTAGCCACTGGTGGCGGCACCCATAAACAAAAATGATCTTCCAAGCTATCATCATCAATCGTATCATTGAGGACTCGGAGGAGGAGGATAGCCAGTCAACATAACAGCACAGGCACTCAGCATCAGCATCAGTCTTGAAGGGACGTGACATGTTAAAATCAATTAGTCTGTTATATCAGCATCAGGTGTGTGGTAGCTGGTGGTGATCCAAGACTGGTTCATCTTGATGAAAGTCAGTCGATCAACCGAGTCGGTGGACAGGCGCACCCTGTGATCCGTGACAAATCCTCCAGCAGCACTGAATGTGCGTTCCGAAAGAACGCTGGATGCAGGACAGGCCAGTAGCTCAATTGAATACTGTGCAAGCTCTGGCCAGTGATCCATCCTCAAGACCCAGTAAGCCAGAGGATTTTCGGTGGGGAAGGTGTCCAAGTCTGACCTTGCCCCTAGATATTCCTGCACCATGTTTATCAGACGCTGGCGATGGTTGCTGGAACCAATCATACTTTGGGGCTGCGGACTAAAGAATTGTCTGAACGCATCGGTCAGACGGCCACCTTCCCCACCGCTCCTTCTTTGACTGGCCGAAGCCTCAGCAACTCGTTGTCCTGGACCAGGAGTTTGTAATCTCCCAGTCTCTGGGAACACGTTGCACAGACCTTTCTGCAAGGCCTCCCGGAGTTGTCTCATCCTCTGCTCCCTCTGCGACGGTAACATAAGGTCCGCAACCTTACCCTTGTACCGTGGATCAAGGAGAGTGGCCAGCCAGTAATGGTCCCTCTCCTTGATCCGAAGAATACGAGGATCCTTCCACAGACTTTGCAGGATCAGGGAGGCCATGCAGCGTAGGTTTGCTGAGGCATTCGCTCCGGAGTCCTCTGGGTCACTAAGGACGACATGATCCGCAGTCACCTCCTCCCAGCCACGTACAAGTCCACTGGTTTCTTGGGACTGTAAATCATCCCTAAAAGACTGCTGCTGATGATGCTGAGTGCCAGCCTCCACCTCCATGCTGACACAATCCTCCTCCTCCTCCTCCTCCTCCTCCTCCTCTTCCTCTTCCTGTGCGATGGGTGGGACAGAAGGAACACTGTCTGGGTAAAGGGGGCCTTGAGAGGCAAGGAAGTCCTCCTCTTCCTGCCTCTGTTCTGCCTCAAGTGCCCTGTCCATTATTCCACGCAGCGTGTGCTCCAACAGGTGGACAAGAGGTACAGTGTCACTGATGCATGCACTGTCACTGCTCACCATCCTCGTGGCCTCATCAAATGGTGCCAGGACAGTGCATGCATCCCTGATCATGCCCCACTGGCGTGGAGAAAAAAAACCAAGCTCCCCTGACCCTGTCCTGGTGCCGTAGTCGCACAGGTACTCATTGATGGCCCTCTGCTGCATGTGCAGCCGCTGCAGCATGGCCAACGTTGAGTTCCACCTGGTGGGCATGTCACATATAAGGCGGTTCTTGGGCAGGTTCAACTCCTTTTGCAGCTCAGCCAGGCGAGCACTGGCATTATAAGATCTGCGGAAATGCACACAGACTTTCCTGGCCTGCCTCAGGACATCCTGTAAGCCCGGGTACCTGCCCAAGAACCGCTGCACCACCAGGTTAAGGACGTGAGCCACACAGGGCACATGGGTCAGTTGTCCCTGTCGGAGGGCGGAGAGGAGGTTGGTGCCATTGTCGCAAACCACCATTCCTGGCTTAAGCTGGCGTGGCATCAACCACCTCTCGGCCTGGCCCTGCAGAGCAGACAGGACCTCTGCCCCAGTGTGGCTTCTGTCCCCCAAACACACCAGCGCAAGCACGGCATGGCATCTTTTTGCCTGCGTACTTGCGTAGCCCCGTGAACGGCTACGGAGCACCGCTGGTTCATAGGACAAACCACAGGAAGAGGCCATGGAGGAAGAAGAAGAGGAGGGGGTGGAGGAGAGAGGTGTGTCACAACCAGTAGTAGCATTTTGGAGGCGTGGCGGTGGGACAACCTCCAACACTACTGCACCTTGTCCTGCATCCTTCCCAGCTGCCAAAAGAGTGACCCAATGGGCCATGAAAGAAAGGTAACGTCCCTGTCCATGCCTGCTGGACCATGAGTCAGCGGTAATATGCACCTTACCGCTGACCGCCCTGTCCAGCGAGGCCAAGACATTGCCTTCCACATGCCGGTAGAGAGCCGGAATAGCCTTCCGTGAGAAAAAGTGGTGTTTGGGAACCTGCCACTGAGGAACCGCACATTGCACAAACTCACGGAAGGGGGCCGAGTCTACCAACTGAAAAGGCAGCAGTTGAAGCGCTAGCAATTTAGCCAAGCTAGCATTCAACCGCTGGGCATGTGGATGGCTGGGAGTGAACTTCTTTCGACGGTCCAGCAGCTGGGGCAGGGAAATTTGCCTGCTAGAATCGGACGTCGGTGTACTGCTAGCAGAGTGGCCGCAAGTACTTGGCTGTGACACACCTAATTCTACACCTTCATTCCTCTCAGTGCATGTTTCAGAGAGGACTGAAGTTATAGTGGGGTTGGAGATCCCAGCTGATGCGGTGCAAGGAGAGGTCCGCTTTGTTCTTTGGTGTGGGTCTTTGAGGTAGGCTTGCCAACGAGCTGCATGGCAGGTCAACATATGTCTGGTCAGGCATGTGGTACCCAAGCGGCTGATGTTTTGGCCACGCGATATACGCTTGAGACATATGTTGCAAACAGCAGCTGTGCGATCTGATGCACTAGCCTCAAAAAAGGCCCACACCAAGGAACTTTTTGAATGACGGGCAGAGGCAGCGCCCTGCACAGGCGGAGCTCTGCGGTGTGATTCCGTCGGTGTACTGCCCTTACGCTGGCCACCAAAGGGCATCCTGTCTCGTTGGAGATGTGCCTCCTCCTCATCCTCCTCCTCCTCTCTCCTATTAGGCACCCACGTGGAGTCAGTGACCTCA
Organism: Rana muscosa; assembly: GCA_029206835.1. Taxonomy (NCBI): domain Eukaryota; kingdom Metazoa; phylum Chordata; class Amphibia; order Anura; family Ranidae; genus Rana; species Rana muscosa. Next base: position 327,176,237 of record CM055116.1, on the reverse strand, counting down.
TCATCCCCTCCCTCCTCATCACTGGAGCCAATCTGGCAGTATGCTGCAGCTGCTGGAACATGACTGCCAGATTGGTGTCCTTCTTGAGCATCCCCTCTGTCTGCTCTCACCCTACTGCCTTCCTGTAGCTGGGTTTCATCATCAGACCCTTCGAAACGCTGGGCATCCTCCTGGAGCATGTACCCAACACTGTGCTCAAACAGTTCGGGGGACTCCTCAGGAGGAGGACATGGTGGGTCTAGGGAAGGAGTGACTGATGATGAGTCTGACATTGATACCAGGGAAGAGGACGCTTTGGCAGCTGCTTTGCCAGTACCCTGAGCCTGGGTGAGAGAGGATGAGGAGGAGGAGGAGGGCTTGGTCATCCACTCTACCAAGTCTTCGGCATGATGTGGCTCAACATGTCCAGCTGCGGAAAAGAAGGACAAGCGTGTCCCATGGCCATGTGCTGATGACAATGCACCGCGTCCACGACCAGCACTGTTGCCCCCAGACACAGAGCCTGCTTGCCCTCTTTTATTGCCTCCTGACTGTCTGCCTCTCCTTGTTTGCCTTCCAGACATTCTAATAGATGGCCTGCAGGGAGATGGGAAAAAAGCAATAAGGGCTACCTTCAGGTGTCCTTCTCTGTCCCTTGAAACAAGGACTTGCACAGTGAAAGAAACTGACACTCTCCCTACCTACAGTTTTCTGTCCCTAGAAAAAATGTTTTTTTTAAGCACAATATAGCACAAGGAGAATTCACTCACTGTCCTTCCAGGTCCCTAGAAACAAGGACTTGCACAGTGAAAGAAACTGACACTCTCCCTACCTACAGTTTTCTGTCCCTAGAAAAAATGTTTTTTTTAAGCACAATATAGCACAAGGAGAATTCACTCACTGTCCTTCCAGGTCCCTAGAAACAAGGACTTGCACAGTGAAAGAAACTGACACTCTCCCTACCTACAGTTTTCTGTCCCTAGAAAAAATGTTTTTTTTAAGCACAATATAGCACAAGGAGAATTCACTCACTGTCCTTCCAGGTCCCTAGAAACAAGGACTTGCACAGTGAAAGAAACTGACACTCTCCCTACCTACAGTTTTCTGTCCCTAGAAAAAATGTTTTTTTTAAGCACAATATAGCACAAGGAGAATTCACTCACTGTCCTTCCAGGTCCCTAGAAACAAGGACTTGCACAGTGAAAGAAACTGACACTCTCCCTACCTACAGTTTTCTGTCCCTAGAAATTTTTTTTTTTTAAGCACAATATAGCACAAGGAGAATTCACTCACTGTCCTTCCAGGTCCCTGGAAACAAGGACTTGCACAGTGAAAGAAACTGACACTCTCCCTACCTACAGTTTTCTGTCCCTAGAAAAAATGTTTTTTTTAAGCACAATATAGCACAAGGAGAATTAACTCACTGTCCTTCCAGGTCCCTAGAAACAAGGACTTGCACAGTGAAAGAAACTGACACTCTCCCTACCTACAGTTTTCTGTCCCTAGAAAAAATGTTTTTTTTAAGCACACTATAGCACAAGGAGAATTCACTCACTGTCCTTCCCAGTCCCTAGAAACAAGGACTTGCACAGTGAAAGAAACTGACACTCTCCCTACCTACAGTTTTCTGTCCCTAGAAAAAATGTTTTTTTTAAGCACACTATAGCACAAGGAGAATTCACTCACTGTCCTTCCCAGTCCCTAGAAACAAGGACTTGCACAGTGAAAGAAACTGACACTCTCCCTACCTACAGTTTTCTGTCCCTAGAAAAAATGTTTTTTTTAAGCACAATATAGCACAAGGAGAATTCACTCACTGTCCTTCCAGGTCCCTGGAAACAAGGACTTGCACAGTGAAAGAAACTGACACTCTCCCTACCTACAGTTTTCTGTCCCTAGAAAAAATGTTTTTTTTAAGCACACTATAGCACAAGGAGAATTCACTCACTGTCCTTCCAGGTCCCTGGAAACAAGGACTTGCACAGTGAAAGAAACTGACACTCTCCCTACCTAGAGTTTTCTGTCCCTAGAAAAAATGTTTTTTTTAAGCACACTATAGCACAAGGAGCATTCACTCACTGTCCTTCCAGGTCCCTGGAAACAAGGACTTGCACAGTGAAAGAAACTGACACTCTCCCTACCTACAGTTTTCTGTCCCTAGAAAAAATGTTTTTTTTAAGCACAATATAGCACAAGGAGAATTCACTCACTGTCCTTCCAGGTCCCTAGAAACAAGGACTTGCACAGTGAAAGAAACTGACACTCTCCCTACCTACAGTTTTCTGTCCCTAGAAAAAATGTTTTTTTTAAGCACAATATAGCACAAGGAGAATTCACTCACTGTCCTTCCAGGTCCCTGGAAACAAGGACTTGCACAGTGAAAGAAACTGACACTCTCCCTACCTACAGTTTTCTGTCCCTAGAAAAAATGTTTTTTTTAAGCACAATATAGCACAAGGAGAATTCACTCACTGTCCTTCCAGGTCCCTAGAAACAAGGACTTGCACAGTGAAAGAAACTGACACTCTCCCTACCTACAGTTTTCTGTCCCTAGAAAAAATGTTTTTTTTAAGCACAATATAGCACAAGGAGAATTCACTCACTGTCCTTCCAGGTCCCTAGAAACAAGGACTTGCACAGTGAAAGAAACTGACACTCTCCCTACCTACAGTTTTCTGTCCCTAGAAAAAATGTTTTTTTTAAGCACACTATAGCACAAGGAGAATTCACTCACTGTCCTTCCCAGTCCCTAGAAACAAGGACTTGCACAGTGAAAGAAACTGACACTCTCCCTACCTACAGTTTTCTGTCCCTAGAAAAAATGTTTTTTTTAAGCACACTATAGCACAAGGAGAATTCACTCACTGTCCTTCCCAGTCCCTAGAAACAAGGACTTGCACAGTGAAAGAAACTGACACTCTCCCTACCTACAGTTTTCTGTCCCTAGAAAAAATGTTTTTTTTAAGCACACTATAGCACAAGGAGAATTCACTCACTGTCCTTCCCAGTCCCTAGAAACAAGGACTTGCACAGTGAAAGAAACTGACACTCTCCCTACCTACAGTTTTCTGTCCCTAGAAAAAATGTTTTTTTTAAGCACAATATAGCACAAGGAGAATTCACTCACTGTCCTTCCAGGTCCCTGGAAACAAGGACTTGCACAGTGAAAGAAACTGACACTCTCCCTACCTACAGTTTTCTGTCCCTAGAAAAAATGTTTTTTTTAAGCACACTATAGCACAAGGAGAATTCACTCACTGTCCTTCCAGGTCCCTGGAAACAAGGACTTGCACAGTGAAAGAAACTGACACTCTCCCTACCTACAGTTTTCTGTCCCTAGAAAAAATTTTTTTTTTAAGCACACTATAGCACAAGGAGCATTCACTCACTGTCCTTCCAGGTCCCTGGAAACAAGGACTTGCACAGTGAAAGAAACAGACACTCTCCCTACCTACAGTTTTCTGTCCCTAGAAAAAATGTTTTTTTTAAGCACAATATAGCACAAGGAGAATTCACTCACTGTCCTTCCAGGTCCCTGGAAACAAGGACTTGCACAGTGAAAGAAACTGACACTCTCCCTACCTACAGTTTTCTGTCCCTAGAAAAAATGTTTTTTTTAAGCACAATATAGCACAAGGAGAATTCACTCACTGTCCTTCCAGGTCCCTGGAAACAAGGACTTGCACAGTGAAAGAAACTGACACTCTCCCTACCTACAGTTTTCTGTCCCTAGAAAAAATGTTTTTTTTAAGCACAATATAGCACAAGGAGAATTCACTCACTGTCCTTCCAGGTCCCTAGAAACAAGGACTTGCACAGTGAAAGAAACTGACACTCTCCCTACCTACAGTTTTCTGTCCCTAGAAAAAATGTTTTTTTTAAGCACAATATAGCACAAGGAGAATTCACTCACTGTCCTTCCAGGTCCCTGGAAACAAGGACTTGCACAGTGAAAGAAACTGACACTCTCCCTACCTACAGTTTTCTGTCCCTAGAAAAAATGTTTTTTTTAAGCACAATATAGCACAAGGAGAATTCACTCACTTTCCTTCCAGGTCCCTAGAAACAAGGACTTGCACAGTGAAAGAAACTGACACTCTCCCTACCTACAGTTTTCTGTCCCTAGAAAAAATGTTTTTTTTAAGCACACTATAGCACAAGCACAAAACACACTGACACTCTCCCTACCTATCTTTCTCTTTCCCTAAACTAAAGGAATCCAGGTTAAGCAAGAAAGAAATAAAAGTCACTGTCCCTGCCTATGCTGCTCTATCCCTGCTCCGGAACACACTACACTAGGCCGCCGTGCTGGCGGCCTTTTATAGTGTGGGGCGTGTACTAAACACCCTCAGCAATAATTGGCCACAGGCATCCTGCCTGTGGCCAATCATTGCTCTCCTCGCTGCCGGCGCTGTGATTGGCCAAGCATGCGGGGTCACAGTGCATGCTTGACCAAGCACAGCGCCTGGATGACACTGCGATGGCGTAGTGCATTGTGGGCCGTTCGCGTCACTCGAATTTGGCGCGAACGGCCCAAATCGTTCGATCTTCGTCGAACGATCGAACAGCCGATGTTCGAGTCGAACGTATGTTCGACTCGAACACGAAGCTCATCCCTACTGCTGATGTATGTATAATAATAAAAAACTCTTCTAGGCAGCTGTAGGCGAAAAATCCACATCCAACTTGCTCAGATTAATAGAAGAAATGGCAGCTCACCGGATCTAACAGATCTCTGTCACGGAGATCTATAGGGGCTCAGATTGATATTGATATTCATTCGGCCACGAAACACTGGAATCAGATGATATCTCTCTCCTCCTGGACGTTTGTTCCAAGAAAAAAGCTCTCCCTCCAGGTATCAGCTGGTGTGATTAGCTCATGCAGCACAATAGATGTTTGATAATAAGGAAGAAAAGAATGAATGAAACCTCATGGTGCAGTATTCCTTATAAAATAGGATACCCTTTATTTATCCTGGGTAAAAATTACATCAAACAGGTTTTCAAATCAAGAGCGGCAAACTCCAAAAACAATGCTCGTACTCAGCTGCGGTCTGTGCCGATCAGCTGTAGCGTAGTGACGTCACGTTCGTTAGCTCCACCCGACACTGCGTTTCGTCGTAAGAGGCGTCCACTGGGAAAGGAGGCTAAGGAACAGACGTCACTTACCACGTTTTTGTAATGGCAGAGAAATGACACCGGAAGCTGGAAATAGAAAAACTCCGGCGCCCCATGTCTAGATAGTATAATCCCTGAGCGCTCAGGAACAAAATAAAGAGGCTGCCTAGAAAACAATGGCTAATCTCCTTACTGTTGATATAATCATACATAAAACTAACATTTAAAATCTGACATTTAAAAAAATTTATAATTAAAAAAACATAAAATTAAACATATAGACATATGTATAAAAGGGAAGACATATTCTACACATATAATTGCAACTACTGAAAAAATTATTATCAGCCTACAAATAATTCTTATAGTTGCAATAAGTGATGCACGCAACCGGATAACTTCCAATACAATAATATTCAAAACATTGCACAAACATCAATGGGTAGAACCCCCCCCCCCCCCCTGCTGTGTGTAGCAATATTAATAATATACCCTTTACTGTACCACATCCCAGGGGTCCCAGCTGATAGAGGGCCCCTGAGTGGAATGTGTAGGTGCCTAGATACACAGCACATATTAAAGTTAAGGGTTAATCCCACTAAATAAGTAAACACTACCATCTAGTGGTGAAGAAGGAGAATACCTTTACATAAAATATGCTAAAATCATGTATATACATATATGCACACATATAAATGAATACAGAAAATTCCCATATATGTCATATAAACCTACTTCCTTCGGATTTAACAACTGTGCAGCTTTGTTAACATCTTACCATATTTACGTAAGGTAGAAACTCATGAGAGCACTGATAGGTGGTGAACTTAACTATTGTTTATAAAACAATTTATATCCCACTCTATGTTGAGGCCAAAGGGTCGATAACATTGTAAATTAAAGATCCACGTTTTTCTCTGCGAGATATTGAACGCTTCAGATCACTACCTCTCCAATGGGGAACATAGGCCTCAATACCTATTACCTCCAGAAGAGAGGGGTCTCTGTTGTGGCATAGATGGAAATGCCATGAGACACTGTGGTCTTTAAAACCCTTGCGTATGTTGGCCAAATGCTCCCCTATCCTAATTTTTAGGGGGCGGGTAGTTCTTCCGACATATTGGAACCCGCATGGACAATGGAGTAAATATATCACCCCTACTGTCGCACATGTAATGAAACTGGAGATCTTGTATTCTTTAGAGGTGATATGAGAGGTGAAAGAGGAAGTTTTAAGTGTTTTGGATGATTTGCAGACTTTACACCTCCTACACGGGAAAAAGCCTTTTAAGTTTCTGAACATACTCATCTGCTGTGGTGCGTCTACCACACTGGGTGCTATTAGATCCTTCAGATTTTGGTTTCTCCTAAAAAGGACTTGAGGTCTCTCAGGTAGCGTAGGCCCCAAAGCCTGATCGCTCTTGAGCACTCTCCAGTATTTACGTATAACCCTATTGACCCACCAGAAATGGGAAGAAAATGTGGTCAAAAAGGACCATTGCAAATCAGTTGTGGCATTTTTTTCCTTAATTTTAGGTACTAATAGGTTTTTCCTATCTAGTTTAGCAACATCCCTGAGATCATTTTCCAAAGTGCGGAACTCATACCCCTTTTCCATAAATCGTCTTTGGAGTACCATGGCCTGGGTTTCATAGTCACTCAGCCGCGAACAATTCCGTCTTATCCGCTGAAACTGTCCCTTAGGGATAGCCCTAAGCCAGTTGGGGTGATGCCCACTATTTATTGGGATATACCCATTTTTGTCAGTACTCTTGAAATAAGTCTTAGTCAGGAGAGAGTTGTTTTCTTTGAAAATCACCAAATCCAAAAAGTTTACCGATACAGCACTGTACTCATATGTGAATCTGATTCCCCAATTGTTGGCATTAAGGGTAGCCATGAAATCACATAGAGACCCCGCATCTCCTTTCCACAAAAAGAAAGCGTCATCAATATATCTTCGCCATATTAATAGGCGGGGCTCCTGTAGGGAAAAGAGTTGGTAATTTTCCCACAGGGCCATGAACAATCCTGCGAGGCTTGGGGCAAATTTGGCCCCCATAGCCACGCCCGTGCTCTGGAGATAATACTGCCCGCCGTAATAAAAATAATTATGTTCCATGGCGAAGTTCAACAATTTCATGACGAAATCTAAGGTTGAGGATTTTATTGACAGATCCTTACGAAGGAAGAACTCTGCAGCCTTATATCCCAAATCATGGGGTATAATGGTATAAAGAGAAGCGACGTCTGCTGTTACCAGCAGGACGTCTTCTCCAATTTGATATTCTGACACTTCCCTAATGATCTGCATTGAATCCTTCAAAAATGCGTGTGTTTTTGCTACTATTGGTTGTAGAAATACATCAATAAATTTGCCAATCCTAATTAATTAATTAATTAATTAATTAGTACTTAAAATTAAGGAAAAAAATACCACAACGGATTTGCAATGGTCCTTTTTTGACCACATTTTCTTCCCATTTCTGGTGGGTCAATAGGGTTATACGTAAATACTGGAGAGTGCTCAAGAGCGATCAGGCTTTGGGGCCTACGCTACCTGAGAGACCTCAAGTCCTTTTTAGGAGAAACCAAAATCTGAAGGATCTAATAGCACCCAGTGTGGTAGACCCACCACAGCAGATGAGTATGTTCAGAAACTTAAAAGGCTTTTTTCCGTGTAGGAGGTGTAAAGTCTGCAAATCATCCAAAACACTTAAAACTTCCTCTTTCACCTCTCATATCACCTCTAAAGAATACAAGATCTCCAGTTTCATTACATGTGCGACAGTAGGGGTGATATATTTACTCCATTGTCCATGCGGGTTCCAATATGTCGGAAGAACTACCCACGCCCTAAAAATTAGGATAGGGGAGCATTTGGCCAACATACGCAAGGGTTTTAAAGACCACAGTGTCTCGTGGCATTTCCATCTATGCCACAATATGTTCCCCATTGGAGAGGTAGTGATCTGAAGCGTTCAATATCTCGCAGAAAAACGCGGTGGATCTTTAATTTACAATGTTATCGACCCTTTGGCCTCAACATAGAGTGGGATATAAATTGTTTTATAAACAATAGTTAAGTTCACCACCTATCAGTGCTCTCATGAGTTTCTACCTTACGTAAATATGGTAAGATGTTAACAAGGCTGCCCAGTTGTTAAATCCGAAGGAAGTAGGTTTATATGACATATATGGGAATTTTCTGTATTCATTTATATGTGTGCATATATGTATATACATGATTTTAGCATATTTTATGTAAAGGTATTCTCCTTCTTCACCACTAGATGGTAGTGTTTACTTATTAAGTGGGATTAACCCTTAACTTTAATATGTGCTGTGTATCTAGGCACCTACACATTCCACTCAGGGGCCCTCTATCAGCTGGGACCCCTGGGATGTGGTATAGTAAAGGGTATATTATTAATATTGCTACAGACAGCAGGGGGGGGGTTCTACCCATTGGTGTTTGTGCAATGTTTTGAATATTATTGTATTGGAAGTTATCCGGTTGCGTGCATCGCTTATTGCAACTATAAGAATTATTTGTAGGCTGATAATAATTTTTTCAGTAGTTGCAATTATATGTGTAGAATATGTCTTCCCTTTTATACATATGTCTATATGTTTAATTTTATATTTTTTTAATTATACATTTTTTAAAATGTCAGATTTTAAATGTTAGTTTTATGTATGATTATATCAACAGTAAGGAGATTAGCCATTGTTTTCTAGGCAGCCTCTTTATTTTGTTCCTGAGCGCTCAGGGATTATACTATCTAGACATGGGGCGCGGGAGTTTTTCTATTTCCGGCTTCCGGTGTCATTTCTCTGCCATTACAAAAGCGTGGTAAGTGACGTCCATTCCTTAGCCTCCTTTCCCAGTGGATGCCTCTTACAACGAAACGCAGCATCGGGTGGAGCTAACGAACGTGACATTACTACGCTACAGCTGATCGGCACAGACCGCAGCTGAGTACGAGCATTGTTTTTTGGAGTTTGCCGCTCTTGATTTGAAAACCTGTTTGATGTAATTTTTACCCAGGATAAATAAAGGGTATCCTATTTTATAAGGAATACTGCACCATGAGGTTTCATTCATTCTTTTCTTCCTTATTATCAAACATCTATTGTGCTGCATGAGCTAATCACACCAGCTGATACCTGGAGGGAGAGCTTTTTTCTTGGAACAAACGTCCAGGAGGAGAGAGATATCATCCGATTCCAGTGTTTCGTGGCCGAATGTCCGGTGGGATCATCATATCAATCTGAGCCCCTATAGATCTCCGTGACAGAGATCTGTTAGATCCGGTAAGCTGCCATTTCTTCTATTAATCTGAGCAAGTTGGATGTGGATTTTTCGCCTACAGCTGCCTAGAAGAGTTTTTTATTATTATACATACATCAGCAGATGTGGTTTCTTGTTTTGTTTATGAACTTCATTTGGAACTTCTCTCTTTCACATTTTTATATTTATTTTTATTTTATTTTTACATTTATTTATTCATCTATTTGTGCACAGGTGATACCACAGATATATTTCTTTTTTTCAGCACAGGACTTTGTTTCTGTTTTGTTTTTTGGTGTGTGTGGACACATATGAAATACATATGAAATAAACTGTACTCGGATAGAAAAGGTTAGAGCAAAGAAACAGGACAGCTTAAGGTGTGGAGGAGATTCAGGCACAAACGTAGCACATTCACTTCACTGCTTAGGTTTCTCAAACAGTTTTAGGTGCACGGTCTCTGCCAAAGACCGTGAGGTTGGTCTATGCCACAGACCGGGTGTACAAGGCCCCTGCCACGGACCTGGAGAACTTTGGTCTCTGTCACAGACCAGGGTGTATAAGGCCCCTGCCACGGGCCGGGTGAATAAGGCCTCCAATACAGTCAGGATGACCTTGAGCTTCTCCTTCTAAGAACTAGCCCATATCAAGGGGAAGACATCTCTTCAGGGAGTCAACAGACCCTTCCTTCACCGTGCCTCCAGCATCGGGCCATCGAAAGGTTCCTCCCTTCCCTGGAACAGGGTCCCCTACACGAGGCGGCACCCAAAGACTCCTCGACCCTTAGCGGACTCCAGACAAAGGCTCTGGACCCCAGGCTTTACTCCCGCCCCTAGGCCTCCATACCCAGGGCAGCAGGAACTCCAGGAAAGTACCTCACCCCAGGCTAAAGTTGCCCGAGATGGAACAGGAACACGTGCACCCAGGCCGAAGGCATCTGGGCATGGACCCCACTGGACATCAGCCCCCAGACCAAAGGTGCCTGGGGCTCGGACCCCGATCAGGAGGTATCTGCCCCTTTTATATCCTCTCCCGGCATGCACAGCAGGTTCCCCGCCCCGCTGTACTACTGCCAAGAGGGGACACAAAAGGCACAGCACTGTATCAGCGGTTCAACCCTAGCCTACCATGGCAGCGCCACCTGTAGGCCGCAGGGAACTGCACACCAATACTGTCCCCCGAGGACAAAATGGTCCATGAATCCTACAGAATTAGGGTGTTTGATCCTATTTACCACTCAAACACTTCCCTTAAATTTAGCACCCCGCTACATTTTTATTTCAAAGTATTTTATTTTCCCACTAGCTTATCCATTAAATTGAATAATTTTTTACAGAAAGGGCGTATTCTGGGGCATTCCCACCATATGTGTGGCATCGTGCCGTTGAGTTTGAGGTTCTTTTTTATTTTTTTTAAATCAAAAGGGTGTTTATTGAACAAGTAGATAAACAACAACAATTTCCAATGTACAAGCACATAATCGACTCCGTCAACTGCTCATCATACAAATATACACATTTGCCTTTCATGTACCGATTAAGCATGGTCTTCCATAAACTACTCCATCCCCCCGCCCCCCCCCCGACCCTTAACATGTCATACCAGGCATACATACAGTACACATTTCAATATCCCTTACAAACATTGCAAAAGTCTGGTCATCACCAGCTCTTTTGGGCTTAGACCCGGGGTGTCCAGCCATCTTGACCATATCCGCTCAAACCTGCCTTGGCACCCCCTATGTTGGTAAATATATTTCTCCATAATGAGGGTGTTCCCCACATGAGTAATCCATGAAGAGTGGGTGGGAGGTGCCTCTGATTTCCATCCCATTAAAATTAGCTTCCTAGCTTGGAACAGCGCTCTAGAGACTGCCACCCTGATTAGTTCCTCAGGGACCACTTCATCCAGCACCCCCAATATACAGCACATAGGACCGAGAGGAACCTCAATTTGGAACACAGAGTTCAGTGTCCTCACCACCTCTCTCCAGTATCTATGCAACTTTGGACACCGCCACAGAAGGTGTATAAGGTCCCCGTCGTGTTGCTGGCAACGGCAGCACAGCGGGTCTGGAAGTCTACCCATTTTATGGAGTTTCACCGGAGTATAGTGTACTCTTAGCGTTAGGTACAGTGTGGAAACTTTTTGTGCCACGTTCAGGGAGCAAGTGGTTATGGATAGTAGAGCTTCTTCCTACTGGTCACCCATAATCTGTCCAAGGTCCTGTTCCCACAGAGACCTTGCCCTACAAGGATACGCCCTCAAGTGTCCAGATAGTAACATCTGATAGCATTGGGATATAATCCCCTTGGTCTCAGTGGTAGAGTGCAGTACATGGAATACCGGAGTGGGCGACAAAGTCCACTCCCCCGCATCTCCCTGCGCTGCTACTGCGTGCCGGAGCTGGAGGTATAGGAACCACATACTGGCTGGCAGTTGAAAGTTGGTTTGTAGTTCAGAGAAGGAAAGCAGCCTACCGTTTTTTAACATGTGCGATAGCATGGTCACACCATGGGCACCCCATTGGGGCCCCTGATGTAACTTAGCCAGCTCAACATAGGAGCGGTTGCCCCAAATTGGGCTAAAGTCTGTGAACCCCCTCACCCCCTGGAGTTGCCTACCCTTGTTCCATATCTTTTGTGTTAAAGCCAGAGTTGGGGTCTGCTTATTGGACCTCAGAAACATTTGTGCCTCCAGGCCCAGGGGAATGGTCTCAGCTCCTGAAGCAAACAGCATCAGCCGTGCCGCCGAGCCCGCCGGATCCCGAGCCATAGAGCCCACCATATGCTGCAGCTGGGCAGCCACATAATACAGCCAAGGGTTGGGGACCGCCAACCCTCCGCTATCCTTAGAGCGCTGTAACTGCTCCAGCCTAATCCTGGGGGTCCTAACATTCCACAACAACCTCCGGAAGAGAGTGTTCACGACTCTGAAAACTTTCAGGTGTATGACCACCGGTGAGTTGTGTAGAAAGTATAGTAATTGGGGCATCAGAATCATTTTAATTAGATTGACCCCTACCTGCCAGGGACATTTTAAGGTTATTCCAGGTGTTGATCTTATCTCGAAAATGGGACAGCAAGGGGTACACATTCAGAGAGCAATATTCCGATATCTTGGGTGAAATCTGCACACCTAAGTACTTGAAGCCAGTAACCACCGGGATGGGACAAGAGGCCGGGAGGTCCACCTCCCAGTCTTCATCCAGCATCATCAGGGCAGACTTAGACCAATTTATGGTCAGACCTGAAAAGTGACCAAACTGCGTTATTATGGACATAAACCCCTGGCACTGATAGACTGGGGTCTTCCAAACAGAGTAACATGTCATCCGCATATAACATAATTTTTTCATGTATAGTGCAGTACCTAAATCCACATATCTGTGCACTTGACCTCACAAGGGCTGCCAGTGGTTCTATAGCGATTGCAAAGAGCAGGGGGGACAGCGGGCAACCCTGCCGCGTTCCCCTGCCCAGAGCAAAAGCCGGAGACATTTTGTCCGCCATCCTAATGGTCGCCTGCGGGGCGACATAAAGTAACCTAACCCACGCCACAAACTGAGTCCCAAAGCCAAACTTGTCTAGCACTGCCCACAGGTACCTCCAGCTTACACTATCAAATGCCTTATTGGCATCAAGGGACAAAAGTGCCCTACGACCCCCATTCTCTGCTTGAATTTGCATCAGGTACAGTCTCCTAAGGTTAGTAGCAGTGGATTTTTGAGGCATAAAGCCTGCCTGATCTTGGTGAATAATGGAGGAGACTATCCCATTGACCCGAAGCGCCAGGACCTTAGCGAGTATCTTCACGTCGCTCTGGAGCAATGAGATAGGTCTATAGGAGCCCGGGTCCACCGGGTCCTTCCCCGGCTTCAGTAAAAGTATCACATTTGCTCTAGTCATAGAATCAGGGAGACTACCTACCTCCAACGAGGCATTAAAGACTTTCAATAATTCTGGCAGTAATTGCTCCCCGTATTGAGTGAACACCTCCATTGGTAAGCCATCCTCACTAGGCGCCTTGCATGTGGGGAAAGAGCAGGCCGCCACCTGCAGTTCCTCTATAGTAATCGGGGCATCTAGTTGTCTCCTAGCCTCAGCAGACAGCGAGGGCAGATCAATGTGGGACATGTAGGCAGCCAAATTCGTCATCCGAGTAGGCCTCCCTCGCCCCATAGAGGTCCATATAGAAGGAAGCCAGCTCGGATATAATGGCATCGGGGGAATTAACCAGTTTTCCACTAGAAGTGCGAATGGCTCCTATAACCGGGGACTGTTGTTGGGATCGTGCAATTTTGGCCAGAAGGCGGCCCGTCTACTCCCCCTCCTCGTAGAATGCCAATTTCGTAAAGAACCGCTTGCGCTCCGCGGTGGAGGATCTCAGCCGGTCCAGAGAGTCCTGGGTCGACATCCATGCCTCCCTTGCAGAGTCATTCGGGCTAGTCACATATGCCAGTTCCATCTGTCTCACCTGGTCTCCCACCCGTTCCAACAAGGCCGAAGAATTATGTTTAACAATTTGAATTTCATGAATGAACACTCCCCTAATGTAGGCTTTAAAGGTTTCCCACTTCTGCAAGCTACTAGTGTGTCTTTGGTGCGCCCAAAAAAAGTCCTGTATCTGAGAGACTATTCTTTCTTGCGAGGTGAACAGTTTAAGCCAAAAAGCATTAAGCTTCCACGGTGCCCTAGGCATCGAGCTGGGCGGCTGGGTAATTAACCATAGAGCCAATGGGGAGTGATCTGACACTCCCCGCGGGAAATATTCCACTTTAGAGGTGCTGCTCACCAGGTTCGGGGTACCCGCACAGAGGTCAATCCGGGAGAGTGACCCATGAGTTTTGGAAAAGCATGAGAATTGTTTACTATCAGGGTTGCGTATACGCCATATGTCTGTCCACCCCACCTCCGCCAGCAGCCAGCTGAGGGCAGTGCCCCGGCCTCCCCCAGGGGGTGCTACCGGCGGGTGTCTATCCAATCTGGGATCTAAATAGCAGTTAAAATCACCCATAATCAGGACCGGAGTGTCAGGTTTAGTAGCCAGGTAAGACAGCAGCAACTGCAACACCTCCCGTGAGAATGGGGGGGGGGGTATATACACAAAAGTCAAAATCATTGTTACCAGTAGAGTTGTCCTCTCCGGGGTGAGGGTCCTCTGTGGGAACGGCCGCATCAGGTGTTGTGCCAGTCCAAAGGCTTCATCCGCTATAAACACAAAGGGAAGTCCATCCCCGTTGTCTGCATCTGGAGGCAGTGCCAGGCCCCCAGACTGCAGATGGTGAGCGAACTCCGTCTGCGTGAACACCCTGCCATCGGACATCCAGCCGTTCTTCCCCACGTCCACATATAGGAACTCATAGCGACACCACCGCCATTAACACTATACTATTAAAACCTTTATAGTTATAATAGTAAGACCCCGAATGGGGTGGCGGCACTATGTGGACGTGCTTCCCATCAATTGTCCCTCCGCAGTTGGGGAAGTACCACCGCTGGGCAAATTGGGAGGCCACATTCTGCCATTCCTGTGGCGATGAAGGGAACTGTGGAGTTAAACAAAAAGAAGAAATTAGTACTTTTGCACATTACATTGCAAGCAGATTACCCAAATACATTCTTGCCCAACGTCAGTATAACATTTATTAGGAGTATTTAAACACAAAAATTGAAGGCCCACTTATCAGATGACTCACCCCCGCTGATGGGCCATTGGAACAAATTATAAGGGGGGGGTGTTGTTTAAGCAGATTTTGTGCCCCGCAACAAAAGGCTCTACCACTCTGCTGACCTTGAATGTGCAAAAATCTTTATGACACATTTTAGGGGGGGGGGGTTTCAAAACTACAATGGCACACAGACAAAAACATCATTAAAGAACAGACTAGGCTAGGTGTATATGGGCCCAGGATAGCATGCAGGAGAGGTTAGTGAAGGGAAATAGGCATGTAGGCCAAAAAACTAAAAATATAAAAGAAAAAACATGCATGGGGAGAAAGGGGACATTCCCAGAATCTTACAATCATGGCAATTTGGGAAGGGTGAAAGAAATACAATACTTTAACAAACAATCAAAACATATAATGTGATGTTAAAGGATAAAAATTACCTTAATATAGTCCTTCTGCATGACTTGTATGATGGCAGAACACGTTTCAGGGATAATGATCCCAAGAGCCTGGGGGGAGATGCCTGTTGAGAACTTGAGGTCCTGCAAGCTTCTCCCAGTCGCCAGGTATCTCAACGTGGCAATAAGCCTCTGCTCAGCAGTGATCGCCTGGCGCATCACAGTGTCCTGCCTCGTGATATAGGGGGACAGCAAATCCAACAGACAGTGAAAAACGGGGTCCGTCATCCGGAGATAATTCCTGAAATTATCAGGATTATTCTCATGGATTTCCCGCAGGAGAGGCATATGAAAGAATTGGTCCCGCTGGAGCAACCAATTCTTGGTCCATGAACTCCTCCTCACCCTGTTCATGGACTGAACTCGGGTTAAAGTGTTAACCGCAACACCAAGTCCATAGCCAGCACGAGCTCTATGACGAGAACGTACTTCAAACATGGCTTTAAAGCGGTCGGCTGGTCAGAACAAACTCAAACAGAACGCAACGAGGCACAGCAAGGCCTGAGAAGAACAACCTGAAAAACAGTAACGAACGGCCAAGAAGGCACTGCAAAACAGTAACCGACCTGACTGCACGCACTGAATGACAAATACGAACCCACAAGCACAAACTGAACACCCGAAAACGATCTGAAAAGCACGGAGACTGAAAAGCGCAAATCGGCTCTCACCAAACTTTTACTAACACGCGGTAACACAAAATCAGCAAAAGCAGCCCAATGGGTGGCGCCATTAGATTTGAACTTCCCCTTTATAGTGCCATTGTACGTGGTGTACGTCACGTCGTTTTGGTGCGGTCGGTTTTTTGACTGATGGTGTGTGGGCAAGATTGATGGAAGACAGTTTCATCGGATTTCCGATGGAAAAATCCATCAGATTAGAATCCATAGGATATCCGATCGTGTGTACGCGGCTAAAGAGTAGTGAGTACAGTTAAGCAAATACAAATACATATCGATTTTTTGGGTCGCATTTACCCTAAATACTCTCCCATTCTAGTGACTGATGCACCATCAGTGAGATTCCCCTTGAATTTGATGTGTGATAGGAGTGGCTAGACCACTGTATCCATGTTTTTTTTTAAGGTTCACTCATTCGTTCTTTAGTCATATGTGTTTCCTGTAAACATATTATTTTTGCCTGCACCCTATGAATGGTTGAATATACTTGGGCCCTCTTTAGTCTTGTTTCCATTCCCCTTACATTCCATGACAGAAAGGCACATTTCTCATCAGTATTCACCATTTCTTTTTAACACCTATTACAGATCTATATATTTGAAAATGTATTTCCATCTACTTATATATATCTTCCAGCATGAGTCATAATAATATCCTAGAACCGACTTAGCTTCCTTCTCCACTTCATATCTTTCCCATCCATATCCATACTTCAGCCTCACAACCACTCCATTCCATTCACTCAAATAACAATGGGGCATTGCCATCCTGTCCCTACGACTAGCAGGATGGCAATACCTTATGATGCAGTCTTTACAATATTGCAGACACAATACTTAATCACAAAAAAATACAGAGTAAAAAGAAAAAGGAGCGAACAAATAAACAAGTAAAAAAAAAAGGGAGAGAGTGGTAGAGAGATCGAAACACATCCAGAACTAGGAGCAATTAAGTATATTTTCTATATCTCTCTCCTCCCTCTACCACCAATTATCGCAGTGTATTGATGGCAGCTGATTGGCCACAGCATGCACCTGACCTGCATGCTTTGGCCAATCACAGCGCATTCTGCTGTGAGAGCCATGATTGGCCAAAGGCTCAGGGGGCTAAGTCCATGTCCCACACTATATAAGGCTGCTTACATGGCGGCCTTGTATAGTGTGATAATAACATGGAGAGGAGAACTTAAACTAGATTAGGCAGGTTAGTTAGTGGTGTGCAGGCATTTTAGTATATATATATATATATATATATATATATATATATATATATATATATATATATATATATATGCAGTGCAGTCAGTACAGAGTATATAATAGTGAATTGAAGTGGTTAAGGGGAACCCTATGACAGAATTAAGAAAAAACAGTCTGTTTTTACATTTTGGCATGGATGTAAAATGTTATTTCTGCGGCACTGTTGTACACATCACACAGATGTGACATTTTACAGGCATACTAAGGGGACCCCCAAGGGAAAGTTATTTAAAGGAATATTTCATTTTTTTTATTGTTTCACTTTAAACATTATTAAAATTACTGCTCCTGAAAAAACGGTTGTTTTAAAAACTTTTTTTGCATTGATACATGTCCCCTGGGGCAGTACCCGGGTCCCCATATACTTTTTATGGCAATAACTTGCATATAATCCTTTAAAATGAGCACTTTTGATTTTTCATGTTTGTGTCTCATAGACTTTAATAGGGTTTGCATGTTCGGACAATTTTTTTGCCTGTTCGCATGTTCTGGGGTGTTCAGACCATCCTTAACCACTTCAATACCATGCACTTATACAGCTTCCTGCCCAAGCCAATTTTGAGCTTTCAGCGCTGTCGCAATTTGAATGACAATTGCGCGGTCATGCAACACTGTACCCAAACAATTTTTTTATCATTTTGTTCCCACAAATAGAGCTTTCTTTCGGTGGTATTTGATCGCCTCTGCGATTTTTATTTTTTACATAACAAATAAAAAAGTGTGAAAATTTTTAAAAAAACTAAGTTTTTCTTTGTTTCTGTTTATTTTTTTTGTAAATAAGTACCTTTTCTACTTCAATGACGGGCACTGATAAGGCGGCACTAACGGGCACTGATAAGGCGACACTAATGGGCACTGATGAGGTGGCACCAATGAGGTGGCACCGATGAGGTGGCACTGATGATGGGCACTGATGGGCACTGATAGGCGGCACTGATGGGCACTGATAGGCGGCACTGATGGGTGCTGATATGTGGCACTGGTATGCGGCACTGATGGGTACTCATAGGCGGCACTGATGGGCACTTATAGGCGGCACTGATGGGCACTCATAGGCGGCACTGATGGGCACTCATAGGCGGCACTGATGGGCACTTATAGGCAGCACTGATGGATACTTATGGGTGGCACTGATAGGTGGCACAGACGGGCACTGATAGGCGGGCACTTATGGGCACAGATGGGCACGGATGGGCACTGATAGGTGGCACTAATGGACACTGGTAGGTGGCACTGATGACTGGTGGCTGGCATTGCTGGGCATCATGCATTTTTTTTTGTGTCATGATGGTGCCAATCAGTGCCCATTTGTGGGCACTGATTGGCATATTTTTTTTATCTCTTTGTGCATGTGGATGGCCATGGGGGACTTACCTGGCCATCCACATGCTTGGGGTTCCCTAGTGGTCCTGGGGGGCTTCCCTGGTGGTCCAGTGTGGGTATCCGAGGGGGGGCTGCGCTGATAAACAATCAGCGCGAACCCCCCCCTGCCGGAAGAGCCGCCGATTCGCTCTCCTCTACTCGCGTCTGTCAGACGCGAGTGAGGAAGAGCCAATCAACGGCTCTTCCTGTTTACATTGTGATCAGCTGTGATTGGACACGGCTGATCACGTGGTAAAAAGCCTCCGCCGGAGGCTTTTTACCGAGATCAGTGAAGCGGTGGGTCAGACTGACCCACCGCTCCACCGATCGCCGCGATGCGCGCCCCCCCGGGCGCGCGGCGGCTGTTATCCCGCAGGACGTCATATGACGTCCAGTGTGGATAACACAACCACTTCCCGGACGTCAATCTGCTATTGACGGGGCGGGAAGTGGTTAAAGGGGTTGTAAAGGTTCGTTTTTTATTTTCTAAATAGGTTCCTTTAAGCTAGTGCATTGTTGGTTCACTTACCTTTTCCTTAGATTTCCCTTCTAAATATTTTTTTTCTTTGTTTTCTTTGTCTGAATTTCTCACTTCCTGTTCCTCCTCAGTAAGCTGTTCAGTAAGCTGTTCTGGCTGACTCCACACCACTCAGATGATGATGTGAAGTTTAGTGAGGACAAACAGGAAGTGAGAAATTCAGACAAAGAAAAAAAACATTTAGAAGGTAAATCAAAGGAAAAGGTAAGTGAACCAACAATGCACTAGCTTAAAGGAACCTATTTAGAAAATAAAAAACGAACCTTTACAACCCCTTTAAAGATCACAAGCTATATTATGAAATTGTTTTGCCACTGTCTGTCAATTAGTACAAAGTTAAATTGTTGTTTTTTTGTTTTTTTTAAGTGTAAACCTTTTTGCTTTTAAATCTATTGTGTCTGCTACTTACAGTTCCTAATACTGACCTATTACTGCTAGATTGAAAATCAGGTATTGCAGCAAAAACTACCAAAATTTTTATTTTTAACGTAATAAATAATAAAATTGTTCTGTATGTAATCCAAAGAATACAGGAAATATTCTAAGTTAAAAAAATAAAATAAAACATATTACACATGCAAATTATGTGCCAGAATTCAGTGACGTTGGTGCTGTCAGGAGAATCATACTGTTCCCTTACACTGCATTCACCTTAAAAGCATCTCCTGAGTAAGTTGAAGGATTAGTGTTTTTACCATGTTGCCCCCAAAGTCACATAAAACAGAGGGCTCCCCCTCACTGAACAGTACTTTCTAAAAAAAAAATGTTTTTGCATTGGTACGTGTCCCCCATGGCAGTGCAGTGCCCAGTTCCCCATACGTTAGTTTAACAATAATTTGTCTATTAGCCTTAAAAATGGCTACAAATGATTTAAAGTATTCACCACCTGTTTATTTCAATAGAGTTTGAATTAATGCTTGCAGTATACATACATGGCAGTGCCCAGTTCCCCATACGTTAGTTTAACAATAATTTGTCTATTAGCCTTAAAAATGGTGTAGCGGCAGCTCCTCACACTCCCCTCTTTGTCTCGTCTTTCTCTTGTCTAGGGGTATCTTAGAGGGGAGGGAACGGGGACACTACGCCTAGCTTCCACCACAGATGTTAGTGCGGTATAAGCAACAGTTCTGTATTACCTTCGGGTCAGTGCTGTGCACCTGGATCCTCCCTCCAAGAGTCACCGCGAACCATGTCTGTCAGAAAATGAGCTCCACACCATTAAAGTTCAACACTCCTTTATTCTCCTTGTCTGAACACAAACAGTTGAACTCCCTTGATAGAACAGAACAGAAAAGGAGGTGTGGATGCGAACAGGCCCAGACACAATGTAAGCTGCCACTTCCCTTCCTAGAAGTGTGTCCTGGTCTCCGCACAAGGGTAGATTTCCTTCCAGGCGGTCTCCGACGAGAGATTCACTTGTCACCGGCAATATGCTGCACCGGGTCTTCAAATGAGGAGCTCCCCCAGGTCCATTGCGCCTTCCGGATTCGGGTACCCAATCCCTGGGTACCCTAGGATCTCCTTCCCTCGCGGAACTCAGTGTTGGGCACTGAGCTCCGGACCTCCATCCAAGTACCTCACCCCAGGCTAAAGGATTCGCTAGGCCATGACTTCCCGACACCTCCGCCCACACACCAAGTCTCTCCGCCTGGCTTACCTCGGCCTTTACTTGAAGTGGGACAACCGGAACTCTTGTCGACGGATTCATCCGGGCCGGGTGTAAGTGGGCGAGATGGTCCACCACAACCGCTGGTCGGGGCTACCATGACGGTCTTCCTCTTTGGTGGTGGAAGCTGTGAGACAGTGGTGACCGAGTCAGCATCCTCGGATTTCTCCCGTTGGGGTTTTACGACCTCCTCCGCGGTCATTGCAGTGTGCGCAGGGGTGACTCTCACAGCAGTGATTCCTCCTCTTTGAGTGGTGTTGCCTGAAGCCCGGCCAGGGTAAATGGTCCTCGGCCTCTCCACCGCCGGATCCACTTCGAACAGAAATTCCCCACAGGCCTCACAGCGTCCGAACGGCTTCAACTGGCACACCAGTCCCGAACCCCCGGGACAAATCACACCCAGGGCCTCAACGTCCATGCACGAATACAGGGCGAATCGACCCCTTGGCTTTAGTCGGATCCCTGTATCCATTACTGGAGCAGCAGCGGTCAAAGTCGTGGTGGAAGGATGAACTGGAATCCACGAGGTGTGTCCGAACATGGCGACCTGTTGCTGATCCATCGCACACTGCAGAGTTTTTGCGCCAACGTCCCACGTGTAGTCCTTCACACGTATTGGACTCCTCCCCTTTGCTCCAGTTCGCGGGCTTTTCTTCTTTTCTGTTTCTGAGTCACGCCCACGAACTAAGCGGTGGGGGTGTGCCTGGTGGCGCAGTGCAATAGAAGCCCCCACGTGTAGTACTTCACACGGCTGAACTTCCCCCTCTTTCCACTCTTCTGCGCAGGCCTTTCCCTTTTTTGGGTCATGTCCACGACTTCGAGCAGGGATGCACTTCGGCCAATGAAGGCCTGCCTGTTCGCTTAACTCTTCCAACAGACACGTTCGATACTGTGGTGCACAAACACTATACCGGACCCGAGCCCCCACGTGTAGCGGCAGCTCCTTACACTCCCCTCTTTGTCTCGTCTTTCTCTTGTCTAGGGGTATCTTAGAGGGGAGGGAGCGGGGACACTACGCCTAGCTTCCACCACAGATGTTAGTGCGGTATAAGCAACAGTACTGTATTACCTTCGGGTCAGTGCTGTGCACCTGGATCCTCCTTTCAAGAGTCACCGCGAACCATGTCTGTCAGAAAATGAGCTCCACACCATTAAAGTTCAACACTCCTTTATTCTCCTTGTCTGAACACAAACAGTTGAACTCCCTTGATAGAACAGAACAGAAAAGGAGGTGTGGATAGGAACAAGCCCAGACACAATGTAAGCTGCCACTTCCCTTCCTAGAAGTGTGTCCTGGTCTCCGCACGAGGGTAGATTTCCTTCCAGGCGGTCTCCGACGAGAGACTCACTTGTCACCGGCAATATGCTGCACCGGGTCTTCAAATGAGGAGCTCCCCCCGGTCCATTGCGCCTTCCGGATTCGGGTACCCAATCCCTGGGTACCCTAGGATCTCCTTCCCTCGCGGAACTCAGTGTTGGGCACTGAGCTCCGGACCTCCATCCAAGTACCTCACCCCAGGCTAAAGGTGCCTGGGGTGGAACTCGACCTCCGCTGTCCTCTAGGCCTAAGCCACCCAGAGGAGCGACACGACCCACCGTCCGCAAGCTGAAGGTGCCTGGGACATCAACCCCGTGACAAAGATGGCCGACCCCCTTTATACCCTCTCCCAGCAAGCACGGCGGGTTCCTCGCCCCACCATACCGCTGCCGAGGGAGGACAAAAAGGAGGCACAGGACACAGCAACGATTCAACCCCAGCCCAGGGCGACAGCACCACCCACTGGGCTGCAGGGAATCACACATCACTGATGTCTCTGCCAAATTCAAAATTACACCCAGGAAAGTACATACCCGCTACAATGGCTACAAATGATTTAAAGGATTCACCACCTGTTTATTTCAATAGAGTTTGGATTAATGCTTGCAGTTTACATACATTACGTATACATAGTTACATAGTTAGTCAGGTTGAAAAAAGACACAAGTCCATCCAGTTCAACCATAAAAAAATAAAATAATAATATCATACAATCCCATATGCCTAATTCTATACCCACAGTTGATCCAGAGGAAGGCGAAAAACCCCAGCAGAGCACGATCCAATTTGCTACAGCAGGGGAAAAAATTCCTTCCTGATCCCCCGAGAGGCAATCAGATATTCCCCGGATCAACTTTACCTATAAAGGTTACTACCCAGTTATATTATGTACATTTAGGAAATAATCCAGGCCTTTCTTAAAGCAATCTACTGAGCTGGCCAGAACCACCTCTGCAGGGAATCTATTCCACATTTTCACAGCTCTTACTGTGAAGAAACCTTTCTGTATTTGGAGATGAAATCTCTTTTCCTCTAGACGTAAAGAGTGCCCCCTTGTCTTTTGTGTTGACCGTAAAGTGAATAACTCAACACCAAGTTCACTATATGGACCCCTTATATATTTGTACATGTTGATCATATCCCCCCTTAATCTCCTCTTCTCAAGAGTGAATAAATTCAGTTCCTCTAATCTTTCCTCATACTGTAGCTGAGCTCCTCCATACCTCTTATCAGTTTGGTTGCCCTTCTCTGCACTTTCTCCAGTTCCCCAATATCCTTTTTGAGAACTGGGGCCCAAAACTGAACTGCATATTCCAGATGAGGTCTTACTAATGATTTGTACAGGGGCACAATTATCTCTCTCTCTCTCTCTAGAGTCCATACCTCTCCTAATACAAGAAAGGACTTTGCTCGCTTTGTAAACCGCAGCTTGGCATTGCATGCCATTATTAAGCTTATGATCTACCAAAACCCCCCCAGTTGTACTCCCCCTAGTATGTATGATGCATTCATATTCTTAGCCCCCATGTGCATAACTTTACATTTATCAACATTAAACCTCATCTGCCACATAGTCGCCCAATTAGACAGAGCATTGAGGTTGGCTTGTAAATTGGAGACATCCTGTAAGGACGTTATTCCACTGCATAGCTTAGTGTCATCTGCAAAGACAGAAATGTTACTTTTGATCTCAGACCCAATATCATTTATAAAGATATTTAAAAATAAGGGTCCCAACACTGAACCTTGGGGTACACCACTGATAACCCTAGACCATTCAGAGTAAGAATCATTAACCACTACTCTCTGAATTCTGTCTTTTAGACAGTTTTCTATCCATTTACAAACTGATATTTCCAATCCTGTAGACTTTACCTTACACATGAGCCGTGTGTGGGGAACTGTATCGAACGCTTTTGCAAAATCCAAGTATACCACGTCCACCACCACCCCTCTGTCCAAGGTTTTACTTACCTCTTCATAAAAAGAAATCAGGTTTGTCTGACAACTTCTGTCTTTCATGAATCCATGCTGTCTGTTGCTTAAAATATTTTTTTCCAGCAAGAACTCATCTATGTGGTCTTTTATTAATCTCTCCAGTATCTTCCCAACTATAGAAGTTAAACTAACAGGTCTGTAGTTACTTGGTGAAGACTTTGTTCCCTTTTTAAATATAGGCACCACATTGGCCCTGAGCCAATCCAGTGGTGCTATTCCTGTCATTAATGAGTCCCTAAAAATTAGATACAATGGCTTTGAAATTACAGAGCTCAATTATTTTACGATCCGTGGGTGTATGCCATCTGGTCCAGGTGCTTTATCCACCTTTATTCTGTCTAAATATTTCTGGACCATATCACTTTTGAGCCATTGTGGATTTATGGCTGTGTCACTACCACCCCCATTTTGGACATGAGCTCCCCCATGCTCTTTTGTATACACAGAGCTGAAGAAAGTATTTAATAAATTAGCCTTCTCTTTCACGTACATATGCCTGCAAATTGAACCCAAGTACATTTGCTCATCACTAATAATAAATATACCAATAAGAACATATTTTGATTAAAATACATAAAGATATGGTAGAATAAACCTTTTAATGATCTAATTATGCACACTGTGTATTATAATTTAAACACTGTAGTTAATTGGCAATTTGTGTTTTAACTTTTCATGCCAGTTTTTACCCTGACAGTCTCCCTTAAAACTCTACAGTAAGTTTCCAAATGCATTGGCTCTGATGCTGAATAGATGATGGCTTCCAGGGGAATAAAAGATTTGCATTCAACTTTTTTACCTGAATATAATTATATACTTTTCACTAATTACTTTGTTTTCACATGTCACCTAGACTGCATGCAAGTTTTGTATGGCCTGCTGATAACCATTTAAAGCTATCTATTAAACATCATTGTAAAAGCCCCTTACGCTAATTTCTTGGAACAAAGCTTAAAGCATTGACCACCAGCAATAATTATTTTCATGGATGTGCACATAGTACCCCAGAGAAATGCAATTTGTGCTATCCAAAGCCAAATGAAATGGGAATATGATTTAGATCAGCTTCGAAGGCAAGCAGAATGACAGCAGCTGTAATCTAATCAGCACCCTGCTTAGACAATCAACTTTCCAAGATTCCGGAGGTGGAAAGGACAGATCTAATTAAATTGAGAATGTGTCAAAACAATTTGTGCAGTTCACTTTACTAAAGAAGATGACCGAGATGGACACATGCTATTGAGCACACTGTTAATTGGACAGGCGATGCTCACCTCCCAGTATGTAATATCAGGTCCATAACAACACATTGAGTTAAAACAGAACTATGCAACTACATTACAGCATACAGTGTATTGTGTTTAACATTTTTGCAGTTTCTGGATGTGCAGTTCCTTGAAGTGAAGTCTAAAAATGTGAAGCTTAAAAATTAACCCTATTAAAGTCAATAGAGGGCACATCTTTATAATTAATTCTGCCCATTTTTAAGGCCAATAGGCAAGGGATTGTCAAAAATGAATAAAGGGAGTTGGGCACTGCCATCGGAGGACATCTACCAATGCAAAACAATATTTAAAAAATAATGTACAATGGGAAAAGGGTCCCATTTTTTATGTGACCTTAAGAGCAACAGGAAAAAAGACTGAAATCTTTACATTTAGCTTGGCTTAATTACCACAACAACACCCCAATCTGATATATTTTAAATTTAAGAAAATGCATTTTAGGTAATTTTGACTGCATCCCTTGATTTTCTTTAATGCAGCGGTAATAGGTCTGAATTGAATGGTGAAAAAGGTATATTGCGCTGAGAACAAACAAAAACAAAATCAGCAGCCAACACTGCTGTAGAAAAAAGCAAATGAAGTGTATATGTAAAGTGCAGCGCTAACTTTGCAAACAAGTGTATAGAATAAACCATAAACACCTATGTGTATAACATATGAATAAACCATGTGATATATGAAAAAAGTCCAGTAAGTAAAAGTCCAAAAAGAAAAAGGCGATGACTCTGATTCTTAATGAGGAATATTTAACTTATATAATATCCGTAGAAGAAAAATATCCAAAATAAAGTGTTTAAACTTGCAACACAAAATATAAACATTCATGTGTGAAAAGGATGCCAAGGAACACCGCCACCAAGGATCGCCACCACCAAGGATGAGTTGAGAGGAGGCTTACCAGAAATCTCACACTTGGAGGGGCATATACCGCCCAAGTCGAGAAAAGCTTATTGGTTAAGGAACCCAATGTAAACCGTTGGTCTTGGATCCAGAAAGATATTTCCACCTCGGTCCATCAAAACATCAGAGGATATGTCATATATATTCAAAGATATGAGCAGAGGTCCGGTATCCATGTGTCATGCGTATTAAATAAAAAATTCACATAGCGTGATACCGTATGGAAAGAGTTTTAATAGAAAAGAATAAAAAGTGAACACTCACATTTTAGATGGTCATAAATGCGTGTAAATACAGGTACTGGAGCGATGTATGTAGATGAGTCCATCAGACTAGTTTTGACTAATAAGCCATCATCTGGGGTTTACATATACACTGAATTGAATGGTGGAAATAAGAGCCATAACAGAGCCATAACAGCTCTAAACAGAAAGAGTACTCCTAAAAAAAGGAAAAAAAAAGCTAAAGCCCTCAACTTTGTGCCAACTGGCAAGGGGCTAAAGAATTTCATATATAATAAATGTATAATTTGTGAGTTTCACACTGCATTGTCTTAAAAGTTTAAAAAAGAGTGCACAAACATTGCAAAACCACAGCCCCACAGTGCTCAAATCCTCTCATCCCCATATTTCTAATTATTCACAAAATATTTAAAACAAAAACTTGATATATGTGTATGGTAGAAATTGGTTAGCATTAAGACAGTAAACGTGTACTTGAATAGGCAGAAAATAGGGAGAAAGCAGTGTGGGACTTCTAGCATCTGTCAGCAGCACCACTGTGGTCTGAAGTCTCTGCCTGCATATTAGCCATTTGGGTACCACATGCATGAGAAAACACATGGCTCTGCAGTACAGAGCTTAGTGGGAGCAACAGCTCAATGAGACAAGTTAGCATCAGAAGGCCAGAAATCATCCACCTTTAAAGATACATAGCAGTCACTTTCTTTTAGAGTACTGCTAATGTGCCTTTTTCTCCTCCTCCTCAAGGGTGCATACCAGCTATTTTTTTTACAGTTGTGCTGATGCACACTTTTCCACCACCCCAAGGGCACAGAACAGATACTTCTTTCTCTTCACTTAATGATTGCCCTAATAAAGGCTAAATATACATTACATGTTCCCCCCACGTGGGCAGCACAAAATGGCATCTATGTTGGATGATCCTCGGCATCCTGGCCATGCACAAGCTGTGTAAATGTGCGGTGACATACTTCTGGCTCTGGGAACATCACTTCTGGGAGCCCAAAAGCATTATATCTAGAAAACACAGCTGACACTGAAGCCACATACCTTCCTCCTATAAACAAGAGTCAGAGAGGAGGAGGGGAAATACCAGAAGTCAAGGCTTTACCACCATGTCGAGTAAGCAGGCTTTCCATGTCGGGCACATCCCATGAGTGCACCCATCCCAACAGACGGAAGTCCACATCCCAGTCATATGAGGACACCGACATGTAATTACAATACTTAGTGTGCAAAAACATCAAACATAAAAAAAACTCAGGAATAAAGCCTATATGCATAACACAATACGGAATAAAAAATACCAAACATGATCTCTAACCCTATTTCTTAGATTTACTAGGCCTGCTCTATCTTTTTAGGGGCCTTATGTTATTGAAAAAACTTTTTGGAATATCACTTTAATCAAGTGTAGCTCCTTAAGAATACACCACACCTCAGGGATTCAGGGAAGTCATTAGAGATGAATGGGACCTATTCATTTAACCAGCAGGAAACATCCTAACAGTAATAACTTCAATCCTTTTTATCCAAACTAAAGCCTTCCAAACATGATCTAAATCTCTCTAAAGGACTTGTTCTCCTAGGACATTTAATCATACGCAATTCTCATTGCAAGAGACTCTTATTCCAATCCCCACCTCTCTCTGGGATATGTATCCTATCCAACACTACAAAAGTAATCTTCTGCATTTTATAGTTGTGAGCCTGGGCAACATGACTTCCACAAGGAAGGTATAAGTTGTCTACCCTCCTCCAAAATTATTGGCGAGTTTTCCCTACATAGTACGCACCACATTTACAGGGAAGGAGATAACCACCCCCCTCCCCCCCATATTACTGTTACCAAAATGTCTTGGTCTAAACCATTCCCCATTGGGGAGTCTAAATCCTTTTGTTTGAGTAGAACTGACAGTGGGAACAGTTTTCACAAGGAAATGTTCTTTTGATTTTACACAATTTTCTCCCTTGTACTCGCTTTGAATGAGTTGATCCCTGATGGAATCTTCTCTTTTTTTTTTTTTTTTTTATTGTTTATTTATGTAAATTTTTCATGAGGCATTACAAGTATATATCACAATCAGCAAGTATGAACATTGTACAATTTGCATGTGCAGACATAGAGTTATATAACAAGGGAAGAAAACAAGTTGTTCGAGTGAACCATTAGACAGTGTAAGGGTCATATAGAGGGGAGGTAGTGTGTTATTAATAGCATATCAAGGTATCATGTTAGCACGAAGGTAATCAGTGATGGGAACTGGAGCTAAAATTTCCTGAACAGTCAGTGAGATACCCAGAAAGACCATTTCCTTATCTCGGTTTTAGGGTCTAGTATTCCGAATTATTATATTCCGATGTATCCCATTTTTCCCAAATTACCTCAAATTTTGGTAGTGCATCTTCTATGATTGCCGTGATATGTTCCATTTTACGAATATCAGTGACCGTAGAAAGGAATTGCGTAAAGGTAGGTGGAACAGTGGAACGCCAATGTTGTGGGATTACTCGTTTAGCTGCTAGTAAGATGAATGCCAGTAGTTTGGAATCTTCTCTTTTAAACATAATAGATCGAGCATGTTGAATAAGGTCCTTCAACGTGGGATCATCCCTCTAAAAAGGGCAATGCCTCATGATGAATTTGCATATTTTATTGTGTTCATTGCAGAATTTTAAAATAATGAGTAATAAAGCAGAGCTCCTCCCAAAGGGGGAAGCTCTGCTTGTTTGCATCCTCCCCTCCTCCACTGTTTTATTTGGCACTTTTTGGGGAGGAGGGAAGAGCGGGTAGCTGGCTTTAACAGGTACCCACCCCCACTTCTGGGTCAGATCGCCATGGCAATGTACAAATATATCCTACCCCTCCTCCTTCCCCCTGCAGCCTTCTGGGACACACACACAGGTCCCAGAAGACAAAGCACAGAGCAAATTGTGCATGGGCAGTAGGAAACCGGCTGTGAAGTGGGAAGGCTTCACTTCCGGCTTCCCTTACCTAAGATTGAAGAATCGACTCAGGTGTCATCATCGCTGGATCCCTGGACAGGTAAAGTGGGGAAAAAAATTATTTGATCCCCTGCAGATTTTGTACATTTTCCCACTTACTAAGAAATTAAGGGTCTATAATTTTTATCATAGGTGTATTTTAAATGATAGACAGAATATCAACCAAAAATAAAAATAAAACACTTAAAACAAATGATATAAATTAAGTTGCAGTTCAGTGAGTAAAAAAAGTATTTGATCCGCAAGCAAAGCATGACTTAGTACTTGGTGGAGAAACCCTTGTTGGCAAGCACAGAGGTAAGACGTTTCTTGTAGTTGGTTACCAGGTTTGCACACATCTCAGGAGGGATTTTGGTCCACTCTTTTTTACAGATCTACAATACCTATAAATCCTTAAAGTTTTTTGTCCGTCTCTTGGCAACTTGAAATTTCAGCTCCCTCCAGAAATTTTCTATAGGATTAGGGTCTGGAGACTGACAAGGCCACTCCATGACCTTAACGTGCTTCTTCTTGAGCCACTCCTTTGTTGCCTTGGCGGTATGTTTTGGGTCATTGTCTTGCTGGAAGACCCCTCCTCGACCCATCTTCAGTGTTTTATCTGACGAAAGAAGGCAATCATCCAAGATTTTATAATATATGTCGCCGTCAATTGGCCCCTCAATACGACAAAGTCGGCCTATGGTAAATGGGCAAACTTACAAAATCTGCAGGGGATCAAATAATTATTTTCCCCACTTTACCAGTCCAGGAATCCAGCAATGGCGGCACCCAAGCCAATTCTTCAATCAGCTTCAGGTACAGGCACTGATATCTTAGGGCAGGGAAACCACCAGTTTCCTGACCTCTGGTCAGGTGCAAGGCTTTGTCCAAGTAGGACACTGAGCACTGTCAGAGCTATGATTGGACAAAGTCATGATGTTATTGTGAGTGTAGTGTGAGTGTAGCGTGAGTATAGTGTGTCAGTATAGTGTGGTATCAGTGTAGTGTGAGTATAGTGTAGTGTTAGTGTAGTGTGTCAGTATAGTGTGAGTATAGTGTGTCAGTATAGTGTGAGTATAGTGTAGTGTCAGTGTAGTGTGTTAGTGTAGTGCAGTGTTTAACACTGCATAACATAATATTTAGTGCTGTATGCAGTGATGTATACCTTTTTTTTATTTTTTATTTTTTTGGTTGCTACGCGTTTTTTTTTTTGTCCTCTCCCGGTACTTTTTTTTTTTAATTGTCAGCCGTAGTTTTTCTGACTGTTATGCTGGTGTTCATGATTTTTTATATTTTTTATATTTTTTAAATTTCTGTGAGTAGCAGTCCTCAATTTAACCACTTCAATACAGGGCACTTTCACCCCCTTCCTGCCCAAGCCATTTTTCAGCTTTCAGCGCTGTCACACTTTGAATGACAATTCCGCAGTCATGCAACACTGTGCCCACAAACAGAGCTTTCTTTTGGTGGTATTTTATCACCTTCGCGGTTTTTATGTATTGCGTTATAAACAAAAGAAGAGGGACAAGTTTGAAAAGTTTTTACTTTTTGCTATAATAAATATCCATTCTTTTTTTTTAAACAAATTTTTTCCTCAGTTTAGGCCGTATTCTTCTACATATTTTTGGTAAAAAAATTGCAATAAGCGTATATTGATTGTTTTGCGCAAAAGTTATAGCGGCTACAAAATAGGGGATAGATTTATTATTTCTTTTTTACTAGTAATGGCGGCAATCAGCGATTTTTATTGTGACTGCGATATTGCGGCGGACACATCGGACACTTTTGACAAATTTTTGGGACCATTCACATTTATACAGCGATCCCTGCTATAAAAATGCATTGATTACTGCATAAATATGACTGGCAGGGAAGGGGTTAATACTAGGGGGCGATCAAGGGGTTAAATGTGTTCCCTAGGGAGTAATTCTTACTGTGGGGGGATGGGGCTGACTGTAGGAGGTGACCGATCAGTGTCCCTATGTACAAGGAACACACCATCGGTCTCCTCTCCCTGACATGACGTGGATTTGTG
This sequence comes from Rana muscosa, assembly GCA_029206835.1. NCBI lineage: Eukaryota > Metazoa > Chordata > Amphibia > Anura > Ranidae > Rana > Rana muscosa. Next base: position 327,144,446 of record CM055116.1, on the reverse strand, counting down.
TGTTTACACACACAGATCCACAGTCCTGCTCAGTTACTGAAAAATGTGTATATCCAGGGCGCTCCAAGCATTTGAATCCTGACAGGTAAAGTCTGTGTTGGAGAGGGTAGCAAATCTCCACACACTTTAGGCAGCACTCAGGGAGACAAGCAATCTGTAATGGAAACAGAAAAACAAATGTAGCGGAGCCTCACTCTCCCCCTCCGCTTCTCCTGGTTATTGGCTGGTGTGGTCTAGGGGTACCTGGGAGAGAAGAGTGCAGGAACACTACGCCAAGCTCTCCCCTCGTATGTGTATGAGGGTTGAGCAAAGTCACTTAAATTACCTCCGGGTCTGCTCACTGCATACGAAGCTTCTAGTTGTTCCGTGGAGATGTGTCTGCCAGTAACAGAGCCCCACACCAATTAAAAGTCCAATACTCTTTTATTTTTCCATCGCAGGGTGAACATAACAGTTGAACTTTCAGTAACAGACAGACAGGGGTGTGGATATGAGTAGGCCCAGGCACAAATGAACTCTCCTATTCCTTTGCAAGCGAATAGGCCTGGCGCACGGTCTCTGCCACCGACCGTGAGATTGGTCGCTGCCACCGACCAAGTGAACCGTTGAGGCCCCTGCCACAGGCCTAATAGCAGGTCTCTGCCACTGACCTGAATTGACTAGTTGGACCACTGACACCGGTCAATGAACATGAACCACCTTCCTCCATGAACTTGGCCCCTGTTCGAGAAAGACATCCCTCCGGGCGGTCTCCAGAGGTTCACCTGTCACTGGCAATATGCTGCACCAGGTCTTCAGATGAATCCCTCCCCCGGTCCCTTACGCCTCTGGATTCGGGTGCCCAACACCCGGGGCACCCTAGGACAGTCCCTCCCTGGCATGACCCAGTGGAAGGTACTGGGCCCCAGGCCTCCGGCCGAGTACCTCACCCCAGTACCTCACCTTCAGTTGCCTGGGATGGAACACGAACTCCAAGTGTCCAGGCCTAGGCCGCCTGGCCACCGACCGTGAAGACCCAAGCACTCTGAAAAGTACATACCCACTACACAAACAAGGCACCTCTAAGTGCAGAAGTATAAAACTTTTAATATCCCCTAAAAGGGTTAAAAACACTTACAAGATAGTGGATGAAACAGGTATGTAGCAGGTAAGTGCATCCAGGAGATGTTCCAGTAGCAGGGCAGTCCCAGTCTGTGATGGTAAAGCTTCCAGGGAAGTCCACGAGATAACAGCTAATTTGTGCTGTGAATGTTCAGAGGACACAGTAACGCTGGAGCCTGGGGATGATGTCAGAGGAAGCGAGACAGAAACCAGCATGGAACACAAACAGGAAGTGGACAGGAAGTGTGTCATAGAGGCGGGACGTGTTTCGGAACAGCTCATTGGTTCCTTCTTCAGCCAGTGACGATGGTTCCATAAGGGCTGTGTTGTAATAGTGGCAGGACTTGTGGACGGCAATCGAATAAAAAGCTACACAGTGTTTTAGCAGCAGAACGCTGCCAAATGACTATACACTGTTTACACACACAGATAGAAATAAAAATAAAAATAAAAATAAAAAATAAAAATAACAATAGAAGGAGGACCATTGCTGGACAGCATAAAAGGACAGAATCTGCATACTACTTTTTGCTCAGTCTGCATACTCATTTTTTGTTGGGGAAAAAATGATGTATGACATAAATATTCAACATAATCTATTTTTGACTATATTAAAATCCATATAAATTACAGTTAAAACAGGGGAATTATTATCAGGGGGAATAAAGATATGCATACACATATGTATGCATACATGAAAAACGCATAGTACACCAGACATGGAGGAAGTTAAAAACGGGGGAATTATTATCAGGGGGAATAAGAATATATATACACATATGTGTGCATACATAAAAAAAGGCATGAAAAACGCATAGTACACCAGACAGAGAGGAGGATGAACATTATAGAGGATTGCTTAATACAATAGCACTAATTTCAAAATCCTCCAAGGGCCAAAACACTTAAAGAAAAAAATCAAAAACAGAGGAATTATTATCAGGGGGAATAAGGGTATGCATACACATATGTATGCATACATAAAAACACATGAAAAATGCATAGTACATCAGACATGGAGGGAGATGAAAATAGGGGAATTATTATCAAAGGGATTAAGGATATGCATACACATATGTATGCATACATAAAAAACGCATGAGAAATGCATAGTATACCAGACATAGAAGAGGATGAACAATATAGACGATTGCTTTATATAATGGCACTAATTTCAAAATCCTCATTTAACCCTCCAGGGGCCAAAACACTTAAAGAAAAAATCCAAAACATTTCCCTACGACAAAGCTTGCGAAAGCGCTCAGCTGATGGTAGGTCTCTGGGCATCGCCTCAATCACCCAAACCAAAAGACCTTCAGTAGATTTTTGGTGATGTTCAAGGTAGTGCTTAGGGACACTATGATTGTCTAGACCATCGGTGATAAAACGGCGGTGTTCACCAAACCGTTTGCGCAGTGGTCTAATGGTTCGCCCTACATAGAACAAACCACAAGGACATGTCAAACAATAGACTACATGGTCAGAGGAACAAGTCTGGAAACCTTTGATGGGGTACGTTTTTCTTTTTACACAAAAGTCCTTCTGGCCATGCTTGACAAACCTACAGGTCTTACAAAGGGGTTTTCGGCACTGATACATGCCTGAAATAGCTAAAAATGTAGGGATAGAATACCCTGGCGGTAAGGGTTTTTCTTTTAACTTACTTGGTGCCATTTTACCTTTTATGTTAGGGGCCTTTCTATAGGCAAATTTTGGCTTTTTTTGGTAAAGCAGAGACAAGGTGTTCATCCTGCAACAATAAGGGCCAATGTTTCCGCACGATGCCCTCCATCTGTCTGTGGCGGGAGTGAAAATGAGTAATGAACCGTATATCATTTTTATTGTTAGTGTCGGCTTGGATCTTAGACGTATCTTTATAAAAGGAATAGGCTGTTTTGACAATATCGGCTGGAAATTCTTTATCAAGGAATTTTTTCTCCAAGATCTTGTCTTTCAGGGCGTGTAGACAGGTCGTATCTGTTTTACAGTGCGTTCTTGCCTGTTCGTTTCTGAATTTCAGTTCGTTCTTCATAGGCCTTGTTGTTCTAAAGTGCGTTCTGTTTAGTACGTTCTGATCAGATGACCGTTTCCTAGCCATGTCGCGGGTACGTTCTCGTTGTCGAGTTCGTGCTGTGCGGGCGCTTGGTGTTGGTCTGCTTGTCTTGGACCAAGACGAGTCCATGAATGGGGTGAGGAGGAGTTCATGGACCAAGAATTGGTTGCTCCAGCGGGACCAATTCTGCCATATGCCTCTGCTGCGGTAGATCATGGAGAATAATCTACAGGAATTTTCTGCGGATGTCTGACCCCGTTTTTCAGCATCTGTTGGCTTTGGTGTCCCCCTATATTACCAGGCAGGACACCGTTATGCGGGAAGCCATAAGTGCTGAGCAGAGGCTCATCGCCACCTTACGTTACCTGGCAACAGGGAGAAGTCTGCAGGACTTGAAGTTCACGACAGGCATCTCCCCCCAGGCTCTGGGCCTCATAATCCCAGACACCTGTTCTGCCATTATACAAGTCCTGCAGGAGGACTATATGAGGGTAAGTTTTCTCCTTTAACATCACATTTTATGTATTTCATGTATGCTAATGTATGTATTTCTTTCATCCTTCCCTAATTACCATGATTGTAATATGCTGGGAATGTCCCCTTTGTCCCCATGCATGCTATAAGCTTTTAAATGCCCCTTTTTTCTCCTCCATGCATATTTCCCTTCACTAACCTCTCCAGCAGTGGTGGCTGGTGCTCAAAATGTTTGGGGGGCCACCCAAATAATTTAAAAACTACCATTTCTGCGACTGTGCCTATTTAACGCCACCAGTTTGTCCCCTCAAATTCAGCCAGTTTGTCCCCTCAAATGCAGACAGCCCCCCCCCAGCCCTGCACTTACCTTCCTCTGGTCAGCGCCGTCCTTCTTCTCTCCTCGATGTCTTCTCCCGCCCTCGATGTTGCATCAGCCAACCAGGTTACCGGTAAACAGACTCGGTGAACATGATTGGCAGAGGAGCCTGTCAGTGTTTAACCAAGGAACACACCCCCCCTGCGTCCGCTGGTTAACTTTTTGGAAGCCAATCACAGCCCTCAGGCTGGCTCTGATAGGCACTTCCCTTAAAAACCCTGACGCTGTTATTCAGATGTCTGCCGCTCAACAGGGGGCCATCCACCTGAATAGTGTGCGGCATCCACAATACATAGGTTCGTGCAAGGCATGAACCTATGTATTGTTCTGAGTGACGGGCGCAGGAGAGAGAGGGGTCAGTGCTCCTGCGCCCACTATGGACGCACCGCCACTGCAATGCTATCCTGGGCCCAAACACACCTTGCCAAATCACTTCCCAATGTATTTCTGCAGCTCCATTGTAGTGCTTTACCCTCCCCCCCCCTGATTCCCCCCCTAAAATTTTGCAATAAATGTTAGTTATCCTTATTTTTAGCCATTCCCAAACTCATCTAGCCCCCCCCCCCAAATATTTTTAGAATGGACCATCAGAGGGGGTGCTGAATATGATACTTGAGCCTGTTATGTGCAAAAGTAATAATATTTCTTTTTCTGGTTTGACTCCACAGCTTCCTTCCACGCCACAGGAATGGCAGACTGTGGCATCGGAGTTTGGCACGTGGTGGGACTTCCCCAACTGCGGTGGAGCCATCAATGGGAAGCACGTCCGCATCGTGCCGCCACCCCGTTCTGGGTCCTACTTTTTCAACTACAAGGGGTTTCATAGCATTGTGCTGATGGCGGTGGTGTCAGCACGGTATGAATTCCTCTATGTGGATGTGGGGAAGAATGGCCGGATGTCCGATGGGGGATCCTTCAGCCAGACAGAGTTTGCCCTCCGTCTCCAGAGTGACGACCTTGCATTGCCACCGGATGCAGGGAATGTTGAAGGACTCCCCTTTGTGTTTTTGGCAGATGAAGCCTTCGGACTGGGACCGCATCTCATGAGGCCATTTCCCCTAAGGACCCTCACCCCGGGGAAGAGGGTGTTCAACTACCGGCTGGCCAGGGCCCAAAGAGTCGTGGAGAATGCCTTCGGGATAATGGCCAGCCGGTTCCGCCTTTTCATGACTCCAATTCACTTGGCGGAGTACAAAATTAACTACATTATTTTTTGTTGCTGTGTCCTACATAACTTTCTTATCCGGAAATCCCAAAATTATATTGCCTCAATAGTGCCTGAGGCAGGACTTCAAACTGGCAATACCCTGCCGGGCCTAGAAACTGGCTGTCCTGGCTTGCCCCCCCCAAAATGCCCGTGAGGTTCGCCAGAAATATCTAGAATATTTCACGGGTAGGGGGGCAATTCCTATGCCAGGCCATGTCTGACTTTTTCTAGAGAAAGTACAAAATATAAATCTGGTTTAATCTGTATTTTATTGTTTTTTTTTGCTGTCTCCTAGTTTGTCTTAGTGCATTTGTAGTGCCAAGTGTATTTTCCTTTAGTAAATAACAACCATTTCACTAGTAACACCAAAAATATACACAAATAAGGTTATAGCGTATTTGAAAAAGAAGCTACACTTTGTGGTTGTTCAAACATTTTACTCTGTGCACATTCACACACATGGTAAATAGAACATTCATTTTTATTTTTTTTGGCCTGCCCAGAAATAGGCCTTTTTTCTTGGTAAAAAAATACAAAACCATCAGTAGCATCCAAAAAACTACAACATTGTATACCTCTTGGCAATATGAGACATTCAATTTCACCAAAAATGTCTCTATCTGACCGTCATAATATGGGGTATTGGCACCCCTGACCAAGCCAAAATTTGAAGATGCAAACAATTTAGAGTCATTTTAAAATGGGATTTTTGACTCCTAAACCCTATTGTCAACATGTGCTATCTGTCATCAGGGGTGATCAATGGACGTGTTTTGGAGGTGCAACCCCTTCTTCATTTCACCTACTTGAGATGCGAGGAAGGGGTTGCACCCCCAAAACCCGCACATGGATATCCCCTGATGGCAGATGGCACATGTTGACACACTGTGTGCATCTTCAAATTTTGGCTTGATTGATTGTCAAAAAGCGTAATAAAATTGGGGGAATAACAATATCAAAAAATAAAATGGGGCTTTTTGTGCCTTATTCAATTCGCCCCAAAACATCTAGGATGTCCTTAAAGGTTTGATGCATCACATTAATTCTTTGCTTAATTCTGTCCAGTTCTGTACTACATTCCATCACTTGCTGTATGATTCATAGGGCACTGTCAGCAGAAAAACGCGTACTTTCTTTCACCCCAACATTTTAATCCCCTATAAAAAAATACAAAAGGTATTATAACTCTGCAGGCCTACATCTCTTACCTGAAGCTGTGGTGAAAGATACTGACCTGTTGTGGTGACCAGTTCCACCACGTCATCCACTTCTCCTTCCTCCACTTCTCCTTCCTCCACCTCTTCAACTTCCTCAACATCCTCAGGTTGGGGTTCTTGGTGAGGTTGGGGTTGTTTAGAAGGTGTGGGGTTCCTGTGCTCCCTGGAGTGGTGTCCTCCCAGTCTTCTCTCTTCTATGAGAATCAAACAAAAGGTATACTTAGCACACAGATATTTTCTTAAAAATAAATGAACATGATACATTGCTTGGAATTGGGGTACAAGTGTCTGTTTGGGAGGAATTTCAAGATGAAGACATTTTTTTGCCCAAAAAGATTCTTGACTATTCACCTTTTGATGACATTTTTTATACATGGAGGCACCCCAAAAATACACTGATGCACCTGTGTGGGGCACCCTAAAAAGGTGGTTCTGGTGGCCCACACTATAGTGCTCAAGAGTCCAGATGTGGAAACAGCTGCTGAGTGTCCTCTCCTTTACATTGATTCAAGTTTGCTTTTCATTCTCTTTCCAAACACCTCATCTAGCCAACAATGTACTAACATTTATGGAATAAAAACAGGCATCTCTGTAAATTATTGGCACCCTGTAAAATCGCTAAACATCGTATATAGTGGGCGAACGATGTGTCTGTAACGACTGATTACTGGGCCAAACCAAGTCCTAACGATGAAATTTTGGAAGGTACAATAGTCAAATGCAACAACATGGAGCAACATGCAAGTTCGGAAATACAATAATAGGAATACAGGAGAAGTACTTACTTTTTTCTAGCATTCTCTTAATGCTCCTTAACTGCTCCGGCTCCCTCAGTTTGAGGTCAGACCACCTCTTTCTAAGCTGCTCCTTTGATCGTTTCACCCCGAAATTCTTCTTCAGACTTTTCACTACTTTCTTCATTATTTTGGACTTCCTTAGATTAGGGTGTGTATACGGCCCATGCTTTGCGTCATAATTCGACTTTAGAAATATGTCCACCATCTCCGCCATCTCCGCGTAAGACATATTTGATGCCTTGAATCTCCTCCTTGATCGTGACATTTCACGGTCTGGGCTGGTCTCCTCCTCGTTATTTGAAGAATTAGCAGACACCTGCTGTGACTCCGCCATATCTGTCTGTGCACCGAAAGAGAAGGGGCAGGGAAACGTTGATACTTTGAACGTCATGGGCGGGCGACGTGTGCGGAGCGACGTGTGCGGAGTTTCACGCATGCGTGGTGTATATAAAGCAAACACACATGTGACGATACTACGTTCGGTGTGCGGAGAGAGGAGGAAAAGTGACGGACGTGAGAACAAAGGTATGTGATTTTTTGACTTTGTGAAATCGGTGGCCTATAACGCCTAGAGATTGTTGAAGGATATATATGGGGAATCTGATTTACAGGAGGTTAGACTGTGTGACTGACATTCCTTTTTTTGTCTTCTTTTTTGTCTTGCAGAAAAAAAATGAATGCTTTTATCAGCGACCGTGAATTCCTGGCAGAATTTGTAGACCGGGTAAGGGAGCTGCCCGCTCTGTGGGAGACCAAAAACCCCATTCACAGGAAGAAAGGTGTAAGGAAAGCAGCGCTGGAGACCCTGCTCCCATTTGTGCAGACCAAGGTACCCACAGCAACCACAAAACAGGTGGACAGTAAAATTGGGAGCTTGAGAGGCACATACAGGACTGAGCGCTTTAGGGTCCTGGCTTCTCAGAGGTCAGGAGCAGCAGCAGCTGATGTATATGTCCCGAATTTGTGGTACTATAGCAGGATGTCCTTTCTGAACGACCACCTTGAGGCAAGGCCATCACTGTCCAGTCTTCCCCCCAGACTTCCCTGCAGCCAACCTGAGCCTTCTCTGGAGCAAGAGGAGGCAGCCATCCTGGAAGAACCTGATTTGGACATCTGGAGCCAGGTATAGTATTTTCATTAAATGTCTTGTGAGAAAATTAATGCATGAAAAATAAGATAATATGTAAATCCCCCCAAAAATTGGGAGCAAAAAGTGATCTCAATATCAATAGACAGTAGTGGGCCCAAAATTGGCAGAGAAGAATGAAAACTGATGGGGTCATAATAATAGTCTTTTCTATTGATTTACATTCAATTAGCAACAGTCATGAGCTATAATTTGTGTTAAAATTATGAACCACAAACTAAAACTATGTCCCTTTTTCATACACAGGATGACATCAGCCAGGAGGAGGGTCTGGAAAGTTTCAGGCAGGAGGAGGCAGGGCCCACTGTGAGCCAGGAGGAGGCAGGGCCCACTGTGAGCCTGGAGGTGGCAGGGCCCAGTGGCACACAGGAGGTGGCTGGGCCAAGTAGCAGGGCCAGATCCCAGGTGCCTCCCATCCGCCTTCCAAAAAGATCAAGGAGGGACAGGAGCACAAGCGAGGCAGCAATGGCCCTTATTAGAGAGGCACATGCCACCCTCCAGGAGCCCACATCCCCTGAAGAGGCCATTGCCGGCCTAGTTGAGGCCAAGTTCAAGGTGATGAGCATGGAGCAACACCTCCTATGCGAGCCCCTGCTCATCACCTTGCTGAACAAGGGGGTGATGGAGAGAATTACCCCCAATACGGCCATATGTGAGGTCGCCCAGCTATCCCAACCTCAACCTCCTCCTCCTCCTCCTCCACCTTCTTCTTCTCCTCCACCTCCTTCTCCTCCTCCTGACACGAGTACACCTCCAGTGGCACAGCCTCCAGCCACACGCAGAAGGAAGGCTGCAGGGAAGGCTTCAGGGAAGGCTGCAGGGAAGGCTGCCAAGAAGACCAGGAAGTGATGGCCTTGCTTCAATGTGGTCTGACAGAAGGCAGCCTGTTGTAGTACCACAGACTTGGGACATGTATATCACCTGCTGCTATTCCTGACCTCTGGGAGTCCAAGATCAGATTGTGCTCACAACTGTTGTGCTTCTCAAGCTCCCAGTTTTATGGGCCACACAGGGTTGATGTGTGCTCTGGGGTCCCATGGATGCACAAATGGCAGCAGGTTCTTAAGCGCTGCCTTCTATTTATTTTGTTAGATACATGAATACATGGTTTTTATTTTTACAGTTAATACTTGACTATGTGTTTTTATAATAATTATAAATTTAGCTTTGGAGTAGGCAGATACATTTTAACAAATAAAATAAAAGGGACAGATAACACAAAAAAAATCTCCTTGAAGGTCTAAAAAAAATAAAAATAAAATAAGGGGTAAACTTGACACAACAAAAATAATAAATCAAATTATGGAGATCACTATAAAATAAAGAAGCATTTAAAATAAAGATCTGAATTCAAAATTAAAATAATATAATTATTAAGGAGATCTTGCTCGATATAATACAGCTAAATATTCATGAGATCAGCATGAAAAAGGTTTAAAATAGTTAGTCAGAACTCTGTGTGAATATCAGCAGCAAAACAAGTTCTTTATTTTTCATTATTGTAACATTCTAAAGAAGCCACTTGCTTAATCAATGCAGTCTTACATCAGAGATGGTACCCACTTGTTACAACTCCTCTCCCCTTATTCTTGGGAGCCCACTTATCTGTGGGTTTCACTTGATGTCCAGTCTCTGTACACCTCCATACCACACAATGTGGGATTGTGTGCTGTCCAATCCTTTTTATGTCAGGATCCCTTATTGAATTCCAGGCAAGCATCCTTTATTTTAGAGGCAACTGCTTTTTGCCTCACTCATAATTACTTTCAATTTGAAAAAGACTTCTGTGACAGATCTCGGATACCCCAGGTGGGCACATCCGTCAGACCTGTGTCTCCTGTCCTCCAAACGCACCCGCAGCCTGCAGATTCGCCATAACCAGCCCTTAACCCCTCAATCACGGGACAATCCACACAGGTATTGATGGTTAAACATGCAGAGCACCAACTGTTTATTAAATACAAAACATACACTTTACACACAGTTAGGGACACTCCCTTTAGCCTTGTCATAGAGGGGGGTAGGGGACAAGGAAGAACCAATGGGAACTCAACACTTGTACATTGAAACATAAAGGGATTATGGTAAGCAGGCAGCCCCTCAATACCCATCCCCTGCGGAGAGATGTCTCCAGTCCAGACCCAGCACAATTAACACATCAACAAGAGGGGGGGATGGGGGAGAAGGGATGTAGCATTACATTACATTATCTCAATGTCAGCTTGTCCGCAAGTCTCTCAGTCTCTTCTGGGCCATAGTCTGTGGGTAGAAGACCAGCCCACAGTCTCTTCCAAAACACACAGTGACAGTGGGTTCTGTCACATTTCTCCCCTTTTAAAAACAGACTAACCAGGTTCCTGACCCCCAACTGGTCTGGACCTGCGTTAGTCACAAACTTCCACCCCAGGCAAACAGGAAAAGGAAAAGTACGTCTTTGGCGCTGGGGAGAAAAATTGCACATACGGTCTCCCATGAATAAAAACAGCCGCTGCAGAGTGGGAACAGCTGTCCGCACTCCCGTTATCCGGGGCTGGGTTGCAGGTATTGGGGGGAGCTGAATAATCCTCTGCCCCGTAGCCAGCGCTTCTGCTGGTGTGACATATACAAAGGTAGAGTTCAGCCGCTGGAGAGGGGGAAGGGGTTTCTCCCCTCCCGGTTCTGTGACCAGCCACTGGGGTGACTTCTGGCAGGGGCTGTCTCCCAAACCATCCAAAAACATACTGAGGGCTCTGCCCCGCAGCCAGCGCTTCTGCTGGGGGGATAAACACTGGGGTAGTGTCCAAGTGCTGGGGAAACAGCTCACTGAAGTCATCCCTCGGACTCCCTGGATCTAACTCTGAGGGTGGGCAGAGGCCAGCGGCACTCTGCCCCGTAGCCAACGCTTCTGCTGGGGAATAATCATTGGGGTAGTGTCCGATTGCTGTGAAAGGGGAATTGCTTTCTCAACTCCCGGTGGGGATATCTGCTGTGTGGGAAACAGCTCACATAGATCATCTCTCGGACTCTCCGGATCCAACTCTTTTTCTGATGCTGGGCAGAGACCAATAGCGCTCTGCCCCGTAGCCAGCACTTCTGCTGGGGGCATAAACATTGGGATAGTGTCCAATTGCTGGGGAGGGAAAATTGCTTTCTCCACTCCCGGTGGGGATATTTGCTGTTGGGGAAACAGCTCACAAAGATCATCTCTCGGACTCTCTGGATCCAACTCTTTTTCTGATGCTGGGCAGAGACCAACAGCGCTCTGCCCCATAGCCAGTGCTTCTATTGGGGCACCGGATGTGATACTCCGGACTTGCTGCTGAACACCATTTACCAGCCTTCCAGCGCCCGTCTCAACTCCCCCTTCCGCGACCTTTATGCTATTAGCTTGTCTCGCTGCCTGGGGAACCTCCGGTGCATTCCGGCATTCTAGCACTCGCAGTGCCCTCTGTATCAGCGCTGCTTCTTCCATTGCGGGTAGAATGGGAAAACGTAGGAGCACCCCTGGCCCCATTTGCTCTGCATCTTCGCTACTGTCCACTATTTCTCCCGGACAGTCCCAGGCAATGGGAGCCATGGCAGGCTGCTGATCACTGTCAAACAGCCACTTGTAGGCAATCTCGAGCTCCCATTCCTGCTCAACCAGGAACTCCAATTCCTCCAGGTCACACGCCTCTTCGGGGAGGTCCAGCACCTCATCTCAGAAGTCCAAGATGTCTTCCAGCCGCCACTCCTTGTCGCTCCCAAAGTCTGGGTCTCCGTACATTTTTTGTTGGAGCAGCCCCACGCCGCCATAGCATCCTTCCCGCTGACCCCACGACCCGGAAGCATTCTGCTGTTCTGTTCCAGCCAAGTCGTCCCCCGCTCTGCTATTGCGAGTGAGTGGTTCCGCTCTACGGTGTACAACGACGACTACTGAGAAGAGGCTTAGAGACACCATCTCCTCTCTACCTCTGGACACACAGCATTACATTCCCGGGATGAGCGGATGAACCTTATCATTTCAGATTCCACTTCAGATAAGCTCTCTTAACTTCTCCCTTTGTGAGTGCATTACCTGTATTTGGTTTTATTTTTCAATAAATATCTACTGACTGCTACGCTTAGAAGGCGCTGCTTTTTTGTTTCTCTTCCGCCGTAGCCAATGCCTTCTGTCGGGCTGCCATCTGATATACCTGGCCACAGTTGAGCCGCGAACCACCGGAGGGCTCTGTAGCTTTCGTCCAGCCTCATCTCCTCCTGGACTAATCTTCTGAGCACTGTCTTCCACTCATCTCGCGGTCGTTCCCTCAGGAGCACCTCTCACGCATGGTATTGCGTCCAGTACATCTCTGTGGAGGAGGGAAGAATCTTCCCCTGATGGTGCCGCTCGTGGCTTAGTGTCTCTTGCCAGAGTTGCCGGTGGATCACATCCCCCCAGCTGAGCATGGTTTGCTCCGTCGCTGGTGCCTGATGTTGCTTCCGCATGCCTTGCAGCCTCCTCCCGAACTCCGCTCTGATGCTGGCCGGTCCCCGTATCACTCCTCGGCGGCTGCCCGGATCTTGAATCCTGGTGGTGGTTTGGATGTCCCGGACTGCAGGAGACATCCCACTGCTGCCACCACTGTAACAGATCTCGGATACCCCAGGTGGGCACATCCGCCAGACCTGTGTCTCCTGTCCTCCAAACGCAACCGCAGCCTGCAGATTCACCATAACCAGCCCTTAACCCCTCAATCACGAGACAATCCACACAGGTGTTGAGGGTTAAACATGCAGAGCATCAGCTGTTTATTAAATACAAAACATACACCTTTACGCAAAGTTAGGGACACTCCCTTTAGCCTTGTCATAGAGGGGGGTAGGGGACAAGGAAGAACCAATGGGAACTCAACACTTGTACATTGAAACATAAAGGGATTATGGTAAGCAGGCAGCCCCTCAATACACATCCCCTGCGGAGAGATGTCTCCAGTCCAGACCCAACACAATTAACACATCAACAAGAGGGGGGGATGGGGGAGAAGGGATGTAGCATTACATTACATTATCTCAATGTCAGCTTGTCCGCAAGTCTCTCAGTCTCTTCTGGGCCATAGTCTGTGGGTAGAAGGCCAGCCCACAGGCCCTTCCAAAACACACAGTGACAGTGGGTTCTGTCACAACTTCTTTCTGCAGGTAAACGGGACTGCGATGGGAGCTAATTTTGCGCCATCATATGCAAATATTACTATGGGATACTGGGAATCTCCTCACATTTGGCATAGCAACCCCTTTTCATCTCACATCATGTTTTATGGAAGATATATAGATGACATGATCATTAACTGGGATGGCAGTGTATCCTCAGTCTCTGATTTTGTTGCTTACTGTAACAACAATAATATGGGTCTTAATTTCACTTCAGTCATAGACGAACACCAGTTGGCCTTTCTTGATCTGGAGCTCTTCTTTATTGGGAAGGACATCCACGCCAAGAATTTTACTAAGCCTACGGCGGGTAATTAATTTCTCAATTATAAAAGTTGCCATCACCCTCAGAGGCTTAACAATATGCATAAAAGCCAGTATTGCAGATTGAAAAAGAACTGCACTAGGGATACCGATTATGAGACTCAAAGTAAGATCTTGGAGAAAAAATTCCTTGATAAAGAATTTCCAGCCGATATTGTCAAAACAGCCTATTCCTTTTATAAAGATACGTCTATTCTATCACGTCCTAAGATCCAAGCCGACACTAACAATAAAAATAATATACGGTTCATTACTCATTTTCACTCCCGCCACAGACAGATGGAGAGCATCGTGCGAAAACATTGGCCCTTATTGTTGCAGGATGAACACCTTGTCTCTGCTTTACCAAGAAAGCCCAAATTTGCCTATAGAAAGGCCCTTAACATAAAAAGTAAAGTGGCACCAAGTAAGTTAAAAGAAAAACCCTTACCGCCAGGGTATTCTATCCCTACATTTTTAGCTATTTCAGGCATATATCAGTGCCGAAAACCCCTTTGTAAGACCTGTAGGTTTCTCAAGCATGGCCAGAAGGACTTTTGTGTAAAAAGAAAAACGTACCCCATCAAAGGTTTCCAGACTTGTTCCTCTGACCATGTAGTCTATTGCTTGACATGTCCTTGTGGTTTGTTCTATGTAGGGCGAACCATTAGACGACTGCGCAAATGGTTTGGTGAACACCGCCGTTTTATCACCGATGGGCTAGACAATCATAGTGTGCCTAGGCACTACCTTGAACATCACCAAAAATCTACTGAAGGTCTTTCGGTTTGGGTGACTGAGGCGATACCCAGAGACCTACCATCAGCTGAGCGCTTTCGCAAGTTTTGTTGTAGGGAAATGTTTGAATTTTTTCTTTAAGTGTTTTGGCCCCTAGAGGGTTAAATGAGGATTTTGAAATTAGTGCCATTATATAAAGCAATTGTCTATATCGTTCATCCTCTTCTATGTCTGGTGTACTATGCATTTCTCATGCGATTTTTATGTATGCATACTGTGAGGGGGTTAGCTCGGCAGCGGGTGTGTGTGACCCCCGAGATGGGCTCCCCACACAAAAACAGGCCCAGCAAACGGAGGTTGTGGTTTTCAAAATCAAAAAGGTGCGGTTTATTTTCTATTTACAGTGACAAAACACAGCAAAGCAAAAGAAACATAAACAAAATAAATCCTGGTCAACTTGACCTCTGACTAAACATACAGGTTTCCTAACTAACAACTGGGATCAGCCTAGTGCTGTCCTAGTCCCTAAGTCCCTGGTTTTAAATGTCCAAGCAAATAGCCACACAGGCTTTGTCTCACCGCACAGGGGTTCACTCTCCCTAGACAGTCCACACAGGTCTGGGTCCAGGCATGAGCTAACATCTAATGAAGCTGGGAGTTCTTATAGAGGCCTAAATGAGCTGACAAGCTTCAGCTGGTCTCATCAACTCCCTGTCTGCACGACGCCCCACACTCTCCCTAGAGGTATGAGTCATCCATGAGCCCACTAGCCTCAGCTGGGCTTATACAACTCTCCACCTAGTTGTATAAGTCGGCGTAAAGCCTGAATCTGGGCGAAATATATCTACCCCCCTGGATGCAACCAGGTGACTTTACCTTCCTGCTGTCACATACCCCCCCCTCTTGTTTTAACCTCGGGGTTGGAACACCAGCAATCAGGCATTCATGTACTCGAGACAAAGCATCCACATTCCCCATTTGAACGCCAGGGCGATGCTTTACTGTGAAGTTGAATTCCTGGAGGGCCAGGAACCACCTATTCACTCTTCTATTTGTTTCCTTGTTTTGAGCCATCCACTTTAACGGAGCGTGATCCGTAACCATGTCAAAGTGCCTACCTAGCAGGTAGTACCGAAGGGAATCTAGAGCCCACTTTACCGCTAAACACTCCTTTTCAACGGTGGCGTAATTTACCTCATGGGACTTCAACTTCCTGCTGAGGTAAATGACTGGGTGCTCTTCCCCGTTCCAGACCTGGGACAATACTGCTCCTAACCCCACATCTGACGCATCACTTTGTACGACAAAGTCTTTAGAGAAGTCGGGTGAGTACAACACTGGCTGGCTACATAAGGCTTGTTTCAAGAATTGGAATGCTGCCTCAGCCTCGGGGGTCCATTTAATCATGACCGACCCTTTCCCCTTCGTCAGGTTGGTTAGGGGCACAGCCTTAGAAGCAAAGTGGGGAATGAATCGCCGATAATACCCAGCGATTCCCAGAAAGGCTCGTACCTGCTTCTTGCTGTTGGGACGTGGCCAACTCTGGATGGCCTCGACTTTGTTGAGTTGGGGTTTTATTACTCCCCTCCCAATGGTGTACCCAAGATATTTGGCCTCCTCCTGCCCAATGGTACACTTCTTGGGGTTAGCCGTAAACCCCGCTTCCCGAACAGAGTCCAGGACTGCTTGCACTTTTGGCAGATGTGAGGCCCAATCTGTGCTATGGACAATTATGTCATCCAGGTAAGCCGCAGCATACTTCCGATGGGGCCTCAGCATCTGGTCCATTTTCCGCTGGAATGTGGCCGGCGCATTCTGTAACCCGAACGGCATTCTTTTATATTGGAACGCCCCGTCTGGGGTTACAAATGCGGTTTTCTCTTTGGCCGACTTGGCCAGGGGGATTTGCCAATACCCTTTTGTGAGGTCAAGAGTCGTCATGTATCGGGCTGTTCCCAGCCGGTCGATCAACTCATCTATACGTGGCATGGGGTAGGTGTCAAATTTTGTAACTTTGTTCAACTGACGAAAATCGTTACAAAATCGCCAGCTCCCATCCGGTTTAGGCACCAACACAATGGGACTAGACCAATCACTTTGGGACTCCTCTATCACCCCTAAGTTCAGCATTTTCTGTACTTCCTCCCGTATTGCCTCCCGTCGGGCCTCTGGGATCCGATAGGGTTTTAACTTCACCCTTTCACCGGGCGGGGTAATGATGTCATGCTCTACCCCAGATGTTTGTCCCGGCAGCTCAGAGAATACCTCCTTGTTGCGAAGCACAAACTCCTTAACCTCCTGTTGTTGGGGTTGTGACAAGGTGGCTGCTATTCCAACCTCAGGAATCACGCAACCAGTTTGAGCTGGTGACCAAGTGTCTGCGACTAGGGACTCTCTATCCCTCCAGGCTTTCAACAGATTAACGTGATAGATCTGTTCGGGCTTTCGCCTTCCTGGTTGTCTGACCTTGTAATTCACTTCGCTCACTTTTTCCATTATCTCGTAGGGGCCTTGCCATTTGGCAAGGAATTTACTTTCAACCGTAGGGACAAGTACCAGTATCCTATCCCCCGGGGAAAAGGTACGGGTCTTGGCTCCACGGTTGTACACTCTCTGCTGTGCTAACTGCGCTTGGGCCAAATGTTCCTTCACAATGGGCATTACCTGTGCAATTCGGTCTTGCATCAGGGCGACATGCTCAATCACACTCCTGTGGGGAGAACTCTCACTTTCCCAAGTTTCCTTGGCAATATCCAACAGCCCTCTTGGGTGTCTCCCATACAGTAACTCAAAGGGGGAGAATCCCGTAGAGGATTGGGGCACCTCCCTAATAGCAAACATCAGATAAGGAAGTAGACAGTCCCAATCCTTTCCATCTCTATCCACCACTTTCTTCAACATTTGTTTTAGGGTTTTGTTGAACCTTTC
Organism: Rana muscosa; assembly: GCA_029206835.1. Lineage (NCBI taxonomy): Eukaryota > Metazoa > Chordata > Amphibia > Anura > Ranidae > Rana > Rana muscosa. Next base: position 327,126,957 of record CM055116.1, on the reverse strand, counting down.
AACCAGCCCATCGGTTTGGGGGTGATACACAGATGTACGTAATTGCGTCACTTTGAACAATTTACACAGCTCCTTCATAACCCGGGACATAAAGGGTGTACCTTGGTCCGTAAGCAGTTCTTTACAAATACCCACCCGGCTAAACACAAGAGATAGCTCTTTGGCTATGGTTTTGGCCGAGGTATTTCGGAGAGGGATCGCTTCTGGATAACGGGTGGCATAGTCCATTATAACTAATATGTACTGGTGCCCCCTAGCGGACTTGATTATAGGACCTACCAAATCCATGGCGATCCTCTCAAACGGGACCTCAATGATGGGTAGAGGGACCAGCGGGCTACGGAAATGTGGCATCGGGGCCGACCTCTGACACACAGGGCAGGAGGAACAATAATTTTCTATGTCCTTCATCACCCCCGGCCAATAGAATCTCTGTAATACCCTCTCTCGGGTTTTCTCTGTCCCCAGATGACCTCCAAGAATGTGCCCATGGGCCAACTCCAACACCAACTTCCTGTAAGGTTTGGGCACCACAAGCTGCTCAACGGTTTCTTCTGCCCTTTTTGCCACCCGATACAGTAGGTCCTTCTCTACGCTGAAGTATGGGTAAGTGCAGGTATTATCTGGGTTCACTAACTCGCCATCTATTTTCACTACGTTTTCCCATGCCTTTATTAGGGCGGGGTCTTTCAACTGTTCTGTGGCAAAGTTTTCCCTGTGAACCTCAAGATCAGGAAACTCCACAGACGGTAGGTTTTCGTCTGAGGAGGTGGGCTCCTCTTCAGTTTCTTGAGTCTCCCCTGCCAATACTGATAAGGGAAATTCCGGAGAGTCCTCACCACTCTCAGGGGAGTTCTGGCTATCACATTCCTGGTACATAGGGGCACCAGTGGGGGGCTCAGGATCATCCCACAGTTCCCAGAACTTCGGAAAATCCCTTCCCACAATGGCGTCATGCGGTAACTGAGATACTAAGCCCACTGGATGAGAGAGGGTACCTTTGGGGGTCTCGAAACACACTGTAGTCACTGGATACTCTCGGGTGTCCCCATGCACACAAATAACAGCTACCTTGCTATTCCCAGAGACCTCTGTTTTAACTAACTCAGCCTTTATCAGGGTCACAAGGCTACCTGAATCCAGCAATACCACAACATTTCTACCATTAACACACATTTTGCATAAATGTTTCTCAGTTCCTCGAATGGCAGTGCATGCGACTGTCGCACACAGCGACTGACGTCTGCCCGTCAGAAAGTCACACTGCATGGGTTCCTCCACAACCGGGCAATTGGCTGCAATAGGTCCCGCTTGCCGGCAGCGGTAGCAAACGATCCTTCTTGCGGCCTCTTGAGCCGCTGATTTCCCAGGCTGTTCTCGCCAAACTTGGGGTAGAGCTCCCACCCTCTCACTCTCTCCACCCTCACCCCTTGGAATCCTCTTATCCGCCCCTGGGGATGGTCTGGTCTTAGGGTGGAAAGTCCGAGTGTCTCTGGAAAAGGCCGTCAGGTTCTCTGTAGCCAAGTATTTCTCCACACGATCCACAAGACCATCGGCCGTCTCTGGGTCTCCATGGCTTACCCACTTTTGGATGGCAGTAGGAAGAGCTCTCAAAAACCGATCCATTACAACACGTTCCACAATCTTTGGTGCGGACAAAGTCTCTGGCTGTAGCCACTTTCTGCTCAGGTGAATGAGATCATACATTTGAGACCTGGGGGGTTTTCCAAGCTGGAAAGTCCAGTTATGCACACGCTGAGCCCGGACAGCCTGGGTGACACCCAGCCTTGCCAATATTTCAGCTTTTAGCATCACATAGTCTTTTGCTTGGTTAGGCTCTAGGTCATAGTAAGCTTTCTGCGATTCACCAGTTAACAGAGGAGCCACCAGTCCAGCCCACTGCTCCTCAGGCCACTTTTCTCTTTCAGCGGTCCTTTCAAATGTGGTCAAAAATACCTCTGGATCATCCTCTCCAGTCATTTTTGTCAATAAACGACTCACCCCAAAGGACGCGGTATTAGTGGGACGGCTTTCCTCACTGGTCTGCGGACGTTGCTGCATTGCTGCTTCCATCTGTTGTTGTAGTCTCTGCTCTTGCTTCTGCAACAGGTCTATGAAGCGGGCCTCAGATTGCTGCTGGGCTTGTTGCTGAGCCTCCAGACTCTGTTGCAAAGTTGCGTTTGTCTGCTGCTGGGCTGCAAGGCTCTGTTGATGAGCTTGTTGCTGGGCTGCGAAGTTCTGTTGTTGAGCTGCAAGGCTCTTTTGCAAACCTGCATTTGTCTGCTGTTGATTGGCATTTGCTAGAGCCAGCTGCTTCAGTATCTCCTCCATGCTGGCTTAAAAAAAAACTGCCACTGGTTCTCCACCAACTGTGAGGGGGTTAGCTCGGCAGCGGGTGTGTGTGACCCCCGAGATGGGCTCCCCACACAAAAACAGGCCCAGCAAACGGAGGTTGTGGTTTTCAAAATCAAAAAGGTGCGGTTTATTTTCTATTTACAGTGACAAAACACAGCAAAGCAAAAGAAACATAAACAAAATAAATCCTGGTCAACTTGACCTCTGACTAAACATACAGGTTTCCTAACTAACAACTGGGATCAGCCTAGTGCTGTCCTAGTCCCTAAGTCCCTGGTTTTAAATGTCCAAGCAAATAGCCACACAGGCTTTGTCTCACCGCACAGGGGTTCACTCTCCCTAGACAGTCCACACAGGTCTGGGTCCAGGCATGAGCTAACATCTAATGAAGCTGGGAGTTCTTATAGAGGCCTAAATGAGCTGACAAGCTTCAGCTGGTCTCATGAACTCCCTGTCTGCACGACGCCCCACACTCTCCCTAGAGGTATGAGTCATCCATGAGCCCACTAGCCTCAGCTGGGCTTATACAACTCTCCACCTAGTTGTATAAGTCGGCGTAAAGCCTGAATCTGGGCGAAATATATCTACCCCCCTGGATGCAACCAGGTGACTTTACCTTCCTGCTGTCACAATACATATATGTATGCATACCCTTATTCCCCCTGATAATAATTCCTCTGTTTTTGATTTTTTCTTTAAGTGTTTTGACCCTTGGAGGGTTAAATGAGGATTCTGAAATTCGTGCTATTGTATTAAGCAATCCTCTATAATGTTCATCCTCCTCTCTGTCTGGTGTACTATGCGTTTTTCATGCCTTTTTTTATGTATGCACACATATGTGTATACATATTCTTATTCCTACTGATAATAATTCCCCAGTTTTTAACTTCCTTCATGTCTGGTGTACTATGCATTTTTCATGCGTTTTTTATGTATGCATACATATGTGTATGCATATCTTTATTTCCTATGATAATAATTCCCCCGTTTTAACTGTAATTTATATGGTTTTTAATATCGTCAAAAATAGATTATGTTGAATATATATGTCATACATCATTTTTTCCCCAACAAAAAATGAGTATGCAGACTGAGCAAAAAGTAGTATGCAGATTCTGTCCTTTTATGCTGTCCAGCAATGGTCCTCCTTCTATTGTTATTTTTTTATTTTATTTTTTTATTTCTATCTGTGTGTGTAAACAGTGTATAGTCATTTGGCAGCATTCTGCTGCTAAAACAATGTGTTGCTTTTTATTCGATTGCCGTCCACAAGTCCCGTCACCATTACAACACATAGACTATAAGAAGTTTAGCCCTTATGGAACCAATGAGCTGTTCCGAAACGCGTCCCGCCTCTATGACACACTTCCTGTCTACTTCCTGTTTGTGTTCCATGCTGGTTTCTGTCTCGCTTCCTCTGATGTCATCCCCAGGCTCCAGCGTTACTGTGTCCTCTGAACATTCACAGCACAAATTAGCTGTTATCTCGTGGACTTCCCTGGAAGCTTTACCATCACAGACTGTCCCTGCCCTGCTACTGGAACATCTCCTGGACGCACTTACCTGCTACATGCCTGTTTCATCCACTATCATGTAAGTGTTTTTAACCCTTTTAGGGGATATTAAAAGTTTTATACTTCTGCACTTAGAGGCGCCTTGTTTGTTTTTCTGCTCTGTTACTGGGCAATCGCGGGTGCCCGGTGGACATCGCGGCTGCCGGGCATGTGCATGGGGTTCCCAGTGACATGGCTGCCAGCCATTTGGTTACCACACACTTGCAAAGGCATTTAACCTCCCACCACTCAGGTCATTGACAAGAGCACCTGACAGCCACACAAAAGGAACACAATTCTTCTCCTCTTCACTCCTCACTTTTCATGTCTATCCCCGCTATATCTCATGACCTCTCAGCAGCCTCCACTAACAGGGATTATGGCATAGCAAAGGGTGTCACAGGTCCTTGCAACATGTCTGCCAGCAGCACACCACCAGCTGTAGAGTATAGCAGGAAATGTTCTCTGTCCCAGCTGCTGCAGAAAAAAAAATTACACTCCCTGCCACCCACATGCCCAGTGTCTAAATTCCATTCCTGCTTGTCCAAATTGATGGCTTTACAACTCTTGCCTTTCCATCTAGTGGATTTTGCCCCCTTCCATGAATTTGCAGAATGTGCTGTATTACAATGGCAGGTTCCCAGTTGCTATTTCTTTGCATGTTAGGCCATTCCAGCTCTGTACTATCACATGGGAGGCAATGTTTTGGCATTGTTGCTCAAGGCAGTCAGCAGCAAGGTTCACATTACTGCTGACACCTGGTCCAGCAAGCATGGTTAGGGACGATATATTTTATTCATAGCACACTGGGTAACTCTGCTTGCAACTAGGAAGGATGCAGGACAGGGCTCAGTGCTTGAGCCTGTTTTGCCGTCACATCTCCATACAGCTTGTGGTGATAATGCAAGATATTTCAGCTCCACTCCCACCCCTCCTCCTCTTCCTTCTCCTCCTTAATGCCCTCCTCTGCTGAATTGTCCTATGAACCACCAGTACCCCCTAAGCATTCAAGGGGCTATTCAATGAGTCAGGCTAAAAGATACCATGCAGTGCTTCAGCTGGTCTGTCTAGGGGTCAGGAGCCACTCTGGAGTAGAGATTCTTTCAACTCTGCAGGGGCAGGTCCAGAGGTGGTTCATGCCACGGCAGCTTGAGCCAGGAATGGTGGCGTGCGATAATGGCACTAACCTTCTGTCCGCCCTTTGACAGGGAAAGTTGACACATGTACCATGCTTGACACATGTTCTTAATTTGGTGGTGCAACATTTCTTAAACAGGTACAGGCAGGCCAGAAGAGTCAGTAGCCATTTCAGGCGGTCATACACAGCAAGTGTTCAGTTGGTTAAAATTAAGCGGGAATTCCACCTGCCCATAAACTCCCTGATTTATGACATGCCCACCAGGTGGAACTCAACTTTTGCAATGCTGCAGTGGCTGCACATGCAGCAGAGGGCCATCAACGAGTACCTGTGTGAGTATAGCACAAGGACAGGCTCAGTAGAGCTTTGCTTTTTTTCCCTACACCAATGCCTGCTGATAAAGGATGCATGCACTTTACTGCCACCATTTGAGGAGGCGACAAGGATGATGAGCCATGAGAATGCATGCATCAGTGATACAATCCCCAATGCATGCATCAGTGATACAATCCCTCTTGTTCTCCTGCTTCCACATCCCATCAGCAGCGTCCACATATGGTGGAAGATTATATAGGGGCGAAAACAGACATGGAGAGCTTTCCAGTTGACGATACACTGGGTTACTGAGTCATGAGAATAGACCACTGGCCAGAACTTGCGTAGTATGCACTTGAGCTGCTGGGGTTCCCTGCATCCAGTGTGCTTTCCGAATGGCCATTCAGTGCTGCCGGAAGTTTTGTGACAGATAAGAAAAGAGCGTGTCTGTCCACACACTCAGTTGACCGGGTGACATTTGTCAAAATGAATCAGTCCTGGAATAGCAGCAGCTATCAAGCCCCTGATGCCAATTTTGCTGATTAAGTGTTTTGGGGATTTGGAATCTCTGCAAGACTGTCTAGGCTGCCTAACTTTGTGGGTGTTGATTTTATCTTGAAGTCACTTTTTGGTTTAGGTTTTATGGGCACAGTTAACCCCTAAGGACCAATTTTTCTGCACCTGTTTGACAGGTGCATATTATTAAAATTTTTGACAGCAAGGCCAATTCTTGCTTTCAACAAGAGTTCCTGCTTGCAGGACTTTTTTTCCCGCCCTGCAAGCTCACCGCCCCAGTATGAAAGCACTCGGCTTTCACACTGGGGTGGCTTGAGAGGCGCTTTTCAGGCGCTTTACAGGTGCTATTTTTAGCACTGAAATGTCCCTTTTTTTATTTTATTATATCAATGCAAAAAGACAAAAAAATATATATTTTCTACTTTTTCTTTTAAAACATATCCAATAAAAAAAGAAAAATATAATCAAATTTCTTCATAAATTTAGGCCAAATGTATTCTGCTACATGTGTTTTTTTACGACTAATGGCGGTGATCAGAGACTTAAAATGGGACTGTGATAGTGTGGTGGACAATTTGAACCTAACTGACACTGAGTGGTAACTGACTAACTGCCACTGACATCACCAGTGACACTAATGCCGCGTACACACGATCGTTTTTTCTGATGAAAAAAGACCGGTGGACTTTTTTCATCGGACAAACCGATCGTGTGTGGGCCCCATCGGTCTTTTTTTCATTGGAATAAAAAAATAGAACATGTTTTAAATTATACCGATGGAAAAAAAACGATAGCAAATTCCGACCGTCTGTGGGGAACTCCATCGGAGAAAAAACCCACGCATGCTCAGAATCAAGTCAACGCATGCTCAGAAGCATTGAACTTCATTTTTCTCGGCTCTTCGGAGTGTTTTACGTCACAGCGTTTGGGACGGTCGGATTTTTGACTGATGGTGTGTAGGCAAGACTGATGGAAGTCAGCTTCGTCGGATTTCCGATGGAAAAATCCATCGGATTTTATTCAATCGGAAATCCGATCGTGTGTACAGGGCATTATACAGTGATCCGTGCTAATACTATACACTGTGAATCATTGGCCATGACCCCCTAACAGACACCTGCTGTATACAATTACAGCGGGTGAAGATACAATTCAAGTAAAAGGGAATTGCCATACAGTGAAACAGGCTATCAAACACTCAGGCTAACCATCAAACACCAATGGCCTCCAATCTATGTAAAACTGCAAACCTTTAAAGAGCCGCGCTTATTATGATTTTTGTGTTACAAAATACAATACATAACAAACGTATACAATATTTAGGCCTCTTTCACGCAGAAGGTTCCATGCTGCCACCAAATTTTAAGTGGCAAGAATCAGTGGATTCTTGCAGCTGGAATGACTGGAGCAAGCGATTAGCAGCAGCCACACCGTCTATTTAAACTACAGTAATGGCAGGTTGACAGTGGCCGCTGTTGTTCTCATGTAGCCACAGTCGCACACAGAATGGTTAGCTGCAGTTAGGGGTTGTTGCCTTATGGTTTTATGTGAAATCTCCATTAATAGCTGTAAAATATTGTAATTATGAATATATTTCATTTGGCTTGCATCTATGAAAACCGGGCAAAAGGGCGTCACAGAAGTGCCTGGTAGAGCAGACATTGCGGAGACAGACTTGTATATACAAGCCATGGAGAAACAATTTCATTGTTTTACAGCTACTCCCTTGAAAGGATCCCATGCTGGGATATGCAATGAAGGGAGCCCAACCTGTAATCAATACCTTACCTCCTGGGAAAATTCAATTAAATCTCCTGGCCAGATATAGTCACCAGGATTTGCATGAAAGGGGGCTGACTTAGGTAGTAAGCCCTCCAACCATTAGCCCAGCTAGGCCAACCAATGGGATTTCAGCATGGAGGGATACAGTCAGAGCAGATGGGGATAGGGAGCTCTCTCGATGGGAACGCCAGGCTGCATAATGGTTCTAAAGGGTAATTATGGGAAAAGGTCTGTCTTACATTTAACGGAATATGCTTTTCCATTAATGTTTTAAAGGAATATTCTCTGTATTCCTCCATGTAAATATTGTAGTTTAACCTACTATCTCCTACTTGTTTAAGACTATAGATATTTTCTGTGTATTAGATTAGACTTTAACAATTCTCTAATAAATGTTTATTATGTTGAAGCTTTCACTTCTGGTCAAAAGAACTCTTATTTAACCCATATCATATCTTTGAGATATTAAATCTTAAATATAGATTTTAAAGGGCAACAGGGTGGATGTCTAAGCCTGGATACAGCTGACTATGTCCAAGCTTGTAGATCCATTCCTAATCACTGCTAACTGCTATGTGTAAGGCTACATGTGAACAGCTTTGGCTGATCTCAGCCTGCAATACCAATGGCCACACAGTCATTGGTTATTATGGTGCACCATAATAGTCAATGACACTGCACAAAAAATAAACTTGTATTCTCTCCAAGATTCATACCAGACCTTTACCCGAGCATGCAGGAAAGCAGTGAACATGCACTCCCCCCTTTCTGAACCATACCTCATCACATGCCCTCAACATGGTGGAGGATACCTTGACGTGGGGAACATATTTAATTCATGACTTTACCTCACATGTTTAGTTAGTTTTTGTTTACACGTGGATCAGCACCCTGTGTTTAAGCAGCATTTGTTCAGCATTTTTAAAGTCTCATAACCGCCCTTTAGTAAATATTGAATATTACAATGAGAACCACACATTGCATTTTACAGTTGTGGTAACATTGTGTTGTGTTGTGTTAAAAATTAAGCAGCATATCGCTTTCACAAAGCATTGGCACTTGCCAGCCGCCTCCATTGATTTCAATGGTTATGCTCTGTCATTGGACTTTAACAGCACCTATAGCATTTATGGCATGTTAGCGAAGCATTTGTAAAATGTTAGCCAGGTTCTGGGGGAGAGGCAGTGGGGGATTCTGTATCCCAGAATGCACTTGGAAATAATAGAGAACTAGGACAGAGCAGCATCCGTTCCTTCCTCTTTGTACAGAGCAGCAGTGTGGTAACACCATTTGCTTCTGTGTGCAGGCAAAAGCATCAAGCCAGCCAGCAATACTGTCAGTACCAGGTAGGAGCAGAGGCATTAAGCATTACTGCCAGTGGCAAAGCTTTTTGGTTCAGCAAAGTTGAGCTGGACCAAGACAGTTGTCAAAGAGATCAAAGTATACAAATCTATCTTGCAGAGAATTTACAAAAATGCCTGCTATCACACCACAACCTAACCACGCCTCAAAATTAATAATTTCCTCTTCATCATTTCCCTTTTAAGTACTTCCCACTAGAAAAGCAATACTTTCATAAGTATTTATCAAGCATTCTTGAAGCTTTTTCCACACTTCATAAACACAACAAAAACCAGTGTTGCCAACCCCCCGAAGTGAAATTTACTGGCAGAACAACAAAATTTATGAACGACACCACTTTTTTACTGGCAGAAAAACATGAAATTTACTGGCAGATCCACATTTTTTACTGACACTGCAAAAAAAGTACTGCTTTTAGTGCTAAACAGTGCAAATATCAACATTTGAACTATAAACACATAGCTAATGCTATTATCAATGTGTTTAAGTTAAACAAAAGTAAAAAAATGTATTTCTCAATTTTCATGAAGGTTAGGTTACTATAACCCAGCCAGCACAGAGTTCCCTCTTACATCAGAGTCTGCAGGATTCCCCCTTACAGTGCAAGGCTGTGGACATACTGCAGGAGGTGGAGAGAGGCTGCGAACATGACACAGGAGGGGGACAGTGGCTGTGGACATGACACAGGAGCGGAACAGAGGCTGCGGACATGACACAGGAGGGGGACAGAGGCTGCGGACATGACACAGGAGGGGGACAGAGGCTGCGGACATGACACAGGAGGGGGACAGAGGCTGCGGACATGACACAGGAGGGGGCAGAGGCTGCGGACATGACACAGGAGGGGGACAGAGGCTGCGGACATGACACAGGAGGGGGATAGAGGCTGCGGACATGACACAGGAGGGGGACAGAGGCTGCGGACATGACACAGGAGGGGGACAGAGGCTGCGGACATGACACAGGAGGGGGACAGAGGCTGCGGACATGACACAGGAGGGGGACAGAGGCTGCGGACATGACACAGGAGGGGGACAGAGGCTGCGGACATGACACAGGAGGGGGACAGAGGCTGCGGACATGACACAGGAGGGGGACAGAGGCTGTGGACATGATACAGGAGGGGGACAGAGGCTGCGGACATGATACAGGAGGGGGACAGTGGCTGCGGACATGACACAGGAGGGGGACAGTGGCTGCGGACATGACACACTCCCAGGATCTGCTCAGTGATAGAAGTAGGGATGGATGGATCATTGTGGGACGCAGTGTCCCCAGGATCTGCTCAGTGCCAGGACTGGGGATGGATGGATGGATCATTGTGGGGGCAGTGTCCCCAGGATCTGCTCAGCGATAGGAGTAGGGATGGATGTCATTCTGGGGAGCTGTGCACCCAGGATCTGCTCAGTGACAAGACTAGGAATGGATGGTGCATTGATTACCGTATGTTGTCAGGGGGCTGCAGTGCAGTGAAAGGGTTAATAGAAGATGCATGGCTGGAGGAGATGGAGTGGAGAATCTTGTGAATGGATCTGTGACTACACCTGATCCTTTGTCCTTCCTGGGCTCCCAGCGATGTCCTCCTATAGTTGATATCCCCCCCCAGTTTTACTCTCCTCCTTACCCTGGCTGGCCTGCTCGGCTCCGAGTCCTCCTATATAGGGCGACCACCATAGTGTCCCGACGAGTGCCGAGACTCCCGATCTATTCAAAAATGGCGCCGGGCGGCGCCATTAAGTTACTGCGAATGCGCCGCCCGGCCGAGCGCATACGAACTTTCCCGAGCCCGGCCGGCTTCGGAACGGCGCATGCGCTGTTGCATGGTCGGCTCGCGGCCATCTTTTTTATGGGCACCCGATGCCCATAACGGACCTTACGGACACCCCAAAAAGGGGGTTAAATTTACGTGCTGTACGTAAATTAACGTACGGTTGGCAACACTGACAAAAACACGTCATAAATGCTATAGGTGTTTTAATAACCATTGCTACATTCTTCATGATTAACACACGTATGAACAAGCCCTTAAAGACCCTCACTCAGTTTTCCTTTTTTTACATTGAGGTGCCAGGCAAGAAAATTTAATTTATGGCAAGAGTGTGTCAGGAGTGCATCGTATCCAGCGTTTGCCGTGTTTGGTTTTGGTGGGTAGATGAGTGCTGTTTATTAGCACAGTGGTTATCACTTCCACCTTGCTGTACTAGGGTCATCGGTTTGAATCCCAACTGCAACTCTACCTGCCTGGAATTTGCATGTTCTCCCTGTGCCTGCGTGGGTTTCCTCCAGGTACTCTGGTTTCCTCTCATACCCCAAAGACATGCTGGTAGATTAATTGGCTCCTGTCTAAATTGGCCCTAGTATGTGTAGGTATGAATATGAGTTAGGGACCTTAGATTGTAAGGTCCTTGAGGGCAGGGATAGATATGAATGTACAATATATGTGTAAAGAGCTGCCTTAAATTGATGGCGCTATATAAGTACCTCTGATAAATAAATAATTCCTAACTAGCATGGAATTACATCACTAGACTACATAAGTGATGATGAATTGTATACATATTTAACTTTGTTTTAAGATCTTACAGATTTATTAGGACTCCACGGTAGTAAGCCAAATGATTTGTAGTAGAAATAACTGAAAATATGATTTCTAAATAATAAGTTAAGGTTTGCCAACACTGGATATTACTCTGAGCCTTAAAAAGAAAACTAGATTATTTGTACTGCCCAGTACCTTTTAAACAAATACATCTGGTCAAGTTTTATTAAATCCATACTAAACTAAACAACTAAATGCACAAATTAAAAAGAAACAAGGGAGCTGTTTTACCTGCCAAAGGTTTTGTAGTTTTGCATTTCCACTACTGATATTTACACAGCTCTGTCACACAATACATTCCTGTCTGGTAGGCCAGGGGAACCATTTTTTTTGTATTGTAGTGAAAGCAGTGCTAAATTCAGCATAATGGTTGGTGGGATTAGTCAAAGGGGTTGATCTACTAAAGGCAAATAGGATCTTCAGTTTGTAAGGAAAGCTGCAAGGGAATTTTCCCCGGACGGCTTCCATCATCCAATCGTGTGCAAACAAAAATGTGATTTTGTGTTTTAATTTTCCTTACATGTGACTGCATATTTTTTTGAAACTTCACCATATTCATGAAGTTCTAGGGTAAATTTCCTTGCAAAGTGCAAGTTCCTAGCAAACAGCATATTTGCCTTTTACAAAGCAACCCCACAAAGTTCAGGTATGCGCAACATATTGAACATTAATTCACAGTCTCCCTTATCCCTTCATTGCATGTGTCTGGTACCTTCTTCCTTTAGATCCAAGGTCTTTGGCCATCTTTATTGACTGGGCCAGGACGATGTAACGGAAGTTGCTTTATCCTGGAACCTGACAGTGAGCTGTGCATGTACTGCTGCCAGTGTATATTTCATAAAAACTTTCTTTTGTCTTTTCTACCATAAATAACTACCTTCTAGCAATTATTTACTCTACAAGTTTTGTACCAATTTAAGTAACACTTACTGTGCCTTTAAAAAGTATTCATACCCCTTGAAATTTTCCACATGTTGTCATGTTACAACCAAAAACGTAAATGTATTTTATTGTGATTTTATGTGATAGACCAACACAAAGTGGCACATAATTGTGAAGTAGAAGGAAAATAATAAATGGTTTTCATTTTTTTTTTACAAATAAATATCTGAAAAGTGTGGCGTGCATTTGTATTGAGTCAATACTTTGTAGAACCACCTTTTGCTGCAATTACAGCTGCAAGTCTTTTGGGTATGTCTCCACCAGCTTTGCACATCTAGAGAGTGAAATTTTGGCTCGTTCTTCTTTGCAAAATAGCTCAAGCTCTGTCAGATTGGATGGAGAGTGTCTGTGAACAGCAATTTTCAAGTCTTGCCACAGATTCTCAATTGGATTTAGGTCTGAACTTTGACTGGGCCATTCTAACACATGAATATGCTTTGATCTAAACCATTCCATTGTAGCTCTGGCTGTATGTTTAGGATCGTTGTCCTGCTGAAAGGTGAATCTCCACCCCAATCTCAAGTCTTTTGTAGACTCAAACAGGTTAGGTTTTCTTCTAAGATTGCCCTGTATCTGGCTCCATCCATCCATCTTCCCATCAACTCTGACCAGCTTCCCTGTCCCTGCTTAAGAAAAGCATCCCCATAACATGATGCTGCCACCACCATGTTTTACAGTGGGGATGGTGAGTTCAGGTTGATGTGCAGTGTTAGTTTTCTGAAACACATAGCAATTTGTTTTTATTCCAAAAAGTTCAATTTTGGTCTCATAGTTACATAGTTAGTGAGGTTGAAAAAAATAGTTCAACTATAAAAATAAATAAATAAAAATAATAAAAAAAATAATATCCTACAATCCCATATACCCAAGCCTATACCCACAGTTGATACAGAGGAAGGCTAAAAACCCCAGCAATGCATGATCCAATTTGCTACAGCAGGGGAAAAAAATCCTTCCTGATCCCTGAGAGGCAATCGGAATTTCCCTGGATCAACTTTACCTAAAAATGTTAGTACCCAGTTATATTTTGTACGTTTAGGAAAGAATCCATGCCTTTCTTAAAGCAATCTACTGAGCTGGCCAGAACCACCTCTGGAGGTAGTCTATTGCATATTTGGAGCCAAAATCTCTTTTCCTCTAGGCGTAAAGAGCACCCCCCTTGTCCTCTGTGTTGACCGTAAAGTGAACAATACAACTCCAAGTTAACTATATGGACCCCTTATATATTTATATAAAATAAGAAAAATGTAACAAAGAAAAAAAAAATGTAAAAAAAAAGTGCCACCAGTCAGTGTCCCTAATGACTGCCAAACCAGTCAAATGATGATGCTGTACTGCTCTGGTCACAGTATGTAAAAAAAAAACTGTGAGGAAAAAACACATTTTATTTAATTTCTTGACCACTTGCTGGCCGCCTCATAGCAGATTTACTGCTACAGGGTGGCTGCACTGTGCAGAATCATGTATATATATGTGATTCTGCACTTCCGGGTTTTGGGCGCGAGTGCACGCCACTGGAGGCTCGCTCCCACTGTGATTTTACACAGCAGAAGCTAAACAGCGTGTTCCATGTACCCCATCTCTGCCGGCAGCCGGTAATCGTTCATTACACTGACAGAATTCCAGTCTGACTTCTGTTAGTACCAGAAGACATGAATCCTGTGTTTCTGTAAAGCAGAAACACCGATCCATGTCTTCCATTAGTAAAAGCACCTCCCTCACTACACTGAAACATTAGCTAGGCACACAGTTAAATCGCCTTTGATCGCCCCTGATGTTAACTCCTTCCCTACCAGTGTCATTAGTGCACTAACAGTGCATATTTTTAGCACTGATCACTGTAATAATGTCACTGGTGTAACGCCGAGCGCTCCGGGTGTCCCATCCATCCCGGAGCGCCCGCGGCGTCTGTCCCCCTGCAGCGCTCCAGTCGGCTCCTCTGACCGTGAGCGCTGCTCTGATGCTGGCGGGGATGCGATCCATGCGGCGGCACCTGTCCGCCCGCAGATCGCATCCCATCCTGCTCACCGGCCTCCTCCTCCTGCTCCGTCCCGGCGCGCGTGGTCCCGCTGCTCTCTAGGGTGCGCGCGCCGGTCTTCTTAAATTTAAAGGGCCAGTGCACCATTGATTGGTGCCTGGTCCAATTACTGTGTCACACTCAAAAACACTTAAAAACCCACTCCCCCTTCCTGTCCTTGCCGGATCTTGTTGCCTTAGTGCCCTGAGAAAGCGTTTTGTACTTGCCTTTCCAGTGTATCTGACCTTCTGCCGTTGCCGCCTGCCCTGACCTTCCGCTACGTCTGACCTTGCCTCTGCCTAGTCCCAGTGTACCGTGCCTATCTCAGCTGCCAGAGAAGTCGAGCCACTACTGGGGGACACGACCTGGTTGCTACCGCCGCAGCAAGTTCATCCCGCCTTGCGGCGGGCTCTGGTGAAAACCGGTAGCTGCTTAGAACCGGTCCTCCAGTGCGACCCGTGCCTTCGCCTCTCTGGCACAGAGGATCCACCTCCTGTGTCCTCACTAGCCGCCAGTCCGGGCCCTGACAGTCAGCAAGTCCATCCCACCTTGCGGCGGGCTCTGGTGAAAACCGGTAGCTGCTTAGAACCGGTCCTCCAGTGCGACTCGTGCCTTCGCCTCTCTGGCACAGAGGATCCACCTCCTGTGTCCTCACTAGCCGCCAGTCCGGGCCCTGACAGTAGATCCGGCCATGGATCCCGCTGAGGTACCGCTGCCAAATCTCGCTGACCTCACTACCGTGGTTGCCCAGCAGTCGCAACTGATCGCCCAACAAGGACAGCAGCTGTCGCAGTTGACCGCCATGGTCCAGCAGCTTCTGCCGCCGCAGCCCCCAGCATCTTCCCCTCTCCGAGCTGCCGCTACTACCTCGAGAATTCGCCTGTCTCTTCCGGAGAAATTTGACGGGGATTCTAGGATGTGCCGGGGATTCTTGTCCCAATGTTCCCTGCATCTTGAGATGATGTCTGACCAGTTTTCCACAGAACGGTCTAAAGTGGCATTCGTGGTCTCTCTGTTGTCTGGAAAGGCCTTGGCATGGGCCATGCCACTCTGGGACCGCAACAACCCTGCTACAGCCACCGTTCAGTCCTTCTTTGCTGAGGTTCGCAGCGTTTTTGAGGAACCAGCCCGAGCCTCATCCGCTGAAACCGCCCTGCTTAACCTTGTCCAAGGAAACTCTTCTGTGGGCGAATATGCCATACAGTTCCGCACACTGGCCTCAGAGTTAGCCTGGAATAATGAGGCTCTCTGCGCAACCTTCAAGAAGGGTTTATCGGGCCACATCAAGGATTGTCTGGCCGCACGAGAGATACCCTCTTCCTTGACGGAACTCATCCATTTAGCTACCCGCATCGATATGCGTTACGTCGAAAGACGCCAAGAGCTTCGCCAGGAGAAAGATCTTGTTCGCACCAGGCGTTATCCGCACCTGGCTCCTCTCTTTCTGAATCCAATGCATCCTGTTACCGTGCCTCCCGCCGAGGAGGCCATGCAAGTGGACCGGTCTCGCCTGACCCTACAAGAGAGGTTTCGCCGTAGGAACGAGAACTTATGCCTTTATTGTGCGAGCTCTGATCACTTCCTAAAAGACTGCCCTATTCGTCCTCCGCGTCAGGGAAACGCCCGCACCTAGTGAACGTGGGAGAGGCGTTACTGGGTGTGAATTCTTCCTCTCCACGTCTGACTATTCCTGTGCGGATTTCTCCTTCTGCTGGCTCCCTCTTCCCTGCGGTGGCCTTCCTGGACTCTGGTTCTGCAGGAAACTTTATTGAAGCCTCTTTCATCAACAGGTTCAACATTCCTGTTACCCGTCTCATCAAACCCTTCTTCATTTCCTCTGTAAATGGAGAGAATTTGGATTGTACCGTGCGTTACCGCACCGAACCCCTGCTCATGTCCGTTGGTGTTTTTCACCAAGAAAAGATTGAATTCTTTGTTTTGCCGAACTGTACTTCTGACATCCTTCTTGGCCTACCCTGGCTCCAGCGTCACACTCCTACCCTCGACTGGACCACTGGGGACATCAAATCCTGGGGTGACTCCTGTCACAAGCATTGCCTTAAGTCTGTACCGACCTGTCAAGTCCCCATCACTACTCCTTTGCCTGGCCTTCCAAAGGCCTATCAGGACTTTTCTGATGTCTTTTGCAAAAAACAGGCGGAGGTCTTACCACCACATAGACCCTACGACTGCCCCATTGACTTGCTCCCAGGTACTACACCACCCGTGGCAGAATTTACCCTCTCTCCTCTCCTGAAACCAAGGCCATGACTGAATACATTCAGGAGAACCTCAAGAGAGGTTTTATTAGGAAATCATCTTCTCCAGCCGGAGCAGGCTGCTTCTTCGTGGCCAAGAAGGACGGATCTCTACGCCCTTGCATAGACTATCGTGGTCTCAATAAAATCACTATTAAAAACCGCTACCCTCTGCCTCTCATCTCGGAGCTCTTTGACCGTCTGCGTGGAGCAAAAGTTTTTTCTAAATTGGACCTCAGGGGCGCTTATAACGTCATCAGAATCCGTAAAGGAGATGAATGGAAAACCGCATTTAACACCAGAGACGGTCACTTTGAATATCTTGTCATGCCGTTCGGACTTTGCAACGCCCCTGCAGTCTTTCAAGATTTTGTCAACGAAATCTTCCGGGACCTACTGTATACCTGTGTGGTTGTCTATCTTGACGACATCCTAATCTTCTCTGCCAACCTTAAGGAACATCGGCTCCATGTCCGTCAAGTGCTCCAGCGCCTCCGCGTAAATCATCTTTACGCTAAATTTGAAAAATGCCTTTTTGAGCGCAGCAGTCTTCCTTTCTTAGGTTATCTGGTCTCTGGACAAGGTCTTCAAATGGACCCTGACAAACTCTCCGCAGTCTTGGGTTGGCCACGCCCCTCTGGACTTCGTGCTATCCAACGCTTCCTTGGTTTCGCCAACTACTATCGTCAGTTCATACCCCACTTCTCCACCATCGTTGCTCCTATAGGGGCACTGACCAAAAAAGACGCGAATCCTAGGTCCTGGCCGCCTCAAGCGGAGGAAGCCTTTACTCGCCTTAAGACCGCCTTCTCCTCTGCACCTGTCCTGTCTCGGCCATATCCTCTAAAGCCGTTCTTCCTTGAAGTCGACGCCTCCTCGGTAGGAGCCGGAGCTGTATGTCAAGTAATTTTGGACCAACTCTCGTTACAAGTCAAGATATTTTATTGCATATGCAAGAGAAATGGTTAAATGTATATTTTCTGCTTCAGAGATCCATTTCTGCCTGTCATAAGTTTACATGCTGCTTTTATCACCCTTAAACCTTCCCCCTTCCTGTTCGTAACGTCCTGATCACGTGTATAATTTCAACTTTTATTCTGACGTTTTAGCAGGAAGATGAGAATATCCTTTTTCAGCCAACACCTTATGACAGGAAATTTCATACAATGAACACATAAATTATTCCATGGTTCGCAGCCCATATTTGACAGATGTAAGAGTCAGCACATCTTTGCACAATAGAATATGGTCATATGACTTATTCCAGTAATTAGGGCTATTAGAGCTTATTCAGCATATTTAAGTATTAATAGAGTTATATAAAGCAAACATTTTAACTTTAGAAGATATAGTCATATTAATATGCATATTCATAGTTGACATTTAAAGTATAATTTCTAATTTCTCTAACAGCTGCTCCCTTTTATACTTATAATGTCAATAATTCAAATATCCAGGTTCTTTATTTTACCAGGTATTATCATTTAGACAAATAAGTCTTTTGAAAGGACTGTAAGTTCATCTTCATCAGGTTCCGGGTATAGTTCAGTGTTGTTCTGAAAAAACATAGTCTTTGTTAGTGATGTGTCAATCAGTCTTTGAAGAATTCCTCTAATACAAGGAATGCAGCAACATCCACACAGCGTAAGGACCGTGGCTACCATGACAACAGAGATGAGCAAACCTTTTGCAAGATCACCCCATTTACCAAACCATTTTTCAAAGAGTCCTGTTAAGGGGTTCTCTACACCAGAGTTCTCAGTTAGTTCCTGGGATAACATTTGTAGGCCTTGCAAAGCCTTGGTGATACTTCCATCAGGTGCCGTATTATTTGGAATAAAAGTGCAGCAGAAGGTGCCGAACATTTTGCATACCCCGCCCCTTTCTGCCAGCAACATATCCAATGCTATACAGTTCTGCCACGCTGTCAAAGAGGTGGCGTCCAATTGTGCTGCTATACCTTTGATAGCATCTCTGGTGTAATTCACAAACCTCTGCTGGTTGTAGTAGATGTAGTAGATGTAGTTTATCCAGTCGACGTTCTTGTTGGCCTGTACCCATAGGAAGAGTGAGGTGAGTCCTGCTGTTACTTGATTCTGTGCTTTAAATTCATCCGGAAACTCCTCGTGGAACACCTATTGAGTCTATATATACCTGGTTGTCAAAATGATTCTGGACACTTAAGTCTCTTAAAATAGTGTTTACCTGGTAGTCTCATCAATTTATTAGTCATAGGAACAATATAAAAGGGAAGCAACAGGCGGGTAAGGGCACAACTACCCTCCCATCTAGGTGGCAGTCTGAGCCTTAGTTTCTTGTCCCCACACAGCCACCAAACATCAGCTAGTTGCCGTTTCTGTTCCTGAAACCATTTTAGTTGATACTTAATGTCTGTAGTTGATGTTGTGGTCGCACAGTATTCAGGAGATAGAGTGCCAACCTTTGTACCATCCTTATCTTTGTTAGAGAAACTAGAAACATTTCCTGGTAATGCTTGTAGTGAAGGGGGTGTACTTTGCATTTTAGTTTTAGGGTATCTCTTTTTCTCATTTGCACATTCAGACCCAGTAATATTTTCTGAAAACAGTCTTATTATGCAAGCTAAATCTGTTTCCTCTTCAGGGAGAGGAATGGTAGCTAGTTGTGGTCTTGGGTTTGCACGAGAAATACAATCACTTAACCCCTTAGATTGAGTTGTGTATCTGACCCATTCTATCCACTAATTTTTGTCTCCAAATCCTGTTTCTATACCTAATTGTTCCTTGTAAGTAAAATCTGTTTTAAACAAAGAGGTATTAAGTTGAAACTGAGTTGGCTCGGGGGCTGGGGTGTTCTGACCAGGGGTTACAACCTAAATAGTGATTCTCCCTAGTAGGTCAGATATTGTACCATATACCAATTAGTTGTATTGTTTAGTTTACAAAATTGGAGCCATTGTTACTGTAAATCAGCGCGGGGATCCCTTGTCGTGGAATCACCTCTTTGATTAGTACTTTGGCTACTGACTGTCCATCCGTGTGCGCCATAGGAAAAGTTTCCACCCACTTTATAAACCTGTACACAATAACCAGACAGTACTTATTCTCACATTTGTTCAATTCAATAAAATCCATGCATATTGTGTGAAAGGGATAAGGGGGTTGTGGGAAATGACCCCTTAAGGCTCTTAGGGCACCTTGTGCATGGTATCTGTTACAAATCGGATATGTGAGACAAAATTTTCAGAGTAGTTTTGTAAACCCATATGTTGTGTACACCCAGTACCATCCCTCCTTTTGAGGTATGGGCCTACCCATGACTCAATAACACAGCATACGTGAATAGTGATGTAGATAAGTTAGGTTTACTTTCTGTACATGTGTATATACCATTGACCAGTGTTGACCCTGTATATAACCACTTTGATTTTCACCTGCCGGTGATGTTTTCTGCATTTCTGATAACCATGTTTCATCAATAGCTCTCTGTACCTCATCATTTACTTGGGAAACTGTATATGTTTGTCATTGCTGTCCTTCAGAAGCTTCCTTTGCTGTCTTGTCTGCTAGTGCATTCCCTAGGGTAATTGGATCTGTTCCCTTTCTATGTGCCGCACATTTACAAATAGCCACTTGTGCTGGTTTTTGTACATATTCTAGAAGGGCAAGAATGAGATCTCTGTGTGATCGGTTTCCCATGGCAACGTAATCATACCCCTTTTTTCCATTGCTGGGCAAATATGTGTAGAGAAAGCGTATTGGCTGTCAGTATAAATATCTATTTATTTTTCCCTTCCCCTAGACTGCAGGCCCTTGACAGGGCTATAATGTCAGCTTGTTGTGCAGAATAGGAACTGGGAAAGGGTCTAGCTTCAATGACCTGGTCATGTGTTACTATAGCATAAGCCGTTTGATTTATCGTTTTTTCTACACGACCCATCAACAAAAAAGGTAATGTCAGCATCTAGAAAGGGAACATCAGTGAGATCCTTCCTAGGGAGTACCCGTTCATCAATTTTGAGCTGCACAATCATGTGGATCCCCATCACCAGGTGTTGGCATTAGTGTAGCAGGATTCAATGTAGTACACTTCTTGATTGTAACGTGTGGTTGTCCCAGAAGTGTAGTCATACATGATAAATGCCTGACTGGAGATAAATAGGAGATTCTGTCTTATAGTAAGATCACCTAAATAACATGTGAGACCTTTAAGTACCAGGGGTGGAACAATACTATCAATGCAGATGACCGTATGGCCAATGAGGCTGCTACTACAGCTTGTACACAGTGGGGCAAATTAGTTAAGTAAGATGCAACTAGTTTGTGTTCGTTCTCATAAACCTGAGTGAGAGCAGAAGTCATGTACCCCTCTTTACAATCTACAGTCTGCTAAAGGGTTTCTACTGTAATTGGGTAGGCTAAGCACAGTAGAACCCACAATGAGGTGCTTCACCTTTGTAAATGCATCCTCTGCTTGCACATTCCACTGGATGGAACCTTTTGCAGACATTTGTGTACCATAGATGAGATCAGAAAGAGGCACCACCTCCGTAGCATAATTAGCTATCCATGCTCTACAAAAATTTGCCATGCCAAGAAATTACATCATTTCTTTATTTTTACGTGGTTTGGGGGCTTGAAGGATGGCCTCTTTTCGGATCTCATCTGGATGTCTGCCTTTTTGAGATATAATGTAACCCTGGTATTTCACCTTGTTTTTCAAAAGTTGTATTTTATTTTGCTAACCTTGTGACCTTGTTCTGCGAGGAAATGCATCAGAGCCAAGGTGTCAATTTTACATTGTCGCTCCAGAGGAGCCGCTACCAGAATGTCATCCACATACAAGAGAATTTGACTCCCACTGGGAGGTACAACTCGAGACAAAGCATTGAACATTTCTTGTGAGTTTTCCCTTGTACATAAGTGCAAACCAGAACTGACTGTCTGTCTTAATTAGCCCTACGTCTGTCTTTCCTTTTGATCACAAGAAATCGGGGACGTCTTTTAAGGCATCCCCTTCCCCTTTGGTCAAAAAGTGTCAGTCACTGTCTTTTGTCAAAACTTCAATCACGCAAGTTCTGGTTGTACATTCAACAAACCACGCTAATCTGTACCTCTGATTCCCTCTGGATTTCAGTTCCTCATCTGTTAATTTGACCCAGTCTGTGATAAGTTCTCCTAGCTCATGCCATGATACCTCGGAGTTCCGCGTGACTGAAACATGAGGTACAGTATCCTGCCTGTATATTTGCAGAATAGGCTGTGGTAGGAGACAAGTAGCCATGTTATTTCCTTCCTTATCACAGTACAGGTATCTTAAGAGCACTTCAGTGTTAGTGCAACTCATTAACTGTTTCTCATAGGACCTATCAGGCCCAGTGGTCCTTTTGTAGTAGATAGTGCAATAGAGGTTCGTCTGGACCTTGTACCTTTCCTCACAGGCTCTTCAATTATTTCTGTCAGGGTTTTGGGCATCTTTAATCCCTCAGTTTGTAAATCCAAGCTGTACCAGTATCAGGGCTCATTATCCACAGCTGTGATTTGTTTTTCACACAGCCGATGGGCTTTGAGGCCCCCCTCCACTGGTACGACAGAAATATCAAGAGCATGCAACATGTCTCTACCCAACGAATTAACAGGACATTTAGTTGACATTACTATTTTACACTGAGCCTTTTTACCTGTCTGTGGATTTTCCACAGTAAGGCCTTCAGACACGGCCTCCTGGTGCATCAACCCATTTGCAGATTTTACATATACTAAACCTTTTCCCTGTACCCCTGGTGGCATATCCAGCGGGTGTATCAGGGTCCTACAAGCCCCAGTGTCACAGAGAAATGTTACCCAACTACTCTTTGCAACCCAGGTTATTTCTGGCTTGGCTTCAGCATGCAAACAAGTTTCAACATTACACACATCCAAAATATCAGATTCTTTCCCATCCTTCTGCTTCTCTCTCTGCAGACACACTTTTACCATACAGGAAACACTCCCCCCTCATCCTTTTCTTTACTTTCTTTTTTGGTTGGAAGTGCCCCTCAGCATGCCTCGCATACTTGATTAGCTCCTAGAGTCTGCAGATCCTATGGTTAATCATGTGTTCGTTAACAAAACTTGATATAAGGACTAGCAGCCCCTTCAGGATTGCATTCTTTAGCTGTTGTTCATATGGGCTATTGTTCACTTGATCTACTGGGATTTCTATCCCAGAGTGGTTATTAAAATTCTTCTTTATCCTAACAATGAAATTATCCACTGTTTCCTCTTCTCCCCATATACACTGATTTATAATGGACCAGTTGGCTTGACGTATCCATCTATCCTCTCTCTATCTTTGCTATAAGAGCATTTCTTCTGTTTTTGAGTGCTGCATCATCCTGAGGCAACACCCCTCCCTGGTTGTTTAATCCACTCCAATCTCCCACTACATGATGCCAGTCAGGTCCCAGTACCTGTCTGGTGACCTGCTCTATTTCCCTCACATTGAGATGATAGCTAGCAACCATTCCCATGATACCATCCCTGAATTGAGCTATGTGGACCTTGGGATTGCTGTAAGGAGGGTCAGCGGGGTAACTTGTTGCATACCTCTGTCCCATCTGGTGGTGGGGACTGCAGGTCTGCAATAGGGAATTGGGAGCGGGTGGTGAAGTCAGAGGGGGAGCAGTGTCTGTCGGTGGGATTGGAGAGTCCTCTAAAGGGTGTGTAGGGGCTGTCGGGTGCATTAGGTTTGTCGCATTTTGTTCAGTCAATACTTGCTGCACTAAACTTCGGAGGACGGTCATATTATTGTCCTCCTCTTTGTCTAAAAACATAGTCTTTTTATGATTTTTTTTTAATGATTTTAACCTACAGTTAGACTCCTCAAGCCATTTCTTTGCCTGGGGAAGACCTAATTTATTCTATTTCCTTATTTTTCTTTTCTTTTCTTTTATATATATATATATATATATATATATATATATATATATACATATATACATACATATATATACACATACACATATGCATACACATATACACACATACATACATACATGCCGGCATAATTTTTATTTATTTTTAAAGCTTTCTACACAACACAGTATTACACAACAATCCTTAGTTAAAAATGCATCAAAATCATACTTTGTTTTCCATGTCTTAAGGAGTTTCACATTCTCTTTGTCTAGACTACACATATACTTTGCATCATCATTCAAACCATCAGACTTTCCATGGATCATACTCATTTTAACGTGCACACGGAGTTTTTTTTTGTAAGGTCTTCTCACACTGACACAATACCTGCACACAGTATCTTATCACTTCTGCAGCTACTCACAAACTTTCTAGTCGTGACATATCACTTCTAGATTATTGATCTTGTGTGCTGCTATAATACTGGTGTCTTGTCTTCTTACTTAATGTTTTTTTCATTTATAGGGAGAATGAACAGAATTACAAGGCGAACGTAAATTCACCTGACTGGTCAACCCCCCCTGATCAAAACATTAATATTTCAGTAAACTGTAGGGAGCATGAACAGAATTACAAAAGAGACTTAATTTCTCTCGACTGTTGTTCCCACACTTTATCAAAACATTAATATTTGTTGATTCAACGGTATTTATAAATGCCTGTACAGGTTTTTTACACAACATACGAGGCTGGCTGAGCGCAAGGGCTCGTCAAATTACCTCTATTTGTTACCTGGAAATCTATCAGGCCATACCTTTGTATCAACAGGGGTTCATGTTTTTGATGTAGGAATATTTATGTGTCCCCCACGGGAATTCCTGCAGTTTACAAGGCTGTCAGGACCTAGGTCCTTTGTCGACAAATTTCCTTTATCTGCACCCGGGTATTGGAATGGGACCATACTCCTATATCAAAGGGATTTAAACTACGGACGTATCTACTTATATTCCCTCAACTTGGATAAAGCAAAACATATACACAACAGATAAACATTCAATTAATCTCTATATTAGATGTATGTAACAAAATCCCTTAATTCATTAAATCCCTAATCACATTTAGGCCTAAAAGTATAATATAATAAATGAAAATATCTTACCTTGCCCCGAGAGCGGTCTCTTGTGCTGATCCGGTAAGTCGCTGCCCGGGAGGCACTAGTTCAGTGAGCCGGCCTCTGTTAACGTCAAATTTAAGACGGAGGACTTACAGTTTTTTGCCGTACGGACATCGGTTCACTGGGTTGTTGGCTAGTGCTTTCCAGGAATTTGGACTTCCGTTTTCGAAGGACCAAAATGTCAAGTAATTTTGGACCAACTCTCGTTACAAGTCAAGATATTTTATTGCATATGCAAGAGAAATGGTTAAATGTATATTTTCTGCTTCAGAGATCCATTTCTGCCTGTCATAAGTTTACATGCTGCTTTTATCACCCTTAAACCTTCCCCCTTCCTGTTCGTAACGTCCTGATCACGTGTATAATTTCAACTTTTATTCTGACGTTTTAGCAGGAAGATGAGAATATCCTTTTTCAGCCAACACCTTATGACAGGAAATTTCATACAATGAACACATAAATTATTCCATGGTTCGCAGCCCATATTTGACAGATGTAAGAGTCAGCACATCTTTGCACAATAGAATATGGTCATATGACTTATTCCAGTAATTAGGGCTATTAGAGCTTATTCAGCATATTTAAGTATTAATAGAGTTATATAAAGCAAACATTTTAACTTTAGAAGATATAGTCATATTAATATGCATATTCATAGTTGACATTTAAAGTATAATTTCTAATTTCTCTAACACTGTACTTCTTCAAAAAAACGCTAAAGGGAAAAACGTCACTTGTGGTTTTTTCTCTAAAACTTTCTCCCCTCCGGAAAAAAACTATTCCATAGGTGACCGTGAACTGTTGGCCATCAAGTTGGCATTAGAAGAGTGGAGACATCTCCTGGAAGGGTCCCTTCACCCTATCTCCATCTACACTGACCATAAAAATTTGTCCTACCTTCAGTCCGCTCAGCGCCTAAATCCTCGCCAGGCCAGGTGGTCATTGTTCTTTGCCCGCTTCAACTTCCAGATCCATTTTCGGCCCGCAGACAAAAATGTCAGGGCTGATGCTTTGTCCCGTTTCTCCGATACCTCTGAAACCGAGACTCCTCCTCAACACATCATACCCCCTGAGTGTCTGATTTCCTCTGCTCCCGCTTCTCTCGTGCCAATTCCTCCAGGAAAGACTTTCGTTCCTCCACGCCTTCGGCTTCAGATACTCAAGTGGGGCCATTCCTCCCATCTAGCCAGTCACGCTGGGATCAAAAAATCTTTACAATTGATTGCCAGACACTATTGGTGGCCTACCCAGGAGAAAGATGTGACTGACTTTGTACGGGCCTGCACTATCTGTGCACGTGACAAGACTCCTCGCCAGAAGCCTGCAGGTCTTCTCCTTCCCCTACCTGTGCCTGAACAACCATGGTCCCACATCGCCATGGATTTCATCACGGACCTCCCTTTGTCTCGTAGTAACACTGTCATCTGGGTGGTCGTTGACCGCTTTTCTAAAATGGCTCATTTTGTCCCGCTCCCTGGTCTGCCTACTGCACCTCAGTTGGCGAAGCATTTTTTTCTTCAAATTTTCCGCCTCCATGGGCTGCCCTCACATATCGTCTCGGATAGAGGTGTTCAATTCATATCAAAATTTTGGAGAGCTCTCTGTACTCAACTAAAAATTAAGTTGAATTTTTCTTCCGCGTATCACCCGCAGTCCAATGGACAGGTGGAGAGAGTTAACCAGGTCCTTGGCGACTACCTATGACATTTTGTCTCCGCCCGTCAAGACGATTGGGTCGACCTATTGCCCTGGGCAGAATTCTCATACAATTTCAAGAACTCTGAATCTTCCTCCAAGTCGCCTTTCTTTGTGGTCTACGGCCGTCACCCATTGCCCCCCCTCCCCATTCCCACGTCTTCTGGAGTTCCGGCCGTGGATGAATTAACTCTGGACTTTGCCTCTATCTGGAAAGAGACTCAAAAGTTGCTCTCACTGGCCTCTGCCCGCATGAAGAGACATGCAGATAAAAAAAGAAGAATCCCTCCTGACTATGCCCCTGGTGACAAAGTGTGGCTCTCCTCCAAATATGTTCGGTTTCGGGTACCTAGCTACAAGCTGGGCCCTCGTTACCTCGGGCCATTTAAAATCAAAAACCAAATCAATTCTGTTTCTTACAAGCTCCACCTTCCTCTTCTCTTCATATTCCCAACTCTTTTCATGTGTCTCTTCTTAAACCCCTCATTCTTAACCGATTTTCCCCTAAGGTCACTGCTCCTGCTCCTGTCCCTGGTTCTTCTGATGTCTTCTCGGTGAAAGAGATCCTCGCCTCCAAGGTCATCCGAGGTAAAAAATGTTTTTTAGTGGATTGGGAGAACTGTGGTCCTGAGGAAAGGTCCTGGGAACCTGAGGCCAACATTTTAGATAAAGAGCTCATCCGAAGATTCTTGGGTTCCAAGAAGAGGGGGAGACCTAAGGGGGGGTACTGTAACGCCGAGCGCTCCGGGTGTCCCATTCATCCCGGAGCGCCCGCGGTGTCTGTCCCCCTGCAGCGCTCCGGTCGGCTCCTCTGACCGTGAGCGCTGCTCTGATGCTGGCGGGGATGCGATCCATGCGGCGGCACCTGTCTGCCCACGGATCGCATCCCATCCTGCTCACCGGCCTCCTCCTCCTGCTCCGTCCCGGCGCGCGCGGTCCCGCTGCTCTCTAGGGCGCGCGCGCGCGCCGGTCTTCTTAAATTTAAAGGGCCAGTGCACCATTGATTGGTGCCTGGTCCAATTACTGTGTCACAGAGAAATGTTACCCAACTACTCTTTGCAACCCAGGTTATTTCTGGCTTGGCTTCAGCATGCAAACAAGTTTCAACATTACACACATCCAAAATATCAGATTCTTTCCCATCCTTCTGCTTCTCTCTCTGCAGACACACTTTTACCATACAGGAAACACTCCCCCCTCATCCTTTTCTTTACTTTCTTTTTTGGTTGGAAGTGCCCCTCAGCATGCCTCGCATACTTGATTAGCTCCTAGAGTCTGCAGATCCTATGGTTAATCATGTGTTCGTTAACAAAACTTGATATAAGGACTAGCAGCCCCTTCAGGATTGCATTCTTTAGCTGTTGTTCATATGGGCTATTGTTCACTTGATCTACTGGGATTTCTATCCCAGAGTGGTTATTAAAATTCTTCTTTATCCTAACAATGAAATTATCCACTGTTTCCTCTTCTCCCCATATACACTGATTTATAATGGACCAGTTGGCTTGACGTATCCATCTATCCTCTCTCTATCTTTGCTATAAGAGCATTTCTTCTGTTTTTGAGTGCTGCATCATCCTGAGGCAACACCCCTCCCTGGTTGTTTAATCCACTCCAATCTCCCACTACATGATGCCAGTCAGGTCCCAGTACCTGTCTGGTGACCTGCTCTATTTCCCTCACATTGAGATGATAGCTAGCAACCATTCCCATGATACCATCCCTGAATTGAGCTATGTGGACCTTGGGATTGCTGTAAGGAGGGTCAGCGGGGTAACTTGTTGCATACCTCTGTCCCATCTGGTGGTGGGGACTGCAGGTCTGCAATAGGGAATTGGGAGCGGGTGGTGAAGTCAGAGGGGGAGCAGTGTCTGTCGGTGGGATTGGAGAGTCCTCTAAAGGGTGTGTAGGGGCTGTCGGGTGCATTAGGTTTGTCGCATTTTGTTCAGTCAATACTTGCTGCACTAAACTTCGGAGGACGGTCATATTATTGTCCTCCTCTTTGTCTAAAAACATAGTCTTTTTATGATTTTTTTTTAATGATTTTAACCTACAGTTAGACTCCTCAAGCCATTTCTTTGCCTGGGGAAGACCTAATTTATTCTATTTCCTTATTTTTCTTTTCTTTTCTTTTATATATATATATATATATATATATATATATATACATATATACATACATATATATACACATACACATATGCATACACATATACACACATACATACATACATGCCGGCATAATTTTTATTTATTTTTAAAGCTTTCTACACAACACAGTATTACACAACAATCCTTATTTAAAAATGCATCAAAATCATACTTTGTTTTCCATGTCTTAAGGAGTTTCACATTCTCTTTGTCTAGACTACACATATACTTTGCATCATCATTCAAACCATCAGACTTTCCATGGATCATACTCATTTTAACGTGCACACGGAGTTTTTTTTTTGTAAGGTCTTCTCACACTGACACAATACCTGCACACAGTATCTTATCACTTCTGCAGCTACTCACAAACTTTCTAGTCGTGACATATCACTTCTAGATTATTGATCTTGTGTGCTGCTATAATACTGGTGTCTTGTCTTCTTACTTAATGTTTTTTTCATTTATAGGGAGAATGAACAGAATTACAAGGCGAACGTAAATTCACCTGACTGGTCAACCCCCCCTGATCAAAACATTAATATTTCAGTAAACTGTAGGGAGCATGAACAGAATTACAAAAGAGACTTAATTTCTCTCGACTGTTGTTCCCACACTTTATCAAAACATTAATATTTGTTGATTCAACGGTATTTATAAATGCCTGTACAGGTTTTTTACACAACATACGAGGCTGGCTGAGCGCAAGGGCTCGTCAAATTACCTCTATTTGTTACCTGGAAATCTATCAGGCCATACCTTTGTATCAACAGGGGTTCATGTTTTTGATGTAGGAATATTTATGTGTCCCCCACGGGAATTCCTGCAGTTTACAAGGCTGTCAGGACCTAGGTCCTTTGTCGACAAATTTCCTTTATCTGCACCCGGGTATTGGAATGGGACCATACTCCTATATCAAAGGGATTTAAACTACGGACGTATCTACTTATATTCCCTCAACTTGGATAAAGCAAAACATATACACAACAGATAAACATTCAATTAATCTCTATATTAGATGTATGTAACAAAATCCCTTAATTCATTAAATCCCTAATCACATTTAGGCCTAAAAGTATAATATAATAAATGAAAATATCTTACCTTGCCCCGAGAGCGGTCTCTTGTGCTGATCCGGTAAGTCGCTGCCCGGGAGGCACTAGTTCAGTGAGCCGGCCTCTGTTAACGTCAAATTTAAGACGGAGGACTTACAGTTTTTTGCCGTACGGACATCGGTTCACTGGGTTGTTGGCTAGTGCTTTCCAGGAATTTGGACTTCCGTTTTCGAAGGACCAAAATGTCAAGTAATTTTGGACCAACTCTCGTTACAAGTCAAGATATTTTATTGCATATGCAAGAGAAATGGTTAAATGTATATTTTCTGCTTCAGAGATCCATTTCTGCCTGTCATAAGTTTACATGCTGCTTTTATCACCCTTAAACCTTCCCCCTTCCTGTTCGTAACGTCCTGATCACGTGTATAATTTCAACTTTTATTCTGACGTTTTAGCAGGAAGATGAGAATATCCTTTTTCAGCCAACACCTTATGACAGGAAATTTCATACAATGAACACATAAATTATTCCATGGTTCGCAGCCCATATTTGACAGATGTAAGAGTCAGCACATCTTTGCACAATAGAATATGGTCATATGACTTATTCCAGTAATTAGGGCTATTAGAGCTTATTCAGCATATTTAAGTATTAATAGAGTTATATAAAGCAAACATTTTAACTTTAGAAGATATAGTCATATTAATATGCATATTCATAGTTGACATTTAAAGTATAATTTCTAATTTCTCTAACACTGTACTTCTTCAAAAAAACGCTAAAGGGAAAAACGTCACTTGTGGTTTTTTCTCTAAAACTTTCTCCCCTCCGGAAAAAAACTATTCCATAGGTGACCGTGAACTGTTGGCCATCAAGTTGGCATTAGAAGAGTGGAGACATCTCCTGGAAGGGTCCCTTCACCCTATCTCCATCTACACTGACCATAAAAATTTGTCCTACCTTCAGTCCGCTCAGCGCCTAAATCCTCGCCAGGCCAGGTGGTCATTGTTCTTTGCCCGCTTCAACTTCCAGATCCATTTTCGGCCCGCAGACAAAAATGTCAGGGCTGATGCTTTGTCCCGTTTCTCCGATACCTCTGAAACCGAGACTCCTCCTCAACACATCATACCCCCTGAGTGTCTGATTTCCTCTGCTCCCGCTTCTCTCGTGCCAATTCCTCCAGGAAAGACTTTCGTTCCTCCACGCCTTCGGCTTCAGATACTCAAGTGGGGCCATTCCTCCCATCTAGCCAGTCACGCTGGGATCAAAAAATCTTTACAATTGATTGCCAGACACTATTGGTGGCCTACCCAGGAGAAAGATGTGACTGACTTTGTACGGGCCTGCACTATCTGTGCACGTGACAAGACTCCTCGCCAGAAGCCTGCAGGTCTTCTCCTTCCCCTACCTGTGCCTGAACAACCATGGTCCCACATCGCCATGGATTTCATCACGGACCTCCCTTTGTCTCGTAGTAACACTGTCATCTGGGTGGTCGTTGACCGCTTTTCTAAAATGGCTCATTTTGTCCCGCTCCCTGGTCTGCCTACTGCACCTCAGTTGGCGAAGCATTTTTTTCTTCAAATTTTCCGCCTCCATGGGCTGCCCTCACATATCGTCTCGGATAGAGGTGTTCAATTCATATCAAAATTTTGGAGAGCTCTCTGTACTCAACTAAAAATTAAGTTGAATTTTTCTTCCGCGTATCACCCGCAGTCCAATGGACAGGTGGAGAGAGTTAACCAGGTCCTTGGCGACTACCTATGACATTTTGTCTCCGCCCGTCAAGACGATTGGGTCGACCTATTGCCCTGGGCAGAATTCTCATACAATTTCAAGAACTCTGAATCTTCCTCCAAGTCGCCTTTCTTTGTGGTCTACGGCCGTCACCCATTGCCCCCCCTCCCCATTCCCACGTCTTCTGGAGTTCCGGCCGTGGATGAATTAACTCTGGACTTTGCCTCTATCTGGAAAGAGACTCAAAAGTTGCTCTCACTGGCCTCTGCCCGCATGAAGAGACATGCAGATAAAAAAAGAAGAATCCCTCCTGACTATGCCCCTGGTGACAAAGTGTGGCTCTCCTCCAAATATGTTCGGTTTCGGGTACCTAGCTACAAGCTGGGCCCTCGTTACCTCGGGCCATTTAAAATCAAAAACCAAATCAATTCTGTTTCTTACAAGCTCCACCTTCCTCTTCTCTTCATATTCCCAACTCTTTTCATGTGTCTCTTCTTAAACCCCTCATTCTTAACCGATTTTCCCCTAAGGTCACTGCTCCTGCTCCTGTCCCTGGTTCTTCTGATGTCTTCTCGGTGAAAGAGATCCTCGCCTCCAAGGTCATCCGAGGTAAAAAATGTTTTTTAGTGGATTGGGAGAACTGTGGTCCTGAGGAAAGGTCCTGGGAACCTGAGGCCAACATTTTAGATAAAGAGCTCATCCGAAGATTCTTGGGTTCCAAGAAGAGGGGGAGACCTAAGGGGGGGTACTGTAACGCCGAGCGCTCCGGGTGTCCCATTCATCCCGGAGCGCCCGCGGTGTCTGTCCCCCTGCAGCGCTCCGGTCGGCTCCTCTGACCGTGAGCGCTGCTCTGATGCTGGCGGGGATGCGATCCATGCGGCGGCACCTGTCTGCCCACGGATCGCATCCCATCCTGCTCACCGGCCTCCTCCTCCTGCTCCGTCCCGGCGCGCGCGGTCCCGCTGCTCTCTAGGGCGCGCGCGCGCGCCGGTCTTCTTAAATTTAAAGGGCCAGTGCACCATTGATTGGTGCCTGGTCCAATTACTGTGTCACACTCAAAAACACTTAAAAACCCACTCCCCCTTCCTGTCCTTGCTGGATCTTGTTGCCTTAGTGCCCTTAGGAAGAGTTTTGTACTTGCCTTTCCAGTGTATCTGACCTTCTGCCGTTGCCCCTGACTACGTACCATTGCCGCCTGCCCTGACCTTCCGCTACGTCTGACCTTGCCACTGCCTAGTCCCAGTGTACCATGCCTATCTCAGCTGCCAGAGAAGTCGAGCCGCTACTGGGGGACACGACCTGGTTGCTACCGCCGCAGCAAGTCCATCCCGCCTTTCGGCGGGCTCTGGTGAAAACCGGTAGCTGCTTAGAACCGGTCCTCCAGTGCGACCCGTGCCTTCGCCTCTCTGGCACAGAGGATCCACCTCCTGTGTCCTCACTAGCCGCCAGTCCGGGCCCTGACAGTCAGCAAGTCCATCCCGCCTTGCGGCGGGCTCTGGTGAAAACCGGTAGCTGCTTAGAACCGGTCCTCCAGTGCGACCCGTGCCTTCGCCTCTCTGGCACAGAGGATCCACCTCCTGTGTCCTCACTAGCCGCCAGTCCGGGCCCTGACAACTGGTCACCAAAAAAGTGTCAAAAGTGTCAGTTAGGTGTCGGATTTGTCCGCCACAACATCGCAGTGCCACTATAAGTGGCTGATCATCACCACCATTACTAGTAAAAATATAAGATAAAAAAAAATAATTCCCATAGTTATAACTTTTGTGCAAATCAATCAATATACGCAAAAATATGTTGCAGATTACATATTGGCCTAAATTGATGAAGAAATTCGATTTTTTTCATTTTTTTTATTGGATGTGTTTTAGAGCAGAACGTAAAAAATATTGTTTTATTTTCAAATTGTCGGTCGTTCTCTGTTTCTAGCGCCACAAATAAAAAATGCAGAGGTGATAAAATACCACCAAAAGAAAGTTCTGCTTATTTGGTTACAGTGTCGCACGACCAAGCAATTGTCATTTAAAGTAACACAGTTCTGTATCGCAAAAAAAAATTCTGGTCAGGAAGGGAGGGGTAAACCTTCCGGAGGTGAAGTGGTTAATTTTTCCCAAAAAATTGTGACCAAAAATTACAACTTCAAAAAACTCAGCATGTCCCTTACTAAATACATTGGACTGTCTACTTTCATAAAAGGGGTCAATTGGGGGGTGTTTTTACTGTCTTGGCATTTTAGGGCCCTTAAGAAATTAGATAGGCCATCAGAACATCAAGACTGATCAATTTTCAAATATATACAGTATATACCATAGTTTGTATAACTTTCACACAAGCAAAATAATATTAGGCATGTGCATTTCGTTTCATTCCGAATTGAAATTCGGAAGAATTTTTATTATTCGGACGTTCGGATGCATCCGAATTAACGAATTACAATGCTAACGAATTCAACCGAATCCGAAATAACGTTTCGAATCGAAAAATCACGGACGAAATTCGAATCAAATTTGAAAAAAATTTGAATTGAATTCGAAAAAAATTCCAGTCGAATCGAATTTGAAAACAATTAGAATAGAATAGAAAATATTGGAAAGAATCAAATAGAAAAACAATAGAACAGAATAGAATAAAATACAATATATATATATTATATTTTATTCTATTCTGTTAAAAAAAAAATTCTAGTCTTTTTTCTATTTCAATTCTAATCTTTTCTAATTGGAATTCGAAAAATCGGTCGCATTCGAAAATATTTCAACCAAATTCGAAAATATTTCTACCGGATTCGATAATATTTCATCCGCATTCGTTAATATTTCAACCAAATTCGATAATATTTCAACCGGATTCGAAATTATTCCAACCGAATAGAAAAGACCATGTTCCGACATTCGAATTTTGTATAGAATAAATTCAAATTCCAATAAGAATAGATTAGAATAGATATAGAAAATAGACTAGAAATAGACTAGACTAGGGAAATGGTTGCTAATAGTTTGCAGGAGACCTGCAAAAAAAAAATGAAATAGATGCTTATAGCCTGCAGATCTGATGAGAAAATTAAATAGATACTAATAGTATGCAGGAGATCTGCAAAAAAATTATATAAATGCTAATAGTCTGCAGGAGATCGGATGAAAATAAATAGTAATCTGCAAAAAAAAAATAATGAAATAGATGCTAATAGTCTGCAGGAGATCTGCTGAAATAAAGGAAATGGCTGCTCTAATGCAAAAAAAGAAAAAGAAAAGAAAAATGAAATAGATGCTAAAATATACTGCAGGAGATCTGATGGAAATAAATAGTAATCTGAAAAAAAATATGAAATAGATGCTATTTATTTCCATCAGATCTCCTGCAGACTATTAGCATCTATTTCATTTTTATTTTCTTTTTTTGCATTAGAGCAGCCATTTCCTTTATTTCAGCAGATCTCCTGCAGACTATAAGCATTTATATAATTTTTTTGCAGATCTCCTGCAGACTATTAGTATCTATTTCATTTTCTCATCAGATCTGCAGACTATAAGCATCTATTTAATTTTTTTGCAGGTCTCCTGCAAACCATTAGCAGCCATTTCCCTAGTCTAGTCTATTTCTAGTCTATTTTTTATTTATATTCTAATCTTTTCTAATTGGAATTTGAATTCATTCTATACGAAATTCCAATGTCGGAACATGGTTTATTATAATCTTTTCTATTTGGTTGGAATAATTTCGAATCCGGTTGAAATATTATCGAATTTGGTTGAAATATTAACGAATGCGGATGAAATATTATCGAATCCGGTAGAAATATTTTCTAATTTGGTTGAAATATTTTCGAATGCGACCGATTTTTCGAATTCCAATTAGAAAAGATTAGAATAGAAATCGAAAATAGACTAGAAAAACAATAGAACAACAGAATAGAATATAGATACTATCTAATTCATTTAAAAAAAAAATTGCAGATTACTATTTGTTTCGGATGAGACCTGCAAAAAAAAAAAAAAAAAATTAAATAGATGTTAATATACTGCAGGAGATCTGATGGAAATAAATAGTAATCTGAAAAAAAATCCGATTGAAATATTATCGAATCCGCTTGAAATTTTTTCGAATTCGGTTGAATTATTTTTGAATCCGGTTGAAATAGTTTCGAATGCGGTTGAAATAGATTTGAATCATCTTGAAATAATTTCGAATCATCTTGAAATAATTTAGAATCCGGTAGAAATATTTTCGAATTCGGTTGAAATATTTTCGAATGCGACCGATTTTTCGAATTCGGTCGAAAACTAAACGAAATCCGAAAATGAATTTAACAAATTTAACAAATCTAACTAAACAAAATTAATTAATTAACGAATTAAAACGAAACAAAATGAATGTTTTCCTTTTGCACATGTCTAAATAATATACACCCAATTGGGTTATTTATTTTTTTTATTTACAGAATATATTTTGGCCTAAAATTATGAAGAAAGATTATTTGTTTGCAAATATTTTATAGCAAACATTTTATAGAAAATAATTTTTTTTTTTACATTTTCAGTGTTTTTTTGTTTATATAGCAAAAAAAATAAAAAAAATAATAGTAATTAAATACCATCAAAAGAAATCTCTACCTGTCTACCTGCATAATTGGCATTCAAAGTGTGACAGCACTGAAAGCTGAAAAATGGCCTGGGCAGGAAGGGGGTAAAAGTGTCCAGTATTTTGGTGGTTAAGATGAACAATTGCAACTGAGATGCAAAGTGCGCCTGACGTGTGATACCCCTGGTGGCTCTGCCACCCTAGATGACAGCTTAAGTTGGGTGTGTAGAATCCAACCCTGGCAAAAGGAAAGGTTCGTAACATCTATGACAACCTGGAATTTGATTTTGCAAAGAACACCCCTTTAAGAAGCTTTTGTTGTACCTCACATAGGGTTACCTGTATGTAAAAACATGATTTTCTTTTATTTGTAGTAAAAAATATAAAGTTGTCAAAATCTCTATCATAGAGCTAAACTACAGAACATTTTATAACCTTTATAAACTACCAAGACTGCATTTTTTGCTAAAGCTGTCATACTGTCTTGTAATGTTTAAAAAATATCTATGAAAATGTATCCAGCATTTAAGGCATGTGTTAAGAAACAATCCAAAAGAGCAACGGCAAAGCAATTGCAATTTTATGTGGAATTTTTGGTTGCTGACAAAACTGAGAGTGTAGAAAGAAGCATTGTGTAATTCATCATATTCACAGTTGTTTACTTTTATAGGAAGCTGACAGAATGTAATATCAGGCAATTAGTAAAATTGTCATAAACATAACAATTCACTTACTAGAGCATGATGCATATACTGTAACTGTAATAATTTTTTAAGAAATGTATCCAGCATCTGTGACCCCTTCATTCCTCTGGGTTGTAGTGGCAATTGAGAACATTTACAGTATTATACAGTGGCGGCCTGTGTTTGATTTTTTTTGGGGGGGGCAGCAAACTAACGCCACACCCCCTCCCATGGGAGACGGACGAGAAGGCGGCGATTCCCCCACGGGAGGCGGATGGCAAGGCAGCGATTGACCCCCCACCCCCTAAGAGAAGGGCCGGAATGTGGCGATCGACCCCCCCTACACGGGAGATGGACAGGAAGGCAGCGATCAGAGGCCTTACCTTAGGAGGCAGGGGGAAGGAAGAGATTCTCCTCCTGGCTGAACAGAACGCGTGTCCTGAGACCTGATTGGCCAGGGAGTCCTAAGACTCCCTGGCCAATCAGGCCTCAGGACCCGCTTCCTGATTGATCAGGTGGAGAATCAGGAAGACAATAGCGAAAATTAGGTCACTATTGTCACACAACTGGGTGGACTCAGGGCGCAGTGCTCTGCGCCCCTAGCCCACCCTTTTTTTAAGCCAATTAGAGCCTCGGGCTCTAATCATGTGCTTTAAAAAAAAAAAAAACATTGAAATCCATGCGTCCGACGCCCTGCATGTAGATTAGGGGCCAGGCGCATGAATTAGGAGGGCGGCCCCACTTATGGATGGGCCGCCACTGGTAATATATCAAAGCAAAAAAAAAACTATGGTGGACTTTTTAGGCACAACTAGTTAAAGTAAAAGTAACTAGAAGTATTTCAATAAAAGATTTTATTATTTTTTAAACGTATTACATAAAAATCAACTTATGAAAAAGGAATGTATTCTATATCTATAACATTATAACCATCTATTGGCATAGAAGATATACTCCTCTTGTATCCAACGCGTTTCGGAGTACAGATATTTCCTTCTTCAGGGGTGTGTATTGAAGAGGAAATTTTTTATCGATAATACAATTTGAAAAATAAGTATATAACAAAGTACATATATGCATACATAAATTATATGACAGTTGTACAGAAAGTTAAAAGGTACACTTACATATGTTATGGTGATGTGGTGGATTAACATTCCATAATATTGAAATTAAAAACAAAGAAACCTCGAAAAGACTGTGCTCTCTGACTTTCTGCTTCAATATCTCAACCATCAAAAAGAGTTTCAAAGCTGTATAATTTATCTATGCCAAAGAGGCGACTCCCAGCCCTCTCTATACCCCACAGAAGGTGAATGGCCAGAAAACTCACTGGGGGCAAAAAAAAAAGGTATAGTATATGTAATCTGAAAATTTGTAAAAAACACAACAATAGTGTATATTGATGTAAATAAAAATGTATTCTAGTAATGTCTAGTAATGTCCAATATAAACATTTATATATGTACCTGAATGTTGCAGGTGAAAAGGAACCAAACACTGGAGAAGGGTTTTATTATAGAGGAGCTGATCTTAGCTGAAAGATTATAATAAATTAGGGAATTATTAGGTAAATATCGAACAGTTTTTAAAGATAATTAAAACATATAAAGAAGTATTATGAGAATGTCATAGACTAATAGTATAATTTTTGCTTTTTTAGAATGTTAAATAAACCATATACTTATGGATATATCATAGATGGTATATATCATGTTGTTACACAGGAGCTAGATAAATTAGCCATATATTAAAATGAAGCTACATTGCCAGTATATAAGTTAGGAGGTAATGCAATGCCAGAGCAATTTAAGCCTGTTTGCAGAAAAGTGACATTTCAAACAATGCACTCTTAATGGGTTTCTATTGAAATGAGTACAAGTTAGCATGTTTACCTTCAAACCAAGAGCTTTAGAATAGACATCCAGCAACCATATGTGGTGGATGCAGGACGTGCTCAGAATTGTATCCCATATACCCCTCCCTCTCCATTCAGCTGGCGCTAGTAATTGGGACAGCTAATGTTTCTGGAGAGAGCGGGGAGGGGGAACCAAGTCTCTCCGTGCTCATGTTTGGAGGAAACCAGGCACTGCTCATCACCTGGCCAATACCATTGCTACAGTGAAGCATGGTGATGTCAGCATCATGCTGTGGGGATGTTTTTCAGTGGTAGGAACTGGGAGACTAGTCAGGATCGAGGGAAAGACCCAAAAATAGATGTGCCAGGCTTGTAGCATCATACCCAAAAAGACTTAAGGCTGTAATTGGTGCCAAAGGTGCTTCAACCAGGTATTGTGCAAAGGCTGTGAATACTTATGTACATGCGATTTCTTTCATGTTTACTAAACTTGCAAAGATTTTAAATAAACTTCTTTCACATTGTCATTACGGTGTATTGTTTGTAGCATTGTAAGGAAAATAATGAATGTAATCCATTTTGGAATAAGGCTACAACATAACAAAATGTGGAAAAAGTGAAGCGCTGTGAATACATTCCGGATTCACTGTAAATACAGTACATACTGTGTGTATTTCACTATCATACGTATCATCACCAGACAATAGATTATTTTGTTTTCTTGTTTAGGTTTGCTTCCTGTGTCACCTTTTTGATTACTGTTAGTGTTGAGCGAACCCGAACTGTAAAGTTCGGGTCCGTACCGAACTTTAGCTTTTTCCCGAACCCGAACCCGGACTTTGCCCAAAAGTCCGGGTTCGGGTTCGGGTTCGGCAATCTAATAACGCATTTAGAAATGCTTCAGGGGCCAGCCAATCACCTTTTGATTAGCTGGTGTGCCCTTAGAAGCCATCATAGCCATGCCTACTAATGGCATGGCTGTGATTGGTCAGTGCAACATGTGACCCAGCTTCTATATAAGCTAGAGGCACACAGCACACATGACACTCTGCTTCAGAATAGATAGGGAGAGGATCTAGTCTGCTGCTGCTGCTTTTAGGGAGAGATAGAAAGATAGAAGAGGTAGTCCTGATTCTACAATCTGAGGGAAAAGATAGAGAGATAGTGTAGTGTAGGGCCAGGTTCCTGTGTTGGTGCTTTCAGGGACAGAGAATATTATATAGGAGTCCAGATTCAGAGATTAAAATCAGCGATCTGCATAGGTCTACCTATTTGTGTTGCAGTGCAGTCTTTTTACACTGCCATGAGCCCAGTGTCAGAGAAAATCTAACTTTTAGGGGGAAAAAAAAGGCACTTTATTGTTCTCTTTTCCAAAAGACCCATAGGGCAAAAAAAAAAAAAAAAAAAAGCATTTTATTTTGCTCGTGCAAAAAAAGACCCGTTTAGGGCAAAAAAAAAAAAAAATTGCACTTTAATGTATGCTTGCAAAAAACGCTGTTTAGGGGCACAAAAAAAAGTTTGCAGTGTGTTATACATATTTTGAGGTGTGTGAAATAAACAATTTCTATATAGTTTTCTCCTACTGTGCTATACTAAAAAAAACAACATTTTTTTTTAATAGCATTTTCTGCAGTTCTGTAGCTGTGCGATTCAGCGGTTACGTACTGTGGGTGTGTTCTGCTCTTCCAAAAAACGCAGTTTAGTGGCACCAAAAAAAGGTTGCAGTGTGTTATACATATTTTGAGGTGTGTGAAATAAACAATTTCTATATAGTTTTCTCCTACTGTGCTATACTAAAAAAACAACATTTTTTTTGAATAGCATTTTCTGCAGTTCTGTAGCTGTGCGATTCAGCGGTTACGTACTGTGGGTGTGTTCTGCGCTTCCAAAAACACCGTTTAGTGGCACCAAAAAAAGGTTGCAGTGTGTTATACATATTTTGAGGTGTGTGAAATAAACAATTTCTCTATAGTTTTCTCCTACTGTGCTATACTAAAAAAACAACATTTTTTTTGAATAGCATTTTCTGCAGTTCTGTAGCTGTGCGATTCAGCGGTTACGTACTGTGGGTGTGTTCTGCTCTTCCAAAAAACGCCGTTTAGTGGCACAAAAAAAAGTTTGCAGTGTGTTATACATATTTTGAGGTGTGTAAAATAAACAATTTCTATATACTTTTCTCCTACTGTGCTATACTAAAAAAACAACATTTTTTTTGAATAGCATTTTCTGCAGTTCTGTAGCTGTGCGATTCAGCGGTTACGTACTGTGGGTGTGTTCTGCGCTTCCAAAAACACCGTTTAGTGGCACCAAAAAAAGGTTGCAGTGTGTTATACATATTTTGAGGTGTGTGAAATAAACAATTTCTATATAGTTTTCTCCTACTGTCCTATACTAAAAAAACAAAATTTTTTTTGAATAGCATTTTCTGCAGTTCTGTAGCTGTGCGATTCAGCGGTTACGTACTGTGGGTGTGTTCTGCGCTTCCAAAAACACCGTTTAGTGGCACCAAAAAAAGGTTGCAGTGTGTTATACATATTTTGAGGTGTGTGAAATAAACAATTTCTCTATAGTTTTCTCCTACTGTGCTATACTAAAAAAACAACATTTTTTTTTAATAGCATTTTCTGCAGTTCTGTAGCTGTGCGATTCAGCGGTTACGTACTGTGGGTGTGTTCTGCTCTTCCAAAAAACGCCGTTTAGTGGCACAAAAAAAAGTTTGCAGTGTGTTATACATATTTTGAGGTGTGTGAAATAAACAATTTCTATATAGTTTTCTCCTACGTTGCTATACTAAAAAAACAACATTTTTTTTGAATAGCATTTTCTGCAGTTCTGTAGCTGTGCGATTCAGCGGTTACGTACTGTGGGTGTGTTCTGCTCTTCCAAAAAACGCCGTTTAGTGGCACCAAAAAAAGGTTGCAGTGTGTTATACATATTTTGAGGTGTGTGAAATAAACAATTTCTCTATAGTTTTTTCCTACTGTGCTATACTAAAAAAACAACATTTTTTTTGAATAGCATTTTCTGCAGTTCTGTAGCTGTGCGAGTCAGCGGTTACGTACTGTGGGTGTGTTCTGCGCTTCCAAAAACACCCATTTAGGGCAAGATCCTACATTTTGAAAATATGAGGAGAAGGTCAAAAGGGACGTGGTGGCCCCGGTCGTGGTGCTGCTGGTGAAGCTCCTGTTGCAGGGAGAGGACGTGGTGGATCTGTGCCAGATACACGCACAAGTGAAACACCTTCCTCAGGTGCGATTAGGCGACCGAGCCTGCGGCGGTATTTTGTCGCGCCTAATGAGGCTGTACGAATGTTTAGGCCAGGACAAGTACAGGCGATAGTAGATTGGGTTGCTGACAGTGCCTCGGGTTCCTTCACATTGTCTCCTACCCACTCTTCTGATGAAAGAACAGAGTT
The DNA here is from genome assembly GCA_029206835.1 of Rana muscosa. Lineage (NCBI taxonomy): Eukaryota > Metazoa > Chordata > Amphibia > Anura > Ranidae > Rana > Rana muscosa. Next base: position 327,084,898 of record CM055116.1, on the reverse strand, counting down.
GGCACCTGAAATCAATGTCCATCAGTCTTTCACCTCACCCCCTTGCAAATCAGCCAAGCAGTCTGAGCCCCAAATCATGCAGCAGTCTCTTCTGCTTTTCGATGACTCTGTTAGCAGGGTTTTCCAGGGCCATCCACCTAGCCCTGCCCCAGAAGTGGAAGAGATTGAGTGCACCGATGCCCAACCACTTATGTTTCATGATGAGTACATGGGAGGACCATCGCAGTACGTCTCGGATGATGACGAAACACAGGTGCCAACTGCTGCTGCTTTCGCAATTGTGCAGACAGACAAGGAGGGCAGGGGTGAAGACTGGGTGGAAGATGATGTGGAGGACGATGAGGTCCTCGATCCCACATGGAATCAATGTTATGCAGGTGACCAGTGTAGTTTGGAGGAAGAGGCGGTGGTCGCACAGAGCCACCAGCACAGCAGAAGAGGTAGCAGGGTGCAAAAGCGGAGCGTCTGTCAGCTAGACAGTATGTCTGCTACTGCCCAACGCAGCAAGGGACCGAGCACACCAAAGCCAGGTCCAAGGAGTTCCCCAGCGTGGCAGTTCTTCACACAATGTGCTGATGACAAGACACGAGTGGTTTGCACGCTGTGCAATCAGAGCCTGAAGCGAGGCATAAACGTTCTCAACCTGAGCACAACCTGCATGACCAGGCATCTAAGTTCAAAGCACGAGCTGCAGTGGAGTAGACACCGCAAAAACCAAGAAAGGTCTCTGGCTCCTCCTGCTTCCTCTTCTGCTGCAGTCTCGGCCTCTTCATCCACCTCTGTAGTGACAGTGGCACCTGCCACCCCGCAAACAGAGCATCTGCCAGCAACACTACCACCTGGGTCACCAACCATCTCCACAATGTCCCATGGAAGCGTTCAGCTCTCTATCTCCCAAACACTGGAGCGGAAGAGGAAGTACCCCCCTAGCCACCCACGATCCCTGGCCCTGAATGCCAGCATTTCAAAACTCCTGGCCTTTGAAATGCTGTCATTCCGTCTGGTGGAGACGCAGAGTTTTAAAAGCCTGATGGCATTGGCTGTCCCACAGTACGTCATGCCCAGCCGCCACTATTTTTCCAGGCGAGCCATCCCTTCCCTGCACAACCAAGTGGGGGACAAAATCAGGTGTGCACTGCGCAACGCCATCTGTGGCAAGGTCCACCTAACTACGGATGCGTGGACCAGCAAGCACGGTCAGGGACGTTATATCTCCCTAACAGCACACTGGGTAAATGCAGTGGCGGCTGGGCCTGAGGCAGATAGCAGTTTGGCGCATGTCCTTCCACCACCGAGGATTGCAGGGCGCTTCAGTTTGCCTCCTGTTGCTAACTCCTCCTACTCCGCTTCCTCATCCTCTACCGCCTCCTCATCCGGTCAGCGTAACACCTTCACCACCAACTTCAGCACAGCCAGGGGTAAACGACAACAGGCAGTTTTAAACTTTCCTGTTTGGGGGAAAAACCCCACACCGCGCAGGAGTTGTGGAGGGACATGGAACAACAGACCAATGAGTGGTTGCTGTCAGTGAGCCTCAAGCCCGGCCTGGTGGTGTGCGATAATGGGCAAAATCTCGTAGCAGCTCTGGGCCTAGCCGGTTTGACGCACATCCCTTGCCTGGCGCATGTGCTGAACTTGGTGGTCCAGAGGTTCCTTAAAAATTACCCCAATATGCCAGAGCTGCTGCAGAAAGTGCGGGCTGTGTGTGCGCACTTTCGGCGTTCTCACCCTGCTGCTGCTCGCCTGTCAGCGCTGCAGCATAACTTCGGCCTTCCCGCTCACCGCCTCATATGTGACGTGCCCACAAGGTGGAACTCCACCTTGCACATGCTGGCCAGACTGTGCGAGCAGCAGCAGGCGATAGTGGAGTTTCAGCTGCAGCAATCACGCGTGAGTCGCTCTGCGGAACAGCACCACTTCACCACCAATAACTGGGCCTCCATGCAAGACCTGTGTGCCTTGTTGCTCTGTTTCGAGTACTCCACCAACATGTCCAGTGCCAATGACGCCATTCTTAGCGTTACTATCCCAGTTCTATGCCTCCTTGAAAAAACGCTTCGGGCGATGATGGAAGAGGATGTGGCACAGGAGGATGAGGAGGAGGAGGAGGAAGCGGGATCATTTCAAAGGCTTTCAGGGCAGTCTTTCACAAGTGGCTACGAGGGTGGGTTCCTGCACCAACAAACGCCAGGTACACAATTGTCCGGCGGAAAGGGAACAGTTCTGGAGGATGACGAGGTGGAGGAGGAGATGGAGGAGGAGGAGGAGGAGGCAATTTCACAGCAGGGTGGCACACAGACCAGCTCGTGGCCATCACTGGTGCGTGGCTGGGGGGATACAGAGGACACAGACGATACACCTCCCACAGAGGACAGCTTTTCTTTGCCTCTGGGCAGCCTGGCACACATGAGCGATTACATGCTGCAGTGTTTCCGCAATGACCGCCGAGTTGCACACATTTTAACTGGTGCTGATTACTGGGTGGCCACCCTGCTGGATCCCCGTTACAAGGACAACGTACCGTCCTTAATTCCCTCACTGGAGCGGGATCGTAAGATGCGCGAGTAGAAGCGCACGCTGGTAGACGCGCTGCTGGTTGCATTCCCACCTGACAGCGGGCGTATGGTGGAAGCACAAGGCGAAGGCAGAGGAGGAGGAAGAGGTCGCCAATGCAGCCGGGGCACCGGCAGCACCTCAGAAGGCAGGGTTAGCATGGCTGAAATGTGGAAAAGCTTTGTCAGCACGCCACAACAACCAGCACCACCAGCTGAGATGGAACGTCTTAGCAGGAGGCAGCATTTCACCAACATGGTTGAGCAGTATGTGTCCACAGGCCTACACGTACTGGATGACGGGTCTGCCCCCTTTAACTTCTGGGTCTCAAAATTGGGCACATGGCCTGAGCTTGCCCTTTATGCCTTGGAGGTGCTGGCCTGCCCTGCAGCCAGTGTATTATCTGAACGTGTATTTAGCACGGCAGGGGGCGTTATCACAGACAAGCGCAGCCGCCTGTCCAGAGCCAATGTGGACAAGCTCACGTTCATTAAAATGAACCAGGCATGGATCCCACAGGACTTGTCCGTACCTTGTGCAGAATAGACATGTATACCGGTGTTGTGACAAAAACTGTCCGGCCATCGGATTGTGTCCGGCCCATACTGCGAAGGCGCAGCGCTTGCGCAGTACAGAGGACAAGGAGATTCACAAAATCTCCGAAGATGAACGGTGCCTGCGCTGTGCGTGCAGGTTCAAGCCCCACCATCCAAGTGGACATACGGTAGCACATAGTAACAGGGCCCCTCACGGGCTCGGTTCGATCGCCACGCTTCGGGCACGGCCTCACTTGGCTCGTCTTGAACCACGGATGGTGTGGCCTTCACCTGAACTCACCACGCAGGCGCCGTTCGTCTTGGGAGATTTTAGAAATCCCCTTGTCCTACATACTGAGCAAGCGCAGTACAGGGTGGACACTATTTGACGGGGGACAGAATTCGACACATCACCGGCATTACACAGCCATTGTTGTATTTTTGAATCAGTGTTGGCTACCTCGTCCTCCTCCACCGCCGCTTCCACCTACACAGCCACATCCACCGCCACTTCAACCTCCTACTCCATATGGACCTCGTCCTCCTAGGTCAAGATTATTATTTTTTATTTTTATTTTTTTGATGTTATTTTAAGTTATTTCCCTATCCACATTTGTTTGCAGAGCACTTGCCATGCTCTTAACAACATTTTGCTGCCATTTGCAGCCCTCTAGCCCTTTCCATTACCTTTTTAGAGCCTTTTTAGTCCTTAGAAGTCCGGGTCCCCATTGACTTCAATGGGGTTCGGGTTTGGGTTCGGGTTAAAGTTCGGTCCCGAACCCGAACTTTTTTCTGAAGTTCGGCCGAACCCGTCGAACCCGAACATCCAGGTGTCCGCTCAACTCTAATTACTGTGACTGTGTGGCGAAGCTGATTTATTGTCCAATGAGCAGGCTGAAGGCGGAATGCAGATACTGGAAACTATGTATAGCTGAACCTGGAATTTTGCTTCTTTTTTTTCCTGCCTGGCTATGCATAATACATTTATATATGAGATGTAAATGTTGCTCTTTGACTAGTAGGAAATAGCTACACACCAAATACTACATACCACAAACACTATAGAGTTTTTCACATTCAAATAAAAGTAAAGAAAAGTAGTAACTTCTGGCATTCCCCTAATGAGGTAAGTATAGGAGGTTTTTCTATCATGGAAACAGCCTAGAGGTTTTCAACGGTATTTGTGTTCTGCTAGACTTCTGTTGTGCCTTTGCCCCTTTAAGGTGGAATAGGCTACCTCCAAGCATGTCTGTCCTCAATTGATTCATTGCTATATAAGTCCCAAGATGGGAGCTCTGTTAGACTAGAGTTAGGAGCCACACTTCAAAGAGGGGTTATGGCAAGGCAACTTAGCCTCTACATATACAGTAGTTGCAAAGGTATGCAACCAAAACCATTGTTTTTTTAAAGCAAATTGTTGAAACAGTGTAGAATTTGTTATTTTGCTAACTAGCTGGTATGAGTGCTGGGAAATGTTTGTATTGTTTTGAACAGAAAAATCCACTTTGTTTGCAGGTAGGATCTTCCTTCTTTGATTTTCCATTTGTTCTTGCAATGCTGAACCATAACAACGAATGGCTGTCTTGTAAATGTTGCTTCATATGCATCAATTTGTCTGGATTTCCATGCCAGAATAAAAAAGAACCAAATGTTGACTATAATAGCAATGTTATTTGCTTTGTGGAACTAATATGTAAACATTTGCATTTGAGATAAAATCCTAAATGCTATTCTTACAATGTGTCTCCTTTAAAAAATCCCTAGTTTTAAAAGTGTCTAGGTGGATTAAAGATCTGAATGATAGTAGTACATTTAATTTGCTTGCACAGCACAGTGCAGTATGCTGGGAGACCCTTGCTTTGTTAAAATTGCCCTGCCTATACAATAATTTTAATAATAGGAGACTACTGTCCAGGGATCCAGCGCTGTTCTCATGTTTTTTTTGGCAGTCTTCGGGTCCCCAGCGCTGGCATGTTTACTGCAGGAAGCCGGCAGTGACTCCTTGTGTCTTCAAAGCCAGCTTCCCAATGCACATGTGTGAATCGCGCTGTGCTTTGTGACGTGTCCCAGAAGGCTGTGGGCAAAGAAAGGGAGGGCAAATTTCTGCTCAGATCGCCTGGGTGGGTACCTATCAAAACTAGGAACTTCCTCTTTAGGGTGAATACAAAAGGTGAACCAGCTTTCTTAGCTTACTATTCTTGCTAATCAATACACCTGCCAAACAAATCACATTTTGTATGTGCTCATCCTTTATCTGCTGCAATCACTTGTTTTTTTAGTTTCTGGTAGAAGGAAGGGATAGGACCCCCGTCAGGATTTATTTTGGTCTGTGTCACCATTTAAGCCCACGTTCACACTGGGGCTGCGCGAGTGAAGCCTGCGAGTTCAGCTGAACTCGCACGATTTCACTCTCGCTGGCAGTCCCGATTTCAGCTCGATTTCAAAGACATCTGAAACAGATGTCAATGTAAATCGCGGCTGAAATCGCAAAAAGTAGTACAGAAACTACTTTTTGTAATCGGTGCAGCGCCGCAGATGCGGCGTCGCACCGATTAGGACGGTGCCATTGGCCGCAATTTGCGGCAAATTTTGCCGATTTGACATGTCAAATCGCATGTCAAATCGCACCAGTGTGAACCAGGGCAGAGTCCCTTCACATAGGCAATCTCCAGTAGCAAGAATCTATAGATTCCTGCAGCTGAAATTGACAGGTGTGTGCAAATAACTGCTATTCATGACTGTTCACACAGCTGGCAATTATCAGCAGTGATTATAACTGGATGAACAACAAATGCGGTTACCCTCAATTGCCACAGGTAATCACTGATGTCTCCTTGATTTCTATCCCAAAGAACACACAGGAAGTTAGAGAAAACCCTTCTGATAAGGACTGGAACAGTAACAAAATCTGAAAAAGATGTTCTAATCCTTGCGACTAAAATAAAGTGATTTTATTGCTGCATGTGCTCATGTTGGAGAGTGCCCTTCCTAATGCCTGCCCAGTTGACCACACAGAAAGAGTAAACCTCTTTATGGAGGAAACAAATAACAATACAAACCTGACAGAATTTTTTTTCCTCCAGACTTTATCCACACTTTAAAAAACACAGGTCCACCGTCCACATAAATACAAACTTTTCTGACCATGTTTCATGTTAATATTTTAATTCTCACACTCTGCCAGCAGATGGTGCTTTAGGTTGATTTCCACATGTTTACCTGTCTATACCTATCTTTTTTATTCAAATAAACCTATTTCTTACAGAACTCAACAGATCAAGATGAAATGTACTCACAGAGTTAAGCAGCAACTCTCCTCTTCCTTCCTGCTGTGTAGACCCAGTTAATATCAACTTAACCATTTGACCTCCACAAGGTTTTACCCTCTTATTGATCAGACCTTTTGTTGCCATTTAGCACTGTGATATTTTAACTGGCAATTGCGTGGTTATACAAAACTGTATGCAAAAAAAATGTATATCACTTTCTCACACTCATAGAGCTTTCTTTTGGTGGTATTTTATCACAACTGGGTTTTTAATTTCTTTAACCACTTAAGCCCCGGACCATTTGGTAGCTAAAGGACCAGAGGTGAATTCAGAATTTTGCACTGCGCTGCTTTAACTGTAAATTGTGCGGACATGCAATGTTGTACCCAAACGAAATTTGCGTCCTTTTCTTCCCACAAATAGAGCTTTCTTTTAATGGTATTTGATTGCCTCTGCGATTTTTATTTTTTGCGATATAAACGGAAAAAGACCGAAAATTTTGAAAAAAAATGATATTTTCTACTATTTGTTATAAGAAAAATCGAATAAACTCAATTTTAGTCATACATTTAGGCCAAAATGTATTCAGCCACATGTCTTTAGTAAAAAAAATGTCAATAAGTGTATATTTATTGGTTTGCGCAAAAGTTATAGCGTTTACAATCTAGGGTACATTTTCTGGAATTTACACAGCTTTAAATTTATGACTGCCTATCTCATTTCTTGAGGTGCTAAAATGGCAGGGAAGTACAAAACCCCCCCAAATGACCCCATTTTAGAAAGTAGACACCCCAAGGAAATTGCTGAGAGGCATGTTGAGCCCATTGAATATTTTTTTTTTGTCCCAAGTGATTGAATAATGACAAAAAAAAAAAATTACAAAAAGTTGTCACTAAATGATATATTGCTCACACATGCCATGGTTATATGTAGAATTGCACCCCAAAATACATTCTGCTGCCTCTCCTGAGTACGGGGATACCACATGTGTGGGACTTTTTAGGAGCCTAGCCACGTACGGGACCCCGGAAACCAAGCACCGCCTTCAGGATTTCTAAGGGCGCAAATTTTTGATTTCACTCCTCACTACCTATCACAGTTTTGAAGGCCATAAAATGCCAAAATAGCACAAACCCCCCCCAAATGACCCCATTTTAGAAAGTAGACACCCCAAGGAAATTGCTGAGAGGCCTGTTGAGCCCATTGAATATTTTTTTTTTTTTGTCCCAAGTGATTGAATAATGACAAAAAAAATAAAAAATTACAAAAAGTTGTCACTAAATGATATATTGCTCACACATGCCATGGTTATATGTGGAATTGCACCCCAAAATACATTTTGCTGCTTCTCCTGAGTACGGGGATACCACATGTGTGGGACTTTTTAGGAGCCTAGCCACGTACGGGGCCCCGAAAACCAAGCACCGCCTTCAGGATTTCTAGGCACAAATTTTTGATTCGACTCCTCACTACCTATCACAGTTTCGAAGGCCATAAAATGCCAAAATAGCACAAACCCCCCCAAATGACCCTATTTTGGAAAGTAGACACCCCAAGCTGTTTGCTGAGAGGCATGGTGAGTATTTTACAGCTCTCATTTGTTTTTGAAAATGAAGAAAGAACATTTTTTTTTTTTTTTTTCAATTTTCAAAACTTTGTGACTAAAAGCGAGATCTGCAAAATACTCACAATACCTCTCAGCAAATAGCTTGGGGTGTCTACTTTCCAAAATGGGGTCATTTGGGGGGGGGGGTTTTGTGCCATCTGGGCATTCCATGGCCTCCGAAACTGTGATAGGCAGTGAGAAGTGAAATCAAAAATTTACACCCTTAGAAAGCCTGAAGGCGGTGCTTGGTTTTCGGGGTCCTGTACGCGGCTAGGCTCCCAAAAAGTCTCACACATGTGGTATCCCCGTACTCAGAAGAAGCAACAGAATGTATTTTGGGGTGTAATTCCACATATGCCCATGGCATGTTTGAGCAATATATCATTTAGTGACAACTTTGTGCAAAAAAAAAAAAAAAATTGTCTTTTTTCCGCAACTTGTGTCAACATATAAAATATTCCATGGACTCGACATGCCTCTCAGTATATAGCTTGGGGTGTCTACTTTCCAAAATGGTGTCATTTGGGGGGGTTTTGAACTGTTCTGGCATTTTATACACAACATTAGGAAGCTTACATCCACTCTTCTAACCACTTGAAGACAAAGCCCTTTTTGACACTTTTTGTTTACATGAAAACATATTTTTTTTTGCAAGAAAATTATGTTGAACCCCCAAAAATTATATATATTTTTAAAGCAAAGGCCCTACAGAATAAAATGGTGGGTGTTGCATTTTTTTTTCTACACAGTATTTGCGCAGCGATTTTTCAAACGCATTTTTTGGGGAAAAAATACACTTTTTTTTAATTTTAATGCACTAAAACACACTATATTGCCCAAATGTTTGATGAAATAAAAAAGATGATCTTAGGCCGAGTACATAGATACCAAACACGACATGCTTTAAAATTTCGCACAAACGCGCATTGGCGACAAACTACCTACATTTTGAAAAGCCTTTAAAAGCCTTTACAGGTTACCCCGTTAGATTTACAGAGGAGGTCTACTGCTAAAATTACTGCCCTCGATCTGACCTTCGCGGTAAAACCTCACATGCATAGTGCAATTGCTGTTTACATATGACGCCAGGCCGACGCTTGCGTTCGCCATTGGGCAAGAGCAGGGCAGGACAGGGGTGCTTTTTTTTTTTATTATTAATTTTGCTATTTTATTTTTAAATTGTTCCTTCCATATTTTTTTTTTTTTTATCATTTTTATTGTTATCTCAGGGAATGTAAATATCCCCTATGATAGCAATAGGTAGTGACAGGCACTCTTTTTTTGAAAAACTGGGGTCTAGACCCTAGATCTTTCCTCTGCCCTCAAAGCATCTAACCACACCAAGATCGGTGTGATAAAATGCTTTCCCAATTTCCCAATGGTGCTTTTTATATTCGGGGGGGGACATTCCCTCCCACTGCTTGAAAAACAAAGTAAAGACGAGAGGCTAATTAGCCACTTGGATTGCTTTTACATGAAAGCCGGCCGCTGGCTGAAAAGAATGATACCAAGATGATACCTAAACCCGCAGGCATCAATCTGGTATAACCATTCAAAGTCCAGCAACATACCAGTACGTTGCTGGTCCTTGTTGGACATGTATTGTAATCTTTTTTTTTCATGCAGCCAGGTGGCTGAACGAAAAAAGAGATTGATCGGTGGGTATGCCCACCATTAGAATACCGCCCTTCATCCACCCACTTCTAATGATGGGCATACATGCACCATTTATATATGCCGAAGCATGGGGGCATCCTCCCGCAAAAAAGTTATGCCGCACACACATGGTCGGACTTTTCCACGGGCAAGCCTTCGTCGGAATTTCGATCGTATTTACGCGGCATTAGGAGCAAAATCACTCCTCCGCCCCTGCTGCCCCAATGCTTCGGCATATTTGCTTTTTTTTTAACTGTGGTGGTGAAATCACCTCCTACAGCACTGGAGTCACAGGGATCAGTCCTGTCTCTGCGAACGCTGCAGTTATGTGTGTTGTGTTTTGTAAGTGACAGTGATCGATCGATACTGCACTTGGGTGACCTGGGCTGGACGGAGGGGCAAAACGCAGGTGCTAGCACGTATCTGGGCTGATCCCACTAACACTGCGTTTTTGGGAACCCTAAACTGCTGGGGACGCTAGTATAGATCTGATCAGATCAGATATTGATCTGTTCAGATACTATACCACTAAGGGAGGTGTATGCTTCACGCGTGGGTGTTAGCGTTACTGGCACTAACCTGACGCTGCCTGGGGTGTGACGCAGACCCTCTATGACGCTAAAACCTAATTGATATCATCCGCCGGGCGATCAGGGGGTTAAACCTTTATTGGGTTATATACGGCGGGTGCCCTGACACTATAAAAAGCAAACTAACTAACCAGCATCACCCGTAACACTTATATGATGATCACTGGTGAAAGGGTTAACTAGGGGCAATTAGGGGGTTAAAACCTTTATTAGATAATATATGGGGGTACCTGACGCTATAAAAACCTGCGGCGAACCTAAAAAAAATTACTGGCTACCGATCTGCATCACCGACGCTAAGACAGCGATCAGAAAAATGATCGCTTAGCGACAGTGGTGATAGGGGGTGAAAGGGTTACCTGGGGGGCGATCAAGGGGGTTAAACCTTTATTAGATAATTTATGGGGGTACCTGACGCTATTAAAACCTGCGGCGAACCTAAAAAAAATTACTGGCTACCGATCTGCATCACCGACGCTAAGACAGCGATCAGAAAAATGATTGCTTAGCGACAGTGGTGATAGGGGGTGAAAGGGTTACCTGGGGGGCGATCAAGGGGGTTAAACCTTTATTAGATAATTTATGGGGGTACCTGACGCTATAAAAACCTGCGGCGAACCTAAAAAAAATATACTGGCTACTGATCTGCATCACCGACGCTAAGACAGCGATCAGAAAAATTATCGCTTAGCGACAGTGGTGATAGGGGGTGAAAGAGTTACCTGGGGGGCGATCAAGGGGGTTAAACCTTTATTAGATAATTTATGCGGGTACCTGACGCTATAAAAACCTGTGGCGAGCCTAAAAAAAATTACTGGCTACCGATCTGCATCACCGACGCTAAGACAGCGATCAGAAAAATTATCGCTTAGCGACAGTGGTGATAGGGGGTGAAAGGGTTACCTGGGGGGCGATCAAGGGGGTTAAACCTTTATTAGATAATTTATGGGGGTAGCTGACGCTATAAAAACCTGCGGCGAACCTAAAAAAAAAATACTGGCTACCGATCTGCATCACCGACGCTAAGACATCGATCAGAAAAATGATCGCTTAGCGACAGTGGTGATAGGGGGTGAAAGGGTTACCTGGGGGGAGATCAAGGGGGTTAAACCTTTATTAGCTAATTTATGGGGGTACCTGACGCTATAAAAACCTGCGGCGAACCTAAAAAAAATTACTGGCTACCGATCTGCATCACCGACGCTAAGACAGCGATCAGAAAAATGATCGCTTAGCGACGGTGGTGCTAGGGGGTGAAAGGGTTATCTGGGGGGTGATCAAGGGGTTAAACCTTTATTAGGGGGGGGGGGGTTAGGGGGCTACACTGGACCTAAAACTAAATGTAGTGACACTTTTACAGTCACAAATGTCACTGATTGCAGTGATCAGTAAATAAATGGTCACAGCAATCAGTGACACTGTGACTGGGGGGTGATCTGGGGGGGCCTGGGGGGGCGATTTATGTGCCTATGTGTCCTGGTGTCAGTGTAGTGTTTGTGCACTAACCTTGATGTCTTCTCTTGTACGGCGCTCGGTATATGTGAGCGCCGCACAGGAGATGACATCACTTCCTCCTGCTTCCTCTGTCTGTGTGTACATTCGACAGACAGAGGAGGCATTTCCATTCGCCGGGAGCGATCACGGGAGGGTGGCCGGAATCGAACGGCCGTCCCCTCATGTCGGATCGCTCCCAGACAAATTCCGACCGCTCACTGTACAGAAGGGAGGTCCGATCGGACCCCCCAACTGTACAAAGGCAATCACGTATGCTCTACGTGATTGTGCCTGTCGGTGCCATTGTGCCGACGTATATATACAGTGAGCGGTCGTTAAGTGGTTAATATATAAATGAAAAAATATTTTTTTTAAAAAATAATGTTTTTATTTATTATAAAATTATATTTTATACTTTCTGTAATAAGACATATCCAATTAAATCTAATTTTTTCATTAATTTAGGCCAAAGTATATTCTGCTATATGACTCCCAATAAGTGTATATTTATTGGTTTGTGTGAAAGTTTTAGCGTCTAGAAACTATGGTATATACGGTATACTGGAATTTACGCAGCTCTGACTTCTGACTGTCTAACACATTTCTTGAGGCGCTAAAATGCCAGGACAGTACACCCCCAAATGACCCCATTTTGGAAGTAGATACCCCAAAGTATTTGCTGAGAGGCATTTTGAGTCTATGAAAGATTTAAATTTTTTGCCACAAGTATTTTGAAAAAATAAAAATAAAATTTTATTTATATATATATATATATATATATATATATATATATATATATATATATATATTTGTAACCCGCGGGACCCACAGACTCGATGTCTGCCGGTGTCCCGTGATCATGTCACGGAGCTAAAGAATGGGGAGATGTCAGTGTAAACACAACATCTCCCCGTTCTTCCTAGTGACATGTCACTGATCGTCTGTTCCCTGTCATCGGGAACAGCGATCAGTGACGTGTCACGGCAAGCCACGCCCCCTAACAGTTAGAATCACTCCCTAGGTCACGTTTAACCCCTTCAGCGCTCCCTACAGGTTAACCCCTTCACTGCCAGTGTAATTTTTACTATAATCGGTGCATTTTTATAGCACTGATCGCTGTAAAAATGACAATGGTCCCAAAATGGTGTCAAAGGTGTCCGATGTGTCCGCCATAATGTCACAGTCACGATAAAAATCGCTGAACGCCACCATTACTAGTAAAAAAAAATATATTAATAAAAATGCCATAAAACTATCCCCTATTTTGTAGACGCTATAACTTTTGCGCAAACTAATCAATAAATGCTTATTGTGATTTTTTTTTTACCAAAAATATGTAGAAGAATACGTATCGACCTAAACTGAGGAAAAAAAAGTTTTTTTTATATATTTTTTGGGGATATTTATTATAGGAAAAAGTAAAAAATATTGAATTTTTTTTTTTAATTGTCGCTCTATTTTTGTTTATAGCGAAAACAATAAAAAGAGGTGATCAAATACCACCAAAAGAAAGCTCTATTTGTGGGAAAAAAAGGACGTCAATTTAGTTTGGGAGCCACGTCACACGACTACGCAATTGTCAGTTAAAACGACGCAGTGCCGAATCGCAAAAAAGTGGCCTGCCAAATGGTCCGGGGCTGAAGTGGTTAACAGCTTTTTACCAACCTTTTTGCTCTCACAGACCAGTGTTGTCTGTGTTTCCCAGGCAGAGAGCAAGGGCTGTCTGCTCAGGTGAGCTTAAATTAGTCTGGGGGAGAGGACCAAGACCTGAACTGGACCATGGATTAGAGATCCCTGAACATATATGAGAGGAGCCTGATAGATGTATAAACTGCAAACAGGACATTTCCCAGCTCTCTCTGGGATGCTCTGCTACAATATATGTTAAAGAAAAACTGCTCTGTTTTGTCTACTACACAAGAGCTGCAACTCAAAGTGAAATACACACAAACACAAATAAAAACATAAGCTGCGCTAATAATAAATGATCAAATAAACAAATACAATAAGGTGCAATAAATAAGTGAATCCAGTTGAGTTAGATTAAATGACAAACTCAGCAAATAAGTGAAAATTGTGGGATATAAATGACAATAAAATTGACAAAAAAAATGATATAGTCTCTTTCAGAAAACTTTCAGAAGGAGGAATGTAAGTTGGAACACCCTGTGATATGATCTTCAATAATTCAAAAGACACCTTGAATCCACCACCACAAAGAGTGCAGGCTTACCAGCTGTATAAGCTGTCAGAGCTTTAGCTAATACCCAGCCAGGGCCTTTGGTCTTCCCGACACCTCCGGTGGGTAACGAGCCGAGCGTTCCTGGAGAATTGTCGTTTTAACCAGCAGTCAGCAAACAGCCG